>CM036883.1:53340836-56028107 GCA_020796165.1 Pantala flavescens
TAAGAAACTAAGGAATGTTAGCTTTCGAAAGCTAAAACATTTAATTGTGGAAAATTGCTCGTTTTTAACGGCCTTCAAGACTTTCCGTATTAAATGAAAAATGTACATGACAAACTGCGATGAATTATTCAAGAAA
Source organism: Pantala flavescens (assembly GCA_020796165.1). Taxonomy (NCBI): domain Eukaryota; kingdom Metazoa; phylum Arthropoda; class Insecta; order Odonata; family Libellulidae; genus Pantala; species Pantala flavescens. Next base: position 53,340,973 of record CM036883.1, read on the forward strand.
ACGGACCTAAGCCGTTATTAGAATCCATCAAACCGCTATTCCTGGTGACATCAGGTGAAGACGCCCTGCATAGAGATTATGCGGGCTGTGGGACCCATGGTGATGTTGATGATCCCTTTGGTCCTGCTGAGGATGTCCATGATCTGCGAAATGAACCGGTGACACCGGGCTAGAGTTTCCGGAATCGCTTCTTCCGGACTGGTAGACACTTTGAGGACTGCTAGATCCTGCATCGTTCACGACACAACCACCAAACTCACTGCTATGGATGACGGTCACAGTCGTGGTAGTTACCTCTTCGACCTTCCTTCCCTGCTCTCCTTGGCCCAACTGTCCTGACCTCGCATTTTTCTTCCCTGGGCTGTTCTTAGGGTCTTTGTCATCGTTGCTCTTGATAGATCCTCCGTGGTGAATCCTCATACAAGAAGATTCTTCGTGCTTGTAGAGGTAGGATTTGAGGGCAAAAGCTTTCCCACACCTGCCGCACACATATGGCTTCTCGTTTGAATGAGTCTGGACGTGTGCCCTCAAGTTTGACTTGTCTGCGAAGGCTTTATCGCACACAGAGCAGCGGAAAGGTTTTTCGCCAGTGTGAGTGCGGATGTGGCCTTGCAAGAGCCACGGCCTGGAGAAGCACTTTCCACAAAATGGGCACTTGCAACCTTGGTTGTGGGTCCTTACGTGCATGGAAAAGGCGGGCATAGAGACGTAAACTTTGTCGCAGTGAGGGCATCTCCTTGCCTTTTTATCGGCTAATGATCTATGCGTCTGTCGATGTCGAGCGAGATTACTGGAGGTACTGTAACGTTTCCCACATTCTGGACAGCCGTGGTACTCTGCCGAACTCCTCTGCCGGGGAGAGTTAGACCTCTGAGAGTAGTTGTATTCCTCATCATCGTCCCTGCTGCCGTCGTCATCTTCTTCTCCATCCCGACTGGATTCGTCCCTCGCGCTGCTAGGGATCGATTGAGGTGCAAATACGTGACCGGCGGCCGCTGCTAGACTGACCTCCGCTAGTTTAGTAAGATTATAGAGTTCTTCCGGGCACTCCTCACCTCCGTTTTCTTGGATATCCTTCCGGTGAGAAACCTTCCGTGGCACAGCTGCTGCGGACACCGCTGTCCATGCAGATTCCAGAGAAAAAGGGAGGTTATGGTGGCCGTTCCTTAGAAAGTTGGAGGCATGGTTGCCACCTGGTGGAGTCTCCGAGGCGATGTCTGCCTCTGCGGCGCTCCTACGATGCTCTGCTTCGCTTACGCTGCGTTCGGGACTACTTTCTGAAATACAAAAAGAGAGATCTCAATAAAAGCTTTATTCATAAGCAATCAAATATTTTATTTTACTAATAAAATAATATTTTTTTCGGTGAATTTGAAATTTATTTGGCTCCGTGATAAGCCGCTCTTAATCTTTGATATATGTATACTATTTTCTTACGGCTTTGGAGTCACTTTTCCATTATTGATTTACTAAAAGCCCTGTCTCTTTTCTTTGTTTTATCTCTACTGTATGCACAAGTATAACCAGACATATTTTTAGCCGATTATATCAGTGACCAAACTTAAAAGGTTTTGCAACGAATCAATAATTATTTGGAATATTTTTTAAAGTTATTCACTGGATTTACTGTAAGGCACATTGATAGGTCTTCACTCTCAGAAATTTAATGGTTTTGGAGGAACAATAGGTTACTTCGAAAATAATTGCATTGCTTCTTATATTTCCATTCTTTCTGAACTCTTTCCTCGTTCATTCTTCTTTTAAGGTGTTGGGTTTCCTCTATCATATTTCTAGACAGTGGAAGACCTATGTTAAGCTATTGTTTAATATAATAACTATAGTCGTTGCGTCTAAGACTGACCGTAACCAAGTCTAAGAAAGGAAGAAGATCAAAATTGCAAGTGCTGACCCGGCTTGGCACGGTACGAAGCCTGAAATGTCAGTGGTCTCAAACAAAAAAAGCATTACAAAATGGCTGCTACGGGAGCCGAAATAGAAACGGAAAGTTTCAGTGAAACAATGAGAGCGTTAATCCTACTAAACAGGTGGAGGGATGACGTCTGATCTTCCCTTCGAAGCAAAAAAATATCCCCCTGATCGTCATTTAGCCGTCGACCTTTTCTCCTCGGATGCTGTTACCTATCGCTCGTGACGTCAGATGGCCTAAAATTGGAAGACGCCAACGCGCTTGGATGATCTAGTCTTTGGCTGGCTTCCATCTAGCGAAAGCTTAAATCGCAAACTGTTCGCAAATACGCTTCCGATCACGAGGCGGAGGAAAGGGTTACTTCTGAAACGTGCGCATCAGAAGAAGGTGGTTATCGTTATCGTTAAGTATGATTGGTCACAATGATAATTTCTCAATATCTCTGCTATTGACCAAATTCATTACCATTCAAACCATACAATACCACAATTATGTTCAGAAACTATGTTTTTCTAACGATTTTTGGGTCGGTCGTTACATAGAAACTGATTATAGAAGTGATTTACTATCTGGTTGTTAGGCTCAGATAAGTCTAAATTTATGTTAGTAAAAGTAAGTCAGTAAAATAAAAATCCTTAGATTTTCGACAAATCTATGAAGATCGATCAAAGCATCAATACGAACTTTATTCGACTTCTGAACAACTCTAAAAGTGGAAAATCTAGTTCAATCATAGTACCACAAAGATACCTTGCTTAGAATTATCATAATTCCTTTTAAATTAGAAGAACAGTAGATATGTGGTTAATGCACTGCAGTCTAAGAGGAGGATATATGTTGAAATATCGATTCTATATCGTTACTATAATTTTCGGCTTTATAAGAGATCCTGTTGAGCTAGACAACAGAAACGGTGAAATCTCACTTCTCAAGGACATAGGTCACGTTTGATTCTAAGTTGATCGCTCTCATTCCATAATGAACCCAATCCGTATTCATCTTTCTGCTTTAAGCTCCCATCCAACGACCGTAAGGTGTCCGCAGGCAGTTTGCCATCTCGCGATCCAGCAAGTTGCCGCCGGTGGCCGACTCCCCACCAAAAATGCCCCAACAAGTTGGAGCCAGACGCTCCAGTAGGGGAGGCTGCGGGATTCTTGGTGCGGAGCCATTTCTTCTCCCGGGCGCCTTTCATGTTCACGACAGAGAAATAAGAAGAGAATCCTCAGACGTCTGAGAATTGTGATGATCGAGACGTCTTTCTCCAAACTTTTTCTCTTCTGCGTCTTTATGATTTCCGCACGACATTCTGGGAGCGTACTGAAGGTATATCTGTATTTCCTAACGTGTGGGTGATTCGTGGAAACACGTCTGCTCGATTTAATGGGCCGGAAGTCTGAAGGTGGTTTGAGAGGTGGGGATCGGTATATATTTATCACAGGCTCATTTCCTCTGAGACGTCGCTTGGTCCCTAGAATCGGCAGTTCGTGCCTTTGATGAAAGTTAACACAATTTCCCTTCCTAAATTCCTATTAATTAATTGATTACTTCAACAATGTAACAAATAACTAATAACCAAAAAAAATCTTAAATTTTGTTTTGAAATTATCCTCTAAAATGTATCAAAATAATTAAAACTTTCCATTCGGGCATAAATAAATTCAGCAAGAAAAGCACAACACGAACAATTTCTCTTCATATGAGTATTCTAATTCCATTCAATGAATTCATGGATGAAGATAGATTAGTAATTAATAATTCGGTGCAAGGAATATCTTAAATACAATCAGATTAGATACTCTTATAAATAAAATACATAAATCATATATTCAGATACACCTGTTTTTGAAATTTTCACAATATTAATATGTACATCGAAGAATTATTCCCTGAATATTTACATCAAGATTAATGTTCCACGATAGAAAGTAATATTGGCTTTTTGTGGAGAATTACTAATTTGTAAGACTTTTACCTTGAACTACAATGAATGAAAAATTTCCTTAGATTATTTTAGATTATATTTAAATAATATCTAAATATCAATGTATCATGCATAACGCAAGACCAAGTCTATTGCTTTTAATTGGGTGTAAAAATAGGGCTAGTTCACTGCCATTCCGCTAGAATTAACGCTCACGCTATTGTTGTGTATATAAGCATTTATTTTATTGCAATCATCCGATCGTATGAAAAATTAGACAGACTTTATAAGGTGAGGTGCTCGGAACCAGACGCAGATATATATTTCACTTTGACTTGTTTCATCAGAGCTTGGCTCTGGGATCGGTACGCTCCATTGCCAACTAAGCCGCTTCTGTCTATGAGGTTCAATGCGTTTGTTATGGATTGAGTCTTACATGAGATTCGATGCAAATTATCCATTTATTCTCATCATGCGCATTTGCACATGAACTTAAAAGGGGAATAGATATTCACATTTAATATATTTCAAGATATATCCTTACAAAGGATATCAGAGACATTAACTATACAAAAAGTTGGAAATCACGAAATTCGATATGTCTAAGACTGGAGTGTGTGTATGTGATTGGTGAAATGATCCGTAAAATTATAGGTGAAATGGTACGTGAATATTTCATAGTCCCTTGAGCTCCAAATAATATTGATCTCTATTAATTATAATTTTTCATTAAAAATTTTCGTGCTCAAGTTCCTTCCAATCGTCCGGTAAAAAAAAATAAAATTCTCTCGAAAAGCTATAAATAGCGATTTCATCTTAAAGAATGAATTTCCGGAACAGTAAAAGAGGAGCGGATTTGAGAATAAATAATGCGAAGGTATAGGAATTTTCATGAAGATAAGAAAAGCGTTAATTCCACGAATATTAAAAATTCCTTCGCAAGAATTTTTCCGCGAAGACTCTTATCAGAGCGTCACTCTTCAGTCAACACCTTAGGACTTTTGAAAATCATACAATGGGCATATTGCGACTTTAATTGTAAGGATAATAAAGAATTCGCCAACATAAATCTTCACAATGTTTTGATTTTTAAATCATGTTAATGAACATCAGGGTTAAATGAATCGCAGTTAAAGTTTTCCCCCAAAAAACTGTTATAAATTAGTACTAAATCCTAAGGTAACTGAGGTATTCCGTGTGACTAAATGCCTAAATATTAAAAAATAACTGTATTCATACTAACGTTAAAAAGACTATTCTCTTAGAAGTTCATTTCATTTAAACTTGGCGACTGCAGAATTAAAATGAATAATTTTTACGCATTGGATTAATTGAAAATATAACTCTCTAAATTATTTGTTAAACTTAAGTGATATAATATATAGTTAAAAAGTTTATGATTTTTTTACATTCGTACTTGAACAGAATCGCTAAATTTCACAAGAAATAAAGACTTTTTATTATCATTATTGCCCACACTTCGAAGGAATATTTCTGACACCTTTTATCCGTAATCATTTTTTCGTAGACTATTGATTGTAATGAACGGTGACCTTTCTCATCGACATATCCGCTCTGAATGGTCCATTCTAACTCCCACTTCGGATGCAGGCAAAGCCAACTTCTGAGGCCTATCATATGCACTAGAATAAGCAACGAGAGAAAGTGCGGACAGAATCATTCAAACGCACATCAAATGCAGATGTTTGAATGTTAATGTGATCCCGTGGCACCCAATTGTTAGCTGCCTGAGAAATGCCGAGTTGTGTATTACACGCAGTAAGGCTTTAAGAATTCACGCTTTTTCTGCTACTAAAGGTAAATAAATAAAAAGTGAATTGAAAGCATCTTATTTTCTCACTGGAAAAGCAAATAATGCTGAAATTTCTTCGTCTATTTTATCGTTATTTTTTACGGCCGTATCGGTTAAAGAATAAAAAGACTTAAGTAAAATTCAAGTAAAGAAAGTATAAATGATTATTATTATACAAAATATTTCATAATTTATTTCTAAATATTTTATCATTAGCGAATATTTACTTTCTTAATATTCATATTTGATCGGTTAGCTGAAAATTTTGATCATACAATTCCTTATATTCATATTTGATAGCTAATAAGGATTTTAAGAATTTCTGACGGCATATCAATGACTATCTTCATTAATGTATTAAAAGTCGATTTATTCTTTATTCGTTAATCATAACTATATAATCAGTGTATCTTAAGGATTTAATTCGAGTGGCAAAGAGTTTAAATACAAAACGAGGAGTGTGATTTGTTTATGATTCTCTCCCCAACTATAAAATGACTGACGAAGAGAACTTTTAGACATATGCGTACAATTCCGTCTTGAAAAACCTCAAGAAAGTCTAAAACTGTAATTTTAGAAAACGTGATCTGTGCTTAAAGCGAAATAAGGAACAGTTCGGCGTCTATGGGAAATATAAAGAGGAATAATTAATATCAGAATTTCGTTAGGTTTGTATCTTTCATTATCCTGCCTGAATTCCTTTAATTCCCCTCTTTAGAAACACCTCCGCCACCGGCAAAAAATCACGGCATCCGGAGATTCCCCCAACCACTCGATCCGCCGACGGAAATAGTTAAGGGCAGACCGTCGGAGATCGGGATGCGCGATGGAAGTGGTTCCCCTTGGAGATGCTTTTTGGAGACGATATTTGGGACGAAATTTTGCGTTTGGCACCTGAAGTCTCTATCCAATCTCATTACTAAGGCGGAGTTGTTAATTAAGGTCCGTATTTAAGGCATGAAGAGATATTTACCGATGTGTGGATGAGATGAATGCAAGATCAGAATATGTGTTGAAATTATGAGGTGAAAAACCTTAGAGAATAAAAACTGGACGGTGTTCTTCGAGGAGGTCGTTTGAAGCTGCAGACTAGCATAGCAGGGAAATCATTTCAGGGGAATAATAATATCCCGATGTTTTTTTCCTTGTGAATTCTCTACGGAAACTGAATTAAGTGAGAACTGAGACAGTTGCAATAGTTGGATTATTATATATGATTCTAAATAAATCATTTGGAAGTAACTCCTACAATATATAAGTAAATTTTGAAATTAAAAGAACAGTTTAATATAAAAGCTACATCAAATCCTACTATAAAATAGGAATAGGAGAATACACGCCTTTTTCACTGTTGAATGTAAGTTTTTATATTTTGCTTACCAGTTGAAAAGATTTACATTTTTTCATTTTTATTGAACCCTCTTACCATTTATTTTTACGTAAAAATGCATATTGAAATTATTTACTTCAAATTATCGTAATGAACAAGGCAGAATGTGAGCAGAATAATATATATAAAATGGAATGGAAATCTTTCTCTCCTCTCCAAAATTATGTTGAATTTTTAGGATTTAATCGATTAAGGAATTTCCTCAAACTTATGTGTTTAGCTGATGAAACTGATTCGCGATCGCTTACGATTGGCGATTCTAAATAAAGACGCGACTTTTGAGCGGTGATTCAATCTTTCTGCGCAGCGCTTACATATACGAGGATATTCCGAAAGTGCCTTTTCTGCGTCTTAACATTAGCGATACATCCCCCATGCTTTTCTCATGGAAAGTATTCGCAAAATTAGGATTAACATCGAATAAATGCTTTAATGTGCCCAAAACTTCTTTAAAAATAGTGATGCATTTCTCCCATTTCATAACTTGGTAGATATCCTCTTTAATGAGGGGATCAAAGAGACAAAATTGGAAGATATAATTAAAGATGTGCTAATTTATGTTTTATAAGTACTTGAAATTTTCCTCGAAATCAAGTGTACAAACAAATATTCGGTTATTCGATGAATTTTTGCATTATTAATTAGATTTAATGATGAGGATCTTTTTTCATACGCTAATATACTTCTACATGGGTTCAAATGAAATAATTGCATTTGTAATGATTTGATAAGACTCTAAACATTACGAGTATCTATTTCATGGACTCGTCATATTAATAAAAAAGAGCCTGAATACATGGGACACGGCATTAATAACCTCATCTCAGGATTACATCATCCATTGAAAAGAGGGTTCCATTAATGTTCAGGTTTTTAAGCCCTGATACATAATTTCACGATCTAGAACTCAAAAATTTCGGCATTATCCCTGAATAAAAATAATTGTGCCTGATACGTGTCTTAATATTTTAAATAATAAGTCACAGCCTATATCCTAATCTAGGGGTGCATAATAAAGGTTGGAAGATTTGATTAGAATTATATCTAGCAATTATTCATGAGCCAACTGTGCGTAACAGCATTTCATCATCGGCCAAATCAATGGCAAAGAAATCAGCGTCTGGCGAATCAGCTCCTTCCCCATTCTCTCACGGAAAAGTAAAATATAGCGCAGTCTAGCGGAGAAGTAAACATGTAGACGCCTAGGGGAGATTGGGCAACACAAAGGGTAGTGATAATGGGTGGGATTACAAAGGAAAGTGAGGGACAGGGGATGGAAGGTATAGGTAAATTCCGAGGGAGGAAATGACGCGCACAAAGGAGCGACCGAGAAGAAATAACAGCGTCTGAGTGTTTACGCCGTTTGCTAAAAGTAAAGCGTTTGGGAGGAGGATAAGCAAACCCGAGAAGGATGAGATTAGGTGGGTGGTGTTGAGAAATAAGACATATGGCGGTGGGATACTTCTGGATATACAGGCGGAATGGAGAGAATGTATTCGAGGAAGGGTAATGGAGATGGAAATTCATTTGCCATACTTTGACGATCCGACAGGTGTGCTCTATGGAATTGCCCTTAGCGTGGGCGGAAAAGCCCTTTGGAATCCATGAGCCTTCGAAGACGCGATGACCAAAGCTAAAACTTTGTTGGGTAACGCGTGGGCACAGGTGTCCCTTTAAAGGGATGTGGTTTTTGATCAAAGAGGTGGTCTCATTTGGCCGCAGGTGAATATTTGGAGTTCGATTTTCCGAGTACTTATCGAAGAGATAAATGTAACTTTGGGTTGATTTACGAGAAAAGTAAATTCATGAGAGATGCTCTATTTAAGAGTTGTGCCTCATTCTATCGAGGTCTAAGGACGAGAGATATTTTTTAAAGAAATCTACTGAATTCTTTACTAATATGAAAAGATCTACGCTGTAATCTATTTGAATAGAATCCAAATCAATGTTGAAGATGCTATTTATATGCTTCCAAGCTTTTTACAAATAACAAGGTTCGATAAATGGACATTAATAGGGTATTTGAAAGGCAAAATGGTAGATTTTAATCAGTGCAATGGGCTTAATATACATAAAATATCTAACTAGCTACATCTAATATTTTCAGAAAATGAAACAATAACTAATCAGCCAATACGCCTACAGGCAAGGCTGATATGAATTATTGCATATATTTTCATTACGTTCCTTGGTTTTTATTTTAATAAAGCAACCATTTCAAAAATTAGTAAGTAAGAAAATTCAACTTAGTCTCTTTAAAGAGTGATACACAGAATTTGTATTTCGATAAATGATTTCAAAGGATTTTCGTCCATTTAGCAGAAACCGCTCGAGAATCTTATTCCTAAATAAAAATAATTTTTCATGTTTCATTTAATTTATACAATCGCCTTACAGATTTTGTTCCCTTATTTGTTTCTTGGGGCTAAAAAATCCCAATTTAACGAGTTTCAGATTTAATATTGGATAGATTTTAGACCTTTCCGCCGATTTTTCAATCAGCTTCGGTTTCATTACGTAAGTGGAAAGCCCCGCGGAAATAACTCAGGCGAATTTGCCAAGAATAAAAGCTACGCCGGAGAAGTTTACGCACCCTATTCGCAGTAGGTGCGTTGTATCTTGAAAGGAATATTTGTCCTCGAGGTAGATAGTGGATCAAAGTTACAAAACAGTCCATTCCCTGCTCACAAAATCGTTTAATCTCTTGCGCCTGCTTCCGGTTAGATGCTATCCTCCCAATTCCTTCTCCCTTTGAATCCCTCCATTCATTTTTTCTTTTACAACTCTCCTATCCTTCCCCCAGATTTTCCACACTACGCCAGAGGCAGGTTCATAATTAGCAATAGTCATTACGGGGGAACAACAACGAAAAGCGTTCTTTTAAAGAATCTAAAATATGAAGTGATTCTAATGATTCTATCATGCATTGTGTTATGAAAATATCTTTTGCTCCAAAACATCATTTACCCATAAATGTTTTAGTCTCAAAAAAACGGATTAAGTAGTGAAACAGATCATATTTAACCTTTAACTATTCGATGAAAACCACACTTGGACGATTGAGGACACATAAAATATAAGGTAAATGTTTATTGATTTACTTTTGCTATAAAAAGTTAACCTAGTTTGATGAACAAAAATCCTTACGCGTAATAAAGATTAAATTGAATTTATAGTTCTTATGAATTATCTTTAATAGTTATTTTAAAAAAATTGCATTTTATACACAGTATATGAAAATAAATTTATACGGAGTATATGATGTAAAATTTAATGAACAACAGTCTTATTTATGAAGATATAATATTTCAACATGTTTTAATAGGATATTGCAAAGCAAAACTAATGATACTTTAGCTACTGCTCTCTATTCTCAATTCTTTTTCTTTAATTGCTGATTAATTGAATACAGCTTAAGTAAATGGCATGCCTTGAACAAATATCTTAACCACAAATGGAATGTAAACAAACATAGATGTTTTTCAGAAACCTATCCATCTAACACAGTTGCCATGCAATCGCCAACAGGTTACGCATTTAGAACTCTTATGATACGTTTCGGGCGATTCATTCCGAACGAGTGGAAACTTCCCCTGCATCCATTAGAGCATGAATCCTTCTCCGGGGACGTCCCATCTGAACCCTTTTCCCAAGACCCTAACCTTCCTTTACACGCAACGCTAACCTCCGTAAACTTCACCGAGAAAGAGGGAGCGGTCTGAAAAAAACATCTTCGTTGCCGACACTTGCACCCCACGTGCGCATCTCGCTATAAGGGAAATTCTGGACCGGAAGTAGCGACAGTGGAGCCGCCCCTTTCCGGCGCTTGGTTGCCAAAGCTTCTTACTCACCCCCAAAATGACGTGAGTGAGGGTATCCGAACTCATTACATCTTTAAGCTGGATATTCCAGCTGTCGCGGAGCCTACGATGTGAAATAGTGGGAGCGATTATCGAACAAGAAGTAATGAAATACCATATTTACCTTTTGGAAAGCTATAAATATTTCGTAAAAGATCTCGAAGTTCCATCCAATTTGTAGCCATCGAGATTGAGTGGATGAACTCGATTTGGAGACAACCGGAAACGCATATTTAAGCCACTGGTTTACCTTGTGAAAGGAGTCGCAAATTTTCCATTTCGAGGATATTTTGGGCTGAACTCAAAGAGAGTGCCAAGAGTGACGTAAGAAATCCGGTGAAAATCGATCTTTGAGGAGGGATAAGGCAGATTTTAACATCATGATTATAAAATGGTGAAGTATGCAGATTATTGATCGCAAACGTTTGATTCAAACGATTTGTTTATGTAGTTTAGAGAAAAATACAAATTAGTAGCAGTAAAGTTGAAATAGTATCAGATTTGTCTTACCATCTGTAATTTTTTAAGTTAATACAATTACAATTGATATAGCGTTTTTTTGATTTAAATCTTTCATATCAACTGGAATAGAATTCGAGTATTAGTTAAAGCTATTGCATAATGTATGTTATTTGATACATACTTAATCCAGAAACTCGATATACACTTAAAACATTGAGATCGTGAAGGAGTGAAAGAAATATTCTCCGATAAAAATTTCAAGCGATACAATTTTAAGCTTCATCCAGTCAATACAGTACCTTACTAAAATTCCTACTTTAAAAACAACTAACATTTCTTACATACAAGAAAACACTAAAATTCGCGTTTAAAATAATATAAAATTTATTGAAATGTTATCATACCTAAAAAGCACCAACAGTTCCTGAAGACAGTTCTCGCCATTTCGAATTAATCAGCGGAGATTGTAATGTAGTGCGATCTTCACGAATTTAAATATTTAATTGAAGATTTTATTAACAGAATACGAATCTACTAAACGCACGAGTTGTAACTTCAAATGAAGGGACTTTAAGAACGATGAAGTAAACAAAATGACTAGATTGTTATGCGACGACAATGCTTTGTTTATAGCAACAGGTTACCTTATTCGGAAGCGTTACGTTTGGAGCGCGTAAATGAATTGATTCCATTTCTGCCTCTTCATCAAAGCTCTTTATGAACACGAAATGTCAATCAAATATCTTTGAATAGGACGATAATTTTTAAAAGATTGATAGTTTTTAAATAATATCTAACAAAACTTAGAATAGCTAAGTTAGTAAACTAACGAATAAGTCGATTTTCAAATCCTTGATTTCATTTATACATTAATCTATATAATTTGATAATTATTATTATTAAGGAAGCTTAAAGATAATGTAGGGACCGATTACACTCCACAATCACTCAGTTTGCGTCTAATTCTATTTCTATTTATTTTAGTAATGAACCTTTAATAGATTTTAATTGTGCTCACCCTCGAAGTATTTAAAAGAGCAATAAAACGTACATTGTAACCAACAATTAGATCTTTCGAACTAGCCTGACATACATATACGCCTTCATAATGAAAATTAGATCAATTGTACAAAAGTAATTATTGTACAAACGTAATTTTAATATATCAGAATGATAATTGCATTTATTACAATTGTACGATAGTAATTATTTAGAGGCATCGGATTTCTTCGTCGGCCTTTTTAGAAATGTAAACTTTCCTAATATTTATTTTATCACAATCTTTCTGAAATGACGTTAGCCCGAGGTATTAGGGAACTCTTTCCGCGCACATCTCTTTTCGATTACATCGGTGGAAATATTGTCTCCTCCAATGAACGCCTTGGGAGGGCATTTTTGCAACATTTCATTTTCTTGTGTCTTCAGGTGATGCGTATCTCACGCCAGAGGAAGATTCGCTAAGATTGGGTTGGCATTTGGAAGAGAATGAGATTGGACGGTGCGGAGGTGTGGAAAGGAACTCGGAATAATGGAGCGAAATTGGGGGAGGAAATGACACGGAGAGAGAAATAGGATGAACGGAAAGCGTAGGGATGGAGGACTATTGGAAAAGGCAAAGGTAAAAAAGAGATGAAGGATATATATGCACGTATATGAACAGTCTAAAGGTGAACATCGTGTCCGGAGGGATTGATTGAAACAATTGTTATAGCGTTCTAATGAGTTCTATTAAGTAATGGGAAAGATTTGATAAGAAATATAATTTAATTCAGTTATCCTGCTGGGTAATGATGATACGAAGGAATGCAAACGAAAGCATTAAAGCATTCGATATCAATTCTGATCTTCAGTTGTTATGGAACAGTAAATCACTATAGTTGACAACGAAGTATTTGTCATATCGTGCTTTTGTTGAGATTAGATCGGGCTAAAAATTCTAATGCAACACTCAGCATATCAATGCAAAGTGCATCCATTCAATATTGGTAATTCAACTAATAGCTAGAAATATATATTCCAATAAAGGTTCAATTTAAAACGCATTTACATTAGTTACTTTCACTTAAAATATGTTGTTTTATATTAAAAAATTATTACTTTTGAATAATATATATCATTATTTCCTTTGGCTAACTTTTTCCTAATCTATGAGTGAGTATTGTCACGAATAAGTAAGGTGCATTTTGCTAAATTATATTGGCAATAAATCAATGTGAATACATATACAATTCGATTTCATGAAGTATTAAAAGCAATACATGAGTCGCTACTTTTCAAGTGCTCTCATGTGCGAAGGCGCAAATTCGATCTAATTTCGCAATGATGGTGAGGAAAAAACAATTTGGCTCCAAATGCGGTGGCAAATTAATCAACGGTAACTGCTGAAAACAGATTCGAGGGCAGTGTATCATAAGAGGATGATGAAAGGCTCTTTGGATGTGTGGGAGATGAAAGAGCCCGAGGGAAGAATAACAGATCCAAATTACATTATCAAAAGAACAAACCAAAAGTAAATCAACGTTAAGGCATTGCTGGAATGAAAATTGTGCTGACAGAAGAGAAATGCGATGAATTACGTGATGCAATCACATAGGTATTGCTTTTTTATGCTGTTTGTCGTTTGTATCGAAGATATATGTTCTCTTGCATCTCTAAACTGTATGAAATTTTAACTTAATGTAGTAATCCCTTGATCATTTTCCGTTTCGGAGTATTTTTTTGATTTTGTAAAATCGATGTCAACAGAGTCGTTAATTAATATCCTCATCCAGGATTCTATTATTATCTCATTTTCATTTTGCGTTAATATTCTTTCGTGACCGACATAAAGATCTTTTTTACTAACGATCATCAGTAGAAAATCGATTTTTAATTCGCATCAGTAATAAAATTTATTTTGAAAATATACATGAAATTTTCAGTCTTTCAACATTATTTATTAAAGATCTTAGTATTAAGTATTATTTAGCATGTAGTAATATCTAGTTAAGTAAGTTCGTTTTAGCATCGCGTTTAACAAATAGATGTTATTTTAATGATCCTTAATATACTTACATTATCGCTTAAAGTAAAATCTCAGTCGTAAAGCTAAAATAAGCCGGCGAATATAAGATTTTGCATCTAGAGTAATAGGATTTAGATTCATTATTCTTGAGGAAAGGGGCTGAAGTGGTATTTCACGTGAAATCCTTCCACATAGACAAAGGATGTTTTAATTGCCCGAATTTAAGAGGATCATAAGCCTTCGACTGCTGTGGGAGGTAGTTGAAGCTTAAATAACGATTATTGGGAAAATCCTCAATTTTCCGCGTAATATTCATTCCGTAGCTTGAAGACAAAAGCGGTGCCAAGTACGGATTCTGCGCGTCCCACGCCATATCGAAACGACGTCTAATTAGGTGATTCTGTAACAAAGTAAAACTCTCTAATTGATCGAAACTGGCCTATTAATCACGTGCTCGCTTTGGGAGGACGTTCGAGAAGATATCGATATGAAGAGAAAAGAGAGTAAACGAGGTGAGAGAGAGCTGCGTTACCTTGGAGACGAGAGTGGACGGAGAAATGATCAGGACGAAACTGGAGGACGGTTTACACCCGCAAGATAAAAGCATGCTTTTCACGGCGATAGGTTCCCTCAGCGATTCCAACACAAAGTAATTCTATTTCAGTTTTACATGAGGCCAAAAGGTGAGAGGCGATTTTCGAACGAACGAGAGAACTTTATGACTGAAATGTATCTCAACCCACCAAACGTATCTGATTCATTAAGCTGTTTCACGTTTGTATCCACCAAAGGTTTCTCATTGAAGTAGACAAACCAACTTTTGACTCATCAAAGGATGGACTGAATGTGAATGATCATAAATTTCAGCTAGATATAGACTTCGTCTTGAAAGCTATCAAAACCATTAAGTTCAAAGCTATCATTAAAAGATGAAAAGTCAGTCGTTATTTATGTACCAACCTATATTTCTTATAATCAAAAAAGGAAATAAAATAACGAGAATTTTTAAAGTTTTCAAATGAATGGCTTTAATGTTGAACTGTATACTTATGAACTGTTTGGATTTAATCCTCCAAAACTTAATGAACGAAATGTCTATATGGAAAATTAAATTGATAAGTGGAAATTATATGAGAATTTCTGATTATTATTAAGGAAATTCAATTAATTCTGATACTTGAAATAAAACTTGTTGCGTCTTTCCTGTTTCATTAACTTTTTAATTTCTTATGTGCAGTTTTTATAATGTTATATTTACTACTAAATGAAGGATACTTTTTTCACTAATATTATGAGTAATAGCATAAGGCCTTACAAACGGAATCTGACGGATTTTATTTCACTAGTTTTGTAATAGGTTGTACTTATGATGAGAAATTAAACAAAAAAGAAAACATTTCAAGGAGAGCTTAATATTTACTTTAAAGGGATGAATCATTAGACAGATATTTGATATGCATAAAGTACTGGTTGAGGCTAAAATTTGACATATTTCGTCTTACAGCTATACCTCAATTTTTTATTTATATAAACTTATTTTCCTTCACGCTTATTTTCAACTCCTTAATTACTATTCTCGAATTTCCTTAGCATCTTCTCTCCATCTTCCAATTTCTCTCGCGTTACTTTAACTTCTTCTTCGCATCCTTTCTTTTCCAATTCACTCCTCCCAAATTCTCACCCACGTATCTTTATCACGTTCTCATTTTACTCGCATATTTTCGCCTCTTTTTCACCGTTTCCACGAATCCTTTCGTCCGAGCGTACTCTCCTCCCATTATCTGTAACGTGATCTTCCATTCCTTTGTGTTTTCATCCGCTTTTCATTTCTTTGTATTGTGAAGCCTACGCACGCTCCCTTTTCTCCACGTTTCTTTGATGCTTGGTTCCGTGCCGTTTTCAGCGTATTTTTCTCATGTAAAAGACCTTGTGTTAGGGGTGATGTCGTATCCTTATGTATGAATGGGTACAGTAGCTTTTCTTAGAAGCTTTTATCGCATTGATTTTATTGGAACACGATCTGTAACTGAGTGACAGTCGACGGTGGGGAAATTGACAGGTTTAATTATTTATGTAACCTCTAAAATTTCTAATATCTATCTTCTAACATCTTAATTTATTTGCAATGGTTCACTCAAAGTTCACATCAAGGAAATATATTTTCAGAATTGATTTGTTTATTTATAGATCTCTACCATTGTAAGGAAATAACAGACGTAGACTGAGATTGCAGTAATCGATTTACGTTGATCTTCAAACAATTCATTCAACTTTTATAATCGATGCGCTGAGTAAGGAAAAATATACTTCTCACCCTACAATATCAGGATCTTCTATTTTTATACGACTATACTATGCGATTATACATCATTATTCATATTTCACCATCTATTTAAAATAATTTCCTCTCACAAGTATCGAATGTGATGCCAAATTAATCTATTTAAGCTCAAATTCCAAAAGAATCTCCGAGAAAAACTCAGATGACCTTCAGTTTAGGTCATATCTTTAAAACTCCTCCGCTCTTTTTTGATAACTATGAATTTTAAATCGTTTCCTACTCAATGTTCTACTTAAAGCTATGATTAAAAGCCTGGATTAATGCATTTATAATATTTAATATATATTACACGTTGATGTTATTATTTTTTATTAATGTTCTCGATTATTTACTAATTTGAATGTGTCGATAAATATTTATTTTACAATATTAAGATTTTATGGTATTTGAAAGTGAAGAAGGAAATTTTAATATCCTTTCACCCGAGTTGATCTGTGATTTGATATGGATCCTTCTCTTCTTATTCACTATTGATGCTTTGGAGGGAATAATGCATGCGGATCAAAAAAAATGAACTGTAGGTAGTAAAAAGGACATCAAAACAAAAGGCGACATAAGTATCTTGTCTCGTACGCTTTTCTGGGAGGAGAGAATAAGAATTTAATTCTTGAATCATCCACAACTCATAAGCTTCCCAAAAATCACATCCACGAACAAAACGCGAAACTAAAGTAAACTAAAGGTACCTCCAAATCCCTCCTCAAGAAAACACGGTCTTAAAGGCGCGTTAATTAGTCAAAACATAAGTGAGGATGCGAGAGAACGCGTTCGGGAAGCCATCGGGCGTAAATAATAAATTAAGATGCGGAGAGCATGCCTTTGGAAGACTTTCACCTTCTCTCATCGAAAAGATTCATCGTGAATCTGCGATGCTCCCTCACGGAATCCTCTCGTATTTGCCCGTTATCTTTAAAACGCCCCTTGTACGTATGCCTCCCCCTCTTGCTCTCCAGCTCGGCCGGTGGCCTACCCTCCAGGAGCTGCCTTCGCTGAGTGGAGCCGTGACTTTCAACAAAAGAGACTCGTGGACCTCCTTGAAGAGGACTCATCTCCCGCATAGACAGCGGGGTAAAGGGGATGGAAAGGTCTCGGTTATCGTGGAAGGACGTCTCGGTTTGATAGGGAAAATCGAGCCGAATTGTGAAAAACTCGCTGATTGTTCTCGCCTATCGTCATTGAATGGAAATGTTTCCCATTGCTTCTATTCACTATATGAGTCTCGATTGGATGAATAAAAACTATGTGGTATCGATCTAAGATTTTAAAAGCTTCATTTAGTGCGTATGTTATAATCTGAATTTGAGTTTTATGCTGTTGCGCACACACTGTATTTTTTAAGGAGTTACTTAAAAATTGAACGATCCTTCTAATTATCAAGTTTTTGGATAGACTGTTTAATTTTTGCTTACATTTTTGATGTTATTAAGAGCTATAATGATATGAAACTAGACCTTATATATTTTGAATTCCGAAATTACTTTTCTACATATAAATAATTATACACAATACTGGTATTCGGGGGCATCCGTCGTGTGGCAGGGGGTTAAATACCGAGATTATGGGATAGTATGTCATCTTAAGAACAAATTTTTATTTCGTTTAGTTCTCAGGAAGAATAAATTCTGGATTCTTCCAAGCATCAACTCTTTTATTTTACTTTCGCTGTCTCGTCTCCAATGATAGCGGGAGGTCACATAGTATCTCTAAAACATTCACAAACGTACTCTTGAACTTTTCGAGAAATCTATTCTTTAATTTGTGAACGGTTCCCGGGATTCTGTTCTCTGAATTATCGTTTTCATAAGTAATTTTCTTATCCACTAAATCTGTTATGATTCATTGAAGACAAAAGGGAATTCTCCACTCTTCTACTCGACAATCCTCGTTCTCTCTTCATGACCTCAGCCCATTGTGAATGGCGAGGACTCAACCGGCTTCCGATCTGCATACTTTACCGTCGGGTTAATATTAATTCCGTGTGTTTAAGAGCTCCTTTCCTCTGTTTATGAAGGAAGAGTTATCCGCTTTAAGATGCCAAGGAAGAATCATCTATAATTTATAGATGACAGGAGAAGGAAGCGAAAACCGTAGGAAGTTCATTAAAGTGTATTTAATTTATCCGACTTCTTAAGATTCTTGGGTCTCCTTGATGTTTCAAGGAAACGAATGAAATTTTTTTAAAAAATCCTGTACGCATTCTTGAATAGAAACGTAAATGTTCAACTTTATGCCCTAAATACACAAAAGAGGGGTACTTATTTAATATTAAACCCAAATATAAACTGCGGATAAGCACTGCAAGAGATACGTAGTAATTACATATTGTTGGTGTATAGATCGATTCTGCATAAAGAATTACTTTCTGGCTTAATTTTAAATAGAGTACTTTTCCAGGTTGGATAAAATACGTAATATAATATCTATATCCACCTTCAATGATATAAAACGACAATCTTATGTTCAATATAAAACTTAACCTTTCAGCTCCTTTATTTTATCCTTAAAAACGGCCCTGATCAAAAACCCTTCGTTTAATGGCGAAAAGCTATAAATGCCGTGACGCAGTGGTTGCGTAAAGTGGGTGTAAAAGCATTCCCGCGAACGCCTCTCTTTGACGCACCTTTAAGAATCCTCTGCCAAATTCATCCCAAAGGACATCTATGCTTCTGCATGCCAACTATTTCCGTAGTATTTTAAGCCGGTTATTAAAGTCAGAGTACAAATGGTCGTTACCTGAGTTTAGACCTCGAGGACGTATTTTCTTTGAAGATTATGTTCGTATTCCACTTGTTAAGGGACGAAGTCGTCAGGTGTCAGTCGATTACTACTGAGCATAGAAAGCGATTCGCCTTTCAAATTAGATTTAAAATTCACCTGAATCAATTAAAACATAATATTTCGCCCGATTAAATATTTTTGAAGAACTTTTTCATATATTTTTAATTATGAGCTTTTTAGATAACGTGCTTTGCCAATTTAACTCATTTCCTTAATAAAAGTATTAATATAACTTCAGCTAGTCAAATACGGATTAATTAGAATAATCTTATTCCTGGTTTTTGTTCTCGAGCTCATTATCTATTCCTGTTAAACACAATTTTACAGTTCGGGAAAGGAAACCATGATTAATTCAATCTAGCTATTTCTTTCCAATGTACGATTATCTAAAAAGTTAATTCTATAAAAAAGATCACAGCATCGTATGATTGCGTCAATAACTTAAAATTTTATGTTTAATGGTATTTTAAAGACGGTTGTAATCGAGTGTGACTATGGATCGGAGTGCGTAGCATATCATTCTTCCTATGGAAGCAGCAACAGGTTATGTCGGGACAACCCATTTCATCTTCTAAGAATTCCAACAGGAATATTTAAAGTGACATTGCTGCTTTCAGCATTTTATCTTAAGATTTAATTCTATTTATTTTCATTATATTCAAACTCAATACAAATAACTAAGAATTTTGATTTCTTCATATGCAAAACTTGTGTTCATAAAAAGATTTTTCTAATGGGATGAACTTTTCCAACAAACTGCATTTAAAATTTAAAAATTGCTATTTTTTAGATTTAATTATCTAGTAAATTCAAATTAATCATAATTGCCGATATTCGGTTGATTTTACTGGTGAAAAACACAATTTTCTATACTAAAATATGTACTATTGATAATTTTTCATTCAAACCAAATCTGATAATCGTAGGTGGAATTCCTGGCCTTACATAGATGAAAATCTCTTAATCTTATGATGCGAACCTAAGTATGTGCTCTTAGCTTCTAATAAAGTACTTTTCTTTCAAGTCGGTTATTTAGCCAATTAATGAAAATATCTGTTGCAATTAAATGAAAATAATAGCGATTCTTATATTTTCAAACATTTTAAATGCATTAAATATTGATTGACTGAATAATGATATCCAAAGATCAAATTTGGAGGAAATTGAGGTTTTATAAGCATACATTCAAATTCATCATTCCAATTTGAGGATTAACACTTACGCATACCAAATATAGTGATGCATCAATAGTAGTTCGCCTTAGAGACAAACCGATCCCAACCACTAAAGCTCTGAAGATTGAGTTTACTTGGAAAAAGATATTCACTCGCAACTTAACACTCGCATTAATATTTATCTATGAAAGAGACTGCAGAGAGTTTAAATAGCTCCTTCAAAAGGCAGTGTGAAGATCACGACTAAAACAGTTACTCTTTTCTGACAATTCAAAGATAAAATTACCAAATAACCTTCTGAAACAAGTTCTCCACAGTAAATATCAAAACCCTAGTCTTCAAGGAAAAGTAATTTAACTCGTGTACTATTCAGGGAGATGGACATAACTTACACCGGAATCTTAAGGTAGCATCAAATTGAAGCAAACGTATTCTTTCTTTACGACCACTCGCTTCCCAAAATAGTAAATAGATCAAGGATGCTACGGCCCATGGACTACAACGCGCACCGCCGACGTCTTATAATCGACCCTACAAACTTCCAACGTTCAAACTCTTATTTGGTTCTCTGAAACTATTCTTCACACGTAAGATATTCACTATACAAATGCGGCAAACAAATCACTAATAAAAATATTCGGTAGAAAAATGGTTCTAGGTAGCCCCAACGAACACTGAAAATCCGTGTAGCGACACCTCCGAACGATCTAATTGAAGTCTTACCTCTGTTGTCGTACTCCACGACGGTGTTGTAGCGGCGGTGGGTGATGAGGAAGGCCCTCGGCATCGTTGGAGGCGCCGAGGATAACAACCGTCACTGTGAGGAAACCAAGAAGCCCTCGCTTAAAGGGTCGGCGAACGTGTCGAGAGAGATGCTTCCCCTTACCGCTCCCCTCTTGGACTAAAACGAGTGAGGGTTGGCGACCACCCTCCCTCAAGGTGGCGCGTGCTCCATGCGAACAGACACCCAGCATCCTCCCCTCGCGACAGTTGCTCCCTCCGCACATGTTCCCATCCTCCGCCCCCGCATTCCACTCAACCCTTTAATAAAAAGAACCCTGAGCGTGTTTAGGGAGTTCCGAAGGTCATCCGAGACACTTTCCCCGCGAACGTCTATCTTCGCGGAGAGCTGTTCAATTGAGCGTTGCTATGGATTCTGATTCTTAAAAAGAGTTATTGTATGCGAAACGAGCGTCTGCCCGAGCGATCGAATTCTTAAAGCTCACTTCCACTCGAGGAATTCCATCTCCCGCTCACGAATTTATGAATGGAAGATTATAAACTACGTTCCATGAATAGTTAGAAAGATCTAGTTTGGTAGCAGAGTGCTATGCATGTTTAATTAATTCACTATCCGTGGCTGTGATGTTTCTATTGCTAAATACTTTAGATTGTATACTAGGAACATTTTTTACATGATTAATCTGAGTTGACCTTTTCGGGAAATAAGATACCGAGTGCTAGAGCACCGATTCTTTTGATCATTTCTGAAACTTGCGAAGATTGGGGATTGGGCTCTTTGTCCCGCTCAAGTGTTCCAGTTTCGACATTGAAAGTGAAGCGGAGGCCAAAGAAAGGATTTCCCTTTAAACAGCCTCTCGAAGATTAAATCTGCTCAATATTACCAAAAGGAATCGGCTACGGAGCTTACATGACCATTATTAATTGAAATAGCGGTGAATGGAAATACAATTCTATAAATAAGGATGATACTCCCTTATTGAGTGAGAAATGCGTACTATGTTCAAAACATGCATGCTCTAAAAGGAAACAGATTATGGAAGTCCAGTTTCTTTGAAAGAGTTTTTATTTGTTGCACTTGTAACACGGATGTAGATTTCTAAGTTCCAAACAAGATGTAGATTTCACATAGACCAAACAAGATGTACAACTGTAGTTTTTGTTTGCCCAAGGAATTTAGGGACCAATGAATATATTTGTACTTGAAATGAATATTTTCATTAATATATAATTATCATAAATTAAAATATTCATAACTACTGTGTACGCATCAGCTGCTTTTAGATAAATCCCATGGAGACTAACAGCTGCTGAATTTACATTCTGAAAACCCTATGTATCCAGCTTCTGTATATACTGATGCTACTCATTTCGGCTTTGCGATGAGAGAAAAAAACTTGCCAAATTTTAAGAGCAAGGAATATAGGAAGTGTTTAAAGCGAATCCTGTTGTCATTAGGAGATGATTAGTCACTGTTATTCGTGATTACATAAAAAAGCAATCCAAAAGTAGCCGAAAGAGCAAAAAGAATCGCAGTGAGAATCATCAAAGGACAATTCGTAGGATCCCATGGTTGTGTCGTTATTATTAAAGTATTAACTCATAACGATAGCGCGAAAGTGTAAATATTTTTATTCGTATTTAATGAATTTACTTTATCATCTAGCATCAATGGCAATATCTATATTCAGATATGTGCCATGCATCTCGCGCACCTATTTCTTTAAAATAGTTTTCAAGAACTATTTAGTTCAGGTTAGTTATGTCACTTCATGTCAAAGTCGAAGCATAAGATTTTAACATATAATCATTTATACTTGAATACATTCCTTCTTACTAACAGTTCATTAAAAGTTAAAATATTCTTGATAAATGTCAATTCTCGTAGTTTAAAGAACTGGTCCTTAAATTAAAAAAACAAATATAAGATTTGATTCAGGTAAGCTAATTCCATCTTAAACTCATTTTATTTATAACTAATTCAGAATAAAAGAAACTTTATTTAAAGGCGGTTTCTTTTTATCATTTACAGTCCCTATTCCAAATATATATTTAGTTCTTATCAAACGAGAATTGGGTCTGTACATGCCATCAGGGCATCTGATTTCACTTTTAGAAAGGTCAACTTTTATAGATTCAGAAAAGGTGGCATATTTCTTCCCACGTCTAATTTGAATTGCCATTCTCAAGTGTTAATGAAAACCCGCATCATACTCTCAGATCTGCCGAATTCTCACCGCGTGCGTAAAGCGAAACTGACTTCATGCTTTATCTCTCCGATCGATTCTAACTATCGATTATCACTATCGATTTCAATTTAAATATACAGCTAATTAGGACCCATGTTGTGTAACCTTTTTCGCTTGCTTATATAATGTTGCCAATTTCACCGAATTAACTAGAAAATACCTACGTACGAGATAAAGGGGCAGTTTTGGGAATAGGAACATATTTATATGTCTAGAATTCATTGAGGTTTTAACAGTATAACTTAAACCTAATTCTGAAGTATTTCTGTATATTTAAGTTTGAAAATTTTTCGAATGCTCACGTTTTATAGTAATTTTTGTAATGTATTCATAGAGATAGCACTACTATTTATAACAGCCATATTATAGTTTTTATATTAGTTTTAAATAGCTATGTATTATAGTAAATTAACTTTTTATATAAACATTTCTACGTCTATGAATGAAACGACCTATAAGTGCATGAAAAAGTCTACATTTTTCATTAACTTTACAATGTATATTGAAAGATCCATATATATATATATATATAGATCTTCCGATTTCTTCTTCTGTACAAATTCGTGCGTAATTATTTATGTATTCAGCCATTGTTTCCTCGAGTTTCTTTATATATAAATTTTCCTTCTTTCAAATTACATGTTTCGCTCTTGACTGGATAGTGATCTTCTTTTGATAGTTTACCATGGTGATTTGTTGATTGTCAGAAAAATATTTGTTTTTTTTTGTTTATGATTGATATCAAACCTATTATATGTATGGAATCGTATCTAAGAAAAATATATAAATAAAATATCAGCATTCAACATCCCTCAAGAGGAAAATTAATGCTTCAGAAGGTCGATCTGAAATATGATTCATTTGCTTAGGGGATTAATTAAGCTGAAACCTTTTCCAGATTCTCGGAAATAAATTTCCCCGATCGCAAAAATTAACTCGGGAACTATGAGTCGGCATTTTGGAGGAACAATAAAACTTTATTCACTCTTATAAAAGTCTCCGAATCACAGAAATTCGCATCTAAACACTCATATTGAAGAGCATCGTACATTTAATGCTCGTAAATAAAAAAACCAACAATTGCTACGAAGAAATAATAGTGGGAAAGTTTGATTGAATAGTCAAGTTGTTGGTGTTTTGGTTCATGAGTTTTCAGATTATAAAATTTCCAGCCATCCATTCTAAAATATTCAAATGCAAAGGCTGATGTTTCTCATTCAAAAATGCTTTTAGTTTAAATCTTAAAATCCCTCTTATTTAAAAATCTATAAAAATCTCACTATACTTGGCAAATATCAGTGACTTTAAATAAAAATAGATCATTTTCAATAATCTCGTAGCATATATGATTTCCCGCAATCTGCAAGAATTCTCACTTTCATAGTACAAGGACTCTTCTAAGGGCAATTTCCTTATGAAATATTTATAATTTGGATGTGTGTGTTACTTTTTTTGATAGAGGAATTTTTCTTCGAAGTCAAGTAGTCACTCAAGAGAATGTAATCTCAGAAATAAATTCTCGGCTCCCTTTTTTACCAGACAAACCTAAACTTGAGGCCATTCTAAATATATTTTGGGGCACATCATAGAAGCAAAGGAAATAGAGAGTATAACTGCTAATACAAAAAAAAATTATTCTCTTCGAAACAAAGATCAGAGGTATAACCACAGAATCTGGCATCAATGTCAGGGAAATAAAACA
Organism: Pantala flavescens; assembly: GCA_020796165.1. NCBI lineage: Eukaryota > Metazoa > Arthropoda > Insecta > Odonata > Libellulidae > Pantala > Pantala flavescens. The sequence continues at coordinate 53,366,336 of CM036883.1, forward strand.
TGCTCTTGTAGACATAACAAAGAGACGAAAATTAAACATAGAAGATTAAAGTACTCCAAAAGTCTTCCATTGTGCTGTCCAATATAATTAGGTTTGAATGAGAGTGATTCGAATCAAACGATGTTTGTTTTAGAACTCTGATTTATCGTATTCCTTTTAACGAACTTAGTCTGCAAACATCCGTTTGATTTCCCTCAAAACGCATTCATATGGAAATAACGACAGAAGGAAGTAAATTTATCTCCAGTATTCTTTGATAAACTTAATATTTAATGAAAATCAATCATACGTAGTTTACATTTACTATTTGATTTCCTGTGTGTTTATATGTAATGTCAAAGTAATTGAGTAAAAATACAATTATAGTTATATACATACATATTATATACTAAATAATATTCCCTTCACTAAAAAAGACTGGTTGATAATAAAAGCTTATTATAGACCTTAAAAAAAATTTCCCAACTAAAATTTAACTTTCAAAATTTTTTAACGACCTAGAATAAATTTTTGTAATGGTAATTGTTAATTCCAAATGTTTAATCTTTTTGTTTGTTCGACTTATTTCACTAGGTTGGAATCGTGAAATATTTTTTCATTTAATTCCTTATTTTTACTTCCCTAGTAAGCATTCGACAAGAGTATTTTATTAAAATGTTTTCTCTTATTTCTATTACCTAAAAAATGATATATCAAACTGACATTTGAAAATGAATGATCTCCGTGAAACCTTGAACCTATGCCATACTATTTAATTCTATTGGAATAAGAGTTATTCACAGTTTGCTAAAAAAAATTACGTCTCCAAATCCGTTTGCAATCACCATGGAAATCAATCAACTGATGTTTGTCTGTGGCCGAAGGGATAAACACTTTCAAAGCCTTCAAAATAACACTTTCTGTTTGAATAATTCGGATCTTCCGATTGCTTTTTCCAAGGATTACATCGATTCCTTGGCGGGGGAGACCAAAAAGAAGGTTAAGCAGTTTTTCAATAACGCAGCTAAACAACAACAGCGACATTTATAACAAGCGATTTGTCCTTATGTTTATTTTTGTTTGTGCCAACTGTAGAGGGAAAGAATAGGTGAATGTCGCTCCATCTCGTGGGAGATACGTCTTTGGAAAGAAATCCGTTCCAGAAATATCCGTAAAGCGCTGTGGGGAGGCATTTCGGGGAAGTTTTCGAAAAGCGCTCTTCTGCGAAAAGGTTGGCGTTTTTAAGAGACGACGGCAAATCTATTTGGTCTACGAATGAATGGGTTTTAACTCCTGCGGCGGAAGCCATTTTCGCCCGAAAAAGAGATGCTGAGAAGAGAAAAATAGAACACAACCGGTGCTTCATTCATTCCTTAGATGTGGATGACGCAATACTATTGTTTCTGGAACTGCTTCCTGCAAACACGTAGCTGGCATAGTTTGTTTATATCATATATCTGCGATAAATATTGCACAACCTTCATACATATATTTATATAACATCATGATTTTACTTGAGTGACTGTACGCTAGTATCTATTTATTCCAACATAGCCTTTAATTCAGTTGATTTAATATTCTTTACTCGACGCTTCTTAATCCAGATTGGTACTTACACTTGTCGCGGTGCTTGGCGAGCGCATTCTGTGTTTGATTCATCCTTCAACCTTTTGAAATCGTTAGAAACCCCAAATTACGAGACTCCAATCAAAGTAATTAACAAGGTATATTTCTACATCATTTGATCATGGCTGCTCACAAGGACAATGACCGAGCAAACGGCTGCGTCTGCTCCTTTAAAACAAAGAGAAGACAGAAAAGGTGTTAAGGCACACGATCTTCTGTCTTAGGAAAATGCATTTGAGCCCATATTTTTCGATGATGTCACATTTTCCGAATGATTTTCAAAAGATCGGCCTCAATAATGAGGCTTTGATGAAAATCACGAATTTAAAGAAGATATCAAGTATCCGTATTATCAGACTTTCTCACGAGAACTTTGACATACAGGAATATTTATCTATTTATTCATTTAATATAGCCCTCGTAAACATCCATTCCTAAGAGAATTATTGTAAGGTTCTGAGCATTGGAAAATTTTCTCCTTAGCATTTAAAAGCGACGTGCTAACTCTAGCTCCACTCTTAGGGAACACTTATCCACCGAGGTCCGCTAGTTTTTATCTAATTTATTTTAGTACCTCTAGTCAATAAGATGTGTTATCGATAATGCTGCATTAGTAAATGTGTAATCGTAATAGATCATCATCATTCAACGCAGTTAATTACTTAGAACATTTCTTTTTGAATTAATTCCCATCAGATTAAAAATTAAGTTCATGAATTTAGGTACGTTAAAGCTAAGTCTTTTGATAAAATATTGAAAGATTTTAAAGGGAATACCTTTTGCCCAACGCATCGCTATTAGTCTTTAACTCGCCACTTAGATTGCAGTCGATCCATCGCCTGATTGCGTTTTTAACTTCGTTTGCACCGCAATTTCTGGGATCGCTCCGAAGGTGGTTGGAAGATTAAGGGGAAAAGAGACAAGTGGAGGGAAAGAGTTGGAAATTGATGGCGGTATTCGGTGGGAGAAGAAACATTCGTTTATCTCGTCGCCTTAACATAATATTGGGAAAAGAGGCAAGATTCGGGGCATATGCTTGGGAAAAGGTCATTGATTTCATTTCCAAAATGTCAAAAGTTTAGATGAAGAAATTGCAAATATTTATATCATATAAATGAGATTCATTACAATGAACCGTCTGTTTCCATTACATGTATGTACGTTATTGAGGTATACAGAAAAAGTTTAGTTCCAAAATATTTTCGTTCATTGTGAATTTAAATGTATATTATTATACTTCCTTACCTTCATAAAACTTATAACAATCATAAGAGATAATAAAGGTGAAGAGGAAGTAAAAAGTGGCTATTTTTCACTCGTTTCTTATCAAGTAGCACGAATCAACTTGCAGGGAAAGAAGGAAATTTATATACTTTATTTACAGCTATATAATTGTTTTACATAACTATCATATTGAGCAGAATTTAAATTAAAACCCAGAGGGATGAATGCAGACCTCTAGTAAGAGCTTTTTGGAACCTAATACTAAAGAGTTGAACAAGTTATTGTTAATGACAAGTAAAACACCACCTGCAGTTCCGTTCAGACATTAATCCTAAGCACATTCGAAACAGGAAAGACAGAGATGGGTACTTTTCGGTAGCTCTCAACACACAGACCATCGCTAATATTCACTGCGGTCGTTAAAATTATTCGTGACGTCTCCATGAAGGTTTAACGAGCTCATACAGAATAGTTGCTCCTCATGGCGAATAAGAATAGTTTGGAAAGATTTATCGGGGAAGATGAAGTGGTAAAACCCTTCGCTCTTTAAAGATTCCCTTCGTTCTTCAAAGGAGATACATGACTTTTGGAAGATTCTCAAAGATGGCCACTGACTCTAAAAAGGGTTTCAAGTAATGCTTTCCTGTCGTTTCATGGCGATAAACTAGAGGAAGCCGCTTTAACATCTCGCCGACACCGCTATGAAAATGGCATAGATAATTCTAAAGCGTTCGCCCGACTTAATATGACTTTGAACGGTTTCGTGGAAATGAGTCCTCGAAGTACTTCTATGCGTCTGTTTCTCTCGGAAAAAGAAGAACGCTAAACAAAATAGTTGATATGCTAAATGATTTTATCAATTCGTATAGAAAATGCCATAAAACTTTACAACTTTTGATTTAGTCAAATAGTATAAAATAGACTTTAAAAACGGTGAACATACCCTAAAGAATAGACGATTTCATAACTTTATAATATTTCATGCGGTTTTCATATGCCAATTTTAAGATGAGGATTTTTAATAAAATTTCATTCATGCGAAGTTCATACCTGTTATGTTAAAAATACATGTTACTTATCTTGAAAAATATCACCTTATTATAATTAAATAAATAAAATATAGTATGTTATCATTCACAACCGAAAATTTTAAAAATCTTTAGGGCGTTTTTGTAAACTATTGTAAATGGAAAATGTTTTCTCAAGTTATTATTGATACATTTCGAAGTACTAAATGGTCAACTGTGGAAGACAATTTTTAATATTTCAGCTCATTCTACTGCCTCTTCCTCTAATGTTCAAAAGTGATTCCGCATCATATTCACGACATTCACGGTAAACACGCAATGGGAACTCTTTCGTGCAACTCAATCGTAATTCTAGACTTTACGATGTTCTTCCCGTGCTCAGCTATTCGTAAAGGATGAAAACATCCGAAACACAAGCAAAGGAAATCTAACGGTGAAAATAGAAAACGGATTTCAAGGAAGTCTTGTTCCCCAACGTGAATCAGTGTCACTCCGTTTTTAGAGTTCGCGCACTTTATGGTCTAATTTTTTTGGGGAAAACGTGCCAGGCGTGGGTGGGGGAGCTATTCACCGGAAGTGGAGCTTTCGAAGAGGGGAGCTGTGTTTGGACGTCTTCTAGAGTAGAGCAGAGTGTGGAGATGGACCGATGAGGGAGACGGGATTGAACGCTCTACGAAAGGAGTGTGGGATCGCGGCAATGAATGATTTATGGAACACTACCGAACTCGCCAGCTTCCTTATTGGTTCCCCCGAAGAGATTTATACCGTCCCGTGCCCTCCTCCTGTTTCGAAACCACCCCAAGGTGGTGTTTCGGTTTTCGATAGCTTTCCCCTTCCACTCGTATCGTGCGTTCCGTCGTTTTCTTTAGGCACACATTTTGCGTAAGATCCGCCAAAATTCAGAATCGATTGACAAAAGAATTGACTTAATTTGCAATAGACTAAGACAGCTTACTTCCTCCAAAATCTCCTTCAAAAATTTGGAAATTTAATTATAGTCTGTAGATAAATTTTCTTGTAATCGAAGATACGATAAAAACTATAATAATAAGGTAAAATAATCTAATCTAATCAATCCTTTTTCGTAATCATCATCATCAAATTTTAGAATCATCCACTTTTAATCAAGGAATCAATTACTTTCTCTTCTGCTAGATATATCCAATCTTTAAGACCAGTTGTGGGTCTATTTCATACTTATGCTAGATATAATTTAAAAACCAAGGATGCGTTCATTATCACTTTCGGTAGCATTACATTTTTCCACACGCACAGGATACTGTCTTCGATAGCCCTTTTAACGCCACGGCATCATGACCAGCATGCGCTACACTGCCAGGGAGCAGGTACGTTCGCTTTGGCTTGTTCACAAGGAATTATATGTGGAGTGGGCTGAACGTCCTTTCCGAAGGTCGTACTCTATTCTCGCTAATGCATCTATTCCATTTCAGCAAGAGGAATAAAAAACTAACGCTCGATGCGTGGGATAGCACCTACACGTGGCTAAAGCATGCGTAAATTTCAAACCCACGCGCCCACTGAATTTGTTAGTTAAAAGTTTAACCCGAACGATTTTCTTACATTTCTAATTAGCACACTGAATATTTCATATGTAAGCGAATTTCTGATTTAAGCCTGTTGTATTAAGTTTTACAGGAAGTACTAAATTTTAAGCTCTATTAAAAGAAGACTTAAATTAACTAGTCGCGAGTGAAAGGCGTTATTTTTAATTCTAACTTTATTCTGTAAATTTAAATGTATGTACGAGATTTTAGTCAATTTATTCACTGCGTAATTTTATCTAAGATATTATACGTCATCGGCTTTAAATTTTTATTTAAAATATAAGGATTTATTACCAAGCCTGTAAATTAACTTTTTTGTTAACAATTATACACTAACTTTTTGCTATGAAAGAGAGGAATGTGTGGTTTACTTAAATTTCCCATCATTTGAATAGATGCAATATTCTTAAGGCTACTCAATTTAGTCATTTTAAATTCATAAATTAATAAAATTATTTATTTCGAAAATTTCCATTCATTGTTTTGCACTTACGCAGTATTATTCTATCGTCGCTTAGTAAGGCTAAGGTAAATAAACTTCACTCCTTAGGCATTCATGCCCCAAGATTTAAAATGAGATAGGAAAAGAGGGTTCAACTGAGTTTGCTGTGTGCGTTCAATAAAAAGTATGAAATCAGTATAGGAATTATTGTATATTACGTTTATACGTACAGGTAAACTACACTTTTATTTAAGAGTAAGCGAAGTGAATCTTGAATTTTTCGATCTTTCATACAAAATTTACTATTTTAGTAGATTCTGTATAATAATTTAGTAAACGTTTTATAGCCATTAAAGATCGGGATCAAATTATTTTTTCTGACATCATAGTATACAATTAAAGAGAAGTGGCTTACTTTTAGGAATTCATAGAACTTATATTAATAGAATTGAGGCTTACAGAAATTTGGATAGAACTAAAATAAAAATGTTAATTATCTTCTCTCACCAGTAATGGACTTCCTTTACATCACTGATTGCTATAAACATTTGTAAATTCTATCCTTCAAAAATGAATTGATTCCATTCAATTTTCAATACATATCTTGATTAAATAATGTTGTAATTTTTAAAGTTGAAGTTCTCATACTTTAAAATGGTAGCATTCAATTTAAAAATACGGTACACTATTACAACTGATTATATTGCTTCAGTGTAATTAATACACTTTATCATCCAATTGTCTTTAATTTGTGAAAGAATGTACCTATAAGAGAGAATTATCATCGTAAAAACTATCCTTTCACCATTTATGCTGAAGATGACCCACTGTAAGCACGCATACAAGCTGAAGAAACATTAAGCCGGAAATACAAGAATTCTTTGGAATGACTTGTACCCTACAAAGACAAACATATCCAGATTAATTTTGTCATTACTTGCCAGAGGCGATATCGGCTTAGTACGGAGAATTACTGGTGATTTGTGTTTGAACGTGAGTCATAACGCCTACTCCAGCTTCCCGGAAATCTTCTATATCCATTAGAGCTAAATGCGAAGATGTCGTGAGTCATATATGATTTCTAGAGAGGAATATAGCACTAACTTAGATGCTCCGGATATTAAATTTCTTATGGCACATCGCGAGATTCAAACCCATGATGTGCACATACATAGTAATATATTCTGCTCATGTGCACAGTTTGGGGCTCCTTCCAACTTGGAAACTAATTTACTTTCTCAATTGCTCAAGTCGCTGCTTACACCGAAGTCTAAATAAATAAGGCTAAACTGTGATTAGGATTGCTCGAATTTATTTAAAACGCTTTAAATGTGGTCACATCGCCAAATTTGATCTTGATACCATATGTTCACCCATATTAAAGTAAGGTATTGTTAAATATTTCCAAGGGAATTATTTTTTTCTACAAGTCAAGGATCAGGGCAATAAATTTTCTCATTTGTTTTTATTTTCTCGAGCCTTACCGTAAAAAGCGTGTGATTTTTTATTGATGATATCCAATCGAGGCTTTCGAAGTATGTTATTTCGTATTCAAATAAACATACCATGTTAATCATTTTCAATTAAATTTTCTTCCGTATAAATTATAAACAGTCATAAAAATAGTATATAGTAAAACAGACATAAAAATTAATATTATAAAATAATAAATAATGAATAAAATTATTCTGTATTATTCATAAAACCATCTTTTAAGCTATAACTAGAAGGATTGATATTCAAACGAAATTCACATTTGGGTAGTTTGAGAACACTCCTTTCTAAAGTTCAAAAGTTATTTTAAATTCCATTTAACAAGACTATTCATATATTCTATATTATGTACTCTACTATTATCATTATTATGAAGGAATCGTACCATAGTAATAAATATTATAAAGGAAAGACACACATTTCATAAAAAGAAATAATAATTCTCATATGGTAATTTCTTGGCCACAATTAAAAGATCTCTTTATGAGTGGAGGCGATGATTTCAACTCTCAATTACGCCCAAAATAGATATGTTGTTTATTTATACGGTACGCGCATACTTTCTTCGTAGCATCCCTTTATTTGTTGATTTCGCAAGTTCGTTTCCAAGACACCCACGCGAGAGGTTAATGTCTTGCAGGCCCTTTTGGTTACGCATACCAATCTCCGCCCCTTTGAAACTAAATTCCTTTTAATTCATTAAAAGAATTGCGTATTTTCGCCCGCTATTCCTGGTTTCGCTGTGCCGTATTTCTTTCGTTTGAAGGACATATTTTGTTTTGAAAATTTAGGGTTTCCAATCCGGGGTTGTCTTACGCTACGGTGGCAATTCTGTCCTGGCTAAAAATGTTATACTTAACTGAAAAAACAACATCTAAGCAGACCACTAGTTAATGAAAATCTATGGAAATGTATTTTAGCACATTTATTTCACATTTTCATTTTCAAACAATTGATATAGCTATTTTCATGAGACATTTTCATACGTTTTGTTTCCAAATCAAGATGTTTCATGAATGGAATATGTTGATTTATCATTTAACACTTTTTATAAGTTTATATATAAATACATATAAAAGCTTATAAAAAGATATCATTACAAGATACCGTGACTTCAGTGTATGTTGTCGATAAAAGATCCCCATACATTTTTTTGCAAAATGAGAGTCATATAAATGTTTGTAATTTAGTGATTCATTTGAAGAGCATTGCTAATAATCTGCAATTTATTTTTCCCATCATTAGAGGGAATTCCATTTTTAAGAATCATTGAAGAAAATGTTTTTATCATTCATAATTGGGAAAATCTATTAATATGATCTGGAGAAGATACATATTCTCGAAATCCCCAACTATTGATTTTGTAGGCAAACAAATCCACGGAAAGGATAGAGTTTCTCACGTACTTGAAGATGCGCTATCCAACTCCGATCGCCAGTTTCCTATGAACCTATTTAGAATAACCGTGCGTTAAGTCAGAATCAACCGCTCGTGCACTACTTCTGTATCCCGAACACGTGATGCACACTTGCGCCTATGGGGTTGCCCTCTATCTCTCCCCGTTAAAATTACACTATCGGGCAGGTGGGAATTGTTGGATGCGGCTCCACTCAATGTTTGGAGGGCTCAGGAGGACTTTTGAGTCAGGGGTTGGGAAATATCTTTGGCACGACTACTTTGGCGTGTAAAGGTTGAAGGAGTATGTTGCTGATGAAATGGCGATGTGGGATTGAGAGTGGCCAGACGGAGTTGAAATTTGGCGAGGAATTGGTGAAATAGTCGAAGGGCGTCCATTTGGAAATAGGATTCTAAGTGGGACGGTGGGGGTATCAGAAGAAGAACTAACTTAGAGAGACGTTGACACAACGTATGCTTTCATCCTTTAAGATTCGAGCTCATATTGATTTTATACTCATTGATAAACAGAGCGATGTCTCTTTTGACAAATAACTCTCTTTCAGGATCTGTAGCAAACTGAGGAGTCAGTCACCTTTTCTCTGTAAGTTGATCTTCCTTAGAGTTACGCAAAATGAATCACTCGATTGAGTTATCTCCTGTTTATGCTAAAGTTTAGGAAAATATCCACAAATATCAATGTAATATATATCTGAGACCATTTAAGAAAGTAATAAAGTTGCCATATTCTTATGGATTTTCAACAAACTATGATAGAGTAGTTTAAATTTGAATAGTGATGTATTTAAATACAATATTCTGAAAATATAAATACTTTTTGGGTTTTTAGGAAACATATTATTTAAGAAGAATTCATAAATACAAGAAAAGATAACAAGAAGATAATAACTTTTCAGTTCAGACTAATTCAGACTGCACGATTTCTAATTCTGAGAAATACTAATTTTTATGTGAAAAAGGCTTTTATCAAACAGGTATCAAACCAGAGATTGAATCAATTTTTTAAAATAAAGTGAGATTGTTTTGCAAATAAGATACTTTAATATCAAATGAAAATCTATAAAAGTAAATGAAACACTGTCCACAGAATTGATAATTTACATATACTTTGAAAATTATGATACTATCTCCATTTCCCTTATTTGATAATGATCAAGAAAGTGTGGGTGTAGGAGTTCACAGATGTTGATTTTCCATGGAAACGGCGAACTGAAGTGAAAACATAGTCAAAAATTAACATATAGATTCATACGCCAACGCTTGATCTGATTGACGTCATACCTTTCGCACACAAAATGAAGCGAATTAAAGCAGATGATGGCCATTCGGGCAAATAACAGCCATCACTTGACTTTTATTCGCATAATGGATTGACTTAGTGTTGACACTTTGGAGTGATTTAATTCGTTAGCCTCCAGAGTGAAATTTCTACGAACATCTTTCCCAAATGTAACCATGCTTAACCTATATCCTTGAGAGTAAATAATTTTCTTTATAATTTTATGTATTTCAATCAAATCATTAAGGAAGACTCATAAAATTCTTAATTATAAATTGAAAATTGATATTGGTACGATAGTTTCAGTAATTCCTAAAAAATTATGAACGATATAAAGAAGTTTAAAATTATTCGTTTGTGATTGTATTTTGGATTATTTGATTCCATAACGATAATAATTTTTCACATAAAGGACCAGAAGAATAATCCAAAAAGTAAACGATTATAAATCTTCCATACAAACATTTTTCTTAATTATCACATCCCATCTATATGGAATTGCATTATTAATACGTATTGAATAACAAACAACTGCTTTCTGAAATAAATACAGCCGAATCACCAACGAACTTAAGCAAACACAGGATTTTAAATGAAAAGAATAAGAGTGATAACCACAACTATATGAACTGGAATCGTAGATCCTCTCCTTTTTCTAACCCAATTTTCCGCAAACACTTTTGGAAACAGACGACACCATGGAGATATAGATCCGCAGCAGGTTGGCAAGTGCCATTGGGAGCTGACCTTTTGATCTCGATTGGGAGGTGGTTGTTTTGGTCCAGAAGGTTGCGCAAGTGCGTTGGACTCTTTTAGTCGTCCTTACGAGTGACTCTGCAAAGGGGATCCACTTGAGAGAGACGCCTGGTTTAATATAGACGCCCCCAATGACAGCTCCTGAGCGTTTCAAATCGTTTTACGCCGCACTATATTTTTGATGGGAGTCAGCCGACGTAAAAATGAAATCCCCGTGAGTTTCAAATAAAAAAGAAGAATATCGAATTGCACAGTGGGATAAAATCGATAAAAGATAGCCAGAAAGAAATAAACACCGCTGTTTTGAAAGTGCGAACATTGAACTTCGAATGGTCAATTTTACATTGACATTTTAGATCGATTGTGAAAAGTCAATCAACTAAGATCATTAAAATTATACAATGGGATCAAGTGTATCAAATTTTAGGAAAACGCGTCAATTTTTCGTCCAAAATGGCGAACCCTTATTTAAAAGCATATTCTCTTATTAGAGGGGATTTTCCTATAAAAAATTCATTAAATCATTTGATCAAAATTTGAAATCTGATTTCATTTTCAGCTTAAAATATTCTCTTTTGGAATTATATATCGTTTATTAGTATTAAATAATTATTCTATGCTTTAAAAAATTCATGTACTGTATGATTGATCTCATAGCGAACCAAAGTGCGTTATCATTCTAAGATAATTTTGCCATTGCGAAATTGCCAGAAGAGAAATCTCTCTTGGACATGGAAAATTGATTCGTTTTAATTTGTCCAGGCGAAGAGCCTAATTTCTTCGCCCAAGATTAATGTGAGAAAAGTACTTAGTTAAGGAGTTTTTTCAAGGCTTTATAATCGAGGATGTCGGAGATGAACGAGGTAAAAACTTCCTAATCTATAAAAAACTATAATTTACATTGAAAGTTCAAATTTTTAATTGTGAACGATTTTCGTTAATGCTACCTTATATTAATTAATATATTTATAAAATATCAAAAAGCGAGCTTAATACTCATATACTTCCTCTCGTAACACATGCATATTTTTTTTATTTCAACCAATCATGATGAAATTGATAAACATTAAGTATCGATTGCGATATTTTTATACGTATTTTATTTAGAAAGATTTTTATCTTAAAATATTCTTTCTCAGACGTAAATAAAACGATAGATTTAAACGCTATAGATTCTCTGGCAGAGCTTAGTAACAATAACACTACCATCTCTGAAAAACAAATCGGATGATTATTGAAAAAAAATAAATTTGGTCGGACGAGAGAAAAAATTCCTACCGAAATCAATTATCGGAAATGAATAAAAAATAGTTGAATTAAAATTTCCTCCAATTCCACCTACGATAACCTCTAACCTCAGCATCGATAGCAGACATCCTAACCACAAAGGTGATACACCAAGTGAAATCCCCCCACCCTCACATTCATCTCCTCCGCTTTTAGAATCGCCTCTTCAACGTCACCCATTCAATAATTTCCCCGAAGGACGAACAAAGATAGTTGTTTAATTCTGCCGCACAGCGCGACCAAGGCTTCGTTTTGTTGCATTTTTGGATCCGGGCGAATATCGCGCGAAGGTTTGGATGAAACAAATGACGATAAGATCAATTTCCGAAAATTCGCCTCAATAGCGTGGAATCGAGGTGGACTTCATGGCTTCCATGGACTGCTAATGGAATAGACGATGAGACATTTAATCTATTTGATCTTTAAATTTTGGACTTTTATAGAAGACAGTGTAACAGCGTTCTTGTGAAATATGTATATAGTTCGTTTTTGTTATAAAGAGATATAATAAATCTCCCTTTGCTGCATTGTTGCAGTTTTATTGTATCTGCACTCGTCAGCGCTGTATGATGAAAATCATGCTTCAGAATATGCTCTATGCTTAAAAAGCTTTGTAAACGTTCACGCAAAAGCGGTCTATTTATAAAATCGTCGCTCAGCTGATTGTCTTGCGTAAGCCGTAGGCGACTCGGTTCGCGAGTACCAGAATTAACTTCCCATTTCTCCGTCCATTGATATATTTATTGAATCAACGAACGTGGGTTCAGTCACACAGTTGGGGATTTGATCCTCTAATCTACCAAGAAAATAGATTAAGTGAAAAGTTTATTTTGTGGGTGTGATAACTGAAATGTTGAGAAGCTTTGTTCCTTAAAGAGAGTGGGAGTCCATCGGTGGCATATTAATTTCCCAGTTACCGCAGTGTTGCAAAAAATTTGTATTCGTATCCATAGATTTTATGAGAAGAGGCAAATTGAAACAGAGTGACAAAATATGTTTAATATATGATGTAATTTTTGAAATTACATTGATCTCTCTTAAAAAAAATTGAAATAAAGAAGAAAATCTTAAATAAATATAATTTTATCATTATAATTTAGAACTTTCAAAAGAATATAATTCCGATTCAGTATTATAATGAAAAGTATGTGGAGAGAGTGCTAAACTATGCAAGGAAAGAAATGTAAATATCATTCAATTCATAATACAATTTCTAATTTCTAACATCAGTGTTTCTGTAAATACGCGTAAATATATTTTTGTCGATTTTGACAACGGTAAATATAGCCTTTAGATTCTTATTTAAGTTAGTCTTATTACGGTTATCTTAAGGCAAACACGAAGCCCTCAATACTTATATACTCAATTACTTGTGAAAGTGATTCAGTTTCAAAACAAAATTAAATAATCGATTGATATTCACCCTCTCTGAAGCGAGAGGTAACTACGAATCGTATCAAATGATAAAAATAATCATAAATTAATTATTTCTCGATGTCTTTTCTCTTAACTGCCTTCGGTATTTGACGAATCAAACGAAATATTGGTTATATTTTTTTTTTTCAAAAATAAACTGGTTGATTACTTCAATTTCCTATATTAGATCAAAAACTTTTCCCTCTTCATGAATCATCTTTACATGTGAAATATTATGGTATTTAATTCGTAACTTAAGTATCTGCGAATGTGGGGTATCGTCTTAAGAAGAAGGTGCATTAAAAGCGTTTCGTAACGCCATTCAGCCCATAAAAGGCCTCCCCTATTAAATCCTTTGCCATATCAATGGACCACTTCATTCAGACAGCCTTTCATCCACCGAAGTGTCACCTACTCCAGCTCCCTTTTGTCTTACAGATGCCACACTGACCTCCATTTTGAAGAGCATCTCGTTCGTTTATCGATTTCCAGCTAATCGATTGTGATTGACTGTAAAATGAATTGAAAGTCACTGAACCTATGAATTAATAATAAAGTTTAGCATACTTCGCTACGAATGGAAAATTATTAACTGTAAATCACTTGGTTTTAAGATATTGGTTACAAGAGTGTAATAACAAATAGTAAAACCTCATTTTATCTGTATACAAATATGGGATTGTATTGGGATGTAAATATGGGATTATTTAACGTAGATGTCTGTAGACTATGGATCGTGAATCTCTTCTTGGAACAGATGTTTTTGATCATGTTTAGCCGAACACAGGAACTTGTCAAATCTTTGAGTTGAAACTATTTCAAAGCAGGTTCGAAGTATCAATTTTTTACCAAAATTTAGATACAATACATTGTATTAAAAGCTATTCTTATGACCGTGGGATGAAAGTATTATTTATGTAATTGGTATTCTCTATTTCTGCTTTATATTTCAAAACGACCTTCATGAAATAAGATTATTTGTTGAAATAACCTTGTAATAAAGGAAACTTTCTTGTAAGTAAGTTATCAGTATTTAATTAAAGTTTCAATGTAATGAATATGACTATTTCAAAGAAAAGCCTAATTATAGCAATTGAATGAGTTTAATTTTTATACGTTTGATTTCATGGACCTTTTCATATCTAAAAATAATCTTGAATAACCCATTTCAGATGATATTTTTGTCTCAATGTATTCATAACAATTACTGTACTGATGGTCTCAAAATTTATCCTCAATTTATCCTCCTTATCAATATTACTCTTTTCTAAAGGGTATAATTAGTTCATTACTATCTTCGTAAGTTATACTTCAAACCTATCTTTAGCTTAACGTCAACCTTAAACACAGCGCAGTTTTAGAAAATTAGAACCACGCGCGCGATTTACGCCCTCTGCCAGCCCTTTCCGGTACTTCACTCATTATTATTTCATTCATCTCCGTCCGTTCCGTCGCATCCCGCAGAAACGCTTCCGCATTCATGGACAATTATTTCTTCCCGAGGAAAAAAAACCCTTGCGAGTTGGTTTTGGGACATCGTTAGGGGTCTCCGGTATTCCTTAATGTCCTTCGGGGGCAATCGGGGGTGGGGTGAAAGGTGAAAGGACTGGAAGAGTCAAACGGGTGGGGCAAATGCGAGGGTTCCAGGCCAAAAGGATTCGGTCGTAGGGCCATGAGGTCTAGGACTTCCCTCACCTATTTCACCCCCGGTCTCCCCCAGGCACGTGCAGAGGCGTGGCCTCCGCCGTCCTTCCGGGTGTGCAGAGGTCCGGAGGGTGAGGACAGAGGGTAGGACCCAGACAACCCGCTGTACCTGTAGGGGTTTAGAAACCCTCTTGGAATAAAGGAATTCCCTTTTGGCAATTTCTTGGGGGTTGAAAATCTGCCCTAAGGGGGTTATGCGAAGGGGGTGTTCGCGGTGACCGTCTGGAAAGCAGGGTCGTGAGCCCATCTGCTTGGTTGCGTGTGCCGCGAGCAGCCGGCGTTATAAATTGCCAGTGCGTTGTTGTCTTTGTGGAGGAAGGCCGCACTGAGACGTGCTGCTTCTCTCGGTCTGCATATAGAGATTCGAATGACAGGTGATGAAAATCATGAACGTGATTTCGCAAAGCTGTTAGTCTGCTATTCATGAGCACAATATGAGACGTACCTGAGATGCTTAAATGAAAATGAGCATCCATTAAACCCTTAAAGATACAATGTCCATTTTCGATTAACCGATGACGGTTCTTATAGAGGATTATTCAATTATTTTAGTATCTTATTTGAAGATCATCTAATTCGAAAAGAGAATATCAACATATAAATTATTTGGCTTATGTCGATACTCATTCTTACTATTATTCACTCAGATGCCTTCAATGAACAAATATTTAAGTGTAACTATGAATACCCATCATTAAAAAGACGTCAAATAAGTTTTATAGCAATATATTTTAACAGATAATCTCCTCAGCTGCGTTCAGTTTTTTTTTAATGCAAAGTTTTATAAAAATTCGAAAGCTGTCATTTTTCTCAAATATTGGCATACATTGATATCTGTGTAATTTTCTTACTGAACTTATTAATAACTTACTTATTTTTATGTACGTATTTACGAATGACACCAGCGAAGTTTCAAAAATCGCACCCTATGAAATAATTTATTTACTTACAGTATTTACGTACTTTTGCGATTAATTGTTGTCCATAATTCATGGAATGAATTCCATGTTAAGTAGCAGCAGTTCTAATTTCTCTTCGAGTTATTTATAGCAACTCTTAAAAACACTTTTTATATTATTCCAGTCGCTAAGGGTTCTAAAATACTTCAATCATGGGCAATAGTCTTAATAATCATGTTCTTGTAATTTTCATACGATTCATCAATGGAGAAATTCTATAGAATTCATATATCAAATAATATTCGAACGGTAGCACTTCTAAAAATACAACTAGACTCGCATTCCTCGTATCCTCATTAACTCATCTCTGGACATCTTCGGAGTGACCACCTCAGTCATCTCCCACTTAGCCTCGTTGATGTTTCATAACCGGAGACAAAACAAACTACCCTGAGCCGCAATGGACGTCGGCTTAGAGGCGATTTCAATATTTTCTTGGGCCTACATCTGTCACCTAAAATCTCCATTAACTACAAATCTCCTTCCATAGGCTCTCCCCTGACCTGTGACGGAGGCCCCTCGTTAATTTTTCCGCTTTCGGACTCCCCTGGGGACCCCTTTTAGCTGAGGGCCCCAGGACGGCGGAAGTCTCTTCACCTTGTGAGACTGATGGACTCCGGCACCCACCCCACTCTCGCTAGACTTGTCTGGGCTTGCAGGAGGGAGGGGCCCCACAAGAAAACGTGGAAAATTGCCTCGGAGGGCTGTCACTGTAGTAAAACGATTTGGCGTAATTTCCCTTTGAGTCAGGGTGGATCCTGGCGCTAAAAATAAGGGTACGCGAAGGTAAATTCGAGTAAATTCAAGCAGAATTGCGGAAATTTAGTGAATTACATCCAATTTGCTTATTCTTGATATGTTACAATATTTGTTTAATCCTTAGAAATAAAACTGTGGAAAAAATCAAATAGATATAGTGCTACTTTAGAGCATTAACTATTTAATGAACTATTAAACTATAGTCGAAGTATTAATTATGTGTCCCTAGACTTCGTGAAATTTTTGCTAGCTTATTACTAAACCTACAGGAATTGTTTCATATGAAACTAAACATAAGTGCTCCGTGTGCAAAACGTTTTGAATGTTCAAAATATCCATTTTATTGTTGTTAATCGACATAAAAGTTTTAAATCGGTCTAGTCCTAGGACTTTTTTTAACGAAAAAACTTTTATATCATTGCATTCTATTCCTTATTTATACTTACGAGTCTGCGCCTTAGACTGTTAGGCCACGCTGCCTTAAGAATTTAGTTAAATTAACTAACATTAATTTTATATTAATAATAAACAAGATCGTTTTCCCCATATGATATAACCTTTATTCAGGAGTTTGAATGGCCACTTTAGTTTCACAACCACCATTAGAGTGGAGGTTTAACAATGCAAAGTAAGTTTATTTTGAATTTAAAAGAATATCAGACGCGATTAAGAAAAGAATCAATCGTAAAATGTTTCTTCTTTTGAAATAAAAGAAAATTTTCATAGAAACTTAAAACGGAACCCCACATTTGCAAAGGAGATTCGATTTAAGTCTCAAATGTTCACACCTTCCCAACCGATGGAGAAGAAACGCAGATCGATGGAGAATGAAAAATCCTATTTTCCAATTCTAAACGCCGTTTACCCTAATTCTATTTGCTGGAATTATAATTTCCAGTTCGGATTTCAATTTGAAGTTGACGACCAACATCTTCATTTAGAAAAGGTTGTCTGAGAGAGACAAATAAGACGGGAAATTTTGTAAATATTGATTCTCGAGGAGACATTTTGGATTGATTTGAAAAATGTACTAAATCCTATAAGCGTTTCTATTTATTTATTTATTTATTTATCAATTAATCCTAAAAACAGCCATTAAGGCCTATTACATTGGATCATAAACAATAATTAGAAAGAATTAATAACAATTGTTATATATATATGAAACAATCAACAGAAATAAATAAGAATAATATAATTAGAGTTAACAACAATAAACTTATACAAAATAAATATATACAACGATTAAAAAAAAAATAATAATAAATAAATTTAATAATAAATTAATTTAATGAAGAAAGACTCTTCGCTAGAAGAGTTCCATAACAAATATGAATAAGAAGATAGTGATGTTTTGTACCATTTAATGAAAAGCAACAAATTTAGTCAAAATATATAGTTTAACTAGAAAGAACTATTCAGTTCCCAAATATACACACTGAATAAATATATTTACTGCTCTTTTGCGAAAGCATTCAAGCGAAAAACTATGTAGTTGAGATGTGATTTTTACTTTTTAGTAGTGAAAATTCGAAACATCAAATTAAAGAGAAGAAAGTCAGTGTTATTAAGTTGATGCATCGGATTTGGAGAAATCTAAATTTAGGATCATGGAGAATAGCCAACTATGCTATGGAGACTAACATTTAATGCGTCGCTACATTAAGTGTTCTTAAGAACTGAACTTAAGTATATGGCCCATCGTTGGAAGGTTGAAAAAAGCTCTTTCTCTTTTATGCTTCAAATGGACTACTAGCACCTCTTGCATTTACCTTTAAATAGACACAGGTTGTTTTACGTCTGCATAGTAACCTTGCCTTCTGACGTGTGGCAGGGGATGAAATCACCATGACTCACTCGGTTTATCACTTTACATAGCCATTCGGTACTTTCTTTTCATCCAGTACATGACTCTTATTGAATTTATTCTTGAAATAGTAATGTATGAGTGTGGAGTAATCATTAAAGATTCCCTCGGTTTTCTTTTTCGCTACATCGGAACTATGATGATAAGTTCAATAGGATTTAAATAAAGCTCTGCTTCTATTTTAGTTTACGGTTCATATACTTTGTGTACTTTACAGTTAATTCAAAAACAAGGAAAAGTGAATTCTTTAAGTGCATACATTCTATTCCTCTTTTCCCTTCATCAGTCGTAAATTTCACTCCTAATTATACATCAGGGATTTTTAGTTTCTTTCCCCTGAATTACCCTTATCGTTCTGTCTTCGTATTTCATTCGGTGCACAAAGCAGCCTTTGAGGCCACTACTTATTCCCTCCTCGTGTTGCCTCACTTTCTTATCGGCAGCCATTGCAAAGGCACCCAACAACTGCCGGAAGAACAAAAGAAGTTTGTGCGGGGGTGGCTCGCGCGTGCTTGTTGTTCTGATCACGTGATGCTGGAATTGGTATGGGGCAGGATGCTGTGTGGATAAGAGTAGATGGAGCTTGTGCGAGCTATTTCCGTATCCTCAAACCTCTTTTCCATTACGACCCCTCACCTCCTCCCTTCACTGATCTTTCCTTCCAGCCTCTCCTTTAATTACTTTCTCCGTTCTAATTATTCGGCCGTTTCTTTATTTCTGTCCTCAGAACACTTTCGCCGAAATTCCTCGTCCAACATTACCCCACAAAATCATTCCTCGAATCTTTTTAGAAAATCATATCTCTAACTACTAGTAAACTTACGATATTGGGACCTTAAATGGCTAGGGTATTTCAAATGACGTAATAAGATCCGAAATAGTCGCATTTCTTAGGCAATTTGAGGAATAAGAGTCCTATTTTTATCAGAATATATACCATTTTAGTTTTAAAATAAACTTTCTTCCCTTAGCTCTCAATGAACGTGAAGCTCTTACTGGTTGACATCAGTTGTACGCGCTATGAAGCCAATCGCAATTAAATTAGTCTGAAGTATATTGCGTGCGATCCCTGAACATCCAAAACATTCCGGTCTCATCTTAGAGAACCTTGTTAAATAAATCTCTAAATTGTATATTGCAAGATATAGTTGAAATATTTCTGTACTCTCTATTGTATCATTCGTGCTTTTTGCCTCGAATAAATTGTAAGTATATTTTATGTTATGCTGGACATATATGATTCATATCGCACTACCTTTTATATACGCATTTTGACCAACCGGTTGTACATCGGCAAAAATCTAGCTAACTCGAAACGAAACTATTTAGGGCTCTAAATGTTGATTACTTATATTTACAAAAGGCCTATGCAACAGGAATCCGTACTAATCCATCCTAATTATTTCTCCCAGTTTTCTGTCGTACTATTCTTAAATCACCTGTATCCCTTTCTATACGCGTTCTTGTTTTTTCGTTTCATGCTTTATTCCATCTCATTTCTCCTCATCTCTCTTCATTCCCTCTGTACCCTTTTTTCCGAAGACGTCCACTCCCACCCCTGTTCGCTGCTGTCTACGGCCCAAAGGTTTTCGCTCCGATGAGTTAAAGACCAGGAATGCATCTCCAACCCACGCTCCGGAGCAGATGCGAGATATTTTAAAAGCCCACCAGCGAAAAGAAATTTACGGAAAGATGCGTCAAAGGAATATCGCGTTTTGTGTCCTGAACGGAATTCTCCGTGAGTAAGGAGTATTTTCGTGAAAGTTTTGGGTTTATTATTTCCGATTATATGAATGGGAAGTTTCTAGAGTGACGAGGAGTATGAGCTATTAAAATGTGTGAATATCGATACTAAATCCGTTGGACTCATTTCTTGAAAAATAAAACAGATTCTAACTTAATTCGTTGAGAATTGAAAATTTTGAATTAATAAACGTACATTCGAAGAATTACTTAACGATATTGTAATCCCTTTACTTTTGATCGTTAGCTGCGTTAGGGTTATTGTTAGGATTAAGTTCTGCTTTTGTACTTTTAATACATTTTGATGTTTCAGTTCATCTATTATAAGCTCGATCCACTTTGATTTTATCTTTAGCACACGGAGTTGTTAGATATGAGTGAGAGGCCAAAGGTATAATTTGGTGTATAGATTGATTTAGCATGATATGTTTATATCCATTTCCGGGCTCCACCTAAATAACAAGAGACATTTAAAAATTCTAATGCTTCTATAGATTCACCACGATTATTTTCTAATAATTATTGTATAGTACTCTGGATTGAAATCGGAGATAAATTATAATGATAATTTTATGGTTTAGAATTTTATTGGTAGATAATTTGCTATTATATATGTTCTTTTAAATTAAGTTTCAGCTGTTTACGTAACAATCTCGTTAGAAGAGAAAAGTTTGTACGATTAAATAGAATTATTGAGAACATCTTCTGGAAGAAATTCAGAGATTTATGTCACAGAACTTTCCCCTCCTCTTCTGCTGTCCGATAGGTCATTGCATCCTCCGTAGTCTTCAAGAGTTCGAGGGAGAGACACTCTGCATCAGCGTTATTTTCCGCATCCCTTCCTCCTTTGCCCGAACCCCTTCCCGCCCTCACAACAAACATCCGGCACTCCGTGGAGCAGACGTCTTCTTCTCAATCTCTCCATACTCATTCTGATTTCAATCTTCCTCCACATTCTGTGCGAACACGAACGAACACTCTCTTCCCTTTGTTCTAATACACTCCCACTCCTTCATCGCCTTCTCTGCACGCATGTCTTTTTTTATTCCTCCTTGCTATCTCCAGACCACGTGCTGCGAGAGAGCTTCCGCCATTTTGTTTCGATCCTGGTATAAAAAGTTGGGAAGCGTGCCTTCCCATTCAATTGTTTTTATTTTCCGAGGGTTGAGAGAGCAGAAACTTTCTGAGTGACGGGAAGTAAGGGAGTGCATTCCATAGTTCAGGAAGGGAAGCTGTTTTACTTTTTTTGCGGTGTATGAGTTTGGACAATTGCGGTCAACCCTTAGAGAATGTTGAGTCTCCATCTACATTTCCCAGAGGATGTGGATTGATTAAAGTTTTGGACCCATATCCACTAGCAATATATTCATACGCGAATTAATGGAATCAAATCAATTTTTTTACAAGGCGAGTAATTAAATGATGTGAATTGGAACCAGAAACTAGAGAATATTACACAGAATTTAACAAATTTTGAAAAACAGGAGCCTTTTAATTTTTAGTATTAAATATTTTTTTAAATTGGTTAAAAACAGTATTTTTAGCATTCGGCTACACTTTTTCTCATACATTTTTAGCATTAAGGTCTAGGTTGAAAGATCTATTATATTTCATATTTGTGATTCAACAGTTTTAATCTCCATATTCAGTTTATCAAGTCATGAGGTAACTGACATTTTTAGAAATAATAAATATTGAATCTAAAGAATGAAATTCTAAACAGCTATAAAAGATAAGAGATTAATTTATCTCTTTACAAGATTTGGTAGAAAATAACTCTTAACATTTCTTAAGGCGTGAATAAAAATTCATCCACTATATTGCTTGTTGTTATCCTTTTGTTGAACATTTTAGCGTTCATGCATGAACCCTTCTCTCAACCTGTGCGTCAAATTTCAGATCTGCTAGATAAAGAACTACTCTCAAGTCTCTGTTCATCTCTTTATCACTTTGTTTACTCAAATCTTGAGTTCAAAAGTGCATCTTGAGGAACTTTGCGTGCAGCATAAGAATCCTCTTCCCTCAGTGATTTCTAAGTGGCGTCCAAGTAAGTGCTGCTCCAGGAATGTGAGCCTACGCTTCCTATCGCTTTCATGAGTAAACCACTAACGTTGGAGACATAATTTATGAAGAATCTCAACCTGTAATTCGTAAGAAATGCTTCTTCGTGGACGCATAGAGACCTGTCATAGTTTAAAAAATATATATATCATGTTCAAAAGATATATTTGAAACCGTCTTACTGAATGACTGCTACATTCTGACAGTTAAAAATATTATTTCCGTTGATTTTCCGCTAACTGGACACACTCCAAGAATCGCTTGCGAAACCTTTCTTTGGTGTGATAAATTGGAGTTTTTTGAATTTTAATTCCAGGAGGAAAGGAGAGATGACTTTGATTTTTAAATATTAATAAAGTAAAGTACTTTAGTAGTGTAAGACGTTATCGCAATTTATTTCCAGTATTGTACGCCGTACGCATAAGCTACAGATATTTATTATTTGTTGACAGTTTAGAGGCCGAATTTTGGCAACCTTCGAAGTTCTTAGTTGGACGAACTCAATGCGAAATATTTTGGCAAAGTCATTAATAAATTCCCGCCGCTCATTAACTCAGGAAAATCTTGATTTAACTACTAGATGAATACTCAATAATATCACCGTACAACGGCAATTCAAACGGAGTTTTTAAAAATAATTGACCATATCTATCTTTCCCAAAGGATTTATCGAAACGGAAACATAGATGAGATTAATTTCGCAAGCAAAATTTATATTTTGATCCGAAAAAAATAATTTTATATTTCAGATTACAGTTTTGTCAATTAAAATGAACTGAAAATTCAAGAAATCATGAAGGAATGTTCCTCGGCAATAAATATCTTTGAATGAAGAAATATATGTTATTGTATTAAGCAGCTATTTAAAAAGGATTTCAGTTGCACTTTTGTCACTTGCGATTTACAAACTTTGCTTCAAATTCTTCTTTTTTAGGCAGACCTGTTATAACAGCACATTCATCATTTGGCATGATAAAGAAACAATAATAAAATTTACATTGCGATAACGAGCCATTTTTCTTTTAAATTCGATCCTGATTATTATTCAAAATTGTAAACAAATTTAGCAAAATATTGTGCCATCATTTTTTTGATATGTAATGTTTATAAATTACATTTGACCGAGGATAAATCGATGAAATCTATTTAAGATAAGGTTCTCCATAAAACTAATGCAAAGGAGATCACAATGAAATCATTAACGAATTTTTTCATGTTAACGATACAGTATTTCTTGATTGATATAAACATTGGTTAAGGAATAACGCAAATACCGACTTTCTATTTGTTTGTTAGAGAACCAAACCTTATCCTTAAATTTTTACTATTATCTTTAAAAATCTCTTCCTCCGGATGTAAAGCAGAGCTTTTAACGCATTTTTTTGTTACAGCAGGAAAAAAAATCATTCGAAACGTTTGGACATAGACGGCTGGTGCATATCTAAGCCCATGTCTTCTTCAACGTCGGCGAACGACTTCTAATACTTCCGGGAGATGTCTCTGTCTGCAACACTGCAAAGAATCATCCGGTGCGGGAGGTGGTTACCACGGCAAGTGTCACATGTTACCGAAAGGATTTTTTTAGAACGCGAAAGAGGTCGGGAAGAGAGACTCCGTGGGAGGGAGTCCGGGGATTTGAGGAACCGGTTGCGTGCGTTCGCACCCCTTTCGGAAAAACGAAACCCCTCTTGCCTCTGTTTTTCTCTCCACGAGTGCTGAGAGATAAAGAGGGGGTAAAAAATAACGATTTCTTTAGGGGTTTTTAGGACTTTTTTTCCCTCCCCCAGGATGGACCCTTTCCCTTGTCCTTGCTAGGAGAGCATGGATCCGCAAGTGGTTGGCAAGGTGGGAGGCCGAGAGAAAACAGAGATTATGAGACGCGTCGCCCTCTCTCGTGTCTCTGAAATCTCCGCTGCTGTCTCAATACGTAACAAGGATGCATGGAAATATAGTAAGTTAGGAGTTATCTTTTCGTAGGAACGCGATCAAGATATACTCTGATTGGTGGTGCAATTACTATGATTGTGAAAATTTAGTTTTGACAACAGTTTAACTTAAACAAAAAAGGTATTCTAAAATATTACTGAACATTTGAAGTTGGTTCAGTTGGAAGTATCTGCAGTCCGAAAAAAACATTATTTAATCAGGGAAAAATTTATAATATTTTTACTAAACAATTCATAAGTTATTTATCTCCATTAAGTAACATCAGTTTTCTTGCATCACACAATGGTTTATTCAATTGTGTATACGCTTTCGTCATTAAAGATGATTGAGTAAGCACGAAAATTAGAGAATTTTAGGAGTGAAAGTTGATTAATTGAGCATAAATTTACCACTTTGTGGAAAATGGAAAGGATAGTGTGAACGTGATTGAATTATGATTCTTCCAATATAAATCTGTAATTCAGATTAATAGCAAGTGGGTAATAATGCAAAGGATTTCGTTTGTGGTAAAACTATTTAAGGTCCAGACCTAGGACAGTGACTTCTTAGCCGTAATTTAAATATATATAAGAGCGATATTCGCTCGGTAAAACGGAAATGTTTGCTAATAAAACCTCTGGCTTTGTTACGCGCCAGATTTTGAAATGCTAGGAGATGACAAAAGCGATACGAAAATATGGCATGATGGCCGTCGTTGACTCGCATGTCGTCGAGTTAAGAGAGAAGTTTCAAGATTTTTCAACGAAGATATCTCATCATATCTCTGATAAATCATCTAATATAGGAGAATTGCATAAACTTTTAGATGATTTGATTAACTTCACTCGGAGGGCTCCAACCCATGCAGTAATTTATGTAAGACATCTTTCGTATGATTGTTACTTTACATCATCGAATAAGGTTAAAGTGGAGTAAAATTGTTGAGTTTAGTTTCATTTTAAATGTATCATGTATCAAAGGATAATTTTTATTTCAGCCTGATTACGATATAATTCTAACAAGTCTGGGAAGCGTTGTCAGCAAACCAGACGTTCTAGTAAAAAGTTGCCAATTTATATGTTATTTAGTGGGGCTTCACAATGTCAAACTTCGAAAAGAGCACATTGAAAAGATATTCAACCAGTGTCTTCGTGGATTACATGTCATTAACTCCTCTGCTGATGTTATACATGTGTTTAAAGCAATGGAAACATTACTTCAGGCTGACCTGAACGATTCTTTGGAGGTAATTTAATTTAATTGTTATATTTCACATATATTATATCGTTGTTATTTTTCGGGAAAGTTTTTGCTTTCGATATATCATCCCTCAACTATTTAGAATTCTTTTCCTTCTGATATCTATGTTTGAAGAATGAATTTAAGTATGTATCGCCTGTTTTATGATTACTTGTTGAGGGAAAAAGTATGCCATGTTTTAAAAACTATTTTTATATCGATAATTTTTATTACGTAAGAATTGCCTTTATCCTGGCAATGATTTCAATGTACATGTGGTCTGAATGAATATATTTTGATATTTTTGCTTAAAGATCTTTTACTGATGCAAATTCTAAATAAATACATTCTAAGATTATGGTGTAAAGAAGAGTTTGATTTCATAATTAAATTCCTCTCTCGTTTACAGAAATTTAACATTCTGACAAATCTTGCATTGCCTAAAAATGGAATATTAATTCAAATACTCTCTGACAAAGAGACAAATGGACATATGCTCTTGGCTGCTGCTGGATGTTTAGAAACTCTGCTTTCTCCACCATCATTATCTGGATTCTCTGATGCATCTTTGGATAAGCAATCAAAGGTGGATGAGATTTGTGAGACTTGTATGCAAACTTTTATATCCATCCTAGAGAGAGGCAAACCAGAGGACTTGGATGATTTAGGCTATTGCAAGGTGAATAATCTATTTTAAAATGTTTCATGGGTTCATCAGGGTCTACATCAGTTACGCCGGGAAAGACTGAGATCATTTCTCAATCTTTTATTAATTAAATCAAAATATAATATGACAAACAGTTTTAGCATTTTAGTGTAGTATGTTATATCGTTTGACCAATATGATATTTGTACTTAATAAGTTAATATTCTCACCTCCCATTCCCACCTTTTGCTATAACCTTAAGTTCATCATAATATAGGATCTCATTTAAAAATAGCAGTTTTCGATCTTGATGGTTAAAAAATTTCAAAAATTCTATTTATTTGATCTTCATGGTAATTTCATATTTGAATATAAAGCTTATTAAGCTGTATTTTGTGGTAGCCATTAAGTCATCTGAAAACTACACATAACTATAAGAATTAAAAACATGTCCTTTTCCTAAAAATGATTTATCTCATGTCATAATTTTTGTTGTAAGATTTATTTTGTTTCACAGGGAACAGGTTTTGTTTTTTGCAAATTTATTCCACAATTGTCTATAATTATCTTTTTACTGTCTTCATTAAATTATTTCTCGGAAATTAATTGGTAAAGGTACAAGTAGTAAAGGCAAGAGAAGTTTGTTTCTCTTAACTGTGATCATCCTTTAGTCTTTATCCTTGACTGCCTGCATTTGGTTGCATAAATTAATGTTGGTTATGTTTCAATCTAGGAAATTATTTTAAATTTTATTCTTTATGTCCCTGCCATTTCTTTTCATGAAGCTGATTGTTGCAATTATGCGTGGTATGCATCATATCCTTGCTCCTGCCACTCGTGCTTCAGAAGCATATCCAAAGGTTCTAACTCGATCGGGACGTCTGGGTGAGGTGGTGGGCATCATAACAGCATTTTTGGGACTAGGACTTCACAAGAGTGAAAGCTGTGTGAAATACCCTGTTGGACCTCTAAAGGCTAACATGTCATCACATATTATGCCAGTTGTTCCACAAGAACTTGAGGAGGGGAAGGATGGTTATAAGGGTAGAACAACAAAAGTTAGTAATCTTTATCTGTGTATATGTATGATTCACTAAATATAATATGACTTATATGATGATGACACTAAGAATTAATTTATAGTACCTTTAAAATGCCCTTTTATCAATAATTTGTTAAATTGTGTCCAAAAAATAAGAAGTTTTATTATACTATCTCAGTAACTTTATGAAATACCTGCTCATAAATGAAAGGAAAAATATTCAAAAACAGTTTTCAGGGTACAATGCTGTTTTTTATTCTGCATTGAAATAAAATACTAATTTCTACGCAAATGACCATTGACTCTCCTTTATGTTTAAAAAATTTGGATAGATACTTGGGTAAATTAATAAATATGTATTAAGTTTTCTTTTTGAGAAAATTTTATGCTGAAAAATATTTTAAAATGTAAAGAATTTAAAAAATTATTTCCATTTTTTCTAATAACTAACTAACTGTGTTGTACATGTTGAAAACATTTTGCATTAAATTCAATCTTTAATATTATAATTTAGGCATTAAAGAAGAATAGGAAGAAGACAACAAAAAAGAACGTAGATGTTTTAGTAGATTCTGTTGAGAAGGAGAAGGCTGATTTATCTCAGAGAAATATTCATCCTGCTTTTAATTCAGAAGGGTTGGATTCTATTGATCCAAAGCTTCCTAGTTGGCAAATGACGAGTGATTCTGATATGTCATCCTCTGATGTTGAATCAGGAAAAGTAAAAGACTCAGAAGGCAGATCTGCATTTTCAAAGGTTCGGCAGATGGCTTGCTCTCTACTGCTTTGTGTTATCAAGGTAAATTATTTTGTCACATTGAATCAACATTATTGGGTGTAACTTTGTGGAAATCCATATCAGGCTAAAATTTTAAACATTTTTCATTTTTTACTATCCAATATTTTCATCCATTATTAAAAACACATTAGAAAAATTGATATTTATTACTGAAGTCACTTGAGGCACTCTTGGGTATCTATAGTTCTATCTATAATCTATAATTCAATCTCTGTTGCTTAAGGCTAAGGACTCATTTGTTGGAAAAATAAAAATTAGAATTTAAGAGTATATATGCATTCTATATATAAATTTTATGCATTTTGTTGTGAATCTTTTTAATGTTTATTCATTAAAATTAACTATCAATACTGTTTACTTGTAACCCAGACCAGAGATTATGCTTTGACGCTAAAGGAGTATCATAATGAAACATTTGACAGAGTTCTCTGTATACGAATAGAAGTAAGTATGAGGTCACTTGACCTCAATATAAGGTGCATTTCCAATTTTTAAGCAATAATAGGGATTATAGGATTTTATCTGTATCTTGTATTTCAAAATATTTTGTATTTATAAATTATTTCTTTAGGTTATCAGTAATAAAGATGAAATAGAAGCAAAAATTAGCAACATGACAGCAACTGGAGCCCAGGTCCCCCAATTACTAGGTGTTAGAGTTCCTCTTTTCATGGGTAATGCCTTTATGAGGAAAGCAGTAGTAATATATGTATTGAGCACTCAACCACTGCTAGAAGTCCTCATAGAGTCAGCCACTTACAAGGCAAAACCCCCTTAAGGAAAATTTCAGGTTTAGGGAAAGCTTTAAGTTCGAGTTTGGGTTTTGATCATGTGGAAGTGCTAATCTAAAACTTATTAGATTAGCATGCTAATTTCAACTTCTATTTCATCTCTATTATTAATGTGCATAAGCTATCTTGCAAAGTTGATTCCACCTTTCCCCAATCCTGCTAATCTTTAATATTTGTTTGCTTATCAGATTACTCAACCTAGTGTATTGTTTGCATTTTGGCCTACTCTTCTGCCAGATGGAATGCCGACTGGACCTGGTCATTTACTTCCTATTCCTCTAAAAGTTGGTGATCAGGTTACTCTTGCCACACTAATGCTTCATGATCCAGCCTCAAAAGGACGTGCCTTAGCTGCAATGGTACTAGCTGCTCTTATCACATCTTGGCAAAGATTTTTGTCCCAAGCTGAATGTTCAAGGTTAGTCATGCTGAACATGTGAAGCTATATTACAAGTATATTATCAAAACACCTCTATGGTTCCTGAACACCTTGAAAACTTGATCCACAAGAAAAGGGTTACTTATTATATGTATAAAGAATTTTTTCTTGTGTTTTATAAATGATATTTTTTGTAAATTAAGAAATAATTTCAAATAATCATCCCTTCCATCATACATCATTTTTAGTAACTGGTGAAAATTATTACAAAATTCTATGTGAAATTTTATTTCACATTATTAATAGACTTCATATGTTATTTCAGAGAGAAGAGGACCATGTCTTTCACCCCATTTTCAGTTGCTTTAGGGTGGACAATGTGCTCTCTGCATAGGCATATATATCTGGCATTTTCATCTGAATCATCATCACACACTTTGCTACAGCTTCTCAGGTGTTGTACGGCTTTAGTATTAGCTTCTTCCTACCACAAGCTCACTCCTGGTCTTCTTCATCGGCTTGTTGCTGCTGTCAGGCCTTTATTGAGACATAAAGGTATCTTTCATGGTATTCATTTGACTTTCTCCCTACCTTATTAATCCCCCCTCCCCCTTATTAATCCTTGGATATTCTGAAATCTGTGGAAAACAAAAGACAAGTTGATGCAATATTTTTAAATTTCCGTAAAGTATTCAAGGCCCCTCACCATAAGTTCTTGTACAATTAAAAATTGTGGAAATTGATTTTGAACTAATGTGGTGAATAAATAACTCTGAACACCAGAAAAGAACAAATAATGCTTGATGGAATCTGTCCAAACCTAATTAAGGTGACCTCAAGCATTTCATTGGGCAGTGTGAATAGACTACTCCAATTTTAATACATATCTACATCATCAGCAAAGGAATTGATAAGGAATAGGGTTTTTCAGTATAGCACAGAATGCTGTGTGCCGTGAATAATCTAAAGGTGCAATGGACTTGGAGAAAGTCAGACAGGACCTGGAATCGAACCCGGGTTTGGATTATCCACGGCGCACAGCGTTTCTGTGCTATACCCAAAATCCCTATTCCTTATGTTGTTACCTCAAGGGGGATACCTTAACACCACTTTGTGTGGCTTGTGCCTTGAGAGAAGCCATGACAGTGAACAATGCCACCATGGGTGGACAAATTCACAATGCCCTTGTCCACACAAAGTATCCTGAATGGCTTGGAAAAATGATCTGCTGGGATAGCTCAATGGACAGAGCACCCAATCGGCAATTGGGAGACCCGGGTTTGATTCTCAGTCCTGTCAGACTTTTTCAGACCCCCCAAGTCCGTTCCACCTTTGGAAAGGAATTGATATCCAAGGTTAGGATATTTGCAGACAATATAGTAATCTATTTATTAACAAATTTAGAACTGTGAGAACAGATTGATACTTCGTGATTATTTTAAAAATATCATTATATAGTGCAATGGTTGGGAATTAGTTCTTAGAAGGGAAAGCAGTAAGTAATGATTTCTCGAATCCATCATGGGAAGTTAATTTCAGTAGTGGAATTGATTGAATATCTTTGAGCAAACCTCATGCATAACTTATCACAGAATGTCTGTCTGTCATCCATAATACCTCAGAAAAGCTTTAAGGAAACTTGAATTTGTTAAGAGGATGGCCTGAAAGAGCGTAGAAAAAGTTTGCATGTGTTGTTTCTTTGTGCTAGTCAGGCCTTAAGTATACATGCAGTGTATGGGACCCTGCCCATTGAAGTAGTATTAGTGAACTATAAAAATTGTTACAGAAAGGGATGAGTTTTGCAATGAATTGTTTCTATAAATTAGTAAGCTTAACTAAAATGCTTTAGGGAGCAGAATGGTAATCCCTAGAATGTCTAGAAGTAGAAGATCAAAGTCAAGATAATATTATTATATAAATTCAGAGGAGAAACATTCAAGGAGGACTTGATATAGTGTAGAATTGTGTGGAAATATACCAAGTGTGTCATTTCTCCAATAGGTTTTAAAATGTAATGCCTGAACATAAAGCTTTTATAGATATATATTATTCACCCTCCTTGCTAAATAGGCTGATTGGATATGGAAAATAAAATACAGGAAGTGGATAAGAATAAATCTATTTTATAAGATTCATTAGCTGCAAATGTCTTTTTCCATTTAATAGTACACAAGAGTAATTATCTGAAGGTCTATAGCACTGAGAATCTATACATAGACTCTCAGTGCTTACACCCCCTGTCACACACTAAAAGGTGGTTCACAGGATGTACTCATAAACATAGAAATATTGTGAAAAAGGTCATTAAACTTTCTGGAGAAAACTGAGTCCAATTATATTTTATGCAGTATGTAATATAAAAGTTAGATATATCAGTCAGCATCATGCTTATATTAACTTTAATTCAAATTTTAGTAGCTATCATATCCTATTAATTTCAAATCTTACTGTTTTTATGTTCAGTCTTATTGCTTCATATATTAACTTCAAAGTTATACATTAAATGTTAAGTTTCCTTGAATTTTTGCAGACAAATCTGCTTCCGTACCAGTAGCTGCTTACTCATTATTTGATGCCATTGTTTCATTGGATCCAACTCCTCCAGAAGTGATACAAATATTCACTCGATCAAGTTCCTCAAAGCTCTTATCAGAAACAAGTGGTTCTGCAGTTGTTGAAAAAATGGAAGCAAATGAAAAATGTTTGGGTTTTAAAGATATTGCTAATGAAGAAGATACTTGGGACAATGAATATTATGAGGAAGAAGAGGAACCTTTGGGAACTGTTGATGGTTGTTCATCTTCTTCAAATCAGTCCCCATCAGTTCCATCATCTTCAGGTGAAACACATTCACCAAAAGAAGATGTTAGTCTTCCTTGGATCATTGAGGCTTGTTTGATACCCCTAAGTCTACGAGATAGATCTGCCCCTGTAACTGTGCAAACTGAATGCCTTCAAGTAAGTTATTGATGAGTTATATAATTTCATTCTATTTTTTAAAGTTTTTCATATATCTGTACATTAAGAATATTATTAGTTGTAATATCCATCAGTTTAATTAGCATACGTAAACACTGTCTCAAAACATATACTCTGACCTTTAACAGTGTCAAATCAGAAGAATATTTTATGTTACAATTTCCTTTTGACTTCTTTGAATATTTCCTCTCTTACTCAAGTCCTAATAAGTAAAATTTAATGGTAAAAATAATCTAAGTTATCAAATATTTGCAAATTGTTCAGGTTATTTAGCTTAATGTTGGTGGTGTATGGTTTTTATTTGTTTTTATATTCTATGAGAATCATACATTATTCTATGTACACGTAAATAACTGAAAGCATAGTTTTACTCTCATAATTTATTTGTCAAGCATATATATATATATATATATATATAAAATAGGTTAGTAGGTTAATCTTCCTCCACATTACCAAATATAAGTTAAATGAAATTATCAGAGCGCATATATACTTTGATATGATCTTCCCATGCTTTTCTTAAGGCAGCATTATTACTGCCTGGCATTGAACCAAGGCCATCCTGCAAAAATCACTGTCATATATTGCTTGAGTATGTTTATCTTTATAAACACTCCAAATTTCAAATGGAAATACCTTAAGGAAATACCTCAAAATGAATCCTTAATTCCGTATGCATTTCTCTTGGACATAGAGTAAACACTTCCTAGAATCAAACAAACGATCATTTACGATAATCTTAGGGATGCTTTTTTGTGAGAATGGTCCTTTCTATGGCTGCGTGAAATTTTGAACCTCTGCGCGATTGGGAAGTGCCCTAAAAAGTTTTCTGAAATATGGCCAATGTATTTCTTATGGGGAAAATTGAGATTACGGGTCGCTCTGGAATCGAACCCATGGCATATAGGTGAG
The DNA here is from genome assembly GCA_020796165.1 of Pantala flavescens. NCBI lineage: Eukaryota > Metazoa > Arthropoda > Insecta > Odonata > Libellulidae > Pantala > Pantala flavescens. The sequence goes on from CM036883.1 coordinate 53,399,654, forward strand.
TGATGATTTTTTCTGATGTACATTATATACGTATCTATACATACATAAAAATTTGAATGATCTTTGTATCATATTTAGAGAGCTATGATTTTTCAAAATTTGAAAATATTTCACCTCCTATTTTACCCCAGTTCCTCCTTTTCCTTATATACGTATAATAGCAATAGCTCTATAAAATTTTATTGTTCTAAGTGCCTGAGAAGTATTTTTTTTTGAATCTTTGAAAAACCACCCCGTGCATTCTTACAGGGGAAAGTCGATTTTTGAGGCCTCCTAGAATTGAACCCATGATAGGTACCGTCGGTTTCCGTAATTTTTTCGAAGTGAGATGTACATGTCCATTATGCAGAAAAATCAGTGATCCTGTTCCCCCAGCAATGTAGGCCTGACATTCACATTCTATATTTATATACATATATCTCCCCAAAGTGTCTATATGTAAGAGATATATGTCGTTTTATTTGGTTGCTTGACTTTTAGTGCTTAATTTTACAAAAAACTGTCTATAATAAAGGAAATTGATTGATGAAAGTTTCCATTCATTTTATATCTTACACTTTTTCTGCCAATTTTACTTTTTCTGATTTACTGTCTTTCTATCAAATAATATATGTATATTTTATTTTGTAGGTTCTTTCTAGTATAGCAAGAAACCAAGATCTTGCACCCAAACTTCTTTTAAATTCTCACTACTGGCCACTTCTTCAAACTAGGCTTATAATTGGTCCTGGAAATGTACATGAAAGTGTAGATGGTTCTTCATTGAAATATCACTGGGGAAAATTTTGGGAAAGTTTGGGATTGGCAATTCGTCGATGTATAGGTGAGTTTACATTGTATTATGTTATATTTATTTGAAGTATTTGTCGTATAATTTGTTTTATTTCATATTATTAAAATTTCTGTACATTTTCTCATGTTTCTCAGTTATTTCTACTGTTGGATATGAAATGATCATCAATTTAGTTGAGATTTTCCATTTTATATGCTTATACAATATTAATTTCTTTTTTGTAGACATGAAAGGAGAGTTGGTCTTAACTCTCTCTCAGGCTGTTGCTTTCTGGCATGCTTTCCTCTCAGGAGATACTTTAGTGCCTTTAATACAAGATATGGAAAATATCTCTCTTAGGGTTGTAGGATGTGATGTCCTTGCCACAATTGGAGAAACAATATTTGGAGGGATGATGGTAATTTATTTTTGATATTTTCCCCCATCTGAATCTTTATGCTAATATCTAATACCATTTTAAAATAGAAGATTTTTTGAAAAGAGATCCTTATATATCTGCCTACATTTCCAGTTCTTATTTACTTTATACAAGATTGAATTTATGCTGAAACTTAAATATATATACTTATAATAATACTTAATAATATATACTGTGTATACTTCTTTTACCCATTTTTATAATCATTCTTGATTCATTAATATATTTTTTTATTATTGTAAATGCTTAATTCCTCTAAAGATTTTCTGATTATTTTATATTGTGGAATGAATTAAAGGTGTGTTGAAGGTTCTCAGGTTAGAAAAACCATAGCTCTTTCTGTTTTATATGTACATAATCAAATATCATAATGGGTTATGGAGAGGTGAAAATATCTTTTCAGGATGCATTAGTCGAACTGTATTTCAAAGGTGAAACAGAAGTGAAAAATAGAGACATGAAATATCCCTTCACTCAAATTGGGTACTACGTAGGTTCCAATTCTGAGTCGTGTTACTATTTTTCTTTTCTTCTTTACCTTTGTGAAATATCATAATCTTGTCATCTAATGATTTGGACTTGATGTATCTATGTAACTGTAATTCTGAATTTTCCTTCTAGCGTGATAAGCAGATTTTATGTGAAACGTTGCTTTTTGGTAGTAGCAGAGATGAAGAACCAAATGTCAAATCCGCTGCCCTTCGAGCTCTTGGCATCTACTCTTTATATCCTTCCTTGAGAGAGGTAAGTTTTTCTTTTTATTGTGATTTACCTCCTCTTTAATTCAGTGTATTAACAAACCATCAAATTGAATTTCTCTTATTATCTCAGAATAGGTTGGTACCCCTTTGCATTGCTCCAAACATCACAACAAAAATTGCTAGCAACCTTACGTCAAGCTTTTTGATCCCCAATTCTTTGTGCAAAACTTTTAATTCCCTCTCTTCAAAATTCTTTCAGCTTTAGCTTTTTCATTCCATGTTATTATTGTTAAAATAAGCTACATATTGGCATCTGGAGGAAGGTTGACAGACTGAAGTTATAGTTTTAGGAGAGAGGAGTTTTAGGGACATAAGAGAATTCTTAGACCTTTGGCCTACCCTTCAGTTGTACTGCTCTGCCTTCAAAATTATATTGCATTAGTGGCAAAAGGGGGAATCATAGGATTAAAGAGCTCTGTGGTTATTTTTTTGGTAGAAAGGATAAAATTGTGCATTAATACTCCAAATTTAAGTGGAAATATGGTTAAGAAAGTTTTAGAATTGATCAAGAAAATGGCTTTGAATTTCTAAATATTGGCAAAAATGTTCCACTATGCAATATAATGGATTCTATCAGCATTAAAATATCAATTTCTATTATTAATTGCTGGAAAATTACAAACAAAGTAGCCAATTTTGAACCCTTTATAAGATGTAATTATTTGGATCTAATCATAGAAACAGGCATGGGCTAGTGATGTAATAAGAGCTACAATCTATAATAAGGATTGACAGAAGAAAATAAGAGGTGGGAAATTTATTGCAGTTAAAATTTTCCTAGTGATAAAAGGGGGTAGCGCATATGTGTTTCTAAAAAGAGGCATCTAAAGTGTCTGGTGCATCAGTAAGAAACTAGATAGATGTGCTTTCTGCCACCTTCCAAACTCATCACAGCAATTAACACACAAAACCTTAATAAGGAATTATACTACTTTTCAAGAAGTAGCATAACTATTACTGGAGGAGACTTGAATCTTCTGGACATCAATTGGAAAACTTGTACAATTAAGAAAAGAGCAAGAAATAAAAACTCTAGTTAAACTATTATAGCAGGTATATATATTAGTGCAGGTTAGAGGAGGATTCAGAGAATTACTGGCCCATTTCCCCAACTATCCTGTTTCAAAGAAAATTTTTAATCCAAATAATTAATCATGCATCTATATATAGTTTCTGTAATTTATCTTAAAGCATTTAGTGTGGGACTGTATCAAACAACCTTTTCTTCCCCATCTATCACCTCAATCATGTAATGTCAAATTTCAGGAAAATTCTTTCCTAAATCTGTGTTGGCAGTTCTTAAGCCAATCGCTCTCATTCCAAATATTCCTTTGTTAATCCGCCATTATCTTTCCCACTATTATCTTCCCTCTATCCATTAATTTACAAATACCCAAAGTTAAACTAATAGGCCATAAATTTTTTGGCTTGGTCAGCTTTGAAATTAGGCTGATAAAGAATAACAAACCAATTATTCAATATGTTTGGCTTAACTCTATTGTCAATTTTTTGTTTTTATTTCTCACTCATAATCTAGCAAAATTTCATTTTGATGGTTAAGGAGGAAATTAAGATGTCTATTTCTTGATAGTTGACATTATTGGAGCAGAATCTCTGTACCCTTAGGTTGATTGCAGATAAATTTCCTTGGGGGTTAATGCATACAAAATGAAGAAGTTCATGGTAGTACAGTTATTAGTTTTTTATCATTTTAGCATAAAACATGAAATAAATTTACATGTGAATAAACCACTTGAGAGAACCAGTTAAAACTTGTCTTACATACTAATGATGTCCACCCAGGCAGGGATTGTAAATTTTTGCCTATGAGAGTAGTATCTCTGTGTCAGGTTGAGAACTTTCCACCCAACCCTCCTCTTTGATCCTTATTTGTATGAAGTCACTAGGGTATTTGAGATTCATATCAGATGGTGATTTTAATGTTTCAGTTCAAATGTTTTATTTTAGTGGTTAAGTAATTGTTTCAACAGTTTGTGTTCAAATATGTTATTTAAGTTTTTTGGTTTGTTTGTCCAAAATTTATTGTTACTCATAATTAATATTTCAGGATTTACATTTTTTACTTGATACTGCTGATACGCTTCAAAGTGCCTTGGAGGGTGACATAAGTAGGGGTGAAGTGTGGGTGAAAGCATCTTGGGCTCTTGGCAATCTTACAGATGCCTTTATATTGAATAAGTGAGTAATTAATATCTTAAATGATAAATTAATTCTATCATCTTAAGGTTTTTGTCATTGAGAATATTGTCTTTGGTATGTATTTATTTTGGTTTCAATTTCCTCTTCTACAGCTTGCAGAGTTTATTACAGTTAAAACTTGAAAATTATGAGATGAGAAATTAATATAATGCACTCCTATTGGATATCACATGAGGTTTTTCTTGTATGCTCTTAAAACTGAAATTATAGTTAGTCCATGAATTACTATCAATGGTTGGGAGAACATAAAACATGAGGATAACTCTGTCAAATCATGTAAAAATTTCCTTAGAAGTTAATGTATTTTATGTTAATATTATCGGGTTTGTAGAATTTATTGTCATAACTACATCAAATTTCAAAACAAAAAATTATGAACTGGTGTAAAAATTATTTTCTGCGTTTTAGAATGCTGGTATAAAGCACCACAAATTAAAGAATTTTGACATGATATTACTCCAAAAAATTTTCTTTATTCTACAATAGTATTAATTTGATTATTTAAAATTCTAATAAAGTCAAAGTTTTAGAAATTTTATTTCTGAAGGGTACTTAATTTTATCTATGCAAACAATATTTTATAATACAGCTAAATTTTTCAACATAAGGGGCAAGGTCTAAGGTGTAGCACAGTAACGCTGTGTGTATCCATGCGCCATGGATAATTCTAAAGGTAGAATGGACTTGGAAAAAGTCTGATGGGACCAGGAAGTGAACCCAGTCCCGTCAGACTTTTTCCAAGCGTTACTGTGCTACATCTTATATCTTGTTCCTTATGTTGATACATTATACCGTAACATTACTTTGTGTGGCTGGTGCTTCTAAGAAGCTATGACAACTAAATTTTCTGAAATTTGTAAAATTGAATCAATCCTTTCTTTACTAATTACAAAAATGTTCCTTTTGAATGGCTATTGCATGGTTTAAAGAAATATACTCTGAGATAGGTCTTAAGAGCATTAATAATAATAATTTCCTTATGGTAAAGGGAAGAAGGATTGTCTGAAGATGTTCCAGATGGGCCACTACTAGAATTGTTGGAAACTTGCGCTATAGCTTGCCAGAAGTTGCCCAAAGGTGGTAATAATGCTGACAGAGTGAGATGTAATGCTGTTCGTGCTGCAGGCAATATTTTGCGACTCATAGATTTCCGTGGCTGGGATGAAATGGCTGGAAACATGAGCCTTTTCTCTCTTGGGAAGAGAGGAAAAGATGCCGTGGAAAAGATTGCATTGACCTTGGTTGATGCTGCCATCAGGAGCTGCGATATGAAGGTTAGACAACATTTTGTAATCCTTATAGACCTTAATCTGTAATCAGTATAGTTGATGTGTTATTGTAAAATTTTTTTGCTGTTTTCAAAATTCACATAGGCTATTCTAAAGTCATGTTTTTAGTGCTATCCTTAACTTCTTCTAAGTTCGTGAATCTCATCCATGGGTAACACAATGAAACACCAAGAGTCATTCTAGCAAATTTGAACTTTGCCATGTCCCCAAATTCCATACCCTTAGGTGAGTTAAATAGAATAGAACAAGCTATTAGACACCTACCTTTGGACAATATTTAGCAAGAAATTGGTCAAACATTAGAAAAGATGGAATCCCAAAACAATCTAACAAAACTAGGACTAGAGATCATATAATGTTCATGTAAGTCATGCTTTCTAATCATTACTTTCTATATTTCATTAAAAAATTACATATTATTTCAATTTTTTGGCTAGAGGAACATCAGGTGTTTTCTGGGATGTTGTTTACCCGTTTTTGCTGAGCTGTGGATACTTCTATCTACGTATCTACCATATACCTCCTACTTCTTCAGCTCCAATTAGTTACTTTTATTTATTCTGTTGATGATCATTTGAAAATATTGGTGAAAAAACTTATTCTTACTTAAACAATATCTTTTTGTCATGTGCAAATCTGTCTTTGGAATCACATTCATGTAAATGAACAATTGTAACATAGTGTGGACTGAAAGGCTTCATTGCCTGCATAATAAATTTCTACTAGTACTAGCATCAAAAATAAGTATTAAGCTTTATATAAATTTTTGACAAATTTGTATGTACAAACATATAAATTTGTCAAAATATATCATATCCTATATCAGGTCAAAAAGGCTGGCACTAAAAGGATTATAAGAGTAGTGAAAACTTAAACCCACCTTTCCTTCTCAATATTGGACACTGGAAACTAACCCATAAATAACGAATATCTAAGGAGGACGATACTGAAGAATGGTCATCAGGAAGATCAGGTTTTTATTTTAGGTTAAATCAGCAGAATATTATCAGTATCCCCTATGAGTATGGCCTTACTTACACATGCAAGAGCAATCAAAACATGTTTAAACAAACACTCAATGTGTATTTATCTATATTATCTATCCCAATTGGGCTGTGGCAGAACCCTTACTGAATGAAAATCAAAATATTACCTTGGACAAGACCAAAATCCTTTGAGAGTATATGGATACTGGGACCATGTAGCTAAAGAAGCTGTAGAAATTTGGCTACTCCCAAACAACATAAACGAAGACAAAGGCCTTTCAGTGAGCCATGATATGGGACAGAACAATAAGTAGACTTGCCCAACAAGAACAAAAGGTGGATTAGTCAATCAGGATGCAAACATCACCTGAGGAAGCGAAAAGCAGATGCACGTTTAAAGAGGACCATTTTAGTAAACTCAGGCTTCTGAGGATGGCCAGAAAGGAAGGGACCGTAACGCCATTGGAAGTCGACCCAACAACCAAGCTGATATAAAAAATATATATACATGTATAACTTGGTAGAATGCACTGAATTATTTGTGTAACTTACTTTATTAAAATTTTTCATTTCCTCTCAAAGACTATTGTTTACTTGTTTTGCCTAATTTTATTGACTTAATCTTTGTATAAAAGTTCAACATGAAATTAGTTGGATTTTGTCTTATTACCTATTTATTGCATTTATCTAATTCACACTGTTCTTATGATATTCTAGGTTAGGTGGAATGCTTGCTATGCAATATCTGGATTGCTGAAGAATAATTCTCTCTATGACAATGGTAGTGCTTATGATGACCTTGTGACTAAGGTAGGCCTGATGTTCCCTATGATAGTGGAATTAAATTATTTGTTCTGACAAGTTCATCACTAGTATTTATCCTATTTAAGAATAATAGGAAGATATCATTTCTTTACTATTTCTGGTGATATCATGGAACTTATCCATAATTAAAGGAATAGAATACTCTAACTCCTAAGTAAATCTTTAATTCTATGTTTTAAATTGTTATGAATTAATATTTTAAAGTACAGTTCATTTCTTAAGAATATCATCCAAAATGTGTTACTCATGATGTTTTTCACATTAATGAATTGAACTAATTAATGGTAACACTATAAATAAGTAAATAGATAGAGTTAGATAACAACTTTAATCTGATACCATTTCTAGTTATCTTATAGATTTCACCTCAGCTATCCGTGTAATATCATTTGTTACCTTTCCTATAGTAACTTTTACATTAGTGGGTTTCTATAGAACCTCATAGTAACACTGTGAAATTAGCTGTTCGTTCTTTTTCAGATGAATATATTTCCTACTCTTTGTTCTTTGGTGAGGGATTTTAAAAATCTCAAAGTTCGTATTAGTGCAGCCTATGCACTATCTGCTCCTCAATTGCATTCCAATTATGGACAGCGCCAGTTTATTGAAGCATGGAAAGCTTTACTGGAAGGTCTTGATAATTCTCAGAGAAGCTGCCTTGATATTGCTGGATACAATCATCAAAGCAACTTAATTGATCAAGTAAGTTAGTTTATGTTTAAATGAATCTCTCCGATGAAAATTATTTGAATCCTAATCATCCTCATGATAAAAATCTATTCCAATGCTTCATGAGTGTGAGTTTTGAATCTTCAATAATCTGGAGATAACTCTTGCCTCTGCTTCCATCAACACAGTCAGCCATGATATGAAGTTCTGTCTGAAAGGAAACAATTTTCTCAGTTAATTTTTCTATAGTGATTGTGATAGCATATTATCTCAAATACTCTTCTTGTACAGATGTAGTATAATTGAAATGAGAAAAGTATTTAAAATCAGAAAGTAGAATACTTCTCTCTCACTCCTGCATATCTTTTATCTACTTGTCATACACTCAGTTATTTATACACAATTAATTGATTAAAAATGCAGTTGTAATAGATTTATTATTTAGTTAGTGAGTCTGTCAGTTCTTCAATGCAATAACTAAATTGACTCTTCATGTGTTGTGGACCTTATTGATCTATATTGAACTTTCTTCCATTTAGATAGTGCTTACTCTTTGCCATCTAGCAAAGTTGGTGGAAAAGGGAGATTTGCTATTATTGAGTGAAATAATAGACCCATATTTAGAGAATACTCAGAGCCAAATGATTTCAAGAAGTCATTCATTAGTTCCTGAAAAAGCCAGCTTAATTGGAGAAGCAGCTCTATATCTTGCCACATTTCACAAGAACAACACAGCATCTCTTTCAAGAACTGAAGATGAATGTTTATGCAAGCTCATAAAAATATTTTCCCCAGATGATTCTAAAAAATTCATTGCATTATACCCATTTTAATTGGTGAGAAATTTGAATATCTAGTCATTTGAAGTCGATGACAGCAAAGGAAAGATATATTATCATATACAAATAACTCAATTTCAGTATTTTATATCCAAAATCCCTTTATTTTGATTGATTTATAAAATATGTATGTGCGCTCTAATCTATAATGTATTCAATCAACTTTTTTTCAGAAGTAGAAACTTATGTTTGATTTCTATATAATTAGTTTATAACTGTTCATGTAATTAACAAGATTTAATTTGTTATTTTGCATTTATTTAATAGTGAGATTCATTTTAACGTCCAACTCATGTTATAAAGATCTTTGTATATTCATATTTATTTGAAAAGGAGCAGTGTTGGTATGGTATCATCAAAGTCAAACATATATAAAATCATATTATTACTCTTTTGTTTATGTTTTTCAAGTTTTAGATGTTTAAAAAGTTTGCTTAAAGTATCTATTTTATTTTAAAAATAGTATTATACTGGATTAGTTTTATTTAAGTGATACTTAATCTAATGGAATACAAGATCTTATCCTGTTGAAATTTGAGCATACATTGTATAAAAACTGGAAAGAAACATTGTTTTACAAGTATGTTACAAGCTTGTGCTGTTCTTCAGATTTTGTCTGTCATATTCCTTAATCATTGCAGAAATTTTTAAGTAGCTGGGAAAGCTTTGAATCATCGTGTTCAAGATGTACGGTTATTTTATAACTTTAGCGAAGGCTGTCAAAACAAAGTCAGCTATGATACTGAATGCTGGTAAGGAGATATTTTATAAATTTTAATAAATAATATGTGGAAGAGAATTTGGTAATATTTATTTGTTAATATCTAACACCTTATACTGAACTAAACATTGTTCTCTCATCTCTGAATTTACTTTGTTGAGCACATGTAGATGATAAGAAGAGAACTGCGACCTGAGCAAATAAGAATCGTTGGACATGGTACAAAAATTTTGAGTAATGTATTCGTAGATAATATTTTCTGTTAGAATCACTTGTATGTTTAACTGCATATTGTACTATGTTACATCAGTTACCACTTTTGAATATTTAGCAAAACTGAACTGTAATTCCCTCAAAAATATAAGGTCACTTTGATTGGAAATATCAATACTTTAATTAAATACTTAAATACATGATATGCTGACTAACTAACAAAACAAAGAAATAATCTTCTTGACATTTATTTTACCATTCAATTAATCACTTTCTATTTCCCAAATGTGAAACTAAGAATAGAATATGGCAAGAAATTTAAAATGAACATGCAGGATCTGAATTAGTTGCACATACATAAGAGTATGAATGTACTTTACCTCTTGAAAGCCCACTGAATATTAATATATTAAATATGATTATTATTAATTAATTATAATGATTAAGGATATTTAAATGCAATCAATAACATTAATGATCAACTTATCAACTGAAACACACATAAGTCAAAAAATTTTGAGAACATTAAAAACAGATGGAAGCTGGATTGGAACCAGAGCTAAATATAATGAGAATATGAGGTAGTGTTGAAAATTTGTACCAGTGGTATTTCCATCAACCTTTCAACACCTTAAGTGGTGGTTCGTGTAAAAAAATACCTTTGTAAACTTCCTAAAACAAAGATAAATTAATAACTCGAGATTGGTATAAAAACATTTTTTATTTACAGAAATTGGCGGGCCTTTTCCTCCATTAAGGATCGTTATCTTCGTCTTTTGAATCACTTGAACTATCCTCCTCTATCTTTTTCTCTTCATTATTGTTCTCTGTTTTAGGCTTTTTAGATTTCTGTTTCTTTTTCAATCTTTTCGCTCTCTTTTTGGCCGTTCTTTCTTCCGCAGCTTTCCTATTCAATTCTATTTTTCTGTGGTATTCCTCTTCAAGAGTTTCCTGAATTAATTAAATTTACAACATTAAATAAGTTCATCTTGTCAACCTAAGCGCACAGATTATCCGTTCAAATCAAACCTTGACTCCCTTCTCTTGAATGAATTTTTGGCGCGCATATTCTTTCCTTCTCAAGTGCCTGTAAACATGGAACTCTCCACTTCCAGCTCCAGCGCTGGATCCCATAACATTCCTAACAAAATCAGGAACGGGAGGTAGATTTTTCCCTTTAGGCCTCTCTGGAATAGGAACTGGCTTTTCCTGTGAAGATGATGGAATTGGTACAGTCCATTATGATTGAAATAAATTTCGACAAAATAGGTCACTACTGATATTTTGCTGAGTTGTTACTTACAGGATTTTTCATAAGCTTTTCTAATTTTATTCTTTGAAGATCATAAGCTGATTTGGCGACGACTGGTTTTCCTTTCTCGTCAACATCGTTGTTTTCGTCTTCCATCTTTATTTTGAAAGTTACGGCTGCACTCTGGCGGCTTTTAGATGAACTGTAATACCGTTAGTCACTTGAGATCCGTATGGTATTTAACAAGTCTAAATTAAGTAAATTACTGAATAATTTGAAAAATAGTCATAAATATTTAAAATTATGTGATGAAATCATTTCCTTCATTTTTCTTCTTTATATTCTAATCTAACATATGCGATTTCCCACTTTAAGGTTTTCACTCCAAGGATAACGAAATGACAAGCGTTCCATTAATAAATAATTGCGTTCATGATCTTCAATTTCACTTTCAGTCCGTGTTTTTATCAGAAAGAATCTGTTTACATTTGTTTATTATTCTAAATCAAGGAGCTAGCGACTTCTACCTGTAGTTTTCTGCTACGAACGGTGGCGACCAATCAGCGCTGGAGCACGGAGAGAACTCGGTCTGTCAGTCAGTGAGAGGTGTTTACAGTGGTAGGAAGTCTGTCTGGTCGTGGTGATGGTATCGGCTAGTGTGTCTTATTCCGAGTGAATGAAGCACTCAACTATCATAGAATATCGTGCAGCAAAGAGTGATAAACTTCCTCATTTATTAAAGTTCAAATGTGAATGAGTGTCCTTTTATGTTTTTCTGAAATTATGCTGTAATATCTTGGTGGTGTCGGTGTCTCTTGGAATAGGATAACAGAAAAGTACGCAAAATGGCGGATCTAGAAGCAGTTCTCGCGGACGTAAGCTATTTGATGGCTATGGAGAAGAGCAAATGCACTCCAGCAGCCCGAGCTAGCAAGAAAATTATTCTTCCAGACCCAAGGTAGGTGTATCTGAGAGATTATCGATTCTCTCCCCCCGCAACACTTTCACTTAGCCAACTTTTATCATTCTTAATTTCAACGTATTTTAATTAATTCTCTTTCTATTTCTTGACTTTTTCATCTGTAAGTGTAAGACCGTCATCTCTTTGTGCATGTCATGTTGCCGAGTCGCTGTTAAGCGCTGATTTCAACCCTGCGAATTCAATTACAGAGCGCGTAACTGTATCTTGCATTTTTTCACATTTAGTTCTTAGTCTTTGTAATTATCCTTAAAAGATATCTCAGTTTCTTTCTGATTTCTCTAGTATTGCCCTAAAAACTCATATGTCAACTTTAGCGAGTGAGTTATACAAGTTATTCATACTCATCTCTGTTTACCGTGCGGTGCAATCGGTTGCCATGGTACTCGCAATTATTGTATTGCAACAACCAATCAGAGTTGCCGGTACAGTACGGAAATACGTACGATTTTCGGTGATTGAGAATCGCATATCCGTATTGCCTTGAGTAACTTATTTGCGCTCTTCTGCTATTGCAATAAGTACCAATTTATAAGGAATATTTCTAGACCTGATAGCTATCCGTACAATGCAACCCTTTCGCTTACAATCTGGTTAGAGGGCAGCCGGAGACTGTTGATTTTGGCGCATCCTACGACGTATGTGCCGCTGACCTCTGCCATGCTACACTCTTCCGGTATAGTAGTGTATGTTCGGATATGCCAGGTTGAAGACACCTCCCCTACCCTCTCCTTGAGGAACCTTCAGTGACGCAACTCGTTGATATCGTTCGTGTTCCTGCGTCCTGTTTGGCCGACTTATTTTTAACTCATTTCGTACAATCTCGTTTTCTCTCGCTGCCGCTCTGCTTGCTCGATCATATATCGCTGGAAAACATAGACTTGAATAGTTCATTTCGAAACACTTTCGATTTCTGAGAGATTTTTGGTTTTACGGTTTTTGGTGATTTTCGGCTTCTATCGTGAAAATGACTTTTTCTAATTCTCTACAATGTAACACCGTTGACTTTAGCATGTGTATCTCTGCTGGAAGATCTGTTGGCTTACCATCGCTTCACCTGTTTGCGTTGTCACTCCCAGAGCCGTTGCGCGATGGAGCAGATAGTGATGTTTCGCCGTTTCAAATGCACCTATGTATGTATAGTCCGCAAAATTTCATTTTGTCTGCGCGGATTATTATTGGGCTGAATGAAGAGCTTTCATTGAGGTCGGGAGGTACGATTTTCATATCTCAGCACGATATCTTCATGATTCAGCGAGGATTAGCTTCACCAGTAAATACTACGCCCTAGTAGTAAACGTATCTGAATATTTTTCTTGTCATTGAGAATTCAGCGAAATGTAAGCATAAGACGTATTTTAAAAATGTGCATGTAGTACTCCGAGGTTGCTTAGCGGCCGATTATTATGTATGTGTTATCATTGCAAAATATCACCTTTTGATGTTGTCAAGTGGCGATGTATAAGTGTTCAATTGATTGGAATTTAAATGATTAATGTTGCTCTCAAACATTTTTGTAAACCTCTCGTTCGTCAATATCTAGGTCCTTCTTTCATGCTTTCATGAATTTGATGTTTAAAATTAAAAATGATGTAATATATTACTCACAAGCGAAAAAATCATCGAATTTCTATGAGTAGATTGAATATTGAGGTTCATTGGTTCATTTTAGGAGAACGACGTGGAGGGTAGTGTTGTAAGTAAGTTGATTCAGAATAGTTTGTTTCTCCTGGTGCAAAAAAATTGTATTTGTACACGGAATACGGAAGTTGACGATATGTTAGTGAATCTTAATCTGTCATGTCACAGCTATCTATTTGACTGCGCGGCTTTCTAGCTATTTTGACAACCATGCTAACTTGCATCATTATAAGATTATTGCTTTCTGTGAATGATGTTAAACCAATAAAAATCTGCAGCGGTCAATAGAGCTCATCGATAAAGTTATGAAGTAACATTTGATGGAATTTTCTCAAAACTCAAAATGGAATCTTTTGACTTTATAAAATTTTTATTATATTTCTTATGTTTTGTTTTACTCTTCGATTACTTTTATTGGCCATGCAAATCCATTTCAATCAATTGGCTGTATGCAGCCGGTGCCTAAGTCAAATGAGACTGCTTTCAGTGGTCTGTATCCCAATAGGACAGTCACTCGTAGAGATCGTGTCACTCTGAAAGGTAACTCACATTTGCGTGGGCGTTAGCTATCCAATTAGCTATAGGGATATAATTAGCGATTCGATATGCCTCTTTTCATTCACTCCGAGAAGATGTTTATCTTTCAAGAAATAGTGGAGAAAGTAATTGGTATTACAAGAAGCTTTCATAGGTCAACGAACCTATATATGTTGACACATTGTCAAAATACTTTACCATGCTTAGCATGTTCAGTGTAGTGTCCATGTTTTGTATATTTTATGAACCTTTGAAATGATTATCGTTTTCTTAAATCGGATAATATGTCAATTTCAGAAATTAGGAAGCATCTTAAAGGTCGAATAGACATTCCGTGAATTATTTGGCATCGTTTTATTGAAAGTATTGATTAATAGTTTATAAATTAAACTATTCATTAATTGGATAGAAGCTCCTAGGTACATTTTAGCGAACATAGACTGGTATTCATATGAAGAAAAAACGAAAATATTTTAAGCTTTTAGAAATTAAAACCTTCATTTACCGATGGTTAAGTAAGTTTGCACCTTTTAGGAAGTCAGAAATAATTTCCATTCTAAGGTAATATTATTTTTTGGTTAGTTCTAATTGCGTTGTGAAAAAGAGCACGAAAAACTTCTATTCACAAAATTAATGGAAGCTTGATTTAAAGGAAGGGAGTAATTGTGTGTTTTCTGAATGGTTTCATAATGATGTAAGTTAAGAGTAGAGTTAGTAAACCTTGAAAATGGAAAAATACATAAAAATTGGGGTTGGGATGTAGTATTAAGTACGTTAGATTCGTTAAATATATTTCATAGTTGAAAATTAATAATATAGAGCTCTGAAAACAATAAGAGAGAGGGTAGTAATAAAAGAGAAGAGTCTGGTTACTCGGTGCATGGTTAATCTATCTTCAGTAGCTTCAAAGAAATTTCCTGAACTTTTAAGTGGTGTGGAAAGGTCTTTATCTCGCATCCTGTAAACACGGAAATATTGCTAAGCGCAGATAATATATTTTCTAGACATGGTGTGCATGGGAATAAAAGGATTTCGTATCTTCTATTTGTCATTATGCTATGTTTTTTTAAATACTCTGCTAGCCACCTTTCGACGTGTGGCTGGGGGTGCTTGCACCAAGATTCTATTTACCTAATCGATTATTTTCGCGTATTGTTCAGGGAAGAAGCGAATTTTTTAAACATTTCGTGTTGATATCTATTTCTCTTATATTCCTCAGTGTGTGGGAACAGCCTAAATAGCTGGTAAAGCGCATTCGCGATGTCTTCCGAGTGGTTCTTTGAACTTATTAATTAAATTTATTCTTAACGTTTATCTTCTATTTTCTTACGACTCCCATCCCGCGTTTTTAAATGGAAACTTAGGTAAAGGGCAAGTGAGAGAATGTCGTATAGCAATTTATGATGCTAACTTATACCCATAAATTTGGTTTTGTTCATTCTTTCGGACGTATTAAAAATGACTGGGTTTATATTTAATTCCGATTTTATTGAACAAGAAAAGTTTTAGATTATCAGGAACTGAAGTTTCTCCCTCGTGAAAAAAGTCAGGATATATATATGTTCTTTCCTTGTTTCCTATCATCTTCCCGCCCAATCGATTCTCTATACGTTTATATATTCTGAGAAGGATCATGAAATAGGCGAAGTGGTTTGTTTAGCAGCTCCTTGGCGAATTAAAGGCGCTTGTGTGAGTCACGCCTCTTCATTCGTATACCTCATTCGCTGTGGAGGGGGAGTTGCTCTGTTGCACCCTCCGTATTTGTCACTATGTACACCACACTCCGAGCGGGGTTTCGTTCCCTTTAGAGTCATCCAGGGAAGACCTAAGATCTTGCTGAATTTATGCGAGGCGTATTATGCGAGTGTATTGGTATTCGTAGTCGGGGCTAACCCGGATTACATCTCGTATTCTGAAATCATAATCGTGTTCTGTATTATGGTGGTTGATTACTAATTATTCCCTAATAGGCCTGCGCGCATTAATTTTTTTCGTGTCAATAACTTGTGAATGGGAATGTAGGTTAAAGAAGTAAGAATCAAATGTTTCCACGGAGGAACTGTTGCCGAACAAAACAGTTCATTAACGCTTATGCGATAAATAAATAATAAAGTCTTGAAATAGCTCATTTCGTGATCGATAAGTTTGTAATGCTACGCGTTTTGCTTCATTTACAAAGTTATAGACAAAAGCTCAAATTAAATGTTGATTGTTTAAGATTAACGTTTCAGAGGGTGATGGGATTAATATATGTATCGGAAAAAAGCTTAAAGAGGAAATATAGTTCAGCGGGTGAATTGAATTCTTGCTCCCTTGCACTAGTAGTTATATGTGAGAAGCTGTGCGTGGTCTATTTATAAGCAATACACTCGTAAATAACATACT
This sequence comes from Pantala flavescens, assembly GCA_020796165.1. NCBI lineage: Eukaryota > Metazoa > Arthropoda > Insecta > Odonata > Libellulidae > Pantala > Pantala flavescens. Next base: position 53,416,182 of record CM036883.1, read on the forward strand.
CCAATAAATATGGAATCTATGTAGAGATCCACAATTCATTCAAAAATCTTTCTCAATTTAGTAACGGAGTCATTCTCTGACGAATATTCCAATCTGAAATAGAGAGTAAATTAGGTGTTACAGAACAGATACTTCCTATGATTTCCGTTATGATTGGTTTCATTCTGTGGAAGCCTTTAAAGTTTTCTATCATGAGATTTGCATTTGAATTGCTTACACGCGGAAATTATAATTGGTATATATTGATCATACAATTGCCAATTTATTATGTGATTTTCAAGATAATAAATATGGATTATTTTAAGTTGAGAAAGCTAAATTTTATCTATTTTATCACTTTAAATTTATTGTTCAATAATTTTGAAAATTAATGTTTTTGGTTTTCTTTTCTTTCTTGATTCCAATGCGAACAATAAAAAATTCCTAAGATTTTGATAAAATTGGAAGTTGTTGAAAATGTGTATTGGAGTCATCAATTTATGCAATAGAGTTATCTCATAGAAGTATGACGAATCGTATTGCAGCAGCTGAAAACATGGAAGGCAACTCTGGGATTATCTCCTACTGATAAGGCCTTGAGATTTTATTTGACCCATTCAGGAAATAATATGAAGGTGACGCGAGTGTTGTGATAGCAATTCATGAACTAAAGCATGAGTGATTGGATTAACGGAGAGATAAAAGCAGTTATCCAATTTTTATATCAAAGTTAAGGATTCAAGTTTATTTAGATATATGCCAAATAAAAAGAGATGGATGACGTCGACTAGAACCTTGTAACGGTTTTCAATTTGCGACAGAACATTTCCTTTGCCAACTTTGAAACACGTCGATGCCTACGTACGTACTTTAACTTTAGTTAGGATATAATGTCGTTCTCTCTTCTTTCTGGTGTCTTAAAAACGAAGCTGATTAATTTATAATTCGGCTTAGAGTATTAAATTTTCCTATGATTTCGAATCTGTTAAAATTTCTTGGCAATGCTTAAAATTCAAACGATATATTTGTGAAAGCTATTTTATTTTAACAATGTTCCTCACGTCTCGGATTCAGTAAGTTCATCATAGTCATCGTGGTTAAACATTTTTAATTCCTTTTACTGAGGAAGCGCCTTCGTTCCTTTCATACCTAAACGCTCGCTTTTTACCAGAAACAGGCTATTAGGCATGTATGTCTATGTATCATCTTATAAAAAATTCAAGGTTTATTTTTCTCCTCATTTCCTCTGTTTTTGATATGCTAAAATCGTAAAAATTCGATATTTTCACATCTTGCAGCTCATCTAGAATAGAAACCGATTCATTAACAGTCATTCTTACAAACGCATTTTCGACGCATAGAATTATTTCCCTTTTTAAGTAAAACAAAATTAACTATTAATAATTATTATAATTATTAATAAAATTTCATGAACCTTTGAAATGAAAAATCTATTCCTGATAAAATTACGCGTGCTTTTGGATTTACTAGACGTCTAGTAGTAGTCTAGTTTCATCATTAAAACCTTCGATGAGTTACCATAAATGGAGAGCGCATATCCTTCGTATCGGGTACAGCGACTGATATACGCAAAACATTTCGGAAGAAATGTGGAAATGCGCGATACCTTACTTTTCGATATACTCTGGAGTGCATCTGGAACTACTGGCAGGTAAAACCCTTTGTTTGGCTTCAAATTGTTCTCCCGAAAGGACCCGTCTTTCCTTCGTGAAAAAAAAATTCGTCGCTCTCTACGAAGATGAAATTCGAAGCAGCGTTCTTGAGTCATCGACGCGATAATGTAAGCCTCCCTCACCGCGTTTTCTTATGCAATTTTCCATCGATCTCTCCCTCTGCAGCGCCACCTTAGCCCAACATTTTCTTATGCATTATCTTAGACGTCACTCGTGTGTCGAAACCACTTGTCCAAAGCATCCTCTCCTTTCAGCTGATACGAAGCGTGCGACGTTAACACAGGAGTACGTACGTGGAATTTTTGTTACTTTCGCGTTTATTAACTGGGTGACTTTTTCTTTTACTGAGAGCGCGTTGTATCCGTAAATTATACACCTACTCTAGTTATTTTGATTTTTTTCTTTTCTTGGTGTCTTGGATTAATATGTGATTAATCGGTTATTTATTTGACTCCAGGATGGTAGAATCTCATGGTCTCCTAGGAATTGAACCTACGCATTTATTTGATAATCCAATGTAATGTAATATGATTTTTTCAGCATGAGAAAGTAGGCACTATGAAAATGGAGTGAGATGTTGATAATCGATGACTTAGCTCAGTTTTTCTGTCTTTCCCGTGCGAGGACTATAGAATGATACTGTACTCCTTGTCGCATTTTATGCTCTTTCCGTGAGGCCGTACTTTATATCTGGAAGTAGAAATTGAAATGAGTACCATTATTCGCATAGTTGGGCTATTTTTACATCTTTGAGTACTATAAATTATTAAATAATTTACTTATTTGGAAAAGATTGTTTACGTAGTAATCAGTAAAGTAGTAGTTAAGCAGAGAATTACGAAAAAATTTATTGTTAATCCATATCAGGATGTTCATTTTCGTGGTAAGTGGAGCACGCAATCCCTTAACAGTGTGCATATGCTTATGTTACTGCAACACTTCAAGGATTACAGATTACCCACAAATATAGGACGCTCTAATTATTAGTCGGGGGCAGGCACTCTAGGTACTCTCTAGATAGATAGCTTCATCATTTATAGAGCTCTCTGACGTTGGTTTGGGTTATTATGCAGATAGAAGATCAGAAGATAGATTAATCCAGTTTCGTACGTACCCGATAATTTTTAAGGAAGTAATTCAGTCACTTCACTGAATCTCTGCTCAATTGTGTTTCGGTCGAGATAGACTCTCTAACATCTCGTCATTTATCAATATAGACTTATATTAAAAGAAATAACGAGTTTTAATGATGAGCACTACTTCAGGATGATATAAATTATCAAGTCCCCAGTTTGAAAGTGGTATAAGTGTTATTATCTCAGAATCAGAAGTGTAAAATTATTTTATTGCATCGGTCAATGACGTTTTGCGCATGCTGACTGGAATGTGGTTGTTTAAATGAGTTTTGAGAATAATTCCTTGGATCAACTGAGTGTATCTTTGTAATAGCCGTGAACATTTAATACCAGTTATGCATTATGTAAACAGAAATATTTGGTGGAATTGGCTAGTGCGTATATTTCATTTGATACATTATATAATTGTTTGTTGTGTTAATAATTTTATTTTCAGGTGCATTCATTTCTCCAACTTTATTAATCTTTTGCGCTTTATTTTTTCGCACGAATTCTTACCTAACTTTTTTTTATTCTTTAATTTTGAGTAAGAATAGAAATTTCATTGTCATTATTTTAAAATTTCCTTTACGATATCACTTATAGACATATACCGTATTTTTTACCTTTAGTGCTCTTGAGTGAAACACTTGGAAATTATAAGGACCACACGAGCTGTGTGGCCCTAGATGATGTAATACGCATGAGATGCTGAAGAGAGCTCCCATTAGAAATTTCTTGCGTGATTTCCTCATAGAACGCCTTTCATGACGTACGCCCGTTTTTAACAGCCCCATCTTCCTCTCAGCTGGATGGAATTCCGCTCTCAGATGCCGTAGTTCTTCTTAGGAGATGGTAATGTTTGTTTTCCGGCAGAGCTTTTGGATCTCTGTTGCCTTTTTGCTCGTCCATCTGGTTACGCTTCCTTATCCTGTGGATCGTTAATATCACGTTCAAGACGTTTTTTAAAGTTTGATGTTTTATGTGAATTCGCAATTTTTTAGGAGAGTCTTCCTTCTTTGGTCAGCATTATATTGATTGGGAATTGCTGGAGAATAAAAGAGAAACTTACGCTTTAGCCATCATCGCATAAACGGCACACGAAGCTGAGTTTCAAGATTGAATCTTTAACACTCTGTTCCGTTAAATCCTGATCGAATGTACTCATTAAGTCTTAAGCCTATTAGTATTAATTGTGGTTTAATTTATTGGAAAATGATCAAGAATAATGCTACTATCGTTGGTTATAGAATGGTTATCGTTAAAAGTTGGAGAATCGCCTATAAATAATTAAATATGAATAAATATTATCTCATCATCTTCACAAGTCTATACAAAGCGCTTATGATTTGATGTAGAAACAGTATTGACGCGTATTAAATAAGCGAACTAATATTTACGACGTTGAATTCTCTCGCAATTTCCCACGTCTTGAGGGAATGTATATTCGCCTATTCAACAATCTACCTCTCGCGCGACCAGAAGATTTTTTCCGTCTCGTGGAGGTTAGGCGGTACACCGTTGCGATAAAATCGCTGGCGTTCTAAAAAGGTCTTCATTTCGCCACCGCCTCTCCGGCGAATGTGGGTCACCCGCTCTCGTCAGTGGGTACGCTTCGATAGTCGCTTTTTTATTCCGTTTGCGGGTCGCATTTAGTTATCGGTCATTGTCGCGGTCCTCAGCGGCCAATTGCCCCTACACCTTCCGCAGGCCATACGAGCCCCCACTAAATATTTCTGCCATTTCAATGGATTTATGAATGGATGTCGTCACGTGATTGCGCAAGGATGCCCTCCCCTTTACCAGTATCGCCTGGTTGTGCGGTAAACAGAACGATTCACGACTCCGAATGGTGGCCATAAAATTAAAACGCTCGGCAACGATGTCTTCGTGGCTGATTTACGTCTCCATGGGATCGGGTTCTTCTTTCGGCTTAATTTCGTGACGTTTTTTGTGGTGTCATGTGGGGCCCATCGGTGTTTTCGATCTCGGAACCACGGGTTGCGCTTCTTTGCTCAGATACGCACAGCTGGTCGCTTTATACCGAAGGGTTCCGTTGGCCTTGACCTATCTGTTGTTCATGTATCCCACTAACAGGTTTCAAGTTAGTCTCTCCTGAGATTTGATGGTTTTTGGCATATTCAAAAATGGTTATCAACTATGATTATGAATTGCTTTAGTTGTCAATGGTATTCATGGACGATAGAAAAATTATTTTAATCCGAGTTATAGAGCGGAAGTTATAGTTGGAATTTTAGAACTGATTCAACAGGTGATATCAATCCTCATGAATTTACTTCTACTAGGAATCAAACCTAAGATTTGAATCACCCGGGGGCGGTCGCGCTATCCAGTAGGTTGTCCTGTATAGGTTATAACTATTAAGTAAGGTTCGTATGAAGCTCAGGGATAAATTTCTATGATTATGAGACTTAATTTTATTAACTGAGGTATGAATTTGCTTATTTCACGTTGCCAAAAATTAATAAAAGAATTGTCAAATAGGTACGGAAGAAGAGTACTATAATTCCTTTGTATAGCTCGTTGTGTAGATTGGATGTCACATGGCATAGATATACTCTATGTAGCTCCGAAGGATGAATGAAAAATGTTTCTTTGATCGAGATATGGTGGTTTGTAACACATGCGGGATGTTAAATTGTGATAGGAAGAGGGAATTTGCAAATGGGTGTTAGCGGATCGATAAGCTCAAAAGCCTCTTTGCACAATTGGAGAGTGTTTTTAAAGAAACTAAAAGAAAGAGAACTGGAGATACACGAGGGTTTAAAACTATGCTAGAATTTTTCTTGATTTGTTACCCTAGAAGAGAAGTTCGTTGAGATTTTTGTAATTACTAAAAGATTATAGATATATAGAAAGGTTGTTCGAACAAAATTCAAATTCAGATACAGATTTTACATTCATTCCAATAACATTTGTGTTTTGACAAAAATATTCTACGCGTTCTGCATCGATGTTGTTGCTTTTTTCTTTACATTTGTTGATCACCCTTTGTGAATTGAAACAATTTTTATTGGATGTGGTAACTTTTATTGGTATGGTCAAACTGACAATTTTAATACCAATAACTTTGCGTTTGAGTGGAGTTTCTTAGAAATGATGTACTTTTCGTTACCCTGTATTCATGGAAGCATAAATAGACATTCATAAACTCATTTACGGTTGAAGTATATTTTACGCTATAGTATAATTTGAAATAATTCATTAAATTTAAAAGGCTTATTAGTTTCCCTTTAATTGAAAGAGTATTTATCTTATCCCGCATCACTGTGGTACAGTAGCTTCCAAGAACTCTTTATCTCGGAAAAGCAGAGTAAACTCTCTACAAAAACCATTTGTGAATGACTCGTTCATATACATAAGGTATGAATGACACGATCGTGTTTACTAATAAAACGTGACTCTTATTATTTGTAAATAAAAATATCTTTCAGGGAAATTCATAATCCAGGGACGAGACAAAAACTCGATACCAGTCTTATAGATATTGAGACCGCCAATAATTTCCTTTTTTATGGATAACGCTGCTTCCGCTGCATAGAATATGTACGGACGATTCTCCTATTAGCACGTACAATAACGGGCCATCTCCGTTATCGGTTTCTTTTGTCGGCGAAGCGTGCCAAGGTGAATCCAATAAGGTGGAAAGGCATTCTTCCGATCGCAAGGCCACACTTGAGGATATTTATTCATCGGTTTCATTCAACCGAGAAGCCGAACTCCGAAATATTCATGCATCGATAAAAGGTGTGGCATTCTGGAGGAGAATATCGGAAGGGAAGATTGGTTAATTAACGGTGACGTTTGCTCCTTTGATGCAATTATTAGTCACCAGATATCTTTTCGGCGTAATTTAATTCAAATAGATTAAATTTCAACCCTTGCACACCCAATTATTTAAACGCGATTTATATAGTTGTACTAGATGTTTGGTTATATTCGATAATATTTTTTTCTTAAAGATCGCAGAAATTTTCCTTAAACTACGTTTGAGAAATCTTAAATTGTTCTAAAATGAAAGTAAATTCTGATTTATCCATTTGAACAAGAATAATGTATATAATCAAGGTATCCGAGAAGTAATTAAATTACTATTTTTTGAGTATTTAGTAAATTATATTATAAAAGTAATCTATCTCTGTATGTGACTGAATATGTATCAAAACTATTTTGCATGTATAAATAAATGTATGGCAATCATGGTAAATACGCTTGATACAACTAATTTTGCATTCATAAGTGATGAGACTATATAACTATAATTCATCCAAGATTTCCCTTCCTATCAATCTTGCTACTTCCCATTTCTTGATGCTTAAACGTATGTGTAATAAAATTGTTTATTTTTTGATGTCCTTTTCGAAATACCGTATATATTTAATTTTAAGTGAATTGCCAATAATATTCTTTCGATATATAACATCAATTTTCCATTTATTTTAGTTTTTTTAAATCTTAATGTACATCATTCATTAGCTTTTAGATATGAAAATGGCAAAAACTCGTAGCACTTCACCCTTAAAGAGATGGTGCCTGTAGATTTCATATCTAACATCTCATTCCTCTTTGCTACCATTTTGCCACTTCTTCAGGAAGTAGAGATGTGCGTGGGCGGAATGGAAAAGCGCCGCTCAATTACATTCGGGCGAGAGAAATAGCACGAACACGCGACTGAAAAGAACAGGTAAAGCTTCTCTTCCGGTTTTTAACGATCGCTAACTACTGCCTATTGATTCTCCGAGTACTTCCCTTCCACCTACTCTGTTTCCACCCGCAAACAGTTAATGTGTGTCATTGTGGAGTCCGTAAGTAATATTGGGAGGTCACGACAGCCCACCATCTCACAGTTATGTTGCACGGCACAATAAGGCAGAGATCCTCGCTTATCTTTTCGAGAAAGAATCATTTTCTCCGCTGTGATCTCTCCCTTCCCGAAGCGGATCGTGTATCAAAGGATTTCGAGAATCGACTCAACCCTCTGAGGTTTTGCGGATTGGAATTTCATCTTAGAGAATTTGTACTTTTGACGACCCTCATTATCTGGAATTTCACACATGGGATATGATTAAAGCACATTGTCGTCTTGTGTAAGTGCTACGATTTAATTGGCTATCAGATACATCAAACATGTGGCTGTGTAAGCAGCATTTTATATCTATCGATTTTTGGTTTTTGTTATTATTTTTTGATTTGTCATAACTTAATAAATCTAATTACTTCATAAAATAGTTTAGTTATCTTTACAAGATAGCCTTGTGAATGTTACCCTTGTAGAATCATCTAAAGGAACTTTATTTTAATTATAATTGTACCTCTTAAGTTACTAATGAAGTTCATCTACTGGAAATGAATTAATTGATTTTAATATTTGAGCATTTCCAATTTTGAATAGATTAATTTTTCCAAACATTAGAAATTAGACTCCATCTTCATTATATAGCTCATGTTTCCACTTCATTAGTTCTGTTTGGAATCGCTAATTTTGTAGATTCTAATTTCCATGTCCTTAACGAGACTCAGGTGTTGGATTTACCCGCTTAATTAAACTGAAATATAATTCATCGTTCTCTGACGTATGTCTTTGATTGCGTCGTTTTTTACTTTTTGTCCTTGAGTTTCATTATCTTTCTTTCGCTTAATCGTTATATTCTAGGGAAATGGAAGTAATTTCCCTTTATATGTCGTTTTTTCTCGTTCGTAGACCTCGCGGCTTACGTGATTGTTTAATTTTGCTTCAAGAGCATATCGTATTACCCTTCACCGTGGCTAATCGGCCCTTCCCAGCAAACCTTATCCGTCGCTTAATTAACAAGGAAACGATTTTCTCATCTTCGTCACCAAGTCAAGTATCATAAAGTTGGGGTTTCTTTTAAGATTTCTGTAGACTACTTTATTGTAACACGTTTATTGTCATCTTTTAGAACATAGTTAGAGTTGTTACAGGATGTTGTTAATTTTTTAGGATCTAGCTTATTGCTTTTTTTAATGAATGTAAATGAACCAAGGATATCACTTATTTACGAGAGTATCTCAAAAGAATTTACCATTACTCTATAGACATTTGAATTTTTCTGAGTAGGCTTAATGATGATCCGAACTAAATAGTTTTTAAATTTATTTTTCATTCGCCTGAAAATAGTAATCTTATATTGGATTGGATTATATTGTATGGCCAATCAATTTTTATGTACATATTTATTTTGTCGAAACTTCAAGTTCAAATGAATGATGGATTAGAAGTAATATTCTACGAGAGGATATTATTATGTACCTACTTCATTATTCAACTGACATAATAAAGTGATCGCCTACTTAGAAGTGTAAATCTGACGATAAATATCCAATTTGCCTAAGTATCATTATTTATTTCTGTTCTTATTTTAAGTATCTCTTTATTCCTCTGCAGTTGGTTATAGGTGTGATACCATTTCATCTTGTATGCGTATATCAGTAAACCAATTCATCTGCAAGTTTTTTTCATTGCATCTCAGAGACTCCATTCCGATATGCAAGTGCTGGAAGAGACAGGGATAATATTTTTCACTCGTCTGCGAGGTCTTGAGATGTGGCTGATTGTGCAAACTCGTCTTTAACCTTGAATCACCTCGTGCATCTTCGGTCGTTGGCATCTCTGCTTTGTCTGCATTTTTCGGCTAATCCCTGCTTTTTAGGGAACGTCTCCTTCACATATATTGCGAAGAACGTCTGTAACCAGATTATTTAGTTTGTTATGAAACTGAAACCTTGCAAAACTTTGAGATAAACTTTAAAGGGACCTATATTTCGCTGAAGTGTTTCTTCAGTAATTTATCGATTAAGTAACGTAGTACGACATTTATTTAGAATGAATTCATTGAAATGGAACTTTGTATGCTAATGTCAATTTATACTGCCATTCAATTTATTCCTTAATTTCAATTTAGACCTACTGGTTATTTATTGATTTCCTATTTAAGTCGAAGTTAAAAGGTGGTCGTAGTTTGATCAACTGAATTTATACCAGTTACTTTTCATCAATATGCTTCTGTTTTGATATTGAACCCGTTTCTTCATCCTAAATATATGCCATAAACATATTTCTATTTCATACCTTTATCGATTGAACTTGGAGTGAAAATAAGAAAATTTGGGAGACCACGCGTAACTTGGAATTTCATCTTAAAAATATTTAGGCAAATAGCCATTTTGACCTTAAAACTCCCGCCACTGTTCACCAAAAGCCAAATCTTGAAGTTTTGTTTTCTGTATTAAAGAAGTGAACTTTCCTCACAGAGAAGGAATGACATGAGTAGAAAATGCGCTCATGCTCAGCAAAGACTCTACAATCAATTCGAATTGCTGCTTCGATAGAATCATCTGGTATTTACATCTGAGGAAACGATAATTTAGTGTAAAATTAATTTAGTATTATTTAAGTAGAGTATATAGTATAAATGTGATTATATATGTAAACATATTATGTGTATTATAAACATGGGTATATTTATGTAAGACCGTTTGGGTTCCCTACTTGATTATTTTCCCAGCTAGAGAAAACAATAAATTTAGATGTAAGATCCATTTGAAATTTCACGTACATCCAACCGTTTGAAAAGTTAAATAAAAATATTTTCAGAAGGGTGTTTTCATTTAGAAAATTAATCGATAGTTTCGGAAATTTTGATTTAAGGAATGTGTACACTTACGGAGCATGAATATTTTACAAGATTTGTATTCTAAAAGTAAGTGTATCTACTGACTGAAATACATTTGAATTGTCCCATATGCTAATCTTTTTAACGTTTATCGATGATATATTGGCAGCATATGCTTGTTATAACAACGCTCAGCTGTTATGTGGGGCGTTCTCAAGCGCTACTCTCCCGCAAACTCCCTCTCAAACCTCTTAAGTCCAACGCTCATCAAAGTCTCTGTGTCACGTCTAACTGTTGCGTCCAGAATCACCTGTTTATGGTGACTCCAAAAACCCACTCCAGCCGCTGTCGAGGTGCAGACCCTCTACTTCTGCTTTTCCTGTTTTCCAAATCCGTTACTCGAACCGGGGCTGTGGTTCGACGAAGGTGAATAGGACACGCCGATGTGAGAATATTTGATTACACGTACTTAAATCATTTCTTATGCGGCACTTTTCAGTTATGAGAACTTACATTCTGTAGCGTATGTTGCACACTGGTTGTATCAAAAGAATATTTACCAGTTTTTGTGGATCCGTCAACTTACTACGCATGGTGAATTTTGAGAAGAGCGCCTTGGAACATTATTTAACTGTACATTTATTCAAATACTCTTTCTTGCGTATCATAACGAACAGAATACGCGTCTTTTTCTTTTCTAAATACATGGGCTATGGGAGGGATGGAGCAATAATTACACGGTGTAAGTGAACCTAATTTATGGAAAGGAGTTGAGCTTTTATGTTTTGGAGTGGATGGGTACTTCATTTTATGGTGTGTAGATGTAATAGGTTAGTTAATTATTAAACGTTTATGAGTAAATTAACGTATTGGTTTTATTCGTAACGAAAATGAAACAAAATTGACGAGCCGTCTTGTTTTCGATGGGTGAATTTTAGGCGGGTTTTTCATGGAATCTTTCAAGTGGGGATATTCAAGGAGTGTTATATAAACGTCGTGTGACGACTTTCGCTTAGGTTTCTGAACAGCTGGGTTGGTGGTGCATCTGCCTTAAGTGAATTCTCGGATTCTGATTAGCTGTAACAGCTTTAAAGACAAATATTTTCCGGAGACTAAAATTGGTGCGAATGACTATCTTTTCTTTATGATCCCAATACAATTATGATCTCTCATTGTAATGGATGGATTGGAGGGTTTTTGAATGCTACTCAACAATTCAGGAGAACCATTTTGTGGAAGTCGAGTTTTGTGGAACGAACTTTTGGAATTCACTCCAGTAAATCAGGAAAACGGTACTGTTACGCTTTTGCAGAGAAAGACTTTCATGGTTTTAAACGGAGGTGGTACTCGTTCCGGAAAACGAGCAGTCATCGTGTTAAAGCCTCCATCGAATCGGGATGATCTTGTCGTGACGCAGAGGTATCTTGTAATCGTGAGCGCTCCCATGTCGAAAGTTTCCGTGCAGCGTAATTGTGCATAGTTGAATCGTGTAAAGCGAGGAGGTCGTACTCGTAGCTTTTTACAAGCAGCGTGGATCGATAGAGGTCGCAAGGGGTCACATCGAACGTCTAAAAAGCCATCGCAATGGCTGAGTACGAGAGGCGCCTCTTTGGTGAGTGCGGAGGCGTGGTGGGTGCCCTCGCATTCCAATAGGAAAGCCACGTTCTTTCGCTAACGGAGCAGGTGCGCCATGGCCCGAGACGCCTCCATCTCTCTTTCGCCGAGAGGGGGCGAGAGTTTATGCGAGTTTTTAAAGGATATGGCGAGGGGAGAGCGGTATGTTAAGACGGGGTGGACGGGGGCGGAGGAGATGCAAGTGAAAGTTGATGGAAACCAAGCCTCGTGGAATGGAGCCCTCTCCCCTCCTCGGCCCACTCTGTGTCCCACTACGTCTCTCCTCCCGACCACGTTCCCCTCAGCACCATAGAGACCACTCTCTCCTCCTTTCCTCTCTCCCGCAAATTATCCACCTATCTTTCCCCTTTAGGTATCCGGCCTGTTTGCAGCCAAGGCTCCAATATATCCCAACGTCAGTCACATACCGATGCATCAGACGGTCGTAGCAGAAATCACCTTTTACTACTTTTGCGAGCCCCGCAGGGTTTAGTTCTCGGCCCGGGTTTCTTTAATTTTGCGGCATCGCCGCTTGATCTTTGATCCCTGCTTTTCAGTGAATGTATTTTTTCCCAAAAGTCCAGCCATGACGTCTTTATGCATTTACGTACAATTTCTCTTTTCGGAGCGATTACGCAAGTCTCGAGGGAAGAACGTCTTTATGTCGTTCCCATCACATTCGTGCGATATGGACGGCTGGGTCAGTGAGTCTTTATATCATCATTGGTCATAAAGGAATTCGGCAGCAGGTGGCTGGGAAGGCGGTTGAGAAACTCCGGGGGGATTACGGGAGGAAAAGTATTTGTGACAATGAACTGGCAGTTGCCGAGGGCAGCGCTGTAATTACGGCAATTTATTAAAACTGGCAATCGCATAAATTATGGCTTGGGTCGCGTATATCGACGTCTTGCATTTCGATTCACTTAACTTTAATTGGACAAATTTAGCCGTTTGAAATTCAGGATGGGTTGGGTCCAAATTGTGGGTCAGGGTCAGATGGACAGTGGCCGACGGACTAAAAATACTTATGAGACGGGGAAATCACCTTCGTGAAATCACTCAGGAATTCGGAATTCTTCTGTAATCTTTGAATAGCGATAAAATACGATGAATTAAATAAGACTCAGTGTTGCCGTGTATTGAGTTTGAATGAAGAATCGTCGATCATTTAAGTGGATAAAATCGAGTCGGAACAGAAATCTCAACTAGCTATCTATCTTCCATAGTATGCTGGATCATGTCTTACATTATCATATGGATTATTCCATATCAATGTTTCTTTCAGATCACTTGCGTTGATTAATATCAGCTCTATGTACATAGATTGCTTCGAATCTTGGTCTTCGAGAATGATTCTCTACCTTATATTTTTCTTTATCTCGTTCTTAATCTGGAGATTTGAGAGGTGGATTCTCATTTTCGAAGCATTCAACCGCGTAGGAGTTGAAGAAACCTTTAGTATCCCTCTTCTCGCTGAGGAAGGTGTTTCGAGTAGCAAGTTTCACTTCACTTGAGAAAACATTCGCGGAAGAGAAACATTTCGCAAAATCGGGTACTCATCTTCTAAATTCTCAGAAGTCTGGATTTCCTTGATGTTTGGAGTCATCGGTACCTATCATCGGGATGATAATATATATATGTATTTCAAGAAGGATGAAATTATCTTTGAGTTTCTTTGAAAGTATAATTTCCATCTTTTGGAAGACCCATTCAATCCATTTTATCTTTTGGAAAAATCTAATGGAAATTGTTGTTTTGTAAATCTTACGATATTTAATGTTGCAATTACACGTAGTGCAAAAGGAATCTTTCCCTAAATCAAGATTTTCATATTTATTTTAAGACTCTCTGCACGAATACACGAGACTGTGGGGTACTCTGTACACGAATTTGATGTTTAGTCGACTTTTTAAAATTTTGCCATCAATTACTGTTAGTGATGCGATTAGAGAATATCGAATTCTGCTCCAACTATTTAATGAGTGTCCTATTCAATTGAGTCAAATTTTTCAATTAACCTCTAAGAGAATGAATCGAATGGAATGTAGCTTTCATAAATTAATTTTTAATTTTTTTTGTACCTGTACAGTGAGCTATATCTCGCTCTCACGTTTTGATTTATGAGAAAAAGGTAATTGCAAGTGGATGAAAATAGAATAAATAACTGGATTTGGTATGGCACTTGGCCTTTTCCAAGTGTAGAATGATCATCATAATTGTACTTTTTAATTTGATATCTTTACTTCGACACGTAGAAAACGTTTAGTGACTTTACACTTATCGTATCTTTAATTGTGAAAATTAAATATTATTTACTTTTGGTTGCAAAAAAATGAATAGGAAAAGCATTTATGGATTTTATTTTACGAGCAGTATTTTTTGTTTATTGATTTTGAAAGAATTTTTTAATTTATCTTTATGAGTTTTCTAGGCATGTCCTTAAACTCTTTAGGAATGTCTTTGCAGTGAGTGTAGACAATGTATGGACAAATGAGCTACTCCTTGACGAAACGCTGGCGGATTAGGAGATTGCCTGCTAGGGTGGTTTACGATGGGGACTAGACCCTTGGGACGGTAGCTGTGAAGTTAGCCCTCTAGGATCCCTGGAAATTCTGTTGATAAGCAACTTGGGGTCTGGGGAACTTTTCTTAACATATGTGTTTTGTGGAATATACGACTTATGTATATTTATGTTGGTCTAAGTTATATTATTATATAAATAAATATTATAGTAAATTCTATTATCTTGTGCTAGATGTATAATAAAAATATTTGGGGATGATTGTAGACGTTTCATTTAGCTCCCAAAAAGCATTACTTCCTTATAATACTACGTGTCTCATTTTCTTTCAATCAAACTTACCCCTTTTAAGAATTGATCGATGTTTATTAAACAGACATTTGGAATAATAGAAATAAAAAGGCGCGTAGATTGGGAACAAAAATTGAAATAAAGCTTTTAAAAATTAGAAAATACGATAAGTCAAGTGTAAACGAAGTCTAGAAAATTTAAGCACTAATATTTTCTTGTATACCATCAAATTTTAAAATAAATACCTTGCTCTTTATTTAACGAAATACATACGATTTATGCTTCTGCGAGAACAACTTAAGCGTTAGGGATTATAACTGTTTTTTTCATAAGACATTAAATATGAGAAAAATTTTAATATAAAATAAAGAAGGAACTTCAGTTATAATGTTACCATATATGTAAATAGGTATGTTACTATTTAGGTAACAAACGTATAATAATGATAATTTATGAAAAATTATTGAATATAAACTTTAAACAACCAGACAAAATAATAGTAGTGTATTGATTAGAATACGATTACTATATCAAGTTCGTGATGATCAATCCTCGTTGTCCAATTATTTACAACCAAGCCTCCCTTTTCAATGTTAAGAAAAAGTCCTTTCCAGTACGGAATGAGAGCCGATATGATTCTGACCGAAACTTGGTCGTATGGAATTCTTTAATAGCGCCCCAGAAAATGGTTTCCGATCAATAAATACTGTGCAATTATTTCCCAACCTGAATTAATTTCGCTACGTACGTTCCATTTCCTTCAAAGTCCCTGCCGAAATCTCGTTTTTCTTTTCGCGTTTTTCAATACCTGACACGCTCCACTTACCCTTTTCGATACCAATCTGGTTTCCCTTTATTTTTTAAGGACTTATCGTTCGTAGTATGGCTCCGTTTACGTGCTTTGCCTTTTTCAACTTCAACTCGCGATCTTTTTTTAAAACCACTCGGTAAACCGGAGTCTTTTTCGGTCGTTTACTGTTTTCTTTCTCCGTATCGGTGCGAGTAATTAATGACCCGAAGCAGTAATGGAGATATCAAGATCGCGAGAAAAAATTTGTCCAGGACGTTCACTATTCACAGGCGATTCTTTTGAAATACGAGTTGTGGTATAAAAAGGGATGGAAATTTTTGAGTTCTTGCGCTGTAGATATCCATCTAAGGAGTTGGATTTTAATGTTCATTTTCTGTAACTTGGTTCAGTACTTATAATGGGATTTATATTATCTTCATATATTTAATGAACTAATATATTAGTTTTTTAGTTTCTGAATATTTCTTACTTGCTTTCCTCTTCTGTAGACTTATGAGACCGTTAACAATAATTTATCGACATCTCGGTGCAGAATGGCTTTATGACTAAACTATAAATATATTCCAACGGAAACATCATAATTAAATATAGTTCACCTATGCCATCGTAAGCGCTTAATCTGTGGAATGAGAAGTTTTATATCATTAATTGATTTCTGATAACCGGAAAGTAATACCATCTGAATGACAGTGACTAACATTGAAAGGACTCTCCTTGTTTATGGAAAATAGCTTTAGCGTGAACGAATGAGAACAAGTTTTAAAATTTTCAGTTACTTTTATTACGTGAGATCATTTCCGTCTCAGGTGACCCCTATCCCGTCTGAGGAAAGACCTATTTAAGAGCACGCAATAAATTATCATCTAAGAGTCTTTATTCGATAGTTTTAATGTCGCGAGCCCTGGGCTCCCCTGTTTTGGATAAGCAGGAAACGATGTGGGGCCCCTGCCACGCGATGAGCCTTGTTGAACGTTCACGAGACATTTTATTTCAACCTTTAAACGTTCTGCTGGTATATTTACGCCCCGGGAGCAATTTTCCCAGCACCATCACCTGTTTATCGTCTCCAACCCATTAAAATCAACGTCTACATTTTCCGAATCCACTTTTCTCGGAAAATCGCTATCTGCCTCTCCCCCTTTCATCTCGCCTACGCGTTGGCATGGTGACTAATAGCGTGGTGTTTTCCGATATATCGCTTAACATCTGTATTTAAATCTCGAGCTCCATTCAGTTATCTACGGAAGTACGTCACGCGCGCGCATTCTCTCGGTTTCCTGCTACTGGTGGAAAAACGAAGATTCATGCACGATTTAGACATTCGAAGATAAAGTAGTCGGGCGAGTCTTCAACCTGTTCCCCGCCATTTTTGCCTCCTTTCGCCGTCGAAAGTTAGTTTTGCTTGCGGGAGTGCGAAATTCAGCGCTTATTTTAAACTGGCATTTACTTCTACTCCGGAAATAGATTCGCCTAATGATGGAATTTCATCGGTGTAGGATTAGATTTTTATTTCAAGAAGTGAATATGTATGAAAGCAGCCTCTTGAAAATTAAAGCATAAAAAGTCGGAATTTTCTTGATCCTGAAAATAGGTTTTATATTATAATATTATCTGACAAAAACTTTTGAAGCTCCTTCGACAGAGAAAACGGTCAGCAAGATTATCACAAATGGAAGTATATAGTCAATATTAAATACGAAACGCATCATTCTTAGTAATCTATATATAATATAATCTATATATATACCTTAGGAATCTGAGATGAAGATATTGCAATCAGTCTGTAGATTAGTAAATGCAGAAGGTAAGAAGTGATATAAAAATAAGTTTTTTAATCAAAAAACTTTCGACTCAAAACGTGAGTCAATGTATCGATGGAAGCGGTTGTACAACTTCTAGAAGCTCTCCTGGAACTTTCTTCGGAGTTTTCACTTGGGAATCGTGGTATAAGACTTTTAGATGTCTTACATCACTTTGCCACAACGCTCACATTTTATTGGCGATTTCAATTTCGGATAGAGCCAGAAACGTTAAGTCCTTCTTAGTATGGCAGTTGAGAAAGCACAACTATTATTTTCTTTCAGTTTCGGAACGTGGATGTGTTATTTATACTCCGTGAAGGGGAACAGATTACATTTTCATCTTACCACAATCGCTATGTAGCAGCGACATGAGGTTAATTAGAAGAATGTAAGTGAAAAAGAAATGTTCTTTGATGAAGATAATCTCCCGGCAAACAGAATGCGTAGTTGCGTTTCCGAGTACGAGTGCTGTGATGAATGTTTACTCGCGAATTAGATTTATTTACGTACGAACAGGTTTTTATTATCGAGCGATCCTATAAATTCTTGTTTTGCCTTCTCCTTTTACGTTCTTTTATTCATTCTTCACGCGTCATCTTTACAATTACATACGTGTAAAATGCTATTTTTGTGTTGCTTTCTAGATTCAGTAATACTGATAACGGATTAGAACATATTATCCGTAGCCTCTCGTTTTTCCTTATCGCGCGTGCTCTTTTGTTCCGAGATCAATGAGCCAAGAAGTCTCGCACGTCCGATAGGTTAGGGACCTGCTGAGGTCGGACACACACCTCTTAAAGGTTCCAACTTTCGCAAAAGCTCATCCGGAATTCAGAGGTTGTAGGCGCCCTCGGCAGTGAGGCAGACCGGTGTTACGTCACCGTCCTCGGAGGGGCTTTCATTAGCGGAGTCGGGGCTATAACGTCTCGAGAGTATTTCTGAAATTTCGCATCACAACGCTCTCTTATACCGTTCTCGAGATAAAATGTCAACGCACGAACGGCCAATCGTCCTTTCTTTCGGAGAATTCCCGCTACTTTTCAGCCTCAGGCGCTTTTTGAGATTTTCGGACGACCTTCCTTTGACCCACTTAACCCGAGATTGGATTTAATGAGTCAATGCAACTCCATTGGGCTCTTCGTTCTATCGGTGTGAACCATTCAGTTAACGAATTCATCTTTTACATTGATCGAGACTCCAGCTGCTGAGCTACTCAACAACCTACTGAAATTATATTGAAAGGTTGGTTATGTATGTAGCTCTCCAATTCGATCAGAATGGAATAAAAAATACATTTTCTGTGATTTTAGTATCTCTTTCGGTCATTACCTATAAGCCTGAAAGTTGATTGGAAGTTCTTCCGTAAGAATAGATAGGCGATGGTTTTTCAGGTAAAGGAACATGCAACTGATGCAGAACAAAACTATGTTACACTTATTTTATACAAATATAATAGTGTTACTTAGCGTATGAACTGCCTCAATGCCATTATGAAATTCAATTGAAATTCTTTTGCATTTTACATTGTGACGTATTTTATGAGCACAAATTAGAGAACATTTTCGCGAAAGAGAACTGTGAAATTAGAGAACAATTAAATGATAGTGGATTCATTAATTTAGTGCTCTAAATACTTTTAGAAATTGTTAAAACGATTATTGTTTCTTCTTCAATCTCCGAAAGACAAAGGGATATAGTAAGAGAGGTATATTCTTTTCATCGATAATTATTTTGGTAAATTATCTTTCATAGCTTTCTTTCTATTTTTTTATTGCCACTGAACTGATGTCCAAACCCACCAGTTTGCATTAATAATAATAAATTCTAATAGCTCTTTCAACCGCATTTAAACGCATGTCATTTAAAATGCTCAATGTTTCACATTGCTAATCATTCATCGAATCATCATTCATTATTTATAATCCTTCAAAGTAGGCCTCATTCCCCCTTATAAGCATTAACTCTCTGAGGATGAACGAGCTTTTGAAATGAGTTATTAGAATACTTTTGATGTTGCAGTTTAAAATCATCCGATTTTTTTGGACAATCTTTACTTTTTGTGTCTTTTGTCTTCTCTTGTTAGTTTTGTTTATTTAACGTTGTGAAAAATGACCTTTGCATCCAAAAATGTTTTTTATGTAGTACATGTCTGAAACTCGCATTTGATGTCATTTAAAAATAGAATTTGAAATGGAATATTGACTGCGAATACTCTCTTTTTACCTTACAATGAGGGATTTATTTTTGCCTCTATTGTTTTCGGATTAAATTCCAGGATAAAAATGGTACGAAAAATTCGTTAGAATGTTCGAAATGTCTGTTAGTGCACTATGTTAACCAACCCCTATTTCCTATAATATTTTCCTCGTACATTTAATTGTATTATTCTCTTTTTCTGCAGAAAAAAGAATTTTTACTTCCTTATTTGTGTGCTAATGTAACTTGTTCGTGAAGTTTTCATAAGCAATGATTAAAATTTACTTCGGAATGATAGGTTGTTTGTTAAATTCAATTGATAGATATTCCTTATCATTTGAGACTTGTAATTATACTTATCGTATATTTATAAAAATAAATTCATATTCGGATTCTAGTACTTCGTTTCAACTAAAGAAACTTTCGTTAATGATAGGATTTCCCTGGAAATAGAATTTATTCCTGTAAATTCTACCAAAATGAAAATCAATTCCATCGAATTTGCTATTAATTAAACTAATTACCTCAATTTACCTACGGTCAGTTGGAATGGAACCGCAGCGGGGGGGAGTAGGGCTCAGACTTGGGTAAACAATGTACTTAACGATGGGGGTTTCACACAGGTAGTAGATTTTCCAACGAGAGAAGAAAACATACTCGACGTTTTTCTTTTAAATCATAATGTCCTTCTTGAGAGCGTAGAAAAAATTCCGGGAATTAGCGATCACAATGCAGTACTAGTTGACATAAACTGGCAGCCTCTCATCTCTAAACCGAACCCCGGAGGTGTTGTATGGCAATATAGGAAGGGTGATGCGTTGGGATTTCAGGAATACTTGAGGAAAAAATTTATTCCGTGGGTTAATAATAGCCGTGATGTAGAGGGAATGTGGGACGGATTTAAGGGAATAATACATCAAGCAGTCGAATCTTTCGTGCCGTGTAAAATAATAAAGAAAAATAACGATCCGGAATATTATAACAGAAAAATAAATCAGCTTAAAAGGAAGGTTAGAAAAGCGCATAAATGTAGAGGAAACGGGCGAGATAATCAAATTAAATATAAAAATCTCTTGCAGGAACTCACTTTTGCTAAAAGGGAAGCAAAGAATAAATTCTTGGAAAATATTCTCGGAGATAAAAAATCAGATAACTTTTTCAAATATCTTCGGAGGAGAAAAGATAATAATCAGAAGATAACAATAATTCAGGATGAAAATTCAAAGAAAATATTTAATGACAAAGAGAAAGCAGATATTTTAAATAATTGGTTCGGCAGTGTATTTTTAAAACGCGGGCAGGTACATCACAGGAATATAAGTTGCGTATCGGAAAGTGATGAAGAACTAATATCGACCAAACCATTTTTTATCCGTGGAAAAGATATTATTAAAAAAATTGCGGAGTTGGGAAGTAATAAGTCGAAGGGAACTGATGACATAGCAGTTGAAGCTCTTAAGTTGGGTGGACTAGAGGTAGTACCGTATTTAAAATTAATCTTTAACGCTTCACTGAACAATTGCTATTTACCGACAGATTGGAAAAAAGCGATAGTCGTACCGATTCATAAGAGCGGAGATCGGACCCTACCCCAAAATTACAGGCCAGTTAGTTTAACTTCAGTAGTTTGTAAAATAATGGAAAAGCTAATCGCGGATTATCTAAGAAATTTTTGGAGCAAAAATAATTGTATTAGCAATTGCCAGCATGGATTTAGAAAAGGGTTTTCGTGCGAAACACAACTTTTGGGTCTTTATCAAGATATAGCGGATGCGATAGATGAAAAAGATACGGTTGATGCAGTCATGATAGATTTCGCGAAGGCATTCGATGTAGTTCCCCATGACAGACTAATTGCTAAAATTGAAAAACTAAATATTGACCGAAGACTAGTTAACTGGTTTAAAAATTTTCTCAGTTGCAGGACCCAAAAGGTAAGAATAAATGGGGTATATTCAAATTTTATAGAAGTAACATCCGGAATCCCGCAAGGAAGTGTAATAGGACCTTTACTCTTCCTAGTATATGTTAATGATCTACCTATTAATATAAAATCAAGTATTCGATTGTTCGCAGACGACTGCATACTTTACAGAAGGATTAGGAACAACGAAGATAGAGAAATAATGCAGCGAGATTTAATTTTGATAGAAGAATGGGTAGCGAATAATAGAATGAGTGTTAACGTGAGTAAGAGTAGGTATATTGCTTTTTCGAATAAGAGGTCGCCTTATTGCCATAGATATTGTTTAAACGGTAAAATTATAAAAAATTCAGATCACTGCAAATATTTAGGTGTAACTTTTGATAGGAACCTTAATTGGGAGAAACAGATAAATTTCATCGTTGCAAAGGCGTACAAAATGTTACATTATGTAATGAGGAATCTAAGGGGCAGTAGCAGGAAAGCGAAAGAAAAGGGATATCTATCGCTTGTGAGACCAATAGTTGAATACGCGACAACTGTGTGGGACCCCTATCATTGTGGTCAAGTAAAGAAAATAGAAAAAATACAAAGAAAAGCTGCTCGATATGTTATGGGAAAATTTAGAAAAAGGGACAGCGTTACAGAAATGTTAGATACTCTTCGGTGGGATTCTCTGGAAAAAAGGAGAAAAATAAGTCGTCTGGGTTGTATATATAACATAATTACAAGTAAAGATGGTTGGGTACCCTTTAAAAATTCGATTGTAAAACCTAATTTTTGCGGTAAAGATAGCCATGAATTTAAAATTAAGCCCCGGCGGCAAAGAACGGATATAAAAAAGTATTCTTTTCTCAATAGGGGAATTTCAGAATGGAACAAGTTACCTGTATCACTCTTAAGACCCTTGCCTAAAAATGTAATATCTTTCAAAAAGAAATGCTCCAAAATTTTGTAGAATTAATGTATGTATACTATAAGGGTATTGAAGATGTTGCAATGTGGGGACTTCTGGACGAAGTAAGGGATTGCTTGACAGGGCGATGTACGGTGGGGTTTCACCCCGAGACCGCTACGGTAGCCGTGAAGGCCTGTCATGAACCCCGAAAAACTCCAGTAAAGACTGTTAGGTATAGTGTTTAAATTTATTTAGTTGTATGTATTTAAGGAATTGTCATTTTACTTTAGATTATGTTTTCAATTTATGTATCATAGTATTTATTTTTGCGAATATTGTATATTAGTTGTATATATATAGATGTAGAAATAACTGCCACCAGGCTTACAGCCTACTAGCAGTTTAAATCTTATAATAATAATAATAATAATTGTATCGATTAGTCTTCCTGTTGAATCCCTCCCAAAATGTCTATCAATTCCTGACTTTAAATGTTCCTAGTTCTTTTTCGTTTATCTCGAAACCCTTTTATGTTATTTTTGAAAATCATATACGCCTCAACTAGCCGTTCGTAATTTGTTTCGAATGAAATTCAGTCAATCCAACGTTCTCTCGTGGATTGGCCAAAAAGCCTCTTAGCCGTGATTATGTGAGTAGCTGCGTCACTGATTTCCGTGAACAAACATCTAGGCAACGGGATTACAGCAGATGCTTTTTACTTCGTTTTAATCGTTTCCATTCGGGTCAGTTTTATGTCAATCGAATGACTGTTGAAAGTGTTCGTCCGTTTGATTCGATGTTTGTAGACTTCGCGGAACATGGAGTTTGTGCTATTTTTGCTGAGTGAACCTCTTGAAAACGCCAAATAACGATCAAGTATCGGGCTCCGGCTGCGCTCTGTAATTATCTTAATCGAATGGATTTATTTGGTCATTTGGGTAAATAATGGGGTACATTTTTCAACTTTAACGATTTAGATGTAAACACTATAAAGTGATGAGGGAAGCGATTTGAAATTTACATCTTCTTTCAAAAATTATTTTAGTCCGTAGAAATATAGTTCACAGTTTCATAAATTCACCCTCTTTTAATATCCTGGTATATAAATAATAGCGTTTTCATTTGTAGTGAAAGCGTCCCGGGTTCGATTAATATCAGAGATTCGTATCAGCTATATATTTTTCTCTTTCGTTGTAGGCAATCCAATTAATTGAACTCATCCAAATACTATTTCAAATGGGAACACTAACTCTAAATTATTTTTATTTAGTGTAATAGTTTAAATTTAAGTATGTTTCTTATTTCAACCATATTTAAAGTTAACGTTTAGTATGCAGTATTTCGGAGTATCATTTCCTTTTTTAACTCAATCCAAATTAATTATTTGAAAGCTTTATCTTTTCCGAGGTTTTGAGGTCATATCCAACACCGCTTGGGAATTCCGAAGGAACGTAAGTTCGACGCAGTTTCAAATCGTCGCTTGACTAAGAATTTTTGTAATTTATAGGAATGAGTGAAACTATTTGAACATAACATTTTTGTAAACGAAACCTTCTGTGTACATATTATCGTATTTATACTTTTAAATATACCAACTTTCTATATATTTAAAATAAATATAATTTTAAATTATATGATATCCGTGCGTTTATTAATTTTAGCTTCGAAATGAAGTATTTATGATTTTATATTTGTTAATGTATCGCGATTTTTAATACTATAAATAATTGCTGAAGATCAATTAAAGAACGAAATCAATTTTTCCTTTTGAACATTTCTGGAAATTACCCATGTTTTAGTGAACAATAGTTCATCGCTATAGTATTCATAGGTTATGCTGTTTGTGAGAATGATACATTCTGTAATTCACCGCATTAAGCAAAAATGTCTGTTATTGAAAAAGGTGTTATTTATTATTAATAAATACGCAAATAGAGGCGATATTTCGGAAGCGTAACTAATGGCACCAATTCTCGAAATTGAGAAATCGGTGAGATTATAGGATTTTCAACTTTCGATTATTATTCTCGGAAATTTTCATGCGCCAATTTCCGATGATACCAAAATCTACATTAATTCGCATGATAATCCTCCTCGTTTGAATGAAAGTGATGGATTGTCGATTCATCAAGGGAATGATTCTCAACCATCGCCTTCCTCGGGTATCTCAAGAGAATATTCCCCATATTTCGGCTCTCAATCACTTTAGGTTCAAATTTCAAATAGAATTTTTTCATCTGTTTCGAATCATCTTTTACGTCTTACTTTATTTATATATTTTAAGAGGTATGTTGTTATTGTCTTAAGAGAGAATGCTCGCGACTTGTAATTTCGTAATTCAAATTGTGGGTCGATCAATCGGGAAACATTACAGCTTCGAAAGTTTAAATTCGCTAGAGAAATGTTTGATATTTTTTCTAATTTAAAATTAGGATAGTTTTAAGAAAAATGCTATCTAATTCTCCTAATGGCGAATTTTAACATCTGAAATCTTTCTTCGTTTATCATGTTGACCCTATGATCAAATTCAGTGAGCGAATTTAAGCTTTTTAATTCACTCTCGTCCATATACGTAGTAAATCATTAATATTATCAGAAGAATCTTTTCTCGACAAGCATTGATCATTTTATAATTTCTCATTTATTGTAGTGTATGCGGACTGAACATTGTAAAATTGATGAGAGTAGGAAATCACCCATTTTTATAACCGAAAATACTTTGAGATGTTTTGACTCCTTTAAGTCAATATGGTCCTTTCACTTGTCCTCGAGGCCTCAAAATGATTTCAAACGATGATTAATGTATAACATATTCACTGACAAAGTGATTTTTTTCTTAGTCTTTGTTGCGAAAATATCCTTTTGATTGTTCGTAAACTCTGTTGCTAAGCAAATTAAATCCAATTCAAAGGGTGTTCAGGAACACGTTACATTTATCATTATGTGTTCTTATAATCTCTAACCTCATATAACATTTTGTCGTTATATCTCGTATAACAGGCTTTATTATCGAAATTCGTGGGTTAATTATTATGCCTATTATGAATAGGAGTAATTTGGATAGGAGAGATAGTTTTCTAGAGCTAACGTTAAATGAAATGCTGTGGAAAGAAACTCCGACGTTGATTCTTTGGTGTTCACGCGCCCACTTCCTTTCTCGGCTGACCTCAGTTCCTAAACATTGCGGCGAGCTTACTTAGCGACACTGCAAACGCACCATCGAGGAAGCGTTGGCCCATACATGCCATTTCCCTTCTGATAACCCGCTTTCGTGTAATTTTCCTTAATGCACACTCCTTTCTCCCATCACATGAATTCTTCGATTATCTCGTAGGAGTTGAACTGTCTCTTAGTAGTTTGTCTTTTACTTGACTTTGGTAGAACAAGAAAGAGTGTTTACGGAGTCGATAAATCTCTCAGAAACTGTAGAAATATATTTTTGGTTCATAATCTCGAATGAATGCCTTTTCCATTAATTTTTATGGGCTTTGTTTGCGCTATGGTAGAATTTCATTCTAAATGTTCGAATCGTACGTTGTCTCTCGTGTTTTGGAAAACGTATATTGAACATTACATCATTTCTCTAATATTCAACTCTATTGCCATTGATTGTCGATTGATTTGAGTATTAGATGATATGGTTTAATGAATTTTAATAATAACTAGGTAACGGAATGATTCTGTTGCTTGTTTTGCTAATGTTGAGTCAAGATATTTTTTGAATTCTTTTAGATCAACCGGTTTTAGCACTTTATTATTGTTTACCGATTTTTTAATCAAATCTATGGCTCTTGTGTTTCATTTAGCCTTCTTTCTGAAATTCACTTGTCTTAAGGATGCTCTGGTTGCGAATTTGTCTTCTAAATATCGAATTAAAAGAGTGTTTCATCAAATCGTAATGATATCCACTTCCTGTTGATATCATTATTTCGAAGACTTTAGTTTCTCATTTCAAATCCAACTAAATTTAACGTTTCTGATAGCATTCGTTCTTTGATGATGATGAATGGGATGACGAATGATCGTCGTTTAGGCACTTGTTATAGAGGCGTTATTAAGTAGACGCATGCATTCCTTTCGAAGTCGAAGCATCTTTTTTCGTTCCAATATAACATCGGGTCTCATGACATGTCTTACGTCATGGAAAAGGTCAAGGGTTATATCAGAGGAAAGGAAATATTTCGCTTTTATTTTGAAAGCGGTTGCTTACATCCATCCATTACTGTCGCCATTTGACGTAATTTCCAGTCATTAGTGGTCACTGTAATTCCTTCTGAAAAGTGTCGGTTGATATTTTTTTTCGTGGGGTTTGAAAATAAAACGATTTGGTTTCGATAGCTGAGCCGCTCATAATTAGGGTACAGTTCGGTTTTTTGTTGAAAAGTACTAAAGGAAAAAAATTAAAATGAGGAGGGAAAAATTTTAAATTCAAATTATGAACGGGTTGTAAATAAGTTTGAATTTTTCTCAATCAATTGTATTTAAAAAGAATAAATGAAAATTGTTGCCAATATTCATGACTGAAAACACATTTCCTTTCTAGAATTCATGATTTAGAATGAACGAAGAGAGAATGTTCTTGAACTTACTTATTAACTTACTTTAAGTTATTACGTATTAAGTATAAACACTTTCCAATTCCAAATTCCAAAGGTTACTTCGTGTTAAGAAAAAAACCAAAAGTAATGAATATTCTTCTAACCTGGAAATATATACATAATTAATAATAGATATGAATGAATAAAATACCTAATTTCAATTAATGTATATGATATCGGAATTCATACTATAACCTTTTATCGAACGATTGTACTAATGATTACACTAATGATTCTACGAATGTTTTGAACTAGAAGAAAAGAGAGCTCCATTAAAGTAAGGTAAGGTAAATGTCGTTGAAAATTAAATTATTTTAAAGCCTTGTATTTCTTAAAAATCCGCTTATTTTTTAATCATCTAAATCTTTTTCATGAGGAATTTTAGATTTGAAACCGTAAGTACGATCGAATAATAATTTTCCTTAACTTAGTTTTTTTACATTATACATTATCCAAATTTTTACCATAAAATATAATGTGTTATCCGTCCAAATCGAAATTTTAACATCCGCGGAATTCGTTGTTTTATCTGACTTCGCCGTTTATCGAAATATTTCCAGAGTTGATCAAATGCCGCCATAAATATCACCGCAAACTTGCAAAGGATAAATTTACATCTGAAATGTAATGTAGGTCTGTAATGTTCGCAGTAAATTCCTGTTATCGTACATTTTCCGCTGTGTTGGCTACAGATACATGGTGTCCCTTCCGGTCCAATGCATCATCCATTTCAATTGTGTCGATGATTTGGAGGATTCGTTCTCAAAGTTTTTTTTTTTTAACTTTTACGAGGATATTTCGTCAAATACCACTAATTTTATGAATTGTATTTCTTTTCTTATGAATTATTTGTATAAGTAAATTAACTTCGGAGTAATCATGCCTAAAAGAAAATCTTGCTGCGGTAATAACGCTTACGTAATTTTCTCGTAATTTCAATAAATTTATGAACAGAAACTCGAGATTAAAATGTAAAACTGTTGCTCAATTCTGCAAGACTATTTACCCGTTCCTACGTCTAAGAAATCTGTCCATCGATTTCAAAAAGTAAATATTAGGATGGAATGCATCGCAGGAAGGGCGCCTCCATCGACATCCTTCGGCCGTTGATTACTTTCACAGTTCAATCTTCTCGTCATTAAAGAAAAGAGAACATACCGCTGCTTTCATAAAAAAGACATCTTTTGACGATCGGCAGTAACTGTTTTTCTGCCACGTTGCAACGTCTATCGTTTCTCTATTTATAGATTTGTTGATTCCAGTTGGTTTTATTCTCATCTTTCGGAGAAGACTTCAGTGTGTTTTCTTGGAATTTCAGATCAGCGCTTGTACTCGAGACGCCTGATAAGTGCTACTGCTACAGATTAATTGCCTTCCCTAAGCGTCACTGCGGGTCAGAATTGCTATGAAGCCGTGAGTCGATGACTACAACGCTACCTCTTTCATAACTTTGCTTGACGCTGAAATGATCCATGAAAGATTTTCGGGACAAATTTGCCGGTCAACGATTTTGCGGAATATATATCTAAATTCAGAAATATCAGGTTCATATCGCTACCTATATTTTCCGGTAAAGAAACGTCTGAGAGAATTTATGTTTTTTCCGTAGCTGAGTACTTAAACAGTAATTTTTTATCTGCAAATAATAGTTGGTTTGGGGTTCGATTCCTGGAGAGAAGGAATTTCTCTCTTTAACCTCTGGTTTTTCTGTGTACATTTGCTACAACTTAATTTGTGAACCTATTACTTTATAGCCCGAGAAATTTGTTAATCTCATAGTTAGTGAAATTTTTATAGGATTTTAGGAAGTGAATGCAATGAAAAATTAAGCAGAGGAATAATTAAATAATGTTGCAAATTTTCCAGTCCTATGTCTCAGCATTTAAATATTTTGGATAGTTTCAATTTTTATACCCTGGCGGAAGTTGTGTAGCGTATCATGGTATCTATTCTATGGCTATTTACTTATTCGCTTGATTACCCGGATCCTTTACGTCAATCTGTATACGATCCAAACTCCCGACGTGGCGGAGGGAAATTCCAAAGCCTATGGATAGTCGATTTGGAGATCAAAGCTTGAAATTACTTACTTTTTGTTATTATATTCGTGGATGTATATAGCTGTAACGCTGAGGAGCGTGTTCGCCAATCTTTTTAAACCCTCCGACTACCAATGCACCTTGTAATCTCCCATCGCTGATATCCCAATAGGTTAATTCTGCTCTTGTAAACGACCTAAAAGGACGTTTAAGAATAGCAATATTATTTCGGTAAAATACGTAATGTAATAAAACATTGACCAGTTAATCATCCGTTTTACGAAAATAAGATTAAAATAAAACTATGTTTTCGTACGTTTGTCTTTCAAAAACTGTTTGTTCAAATCCAATTTGCTGAAGAGAATGCGCAAAAAACATTTTGATATAATAAAAGCTATATTCTTGTCTATGTTCCAAATTATACTTATTTACCTCCGTTCTGTCATTAAACGAATTCTTCATTCTAATTTAAATATTTCTCATGATTTAGATTAATATCGGCTATATTTTTCTTAATTTTTTATGTTGTAAGGTAACTGCGAAAACGCTGCTATTCAAGTTTTTATTCACTGCATTTATATTTGAGTAGGAATTTAATCAATGAAAGAGGAGATTATTTAAATATATTACTGTCAGTTTAAAATATTGTGAAATTAGTTGCGGGAAATACAAATTTTGGAACTAAGATACATTCAATAGATGTGAATTAGTCGCTCAAATGTGATCGTATGTAACATCTTAATAATCTCATTTTATTCATACATCAGTTATTATGTGAATGCAATTTCATCAGGATATTGCTTATCAATCGCAAAACACTAGTTCGAAGGAATCGGGCAGAAGGAGAAGCAATTTCTGCTGAATAGTCTATTTTGCGACAGAGTCGCGTCCTTTGAAATTAGACTCCCTCTTCCATTTTCGCCAATCATTTACACACCCTCGTCACCAGCGCGACCAGTCAAAGCGGGATTCCATACGGGTGATTGCCTCTTCGTACCTGCACACTATAACCGGTTGTGTTCACTAGCTGCGTGCATATTATTAACTATCGTCGTGCAACACCGACTATAAAAAGCCTTTTGATACTCTGAATAGGAGGTTCGAAACGAGCGGACAAGAGATTTGATGGCTATGGAATGAATAAACTTCTCTGAGGTAAACTAGGGAGTGTTATAACGTGGGTACCCGCAACCTATATACGTGTACGTGTTTCAATGAAACATGGATTCATCCGGAGAATTCTTTGTCATAGACAAAATGCACGCGAAAGTCGTGGCGTGTAATTTGAGGGGTATCGATACAAGTGCTTTTTCAGCTGTAACACGCTCACGAAATGATTGTGCTGGGAATCAAACCAAGCTCAATATCTACTGAATCTGCTGAACTTTTTTATTTCTTATTATGCTCAGTATGGATATCAGAAGCAGAACAGTGGTCCACTTATGAGTTATGCTTTTGGCAATCAAATTATTCGATTAAATATCTATTGTCTCATTCTTATAAAAGTTTATTTATCCATTATACGCTCTTGAAAAACGCAATGTGGGCTTCCTGATCCATTCTATCATATTTTGCTGGTAAATTTATGAAAATAATTGAAATTTTTACTGTGAAAGCAGTATCAATGTATGAGTGATTTGGGCTGATTTTTGATTTTCAAATCTTTTTCTGGATGTACTCCTATTTGAGTATAACTTTCAGGAAAAATATAGAATGAGGATATATTGAGGTTTATGAGGAACGTCACCTTATGAGAAGTACCATTTATCGCTCTTCAGTTATATACACATGCTTGTTGTTTTGTTCAAAATAACGTGATGGATGTAATTATTAAACTTGCACCAGCGATAGACATTCAAAATAATAAGGTTATAGGAATAAGAAAATAAACAAAAGGAATATTATTCTCCACTTTTATAGGTCGGCGCACCCATTCACGAGTTAAGTCTGAAAGTTACTGTAAAATTGTTTGAAGCTAAATTAAATTTGTGAAACGTTTTCAAGCTCTAAGTAGAATTTATCATGTTTTATGAAACCCACCTTGATTAGAGAGTATTCTTGTCTTTAAAATTGCTGTTCTTAGACTTGTACATTACCTGAAGTCAAGCACTGTTGAGGTAATGTTACTTGCAGTGCGATTGTTATCCTTAACAGTTGACGTACGTAGTGAACTTGACCATAAGAGGTAAATCATTCAGGAACATGTCCCGTAAGAAAGTCCGGTGGGTGACAGCCATCCTTCTCTCTTGAGTAATAGGATTTTCGCCACTTGCAATTGCGAGGGAAAGAAGGCACCTGTTGTACTGCTGTAATTAGAGGCCGGACACTAGAGATGCAAGGGAATCTTTCGAGGCGTGTGCGGTAGACGTGGGCACGGAGACCGTTAATCTGGAGAAGAAACTTCGAAAGTTTTCCCCAAGAGGTATCCTCAGGCGCTTCAACTCATTTAAGTTATGTTCTCATTTTCTTCGCCGAATGAAAATTGAGATTTCCGTGCGTTCCTCGTGGGAATTAGAAGGTACTGGTGCAGTGTGACGGGAAAGGAACGACTCGGGCTGAAATTCATTCTTGCAACTCGATTAAAATTCGCGAATTATTAATCCAGAGCTTTCTTAATTGCACGTCTCAAACTCAAGTGGTTCATATTCTATTTAATATAATACGCTTAGTATTGACCCGTAAAGGAACGTAATTTAAGCACTTCCTTTCCCAAGTAAATATTCATCATGTTAAGGAGAATGATTGGTTTATTTCGATGCCTTATCTATTATTGTAGGAACACAACTTTATTTTTATCTCATTTTAAGGATAGGAATTCTATTTGGTTTGGATGTATTTCTTTATAAGAAAACTGTAGAAAGGAAAACAAATTATTTCATGGAGTTAATTGGAAGGCTGCTCTCTAGGGTGGTTAGTTACATTAACCCTAAGAGGTACGTATTTCGCTAGATAAGGCAAAAAAGTACATCAAGATAGCTTCGCATCATGTGTATTATTAAAACCATCGGAACTATGTCTAACATCTTCGTGTAACATCATAAGCTCCTCTCTCTAGGACTTAGTCGCATATTCCATGGCCTCCTTGATCAACAATCGGATTTCTTCCATCTAATGAACGCGCGCATTTCACTCATTCCCAACAAGTTTACAGCATGATACTCACTCCTTGATGGACCACTGTAGGAAATCGCCTTAATGGTTTCCCTGAAGCCTTGGTTGTTTCATCTTTGACGTACAGCCAACGTCAGCCGTTCGCTCCTTCCAAGAATTTCTGGGAAAATAACGAGGTTTGATAATTCGTTTACCTTTTTGTTTGGGAGTTCAGCACGTACTGTATCCGTAAAGTTATTTTTGAAGATGTTGTCGTAACAGTTCTGCGGATACGGTAGTCTTTTCTACGAATTCGATTATTACGTTAGTGGGCCGGAATAAATTAGAAGTAAATGTTGGCATTATATCATGAAGAATTGTTTTCCGTCTAATAAATTCTTTCATTTTAATCGACCGAAAATGAGTATTTTAATTGTTTGTCGTTTACTTTTATTTCGTGCTATACTTATGTAAACATTATTATTTTCAACATTCCAAACAATGTGATGATTATAAAGGAAATGAGTGAAGAATGAAGAAGCCCTAAATATCAGGTAGTAGGCTGGTTGAAGCGAAATAAAATCAGTATGCGTTTTCGTAGAATTAGACGCATTACCCAAAGTTCCTGTACTAAGACCGTTCCTTATATTGTTTATGACACTGTGCAGTCACTGTTTAATGAAGTCTCAGGGCTGACATTGGTGTGTTCAATTTCAAACAAAAAATATCAAACAAAAGCGATTGGGCTTCTTCTAGAATTATATCCTGAAATTTCAAAAGTCGATGTCTCTGTTTCTTCGTCATTTTCCGATTCTCTTCCCTCAATTTTCCTGACGCTATTGGGTGCCCGCGAACAAAATCAACCCTCTCACCAAGGACGGCGTTTATTTTTGTCTTTTGAATCCTGTCCAATTTTTTTGGAGATGCTGTATTAGGGAGCGAGCATATAAAAATGTTCCCGTCTCAGATTCGAGCCATTATGTGGAAGTGATTTTTTACTTTCGTGCACTCTCTCGGTAGACAATGGAGACATTTTCACATCTTTCAACGAGGGAAGTCGCTCGTGGAATTGGGTCCCTCCAACCATTTATTATCGCGTTGTTCACGGTGTTTTTTTATTTAGCATTCCACTTTTTTATTCAAATTACTTCTATTTTCCGGGTGCATGGTAATACGTTGGAGTCACGGAGTGTGTTGTATAGAGAGATAGATTCATTGCCGAAGCATTTGGTTTCTTTCCAGTGCTTTTTCACCCCAGTGCTTGCATAAGCACGGGCTGTTATTCTTCTGCTTCGTGTACGCCTTTCGTTGCTTGCAGTATAGTGACATCAAAGTGGGTAACGCGAAAGGAATATGTTTGAGAAACGGTCAGGCTTCGCGATGTCATCATCATAAAATATGGTCATATATTGAAAGAGGCTAATGAAATAAATTTGTACAGTTAACATCGATCGTTATAACATTATGAGTAGCCTTCAAAATGTGTCGCAAATCAATATATTTAAGTGAAAATTTTACTGAAATGAATATTGAGATTTATTCATTTATCTTCGTTTCAATAATTGGACTAATTTTAAACCACTTGGTCAAAAGAAGTCAATTGAAGGAATCTAGGAAACAACTCCGAAATTCTCTTAAATTTTTTTTTTAGTATTTTCATAATCGAATCTCTTTCTGCTCGCCTCAGCCTCTTTAAATCCATCATGGACTATTTTTAATATCTGTAGACATCACATTTTTTATCGGCTAATCCGCTAATCTCATAAGGTTCTTAGCAAATTTTGACAGAAGCTGTTCGTTAAAGATGAACTGATAATCTTTGTAAGTATCCTTAAGGCTGAAATCACAAAATTTTGCGGAAGATTTTTCGCGTATTTAAAATATCTTAATTAACCAATTGATTTTTCTCTAACTCTGAAGAAAGTGTGTTTTTTAAGATTATATCTCTTATAATGTTCTGTTTTCATGGTTTTGATAAATAAAATATCGTTATTATGAAGTTTTACCGTTCTTACATTACTATTTGAACTAAAAGCGATTAATACATTTCGATCTGAAAGATTTGAAGCTAAAATTGGGAATTATGAATAAATATTTAAATTTAATAATTTTAAATTATTATTAATTTTAAATTAAAATAATAATGAGTATGCGTAAAAAATGGGAGGGTATACATTGTAAAGATCTTTATATCATAGCTATAATTTTAAGTGGTGAATATTGCTGGAAATTTCTTCATCGATATTTGCTTATGGTGCAATTTTCGTTCATTACTTATGTAGATATTGGACCTTTTCTTAATCTATTCGCTGAGAATGATCTTGATTGGAAATTCTTTAGATTGTTGAAGTATACGATCGAATATTAGCCTTTTTCGATCGAGTTTTTATTATCAGGAAAAATTTTCATTGCGCCTCGTTCAGCTCAATATTCTTATATCTCATAACGTGAGATCGTTTGCTTTTATCTCCTTCTAGATTTTATGGTCGAATCCTTTCTTTATTTTCGAAGCGGAAATCTCTTTGTCCATTCCTCAAAGCAGTGACGAAAAATTGAACCAAGATTTATAATCCCTTTTTGAGATGAGTTGAATCGTAGTTAAGCGGCAACGCTTTCCTGGATGTGTATAAAAAGAATATCGTACCTCAAATCCGTCTGGGCCGGTTTTCCTGCTTCAGCGTGATTGTTTCGCCGCAAAGGATGTTATTATCCTTTGCCAGACTTTTCCTCTTCGTACATTCCATCGCTCAAAGGAGATAAGTTCTGCACAAGAATTGCCAGTTTTCAGGCACAGTCTTCTCTCATATCCTAGTTTTTCGAGAACATGTCTCCCATGGTAGCCTCATCTAAAGTAATTACTATACTCCTTTGAGTAAATAATTCGTGGTGATAATACTCCATCTTTGTTATGGTTGCACGTAATTCTTCGCTGTTTACTTGTATTCATTCCTAAGCAATATTTATTTAAAGGAAATTTCATAATTTTCAATTCTGCTATTATTTTTCGGATGGCTATAGTCTTTTTTCCAAAAAGTATTGTAGCATTGAACTTTTTGAGAACCCTTTTATTTCGTATCTTAATTTTGTGATGCTCAATTATTTTTAACGTAATTTTTATTTTAGTTCCGTCCGGTCCGGGGTGAAAAGCTACTTGTAAATGTTCTTTATGTTTGAAATATTTATTTCCCTGTGTTTTATATCATCATTCTTTTATTTCTATATTTGGAATATTAATTAAATTTGTTGTTAAAATTGCTTTGTCAGATTATTTTATAGACATGGAAGAACTTGGAATGATCATATCTGTTCTTTTAATATCACAAAATGCGCAAAATTTTCTGGGTAGTTATTTATTGTTTTAGCGAATTACTCGCTCACCCATATTCCTAAAGTATTTATTATATTTTGAAATTAATTTTACTAGTAATGTAATTTTAAGTTAATTAATACGAAGTATTTAAATTCATTATTGCATTTAGGTTCACACACTACTATTTTGTTTGAATTTGAAACTCGAGTGTTATTTCCTATAGATTTATGTGAGGAATTATCCACATTAACGGATGCCTCGGTACGTTTCAATGTGTTTCTCTGTCTATATTCCATTCTCGTGTCTCTTTTTAAGAATGAGAGATATACTCTCACTTTGAAAAGCCAAACGTAATCCCGAGCGATATAAACGAAGCTTAAGATACATAAGTGCGTTTAGGCCTTTTACACAACCTCCCAGGAAGACATAAATTGAAAAGATAAAATTGCGCTTTTTATAAAGCCATTGATTTTCGGGAGTAAATGGGAAGCCTCCATTACCCTTCAGGATATCTCGCCAGAGGGACTGGGCTCCAGAAGATTGACGAGGAAATTCACTTTCTCCATATCTCCTTGTTTTTCTCTCCTTGGGTTTTCCCATCTCTTGCGTCACGGATTTTTGCTGAGAAAAATCCGAATCTTCAAACCATTCTTCCCTTGCATCGAACGTCCTTTGTTCGAACGCGTGTCCTATCTCGGTTGGAAACGTTTCATCTTTCCGAAGTATGGATCGTAAGAATCATTTGCTTTAACGTCGCCGATTTGATTTGAAATAATCATCCTCAGAAGCAAGTAGTTTACGAACTATAATGGTTATGACATAGACGTCTGTATTATTCAGTGGAAATTCCTCCCGGTGATTGTAATAATTGTCGAACCGTTTCAGCTGAATATGAGTCTTCTTTACTACATATGGTAGTATCCTAACCCAATGAATTAATAGTTCAGGTCCCCTTACTGTCTGTTTACAAAGCTTAAACTTTTTAAAGGTAAACTGGTTTCTTTTATACAAGTATTCCCTAAAATGATACTCATATGAGGGTATTTTACGTTAACAATTTCAAAGATTTATCTGTATACAATTCTCTCCCAATCCTTTCTACTTATACGCGCTTCAAATTAATGTGAACACCTATTATTTTCATCGTTTCACCGGTAACGTTATGCTTTAAAATATTTTAATTGGCATCTCAACAGGTGTTCCTTTGACCTACATTGCAAATTTGAATCGTCTTCTTGAAGTTTAATTTTATAAAGGTTTCTCGTGCACACACATGATTCTGAAGTCGCAAATTATATATCTGCTTTGTTAAATGTCACTGAACATTCTCTCTACGAAAGAGATTAATATATTTTTTGCGCTCCTTTTTGATCTCGTGATATAATGATGGTCACACGTGCAAGTGTTTTTCTGATCGAACTCATGAGGTGAATGAACGTAATTTATCCAATTGAGAAAGCATCAAGTAGATTTCGCTACACTTATACGAGGTTCGAAAATGCAGGTAATTTGAGTCTCGTAAATCGTGGCCTCTGGGAATTAGCGAAAGGAAGAGTGATTCCCTAATATGGTCAACGGAGTGAAATCGCGGTAAATGTTTCAAGTCGAAATTTCGAGAATGGCGTCTCACATAGGCGCCCTTCCGTTTTCATCATACGACAGCGTTGTCTGCTATGCTCATGTGAGTCATTCTCATACACAGACCTTATTTATATGTATTTATAAGGCTATTCCTGGCTTAGAATATATCTGAAATATTAATTATTATGTCTTTTAATGGACTTAACCGTCTAACGCAGCTGATTAGTCTCGAAATATTAGTTTAATCTGTAGACAACTCTAATTAACAAAACGAATGATATATATGCAGAAATGGCTTTTTCTCTCATTTTCGGATCATTTTCATCAGCATACGTTATTTCTGTTTTATTTCGTGTCTATACTAAATCAAATATTGACATCTAAATTAATGTGTAAGTATTTAACAATTAAATTCTTACATTTTATTACGTTATTAATAGTCGATTTTAGTCAATCGCTTTTAATGAGTATCAGACTCTGCAACCAGTGAAATTTAAATATGTTTTACAATCCATAGGTACTTTTATTCAGTTTTAAGTCTTAGGTAATGTTTCGTTCTGAAATATTAGGTATTAGCTAAAAGAATGGGCATTAATGGAGCAATTCTTTTCGTTGAGCTATCGGGTTAGTTTTCTGCTGAATTTGATGTTAGTTCATCTCATTTACGTAATTTCTAGTTAGAATATAGTTCTTACGATGTAGCTGATTTTGAAGATTTATTTATTCATTTCCCTTTCCTTTTACAATTGAATAAATTTTTTTCGTTGCTTATCAACTAATGTCTTCTCACTCATTGAAAATTAAATCTTCGTTGTCTGAGATATCGTATATATAAAGTTGATGATTTGTATTGTTTCATTTTTTGATCAAAAAAGCTCCTTTCATCTTCGTTTGCCTCTCAAAATTGGAGTATTTATGAGTCTCGTAGTTCCTCTAATAAAGTAGGTATATCTTTTTGGTACATTTTTGTGTTTTCGCAATTGAATAAACTCGGAGCTTTATCGTGATCACGGCACTATAAAACTGATGAAACATCTCAGGATCTCCGAAATCATTTTATCTCGCGCCAAACGCAGTTCCTTCCCTTTTTCATTCCTCTCATAATTACTTCTTTCGAGAATCACGTATTCTTTACCACTCTCCCGTGCCTTCAAAGGACAGTTTGATCACTTTGATTCTCTTCTTTCCAGAATCGTCTCGAGGGCCTTTCAAAAATTTGGGCAGATGCTGTTTTGCATCCTCTTCCATCCTTTGTTCTCCACAGAATTCTTCGCATATTCCCTTCTCTGTTTTTTCTCTCTCTCTGTATCGAGCTGCTTATCTCTTCTCTATGGGCTTCTTTATTTGAAGGAATCCAAAATACGTTCTCCATTTACATTGATGAACGATGGGAGTGTTTACGTCATGTTTTAGCGCATGTATTTTTCTCGAATCGCACTCATCCAACGCGTGGAAAAGTACGATCTGATAAGACAAGAATTTACTGTGTCAAATGAAAAACGTTCACTCCTTATCGTGAGTAATAAAATTCTTAATTCTTCCGAATAATGCTTTCCTGATTCCTTTATGTCCCTTCTTGAATTTTGGACGCTAATTTGTGTGCTTTATATTTCTTACTCGGACCTCATTTCTCTAATTTTACTATTTCTATCAATAACATTATTTATTATTATTTGTGTGTATTTTGGTGTCAATCTGAACTTTCACTTGTGCCAAATGTCAAGAGAAATAGTCATACATTCATATATTTTCTACTTAATGACGCTGTTCGTATTTTATCTTTGGCTGATTTTAATCGAATTCATTTTTAAAGGAATTTCGGAATGTTTTAACTCATATTATTATACATGTTAATTCTCGTATGATGAAAATGTAATACACTAAGGCAACAAGTTCTAAACATCTGAGATAACGACATTTCCAGAATGCGTGTATAGAAAACGTGAATTTTTAGAAAGATGTAATACTGATATTGTCATTTTATCGAGCATATCGTAAATAGATGCCTGTATAAAGATTTGATACTCGTACGTCTGTAGCGTTGATATCGTAAGCGCTTTTAATGAGACTTTGATAAATGTAATTTATATTTCGCGGAAAGTTTCCTAAAAAATCGTGCTATGATTCGGAATATATTACGCACCTTGAATTTTCAATATCTTATGAATGTAAGTATTGTCTATTTCTCTTCTCCACGTATCCTTATTTCCCCTTCTTTGTTATTCAATCCTCTTTTCCTCTTATTTGCATGTCCTCCAGCTGTGTCCGCCC
Source organism: Pantala flavescens (assembly GCA_020796165.1). Classification (NCBI taxonomy): domain Eukaryota; kingdom Metazoa; phylum Arthropoda; class Insecta; order Odonata; family Libellulidae; genus Pantala; species Pantala flavescens. The sequence continues at coordinate 53,455,571 of CM036883.1, forward strand.
CCATTTCCCCGTCCATCTTTCCATCTGTTCCCAGCCATCGATTCCCCCACAACTGCCGTCAATCACTCGTCCTTCATCTATATGCCGTCAGATATCCTTTCGACTACATTTATCCTTAACTCTGAGATATGCTAAACTAGCTTAATTTTGGTTGCAAATCTCAATTGACCCCCGAAATTCTGCTGTTGTATGGGTTTTTTCCCCTTGAATTTTTCCTGTATCTACGGGATTCAAACTTGAACGTCTAGTGCTTTGTTACATATCACAGAATCAATTAAAGAAGTATATGAGGTCAGATTATCTTCCTAAAAGGCAGTGTTAATTATTTGTCGTACAGTCAATCACTCTTAATGATAAACAATGGCGAAAAGATTAATTACGTGAATACTATTTGGGTCTTGTTTGCGCTTAAAAGCTGTTATTTTCGAAAAGTTACAAGTTGATGTTTTTGGAAATCTAAGCGTATTTTAAATAGTGTATTAACTATGTTGATTTATCAATTTCTCTTCGAAATACTCAATTACTAATGTCTTGTACATCATTTTTACAACAATTTCTGTACAAAATTCCGTAAGTAAATCCGAACAGTATTCTTCTATTGCCTTTTCTTGAGAATCAAAGTGCGTTCTTTCATTATTCTTTATAATTCCTTGCAATATATACCCCGTATATTTAATGAAAAAACTGTAGTTTCCGCAGAAAATTTGATTTACTCGCGACCAGTTTCGTAATTTTAAATTACATCTTCATCTGCATGCAAGGGTAATTTTGTTATGGGTATGGGTAGGGTACGAAATACCCTTCCATGCCATGTGAATCAAATTTTATGTGGAAATTATTAAGTTTTTCATTATTTTATGTCTTCCCACGAAGTCACGTCTTCTAGTATTGATTTCATTATCCCTTTTATTATCAATACTCAGCCAATTCCCTGCTGAAGTCCTTTTGAATTTCTCAATTTTGAGTTGTTTAAATTTTTCGCAATTTGTTGATAATTTCTGTTTTTGCCAAAAATCTTAATTATTGATCTTTCCTATCTTAAAATTATGCCAAAACTGTTCAGTTGGTCTACGGAGGATATCAATTTCAATTTCTCACATCGCATCGGTTAGATAACTGTAAATATTCGTAAAATTGGCAATAATCTTTAGAAGGAAAAATCTCTGAGATTAAATCTTCATTTATTACAATCCATTGATTATTTTAATTATTGTTGTTGTATTTATTAGTGAAAAATAAGATTATCATATTTTTTAAATCGTCTTCGATCTATCTTGATCCTTATCTATTCGTTTCTCTTTTTTAACGAATTGTTTCCGTTCTTTAATACTAAGAGTGAACGATCTTCTTGAGAAGGACTTTCCAATTAACGATTTTCTTCGGCTGTCAGCGCAAACCGAGATTGGCCTCTCTTTTCGCATCAATGCGAATTCACTTTTCAGCACAGAAAGAATTTCACGATGTTTTTCTTTCTTTTCGTATATCTGTAGAGCGTGCGTCAACAATGGCTCCGTTGAAGACGCGGTAAACATCCCTTTTGGATGAGTCTTAAAGAAAACAAGCCTCGAGTAACGCCACAGGGATGCGTTTTTCTCCAACGGAAATATTTCGTCTTCAGAAGAATATTCGCCGTCGAAGAAACTGGTCGAATAAACGATTGGCCACAATAATCCCCAAAGAATCCCTCAACGGACGATGGAAAGTGTCCATTGTCTCACTCATTTAGCATGATGGGGAACTCTGTGATTATGGAAACGGCTTTATGGGGTTCATATGTTACTAAAAAGGTGGTTTAATTTTGAGAAAGTATTTGAATCACGATACCTTTACTCAGATTGGTTGCCGACTAATTATCGGAAGATGTGAATGAATAGATGTTGTGGCATCTTAAGACCATTCATTCAATTGTTAAGTATCGATAGAAAAGCTGCGAACAAGACTGTGGAAACTGTCATAGGTCGCTTTCCAAATGTAATATTAGTCTAAAATTTCATCACAAATACTCCTTGCGAAATGTTTTTAGTAAGTTTTAAAATTCTTATTTAAAACTCGAATGAGTTTTAGGTTTTCTATTTAATGATTTTTCCCTTAGTTCTTTGGAAATTGAAGAAGAAAATTCACGTGTTTAACTCTTTAAGAATTATAGATGTAAGAAACTTCAGTCTAATTACTAAGTTACAATAGCAGTCAGCCGTTGTTGATAATTATGGTCTATAATTCTCTTGTGCATCAATGAAATTCCTATAATCATCGCACAAATGCTCTGTGGATTATCAAATATATTTCCGATTAAGTTAAATTACTTTCGATCAAATAGTGAATGCGTAGAATAAATCCTACAAAAAAGAAGTATCGATCCCGGAAATGTAGAGGTCCGCGTAAATCATGTCGCTAAAATTTTAAGTATTTTTAACCCAGAGTTTCCTCGCTGCTAATTAATTAAATACGGCGAGATATCCCATTTGCGTCACTGAGGAAGAGATAAAACGGACGAGTAATTTTAGTTCGACCTTCATTCAATGGCGGGAGCAAACACCTCAAGAATCGAAGGAAAACCTTGATAAAATTCATGATATTCTTTGGAAGGCCGTGGATTTTGATATCGACGGACTCATAACGTTTGCGGAAGAATTCCGGTTTTATCTAGCTGGAATGCTAACATTCTTGTTTGCGCAAACATCCTAGTTTTTGCAGAATGTACCTTTTCCTGGAGATATGTCCTCGGAAACGTGGGAGGAGTCCCAAGCTTTCACCGAGGTTACTTCTTGGTCTTTAGATATCCTACGGGGTCGATTTGTTGTTCTAAAGGGCAGATTTATCATCAAAAGCGTATTAATATTTGTATTTATGTGTTAGATAATGTTCGTTCAAAAGGAACTTCTGTTGGTTTTATCCTACATGTCTATCGACCCTCTAATCCCCAGCGGGGGAAATCTTTTTTCGGGGGTAATGGAGGTGTCGTGTAATGGTGATCTAAAGCCCCATTGGGAGCCTCTTAAGGAGGTGGACACCGCCTGCCCAGAAGCCATCCGCTGTGAAAGGACCATAAGCTCTCCCGAGACTTGTATTTGCCTACCATTTAAAGCTTCGGGGGGTGCTAACGTAGTACACACACCCGATAACGTACAAAATGTGTGAAATGGACTTTATGGACCTTTATTGAAAAATTTTGAGAACTTTTAATATCTACGATGAGGTTCGTTCTAAGTAAGCCCCTCTTACACTTAGTATCACTCAATAGGGATTGACTCGCATATTTCAAGGTAAGAAAAGTATTTAAAAATACGCGGAGATTATTTACTGTTACTATAGAAAATAACTTCAAAAAGTATGAAGTGAATGAAATTTAGATTTGGATGCGTTAATGGTCTCTGTGTATCGGACCTTAAAACGAAAGCATGGCGAATTAAATTCGTGAGAATTTTTTTTCAGACTCTTCTCTTGGTTTTTAAATGCACCTAATCTGATCTGAATAATGCAAGTAGAAAGATCGAGTCGTGTCATTGTAAATCTCAAAATGAGCTTAGATTAATCCGTCAGAGTTCTATTTCTCTAATCCCCTTCTTATGAATTTAAACTGCGAATATTGATGTTTCGTTTCCCTTATACGTGTGAAATCCAAACCTACCACAAGCGAGCGACCAAGCGTGTTTCAAGGCTCCTCACCGTCAAAAATAAAATGAAGTTCGTTTTGCGAATCAAACAATTTCACTCCTTCGTCTTGACTGATAGCCTTGAAAGGAACATTTCGCATCGTTATTTACGGTTTATTTCTTCCTATACGTCTCGGGAAATGGCCTCAGGTACAGATTATGAGATTTCGATTAAAGTTAACTTACTGAAAGAGGGGAGGTTATCCATTTTCTTAGTCCTGACATTCTCTAATTTTTATAATATATTCAGTTTTCGTGGGTATAGACTCAGACTTCCTCTACCGCTGAAATGTTATTACGATATGTTTAGTCGTATCCTGTTTTCCTTTCGAATACATCGCAAACGAAGCTTGTGATTGGTCGAATCAGTTCATGAATAAGAACAGTTCCATCCAAACGTTTTTGATTTTGCGATCAATCGATAAGCGAAACAGAGCTTATATCTACTTCTTGACGGAGAACTCCAGAATATAAGAGATTAAATTTAAAGGTAATGTTTGTTCAATAAATTCTGAGATAATACGTTTTCGGAATAAACAGCAAATATTTGCCCATCTTGTAGTATGTATGCATTGGATTATTCTAAAAAATAAGGATTCATTTCCGTCGCACAGTATTCACATATTGGAACATAAATTGGAAGCATACTCTGGAAATTTCTTTTAGCTACTTCTGCATATTAGATCTGTCGTTGACAATACGGCTTCAACGAGTAGGAGAATATTGTTGCCACGTACGTATTGCTGTTCCGAAGATTTTGCCAAGTGTTTTGTTTCATAGATATGTATTTTGTGTTTCTGAAATTCTAGGGAAGCAAGTATGGGAACGATTAGCTCTTTTGTTTATGTTGACAAAATGTTCTGCGTCTTAGAATAAGAAATTAACCGGTTGTTAGGTTGTGTTTTGAATTCTTCTTCCTCTTAAAGCGTGTATTAAGTATTTTTGAATTAGTTACGTAAGTGTGTGAAAAGAAAATGTTCATATTCCAGGGCAGCCTAATATGTTATTTATTCTCTATTATAGTTTTAACAACAAAATAGATCTCTGCTCGTATGAACTTTTGTTCGAGTTTTATTTATATTTTGTCAACTTTTGAACTTTTGTGAACTCCATTCTGCTCTCATAGCTATAGATATGTTTGTTCCTCAGATGTAGTTAACGCACGTACGTCTCCCATTTCCCCTGCGCGTGTATTTACGGATCGTTACCGTCATTTCCTCTTGAAAAGCCTTCGACTTGGAGACCACCATCCGGAACCGCACTTTCGCCCGATGCTGGCGATAATTCGCCCACCATGCATCGCCGTGCACCCAACATCTGCCCCTTCTGTTTGCTCTTCTTTTTCAAACCCTTTCATCCTCCCCTTTCGACGGAAAGGCGCGATGAATATTTAGAACTGTACCGCGGCTAAGTTATATGAACTATGAATTGATTCATCAAAACTACTTTCTTCCTATCTAGATTTCGGGTTAATGGACGGCCAACGAGACTCCCTCATGAGGGTAGTAAATATCATAGTCCCCGGCTATTATGGATTTGATATTATTTCTGCATTCAAAAGTTTAGCTATATGACACTGAAAAGGCCTTATATGTGATAATCTATCGGGTACCATAAGTAACGTATAACGACACGAATGATCGAATGTCGAATATAATTTCTGCACGTTTTTCGCAACACCGCTGCGCAGTTGCACGATATCTCGTGCAATATAAGCGGGTAAATTTTTCTATGCAAATATTATGTGCAGTTTTTTAACGTACAAAAATGGTTCTATGAAAGATTAACACAAAGAAATATTAAATAGGATTCACCGAACTTAGTAATCTCCATTTAAATAATCGTTGTTTGAATGCAGATAAAATCAGCTAAGTTCAACTTTAAGGCCAGGAGGCATTCTTTTTGCTAAGTATCGAAAATAAAGGGTTCTGATCGTGCCATAAACGCTTGAAAAAAAATTTGGAGGAACTGGGATTTGAACCCAGGACTTTCCGCATGCGAAGCGGACACTCTACCACTGAGTTACACCCCCTTCTTGGAAATTCGAGCTTGTAAATGGTGTATAAACAGTTGAAGGTATTGGGTATCGGAAGATAAGGTGCATGATAGTTAGGTCATTAGTTACTTATGCATTTATATGAATGTTTTCGTGTAATAGGTTTCTTCTCGCAGTTCTTACCAAAGATTTATTAATTAATGCTGTTATTGATTTGTAGTAGACTTTCGTCCGTTTATCGGTTGGTTTTTATAGATATGGTATATCATTTTAACAAAATTATGAAAATTGTTTATAATTATCATTGATATTTACGTATATATCGATACTTAATTGATGAATGGCACTCCTAATTATCATTAGAAAAACTAACTCCCTACATCTGTTTTTATAGTATGTTTATCCTATTCATTAAAACGCGTACGTAAATTACACTGAAGTTGAGATTGAACTTTTTATATCATTATTCTTCATTTTCTACTGGATACTTCGTTTGAAAGACGACCTTTCGAATTTTCGCACTCTCCTTTTCATCAATGATCGAAAACACATTTTTGTCTTCTTTTAAGGAACCCGGAATAGTTTATTACCTAATTCTTTATGATGTCTTCATCTAAGCTTATGAATTATTTTTCTCTTTTTACATTGTATCTTTTATACTAACATTTTAGAATTGTTTTTATTACTTGGTTTCGTGAATCCAAAGCTTTGTTGGCTGTCGACCCTTTGGAAGCTTTTCTTCCGGATATCCATCAGTTTACGAAGCAGAGGCAAAGAACAGAGGTTTGGTTCAACGCACTGCAATGACAATACGTAAACAGCAATCATTTCTCCCCTCGTACGCGCTTCTATAGCTTGTTAGAGATTTCGCGATCCGCGTCTCATTCGTTGGCGATTCAGCTGTGACCCCGGATCCTCTTGTTTGCATTGGGTTTTTTGACCCGCTCCTCCACGTTTATTCCCTCGCGGTTAATTGGCCTGCCCATGGGGGTGTGTGTGCGTTAGGGCCGATGACCTTTCCCTCGTTGAAGATGGGAGAGGAAGTAAGAGAAACCATATCCTCATTATTCAGCCCTCACCCAACCGGCCTCTCTACCCCTAAGTGAGAAATTCGAATTACGTGCACTGCTTATGCCCATTTCAACCTTTTCCTACTGAAGATCGCATTTTACGTTTCGGAAGGCAAAAAGATTGTTATAAGCAAAAGAATTTAAGTACTATTTATTTTGAAAACGAATATATTAAGAGAGAAATAATGCTTTGATATGTTATCGGCGGTTAATGCTGACTTTTGCGAGCTTAAATACTATTATTCCTATTTTATAATTCCAGTGCGCATTTAGAGCTAATACGAGTTCGTAGTTCCAATGCAAGCTAAGCAAATTTCTTCTATTCCATACTGTTTAACTTTTATGTTTCATTTGAGTGTCCTAAACTTTCAGGAAAATGAATAAATGCTCTTGCTGACCATAGTTTGTTAATATTTCTCTCATAATTTTACTCCGCATTTTCTCTTACTGCAGAAGGGGGTCTTCGATTTTTGACATGCTTTTTTTCGAAGAGATCCGGGTTTAGATCAATATATTCTTTCTCTTATCATCTTTCCTCTGCAATAAATGTAGGCAGAGTAATGTATATACCAACGATATACTCATGGTAGAAATTCTTTAGAGCACGAAGATAATAAAAATGAATGGAATATTTCTTTTTTTGTATGTAATTGCGATTGTTGTTCTTGAGTGAAACTTTATTTTGAAATAGCGAGTTAGTTGTATTTTAGGAATTTTGAATATAAGGAGTTTGATATTAGTGGGGACATTACAATATTTGTAATATTGCTGTCAAGAATATCTTTGAAGCTTTTCCACGATATTCTATTTTTATACAAAGCCATAGTTTAGAAGATACGTAATTATCCATTAGGGATAAGTTTAACTTATTTATGAATTTATAAAGGTGGTGTGCATTAAATTTTACGTATCATAATATTTAAGATGTTTTCTCTTTAACATTATTTGTTTAAATTTCATCTGGCCAATATGAAATCGAGACAATGGGCAAAATGTCGAGGGAATATCCTTTCTAATACTTTTAACTTGCTCTTATAAGGTAGTTATTGCAGTGTATTTATTAAATTATTCAATTTATAACAATTTGAGTCAATCAATAATCATTGAAGTATTTTGTTGGTGCGATAATCTCTCACGCTCTAATCAAGCAGTCATCGTTTCGTCAAACCTTTCTTCCATTGAAATGTCGATAATGGGTGAAATGAATTGTGTAATGGGTAGCATTCATTAGCGTGCGGCCAATGAATTTCGAAGCACTTTGATTTTACTCGCGTAATAGAAGCATCAATTCCGTGTGCAACGTAGCAATTCCTCTCTTCGTTTTTCATCGTGCGTGGAAATAGTTTTGTGATAATCCGCCGGCGGCGCCAGTCGTTATTTAATTACAGCCGCGGACGTAAATGTTGAAACATATCCGAAAGGAGTTCATTTAGTTTCGGTCGCGAAACTGCGTTCAAATCATTTTGATTGCAGCGGTGGTTTCCGAACTCTTCATTTACTTGATTATAACGCTCTTTGCTTCCGTGATAATCCCTTCAGCGAAGGACCTTTAAACAAAAGGTCATGGGGGATCGATGTATCTCTTTCGTCCTTCGAATCCCGATTGAGTATAAAAACTCTTCAAAGTTAACATTTGGTTGCCCGAGGTCAGGACCCAGTTTGTTCTTTTTCTCTCCTTCATTCAGCAATTGGCATTAGCGAACACGGCCTCTATTTTCGTAGCTCTTTTATTTTCGATGCATTCTCTCTCCTGTTGCGCTCGACTTTTCAACGAACGCCTCTTTCCATTCATTTGTTCCCTTTTTGGACCTCCTTTCATTGCGCTTACGTCATTTCGCAGTTCGCTCTATCAACTTCTATGCGGAGGTTTTTCTCCACAATTTGATCTCTTGAAGATGCAAGTACAATGTGGATCGTAGGAAAGGTTCCCTTTAGCGAACCAGTACGAGTTTATGCGATTTCCTTTCATTGAAGTTTTAATACATTGTTTTGTGTCATGAAATTCTTTTTCCAATATTTTTGATTTAAATAAAGGTAATAAGGATATCATGTAATTACATAGGACAAACTCTTCTTTTAACTAAACATTTATGCTAGATTTATATAGCTTAAAAATTATCATATCAGTAGGTGATTTCTTTATTTTCGTAATATTATATTAGAAGAATTCATCACAATCAGAGGCTAATACTGTTAGAACTTTATATTTTTCATGAATTTATGTCCCCATGATTACGAGGGAAAATTTAGTGGATATCATTTTATGTATTCATTTATCAGTATCGTTTTAGAATATGAGCTACATTATGAGTATTTACGACTTTTACAAGCAGGGAATGCTTTTCAAAAACTTTCTAATTTGATTTCTATCGCAGATAGTTCTATACTCGGCATTAATTTAGAATGTCGTTTCGTTTTTATTTTGTTTATTTTTATTGCATTTTCTTGAAGGATATCATTATATTCATTCTGATAATGGTCTATAAAAATTGTAATAGATTAATTTTATGCAAAGATCATTCATCAATCTTTTATTGTGGTTAAAATGATATTAAATCAGTTTTTAAGTCCATTCTAATCGAAAATAATGAGTAATTTTATACTCTAGATTGTCTTCCTTCAGTAGCTTTGTTTTCTAATATATCGAGCAATTTCTCTTTGGGGAAATATAAAAAAGAATTCCTCATTATTACCTACAGCTTTTCAGTCATATATGAGATGGGGAATGAGGTAAAAACTGGCTTATTGCGCTAATACTCAACTGACAATTAGAGCTCTTAAAGATAAGTACTCTGCATTGTTCCATCGACCTTCAATGCTGGACGGTCTTATGCCCATAATCAAAATTTACGACCTCTCAGAGTGCTGACAAACTAAGGATGGTGGTAATCGGGGATCCATCACGCACTGTACTTATTGTTAAACATTTGAATCCTTATGTACTATTTCTCATTTTAATGACCAAGAATTTTATTTGAATCGACTTTGAATAAAGGAAGAATACTATGTTTGTTTTAAAAGAAAATGTATTACTGTATTAACAAGAAGTAAATTCGTAGTGATAATTAATTCCAAACCACGAATTAATGGTTAAACTGGTATGAGGAACTACGTATGCATGTTGTTCGCTTATTAGGTTACAAAATGTTCTCCATTATAGGGTGTGTCAATAGTCTGGGGATTATCGAAGTTATAGCATGCATCTGTACTCTTAGTAATCATTTATTCATTTCGAACTTGAGTCGACCTCGTTTTAGCTCATGGCTGTTTCTCACGCTAGGATTGTGTGCTCTAACGACACATCGGCATACTTGGTCAGTGTTCCACTGCCTAAAGAAACCGATTAATATTGCAATTTGTGTTTACTAGTGCTGAACTTTTTACGTTGAACTGCTAAAAGTATTAATTTAAATTTTTAAGAGTTTAACTACTCTTGTATTATATTTAGGACCTTAACATATTTTTAATTGCATAATTTCGATTTATTCACTCTGGAAATATACTTTTTGGAAGTTCATTTCAATAATCATTCACAATATGAATATGAATTAAATATATTGTAAAATAAGTAACATTAAACATTTTTGGTGTATAAATTTATCTAAAAGTAGTCCATTCATTTTCTGATTTCCTTTTATCATTCCTCTACTTAAAAGATTTTTATATAAAAGAAAAGCTGAGATTTAATTAATCACCATCGTATAAGATTTTTTTAAAATTTTGAGTGGATGATTAAATATTCCTATGATACTCATTGTCTTTTCTTGTGCTATAATGGAATACTTATTAACCATAATCTTTTATTTTTCCAGGTAAGGAAAATACCCTCCTCCTCATCTGTTCTTCACAAATTGATCCTGATGAATGTCTGTGTTTTACGCTGAAAATAAGTATTGCTATATTTAAGTATTTATATCTATATTTAAGTTCCAAGTTAATTAAGCAATTATAATCTGATCGATTAAAAGAAAATCTTTCTTGTTGGAAGATATTTGTCTCCTCCAAGCATCAAGAACAAGACTATTATATTATAACAAGCATATATAACAATCTTATTTTCGATTTTTTGCGTATTATATCATCGTTCTTCATAATTTTTCGGTACAAAAATAAAAAAAATTAATAAAAATCGTTACTTAAAAAATTTTATTCTAAATGTAAAGCTTGCAGTAATTTTGATTTTTATCTATAATACGCTTAATTTTGGATACGTAATTAATCTAAAATGCGTTACTTTTAGTGCTCATAAGTCGAATCCTGTACGATAAATAGTACGAATTAATAGAGGAAGTCTTTTAATGAATTACGCCGTTTAGTTTTTAGAGGATACTATTTTGACGCTGCAGGTGAACAAGGCCGTCATGTTTTACATCCATTTTCAAGGACGATTTCTATTTAAAGCATTCTTAATGACACTTTGAAGTACATCGGCCCGCATCTTTGCCAGGAAGTGAGCGACTTGCTCTAGTCGCGAAATCTTCGGCGAGATAAATATTCTGTTTATTTCCGCGTTGAAAACGGACCCTATGCCTCTGCTTATTTTCAGTACATTAATGGAATAGGATATTCCAATTCTTGTAATATCAGAAATCGGATTTTATTCATATTTAATCTTGTGTACTTCTATATTCTGATTTGTACGTTTCCAATAAGATATATTGCTTTTTTAAACTTGTCAAATGAGCTTGTTTACGGTTTTATTCAATAAGCCTACATAGTATTGAAAATAATTTCGACTGGAAGTTGGTTTAGAATATATTTTGTGTGGCATACATGCAAAAATTTGCTAAAATGCACTTTATTAAATTTGCTTGAAATACATTGTATGAGATATTTAAGGTTAGAACATTATTTGTTTCTTATGCAGTGAATTCTTAAATCGTTGATTAAGGTGGAATTAAGAATGGAATATCCTTTGATGTGCTTTGAATTAATTCGTTCAAGTACCGTTGGAATCGAACCCGGGATCGCTTATAATCCAAAGCAAATGCTCATCCTACAGACGAGGGCTCTTCCTTTAATATAGTTCCCTACATCATCTTCAAAATGTTAAGTTCGAAGTCTTCCCGCCAGGGGGGAGTGCCAATTTGTTGGAACGAGGCAAATTGACCTTTCTCGTCCTGTCAACACGGATGTTCCTATTATTAAGGGGTTTGCCGTCTTCGTCATTTTTCGCGCCTAAAGAGAGTGACGTTTTCTGGGTCACGTTGCCGGTGGAAATTAAGGACTCGGGAGTATGATGTAATGCGGCACTTTCATCTCTAGTTTGACGTCGGGTGGTCAAATTCATCTATCTTAAGGAACTCACTCGAACACCGAAATACACGCGTATATGAAAAGGAAATACCGAACGAATGGAAACGAGACTTCGGTACTTGAGGATTATATGTACTCAATTTACTACGCTTCGTATGTGTGTGTGGGTAGTGCATTTGCCTTAATGGAAGGAGATCTAGGTTTGATTCCAAGGTTGGCTGATTCGTGCCATTTCGCTTGGTTAGCACTGTTTTTTAGTTAATGCTAGAATTTCTTGTATTCTTATATGAGTTTATATTTGTCTGTTCGCTGGAGTTGACGAGTTGCAAGTTTAATATACTGTATTACAAGTGATTGAATTCGCTGAATTGATAGAAAAAATTTAACGAAACCGTAGAAAGCAAAGATGTATATATTATTTGGAAAATTATGTTTATTAAGAAATCAGTTGTTGCTGATTCTATTTTGCTTATCATGTTAGTTTTAACCAAAAATTCTGGCGAATGAACTCATTATTAATTAAATAATTATTTTATCTAAACATTTACTCAAAAATTACATCACTATGTCATTAGCATGATTATAATCCTATATATGATAAGTATGATTCATATTCCTATAATTAAAATTTATCGAATTAGTCATATTTGCCTGTCACACGCTTTACCGAATATCCCGCGAATCAAGCAGTGATCCACTCCAAGATCATATTCCCTTCAGAGTGATTGATAATCTGGAGAAGTGAAAGCTAAATCGGAACAACTGCTGCGCAGTTCATCCTGATATAGTTCGCGAACACCCTCCGTCGCTCATTCGCGGCTAATTTCCTTTCGTATTCTCCTTAACAAATGCACGTTATCTGGATTTATTTTATCTCCCCGTTCAAATATTGACCGTGTTCGGCGTATGGCGATAAGCGTGCGAGTAGAATTTCGATTGGAATAGTTTGAATGAGAAAGGCTATTCAGAGCATTCGTTCCAGTTTCTTTGTAGCGTTGCATTGCGCCATCGCGAACGCATATCGAAGTACTACTCATTGCTCTGAGAATCGTCTGGGAAATATTTTACGTGCTATACAAGTATGCGTAGGCATCGTGTCACCCAGGTTTAGTTCCTTCCAAGTAAAATGCGGGGCATGTACTTTTCTAACACCGAATCCAGGATGTTCCACCCTTTATAAATAATGGTTTTTTTGTTCTTTGGTCTATATTTGTATGTTTTGGGTTACTGATAGCATATTGTTGAATGAATGTGAAAGTTTTCCACTTTATAGCAGTTTCATGTATCCCAAATATTCTTGTTTCAGGACAAATAGGGAACTGGTTGTGTAATTCGTGAATTTGTTAATTCCAAATCCTTTCACTCATTCTTTTCTTCATTTTATCTTATTAATTTTGCTTGCCATATTTTCCCAAAAAATACTCTAGAGGCTACTATTTTTCTTATACTATTGCTTTACTAACTTTCCTATACTATTTTTTATAAGCGAATTTTTAAGATCAGTTTCCGAGGTCTTAATCCTTAGCAAAAAGTAACGATCTATGAAACACTAATTCGGTGGGAGATGATCCCTACTTTAGGAATTATGGAGAGTAATTTGTCCGTTCGATTGGCAAAGGAAGCCGTTTTGAAGCAGGTCTTATTCCTGCTAATTGCTCCAAGTGCTTTAATTTCATCCCATTTGCTGTAAGCCACCTTCTGGAAGAGCTCAAATGCCTCAACCGCACAAGGGAAAGTTGAAATTGCCAATGGGAATGAGAGCTTTCGCACAAAGTGGGAGGGATCTTCATCTGCATACGTAATTACCTCTCTTAACCACCTCTCGGTTTGCGGCCGTAGAATTCCTTCAAGGATCCGGTGCATTATCTATAACAGTATCGTAGCCTATTAAAGCGCAGATACGTCTCAAACCACTCTCTTAATTCGAGCGCTTTACAGATTGAGTTGCATCGAAATTATTTTGCCCTCGGACGAGCGATGTATTCGGGTGAATCGGCTTTCCCGATCTTACTGGAGTATTTTAAGGAGTTGTAATTGTCTTATTTATTAGTCGTTCCGCTTTTAGAGAACTGCTTAAATTTTCGATCGATTTATTTATTCTGCTTTGCTATAGCTTTGCATGGTACATTAGTAAAAGATAAGAAAATGTTCTATCTCTCATTAAATCCGAATACTTTATTATTTAAATATACTGTAATATTTTTTCGTGTTATGTCAGATAAATCATAAGATATATCACGATTTTTTTTAAATTAAGATAATATTAACGATTTTTTCAGGTTTAATATTTATCTTCCTCAATTTTGAGGGATGATTTTTCTACTATATAGAATGTTTGGAACACAATTTTAATGAGCTAATGATCTGTAAATTGTTTTTGTATCGTATTTTAGGCCGTTTTCATCCTATTTCCTCAAAATTCTTTATTTTAAGAATCAGTTCTCTCTATTTCACTCATCCGTTCCACTCCTTGTATCCCCTCCAATTCTGCCACCAGTGGACCATCGTGTCTTCCCTCTTTTTATCAATGTGTCTCCCCTTTTTAACAGTCGAAAGACGTCTTTGGTAGTCACTTCCCTTTTAGAATTCTTTAGTTGGTCCACACACCTCTCAGAGCTAGTTTTAGGAGCTAAGCGAGACAGTCGCCCCGAGGTTCCTACGAGTCTTACAATTAGTTACTTGAATAGAGCGTCGCACGTTAAGATCTCATCACTAAAAAAGTCGTTCATCCGAATGTATTCAAAGAAGGAAAACTAGAAACATTCCAAAACATTGCGTGTTTATAAACGGAGTTTTATAACTTACTCTTCTTTTAGAAAATAGGAGGCTCGTACATTATGTTTTCTGTTACTAAATTTAGTATTTCATCTTTGAAATATTTTCAAATAGTTAGTAAGAATTGTGGTTGGCGATTCAATACTGTGCAATTACCGTTAATAATATTAACTTTAATAGTGGAGTGGTACCAGTTTGATGGTTAATCATTCTTTAGAATCCTATAATCATAGATTTATTATTGCACTTAAAGTAGAATTTAGTAAAACACATGCTTAATAGTTCTGGAAACACCCTCACTGCTGGTGGTTTTTACAGCAGCAAAGTGCTGATTTAATATGCAATTCATCACATACGGAAGATAAAGTACTATTGAAATTTTGATAAATTTAATATTTACGATAAATTCCAAAATGTTGATTATAAATAAAATTCATTAAAGCTTTAACTTATTTTCCTGGTAAATAATTACTTTACCACGGGCAATATTCAAAAGCAGGAAGATTTGTTGCATTAAATAGCATAAATTTTCCTATAGTAATGATTTCTGTAGATTTTAAATTATTTTAAAATCTTTCAGTCTACCTGCCCGACATGTGACAGACTTGGGTTCGAGTCCCAATGATGTCGCCATTTTAAGCTTCTGTTTAACTATATGAAATAAGCGCACGCTTAAACGTTCTCTAACCTATCCTTCCTTTCTTAAGATCTTAAAATACTTCGAGTGTTATTTGTAGCGTTTTAAGAAAAGTAGTGAGCAGAGCTCAGCATCTTTTACGTGCACACTACTAATAAGATTTTTCCATCTGCTTAGTCGACTGCCTTCGAACAATGCATCACTGTGCTTGATGATGCCATCTTGACCACTATCGGCCATTCGATGTTTACCTCCAAGTCCACGCCTTCATAATCGCTATCTGTTACGCATCTTTCATTTTCGTCACGCTGAAAGCCTCCGTGTCACCACCAGAGCAATAAAACTCCCTTTCAACCTCTCGTTATCTCGTTTTATTTTTAGCTCTCTTTGATTTCCCTTCATTACCCTCTCTGTCTTCTTCGCTTTGAATGCCAAATGCCCAAAAAGCAGTGAACGAAGCTTTTCAGTTGCGAAGATGCATTCGTCGAGGATACCAAGAGTTTCGAGTGTGTTCACGAGAGTTCCTTGCAGAAGGGGGACTACGAAGCGTAACAGTGTGTGCAATTTGATGCGTTTTTAACTTTTATGAGTTATAACTGAAAGGAAATTTATATCCGCGAAGCTTTACCTTCTCGTTAACTTGAGTGAATCAAAAAGGGTGCTCTAAGCTATTTTGCGTTACGTTGCTATTATGGGCGTTAAATAGTGAGCTATTTTCGTGAAATAGGATGATAATAACATCATTCTGATTTGAAAATAATGCGAAAGGTATATTTTATTTTTAAAGGGTTTAACTAACATTAAATTTAATTTGAAAAGAATAAAGTACAAAGCAAGTTCCCCAGTGAATGATATTTGTACGCTTTTTTATTCAAGTTTTTTATCTTGTTTATTATTCATCCATATCTCCGTTTGTTAAAATTACGCATTGCAATTTGGTTTATGCTTGATGGCAATATAAGAATCATCATATAAATGGAATGTATCTCAATGCACATACATTTTAAACCTTAACTGATCATAATCTTCGGACCTTATCACAGATTTTCTCAATTCCTTTTTATGACTTTGACCTCTAATAATGTGTCTAATATCCAAGAATGAACTTGAAACAAAATGCTATGAAATATTTTCTCCGCTGGCATTCTACTTTCGAAGTAATTTAGACAAAATGGATTTTGAAGAAGTAAGAAAAGGATTGAATGTTGTTGAAACTACCTTAAAAATCCGCCCCCTCCTACAATATGTCATCCTCAAGTTTGATCCTCTGGTTGCCCTTAGAGGAGTTTCTACTCTCGCCCCTCTCCAAAGTAAAGCAATTCCGTCCCCCCTTCTCAATTTCAATGAGAACCGGTATCTCACGAATGAACTCCCCTAGAACTTTGGAAAGATGAGCGCATCGACACAAGTCATATGACCGCTGCAGAGGGAGAAACGAGAAGATGATGAGGAGCAGGTTCCACAAACAACGCACAAGAAAATCTTCCGCTTTCCACGCGAAAGTTTAAAAGGCAAACCTGTATTCCGTCTTATCTCTCCCCCCGATCTCAAGCAGCTCCGCCAACCGTGAGATGTGCGAAACTCACTCTCCGCAGACTTGCGTGTTCCTTCACGCCTTCGTACGCGTCCCACTCAAGACGAGGGCGCCATCGGTCACCTAAGAATTTAATTTGGCGAATTCCGCGAACGCATTTCCCCGATGATTCTCAATTTTGACGTTTCTGGGTTACGATGCCTCCAGGTTACGACATTCCCAAGTTGCCACGTGTCTTCTGGGGCGTCTCTTGTGTCGGAAGAAGTTTATGACCCCTGCACCCATGGGTATATGGCTTATATAGATAGGTGGAAACATTATTTTGATCCGCGTATGTATTTATAGGGCAACTTTTAGTGGTACCTTAGTTTTACTAAATTTCCTTGTTTAGATATTCTATGCATGAATGGCTTATATAAAATACGTTACCGTGTGCTTTAACAAGTCATCAATGAGCGTAGCTCTACGTTGTACGTCAATGAATACATCACTTGACGCTAAATAGCTCTAAAGCAAATTATTTTTATATTTTCGCTTGAGAGATATGAAAATACTTCGTTGTGTAAAATTCGCTGGTTAATATGTCGAGGAAATTCCCGAGTCTCAACGCACGTTCGACATTCCATTGTGTTGCTGTGACGCAATTTTTTTCCTCTGAGCGTTACGTAATTTACGATGAATTGGATACATGAGGATAGTATTCTGTTAAGTAAATATGGGCCGAACTACATTGGTAAACATTTTCACTTTTATCTCAATACCTGTTTTCTATGGCAACACGATATTTTCCATTCTTAAACACCTTTAATTTGATTAATTAATTTAACGTATCATGAGTGCAGCTATTGGTTCTTTTACCACTGAACCAGAATACTCTTTTCTAACATATTCAACGAAGCATTGCATTTCATTTAGGAGTTTGCTTTACAATCTTTACTTCCTCCTCGGATTTCATTTCATTCCATTCAAATAAGAATAACTGCAAAAACTTTTGAATCTAACTAAAATTTTAAATTTAACTTAAAATTCTTTTAATTAAAATTTGTAACACAAGTTGTAATAAAAATCGAAAATTATCTAATTAATTGAGAAATCCATCGAAAAAAGGGGCCTGTATTGATTAAAAGCGTTTATTAATTAATGAATCAGGAACACGACATAGTTCCTTGTTCTAGCTAAGATCTTGTATAGCCCTTCACAATCGAATATTTCTGTTTCCATCTTTTGTGCAGTCCGATGACTTTACGCCTGATAGTTTTTGCATATCTTTGGCTCGAATGCCTTAGTTTTGATGTAATTCTAAGTTTCTTTAAGCAACATTTCAGAGAATCTTTTTACCTCGGATTTCACGATTCATCACCGCCGAGTTTCCTGTATCAGATACAAAAGCTTCTTCATTCTTAGTAACCCAACTTTAGGGCTCTTCTTAAGCCGCGGTTACGACTTTCTTACTTGATAAAGTTCCTCTTTAAGAGGACCTTCTAGTCAGCACTTCTTTGCTTACGGCCCACGACTCGAACTGGATCGCGAGCGGGGGAGCCCGGACTCGAACGAATAACTTTACCCGTTTCCGAGTCTTAGTGAGATATTCGCAGAAGTTCGCGGTCTCAGCCGTAGCGTGTACTCAAGATGTATTCGCATAAGTTGTGACGGATCCGTGGTGCGGAGGGATTCATTTACCAACCCAGCCTCGTATCTCTCTGGCATTGCAGAAACTTATTTTAATTCGCGAGTTGCAACACGCGTGATGAAAAAATCGCCCCGCCCTCGCTCCCTTTCGGTATTCTCTGCACCAGGATCGGTGCGTACCAGCACGAGGTTTCCACCTCTGCAGATCGCGCTGCCCATGAGAAATATTCGGCCGCGTGGACCCGACCACTTGAAGGGCATCTCGACGTTGCGTCATTGCCGTTTTCGAGGTTCTTACGTACGTCATCGTTTCCTCTTTCTACTGAGGTGGACTCGAGAACGCCCGTTGGTCGCTGTTGTTTGCCTTCTTTTGGTTTCCCTTTCTCAGAAACGACTGGTTTTACGGAATTCACAAGTGACTGAAGGCGCGTTCCATAATTACTCCTCCGTAATGGTTCCTCCGTTATTTGTGTTGGGAGTACAGATGCGATGCGTGAGATACTTAAATGCATTTGCTAAGGAGGATCCTTATTGTAGGCGTGAATGAATTCAGAATAGATGGACATGTTAAGGTTGTTCTTGTGGCACAACAGTGTTGGTAATGAGTCCGGTTTCTCATTACATTCGGGTAATTGTTGAGTGACAAAATTGTGCGATGCTTAGCTTCATTAAATTATCTGTATGTCATGATCTCAAAGATTTTTCATTTTGTGCACATATTCAGTAGAGGATATATTAATGGCATAATCGAGTTTTTTATTGAACCATCTCATATTTATATCCGAAACTGCGCCTTAACTTTTACTTCCTCTTTTATAATTACTCGGCTATTTCAATAGGCCTTCGATGAAGAATAGAGTATCGTTTTTCTAATTTAGGTTCCTCTTTTATGTTGGATCACTTCCAATGAAAAACACGGATCGTTTGATAACCGTATTCTTCGAAAAAGTCGTTTGGCATCTTCAAGTTAATATTATCATAATGTACCGAAAATGAGAACCATTACTTTAATTCACAAACGTTATTTGCAGACATCTCTATTCATTTATATTTCGATTCGCAGTACAAGAAGTTATTTGTATTATTGCATATTCATACTGTCAATTTAAGCTTAAGATGTTCATCTTCCTTCCTTCGTCTCCGTGTGACCTTTAAGAGTTTTCGCGAAGATGCTGCGCTATTCGTTTCCTCGCAAAGTGAATGGGTGGCAAACTCCCCTATGGCGAATTGAATGCGAAGATAAGCAAGCGGCCGTGACGTAACAACTAGAATTTCGAAATTTTCTCAGCTCAGGGGAGAGAGAAGCATCCAACCTTTGATCGCGGTGGGCGCATGAAATAATCAAATGAGCTCAAACGATGTGAAATAGCAAAGAGATGGAAAGGTACTTTCGGATATTCTGGGATGAATTTTAATTGCTGAGATGAAAGATACCCCAAACTCGTAAATCACTAAATATCATCGCCCATTTTATCGTCGTTAATATAGAGGAAGGAAAGCTTGATGTGTTCCGGGTGGAAACGATTATATAACGAGTATAGCATAGAGAGGTAAACTAATATATTATTGAATCGGATGCTTGAATTTTATTCAGTAAAATCATTTGGTTTACTAGATGAGAGTGTTTGAGTAAATGCTGTATTATTATTTCAGTGAAATATTTTTAGTAGTATTTAATAATATAATGAAGATCATTTTAGATTATTAATATAACGTAATTGATTTTTTGTCAGTCTAATATCAACGGTTTTCTTAATTTTGCAAGTTCCCGATTAAGTGATAACTTTATGGATTTTTCCTTTGGCCACACATAGAATTAGCTCTTAAAAAATTGTTAAACTCTTCGAACTATTCGCCTGTGAAAGTGGAAATGAATTATTGCTCTACAATTTGACGGCAATATTTTGGTATGTTTAGATGGAGTTGATTTAACGAATAGATATTTATTTTCTGAAAGGAAGAGTTTAAGTGGAGATGAATGGATGGGTCGGATTAAAAAAAAATTCGAGCGCTGGTTTCGAAATATTTTTTGTGCGAGTGTTGTAATGGGATTCTTGATAGAAATATCGAGTCAAATCAATTGAGGGTCGATAAAAGAAGTTGTCTGTTTGAGGTCGGAAACTTTGGTTGGTAACTTTTATTAGTATAAATATGTAATATAAGGAAATCTGAATCTGGAGGAATTGAATAAAGATCCAAAATTGTGTTTATTTCTTGAAGAACGAAACTTATAATTATGAAAGTGTATGAAATTGGTTCTTTGTATTCTAAATTATGGGTTACACCTTTGAGCTACTTGTGAAGCTCACACGTGAAGCCTTCTGCTACACGACAAATATGTAGTAAAATCAATTATACATCAAGAGTTGTCAAAGACTTGCTATTGATTTATTAAAGACAAGAAATTAAATGGCATGTTACTAAAGTACGAGCTGCTGTTTCGTAATAATGACAATAGAGGACTTAATTTTTTGCGAATTTGAAACCACCACGCCTCTTCTTAATATCAGCTTTTATTCACCTCAATTCCTGTTCACTTCTATTAGTTAACTCCAATGTATCACATTTTTCATTGAAATATAAATTTTAAACAAGTAAGACACGGAAGAGTCCTAAACTTTCTGAACTATCCTCTTCGTTTTCTTTGAATTGATTCGGGATTTTATTATTTCTACTATGATGAGTAAGGCCACTTTTGAGATTATTTTTGGTAAAAAATTTAATTTATTAACCATCATGAAAATTATGTTTCTCACTCTTATCATAATACATATCACTTATTCGTAATCTATATATTTTCGAAAGGAATGATACTGCTATTTGAAGGTATATGATACTATATATTACCCCGCGTTGGCTGATTCCAAGGTCTAGGTTTTTTTGGAATGGAAAGTAAATCAGACAAGTTTCGCCGTAGCCGAAGGATTTTCTGCGAATAGATGAGGAAGAGACCTTGTGGAAGTTGTGGTTATAGTTTGGAGGAAACCTTGATCTTAAGCTTTCGTATTTTATGGGTTTTGGAAATATGGGATAAAAATAAATCAGATACCCGAAAAAGATTTAAAAATATATATATAAATAAGTCTGACTGAGATGGAAAGATAGAATGAGTTTAGTTTACGATGATAATACTATACTTAAGTATGCCAGGTAACGGTTTACTTTTACATATAATTGCTGTTTAATATAGTTATTTCTATATAGTATTAAGGTATATGGAATGAGCTGTCCCCCCCTTATTTTGAAGGATTATTTTAATGAATCGGCTGTAAGAAACGTTTCCTGGTTCACAGTTAAATTCTTCAAATCGAAGTTTCGTGTCTCTCAAAAGCAACCAGGTCAAAAGCTTAGGCTCCCAGAAATCACGTCTTACAAAATCACTGTTTTGGAAAAGAATTTTTAGCCTACATATTTGATTAAATTCCATCGCACACATCAATAGCAACGTAAAAGAAGTATCAATAGCAGAAAAGTAATATTACACATACACAACCGTCCATTTCCTCGATCTCTCTTCATGTGTTCAGCCTATGAAATAGGGCGTTCATGTGACGCGTTGGAATGTATTGAATGCTTTCTGCCACATTATATTTGTGATCTTGCAACGCACAACACATTGGTTTCTATATATAAGTT
Source organism: Pantala flavescens (assembly GCA_020796165.1). Lineage (NCBI taxonomy): Eukaryota > Metazoa > Arthropoda > Insecta > Odonata > Libellulidae > Pantala > Pantala flavescens. The sequence goes on from CM036883.1 coordinate 53,477,757, forward strand.
GTATTGTCGTCATAAAATCGTGTACCAATATTGTCAGTTGAATGTTGTTAAATCATAACTCTTGGATCCAGGACACGCGGATTTGGTACAGCATGCTTCATACTTTTAGTTTATCTATGAATTATTTGAAGAATTTCTACTTATGTTAATATTTAATAATTTATTTAAAATTATTATAAATATTTAAAATGTACATTGAGTGCGTATGGGTGGCAGTTATTGCTATTTAAGATACCTTTAGTTTTCTACGTATTAGATGGACAAAGTGTAAAACTTTATAGCATTAATCATCCTCCATTAATAATCATGGCTGTAGTTTATACTCCCTCTCATCCATGTGTTAGCTAGCAGAATAATCTTCCAGAGATGCGCGATTGTTTACTGAAGCTATCATTGTTGATTTGCTATGCTTTGACGTCACAGAGATTTATTTCTCATCATTACAGCCACTTACATATGCTATGTGACAGTAGAATAACTATGTCGTAACAATTAGAATCTCGCAATCCGATAATTACCTTGATTTAATTTTTATCTTTCTGCTCGACAAAAATACGGAGAATTTTTTCGAATTATTTTGCGTATCATCAATTATTCAATTGATTTGAATGTTTGATTTTAATTGAACAATAAATTAGTCTGAGTATATATTTGAACATAATTATTAGTATTAAATAGAAGAGTCTGCAATCGCATTCTAATTAAATAAATTATCTATGAATATAGACAAATTATCGCATATTTACTATTATTTTATTGTATTGGTATTTCGTTTATGTAAATATAGCTGTAAATATCACGGAATAGAATATTTTTTCGATTGATTTTAATTTTTACCAAATTTTTACTACAATAATCAGGGTTTTTATATTCACTGAGGGCCTGGTGAATTTAGCAGGTTATTCATAATTTCACATTTTATCCTTTTCATAATTAAAAAAATGCTTAGTTAGGATCTGAATACACTTATGCAAATATAGCCAAATATAAAGGTAATAAGATCGTGTTTCCAAAATATAGAAAGTTAAATTTATTTGGTTTTTTCCTCAAGTTTAAGCTGATTTTTGAAAGAATTTAAGTTTTTTGAACTTATCTTCTCAGTTAATACATTCTTTGTATACCGTTCTATCCGTGTCCTGTAAAGATGAACAAAACATGTCAGTGGTGCCTTAGTGTGTATACCGTGAATTATATTATAGGGATCACTCATTTCAAATGGGGTTTGAGATATTTTTTACGCCTCAATACACAGATTGTTATTCATCAACTTACTTTTAGTCACGGGAATGTTTCTTTAAATCAGTGCTAATTCAAACCAAACATTCTGACGCTAGACGTCATAGGAAATTTTTCTTTCTTTATAAGTCATTGAAGACTTAGCGATGTTAATTTGCCATTGTGCGTCATCTTAGTGGATGATTATGCTCTTTGAGCTTCTATTCTCACCTCACGTAGCGGTCACACCGTTTTCAAGAGAAGAAAAACAAATAAGGGGCTCGAGTTTAACTCTGTTTAGGAGTAAAAAGTTGAGGAACAAGTCGTACTCATTGGTTTCCATGACAACTTTGAGGTTGGTTCTGAGATTATTGGGAACCTAAGAAGGCTGTTTCGAGTTGGATTACGTGAGTCTTTTTCCGAGATCATGGGTTCAAGGCTCAACGGTAATGATCAAGCAAGGAAAGATCGTGAATTATACGACCATGAAATTGAGTTTTGCTCGTCTTCATCAAAAATAATAGAGAAATGAGTCATAAGCTCGCAAGGTTCCTACTAAATTAAGAGATATTTTGGAAGTAGGCTTTTTTGTTAAAATTTGCGAAACAATGTGCTTGTATGATTATGTGATCACCTATGCACAAAAGTACTGCGGGAAAATTTACGATCGCGAAAATAAAAGTTGAATTACAGTTTGAAGTGTTTATTGAGTGCTGCTACTCTAGGTTATTAGAGCGAATGGAATAATAAAATGATTCTTTTAGAATAGGAAGCTTTCAAGCACGCTCCGAGTTGTATTATCATAAATATTATTTGATATTAAATGTTATTCGACTGTAAGACTGGTTTTAGTCTCTTTCACCTAAGTATAAATATAAATCTTAACTTATACATATTTACGATTTACACACGATATATCAACACGCAGTACATATATGGTAAACAGTTAAAATACTGCTTTTACCGGATTTTTCGTGGTTCATGCGTAGAGAATAAATGCCATAAGAATTTGTGTAATAATCTGCTAGACTTTACGATGTAGTGCATGTAATAGAAGAATATAGGGAAATCAGACATTAGTTCATGTGGTCGATTGAGTTGAATGAGTTAATGTGATTGATAACGGTAACGTAAAACTGGGGAGCACTTTGAATGACTTCAGAATATCTCCCACTCATCATTCGCTCGTCAATTCCTCAACTCTGCAAGAATATATGGATCTCCCAATAGTTTGAGATCGATTTGACTTCCTTTTTTCGTAGATTATTGAAAGTTTGAGAAGACCAATTGCTATTCAAAAACACAGAAATGAACGTCGTGTCTGATGAGTTTCACTCTTATATCCGAGGATAAGGAGTGAAATGCATTTATTAAGTCGTTTAGGGAAGTCTCTCTTTCTTCCTATGAACTGGCATTTTCCCAAAGAGCGTGAGTTGGCGGAGAAAGTGTTTGGATCATTTGCGGGAATGGATCGCTGAAGATGACCTCCGCTAGACAATCTCGGATGACTGGGAATTCATTCCCAATTTGCTTTTTGCTCCGTTTGCGCGAATTTTTGAGAGGCCATTATCTGAATTGAGAACTATTATGATTGGTAATGAATGGCGAAAGATGCCATCATAAATTCAAGTTGTAGCGAACATTTTTGCTAGTTAGAAAAGTTTTTATTCTTCTGCATTAATGTAATTGGCTCTTGTTAATACATAGAAGAGATTTTATAAATTAAAAACAGCTTAAGAAAGTAATAATATCATTATTGTCATTAATGTATTTGAGAAATGAATTAATTCATCTTCGCGTTTCAGGAATTCTTGAGGGAAAGATACAATGAATGGGCCGGTAGAGGAAAAACCGTTGAAGAAGTATGGAGTAATTTTAAGTCGATCCTAACCTCCGCGCTTAACGCTTGTGTACCGTTGAAAAAGATAAAAGAAAATAGAGATCCAGAATATTATAATAGAAGGATTAGAAAACTGAAGATTAAGGCGCGTAAGCTTCACAAAAGGAGATTAATTAGCTACAAACACCATTCGAAATATACAAATATACGTAAAATGCTAAATACCGAGAAAATGAAAGCACAAGATATTTTCTTAGAAAAAGTTCTCTGTGGTAAAAATAACAACCATTTTTATAGCTACATGAGAAAACGAAGTAAAGCCAGGAAAGACATTCGGATACTGACAGGAAGAAACGGGGAAGAGTATATGAGTGAAAGCGATATTGCTAACGAATTTGCGAAAAATTTCACAAATAATTACGTACCGAAGGACGCGACCAATTTAGTTGATCGAAAACAAGCAGCGGAAGAAGGGAGGCAATATTCGCGGTTCAATATAGGCTTCAACGACATCCTTAAAAGAATTTCATCACTTAAAAATAAAAAATCGGTAGGTCCTGATAACATACAAGTGGAAGCTCTTAAAATTGGAGGGTGTGCAATAGCATACTATCTCCATAGAATATTTACGATCGCGCTGAATAACGGTGAAATTCCGCATGACTGGAAATCCGCTATAGTTATACCAATCCATAAAGGGGGAGACAAAAAAGTCGCGAATAACTATAGGCCAATTAGTTTAACGAGCGTTGTATGCAAAATTTTCGAAAAGATCATAGCTGATTACATAAGAAAGGTTTGGAACAAAGAAAATTGGATAACTGATAGTCAGCACGGATTTAGGAAGGAATATTCTTGCGAAACCCAACTCTTATGTTTCAATCAAGATTTAGTAGAAGCTTACGATACATCAGAGCAAGTAGACGCGGTAATAATTGACCTATCCAAAGCTTTTGATGTAGTTGATCACAGTATCCTGTTAGAAAAAATCTCGCGTATAAATTGATTATTATATGATTGATATAATTGATCCTAGAATAATTAAGTGGATACATTCATTCCTTATCGATAGGACCTTCAAAGTTAAAATCGGCGAACAATATTCGCAAGCGGTCAAAGTAACCTCAGGCGTTCCTCAAGGAAGCGTTCTTGGTCCGTTACTATTTTTAATTCATATAAATGATATGCCAAAAAATATCAATTCGAATGTTCGCTTGTTTGCAGATGATTGCATTATTTATCGGACAATAAGAAACCCGGAAGACTGCATAGTATTGCAAAACGACCTAGATGATTTGAACTCATGGCTTGTTAAAAATAAATTAAAATGTAATGCTAACAAAAGCAAATTAATAAACTTTAATAGAAACAAAATTAAATTCAATTATAATATAGGAGACTCGCGCGTCCCATCAGATAAGAGCATTAGATATTTAGGGATCACATTCAGTAATAACTTAAAATGGACAAATCACATCGAAAACATAGCCTGTAAAGCAAATAAAACACTTAACTTTGTAATAAGAAACCTGAAAAACTGCCGTAGGGAAGTTAAAGAGAAGGCATATTTATCGCTCGTTAGGCCGATACTAGAGTATAGCGACAGCGTTTGGGACCCTCATCAAAAAGGGCTTATAGCTAAACTAGAAAATGTACAGAGGCGAGCAGCAAGATTCGTTTTGGGCAAGTATGGAAAAATGGAAAGCGTCAATAAAATGATTGAGGAACTTGGATGGGAAAAGTTAGATGTTAGGCGTAAAAACAAAAGGTTAGGAAATATATTTAAAGCTGTGATAGGAAAGCCTTCGTTGAAGGAGTTAAATAACAGACTTCGGAAACCGGAATATCTAGGAAGAAATGATCATATACATAAAATTGCCACTCTGAAACAGAAAACGGATGTCTGTAAATATTCTTTTCTAAATCGGGGAATAGTTGAATGGAACAATTTGCCTGGAGAGTTATTGGAGCCTTTTCCTCATACTTGCAATGTATTTGTGAATAGGATTAAGAGGATTAAATAATTCTAGTTTTGTAGACCGTGTATAATCGTATTTTGTAAATATTATGTAACATTTTCTCTTTCATTGTAGTTAGTATACTTTGTTTGATGTACTGCCTTCGGGAGGTTTTGGGGGGTTTTCCTCTCGACTAGGGCGGATGCCAGGCAGCACTACTAAGTTCCCCCTTAAATATAGAGCTACCACCTGGCCTGGTGCCTATTTGTAGTTCTGATATACAATAAATAAATAAATAAATAAATAATAATAGTTTTATCGTATTTTATCAATTCTCACATTGCGAAAGTTTAATACATCTAAGAATATGATGAAGAAAGAAACTAAGTATTATTCATAAAATTGTATTATTAGTACAACTGGTTGCAAGCTATTATAAGGTGTGGATGCTGGAAAGCGGCTATTAGCATCTGTTGGCTATCTGTTTCGGTAATCAATCAATTATTGAAAAAAAGGTTCGCCCTGATTTTTGGCAAAAAATTGAAATTTGTATATTTTCCATCTCCATATAAAAAGGAGTAATGCCCTAAAATCTTAGGCTTTTCTGTTAACTGTAAATGACTCAGTCTTATATTTGCAAAAAATGGAGGCGTAACAGGTATGTTAAGTTGTAGAATGAAAGATGTTTGATTGACTTTCGAATAAATCACGTGGGCCTTGTGTTCAAAACCTTATGATGTACACTCAGAAAAACCCACAGAATAATTAAAAACGAAGGGAAGTGGAGATTTGGAACGCAACCCGGATTTTCAAATTCCAGGTACTTCATATCTTGGAAATTGGAATGGTTGTCCCACTTCGAAGAGTATATAACTAAAATTTGAATATCCAGCTTCGATCCCTAATCTTTTCAAATTATCATTTATGTTGTCGTTTGTCATCTAATGAATTAGTTTATAATGTGAAATCATAACGTTTTTGTACGGAGAATAAAAGTGATGGTTTACAACGTGGATGGCTGTGTTAGAATGTGAATGCTGTGCTTACAATAAGTTAGATTCGTGTAAGCTGTGAAAGTTGATTATTGTTTACTAAAAGGCAAATGATAATTGTTGGTGAAGATAGATTTTGATCGTTTTAAGCGTGGATCCTTGTAGGTGACGTTATTTAAAAAAGTTTCAATTGCAGTCATTTTTGAAACTCTATGAACAGGTATATGTAAATAGGTTTAAGCGAATTGCATCTCTTTATTCCTTTGAAGGATAATTTTTATCTCATAAAGGACTAGATTATGTTGGATTAAATTTAAAGATAATTTATAATCACCCCTTTAAAGGTCTGCATTTTTGTTATTAGTTTCCTTGTTCAGCTCAAATCTACTACAGGTTGCAGATAATTTTTTTTTAACATCACCTTTATCACAACACCGCTTTATCTGTATTACGATAGCGTTTTGATAGTGTATGGAATATCGATTTTGCCTTCACTTTTCTCGTTGAATTTTAATCGGCAGGGAAACGATGTTCAGCCATCAAAAATACCTTCTTCTTCTCAAGGACAGAGTAATGAACAAAGGTATATTTATATATGTGCGACAGCTCTTCAAAATAAATAATTTCTCTCGTGGCAATCGAAGTCTCTCATGTGTCCGTGATGCATTTGCTAGTCATTCTGAAGATGAGTCGGTGTTTTTGATGCGAAATTATTCACTCGAAGCCTCGATTTGCTTTTTTATGACATCGAGTGATCAAAGGTTGTCTCTTCAAGCATCTTAGCTGAGTGGAATGCTCATGTTCATAATGACTGCCATGTTGATCACGTACGTTGTATTATGTTTATAGATCTAAAAAAGTAATTAAGTCTTCTTTTGTGTGTATTATCATTTACATCGTTATGAAAGATTAGAGGTTGACTGGATCCTATTTTCCTAAATCGTAAGCTAAAGAGAGGAAATGAGGCTTTCTTGATTGGACGAGGAATAGCTGGATCTTTTTATAATTGATAAGAAAAGGATGAATTCGGAGATTGTCAATTGTAATCTATGACTCGAATTAAATTTCAGTAAGAAAAACCTTATTTCCAATTCGGCTGGAATGTAGTCTTTTCAAGCGTATTTACTTTCTCCTACATTAAATTCTATTGAAAACATATTACTTAAAACAACATGGTGAAAAGATTGATCAGTTTTAATTTAAGGCACCTGATCGATCTTGAAAACACTGAATCGGTATTTACTAATAATCTTTTTATTCATCATCAGTTCTGAATGTCCTTTTTGGCAGAGTTAATGCCTAGCTTCGATAGGAGATAGATAATGGTGAAGCTCACGAATTGAGAGCTAATAAGATTGTAATACGTTGAAGAAAAAACAGAAACGTAGAAAAAAAAAGTTTTTCAGTTTTCCTTTATCTGATATCCCAAACCTAAGATACGTCTAATGTCCTATTTAAATCGTTCTGAGCTGGATATTTTCGACCTTTTTTGCCCATAAACATATCTTCTAATAACTGTTATATCTTATGAATTATTCTTCGGCACATCTTTGACGAGGGAAGGCAAGCAACGGTTACGTCATCTGCACGAAATTCTCTTAAATTAACTTAAAATTTCTCGTCCGCAAACGGCGTTCAGTGCTAATTTTGGATTTTCTTCTCTCAAATTGAGTCTTAATTGACGTAATAGATATAAATTAAAGGTAATTTTTGATTTAACGGCGTTATTTGGCAGTATCTGAAGTTGAAAATTTATATTAGAATGTTTGCAGTGTTTTGAATACAAGATCTCATGAGATACAATCCCTAAATCGTTCCATGATAATGACTTTAGATAACTAAATACTAGAAAATAAATGTCATGATAGGCTTTTTAAAATTTGACCTATGAATTTATCTTAAACCTTTTGAAACGAAATCTTTGTGACCTTGGTGATGAAGTGAATTATGAATGTGAATGAAAGTGAAAGCCCACACATCTTGGGAGATAAACTTGATTATCCTATGTTAAAGCAAGGAAGAATTAATTCTCTATTCAATAATAAAATGTCGAGCTTTATTGAAAGAGTTTGAAATGGTTGGATGAGAATCATTTACTATCTATGATAATACATTCATGTTTATTGTCTTCTTAAAGATATCCTCTTCTCTAGCCATTTCTTCCTAATTTAATATTCATCCTGCCGAATCTCTACACCGTTCTTCATAACTATTGTAGTTATGAATTGGAACGTTCCTCCAACCTACTCGCAGATAATATCCTAAAATTTAGCTGTTTACGTTATAATAAATCATTTTCTGTTATTTTGGAAAATACTGTTATATCCCCATCTATTATTATTAAGTCTGGGATTTGGAATTTCTTTAGTCGTTTGTTCGCCTGTGGAAAAGATACTTGAAGTAACGTTCCAAATGTATTTTTCCAAATGTATGTTGTTTCAGTATTATATCGTTACAAGGGCATTGTTCTCGAATAATATCGTTCGACTTGACCCCTACGACCAATCGTCCACTTCGAAAGTATCAAATCGAAAGAGGCACTATCGATAAAGAGAATCATTTTCCTCGTCCCGTTAATTGAACGCGAGGATCTATGGGAACAAAAGCGATGTAGCGAATAAAAAGCGGTCCTAATTGGTTTCTGCTCCATTGCCTCATCGGTTTATTTCCTAATTAGAAATCGGATCGGTTTACGCATTCGCGTTAGTGCATTCGAGCGTTTAAGTCTAATAATATCCCAAGTAATGGATCGGCGTCTTTTATAAGACGCAATTCGTATGACGGCCCCTTTCCTCCCTTCATTTGTCTTCCCGTCATTCCCTCTCCTTCATTAAAAACAAGGGAGTGCGAAGGGACTTCTTTTGTAATTTAAATGCTCCGTGGCCACCTTTTGAGGAGGAACTGTGCGGGGGGTTTTGCAGATGGCCCACGCGATCCCTCATGGGATTCTCGGTGTCTCATTGTCGTTTGTTCGAAGGTGTGGGCTTCACAAGGATTCCCTAGTTGCCTAGGAGGCGGCTTTTTTCCAAGTGTGGTTTTCATTTCCTCGCTCACGCATACCCTCTATGGAGGAATAATTTGCTCGGAACCTTTTCCGTTTACGTCCACAGCAAGTGGTAATTAGACACGCCGTGATTACTTCGGAAGTGGAATTGTTCGTTTAAAAGCTCCATGAGGATTATGTTCTATTATTTTCTTTGAGAAGGATACCACGCTTCATCCAATGCGATCTTGTTTAAATATTGTCTAAAGATGAGAACAGATCGATGTCTTATAATCTATATATAACGTTAAACCCTGATTGGGTTTACAATATACGCATTCAGATTCTAGGTGAAATTGCAAAAATTAAGTCTAAAAGTATTTTGAAGTAACTCATAAAATACTTGCCTTTCGTCATCTTTCTATATTTGAGTGACTTTTTGAAATGATTACAATCTGTGCTGTTTCTTTCTGGCTCATATTTTGACTAATGGAAGAAATTATCTTTTTCAAACCGATAAACACGACGTTTCCAAAATTAATGATTAATTAAATTAAACTGAAATTAAAATCCTAAATAATAATGATTTCTAGAAACCGGTATTTTATTTCAGAAGAGAATGATAAGCGAGTGGAAACGCACTTAGGTTTAGAATTTTGCGTATTAAATTTTTTTATCAATTTATTATTTTATTTGACGTATTATTTTTCAGTTTTTCTAAAAACCACTTTTTATGTTTCGGTGTTCGATGGGTATTCTCACAAAGCGATTATTCGGATACTTCCCAAGAAATCACGCGAAGGTGCCAATAAGAGGCCTTTGTCGCTGCAGTGGCCTCGAGGTAAGAGCAGCAAGGTTTTGATTGAACGGCGTTTATTGGCTGTGCCTTTGAGAAGGGCTCTCGAGCTGCGAAGGGTTTTTGAGCAGTTTTGGATATAATCCTGTGCATTCGGAAAGAATCCTTTGACGTGAAAACGATGAACGTGGCCGCTATTTTAGGCCGGATTAATCAGTTTCTAGTGTAGCAAGTGCACAGCTGGGTTAAGTCCTTGTCTTAATTAGTACGATAACCGCTATATTAATTGTTGTTTTTAAGAAGGGAGGGTGTTTAAGGTGGCATATTCGTTTATTTATTTTCTTTGTCGTCTATAGCTGTTTTATCATTGTTAAATGTATTGTTAAATATTTTATTATGGCTTAAGAGACCGATCGGAAATTGGGAGAGTTGGGTTCGAGTCCCAGTTACATCGCACTTTTTCGTGTTTGATTCACTAAATGAATCTTAAATTTAAAAAGACTAGAGAAGCGAGCCTCTCATAACACGAAGGAAAAGCTTAGGAAATTTTTGTTGCAGTATAAGGTAAATATTAATCAGGATTTTAGTTTGGTTTTCATGAAATTGAGAGTAAAACTTTTGGCGGGATATTCCCATCTTTTTCACCTTAAATCTACTCTTTATTTCAATCCGATAAGCAGTTATCTCACGTATTTCTTATATTTTTGCTTTTTTATAATGTTCTGGCGAAGCCGGGGATATCAGCGAAGATAAACTTCTCAAGGGAGCAGTGAGAACGAAATTTACTCCCACTTATCTGTTAAGGGAGGAACCTTAATGGTGACATTAGGGTCTTTATATCCTGATAAAATTAGCGAAAAGGTCAGAATTTGTTGAATCTGATCGCTTAATTTTCAAACTCTTTTACTCTTAACTTTATGAGATTCTTTGCGCGCATTTTTGTGTGTCTTTTATATAGTTTTTTCGTATGTTTTCCATAGAGCAGAAACATGAAAGATTTTATAAAATACAGTTCATCTTGTCTTGTTTCCTACACATGTAGTAATTTAGGAAATGTAGTAAAAATTTTGTATCAATTGTGTATAATGTAAGAGTCAAGACCCCACTAAATAATTTATCTCCGAATAAAGTAGTAAGTAGTACAGGAGAAATATAAAAAACATTCGCTCGATCTAAATTGGTTTTAAGATTTATTATTATGATCTCTCAGTTCATTGATTCTTGTTGATAGGGAAAAGCTTAGAAAGAACTAAAGCAATGTTGGAAAGATTTCTCTAATTCTTTTAATTATAATAGTTAATATTTTCTCCGCATATTTTCAACGAACAGAAAGAAGATTAAAATAATAATTTTACTCTGGTTTCTTTATGTGAAAATCGTGCCTATTGTTGGCGAGGTTTTTTCAGTGACTATTTTTATGAAAAGCTATTTATAAGGTGACTTGTACGAAAACTTGTTTTGCAGATTACATCTCGGAATCAATTCTCTTTCTTTAATGTCTTTTCTCTGTTAGATTTAGTTTAGAAAATCTCTTAGCCCATTTATATTAATTGTAACTGAAATGATACATTTGTGACCTGAGAAAAGGATTCGTGGACATAAAAAGAAGCCTTTTTCCCTTCAACTGATCCTCGACTGACCTTCCCATTGAAATTAGAAATACGCAAAGTTCCTGTAAAAACGTCCGCTCTTCCAAGAAATGTCAATTTGCTTTTCCGGGAGCTAAATCGAAGGAAAGAGAAGCCCACGAGGCCGGAAACTTTCCGGGTTTGGCTCATTTATTTTTTTCGACCCGAAAAAAAAATTAGTGTTCGATGACAAATCAAAGGGAAGGTTCCTCCCCTTTATTAAGCGGGTGAAAGGTTCCGAAAAGAAGGGACGAGCCCTGCGTGCCCTGAGGGAATCCGGGCAGATCTGGGTTCGAGTAGATTTGGTTAGGGAGGGTGAGTTAGCTTTGGAAGTGGTTTCAGAGGTCTGAGAGATAGGTTTTTAGGGAAGGGTAGACAATAGGCCGGGTCACCTTCAAGCTTTGTCAAAATCGATGAAAGAGGCCTGCGTCGTGGACCCTCCATGGCTTACCACCCAAACATCCTTAGAATCCTCCCTTAGGTTGTTAATACACTCCTACTTTTACGTCTGCGCTAAAGCCCTTCAAGACGGTTAACACCTTCACCGCCATATAACCCGCTTGCCCATTTAAACTTTGTAATCCGGTAAGGAAACGACTTGAGACTACTGTCATTATCACATAAGTATACTTGTAGCTTTCTTATTTTAAATGCATGTTAAAAGTGTTAGGGTGAAGACATATAATTTCATGAACAGTGGTCGGGATAAGGTAGTATTCCCAAGTAATCGCTGATAAACTCAATAGTATTCTGTCAATATCTGTTTAAAATATTCGAATACTAATTCACCATTTTATTGTAGTTTAAATATTTTTACAATACTAACGATATTCTAATAGTATTTATCGTAGATGGAATAGCGTGCCATATTGAGTCATGAATAAATATTTTCATAAATTAACCTCACTTCCTCCCTAGGAATTTGAATTGTATTTATTTCGAGCTATGCTAGCTCTCGATTCAGATAGCTATCGATTGTCACAGGGAATCGATTGAGGACGCATTCCGAAAAAGACGAACAAAATTCCCGCTAAGCTCTGAATACAATGGCAAGAAAGACATATATCTTAAATAATGTCTTGGTGTGTTTATGTTATTAATTAATTCTTTGCTTATCAGTAATTCATCTTACCAAAGGCATATGTATTCCCTCAATCCTCATCCTTATTGATGAACCTCATTCTTTCCTTTTTGTTCTCAATAGTTGAGGATTTCAGGCTTCGGTTGTCATTCATGCGGATTATAAATCGGATGATATGAAATTCATGTTAATCATAGGGGGTAAATGTTTATTCATACTCATGTGCGAGACGCTGTATATTTGACGTTTATTAACATTCAATAACTAAATAATTACTTGGTGCCTCGGAGAATGAAATTCTTCGCCTCTTCTCTCCCTTATCAGAAAGATTCTACTTAAAGAAGCTCCTCTTCCAGGAATTGACCTATCAATCGATGTCTTTCCTCATATCTTTCTGAAGTCACTGTCAATACGTGAAACAGTCGCATCCAGTATCTTTTCTTCGAATGTATACGTACTCACATTTTCTTATCGTTTTATATCGATAATAAATTGGTTCATCAAATGCGTTATAGGACATCTTAAATCTGCGTTTGTGGCATTAAATTTCATGGGAAAATAGTGCGTTATTTTATGGATTGAGGTGTAGCGATAGTTCTTTACTCATTTATCCTATAAATGTTACTCCTTGCACGCTTTTTGCTGTACAATGCACGTCTCACTTCGGAGAATCCTGTGGGCGGTTGGTTGCGAAAGTCGTAGTCGCTTGAAACTGAGAACTCGTGTATTTCACCACGCAAATTATTACTGCCTACGAGTTTTCCGGAGTCATTATGACTGTTTCTTTAGGGATATTCAGTTGAGATTTAAAATTTCACAAGGCAAAATGCATTGAATTCATTCTTCTATCAGTTTCACATATTAGACTGTAATTCAAAATTTTGGGATTTTCCCTATATTTATAACTTCGAACAGAACAAACACATGAATGGGAATCACACATTGAAAGATTAGGTAGCTCAGAAAATTTTTGGCTTAAGAAATTTAAATACTCTCCTTAAATAGGAATAACTTACCAGTAACGTTGTTAATTTCATTTTTCAAGTTTCAAATTTCAGAAATCTCTTAAAATGTAATATTACCTTTACTGGAAAAATTGAAGAGTTAGCCTCCTATTCCTCCAGGCTTATAAATGCAAATCATGAATCCATTACGATTGTTTTTAACCGCATCTGAATCATGAACCAATCAAATCGCTTAAATACGATCTTCTCGTTGATTTATGTTATTTCCATTATTATTTTTGGATAACACATATTCCATATCCACCCACTCGAAATCACAAGTGTCGCAAATTGTGCAAATATGACAACACTCGAAAAACAAAGTGTAATTTATGGCACCTGAATTTCTTCTTTTTAACTATCTTTTAAAGCGATCTTTTCCAGAAATATTGCATCCTCAGTAATACACTTCTTGCTGCGATGTCGGAATGGAACATTACAAGATGTCGTGGATAAGCGGTCGAATGTTGCGACGATTCAGATTAAATGTGTCGAAAATACCAGTTTATGAGCACTTTTTTCTCATTTATTATGTCCGGAGGAATTTATCTCCAGAATAATTTTATGCTGTCAAAGTCAATTAAGAATTATTCAGAAAAACTCATTTTAAATAAAATGCAAATCTCAAAGATAAGTACATGTTTATGTTATTGCGTTATGTATATTTTGTAAAAAGAGCATCTGCTGCTGATATTATAATTGTAATAATCACATGATATTTTAGTGTGTTTATATTCGTATGTTGTCAATCAGATCTTCTTTTAGAACGCTTCAAACGCGAGCAGCATGGAAAAACTATCTTGGGAGCGCATCTCTAACAATCCGTGGCACAGCAACATTTTAAAGGGAAAGGAACACGGAGAGAATTTTTAATCGAAATAGGAATTGTACGTGGTGTGAGAGAGAAATGTGTTTCATCGGGAATTAAGCAATATCGGAATTCATTCTGTTAGTTTCAAACCTACAGATGAATCCTTTGCGGATTGTGTGACAGGAAATTGGAATTTGCTTTGTGAAATTCATAGGCATTTCCAGGTAACTCTCAGACTTTAGACTTGACAGTTGTAAGTTCAAAACCTGCATTGTAATTATATTGAAATTGAATTTCCTCGAATTATATTAATTTAGGTGTTTTTAATTTTGAAGGGCACATTTTAAAAGAGGTTTGCAAATTGGTCGAAGAATTATTATACATCTTTATGCGACCAATTATTTGTGAATGTCTACTGTTATATCCAGCATATACTGTAATTTATCTGTTATTAAAATAATAATAAATGTTTATTCATAATCCTTTAAAAATGAAAGTACCATAAACTGAAAAAATAATAATCACAAGTATTTTTGTGGCGTATACGGTTTATTATTTTATACTATTGGTTGTGTAAGTGTTCTTAAAACCCAATTTGAATCGATTCTCACCCGTTTTTCTCCTAAAAATTTAGTATTGTTTATCAGCATTACTTTTCTATTGAATGCAACGCATTTTCCATGGAAAAAATAGCTTTGGCTTATTTCTTATTTGTTCCATTTTCCATAAAATCTCATCATCTCTTTCTGAATGAGAGTTGAATAGAGAAAGGGAGATTTTTCTTATTTTCCTCGACGAAGACGTTGTCACATCTCAACACGTATTAGCTCATTTCTCGGTTCACATCCTCCATTCTGTATTCTCTTTTCATGATATCTTTCACGACGAATGAGAAAATTCACTCACATTCTTATTCACGATCTTGTTACGGATTTTGTTTCGATTCAGTACTAAGAAAAACGGCAATGGTAAATTATTTCGCATGGTTTGCAAAGATGAAAAATTTAACATTCAATTTATAACATGTTTTTCATTTCTGTGGGTGCATACAATCATGGCTTAGGTCATGAAAAATATTAACGTAGGCGTAAAGTTAGATTATAAATATAATAAATGTAATTATGTAAGCATATTTATTTTTAATAACAAAAAGAACGCACAAACATCCATTTCGGACTTTTATAATGTGGTTCTGATTTTAACAACGGACGTCACTAACAACCACAGCATGATAGGTGAACTTTTCCTCAGCCGGGATTTGAAGCCAGCACCTCAGCATTAGAAGATTATGCCAACCATTCCGCCAAAGATGCCAGCATATGGTTCGAAGGTTTACTTGATCGCTTCAGCCTGTATTTGTTTACCATTCCATAATATTTAAGTACGTATTTTGCAGTTAAAGGGTTTTTTTATACTCACCGAAAATTTGATTGAAACAACGAAAATTGGGTGTCAAGCAGTACTTAAACTGGTGGTTTTAATTAAATTATGATCTTTGACAGTATCTTTCCGATAATTATTAAATCTCTTTACTTTTTAACTTTGAAGTGCGTAAATTCAGTAATCGTTTTTGCAGTCGAATTAAGAAAACATAAGAAATTAATTTGCACCTGTACAATTGATATTATAATGATAATATTCTCAATACTTATGATGAAATTTTTTGATAATTCTCGAATCTCTGACTTCTATGGACATCTCTCTGGTATTTTAAATTTATCGGTTTTAGTCAAGTGTTTTTTTTAGTCAACGGAAGAAACATCAAGAATCGACCTACCGACTTTATGCGATACGAAATCAGCTAAATAAAAGCGGTACTTGCGGAACTCTGTGAATGTATTCCATTATAAATTCATTTATTTGCAAACGCTTCTTTTTAATTGGGTAATTCGAATTAAAATATTTAATATATGACTCCAATTAGCTTTGACATATATTGGTGTGAGCAGAATTTAATTAAATTTCTTGAAGATCGTATACGAATACGAAATGAAGAGCCCATCAGATATGTGTATCGTATTGCATTCCATTATTAATTCAGTGGAAGCGTTGGTAATAATTCACTTAAACATGTGATTGCTGTCATGATAGAGAAATACACCTCATTGTGATAATGAGGTGTATTTCTCTCGTTTACTCATATGATGCATTCTTTTTGTCTTGATAATATCTTCGCTGAAAGAAGTACAGTATTTTATAATTATGCGTAAGCTTATGTATGTGTGATTTTACGTTCATGTATATTCATTCCCGCATGCCCTCTTTGTCTTGGATTTTTGGAAAAATTTCCTTCTCCAATAATCTTCTCTTCGCCTGTCCTTCCCAAGGGAAATTTTTCCACTGCTCATTCAGATTCTCCAGCATCAGATCAGATTATACATCAGCAGTCGCTCGTCGCTGTTTCCTAAGAATTCCTCGTATATATTCTACGTCTATTCCTTTCATAGCATCCATGACAGATGGGCGTTCTTGCTGAATCTAGGAATAGTACACGCGAATAAATTAAACCTTTAACATTCTTTGAATTTTTCTTTCTTCTTTTGAGGGGATTGAATTTTAATTTCGCGTTAATTATTTTCATTTGATTTACGATTATGAGCAGCTCTTTTAAAGAGTGTGGATTGCAGGATCGATTATGGTCTATTCATGTGAAGTAAGATGCATTTTTTTATAAGTTTTGTAGAATAGAATCAAATGATTGAAGTTGAATTCAGCTTCAGAAATGTTTATTTTTTATTTCCTTCTAATCTAAGTTTGTTATTTCCATTGCTACTAACTTTATTTGTACTCCCATAACTTTTACTCAGAAATATTTCACTCATAAATTGCATACATATCACAACAGAATTGAAAAGACCTTTTTATTATAAGGTAACCCTCAAAAGATTAGATTAAATAATTTTCTTTGAGATCTCAAGAACATGTACGTACAAAATTTCGGATGAATCCAATTCCTAGTATGTCTCTGATTAAATGAGTATTGAGAATATTAAACCTTTTCATTCTGAGATCTATAGTGCCCTCGAAGCAATTTCTATGCTCACACTGTACAAAAAAATAAGCCGAATGCTTTATTACGACTTTGGTAAGCGAAGAAGCAACTCTCATTGATTTTCAATTATTATTTCTGCTGCGGTGTTTTGTAAGTGTAATAAGTGGACAATATTGACAGTCGTTGTTTATTAGTTGAATAAACTCTGATTTATACGAATATTTTGTTTCGTCTTAAGTACCTAATAATTCGGTGTGTCTTATGTATGAAAATATATCAGTCCATTGATACTACGTCTCATAATCTGGTGCGCCTGGGCAAATTGAATATATGATAAAATACATGCGAACATTGGAATTTTCCTTTCCTCCGGCGTTAGGGATTATATTTCTTTATCTTGTACATATAATCCTTCCAACATTAATCGTTAGAAATTGATTTCTCTTAGGATGGAATTAATGTTGCATCCATCGCAGGATATCTCCGTCTTCCGAAGCCAATTTTTAGTCGATGAGGTGTAAAGTGGCGTAAATGCGCTTATCCTACTTTTTCATTTTAACTTCGCTACAAGTTTCTCCCTTGCGGTCCAAAGTTTTACAGAACTAATCCATTTAAGATTTTCATTCCTCTACTTTCAAACATCTCACCTGAGGCACTTCCTTCATTTTTCCTATTCCTTTCTTATTTATCGACTCTTGAATTACTCAGATGCATCCATTCCACATTCCAAGCTCATTTCTTTGTGCTCAATAAGCTCATTAAAAGTTTTCGCGAAACAGAGAATGCGCCCTTAAAATGCGTTTTTTTGCTCTTAATTCGCAGCGATCTTCGTTAATTATTTTATTTTCCGGTTAAGAGAATAATGGAAGAATCTAGGTGGCGTTGATGAAAAGCAGCATTTCGAAGATGTAGCGATGCAATTTAGCGTATGTGGACCATCACATTGACCCTATACGTTTCAGCTATAGATTCCATAATGCTTTGGTATTCCGATTCACTGAACAGGAAAGCGATTTTGGGATAGGTTTTGGGTTATTGAAACTTAGGGAAAGTGGAATAACACTCAGTCGCGAATCCCCAATCCAATGGAAGGGCATGTACATGTACGCCTGCGCTTTGTATATCAGGTATTTTAATAAATTTTTAACCATTTCATAACGATATCTTCTGAATTATATTTCTAATTCCCAAAACCTATATTTTTTAGAAGCTCTGAAACGTTGTTAACGAATTTCAAAATGGTTTTTGGAATTAGAAAAGAAGGTCGTTGTTTGAATCTTCGTAATTTTACCAAAAATATTATCATATTCGTAATAACTATTTTTTACCTCGTCCGTCCAAATATCTCATTTATCTAACTCATAAATAATGCTGTAAATTAGTTCTCTTTCAATATTGGTAGTTACCTTAAAGTCTAATTTAATCGCCTCAAGAATATTATCCAAAGAAATGATTAAGCATTTTGGTAAATGACTTTCCAAATCCTCCTTGATTTGTTTCTCTTTTTCATGTTCATCTGGAACTGTAAAATCCTTTTGTGAAAGATAAATCATATTTGTTTTGTACATTCAAGGAAATTGGAAATTGTATTATGTTGTTCTGAAGGATCATTAATGCCTATTCACTCTTTAGAGGATCTTTTGTGAGGTTTCAAATCGTTTTATCTTGAATTTTATCTTTCGAATATTAAAGAATATTTTCATCGTCAATTAAAAACCGTCTTTATTTATTACGGATGATGACATCTAAACATTTCCTTAAAAATCGTGTTATTTGTTGTGGAAATCTTTCGAAAAGTTTCGTCTTTCATTTCGACTCGTACTCCGTTTCAGCATTACCTGTAATACGGTCTATTCGGGAATTTCAAGCCGAAGGCATTGGTATTTTTAGCACCATCACGCGATGCAGAGGGAACATTCCCTTCGTGCATTGTACGCCGATGAATACACTCGTTTGCTTCAAATCCTCGAATTCCAAGGCGTGGATTTATCCATCAAATGCCCTTTTCCGGTGCATACTCTTTGAAGGTCGACACAAGGGAATCGGGGAACTCCTTTCTTCAATGGGCCGCAATTCGTAGGAGTATTCAGATTGATCATGCCACGAGTTTGTTTTGTGGCTCACACTCAATTGGTGCTGACCTGTTCTCCCTTCATCCAATTTCTACATCCTGATTTATTCGGAAGGCGTTCTAAAGGTGTTAAACTTCACCAAATGGTGTGTTTTTGTTGGACTCGTAAGAATAATTGTGTGGCGAAAAGTTTCTAAATGTAAATATACTCAATGAATATTCTAGATTTGTCTCAAGGAAATTGATGTTCACGTATGTAGAGAAATTACTGAATTTTTTTATTTTTTATGTATGTAAGCTTTTGTCATTCATATCTTCTTGAAGACATACATTTGTCTTCAATTCGTGTTGTAGGTAAAAATCGAAAAAAACAATAAT
Organism: Pantala flavescens; assembly: GCA_020796165.1. Lineage (NCBI taxonomy): Eukaryota > Metazoa > Arthropoda > Insecta > Odonata > Libellulidae > Pantala > Pantala flavescens. Next base: position 53,497,506 of record CM036883.1, read on the forward strand.
GCCATATTCATTTATATATTGCATCATTTTTATAATATTATTTATCATTACTTTAATATTAAAATAAGATACAATAATATTTATCAGTCATTTATTAAAAATTCAGGACTATTACAATCTCCAATGATATGTGGAGTATATATTTATATATAAGAAGTATGTATGTTATTTTGTATTTTTAAAACAAGATATTCTAATCACTTTATATTTATCGTTTTTGTTTTATTTTCAAATATTTTAGTTTTTTAAAGTCCTAATTATTTTTAACCATGTCGAGAATCCTTCAAAAGTTGTGTGATTTATCTAAATTAATTACTTTGCAGAAATGCAGTTATTTTCGATCAAACCATTTATTTCTTTTCGTAGATCAGAGGGCTTTTATCGTTCAATCCGAATCGCACGTAAATATTTGTCTCGAAGTTGATTGATGCTGTTCGAGGGAGTTCATCTTCTCTATTTCCTAAATATATTGTTGGCATCCTTCCTATGTTTGTCCTTTTACGCATATTCTTATTCTATTGATTTCAAATCGAATCCTGGTGGCGTTTACAGTCATCGGTTCTGTTGACCTTAAATTCTTAACTTAATACTTCATTCAATACTTAATCTCATAAAAATACGAGGAATTGAATCGTTGCATGTACTTTTTATCCCACTATATATCTAAAACTTATATTTTTTCAGAAGCTTCTCTTAGTCGTATGTTTTTTCGTTTTCCATTTTCAGCGGAAAAAGTTCCACGACCCTTCCATAAATTCTGGGCAAACCCCAGCTTTGGAGATATGAGATATTTCCCTCACTTCTCAAACAAGTTTTTTCATATTTACTTTTGTAATCATTTATTACTCCTTTTTTCTCAATGAAGCAAAAAATTGCCAATATAGTGTTATGAAAGATAAATCAACAACAGAAGGTTTTGATGAATGTGCACGCAAAAGTATTTTAAGCTTCTCCCAAATTCCTTTTTAATCAGCCTCCGTTTTATTCATAGGCTTCATTGTCACGAATGTGAGTTATGAATTATTTTTTTGTGCTGTGGTAGTCGATGCTTTCCTTTCGTATCGATCCGCGAAATGTCTTCGTTTCTCATCGTACTTCCCTTCGAATATTTCAGTTGAGTGATGCCCTTTTACAGCCGAAGAAGGAGGAAACATTCAAGAAGGACGACAGTCATTTATAACAGGATCATTGGTTGAATGATCTCTTTGTGGATATTCATAGAATATTTGACAGAAAAATCATTCTTCATTCTGTAGTCTGCGTATATCTTCAATTTGATAATAAATTTCTCACTCTTACATTTTTCACCCTTCATCACTCTTCTATTAATCAAACGGAAATAAATGTGACTATATATAGTTCTTGAATAAATATAAGAACCCCTTGTATGCTTCAATTGTCCAGTATCTAAGACCTAACTCTAAGTAAAAGTCCTTTTAGTGAGCAATAATAACATTTAAAACTATAAGATACAGGAGTTAAAGGAAAAGAGAATAGCAAGGACTAGAACCAAAGTCTAATTAACATATTGACGGGCAATATTGTGAAGTTTATGCTCTACCGATTTCTTCATAGTTAATATCTATTTAATACAATCAAACGTGTATTGCATTTTGCTGCCCGCTATCAAATCCTATACTCTCCTTTTTATTTTCTTTACGCTCTTCATTCGCCCTTTGTTCTTTTTCTCTTGAATTCTCAGCTCGGAGGTTAACTGATAATTATCAACCGGTCCTTTTTGTATATATCCCTCCCCAATTTCGCTCAAATTGAGGAAATTCGGGGGGAGATTAATTCAGTCAAAGCACCCGTTTTGGGGACGAAACCATAGTTAACCTTTCGTATTTCCCTCTATTTCACGGTTCCCTTAGCCCGTTTGAGGACACATCTATGGCGACAGAAGGGAACTTGGGGGAAATTCGATTGTCTTTAATCACTTTTAAAATACTCATTTGGTCCATTGAACTGCTTTTCGGACGGGAGCAGTTTAAGTTACGCAACTATGGGCATTGGCCGAGAGTGAAAGCACTCGCTGATTGATGGTGGAATGAACGAGATCGAGTTCTGAAATTTCCTGCTCGAAGACATTAGTCTTTGAGCAATTAGGCCGAGCGTATTGTGCTCTCTTTCTTGCACTAAGAAATTGCTCGGCGATACTTTCTTAAGAGTTGAGAAATTAAAGATAAGATCTAAGTAACGTTTTCTTTGTAAGCCTCTAGGCTCCGATAGAAGGTTTATAAACTTAGTTTTTGCTTATAAACCAGTTGTCGATGTTATAACTAATTGCCTTTAAAACCCGCGAGAAATTAATTGGGCAGTTGCTCAGTGTTTATAAGATAAGTCAATGACATTATTTTATTACTATCTGAAGCGTGGTGATTTTCTTTAAAATACAGAGATTATTTAAGGCTAATTTATGGGCCTATGAGAACTTTTTCATCCTAATTTGAATTTACCGCAGTCTACGATGTTTAAAAGTAAGAACGAATCGAGACAAGGGTCGCTTTTATCTATCGTGAGTATAATATGTAAGTTATGAATTACGTCAAAAACTGTGAAGTAATACTTTACGTGAAGAATTCCTGGCTTAAGGTGATGACGGTTTTTCTATAGCTGATAGCTTTCCTAGATCTAATTCCAAGAACCATTCCATGTTAGATTTCTCATTGGAAAAATCAAAGACTCGTACCAAAAATATAATAGCCATATTCTTGCTCGAATGTTCTTTCTTTTCTATTAGTTCAGTGTCTTGATTTGGGAAGGAGATTGAAAACTTTCTGTCCTTCGGCAATTCTTCAGCTATCAACTTCCCATTTTTCCTCTCCCTATATATTTCTCCGCTATGACATTTCTCTCCGTCGCGAAATACGGGTCATTTCCGCGAAGTAATCGCCTCTTTGGATCCCTTTTCTTTACGTCCGTTCGTAAAATATAATATTTTTACCGAGACGGTGTTTTTCGAACTGCCTTTGGACGCAGTTCTTTACGACTCGAGGTTGTTTATTCCAAGGAAACGGGGAATAGCGTTCGTTTTTTGAAGCAGGTGGTTTGGAATACGTGAGACTTTTTTTCTCTCTCTGCGAAAGCTCACTCGAATGCGCGGAGAGAGCGACCCCCGCCTCGGGAAGTGGACTCTTCCAAAATAGAATCACTGCGCGAGGCCCGTGTATTTACAGCGGTATCACTCTATTCGCCTTTCAATGAGCGCTCTAATTAATTGGCGGACAAAGGACGCGATCTTTACACCGGGTTTCACCGAAGGCGTGTCCGCGAAAGGAATTTTTCTCACGCGTTTGCGGTTCTCAAAAGACACGGCCTCTTTCGGCGCTTTCAAGATCCACGGCGTAGAAATGCTCATTGTGTTGTAGTAGAAGTGTTAACGATAGGGTTCTGCGGGATTTGAAGTTTAACCGTAAAGTGGAAGGAGTTTTCAGCTGTATTGTTGTAATGGTGAAAGCTAATCCAGTGCGGATTTACGAACTCTTAAAAAGGCTCAAATCTCCAAAGTAGTGTGGAAAAAGATTGTTTGCTCAGTTTGCGGAATAATTTATGGTTTTATTTCAAAGTCAATTAAATTTCGAATCCTTGATAATTATTTACCATATTCCTCCAGTAAACAAGTGAGTGTGTGAGCATGTTCACAAATGATATTTCAAGGTGACTAGCATTTCATCTTTCACATAGATAGATAAGAAAATTTATTAAAGGTATTCTTGTATAAAGTACAGATAGCTTTACAATTTTATATTCGTTTATCATCTTACAGCCACTATTGATTTAGCGATGAATGAATTTAGATCTAAACATTTATGGAATTGTAGAGCATTCATACAATAAATATCAAGTTTCATTACAATGATCAAAAATTGCTTGTATTGTTGTCATGCTGTCGCAGTTCAATAAGCGGTCCTTTCCCTGAGGAACAGCGCAAATGAAGGTATATCTTTCTCCTTCTATCAAAGAAAGAAATGGTTAAAATTTGCTATTCATCTTCTAGAAGAATAAGGGTGTTACTCATTATACCGTTTCCATATTTATGACTTACCCACGTGTCTAATTTGGAAGTAGCATCTAATTCGATATCTCTCGCTGAACGATATTCTCTTTCCGTTAACCTTATACCATCGGCAGCTCATTACAATTTAGCTGATAAAACTCTTAATTTAGAAATATATTGCGTCGACACTCGTTTTTGCGTAAAAACCGCCTTCTCTTTTGCACGAGAATTAGCATGAGAAAACACCATAAATAAATTAATATGAAAACTTTCGAGATAAGGCGGTGGAAGTGGTGGTGGTTGATTTATAGCCCTTGGATCATCACGCTAGAGAGTCAACGGGCGTTATTTTAAAAGAGGCGTATCCTTCACGAATACTTACTCTTATTCGTAGAATTAATAAATCGTGGGATTGCAAAACCTTTCCATCGATCCGTAGCGGGTTGCTGCAGGGAAATAATTTTGCATGAGGAATTTCCATGCGAAATATTGATTATGTGTGTATAGTGTAATAATCTCCTTCAATACGTCTCGAGTTATGGGCATAGTTACCGCAATTCATTCTCACTAAATATGCTGCGGCAATTCAAAGACCTATATTATCTCCTGAGAATTCTATGGCCTCGAATCATTCTTGTTCCAGAGCAGCTAAAAATATCGCTATTCAGCTAGGTAGATATATCATTTGGAACGTAAGACTAAAGTCTTGTTATTGAAATAATCTCAGCTTCTTAACTTCAGAGAATTTGAATATTTTTGTGTAAATTATGATCGTATGAAAGTAATATAAGTATAAATCATGATAGAGTAGAACCTGATACTGTTTGTGTGTCAGTTTCCTTTTTACAATTCACGTGATGATAAAACGAAACCATTCGTAGTTTTTATTAAATTCCAATGCTCAACTACATTATCGAACTATTCGACATTTAATTTTTTTCGTTGTTGTATCTATCTTCAATATATCAGTTATTGTTTTTTGATTAGTAAAGTATTTGTCACTACATCATTGTCTTTTAAATTTTTTACGGAAAGAAAAAAAGGAAGAATGACCGGGTAAAGAAATAAGCCCATTAATCGATCGAATCTCTGCTCATAACAGCACTTAATGATAAAGTGATTTTAGCGTTTCTCTTTCATCGTGGAAGACACCACCACAGGCCCTCTCTCTCATAGGAACTGAATTCTGCGGTTCTATTAAAAGAGCGTTTAAATGCAGCAAAGCGCGTTAGCGGCGTGCATCAGAAGAGGCGAAGAGAGGAAAAACCTCAACGAGGGAGGCTCTTCCCACCGCGAAAAATCCGCCGGATTCAAGGGGCTCATAATTGATTTACCTGAAGACCAAAGGGCGTAATGGGATTAGAAAGGTTCACGACGGCGGACAATTTTCCCACTCATCTGGCGGCGCTGCCTTCCATCTGGATACTCCTCTATTTATAGTGTTCGAGGAATGACGGGGGCGTAAGAGGTTTTACGTTCATCCCATGTTTTGGCTTCTTCATGGCATTGGGATGCGCGCACAGGATGATCCCGGTTTTAAAGCGGCCACGCCCCCTGCTGGAGCGTCCAATGGAAGCTGCCTTCCACCCTCTGCGATTTGCATTACCCCGGTTACTGGATTCGTAAATTTCTCCCTTGGCAGATTCCAAGCGTACCATTAGATTTATTATTATTATCATTATTTGCATAAAGACCACGGAAACTCTCGTCTTCGGTTTGCATTTCTTATCCTTCTCACGTATCTTATTTTTCCTATTCTTTTTCTCCCTTACGTTCACTTTGAACCTGGTATCTTCATCACATCCCACTCTCACTTAAAGTTCAATTTGTGTTTCTTTTTCTGCATGTGTTACTCTTCGTGTTCAGTATATCCGCGCCTTTCATAAATTGATATTTACGTACGCTATCCATTGTATTGTGAAATTTACAAATTGTGTTATTCTTATCTTCTTCTATGTGTATGTGTCTTTTTAGTATCTTCTTAATATCATTTTTGTCTGAAACGTTCGTACAGTACCTTTAGTTTATTCCTGTGTCGTAGTGCCTTATTTTTTTATACAGAAATAAATTCCTTATATTGACAATGAAAAAAAGATTTTCTTTGTAACATTAGTTGAAATAAATCAGTTTTACTGTGCGATTTCTGTACTTCTGTCGGGTATCTTATTTTGCATCAATCTCAAGCTGAGTGGTTTCAATGAACCTTATTGAACTTGTTCTCATTTCGGTTTTACCACTGGAGATCTGAATTACTAAAAACTAGGTTAAGTGATTTATGGCTTTTAAATTTTGCCGACGAGAAACAAACATGAGTTCCACAAATTCTGGTCTACGTTCGCTAAACGTGGCATGTGCCACTTCACTGCAAAAAAGCCGTTTTTATCCGTCATCAGCATCTCAACGCTGTTTCGTAGCGTCTGCAGTTGGCTTGAGTACCGGAGAGATTTCTAGCGGGTGTTGACCGCAAGATAAAACATCGCTTTATTCCGTGAGCATTCCGCCCCCAGCGAATCTTACGATGCATGAGAACCCGGTTTTTTCCCACTCCTCAAGAGGCTATCAATGCTTTAATTTTTGTACTTTGAACGTTTACTGCGTAAGGACTGAAAAGCATTGCTTCCGGAATTTTCATTCCGATCTCGGCACGGGAAGTAAATGTTATATAAATTACTCAGTTGATATTTTCGCCTCTCTAACGTACATATTGACTAGAATGAGGACTCCTATTGTAGCGTGTATTATTGGGCCGTCCAACGTATCTATGGCTGTCCGTGAGGAGCATCACTACAAGAGAATGAACCGAGTGTAATTTATGATACCTCAACTGGTATTGAGAACAGAAAAAAGAATTCGGAAACATTGGCTTTCAGCAAACCCTCTTACTACGTAGAAAGGTTTTTCTCTCCGTATTTTCGACGTGAAGTGATACCCTCTAAACGAAGAGAAATGGGAAACGTGCTGTATATTTTCTGTGCATCGTGTTTAGTCTGAGTGAGTTATGCACCTAGGAGAGGAGTCGTGTCGCCAATATATGGTATTATGGTCCATCTATTCACCATCGCCAACATTTTTTCCAATATATTCATCAAAATATTTTGGTTCCGTCCCCTTTACTTGTGTCATTACTTTAGCTTCCCTTCCTCATCAACGAATTCAACGTGATAATTTCTCTTCTTCTCGTCGCCATGTAAATAATCCAATGATCGATGCGCGTTCGGCCTTTTCGTTGACTGTAATCGCATCATTGGCGTAATTTACGGGAACGCTCTTCATAAATTAGGCGACGTTCAAGATCCGTAAACAAGAAAGAGAAATGCGACTCTCATTGTGACCAGGGTAATGATGTGGTCATAACAACGCGTTGCCGGCTGTATTTCTTGGAATGAGATCAGCTATTCTTTTATGCGATGATGCACTTGTTCGGGGTGAATTTTATCACGATGAAGCTGCGTGGATGAAGCAATATGTCATCGCACGAATGAAGTGTCCTGTCGTCTTCACGTGTTTTTGGTCGACGTTTATTCGAAAATCAACCTCTGTGGTTGCTATGAACACCATTTCTAGCTAATTGTCCAGTTTGCAATGAATATATTCAAATGTTTATGATAAATTCAAGATCTGATGTAGATTTTTTTATTTTATGGCCTTTGAAATTTTAATGTGGCCTCTGTATATTTTACTGATATTTAACTTGTAATTACCGATGCTTGTATAGTAGAACTCTTTGATAAGGTAGTCAATTCTTTTTGCTTCGAGTGAATATTGAATGCAAATAAAGGAACCTTTTTGATTTTCACAATGTCACAAATTTTCCCCTGCGTTACATGATAAGCATTAAATATTAAATCCTTAAGTTATTGATGAAAAACTTACATCTTCTTTCAAAGGAATGATTTTATGCTGTTATAATTATTGATTATTTGACAATAATAACATAAATTTGTTTTTAAAAAATATGGGTAATCAGTTATGGAGGAATTAATGTTTTAGTAAAATGTATTTTGTAAATGATATTTGTGCTATAATGTGATCTTTTTATCATTTGAATTTGATTGTAAACTAACGAGTCTCTTTCTTTATTTTTCAGGTATGTTCATTTGTTTCCAGTTCTCTCTGGTGAAATTCAAGGTAGAGTACCTATATTTTATTCGATAGGTTTCCTTGATTAATTCCTTAAGAAGTTATGTCCTGTCCTAACTATTTTTTACGTTCAATTACTAATTTTTTGTGTTCCTTCGTTTCTTCAGTGCTTTCTATTCACCAGTCGAATCCAAACGTAGTTGTTTCTTAATAAGATCGAGAGTATGAGGTATTGCGTTGAAAGTTAGATAACTCGGCTGCCTAATTAATTGGGGCACATGAAACCTAATCTGGAAAAAAGTTTCGCAGCAGTATGGATGGTTCAGATGTAGGATTCCAAAAATGGAGACGTGAGCTCTCGTTAATTAAAAACGTACCATCTTTGTATGTCATCCGGCGCAAAAATAAATTCATTTTCTGTTCCGTGGCTATTCTCCGCTTATATATATTTTTTCGCTGTTATTGAGTTACGTTAAATTTTTACGAGAGATACTATTAACCGACTTTCCAGCTATTTCAGAACTTAACTAATGAGGCATATTATTATTTCAGTGCATTACTTTTTCATAGAATATTCTTTTGAGACTTTACGTATGTGTGTAATAACTAGATTGTGACACATGTTTGTAGCTGAAATATACCAATATTCACTCTATTTCTAATTATCAGTATCGTTAGAATACGTTAATTGGTCGATTTAGCTTCTCCGATTACTTCTCTTCTTAAAATAGTTTTTTAAAATATTTATCTCTTATCTTTTGATAAATTTCTTTAAATTTATCTCTGTTTCGCTTGGAATTGTTAAGCATCGTTGGTATCAAAATACAAATTTATAAGGTAAACATTTTCTCTTTTAATTTCTATAAAAGGATTCCTACTCATTAGTATTTATAAGCTCATCAAAAATGATTCATGAATACTAATAATCTTACCCTGTAAACTCCGTTTTTAGGATTACTATTAATGAGTACATAATAATCACAGATAATTTCTGCATCTACTAATTATAGTTTTTATTGAGATAGATGTGATCTGATCAGTCGTATTTGAAGGAAAGAAGGCTATTTTACTCTATATTTATCAAGTTTCCAATCAGTAATTATCATTCAAATGGAATAAACCCAAATAAATAAATCCATTTGGTATCCAATGAAAAATGGCTCGGAAATTCTCGCTGTTAATATATTTCCAGATTATATCGTGTTGCTCATGGACAAGTAGATTATCATATTAAAATTTTATTTCGAGATTTTATTAAATATTCAACTCTTAATCGGTTTCTACTGAAAGAATTGAATTTAAAAATGATAAAATAATAATGATTAATAGATCAAGGCTTTTAAAATTACGGTTTCTTTAATGATCAATTATAAGTCTATTTAACCCATCGTCAAATCTTAATAATACTTCATATATACTTATTAAATGCTGTATATGTATACCCATTTATATATGCTGTATACCCATTTGACGTATGTAAATAAGATGGTTTATTTAGTATCATTCTTCATCATTCTTCTCATTCTCTCATTAAAGAGTGTATTCTCTTCGTTTTATTGAACTATGTAATAATTTTTTTATGTATTGTCTTTATTTATTTGAACTATTTGATAAACCAGTAAAGAAAAGTTATAAGAACAAGCAATAAATAAACCATATAATTTCTAGAATAAATTAAGCAACCGATACGGAAGGAAAATTGACTGAAACTTTCCAAACTCTATCTATGGACTTGCTCCTCATCTAGGAATCGGAAATGTGAAATTAACATTCGTTCTATTCCCTTCCTCGAAATTACTCTGCTAAACCTCTTCGATTGGGGCGCCATCTTTCTTGTGCGCCCGCCTCTTGGGTGTCTCTCCCAATGTCCTCATTTGCCCTTCCAGAGGCTGCTTCCAGAGCAGAGCCTTCCAAAGGGTCGCCCTTTCCTCACCATTCCATCTCGTTCGAGTGGCTAATTAAAACAACCCCTTTCGAGATTTGTCGCTTCGTCGCCGTCACTTTTTGCCCTCTTCCTTTCTTGGACCAACTTGTTGGTGTCCCCACTTTTTCTTGGAAACTTGTCCCTTCTGCACTCGAAGGATCCTCCCTCTTCTCCGGTTGCCGAAAAAAATCTACACCATTCTCCTAACTTAACCAATGTTATTCCTTTTGGTTGCGATGCTATTTTCTGCGGAATCTGATGGATAAAATTTGGTCTTCGATAAATGATCTGGTGATGAGGATCTTTGACGAGTGGCGTCGAGGTGTTATCATTCCGCCATAAATAAGCTGGATCTTCCGAAGCTTTGGAATTGATGCTCGTCGATGGTCGAAAACGAATCAACGCTTCGATTACTATGCAGTATTATGGAACGATAATGAAGCTGCTTCCAAGGTTAAGCTACGACGGATTAATTAAAACTGAAATAACATTCTGACGTCGACGAACGATAGTACACGTAAATATTTTCACAATCCATCGTGCTCTTAAGCCTTTAGCTCAATTAAACCTAGCTGAAATTCTCATTATTTAGGGTTGAAAAATGGCTATAAGAATATTAAATTCTATATAAAACAAAATTCAGTCATACAAACGATATACTGAAACATGTATCATGCAGAAATGTTTAGAGCAACAATTCTGAATCAAAAAAAATACGCGAATTTTTTAACGCTTAGAATATTACTATGAATGTTGTTCTTTTTTAGAAAATATGCTGGCACTAAACTTAAATACTACTAATTAATTATTCTTGTTTTATTAATTAGCTTACTTTTCTTATATCGAAAAGGTGATTACCAGAAGTTGTCAAAGAACAAAATCAATCTAATATAGAATTACTTTTGTAAACGGATCTATCGAAACAATCATTTTAGTGCATTCAAATAGATAACTCATTTTACACCAATCGAGAATCCCTTTTTAAACAGTTTTCCGAGTTTGAAATTTAATGAAAGAAGCGCGAAAGCATTTAAAATTGCATTTTCTCTTTGTTTATATTCAGGCTCAAATTGCAATGATTAGCTTCCAGTGCTCGATAATTAGTTTACTTTAAATTTATTTCGATGGCTTATTTTCTACATGAAAGAGTGCTCATGATCATTGTATCAAACGAGCAAAACCAAAAGGTTTATATTGATTTGCGAGTGTTATTTTTCGTCCCTTTAACGGCATTGATTGTTATAATTGGTTGGATCGTTGACAAACGGGAAAACCGCTTCGTTAATTAGTACAGTGGCTAAGCACCCCCTGCCACCGCTGAAATATCAATCTCCCAATTTGGATATTTCATATTTGGATATCCTTAGGCGTAAAAGGGCATTTACTGTTGAAGGGACACAGGAGTGACCCTCATAGTTCTCATTATCTATTCAACCATTCACTATTGTTACTTTGTTGTGAATCTTGAAGATGGTTGGAGATAATGGACAAATTAAAGTTTTTTGAGTATTTTATTGGTGTAAATGTTTCATCACAAGTTGGCTGTACTTATCGTTTCTTCACGAACGCTATTAATTTGTCTTTATTAATAATAATAATAAGCGGAACTGTTTGAATTAGAAGAACCGGTGTACAGCAGCAGCATGTGGATATTGAGAGCTGTTAAACCTAAAATATTGTGAAACTCATATATAAGGAGAATAATTCATGACTGTAGGATTGAAAATTAGGAAATTCTATGCGAATTCACTTTAACTTAACTGCACTGGATTCCGCTAATTGTAACAGGAAAAAACATATTATCACAGCAACGCAATGTTACGTAAGAAGCAGCATTCTTGCCTTATTAGCTTTGTGGTAAAATATGCGCATGGCAGCTCCACTCTTGTCTTTCTCATTTTCCACGTAATTATACTCTCCTATGATGTGTACCAGCTTAAATGAGTTGCTCCGAACGATGCATTTTGGATGTTAATTCTCATCCTCAAGAATAATGTACGAGCATCCAGGGTTAAATTGCTCGATACGTGCAGCTTTTTTATTCATCAATGCATGAATTAATAATTCAGCATTCAGCAAGAATTTTATTAATCTAGAAAATTACTTTCCCGAATCACTGGATGGTGTTTGCGTTCATTCATGAATATTTTAAAGGATTCTTGTTCTATATTCGGGTGAATGACTTAAAGAGCTTAAAATGTTTTCTTTTTTCAAATTAAGTTATGTTTCACTAAATAAATACTACACATTTAAATAATTGCTTTTTTATGTTATAAATTAAAAACATTATCAATTATCGGAGAGTTGAAATTATTCACATTTAGAAGTACATTAAGGTTAGTATTTATTTATTTATACGGAATCAATATAAATATTTTTTTTCATGTGCGTAGGTAGACCGAATTGAACTCCTTTCTACCTAATGTCTTGGAGATAATCATTTTATATTAAATTATTTGTTAAGTAATTGTTAATAAAGTGAGGTCACTTTGGTCAAACGGGAAAGTTCGTCCTAAGTCAAGTTAACCTTTCTTTCATTTAAAAGTGAGATATTATGATAAAACTAATGAGAAACATTTATTTTAGTTTTCACTTTATTATATGATATAAACAGTTCAATAATCATTTCTTCCATTAAGAATTACTGCGGTAAAGTAGTAACTGCATCGGTGAAGGTTGAATGCTAATTAATTCTAATCTATTTTAATATCTATTTTAATATCCTAATTAAATAGATGTGATATTATTAAATAAAATCGCATTTCACCTTTCCTGGTCCATTTCTTAGAATTTTATTATTTTTGTTCGCAAAATCAAATACCAATTTTCTTCACCGTTATTTTTTGTGATATAGCCAACTCCATAATTTCACTCGGTTTTTATTTGGTCTTTTGATAACCATTTCGCATATTTATCAAATTATCCGCTGATTCTCTTTTACTTCCAGATCATATTTTTTAGGGAATTATTTACTCGGAGTTTCTTCCGGTGACGCATATTCTTTGGGAACTCTGAGGATAACACACAGCGAACAGTATCGTTCGAAACGTTTTAAAAATGAAAATTCATTCGACATCACGGAAATTCTCCTCTCTCTATTCATAACTCGTCAGCAGCAACAGGGGTTAACAGCCGAAGGGGAAAAAATGGAGAGCACGTCCCCGGCTTATTAAATTCCATTCTTTCGACACAGTCTCTCCCTTTGCATCATATTCGTCCCCTATTTTGTGCGCTCGCATCCCCCGAAAGTTTAGCCCCCATTCATGGCGAATCCAACTGGAAAAATGCACGTTTCGTGTCTTCTCGGTCAATGGGTTTAGGTTTAAATGGATTTGAGGGTTTGCTCGAGATGAATACACCTTAATTTTCTTTTAGATCCATCCCCTCGTTAATTGTCGCATAGCTCTTGCTAATTTTCTGTTTCGTAATTCTCTTCCTTTTATACTTTATCCACGTCTATTAAGCACTCATAAATTCAGATGGTTAGGTTGATAATATACATGTAATCCAGAACATGCCAAGACTGTTACTAGTTACCCTAAAATACATAAATATCACTACTATTTCTCAATTTCTATGCCCATCGTTTCATTTGTTCTAAGAAATCACGAAGGGAATGTCTGGAAACTATGAATGGCTGTGGAAAATCTTTTATTTTTAACGATGAACGTACCAGAATTGAAAGATGGGAAATATAATTTCATTACCTTGTGAAAAGAAAATTTTTCAAATTCAATTAAAATTGGGAGCATAAAATATCTTTTGTGGATTCATTTACATTAGTCGTATTAATAGATAATGATGCGGCAATGGATCGTTTAGTCAGGGAACGCGTTTCAAGTTTGTTAGTTACTGATTGTTAACAATTTCTTTGGGTTCAGAAGTGGAATGAATGGTTAAGGCAGGACAATTTTTCCGTAATGAATGAATGGTGGAAATATTTCCTTTACGAGTAGAATGAATGGTTAGTTTTTCAACAGAACCTCTGTAAATGTAGAGTTATCAACACACCGCTGTCTTATTTATGAATTTGGAGTGTAAATGTCCTATGAGTTGTGATTACATTGTTAAAAATGAACGTTGATAGAAAATAAAAAGAGGATTTTTGCCTTTTTATCTTCTCCTTTGCTAAAAGAAATTTTTTATCAATTCATAGAAATTTTCTCTTTAAAATGAAAAGTTAATATCGCGTATTTCATCTTTATGAATTGAATCTTCACTCTAATATTCTAAAGTTCGTTGTTTTTTGCATTTCTTATGCATAGGTATCATGTTATTTGTAATATCTTTTAATTAATATTTAATAATAAATAAATATATCGTGGAATCACTGCTTTCCTTGGCGGAATATGAAGTACTGAAAAGGTACGTGATTTTTTCTGTTAATAATATGTAGGACTAGAAAAGTTCCGCTTCACTGCACTTGTACTGTCAGAACAAAAATCCTAAAAACTTCAGCGTATAGAAGTTTTCGAGTCTGAAATGTTGTAAAAAAATTTCGAACCGTGAATTTAAACTCTTCTGGTAGTCAACAGATAGTCAAATATGAAGAATTTTCTATTATACTTTCCACAGAATTTTTCAAAGCTATGTATAATAAGTTATAAAGCCATGTTTAATTTTACGAAAGTTATAATAAATTACTATTTTCTCGTTGGAAGAGTCTGTAACTTAAAAATAGGCGTTTATTTTCATCTCGTAGTTGTCTAATTTGTGCTACTTTTATTAAAATAAACGGCAGTTTAATACTTATCTCAGAGATAACCTCCGGTTCAGCTACAAATGCGCAATAAATTACGTTTTGATCGCAGGACGAGCATTATTGCGTATTAATGACGCGTACTTATCGGAAGAGAGCGGTCGAGTTTATTTACGTTTTGTTTAAAGAGAAATATTAAGGGCATCACAGAATTCGAAATTCTTTTTCGATTTAAATGATACTATAAAGAATTTTTAATTTCTATACACATATCGCTTACAGATCTAGAATTTATGATTACTTTACATGGAAATATGATGGTAATGTTAATGGATCCAATTATAAATATTATGAAGAAAATAATTACACATTAAGCTGTGATATCGTTTTACAGAATCTTATAATTGACTGTCGGATAATTTGTTTTATTATAGATTATTAAATGGAATATGTATTACCAATTTCAGAATTTAATGAAGTGAAATAAACTTCTTCTTCGTGATAATTTATGCAGAATAGGTGCAGGAACGATGAGTAAATTAAAAGAAGGTATTAAATAAGCATTGCTTTATTTAATAAAGGTATTTACATTTTATGATACATGATCTACTTAATCTGTCGCTAGGAATTTTCGTGTGATGTTGCATATAAGGTTTTTTTATACATGTAAACATTAAGACAATAATTACAAAAGCATAAAGAAACGAATTTACTTATAGGTGTCAGTGCTACCCCTTGCGTTGAATTGACGAGGTCATTCATTTCATTCGTCTTCATGAGCTTCCTATGCCAAATCGTTTATTGACGAGTCTTATTCGTCATCAGATTTTCAACATCATGTATATTCAAGATATTAATCTTTTTATTGTTAGATAATTATAATCCATATTTAAATAAGTTGAATAATAATGTCTCATGAAATTCGAAGCAATAGAATGAATAAATTTATTTTTTACGGGAAATGGTCACCGAGTCTGAGAGAGAAGTGTAAACCTGTAACATGCAATTTTCTTCCTAGCAACTACAGACATTTTAAAGTTTATAATTGTACGCTAAATATATTGAAAGTTTGAGGATAGACCGTTCAAAGAGGTTTTGTAAATAGAAGATATTCTTAGAACAAAATGATGAAATACGTTTTGACAAATTCTATCGCCGTACTAGTCACGGAATGCCGTAACTTCATCGTGTAATCAATCTGATGAGCAGAGCAAATGAATCCCTTTGAAGATCTTTCTTACATCAAAAGTATTATACATGTGTATACCTTATTCTTGTTTGTACATCGCAGCCGAGAGACTCGTTCCCACTTGAGATTGTTTAATGTGGCGAATTATCCTTCGCATTTTGGAAACCATTCGTCCTTGGCTATCGTTTCTTACTTTCCTGAACAGTCATTTGAAGTACCTGAAACGAGAAGAGGATATTTCAAAATAATATATCATGTTTTAAGGACGAAGTATAAGTGAACGGATCTATTTTAATATTAAGACGCAGCTGATAAGGCGCTTTGCAGGGTTTTTAGTAAACATAGAGATTGTTCGTGCGACCTTTATTCCGAAAATTACAGTACTGCGCTAAATTCTTGGTTTCACGATCATAGTAAAAGTGCGAAGTGGAATAAGTTTTAGACTAGCTAGGAACCTTTTGCAAACAGTTTGAAATGTGAATAGTAAATTACATGGTTTCAATCCTTCGACATCATCAAAATATTATATAGCTTTTATGCAATCAACAACGCTTTGGTATTTAAAGGACAATGACAAGCTCAATCCTACGCAACTAAATAGGGAACCAAGTAACAGAAGATCAAATGAAAGCTAAGTAGGAGTGCATTTGAAAGATGCTCTAAAGCCATTGATGAAAACATGAATAGTTTCATCATGAAAACATTTCATGTAGCCAAACCTCTAGTAGAAATATAGATGTGGATGAAAAACGAATGAGATCCAATGATATTGAGATTTTAAATTGAGGTGAGAGATATGGATTTGAGAATGAAACAAATGATCTGGAACCGACAAAATCTATGAAGATATTCTAAAAACCTTTAAAAGAAATCAGAAGAAAGCGTGATGGAATAATAATAAGGGAAATTAACAAAATCAGAACCCAGGAATGGGTTTTTGGACGAATGAAACGGGCGTGACAGTAAAAAATCAATAAAGATAAAATTATGTGAGTATCCTTAAATATAAAGATTACTCTCATAATTTTGTCTATATATTTTAGCTTTCTCTATCCTGGTCCCTAAATGCTGACAAGGAAATGATACCAAAGGATACTGCCAACGTATGTAATCAACCTTCCAGGTTATCGATTCTGCAAAATTAAATTTTCTGTTGACTGGAAATCATAGTTTGACTAAAATTTATACATGATGCATCTCGATAAGGCATATCGAGTATATAAACTGATTTACTTTTCTCTTCTGTGGCATTCAAGGATCCAATTTCGAAATGGTGAATTTAATGCATCATCCCAAATCCAGGAAAGGAAAAGAATGTGCTAAAATATATCTATGAACTACATTGATACCTAGTAGCTACTCTGAAGATGAAGAATGCAAGAAAAATTGGTTGAAATATGCAAGCTATATCCTTGCCTAAGTACATAAAGTACACAACAATGAAACTGGAAGAATTGAAATCTTAATTTTGGGAAAATTGAACACTGCATCATATGAAACTGCTTGAGGAGAATATCTTTCGTGTTTTTACTAAGCAATAGGCTCAGTAATAACATTGGTTGGAAGAAGTGGTATCATAGATACCAAAATAATTAATACCATGGCCAATGAAGACTTCTAACTGGAACAAACTTCTACCATGCACCATGAAAATATGTTTGAAGAAAAATAAAGAGCCGTGTTTTAAATACAGGCTTTGAACACTCTTAGATAATTTGGCAGTCTGCAGAACAGTGAATTTGGCCACAATAATTATACAAAGTAGTCCACCATTCTCAGAAGAATTGTGGTGTAGGGGAATGTTGAGAATGATATTATGACAGAAAGGATAAGAAATGCAGAAAAAATTATAAACAATATAAAACGAATTCTAGAAAAGAAGAACAGCATGAATTTAATCTTCTACTGAGATACACATGTGTGTAATTATCATTAATCTACTTGAAGGCGAAAGATGAAATGAAATGAATGGTAGAATACCAAAGATAGTGCAGATAGAATGGCCAATGATTCTGATTATAATGAAGGTTTGTCGCCTCATTTCAAATTATTTAGTTCCTCTTTCAATTTAATACCATCCGTAAGACAACAGTCTTCGTTGTTTATCACCGATTGCTTTCAGTGTCTATGAATATTTATAGAGAATTATTATTAATTAATAATAAGCAAACTGATTGTATAATATTCTTAGGAAAATCATTTGATAATATCAAATCCGCCTGCCTCAAAGATTTCATCTCTTAATAGAATAATAATACTCACATTCTCAAATATTTGATAAATTTAGTTCTCTAGCAAAGGAAACGTAGAAGGCGTTGAAATCCATTCGGTGAACACAATCACGCTTCTCCATCATACGGTAATGTAAATTTGCGAAACACATGGCATCCTAAAATTGAAAAAATAATAATTAGGCTGAATAAAAAAAACTTACTTCTGCTACACAAACACTGTCAAAGATACCTTGTCGATATATTATAACGGTGTATCTTAATTTGTGTGTCATAATCTTGAAAAATTGTTTAAGGTGCAAAAAAATTTAGCAAGGAATGGTAAATATGTATTGTAAAAATAATTTTAATGTTAATAATCACTAAAAATAAAATCTATTGTGGTGTACAAGAAAGGCATTACCTCAGAAACCTTGCAATTACAAAGTATAAATTGATCTACTGTTTATGAATTTTAAATTTGAATAATAAAGAAATCATGATATTTAATCTCCCGCTAAACATTTATCTTGTTTCTGATTGGCTGAGGCTAATACCACCGTTGTCAGTGCAAGTGTTTTATTATTAAACTTCATATCAACTATTTCTTTGCCCAATTAAGGAATGAATACCTCTAAAATTTCTCTCTTCTTTTATGTCGACCGCGAGTAATTGCGGTTTTCTTCAATTTGGAAGAATAAGCGGACCATACATCATGAAAATAGTAATCATACTCAGCAAGACTCACGTAGTAGCTAAAAATCATAATAAATACTAGTATTAATATAATTTTTATCGGTTACGATGGATCTCATGTTTATTTTTAAAAATCTAATTGTAATTTTAGAATCCCCATGGTGTCAGTCGCAGTTCCCAACAGCGTGATGCAAATCTCACTATCTCCATGCATCCCACCGCGTTAACATCATCCCTGTCACTTGCTATTTAATCGTGTTTCTTTAAATAAAGTAACGAACACTGAGGTTACGAGAGCTCTAAATCGAACCGTCATACCACGACGGATTGCTCTGTTAATAAAGACCACTTCTGATTCTCAAATAATAAGTGTATTTCAACAATATTCAACGAGCCCATGCGCATGAATTAGCGGAGGAAAGTTGGCTTTTGCTCCAAATCATTGTTATTCAAGCTTATTTAAATATTTAAGACATATATCGTGACAAGAAAGATAATCTAGGTTTTCGTTTATGTTCGCTTCCTAACAATCATTAGGTGAAATTTTCGAAGCAAATTTTTGTAAACACAGCAAAGGGCATTCGAAATAATTTCTGATAGGACTTGAAATCTTACCTAAATTTTTCCTTTGAACCTCTTGTCCTCTCTCAAAGCCATTTTGCTTCAGCTACACTCTCATGGCGAAGTCAGAATGCTATCCTCAACCAAACTGCCAGATCTCATATGTTCTTTGATAACAACTTATAATGCGAAATCATTTCGTCCACGAGGAATAGCCAAGATTCCATTGCGAAAAGATTCACGCGAAATGGCGTAACACAACGAAGGAGACTTCTCGACGCACATGCTAGGAGAACTAATTTTGCTCCCAGAAAAGACCCGCCAAGCTAGGGGGACACTTTGAAGCATTACTTTGCCCTCTGTCGGGATGAATCATAAAATAGAACGCTATGGCAACGAGGCGAGTCGAATTGTATCCACTGTTCTTCGTTTAAGAGTCCATAGTATAGAGCCCCGGTAGCAAATTAATTGGAAACAAACCTCAATCACCTCTAAGATTAGATGCATACAACTATATATTTTAGCGATAGACGAATAAAGAATGGAATAATGAGATCGGAATGACTGCGTTAAATGAAAGCTAGCTGGCGAAACTTTGTAGTGGAAGGGAAGCACATCTTTCAAATTATTTTAAATATATTAATATATTCTATTTATTCTATACTAGTATACATTTATCTCGAAAGTGCTTTCGTGGGATTCGTTCACTTGACATTGTAGCCAAATTTTAGCTCGGTTTAATTAGTCTCAGCGTAGTATTAGCGTCTACGTCTCATTCCGATGAAATCCAACTAAACGAGAAGCCTCATGTAATACTGAAAGGGCCAAAAAACTGCAAGGTTTATTTTGACCGTATCACGCCGGGAGATAGGCTGGAAATTTCGTGTTACTATGATACACGTCCTGCCAAACCTAGGATGCATTTTGGATATTGTTTTACAAAACATCACGCCAAAACTAGTAACAAATTGCTATATTTATCAGTTTTTTCTTTTCGACCAATGCATGCAAATAATATTTCATTTTATCATTTGCATGCGTTTTTTTTGTTTTAGAAATTTTTAAGGCTTCGAGTTTATTGGTATAATATTTTCTAATTCTGCGAAGCCGCGAAATTTAAAGCGCGAAGTTAGGGGGGAACACTGTATTTAAGTATTAATTGTATATACATCATTCTTTTTATTGGCTCTTTCCTTGTTATAGATCCTTGGGGAATGTGAATATATCCACTCCTTGTCCTTATGACTTAAGATTTTTTTAAGAAGACGTTTTAGCATTATAATGATGCGTAGGCAGGAAAAGGACTTAGCGACGGGAAAAAGTCAACGTGATATTCTGAGATCGGTCGCATATTCCGTTTGATGGATCAGTGGAACTGGATGTCTCATTGTAGGACTCTAAATCCGATTTCCAGCTCAGTTTGACGCATTTCGCATCGGATTTTCTTCGCCAAATATATCCTTTCAAAATGAATCCTCCTTCGCTACGCTTTTCAATTCAGTGCGAATGTTAGCCATTCTATTGCGTCTTCTTCGGCTGTTTTGTATTCGAATATTCTCATTCGAACTATTTTGAACAGATAAGATGATACATGGATTCGATTAAATTTTATTAGTTTAATTCAATAATTATCTCAAGTGACCATTTTTATTAAAGTCGAAGGTTTCTTACGAAATTATTTGCTTATTTACTTCATGAGGATGTAGAATTATGTAGTTATACGTAGATGTACGTGCTGATCCGTCAATTCGAATTTTATTAACTATTCGTTCTATTTCATTTGTTTTATCTGTTTACTATCGTGGATTGAATATGGATATTCTTAGATTTATCGACTTAATTTTTATATTTTAAAATTAATAATTTATTTCAACATAAGGATGGATACTTCAAAGATATATTTTAGTTCCTTTTACGTAACTTACTCTGATTAAACTCTCCACTTCACCCCCTTTTCACACCTGTACGTTATTCTCACGTAGTTTTTATCTTCTTCGAGTTTCATTTGCGAATTATTTACTCAATCGAATCAAAATGTCTCAATCAAAGATGTTTTAGAGTTTTCTGTGTGCACTGAAGAAAACATTTTTTGATATAGATAGGATGATTTACCGTTTTATTTAAATATTTGTGTTAAATCATACAATCACTTATACCGCGTATTTTCTTGGTCATTAGGGTTCGTTAGGTTGCTCTAGGAAACAAAGAGGCATTGTTTGCATCGATTGGACCATTCGTTGATTGTTTGCTTATTCAAGAAAGAGGGCAGTCCCTATAATGATTACTCTGCACTTCTCCCCTTTCAGCTGCGCTCAATATAGATTCGTGAGGATTTTAACACTTCACTCTATTATTTATCCCTACGGCGAGTGAGATAAAAAGTTTAACCAATAGAGTGATTACATTAAGAATAAAACGATAATATGACAATAATTCCTTTCAAATTTATCTAATACTTATGCTCTACCGCATTCAAAGAATTCCCCAATTCCTACGAAGTTCGATTACAACTTTTAATCAGTAGATAACCGTATACCGCTCAAACATTACATTTATTATTATGTCACCTACATTTTCAATGAACAAGTCTTAAACAGGAAGGATAAAAAATGAAAACACCTCAATTTAAATTATTTTCACGTAATATTTTCCTCTTTTCGTATTTAAATATATCTGAGTTAAATAAAATTTAGTGACATTTGATCAAGTAATTATTTCTTAAACGATCTTCCGCTTCGGAGAGTATTGGTATTCAATATCAATTGGTGTATATATTCATTCATTCCATTCATCATTTGATCAAAATATCATCCATAAAAAGTAGATCGTTCTGGTTTTAGTTTCGACTTCTAAGTATAAAACGGGCTGCCCTAGGAGAAGTTTTCCGTCGTTGTCTGTGGACGTAAAGTGTTTGAGAACCGCAGCTGCAAAGGTTTGGAATGGAAATGAGGCGTCAGATTGTGTGGAAATTTCTCTCTGACAATAGCAGGATTCAGAAGAGGTTGCCTTGGTGATTCTAGGCTCCCTCGCCTAAGAGAATAAGTAGCACAATCCTAGCGTATTGGTATTAATATTCATCAAGTTTCCTTGAAACGGTGCATCCATGCGTGGAAGTTTTAGCTCGTTCAGAATGCTCGATTGAAGTTCTATCAAGATACCAAACTGCAGCTCCGTTTCAGAAGTTCCCTTTTCCTTGTTCTTAGTTTAATTTTAAACCTCCTATGCCTCTTTCACTATTCAAGCTTATCATTTATAAAACGTTTTCCTCGTTTTATTTGGAAATGAAACACATAACATAGGTAAATGATGGAAATTTATTGGATATGTAAGTAAAAGTATTCATTGTGTTTGATTTAATGATATTGAGGAAGGGTAATACTCTTATATTTACAGGTTGTATTTACAGTGTTTCACGTTCCAAGTTCCATTTCATAATAATCCTTTGTTTAAAGATTATAAAGGAAGTTGAAACATTTATTTCATAAGACTAATATAACTTTACAATATATGATGCATATATCTTGATATTTAGTCAACATTATTCTAATGATGCTTTTTGAAACTACGTAAAAGGAAGAGGGTGATGTTTAAAAATTTATTCTTGTGTATCGTTCTTTTCAAGTTTCTTATTTAGAGCTTTTTTTATACCAAACGATGCCTACTCCCTCTTAAAGTACGTAAACTTCATATTGATGTTCACTTATTCCTAAATAATCCGGTGTTAATTATTTCTGTAATTCTTTCTACGAAGGTGTTAAGTATATTATATATAAATATGTAATATTTAAGTCGGTTTTGAAAAAATAAAAAAAGAAGCCTTTATTCGTGATTAGTGTTTGACACGATGTGAAAAACGCGTTTATTTGATTATCTCTCTATTTTATGGTTTTAGGTTTTATCGAACTGCTGGAATCGGAACTCATTGGTAGCGCGTAATAAGGGAAACTTTCCGGGACTACGAAGATTATTTTTTCCGATGAGAACAGTTGCACGTTTCCATTTCGTGCTCTGATGCCCATTTTCCACTCCCCGTTTTCATAAAGCGTGAATTTCCCTCCGCAGTAATACATCTCCCGCTATGCATTTCCTGAGCTTTTAATATGAGCTTTTGTTCCATACAACTCACATATGCAGTACTTACTTTAATCAAGATTTGGAGACAGTTATCTCTCAGGATTTCCTGAGACGTAGTTTAATTGATTAAATCGCATACCTAAGGTATGTTAGCAAAAGAGTCATGTATGAATTTAAGCATTGATGACTACTTTCATTGAATACATTCTTTGTCATTCTTGAATCAAAAGTAATGCAGGATAATTTTATGCTGTGTTTTGAAATTTACTTCGAATTTAAGCTTTCTTTGTAAGGATTTCACTCGTGTTAAATGTTATTAATAGGGATTAATTTGATAAGAAACCAATACTTGAATACATGGAGGATGACTTATGAAGTAAATTTTTCATTGACTAGTGTCCCATTAGGCCGTTTGACTTTTACTTTTGAATTTTTTCTATTGAATATTAATCGAATTTTCGTCAAGAAATTTTCGTTCCAGCTAATATTGATAATAATATTGATTCGATTAAAGTTGGTACTGTAATGGAATATTATTGAGAGTCCAGTGATTTAGATATTACATTCCTTTTTCTTTCGTATTCATATTTAGCTCTACGTATAGCTGTTTCGTATGGAGAATCATTTTGTTTCATCGACCAAGTAATATTTTCCTAGCGAAGAACTTGTAATAAGTTCATAATTCTAATATATATATATATATATATATATATATATATTTATATATATATAAATATAATTTAATGTTAAATTATTATATTATACACGGAAATTTCAATTTTTTCACAATCTAAGGATCTAAATCTTTCAATAATTCACATTTTACTTAATTTTTCTCATATTATAGAATATTATAAAATAATATAAGCCTCATTTTATTTTCATCTTCCACTTTCTTTGCTTTAATTTACTCACACATATAACAGTGTGTTAGAGTCCGAATAGTAAATGTGCTCACCATCGTAATTTTAACTGTGTGCATCATCGTCGTTATGGATTCGCGTTGATAGTGCCAACTTTTTAATTCCTGATTAAGGCTGTGTGCACTAGGGCGTGTGCGGGACTCGAACCTCTGGTCGCAGTGCAAAAAAGCGGTTCGATGAACACGGCATCGCGTGCTCCGTACGCCATCGGTAAATATTTGCCAGAGTATTCGTGGGTCGTTTTTTCGTCCCCCTCCATCCGTGTTCCCGGTCGATGACACCTAAGAGCGTGTGCGTCATCCTCACAAAGAAGGCCGCACAAACGATGCATTTTCCGCCTTCTTTTCCTCGGAGCAGAAAATTGGCGAGGATGGTTTTTATTGGCGGAAATGCATCTGTTTGTCTCTTAGATGCAGTACTCCTCTGTGAAGATGCGTCTCAGATGGGAGCAGGAATGTAGTGTTATGAATCGCAAATGGATCTTTTTGGGTGTATTTGAATTAGATGGTAGTTAATAGTTTTATTGATGTAAGAACTTTATTTTAGAGAGCAGAATCTCCCGTATTAACATATTAACTATTAGAATAAATTCTGGGTGGATTTGTGTGTGTCCTTTATGTAGATGTAGGAATAATTGTATAAATAATGTTGTTAATTCGTTTATTTTAATTCAGGGACACAATTAAACCGCATAATACGGAAGACCAGTGAAAAAGCCCTAACTCGGAGTTGACAAACTAATCCTTAACTCATGAGGATTGGCTGTTTTTTAGGTATTTAGAGATAATAGAGGTGTGGAGAATAGTGTTGTCTTATTTTATACTTTAACAGGAAATATTTTTTGCTCAGGAAGATTTCACCGAGAGAAAGTAGTGAAAAACTGCTGGTGACTCTCTCAGTTGTCACGAGGTGGAAGTTTTCTTGTGCCTTTGAAACTTACTCCATCTACATTTCATGTGATATGCAACGGCATATATTTAACTGTTTTTATTTTGTCTTATTTAATATAGATGATAGTATAGTCATTATTGTTGTAAACACCATGCATTAGGTTTTGATTTACTTTGCTCGGAAATATTACTTTAGGAAAATAGAATAATGAATATGAACGAATTAGTTAGGAAATAAAGCCAGAAAATGTGGCACAACATTGGTAATATCA
The DNA here is from genome assembly GCA_020796165.1 of Pantala flavescens. Lineage (NCBI taxonomy): Eukaryota > Metazoa > Arthropoda > Insecta > Odonata > Libellulidae > Pantala > Pantala flavescens. The sequence continues at coordinate 53,523,021 of CM036883.1, forward strand.
GTTCAAACCATTTAGCAAGAAGAAGAAATCTTATCCAACGAAAAATACACGTATACATTTAAAGAGTAATGTTTACAATTACTCTCATACGTTAAAATGATCTCCATCTTAAAATGATATTTTGAATCTCTTTTGAACTTTTGTGTCCAGCCACAGTGTCTCTTATCCTTTTCACTGAAGATAATAAATTACTTTTCGTTTTGGCTTCTTTTACAGTGCCTTTCCCTTATATTCAACATAACTATGAATTCGCCATTAAGTGAACTAAAATATAATCCATCCATGAATGAAATGAATGAAAATCATTTTCCCCCAAAAAGAATTTAATTGTGATTCATCCCTTGTATCTCATTTTATCAACCCATTTATTCAATTTATTTTCGGATTTCAATATTATCATATTTAGTGACCCTTTCGCCAATAGCGGATTGATAAATGATTTTTGAATTGGAATTATGTGTCGTGAATTCCGTTCTTTAAATCCAAAGGCATTGTGCGACCAAGGAAAACATCTGCAAAGAGAGAGAAAGCATTCGCTCTTCTAATAGGGGTCAATGAAGTATCAAAATGGTCATAGCAATGACGTTTAAGGAAAGAAGTGACAGCTCCCCTTCAATTGATTTATTTTTTCTTGGAATTAGGGTAGTTAAAGGAAGAAAATAATCTCCTTGACCATTGACCGATTGGATTGACTTAACCTCTCATAATGAGAGTTGCCGTAAGAAGAGACGACATCCGAAGAACTCTCTTTTGCGATTTTTTCTATCAATCTACTACATTCTTCAGCTCATTAGTTGTTTCATAATCTCTTAGTTGCATTGTTTTATATGATATATTCTAATTGCGTAAAACTACTCTCCATTCTTAGGACCTATTTAGCATGACGTTGATCGAATAAATGATTTTTGTAAAAAGGGAATTTTTCCCTCAATTTAAAGATACTCTAATCGAATTGGACTCCATGATGTGATTACGGATGGATATCAACAGCCTTGTCGTTAATCACGTGACATTAAAAATCAGTGTAAATATTTATAACTAAAGAGTAATTATCATAAGATAATTGCGTTGAAAAGATCATATCTTTAGATCAAAGGAGCAAAATGCGTTCATAAATCCCTTAACGTGGATGATAAACTTAGACAATGTTAGAATAGATGTTAGAACTTTTATACTCATTCATTTTGACTCAAAATTGTTTATTTTCATGAAAGAATTTCAATTCATTGAAACACATTTCATTAAAAAAGTTATTAAATTTATATGAATTTCTGCATTTGCATTTGGAAAACATTTTTATGAGCTTTAGTTATGTTCAGAATGAAAAGCAATATTTTTTGCAATTCACTTGTCACACAAGCACGCGAATTCTCGAGTTGGAGTATCATGTCAGCTCGCTTCTAGAGGCGTGTGGTGCACGTTCCATTGTTATCTGGTCCTCCTCACGGATTTGACCTCTGCTCGAACAGCTTCCTGAATAAGTTTTTCTCCCAAGTTTACTCATTTTCCAGACGGTGCACCGTAACTTAGCTGAGGCGCGTTTCCCTGATTGAAGTGATAGAGGGCGGGTGACTCGATTTCCTCCTTTTCAAAGGGAAATCTTAATGTAAATGGAAAAGTTATCTTAAAAAGATAGATTTAACCGTAGGCATGTTCTTGATAAAAGACGTATAATTCATAACTTATAAAAAAATCAGTAACCGATTCATTTTAATACTTTATTAATCAGTTATAAAAAGCAAAGTTTTTTTTTTCATAGTCACATAAGGTTATTATACATGTATTTCTTATTTAAAATAAGAAATTTATCGCATTTCATTTGCCTTACTTTTCAAGAGTTATCTTTAAGGTTATATAATACTTCTACGTTAAACAGAATGCATTATACTGTAGTTATATCTCACGCCATAAATTTATGCATAATCATCGTGTTTGTTCGCATTAATTCGTGATTCATTTCATGTTTCTCTAATGCACGACATGAGGTGTCACGTAATTGATGGATGGCCATCAGTAAGTATTAATGATAAATGTAAAATTGATTCGCCGTGTAGTAAATCGTGTTTTGCTATCTAAATAATCCAATCGAAACACACGAAGTCGGTGAATCTGGTTATTTAGATTGATTCATTCCTCGTCGATTAGAGAAGCGTTGAAATCACAGATGTGGTGGCCACGTGATGAATTCCATCCATTGTCTTATTGTATTTATGTATTACCATGTTGATTAGTATTTTGACGTGTTAATTATAATCTCTTGTCTTTATAATAATTGTGATTTTATCTGAAGAATTTTTATACATTCACTAAGCTATTAATTACGAAAGTGGAAGCTCATCAAGAATCTCTCTTATCAGTATGTAAAGATTCGATGCTTTGGTATTTATCCTATATCTATTGAAAATTTATTAAAAATTCGAGATGAGTTATCTGCTAAGACTCTAGAACACTTTAGCTGTCAATTCTTGTTGTATCTTTATGAAGAAAACATTATTTTTTCTCATAAACTAGGAATAATGTGTTGCTGTATCATCATATCTCTCTGATCAGTGTTCATTTCGAATGTTTCATGATGAACATAAATGAGAGTAGATTTGTCTTTTAATCAGGTATCAACAAAATCGTTAGAATATTAAATATTTTCTGCTATTTAATTCATGAAAAGCTGCCAATGATCATTTTCCGTGATTAAGCTCTGGAATTTGGAATAAATATTAATTATTATATGTATATCAGTTCTTAATCAGTTTTCCATATTGAATATGGAGTGTTCGAAAGAACGAAAACTTTCACTCCCTATTTCAGATCGTCATTCATTTTTAATGATTAATTTGTAATTTCATAATACGAAGCGTTTATATCATATTTGTGGTTTGCTTTTGTTTGTTCTGAATTTCATTCATCTCTTACAGTAAGAGATAATAAAATTTAAGCTCGGAGAATTTCATTCATCATCTGATTATTTTGGCCTTCATTACGTCATTAATGATGATGCTGAATAAAAGTTATAAATTACATTCCAACGCATTTAATATTTCCCCCAGTATCACCACAAAATGTATTTATCTTCTTTAATCCAATATTTTGAATGTTTCCCAAAACCTTAACTTTATTTAATTTTCCCATATATGTCAAAAGAATCATGCTTTTTTTAATTCTGGGAGGAGTACGCTTTCAGGACTAACCTCATCGAATAAAGGGTTCACATAATCCACTTAGTGTAGCCTCTGTGGCTTCGTTTCTTTTCTTCTTTATCATCTCCCTGCTGTTTATTATTTAATCATCCTCAACAGCATGTGCTATCTCAACAAGTTTTATTGCCGTTAAATATCATTATGTCACCGATTTCTCATATTCATGATAAATATCGTTTTCCGATTGACAATCTTTTGAAAACTTTTCCTCCATCTCATCATATCGATTTTCCATTGCTTATTATCTCGTATTCTCAATGAACGTTTTACGATTTATTGTGATCATTGATTTTAGTTTGATATCTAAATTAAAAATCTTTTAGTAAATCTGTAGAAAAAGTAAGAACTGGCATTCTAAATGCCTTCTTTCGGTTTTCATAGTTCATGTCTAACAAGCATTATTTTTAGGAATTAAAGAGAAGATGTTTTTGAATTCTTTCTTGGATTATTATTTCAATGTTAGTTCGAGTATTTTTTAAGGATTGAAATATTTTGCAATAATTTTATTTAATTATATAAAGGCCATATCCTGCCTAACTTAACTTTAGATCTAACGTGTTCTATAGTACATCTATGCGGTGTATGTCCTGATTTTCGAAGTGGTAAATGTTGAAAGAGCCAACCGTCGAACGTCCGAGTGTCCTCATCGAACTCCGCACTTTTTATTTTCCGGATAAATAAGGGATAGGGTTATTTCGTTATCGAAATCCGCCTCCTCCATTTCAGATTGAAATAAACCGAAGCGATCGAAAAAACAAATGCAAAACGAAATAAAAATGCGAATCGGCAATTTCGGCGCCATGGTCGATATCTGAGATAGGTATCCAGCAAAGCCATTACCATGGCGATGATAAAAGTTTTCAGCGAATAACCCTCTTTCACTCAATCCCATTTCGATATTCGTGAGGAGATGCTCGGTGATCAATCACGCCATCAATTATCCCGAATCCAGAGCAGCGATTCCTCTTTTTTGGAATCTGGAATGAGTCTCCACTTATAATAGCGTATCTTCGCTCGGATACCTTCATTAGAGTATTTGCAGAATTTACGGCGCTGCGTCGGCTTTGGTCCGAATGGAAAATGTAGTCTTTATTCCTAATTATTGGGGAACTTGATAGGTCTCGTTTCTATGGTTACATGGGGCAGATAGGAAACTAAACGAGGAAATTTACGACCAGTGCTCGTGTAAAAATTCTGTCTTGAAATATCTTGTATTTTAAAATTGTTTTTTATAAACAGCGTCCGGTTTTGTAAATTACCGCATAGTATATGCAAGAATTGTTATTTAAATTTAAAACAAATAAAGTTTGATCGAATTAATATTGACCTCATGTGTATTGTTTGGCGGCTCTCCTTAGTAATCGATTACTGCTTCAGTATTACATAACGGAATCTACGAAAGCATATATGAGAAAAGGAACCGTCTGTAGTAGTGCAAGATATGCTGAATTTCATCTAGTTATTCTACTTGACATGTTACAGAACTTCGAGAGTTGCCATCTCCCTTTTTTTGCTGCAACCCTTTCATCGCAGAGATTGGAATCCTTCCAGAAAATTAAATGCCTCTCTTTCATTCTGCTTTACGAAAGTTTCAATCGTCCCGATCATGAAACAAATATTTTCGCATGGAAATATCTTTCCCGCGCCATTTCGCTCACCATTCACCGACGATGTCTGCATTTCCTCACCACCATCGAGGGAACCTTATTTACGCCTTCGACGGCGTTTTGGAAACGCGCTTTCAATCCGCGGTTGTTTCATTCATGAAGGCCGTGGAGTTCCTTCATCCATATCATTCATTTTTCCTATTCTTCGACAGCGGTGAATAATTCAAGGCTTGATGTCATATCTATCGAAAACTCCGATTCTCCTCTGTTTAGGATGCTTAAAATCTCCTTCTATCTTACGTTGTTTTGCAAAAGCCGAGAGTATTGTTACTAGATCACTGAAATAGGTGATAATAATGTGATCTGAAGCGAACATGGATGAAGATCTTTTGAAGGCATTTCATACGAGGGCTCCAGAAAAAGGTTCACCCGAGAAATCTTCATCATAAAATGAAGACTTTGAGACATCTCATCCGAAACATTTCACCGAAGATTTTTCGCCCCGAACTTGTTTCGCTCAATAACTTCCACACATGACCTGAGAAATAACACCCATAAATGTTCGTTTACTCTTGGGATATTTCACGGAGAGCTATTTTTCCAAAAAGCGGGCGTCGCATTCACAAAAAAGTATTGGGGAAACTGAAAAAAATGAGGAAGTTTATTAACTCGCCCTACTTTATCGTTCTTAAGAAACGTTTGACGATAATTTCAGTCTGAATCGTCATTGAAAGGAATTGCGTTTTTAATTTTGATTTTTAGGTTTTCCTCTCTGTCTTCATCTATGCATACGAATGGAAAGGTTTCTTGTTTTTGAATATCCCCACGACTTCATGAATTGGTGCGTTCCAAAGCCTCATCTCCTTTTGTGTAGCTTTCCTTCAATCGAAAAATTTTCTAGGGATGCAGTATCAGAGGAAGATCTTGAACTTGACGACTCGTTGGATGCTGTAATATTTTTTTGAATGTACGTCGTGATACCTGTGCGTTTTTTGCACGTGTAGTGCCCTTATGCTGAATTCTGGAAGTAGATAACTTTTGCTTGTAAAATGTTGATGGGTTGGATCAAATTATATTCGTAAGATAAAAATCATATATTTTTAATAAATAGATAATGATAGAATAAATGTAGAAAGTTCGGAAATATAGAAACCTCAGATGTATTTTACAAACCTATGTAATAAAAACAGCGGTCAGTTATTTTTCATCTACTTAAAGTTGCGAATTATTACTTTTGCAATAATTTTGTCTTCTAGAATTTCATTAAAAATGGCAGTGGCTCGCGAGGCAGTGTTCCATCTTCTTCAACACCAGATAATGAAACAATATAACGCCTCATCGTTTGTTTGCAAACCCATCCTTTTCTGAGCTCTTCCTGTATGTATATTCTGGAGTTGCGAATTCCTTGCGTGGGAGGATGGAGAGTAAAAATCTCCGTGGAATGAATCCTGGGAGGCTTCTCATCTCTAGCTTCCTCTTCCCTCTGGGAGTGTGCCAAAGGCGAATGGCCAGAGTTTACGGCCTTCCTCGAAAACCACCACTCGTCCCACCTTCATAAACCAGCTCCTGCAGAGTTCCTTCGATCCGTAGAGTTTTTCACACACCCAATACCAGGGCTTATCGATATTCTCACAGATAATGGTTATTATTTTACCACTCTTTAGTGCTAAAAATCTGAAGATCTTCCAGTAAACAGTATTTCTTAGATGAAAACTAATTTAAGAATATTATCTTATTTTTTCGTGGTGCTGTTTAATTTAGAAATCTTTAGTGAATCTTGTCTATAGTGCTAGGTTGACATCATGTGCGAATTATATTCTGCGGATAAGTATTGGAATCTTAGTCAACCGCCGCTATTTGAATCATCATAATGTTCTAATTTAGTCAGTTTTTACCGAGAGACACTCTATAAATAATAATGAATAATATTGCTGTATAGTTTTCTACTCATAAGTGAGATAAAATTTTCCTTTTTTTACTGAGCATTTTCATTTTAGAATCATCGGAATTCCTTCTAACCGAGTACACTTTTCCTTCATAAAATTGAGCCACTTTGCTATTTTTATCAAAATTGCGATAAATGAAATATGTAAGATAAAACAGCCTAAGAAGACCCCTCATTTAGTCTTTGCAAATATTTAATTGACCAATCTATCGCATATATATCGCATGTGGAATGAAAGAATTTATTACATTTATTTTTCTCTTAAAAGTTAAAGTTTCAAATTTCTCTCAAATGTCGACGTCAATATGAGGTCAAAGTTATTTGCGTAAAATTATTTTAATATTTTACGACGCATAAGTTGTATTACGGAGTTTTTGAGTTCGTCTAGTTCTCACCGACAACAAGGGAAGTAGAATTTTGTCGTATCACTCACATTTTTTATTATATAGTGAATTCAGTATTTATTTCCGTAACCGAGGTAATAAATTCCGAATAATTTTACAATCTCCTGACTGGTCCATCTCCCCTTTACCAGAAAACCTAGCGCTTGAATATTCCCACCGTTTTTATTCATTAAATCCGCCCCCGCGTGGCTGTTGCCTGTGTTACCGTTGGAATTTATCGTCGAAACGAGTCACTTTTAATTCGTTCGTTTGGACTCTCATATTTAACTGAAGACGGAGCGGTCGATGCAAGTGAAGGGAGAGGATCGATGTATGATGAACATGTCAAAGAATTCCTGTTCTGGTACATTTTCCCGACAAATGAGATGTGAAAACGGTGTTTTTTCCACTCCTCTATTTTTACCCAGCGCCATCTGCGAGTGCGAAATTTGCCGGAGTGCCCCACGGTATCAGCATTGGCCCCTTTTTTCCGTGGCTTTCATGTCATCTCCTCTCTCCACCTTCCGTGTAGGCGTCTTCGTGATTTTGCTTTTCTCATTACTCTAAATGGAAGATAAAAGAGCGTCTCGTGTTGCTTTTATTATTTTCTCACCCATTCAGAACTTCTTTTCCCGTCCTCGGTGCATCCTGATGCATTCTTTTTCACATTCCCTGAGCGTGATTTTTCCCACCTTCTCTCCCGCAATCGCCCAAGTTCTCGGCCTTCCTTCTCGTACCACCTTTCACCCGATCTTACCGAATCTCTTTTCGATAGTGTTTTATTTTTTCGTTGCCAGTCGATATTTTTTCGTTAATTTTCTTTTTTACTTCACTGTATTAGGGTCTCCTACATCTTACAGCGGTGTCGACAGTTGTCAGACTTATCTTCCCTTTCACTAACAGTTCTAACGTTTTTCATGACAGTTACTCATTATTTTTTAGCAATTAAGGTACTGCTTTAGCAGAAAGGTGGCTTGAATTTTTCAACAGTGCCCTTGTGCCATATTCGGTACGGTCTATCATTTACCGTACTTCTGCTTTATTTAGACATTGATTGTAGTTTCAATTGTTCACGGGTGATACAATCGTTAAGGCGAACGATTGCAAAGAAATTAGCATAGATTATAAGGCATATTCGTTCTCAAAAGGGATTAGCTTTTTTCCATACTAATTGGTGTGTTCCTAATAATAACTTGTATTTCTTTCGTAAGATAAGTTTCCGTAAAAAGAAATTGCTTGAACCACATGGCATTTTCGAATGATAAATCTTCGATAGGACGATTTAATTCCTCTTTCTTTGAGCACTCAAATGGTTAATGAGGCTCTTTATATCTTTTTTAGATCGAATGATGTGTTCTTCCGCATGAGCACTCCCTTCTGATGGCGTAGTTAACAAACGGAACGACACTCCTATTCCAGAATCGAATATCATTCTATTTTTTATTACCATTAACTGTGATTATCACCTCGTGAAGAATCTTCTGTTTCCTGTTATAGTGTAATTTGAGGGAGGAATCGATAAAAATATCTTTGCTCTTTTTCTGACCGATGTTTCAATCGAAAGGAAATCAGGAAAAAAAATCAAAACGTTTATGAACACTAATTTTTATTGAAAAATTATGTAAAAAGAAAAAAACATTATCACGCTAAAATAATACAGCTTATGAAAGATAAAATATTCGATAAAGTTTATGCTCCCCTAAGTTTTAATCGATGCATCTAAAATACAACGTTTGGTCTCCTTTCACTTTAAAGTGCTGAAAATAAAATTTGTGTACTTATTGCTTAAACGGAAATGTTGATCCAATGTGACTGCGAATATATTTATGGGTGTTCAAATTGCAACAGGAATTGTAGACGAATCTAATGAGAGAGAAACACAGATTTTGCGACAGGAAAGTATTATGACGTAAATGTCGGGAACCTATGGTGAAGTGGAAGAGACTTGGAGTCAATAGATTTAGAATTTATCTCGTTGGAACCTGCATCAACCATTTTGTTTACTTGTATGGTATAGGTGTTCTATGCGATTCATCCGAATGCAGTCACACTCGTGCTGAAAGGGACTCTTCAGGAGCGACAGCGGTCAGACCCTGATTACCTGCCCACGGGGCTGTTTGCAATGCCCCAAAGACTTGCCCTTTCCGCTCTGTAATGGATTCCTCTGCATTCAATACCCGCACTTAGTATTCGTGGCTCCCTCTCAGGAATATCCAGTGACCCTCCGCATGCACCAGGGGTCGCTGCTATCATTACCTGAAAACTCTCCCTCGGGAGATCCTAGTTTCCCCATTTGCTCAGCCTTTCCATTCGATGTGGATTTTTTTAATGCTTTAGATCACTCCCCTTATAGCCTTAGGTCGACCCTTTTCAGGGTTTCCATTCCTCTGCTAATATACATGCATTGTCAGTCGTTCCTGTCCTAAAAATTGTTGCGTTTCTCCGGTAATATTTTGTCTCAAATCTAGTCAACAATTAAAGTATAAACATCGACGTTGAAACTGTGGGAAATTTCATAGATATTCTGGTTCATATCTATTATTTTAGACCAAATTTGAAATTCAAATAATAGATTTTAAATAAAACTGACATTTAATTATAACAATCAATATTAATGTACATTTTATATCACCCTATGCTGATATCTGTCCTACCATGATAGATTATTCAATGTTAAAATTCAGTGTGCATCATGCCATACGTCGATTCTTAGGATTATATGAACTTTTAAATCACATTCTATGTAAACCTTTTTCCCTTTCAAGTTGTGGCAAAAAAATATTGAATGGATTCGGCGACTGTTATTAGAGAATTACTCACGATAAAAGTTTATTGTGTCATCGCAGAAGTTGCCGCATCCGAACTCTTTTACGACTTTGAAATTCGTAATCCGAGAGATGATCTCGTTTCGAGGGGGGGATATAGCAATTTGCGATGGTAGCCAACTCAATTTCAGCCGCAAAAACTTCTCAAAGGAATATCTTCTGCTCTAAATTCATGCAAAACTTCCGCAAAGACTTATTTTCCTCATTCTCGAGATAACGAAGAGTTGCGTTCAGGAGTTTGTTTTTTATCTGAAATTCGAGACGGTGTGATTTACTTGACCATTTCTTAATCCTAGTTGATGCAAGATGGGGAACTATTATAGAAAAGGGTCGGTAGAATATGCTTTCATCCTCTCCAAGTAATAAAAGAACCCTGTGTTCATTTTTTGAATCAATAACTTAGGATTAATGATTTCCTTAGAAAAAGATAAAGAATCGCAACTGTCGACGTAAAAGATGTATAGTATGTATCCTTTTTTCAGTCCGTTCATTTTATTTCAAATCAGTCGTATAGACACAGATTTCTTCATTTACTCTTATGTATCAGGGGAATAGTATAAAAAATTAAGAAAATGAGTAATATTCATATAAATATTCATATATTTCACTTCATATAAATATTAATTTGGGAGCATAGTATTTTAAAAGCTGTTCTCAAGTATGATAATTGAAATGTTTTTCGCTTTTAATTATAAAGTTGAACCTTCTTATACATAATGTTTCCTCTGTCACGCAATGTTTAACTTCCGGACTTAGTGTCTCCTTTAAGGAAAATGGGTTTCGTTCCGTTTGCTCTTGGGAAGTAATTATCAAAAGATAACATTTCGTGGATAGGTCGTCTACTGGTCTCAAGTTAGTCAAAGGCATTATCATTTCGTAATTCCTTCCAATTAATCTAACCATCGTATGTTCTTGATATTTCAACACAAAGTTTCGCTTTTAATATTCAATATCGTGCCATAAAATTATTTGTTGATTCACATTTCGAATTTGTATCAGTAGCTAAAAATCCAAAAATACTAAAGTTTTTACCACATGAAGAATTTAAATTCCATAATTGAATGCTTGGTCCATTCAGAATGTTTTTTTTTTAATTTAAAACTGCGTGTTTATTAATTTTTTCCTCTTATAATTCTAGGATTGTAATGAATAAACATTGAACATGAGAAGATCAATAAAAATGTTTTTTGTTTATATTTCCTTAATTAGCCAAAATTTGAATATCTTAATTATAATATATGTTCTACCTGCTTTATTTTAACTATTTTTCAAATTAATGTGTTTGGATTTTAATGGCTTTTATTTTCTTTTCCTTGCAGGTTGGTATCTAACTTTCTATATGCAGTCAACAATGCATTTAATAACATGGGTGTGGTAAGTACATTGTCAAGATCTTTGTCCCGTTCTTCAATACTACAGATGTAGGTATACATTTTAATACTCGGAGTTAACAATGAAGTACAGAATCTATAAATGAACAATTAGTATTTACCTTCAAATTCGAGATCATCTGTAAGTCACAATTTTCTCACTTTATAAGTGAATAGTTTAGTAGTATCATGAAAATATATTTCACAAATTGCAGATAATGTAAATAAACACTGATATAAAATCTTCTGCTTCACAAATTAAATGCTTTTTTTTGAGAAGCAGAATGCTATACTGAAAATCAGTATTGTTTTTAATAGCTTAAAACTCTTTTAGTAAATTATTTTAATTTAGTTCTGCGATCTTAATAATATTTAAAAAGGATATTCTGAGATATTGTAAAGGCGTTTTCACATTTTGTTTACCTGTAATCAATCGTAGTTTTTAGGCTTTCGTTGAGTTTTATAATAGATACTGTAGCTTTATCGTCCCCACCATGTTTAAATCTGTTTAAGTATATTATCATTCTATTATCATCAAAGTCTCATTCCTTCTAGTAAATTGAGGGAGGTTTTATTCGTTAATACTTATTTCTGTTTACATCGGTGTACGTCTTACGTATGCGATTGTTGTTTCATTCCTAAAAAGCTTTAAGATTGGCGCTGGTGTCGTGTTATGGTGACGTAATGTGTAACTCGTATTCATTCATATGTTACGATATGTGTGCACCTGTAACCAAATGGCTCCATGTTATTCAATTTATTCCATTTCAACCTTTTCTCTGAGTTGCTATTGAAGAGGCAATCGTTGTGCCATCTCGCGGAGAATCGGAGGATAATTTTCCGTCGCTTGGTTCTCGATATTTCAGAGCTTAACGTATGCCCGTGCATTGGATGGCTTTAGTATGTGAGGGATTCAAATCTCCATGCTTTCATTTTATCTTTCATCTTTATTTATAACTTCGTACACCTTTGAATATTTTCATGCCGATAAGAAAAATTCAAATCATTTATTATTAAGAGTGCATTTTAGGCCGATGGAGAGAGGCCGTTTGGCAGCCATTCTGTAACGATAGAGATATAATAAAAGGGTAATTGAATATGGATATCGGATTTTCATAGTTCGGAAAATGTAAATTTATTTATAATCAAAGGGAGTGCTATCATGTCAAAATATAACGAGTCATCGGTATTTTGTGGTCAAAATTCAATACAGAGGATTTCCCCTCTAAATTATTTTGTATCACAAAACTAATTAAGGCCAAAGCGAAACTTTTAAGTTAAATTATTTAACATCGTGAATATTTTTTCAGAGTTTTTGATAAATAATATTTAATGTAAGTAATATAAATGATATTACTCTAAATTTATGTATTCAATATTTTCAAAACTGAGACATACATAATAATTAGGAACAATTAAAAAATTCAACGGATGCCTAGATTATGTTAATATCATCATTATTCATACTTCTGCAAATTATCTTTAAATTTTAGTTTCTGATGTATTTAGCTCTACAATCTCTGTAAAAACTCTTCTGGTGCACATGCGTTTGGCAATTCGTCTACCAAAATGAGATCAAATGAGTGGACCAAGAAGATATAGTTCACGCAAATTAAAGCAGTTAAAATCTGGATACGAAAAGGTTCGTTATCATATGATAATCTACTTTGGTGGAATTTTATGTTAGGAAAAAGTTTAAAGAAATATTGTAAAATATTCACATTGAGAAAGGTATATCACAAATGGTGGTCTTGTTACTCTCAAAGGATTTGTTTACGTAAAAAATCTCTTGTGATACAAAGCCTTTCTAGGCTAGAAGAGACCTGTTTATATCCGTTAATTAAGATTCTTGTCAACCCTTTTCTTCTCGGAACCTGTTGATGTAATCGAAAAAAACTACTTCAGAAGTTGTTTAATACTGTTTCTTATACAAATTAATTTCAATGGCAACCAGTTCCAGGTTATAAAACGTTCTCTTATTATACCGCGAAATCCAGTCGATTAAGTCGGAATGAAGCTGTAATGAAAGTCTTGAAATTCAATTAAAATTAATTTATAGTTTGATCAGTGATTTTTATGGTTCTAATGTCTTTTAATCTTATACTCTGGTATTTCTTGCGTAAATTTTTATACATCGATTGTTGCATATTATTGAGAAAACTTCCTTCGAAAAGTTTCGCAGAGGTCCAATAACTGGTGAAAATGATTTAAGGAATATTAAAGATGTAAAGGCGGTTATATTGTGTCCTAATAAAGGATGAAAGCTCAGATTCATTTAAAGGTTAAACAGAATGAAGGAGACTCTAGTCACAGCTTAAATTAACAAAATCGCTCATATTTATTTAAAAATTATATAGAATTCATTATTAAGTAATCTCGACAATCGAAAGCTTAATGTAAATTTGACGAAGATAAGGGTTGGAATTCCAAATACGTGTGTTAATTTAGCTTCCATTTAAACTTAAATTCTCCCGTTTTTTCTCCTTATTACGTTTGTTTTTCTGTAATCTCATTCTTGTTTCCAAGAATCGTTCTCTTTATACTAAGTTGTGTTGACATTTAATCTTCTTCCAACATTTCTTGGTGATATAGTTCGGGGGTATTTCATTATGTTAAAGAAAGAAATGAGTGATTCTGTACAATCAATGGGCAGGCAAAGGCACCGTTTGGAAACCCTAAAATAGGAACAAGATTTCAAGTTTACGTTTTAACACAATAGTTTCGCACATCTTTCATTTTAGGTTTTGACATGTATCATTTATAAATCTAAACATAATTTTATTAAATTTTGTTATTAACTTAGCCAGTTCAATTTTGGAATTTAATGAAAAACAATGGAATTTTACTTGATGACATCGTGATTTTCTCGAGTATTATAACCATATATTTATTGTGTTAACTTTGGAATTTATTAACATCTCTAAATTATTCGATTCCATGTCACATAGAATCTAGTGTAAAACTTCTCATAAATCACAGTACAAGTTTTAAAATCTGCTTTAACAAGTTGTTGTTGTTAAATTGGAATCTTGGTTCATAATTAAATGGAATTCTTCAGTTTACATTTGTTCAAATAATTAGCAATAAAACTCAAAGAATCCAGTTTAAATCTTTAACACCTTGTGTCAAGAGAATTATCATGTCTTTTATTCTATATTACTCATCAGAGTATTATTATTTTTCTAATGTAAGGCATAGGCTTTTTTTCTACCTTTTGTTCTTTAGTTGCCAATACCTCGTCTCCTCGTGAGTCCTGGAACGATCCTTTGCCTGCTTCGATCTCGTCCTTTATAAGTCCGCCCCCGCAGCCTCCCCCCCACACAGATAGCACCCCGGGCAAAGCCTCCTTCTGAATCAATCTGGTCCATTTGCCGCCTCGTGATGCTCTGTGGCGCCCTCCTGCGAAAGTTTCTCTCAACAACCCACAGATGGGAACGAAAGTCCGTTTCCATTCCTCCACTAATTTAAGTTGCTTTATTTTTGGGAGTTCATGGAAAAGGTGAAACTATCCGTTCGTGTTGTTATCTATACGGCCTCATTAAAATTGTCAGCACATACTTTTTTGATACTCCGTAAATTATTTTGCTGGAGTCCTAGGTTCGAGTCCAATTTTTTCTAAAAATTTTTTTCATGTGTAAAAGTGTTATTATTATATTGTATTATATTATTTATTGTAAAGTATTATTATGGTGATATGTCAAATTCAGTATCTAAGTAAATTATATACTATTATTATTATAAATTATTAATTGAACCTTAAATTTTGTCCTCTTTTCACCTTACAACAGTTGTTATAACGTAGTAAATATCATACATAATGTTAAAATAGCAAGGAATGAAATAAATGCATCAAGCTAGGAATTTTATAAATGCGACGAAAATCGACTTCTTTTCAAGCTAAACACTCTCTTTAAATGATCTTTATTTTAGTAAATTTTATTTGACCAATTTTGTTTTAGTAGATCTAACACGCACTTTATTGATATAATAAAGTTTTGATAAAGTCAGTTTATGATACTGTCTCACAATATTGAAAGGAAACAATTAAAGATAAAATTGAAGAGGGATGTAACCAATTTATGTAGCTGCTCCTATAAATAGTACTTTTGAAGATTATATTTCAATACATAGCTTCTAAATATCGAATTGGGATCATTATGATTTAAATTGAGGAAGATCGACCTTTCGATCTTATAACCTACGATTTCCTTTGTGACCCTTCACTTGACTCCCACTCAACAGCTTTTTACTTCGCTATCATAATGTGGATTTTCCTTGTTGCCCACGATGACGTACATTACCTCCCCAAATGGATCGCTGAAGTTGTCATTCAAAGATAAATGACTTTAATTTTAGATAGGACTTCTTAGTCCAATATTCCTCCTGTACAGTCGTTTAATGTGGATATTGTCTTTTAAATTTTTAAAACAGATGTAAATTGGATGAAGCCTAGATGTTGATTCACTTTGATGTTTATATAATTATCATCGTGATTACGTTAACGAATCAAAATTAGTACCGATTGAGTTTTTCTTGGGCATAAACCACTCCGTAATATGTTCCAAATATCTTATTATTCAATTAATTTAGGTGATATAAAATTATATTTTAATTTTTCATGCAAACCAGGTATTATAAAATTAAGGTCTGGGTAATTATTAATTATGCCTCGTCACATATTAGGAACTAAAAACAATTTATGCTATAGAATATTTTTTGATGACATTTACGAGTAACAGAAATACCACTTGTACATTTCGTTCTTATTGGCTCTTATTAAACTTCTTACCTGCCATTTCTTGAACTCTCGTGTGCAATTCTTAAAAATGTTTTATATCTTTCAGTTGTGATAATGGAAGAATCAGATATATAAATCTTGCATTTATTGCATTAATGTTTATGCCAACAACCGTGACCACGAGAGGTAAACGAGGGAAGACCGAACAAAACTAAATATTGAGATTCCCTTTTGCAAAAATTTAGAACATGGATTGTCTATTTTGTGAACCTTGGAAATTAATGAAATTATCCATTGAAATCATTATCATGTTGAGTAAAAAGATCCAAGGATTTTTTTACTCAACAAACTAAAAAGATTGTTCTTTTTCTTAAGGGAGGACCGGCAGTATATTTTCTTATTTTCGACAATTTATACAATTTTATTATTTTTTAATTTAAGATACTTTAAAGAAGCCAGGGTGTCCGTGTTGCCCAGTGAATATGCCCTAATGGGAGCATTGCCTTTTGTTTCTATTTTTCTAAGCTTGATTTTCATTCTCTATAAAATGTAATGATTTAACTGAAATGAAATTTGAAAAGATTTAAAAAATTTAGGTTCATTTATATCAGCTGAGAGAGAGCTTTGCGTGTTTCATTCTCTTTTGAGAAGTCGTGAATAGATTTGCGGGTTAGAGTCGGAAAGCTAATAATACCTTTGATCGGCGGATGTAGTTTTACGAGAATCTTAATTTGATTTCAAACTTTCAATTGAGTTTTATAGACAGAGCACAGTCCGCTACAGGAAGCTTTAGTTGCGTGTTTTCTCAAGTTTAAGAAGTGTTCTTCTACGAAGCAGTTGTCCTTCAATCGCTTTCTTAGATAATTTAAATTGGTGAACGGAGGGGGTGTTGTAATGATAGAACGCGTTCGATATTCAAATAACATTCAATTTCTAATAGAATTGAAATCATCGGAGAATCAAAGAAAATGTATTATTATTTCTTAATTTAGTTTTATTTATTAAAGTAGAACGTTAAATAAAGCGATAAAACACGTTTTTAATGGTAAATTATTTAGGAACTAACATAGGTTGAAGAGTATTTATCCTTGAACTCTATCCTGTCTCCTCTTTCAGTGTCAGTAGACATTTTATTGCTGGAACTATATTCTCGTGCTTTTTGGAAAGTCTCTTCTCTCGCACTAGTTTAAGTCTGCGGAAGTGTTCACTTGAAAAGCGTCCTCTGTATTCAGCCGTCATATCCTCTTCCTGCTTCAGAAACTTGGTCCACATCATGATTCTTTCCAAGTGATTCAGCCCCCAGGAGTGTTCTGTGAATTCTTAGCCATGGGACTAAAACTAAATTAATTTTAGATTCTTGAAAGGTAATTATAATTATGCTTGACCTCTTGTTCCTTCCACTCCGTCCTTTTTAATTAAAAACTTAAATGCTAAAAGAACGTGTGCAAAGTAATTCTCACAAAATGAGGGAAACGATCTTGGTGTGTAATTGAGTGGAAGATGTTGAAATAATTAGGTTAACAGTTTTGGTATATCCTACGAAGAGGCTCTTCAGATTGGGTGCTCTAGATTTTTAAATTCTCAATATTTTTAATCGGATGAATAATATCACATGTGTAATGAGGCATCTAAAAAATGGGTAACATCCTTATTGAATAAAAGTTTTATTTACGAAAGTATTTCTAGTGATTAATTCGCGTATCATCATTATCATGTGTCCTCATGGCTTCTGTTATCAATGGTCAGTATATAGAATGCACTCTGAGCCCTACACCCAATTAAGTTCAATTTTAGAGACGGTTCATGGATAGATGTTAATCCAAATGATTTTCATTTTCAAATTTTATTCCAGAATTCTATTAAAATAAATGTATGCAATGATAAATGTGACGATTTGTGATAATTTATAATTTTTGTAATCGAATGTATGATTGAACGTTCATAGTGACACCAAACATACTTCAACCAACAGCATTCTTTAAATCAATATTATGTATGATATAGTATACGTATGTGAGAAATTTATATCCATTCGACCTTTTGCACGTTCATTGAATTCGTGACATCTCTTTCTCGCTTTTAGAAAGTGTTAACAGAAGAATCAACAATTATTTGAGTTTATATTACAGTAAAAAAGAATTTATTTCAGTTGAAAAGACTCGTGGATGATTTCAGCAATGTACAAGTAATGGTCCAGGTGTTTGCATTGTCTTGTTTACGTATCGTAGTATTGCGTTGGAATCTAGCCTTAGAATCCTAGTGCGCTAGAGGGCTTTTGGTGAAACGTCCAGTGGATGAAATCTCATCATATGTGCTGTCACTATGAGACCCTATTTTTCCACAGTTTCGCCCATTCGAGAGGAACTTATCCTAGGGAAGGGTGAAAGGACTTTGGAGAACCCCTTTCGTAGTCCTTGCTTCCGACTTTCGTGTGTGGCTTTACAACTCCTCTCGGATCAAGTCGTTGTGCGGTTAGAGATCGCGTTTTAAATGCTCCATGTGTAATTAACGATGGAGCGCTGAAACACCAACAGCTTTGCTTGCCCGATGTTGACTGTCAAAGATGCCCGTTTTGAATGGCCTTTTGCTTCGAGAGGTGGGACGAATTTTGGGTAATTAACGCTAAAGTTATTGCCTCAGTTATCGTCCCTTAAAGGCAGCAATGGCTCCAAGTGTTAATCACCGACGGAATATACCGTGAAATTTCGTCGCTCCCTTATGCCGAAGGGCCATCTTTCACGGGAAATGGTTTTGAGAGAAAGTGCTGTTTGAAATTTCGAACGGTTTGTGCTGATTCTTTCACATTTGAGATATTTTGTAAAGTCCATGTTATCTTTCAAAGTTAATTAATAGGTGGTTCTTTTATCTGCTATTTAATTTTCTTTGATGATGGTTTGAGTATGAATGTATATGTCCATACATTCATACCCATATGAATATAGACCTATTCTTCTATAATTCTGTTTTGAAATATTTACGTGAAAGTTGAAGGTGAAATAATTGGAACATATTTGTAAAAATAATGATTTTCAATAAATAAAACGAATGAACATAATGAAGATTGTACTGGATTAATTAATAATGAATTGGAGCAATTAATTTAGTGTAATTAGCTCTATTTTCGGTTTGCGTTGCCTCATTCCTTTTACTGTAACAAATATAACGCTTATTAAAATGGTTACTAAGTTCATTTTTCTCACAGTTCTTCCGAAAATTTGTAAATCTATGTTCAAGGAAAGCTACGCAAACGCACAGCTTGCGCGGGTATATTTTCCCTTTAGGTCCCTCACCCCATCCATATGCAGTCCCGAAAGAATATTGAAATATATATTTCAGATCCAAAGGATATCTAGGAGCAGCAAAAACGAAGACACTCTGGAATTGAAAAAGTGTGCTGTCTGATTTGGGGACAGTTCGACGAACTTCGATTCCATCAGAAGCAAAGAAATACTATTCTCAGTAAACGTATTGAAGCTTCGAGGTTTAGGGAGCACTTCCAAGACATGGGGAAGGGCTTTTCTTTTATAAGCCTAGTGTTTCAGTTTCGGAATATTAGGCGTTCCGTAGCATCAGTGACAGTTGCTCTTTGGAATGTAACAAATGCTATCTGAAAGCTTTTTATTCGTCTGTTTCCTTTTGCCTTTATTGGAAGAGAGATTTTTGACGATTCGATGCCAATTCTTACGATCAAATTACGTTTTCTTACATTCACTCTTCGAATGTTCAAAGCATAATATTTGTATGATTAATTTCTCAAGATGAATGTATTTTGAACTGTGAAGCAAATTTGATGGTTTCTTAAGAAAGAAAATGGGACATCTTACGTTTTATCGAAAATATTGATCGATGTTATTTGAAAGTGTAGAGAATTAGGTACGGATTTCTCGCTTAAGTATGTGATGTGCTCATTTAGTGTGTATTACACCAATTTAACGAAATTTCCGATAAATATCAGCTTAAGTAGTCTTTTCGTGTTTTCAATATCTCTCTCGTTTAGCAGGTTGTGTTTTTATGTAAATCCTGAGTTAATATTAAAATGCGATTTTAGAGTTTTCATGTTTTAAGACTTCAAAGTCTGAAGTTCTGTAGTATTTATTCATATATTTAGATATTTTAATTAATTTCTTTTAAAGTATTGATTTTTTAACAGGGATTACCCACAGAAGATTGCATGGTTTTAAAATATTTACATCGATTATTAGAAGAAGTTTCAATAATTTCTTAACAAGCAATCCTTTTTACTGCATCCTAAATTACGACTGGGAACGGGAATCTGCGATGTCCAGCATTAGTTTATAACTCTCGTCGGATTGCACATCCGAGACAGCCCTTTTCGAACATGTTTCCTCTTTTTACTATTTCAAATGTACCCGAGTCTTCTTGAAGGGTTTTTGTTCGATGCAGTATCATTTGTCTCCATCCTGGAATGCCTCCGTTTTTGCAGAGACCGAGTGCTCAGCATGGACGTCATCTACTCCTGCACGGAAATCAAGAGGTTTTTGTTTTCCGAGTTTTGTTCTCCAATTTCGCGATTAGATCCCGCAGATTCCATGTTTTTCCTCCGGGAAAAGCGAATGGGTATTCGGCGACCGGAAACCAATCCGATATCACAGCGGATGTATTGTCGAATCATCCAAATGGGAAGATTACTAAACTGTTGATTTAAAATCTTCGGATGACGGGAAGTTTTTCCGATATCGAAGAGCTTCGTACATTGAATGCCCTGTGTCTTTCCAATCATTTTTCGGTCGCGAATTCTCCGGAACTGATAAGGATTGTGTGGTTCGAATGATTATTTATTGAATTCCGGGAATTATCAGGTTTTCGGCTCTGAATCCAGCCCTTTGTCTCGGAAAGTTTAAAAGAATAGATACTTTTGTAGAAAGATAAAATTGAATCGATATTTTTCAACATCGTTCTCTAGATTCTTCAAAGTACTTAATTTCGCACCACGACGGTCTATCCTTTGAAATTTTATTCAAATTTTTTTTGACGTAAAATAAAAAGTTATCTCTTGAGCGGATGTAAAAAATAATCTTATCTTTGGGCAGAAAACCTAGAAAAGTAACAAACTAAGCTTTGATTCAGTAACGAGACTGAAGAAAAAGCTTGTCGAGTTCCCTGAACTCTGAGATTTCATTTAGTTATTAATATAAACCACACATGTTAACATTAGTTGTGTGTTTCTGGTTTATTAAAAGATTTGGCATTTGCGACTAATTTGTTACTATTTGTTACACGTTTATAAGATCAGTTTTCTCCTGAAGTCCGTATTTCTGGCAGTTAGACCTAAAGCAGAGAGAAATCTCGTGAACAATTCTTGGGAACTAAAAGAAAACGATTCGATTAATGATGAAATGAGAAAACTATACATTTTATAGAATCTAATGCATTCATCTGGATACGGGAGTAATGAGTCTTCTGTGTAAAGTAGAAAAGGATGCATATTCATCCTATTCGTTCATACTCTGATTTAAAAAATCTTTGAAATCATTAACCTTTAGTTTCAATGCCATTTCATGACCGCGGCATCCTCTGTAAAGACTAAACTATTAGTTTCTGTATTTTCTTATGTTAATTTCACAGAATTAGAATTATTCCTTCACATTCCTCACAGTATTTGCATTCACTAATTTTTCTATCTCCGCCCACGTCTTCCGTTGCGACACTTCCTGGATACACAGAGGGTGCCACCAGTCTTTCTTCAATCGGACACCGCGGTCATTTTTTTCATCGTGCGTCATATTTGCTCCCTGCGCTGAGTCCGTCTCTTTTGTTTTCTTCCTTATCGCAGGAAAATGTCCTTCCATCAGTTTTGTTTTTATCGCCTTCCGGATGCGTGGGACGAATAAGGAGTCTTGTTCGTTGGTGGGGCTCGCGTTGCTATGTAGATAGTCGTTTTTCTCTCCGCCAGATAACTTGTCGGCGGAGGAGGATCTGTGGTGTTATATACGTGATTCAAGGGAAGTTGCTGCCAGGGGAAGCTAATGTACGATGGGTAGGACGTTTTACCCCTTCAAATAAGGTGTTTTTGTGATAAGCCTTTAGGAAGTAACAGGTTCATGGCCTTAAAGACTTTATTAGATTTTCGTGTCTTTTAAAAATCTTGGCGGACGATCAAGTTCTGTGTTACTTGCGATTGATAAATGAAGAGAATTTTATTTAGATAAGATTGTATTATTAAATCCCAGTGTTAAATATTTTAACTGTAATTTCAAATTGTATGATTCGAGATGAATATTTTTGCTATTTTGATAAAATTTTGCTTTCATCAGATTATTTTTAAGCACTGTTGTTACAGGTAAAATTTCGTTTACCTTTTCTGCGTGTAAAAGTCAGTCTTCGGGGATATGATCGGAAAGAGGATACTAAAATGCCGTTTCTCAGCTGTCATTTATCCGTCGGAGAGTGGTTACGCACCTCACAGTGCATCATATTTGGACCACTTCCAGATCTCGTGTTAATCCTTTTGGCATGGAATCCAAACATTGCCATTTTACTCGGGTTAGTTGTCTAACCCAATGAGAGGATTTCATTTTAGCGATTTCTGTGCGGTAAACAGCTATCTGAGCGTGTTCCATTTTTCCTTTTCTCTTCAACCTCCTTGTCTGACATTCCTACTTCCTAGGAATCTATCGATTTTCCTAGAATTAATAAACTTTTCCCTAGAAAAGGGGATTGCTGTCTATCGTTTTCACTGCAAAGTATTTCTCAAGGTGGGACGTTGATCCCAGATACCAAAGTGATTTTCCAAATAATAAAGTTAACCTAAGATTTGAATATTTAAAAACTTATCTATATGGTTTTTGTATACCGGGTTTTTCGGTATTCAATGGTTTTTTTGGGTATGCCCAATTTTAATTATGGATCTATCCGGTAATTCATCTTTCTCCCAAATGGTTTGTCAATATCCAGGAATATTCTTTGGAAGATTATTATCGGAACTTCTTTTGATTAATTTCAATACTATTTGATTCTCTTTTATTAGCCTTTTCATTAAGGGTTTTTGTATCTGAACCTTTCCTTTTTATATCCATCATCTTCCTCCAAATTATTCAATGTTGGAGCCACGGACTGTGTTGCTGTGCAGTCCATATCTCAGCATTTTCCCATCAAATTCTCATTCTCATCTTCTAGTCTTCGTGAAGATGACTAACAGACAGATGTTTTCGTATTCAGAATCTCTCCTTTTAATAGCACATCACGAGCTGCAAACTCAATCAAAAGTCCAAAATAACGCACGCATTCGAAGGTGATGCGGGATGTAGAAGTCACCAGGACGTGGCAACGGTGAAATGTTTTCCCGCTTCGGAAAGCGTATCTGCTCGACTTCTCTAAACTAATGTCTCCGATTCCCTTCTTAGGTAAAAAACTTGAAATGCAAATGCTGTGGAAACAATCGAACGATATTTCGAGCAAAGGCGGTTGCCAAACGCGGCGAGAAAGAAAGACGAATGCTTTAGCAATATGCTGTTGTTTGATTTGTAGCTGTCAGACAGGTGTCGCCGGCGCACTTTTCGTATTCATTCCGTGAACCAGCGCATGATGTGTCTTTCAATGCAAATTTTCCGCCTCAAATCGTTTAATAGGGAAGTTGCGCACAGTCTCTTGTTTGTCTTCTAATGCGACATTTTTAAACGTCGGATTCAGTTCAGATTCTTCGCGAAACTCTCTCCAGTTGCGTTACTTTGTAAGGAGGAGGATTTCTTTATACTTACTGCTTAGTGTTTAATGTTATGGAACCAGAATTGACTTTGATAGTCCATTATCTTAAAAATGGAGTATTAATTTTTTATTATGCAGTTCTTCTTTGATTCTTCTGGGTTTTCTACCTGATTCCTCTCCTTGTCTACTTCCTAACGACCTGAGTCTTATTTCAAATCGATATCTTTCCATCTGAGACACCTTTACTCAATTTATTCATTAGTGAATATTAAAAAGCCTTCTAAAAGCAACTAATTCCTCTTTGGATCGAAGCGGGACAATTACCGCGTCAATGTTCGGCACTGGTCCGGCATCGAGGGAAGGCGTCCCTTTTTAACGTGATGAAGAATGGTCCGCAATATTTCAATTTGATCCAATTACCGAGTCAAGCGCTGAATGAAGTCATTCTCCACCAAGTGCACAACGTTAAATGGAATTAATTCACATCTCTGGAAGTCCTCAGGACGTGGGAGGGTTTCAATTTTTCGCTTATTTTTTCTTAGGCGATTAAGGCTTTCCGATTATCTCTTAACATTGACGATAAAATTGCTTCGTCTGACCTATATTTCGCCGGTTTAAAATTACACGATGTACTCAGGCGCCTCCATAAAGGCTTCCTCACGTGTCACCGCTCAATACACAGTCCTTCGTCAACGAGAATAAATTTCCCATTAGAGCTTTTATTATGAGGAGGATATTGGTGTAATTCGTCTGCTTCTGAGCACTCCCGAATGGCTGTAAGTAAGTGAATGAGAGACGATGGTGTATGCATCTGCTGTACAATGGTGTCGAGCTGTATGGAGGTATCCTCATTGTGTATATTAGTGTTCAGTGAGGAATTGTTAAAAATAATGAATGAATGTAAAGGATTATATAAACTTTGGGCTTTGGGATATAAATGTTTTGAATCACTGATCTTCCCGTTTTATCGTTTTAATTATTATTTATTTATATTTTATTAGTTGTATTGTTCAGGAACGATTTATACAATAGTTATTTTTTATTTAAAGCTGAGAACCGTCTTATGAATATTTAAGCTCTCTTGAAGTATGGAATTATATAAAATAAGTTTAGCCTTAATAGCTGGGTAAATTTACTTTGCTCCTTGTATTTTAAACCTATATTCTTTACTTCCTCCTATGACTGGGAAATGTTCCTCTAAGCTCTGGCGGCTTTCAGCCCTATTAAATAATCAAAAGCCTACCAACTAATGCAAGAGAGTTGTATTGGTCCGAAACATATTGCCTGCGAAGTATTTTTGGGGATAAGCTGAATCCACGCCCAAATAACGCTATACGCATAAATACCCAACAACCTGCTCATCTACGTGTTGAAGGGGGTGAAAACACCTTGCGCTCGGGATCGCTTTTCAACCCATTATTATCGCGTATCAATAGCGACAAGAATAAATACTTTAAATGGCTTTTCAAAACATTTAAAAAATCTCATTCTTGTGGCGTCAAAATTAAGTTGTAAAATATCCGCTACATCTTTGCAGAGCTCAAATAGACGCTTTGACTGAAATAGACATTAAAATCCTTACAGGGTGTAATTACAGTATTAGAAGGGGTGGATGGTTTGAAATATCCTAAAAAAGGGTGACGTATGCAGATCTTAGAGATACCTCTGCGTAAGATGTGTCGAAGAAGGTAATGGCATTGTTTGAGGAGAAGGCGATAAGATTGGGAGATAAGAAGGGATAATGGAAAGTGAAACAGAAGCGAAAAGATAAGAAATAATGGATGAGGGAAGAGTTGATGCAAACGATAGCAGAAGAAGGAGCACAATGAAGAACCAAAGAGGAGATAAAGGGTGTAATTGAGGAGGGAATGAGATTTTGTCCAAAATGGACACGTTTAATGGATGGATACCGATTAACAACATCAAATACAAAAATCTTAAGAATCATTAATGAGTACTTTACTTCGGAATGGAAGCTAAAATTTATCGAAATGTATAGGCAGAGTACCAAAAGCATGAATTAGGTATAACTTATAGACATTTGCTCCTTTAATCTGTACTTGTATCGTATTTTCTTTTGCTATTTTTATAGGAATGCATTAATTGTAAAAAATATTATGAAATTCAACACCTAAAGTAAAGAATCGAAGAATATATATAAATTAAAATTCATGAATAATTTTTCATTTTATAATTTGAGTAATAATACATAGAACTTATCAGTTACACCTTCTGTTTGTGGAATATTCCAATGAATTGATTTGCATTATACTAATTTCACTTCATAACTTTCGAACTGTTGTTCCTCGCATTGGTTTAACTTCACGAGAAGTTCTGTGTATTTTCTTTTTCAATAACCTGAATTCTCTCTTCGTTGATTCTTTTCAGTTCGACTTCTCTCAAATTATTTTCAAAATTGATTCCTGCAATTGTTGATGCATTCACACTTTGATGATTATTTTCATCTTAATAATGAGTGTCAAAACCACCCAGGGGAAGGAAATTAAAATTGTACGCTTTCGGTGTATTTAGGATTACATAATGCATTCACTAAAAGCCATCACATCCATGGATGACCCTCTGTATAAAGTTGAGTGGGCGTTTTAGCCAGCTGAATTTTGTCACTTATTCTGCTTTTTTATTTAGTTTCCATTGAATTTTTAAAGTGATATATTATGGACATACAGTATATATGTGATTGAACCAATCTTCTAATCAAATTTCTATTACTTAGGGGAAAATATTATATATGATCATGGCCTTACATCAGTATGCACGGCTTTGCCACCAATATCAAATGAAACGTTTGAAAACACTTGGATGATAAGAATAACATTTCATTGTGCTTATTTATATCGTGATTTTCCATGTAAAGTTCAATCAAAATTAGATGTTATCAACATTTGAGTGTTTGAAATGGAAAAGATAAGATCTGCGAAAAGTTCCTCAAAGTACGTCAATGTTAAATATAGTGACGCATTTGAATGTAAATGGAAGGCCAACGACGCGTATCGATAAATATATTTTCGGCACAATCTTAGAGTAAGATTAGATAAAAGCAGTAAAAAATACCGTGTTTGTGTAAATGGTACGAAAATAAATAACACGATGACCGACTGATATGGTGTGATATGAATAGAGTCCGATTTATGTATTGATAGCTTACGGCGATCATTTTCTTATCGTTCACTACGAGACAATCACTATCTTCACAGAGATTACGTGTATCCGGGTGTATAAGGGATTTAGTAAACACTAAATACCTGCCTTTTAAGTAAAAGAATATCTGAAATAGCTGTGAAAGTTCACAATGTGCTTGTGCTACTGAATGAAACAATACTACTGAATGAGCTGTTCGTAGAATTATAGCTGGCGAAGTTAAAATTTACGCAAAATCTCATTTCGCATTTTATCCATTTTTCTGTATTTAATGTAAAATGGCTATATTAGTGGATTTTCCTGGTTTATAAACCTTCCAACGTTTATGGTACTCATGATCCATTTCTCCCGCTTAGAAAGGAAAATAATGAATCTGCTGATGTCATTGAGACAACAACATAAGCAGTACAGGATTGACATGGAAACTTTTTAAGAAATCCTATTTATTTTGTTGACGTGGAAAGAGCCACGGTGAACAATTTTTATGGTATTTACATGTTTATGTGGTTACACTCTCGGAGTTTTAGGCTTGTAAATAATGTAAAATATTGTTTATTAAATTGCACCTCTCTTGATAGGTGTTTAAAACAAAATAAATTTACCTATAGACAATTTCCACGTTTAATGATCGTTTTATAGTCCCAAAAAATAATATTTCTACCGGATTAAGTATATTATTATAAAAATTATATCACAATAAGCTATGCAACTCTAATTTATATCACACACATATGTAATAACATAAAAATCATTTGTAATTAAACGTTAAGTTCTCCATCGACAACTCACCAACGACCTTGTTATCACACCGAAGGAGATCTAATTTTTCTCCTTTCTCCGTTAATTATTTTTTCATGCCTTCGGGATAATGACTCTGGTTTAAACTTTCACTGCCGCGCAAATTAGAGTCCCTACAAAACACAAAGGAGAATTCGTGCCTCTGGCACCTTCTCCACTGCTCCTTCGTCTCTAACCGCACTTTGACCACTTCTATGCACTTTTCTCGGATTTTTCTATAACAGCGAGACTACGAGATTTTTAACTTTAGCATCGAGACATCTCTTTGTTCTTTTCTAATATCTGCTCATCGTTTTGGTAAATTATTATTAAATGGAAGTGCTTTGGATTCTTTCTCGTTTTCTCAAGTCCATAATTTTGCGACTAGATTTGTTATCGTCGGCATATTGTTTTTATTCTGCTGTAGCCATAACAATTTTATTTGTAAACGCCACCTTTTTGGCCTTTTTTCTCGTGAAAGATTATCTTTCTTTCAGATTTTTGTTTAATATTTCTCCATTTCCTTCTGCGGATATTTCCGATTTTCACATAAAACTGATTCGACTATCTTTACTTAGCTATAAATGCTTATATTCTGCTGATAAACTTTCTTTTTGGGATACCTTCCAATTTATCTCTGAAAGGATCGCTGTTCTGTCACTAAAATACAGTTCGATCCATGTTTCTAATACTTTTGTATCTGCGTGTAAATTTAATTCTGGTAATACCAATATAAAATAGACCGATGGAAATTACTAGAGGAATCTCTAAGTACTCGGGAATTTTGTTAGACAC
The DNA here is from genome assembly GCA_020796165.1 of Pantala flavescens. Taxonomy (NCBI): domain Eukaryota; kingdom Metazoa; phylum Arthropoda; class Insecta; order Odonata; family Libellulidae; genus Pantala; species Pantala flavescens. Next base: position 53,551,479 of record CM036883.1, read on the forward strand.
AATCGTCATTAGCAAGTCTGTTCATGCGTTCGTTCGAAAACTCCAGTCAAACGATTTGATTTCTACGATTCTCTTGTCTCAGTTTGATAATCCAATTCGATGAGGTACTTGGATCGATGTTGAAGAGTGTCTTTTGAAGGGAACATCTTCTCCGTCGTCGAAAAAATTGCGTCTTCGATGTGAAGAACGAAAATCCCGAAGCAATTTATCCGTCCATTCAGCGGCAGAAACTGCATTCGCGAGTTGTTTAACGACGTCTACCGTCTCGTAAATTTTCATGAAAACGTGCAATCCTCTTGGGTGTCGAGATAGTCACAAAGCGAGTCGTATAAATTTTCATTCCTTCGCTCTTAGGTGTGCGTTGCATCTCTTATACGCGGAGATCTCGTCCCGAGCTTTCACGGCTAAGAAATCCCTTCGCATCGTACTTAGCGAAATCGTGTTTTAAACAGATACTCCCTTTTGCTTTCCACATCGTTCACGTTGTATCCCCGCACAAAAGGTTTTTCCAGTCTGTTACTACTTATTTGGGTTCTGAAGTTGCAATCTCTCAATGAGCCTTCTTATTGAGAGATGACGGGTCTCTCTTAACAACATAGAGAGTTCTAGTGTATGGTTCACGAAATTTCATACATTACGGTATAAATGCCGATACCTGGTGTTTAAATTACCATGGAAATGTATCTATGCGACCTTTTCATGCATTTATTGAGCTGCCAAAAGAAAGGTGAAACATCGTGGGGATCAATATCGATCGGTTACTTATTTCGTGGGGACAGAAAATTTATTCGGCGTTGCAGAATAATTCTAACAATTAAAACATGGTTTAGTATTTTTCCAATTTTGATATTGATTTACTATTGCGACTTGCAAATGAAAGCTTTCTAATATAAGTATATGGAACTGAAACGTTGGTTGGTAGTAGTCAGATATACCTTTTCTCCATAAGTATTTCAATCGTTGAAATCAATATGAGAAGGCGTGACTTCGTGAAATGACAGTAATAAAAAAATCTTCGTAAATTTCCACAAAAAAATGATATATCCAAAAAACCTATATATTCCCTAGCAAAACACCATTCCATGCCTGAAGATGTAATTTTATATTACTAAACCGGTCACAAATATACCATTTTTGCTGTGGAAATTTATAAAGTTGTTTTTATTATTTATTATTTCAGTCGTTGATCGGAAAAGTGATTGCTATAAGGTAACCTATCGCTCAGAACTATTCCACTCTATATCTAATTGTTCGTGATGTAATCAACTATTAAAATCGTTAATTGACGTAATAAGCGTTCGAAATATCATTTCAATTATAATTTCTCTAATCGTTCAGTATCGATATCTTCGGAAGGGATGATGAATCGTTCAATCCCCTCGTTTCGGCGAATTAGTTTAAATATAATCTCCACTAAAACACTCTCGAGTAATTTATTCATCAAGCAAAGATGTCCTCCGTTAGAAGCCTCCAGCACTCATTTTTCTCTACGTCTCCTTGCAGAAGGAAAAGTGGATTTGAGGTCCACCTGCTCTCTGGAAGAGGTCGTTCCTTGTTTTTGAGGCCGACGATGAGGGGGCGTATCGATCGTCCTTTTTAAAGTTGCAGGATCCAAAAGGGATTTCGCACTTCGCGAATCTTTTGTTTTGATCGCATGGCTTCAGGTCGTTTGCATGGGCCACTCCAAATGCACAAGTATTAAATTATGTGTTCATTCAGAGGGTCTCTCGTCACGATGGTGACGTGCGATAACAGCGTAGTTATCGATGATCCAACTTGTGTGTTTATTTGGATCTTTTTATAGCTTGTTCCAATTTCGTGCGGTTAGAACAGCTGGCAAAGGATGGCAAGAGGAATACTTAAGGGACGTTAAACTATTGTGATTCCCCATTGATTACTATGTTTTGTATACTTATATATAACATAAATATTGATCGAAATCCGAGAGGACGTATTTTTTAGGCATCCGACTGACTAACTGGTATCTCTTGCATTGTGAGCATTATAAGTTTGGGATTTGTTCTGTGAATTACGTTGAAAGTCATTGACTTGGCTTGTAATTTAATGCGAAAACAGAGGAATTAAATTAAATAATAAAAAATGTATTTAGTTATTGGATCAGAAATCGAAGCAATAGTTTGGCCATAAAGAAAAATATTGAATGTTATTTCTTCAGTAGAAAATATTCTCCCTGAGGATACTATTTAAAAGCAGAAGTGTCTAATTTAATATGAAGTGCATGTAATATAGTATGTAGTAGTAATAAGTCCATCCCTAGTAATAAATACGCTTGTTTCCTCTTGCACTCTTTAACTTTAGCTCACATTTGTTGGATGAATTATTTACTTGGATGGCAAAGTATTTCTGTTAATCCACGGAGCTTATTATTTCATGAAAACATAATAATTGCACGTCACGGAATCCTCTCAGATAGGTTATTTAATTTGTCAACGTAATGGTTTAAAATCGTTTTACTAACAAGTATTCATATTTTCGCACTCAAGTTATACAAGTTATCAAGCCGTTGCAATTTCTTTTAAAATGAAACTGAACTTAAATATATCGTTGAATATTAAAAAAAAACACAAATTCAAAGACCAATAGAAGTTCTTGAAATTAAGTTTTGAAGTATTAAAAAAATGATAATTAATTCTTTTTACTCTCGTGTTCAATGAAAAACACACACTTGATCTGCATCAACAAGCGTAGCAGTCTCAAATGAATTTAGACACGACATGAGAGAATTTTGGATCTTATTCAATTCTCTATCGTAGTGTGCGTATTCGTCAATTTTTACATCATTACAAGTCTCTCTTATACATTTAGGGGAAAACATGTTTGCTGCTTGTGACTTCATTTTGTAACGATTTTCTTTTGGTACTGCGTCGCATTTGAAATTAGGTCTCCTCATCTGTTTTCGCCCTTCACGGAGACAAGCCCTCTATAGTGAGTGCGGAATTTCCCATCACTAGGATGTTGACTCTATCCCGCTGACCTTCGTGTACTTCCGTTATTTTCTGTGAAGAGAAAATATTTTTGTGAATATCAGATTTCATATTTACTCCATTCTAGTCCACTTTAAGAAAGAGCAATGATGAGACAGAATTAGAGGTCGTTATAATCACCAAGGAAGAATCATGTTTCAGGTGAATTTGCAAATCTGTGTGCGAGGATCAAATATTTCATTCTGAGAAAATTACTATTTATAGTAGTTTTTATAAAAGGTGATTTAATTTGCGTCGACGTAAGAATAATAGCCAATCATCTTCCCTTTATATCTCTCTCATATATAGTAATCTGTTAGAAAGATAGAAAAAGGTCGAATTTATTTGATGTTAGTGAGATTGGGTTGAGAAAAAGGAATTATGAAAAGGATAAATGTAAAATATTAGTTGACATAAACCAACCAAATTTCAAGGGAAGGAAATGTAATATTATGATTAATCTTGCATTATATAAGAATAAAACTTGGGTAAAAGTCCGATATGCAGACTAGAATTGTATTATTCCAAACAACACAGATTCAGGTGTGATTGTGTGGCATTAATAAACACAATTAAATTCCGTGCTTAGAAAAACGATTTTAGCGGTTTTTTAATTTTCCTTGTATTAATTTTAAACGCAGTTGCTGATCAGAAGATGAGAACTATAATACCAAATTATTTTAGCGCTATATTTGCCTTATATGGTATCTATTATTTGTGTTATGATTGTGTCACAATTATCACTTCATAACTGGCTCATCGAAACAATCAAAATATTCATTTCCGCTTATTGAGTTAGTTAATTTATTCGTTATGATGATGAAAAGGCCTATTAATTTGCTTGCTATTAATTTTTAGTTTATACAGTTTTATACTATTTATAGTTTATACAGTTTTTATCATTTCTTAAAAATTACGTATCATCAAACCCATAGCTTGTCGAAACGAATATCGAACAATAATTTGGATATTAAAATGTAATTATTGTTTCTTATGTTCAAAATTAGGGATTTTTATATTTAATTAGAAATTATTTTATTCTTTTAGGAACAAATGTATGGTATCGTTAAAATGAATATAATTTCAAGTTGTTTCTTTGCTTCGTTATAAATTTCATCTACAAAATGAAGCTATGATACATATTTCAAACGTATATTTTTCTGCTAGAAAATGTTCTGTATTTTTTAAAAATTGTAATTACCGCTTTAATGATATCCTTCAAATTTAAAACTGACACACTCAGATGTCGCCTTTGGATGCCTTCCCAAACCGCTGAACAGCACATCGTTCGATACGAAAGATGTTAGCTAGATGAATATCATTTGTGGTTATTCCTCGTTTTTTTTAACGATCTCCCTTTTCGTGGAACGCCTTCTCATTAAGGCATCCATAATTTCGGAGTCTCTAATCCTCATGGAAGAGGACGTATATTAGAGAATCGGGAATTGGTTACATATCCCAAGGGAGGCTCTCGAAGGAGCAGTGAAAGTCTTTTCCGACTCCGGAAACGACTTCCAGTTTGGCATTTCTCTATAACCCGAAACAATGTGACATAATGGCGGCTTTGATTTAGAGGCGGAGAGATGACCACTTGGACACATTCCATCTATAAGATGGAAAGAGATGGTTGTGTTTTTTGTTACTATTGGAAGTTTAGAAGTTGATTAATGAAATAATAATCTAATTAAATTCCGTTTCAATTTGATTAAGAGTATTTTAGAAGGTAACTTTTAATTCGAATAATTTTATTGTATTATTTTTACGAAGTATTCAATGATAGAATAACGATTCTCTCTTCTCTTTATCTACATTATGATTTATTCTGAGATATTCTTATTATGAGATGCCATTAACATATCGGTCTTCTACGGAAAATTTTACTAACTTTGAATTAAATTTGGAAAATATTTTTTCTAGGAACCGAATTTTTATTTAGTAGATCAGGAATGTATAGAAGCTTTAAAAATTAAAAATATTAGGTGAGTTCGTTTACCATTTTACACAGCATTGATGGAATAAACACCTGTATTGAGCAAGAAGTTTTTAAATCTAGTTTTAAGAATGATCGAATAGTTAAAGAAATTCATTTTGAACGTTTAAAGAAATTCGTTCAAAAATAGGAGCATAGAAATTAGTCTTTGAACGAAAATACAAATCATAGAAGCTCTGCTAAGAAATACAACTATGGTGATACCCATAGTTTGGTCATTCTTTTCTTCTCAAACATGGACCCATCGTTTTATTTTGTTGTTCCATCCAAAGATGCCTCGAAGCAGCTTCGCTTTCCCAATAATTCTCTCTTCTTTTTGGACTTCGTTTCTCGTTATTCGTCGTTTCTTTCCGATGCCACTTTCCTTTCCTTCGTTTTTATGTTTTTCGCTCTTTTTTCTTTTATCATTTTCCATGCTTCGTTCTCATCCTTTTATCTCTCTCCATCGACATTTCATTCTCACTCTTTTCTGGTTGTATGTTTGGCAAGACGCTTTTTTTAAGAAAATTAATTTGAATAATATCTTTCGAAATCCGATTTCTGGTGGATATCAATTCATATATCTCTTCGTGCAGTGGACATGTTTTTTTCTTTCAAAGTAGACGAATTTTAAGATCGTTAAAGAAGAAATCTTCGTAAAAACTAGTAAAAGCCTTAGTCTACCGTATATTCTTTTGTTTATTTAAGAAATTCTCTATTTGATATTTTTCTGTTTCGACTATATTTTATGTATTTGAAGCAAAAGAGTTTAGATAAAGAGAAAGATCGGCATAAAAGTATGTTAGTCTCATTTCTCGTTGAACATTTCGCTGTTTATGAAATCGTTGCGGGAAAATAGATGAATATCCTATTTTGTATACTGCTCTTTTTCTGAGGGAAGACATCAAACATCAAAAGGAAATCAAGTCCTTAGTTCGCAGAAATGCTGAAAATTAATTCGGATCACTTGCTAACGCCCTAAGAAATACATTGTCATTCTTAGTAAAAGTAATATTTTCTTGTTATTTTAGTAAAAAATACGCCATTGCGAAAGAAGAAAACTTGCGTAATTTCCAAGGAGAGTTTTAGCGTCCATAGAAAAGAATAAAAGTTGTGTAAAATATAAGCGTTCTAATTATTCAAATAGAAGAAAAAGATTTAAGGAATATCTTCTTTAAAAATATTATTTTATTTCTTTAATTTTATAGTGAAGTTATGGGTATTTTCTGTTCTAGTTTTTGTTAGTTATTAAAAATGCATTTGTATAATTATATCCGTATAGATTCAGAAGTAAAATTTTAAATTCTTTATTCAATTATTTTGTGTGAGCGATTTAATTTCGCATTAATTGAAAGAGCCTTCGTTGCGTCAAATTCGGAAAGAATTTCAATTTTTCATTGATTTTGCTCTCAATATGAAAATTATATGGTCATTTTCTGAAATTAATACCATTTAATATTTTCCGTATATTATCGTATTCAATTAATCTCAAATAACTTCACGTAATGATGCTTTTCTTTCTGGGCAATTTCGTGATTAAATGCGAAAGAACTGTCTATCAATCCGTTTTTAATCAATTCTTTAATATTTGATCTTTCGCTCATTAACTGCACGCCCTTGCAAAAACACGCAAAATTATGAAAATATTTGCATGGAATGAAAATCCCATGAAATTTGCAGATATTTTAATTAGGCTTTACTCGAGAAATTGTGCTGAAAACTCATTAGTTTTATTTTGCAATGCACATTTTCAATCTTATCGAGATGAATCGTGGTGATCTTCAATAAAAAATAACGAGGAAAGTATTTGCCAAATGATTTGATAGATGGGTTTTTATAAATTTACCTATAAATTACCTATTTGCGTGAAATCACGTAGAATTTTGTGTAAAAGAAAACGGGCTAGAGGAGCTTTAACGATATTTAGTATCCTACTTTGTCAGTCTATAATTTTTTTCGCACTCAAAAATTTTCATAGCTTTTTAAAAGTGATATCATCTATTAATTCTCCTTGAAACCTTCTAGAATCCTTCTACGTACGCATTTCTTCATATCAACCTTCCGATATTGCGTTTCTCAAAAAGTATTAGGAAATAAAACTTCAGTTTTGTTACTTGCTGAAGTTTAAATTGTTCTCTTCTTTACCAATTTCAATCTATCAATCCAATCAATCCATTTTCAATTCATCACATTTATATATTGCAACCTCAATACTTTAGTTAAGTATTGCCTCATCCGTTTTTCTCTCTGAGATGCAACTGCTTCTCCTCTTTAAAGTTCCCACAGCTATTCTCTTTTCCCCATCATTTTTCACCTCTCGCACTGCCATTTTTTATACCGTCTCATCTTCTCCGCCTATTTTCCGAATACCAAATTTTCCTCGGGGACACTTTGAGATTCCCTCGCAGATGCTCATCTCAATTCGCTCTGAAAACAGCCGTTGTTTGGTTTGTTACGTTTTTGTCGCGTTCGCTGTGAATTGCAAATTCCTCACTCATTCTATGTAGGACGCGTTCGTATAACTCCAAACTGAAAGTAACACGAATAGATTCCAACATCTGTTCCTGAAAACAACCTTTGACTCCTGAGTAATGATTTTATTCGGCAAGAAAACCGGATTCAGGTCTAATTGCATTTTGCATTTCCTTGTATAATCTTGTTACTGAGTCTTTTAAACTCCACTCTCCATCCGTTGGTTATTTCTCGTATTTATCCTCCTTAAATATTTTGGATATGTAAAAGAACATTGTTCTTTTATCAAGACTAATATGCTATCATTGTTATTTATACGATTTTTATACCAGTTTCAAAAAGAAACCTGAAAAAATGCAAACTCATTCATTATGAAGTTTGTTATGATAACTTTCTCTCGTAAATTATTCTACTACCGAAAATAGAAAAATCCATCTTTGGTTACAAAGAAGAGGTGGGAAATATAATTTCCTCAATCCTTATACTTAACGAACATAGAAAGTGCGTCTCTGTACAAATACAGATGTGCGTATACTCAGTTTATTGAAAATGTATGAATCCTTCAGATTCCGAAATTTGTTCTCACGGTGGAAAATGGCGTGAAAGCTTTTCCGAATCCTTATCTGCGGTCGCAGGGAAAGGGGATTCCTTAGCAGGGTTTTGTTGCGATTTTTTTGGGTTTGTGCCCTTTCTCTTCTTTTCCCTAGGAGTTGGGCTCATCCATAAAAAAAGAGGAAAAATCGAAGTTGGCACAATATAGGCCTGATACGGGATTACGCCACAGTATTCCTTGAGGAGAAATTCGCTCTACGCAGAGTAATAGGATATTTTTTGGAGAAGAAAATAGATTCTGCGTTCGTGACATTCCCATTCGTCTCCGAATCGCCATCCGGGGATTTCACGCTCCTTCTACTCGTGCCGTGTTTACACGTTTTTCTGTGACGCGTATCTTTCGATGGTATTAAGACACTGCCGAAGCAATGACGACTTTCGCTGGAAAAGATATGAAAGGTTATATACTTTTCAATCAAGAATTTGACCCGTTCGTAAATAAGATACCCGAACTAATGCATGTCGATAGTGAGGGACGCCTTTAGTGTTTTGTCTGTGATCTCTTGTGCTATAGAAATATATCGAATACCGAAGTACTTCTTTCCTGTTATGAGGTCAATTTATCTCCTCGGATAGTTATTGATTTTGCTCGAAGAGATTTCGAGCAGAGATTCCTATAGAATCTTTTCATAATTTGTTTAAATTCAATTGTATGCATTTGGCTTAGTATGTCAAATTTTCCGTTACAAATTGTAAGTTGTGATGCACCTATCACAAACTTTGACCCAATAATTTTAAAAACTTTTCGATAGTATCTTAAAGCATAAACTTTCAGATGCCTAATCGTTCGGTGCATCGAGTTAAAAATTAAATTCATATGATATGTGAAAAAGTTGTTCACTTGTTTCAAAAGAAGCCGAAAATGTTTGCAAATTACAGATCCTTTGATTGATGACGTGTATTTTGTACGTATTTTGAAGTTTAAAAGACGCATTTTACTTCAATACTTTTACTGTATTTATTACATAAATTACGTAATTAAATATAGTATAAATTAAAATTTTAAAAATTTTAAGTAACTCTTTTAGTCGATTACTCTTATAACACAAATAATTTAAATATAGCTCTATTGATTGACTACATTTTTGCATGTATTAAAATATCACGCAAGTTATTATAAGCATTCATACATACAGGCTGAAAAGGCTCATTATAAATGTCTTCTATTTGAGCAAATATTGTTATTTGTCTAAAATAAATCCTTTTCCCAATAATTTCATTATTGCCCATTTGAACTATTTCTTTCATCTTGGACGTTTCTTTTGTTCGGATCGTGTTGATGGCCGGAATTCCGTTTATCCATGACTTAACAATCTCTATTCACAACCCTCTCGCAATCCAGATAAATAAAACTAGTTCAATATCCTCTGTATCTTCTCATCGCCAACACTGCTCTCTCCAAATGGATTTCGCTTATTGGGAAGTGCTCCGAAGAGCCATCGATTCCCGAGGATATCAGATATGGTGCACTTCGACCACAATATAGGTTAAAGTGGGTTATGACCTATCGAGTTTTGCATTGTTCTGCGGGTGAAATAATTCCCTTCCCCCGTCGTACCCAAAGTAGACACGTTTTAAAGGAGAGAGACGCTAACCTCCTATGGGTGAAGCATCGATTTCCGAACATCGCTTGTAAAGACCTCTGGCGGAAGAGCGACACAGGACTTAAGCCCGACATTTTTCCCTCCGCACTACAAAGCGGTCCATGCAAAGCGGATGTACACATAGGCGTGGATTATTCTCGGCACAGGAACGTCCGTTTTTGCCGTAAAGGAAGCTATGGTTATGTCCATCCATCGAATATGCGAAGACGGAACTTGACACGTCAGCCACTGATATAACGAGGGCTTTAGAAGTCAATAGTCTATACATTTTTAATAGCTTATTAATAGGCAAATAATTATAATTTACATCTTTCATTCGTTGAACCTACTCTATGAGATGAAGAATAATTGTTAGAAAAATAGTAAATACGTCTTTAAAGCTAAGAAAAGTAAGATTAGATTTTTAAATATGATATTTCCTTTTTAAGATTCAGAGATTTAATAAATACTCTAAGTAAATTAATTGATTAGAGAGAGATAGTGATTGCGATGAATTTTCAGATTTTCGTCGCAAATTTCTTCTTTTAATAATTATTTATTAAGTTCGCGTTACTACTACTCTTTTGATGAATTGATTTTCCTATTTACTCTTAGAAATAAACTTGATACATCAATGAGATGATGATTGCACGAATTTAAATATCACACGCTATTTCATAGGACAACTGACAACTATCGTAAGCTCATAGAAATATTCTCTAATGTTAGTCTTTTCAATAATTCTAACTTCCTGAATAGGAAATGCGATGTTAATAAGATTACGAAATGAGGAATTGGCATTTAAAACTATAGATATAGGAATAATATATACATCTCATCGCAGCAGCTTGCATTGTATTAAAAAATATGCAGATATTTTGTTATATTTAATCATGCAGTAAAATAACTTAATATTGATAAAAACTATCGTCGAATGAAATAATGTATTATGTATGAATTCATATGAAACTTCCCAAAATGCGTCATGTGTATATACGTACGCATAAGGTATCGAACGTTAGTATTCTAATCTCCCCTTTTGATGTCAATGAATCATCATTATCGCGAATAATGAGAGATGGTATTTCCATCGGCATTTCACGAAGACGCCTCCGCTAAATGCTGCAATTAAACGCTCGTAGTTTTGGAATCGGTGATATTTCCTCCTCTCAATTCCTCACCTTTCGCAATCCGTGACACAGCTGCATTTCCCGTTTCATTGCGTCTTCTAACGTCTCTGTGACGCATTTCCCTTATTCATATTGGCCTCTTGTGTTTCAACCCTTTTAATTAATTCTATGCGCAATTAGTTTTAAATCAAGAAGGTATTAATTTATAATGAGATGTATTTTTGATTAATATTTAGAGTCTTAAGATCAAAGCAGGACAATATAAAGGACCATGGTTCGAATAGAATCCAGTCCTTTATTGCTTCTAGTTTATTTATTCACGAGCAACGGCTTCAGTCTATTAGATAGAGCTCACAAGCCCTTTGCTACTCAAACTGAATTCCTTAAATACCGTCCAATACCATTTTCCTCGACTCTTTATTATTAAGTTTTGTACTGTTCGGTATGAGCTGTAATCAACAAGGCAGTACTTTAATTCTCTCCGAGTTTTTTAATGTAACGTAAGACTTTTCTGTATTACCTTTTGAAGCTTCAGCGTATTTTTTGTATGTTCAACTTTCCTCTGCTAAAAGACTCTCCATGATAGCTAATCAAGGTCTATTTATCACCGAAAAACTTTCGGCTCATCCCTGAATCTGTTAAATTAATTTATCAAATATTTCTGCCCTTTTTTCTCTGGCTTCTTATGATAAACCCGTTCTTTGTTAGGATTAACGTCCCTTCGAATCGATGGACGAATCTGAAATCCTTTTAGACTCTGCATGACTGCTCTACTTCGATATATGGCTGCCTTTTTTCTCCTAATCCATAATCCCCGTGTAGGAACATTGTCTCCGAGGAACATGCGACCTTTAATGCTCCTCAGCATTTCTCGGTTTTCTTCGTAATTAACTTTGCATTCCAACGGTAATTATCACTTATGGATGCACTGAGAGAAATTTATGATAAAGAATCGAATATTGAGTATTTCGGTCTGTATTCATGCTGATGTTAGGTAGAATGAAATATTTACATAGAAAATGGAGGAACGAGGTATGAAATACTTTTCTTTTTTCTCTAAATTCTATATTTTCGTAATCTCCTGTTTTAATTATGAATACTAAACATTATTTGACAGAAAATAACTTAAAAGTAATCCTAATAGCCTATCGAAAAAGAAATTAAATCTCTTAAATTTTCCAAGATCTAACAATCGAAATGATAATATGAACGATGATTAATAATACATTATGATTCTGAGCATAAATATTCTAATATTATATAATTAGGCGAGTCAATCCCTAATGCTCTTCACCTTAAGAATCCTATCCTTCGTGTATCAGGCAAAAACACACCAGATTAGTAATGCGAACATAAAGGCGTGTCTATCGTTCTTTTCATTAACTCTATAATTTTCTTTTTCTGCTGTTTCATCCACTCTCTATTGTTTATTTATTTATTCGTACGAAATTATTATTCTTGCTTTATTTCCAACTTTTTCTTTCGTAAATACGTTGATAGTCACATTCTTTCGAGTCCTTGTGATTTCTAAGTCATCTTAATACGCCCATGCAGCCTATTACCTTCTCTTAATTGAATTAAGGACTCTTATCCGTCTCGTATTTTTCCTTTGCCAAATATCTTTATCCTACTTGATAGGTTTTTCGTTCTTTTACGGCCTCTGTTAACGTGTTTCGCGTCATGTTCAAGGCATGAAATTCGATTTTTTGCGTCGTGAAGATCACTCGTGTCTGAAAATAATTATAGATAATGGCATTTAGTGAGATTTGCAGGCACTCACGGGTTTCATCACATTGATTTTCTCTTCAAAGAGTATCTTGTTTTTAGAATGGGATTTAACGTTGGAAAGAATGTGTTTTCTAGTATCATTTCGTTAAGTGCTCTGTCAGTAATATTCCTGGAATCCATCCTTTGAGAGATTTAAGCTTGGCCTAACCGGTGGCTGACAAACGGGTTTGCTAAGGTGCATCTCTATGCCAACGTAAACAGATGCGTCGATGAATTATGGAAAGGCGAGACACGGTGAGAATCGCTCCAGCCAATATGAAATTCCTTTTCTGCTATAGAAAAAGCGGAATTGATGATGGATTTCATTACTTGTGTTACCAGCCGGGATGTCACCTCACGAGTTCCACTGAATCTTTCCCAGAATTTCCTTCTCTTCGAAGCTTGTTGCATAACAAATGATATTCATTTTTTATTTTGACCCAATAATTTTCACTCCACTAATATATTTCATAACAGTTTTAATGCACTTTTTGAAAACATTTTGGGGCTTATCATCGAATTTGAAATGTGTGAAATCGAAGAATTTAAGATAATATCGTTTTATTTTATTTTAAATCGTCCCTTTAGGGTTTTTTTCAATAATGTTATTGACGGATCATATTTCATTTGTCGAATTCTCGGAAGATGTGTATTAAGTACTCAATTTTTCCCTCTTACACAAAGTGATAACGATAAAGTAATTCGTTGGATTAATATAAAATTACTTTTGGGCATTAACTCCATGTCCCTATATTTAAATAAAGCGTTGATAGTTAACTGTGAAGAAAAAAGCCATGAACATTTGTATGCGTTTGAATAAATGCTATCCCCAAATGGCCCATATTCTGTTGGATCTCAATTTCTCCGTATGGAGATTTTTTTGCGAATATTTCGTAGTCTTGTCTCTAGATAATTCTAGGTGAGGTATCAAGCTTAATTTTCCCTTAGTGTTGAATTTAAAATACACAGTTATGATTGTTTAATGTAATGCATTATTAATATAAGGGATTTCCGTTTAACGAGTTGACTTTACGGAATAAATATTAAAATGTAACCGCTAATGTATAGTATATATCTAATTATGTCTTAATCCCGTTAAATTTTTCCTAAAATATATCTCAAATCCCGAAATGTAATAATAAAACTTGTAAATGGAATTCCAAAAGTATAATTAAGTTTTTTACATTCATCTATCTGATCTTAACTATTATTAAGATCATTTATCAATTATTCGAGTAAAAGTTTTTATGCAGTAAAAATTGGCGGGAATATATTGAAAATTTTACATTGTTGTAATGAAATATGTAGTAGTTATCGAATTTGAGGAAATAATTTATCGAAATCCAGTAAACGTTAAGAAACATTTTGATAGAAAAGACCAGATGATGACGATCATTCGTTGAAACCGTCGCGTTTGTCGTAATTGTAATGAAAGAAAATTTTTGTGTTTAAAGTACGATGTATTTTTATACGTATCTTTCCATTATAGATTACCACAATACCTCGCCTGATTCAGTGAATGTTATATTTAATTACTTCCTTGTTCTAAACTTTCTAGTTCTTTATTCATCTGAATTAAGTTTTCTTTAATAGCGATGCTTAGAATAGCAGTTCTGAACATTATCCTCAGGGATACCTGCTTTTTATAAAATGTAGCCACTTGCTATCGAACCTTAACCATTTATTGTTTCTATTTGGCCATTACTGATTACTGTTGGAGGATCATACCATAGTGTGATCACATATGTTCATTGAAGGTGTATAATCCCACGAGCCATTTAAGGCATCGTTTTTCTTCATATTGTTCTCTGCGTTACCCACCCGTTCCAAAGATATAATTATTACAATGGTGTATGAAATCTTTATTTAACTAAATATTTTCAATACCACTCATAATGAGAAGGTCACCCGCCATCGGTATCGGCCGATTTCACGTTCATTTTCACCGTCCGTAAAAACCCTTCGAAGATATTTCCCCAAAAGCTGTTCGGATTTCCGTAAAATTCCCAGTTCTTTTGAAAGCGAGATATTGAATAGAAAAGGAGGATTAGGAGGAATGTGTTTTTCCTCGCGAATCCGCGTAATTTCTCAAGGGAGGGGATAAAGGAGCTGCGATATAAATAATATCCTTTGGAGGTGTTTTAGATCTGCAGAAAGGCGTGCATCAGTCGAAACGAGGGACAAAGGGATGCCTTTATTTCCCAACGGAAGATGCTTCTGGCGGATAAAATAAATGAGTCCTTTTTTCAATGGGGAGGCTTATTTTACGTCCCATCGCAGAGTGTGTTGAAGAAAGACTCGTACCGTTAATAAAGCATGGATACAAAAGCCATCGTATAATCTGCTTACGACCTTACATAGGCCTATTGCTCCAAACTATTTTTATATCTCTATTTCAGGCTCCATTTATTCGCCGATCCTTTAAATTTTTAATCGCCTACCGAAATGATCTCGAAGATGGATCTAGAGGAAATTAAATCGAGCTCATCGTTTTTAAGTCCATAATCCTTTGCATTAAAAGCTCTGATTAGCCCTTATTGGAAATATGGGTTCGAAGGGATTTCCGATTTCTATCTATGATAGCAGATTTCGAATGATCTTTCTCATCGGTTGTTTTTGAACTTAATGAAGGCTTAAAGTTATAATTTTGATCTATTTATCGGATTACTTGTGTAGCTTACTTGAAATTATCATCATTGTTTCATAATGATTAGAAATTGCATTCATTGTAGTTCTTACGATTTCTATGTTGGCCATCTTATGTACTTAATAAGAATTCTCTTCACCCATTACGTACATAATCTGACAATATATATTTATATTTGTGTGCGTATGTATATTTTCAGGAGGTTATCAATATACTGTTCTCTGTACTATTGATTTTGAAGAGATTGAAGTTAGTATTTTGCGAATATATTGCTAAATTATTGGAAAAAAGTTTTACGAAAAAGGAATAATTTGTAAAAAAACTCACTTTTTCTCATTCTCTGATTAGAATATGCGTTCAAATTATTTACATACGAATATTTTCGCTTTAGTTTCTGATTGTTCAGTGAACATCTGTTAATCAGCAAATTATCGTGATTGCAGTCGGTAGCATAATATTATACAATCGGTACCATTTGCCGGCGTCGTTAATGGTTAATCTTTAAACGCCGAGTTCAAATCCCGGCAGAGGAGGAAATTTTCCTCTCTGGTTGTGGATGTTTGTGAACGTTCGTTGTTAAGTTTATAACCACACTGTAATCGCCCTGAAATTGGACTTTTGTGTGGTCTTTCATAATAAATAAATTAATCGTTTTCTTCGTCTTTAATCACGTGAAAATTACTACGCATTATTCTGAAATATTCAGTTTCGTTTCGTTCTTTTTGAGTTAAGGCATCTCTTGAAATGCGGTGGTATTAGCAGTCACTTCCTTACATACTTTCAGTGAGCCTCTTTTATTTCTTTTGATGACTTAGGTAATTAAATGTGTACTGCCCTTCCGTAACACTTTCCTTTTGATGTTACAGCCACACCTTTGCAACAAAATCTCAGTCATCAAGTTTTTCATTCTATTTCGTCCGAATTCATCGTTCTATGTCAACCTTTTTTCCTTCAAAGGCTGGAAGTTTCTATGGCAATATCTCTTGTTACGATTCGATAGAATGGACTTCTTGAAAGTTGCTTCGCTTGTCTATTTTTAATGGCATCTCCTCAGTTTACGTACTCTTCTAACATAGAAGCGCATCTTGAAAGCTATCCAATGGTTCTCTGCTAGATGTTTCAAAGATCTTTAACGTGAAGTTATAAAGATTTCAAAGGAAATAGCTCAAAGGGTTTTATGAATAGTTTTGGAGAGACGATGGTCTATCGAAGATGTAACCAGAACTCTAACGCGGTGTTTCCCAAGTCCATTTTGATAAGTCCCAAACATCAAAATTTTTCATAGCTGTCTTAAGATCAGATTCCTTTTATTCCCTCAATATCATGTTAGTGTATTTATCCTCGTAAGGTCATGACATTTTATGCAATATTTGTGGGAGTTTATGGAAACTCGAGGCATCGGCAAGAACCAAAGATACGGATATCGCTCGGCGATTTTATTTATCGGTTTTCGGCTGTTTCTGCGACAATGCAAGGGTGATTGGAAATTTATTTGCAATCTTCCTGTTCTAAAAAGAGAATGGTTACATGAAGAATTTAAACGAAAGTTGTTTTTTATTTGGAAGCATAGGTACGCTGGAGATGAACAACTGTGAAAAATGCTGGAAGTTGAATATATTTTCTTGGTTATAAATACACGTATTCCTCTTTATCGGAAAACTATGAATTATTATGACCTTAACGTTAAATAATTATTGTTAAATCCATTACCAATCATAGTTTTTGTCTCCAGGAAAACATTAAGTTATTTATTTATCACTATGCTATCATAAAAGAAGCAACTCTTTATTTAACCTAGATTAGAGTTAATCGATCAAAATGAACAAAGCTCGCTTATGATAATGATTTCGTTTACGAATGCAAATGTGATAGTAATTCCGCCAGATCACGGAGAGACAACGTTGTATCGTGCCTCGTTCAGACAGTTATTAATCGTCCTAAACAGGGGATTGGTTGGAAAGTTGGGAACTTTCACACCCCCTGCCATACGCCATATGGCACTAATGTGAATCGAATATTTTCATCATGTGGAGATGCGAGAGAGCGTTGGTGTCCGAAATCCAGGCTTCGTGAATCATTATGGGCAACTCGTCTCCGTTCGCAGTTTCAAGTGGGCGGATTCGTTACGTGAGTGGGTAACGTAACAGAGCTCTTTCATCGAAAAGGAAAGGCCAATTCATTGTCCGAAAGTACTTTCATCTACTCCATCTCTTATTCATTCCTAGTCTTGATAGCATCCACTCTTCATTCGTTTGTGAATATTAGATCTCTAACTTTCGGGGCACTGTTTTAATTTATATACTGGTCGAACAGGAGGTTCTCTCAGGGTAACGTAAAATCCGCTTATATTATGATTTTCGTTTGCTTTTCAAGAATGTATTAGGATTCAATAAGTAGTATAGTGATAAAAGTAAAGTATTGTTCACCTTGTCTAGCAAAGATGTTGGAATAAACAACAGCCTTACAGAAAATTGTATTTCATTTGAAAGTTAAATAATTTTTTTAATTTTAACAATATAACTAAGTAATTAAGTAATAATTGGTAGATTATGTTAATTAGTAATTAATTAAGTATAATTCATATAAAAAATGCTAGTCTAAGTCGATTTATAATAAGGTTATTGAATGTTTACGTAAAATTCACAGCATCATTAATAACTGAGGTGTTGTTTTGAAGTTTTAATTTAATTAGCCGCCATTTTTCTTTCATCTATAGTTAATTAATGTAGTATATTAACTTTTTGATAATTAATGCTTTATTGATATTTTTAGCCAAAGGTTATTAAGCACTCCATCATTCCTTGCCAAGTAGTTACAAAAACTCGATCCCTAGATATGAACTTTCTTGTGTTTCCCGTAAAAAAGGATGATCCACGGAGATTCTATTTTTTTTAAACTATTTTGTACTGCAGAGGAACACTCGCCTAGGATGGTGAGGATGGTCCTCGAATCAACTTCACCTCGATCGAGAAACTCAAAGGTTAAAGGTGAAGATCTTAAGATTAGAGCCTCTCTAAAGAGACAAAGTTCCTTTTAAGTTGGCGGAATTGTAAAGATTTTTTCATCTATATGCAAATATGAATTTCATGATAAGAACTCGATGGCATGTTCCAAGCGAAAAGATTGCCAAATTCACACTCTTTCCAGACTTCGAAGTAAATACCTCAATTTGTAGGTTATCCTCATTATATACATCTGTAGCTATGAGATAGTGTTGTCATTACGTAGGAAATGTTTGAAAAGAAAACTACTAATTAGTTTCTAATACAAAATCGATTGCCCAGTACGATCTGAGGCAGAAAACTCTGAGGTGAAGATTGAAAAATCCTTATTGGGAATAGAGATTAAGGAATCTTTAGAACTTGCCTCATTTTAGCCTGGATTCATTTGATTTCTTCCCCGTATGGGTTCTATAAAAACTTCAATCCTCTCTAATTATAAATATTGGAAATCTAAAAGTTTTCCCTAAATTCGCAGTTTAGCTTTCATTACTCAAATTTCAATAATTTTCGCTACGGGGACAAGGACTTGTCGGGAATCAGTTACTGATAAGTATTCTATCTTGGTGACGGAAAATGGTGTTTGCGTAAACTTTTCTTCCAACATTTATTCCATGATAGTAAGGAAGCATTCATTGTAGACATTCATTCTTAGATTTTTTAAATGATTGCGACTAAGATTCTAGATGTGACACGCATTTGAATGAACTTGTTTCACTTATTTTTATCAATTCAGAGGGCAAACGTAAGCCACGCATCGATATATTCGCTGCCATTCGGCGAATCGAAAGGTCGGAGTTCAAACTCGCCTTCGGGTTGAAATGCTGTTTTGCCAATTTTATATTTTGCATTCGCCTCGTAAATTTCAAAAGGGACTAATAAAAGGGGTGTTCTTTGATTTAATCCGAGTTTTCGAGAAGTTTAGTATATTCAGGTATATAACACTCCCAGACGTTGGCATTAAGTAGTAAATTCTTTCATTCCCCGAATAACACGACGTGAAGTCGAATTTTAGTGGATTCGTCTCACAAAGAAGAACAGCCATCCTTTTAGAACTGGATAGCTATATATTTTTCACGACTCGGCCCAGCGAGCTCCGAATTTCGCAATTTTTCAGGATATAAATCGAGTGTATTTTATTCCACTTAAAGGTTATCGTAAAATTTTTATTCATACATATCTTTTTCCTCTGTATTTTGGTTCCCTAAGATGTGAAAATCTAGAGGGCGTCGTAAATCGTTTCATCTGAAGGTTTCTCTCCTTGTTATTATAGGTTCTAGGCTGTATTGGATCGTGAAATAACATTGCCTGCTTCAAAATGTTTCTCTTTCCACATTCACGTTACACTTTGACCGGAAATTGTACGTGTTTCCGAGTCGATCTAGGTCGACTTTATTTTTTCGAAAGATAACATCACCTCCCGAGATATTTCATTTTATAGCCGAGAGCTAAATTGATAAAATTCGCTTCAATTTAAGTCAGTGCCCTTCTGCGAATCAGTTGCTTGTGTATACATAAATTACCTTTCTTTTGTATCTTTAAATGAAGTAGAGATAAAAGAACTGAATTCAAATTCATTCTGTAAGAGTTGATTAAACATTTTAATATGCAATAAAATTTAATGAAGCTTTATCGTAGTTTGTTTTCATTACTATGATTGGTATTAATTTTATTCACTATATTAATCTTAAAGACTTATTTCTAGTATAATGTTTCTTTTCTAAAATATCTTATTTCGTTCCTTATTGAAGTTACAGCAATTTTTGTAGTAATCTGTATGTGGAAACACCGTTTCGATAATTTTTAGCTACTCTGATTCCTAACAAAAAACCGAGAGTCTTTAAGGAGTTGAATATCGTCTACAAAATATAATTTTCTCTTTCCACCAAGAATTCGAGCGGATTATTAGATTTTTACGGGTGCATCAGAGTATTAAATTCAATAGTCCCCCGTTACGAGATCAATTTGCTCCACCAAAACCCATTTATCGTATTATCCTTGCGTACGAAGTTCCAATGAAATTTTCCGCGAATTCTTTTTCCCAAGATACCATCCACTACTCCATTCATTAGCGTAAAATACATTTACGTATCTTTCGCGTACGTTCACTTTTTCAGTCGCGACTAATTTTAGTTTCCAGAACTATTTCGTTTGTGGAACTCTTTTCAAATCGCTTCGGAAAAGTTCTTCCTCTTACTTCTTATCAAAGGCATCGCGTAATGAATTCTCAGATCTTGTGAAAGGGAAAGGTATCGATTGAGAAGACGTTAAATTTTCATGGAACAGAAGAACAGAAATACGAAGGACGAGTTTGGTGAATCGTTCGTTTAAACCTAAACTTTCGCATCGAATATTTCAAATCCTATTCAAATCTATCACACATTAGAAGGTTTAAGTGTGTCATACCAGGTCGAATATGCGCACATTCTCTTTAAATTGAACATACGTGTTTTTCAATCCTGAAGATTTAAGAGAGCTTGTTTTAAAATCTCATAACTCATATATCTTATTTTTTATGAGTTTCAAATATATACTTTACATCAGGATCTAAAAAATTAATCATATATGCTCTGAGGAACGGAGTTTCTTCTTAATATTAATCGATTGTTTCTTTTTCGCTGGATGAATTTTAGTCTCAAAGTTTAACTATTTCGCAAGGGGATTAAATTTCAGTTGTCTGAGTTTATAGTTGGGAACTAGTGATTCGTCGGATTCCAAAAATTCAGAATTTCCTGAATAAATAAACTAATTAGTATCTTGTTAATAACAAAAAATTAATGTTGAATACCAATAACTAATTCACGGGAAATTGATTCTTTAAACTAATGATTTTAAATTTTTTGTAGTGACGTCTATTCATTCAACTCATAAACAATTTTATGCAAGCTAGTTGTCGGTCAGTTAAGCGTCGGTCAATGGAGCTGTCGTTCAGTCGAGCAGGCGGTAAAGTGAGCTGTCGGAAAACCGGGCAAGCGAGTGTCGGTCAGTCGACCCCTTTTCTGTTACTATTAGTATACTCATCAAATATTTTCTTCGAGTAATTATCAATTAGGTACGAGCAATGGTTATTTTCTTCATTTCAATTGAAAATAAATTAATGACAAATAAAAATTCCCTTCTGTCGGTCAATAAACATAACAGGAGCTCTGGGACCGAATTCGGTTTATCCGTTTCGGTTCTTTCACTAATTTTGAAATAAACTTCTCATTGAACTCGAATCAAAAACAATTATTATAATAATGTATTTCGTTTGCGTTTTACGGTGAACCTTGCAGATTCAATTCCTCTAGTTTGATGTGTTTGATATCAGATTTTGTTTTTTTTTATCTATGTGCTGAATCAAAATTCGTTTCCTTGAATATGTGCTCGTATTCGAGAATGAAATAGCTTTAATACTAAGACGGACTCAGGTACTCGAACTCAGCGTCTTTCTTGGAAGCAAGACGGGGTCAGCAGGTGTGGGTGGGATGCTGTTTCGGACCAAAATCGTTCGTCATGGTCAGATTTTCATTAGTTGTCCCTTCTGCGGAGTGCAACTCCATTAACTCGGTCTTGTCACGAAACGGAACTGCTCATCGCTTCGTGCATTCGAAAAACTGGGTCAAGCAGGTTTTCCTCAGGAGTTTCTCTAGACGCAAAGAAATAAAATTCGCACTTATTTTTCATCCGCGAGAGATGCGTTCGACGGCATCAACCTCTCGATTTTTGCCTCTCAATGCGTCTTCATTTCAATGAATGAATCGCGAATGTCATTGAGCTTTAAGATTCCTTATTTGTCAAACCGAAAGTATTTTTAAACGTTTAGATAAAAATTTATAGGTCCTTTTCATCGCTCTTTGGCCTCTAGAATTATTAATTTAGCTTCACCAGATAAAGTAAAGGATCTGAAAGAAGTGATGTCTTTTGGAACTCATAGCATTAATTAAAAGAAAATTCGTGTCGGTTTTGCATAACTCTTGTTGATATTCAGGTTTGATATTTAAAAGTTTTCTTTTTTACGACAACAAACTTAATAAAATGAATTATATTTCTAATGGCAAACTATTTTACCTACATTTTCCGATCTCTTTACTCAGGCTTTTTTAATTTTATACTTTGATTCAGACACTTTCATATGCACACTTCCATACCACCTTAATGAAAATCGATTACTTTGAGAACTCAAAAAGATTGTACTTAAAATCATAATGAAGAAGGCATTATGGAAAAGGAAACAGAATAGTATGAAATGTGAAGGATTAATTTGATGAACTCGGCAACAGCGTGGAAGAGATAAGGAAATTTTCAAGAAACTGATACACCTTCTTAAAATTCTAACCTTAATTAAGTCACAAAAGATCTGTTTTACATTCAGTTGGAGTTCCCCAAAATACAAAGCTTTCCACGAATTCTTTATCTTTGAAATTATGAATATGTTTGTGAATGTATAAGAAGATTCACTCTTATTCTCTGGTACGTTACGTTGGGTTATTTCTTTCTCGGTTTGATAAAGTGAGCAAAAATGAACTTTGAAATTTATCAGGAATTACATGTTCTTCTTTAAACTTTACTCTTGTATTTTAGTATAATTAAGTAGAGAGATAAAGTACCATCATTGTAAACGAAAATTATGGTAAGGAACAAGGTATTGCATAGGTACGCTGTGCGCCGAGGAGAATTTTGGTCTTTATTCTATCATGTCTATGGGTTTCTGAAGATTATAAAAATATTTTTCTGTTAAGCATATGTTATAGTTGCCCGATTCCATAATAATGATTTTCACGTTTCAGTACGTAATGAGCTGTCTATAATTAGTTTCTTGATTGTTTAACATTTTAAATGTTTGTAAAAATCAATTGTTTTCCAGCTATAATATTTATACCTGTAAACATATCTTGTAGTTATGTAATATATAGACTTTTCATAATTTGCTCTATATTCAAAGGAATTTCGTGACTACAGATCGTTATTCCTTCGACATGTTTCGTCGAATTGGAATAAAAATTCAAATATAGAGGTGTAGGAAATGGAGACAGTCAAAGTTGATAAATATATGGTTGATAGCATATAATTGCTGAACACGTTTTGTATTTAATTTCATCCTTTAAATTCAGCTCCTCCTTTCCAAGGAATTGATATTTTTCTTTTCATTCCCCGAGTCCCAAGTTTTTTTCCACGTAACATTCTGCTTTTTCATATCTCATCTCTCCAGCCGAAAAAAATCCGACCTAGATTATACTTCTGTTGATTCATTGCGGAATAAATTCGCTCCATATTGTTTTGGCTCCAAGTTGGACTTCATTCACTCGAGTCCAGAGCTTGTTTATTATTCAAGGCGCGCTGCAGTCCTCTTTGGGTTCCGCATGTCCCCTGAATTTCCTTCCTCGAGAGTCATACTTCGCGAAACAATGAGTTAATTTTACCTGCTGTCCATTTCTTCAGGTGTTGCAACCTAATTCATATCTGGAGCCCATGGCACCGTTGCTCTTTTATTTCAACAGGCCATATTCCCAACAGGCCCATTCGTCAATATTTTATAACTCCATTGTCTCATTCCGAAATCTTCCGCGTGACATCACGTCTTTGGCTGTAGCTATGTTAGCCTGGTTCGCTCATTACGGTTTCAATTCGAAAGTTAGCTTACATAAGATTCTTATCTTTGAAAGCTGTCAATGCATCGAGTTTCTCTAATTAAATCCTTGATTTGACGTTTAGATCGAAAAATATTCGTCCTCAGCCATAGCGAAAGAATTGTGGCTGTTGTATTCGACAGCAGCCTCCTTAATTAGAGCCACAAATATTTTACGGACTATTACTATTCAGGGGACTCAAGGAAAAAGGCCGATGGCTTCATTATCTGGATAACGTAGACACTCTCTGTTTTAAACTCAGTATTATTGTATGTTGTATAGAAAATTGGTTGGAAAGCGGTATGTCAGTTCTTTAAACTGAATTTTCAGACTGTTTTGATGCGGTATCAGTCATAATTGAAAGTTTTGGTTTAACTCAAGATGAATATTTCATTCTTCTCATTCTATGCATCTTTTGGTAATAGAAATATAATAATAAAATGAATTTAACACCTATTTTTGGCTAATATTATTAAGTTTTGATTTTCAAAACGACTATTATTTTATCAATAGAAACTTTTCAATCTCAGGAAAATGTTCGTATATTTTCAATTTGTGGTTGAGATCCTTCAATTGGTTTTGGTTCGATGCCCTTGTTTGGGAATAGTCGAAGTTTCTTCTCGAGGTATCATTTGGAGGCATTCTTACCACCCAAAGCACGTTCTTTGACGCCCTATGGGAAATTATTCGTTGATGAGTAACCCAAGCACGCCGCTCCCGCAAATTAACGACTTCGCCTGGATTTCTTCCATTTCTATGAAGAAATTTGCCCCTGTCTCCGATATGGAAATTTCTTCAGATTGCGCTAACTTAACCTTACTTTGTGTATAAAATGAAAGTAAATTTAGCTTCAGTGTTCTCGGAAAAAGAAGTTGAGTACTTTTAGTGTAAACCTTGCATTATTTTGATTTTTCCCATCGTATTTTCGGCTTACGAATGCTATTGAATCGAATGATTTAATTAATTTCCATCCTTTTGCTAAAGTTGTTTATGAAGTGGATAGATTTATATTATTTGTTAGGATAAACAGTGGAAAATTGTTATAACTATTATCAACATATTTATTGAACTCACAGTAATCAATTGGGTTTAATTAATTTGTACTGAATTTGTAATCATATTTGTATTAAACTGTGTATATTCCACACAAACCACTCCCTGAAGTGATTTATTCTCTGAGGCCTTTTCGTTTTTCGCCAACCTTTCCACTCAACCCGTGTTCGTGATGTGCTACCGCGCACGTCTTCTCATACCCAAGCCCTTAAATTTACGACACTCGAAGTTGGCAACTGGTTGCACCAGCACGCAACGTACACGATTCAGACAAAGGTTTCCTACCCAATTTCAGACCTCTTATCACTGCATTTATAAACAGGGAAAGACATAAGGCGCATATTCTCGCCTATCTCAAGTTGTCCTTTTAAGAGGGCGTTTAGGTAGTGCGGCGTACGTTGGGCACGCAGCGCCAGTTGACATCACTCAAGACGGCGATGAGGAAAACGGTTAAGGGATCAAATATACGTCTCTCCCCCTAACAAAATAATTTTCTTTCTTCAAGGGCTATGGGGCCTACACAAATCAGTTATAGCGGAATTAATATCTAGATATTCTTAAGATTTTTATCTCTATTTCCCGCCATTGCCAACACTGCCAAATGCAACTACTCGATGAGGTCGACATTTGAATGTCAAGCGTCGAAAATATGTATTTCGAAATGACCTGGGAGGTATCTGCTTGCGGCGTTGTTCACGAACGTGCTGCTAATGGGATCTTTAACGAATGAGTTTAAATGCCACGCAGGTTTACTCTTGTTATTGAATGCGACGTGTCGTTATTCACTTAATTTCTTTATCATTTGCAATCATTGGTATTATGCCAAATACAAAGTTTTTATAGTTAATTACGTAAATTAGGCTCGCAGGTAATAACATATATAATATTTTTATTAAATTTTAGTTAAATATAATAACAAGCACTATGTTAAAAACCTATTTGTTGGAATATTGGATACTTGTTTGTAGCTATTTTTAGCTATCACCTTTCATCACTTCTAAGAGATTAATATACCTTACTGTGCTTGCTTCATTCATATTAATATGCCATGTATAATATATTCTTATGAGTGTACATTTTCCTTGTAAATCATAAATTCGAAAATCAGTATGCGGTTGGTGGGGTCATTCCACCAAACAGTGTGGAAGTAAACGAAGTATATCATTTCCGAGTTAGTCTAAGATGTCCTTCCACAAGGTTACACCTCTACGTATAGCTTTTATTTGTGGGGTAATATTAAAGATACAATATTCGAAATGGAAGCGGAAGTTGTAATATTAGTCGTTTGGGAATCATACTTTCATTTCATTTGTAAGATACGCGAAGAAAAGAGCTGTATAGCCTAAAAGAATCTTGACAGTTGAGATCTGTCGTATTAACAATATTGATTTTCCGGCATCGATTCTTTTATACTTCCTATAGATCTCGTCTCAATTCTGAAAAGTGTATCCAATATAACAAGTTCGAATGGACAAAAGGACATATAATGATAAGAATTGACATGCTTACTGTTCTTGTTACTTAATTTTACTTTTCAGTGACTTCTAAAAAGATTTAGATTTCATGAGGTGTGAATGGGGTACGAATTTTACATATAGAAAGAATACGTAACATAGAAACCTTGGATTAAATCTCGTGGATGTGTTGAATTATGAAGACAGGATCCTCTGAGAATTTCATTTTCTCTGCGAAATTGATCGAAGCCGGAGAATTCTCATTTTCGGAAAATATTAGATTCGAAAAGTGTTTTTGTCTCAATATCTTCTCCGTTGTTTTCACTTTCAATCTCATTCTTTTCCAATCTCTTTGTTTTCTCGTTATTACGCTATTTATATTCCTTAAAACTCCATTTCTTCGTTCACGCGAACGGTGCGTGTCTCTCTCCCCAGTGTCTCTCATCATTTGCGTGCCTTCGGTGGAAAATCACGAAAATGCTCATTAATTTCCCTCTTTTTCGTTGCTGCTTCCCCTTTACACCGAATGGCGTGCCTTTGTAACAAATGATCACTTTAAATACTTATATCAATTCAAGTACGTGATCATTGGCGTCTGCACGAGTTGAGTTCAAGGGATAGTTCGAATTAGAGCAATCGGAATTAATTTTAATGAAATTGAAGACCCTGAAGGTAAAAACAGATTTTAAGACAAAGGATAAAGGAAGGATTGATTTCTTGAGAAGAAGTTACAGAATGAAAACAATAAGTTTTTTTCACTGGGGCTTATAATTGGTGACCTGTTTAAAAAAATGCGAGCACGCTTCTTTTGTCACCTGAAAATATGTAAGTACGATTATGAAACCAGTGAAATGTTCCCATTGAAAAATATGAAGCGTTTTTAGTGAAACATATATTTCCGGTCAATAAATTTAAATTTGATCCTTCTTTAAAAACACCTAAAGGCAACTTTTTAGATACAGTGTGATTTTTATTTTTATATTCGCATTAATATGATAGTGAAAATGGAATTATCGCAGATATGAATTTTACTTATTTAAATACGAAATTTATAATCAAAGATAATCATAAATTTGCAAACGCTTTCTTCATATGTATTTTGATTTTGACGCCTATTTGACATTTAATCGAAGTTCGGGATCTTTAGGTCATCTCATATCTTTGCATGGAGATAATTTTACCTTGAAACTTGTTCTTAATTCCAAAGAATGTAACGCCGGTGGTTAATGATTCTTAAAATTGAAAATCAAGGACTGAATCGTCATTTGATGATTTCTTTAACTCATCGTTTATTTAAATCATTAATATTACCTCATCTGCAGAGATTTATCGTGTGACGCAGTGTTGGAATTTTCAACCGCTAGCGTACGATTAAAACTTTTTGATGCTCCAATAACCAACGGAATAATGGGATTCATCGTGGACCAAATGGCTGTTAAATAAAAATAAATTCATTATTCTTGTCTGCGATTCCGTTTGAAAACCGTGATTTTCAATTGTGTTTTTCCTCGTGCTCGGTTGTTTCCGATTATTTGGAAGTGACTGCGCATAAATTAAGCCCTCGTACAATGTTTTAAGCATCTCTGCTAAACATCAAATCTCATTAGCATCGATGGCAATGATTTATGCGTAGATTCGGTCGTATATATATCGTGACGAAACATTTTCCAGCAAATTGTTTGCCGTAAAAAATAGACTAATGAATTTATTGCTCGATAACAACCACTCATTTCTGAAATCAGTGGTCGGCGATTCAAATTCGTCCGAATACTCATAAAAGTTCTATTTACTCAATTTTTTTATAAACAGCATTAGTTATGAGTTCTTTTTCTATTTACGTATTCTAGAGCCTATGTTCTGTTTGCGCTGATTGAAGAATATTAGAGGAAGTGACGTAGTAATTTCATCAAAGGCATTTCACGAAACGTTTCCTCTGTTTTATTCGCTCATCAAAGTAACGGAAATGCACCCATTAAACGGGAATTCCTTTTTATAGTTTCGGTAGTTAAACGATCCCGTTAACTGCCCAATCAATCGAAGCTCTCCGTGTTTTTCGCAGCGTTGTCCAAATCAATTTACACTTTTTGTCCCTCTTACCATGAATAAATGGAGGAGTCATCGAGAAAATATAATATATTATCAACGTAAAAGTAGCTAAGTAATATCACTGTACTCCTGTTATAATTTCGTACGCACGTAATTTCACGCAAATAATAAAATAATGCAGAAAAGCTGCGTATTAAAGTTCTGTCAGGTCCTAATCTTTCATTTTTTAATTTGAATAATAAATCAGATTGTTTACAGTACCTGCCTCACAAAGCCTTCTAACGTTTTTCTGGTTTTTCTTTGGTGAATAAGGTACAATATAAGAGGTAAATATTTAATGGCTCGATTGTTTTAAATGATAATTTGGTTCCTTAAATATAAAAGATATGGAAGCAAAGATTTGGAAATTTTAATTTTAAAGATTTAATTTGATTTAAACAGGTTCTTAAATGGAAAAAAAAGAGGTTTACTACAAGCAGCGAGATTATGCATGCGGATAAAATCAGGCTAAAAGTTTATAACTATATTTTGATAAAAGGCGTTACTTGAAAAATTCTCTCCAAAAACATAAAATCCCAAAAATTGGCGCATATCTGTGAAATTAAAATTCTCCGAGTTTGCAGTGACCGTAAAAAGAAAGGAGAAAAAGGAAAGAAAAGTTTCATTTTTAAGTCTCCGAAACTGGAAATTATTTACCAGACGAATGACGCGTCATTTTCGTCTGATGCTGATTTTTTCCCTAATTAAAACCCTCCGAATTCGGAGGTGGATTCTTTTTTATTTCAAGAAGTAAGAAATCCGTGGGAGGCGTGATGAGAATTAATTCTCGTGAGTTAATCTCCATTTCGCCGAATCGAATTTCCTCATTTTATTCGGCGGAACAATCGAAAGCGGTTTTATCTGCCGGAATCTCCATGGCAGTAAAAAGATCGCATCAATATGCGTGCCTTTTTGCCAACACTCGGTGGGCCTAAGTGCTTCAAATTCATATGGAGTTTTTACATTCTGAGATAACTAGATATCATGAGATTTGACGGTTTGGATACGAAATGTTTTTACGAATTTTATCCTTGACTACGTCCTCTTTTTTGTTAGAATAACTAATCTGTTGATAGTGTGCGCTAATAATATCCTATCCTATTAAAGCTGTATGATTTAATATTCAACTATTATCCTCTGTTTTCCCCTAATATGATGTAAGTATTTGTTATATTTTTCTTAGGAAGTTCGGTTACTCTGGAGTTGTTTAGTACCTATATTGCACATTCTCTTATGGTTAAGATATTATGCATTAGAATCGTAAGTGGTATATTAAAGGGAATATAGAAAACTTGATAACACTAACCAATGCATGTGTGATGATTTAATACAGAAATTATGTTTCATATGCATCCATCCATGTCTCTTTCATGCAATTTATTTGTTTTGGAGTGGAACTTTTTGAACTTTTATTCCTGATTCGGAATCGGTTAGATGAATGATTGCAAAAATTCGGAATTCGGTTCGAAATTCCGAAACACGGAAAAATATAATTAATGACCGTTAACTTGATTAATAATATTCTATTTACTGATCTAAATCGAATGATTATCAGTTAAATGAGATTCGAAATAATATTATTAAAACGTAATATGTAGATTTAATCTGTCACAGCTCCATTATAATTGCAAATTTCGGTCGGTAAAAGTTCATGTTTTGAAACACTATCGGTGATGGTTAGTGATAAAACGCCCCTTTGATGTCATTGTCACTGATTAGTCACGATTTTCATTTCGAATTCATAATATGAATCGAGAAAAGCAATTAGCTAGTGCCTGTACGCATACAATGTACTTCAGCACCTTTTTCAAGCTTTGAGAGATCTGGTGTATCACAGGAAACTTAATAACATAGACTTCAAAGTTCATTATTATTCTGTCTTTTTTGCGACTTCTTTCCCTCAATAAACGCTCTGAATAGCCCTATTCTTAAACCCTTTTGCAATGCCCTTGTTTACATTTCAACGGTGTTTGTCATTGGTAACTGGATTTATTCCCTTTCCTTTTTGCCGTCGAACGTCTTTTTTCGCTAATTCTGTTAATAAACTCTCCATAAGAAATATATTCAAACGAAGGCCTAATTAAATCGTTCGGAGCGTCCCTTTTTAACTAATCCGCTTAATTCCAATGTAAAGAATGCATCTCTGTGACATCGATGAAAGATCTTTGGACTTCATTTGCATCTCCCAATTCACTCACAATCCTTGCGATTAGTTTTCAGTTCTAAAATTTTACTTGCGGAATAATTCATGTGTTTCGTTGATTAATCTTCCTACTCTGGAATTTTCTCGCGCTGAAATGGATTTAATTTTTCATTCCCGTAGCCTGACATTGATGACTTCACAGTTAAACTTAATTTTCACTTCAGTTCCTTTTTACTTCTGAATCCCGTTCTTTGGAACTTTTTCAGATATTTCGTATGTAACAGTGGATTAGTTATTTCCTCGTGGAATTTTTGATACTAAAAGTTATTGAAATGCCACAATATTAGTTGCTGAAATCGATTGTAATTTCCTTCTATCAACAATAAATTTTATAGTATTCTTAAATAATACTTCAGGAAGGACCAGAATTGTATTTTCACCCTCATTCACTAATCGCAAGCTATTGAACAATATTTTTTTATATATATATTTATATTCTCTTTCATACGTATATATCAAATTACTTATTGTATTATACTATCCATTTAATATTCCGAAACGAATTTGCCAAACAAATTAGTCATAATATACTCTCCTTAATTTCAACCTGTAGGCTTCATATTATCGTATTCATTCTCACATTCATGTTCTTAGCCATTCTCATATTCATTTTTTTCTTCCACAAATTAAAACGGTTTTATTCTGAGAAGTAAACCTTTTAGTCTCGAAATTCGAAACTTTTTCCATTCAATCGGGATAATTCTCAGGAACAGAAAAGTGGCCATTTCTTTGTTATGTCGTCCATCCTTTTTTCTCATCGTTCTGCCGATTTTTCTTTCTCCAACCCCTCCCTCATTTCTTGGGCAACACTATTTCTCTCTCAGCGGAGGTACTTAGCTTCCTTGTCTCCCAAAAACCGCGTCCTATTCGGCCCCTGGAAAACATCCCCTCTTCTGTCCCCACTTTAATCCTCTTAACTACTAGGGCCTTGTTCCTTTCTCCATCTTCTTCTACTTTTTTCCTTCTAATTCCTTTTACATCGCCAGACTTTTTATTACCCCTCGTCTATGTGTCCTCTTTCCAGAGTTGGCGGATTGATGGGATCATATTTCCTTTGGATTTTCCATTCTTCATCTTTTAAATGCATCCATTTTAATGTGATGAAATGGTTCTTTAGTTGAGAGTTTTTTTTTTTAATTTCTCGAATCGATACGTGCTGCTCATGCTGATACATAATAGAACAGCGATAGTAGTATTTGATGTGATGACCATACAAGGAGAATTTAGGCAATGAATGTTGAAATATCTTCTTCCAGGAATTCATTAAATCTAATGAAAATTGACAAATCACGAAAAATATGTTTTATTTATCGTAAAGGAATCTTTATTGGATAAGAAACAGTGTCATCCTCTATCCATGCTATTAGATTAAACAAAAGATTTTGGATAGATGTATTATTACGAAAAGTAAACTGAATCAAAATCATATAATTTCACTGGCGAATAAATTTAATTATCCTTATTATATTATTTATTGTGGTTTTAAGGATTTTCCTTTTGAAATAATCAATTGTGAATATATTGTAGAATGATGTATATTTTATGAATGCTTTTAGATTTTTAATCAGACTCACTCGTCTTTACATCTCTATATCATGCATTGCGTTAATATCCAGTATGGCGTTGGCCTATATCCGAATCGTTCCTGCGGAGTTTTTACTCCATCGTAGGTTAGAGAACTCAGTAGAATTTCCCTCGTGGCTTCCTATTGTTTATAAAAGGAAGGTTCATTCGGAGCTGCACGCTCTCCAGAGTTGCGATTAAAGTTGCCCTCATCTAGAATTGGCACAGCTATTCTCCACGGATATCTGGAAGGAGAAGCCTCGCAGATTATTCCCGAGTCTGATCACGTATTGGAAAGTGTGTATCCATGGTGATGGGTTGCCAGTTTTGAAGGGATGGGCTCTCAGCCATTGAATCCCGTTCCTAAGTGTCTCATACGCCGAGAAGTGAATCCCTGTCGAGTTATGGCACTTGTCACATTGCGAGACAAGTGCGTATTTGAAATTTTAAGTCATTTCAATGATTTATGAGTTACGTCTTTAAGAGCGAAATCGGGAATGCATCATGGTTGAAAATGATGTTATAACTGGATACCTAAGCTTTTCATAGACCTCATCTTGGAAATTTCCTTTTCAGTATTTATAATCATCCTCATCTGCCTATGATACGATAGGCAGATGAGGATGATTATATTATTATTAGTATTATCCATGATCTCTTGGGAAAAAGAAGAATGTATAGACACATTTAGACACAATGGACCGATATCTTACACTCATGAATTTATCACACTGCTTTTGATTTTTTGATTTCACTGTGTATTTTTTTTTGGAGTGTTTTCAAGTTTAACGTAGATATTGAACTTTTACCTTCATTCCTATTTCGTATTCCCCTAAATTAGCTTTTATTGGTGTAAGAGAGTAACTCGTGTTATTTATGCGAAAGGACGATTAAAGAGATTACTTGATCTTCTATTACCTTGCATAACATAACCGTACTATTATAAACTTATCGATTTGTCCTTGAAGTGTTATTTTCTTAAGTTTATTTGATAGAATCAGTGTGTCAGGTATTTTGCTTTTAAGGGTTTATCCATTTCTAACGCTTGGATGGTGCGTATAAACGTACGGAATATATTCTTTTCTTCATTATTTAATATACTTGTTTTTCTATCTTTTACAGTGTTAGGAGCGTGATGCATAAATACCTTGAGAAGAAAGGAGAGGTCAACTTCGACAAGATCTTCAACCAGATGCTTGGTGAGTGTAAAGTGCTGTATATTTTTGTTTCTTTGCAGGTATCATTTTAGTAGTTTCATCAGTAGATGTCATCAAATGTCTCAGGAAATGATCCCTAATTGTTATTGTCTTTTTGAATACATTATCTTATATTCCATCGCGTTATATCTGTATATTCGCGTGAATCATATCGCTGTGATTTCAGAAAATAATTAACTTTTCAGACTCTATTTTGAGGCTTTTAAGTCTATAGTTAGCTATTTCATTCATTCAAATCGGTACTAAAAAGAGTTGATACTTAAAAGTTGCGAATGTCAACGATTGCCATAAAGTTATTATTATTTTAAACCGCTCGTTAGGCCCTTCACGATTCTTTCCTATCACATTCACGTAAAACATTGAAGCATGTTTGACTGCTTAAGACAGATTTATGGCCAATAAAGTTATTATTTTCGTTTAACGATAGACATAAGAAGAAGTCTGCGCTCGTTGAGGCCACGATCTCTATTCATCCATTCCTATTTTAATGCATTAATGTATCGCATTCATTATGGACATACTATAAAAAGAGTCCTTGTTGGATATCTTGTTATTGATCTATTATTTTAGTAAAACAGGCATAAACCCGGTCTTAAAAGTTTTTATCTGTTCGCCTGCATGTTCTATGGCTATAGCATTGAATGAAACATGTATGAATCTATATATATCTGTTACATGAATAATTTATCTAGCTAAAACGTATTATTTACTATCAGTTTTCATATATCCTATTTTATGAAGTGCGAATACAAGTTCGGAAGATATTCTTATGGTTTTTAAATTATTTGTAATAATTCCCAATTTTTAGGAGATCTTTAAAGTTTTTTTTCGCATAATTGAAGTACCTAATGCAATTGGCAATTTTTTATCTAGCAGATACGAAATTGGTGAAGAAATATTTATTTTATCATCACTTACGTATCTGGAAAACCCTAAAGTGTTATCAAAATACGGTGTTCCGTGTAAGTACAAATTTATCACTAGTCAAGGAGAGTACTTCATATTCATATTTTCTGTAAAGAAATATAAAAAATAATATCAATAATAAGGAGATTAATTCGTATTTTATGCAATCTTTTTACAATATTATTATTCACCCTATACTTATCAGATCTCGTATGTAAATTTAAATAAGTAGAAGTTTAACAGACCTTACTCTTAGTGAAA
The DNA here is from genome assembly GCA_020796165.1 of Pantala flavescens. Taxonomy (NCBI): domain Eukaryota; kingdom Metazoa; phylum Arthropoda; class Insecta; order Odonata; family Libellulidae; genus Pantala; species Pantala flavescens. Next base: position 53,585,993 of record CM036883.1, read on the forward strand.
AAAGAGAACTATCACGAGTGAGTATTAGACCTTACTCAATTTTTCCTGTGTTTCATTTGAATAAAATTTGACTCGAATGCAACATTTACAGCCGTTACACTCTATGTTACCGAATGTCTTTAGTAGCTCATGTGTATATCCTCAGAGGTGAATTATTTCCCAAATCTAAATAATTAATTAAGCATACATACAAAAATACAATTGTATTTAATGTAGTTCGAAGCGTATCATACCCTTGAAAGAAAAGGGAACGCTTCCCTGCACCCATTTCTCCTTTTTCATCTCAAAGTATGAATTTCATATCGCGTGCGTTAATGCTTTCGTGCTAATGTAGATACTCGAGTGCTCCCATCTGCCGATAGACTAGGACTTTTCCCAGTGAAATTCCCTCCCCCTGCGGCTTTCCTTCCTAATTGGCCCCTAAATGTTCCTGGATCGGCCCATTAATGATTCAACGTTGCCCTATGGGGCCTTCCTCATTGAGAAAGCATTGTGGGTCAGGTGCGCCACATATATCCCACTACACTTCAGTGTATATCCTGCGTGCATTTAAGACTAGAAAAGAGGGGATCTGAGAATTGGTAATTGTAATTGACTCATTGGATCTTCTCATGCATGAACTCTGGATATTTTCTTGTATTATTTTGCTGTACTTATGATAGTTATTTCATAATCGTTTGGCTGCAGTTCGTAAATGTTTCGGTTCGATAAGGAAAGTGTCTGATTATTATTCTAAAATCTTAAAGAGAAGGGTGGTAATTTTCTGTGTCATACGTAGGTAGATAATGAAATAGTTTCCTTTATTTGATTAGTGGAAATTCTATCATGTCCATAATGTAAAGCACCCATCTTAAAAAATAAATAATGTTTTTATTCATTTAATTACGGTTGCGCATCTTCAATTAATTGCAAATGAATTTCTCTACGAATTATGGTGTCACTCTTAATCAATTTAAAGTTTCCAAATGAAAATAATATCAACACTTTCCTCTTGAATTCAATCTTATCCAGTAACTGAATATTAGAGACTAATTACGGTTTCAGTGGATGATATAATTAATTAAATTGCTTGAATGTTCACAGTCTAGTTATCAAAGTTTCTGAAATCTATTGCAACACATTAGTTCCATTGCATTCAGTTTCCCTTTGATCAGGTATTAGGATTTCTCTGAATGAGTTGAGGCTTAATCTATCTTCATTACTTCACAAAGCTCCGTCTCTAATTCTTGTGTATGATGATGTTATTTCCTCAGTAATAGAGTAATTTGATTTATATGATTGATATTACCGTAGATATAAAATAGTTGAGCTCTCAAAGCCATTACACTATTAATAAAATTTATAATTAAAGCTTTGTAATAATAGTTTAAACTTATTATTTTGTTTATTTTTCTTTCTAAGTTTCATATATTTAGAGAGATAGAAGATACTTTTCCAAACATGATTAAGCTCACCTCTACTTGAGATTATTTGAAGCCATAAGAAGAGATAAAAACTGTATTTTCAAATTTAATCCAACTAATTATTTTTTCATTGTATGAATGATATAATGATGAATGGACTAAGTATAAGAATTAGACCAAACAGAGAAACATTAAAAATTGTCTAATTTTAGAGAATAGAGAATATTTTCTTGAAAAATTAGAATTTTAGACTGAAAATATTCCCAAATCAGTGAAATTTAAGAGTAAAATAAACGTATTTCGGTATTCATTTTTGAATTTGAGTCAAGAAACTTTTAACTCGTAGAATTATTTTTCGTCGCATGAATCTTTTCCAGTAACTCGAAGTTCTTTAATTAAGAAAGATTTTTGTTTTTCAGCGTTGACTAAGAACTCTTACGCCTCCTTTCTTTTCTTTAATTATCCATGAGTTCTCTAAAATCTAGATGCAACTCGTTGTTTCGACGTATCCCAACATATGTAACTTTTTCAATGTCTGTGTTATAGCATGAGTTTTTTAAAATATTAAATTACATATGGAAAGGCTTTATATTATTTATGTTTGTTTTAGTCTTATTTCAATCATGTTTAGGAATTTCCAGTGCTTTTGAATGAATGGATCATTTCCCACTTACAATCTTGCAGAGTAATGTTCAAATTATTTTCCATTAGATATGAAACTGACTTGAGGTTCTTTTCCCTATTATTTATTGCCCTAGTTGTATCTTGTGAAACTTAATTCCAAAAAAAGTCTGGCGATTTCTTACAGGTGATTTGGAAATATTTAGTAGATTTTCGAAGTAAGAAAGATAGAAAAAATGTCTGTAGTGTCTCGAATATGGGAAGGTATGTAAAATTTTATCCGTTTCATTTTCTTTAAAAACCATTGGAGGTTTCATGTAAGTGCTTCGGTGTCTCTGTGAACTATAAATTAAAGTAAAGTCAAAGGAATATAAATAAGGTCAATCATATAAATATTGAAGGTTGTCGAGGTACATGTCAAATCCAATTCATACCTGCTAACTCATTGTTGTAGAGAACATCTGATGAAATCAGTTACGCTTCCATATAACTGTCAATAATTGGCTCGTAGTTTACAGTAGCGGGAGTTCTCTTTCTCAATCGTATTCAAGGCTTCGTTTTTCTACGAAATCGTTATTTGAAGTAATGGCTATTTTATATACCAGCGGACACCGCTGATGTTAATTTTTGCGGATAAACTAGTGTGTGTTGAAAACCTCAGTGAGTGTATGGGTTTTAGAATAATGCAAATACGGTCATTAATGAGGTGTAGGCTTAGGGGCATTCGTACGGCTGTCCAAATTTAATTAGTCGCTCCGCGTGTAAACCTCCAATCCTCTTGTTGGGAGAAACTGGGATTTTTGCGGAGGTGTATTTCACGCGAGGGATATCCTCAGTGGACAATGTTTTCTCTCGATGGTTTCAGAATCGAAAAGCCCTATGGATTATGGGCAAAAAGTGTGGAATGCGAGAAAAGGAGCGTAGAAAATGAGAAGATAAGGTAAAAGTTTGAAATTATGTTGATGTATTAAGGCTATCCGGAATAAATTAAACAGTTGGATGCTTGTCCTATTTTGTTTCCTGTTTATTAGACAAGAGTTATTAAAGATGTATGAAAAGCTTTTCATATAATCGTCAGAAAATAGCAGATATGCATAATAGCAGAATATGCATGATAGGGAAGTTTCAACGGATTCGGAATAGATGAAGATTTACTTTTAGTTTAAATGAGTTCATTACTCGAAACTACGGAATAAATTCTCATTTATAAAACCTTGCACTACAATTTTGTATTACTTCAACCTTCGTTTATTGCTATATTTTACTCAAAATATTTGTAGGAATAAGCCTTGCTATTTTTTGGTGCTTGGTTACTTAACTGATAAGTTGAAAGAAAAAACGGTGGAAAACTTTGTTTATTATTTAACTCTCCTTATTTTTAACAATCATTTTCACCTTTCTGTATGAATGTATATGTAGATAAATATGTATACCCATCAATTACGTGGTTACGTTATTTTTGCGAAGTGTTTGCAATAAGTATATCTCCACTTCATAAAAAGAATGAAAGATTTGTGTGGATTAGAAAAGTACAATTATTTCTCTTCTATAATTGATTCACGTATTCGTTGACTGCGTATAGAACCGTATTTTTGTCATCTCCTTGATAACTTATTCATGAGTAGTGCTTCTTGTGGTAGATTGTTATTTTAATGCTTAAATTTCTCCTACGCCCGCCGTTGATTGCCTTTATTGCTTATTTATCTAATATCAATCCTCTAAGATTCACGCGCATTCGGAACACCACAGATTGTTCGTTCATTTTTCATAACCTAATTGTTCTCATCCAAAAGATATTCATGGCGTTCTTTAATGTTTAACCACTCGCCTCGATTGCTAAGCTCGTTCATTTATTGTTTATTATTCACTTAAGAGTTATTTGAATTTCGGTCGTGGTTCCAGTTTGTTTTCGTATTGTTTATTATTCATCCTCTATCTGTTTGTATTCCACCTACGGTGCCCATGTTCCGCCCTCTCCAAACTTCCACGCTGTTGTTTAACCCATCCGCAGTGTTTCCACACTGAAAAGACGCCTAAGTTGAGCATTTTTGTTTTTCTTGAGCATTTGTGGTGTGTGAACTCCATATTGTCCGGTCCTCAGAGCAATTAAAACTTATAATTGGCTATCATAATGTTTGGGATGAAAGCTCATCAAACCTCCATCAACTTGGATCGGTCAAACAAGATTGATGTTTCTCTAATGAGAGTGAATACTTCTAATTCGCCGGTTTTCAAATGTATAAACCGAGTTTTTTCTCGTATTTATTCTTCACCGATAATATATTATCAATTTTACTCTTTTGATGAAACATTCCTTAGTTTTTTTACTTTACCTATGATTTGATGTCTGCCATGATATCACTGGTGTTTATTGGAAGCGACTTTCTTATCATTCAATCTTTCTCTTATAAATTAGACTTTGAATACTTTTCATCTTTTATTCTCTTATTGTTCTTAATATTACTGATATTTAGTGCAGGAGTTCTCGATATTATGTTCACCTCTAACGTAGTATTTATTCATTTGGAAATGATTAAGCCATTGTGAAGTTTGCATCTTCTTTTCCTAATTTAAATCTTCAGATGTTTGTGAGATTGAAAATATGTAGCTAAAAATAATTAAATTTAATTATTTTAGTAAAATTTGATTGCTCAAACTGCAATAGTTTTCTTTAAGAAAAGATCTGGAAAATGAAATACATAGACACTTAAAATAACAATGTTTGAGACACACTAATAATAATATACATAATAAAATCTTAGAATTTATTTGTTGAGGCGAGAGGCGTTTAAACGTATTGTATGTATCATAGACATTCACAGGCCTTCATTAGTACTACTCATGCTTAGCTGTAGCGTGTTCAATCTTTTGAAACGAAATATACGGGTTAATTCAGAAGAATCGTGCCTATCTCGTTATCTTCCTATACCGTTCTTTAATATACAATGAATCTCCAAGTAATGACAGAAATCATACCTTAAATAGGTGAAACATTTCTTCTTATTATTCAGCATCTAAATATCCGTCATAACTTTCATGGGGATTACCTCTAAACGCGAAGAGAGGATTCAAACAGTGGAGCATTTTCATTCTTTTTATCTTATCTTTCAACTTTAAAGGTCGCCTGAGTTCGTGCCCTTTGGTATTTCACTCCGCGGCTGTTATTTACTCAATTAGTAAATATCTCCAGAGGTCGCACCTTAATTAACATTAAATGCGGCACAAATGGCGCTTTCGGTGCTATCTCAAGCGTGCACTGCTTCTGAGCATCTTGACGACGAGGCTTCTATAAAGAGCTCGTTCAGGTGCATCCACGGAATATGACCGTTCCATACATTTCTCAAAAGGGTTTTCCAGCATTTAATTGACAGTTTTAGGGAGATTAATTTTCACTTTCTAGGAATTTCTGGGGATATATAATTTAACTTAATTATAATCTTATATTAATTTATTGTATATTATGTTGTATTACCAATAAGTAATTCTATTTTGCTGGACATATTTACGTTTATATAAAAATGAATAACCTAGCGTTTAATAAAGCTGGAATGAGAGAAAAGTACTAATGAAATATCTGTGTCCTTAATGATAACTTGGTGAATATGGTTCCTACGATTCTACTTGATACGATGTGGGGTTTAGTTGTCACGTGACATGCGAATCACCAATGCGGGACTTAGCCGTTCGTAGGGAAGTGAATTACTTTAAAAAGAGGATTACGAAGAAGACCTTTGAATGTCGCACGGATCGTGATTCTCTTTAGTTATGCACGTGGAACACCTCACAGAAACCTTTCAGGTCGTCCGTTGCAAATCGGTTTACTAATCAACGAAACGGAATTCGGGAGAAAGACACGGCTTTCGACGGCGACTCAAACGCTTCTTACAAAGGCTTCAGAAGAAATCTCGTCAAAATTGATGTATTTAAATTCACCGTTGTCTACACCAGTTAGCAACGGAATAAAGTAGAAAGAATATTGCTTCGCATTCGCCTAAAAAAGGAAGGAACAATAGATAAGTCTGTCAATTGAAATTTTTTTGCCATCGCCAATTCGATCCCAAAAGTAGTTCGATTACTCCCATAAGTATAGTTTATATGGTGAGGAAAGCGAAAGGAAGTATCGTATTTTAAGTATGTCAATCTAGTGATGTAAATATTTAATTATACAGGTATATTATTAGTTCATTTTATAATATAACGCGTAATATTTTACCGTGGACAAGGCAAGGCAAGTAAAATCTAACGTAATATCATATTCCTCTATTCGTTCTCTCTCCTCGTAAATATTTAGTGGATTTTTTTCTTTAGTCAATATCAGAAACGAATCCGCATAGTAAATAAATGGTTCTAATCGTATATGTTCACTTATATGTGAAGAGCTGAGATTGTCATAATTACTTTGTGAGGAAAGCTAAGGGGTGTGGGAAAGGTTCAAAGGTAAGACGATAGCAGAGGAATGAACACTTTCAAATGGAACGCACTCTGGAATGCACTTCAGGTGGAAGTTGAGTGGCTGAAGGTGTGGGAAAAGGGAATTTTAGAAGACTCTTGAGAATAAGTGGAGGTAATTTGGGAATTTTTTAGTCCGAGGATTGTAGAATACAAATGGACGAATTTCTTTCTACAGATCCATTCTTCACTCTGTCGAAATTTGAGCTGATCAAAGTCGACTCAGGGAATGTCGAATGATATTTTTATCTTTATCTTATACTACAATGTAACGTAGATAAAAATGCAACAGGTTGATCAAATGTTTTGATTGGCGAAAGTCTTTATTGAAAGAATTTAAAACTAAAAGCTACAGATGCGCACCAACTTCGCACCTTTGATTTGTAACCTGAGCTTCAGAAGTGTTAAAGAAAAAGAGGGCATTTGTTGTACGTAATAGAAATCTCTGAAGGGTCAATTAATATTAAGAAGGTAATGGAAAGAAAACGAGAAGCTTACCGATTTATCTCCGGGAATTCTGATTCATCTTGAAATGTTAATATCCTCAAATTAAAGTCCCATTTGGAGATGAATTAAGAGAGACTTTATGGAGGAAAACACTTTTACAAGGTAGGAAGGGTTTGGAATGACGTCAACAAATGGAAAGGGTCATAATAAGGGAATATTAAGCAATTCGAGAGTCTTGTTGGAATATAAGAAAGTGTTTTTATTTATGACTTCCCAGGAGAAGGTGAAGGATTGTCAACAACTTCAAGAATTCGGTCGATTATTAGAGAAGTTCGCTTTTATTATTTTTGGTCCCTGAATAAATTCAGAATCTATCTTGGTCGCATACACTCCATACTTTCTTTGGAGAATGGATGTAGTGAAACAGCTGCGATTTTCATCTACATTTAGGGAAATAGAGACTTGGTGTATGCACCCCCTGCCAAACGCCGAAAGGTGGATCGTAGGGTAAATATGTAGATGTACTTTCGACACCGACAAATTTTTGTAACTACGTAAATTTTAATTAAAGGCAAAACTGTGTGACTCGCTACTACAATTAATTTTAAAGGAAAATGTATTTATTGGCAGTTAACATCTGTTACAATAGATATCGTATATAAAATGCCTTGAGAATCTCGTCCCCTTTATCTTATGCAACCCGTTATGCAAAGAATAGCTTCTTCTTGTACCCGCCAGAGGTGCTGTAGTCATGTCATGAGAAACTCCCGATCAATTTTCTGTTCCTAGAAATAGCATTAATATTGTGGATATACTTTAGGTTACATATAAAATATTTTTATGCGATTTAAATTGAAAGAAAAGCTTTAGTCTATTATTGTCTATAGTCTATTTTGAGAAGTATTTTATACATCCTTTAAATGAAGTGATATCTATTTCTTGATAAATACCCACCAAAGAGTGCCTATAGGAGTGTGAATTTACCAAAATATAATTAACGAAATGTTATCTCCAAGAGAGAATTTTATATCGATTCAATAACATGCATTTAATTTCTTTTAATTTTTTAAATATAAGATCATAATGGTAAATTTATATGCTTTAAGATTTATCACTGTTAAGGACAAATACATATAACCCTCACGTATGACCCTGATGTAATGTAATATCCACCATTTTCTGTACGGTGTTTGTTATCTTCTTAAATATCAACAATAGGAACTTAAATACAAGCTGTCCTTAAAAACATCTTGCTCTTAACCTTGTGCTTATGCATCCTTGTTAGAAGCAAATACAAGGTCGAGAATGATCTTAAGATCTCCCTACAGCTCGAAACGAATTTAAATTCCATGTCCCTGAAACATAAACCGAGTCTTTTAGAGCTCCTTTAAGCTCGTCTCTGCACCTTAATTCGATGTTATTTGAAATTAAAATTTCCCTGTTTTTCGTTCGTGTACTCCATGGACTTGTAAATGAAGCATTTTACGGGTCCAAAGGTCGGCGCGTGTATTTCGTGGAGCGAATATTTCACATGCACTTCTCCAAGTGCAAGAGTAAGAAATTAGATCCTTATTTCCCTTATTATTTTTTAGACGTTTTTATAATAAAACTTTGCTTCACCTTTGCCCCACCACCGCTAATTCGGTGGAAGTACTCTTTCTTAATCCTCATTAGCATAGACATCCTCGCGATCCGCGGATTGCAAACTTATGAGGCGAGTAAATATTTTGTGGGTTTTCGAGGAAAATTGCTCCGCTGCTGACCCAAGGAATGGGATTAACTCGGAAAACTTTCGACTTAATTCAGTTAGCCCTCAGTAGGTCTTGAAATCTGTAAATTGGCTTAATGAAATTATTCTTAACAGGATTTCCGTTTCGGACTCTCTTATCAAGTATTTCGAGTTTTTAAACTCATAAAAGATTCAGGCTTGCGTTAAGTTTGATGATACGAAAGCGATGATCCTTATATTTTCATCTTGGCGGTATTAAGGCTATGTCAATTAAATTTATTTTTATCCCAAATATTTCATAAAAATCGTGCCATCACGTATTCATCTTAAATTTATTATTATATTTGGAATTAAGTGATAAATTATCCTTACATACAATCCTGTACTAAAATCATATCAAATTCCATATCTCCATCATTATCTATATTAATATATATTATAAGTCTTTGTCTTAAAGGTTTAATTTAAAAAGGTAAAATACATCATTATATTATTCGCAAATATTGTTCTTCTTTCACTTATATTGCTGAAGATACAGACAAGGTGCATACACTGAAGTGATAATATATATCCAGCCCTTATTACTGATTTAATGCACTTTTAATTTTTAATAACACTTTGTTTTTGAAGAAACTGTCTCTCATTACTGAGCAGACTACTTCGCCATTCCCATTTTTATCGCTCTACCGTGAACAGGTATCATCGCCCGGAGTGGAATCGTGAATTAATAAAGATGTCGCGCAGGTGCTCAAGTGGTCATTTCCTCGGCGGGCTTTTCTCAGAAAACATTCATGTCCCACTTACATACGTGTTCGACTTTCGGAGTACCTTTTTCTCTTATTCTACGAGTGCCAATCGTAACTGTTTAAGTACCATTTCCTTCTCAAATGTTATAACGCTGCTGAATTATTTACACTGTTTTAATGCATTTCATCATATCGTGCGTGATAACGCCTTCCATAATTCTCCTGAAGACTTCCGAGGAAATGATGATTCGTTTCACGAACTCTGTAAAATTCCATGAATTGTGGTCGAGGGGTGTAAATTATGAACAAATAAACTGTTGCTTAAAATGACTTATTTCTTAAACGTTGTGAAATATCTCATTATAATTTCTAATGCAAAATATTGCAATTCATCTTAAATTATTATACAGTTTCAGGTAAAAAATTTAAGAAAAATGTTTGCATTTTTTGAAACGTTTAAATTTAAGTACTTTTATTTACGTAATTTCTTCTTTATACTTATCATAGATTGCTATATCATGAAAATAGATAACATTTTCTATTTAAATATTTAGTCTATAAATTACGTATATCGTAGTATTTGTAAATTCTTTATGTAGTGTTTGTATATTATTTATTATCTATGTAAATTAAATATATTTTTTTCTCGTATTACTCGCTTAGTTCTCAGTTCACAATATATGTGGCATTAGTTCCTTTGAAAATGTTTAAGGACAACTGAAAACTCAAACAAACTTTAAACCAATCTATTTCACAATCCAAATAGTTCACATTTGCAGTCGTAAACGCAATCAATTAGAGCAAACTTAGCGTGAGCGCTGTCGTCTGCTAAGATTTGAGGTAGATTAACTACAGCCGTTTCTTAGCGACAAACACCTTGCGCTTACTCTGCGGATGAATCATCCAAGTGCTGATTGCGTTTAGTGGTGATACGCTCCGATGTTTAAATTTGAATTTACTATCTCTTTAGAGTCTCGCATGCCTTCGCCTGCCTTTATCCTTAATTTTTCCGGAAACACTCCATCCATTTTAATTTGGTTTTCTCTCTGCTGCATCTTCTTATCTCAGGACCTCCCGATCTCTACTTTCGCAGTCTTCCCACATCTTTCATTCCGAATCTTAATTCTCTTCGTCTCACATTTCCATTATCCTCGCATTTCTTTTTCACTATTTCTTCTTCACATCTCTCTTTCCAAGGCGCTGTTACGTTTTCGTGATGACGTTGGTTCTGAACCTCTCCATAGTTATACTATACGTCCATTCTAATGAGATGAGGATTATTTCATTGTCATTAGGGAATCTTTAAAGTCTCTTTTTTGAGTATCTTATAGTTACGTCCAGAACGTGTTTCAGTGAGGATAAGTTCATTTAATGAAATGCATATTATTTATAGCCGTTTCGAGCTAGAAATACCTCACTTTATTATAGAATTAAATGGAAGAAATTATGTCTAAAAGAAATTCACTTCCCGATCATAAACTGTTGATTTCTATCACTTCATACATACTTATGCTTTTATATTACGTAATTTTTTTGGTAATAGAGGATTAAGTTGCTATGAAAAACTGTAATTTATTTTATAATATTACAAGTTCTATAAATTAATATCTATATATTTATACTTACTACTCGTATAATCTCAAACGCATTCTCCGATATTTTTTACATAATGTCACTGACGTATTTACTTTACTTTCTTCGAAATCAGTTAGTTTGTGCAAGTGATTCAAATCGTTGCTGGATTACCTCAAAATATCATTGAATTTTATGGAGACATACTAATGAGTATTGTGCAAAATTTTATCTTACATCTCTGTTTGGATGCTCCCGTATATTTCGTCACTTCGCAATTTAAGATAGTGTGAAGGGTCTTTCTATGATTTCCTGAAGTTTATTTAATGCTGATGGACGAACAGTTTTAATTTTATGACGCCAATTGTGAAGTAATACAGTACCCAATCTGTGTTTTCCAAATGTTTCCCTCACATTACCATTCATGTCTTTCCGATGCGCCTCATTTCCTCGTGGAATTCGTCATCCGACACTTCGCTACACATGAATGGGATCTCATATATATTTAAATGAACTCTCCAAGAAACCCTCTAGGCACTCTCTCTTTCCTGAAAATCAGCTGAACTTATTTCTATGGACGCTCATATTTTTGTAAGTCCTCTCATCCCATTAGTCCACAGTTTTTCTCGGTCAAGGACTTTCGGAAATATAGCGACGTTTTTTAATATTAAAAGTAAATGCGCTCGATTCAGATGCCATCTCGTTTGAAGAACTTGAAAATTTTGTTATTTTTAGCGCCATTTTAAATTCAATCGTCCGTTCTTCATTTCCATTTGTTTAAAAGAGTCTCATATTCTATCTGATTATAGTTGTTAACTATTTCTTGCTAGCAGAGAAATCGTTTTTGATTAAATTAATAATTGACGTTTTGTATTACCAATTGTTAGGTACGTAATGATCGCGTTAAAATACGTTAAAGTGTGTAGTTTTATATTTGTGAGCTAATTCATCTAAAGATTCATTATTTGCTATATATTCTGCTGTTTTATTATTGTTACTTCAGTGGTACCTTTAATTTATAAGAGTCTTATCTTAGTCGTATAATAGAATGTAGATTAATTGAATTTTAAGTATAGAAATAGTTTGCCTTCGAAGTGGGATCATCGTCCAAAATTCTCAAAGGGTAACGTCATCTTATATTGAGTTTATTGAATTTTCGATATGTCTATCCTTTTCCTTGTGTTGTATCTGATAGTGGTTTTCGGGGGATATGAGTTTCTCCCGTTGTTTCTTCTTTGGTTCTGTTTACTCATTTCCGTTGGCTTTCATCAGTCCATCCGCGAATTCCAATTCTTTCCACTTGAGGGCGGCACATTCGAAGACGAGAAAAACCTCTTTCGATGGCTCGATGGATCTTAACATCGGTGTTGACAGAAAAGGTTTAGTCTTGTCATACTTTCCCGGCTTTTGTTTTAAAAGTTTTTCTTTTGTATTTCATATTCTCTCTTTTTTGGTATCGAATTATTTTGGCATAGTTACAAGGTAGTATAGTAACAACTGCTCAGTATTTCCTGTTTCACAGTACGAAATGATTCCCGAACACAGTGGAAGGTGTGTCTCTGCACTCGGTTATCATCAGTAGATCCGGAAGATAACAGTGGTCTTTATTGCTCAGTCGTAAATCACTCATCACAGGGATAGCATCGATCGATGTATTTTTGTGGTTTGGCGATCAGTTGCATGAGTTCACAACTCATTTCTTCGGCAGATAAATTTTTTCATTTCTCGGTCCAAAGAGCTTTATTGCTCTGTTTGCTATCGTCGCTTTTCAAATAAGAGATTAACTGGAAATGAATTTCCTTCGATGCAATGTCAAGATGGTATTCCTCAGAAAATTTTTGTCTCTGTGGCTTGTGTGTATGGCTTTCATTTTCTACAATCTCAAAATAAAAGGAAGAATCAGAGGTCTTTTTGGGGGTACGATTTATTATTATGTGAAAATTCGAAAAGGTCTTGAAAGAATTGAATTTGATTATTTGAATTAGGTGCCTAAATAGATGAGTATTTCGTCTTACTTGAATGTATTTTAAATCCGTGATAACGGAGTGTGAAACTTGCCAAAATACGTGATTTGGCAGTTTAAGGATCAAGTTACAGAATTGTAATTATCGATTTACTTAATCGTTTTTTTTAAATAATATATACTTCTTATTCGCTTGAAAAATAGCGTGTTTTGACTTTATTTAATCTCCAAAAAAAGAAAATAATTTGTTATTCTTTTAAAGATTTTTGCTGGCGATCTGTTGATTTACGTCACAATCATCATCATCAGAAGATGAAGATTAAAATACGAGGTCTTTTATGAAAATCTGTAGTGATGAAATGATGAATTTCATTCTATTCCCCATGCTCAGTGTCGCTTTTTAATTTCCAGAAATCTTCTTCGTTTCTCAATGTACTTCTCAGTTGAATCATAGATACGGTTTCGTGGTTAATCCGTTGTATCGATTAAGGGACATCCGCAGCAGGTATGTCCGGGTGACGCTCTTTTGTGTCCCTGATGAAAGTGAAATTACGTCCGCGTATACGTACGCTCGTAGGAGCCCGCCTACGCAAATCAATGGCCGGGATGCGTGGGCGGAGATCGATGCTGCCTCTAAAGTTACAAAGCCTCTTCGCATATCGCATATTTTCAGTCCGAAATACGCCAAAAATGCTCGAGAATGGCGGTGAATACGGGATACACCTACCGCACCGTCTCTGATGTCTTTACCGAGGATTCCAGAGCGTGCTTATCTCTTTTTATTCCACTCGCTTTGGAGGGATTGTGGTTTAGAATTGGTCCTGAGTACAATGCTGCACTCGTGTTCTGGTGAAGTAGTCGACTTTGTGGAATCCATGCTATATTTTAATTCCAAAAAAAAGTTTTTGTTGATGGAAATAGTTCAAATATCGTTGGAATACGAATGTATTCTGCTGTTTTGTTATTTCTTGATCGAGTATTTTATATCAATTTTAAATATATTGAAAAAATTTTAATTCCAGTGAATTTAGCAATTGTAAGGTAGTATGTATTCCTCCAAGGTATTCACAGTTGATAACTCTAAAATAGTCATGTAAGTAAAATCGAAAATGTAAAGTTTAAACTGATCAACAAACCATTGAAGATTTTAATCGCATATTATTATTGTTTCCAATTTTCACTAATAATTATTAAGGGAAGAATTTCTGTCTTAGATGGACTGTTTCTCGTTCATATCATTGTGGTCGAATTAGAAAATAATAATAGTTTATTCATAAGATTTTTGAAATAAGAAACGTTCTTAATCTTGCTGATTGAAAACCATTCTTCACCAAGCTGGCTGAGAACCTCTTCAACTGGAATGAAATTAAATCAAAATGTTATAATAAGGAATCGTATATTAAAAAGACCCTATCCGAAATAATGTATAAGAATATGGTTATTCTCACTTACTGCACTTACACAAAATGTATATGTTTTAAATACACCCTTATACATTGACCCATAAAATTTTTGTTTTGTTTTTCGAAATTCTGTTTCTTTAAATGTAAATTTGTCAATTTATTAAGTTTAATTACGGGCTTTGATGTTGGGAAATGATGCGCTAAAATAGATCCTTAATGGTTAAAATTCATAATTGCTGTATTAATGGGATGGGTGGTTTTGAAAAGTGAACACGAAAAGTTACAGCAATAATTTATATTATCGGTGGACATAATATTCTCTTCGGGAAGTAAGAATACAATTAGTTGATTTGTGACACATTTATTATGTTAGGACAATCCTTATCTTTTTGATTTAAAAGTCCTTTATTTAAGTGTAACATTGATAACTGCATTCCAAGGTTCTTAACTTAATCCATTTCTGTTATAAGCTTAACAGTTTAGGGTAAGAATATTCCCAGGAGTTTTTGGAGCCGACTCGGACAGAAATCGGGTCTTCCTGTTGCTCCTTCAGTTGTTTACGATCTCTTCAATTTGGATGTCCTCTCTCGAATTAGTCCTTGGAAAAGATTGACCGTCTTCGAGTCCACTTTCGGGACCTTTGAACTGCCGCTTACGTATTTTGTCTGCAAAAAGGTCTTTTATTTCCATCGCTGTTTCCATTGCGACCGAGTCACTTGACCCTTTTCACGGCTAAAATTAACTCGGCAGTCACGCGCTCGGAGGCCAATCACTGCAAGAATTTCATCCGTGGACAAGAACACTATAGATCAATAAATACGCCTTTTCTTATTGGTTCTTTGGGTATGAATTTCGCATAACATTTTCTTTGTGTCGTTTTATCAATTACACTCTAACATTTGGATCGGTTATTAATTGAAACTTTCTCTACAAGTTTCTGTTGACCAAATGGGACTAAAAGTTACATCGCTAACATAAAAAAATATTGCAAATAATGGATTTTATGCGTAATATTGTTTCTTGAAACGGTGTTAAGAGAACTTTCTTCCCCACATTCCGGAAAACCTGATGTAGCATGTATCTTTTGTATGTTGAAGAACAACTTAAGTCTCTCCCTCTTTATCACTTGTAGTTTTTCATCCATTTTTATTAGATAGTTTTACTAGATATTAGGCCTCAACATCTGATAACCTAAGAGTATATTCTTAAAAGGAATAAAGATTATTGATTTAATTTAAGAAAATGAGAATAATATCATGAATGAAGACATATTTCATTTTATATTATAAAACAATTTTGTTTTTCTATTTATTTTATACAACATATATAAATTTATTTTTTCAAAGAAATTGGAGTGAAGTAACTAGAAATACAATCATCTTCGCAAATGTTATTAATATCAAATAGTTGGAATATTATTGATCATTTATCTATCACGCTCAAGTAGCATATACATAAATCACATATCTAGAATATACTTATCATGTGCATAGTTTTCCAAGTGATAGAGATGATTCAGAGACACTATTCTCAACCAATATCAGCATCTCAAAGGCTCATGTCAGCATATTATATTTTTTTACATCAGTAGCTGGAGGATAATATTTAGCATTTGCTTCAATCCAAGGGTGCTGCAGTTGGAACCGTAGAAAAGGCTCTTCCATCAACTCCTAAAACTTTAAAAAATATAAACATATGAGTATAGAACAAGTATATAAAAACAATCACAAAATTGAGAAAAATAATTTTCACTGACACAAGTTTTCAAATATATAATAGTATCATCATACTCAATCAATGGTGAATTATGAGGCAAAATATATTTCCATTTTTATTAATAAGCATTAAGACAATAAATATTTTAGCCAAAATTAAAAAAAAACGATAATATAATTAATCATTTTCCTTGATAATGGTTGCTTACCTTCAGAAAAAATTTCCAGATGAATTAGTAGCTTATCCATTATATACACACACATCTCATTATGACATTCACAAATAAACGTTTCCTGATGATTCCCGAAGAAGTTTGTATTTGGATATGAATCGAGCAGTATAAATTGGAAGTCTATGTAGATTATTATTCATGCAAGGTGGAAACAATGAGAATGGTTACCATTTAAGTTAAAGGGATACATTGAAGATGGAGCATGAACTGACCATCCAAAGTCAGCGTCTTTACTTCCCCATGGAGACCTAACAAAAGATTTTCTGGTTTGAAACCTCTTTGGGTTACTTTATTTTTGCGGCAATACTCACCAGCTATTTGAGCAATAATGGAAGCAGCCCTGAAAATATTAATTCAGGATTAACTTACAAAATACCAATCCCCTAAGATTGGTTCATTTTAGGCTATTAGAATCTATAGCAATGGAAGTATAAAATACCTGTCCTCACTAAATTATTCGTTTTGCTGTTCTGAAGTGCGTTTCTGAGGACGAAGAGTAAATCTTAGATATTGATAAATTCAATAAATACTTCAATAAATTTAACTTCTCAATAGAATTTACCTCAAGTGGCTCTGAATTTCAATTCCTCTCCTTGATGCTATACTCCACTAGAAATGATTTGTGATCCAAAGAGCATTTTGATGGCAACAAAATACTTGGATTATTTCTCTTCGCTTTGACATACATTTCCGAATTTTCCTTTCCCCAAAGGTCTTCCAATTTCAAAATCACCGAGAGTCCGTTAAGTCTGTAAAGGAAACGGCAATTGTAATATCGTTATCGATTCTAAAATACTAAACAAGGAAAAATCCCTACCTCTTCTATGTCCACTTATTAAAGCTCTAAAACTTGTGTCAGACTGCAGATAGGGCTGCTCCAAGTATGCAAATGATCCGAAGGAACTGGTAGAAGCGATATTACTTATTGGCGAACACAAAAATGTTTAATACTTTCACACACTATGCTCATGATAAGGTGCAAATCTTTGTAACTAGCATGTAGAAACGAGCCGTATCTGTTGTTCCATTGCTCCCGCCACGTGAGAAACAAGGCACATTTTTAACTGCTGTTTAGCTCGACGTCATATCCACGTCGGGCGATCGCCTTTTAGTTGGGCAAGGACTAGTTTCGTTGGAGACCTCTTGCGGTGTTTGACAACAGCTGATTACAATTTCTCCATATGAAAATTACGAAATATTCCATTACTTTCGGTTTATAAAATAGATGAACACATTCAGTGTTAATAGCTATCGTACTTTGTATACTTCTCGAAGCAGTATGCTCAACGTAGCAGACTTCCGGAGATTCGGTGAAGGGAATATGAAAAGGATGAGTATCCTCTTAAGCAAATTATACAAAAAACTTTTCTATTTTTGAATTTACTGTCGTAGATTCGTAATATTCTGAATTAGTAGAACTGAAAGGCATAAGAAGTTTTCAAAATTGAATATTCTCCTCTAATTGAGGTTTACTCGTTGGATTGAGATTCGGTAAAACCATTTCTTATCTCGGTATATTGCATTCGTAGTACAATGTTGAGAGAGAAGGCGATCAAAGGATTGAATGGAGGTTAGGGAATCTGATTAAATTCCTTCCATTCCTTTGATTTAGAAGTACCTGCCTTTGAATTTTGGGAGTATGAGCCTAATATGGTCTATTTGAGTTTTTATCACACAATATTTTTTTAGAACTATAGATTGATTTACTACTTCAAAACTGAATTAATGTTTGGCTTCTTCAAATCCAATTTTCGTGTAGAATTTCAATTGTTTACATTACTTGGGTCAGAACCCATCCTTAATAATGAATATTTTTCTGTGAGTTTATAAATATGGCTTAGTCTTAATAAGAATATAAAAAAATTAAAAGACGATGTAATTCATTTTGCCCTATAAAATGGCTCCTTGAGGAATGGGATCTCTATAAGCTTCTATAAGTTCCAGATCTCATTGCTCGCTGTTTGCTCGTATCACTTTCTTACAAGTTCCTTTCCACTGGATCCGTTCCAGTTTCCTCCCATTAGGGAAGCAGATAAGAGGGATGATGAGGTTTCGTGGAAAGCTCTGAACATTTGCCAGCCGTAAGCCGGAGACATTTTTTCTTTTAATATTTGATATCTTGATTAAGGCAATCCTTCCTCAGAAGGGGATGAACGAAATAAAGTCTTGAAAATTTTCCATCGTGTTTTAAAATAGTGCAAATGGTTTCAATAAAATTTCCCCTTCATATTATATCTTATTTTTCATCATAATTTCTTTTCAATCAGGCTTCCGATTTTTGCCCGGTTTTCAATGAACAACTCCTATTCAGTTTTTGTTACGAATTCATAATATTCTCCTTTTATGAGATTCTTCTATAAATGTATTAGTGGATAGTTTTGGTGAAATAAAAGTTTTTATTTAGTTTTGAATTTTAGTCGATTAATTGTGTTTTAAGGAAATTTTGAAAATGAAATGTAATACTGCTCGAAAACAAATTCCAGCTGTCGAAGTCGTAATGTATCGCATCGTTCTATATTTTTAGCTTTTGAGAGAAACTTTCCTTAGCTGGGCATTTATTAAATTAAAGTAATTGTTATCTTATAGATTCATTTACGAGTCCAATGAAAATAATGTTTGTAAAATTCTTTAGGAAAATATTTATCTTAAAAAAATAGATGTTCCTATTGCATATTCTTGATAATCTTCTAATCATTCCATCCATCATCAATCCGTCCTTTATAATCTAAATCCATTGAGGCCCTTTTAACCTTTCCTCTGTCTTGTAATTAAGAAACTTATAGGAAAATCTGATATCTTATTCCGTCAAAGTTTCTTGGCATATGTTTCCTCATCAACAATCGTAGTACTGATGCCTTTTTTCTATTGGAGTTTTATCAGAAGTTCGAAAAGTTCTCATCGATGGTTTGGTTCCTCAACTTCCCTAAGCAATGTTGCTTGATTGACTGCCTTTCACCGAATGCTCCGTCTGCAGACAGATTCCATTCCGTGTCTTTCATTTGTCTGCGAAGTTTTCTTTTTGAAGTTGGGTTCAGCCCTCATCCTGTAGATTCTTGGGCAGTGTTATGAGACTTTCTCGCCAAAATGAGAATTGATGTTATTTTCAATCGCTTTCTTCTTGTAACTGGAACCCTTCCAATGGAAAAAAGCCTCTGGAATTGAAGTATTTATGTAAATTAGATTTTGCGGAATTCTTTCGAGAAGTACGTTAATCGATCCGTTTAATAAAGTCTTAGTAAGATTATGATCATGGATTCAGAAGAGAGTTTTCTAAAATTTATTTTGGATGAATGTTGAATCGAATATCAGAAAATATCCTTATTTTATTACTTCTTTCGTATGGTTTAAATAAAAAACAAACTCTTATTTTAATAACTTCTAATTTACATTTGCGACTTCTTATTTTATATATAATGACACACCAGTAAGTAATCTGTATATTATTGGTTAATTATTTCTTGGATAGGTTGTTTCATAAATTTGTGTATAAATTTTTGGAGAGACCAATCTTGTTTAGCAGCCCAAACCTTCTAAATTTTGTCTGGAATCGAATATTAATCATAATTTTCTCATTGCCGTAATTGATAGAATGAAAATTTAATTGTTGGTGATTACCTTTAATTGATAATTAGTATGGGAATTCTTCCCAAATTTCAAACGTAATTGTTTTTAATTTGTAAATTATTGATTACACGTTTTCTATCGTATTACTGATGATTGAGGAGGGAATCAGTATTTCTAAATACGCTATATGGGTTTCTCTCTGAGATAAAAGTTCAAATTAACTTTGTATTCAATTTGTCAATTATTGTAGCTTTATGAAACCCCTCTTTGTTTTACCTATGATTTGATATGATTAAGTAACAGGAATATATAGCTGTTTAATTCTCTTTCAAGTCACATTTTATCTAAGATTCGTATATATTTATTCCACAGCTTATCTTCACCTCATTAGCAATTCATTATCGAGGATCATCACGATAAAAATCCATAGTTTGCTCTATCTAGCTTGCTTACGTACACAAATCACGTTGGCTAGAGGGTCGCATGGGTCGCTAGAGCCCCAAAGTAGTTTCTCTCCTTAATGAGGTCGCAACTGTAAGCAGAATAAGAGATAAGGGTCTCTGAAAAATACGCCCTCACTTATGAGAGTATCTGGGTTGCGAAAATGGGTTTCGGATGAAATTAAACCGATTTTGCCCAAAAATTGTTTGGACCCTTTCGTCCCTTCTAAAGATGAGCTTTCGCTTCGGAATTCACGGAATGCATGCCTTACCCCTGTTGGGTAGCCTATCCCGAATAACACTCCCTATTGCTGCTATTGGAAGAACCCTTCCTTAGATGTCTTTCCGGTTTGGTATGTTTCCGGAGGGCGCCGTATGTTCCTTATTCATCTACAAACGTTATTTTTCCATAAAAAAGCTATTTTCTTCGGTTTTATTGACCAACTCTTCCGAATTCGACCTTTGCAACCTTTGATCTCCATATTTCCTTGCGTTCTCACTGCTTTCCGATATCCGAAAGAGATTTCCATTCCTCTAATTCATCTCAGCTCTCCTCTAAATTATACTCACTTTATGAGTTTAATCTTTTAAGGTAAATTTACGGATGTGTCTAGAACTTTAATATTGCTGGAATTTTAATTGATGAGCAATGATATTGCGATTGAGGTTTATGGACTATCACAAGGGAATGTACGAAATGCCGTTTTATTAATAACAGCATTGTTATCCGTCTAAAATGCACAAATGAGATCATTATTCTCGTAAATATCTTATGTGAATTAAATAAATCGTTGATAAATATCCCTCATAAAACATAATTATCTTGAACAATAACTAATTTTTTTTTCTATATTTCATGTTTCGTCCTCAATATTTGCATTGTACTTTATCCTATGATCATGTTTAATCAGTGTATATTTTATTTAAATGATTTATCGAATCTCAAAATTGATTTTAGATCGCAAATAAATTCTATTTTCACTAATCATTATTCAATAAATTTGATTGAATTAGTCCTCTTTGTATGGTACTTAGATTCATCATATTAATATAAAGAACCATAATCCCTGTATATCCAATGAAAAAAAACACATTCACTTGATTATTAATTACAGCTTCGTGTTTATTTACCGTAAATTCCGGAGTAGTTACATGGGCCCTCGAGCCTTATCTTTTATGGATAAAACAACATTGTTAAATTGCGAAGTTAAATTATAATATATTTGTTTGATATATGGGGAAAGTTGTTTCCACTCCAAGCTGTTCATCTTTATTAGTATTTATGAACAAACCTTTGATGTCTAAAACCTCTCACGCATGCTAAATATGATGTATTTAATATCTATTTGTGTTAGTCTACCGATCTTCTCAAGGGAATTATCAGATTAATCGATTACACAATATTGGTTAACTTAACTAACTTTACTAAGATATCACGAGTCGTAAATTAAATAGGCATAAATGATTAATTTCAGAGGAATTTTAAATGGCGAAACATTGATGATAGTTTGAATTTCAGCAATAAACCATTATATTTAATAGATCGGTTAATGTATGCTCTTTAAGAGAAATCAAATAGCCTCTATCAATGTAAAGTATTAGTTGGGTCAATTTTCTGTTTTAATCAATATAAAACTACGTAGAATCCTTCAAACCGTATATCTGTATCGAAATATTTTAATATTTCATGTTTATTTTCATTAAATGCTTTTGATTCGCGGTAGCTTGCATTTTTCAAGCCATCTTTCAAGCTCCGTACCTTATAACGTAAAAAGCGCATGGTATCGAGAAATTCCTCTCGACCTCGGATGGTAAGACAATCCATCATATTTATCGGCGGGAAAACATAGCACTTCCGAATTATCATAGCCGAGACGTAACAAATGTTTCTAGCGTTGCTCCGTTCGAGAGCAATTCAGGTCTGTCCACTATTTATAGGTCCTGAAAGGACGTAACTTTCCCCATTTTTTTAATCGCTCGTTAGAAGGGCATTCCCTCCGATGACGATTCAATAAGCGGAAGGCCGATTAAACGGTGGAAGGAAGGATGAGATAGGGCGCGAACAGAAAAAAGAGGTGATTACGTCTTCGAAGCTTTCCCTTTTCGCCGTACCTTTGTATCTGTCTCGCTTTGATAAAGTATTGCGTCGCCATTTTATTTCCAGACGTATTTCGAGCGATTCATTTGAAAGAGAGCAGGAGGGCTCCGTGAAATACATCCTGTAACTTGTTAGTCGCTTGTATTTTATGGCTGCGATTAATGTAGTCATGATGTGAACTTTTTATAATCTAATCAAACAAATAGTTGTGTATAAGGTTTGTCATTCATTATTGATTCTAGAGCAGCTTTCGTGAGGTTATTAAACCCTCAATTTTATGTTGAATTTTTAAATGTAGATTTAGTATATCTAAGACTCGCTAATGTACTTCTCTGATGCGATATCCCTGACTACTATTATTCATGAATCGATGAATAATTTACTCGATAGACTGAATATAGTGTGACGCATCTAAATATAGGTGTTAATTTCATTTGTAAGGTCGTTCTTATAAATCAGTGATTAATTAGTATGTATTTAGTACAGTTAATAGGCAGAAAAAGAAGATTTTTAAAATGAGCGTGATCAATTGTCGAATAAATTACTGTAACTATCGAATGCATGCAAAATTATTTCGATGCTAAATTTTCTCTCTGACATTTTCATGAGTCGGAGTCCTACTTCGAAACGTCTGAGAGACGTCTGCTAAATGTCCACCGTACGCCACTACATTAATTCAACCAAAACACGTGTTAAAATCACTCTTGGGCCGATCTATTCGGGAACTCTAAATATCAATAATGTAGAAGGGCAAAGTATCCTTTACTATGAATATTTCACTGCGTCTCTCCTTAATGTTGCAGAAAATAGTTCGGAAGCTGTTTTGCTCTTCCAACGGTAAAATGTTCATGCAACTCTAGCTTCACCGTCCGTGCATTTTTACGAGACTACGAAATAGGAAAACTTCTTAACAGTTATTTACGGTTGAATGGGTCTGAGGAAGGTGCATAAAAAGACCTTTCCCCGGGCGTTTAACGTTCTCTTTACACCCCTCACTTCTTTCTCGGCTCTTCTACGCCATTTGCCGCTCCTGGATTGATTGAGTCGCGCTCTCCATTCCCCATCATCTCCAATGCATTCTTCCCATCATCTCAATAATTAGGACCTCAGGAAAGACTACCTAAGCGATTGGATTTTGATATTCTGTTTCTTTTATATGTCCCCGGTGATGGCTTAGGAACCTAGAGTATTCTCAAATTCTCAGGAATTATACCGACGCATCCTTATTTTCGCCAAACGAGATTCGTCTGTATGTAAGTGTTTAACCTGTTAACTTCTTGTTACAGGTTAACCTGTTAACAGCGCTGTTTCCACTTCTCTGTTGCATAAAATGCGTATTGTTGTTGGGTGTTTCTTAAAAGGATTACTCGGGTGGCAGTCTTTTACCATTCTCTTTGCGTATTGGCGTTAAGTTAGTTGAAGTTAAATTTCTGTGGCTGATTTCGATGCATCTCATGGAAGCGATAAAATAAAGTATTATAATTTTTCTGCGCATAACTAATTCAGTTTATTCTTCGTCGAATATAAATTTTCTTGGGTTTTAAAAAATGTTCAAAATAATATGTTAGTATTATATTTTATAAACAAAGTAATTTGGTAAGGTTTTGTAAAGATTATTATAGTATTCACATCAAAGTAAGCGAGATTTTATCCAGAAGGTTTTCCTAAATCGTTAGTTACATGCATGGTAATAAATATGTTAAAGCATTCGTTGAACGTATAGATTTTTAGTATTAATGGAGGTTATACAATGGACAGGCAAACTCCCACTGATTTTCATTTACCGATAAGTAATTATGGAAAATATATTAAGGATATCGCACATTTTCTTTTACGAATCAATCATAGATTACGTCGTACTTACCTTTTTCTAACAATTTTTAATATTGGAACCATTCCTGATGCTGCACCATAGTGTCAAGGGCGCGCTAAATTTCAAGCGAAAGGTTTATGGAAAAAGCTTTTCAATATATCTTGGGAAGAAAGGGAATCAAGGGTAACATGTCATCTCCTAAATCGCTCTGATATTTTTGCTTGCCTGCCCACATTCAGCCCAAAGAATAGTCTTTGAAGCCCTTTCTTTAACTCCGAAATGGCTCCGTTCTCTAAAGAGAAGACAACCATCAACATTCAATTTTGCTTCTCTTTCCTAACATTTCTTTATTCCACATTCTCTCTTATTTCCCGAATTACTTAAACTTCGTCTTTTTCCTACCCCTTAATCCCGCACAGTTTCGCTCCCTTGTTTGCCTTTTCCCTTTACGTATCTTCTACAAAACCCAAGGGGTTTTCCCCGTCACTTCCCACGGAGGCGTAACCGAATTTATTTTTACTGCTTTCCCCCGTTTTTTCTTCTAGAGCTGATTTTCCCTGGCACCTCCTTATCTCTGTTTTTCACGCAACGATTTCCCTTTTTAGAGAAGTTCGTCGCTGAACGATGCAAACCCGTGTGCGAGATCGTTTATCTTGTCACGTATCGTCGGGGAATTGTTTAATTAATTGTCAGTTGCGGATGGAGATAAAGTTGCGGAGGAAGAGTTGCTGTTTTCGTGTTTGATGGTAGTTTAGGAATATTAGTTTAACTTTCGCACACTTCCACAGTTTCATCGATATCTTGCTACTACATTTTGTTCTTGACTTAGAAGTATTACTTGACTGATTATTGTTATAATTGTGCCACAACTATATCGAATAAATAAAAACGCTAATCATAAATAGTTTTTTGAGAAAGATCTTTTCGCCCAAAATACCTCTATAAATTTCGAATGAATTGTTTCCTGGAAAAAACTCTTACTTTACACCCTCCATATTCCTCTTATCTCCATAAAACCTTTAAAATTTCCTCTAAACTTTATAAAACCCTTTTTCCGGAGACCTTTTCCATAATCTCGTTCGATTATTCCCATCATCGAACTTATGTCTAACCGCTTAATCTTAGCCTCTTTATATCTAATCCAAGGGCGGAATTTTATATTCATATTATTAGTGTATTTGTGAATGTATCTCCCGTTTACTTTAAAAAGCTCTTTAATCCGTTTTGAGGTATCTTCTAAGTAGTCCTTTGAGTTCATCGAGACTAAATTAATGGGCTGAAATAAACATTTATTCTTAAATAATTCTAAATTACATTAATACTCATTCAAGAAATATTTCCGATTGATAAAGGCATAGAAAAATTCTGACTGTCCTTTTAATTGAAATGAATTCTGATCATTAGATTGCAGTAAATTTTCTGTTACCCTCTCCATTTCATTTAAAAGAACTCTATATTTTGAGTTCTCAAAAAGAAACTAAAACTTTAATCAGCTAATACAAACTATATCTAAAACCAAGACAGATCTTATTTTAAAATCGTGATTTACAAGTAGGAATACTACACAATTCTCTCGTATTTATATATATTTTCATGTAAAAAACTCATTATCTTCACTTTCAATTCCCATTATATAATACAATAATTCAATAGGATAATAGTTTAAGTATATATATTAAATTTTTCTTATTTCTTTTCTAATGTGCAGTTCTGTATATTTGCACATTTGATGTTTTTCATTCAGAAAATCTAAGAGCTACTTGGAACAAACGCAATCAAATGATGAAGAAAATGAACACCTTTGGATCTTTTTAACGCTGATTTCAATATGGAAACATTCATTTCACTAATCTCCAACCTTCTTCATTTTTTCTGTCACTTTCGTTCCGCATTCCCTAAATTTTCTCTTGGACAGAAAAAGCTCATAATTTATAACGATCGCATCAACACGGCATCAAATAAGTAATCCCACCCAAATAAATTTCCCTCTCTTCATGATAAAAAACCTCGTTATCAAGTATGACAAACTTTCCAAAATTCTTTCCCTTCTAACCTTTGTCCCAAACAGCAATAAGGCTCTTTTTATTTTATCCTGTGGAAAACGGGTCTTAATTCTCATCTTCGTTGAGGGTCCGAACATTAATTAGTGTCGGGAGTTTCAAGGGGAAGGATTCTTCTCCAATGATTAATAAAATGAAAGATGGGATGGAGTTACCCAATCTCCCTCCTTTAATGTTAAACATTGATAGACAATGTAACTCATTCTTTAAAGTTAGAAAAGATTGAGAGTTAGGAGTGAAAGTTTATTCGTAACATTTATGACTAAACATGTTATTTAACTATATTTTCTATTTCTCCCTATTTATGAATATAATTTTATTTAGTCGTAAGTGAATTCCATTCTGAAAACACTACCAAATATTTTTCTACACCAAATGGTATTCGATGTTTTTTTATGCTTATCCATATAAATAAAGCAACTTAAGTTTCAAACGTCATTTACAATTCGGAAATAGGATTAATAATAATTTAAAGCGTTGTGTTGTGCTTTTAAATTTAATCCTATTCTCTTCGATGAAGAAACCTTTGTTGCCTATATTTCTGTAAAAATCTCATTGATTTCCACTTTAGGAATTCAATATTTTCTTTTCTTGCATTGGTGAAAATAAATTACACTTTCATTCCGTTTAAGGAGTGCCAACAATAATATATTCTTGCGAACCAAATCTGGTTTCAATTGAATGATTTATAAAGACCTCTCGCACGAATTATAACCCATTGACAGATTCGACACTAGTAGATGATTTGGTCATCCAGACCACACGCATGTATATTAATCATGCAGAGAACTTGATGTTCAGTTCTTCTGCATATGTTATTTCCATCAAGTTTCGAGGCAAGTTACCAGCTGTTACCTTACACTGTTCTGACGACGATGATGGGCGGTCGGTGTTGGTTCGGTGACAGAATAGTGAGCAGATGCTATACGTAATAGGAGATATTTATGCTTTTAAGACACTCGTTAATTATATTGTGTCACTTTCATTTATTCCGAAAATGTACGATACCGTTTATCGGACCTAAGAATTTTAATTTTCGTCAGTACAATGTACACATACACGTGTACTCTTTTTATGAATCAAAATCAACTAAAATCGATTATTGCTCATTTTGAATGTTTTTCAACTTTAACTCAATGATTAGCCAAACAAAGGACTTATTGTATGAGAAGAAAAATGGTTTATCCCTTATGTTTTTTTTTTGTTTGTAGTAATGTTCATATCGATGTATTCTTATATTAACAAATGAAAATGATTTTTTAAATGTTATAGAGCTTCTAATAGTTTAATTTTTCTTCTCATTTCAGGTGAGTGTTGATTACTTACTGACTGGGTTTCTTGTGCGGTAAGCTTGACGTTCTAAAGTTATCTCTGGAAAAAAATCCAAGTATAAATGCTGGTAGGAAACAGTAGTTATTTTACTGTAACTTCTCTGACTAAATTATGGAATTGATAATAATTCAAAGGTTAGGGTTGATTTTTTACATTTATAAACTTAAAATTTCTAAAATATAAGCAATTTCATATTTCTGGAATCATTCAGTATTGTATTATTATGCTGCAACTACAACTCTCCGATGGTATGTGGATAATTCACAATTATGTTTCGAAATGTGTTTTGTCCCATCATTCAGTCGCATAAAGAGAAAGAAAACAATTTTGCTCAATTTTGAATCAGAGTGGACCGAATCATTAAACTTCGCATGATGAAAAAATATGTATTAGAAGTGTTATGGACAAAAATGGAATTATATTTTGGTCAAGATATAGAATGTTTGAAACGAATTAAGTCCTTGGGAAATGTTCCTCTAAATGAATGATCGCTTAAAGATTATATATTATAAACCTGATTTAAGTAATTTTATTTAATAAGAGACAATAGCTTCATCGTATTAATAATAAAAGGATTTTTATGTAGAATTCAATGATTAGCGAAGGGAAAATTTAAAACTTCTAGAAATAGTTTCCACATCATAAAAAGAGCTGTGAAGGGTTGAGCTTCAATCTTCTTTCCTCATGTTTATTCATAGCTGTTTTATTTGTTGTTACAACTTCCCTAATTTAGTCATACTTTTTTCCTTTGAATTCATCGTTTTTTAACTACCAATTTCTGTTGAATATCTAAAGATCCAAGCTCGGTTGGTAAATGATAAGTTAATAATTAAAATATGTATTAAAATCCAAATTAATACAAATCAAATAAATTCCTCGAATATTTATAACTTTTTCTTAAAATAAAATAATGTATAATTTATAGCATTAAAATGTTTTAGGGAAATTCGAAATACTTATTGTAACATAACTGTTATCCTTCCGAGTTACTCTGGTCTGATAAGTAAATTTCAGTACCTCGCCTGATAGACGTCATCATTACTATAGCTATTTATTTCCGTACTTAAAATCAGTTCACAGTGAATTTCAAATGTTGGTAAGCGTCATCTCCTTGCATATATGCATTAATTTAAATTTGGGCAAACACCATCTCCATGAGATATTCGATCAGTATAGCAGTATCCCACGTCATATCGGAACTTCCTCTTTGGAACGGACAGATGTATTCGTGCATCTTTTCCTTGTTCTTCACGTTTCGTATGACCCAATTGTGGACATCCCGATGGCTACGCGTCCGTCCGACTGAATTTTTAATTCGCACTTCCAAACACAGCATCCCATTTCCACTCTCCTCGGGTTGATGACATTTTTCGCATCTCCGAGGTTTTGTTCTTTTATGTTTTGCTGTCGACGAGCTCTTTGCGTCATCGCTCTTCGATGGAGTTCGCTGTTTATGCAAAGTGGTGGATCAACGTATACGGATGGTAGCCAAGGACTTGGATCCTCAAGATCTTCTACCATTTTTAAGTGGTAGTCGTCAAAGGATGTACTATTTACAATCTACTATAGGAAAGATCATAACAGCATACCAATGGGAAGCTGATATAAACATATCTGCACTTTGGCCAAAGTTCTTTTCGAAATCTCCAGAATTGCGTACTGAAAGATTTAGTTACAAATAATTTTTAATCTTCCGTCCGTCGCCTAATCATACTTTGAACGCTTTATACTGTGGAAATGTCCGTCTTTCTCGGCTTTTGTCTTCGAAGCCTCGAGGTGTTGCATTAAGAACTCTATTTTGTTTTAATTCGCCCTAATGCCTCTTATCGAACCCAAACAGGAAGTGCGTCACAGCAAACTGCGACGTTGCTTAAAATCGCAGAGCGTTCTTCGGTCTTCCTTTGAGGAAGCGTTCCGAAAGAGATCGCGAACATTTGGCAACAGCGATAGGGTATCCCTTGGCCATAGTATTTAGTGTACGCACGTGGTTTTGCGGTTGATTACAAGTGCCAATGGGTGTTACTCGGAGCATAAGAATTGGCAATCGATTTGGACTCTTAGAGCGGCGTGTGCGAATTGAATCAAGGAGTGCCGATCGGCTGTGATTCACGCTTCTCATCGAAAGTTCTGCGAACTCGCGTGACACCCCATAGGTTCTGTGATGCAGGAAGTGACGGTGGCGCTCCTCGTGGCGGAATTGTAAATGATGACGCATTTCCGCGTTGCTTGGAATCGTCCAGATGCTTTAATGCGCCAAATCTGTCATTCGTTGAATTTGGGTTATAGTGGTTGATCGAAGAGTGAACCACTAATTACCCATTGAGATTTCTTTTTCATTTCATCGATTATGAGATAAATATATATTTCTGTCATCTAGAGTAGCTTAGCTAACTAAAATATATATTATAATAATTATCTCCATCTTTGATACCGCCTGAAAAACTTTTCATCTATTCATATTAAATTACAATATCAACTTTAAATTACCATTGATATCCTAACATTGGAAGAAAGGCATTGGTTACTGGAATTTCCCAGGATTTTCTTGTAGACTAGAATTTCCCACATTTACGTACTTTAAAGAACGCAGGACATATTATTTTTTAATTGGTCGCTATGTAATTTTCATTCTCATAAATGATTCCTCTCAAAAATTCCAATCAGCTCCTTAAGGACATATCATTTTATCAATATCATAATTATATACATCATACAGTCCTAATACAAGTTAATAATGCACCCAGAAAAATTAATTTTCCATTAATAATTATTTATCCTTGAGTTCACAGATATGGAGTTATAGTTTTGATGCTATTTGGATAATATATTTTATTGAATACTTATGATAACTGTAAGTCAATGTAATTCATAGGACTTCTATACGTAATAAGACTTCTAAATAAAGCTCTGTTTAAACTAAATCGATCGTCGTATGTTTGGTGTTAGATTTTATTGTCGCTCAGTTGTTGATAGAATTCCAATCTTATTGTCTTCTCGTATCTTGGTCAACAACTTATGATACATATGAGAAGTACCAAAAACCGTTTAGTTTTACTGAACTAAATTGTATATTACTTCTTTTCTATTCATGTTTGTGAATTTATTTCACTTTAAATGTGATTCGTTTTATGTTCAATTTCTTTGTATTCTTCAAAATTCCCTCTAGAGCCACAGTAGTCATTACTGACTGACTGCCAAATCTTCCAATTTTATTTGAATTCTCTTCCTAAGAAAGACATTCATCCGGAATTTCTGCTCTACTGATTATTCATTATTTCTGTTTTCACATTTTCTTTGTCCTTTCAGAATCAATTCGCGTCTTTAATGTTCTTATTTTTGTTTCCTTAGAATCTTAAGATATTTGCAAAACTATCGCGTAGATAATTTTAGCTCTTGTCTTGTTTGCAAATGAATTCTATTTTCAATTAAAGCCTATTTTTGTCTATTTTTATGTCTTAAATGGCACTATCTCCCGTTCAAATATTTATTCGCAAACCGATTTCCCTAATCTTACATAGTTAATTTCGATTAATTCAATCATATTCTTTTTTCTCCACGTCCAGTTGTGATTGGTGTAATTTTACTATTTTCTGAAATGAGTTTGATGAATTCCATCTTTTAATTTGTATAAAAATTTTATATTCTATTTATTTTTATATGATTCTTTGAGAAAGTCTTTACCTTTATTTTATTTTCCATTGTTTCTTTCAAAATCTCCCAAAAAAAGTAAAAACGCCTCTATCAATGAATATAGCTTTTTCCCTTTCACTCACGGGAATCCCTTCCAATATCATTTATTTGTTTCTGCGAAGCATTTCCTTGTAGAGTACTTCCGGCTCAGTTTCATTCCTAGAAAGCCATAAGATTCTAAGAACTATACAAAAAATTTTTCATTCATAACTCAAATCAATTCCTTTGTAGATTCCCTTTTTTCGCGAATAAAATTTTAAATAAATTAATTTTGAAGATAGGAATTTCGCATTTTACTTTGCAAAATTTCTGGTTTGAGATTACAGATTTAAAATTTTGGAATTTAAATAAGAGAAAATGATTAACTCGAAATCTTACTGTTGGTATTATTTCTACAATAAACGTAATAAACCATTATTCCCATTTTCGAGAGTGGTGAAAACGAAGGGAAGCTCTTCAATGTACGCGATGGAATGAGATGCTGAATTGGAGGGGAATTCGTAGCTTAGGAAGTTCGCGGAATTCCCGTTACGTCTGATTATGGATTCCCGGTGAGCAATCAGTTTTTCGATCTTCCACGAATTGTGAGATTGTCTCCTATATTTTGAGTGCGTGTCTCCAAGTGATGCATGCGAATGCTATAGACTTTCGTAATTGCGTAGATTCCGCAGGAAGTCCTGCAATACGTTATCTGTTCCCTCATTTAATGTTTGGTATATGATTCAATACTGCTTAACACTTCTAGGAATGGATCTCACAATCAAGCGATCCTCGTTTTTTTATTTTGTTCTACTTCTCTATTTACTTTACTTCATGGCGTTAAATAAATATTATTATTGTTAATACTATCAAGAATTAACTAACTTTAAGCTAACTCTGCTCACAACGTATGCTGTTGATTTTTAGAAACTTAACTCAGAATAAATCCTTTGCCTTTTTATTTTCTGGTCCCTTTTTTTAGCTGAACATGAAGTATATTTAAACATGATATCCAATTATTTTCTTGAGGAATCAATAATTCAAATCTCTTCAATATTCAAAACAGTCCTCACAGAAATACCTTGACCTTCCAAATGATGCACATGTCCCTTACTAGGAGCTGTGCATTTATTTCTTATCGTAAATATTGAGTACATTTGCGCTCATTGAGCTTCTAATATCTCAGGTGCTCAGGAAGACGGTTGTGTCCAAAACTTCTCCCATAAATCAACGTATCAGTCTCAGGCGTGAACTGTGCCTTACCACTTCCTCCAACAACAGACTCAAGCAGCAACAAACTTTTTATTTGGTTGTAAGCAGAAAAAAAGCAATCATTAGTACGTCTCTTATTGCGATATCAGGCTTTATAAATTACATGGTTTAATTATTTGAGGTTAAATTACAATTTATGAAACAAATAAAATCTTAGCGTTCGATACAGAGCCGTTTCTTGATTATTATATTCTTTTCACGAACTAGAATTCAATTTTGAATTTTACGAAGCCTTTACTTCTTTATTTGAAGTCCTGATCCAATCATAGGAGAGATTTATTCCCTATAAAAGCGACAATGAAGTGATATCAGATTAAAGTGGAACACTAACGTAACTAAACAAAGTATACTTTAACTCTTAAACTGTCTATTTTCTATTAATCCCAACTCTTAAAATCAATCTATTTAGGTTATTCATTTGTTTGGAATTTTGGGATATCTTATTCCGAGTATAGAACAAGATACTTTTATTTTCATGATTCGATCAACAGCATAAATGTAATCCATCCTTGATCGCTCTAATATTGAACCCTATGTCGGCTAAGTTTTCCAATTTCTGATACAGAGAAAGTTCAAGAGAGTTAATTTCATGCGAAAGTTGCCTTTAGTACGCCACCATATTCCTCCATGGCCCGAAGAGGGAAAGCTTAGCATCTTTATTTTCATTATCTTAAGATGTTTCTGCACTATTTTCTTTTCATAAAGTCAATGATATCTTTGCTTTCGAATGAAAGGTTAAAATTGAGAAATTCAGTACAAGAGTTGTTCGGAAAATTCATTCTAACAAAAAGGGAAGAGCATCCACAAAACTTGTTTTAATATTCAAATCTAATCTCGCTGTAGATTAACGTAGTTACACTAGCGATGTTCAACTGCCTTGATCCAATCCTCGTCTAAAAATAGAAAGTTACAACTACGAGAAAAGATGAAAGAGATGACCTTTCATCCAATTGAAGTATCTTTGCCTTCTTTGGAGAATTTGCATGTTATTACTGCTATTGGTCCATTTGGTTACGGTTGAAGAAGCAGTGTCACTCAGTGTATTCTGAAAATCGGAAATGTCTTTTGCTTTAGTACCTTTCTTTACAAAGTGCACAACCACTCTTCAACTTTACCCTCTTCTCATATCACCGAACGTGAATAACAATAGAACCACTTCTTTATAACAGATTTAATGACGTAACACTTGTCTATACGCGGTAATAGACAAATGAATATCACGTAACTCGTTGTATTTGTCCCCGTGATGGCTCCGAGAACATTTCACGCAATCCTCATGCATCCAAATCGTACTTCCTGCTTGCATGTTCTTAATGGATCCCATTTGGACTAAGTTTCCAAAGGGTTGCTTTGAGGGAATTAGGGGAGATAAGCGTGAAAAGGTTCGCATTTTCAGATGGTAACTGATGAAGGAAGATCGGACAGGGTTACGTTTTCTGAAGTTTGGGGACCTCATAAAGTGGCTGAGCCCTGACTAAGAGATACGTTATTAAGGTTTTGCTCGGGAAATTAATCCCCCATCTTCTTAACTCTATTCTCATTTTTCCGAGTTTCCAATGATTTTCTTCCAAAAAGGGATTTCAAACCCTGAAATAACTTTTAAGTTTTTTACTCTTTCATCGTCTCGTTAAGTACGAGATGAGGGTGTACGGTTGAAGGAGTGCTGCGGATTTTTTATCGGATTTTAAGGAGTTCTTCTCGAGCGTATCCCTTGTGCCAAGGAGATTAGAAATGGGTACTTTTTATCCCGATTCCTCCTGTTTTACTGTCTCTTCCATGCAATTTATTATTGGTTTATTGATTCATAAAAATACTGGGATTCCGCGTCCTTTTCGCTCATCAATGATATATTCTTTTGCTATTTTACTTAGTTTATGAGATGGAATGGTCGATTGCAATCAATGAAGAGATGGAAACGTTTCTTTTATTCTTATAGCAGTATGAAAACATTGATATTCATGAACTGATGAAATTTTTATTTAGTTCCAGACATGTTTAGGTTCTTTTAGCCATAAGAGAAAAGATTTAATTTTCCAAAGTTCCGCTTAAAAAATCTTTGAGGAGATTTTATTTTTGAATTTATTGCATTCTCCCAATTGCATGTAATTGCAAGTATTGGAAAATATATATTTTATATGTTGATTTTATTTGGATGACTTAATCATTAAAACACTGTTTAAACTTATTTCAGTCGTTTACAAGCGGTTAACACCCAATCAAAGAATCACAGTCCCATAGAGGACTCTTTTATCATTAATATTATATAATAAAGGTATGTAACCTAATCAATGGACCAAGTGTGAGCAGGTCCTCCCGATCTACTCTTTACAAAGCGTACTCTAAAGGAAGGTCGGCCTATGGAAGACCGTGTTGGCACATTAATTCAAATGCCTTGTTAAAAGTGGAGGCAACATGACCTTCTTGAGTTCAGCTTACACCGCATGCAAGATAAATCACTCCGGTGAATTATGCTTCCTCTTTGCATCCTCTGCCCTCTTCAACTCTTTCTCTTCAATACTCTTCCTGATCATTTTATCCGACAGCGAAAAAGTGTCCTCATAAAGCGTCAGTTTTGAACTGTTTTCCTGTTTCTCCATTGACAGAGAATGGAAATTCGTTACGTACAAATACTTGTTACGCATCATCTCTGTAGAAGAGTGCTGTAATGTTGAATGTATCCATCCTCCATTTTTGGAGGTCTAGAATAAGGAAGGCACTGAATTAATTCTGAAGTCCGTGCATCATTTAATTCAAAAGGTAGTCCCTAAGGCTAAATTGTTTGAGTACAATCAACGTGAAAAATAAACGTTTTTGTCAAACACTCCACTTTCGACGCACATATCGCCAAGTTTCATTTTGATGGTTTATTTAGCTGAAGACCCCCACTTTCATTACATCGTCTCTTTAGAAAGCTGCACCCAATCTTTGCTTCCTCTCATCCTTTAAAAGTCCTCGATATTTTTTCGTGCTGCAGAAGCTTTCCCCTCATCTATATCATCATCTTTACTCTCGGCATTCATTCAACGCATTTCATTCTTCTCCGAAATGCCTTAGGCTGCTCTCGCACGAAAAGGGCTGATACACGCAGCACTTTTTCTTCATTCTCAGGCTTTAAATGCAAACCCATCCACTCCGAATGTTTGCGAAGGTCTCCTCAAACTTATGCTAAAAACGTTGTGTACCTATCGTACTATTTTCAGGTCGTTTCTGAGCATCAATAATTCACCAGATCATATCGGCTTATATTTATAGTGTTGTGGCTTTGAGTGAAGTATGTAGCCATCATCGAATATCAAATTCTATATTTTCATGTGCCTGAGTCTTTATTGTACAGGATAAAATTATCGAGAAAACTAACAATTCATATTTTTTTAATCTGATAAAAATATAACTTCCAGATATTTAAAATAAAACAATACAATCCTGAAAATACCATATTTCCTATGATCAGAGTTAACCCAAAGGAAACTTATCGGCTTGTGAGAATGATATTGCTATTTGCTACTTAATTTGGAATAATTTAAGGCCAATGTATTCAAATTTCTTATTTATCTTTGAAGATGTAGTGATGCATATGATATTGAAAATATCTTAAGGATAAGATTCGCGTTACTTAAAAGTACTGCTATATCTTAGAGCAAAAAGAATGGTATTCTTTTATTACCCAAACAACACCAATGGAGAATTCCCCATCAGAGTGTAAGGGTAAACATTATATAATGTAACTCGAGAGCCGCACTGCATCGGAATTCGTTTCTTTACTCTCTTCAGAAGTCGAGAATCCTTTGCTAGTATCGCTTTTTGGGATTTTTATGAACTGGAATTCTTCTACTTCGATATCAGTAACGGTAAATAATTTCCCCATTTTCTGATGTGACGTATACGATATAGTTATACTTGTTTTTTGAAATAGAAGAACTTCGTAAGAAATATAACACGTTTTCTTCGCAGCGATATTGCGACGTTCTTGAGAGACGGTGATATTTTATTTTGCCTACGATAATAGTATGCTTGTGATGTAAGATATAACAAAATATATGAAAATTCTGTTGATACAATTTCTTTTTTTTCATAAATTTATTAATCGTTATCTTAGAGTTGCTCCGGAAAATGAAAGCGTTTTAATTTTCAATGCAGATTCAGGAATTATAACAAATATATAGAAAAAAACTTTAGTCGATTCCTCATAACCTAGAGGTTTTATTTAAAAAAAAACAAATAGCGTTTTCTAACTAAATCATTTTACGTCAACTTTCTTGCACATGAGGTTCTCCCTTAGTTGGGTCATCCTTAAAAAAATCTTACCTTTTTTGGTTTTTGTTTCTCCACGTTTATAGTTTCGCTCCTCCATTTTTTGTGCGTTTCGCCCGTGCTCTTGAAACCTTTCGACCCAAGTGGTGCTTTTTATTTGGGTTGTATCTACCGACCCTTCTGAAGATCAGTCATTGAAGCTTTTAGTCAGAAAGTTTTTGTTGTGACCTCCTGAAGCGAGATATTTTCTCGAGGCAATCTTTCCATAGACCTCCCGAAAAAACACGGGCAACTTGCTCAATTTGCCTTTTACTCCTTTTCGGATGCTCCTGAAATTGGATTATCTGAGATTTCTCACTCATAAAGCATAGAGAGGCAGCTTTTTTTACTTGCTCACTTTATGTCTCAGAAACTTTTTAGAAGAGACCTCCCGATAATCACACACCTTCTACTGAGTTGGATTGTTACTTAGTAAAACAAAGTTTGAATAACATGAAATAGAAAATCGTGTATTTAGTAAGTATTACTAAGGAAGTATAGTCTTACTTAGTATTTACTTAGTAAGATTTTTTGAAATTGGCTTAAAAGTTTTAGATACTGTATATTCATTGTATCGGGTTCAGTATTATATGATTTCTTATCTGAATCCTTTCTTGTCCTTTCGTTTACACATGTATAATATTGTGTGGAATATATTTGATATCCTTGAAATGTATAAATTAATTTTTGTACTTGATTCTCAATTCATCAAAGACGGAATTTTATAATAAGATTTCATTAATTCATATTTTTCTCTGAAATTTCAATTAATAGGACTAATATGAAAAAGGAAAATTAACTTTTATAATCGTCGCTCACTCCCACGGACACGCAGATGAAAGGAAAGAAAATCTAGGTTTCGAATGTGTGTTTTCATTTCACTAATATTCTTAGCCAGGAATATTTCCTTATCACATTTTAATTCATACCATCAAATTATAACACCCTATTATTTTATATGTTCAGTCGACTTACGTTTTAATCCGAAATTTATTTTTAAGGTCGAATTTTAGTAATTTACTCTTAAGAAATTTATTTATGATATTTTAAAATATTATTGATTAATATTCTTTAAAGTTAGAAATAGCACTCATTAATTTCTTTTCCTGTTCTTGCTTATAAATTCTGCAATTGCTGCATCCCAATGTAAAGAGAGAAATCGTATCACTTCTCAGTTGCCATTAACCTTGTCGTGTTTATCTACGATGTTCGAATGCTAAAGGGAATTTGATAGCCCATCACATTTGGACTATCTCAATTCAGGCGACTGATGTTCGCCCATGAAGAGTTCTCTTTACGGTTGTATATATTATGAGGGTGGACCTCGTAATGTGCAGTTTCAGTGATGGATCGCTGTAGTTTGAACATTAACTTGTTTGAAGACCACCGTTGCCAAATCTGCAGGTGCTTTCAGGCATAAGAGAGGTACATAAGCAAATACATTGTGCTCTCTGTGACAACGTCGATGGCGTCTAGTATTATTCTGATGTCCATTTCATTGTCACTCAAACAGAAATGCAATGACGCGGCATTCGTGGGCGAATCAAAGAGGATTGAAGTACGTTGATGAACAAGGGATCCTAAAGATACTAAACATCAATCATTACCAATCAAATTCGTGTAGAGTACGTTGTGAAAATATGTTTTTACTATTATTAAAGGGAATTACTTGTGCAATTAACTTCAAAGCCTCTCCTGGTTCAAGTGTTAGTGTGCTTTCTGTTTTTCTTCGAGTTCTTTTGTTGTTTCTCCATGTTCTTCGCATACTCGTATTTATATCTTATTTTTTTATCTAATTTTGGATAAAGTTTTACGGATAATTTAATATATATCGGATATTTTCACGTCCTTATTAAGTTTTTTATGCGTATTAAAGACTGAATACGTTCATCGAAATTTATATAAAGATATATCCTAAATTATTTTATTCGTTCATGAAACAAATATGCTTCGATTAATGTTTCTCTCTACAATTATCATTAGAAAGTCTTGATGCTTAAGTGTATATTTAATTCCATCAGTTACGTTTAATTAACGTCATTCAATAAATGGACTTGTTTTCCAGTGTAACTCTGTAGTCAAAGTAGTGTCTTTACTTATAGTCGTACCTTTTCATTGTATTTGAAGCACTGAGTTCACCCTTGTTAGTCTCACATTTCTGTTTACGAGAGAAAACCCAAATCTGGGCTAATACATCCGTTCGCGAGAGGCATTCATTTATGTAATTGTGCTCGCGAAGTGTAATGGCGAACGAAAGAGAGAATCACTCGGAATTTAAGGAAAATGGAGGAGCTCATCCGTAGCCATCGGATTTTGAGGGAGCCTCAAGGGACTCAAAAGATATTGGTATGAAATCCTCGCTCAGATTTTCTTCAAGAGCGTGATGAGGCGTTCTTTTAAAGATGAGGGCAGACGAAGAATGTCACTGACGACGAAATTCTGCTTTCAATTCTGCAAAGGTTGCTCACATTCCTTCGCCGTAACTGATTTGGAACCTTTGAATGCAAATCTGGAATGCAAACGTTAAAATAGCAATGATTAAGATCGAAAGAAAAGATATTGTGATGATTTCAACGCTAATCCCTTTCAAATTCTTTTATCTCTTTAGAGATTACTTTTCCTACACTTACTAAAACTATACATGAAAATAATTTATAATATCACTATATAGATCTTAAAGCAATATGAAAGCGAAAATTCATTAGGTTTTCTGATGAATGACGAAAACCTTTCCTGCCTTGAATTTTGTGTGATCAGTTATAAATGTAATTACTCATAATATAAGGACTTTTAATTTCTATCATGCATTCTATTGAATCATGAATACTATATATACATATTGTATTTCATCATTATTATTGTAAATGGTGATTGAAAATATCCCCCTTTTCCAATATACAGGTGAGAAAGACAACTTTAGAAAATTCGTTTACCGTCCATTTTTCAGTTAACCTTTCATTAATGTTGGGAGCTTTAATCTTTTGCATTGTTTTATTAAAACACATTACGCTATGTACATTATTCTCTGTTTATAAATGCATGAACTGAATCCTGATAATAGAAGGTACCAACCAACGCACATCATTTACCATTATGCTAGTATTTATTTATCGCATTTTTTCTAAAAACCTTCCGTCCGTTAGAATAAATTGGAAAATAAATTTTTTTTTACATTACTGGCTTTATAATACACAATCTAATAATGAATTAGGTGCCTTATGGATTAATTAAAATACTATTGAAATGAGAGCGTTTTACCATTTTTAAATAAGACAGTTTATTCCGAATAGTATCGGATCTATTTTGTAATACGTAACGTACGGATGAGTATATCTTTTTCTCTAGATATTTGGAGAGATACATTCAGATGTATTTTGATTGTCAGCTAAGCTTCCACCGCACGTTTCTTCATCAGTTTTTCCTTTATCCTTTTCGAAGCAATCGGGATGGATAAATCTCTTGTAATGCCCCTCGGTCGATACAGTTGTTTCTCATATCACTAGAGGCGCTTCCGTCGCCTCGTATTAAAAAGGGCACAATTTGGGCTAAGGGATGAGAGATTTGACGATAGATAATGAGGAACCTGACGACTCCAGTTTAAAACAATAGCGTTTGACATAAAATCGACTCGAAGATGAGGTCTTTCCACCAATGGATGCTCTGGAATTTATATATAGGTCTTCTTTCCTAAGTTTCTCATGTATACATTTTTCGAATGGACAGGAGTGAATTTTAATTATAATTTTCTTTAATAAAAGTATAATTTAATTGTGCCAGTG
The DNA here is from genome assembly GCA_020796165.1 of Pantala flavescens. NCBI lineage: Eukaryota > Metazoa > Arthropoda > Insecta > Odonata > Libellulidae > Pantala > Pantala flavescens. The sequence continues at coordinate 53,626,591 of CM036883.1, forward strand.
TTAATATTATTGAGTTCGAGATAAAAATACTATTACATTAATAGAACAACTCAAGTATCCGCATAGTTTAGAAAAGGAAAATCGCTCAATTTTTGACTTTATACATAAATATTACATTAATCAAGTGTGGATAGAAAGTTTTGTTTATCATATTTTTATGATTAATCCGGTTTTGCGCAGTGCAGTGTCTCTTAATTCGTTGATTCTTATGAACGATTAATCAGCCCACAGCGATAATTAATGCGTAAACAAGAATGGCAAAAACTCGATTATTCGCGATAATGTTATTTTGAATCCCGCTCTTCTATTAAATTCCATCGTTATTTGGTTAAGCGTTGCTTTCGCGTTCAATTAGAATGCACTCTTCACTGGAACACCAATTTATCTTTCCTAAACTATGTCATTTGCGAAGCATTAATATTCGCGCAAACTCAATAAGTAATCAGCATGAATACTAACGTAGTATAAAAATAAAATGAATTATTAAAGTTAGTTATTACTTTCGTGGGACTTGAAAAATTATTTAATTTCAAGAATTACTTTATCACCTGTTGCATATTGCATAACGACATTTTCGAAAAAGGAATTATCCCAAAGATAAATAAAAATTGTCGGGTTTGGAAATAAAATCCGAAAATTAACTATGATTATTACTGAGAAAAAATCATCTCTGAATAAATAGGACTAACCAAAATTGTAACTTTGGTGTTTATCTCTCCAACTGCTTTATAGAGTATTCATTTCTATCAGAATGTTTTTAAAAGTTGATGTTAAAAAATATTTTGTCTATTTAAAAATGGAAATTCGTTGAAACTCGGGTTTGAGTCCCAGTATTGTAAAATTTTTAGTCTCCATTTCCTCAGTTAATTTTCATAAAGTATTTAGAATTATTTATTATGTCACGTGTCACGTTATTTAAAAGAGTTTATTTTACAAATTTTATTGGAATTATATCTTCATCTTTAGACGTTCGGTTTTATAAGTCATTGATTTCAACAATAACATCTCGCAAAATCACATAAAATGGATAATCATAAAGAAATCCATATAATATTCATTTGCTGTTGTTTACATTAAATGTTAAAAATTAATTACTTGCGAAATTCGGATACATAATCGCTGGAAAATGAGTGTATAGTGGAGTAATCTCTAATCCAAAACGCCCATGTCATCTCTGTGGTAGGACGACACGTGTTTTTGAAAGTTTGCACTTCATTAGCTCCACTGTTTCGTTGCTGTGGAGCGTCGTGATCATAGCGACTTCTCCAGTTAATTCACGGAACAGTAATTGGCAGTGAAGACATTCCACGCGCGGGTGGAATGGGCTTCGGGAAGTTTAATCGCGAACAGAATTAGGGCATTCGCGGCTTTCGTTGAATTTTGCTAAAAAGAAGAAGTGTTGCACAAGTGAAACTGCAACATGCTGCTTCTTTATTGAAGGATTAAAATTCTGTTTAGGAAATAGGATTCCCTATCTGGGTTATAGGCACAGCGTAATATTTGTGATCTACATATTTGAAATTAGTATTCTATATATTTGTATTCGTGTAAAGGTGGCACATTTTAATAATAATCGGAAAGGTAATTATGTTTTCTGAGTATCAGTGAAAAAAATAATATGGATTACAAATACAATAATAATATCAGCCAAATAGTCTTAATTAATTCATTAATTATATAACGAATATTTAAAATATTGAAAACCTAAAAGTAATGTGAAAAGTTGTAACTAGGTAAGACATTAAATAAGAACAGTAACTTATTATATTCCATGGTATTTATTATCAAAATAATAGAAATGACATAGTGCTATTTTTGTTCTATGAAATCTATGTATCTTATGTATTTTTTTAATGTCGTAATTAAATCGTTGCCCAGATGCGTTACAGACTGTCCGGATGCGCCCCATTTCGGGTGGATAATCCTCAAAAACCATCCGCAGAAACAATCCTGCGGTTTTTTTTCCGAACGAAGTTGAGTTGGTGTACATTTGTATAAAAAATTTGAGCTGATCACAAATAAAATTTCTAAAGTATCATTTTCCTTATTATAATTTTGCTCGTTCATTGATGAAATCAATCATGAGGAAAAGGGAACTTAACCCCGGCTGATTGAAGTGTCTTCCCTTGGATAGGTGAATCAACCAAAGTAAACACGACTCTGTGAGACGAATTGTTTTGCTCAAGTAGACTTTGGAAGTTGGTCCAGACACTCCTCTAATCCACCAAAACCTATTCAAGGCTTTGTCATCGGACTTCCGCAAAATATCCTCATCGCAATTGAAGTCACTGAACTCTCGATTGCTTTTGTGCCCTTTGCAGAAGTATGAGAAGACCTCAGGTATTGGACAGAAATAAGCCCTTGGGAAATGGGAAACGCAATAGAATTATGTTCTTCCAAAGAAAGAGGCCATTTTAAATATAATCATGATTAAAAGAAATGAATGCATTAACGACAGACACTAGGCTACATTTTCATATCTACTCGCCTATTCGATATGAATCGGAATCTGATGAAAATCTCATTTCTCTTCGCTCCATATCTTCGATATGAATAAGATGGGACAAAGGGAAGGTGGATAAATATCCTTTCACTTTCGTCGGGAATAAAAAGTTTTTAATTATTTTCATCCTTTCGGGCGAAGGAACGCCTTCAATCCTTGTGCCCTACGTCTCCATTCGGACGAAGGTTTTTTTCTCTCGCGACAGAAAAAGTCTAAAGAGCGAAGTTATCATTTTTTCCCTTCAGTTGGGAAGTGAGCCACCTTCACCATTTGAAAGAGTTGAATGGAAGCGAGAGATGGGAAGGTTCGTTAGCTTTGAGAAGAAAAAAGGAAAGAGACCTTCGACCGGGTTCATTAGGAGCTCCCTCTCTCCTTAGGATCAACACGGTAATACGGCTGTTATAAAGTGCCCCGCCCACCTGACCGCCCAACACACTCCATTAGGTGCCGTTGTCCCTTCTAGTCCAAGATTCCTTGTTTCCATTCCGCGATGTTTCTACTCAAACTCGATATCCCTCTTCAGTTCCACATCGTCTTCCTTTTGGATTGTTTATTCCGCTGCTCCAATGTTCTCGTGACACAATTAAACCCTCCAAATCAGTGTTCTTCTCTGCGTCTTGGAGTTACGCTCTCCGAGATACACTTTCTACGCTGCTGTTTGTCGATTCAGTGTAATGTATCTCATTAATTTTTCTTTAAGTTAAATAAATTTAAATAGAAGTTTAACTAAAAGGTTCAATACTTAATGCTCCGTATATTCCGACTTTTTGAACCAACTTGGCTCATGATCAGTTTACAGAGAATAAATCCTGTTGATTCGAAAAGAATCATAAGGTAAAATAGAATTTCAGTTGAATTTTGCATAAAATAGTTATGAAACCTAAAATTCGAATATCAACAGTTTTATTAAAATAATTTCTATCTTTTTAACAGCGAATAGCGTCGAAATGAAGAAAATATAGATGCGATGCTGTGTATCTTTATATAGAGTCCAGGAATTGTAAATATGAATAGGTCAACTGAAAGAATCCTGTAAAAAATTAGTCGTTCTGAGTCGTTTCTCGTTTTGGAAAACGATTAGTCAGAGCAAACACATCTATACATCGCTCGTTGACATTAGATAGTTTTCCATTTAGTTTCTTACTTTGATCAAAGATCCCCGATGTGAGGGAAATGTAATATTTGTGAATCAAAATTCCCCGAGTAATGTATCATAAATTATATTGTGGAAGAAGAATTTATTTCCAAAGGGACATTGTGACTAGTAATTTATAGCAGTTCACAATTTATGATGAAGCTGGTATGAAGCATGACCTTTTGAAATGTGGACTGTGGTAGGGGAATGGTATTTCCGATGAGTAGAGTTATTATTTTCGCTGTATGCAATGCTCATCAAAATTAATTTTTTATGAGAAATTTCGATACAGGACCTTCATATTTGGAGTATTGGGATTAAACATGACGTGATAAATCTTTAAATGTAGTTGAACTATCGTACCTTCATGATAAAAATTTATAGGAAGTATTTAAATATTTATAATATAAGTATTTCTTTTTAATCATCAAGTACTCGTACACTTCAATTGTAATAATATTAGAAAATAATATTTAAGAACATAGTTTATAAATATATTGTTTTAAATATGAGCCTTCCTTTTACGTTATTGTATAGGCATTCTTTACGATCACAATCTGATACCTGCATATAGCTGTTTATTCAGATCTCTCTTCTACTATTAAGAAAAAAATTTGTAACCCAAACAATTGTTTTGCTTTATTAATCTGCAATGAAAAATAACCTCCGTTTTATTCTCAAATATTATAGTTTCACTTTGAGTCATTAAAGAAAGTTGACAAACTCTGTTAATCTCTCCAATAAACTTTTTCCTTCCGAAGGTAAAAAAGCAGCTTTGAGCTGAAGACAAATTTTGAGTAATGTGGATAGAAGCGTGTTGGGAATTCGTGATATCCTGTCTAATTTAGTACGTTTCATTGCTCGACAATTTCGCGTAGGAACTCTTGACACCGGTCGAAAATAGAACGACAATGAATTGGAAGGCGTGGTAGGCCATAAGTCATTTGCGCCGATCCCTCGAAAAAGCAGACGTATATGTTAAGTTTTCTCGAACAGACGGTTTGCTTCATGATAAATCGTTCAAGTACTCATTCACGAGCTGTCCCATCGCCTAATGAAACGTTTCAATCACTTTTTTTGATTCAAATTTCAAACGAAACCCGCGATTCGGTCATTAAAAGTTTGTAAGTTGAACTAGACATATTGAGATAAGTGAGATTTTGCGAGATTAATCAAAAATCCGTCTCGGACTAATTAGAGAGAATATGTCATAGCATGCAAACAGAACGTTGTGCGACGTAAATAACGAAAAGTTTCCCTTAATTATGTTTTGTTTGTCTTTTAGAACGTTGTTCCTTAAGAGGTTCTTGCAGTTCCGTGATTGCTTCTGTGACGCATTATTATTCTTGGATTTTTTCTTTTGATAAGAACTTGAATTTCTGAGTTATGGGAACTGTAGTTAAGAAGCGATTCTATAATGGGAATTTATTCTTCATACATCTCAAATTTTCTTGAATTGGTAAGGTGCATAATTGTCCTTAGAAGGAAATTTATTCCAACTATATTGTTATAGTAAGAGATCAAATTATAAATTTATGGATTTTCGTGAAATAAAATAAGAATATAATCAAGGGCATCAATTGGACTTAGTATTTGAAAATTTGTAGCTTATCATTAATTTTAATCTTGGACTTTATTGAATATAATGTATATTTATTTTCAATAATTCATGATAGATTTATATGAATTTAATATTGTGGGACGTTTGCCAGTTAATAATGTGTTAATACACATGGAAAATGCGAAAAATAATTATACTGATAATCTTCAGTCATAATTGACATATAAATGTTGATCCTTTATGTCCTATAATTTGTACTACATATATATATGTATATATATATATATACGTATGAATAATCCTACAGTTGATAGGATTACCTTTTCTTGGAGTAATCCTCTCCTTTAATTTTCTGCTCAAAGCGAACATACAAAACCGATCTAATTTAACTGTCTCATCTTCAGCTCATACTCATTAGTATGAATGGATGAATACAAACATTTAACGTCGTCATATATCCACAATGTACGTGAAGCATGGAAGGCACCTTCAAGAGATATGCTTCAATGGATTGGAAGATAAAAGTTTTCAGAGTGACGCGCGTGTTTGAATGGCAAAAGTATCGATTTTGATGTCATAAGATATTCATAAAAGATAAATATACTCTTCAACGTGTGATGCGTATTTGAGGGAAGAACACGTTTAGTGGGAATCATTCTAGGAGGAGTTGTATAATAATAGACTCTACAAAGGAGATTACTCCCTCTTATGTCTCTCAATTCGAGACATAGCTCATGAAAATCTTCTATGCTGACTTCTTCATCTGCTCACGGTTCATATCATGTTTAAAGTCAACAGTATAAGCTACTTATCAAAGTAAGGAGAAATTCGTATTTGAATTCTCCATTCTGTCATTATCCTCGTCTGTGACACGTCTTTAATACTAAGTGGGAATGCAGCTATAATTATTCAGTTAGGAAGTGCAGACGTATAATTATACGATTTGCCTAGTTTTTCCCTAAGAACGTATTTTCGCAAGAGCTTTCTCTTTTATGAAAATTTCATCCGATCTAATATAAGTTCATAATGGATTTTTTAGAAAATAACGCTTAATAATCTAAAATTTGTTAACAAGCATTCATATTTTCACGCAGTATCGTGTTTCAGTAGTTTTCATTAATAGCAAAATGTGTAACTTTTCTATAATAAGTCATTAATTCATCTTTTCTGAGAGATACAGGGAATTAAATATATTTGGATGCTTAAAGATTAAATATAAGCCTACGCGTCTCACGTCAGTTTCATTTGATTAGTATAAATATTTCAGTAAATATTATGGAGAATCGATACTTTATTTGATAAATCAGGTTTTTTTAATGTTTAATTTCAAATTGAAGTCAATGTTTGATTATTTACCCTCAAAATCTCTTTAGATTAGCGTAACATCTATGGATATTGGATTCTTAATGACAAAACTTATTTTTCTATTTTATCTATAGATAATTCGGTTATTTTAATTGTCTAAGTAATTTTAATCATGTTACTTTAATGGAATAATAATACAACTTTGGACTATTGATCACGGTGGTATTAAATAGACACAAAAGATACAAATGACCGCAAGGCATTCATTTTTTCTCGTAAAATTTTCTTAATTAAATATCTTTTGAGAGCTTTTAGCTTCATGACACGTTAATTAAAATAGCACCGTTGTAAATTTTGGACTTTTATCGATTGGGTAACCTTGCCTCAGGGAATTCACCACTAGTGCTGTGTTGTGCATGTCGCCAATGCCTTCGAGTACAAGGGTATTTTCCTATTCAGGAAGTTCTGACCACTTCCGAGTCATTGCAATTTTCAGCGCATTACGAAGTCCTATTCCCCCTATTTTCCAGGATTATTTTTTCGTCATTTCCTCGGTTCGCTTTTAGTCGCAGTGTGAATCTCATCCTGCTAAATAATGCATCTCCTTTGTCAGCAAAAAAGCGCACTGAAAAGCGTCTACCTTTTTGTCTCATTTTGTAATCCGCACCCTTTCTTTTGTCTGAAACTCCCATTACCCATTCCACTATTTCGTTCTACGCCCAGAATTGCCAGATATATTTGCAAGTTTTTTATTTTAATATCTTCATGCCGATGCGCATATCTCGAAAATGATTTCGAGGACGGTCTACACTAGAGTGTTTGCGGTTGTATTGGTAACTAAGTCCGGATTGTAAAGTTGAACGTCGTTTGATGCTATAGTAATGCTGTGAATCTATTTTTATTCTTTTTCGGGTGTTTACATCTTGAGCACACCATGTTTATATCTGATTCTGTGGAATGAGGCTTTACTTAAAAGATGGAGAATGAAGTGATCGGTTTTATTTTTAAAGTATCACGTTGAATTTGAAAGTTTTTCAAAACTACGTCCTAGGATTCGTTTACCCTCTTCGGGAGGAAAGAGTAACGGAGTAGCTATTCTTTTCTTTCGATTTACTCGAAACGTATCGACGTTGTGTATTTTCAAGGTACGTGTATATGTTTATTGATTTATATGAATTCGTTTTTGTCCTTTTTATCACCATCGACGCTAACTCATTGTGATCTTGATGTGAAGACCAATCCTATTCAAAATTCCTTCCAAATTTAAACCTAATGATATAACTGAGTTGAAATTGAAAAATAGTTGTTTTTAGTAGCCTATTGTAGGAAAAAATAGTTATTTTTAGTAGCCTATGTATATTGATGACTAAATCATCACCTTCCTTTTAATTTCTTACCCTTGGATAGTTGTTATTATTTTTTGGATGAAATTAATGTTTGGTATTAGATTCGGAGTGTGTACATAGGAAATAATTTAATACTTTTAAATCGCAAAATCTGCAGGAATTAAATTGTTTTAAAATACATTGCCTCAAGAGTTTTGATACTATTTATTTTACTCCGTAATGTAGTTGCGATTTTTTGGTTGTTATGGAACGTTTACTTCTCATTCATTTCTAAATGTTACATTTCTAGTTTTTTTTAGTTATTAAAGGTCTCAAAATATCGCATTTACGGATTAATTCAGTTTTAGATTTGTGATTGAGACGATACTATTATTGCTGTGAAATTTAATTATAAATAATCACTACGGAATTTCTCATCACCTGTTGATATGTGCGTACAGAGACTCATTTCAAAAGCTATGCGCTCTTTGGTAACTAGGAGTTACTCTCACGATGAAAAACAAGGACACTTTCAGTAGTTACTTTAGCCGATACTATTTTTCTTACCAATTACTTTATCATTATTTACTTTACTATCTGTCTAATACTTTTATTACTTTACGATTTTTGATAAATATATTACAAGCTTATGTCTTTATAAGCCATGATATAAAATTGTTTCAGCTGAGAATGAAAGTTATTAGAATTGTGTACTTTATTTCATTTTCTATAAAACCTCGAAGTATTGTTCCGTGCAATTAAAATTTTTTAGCAATAAAGTCAATGCTTCTTCATTATACCTATCTTTAGTTTAAATTTTGATGATTATTTGAAGTCTTCTTTATATTTCTATTTAACGAATTCCTCATTCACAACGTAGAATCTTTTTCTCTCTAGATTTGTCTCTTTTACAAAATCTTACCTTTCATTCATTTAGGGCTTTCATGAATCATCAGATATAATAGCTAAATACTTTTGACAATAGATACGTACCAGAAACCTACTTATGCTTTGAGCCTAATAATCTCAAAAATTAGTACACGTATCCATTATTTCAAGTTTCTTTTTTCTGAATCTAAGTGATTGAGAGTTTGAAAAATTCTATTATTACTTTTTTAGAAATCTCCAATTCTAAATCTTGCAATCTTTGGATCGAGTTTGACTGAAAAACTGCAACTGATTCCTCGATTTTTCTTCCTTCATAACGTATGGAAATGTTATTCCGCTGAATATTGTCGAAATGAATCGAAATTCTCAAACGCTTTTCAACAGTATCTCTTCCTCAACAATTCCTAAGGTTCGTTATCTTTTGGTCGTCAGTGAAATCCGTCCCCCGGAATTTGGGATTGCCACCCGAATAATACGGGATTCCAAAGGGTTTCGAGATAAGGGTGAATGAATACAGTCGGAAGGAGCCCAGGAAAGGAAGTTTCAGGAAGGATAAAAAGAAGTGTCGTAAATCTTACGTTTCCTTTCGGTTTCTATTCCCTTCCTTTTTAAGTATTACTTCAACTCGGTGAGATTAAAACGAATACTTCAGAAAAGTTTCATAGTTTTTGATTGTATTCGTTGCGCTATTTACATTGAATTTTCCTTCTCCATTCAGTTCATATTTTACTGATTTTGCTCTGTTAATCTTTTGGAGCTTCTCCTTAATCCTTTTTCCCGAAGTTATTTTAATCGTAATTCTATGCTCATTATTAATATTATCTATAATGATTATTCGAACGGGGATTGTATTGATCTGAATATTCTATCTTCGCTCAATCTACTGCAATATTATAAAAACAAAATAGATTGAATATAACAATGTGTTATAGAGTTGGGAATATCTTGAGCGAATATTTTGAGCTTTAAGATTCATCGAAAATATAGCATCAGCGTTCAAAGTGGTCATTCTTACTGATTTAATTATAACCTTAGCATAATATTTTATAAAGGAGATTCTAAGATTATTTGTAGAAACAGTTTTATGAAATTCCACCTTACTACATTGACGTGTAGTTTTCACCCGGGGTCTCTTCACTTTGAGAAGTAAAAGTCATCTCCAATAAATTCGCAGCGAGAAATTCGGTGCTTCAAAAGGAGTCTTTCATTGAGTTACTGCAGTCGTATCTCGTCATAAAATATTCAGAGTTTTGCAGATGCTGAGGGAAATCTGAATGTTAGAGAATTTGAATTCACGTTTTCAATGAATCGGCGATTTCCCGTATAAAGCTCAAAATATCAAAGGTTGTATCTTTAGGAATGAGTTACTTACGAAACTCGCAAACGTTACGATTCGTGTGTAATAATTTCAGATTCAGGTAAAGATAATATTCTCGTGTATAAATCACTCGGAATAGAGGCAATCCGACTGTAAAGAAAGTTATAAAATCTTTGCTAGTAACCGTAAGTCATTATAAAAGATGGAATTAACTGAATACAATTGACATCACAGTTGTACGGTCGGGTGTACCATTGTCATCCAGCATATAAAACTAAAATATAGGTTATAGGTATTATTAACTCTTTCTATAATCCAAAGAGTGATATCTATGATAAGAAAACTTTTTGTAGCATATTCTATAATATGGAACATTCAGAATACACAAAGGCTCGTCTTATATTCATAGCATAATCTGTACCCTAAATTAGAAATTATAAAAAATATTTTCGATCAGCGATCAGTCCTTGTCGCAAGTGACTAATATCATGACTTGACATCTAAAGCACTCGATACGTCTCCGATTACATAGGAAGTGCTCGTTAGCCTACTTATTGGGTGAAAGAGCTCATCCAGCCGCGTTCATCGACATACACCCACACTTGCATCACTGTTTGCTCCGCCAAAAATATCCTTTCGCCGCAGTGCGGAGGAATAACCCTTCAATCCCAGAACACGTCTTCCCCCGAACAGAAAACTTTTCCCTTAAACTCGCAGAATCCGCGAAGTCGTTTCGACAAAACATTTTGACGCCTCGTTTCCATTTAAATCGACGAAAAAATGGCCAAAGTCGGAAGCTCTTTTGACAGTGAAAAATACGTGGAGATTCACACTTTCACTTCGTGTTTTTCTTTCTTCCGTAATGACTGTCGATCGCTCCTTTCCAATCGCCATTTATTCGCCAATTGCAAAAAAGTGATCTTCTCTCCTCGTGTGGCCGTGATTGATGTCCTCATTCCATCTGGACACTCTTCATTATCAACATCCTATCTTTAGTGTCTCTGAAAACAGAGGAATCGTTTCATACCGATAGAAATAAGTGCGGGAAACTAATTTCTCCATATTTTAAGCGAAAATTGTGGTCGAATTTCATTTGTAAAGAAAGATATTTTGTACATTACGTATTATCGATTATTAAAGAAAACAGATGTGTTTTGGAGTTAAAAAAACAATTTCCATTAATCCGCATTTTTGTAGAAAAGTTAATTGATTAGAAATGTTTCGAGCAATGATAGATATTTTTTGATTCTTACCGCTGTTATGTAATTTAATATGAGGATTAGGAGCGAAGTTATTTTGCACGATCAAGCACTAAGAAACTAGGTTTTTGTCAAATAAATATTTCTACTTGTTAATAACTCAATGAGTAAAAAATTGGATAAAAAATTGAGATGCCAAGTATTTAGTTCAATGAAATTGAGTTGAACCGAAGCAAGATTGTCACATTGAACAGGATTCAGCCCTAATGTACCATTATAACGTTAAAAACAAAAATATCTCTTTTAAAATTCGACGAAACGTTTCGGAATTATTTTAAGTATGCTTTGAAAAGAACTCCGTTGAGAATTTTATTTCGCATCATTCATTTGCAAAATGTATTTTAATTTATTTTGAGAAGAGAAAATTCCTCAAATTATAAAAATATTTTTGTGCACGTTTATTTTCAACTACAAAATTGAGATTCATGGTAATCGTAATTTTCAGAGGTAATATAATAATGATTTGATTGTGTATTTTTATCATATATTGTCATTCATTTATAATTCCCTTAATGCCAATTTTAGCTTTCAAATACTAGTAGCCTTTTCAAGATCTTTCATTTCTTCTCAGTGAGAGATTTTTTGATTCGAGTGAAATTTCTTTTTCAACTGATGATTATTTATTTTACTTTCAAATCATCCTCCCCTCGGAAAAGAAAAAAGCTTCGAGTGTATGGAGTGGGACCCTTTCCAAGTACGACATAATTCATTTATCTCGAATCCGTGCCTTTTTCCCACCTCTTTCCATCTAATGCATCTTCTTCATTTGACCATCGCTCTTTTATCCTTTTTCCCTCCGTTTCCTCCGAAATTCCGTAAAAGGAAGCTGAGGTAAGAGGGTTTGGACCCTTTCTGGTGACTTCTTCTCTTAAGAATGGAGCCAATCAATCATTTCGTCCTCTTTAGAGCGCTTTCTTCTCAGCTATCACACGTTTTGTGCTCTCTTACAAGTTACTAACTACGTTTAAGCCTATTTGTTCTTGTTCTGATTTATACGCTGTTCCATTCAAGTATATTTATAATTAATGAGCTCACTGGTATTCGTTTAAAATTTATATATTCATATGTATAAAGGTAGCGGTGATTGTATTTTAGGTTATATCGTAAAGAATGAGTGTTGATCCAGTTTTATTCTATGGAGATTAATAAGTCGGGAAAATTTGTAATTGAATACAAAACATAATTGAGTTTTATTCTGTTGCATATGAAGTTGACGATCGCCGTTGTAGTGATTGAAACGTATTTATAGACTTTCGTCATAAGTCATTGTCATTGATTTAATCTTTAAGAGATAAGATCATAAGGAAGATTTTCAAATAATGCCAGATTAGATGCTAGGTTTTCTGTTATTGAATCCAATTGCACTACTGTGGTTTGCTTAGAAGTCGTTTTTCTCTCCAAAAGGTAACCATTATCCTATAAACTTTTCTTACAGAAATCAACGGCTTTGGTTAACGAACCGCAAAAATCCTCCCAAACGCTTTGCTGTGTCATGGCAAACGAAATCCGTGCGAGAAAAACGGGTTAGGAAAATAGAAAATGACCATGAGTATCAATGTTTGGAATTCTGCGAATCCTTCCTTAACTGCGGAGTAGGGCTTCTTGTAGCTAAGTAGAGCAGGAACAATAGGCTCACATCAAGCGAAAACAGAGTAAAACTTGATTTTTCTGCTTCTTTCACATCTTCTTGTTTTTCGCCGAGCGTGTAAGGATTCTATTTTGCTTCATTTGGGACCATTATCCCCACCCCACGTGTCCAAGGGAGTTTTTTTGTTTACGCCGCGCTTTTGTTCTCGCCACCTAACTCGATTTGGAGTCCGTAGATGTCGAAAACACAACCAGCTCTCCTTTTGATGGTGCTTCTTAATGGGCAAACAATGATCTCTTCCCCTTAAAAGGCCATCTTCGGTGCAGCGATGGACCTTTTGGGACAAATCTCGAAAAACTTTCTCCTTCAATCCCTTTCACCGTCTTTCCTTGGATTTACTTTCCTCTTCATCTATTTGGCTACCGTCTTATCGTTTGTCTCTTGTTCTTACACGTTCCCTCCGAAAAGGCTTCGCTAAGGAAACTACCGCGTCAGGAGTATTTTATTTTCAGCCCCTTTGTTTGCCTCTAAGCTCTCCGAAAGGTTAGCTTTCTAAAGGCTGACTGTTGACGGAATGAGAACTTTATTTCGTGGCTGACGATCCTTATTCTATCGCTTTTGTTTAGATCTTTGTCTATGCCTTCCTCCTTTAATTCAAGTATTCGATCGTGGGTTGGAAAGTGGCCTAATAATGAATCATCATTGTTTTCATTAAAATCTATTTATTTAATTGGTTTTCGACTTATTCAGATTATGTGAATCTGTTTCTTTACTCATGAGAACTTAATTAGCCATTGTCGATTCTTTAGGCTAGAAGGTAACAACTGAAAGGATAAAAAAGCTTATATTAATTTAAGGATTTACTTCAATCAAATATATTACGAATAACAAGCAGCCTGAAGAATATTAGTGTGGGTGGAAGAGGTAAGGGATTTAACTGAGTTCAAAACTATTATAATCGGAACATAAAGAAGAATTTTGAAATATGAATAAGTATCTAATATTAAAACCCTTACATTATTTTAATCATCGTATATGCCAATTCCCTATGGAAAGAGCTGAATACAGCCTGTGCCATTGCGTAATGGTTCTACTCATATTCCACCAAAGTATTCCGTGAAAAAAGTATCATGGTTCGTAGGTTAGCCAAGGAAGTTGAAAGTAAGCCAAGAAAGACAAATTCCTCGTAAATATATTCAGTTACTTGTACGATTATCGTTTTAGTTTATGGCGAAAGTTTATTAGTCCGAGTTTTACAATTTTCTATGGGAACTCTATTATATTACTTAAAATCTATTAATTTTGTATCTCTTGTACGACAACATTCTTCCTCACGGTTTTTATTTAAATAGTCAATACGATAAGATTAATTTATCTACAACAAATAACATCCAAATCAATTACCTAAATTGGTCTAGAAATACATCTGTTGTTAAGCGCTTTGATATACAATCGTTGCTATGGTGAAAACAAGTTGGTTCGAGTGTTTGGGCGCTACTCATTCTGTTTTCAGAGAGAATTGTGCTCTCCTCCGAATGACGTCACGCTTTGAAAGGAAGCCTAAAATTAAAAGCCCTTGCGACCTTTGCTATGGTTTTAATGTTCATCTGTTTTCACTCACTCAACTCCAGGCAATGTGTTCATCCTCCTCGTTCTTCACTCCTCCAAACTATATTTTCATTTACGCCCTTCTTTTGATATGACGTTTGTTTCATTCCATCACGGATTTTCTATGTCCTATCCTAGAAATCATAGCCTTGAACTGCTCTAGTGGATTCACGTTTTTGTGCTCATTCACTTCCTAATTTACCTGCATTTTGAAACTGCTGTTTCGGAGGAAAAAGGTTTGCTTTCCTCGAACGTTTTAAATTATAGAGTCACCAATTTTTAAATGTATTCTGCATAAAAAGATCTGCGAATTCTTATCATATGCATTTATGATAGGTATTCTCGTGTGACAGTGGCACCATTTCATGTGTTTGCTGTTGATAATCCTCTTCACTTATTTCTCAAATTTATTTTACGTCGCTTATTTTCTCTTTCGTTACTTTATTACCGTTTAGCGTGAACTAGTAGGGAATCCATATGTTATTATGCAACTAGTATTCATGTACCTCAGTTGAAACATTTTTTATATATTTCACATTATTTTTAATTTTTTCATTTCTTTTTTGATTAAAAAAATAATAAGAAGTGAGTTATATATTTTCCGAATTATGTGTATTCAAATTGGACACTTACAGAGCATAGATATCTTTACATTGGTTCCCATCCTAGATTTAAGTATTAATTAGTTTTAAGTAACTGATTTACTTAAACTAATCCTTTACTCGAAGATCTTCATGAAACCTAGATCATCCATGTAAGTTTACTTTGCATCCTAGAACATAGATTTCTTAAAATAGGTACCCACCCCTGTGTGTAACTAATTCTAGAAGCAGTTTTAACCTGTTTGTGTTTCTTGCATTTGAAAACCTATCCTAAGGTTAGCTCGTTCCAGCCGCCTTACGTAACTTAGTGTGTTTGTTTTCAAGAGCCAGGTTGTTGCTGCCTGCGGTCTATTTTTATGAATATTCATTTTAGATTTGAATATTCATTCCAATCTGATTCATGACATGCGTAGAAGATATGCTTCGTTTGAGTTAATTCGTGTTTAATTCCTTGTCACGTTATTAAAGCCTTAAAATGTCTTCTAGTATTAAAAAAAGTACTAAACTTTGTTGTTTTGTATCACTGATACGCCAGTCGTGATCGTCTCTTTCAAAAATCCTTTGGAAATATTTTCTTCTTTGAGCTCGAATCCTTAAAGTGGCAGACTGTTGTAAACGCAAAAGAATTATGAGGGACAAATTTATTTACTTGATATATTGTTTCATATCTACTGCACAGATAAAAGATAAATTTTTTGGGCTCGAGTTCAAGTGTGGCATTTCTCAAGGAAGGTACTGAAAATGTATTGTTTAAAAATATAAATTATGGGCTCCTTTAATGCTTTAAACCATTTCTGCCGTTTAATTTGTATCTCAGGATAAATTCTCTAAATTTTTCAGTACAATCAATATAAATTCCGTGCAAGTAAAATGTATCTTTTTTGATTAGGTTATGAGTTCTGGAACTACGAGAAACGTATCTACTTCAACTTGCATCGTCTCTTGTAGTCTGCGTGAAACCCGGTTTATATTGATTTGGTTGCTGGGCTCTACATCGACATATATGCCCTGTAATGCATGCGATAGTATACGTAAAGGATTATAGTGGCTAACACCAAGAATCGAACTCAGTTCCCTTGTCATTGGCTTCAACCAATCCGCCTTATTTTTGTTTATTTATTTGTGTATTTTTTCTTTATCGTTTTGAATGTGGCTGATAACGCTTTTATTTTTAATTACTTACTCAATTCATCCCGTTAATTTTCGTAAATTTATTCTTGTATTTTTATATTATGTGATATGTATACTTTAAATGTGTTTAATTTTCCCGAATGTTTGGTTAAATGGAAGATGGGACTTAATAATCCGTATTTTGCCAATTAAAGTCTATTCACTATCTATCTTAAATATGATTATTAAAAGGAGAGTATTTTAATGTTATTTGTTTTTCCTCTTCTTTATATGAAATCCTCTTTAAGATTGAAAAAACCGTCAAAATCTTATAGAACCTAGTTTCCTTTGGTTGAAACATGGCTCTCCAGTCTCACTACAATCATAGCTACATTCTAACATTTATTTCCAAACGTCTCAATTGTCGCACATGTGCATATTTTGAATCGAAAAAAAATAATGTCGGAGGGTCTTCTCAAGTGAAGACTATGTTTGAGAGGGAGTACGAAACTCCAACGTGATCCTAATCTCTATTGAACGCTCTTTAAACTCGCATTAGCAGTCGATAAGGTCAGTGCGAGCTGCATCTTCATTTGGAACTTCCTTTTTCACGTCTTTTTTGTCCCTCCGAATACAATCAGTATCACATACTCTTTCAGATGCATCTATGAGTAGGTATCTCACTCGTAGTGCGTGTGCAAGGTGTGTTTTGAGAACTTTATTCTCCTTTGGTAAGGATAATTGAATAGTTAGGATCAAGAGCCGTGGCTCAAATGCTGCCGTTGTTTGTTGCAAGTCTATTTTGCGGGATAAAACTAGCTCATTAGAGAGAAGGGCCTAATTTCTATTATCTCCCATTTGTGTCATTTCCGTGGACTTAATTAAGAGGTCAGCGAGGCTTGCTTCCGAGTTACAGGTCTTCGTGTTTCACGTTATTCCACTGAGTACCAAAGCAGCGTGCAAATAGTGTACCCGATATTACTGTCGCATGTTTTATTATCCTTCCATTCATCTGCCGTCATAATTGATAATTTACGTGGAAATTATGGAAGAAGTGCGGTGTTTTTGAGAGACGAACCTCGTTTAATACCACGCGTGTGTTTTTAAGGACATAATTACGAGGCTCTTAATCAATTACCACTTCGTATGTTTAAGCGGTGTTTCATGTTAAAATGTGTGCATTTTACTATTGTAGTAAACGAAGTTACCTAACGTAGAAAGGTAAACGTACATAAATATAATAAGTTCTTTTAGATTAGTACAAAATGTACGTTTACATAGTTCCGTCAACAATCATTTTCAAGTGAATCTCAGCGCTTAGAATTTTATTTTAATTTGGATTCTTAATCACAATATATTCAAGATTCATTCCTGCGTATTTAGTTTCTCCTAGAACCGTGAGTCATCGATATTTTACAAAAATTGAAGAGTATTAAAGAAAAGTTTCACAAAATGCTTTTTATTTCCATTTATTCTTAATGCGATTTTCTTTTATTTTAATTGATGAAATTGTTCTAGACTGCCCTCTTCTGAGCTTGTCTTTCTTAAATATCAAAATTTTATTTTTGTGTATAAAATTAAATCTATGAAAGAGGAGGTAAAATTTTACTGAAATATTTACCAAGATTTTAATTTTTTATGGCAAATAACGTTATTCTTAGAACAATTTATAATGTAATTCTTATTGAGTATTTACTCGTTTAAAATTATTATTTTTGCCAAATGGCCTAATATTAATTTGTATTTTTGCTGTAAAATAAGTCATATTTTAATTTTAATTAATGATATCATACTTTTCTATGTTTCTCCTCGACATATTATGTATTAATTTAACGTTATGAGATATTCCAAGTAATTTACATTCATTATCTTCTTCCATTTCAAGAATATCAACATGTTATTCTCGCGTCTTAATTTACTTTTCTCCTTAAAATAATCATAAGTAATTAGTTTTTGCGGCCTCTTTCAAAGCACCACCTGCTGCCGAGGCAGGAAGAGCGTTCGCCTGGAAAAATCTCTACGAAGCACCGGAAGCGCTGCGAAGAGAATTTTTTCTAATCTGGAAACGTAATGAGGTCATTGATACCTCTAGCAAAGTCAGGACATCTTTTGGAAAATTCTCTCGGAAGCAGGTCAGACGTGCAATTGAGAAATGTTCCTTCCTCTTAAATTGTTTGGAATGTATCACGTCGGGTCTACGTAAATATAGTAATAATAAAGCTTATTTTTAGAGCGTGTTTTTGGCGAGCTTCATAATAATATTGAAAAATTAGATAGGATAAAGTGCAGGGAATAAAAATTTTTGGGTTCATAAATTTGAGTTTGAATTGAAAAAATACACTAGGCAAAGAAACATCCGAAGAAAGGAGAGTGTGGGAAACCTACAGAAAGCTGCATTTTTAAGAGAATACAGGTTAAGAGATCTGAAAACAAAACAATTACGCTTAAAGAAACTCCCTTCCATAAAAATATTCGCATGTAAGCCGGGAATGATGAGGGCATAGCTCAACGTAATGTCGAGAAATTAATACACGCACACACTTCAATAACTCTCTAATTTTGAGGCTCTCTGCTCGTTTCCTTTCCCTATCCATCTCTGCTCTTCTTTGAAGATGTGAGATCCCTCGTCCGGAAATCTAAATTACCTTCTTCCCCTCACCAGAAGGCATATTTTCGCACTCAGGAGGCATTCTGGGAAGGTAGCCACTCTATCGACTACGAAGTACTCCGCACACTAGTTGGGCTCTTAGCGTACTTCTCCTTCGAATGGATGCATTATCGGGTGATATATGGATCCGAATCACAGAATATCATGCCGAGGATTGTTGATACAGATGTTACGGTGCCCAATTCCATGTCTTTTGATGTTCTTGTTACACGTTGCTATCATAAGTAAGTGTTGAATGTGTCCCAGGACTCGTTTTTTTTCAACTGTTCTTATATATTTCTTTTTATGAAATATGTACATTCTGTAAAACTGAAATCAATGTGAGAAGGCGTGACTTCGTGGAATGCCATAGTAATAAAAACATAAAATATACTTGAATTTTTCTTTCTCCATTTCATGAAATCATCTGCGAGTATTTTTTCCTTGCATTACGTTTCCTGATGCTGTGACCTATTATTCAAGAAAATTGCTTCTGTGTACAGAGCGATGAACTGGCATAACTTGTGTACTTGTATGGTAGATACGTAAAAGTACATATTTTCTTTAGATAATTATTGCTGTATTAGTTTCTCATAGAGGAGGTAAATATTTATAATCTTAGAGTAGTTATCTCCCTATACATTCAATTTGGAAGATCATAGAATTTCATAGAATTTGTTTTCTTTAGAGTGAAATGAATTTTGAGAATAATATATATTTATTATTTACTGTATTTTTAACATACTTTCTCTTTATTTTAGGTAAGTACAAGAGATCATTTGGAGGGCACGTTGGTATCCCGTCTGAGACGCAGTTCAGATTTAAGTATCTAGTAACCTAAGTAATGTATATAACTTTACTGAGGGACATTTGGTATTAGGGAAATCTTAACATGATTGTTATCTGATTAATATTTTGGGTTAATATAATGTGTATTGCTGTAAATAAAATTAAATTAGTCTTGTATATTCTATGCTGTAAGTTGCTAGTATGTCGTATAAATGTTTAATTATTGTTCTTTAATATATTATTCTTCATATAAATTAAATGAATTACATTTTATGCTATGAAAATTTCAATTTCACTAATTTATTATTTTATGAAACTGAGCATTACGTATATTATATTCCTAATTTTGGTGACAAATTTTGAGAGAGGACGATAGAACTAAACGCTCCAAAAACTAATTTATGCATAATTGTGGTATTTACCAATTTAAATTATATGATTCACTCATCCACAAATTCATAATTTATTTGCAAACACTGTCTCCTATAATCCATAAAGCTCTAGCATTATCTTTTATTAATCTCCTCAAATTTTCTTTACGACTGAATATAATGGATCTTTAATTATGAACGTATCCTTTGAATACAAGTTTTCCTCGATATTATCCAATTAACTTGAATTCTTAATTTATGGACTATCATAAAGTAATTGGCTGAAGCACTGAAGAATAATGAAATGACAATATCGGATTATATTATTCGGGGTCATTGAGTTGATAGTGCGTTTGAATAGTCATCACGTTTACAATTGCCTAATAAAACAGGAATTCATTAATGTGTCACATCTCCATGAATGTCCAGCCAATAGATATTTTTTTCTTGGAATGTGGATTTTTCACTCCTCTTATATCTTAGGAACGACATCTTATAAAATTTAAATGTATTTTTCTATATCTAGATTTACATACATACATCCATTCTATTCTATTGCATATTTACCCTGAAAGATCCAATATTCGGTGTTTGGCAGGGGGGACATAATTCACGCTTCAAGCAAGAATTCGTATAACTTTGCCCCATAAGATGTGCGTCTATCACATGCACAAATGTACTGTGGGTCGCATTCTCTCAGGATATATATTCGTAGGCGCTACAAGATATGCTTTCGCAGTTATAATACACGGTTTTACTCGAGGAGACGTAAAAAACTGAATTTATGATTCTCCACCACTCCTTTTTTTGAGCTTAGCCGGTTCCGACTTTTTTTAGCCTTCAAGCCATTGTAACATATATCTCTGAAATATTATTTTTGGTTTTTATCATTTATGTTTCTTACCTCAAAATATCTGTAGAACTATATTTTAAGCGATATTTACGATCACACATTTTGGTGAAAACTATTTATTTGACACTTAAGTATTGCAACGTGTTGTAAGAACAGGATTTAGTAATCCGCTTTATTTCCTTAACTTTCGGAATATCTCCTTATTTTAAAAGTCATTGAAAATAAATCAATATTTCTTTCTACGATTTAAAACTTCAAATGGGTCTCATAATGGAGAAATTACCTCATTTCTATATCTCTCTAGCAAATCCCGAAATACCTTTCCAAAGAAATTATCTAATTCAGAAACTCTTTTTTTCTCTTTGAAATACTTAGCGCACGAAAAAATTCCATCGCAAACAATTGTTTCACTTCTCAAATTCCGTTATTTCCATCAATCGATGTTTTTTGTGCTCACAGAAACGGTTTCACTTTCTTATCTCTTTCAAATATGCTTTTCCCTCTTCGAATCCTTTATTTTCCGTCAAAGAACACACTAATGATGCCTCTACTAAAGTCCCCTCTCTATTCTGTAATGACGTCCCTTTTCGTATCTCTTGACGGCGGATTTCTCCTTACTTTTTTATACATCGAATTCTTTGTAAGGATGACCATTACTCCGAATTTATGTCACTGTCAGTGAAGCCAGGAGAAGTATTCTATTTCTAAATGTCTTATATAGACCAGAATTAAAGGGGATGTTGTTTGTAATGATATAGGACATCATATTCCCTACTGAAGGTTTAAAACCATACAAGGAAAATGTCTTTAATGCAATGAGGTGGTTACTAGTTAATAAATTAATCAACATGTTGTTTCATATTTTGTAAATATATATTACTCATACTATCATCAAATGAGATTTATGTTGAATATTGATATATATTACCTAAGTTTGAGTCGTATTTACATCACTAGCAAGTGATTTTTATCACTGAAATTTTAATCTATTTAAGCATATTACTTTCGTGAATTTCAAAGGTACGAATTTTAAAAGTTTTGCTACAAAAATTTCAGAAAGAGTTTTGTATCATATGCTACAATGATTTACGCTCACTGTTAAATACATATATGTTTATTTAGGCTAAATAATGCTATCTATGTATTTCCAAGATATTGACATCTGTTAATATATTTGTTATGTATAATTTATTGTTATCTCTTTTAATATATTTTGTTGTATAACATGTTCAATGCCATCTCTTGGACTTTTAATTCGATGTCCGTATATATTTAATGAATGTTTTATTAACTTAGAGTCGTCAGTATAAATATCTTTATACATTTTATTTATAATTAACGAGAAATATTATTTTTGGTCTGCAATTTAGTTGTTACGTTTTTTCGTGACTTTTTATCTAATACCATAAGGATAATGTTTTCACTGGAGATCTGTTTGAATGAGAATGCTTTTATATTTAACATCGAAGGTGACCCCAACGCTTTCCTCAATCTTGCTGTGTCATTAATCCATCGTCTAAATTGCTCCTCTCCTTTTAGATTATTGATATCTTTCTTTTATTCTTGGACCTATCCTTTTTGCTCTTTTATCATCACTTGACACGAAAGAGGTTTACAATTGATAGAGGTAGGAGGGAGTAGTTTTCATATTTATTAATTAAATTTACTCCTTTAATACGTAGTTCACTTAAAATTGTACGAATAATGTATATTTTTGTATCTCCCATCGCTCTTTCTACTCCGTCATTCGAATAGTCAAAGTAGGATTTACCTTCGTTAACCATCCATGGAAACGAAGTTAATTATCAGAGTGCTCGCCTCCTCTTGGAATCTAATCAAGGCCTCGATCTGTCCTTTCAGGAACCACCAAATGATATTGATGAGAAATTCAACGTCCTCTTTCACGAGGAATCCACCGAAACATTTTTTTCCTTTTTATTCGCGGAGGTTAAAGGCTCTCTACTCCCTCCGCTTGTATCTGCCAAGGCTCCTTTATATATCGGGCCTCCGCGGCGCCATAAACACTCTCACGGGTGTTTTTATGTTTTTTCCTCAACGGAAAACACGCTCCGCGAACATTTTTCGAGTCACCGGCGAATTTTTTCAGAAGCTTGGGATTTCTGCCGTCAAAGGCGCTGGGGTGCACGCGAAAACATTATCTCTCCGTTCCCTTGGTAACATCACAGTCGTCTTTTCTTCCATCTCTTCCTTCTCTATGTTAAGCTCATCCCATTAATTTTATTTCGCCGTCGATTGCTCCCAAGGCATTCCCAGAATAATTATCGGCTTTATTTGAGGAGGGATTTGGGGAGTAATGGGAAAAGGGGCTATTGATGTTTTTCCAATGGCGAGTGTTTACGAGGCGGTCTATTGGTCTAGGATGGAGCTTGTATAGGGGGGCTGATTATGCCATAGAGTCAGTAAGAGGTTAATGGAAGGGTTGATTGCCACTTGTGATGTCTGACTTAAGAAGCAGAGTGTTTGTTCTTTCTCCGAAATTAAATTAAGATATGTTGTGGTTTGCGATCATTGAATTAATAAGGAGTAAGTATTATTTATTCAACTTAATAATTAAAAAAATTGATCGAGACCGTTATAGAGAATATTTGCGCGTAATATCTCACATGAAAACAAGCCAAAAATGTCTGTGTTTGTTCAAAATTGCACTAAATGCACTAAACCAAAAGTGAATCCGAATTGCCGATATGAATACAGGGCAGGAATAAGCCGATTGAGTTGAGTTATGCTCTCAACTAATCTGCAGCTAGGTAGCTTATCTCGCGGAGAATTGCAGTATAATTTAGAGCTTTACAGATTGTAAAAACGAAAGAATTTTTAATCGTTTTTGGTGAGATTTTATTAGAGTAGGGATAGTTTTGTTCCGTGAGATTAAATCTCTTGTTTAAAAATGATGTGTACTCTATTAATTAGTTTTGTGTACTATTTCAATTCACCTGAACGCTTTATAATTATTACAGAGAGTGTGGTTAAATCAAACTTTTTATCAAATATCAGATCCCGAATCTAACGAAAAGTCTAAATCTCTCATCTATCTCATCTTATGAATAGGGTTCAACAGTTTTCATTCATGCCTTTCTTTCTGTTTACCTTGATTGTGAATGTTATTAAACACATCCCATTCATTTATAGAGAGTTCGTATCCGTGTAAAGAGAGAGAATTTCTCGTTCATTAGCTCCCTCACACTTGGCACTATTCCATAAAGTAGATCAGGTTCAACTTCTATCAAGATAATCTGTAAATTACTGCTGGAGTAATAAAATCCGTCAATAGTTTGCATTTCACGATCATTTATTTTGTGATCGTCATTTACTTTAGGCAGATTTCTTTCGTATATTTTAATCATTTTCATTTCATCAATACTAATCACATAAGAACAAAGTGAGTTGCTTCTATAATCATTATTATGAAATACGTTTGAAGTAGGATGTGTAAATAACAACATTATTAATATTGTTTCATTAAGAGTATACTGCTAGAAGACACGAAAAGCACCGTTAAAATAATCGAATCGTTCCTTATATTTTTGGATGATTCGAAGCACAATATCATCAGACATTCAAACTCCAACATCTCAAACGTGTGAAGGGCCAATATGTGCGAGTGTAGGCGTAAAGCATATTTTTGTGAGGTTTCTTTCCACTGTCAAAGAATAATATCACCTATTCTGTAGTTTATCCTTGAAAGAGGTCTACTTCATAAAAGTTGTAGATTTAATCCCCTTTAAATTTTTATACAACTGTTTTAGTTTTTATAAAATATGCGAAGTATCTTTCCTCCATTGAAAAATTTCCTGGCAGATATATCGCAAGTATTTCATTCTCGGAATCGCAGAAACGAACGCCACATTCTCCCTTTATTCCAAGTGTGGGCGTTCTTCACTTTTATTCTATTTCAGGATAAAGATTTGAGAGGGACGTTTTCGAGATGCTTTGTGGGGAAAAATCTTCCCGTTCGTCGTATGATGATTTCTTTTTCACTCATAAGTTCTTTTGTGGATCTACAATTTCCGGAATCCAGAAATTTCCATCTTCTCTTTCCTCTTCTGTGTGTTACGTCTCCCTCAGGAACCGAATAACCAGGAAAATGCTTTTGTTTTCGGTGGTTTTTGTCAGTTTTTCCTTCCTGGAAATTATGAAAATGCTCTGTCCGATTGCCATTCTCCAGTCGATATTGTCTTTGATAAGAGAGTTTTGCTTAACTCGTCTTTTCCGAATTCAATTCGGATTTGAGATCCTTTGGCGTTCATAATTAGATCGTACGTCCACTTAATATCATTTGTATGTAATGGAAGTGATTTTAAACGAGAATTATATGGTAACTCTCATATAATTTTCGGTTACTGAAACGGAGCTTCCATCGTATAGTTAATAATTACTTTATATCCTCAATTGATTCCTGCTAAATAAAAGTTCAGTTATGCCTAAAATTTTCTTTTAAATTAAAGCGAATAAATAAAGTCAACGATTACTTTGTTTACCTTATAAGGATTATACAAAGTAAATAATTCAACAAATGATTATATCTGTCCAGTTAAAATTGAATCATATTACATGAATCAGATATTTATTTTTAAAGTATATTATCATAATGTTATGAGTATCATTTTCATACCTCCTTTGAAAGTAACAACTATTTTTTCTACTGAGTTAAAATTATGTATGAATAAGTATAAATATGCGAAAAATATTTCCTCTTTATCTCAAAAGGTTTTACTGAATTCAACCGCTGATTATACTTATCTTTGGCGATGCAATTACATTTCTTTCTCCTTCATGTAACACTCAAGATACTAGTTTTAATTCTCATAAATATAAAATACATTTTATGTAATATCGTAAATACAACGTGAGCGTGTTAATAAATATGTGATGTAAAACTCTAATAATATAAGTTATCTATCTTGGTAGTTAAATACGTTCGAGCTCTTTTTTGGAATTGTTGAGTAGAAGTTATATTAGAGAAAGAAGTTTTCTTTTATGAAGAATTTTATATAATGATAAAATCTCAATTCTAGATAAAATATGACTTTCCTCTCAAGACTAGAATGTATACGAAAAAGGAAAATAAATGAGAAAAGTTTCTACGGACAAAAAATATGACATGTTATCGCGAAAAAATTTCTGCTGTTGGAATAATCAAAAAAATAATGGGATTCCGTTGTAACTTGTGAAGTTTTGTGGAGTTATATTCTCAAGATATTTAATGTGCATTACTTTTTTAAACTTAGAACACGTGATCCTTTTTTATATTGATACTGCAATCGTCGATATTATTTGAGATAAGTAGAAGTGAAATCGTTTCGTAAATAAAATCATTGCTCCTCTTACATATATATTCGGATATACGTAGATATGATTGGAACTTATTCCGTGGCATATAATATGATTAAATCCATTCAGGACGGTTCTTATTTAAGTGGAGGAAAGCTAAGAATTCATGGGAGGACTCCCTCATCTTACTTGCCAATTTTGGAGATCCACTCTTTCCCAAGTGGGTCGAGATATCTCAGAGCGAAATATCATGGGGTCTTGCGGGTGAAGGCCTTCTGTCCAACTTATGCCATCGATTGGGCTCTTCCAATCCAATTACGATACGTACGTTCCAAGTAAGGTCGCCCATCTTCCTTTTTATTTATCATACGCCTAATTTGCCGATATCTCCAGAGTGACGTATGCCTTACTCGTGGGGATAGGAAGAAGTGCTCTCTGGTGCCAAGTGTTGACACGGTTCCTTTTGATTGGTTTCCAAGCGAAAAATAAAATGCGAGTTAGTGATCATCTTTGAAATTGATAATTACCCCGTCATTCTGAAGGTGTCTTTAGATTGTGGGTTCAATTATTGCTATTTATTACTGTAGATTTAATGTTTCTTAATCCATGGTTGTTTATTAGTATGGCTTCCTTTCACAATGGTCCTTTGATCTAGAAAATCCAAATGTTTTGGTTGCGAACACCATCGTGTTAGACGTTACATCCGCCACTTCTTGAATGTTTCCTATAAAAAACTCGCACCTCGAGAAAGAGTCGTAAAATTTTGATTTCTCGGGCATCTCTCGAAGGCCTCCTAATTAGAGCGATTCTTAATCATTTTCCAATACTGCTCTCGCAAATCAAATCGCCTCCCTCCATTTCTTCTCGACCCATCTGCCGGTAGTGACGTCAAGGCTTCCTTTTGTGCTTCCGGTGCGACTTCGGATTGGTTCTCATCGAATTCTAAGCACGCACCTCAATTGAGATTGGAATTACCCTTAAGGCGTTCCCCTATGATTCCCTTTGTGCTTACTCTGAGGAAGTTCCTTGACGCTCTCCCAAAGACCGTATTTTTTACGTCTCCATTAGAGTGGTATCTCCCAATTCAGATACATCGTCAAATTCCTTTTCTCTCTTTGATGATGTAGTCGTTTATTGGAATTCCCTCTTATTTTTCGGAAGTCTTATGACTTCTTTAATCTGCTGTCCCGCACTCATATTGTGACATCTCGAGTTGTGTTTTTCGAAGAGGTCTGAGATTACTTTTCTAATTCTGTAGAATTTTTTTTCAATCTTGGTTATTGTCTTTGATGGGAGAGGATGTAGATATTGTGGAGTTTTCATCCGTAAGAAATCAGATATCAGAAATAAGGATGGATTCCATTCCAGCATCCGGTAATGATATCCTTTTGGATTGGCTATCTATTTCTTTGTTTGTCGTTCTTGTTCTGAGTTTATCGTTACGCTTAGCTTTGGTTTCTCTTAGTTATTTTACAATATCCTTCATACTTCGGATAAAATGAATATCAGATGTGTGATTGACATTGGTACGAAATGGCTGTTTTAATTTATAGGATATTCTCTAGGAGATAATAGGATAGGATATTTAGTAACCAATAAGCTGGCAACGTTTTACCGACTTATATTTAAATATATATTTAAATGCTACAAGAATGTTCTATGATTCTAGGATACGTTCCTCCTCTGTTTTTTCTTAGAAGAAGCAGCATATTATTCATATATGCTGCTTAATTAATATATCAAAAGTGATTATTTCATCTAAAATTCTATAAATTACATCATAATTGTCTACCCAGTAAATTTTGTTAGCTACGTTTTTTGACTCGTTCTCTTGGTCCGTGTATTTTTATTTAATTAGTATGTGTAAGTACATGATTATTCATGCGTTGGAAAGATTATCATTTTCTTCATCGGTAATTGATAGCTGTTACCGTTGTCACTATCAATTTTGTTTTGTCGTGACCATGGTTATTTTATGCGTTCTTTTTGCTTAGATAAATACCGGCACCAGATATGGTTTGATCATGCTTCAGATACACCGCAGACGTCATGGCGGATCGTTCTTTTGTGGGAAAGAAAGCACGTTGAAAAACAAAATATATTAATCGTCTTGACTGAGACAACATTGGAAATGGAACGTGGGAAGGAATGACTGTATTTGAGGCCGCAAAAGATAAAAGGGTTTTGTAAACTCGGTGCGGTAAACTCTTCGAATGCTTGCGCAGTCGGGAATGGCCTTTTGGGGACATCCGCTATCTTTTGAACTCTCCGTTTACTCAGCGAATTTTATTTCACTGGGATACTTTATTCTTGATATTGGTCCAGTGACTGAATCTCTTGAAGTGTATTTCTTTCTTCTGTTTGCTCTTGCGGTTTGCTAAAATTAAGATTTATATGAAGTATTATTTGAACTGATATATCCATTATTATCTGATACATCTATCCATTATCCTATATCGGAATATTTATGCCTGTTGTAATTCATTTCACTGAGATAAATCGTTAAATTTAATCAGTTGATGTGTTTTCATAATTGAAGCCATTTAAACAACCATAAGAGTGTTTGTAAATTACTCACTTAACAGATTTTTATACTATATTTTATTCTGTAGTTATATATATTTAATAATGTATTAGTGCAAAGCTTAATTTAATTAGTTTGACAGTGATATTTATTGGCTGCACTTTCGTGATTTATTCCATTTTTAACAGAATTATCATTGAAAAATGTATCGTTACCATTCGTGTTAAACGTTTTATAACTTATATTTCAATTTTATGTGCTATTAACTGATTATATATACCTATTACAGGACATAAAATTGTTTATAACAGTTTTATATTGAAATTTTATATATTACTATTATGAGTTGTAGTTAGGTAGTAACATCGAAATTATTGTTGATAAATATTCATATGTAAAGTAAAACTTTCACAAATTAATTCAGGTAAATAAGCATAATTAATTTTTCGAGACTTTAAAATCTAAAAGTTAATGAAAGATTTAATTTTCTGCAATTATATTCAATCCTTTATGAATTACTCCAATCATCCTCTCCACAGTCCTGAATATTGTATTTAAAATCAAAGGAACTGCTTCAATTTACTTATTATTTATTATTCAGTGTTTCTAGTTTTATTGCATCCTTTTAAATCTCATGCAGATTTATTTGCATTTCCGCATTCATCTCCTCTTCTATTTTGCATATTTATCGTCTCAATCTCTCAATATGCACTCTTTTTGGACTAAATATTCAGCCTTTTTGAAGATGCTACTTAGAATAATCATCGAATTTATTCTCCAAAGGACTCATCATCTATACTCTTTCTTTTGATACCCTTTTTACTACTTTCAACCAAATAAATCGGATATGGTGAATTGTTCATACAAATTCTATTCAAATATCTCTATTGGTATTATTATTAATTTCCCAGCAAAATTAGACCTCGTTATATTTCTAGCATAGGAGATTTTTGGTAAAGGTTGAATTGATTCTATTTGACAAATTATTTCATAAATGATGATATTGAATATTAATTATTTGTAATAAAATTGTCAAGTAATGGTAATTCTAATTTAGAAAGCTTACTCATACGTACTAATAATAGATATTGCAACTAAGTATTGAATTTTAGAATAGTCATGAATTATTCAACTATATTCAATGAATGACTTTCAACAAATTAAACATTAAAGGAATAAAAATCTTTTCTTTAATTTACCTTTGAGATCGATTCTTTTCATACATATTAACGACTAACTTTATAAAAACTGGTGGAAAATTTAATATAATTCGTAATTCAATAATAATCCGAGAACAATACTGAACATCAATTACGGGTATCATGAATTAAAAAAGTTAAATTTGTTAATTGGAAATTTATCCAGGAAATAAAATAAAGACGTCAAGTAGTGGAAGTGCATCCAGTTATTTGCAGCTCAAATGCCAGAACCCATGGAGTGCTCTTTGCTGGAAAATTAATTCGTTCACAAATCCAATATCGATTCGTGTACAATCGTTTGACTGAAGCAGCATTTCGTGAAGCGTTCACTTGTGATAGTGCCGATGCATGTACTGCGTTTGCGGGAATTAACATCGGCTGCTGCATCTGCTGTCGGATAAATAAAAATCGCTATATCTTCATGAATATTTTAATTCGACCATTGCTTCGAGCAGGGATTATGCTGAAAAAAGCGGAGTAATTTGCAAAGCAGATAGAGCAGTATTTCCACGCGGGCGGTACATACGCGGAAAGCGATGTGTTAAGGATAAATAACGCGTCCGTAGTCGAGATGGATAACAAAGTAAAATGCCAGTTAACGGGAAGCGAGCATATCTACGCAAGCGCAGTTCCTGAGCCGCACAATGCTCTCGTTTATGAATGTAGCCGCTGTATTCCCACTGAAAATTCATACATGAAATGGACTACTAGGGGAAGTTAATGTCCGCAACAGTAGGATGTAATTGCATTGACGCTAATGAAACTCATTTAACTTTGCATATCTAGGTTACAACGGAAATGTTGGACACGTCAAGTTTCTTCTCAATTTATCAATTCCCACTAAATTGACGATTAATATTTTTCTCAGTTAACTTAGAAGTTGTTACAGTCAATTTGCTGATGCTGCATTTCGTATCGTAATTCTTTGAATTTTTAGATAATCTTAACAAAAAGAAAAAGGTAATCTTAAATAATAATACTATACGATGTCAATTCATGCAATACTAATATGAGTTATTTTTTAAAACTTCCGCATTAAATATTTTTGTAAGTAAAGTCAATAAAATACTATAATTTCCTCCTAACGGAATGCTTAAATTCAAAAGAGTATTGTTAATCATCTCAATGGATGGATGAATTATTCAAGAGCAATCTGTATATTAATTGCATGGCAGGTATATATTGAGATGATGTGTAAATATTTTTTATCTTAATCTATGAAACTGATTTAAACTTTAAGATGCCCCATGTAATACTAAATTAAATTTATCTCGTTTTTTCTGTGTGCGTGATTTATGATTTTTGGCATATTAATCAGAAAATGACTGAGATGTAAGTTATTTCTTAATCGTCTTAATATAAATTTGGACAAACTCCCAAGATATCTATTTATTTCGACTGGATGCTCTGAATCATGATTCATCGTAAGTCTATGCACATTTATATCTATTTGATTACGGAATTCGGGAAAGAATTGCTGAAAGATAACATCACATAAATTGAATAAAGTCATTGATCCGTCCAACTCTTGATGTAATCATTGTTCGGCCGTCCATCTTAGTAACCTTCCCTTTATGTAAATCCGCCAAACTCGATCCGCTTACATGGCAGAAATTTTGCGCTCAAGTTTTCCCACATTTCCGCACACAGTAGTGGATAGATCGATGGAGCAGACTGCAGAGGGAGTCAACAGTAGTCAAGGAAGTAAATATTTTGAGAGATTCCATCTCAGCCTACGTCTTCCCAACACCCACGCCTTTCATATCCTCTGTCCACCTTTATCCCTTGAATTGCCATCCATTTGCCCTCCTCTATTGGTCGGTTGCCTTCTTATGATTGTCATGTTCTTTGTTGGAAATGCTCCTATTCCATCTAACTACCTTATGTCAGAAGATTTTGTGGAGGAAAACTTGGAGGAATGCGGATATCATCCTTTCAATGCAAAAAAATGTGTATAACCTACTGATTTCATTTAACATTCGTTTATAATACGAATTAAAACTACCATCATCCGTCTCTTGTAGGTTTTTTTTCATTTTTTTAGCAATTTTGTTACTGTTTCTTATTTCATGATAAACACGTTCGCCCACCTTGTAACATCTGTATATCTGAGTGTTAAATTCACTATTTGATTTAGTGATGTAAAGTGATAAACCGATATTGATAATTTCTAATTATGTTAATTTAAGATATAGCGGAAATTATATTCAATTTCATTGAGAACCAGATAATTTACTCCTTTCATGAGTTATATATTGTCGTAAAGTTTCTGTAGAGCTCTTATGAAAAAGCGATACGATAAGTTAAACTCCATGAGGACATTCACCTCTACACTTTCTCGTTTCTTTGACTTTTAGAAGAATAACTATAACAGGAAACTGGTAGGTCTTGAAAGATAGATCCATTATTATTACTGCATTTTCGGTTTTCTATAGGTCTAGGATTCCATTAACTCTGGGGCTCTTTGGTCATTCCATTTGGTTGCGTAAACAATTGAGAAGGAAAATTCAGAAAAAGAAAAATTTCTTTTCACCTAAGATCAGCGTTCAATATCAAATATAATTATATCACATTATCTGGATGTATTGGGACGATTCAATTCGTAATTGATTGACAATTTGAATTCGATTTATTGTTTTGAGAGATTTTCCTTTCGTGCTTTGTTACAGTGTACCAGGAGCTTATTCACTTTTCCTTGCATTTTATTTTCTGTTGTAAAAGACAAGATTTTACAATCATAATTATGGTTTAATCTCATTGAGAATCTTGTTATTCAACTCATTGTTAATTTAAACATTAATTAGTTCAACGCAGAAAAGCCTTTGATTGTCCTCGGATGCACTTACAAAACAACGGAGGGTGGTAAGATTACATGGCGCACAGAGAGCTACAGCTTGTAGTCTGGAGGTTCGGAAGTTGATGTGGAAGTGTTTGATCTTTGTTGAAATTAACCGAGGAGAGAACAACTAGATAATTGCCATCCATCCGCCCACACTTAGGCTGTGACCTCATTTATGTAATGGGTACCCTACTTACATTGACCAACACTACGCTGTTGTTTTACGCTAAATTTGATCCGTCATGTTTATCGATGTAACTTACGGTTATTTCCTTACTTCTACCTATTTCCTTTGTGTCGCTACGGAAGGGTAGTTAATATATATAATTATACAATTTTATATAATAAAATTGGATAAGTTTTTTAGTGATGTTGTAGGCAATGAAAAAATAATAAAAATCAACTGAAAATCAAAATATATTTAGTGAAGATGAATAATTAATCTTTCCATTCCATAATTAAATGACTGAAAATGAATGTAAAGAAAGTTAATAAAGTTAGAACATAAATTGGAGCTCTGAATGTGATCCCTATCACTCAATTCACATCATTTGAGAATTTATTTGCAATTAAAATTTGCATATTTCCACTAAATATACTATATATATATATATAAATATATTTTGGTACAATGCAGTTATTTGGGTGTTGAACTGTTTGCCTGATGACCAAGACTTTTGCATCATTTCTTACTCTTTTCTTTATTGTAATTCAATTCTTATCGTTTAAATCATCTAATATAAACTGCTCTCGTTAGTGTATTAAAATTTGGAACTGGAGAAACTAATATCCTCTTTTTCTTTACAGGATACCTGTTATTCAAGGACTTCTGCGAAAACGTTGTGGAGGAGCCAATCCCTCAGCTGCGCTTCTACGAAGAGGTGAGTGGTACATTTCCTTAGAAATTTTTATCGTCAGAATGTTGGAAATGTCCTTCTAGGAAATTCCGTTTAAAAATTCTCTACCGCAGTATTACACGCATTCATTAAGTACTTTTAAAGAATTAGAGCATTAAACGGTCGAAGATCGAACAAAAACTAAACTTTTATTACGAAATATAAAAATATAATATCGATTTCAAAAAGCCAATACATTTACTCGATTAAGATTTATGCAAATATAACTTGTGATGTAATTCGTATTTCAACAGATTCATATTTATCTACAAGAGAGTATTTTTTTATTATCACTCAATCGCTTTTTAGAGTCATCACATTAAGGACGGAAAATCTAGCGCCATTATTCGATAAGATTCGTTTGTGCCGAATTCGCTTTCTACGACGCATCTCAGAATTGTTTGCTTTGCTTCCGTCATTTGTTTCCATTCCTCGGAGGTCACGTGGCTGAAATATCGACGTCATTAATGAAACGATATCGCAACCCGCGGTCAACTGAAGGGCCCCTCCTCCTCAAGAGGTCACGAGTTCGAAACTCTCCGTTTGTGGAACACTTGCGTCGTCTCATAAAAGGAGCGGTTGTTACGACGGACACTTGTTTGAAACGACGCCAACTCAGATTGAGTGAAATTGAGACATCTAGTAGCGCAGAGACGGATCGATGAGTACAAAGCAATTCTCTTTGAAAACTATTCAATTTTATAAGTTTTATTTTTCAGTATCTGCCCATGTTCGTTTAGTGCTCTCTCCCAAATATACGAGTATCAATTATCTATTTTCCCAAGTATTCCAATTTTAAGTAATATAATAATAATAATAATATATAATAGTATTTAATGATTTTAATTGCCTAAATGTCCTATAGTAATATTTTGGATTAAAAGTAGTTCTATTAATATTAGAATTAGGTTTCAGTTATGATTGAGTCATTTATCTCATTTTTCTTTGTCATATAATATATAATATAGGGAAATAAATTCTTATTATTTTGAGAGTTTACAATTGAATTTTTGAGTCTGAGTTAATTACTATAATTTACATTTATTATATAATTTTAATGAAATAGCAAATTCATGTTAGTATATATTAGAATATTTCGAAATTCGATCTTTTGCTCTCTATTATTTTGTGTTAGAGGTCAGGGATAACAAAAGGTTGCTTGTGCCCGTAATTGATGAAACCCAAACCGCTCAGCATTGCTCGTTGAGCAGATTGTGCTGTTTACGATTATTTGTCCTCTTCGAGAGATACTCCATTGGCTTTAATTACGGTCAACGTTCTTCATCTCAAACTCACAATTATAACGAACTTAAATTAGACTCCTCAATATCGTGACCTCAAAAAGCCGTTAAACCAAAATAGAGACATTCGTTCGTTTGATTCGATTCGATTAGATCTCGAATCCAGTTTTTGTCTCGTTTTCTCAATTATCATTCCTCAAAGGATTCGATTAACCCTTTTTTGCTCTTAAGACCTCCGTGCTTTCGTCGCCAGACTAATTCAAGAGTTTCAGAGTCTATCGATTGCGTTATTCCCTCTGCGAATTGTCGTTTTCATCTTGTCTATGTAAATACCCTGCCGCCTTTCGGCGTGTGGAAATCTTCGTTGTTGATCTCACAAATAACTATAACTTTTTGTGAAATTTACATAAGACTAATGTCAGGGATCAATTCTATATTTATCGCGCGTTTAGTTTAGTATGTAATTTTATGGATGCTTACGGAATTAAAGCTATTTTACGTTCCCCTTCCAACCGACTCCAGTTTGAAGTGACAAGTTAGTAACTAATTTTAAGTCCCTCTTCACGCACCTGAAAGAGGTACAATATTCTTAAGCTTCTCTAATTTCTGTAAATGAATATTTCATTTCGCTTTGCTTCATCCCTCTTCTTTCAATACGTTCCTTGTCTCACCTTCATCTCCTGTTTTCCTTCAAATTCTCTCTTTCTTTCATTCTTTATACTTCCTTCAACCGAGGCTTCAGTATCTCTAAGATTCCTACGCTCGATCGTGTACTTTCTGAGTTAAGTAAATCTTAATACTCTCAAACTTACCCTATCCTCTTGATAACCTTTCAAATGTTAATGGGACTTATATCCTCACCTATTTTTTAATTCCGAGTCTCTTTCCTCTTCATGAATTGACTTTGCTGATCTGGAAAGTCTAAAGCACTCTCTTCTTCATTTCCATAAGGTCGAAGAATGCGATTTTTTTCCTCTTCTGACGTCATCGTAGTACTCGGATAGCCGTTCGAGGGGCAGAAGATGAAAAGTATATTTGTTTTAAAGCTTGGAAAAATAGATGTTGAAATCTCTTCGTTTTTCTAGGACTCTTGTCGAACTTTATGAATTGGGGAAAAAGTACGATCCCGTCTTATTCTTGTGTGTTTTTTCATGAATCTTATTTATTTCACCCAAGTATTATTGCAGTTGAACATAAAAAAAGTCTTAGTCGAATACTTATCCTCCGCGAACTTTTCTTAACCGTTCTCTCGTTTAATGCAAAGTTTGCGAGGAAAATTAGATTTTCCGTCGAACGTAATACCGTCGGAGGAGCAAATGCATTTAAGTTGTAATTTCTGTGTCTAGAAGGGTGAGGCTTGATGAATAGACAAGGATCGAGACTTGGCGTTGTGTTCGAGATTTTGTAATCAGTTTTACTCTTGTCTTACGGCTTAACTCCAAGTTTCCCGATGGTGAGTTAACGGTTAGTGTTTTCTGATGCAATACTTGAATTTTTTTGTGTTAGTTTGTGAGACTATGGTCCATTTTAGTACTTACTAAATCAACTTATGATGATATTATTAGAGGAAGGTGATTATAGATGTATGAAAAAGTTTTTAAACAATAATAAAACTATATTTTAATTTCTTCCCATATTTTCATTTATGAGATGATTACTATTTCTTTTTAAAAATACCTCCTCCGTAATACGATTTTCACTTTTACGTAGAAATATTCTTTTCGGACATTATCTTGATTCAGTTACCATCAAAACATTACAGTCTTTGTATATTGATTCGAAAGGAACTAACGTATTCCCAATTGAGAGACAATCGACCGAATACAGTTCGAGTCTTCGAAACAGGAGTTTTCCATGCAATAGGCTCTGTCGTCCAAGAACGCCCACGTGCGGCCACTGTTTACTTTTCTTCACCGTTTGACATTTTCGAAAGGATGTTGTATCTCAGCGCAAAAAAATCTTCGCCCTGAGAGCTGCGTATTGAGAGGGAACCCATGTAAACGAGAAGTTCATTTTGTGCTGGAATGTACAGTTTCCAAAGTCTTGCTTAACCATCCTCGTAATTAGCTTCTTTTTTCTCCCAAATACAGGAGGAAATTCACGATCCAAGGCGACCTACTTTTACTTCGGTTTGCTTTTACGCTGATAGAGAAACGTAGCGGAATTTTTCTCAAAGATTTTGTGATACTTGGAAAAATTTCCGCCCCAATGTTTTTTGAGGAGTTGCTCATGCGTGGAGTCGGACCCATTTGGCTTTTACGTATCGAGACATAATCGATGCCATTTACATATGAATACCTCTCTGGAGTATTGCAGTCGAGGAAATAATGCCGATAAATAGCGTGAGATCGGTGGAATATCAACCTTTTTCTGTCTCTCCCACAATTTCACTTTGATCTCTTTCAAAAGTTTTGCGACGGTAATTAACTCGTAATGATTCGTGAAGCGTCTTCTAAAGTACTCTGGGTATCTCTTTGAAGCTTTTATGTTTCACTTCTTTCTAAAAGGTTTCCTTACTCGTTCTTTGTTACAGTGTGTATTTGAAACCCTTTTGAAAATCTTCAGGTGGATTAAAAATTAATATATTAGAATATTTATGCGGGAAAGGTCATTCATTCAATTTTTTGCGTAGTTTCCATCGAATCCAAGTTTCAAACTCTGTCATCCATTCCTTCTAGTTATTGTTATGTACAACTTAGACTTTCAAT
Organism: Pantala flavescens; assembly: GCA_020796165.1. Lineage (NCBI taxonomy): Eukaryota > Metazoa > Arthropoda > Insecta > Odonata > Libellulidae > Pantala > Pantala flavescens. Next base: position 53,664,152 of record CM036883.1, read on the forward strand.
GAGAATTCAGCTCAACGGCCATTAGATTCGTCGCTTACTCGAAATATTCATTCTTTACGAAAAATGAACAGCTGTAATAAATCTGATGTGATCAAGGGCAAATATATACTCTGCTAAAGGAGATAATTTAACGTGTTAAAGCGATAGTTGATGTTTAAGAATATTTAGATAAAGTACTAGTAGCTAATAGAGCAAAATTGGATTAACGTAATTATATATCAATATAATTGAGGAACATTTTGATCGTCCAAATGGCAGATATTACCTTATCTCTTTTACTTATATATGCATATTGCCTTATATTTTCTTTCGTTAAAGATTGTAACTGACCGCTTGCCCTTCATTCAGTGAAATGAATGAATTACGGTTAACTCATTCATGCAACTATATTGTGAATGGAAGACAAATAAATGTATATCGTACGATAGGAAACCTTCCCTTTCAAGGATTATATCAACTGAAAAGCGTTTAACGAAGATAGTTGAAAACAAACCCCCGTTACATTCTCATCACCGCTTCATTGTTTCATGCGGTGATAATGGAATTCGAGGGAGCCCGGTTTAATTAAAATACGGCATAAAGGACCTCGACACCTACCGGAAAACCCAAATATGCTCTCATTGTGATACGGAGTGAATTCTATAGGATGCGTGGTTATAGATTGATGGATTTTGTTGCTGATTCATCACCTCATTTGCCTCTATCCATTGTGTTTATCTCATTGTTTGCCTCATAGATAATAATGATCGTATAACGCAGTATAATGCTAAGATAGTTTGTTATCGAAGTGATGTAATGGATACGTAATGTTTCCTGGATTCCGTATTTCTCCTGTTGTTTTACTTTGCGAAGGTAATCCTGCGGTATTTAGCGGAGTTTCACTAATGAATGGATAATTAATCATGTAAATCTTCCTACTCTACTGTTAAATGCCTGTATTCTAACGGAAATTTACAAATTTGTCTTTAAATATTCATGTTGTTCTTTAGGTTACTCCTCTTTTCTTTTTATATGTTTTGATGATTATTGTGCTTATATATTATATTCTGTGCTTGTATTTTCTAATTTGTGCCAATTTATTCTCGCCTGAACAATAATACATATATTCACAACATTTTTCTTTCTATTATACAATTTAAGTTGAATTCATATCTTGTTAAATAAATATTACCTTTTCTTTTCTTCACAACATGATCATTCTAGAATAAGTAATTTCATTCCTATGCCGCCAAATTGAAATTTCCTTCGAATTCCAAACTTAAAGCAATTAGTTGTCACTGTACGTAACTCCTCTAAACAGCTCACCTTTAAAAATCGATGGTATCTTTTTTGCTCCGAAAGGAAAATTATTTTGAACTCTCTCAAATTATTTTGCCGAACCTTGTTTATAAGACTTGATGGATAAGAGTGAAATCACTCTTAACTTTAATCTATATATAACTTAGTATAAATTCAACAATTCGATTGAGGTGTTTACATTTATGCCTATTTATTTATTCTTGATTACTACAGTTACACTGTACAGTGATTATTACTGTTTAATAACGTGTAAATCTTGGATTTATAATCAGCTTTTATTCGTAAACTTATATTGATTCTAGATTGTAGTTGAGACTTGATGATCTATTTATCTTCCTTTGTGCTGATGTTATCTCCTAGTATTCGACTTACGATACATACTTCATAGACGTATAATATATACGTAATATCGTCAATGAATTCATCAGCTTTTCTCTATGTAATGCACACAGCACAGTAACGTACACAAGAACAGATGTGTTATTAGATTGCATCACAGCTCTTGTTGCAAGGTATTCCGTGGTAGAATGGAAACGAACAACTTACACATTCCTCATATGTAATTCATTCTGCTTCCTTGTTCTTGGTTATTCCATGTGGAATGTATATCACGAGTTAGACATAGAAATTCCATCTAGAACCATATTCCCTCGTATATGCATGGCTTCCGTTCTTCTGCTTCAAGTTTGCTTTGAGTTGATCCATTGCGTGTTTCCTCAAAGCCACCTTCACTTAAAGGGATGCAGCTCTTATGCCGATATGTAGTTTTATGGAAGAGAGACTGTCCCGACTTCAGGACTGACGAACGTTAGCCTTGACTATTGGTGTGCTGTAGAAACCACACTTCAAGGCGTATCGCAAAGTTGTGCGGTCCCTTAGGTTAATGTTGTCTGACAAACTATCAGAGGCCTTGCATTCTGTTCTGTGGGGTTTTCTATCTCTATTTTGTTGGTTTTTAATTTAGGTTTTCCATGGAATATATTCCATATTTATAAGGTGATCGGGAATGGATAAGGGAATGTAGATGTGATTAACTATTCACGTTAAAGAGTGCGCTTGTTCAAAAACGTTAAACAGAAGTGAAAGATATTCACAGTTGCAGATAATTGTGGAAAGTGAATTTATCTGGGATGAGTGTAAATTGTTTTAAATAGTCAAGAATAGTATACTCGTAGCGTATAAAATTTGGTACCTTCATCATAATTATTCCGTTAATGTCATGCAAAGAGATTCATACTTTTTCTACCGCTTAAGATATTTACTTCTTATAAAACTCAAGTTTCTTATTATATATATTAATTATTATAATTATATTAATATTAACTATTAAATTTTCCAGGAGTCAATAAATGTCAATTGAAAATTACATCTTTTTCCTCGTCGTAAATAGATTGTCTAATTTGAAGAGAATTTGCGTTCGTATTACACTGTCTTTGTGTTTCCCGAATAATCATAGGGCAACACACGTTTATTGAGACGAACGGATTTGTCAACGATAATATGATTGTAATATTTTTAAACTTCAAAGGTCATCATTATGTTGCGCTTATCCTTTGTGAGGTCGCTCATAATTTAATGAAGTGCATAATGGAAATGCCCTTTTGGAAATGTCATCTGAATTGTTATCTAAGCATTGCGATTCATCTGTTTCCAAATATCCCTCTCGTTTATTTCCATACAATATGACGCATTGTATATTATTTTCGCTGTGATAACCAGTCAACTACCCCTTTACTATCATGAAAGAGAGGAGATCATAAGTTCTTGAATATCTAACTCTTGTCTCGTAATCCTTTATCATATTCCTAATCGTCTATAGAATATCTAATTATATAAAGTATTTCTTTTCAATATCATTTTACTTTGGATGGCAACCGGGAAGATTCTCTCTAAATCAAAATGAAATTCCTTTTGTGACTTCTTAATTTATAATATACTCATCTGCTGGATCTCTGAACGGTTCATCTCTAAATACTTAAGATCCATTTCAATCCTCACCATCAGTACTTTTGGTTCCGGTACTCGGATTCGGAGATGAAGGCCCTCTAAGTGGAAAAAATCCGTAAAAAGAAACATTTCGCTCTTTATTACCGGATCTCGCACGCCTCAGATCGTTTGGGCTTCGAGACCAGAAAAAGTAATTTTCGTGTCCATGGAAACGCATTCGGAATGCACAGAGAAAACCAGAGATTTGAGTCCAAAAAGAAGAACAGAATACGTGACCCATTTCTGTTTTGTCAGCTGAATGAAGCGATGTGATCTTAACCTCCCATCTTATTTCATGTAGTTGGTCGTCTTACCTGCGGGTGGAGCTGGGATCGCGCAGAGTGGCCCCATTTAACCTCGCGATGCCATATTTCTCCGTATCCATTTCCGGTGCCCCTTTTTTCCTTTTCAATGCTTTCATTCGACCCGTGCCCTTATCACTGCAATTCTGTCTGAGAGAAATGCTATCACCTTCATGCACCAGGGCACCTTTTAACCTCGATGGTGCTGGTAATACGTTAGGGTCGACCTTCCTCGTACTTAACTCCTATAGTACCTTTATATATTTCTTCTTCGCGTATCTAGCTTGAAAAGTTGTTTTCAAAAAGTGTTAGTTAGTCTTAGTTTTAATATTTCTCTTCAGTCAAATGAAAATCTGTTGAAATATACGTTTAACGTAAAACCATGAAGGGAATCTCTTCATCTGTTGAAGGAAAGTAGACATAATGAATGTATGTTATTAACTCACGTCTTCTTTAATATTTTGATATGATTCCATGATTGTTCCTTCTGTAATTATTTATGGCATGGTATTGTATGAAATTTTTTAGGAAAAAGTACACCAATAGTCGTATATCCAAATGTTTATAAGCGATAAAATAAAATAAAAACCAATGCACAGTGAAATTCTATCTTAGTTTTTTACTAAACTATTGCATAATAGTAAATAGTACAGAACTAAATGATAGTATTCTCTCTGTTAATTCATCGAAACTGTTTGTGACGAATATTTAGGTAAATTTTTCGTCGTTCGTTCAATGCAAGATTTTTTTACATAGTTTCATTTTCAGTTTGCATGCTTTATAGCATTTGAGATGAGCTAGAGTTTAAAATATTCTACGAGGCATATCTATTCTCAGAAATATATTCTAATGGATAAATCAAACTGTCACGTTTGTCCATCTGCAAAAAACGAGAAATCTTTCGAACGCGAAATAACTTCACAACAGAGCTCCCTCTGTAAAGCGAATAGCGGAACAAAATGAAAATTATAGTACCATGGAACTTTATGTAGTGACCGTACAAATATCCTCTTTTTTCCGCAATGAAAATACGTTGGAAATAAACGTCGTGGACTCGTAATCCTTCGGACGGAGCGATTTCGTCGGGTTATAGCCGAGGCGCAGTTGCTAGGATAACTTTTCATTCCCTTCAAAGATCGAGTGCTAAACATTACATAACAACGACGCCTGCGAACTTATAACCGACGTTTCATAGGCGAGGTCGTGAGTAAGCGGTCTTTATCGACTACGCCACACCTTCGTGCGATCCTATGTACGCGGCGCCGTCTATGTTTGTGACTGCACCGCGTGCCTAATGTGTTTTTCACGTTCTCTCGTCATCGGTTCCTAAACCCCCTCTATCCTTCATTTCTGCTCCTATCGGAACCATCCTCTTTTTTCTTTTCTTGTCCACGTAAATCTCCATTTGTAGAGACGTCATCGATTCCCTCGTATTTTTCACGTTTTCCGAAGACCCCTTTGTCTTATAACTTTTTTCCTCCTAAGTTTCTATGTATTGGTGTTTGGATGATTTTATACCTTTAGTATCTTAACGTCCTTTGGTATATGAACTGTATTATTTCACAGTATTCCAGCTTAATATTTCTATCTTCACTCCAACAACAACTCCACTCACATTTAATTTTGCCTCCGATAAAATTTTTCTATTAGATGTCAATAAACCTCTTACGTGGTGTTGATGAAAGACGAAAAGTCGAGGCGTTAATATTAACTCTCGATGCCATTATTTTTCCTCTTCATTTTTCCGACCTAACGACATAATACTGGCGCCTAGAGTATCTCACGGGAGGATTTTTCGAGAGGAGGAATTGAGACAATAAATCCGACGCAGAAACGTAACAAGCGTGGAGAGACGGGTAAAAAAATCTAGCAAAAGAATAACGGCGTGTGGGGATCTCTCAGACGGGGTTTTCCGGTCTACTTTGAGTCTCCTTCGGTCGTTTATTTATGTGGGTGAAAGTAAGTGAGGTATGCTGTTGGCGGAATAAATTAGAGTAGTTTTGTTTCCAGAGATTGAATGGTTTTTGAAGTAGGAAGTCGTTGGGGAAGAGTGCTGAATTGACTTCCTCGAGCGTTCTCCGGGGATATGGAAGGGTGGTTCGGTGAGAGATCGTGCGATCTGAAGAAAGGGAAAGTTTTTGGAAGGAATTGGTTAAAGTAAATGGCGCAGTACTCGAGTAGTTTCGAAGAGTCCATTTTGCTACCGGGAGGTTCCCGAACTTATTTCTTCGTTTCTCGTCCTTTTAATGTTGCTTAAAAAAAACAGTTCATAATTTTATACTGGATAATTTCTTCAGATTACGTAATAGGTATGTAAAGGTTTCGGAAAGAATAAGAAAAATAAATTTTTAACAGTATTTGCCGAAAAATTTAGAGGAACAATCAGGTCTTGTTTTTGGTGCCTATTACATTTCCAATTCCGTAAGATTTAACATAGACTCGCACTCTGTCTTACTAGCTACGGTAGGAGTTAGTATTAGATACACGTGAATGTATATAGAAGCAGAGGAAGAAGTGGCAAATGGATAAGCTTTTTTGTTTGTGCGTTCCATTGCGTGTGTGACAAGGAGAAAATGCGAGGCGTGGACAGGTTGGGAAGGATTTTTGTGAAATATAGCTTAGATTGGAGAAAAATGGAAGGCGTAAGTGGGAGGTGACAGAGATATGAAGGGGAAAGGGATAACAGAGACAAGGAGATATTTTACAGACAGGGATAGGAAGTGGAAATGAAGAAAGGAGTTACTTTCGAAGTGTTGATTTTGGTTAGTCGTATCGAGTATTTGGCATTCTTAGGAAAAATAAACATCCGTATACGTTAGAAAGAGGGAATATTAAATCTGCAGAAGTGCATGAATATTTTTTATGTCAAATTTTTATTTAACAAGGAGTGTTCACATGTTCGATTTCAACTTATTTGTATATTTTTAATTTACCTTTGAATTAGGAAAATCTTTGTTTCCTGTCAATTTTAGTGATGAAATACTGTTTTAAGAATATAAGGTTCATCAGTTTGTGATCGACAAAGTAATATTTACATTATTCGTTAAAAAAATAAGATTTTCTATACGTAAGAGTGGATTGGGAACAAAGCGATTGATTGTTCAACGAATGCGTAGTTCGTGGAGATGGTTCGCTGAGGGATTTAATTAAAGTAATTAAGAGGAAGTGGGCGGCTCCATTTCGGAGAGGAAAAAGGTTGAATCGAGGATCCAAGATGACAAAGAAAGATGCTGGATGACTTTAAGGGGTGGCAAAAGAAAGACTTTGAGTAGAAAGGTTCTACCTTTCGGAGAATAGATAACGTATGTGTGCGTTTGCTAGCCAATTTGGGAAAAGGCTTTTAATCTAATTAACTTAATATAGCACCTATGAATATTTCCTATAAACTGTGAATATGATAAACAATGAAGTAGTGAGCTAATTATAGTAATACTCTGGAATCGTTTTTGTTCATTAAATTAATTGGAGGAAAAACCAAAAAAATTATTTCAGTTTATTAGTCTATTAGTGTAGTAATTTGATAAAAAAGTTTCTTGTCTAAAATATATTAATGTACTTTGTCAATTCCTTTGTTATTGGAATGTTTACTTTTTAAATTTTTCTATGCCTATGAATGCACCTAGATAAACCAACGTAGATGTGAAACCGAGTAACTTCATCAAAATACGTAGAACGGTCTACTGTTTCATTATTATTGTAAAATAGAATATAAAATATAAAGATTGGATGAAATAAATAACTTGTTCATTGCATCTATAGCTCATTTCAATATTAGATTATTGTGATGATATTCAGGGATATCTGCAACATAATATTCATTCTGTCACTTCTCTATTTTGCTTTCTTTGATTATTTAAATAGGGAAATCTTTTTCTTAACCTTTAACTGTCAAAATGTGATAAATAGAAGATTAATGAGTGTTTTGCTTTATCGGTGTACGGTAACGGAAGATAAATACGGCGAGATATTCTGAAAGAAGGAGGCATTGTAAATGGGCCTCTTGTTTTAGATTGCTTGAGCATGTCATCGCTGTTATCTGTTGAGGCGCCTAATCCGTCCCTTAGCTCGCATATCGCCATTTCTCTCTAAGGACTGTGACTTGCATTTTTCCTTTTCTCTGTTAAAATTCTCTCTCTTATTTCATGTATTTCCAAATAAGAAAAGGGGAATATGATAGAGACTAAAAGAATGCGTTAAGAAATGAAGAATTTAAGCGATTGGGACAGTATTCCCATCCACTATTCTAATGTATAGAAAAATGGTTCCACTGTAAGTTACCAGGATTTCCAGTATTTATTCGGTTATGAATTATATTCTTAATTTAACTTACATGTAAATATTGGGCCATTCTATTTAAGGTATCCGCAATTTGTTGTGTTTGTGAAATATGTTAAATAAGTTTTTTATCGACTGTGATAATGTTTTAGAACCGAGGCTCCAAGAGATTTAATTCTATATATAAGAAATTAGTTCTGTTCAAATATTAGCTCAAATTAATGCTGTTAAGAATTTATCCCTTTTGAAAATCATATGGAATTTTTAAATTGCGTAATTCAGTCCCATTCACCTATTAATATGGCGAGATAGAAACATAAATATTGTATGAAATTAACAGTTTTAGCTTGATATGTTATCCAAACCAGCTATTCTTAGAAAATAGGGATGATTCCTAGAAGTTAGTTGTTGTGCATTTCGGTTTTCACCTTAGAGGATGCATATTTTCCGTTTATCGGTTCATTGCTCTGTAACAAGTATCACTCGGTAAATCCTAGCGAATCCTTGTTATTTTATTCTACAGACATTTCCTATGCTTTGCCCTCCACACATTCATCATAGGGAAAGCATTCATCGGTTTCCCGTGGAATTACATCTCTTGTGGAACTCCCTTTTGAGTGGATTTTGCTGTAACTCTCTTTTCTTCCGAAAGACTGCTGTCGCCGCAATCGAGCGCACGCCAATTTATCGTCGGTCACCCAAAGAGATCGCTTAAATCTTTCCCTTAATTCTTCGATCTGGAGAAAGGGAATTTTTCTTCGGTTGATGTGTGACTCACATTCGAACTCCCAGTCGATGTCTCGTATCTCATGACGTTCGAATTAGACATTGTTTTTTTGGGCAAATAGTCCCTATGTCTAGGCTGGAGTTTCCTTTTGTATCTTGGTATCCAGAGTTTATGCGTTGAATGTTGCGAACTTTTCGACTGCTTCTTCCCTTGTTTAGCATCGGAATGTTTGTGACTGCACTCAAATTTGTCAAGTATCAGTTGAATGTTGTCTTTCATGGATCGGCGGGATGAAGGAACTTGATTAAAGTTCCAGGACAGTTTTCGTGTTTCAAGGAATTTTTAAGTGATGGATGAAATCCAGCATAAAGCTTGAAGAATGGACTTACTAGTGTATTTTGATTGCATTACTGCTATTGTTTTAGAAATTAAATAATCTTCTTGGGAAGAAAGTGATTGTTCCCTAAAAACAAGCCATGAGATCTCTTTGTATCAGGATATTGAAGTCAATGTCAAGTTAAAGTTGAAACTGAAATAGAGGAATAATCCAACTATATTGTATAATTATCAGATTGTACTAAAATGTATTTACTCGAATTATTAGTTAATGGCTGTGATATTTAGAGGATAACATGTCCTATAGTTTAAATCATTGTATTTTGCCTCTTGAATATTATTTCATTAATAGAATTAAAACTATTAGTAAAAACATCATTTGGCGGGTTTCTAGATAAAAATTCATAATTTTTAAATTTTATATAGAACGTTTCATCACCTAGGAGTCGAGAGATACCGGTAGAGGAAGTAATCTTTCCTACCTGCCACGTTCATTCATCTGTAGAAGAAACACCTTTCATTCTTCTCTCCCCATACGAAAATTACCCTCCTTTGAATCGATGGTTTTGTATAATTGTTTGGAAGGGAAATTCATCGGTCGCCTAATTTTCGAAAAGACCGATTTCCTTCTCTTCTATAACACCTTTAGTGTGTCCATGAGAAGGCTCTTCTGATATTCTAACCGCAGAATTGAACAATTCCACGCACATCGCTTTCTAAGGATGCACTTCGTGGGCTCTCATTACGACTACTCTAAATGCGTTGTCTAACGCTTCGGTCTGAAACCGCGTTTGGGGGTTTTACTACATCACAAGTGGGATTTATATACGAGTGCCAAAGAGGTGTACCTTAAGTGAAGGGGTCATCAGCTGAAACCTGGTCTCTGAATTGAATCTATGTACTCTTCCTCTTTGTATGGCACCATTCAAACTGTTCTTTCTTATGATAATGGTAGTATATTAAAAGTTTATCCAGTCTCTTTCGTTTAGTCTTTAAACAAATCGAGGGCCTAGATGTTATTTTCATTAGTATTGTTACTTACACTTACATTCTCTTTACACATTCATACTATTATCTTCTTAATTCCCTGCGGACCTTTTCGATTTTACAAAATCATATGGATAAAAAAGTCACAATATGTACATCCATTTATTATATTTGTGCTTACTTTCGGAACCATCTTCATTTAGTAGTATAATTATCGCGTTACTGTGATTTTCGCCAACAAAATATTTGAATCGCTCGTATATTTCAGATGCTATAATTATGAAAAGGTATTATTTATTAGAAATTAATCAGTATTCATTATGCCTCGACTAATTTCCTGATTGATGTATTAAATAGAATGTATTTTTGTCTCTTTATTAATCTTGGTCAACACCGTCACTAATCCACGTAGGAAAACGAGGTTAGATCAGCTATTGGAAAAGTTCCTTCTCCTAAGGCTATTTACCAAGGAAGATAAACGATCTTATAAAGCTATCAGACGCCAGAGGTGCCCTAACCAACGTTCTATTCATGTACTTTGACCGTTAATTACGAGAGAACTTCCATGTAATAACTCCTAAATTACTCCATCAGCATATTACACGTTACTAGGGGTTTCTCGTGAAATTAGGGAAGGGTCAAACCACCTTATCCTTGATTGTAATGAATTTCATTTAGGATTAATTCTTAATTCAGAATTTAAATTATATGTTAGGTCATAATTATCTAGTAGGAATAAGGTTAACTATATAATAATAATTTGATCGCCATTTACTCCATAGATAGTACTAGAGTTCATTTGCGACGAGTAATATGGTATTTACTTCGTCGGAATGGAGTAATTTTTTTTGGACAGTTATATTGAACCACGAATCGATGGCTTTCTTTATATATTCTTTTTTCCTGTTAAGAATATTAAATATTCTTTAGATATTACTAATATGAGTATTTCATAGTTCAAACATCAATGTAATCAACATTTCGATAATTCTGAGCATCTTATCGAATTTGTGTTGGTTGAAATAGAATGAATTTCTATAATGTTTTAATATTGCTTACTGTTAACTCAAAAATAACATGTCTTACAAATGTAATTCTCTTTAGTTAGCATTTTGAATATTGCTTTCATTAAATGTATTGAATATTTTTACCTTACCTTCTTCATCAAGCCTCTCATTTCTTTCTTTCATTCTTTTTCTTCGTAACTTTTTATGTCCGCGTAAGTTTATTTACTAATTATAGTCCTTTTATTTTGTGTATGTGGTTTCTTAATTTTGACACTAATGCAACCAGTATACAAAGATCTTACACTTTTTTATACTATCAGCCTATCAGTATTACATCTTATTAATATCACATGCTTAATTTCTTTAATCCATTCCCGAGTGAGTTATCTTAATATCTAAACGAACGATGATATGGCATTTTCGTAAGATACGATCGCACTTAGCAGCGGATGGAGAAATCTGATCTTATGGAGTACCAAAAAATGAATGCGAAATCAGACACGTCAAGTGCTGGACCCTTCATACGTCACCCCTTTATCTTATGACTTTCTCCGCACATCAGTCTTTTTTATCAACGATCCTTTCAGAAGCCGTAAAGAATCGCACAATGTGATCCCTTCCTCTGCTTAATTTCCGGTTCGGAACTAATCCAGATGACGGCGTCTTTGGGTTAGAAAAGTGGGCGGCCTAATTCACGGTAATTGGATAGACGGAAGAAATTGAGGAAATCAGGATCCAAAGTTTCGGACACTTCAGAGGTGGCAGCCCACTCCCTAACATACTCTCCACGTGCATAAGGGTAGAGGATAACTGAAATGAAATCGTACCTCTCTTTGCTAATCTCAGCTAATGCAACTATACATTGCGAACAGTTTATTTGAAAAATATTGATAATCTGAAATTGCTTTCGTATGATATCAAACAAATAGTTAAGTATAAATTCAGTGAGAAATTTTCATAGAAAAACTTAGGTTGTTTCATCAATCCCTCTCTAAAGTTGTTTTATAAAAACTGTATTTAGTAGAATGAAAACAATTTTTGTATATAAAGATTTTGTATATAAATATTGTACAGTGGTACCTTGAGAAACGAATTTAATGCGTTCTGTGATCATCGTCGTATGTCAAAAAAATCGTATCTCAAAGCAATTTTTCCCATTTAAAATAATGTAATATATATTAATGCGTTCTAGCGATATGAAACTAACCCAAAACACAGTTAAATTACATATAATATACACAATTTGTATATAAATAAACGAGTAAGAACACACAATGTTTATTAATTTATTTATTAATACATTAATAACACATGTAGCGGCCATCGGCCGTCAATAATCGCTTCAGAAACAGAGTCACCTGCCAATTGCTTCTCCTTAATCCATAATAAAAGTAGCTGTTCCATCTCATCATGTATATTAGTTCGTAGCTTTGAAATAATGGTGACGCCTTTGGAAGGTTGCAGCTTCTTTATCGCTTCCTTCTGCTTGATGATCGTGGATATTGTCGAAGGATTGCGGCCATACTCATTTGCCAAGTCGATGATACGAACGCCACGCTCATGCTTTGCAATAATTTCATGTTTAACTTCCATTGAGATCATTTTCTTAGGCTTTTTCTTTTCACCAGCTTTGTCTTTAACTTTGGGATCCATAGTTAAAATAATAAAATATGCAGAGTACAGTATATATACCTACTATCCAAAATGACACCAAAAACAGGGACAAAAAAAGCGAATAACACAGCGACGTGTGAACGATGCGGCGTCAACCACAGTCCTCACCTATGCTATTATCGCACATCGCAAATTCGTATCTCAAATTTTTCGTTGTATGTCGAGGTATAAATTTTAGAATATTTCATGTTGTATCTCAAAACATTCGTATGTTAGGACATTCGTATCTCAAGGTACCACTGTATTTAGTAGAATAAAGTTTAGAAAACATGTGGGAAGCACTAAAGTACGATTAAACTTAAACGAATTAAGTATGATTCGATTTTAGATCTTGAGCATCCGATTTGATGTGCTTATAAATCGATCGAACCTAAAAATGAATTATTAGCCGAATATAAATTACATTTGATATGCAAACATTATTCATTTGCCTTACATAAATATAATTATATGCAGAAACCCATTTCAATGAAACTGACACTAGAATCATTCATCTTCATCACTCTTAAAATGATGATGCATTGTTTATGGTCTCAAATAGGTCAATAACCTTAATTCAAATTGACAAATGATTTTGATAGGTTATAATTTTTAAAACTCTGAATCCTTTAAGTTAGTTTTAGGTTGTCCGGTGAATCAATCGAATCATCCGTAAGATTCATTCAATCTCTTCTCTTCGTGGAAGTCGTGTAGCGCTCCTTTCAAGAACAACGAACGTATCTGCGTGTCGGGTCAAAGCCCCAAATCCTTTTTTATTCCTCTAAGTTGTCGTAGCGGTGTTCCTTCTTCTCTCTTTATTACGAATTCTTTTTATTCCTCTTCTCCATAACCGGAAAGATCCCTGTTCTCAGAAGATTTATCTCACTCAAGCAGGCGCTGTGGCCGAATTGCAGCCTCCTTACTCGAGAGGATATTCGAAATAAAATGCAGAAAATTGTGAAACGAATGGAAAAAGTCTTCCTCTGGCATACTTCCCAATGTCTCGAGATTTCCTGCATTTGCCCCATTTTCGGAAAAATGTATTATTCTCTTGTATAATCTTCAGTGATTTAATTTCAGACGCCCATCTGGTCTTGATTCCATTATGATATTTTAAAGTTAGAATGGGAATTAGTATTTTCGAGTATTTTTTCGTATTATTTAGGAGATTATTTGGTGTATAGCGTTATATAAATATTCCATTTTCTTATTCAACGTAATCAAACTTAAACAAAAGGCATCGACTTGCAGAAATCAAATATAGTTATAAGTTTGTGTCCTTTATTTCTCTCTGACATTTTATTTATTCATTTATTATGCAGAAAACATCATCTTTAAAGAATATTACGGAGGGTGATTTTTATAATATACACAAGTATCAAATAGTAGTATTTTGCTTACCTATTCTTACCTTACTTATTACATACTCCGAGCAACCTTTCATAATGCTTGATCTGTATTAAAACTGTTCTTCAATAATTAGTATACCTTAAAAAATATGGAAAATGTTTGTAGCTAAGTATTAATGATATCTATTCCCCTAGTTTTGATCAAGTTCAGTATATTCTTTTCATTTAAATTAAGTGCTTTTGAAGTTCAATCTTCCTTTCTTTTTAGATTTATCTTCTTAGAGCAGTAAATTCAATTGGTATAAAAATGTTCTCATCACATTTTAAAGTTTAAAAATTCTTTTTATATTTCAATAATTAAAATGATAAGATAAAAATTATGCTCTTAATATCTACGTGTTATTGAACATGTCGCAGAATTATCGACTTGCGGATGCACTAGACTGGTAAGATTGATCTTTGTGTAATTTAATTGAGTCACTTGAAAGTCTTCGTCATTCTATTCCTCGCTCAACCGCGTTTGTGTTAATCACTATTTCCAACTTCGCCGTGATCCAATGGATATAGGCATACGAGATTTACTCCATCGAACTACATAATGGAATTTTCGTCGTCAAATAGTTTGAAAGTAGGTTTAGGTCTCATACGCGTATTATTCCATGCTTTACATCTTGATCTTGCCACATGCTTAAACATCCCAGTCGAATTTCCTATTAAGGAAAGAATTTATTAGAAGGACTTATTCGAAAATAAGCGGGACACATCTCTGCTGCGTTAGAATTTTGTATATCGTGAAATCAATGTGTGAAGGCGTGACTTCGTGGAATGCCATAGTAATAAAAATAACTTAGTAAATTTCCACAGAAAAAATTTTTCTGTGGAAATTTACTAAGTTATTTTTATTACTTTGTATATCGTGTTTTTCCCTGTGATGTTAATCTCCCATGAAGATAGGAATTCATTTGAGCAAGGAATTAGTCAAATGAAAGCGACGTATGTTTGTGCTTCGTTCATCGGTTCATCCTTTCGACTGTGAATCTGTATTCTTAATTCATTATAGTCAACTTTCCCTCATATTTCATCCCTATGCTGCGGAATAGTATTTTCTGCTCTAATAATATGTTTGTCTCGTCCATTTGGAACGCATTGTTAACTTTGAAATCCTGCTACTGATGATAGAAAATGAATCAATCCTTTTCTTACTGTTGAAATCGATTTTACGAAAATATGATTTCTGCATTAAATACTTAACATGATTTTCCTTCAGTCGTTATTTTATTCTATAAAAATAATTACTCGGCATTTGGGGTATATGATCGAGCATTTTAGATATAAAGTTGTTAATGATTTTAAATAACGTTTTCGTTGAAATTGATGTTGATTTTTCGTAAAGAAACTATTTTCATGTAATACTGGATTAACTGAACCAAATAATATATCGATATGCTATTAGGATGATTATCATCGTCCAATTAGGAAATAGTTATCTTGTGAATCGTTTTTAGTTTCCTGTTTATTCATCCTTATTTATCACGCTTAAAAAGTTATCTATAACAAAGATATCGTAAACATTTCATCCGTTTTTCGTATTTTTAACTTCTTTGTAGAATTTTCGTATTTTTTATACGGCTCAGTTTTGTAGATACCGTAACTTTACTTAATTAATATCCTCGAATGAAGTTAGTCGAGTAATTTTCAACTTTCATGTTTTTATTAACCGCTCAATGTTATATTGTGAAGTATTTAAATAGCGGAGCAATAGCAGTTTTAAGAACCTTGCACTCGCTATTCCATTCACCGGTCAGAAAGGAGCTCTGGAATCCCCCCAAAGCATTTCCTCTGGATTACGATCTTCGTCATCTCTTTCAATGACGTGCCATTTATTATGTATTGCGCTCGTGTTTACTCCCTTATCTCGCTCATTCGAGGCCTCCGCACTTTCGTACAATGAAAAAGTACGTCTCGGAAAACATCAATTCTGATTTCTTTTTTTAATGGTTTTCAACGAACATTGCGAATAATAAATGGTGCATTGGTCTTATAGTATTATGGGCTATTTAAGTAAAAATAATTTAAACCCTGTGGCCAAATTCCATTTTTACTCGGAGTAAATTATGGTGTAATACAATGACATAATATTGATCGATTGTTGTTAAAATATAAAATTTGTGGTTAAAAAAGCGACCTTGATACATTCACTTAAAAATTTTCCGTACATTATTAAGAAAGAAATTATACTTCTGAGAGTTAAGAATTCCACATTTAACGCATATTTTAAATGGCCAATCAGTGGTTGATGAAGCTAAAGCCAGTCGTTGTGATGAAAAATTCCCAAATTCAGTTTCGTAAATAATATGCTTTTAAGTATAATGCTTCTTTCAGTGAAAAGCATTTTGTAAGAACCTTGACGTAACTGTTCGTGGGTATATACTTACGGGGTTATAATATCGATAAAGTTGTTTCTGAAGGAATTTCAATAATAAATTGATGAAAATTTCTAAGATGCTTGTTGGCAAAGGGTGGATGTCTTGAGAAGTAAGTATCGATGAGCGTGAATTTCAGGATATCGTTTCATAACCTCCGATATCAGGTATGATTGATATCCTTTTACTTAAAAAATGCCAAAATTCCTTCCAACGCGTCCCTTTGTTTTTCGTTTCACGATTCTTTATTTTACTCTCTTCTTTATCACCTGTGGTTTGGCTGGGTGTGGAGCAATTCCAATTGTGCCGAAATTTTCATGTGGAATTCCACAAGAGAGGTTAATTCTGGATATTTCTATGAAACTTATGTGATTTAATTCGCGAAAATAATATAGCTTACTCGCGAAAAAGTACCTATTTTACCTGTTAATTTTGTGAGTTGAAAACCTAAGTATTTTAGGGAACAAATCCGTTTGTAAATCCTGATTTTTATTTTTTCGCCCATGGGAAATGAAGTTGAAATCAATGTGATATCACGGGACAAGGTATATCCAATGTAGGGTCTCTAGAGACATATTTTTTACTGCATAAACGATGGAACATATTGAAATTTTGTCAAAAACTTCTTCATTTTTTAATCATTTATATTAGATTAATGGAAATAAGTTTCGGAAAAGTAATCAGAAAAATGCTTCCTAGACCATCCTTAATTATTACTTAAGTCAATAGGAAAATAACTTATTAAATAATTGCTTATATTAAATATATTGCTTATATATCGACTACGAATTTATGAATTAGTATTAATGAACTAA
Source organism: Pantala flavescens (assembly GCA_020796165.1). Lineage (NCBI taxonomy): Eukaryota > Metazoa > Arthropoda > Insecta > Odonata > Libellulidae > Pantala > Pantala flavescens. Next base: position 53,681,311 of record CM036883.1, read on the forward strand.
TTTACGTATACATGTACATGATATACATTAAAACGTTTTATATTTATTTGTAGTCATCCAAATTTACAATCAAATTTACACGTATTTCGACTGAAGTCCTCTCCATTTTCGGTTGCTATAGTGATTTCCCATATCAGCTGACATCTCTGTCATGGTGTATAGTGCCAATTCCATTGGCGTCCATCCGAAGCGGAATATTTCTCCGCCGCATCAATCAATGTGCATCGGATACAGGGACTCATGCAGCGGAAAATGCATCTCAGAGTGATCGACCAAATGACCACTCTTATCGGTCTCATCCGCTGAGTTCACGCATCTGCGGAATTCGTTCGAACGCTGAATGTTTTTGAGAATATCTATGTTTACTTAAGAAGCTTTTTAAATTATATTCTTTTGTAATTTGATTTTGATCTAGAAAAACAGAAGTTAGACGAGCTGAGTTGATGAAGCTCCTTTTTGTTACGGATATCTTCCTTAGTAAACTAACGGTAATAATATTATTAAATAAAATAATTTCTTTCGCACTCTAAGAAATTGTGATCAAATATCTTATATAATCAATTGACTATATTATAGAAAACTACGTCGTATTAAAAAATTGTATTATTCATTTGTATATTTATGTACACTTATTAAATTTCTACAATAAATTTGTATGATATTAACATTATCATCCCACTGTCTGTGGCATACTGTCATCCATAAATTAGTTAGCATCTGTGTCCTAGTATTATATGTTTTACCGACTTATTCAGTTCCTAAAAATTCCGCTCCATAGAGAAAAATATATTTGAATGGTTCAGTGTGATCAAAAATTTACTAAGCATTTCTATCATAAAAATGCTATTATAAGATGCAGCTGATCTTGGCACAACCGAAAGTCGATCAGCGGTGAGATGTTTAACTAATATATCGAATGTCAATTATCGAAATAGGCTTATAATTTGAAACATTTTAGGTCAGTAAACTATGGTTGTCCTTGGATATCAAAGGTTTGGGAGATCCAAGTTAAATGCAATTGTTTAAATTGTTATAAATAATCATTGTGAGAGTTCGAATTGAATGAACTGTATTATAAATGAAGTGCACATAGATACAAAGCGAATATGTCTATCGCCGAAATAGTGGCATCCTTGCAGTTCGACGCGTCCGATTGCTTAATGGATAGACACAATTACCATATCCGTGGGAAACCGCGAGGGTCAGTCATTGTCTGTGCGGTTTCAATGGAGATATGATTTATTCGGCGATGGAATAATTCCTTCGTCATTCGGAGTCAGATAGCATCTGAATCCCTTTAAACACCATCTTATATCGGAATGGAATCTTTTACATCTACTACTTGAATCTATTGATTAGTTTCTCTAGTGATCAATCTTACTAAGGATTTAAATACGTTTAATTTATTGGTGATAAAATGAGGTGAATATTTCTGATAAGAGAGCTTCAAATGGGTTGTTTTCTGTCTATCAAGAGAATAATTTGCTTTATTTTAAAACCATTAAAATTCATTTTGGCATTTATTTTATCATGACTTATTTAGCTCTAGTTTTATGAAAATTCGTTCCCTTCTTATTGTAGTTCTAAGGATACTTTAATAGGGATTCGCTTATCTCGTGTAAAAAGCCTACAAAGATGAAGCCTTTTCACCAACGTAGGCGATTTCTCGCAACAAGGGTTTTCAGTAGTGACGTGAATGCTTTAACAAGAAACCTTTCGATGAACTAACGTCATGAAGTTATTTATAGAAATTTCTGACCAAAATTGAAGGTGGTTAGGTGCTAAACCTTTCCTGTGCAAGTTGCTATAACATTTGGTAAACTTGAAAATTTTACTACTATTGTTTTTATTGTATTATCAATAATTATTCGTGAATTTTGAAAGTCATAATCTATTATTAGTATTTTACTTGTATGGAAAATATATGTTTATTACTCAAAATATAATGTATTAGAAAGGACATCAGAATTTAAATTTCCGAATTCATTTATCTAGTTATGTATATTCAGATGTTTAATAGGTATTGTCTTCGAGGGATAGGTTCGTATCATCAATTAATATCGCGAGCATTTCCGAAAATCCTTTTCCAAGCAATTTTTAATTGTTTGATCGAACGCGCTGTACACGTCATTTCGCTTGTTAGGGTTTCCAATGCTCATTCATGCAACCTCTCCATTAATATTCTAGCAACCGCTCCTCTTGCAAATGAATCTGGGGATCCTCATTAAAATCAATTTGCCATTTATCATCCTTCACTCGCATCGAGTTGTCATCAATTAATACAACGTCTCCCTCATTATCAGCAGTGCGTTCCCAAGAGAGATCACGTTTCTAGAAAATATCCATCTTTCCGCGGTTTTTGCATTCCCATTTGCATTGATCGCTTCATTTTCTTGTCTAAAAAGCGTCGGTTGTGAAGTGCCATCGTTAGTATTTCATCTCGGTTTGTGTTTTGTCGGCGTTTGTAATCCCTAGGTTGTGCCTTGGCTTTGTTGAATGTTTTGGTAAGAGAAATTAAATATTCACTTCTTTTTCTGTGCATTCACTTTAATGATTTTAAACATTTCCTATTCATAGAAATAATAAGTTATGATTTACATTCAAACTTAAGCTACTTGTCAATAAAAAGGTGCATAAATTGCATAAATAATTATTTAAAACCCCTCAGGTTTATGTACCTAAATATAATGTTCACTACCGTAATTATTCTACTGACTACGTTTTCAATATGAAAATTAAAGACTATCTATATTCAAAAGCTCGACGTTTATTAGCTTCGAAAACCGCATATATCCTCAAAAATAGTTATTCTTTGTTTAGAACTAGCAGTTTGTGGTAGGAAAAAAATTATATACCTTACACAGGTTAACAAAATTCTCTTCGAAGATGAAAACATTTTATCATAATTAGGAGAATATTATTCTTCTCTTTAATTACTTTCAAATGCATTAAGTAATTAAAACTGGCTGGTAACACTAAATATTAAATAGCTCGCTGTGTCATTAAAACAATTAGACAATAATAATAGGTGTGGTTGCGAAGAAGAGTGCATTATTTTGGGAATGCTACTCGTAGAGAGGTCATTGAACTATGCGAGAGGTAATAAATATTAGTAATGTGGAGAACGCGTGGTCATATTCACCAGTTTGTGCTCGTTATAGCTCCATAAAATGTATCCACGTGAGGTACTAAATGCAAGTGAAATAGTATCTGCGGAAATTGTTTCCCTTTATTGCTGAATACTTCCGTACATCATGTAGCAAAAGCCGCGAAATTCATTATAGAAATATAAAAATATTGTGTGCACCTATGGAAGAGATTGGTATTATCCGGAGTCTCACTTGTCTCTTTTAAAATTTATTGCCATTTCGATAAAATGTATTAACTTTTAGTTTGGCGAATGATGTAGATTTAATATTTTAGTTATTTTATACACACAAAATATTCGTGAATGGGAAGTTTGCCTCTACAAAAATGTTTTTAAATTTTATAATGATTCTTATTCATTCGGTATCAATGAGTTTATTTCATCTGTTCTCAAATCGTTTTCTGAAGGTTTTTATAAATTAAATTTTTTTCATAAGTATAAATTATATCAAAAATTTAACATTTTTCTTAAATCAAAACTCACTTGGCTATGTATGTTTATTAATGCGGAAGGATATATTTTTAAACTTCAAATGATGTCAGGAAATAATTGAACCTATTTAAATACTTATTCTAAATTATATGCCAGCAATTTTAGGATGTATATCTCAAGATTTATAAGGTTTAGCAATATTACAAAGCTGAATGAAAATAGATGAGAAAACTTAAAACAAGGAAATACAATAGAAATAACGTTTTATCGGAAATATTTTTATGTTCATAATCTCGCTTCACAAGAAACATTTGGCCATAGTTATTCTGCGCTCCGATATATCTCACAGTCACGGATGTAGGGCATCTGCAGTATTTTTCCTTGTAGTGGCTTAGACATTTACAAGACATCCTTTTGAAAGCATTATTTTTCTGAGAAGACCGAAATAATTCATATTCGGATTAATTTCGTATACTAATTCTTTCATATAGAAAAAGGTAAAAATATTACAATTTTTAAATAAATATTTCAGTTTTGTGCCTTTTGAGCCCTTTTTAAATTATATTTAATGTGAATAAACCTTTGTTTGAGTTATTCAGTAACATATTTTTATTTTGTAATTACGAAATAAGAGGAAATGTACTTTAACCGATGCTAAGCTTGAGTCTGCTTCTAATCCCACTCTTGCATTCTAAACTCGCTTCCAATGTCTCCCTTATTTTCCTGAAGAAAAATCGCTTCAACTCCTCGCAGTGACCCAGTAACTGCGACGAATGATACTCCAACTTTTCCCTTACAGGCCCTCGTGCAATAGAAGACGAGGACGCGTAAAAAAAACCTCGTATTCTGCTTAAAAATTGGGACTTGTACCCACTGTCTCTTGACTCCTCTGGAATTTCATCTCCTTCCCTTAAGTTACCAATTGAACTCCCACTCAACGCTTTTGGACCTTCGTTTTGTTTTTCGAGATGGTCTTGTTTCTCTCCACGAAGTGTGAGAAATGGTCGAGAGCCTCTCCTCCCATCCTTTCTCTCGAAAAGAAAATGGATGCCTAATTCGTGTCCGAGTATTTTATCACCGAATCCCCAACGTCTTTTGGTATTCCCCGAATACTCGAAATCTCTTCGTATATATGCCAATTAATCCAGTTCTTTTCTCTTCCTAGGAAAATCTCCTCCGGAGGTGTTCTTATTGTTCTCTTCGCAATTATCATGCAGCGGGAATAGGATTTCCCTCCGAACTTTCTTTCCGAGTGGATTCCCCTCGTGTTCTCTATTCCGTCTTCGTTTATTTCCCGATTACGAAAAAGCTAGTCTTTTAGAATCGGGATTATTTCAGTTTTTCTCGTAGTTAGAAATTAGAGGAAATATTCTGCTATTTTTTCTCCTTTATTTGAATATTTCTACTCCCTTAGAGAGGAAATGAGGTCAAATTTGTTAAAACGTTAAGCGAAGCACGAAGTTTAAACTAGTATGCATTCCTTCGTCTAGTGTTGGAAATACGATAGTAGGTTGAAGAGAAAAATCATTAATGTGATTATTATTCATGATTATTTATAATTTGTTTAATACATCTTGGTATTATTTTCACCTTGTGATATGGAATTCTGTTTCGTTAACGTTTTAGTTTTATTTTACTTATTTTAATGAAATAGTAATTTTAGAAAATACATAAATGTTAACCACTCAAATATATGAACTCGTATAGGTTTTAGTTAATATTTGGTAAATCGTTAGGTTTCTCATACTCGGAAAAATTTGAAGAACATTCTTTCAGTTAATTTACCTTAATTTCGACGTGGAATAATAGCTACCGTATACGTACATTACGACGTATTTTTATTATTTGTCTTTGGCCGTTTGAGAAATTTTCATGGTATCTCCATTAAATACGGTTCACTTTAAAGTGATATTGAAATCCAATCTGGTTTCGATCTCAAAGCGAACCAACTAACATACTTTGATGCGGTATTTCTATAAACATAAACTTTAAGGACGTCCAATTACACTTCAAGACCGTTATCCAATTAATAGAACAAGGCTGAAACGCAGTTAAGCCGAAATGCAGCCCCGTTTATCGAGAGTAAGGAACGCTCCATGTTTACGGTGGCCCTCTAATTTACCGCAGAGATAATGTACTCCATTTATTTGCCTTCTGAGCAAGTGTAATAAAATTAAACCCGGAAAATTAGGTCAAACTAGATGAGAATGCAATGAATGCATTCAAATTAGGGTAAATATAGAGAAATTCCCTTAACTTCCATTAAATATACAAGTAGTATTTTTTAGTATATTATTTTAGAGGAGTTCAAATTGTAGTTGGTTTCCATATTGCCTTCCTTTTAGAAGGCAGTTTTTCTGTTTCCCACGTACAAGCAGTGGTGTATTTTTAGAAGCAGGGAAATGAAGAGGTCTTCTGCAATTATCTAGATCTACATTTTATGGTAAAGCTAAATGAATTTTCAGTAGGTTAAGAGCAGTTTTATCTTCTAAATTCCAGGTCTTATATGAACTAAACAATTTATTCTGGTTGCATTTCTTAATCATGTTTGCGGAATATCGTTTTTTCAGTTCAGTTCAGAGTTGTTTTTCTTTATTGTTTATCAGAATACACTTTTTAGTATATATATATATATATTTTTTCATCATTAGATTTTTATCTCAACGGAATGTTAATAATCAATGCGACGTATTTATAAATTGCTGTCAAATTATTTCACTTTGTTGTGGTTATTAAGGTTAACAAAAATGCTTAATTGTTTTTTAATTTACTCTTGGCTTGACAGATAACAAGCGGAATAGTTGCATATCTACCTTCCTTGACCATAAACTCCCTCCCATCGGTATGAAATCTGGTTAATTATTGATTTTCTTCTATTATGTTGCAATTTTACATGGTATTATATTTAATTTAGGAAGAAATATGCGTATTGATGGAATGGAGCATTTCTTTGCTTCTAATGCAAATTGCAAGGATTCTCATTCTCGCAAACACTGTTTGAATACTTTAATTTAGTGCGTTACGAAATGGAATATTTTACAATTGTAATCTGTCACTTTTAGAACTATGATAAATAATTATAGTTTTTTCTTATATTATTAAAATTTTCAATACTTCCACTTAAACTATGTATCTTGAGTTTCAATGATATGGATCTAAATGATCGAAGACGGGACTTCTCAGCAACATTAGAAGTTTATTCATTATTTATTCTCATGGCAACAACTTTGAGCACGCTGCATGGATCAAGATACGGTGGCAAGCCATAAATCAGCCGCGGGGCGTGCACGTCTTCAGATGCTCGTGAACACGCGATAATCCTAAGGCGAGAGAGCGTAAAATGGGATGGTTAAAAACGCTAAAGAATTCATCTCTTGCTTATCATATCCCCACTCCCCCCTCGCAAAGGGTAACCGCAACGAGAAGGCTTTAGAATGAAGTGTCTCACGACTTTTCATCGTCCCTCTTTAAGAACCCTTTTCCCGGAAATCCCCGCCTTCTCAGAAACCACACACTCGCGTATCCAAAGGCCATTACACACTTTTGTAGGCTTTATAATGATCCCTCCATATTTAATGCCGCTGGAAGGAGGTCTGCCACCATCAGTAAATGGCTCCAAGGGTTTTGCTACAGTCGTCTTCTTATTGAAGTAAGACTGCTCGATTATGTCTCTTTGAGCATTCAAACTATCCAATCCGCGTTTCCTAGTAGAACGTTTGGCAACGAAATTTCTTCTTTGCTGTGTTCTTTTTGCCTCTTGCAATTGCTAAAAAAGGCTCATGAGGGCTGAAGAGTGAGGTATCTTTGGTGAGATGGAGCTTATATGATTCGAGACATCATGCAGTAAATTCTTCCTTTTTCGAAGTTCTTTAAATAAAGTTTTTCTTAAATTTCTTATTAATCATCCAAAGATTCATTTTAATAAAATTTACAGTTAATAACCGAATGAAAATATCCAACCTTTTTTTCGGAACATGATCGATTATTATAATTTATTTTCAATACTTTTATTTTTGCTTTTTATTAAGATTGCTTTCATAAACACAAAAAATCTTCAACTAGTATATTTCTACAACCAAAGAAATACAGAACGTCAGAAGTTTTCGATTTTAGAACTGTATGTCTCTCATGTAGAGATATATAAAGAAATTGATTGTTTCTTGTCTAGCCGAAAGATAATCAGAGTAACAGACTAAGATTTCTTGGCTTTCCTAGACAACAGAATAATTAAGTTAAATGTATGTAGGTAGTATTTATTGAGAAAAAGAGAGGACGCGTTAACCCCTGCATCCGACTTTTTGGCGCTGTATCAAATCATACTTTCCTCACATCAATCTTCATATAAACCCCCATTGAAGTTCCGCTCCATAATACAACGTTCCGTGTCATTTAGCCGCACCAGAATTATATTCATTAGGTCGGGACTTTTCAATTAAAGAGCGGATCTTCGGCGACTAAGCCCCTTAAGCTTTTGTTGGCTAATTAAAGTGAGGGGTTGGCAAAAATCGGCACAGTTTTCTGGAGGCAAGTATCAAAGAAATTGGTCGGAGATTACGCGAGATTAGGGAAGGTTGTGTAGGAGGGAATGCTTTGTGGTTAAGTCGAAAAGGGTTGAGGAGGACTAGATCTCGAGGCGGTTTTCTCAGAGGTTCGTGAAAAGGGTCGATAGACGGAAGTGGGTGAAATTTCGGGGATGTAATCGGTATTTGGGACCGAAAAAGGCCTAATCCCTATGATTCATTTTGCTCGCTTTGTTTTATCACCACATCTCCGGCGGAAGCTGAGATTGGAAGCGGTTCTGGGAATCCTTTCGTAAATAGTCTTCGAAGTCAGCGGTTCTATCCCTATACGCGTCTGAGCACAACATAAAAATGCATGAAATATTGTGCAAAAAATTCTTGATATAAAGAGAGAAAAATCCATTATGAGAGAAATATATCGACTAGAATCCAAACCAATGATATAACTCTCCAAGAAGTAGTTCATCTGTAAAAGCAGTGCTCTCGAGGATTATGTAAGGCGTAGCATATTTCCCTTCCGGTGATAGAGAATACATCTATCGTTGTTTGTAGTCATTTTATTTCCCTCATTGTGTTTTATAGTATTCTTCGTAGTATTCTTTAGAAGGCGATTGATTTTTTAATCCAACTTTCAGTGCCTCAGACTGGAGGGAATGGATTTAGAGTCTACATTGATTAAATACCTACTTAAAGAACAGATTTTTAAGTATAACCTCTCGCTATTTAATTTTCCTTTGTATTAATTATGGGTTTTTATTCAAAAATCTTAGAATAAAGTTACTCTTTAGAGTGTGCGAGATTCTTTAAAATACTTTAAACACTATACTCACTATCAAATCACAGTCATGTCAACAGAATTGTATGTTCTTACAAACCTTGTTAATTAAGGTCTACGTATAACATACAAAAAATGAACCCTAATATATGATATTTTTCCGCCAGGTCGTTTCCTCAAATTATGTTCTTAAGGAATTAGGCATAAAATAAATTTTCTTTATTGGCTCATCTGGTAATCAATACCTTTATTATACAATTCTCATCGGAGAATAATTATTGTATTGTATTATAAGTGTCAGTGAGCAAGGAATTGGTACTATTTGCTTTCCTCCTAGCTGACTAAGAATTCCACTTCTCATCTCAATGAACAGCCATTTCTAGCGAATTTAATGGACACCCTTCGTCTACTCTGCAAATCCTTATCTAATTGGTGATCTTTATTCAAAGCATTCGAACCGGTCAAGGCGTTTGGGTCGAATTACACCTCAGTGAGCTTTAATGCACCTGAAATTCACGGTTCTGATGCCAATGTCATTGAACTCCGTTCCCGCTGCTCTGCAAAGTCCCCGTTCAAAAGTGGGATATCGATGGACTTACAAACTCCTCCCATTTCGTTTACCCTTTGACTGCTAATTGAATTAGGGTCTCTTCCTTACATCTGACGAAGGAAAAGTCCACTAATTTAATTCGCCCTTTTATCCCATTCGAATTCTTGCAAAATTCCTCCAACTCATTTAATGCTGTTTTCTCCGACTCTTTTCGCTCGTAAATGTTTACGAGTGATTTAATACGGAGAACACATCAGAGTCTAATCGAGTCTTTTTCGCTTTTTCTCTAGTTGGCATCAATTGGCTCCGTGGCTCTGATTGTGTAGTTGATTACGTCTAGAGCGTGATTTGGTTTACGTTTGTGTACCACTTGTCACCGAGTACTGTATGAAACTACTACTTAGATTAAGAGACTTAAGCACTCCAATGACTGAAGTAAATGACCCAAAAGGTTTATTTTTTCACTATATTTAATTATCTTTTATTAGAGTGTTCCATAATTGCTATCGTATTTCTATATGGAAGTAATTAACATAGATTGTTTTATCATCTAAACTTTGCTGTGAGCAAGTTTGATCGCAGAAATCCACCGGTTAATTCTTCAATATTCAATTCACAAGAGCAATAATTCCTGGGTTAGGCATTAATGATTGAATAGTTCTTTTTTCTAGATGATTCTGAGTAAAGGATGAAGTGAAATCAATATGAGAAGGCGTGACTTCGTGGAATGCCATAGTAATAAAAACATCTTCTGGTATAGAAGACGTAGTTTTATATTACGAAACCTGTCGCGAATGTACCAATTTTTCTGTGGAAATTTACAAAGTTGTTTTTATTATTAAGGATGAAGTGATCGATCTATTCTATTTTGTAACAATTTTGATTAAATTACAGATTTAGATTATAATTTTTATTAAAATTTGGAATGAAAACCCTTAGTTCATCAAAGCTTTTCATAGCAGTAGAAACAGAATTAGAAAATGTTTAATCTTCGAACAAATCCCGTTATCTATGAAACTCAAACGTGAATGAAATTTTCGAGTATATCTAAAAAGATTTATTATGAATGAAGTGGCTCTCTTTCTTGGAATATAGAAAATCCAGAAATGGGTTCATGCGAATTCAGATACGGGGAAGTGGCATTTTATAGGCCGACCTATTTCCTATTTTCCACTTTTTCTACGATTTTTCCATGCAACAGATTACGACACCCCACGCTCGAACGTGATGCTTCCAGGCAATCGGAAAAGTGGTCAATCTTCCCACGCCAAAGCAGAGGCAATTTTCTCATCCACCATACCCAGGTGCAAGTCTTTGCTTGGAAACGGAGGAGTTATTTATCTGCCCTTATGTTGTGTTTCCCAAAAAGGCGTGGATAAATCTGTGGTGCAAGAATAGTCGTTGGAAGAAGATGGGTTGGCGGATCCAATGTTGAGGCTACATTATGTTGGAGTAACGAGCAAGATTTTAATTCAGTTTATTTTGTTGCGAGTCCACTTAAGGAGTGTTCAAACATCAAATCAAATACATATAAGTACGAGTACAAAGTGTAGGGAAACAGTCCATTCAATTGTTCAAAGCATTTCAACACGAATTATTTAATAAAGATAAATTATTTCAGTTATTTACAATTTATTCATATTTTTTATCACAAGTATACTATTGTAGATATGGATTGAAGTATTTCAGGAATATTATCAGATGTTGGAGCTAGTAAAGGAATCATGCTGTTGATAGTTTTTCACAATAAAGTGGAATATATGTTTTTCTTCGATATGATACGTAACATTTTATTGTATGTAATGGTTTTATCTATTTTGACATTAAATATTTTAATACAATATAATGAAAATGTTCGTGAAGTTTTTAATTGGCTCTACGATAACTGCCTTTTATCTTTCTGGCATTCTACTGGTAAAGTGGTTATTAAATGACGAAATGAAACTGATTCTAGGAAACAACTGACTTTTTGTACTAGCGTCTTTCCAAGTTAAAAAAGGTCCGATGCATATAATTATACGAGGCAGTTGTCTTCCATTCTTCGTCATTCGCCTTATCCTTGCCTTGAGCTTTTCAAGCGTGTCGTGACGTCTTCTCTCTGTTTACGCACTCATGGTTTCATGTCTCATACACCTCGTTATGCCGCAATGTACACCTTGTCCTTGCGAGAGAGTGCACGGATTGGATTACTTTACCTCAAGGTTTCTGTCGGACGGATATCCGTTCCTCCACGTCCATATAAAAAGGTGCAATTCGTCACAAAATTTCTGTCTTTAAAACATTTTCGTTGTAACTGGTTTCTATGATAAATGTTCTCCCGTAATGTGTTTATCCATATTTATCGAGAAAAGTCCTGTTATCCTATATTTTTCTTTTCAAACATGCAATTGTAATGTGGTTTTAAACCTTAGATTCATCTGTTCATGGAAAAATATATGATGTATCGTATATAAGTTGAGTAATTTTTCATATAAAAAGATGCGGCTTGTAAACCACAATTAAAATTGACTGTGTAATAACTATAAAAAATTCATTTTGAGGAAATCAGATACTGTCAATGAAATTATATTTAAACTAAGGAACCGAACTGATACTTTGAGAAGTTACATTTTCCAGCTTAAAGATATAAATATTATTGTATGAAAGAGCTCCATCAGGAAAACAACTACTGGCAAAATTTTTAATAGGAAGAGCGCGTCTTTGTTTCTATCGCCTTAAGGTTAGTCCACCCGCTTTACAAATTGTGTTGCAATTTGCCTAACTCTAAGGACCTAAGTTAGAAAATAAATTTTGTTTGTAGTCTTCGCATATATCGTATTTTTTCGATTCCGATTTGTTTCTGTTGCACTCCATTTGATTATTTGATTTATATGATGTTATGTAGGCTCCGATGGACGAATCGCTCATAATCTCTAGGTCTCAGGTTCGAGTCCCGTGGATCGGATTTTGCCTATCTGGGATGATATGTGCTTGTAAACATATCATCCCAGGAAAATGTATTTATGTATGAAATATTTTATGAATTACTTTCCATTATAATATCCGGAGTATATGTATCTATCATAGATTTTTTCTGTTCTTAATAATTCTTTATTACAGCTCCGTTTTAAGTTTTAATTTTAACTTCCAATCGTTTCTGTCTGATTGTACATATCATAATGATTTGGTATCCTTGCATTGATATAATTCTATTCAATTTTTACGTGCACAATTTTAATTTACATATAATTTTTTGAATAGATCGCTCATAATTTATACATTTTCTTTAACCATATCTTTCCTTTTCAGGTAAGTGTCTAACTCAGTGCTTCTATAGCTGCCATATAATTACTGAATCGGTGAGTTTTCTTAGCTCGATAATGTTTCATTTATATCATATTAAAAGCAATCTATTGCTACAGGTTAACCAAGGTCTGCCGTGCAGCCTAGTCAAGCTTATGTTTAATTTCCACTCGAGGAATTCATAGTCTCTATTATGGCTTAAAACATTCTGAGAGTTTTATGAAAATTCTTTGTGTAGTTTCAAAAATATTGATATTTTTTTAACGTTAACATAGTAAATTATTTAATTTAATACAACCGAACAAAATAAAAAAGGGAATGATTGCGTTTATTAAATTTCAGCTAAGTTGAATTATTCCTTATCCCTTGTTAGGACAAGATATCTTTAAATCTGTTCTCATTCTTCATTCCTTGGTCTCCCATAAAAAAAAATTTTTGATTTTATGTAGAAACCCAATGCACTTTTTTTGATTCTGTCCCTACGTAGATTTCCATTATTGAAATGTTAGAAATAGTTTCTTGTGGATATTTGTTGTTTGTTACTCGTTGAAATTCTTTTGAGGTGTGGTCATATCTTTCTCAGCCCATTCCAAGTACTTGTTTATCGTCGGTATCTTCAGACGCATTGCTCTCCATTCGTTCTCGTCGTTTCCATCGATAAATGATCGACATGTAATGGACTGTAAATCGACCACGTTATTGTCCGCAGCTGTCATTCCAGAAGAGGCCGTCAGATGAGCAGCTATCACGCAATGATCATGTGACCATTCTTCGACGATATTTCAATGATCTTGTTGCCGTCTTCTTCCTGCACAGTATTCTGATTCATTTTTTTACTATATTTTTGGGTATTTTTACCTTTTATGTTTTCAGTACTGTTATTATAGAAATATAGATAAAAATTCGACGACCGAACATAATATAAGAATTAAATTTATTCATTAAATATTATATATTTAACAATGTTCGTAATGTTCGTAAATATGTTAACATAGTTAGGTCACTGACCAGGTCCTAACCATTGAGAAAATGAATAAAATTGCAATAGAGTCGTAATGTTTTACTGTAGTTCATACTTAGGTTTTATGTACATGAACCATTGTTTTGCAGCACAGTAACTAGTTTATGTAAGCGTACTACACAAGCACATCGCTCTAATATCTAATTCGTCTTTATACCTGCGTTGATTATTCTCTTCTCTTTAATAAGGTTGAATTTGTATTCTTGTGCTCTGTACATTTATCTTTGCTCCAGTTTTCTAAGAATTTAATATATTTCACATATCTGTGATATAAATACTGTCACGATAGTTGGGTTTATTAGGCAAACATTTCCGTTTGTTTTATTCCGAAGTTGGCAAGTGGTTACCATTCGACTTTAATTTCGTTGGAATGAAGTCCTTCTAGAGTTTATGACCTTTAATTGAAACCCATCCCAAACCGTATAAGTTGCTAGAGAGAGAACGTAAACTAGCGCACGTACGGGAAGCATAAGTAAATACAAGGTTTAGTTACTCAAAGTTCAAAGGTTATTCGAGCCTCGGTAAGATTTAAGGTGCAACATTTACTCATTTAGAGAGTCTCGCATCACTGCCCGTCCATTGTTTCTCTATTCGTGCTCTCTGTATTATTTTAAGATTTTTCGTTTTTAAAACAGTTATTATTTAAAATAAAATTCACATTTATGATAGAATCTCAGGACCTATTAAAAATAAATTTCAAAGAATGTTTAGTTGATTTGGAAATCATACGATTACTCATAATTAAGGTATCCATAGGGTTAATCACAATTATTCCATATTTACTGAAATCGTATATGGTAGCCAATGAGCACGTTTGTTTTCTTCCGCATCCAAATATAAACGAGAGGATTTGTGCAATCGGGAGGCCTAAAATGCTCAATGGAAGAGAATCTCTTTCTGCATGGTGACGTCATTCAGTAGAAAATGGTGATTTCGTCGAATGGAAATGTGGAGTCGTCACTGAGGTCGACAGTTGAATATTGAAAGAGGAGCGTGGGTGACTGAAACAATAAGAGGATGCCGAGGAAAGATGCAAACGAGTTTTTCTTCCATCTCAAATATCGGTTTTTTGTCTGTAAATTCTACAGGAATATATCATTTTATATTTAGCATCGCATTTAAATGTAGCGTTTTGGAGATGGATGGAGTAAATAGCGTCTTTAAAACTTCGAGGAATTCCATTCCACTTTTTCAAAACAGAGATATTCAATCGCATTATAATTATTAGCTTTTGAAGTAGTCTTAGGATTGAATGGTAATATAAGTTGTTGAAGTATTTCAAATGCAATTTCAACTCTTAGCGGTTCATTATTTTATTGCATTATTATTACATCAATCCGAAAGTATTCACAAATTGATAGTTCTTCCTTTATAGCTTACCGGATATTTTATTTAATCGTATAGGTTTTATGTTCTACTCCATTAAATTCTAAATACTTTATTATTTTCGAAATGCTTGTAACTCAAGGATTTTTGTATTTGAATAGATTTTTGAATTCGTGAAAACTTTTTATTCATAAAATTTAATGGAAGGAATCGAAGTTTTACTACTTGTAACATAAAATCTCAGAGATATCTTTCCTACTTGATGGAATTTTTTCATATTTTTATTTGTTTTTTTCGCATATGAAAGAATTCCGAACTGGAGTAAAACATTATATAACATTAAAGTTATTCTCACTATTTGAAGTCGTATTTTATAGGTTATTAAGAGAGATGTTTATTATTCATTCTAGCATGGATATAAAACGTGCTAGCTTATAGTCTCCATTATACGCTTAATACATATAAACATAAAGATAAACTTAACTTCCTGCTTTATGATTCGGCACTAAAAGGGATATCATTTGAGGAAAATTTGCTGTATTTGGAAAATGTTAGTGTAGTTTTGTAAATCTTTCCTTCGTAATCTTTCAGTAGAGTAATCAAATTCTCGGAGATATTTCATGGTCCTTTGATTTTTTTCCTAGGGAACATCCTGTGCAATATTTCTGTCTTTGTGTACCAATTTAGTTACGGATAAAAATTAGCTATATTATTCAAACTTATTCTATGTATAAGTTTTGTGTTAGTGAAAAATCACTCCTTTTTCTCTACCAGGAGAAGTTTAAAGATATGGACATGTGACATGATTACATACCCATGTTTTACAAAAGCAAGTAATTTTATATCTCATTAGGTTAAAGTAATAATTTTGGAATATATATTGATTTATCCTTCTTATCTTCCGTAAGTTCTTTATTCGTTCTAATCATGAACTATTTTACTGCACTATTTCATTTTCAGCTATATTCAGTCATTTATATGGGCATTCAGGGAATAATGGAATGATCGCTGAATTTATCTCAGTAACAGACAGCCTTTCCTCAACTATTCTAAGGAAGAGGCTCATTCGATCGTAATTCAGGAGCCTCACCTTTTAGATAGACCTTTAATACACCAATTTCGGTTGTTCATATTTCTTCCATTGGAAACGTTTTTGCGGATGGAAAAATCGCTCATCTTTGGGCGGATTCTTATCACGTGCGAAGGAAAATGCTTCGATGGATTGCGAGATGGAGTCCCTTTCGAGGTTTGTTCTCCCGTAAGGATGCATGCTCGAATGGCGGTCGATGTCTTTCAGAAGATGCACAAGTGGGGTCAACAGCGAATGGCTTTCGTAGTGAATGCGGCCTTTCTGTCCACAAACTCCTCATTGAGACATCTCAATGCTTTTGTTTGATTCCGTAATGTCTGAAAGGGAATGAGAAAGAGTGACTTGGGAATTGGAGATATTTTTACATGGAATTAATTAGAATAGGCTATCAACATTTTAAACTCTACTTTTGCGTACCGTGTGGAGAAATATTTTGGGTCTAGTTAACCATGTTTAGGAAGCATTACATCAACTACAAGTTGTCAAGTGTTTTAAACTATTAGGTATAAATATAGTATCGCATCGCATTAGTTGATAAAGTTACGCTCTTTGAAGAGAGTAACGTTTATCAACAACACTCATTTAAGTTAATAAAAATGAGAATTAAAGTCCCATTGAACAATAAGTGATGTTCATTCACCACGAAAGATACTAAAACCGAAAGTAAAGAGCAAATTTATGAGTTGTATTCGATGTGGAAAATTAAATGGAATATTATATTTAATTAGATGTACTACAGTAAAGGGAAGAATAATAGATTGGGTACTTCGGAGTTGCTAGCAAAGTAGTTTCGGTCTATATCGCTTGCTCATTATTCTTTAGTTTCAAAATACTTCTAAATAAAATCCATGATCAAAATATATCCAAAAATACTCTTAATTGAAACTAATTAGAGCTGCATTGATTACTCCCTATAGTGTTTTTCTACTTAATTATCTTTAATACAATCTCCGCAGTATTTTGCTGAAAGCTTGGAATTGAATAGAATTTTAAATAGTTTTTAACTTTCACAATTTAAATTTTTGATTTTAGGGATAATATCTTTTGAAACTTTATTGTCGATATCAAATCAACGATCCGAATATTTCCCATTGCGAGGTATCCACGAGGGCGTTTCGAAGGAATGAGGATGATAAAGATGCTTCGAAGATTGATTCGAGAGAAGAGTCCTTTGGGAGGCCGAATATTTCACAGCGAAAGGGAAACACGCTTTGTCATAGAGAGGCGAAGGACGTTCAGAAAAAGGACTGATTGAGTTGGCTGATCAAATGTAGCGAAGTATATGCGTCTTGTTTAGGTGGAGAAGAAAAACGTGTATCCCAATCACGTGGAAGGTTTTTATTCTTTTTTGAAAGAAATACGCTTTGTGTTCTTCTGTATCAAAATTTGGATTTTTAAGCATAGAACTAACACTTGGAGTTTAACTGCTTTTGGCTGTAAGCGGTCGAAATTAATGAAAGATTACGTATAGTGTAAATGGAAGTAATTTTTTTGAAGAAATTAGGATTATAAGACGGACACTTACCTTATAGTTGCATTTATTGACCAAAATGAGAGCAAATGTTGCAATATGAATTTTTTATATCTTATTTAAGCTATTACATACCGCTTTTTAATAGAAATGATGATTGTCGCACGTGAATTTTATTCAAGGAAATCATATTATCATCGTTTCTTTAAATCAAAATTCATAGCTTTTCATTTCATTGTTTGACTTCACTTTATACTGTGTCGTAAATTGTTGAAGTTTATCGGTGTGCGATTTATGCTTTTTATCTTTATCATTATTGAAAGCGTGTTGTTAGAAGTAGGGAATATGGCAAATAAATGTTGTTGAATTATGATGAAATTCTTGTCTACATTAAAATACCACATTTAAAAATGTAGCTGATAATAAATTTGAACGCATTTTTCGGACAATTTCACCTCATTTACGCCTAAAGGATAGAGATTAGCACAATTTTTGGTTAAACTTAAGGGCCCCTGATGTTAGATTTTAAAACCGAATTTTTCTCCGTACCGGGAATTTCCGTCAGACCTTTTCCAAATCAATTCTACATTTAGAATCATCCACGGCGCACAGTATTACAGTTACTACAACTTATACCTTGTTCCTTATGTCCATACTGTAATTTTTATAATAGACATGTTAAAAATACCATTGAATCTCAAATATTTTTACACGAATAAAAATGAGGTGAAACTGTCTCAACTCAACTCAACCCAGTGATTGAGAAGATCCATCTTTCCTTTTCAATACAGAATTCTTCTCTCGTGGGTTATTTTTGGAATGATTTTCGACACGCGCGTGCTGAACGCATACCAGATTGCGTGGGAAAGAGACCTGTTGCATCGTGTTTTTATGTCAGTTTGCCTCATGGATTTTTGTATGTTATCTTTTTTATGTTCGGTCAGCCCCTCACGCCAAAGCCCTTCGTCATTTTCTCTATATTCAGAGACGTCTTATAGCCTTACATTTAAAAGGCTTTTGTGCTCTTATAAAAACGGATTTAGTGTAAGACGTACATCATTACGTAATTCGAGTCGGAGATAATTCTATTTCAATATCAAAAACTTTAAGAGCCATATATTCTATGTATGGTCTGCATTATATATGTATGTATTTGAATGTATTACATTTAAAGGAGAATTATAATAGCAACATTTGTGGCATGAGACTTTAAAATTAAAAGTATTTCATAATAGAGTTTTAAGGTAAATAACTTTCTTTTATATAATATAAAAACTTTTATCTCATCTGGTGTTTATTATAAGATTCTCTTAGTGCATTTATTAATGTATGGACAATTATTTTTTATTATTAATTTTTAATTCTGCTTCAATTAGTTAGAGTTGATAATATTGTTTTAAACATCATTTCTTTTATTTATTTCCATTTTTTTCTCTATCAAGTTGCATTTGTATGTTTGTAAACAAGCAGTGAGAGCAGCACCTCGTATTACGTAAATACGCTCGTGTCAACGCACTTAGGACGGCTGTGACTTGGTCTTCTTGAAATTCCTCGGACCTGTTGCGAAACATCTCCCTCTTATTGCATCTGAAACAAGCAAAAGCATCTTTCCATTTCCTCAACTTCGCGTCACTCGGATGCTTTTACGGTGTCTTTTTATCTTCACACGTTGCGTCTCATACCATCAACTCCACTCAGAGGACGGAATCCCACTTTGGCGAAGGCTCCTCCGCTATTTTGTGACTTTCGGAAAATGGAAAACAAAAAACTTGTATTTTAGAAAGAATGTGTCGAGACCATACCGATGTGCATGATTGGCGTGTTCAAAATGGTCTTTGCTTCCTAATAATATTTCTTACGTAAGTTAAGATTACCTTTATTCGTGATTAGAATCTTCAAATAGCAACTCTTAGTGAAAAGGAACATTTTCAGTGCCTCAGACGATTTTTATAGAAATTTAACAAATAAAATAATTGAAAGATAGGATTAGTTATTCTTTGAAATTTGCCCGAAACAAAGATTTTTATTTAGATAAAAATTTTGTGTTATATTTTATTTCTTATTCAAACTATCTTGTGATAAATGAAAATCAGATTATTCTTTTAAATAGTATTTCATATTTATCTAAAAGATATTAGCCTTAACATGTTGATTCCATCGAACGTCATAATTAAGCTGTCTAATTGACTTAATAAGTTATCTCTCCCAATCATTCTATTTTCGAAGTACATTCACAAATTCATGAATGTTCATATTACACTAAACTGGTGAATTGTTCATAATCTGTTCATACATCTGTTTCTTCTCCTTTTATTTGAAATATATTTTTTCGACTTATGAGTTTCATAGAAATCTCTTTAAAACTTCCACTGTATAAATTTGATAGTATGAATAAATAGTATAAATATTTGCTCTGTTTAGTGATTTGTCATAGTGAAATATTTCAACAGATGTGCCAATGGTTTTTAACATCAACTGAGTAGTGCTAAATTGCTAGGTTAGTGGTATTCTCTAAATATGTTTCTTCTCTATTAAGTCTTGATATATTCTTTTACAATCTGCTAATGAACTCGTCCATTGATGAAAAGAGTCAAGCTTTGGACATAAAGAATACGAAAGGAGATGTTGGAAAGGGAAAACAATAAATAATACTTCATTCGAGGCATTACGCTTTAACGGTCGAACAACTGTCCTCTTGAAAATGGAGCTCATGTCTTTGGTCGCTTTCCTTTGAAAGGAACATCTGCCTTCTCTCCGACAGAACCATGGGATACATTACTTGAAAAGGCTTAACAGATGTCCCTCCTATCATCCCTGCCTCTATTCCATGTCTATACAATACTTGGATACTCCTATAAGATTCCAATCATTTTAGTCACAAAACAATTAAGTAGTTATAATTATAAGACATAAGTTTGAATATAACGCATCCCTACAAGTATTAATAATCGATTCTTTTTAAATGTAAAATGTAGAATTGCAAATTTTTTATATTGTTAAAATTATACTTATTAGTGTAGAATATTTGAATTGTTTAATGATTTAAGTTCAATGTAGCCACCATAGGGTAACGGTATGTATCGTTTATTTTTATATGCTTCGTAAAATGATTTCAACTGTTAATTTAGATAAATCTCACCAATATGTAGTACATACGCTATCATCATAAGTACGTCTTGTAGATCCAAATTGATACTCATTTGTTTTAAGAACTAAGAATGATATCATAAGTGTAAAAGATATCTATCTATTACACCTTTATTTTTTACGGGATTAATTATTGATTTTATGATTGAACAGATTGTTTTGAAAAAAAATTTGTCATTTTTGAAAAAGTATTATCATATTAACTGCTAAGTAACTTCCATCCTCGATTATATAAATATAAAATTATTAATTTCAATTATAAATTAAATATAATTAGTATAAATGAAATCACCGCTCGGTAAAAAATATGTTAAGAAAAATTCTTGGAATGTTGGAAAATATATTTAAACTCAGGCAAGGAACTACTGAGTTTCCGCTTTTAACTGTAGGAATCCGCCAGAATTAAAGCTATTGAGTCCTTCGTTAGATTCATACAAAGTATGCATCTAAGTTGATGAATATTCATATTTCAAATATACATTTCCTTTGGTGCACTATGGATAGGTAAGGTTCTCATCATGAAGTACACACTGGTTTCCAAATGCATAAATTCCTCCAAAGAGCTACCTTTCTATTTGTAGGCTTTAATAACCAGACTACCTCTTTGTAAATGGTCTTCACCTACAGAAATATTCAGGAAAGGTATTTATAATGAATATGCTCTCTCGTTTCCTAGGCGACTTTGATTCATGCTATCGGCAGCCAAATTAAGAGGCGTTAATTAACCCTTACTTTCAGTGTTTCCCTTTTTCTCATTTTCAACGGGATTTAATTCTACGAGGGCCCTCAATTTCTGCAGGACTCTCTTTTAATCTTCATTTCTTTTACTCTTTTGCTTCCGTTCGTCTGCTGTCTTGTGCTATTTCGACGGAGTTGACCCCGTTGATGATACTTCTTTTTTATCTCACTCTCCTGAAAGTTGTCTTTGATCGTTCTTCAAATACGCTCTCATGTTCGGGAATTAAAAGACTCATTCGCCACATCAAGAATTCTTTTTCCGGTTCGAAGCAATGGGATCGTATGGCATTTGGAGTGATTTTTATATTATAGGATTTGGGAGAATAATACTCTTCCTAATATTGCCTGTATATAAAATGCGGCTTCATAATCCTGGACTAGGTTTACAGTACGAGGAACTAAATTTTATTGATTTATGTCACAATATGTCCTTCATTGTATGTATTCATAAATCTCTCCGATGATTATGAACTTATAGTTTCTCTAGTTTCTTCCACAACAGGGAATAAGTGTTTGGAAGTTACAAAGTTTACATGATTGTTTATTTTGCTTACGATTTGGCTTCCTTTACACTTCTGTTTCGTTCATAAGAATCTAAGGAGACTTTCATTGAAAACCAATTACGTACGCTGTATGTATTGAATACCCCTTCCTCTGCTTACAAATAACTGTAGATTAATGAGATGCGGAAATCTTCAGACGATGGCCTTTAATGTTAAAACCTGTTGATTGCAGGGATCTCTTACTTTTTACGTCATTAGGAGTTGGAAGGGACATTCTTGAAAGGGCTCCGTGCCAACAAAAGGGGAATATTAGGGAAATCGTTGCTTAGGAAAACCGATGCCGAATCGCTGGCGACTTTATTAGTGTCTGCATTTCAAATGTGTGTCGCATGCAGTTGTGCCAATAAACTGTAGACGCATCCTAACTTGATTTAGAGAGTCTGGTTTAAGTCTGGGGCATGTCGTCCTTTAATGCAGTTTATTTGCTCTGTCTTTTTACTCATCGTAAACTTGAAGAAAAAGTAAACCTCACTACTACATGTATCAAAGGAAAGGCTATTTAGAGTAACTGTTTTTTAAATGTTCATTTTAATGAAACGCTGCATATATACACTAAAAATTAGTGTTATAAGGAGTAATTTTGGGGTAACAAAAATTTAAAGCGCGATTATTCAATAAATATTTTAACATTTATTGAAGTATCATTTTCTTCACCTTTACTTTTTACACTTTGATGTATAATTTTTGCAATACGCGGTGTGTGAAAGAACGTTTTTACTTCCTTTAACAGAAGAAATTTCAACTTTTTTGATGCAGTGAATTGGAACTATTGTTTTATAGTTCCAAATTTATTTATCGCAGCATGATGATTTTTCATTTGGGCATCAATTAAACATCAAAGTTTGTTCGAAACACTGCTCAAATAAAAGATTATATGCCTGTATTTAAAATGTCTAAATTTATATGAATTTTATAGAAAGAAGAGAGGAAGCATGGAACACTGTTTCTTTGGTTACTTCAAAAGTAAGCAGCTATCTTGTAAACTGAACCTTACGAATTACATCCCCTTTCTAATCTGACATTAATTATTCTTTCCAATGAAATGGAGACAGCAAGATGTCACCGCTTGAATGACGATACGAGCCAAGTAATTCTATCCCCCATCAAACATTTCCTTGGAAAGCACTAAAACGACCCTACGGCATACCAAGTGATGTTTTCTCAGACTGGTCCCTTTCATTTCTCTACCCTTCCAATCAACACAATCTCCAAAGAATCTGAGGAATCCGAAAGGATGCGCCGTCTTCCCCTTCAATTGTTCGCTGTTTTGCTTCTAGTTGAATGAGCTGATCCCAAAACTCGTTAATTAAAGAGAAGAGTTTCTTTGCGGATAACAAGGCATTGATTTTTTATCGATTACATTGGTTAAATGCATACTCTATCTTTTTGAGTGTCCCTTTTTTCAATTTCGTCTCTCAATAATTTCATATCATTCAATCCTTGTTTATTAAGTGCAATTTTTAATTGCATTATAAGTAATATTTTGTATTGTTTGTTTTTTTTTCAGAGAATCAACCCTTCCAAGTTTTGCTCGCATGATTTAGTAACCTTTGGAAACTTTCCGATTATTATTTTGTTGGGTGTTAAACTTGTTAAACAGTAGATTTTCTTGGATTTCCTGTTCCCTATCTTTCGCTGATGGAATACATGGATACGAAAGAGGAGATATGATCCAAATGGCGAATAAAAAGCGAAACCAGATTTTTAGAAATATAGAGTACTGCATAATGTCGGTTCATAGGCTTCTCTTTTTGCAAATATTAAGATTAACAAAATGCTTTGTTCACTTGGTAAGCGAGATAATTAATGAAACGGAAGGGGTCATATCCACTTCCGCGCCAACGGAAGTGTCCAGTTAAATCTCAGTCGCCCATTAAAGGATTATCGAGGGCCAGTTAACGGACGATTAACAAGCCATCAATGGTCACACGGGAGTCAACTGTGAGGTAACACGAGATTGTTCTGGACATAATTGTCTATTGCTAGTGCGGAAGGAAAACATTCTGCTCTTAATTCTTTCAATTATGGACATAAATATTCATTTAAATGCCCTCATAGGCTTATTGTATAGTTAAAATACGTACGGTTGTGATTTAATAGATTTTGATAGCATCTCTTTCGTCCGATGGGCTACCTTTTTGGCAGATCTGTTGGATGAATAGCATATACGGAAGGATGAGTTTCTAACCCTTATAAAGACGTATAACCATTCAACATCGTCCAATAGAGGCTGTTGAATATTCACGCGTGTCAAGGAAAGAATGAACCTTGTACGTCCCCATGAGAACGAGAGAATCGTCTTTAAGCTACCCTTAAGCTCGCCAGAGGTGAATGACCCCTAGTTAAACCCCTTCTATTGGAAGGCTCCGTATTTGCCGAAGGTTTGTTTGTCCATCGAGATTATGCGGAACGGTAGTCATTCTCGGTTGTTAGCAGGTCTTGGAAGTGTAGTGCGCACGGGTTGTGGGTGATTGGCAGCTTGACTGAGAAGGGTTAGAGCGTTTGTATCATGTTTTGAAGCGGAATTCTGATGAAAGGTATTTTTCGATTTTTGGCCGCACCAAAGAGGATTTCTGGAGCCGACAAAACATTTTGACGAAATGGAAGGCGTAAAAATGGTGGTATCGATGTTTCTGAAACGTGAGAAAATTTTCTGCTCTGATGTCCGATTTGGTGTTTTTCATATTAAAATTTTTTTATGATTTGACGGGTATTTCCCAGTACGTTTGGAAGTGTCAAGTGAGGTATAAAGTGGTTTCTATTCAAGGAATAGAAACATAGGAGCTTTAAAAACTCACAGTGATTCTTTAACACTAACTTTTATGTATCAATTAGCGAGAAATGGTGATTTGTTAATCAGATTAAGTTCATGCGAGTTATGGCTTTGAATACGTAAAGTTAAGAAAAATCATTATTAAGGACATATATGTCTAAAGAAGCACTAATTGTTTTAAATAACCGACATAATCATTAGCATTCTTAGTATTCTAAATATGAGAAGAGAGTGAATTAAGAGTGAACACGTTTTTGTGTTAAATAATCAATCATTTCAACTGTAGCTAATCATTCTATTCGGCTTTTTTAAAAATTATTTTAATTTTTTTATTCCTATTTTATGTATTTGGAATCCATGATGGAACAAAAATAGCATTATTCAGTGTAACAACCATATTTTTTAATTGTTCATTTTCCTCTTCATTAATATCTATTTTGAGGATAGAAAAAAAAATATTTCTTTAATGTAACGTATTACCGAAGCATTTTGCAACCCTGGATATTTGCAAACTCGAAAAACATCAAGTTCCTTCGCCGTTTATAGCATCCAACTATTTCTTATCAAAGTTTAATATGAATTTATCTTTCTTTGTGTTATAAATTTCCTCTTTATTTTAATTTCATTCAATATTTAATTATTTCATTTAACTTTTGTGTAATATTCTGGTTGATAGATTCTCTAACGTTAAAGTATAGAGAACAGTTAAAAGATTTAATTTCATTCAGATAAACCAATAAAACATAAACACATTCAGAATCTTAATTTAAAATATCAGTTCAATGTGAAAGCAATGCATATATTGACTGATATTATTATCAAGTTATATTTCGTACAAATTTTATTCTCGTATTTAATTTTATTTATATTATATATTTATATATATAATTATAAAATTTTATTTATTATCGTATTTAAATTTAGGCAACATTATTGTGCTCCATAGATACCACTAAATATTTACCTAGGTTCCTTTTCATTATTCCATCCTATCCAACCGCATATTTCATCTTCCCTTGAAATTAAGCCTTTTAAAGCGACGGCTTGTGTTTCCGTTAATTGAAAACATGACTGATGGGACGGAATGTAGCAGCCGAGTAAATCTTATGCGACGGCCGAAAGAGATAATTGGAAAACGATGCGCCACAGACACTTCTGGGAAACCAATTAAATTCAAGTGGAAAAAATCTCTAATCCTTCGATCGCAGGCGAACAGGGTTTGAATTTCCATCCCGCAAGTTTGCTTCTCCAAAATTCTACCGAAGTTTTTTTCCGTTTGATAAAATCCACTGGAACTCCTTAATTTGGAGTGGCAATTCGGACCTCCGGATTCCTAGAACGTGGAAACCCCATTATCACTCAAGTGTCCGTTTCGTAGCCAATCTGCAAGCAGTAGAATGTATTACGGTTCGTCTAAATGAGGCAAGTTAGGTGCAGAGTAGGGCAGCTTCCGTCTCGCGGCAGTTAAGAGCTGCATGAAACTATGCGGCAGTTCACTCCACTTTGGAAACATCGGTCGTATCCTTAGTCATTCCTTTTTTTATCTTTCCGCCTGTTAGTTGCATTTAAAGTTTTAGATTTCCTTGGTTTATAGCGAAATACGAATTTTGTTGTTGTTGTTGATGGCGTAATTTCATTATATTTCACCTTTAATTTTCTACTTAATACCTTCTTATCATAGTAACAATCCTACTTTACGATGTTACAAATATATAACTTTTCTTCGTTACTTTTATCCGTTAGACATAGAAATCGACTGGAATATTTTACTTTCAGTCAGACTCTACTTCAAAGGTTTTTATGTTTCAAAGCTTCAATTTATAATTTTCAATTTACAATTTTCAATTTACATTCTGTCGAAGTAGAAAATGTATTCTTATATGCTGATGAAAATTCGTACATCATTTTCTATCGTCTTCGATGAAAGAGTCTACATATTGACTTTCCTGTCTTCATCGATGTAAATGAACCGAACTTCCTCACCCTCTGCTCAAGTCTTTGTAAATACATTGTTTGATGTTAGATGTGTAGGTTGCGAAAAATTCCAAATCTCTCGTAGGGATTCTTTATGGTGCTGTTTTATAGGTTATAGACAGTGATCATGTAATCCTCAGCTTTTAACTTTACTACATATACATATAAGCTCTTTATGCTGTTATCAACTTCCGTTAAGTCGATTGCTACGCGTATAAATAATCTCATGAATTGGGTTTTACGTTTAATATTAAATTAAATCACAAGTATGTTCGGGAAATGGGTGATTTTTTCTCTTTATTGCGTATTTGAAACTTCCGTGCTTTAGTAATGGGTGTGCTTTGTCTCTACCCAACGATGAAGATCTATACTCCGCACTTAGCCACACTAAATCATTCGTGCAATCTCAGCGTTGCATTGAAGCCATTTCGATCTCCGTTTTGCGAATCGACGGAACCCGGAATTTCATTCGCACTTTCTTCGATAGCATTTTAATGGAATTCCCGACACTTCACCTGTCAAGGGAATTAATGAAGTGGAACGGCGATGCCTTTAGATAAGGAAATGGAAGATGTCGAAGAAATTGGGAGACATATTTGCTTCGGAAGTTAATGTGTACTCAGGGACTTACGAATGAACGGTATGAAGAAGTACTTTCCGTGCCTCACATCTGAAACAAGGTGGCTGTTCATTCTTTGTCGTGCATTTTGCTTCTGTGGCGCGAAAATAACGCTCCAAGTCTTTCGTTTAGTCTCATAGTACAAACATTCAGAATTCGTGTGTTAAATCTAAAGAAGGCAGTTATAAAAAATCAAGGATATTGGTTGTAAATTTAAGTTGTCTGAATACATATCTAAAAATAACCTTTTACGGAATGAAATTATATGAATCTGGAGATTTAATTAGTTTATAATGTAACTATTCTAATGATATATTTAAATTAAATTTAAAAATATGTTGTATGACGTTTGATTCAGAACAGAAACACTTCCAAGGCGTAAGATCTCAATAATTATTCAAATCAGAACGTCCAGTTTCATAATTTGAGAACATACATTTCTTTTAAAAAATTAATTCTTTCTAGTATTCGTTTACAAAGATATTATTATAAAATATGTTATAAATATATATTAGTCTTATTATAATGTTATAATATAATTGGTATAAACGAATACCTTATGCTATCAAATTACTCAAGCATTCAACGATTGAGTAATGCCTTGGAAGATGCATAAATCAACGGTGATCCCTTCCGCATCTTCTTACGTTCAACCTCCGAAACGCGTGCCTCAGCCTCTCTCAAAGGATTTAAGATCCGAATCTTCACACGTTCATCACTTATCTCCCCCTCAATAGACGCTCTATATCTCATATCCAACGACGCATTCCGGGCATCGAACTCCGAATTCATTAGGTGCGCGATAAAAAGGGAGCGTTTCTTTTATTTACGAGTGACGCAAGGAGGTTGTTATCGGAAAGATGCTTGTTGTCACGGGAGTCTCTCTTTATGCCCATCCGTAAACGTCAATGATTTTTTACGTCGAGAGATAATCTGGCGATGACGTAAGTGGAAGACGGTGAAAGTTTTAAGGGATGCGACGGATAAAAAAGTGGTGAAAGGAAAAGTTTGGTGGAAGTCAAATGGGGAGAATTCCGGGCGCAGTTTTCTGTCTTCGAATGGAGGATTTCCTTTCCCAAGCATTTCTTTAATTGAATTTGCCTTTTTTGCTTTGCTTGTGAATGTAGGATAGGTGATTTTACGGAATGCTATTTTTCTCGAGTGTCTAATCATTCGCTGTTTGCAACATTTGCCTCTCCTTTTCGCTATATTGCATTCCTTCTATGTTTATGGCCATTCTCTGCCATTTTTCGCTTTGAAAAGGATAATTCACTCAAAGGAATCGGTTTCTTTACTTTGCTTCTAATACTTCTCCATATTGTTTCCATCTTTTTATCGTAGACGTGAACTTTTGTCCCATGGAAACATCTTCATACCGATCATTTATTACGTTTAAACCTATTACTATTCAGGATAAATAAACTCGCTTGAGTCATAAACTTAAAATGGCGCGAACATAAAACATTTTAAATATGAGTGTATTACGATTAACAATTCTTAGTTATGGTAATATTATTTGAAATCTATATGTTTACGCGTTATACGTGGAAGGAGTATTTTTAGTATCCCTCTCTCATGCACGTCTCGATAAATGGTCATTATTCACTACCGTGGTAGTGTAATAGAAGTGAAGTGAGGTAGAATCCCTCTTCCGATAATTATTATAAGAGGGATGCATAATTTTAGAAAACGTCGTGTGAAAAGTTTGATGTAACTATATTGAACAGCCGTTTAATAATACTTTCTCATGCAAATCGTTTAAAACGTTTCTAGGGTGAAAAGTCGTGTCAAAACCCTCCGAAATCAAAATCTATGGCGAAACGCCCTTAAACACCATTTTAGCTCAAATTTTCTCAATTATCTTCCGGAATAGACTTTCTCGAGCAATCTGCATTCATATTTGGGACTAATCAGCGAATTTGGGATTCTCTTCGTTACCTCTTTCGTCAACTATTTCCAACTTTTCCCTGAGAGACGATCGAGAGTGCTTTGAGGCGGATTTGGAATTAACGGTGATGAACTTTTGGGAGGCATTCGATGATTATGGGAAAGAAGATGAGAAGAAGACTGGAATTAAGAGTTGGGATGATCAGAATTTGAGTTCTAATTGAGTGACTTTTGATCCGCTTTATATTTGATACTATAGTGATTTCTTTATTTTATAGCGATTGATATGATATTGGATCTGATTCAACTGTTTATTTATGCTCATATTTAATATTTCTATTATTAGTATGATTGTTTTTTGTAAAGAATTTATCATTCATTAGGTAATGTTTCCTAACGCAAAATATAAACATTTTACTTGAGTTTATTCAACCAAATAATCCAGCACATTATTATTTTCGTTCTTATCCTAAAATATTCATCTTTCAACAATTACGATGGATGATTGCCCAAAAACCTATTCTTTATCAATTCTTTCTGAGCAATTGCGAATTGTCTTATAACAAACAAGAGGAAAGAGTACAAAATGTGACTATTAAATGGATTATACTTTTTCCTACAGAACCAAGGGTAAGAATAAAAGAATAATCGTTCGTGATGGGTGGAGAGGGATAATTCTGCGTTTGAGAGGATGTAAAAGTATGGGTTGTGGTTAAATGTGAAAGTGAGGGTGTATACAGAATTCGAAAAAATGGAAAGTAACGGTTTTCCATGGTCCTCTGCGGATTTTTCCTCTCTCCCTCACACGTTCCGAATTTGGATGAAAGCATCGTTTGCGAGATATGTCTAGAAGGTAATATATTTGGTGAAAGTAGAGGAACGAGACTTTGGGACGGCATCTTTCCAAGGGCGTTGCCCTTTGGCTGTCGGATGCCATTTTTCTCCGGAAGTTTTCTCGGAGGAAAGATTCATTGAAGTGTTGTCCTCTTCATATTCCTCCGATCAAATACAAATCTCATTCCCCTCAACTTTGTGCAATTTAGTGTCGAAGGTGGAATTGTCCTAGTGTTGGATCCTAAGTGTCCTCCATTAAGACTCATAGAGAATTTTTAAGGTTGTGAAATGGGTATTTAATCAATAGCAGCCACGCTAGTGGCTCGTGTTTAATTTGAACGAACCTATTCTTATATCGTTAACTTAAGAGTTCATGCCTGAAATTTTATATTTTTTTTAACAATTTTCAATTTCAAAAATCCTTCACTTAATTCTTCTATCTCTTTTTTCGAGTATTTCAAGGCAAACCACAAGAAGAAGTATTTACAGAAGCATCTGATCTATTGATGATATTCTTTTTCCCACACGTGACATTAGGGGCTTTCACATAATTTATATAGAGCCATGGACTCCTTGATATACGACTCTTGGAAACTTATATTGAGTCGCATAGAAGAAACCTATTGATGAATTAAAAAAGCAGGAATGCATATCGAACATTTGCGAGAAAATAGTTCGTGTTTTAAGCATCTTTTTTATATTATGAATATACTCAGGGTTTTCTCTCTATTGTTTAGGCCCTTTCCCTTTTAAGGATGCACACCATTCTTTTTCTACACTGAACAATTTCAAATATTTCAGTAATCCCATAAATTCAAGGTTTCGTTTCCAAATCTATATTTCATTTAAATATAAATGTTACAATTAGTGCTTGTGATTTAATGTTACTATTTTCACTGTCAATATGAAGAATTATATTCCTAAGGCATTATTTCTAATATTCTTCTTTCTTTTTTGCAGGTAAGTCCTTCCAGTGGTGATCCAATAGTATGAGAAAACCCTTGAGTAAAATGAAACACCTTCAAATCAGTATGTTAAGTATTAGCTCGTAGTTATCATGTTTCTTTCTCATTCTTCTTTGATTTTTTTCTATTAATTTTAGCTTTTATGTAATCAACAACGCTTTGATAATTCGAAATTGATTGATGATGGCCATAATTTAGAGAGATGAACTTAGTAGAGTTTATATTTTCTCTTCTTCTTTTAACTAAGCGTAAAAATGTATGGGGAGTTAAGTAGGAAAAGTGGCATAAAGCGAAAACGTTTTTACGTCACACAAGCGTTTAATACCCTCTTAGCAAAATATTCTATTAGTATTGAGGTGGAACTTCCATCAGCCTTCTCACGTGGCTGAAGTGAAAATATCTTTGTGAAGAGCGAATCGCTTCCAAAACACTTCCTTTTTTTAATCATCTCCAAAAGGAGGCAGATGTTGTTTTCGTTGTTGAGGGGAAAGAACGGTCTTAATGGGTTGACCTTTAGTAGAAAAAAAAGGAATTCCAGGGATGTTTTCCAGCTAAACGCACACCCTTTTCTCGTATATTTTTTCCGTTCCAAATTTCTGCACGTCCCCGTGGGTGATGCCTAAGAGACCTTCCACCTGGCTATGCAAATCAGGGTCCCACTAACCCTCCAAACGTTTGTGCAGGGATGAAGTTGTTTTCTGTGCGGAATTTCAGGGCGAATTACCTCGGGTGTTAAAAGGTGTGCCATTCTGGACTTATTTAGTCCGCTGTTTTCGAGAATCTTATTCACAAGGCTTTGTTTTCGTCGTCTTTGGTGGGCGTTAATCGCCTGGATTAGGCCTTCCGAAGCAGGCTCGAGTTTGCTTACGAGGGCCAGTGTCCGTCACTCTCAAGGCGTTACGGTGTCTTCCACTGCCGTGACAGGCGGTGCCTTGGCCTTAAATTTAGCCTATACTACCTTTTCAAGTTCATCTGAAAGCCTCGGCTGTTTGTGAGTAAATGATATTTTTTTTCAAGATGTCCGACTCAGCTGTCGATTAAGCATATTTTTAGACGTATTTTCAGAAAAAATACTAATTAAAATATTCGGTAACTCTATTAAATCATCAGTTTATACTTTTTTACCACTCCTTACTAATTTATTCCTTTCATATTGATGTTAATGTTATCGAGTGATTCTTCATAAACGTTTTGGAGTATATTTTTGAAAAGTACACTTCTCCTTCAAGAAAATCATCAAATTACCCTTAAGATATATCAATAAATATAGCATTTACTTTTTGCTAAAATTTATCAAGTTGAAAACGTAATTGAAGATTATCCCTTCGGTAGCAATGAAATGTTATTAATCAATTTTGCTAATCGTCGTGCAGATTAACATAGAGTAATACTGCAGTTTTGTATAGGTACTTCGAAAATAAGAATCCCGGGCTTTTATTTCTCTACATTTGTCGTTAACGAAAATCGCATCTTCGATTCGAAAGCTTCTTTAGATTGCAGGAATTGGCTGTGTGAAAAAGAGGATTGAATCGTCAAACATCCTAGGGATGGTTCCCTTCTCTAAACTAGCCTGTCATTAGATAGATGGAGTCCATTCTCTTTCCGACGAAATGAAGATTAAGAAAGTTAATTAGATGATAGAATCCAAGTTTGCAGAAATGTTATTCTGGCGTAAAATTTTTAATGGAACTGAAGAGAAGACTTTCATTTTCCTCTTAAAGTCACAATTAATGTGATTTTCTGGTGACTCAAATGTTTATCCACTTCGTAAATCCTAAAACAATCGTTAGTTATAAAGGAACCCGATTTTCAAATTTTCTTTTTTATCCATTCCCTGTCTCGGGAAGAATTGTTCATTTATTTGTGTTAAATTATTGATGAGTTTTTGGTTTTAGAAATATATATAGTTTCATCCTTTCAGATAAGTATTTAAGGTATATTACTATGTTATAAATTTTTTTCTGTAATAATTATATTTTTGAAGCTTCCAACGCCATCGATGCAAAATACATTATTTCTCGTCCGAAATGCAATATAATTTTCTATAGTTCTCTGTCTTATTGTTCAATAATCAATGGGTTACTCAATCCCATTGTATTCCATCCATTACCTGTCCATTTGAATGTAATCTACGAGGGATTCATCGGCGATAATTTATCATCAGCGTCTCCAGGGCGTTAATTGGTGTGAGAATGTTCCGCAAGAATAAGTTTGTGGCAGAATCGATGAGTATTTTCAATGATATGGATTATTGAGGAAATATTATAATCAGATATTTGTTTATGCAATTAAAACTTTCGTTTGCCCAATCTTTGAAAGTTTAAATACCATTATTATTTCAGTTCTGTTGTTACAAATTTGTCTGTCTGATTTCTTTTCTTTCGGATGTTTTGGTTATCTCGATATTTATTTGTTTTTCCTTTCACAACAAGTTTTCAACTTCATTTCCTTAATTTTATGTGTACTTTAAAACATAGATAAATCAAATATCCGACAATTTAGTCAAATTCGTCATTATCGCTTTGATCTACTGAATCGGAAGCTTTATATTGAAGATATTGCATGAATGAAAACTGAATACCTAATTAAATAAAAGTTAATAACTTTAAACCATAAGTGTTTGAGGTCCTTCGCTGTCGACTTTCACAGATAGAGAACTTAAATTCTGTAGCGGATTCAATCGGCTCATCATTTGTGTTCAGAATGCGAGAAATATTTCGAAGCGTTTATGTGGCATCAAAGGGAAGTGACGCAACTGCCGAAAATGCACCGCCATTCATTTCTCAGTAGATTCACTGAGCGTGAGTTACCTTTCATTTCTTTTCCCCTTAGCTTTCCCTGGATTTTTTTTCCTAATTCCAAAATGGCAATATATCCTCCTGCAATCCAGATAACTCTGGAATCTAAAAAATTTCCATTCTTTTAAGGATTGTTACTGCGGATCTTTACTTAGTCCTTGCTTCGAAATTTTATCTCCTCTTAATGTTTCTAAACTTTTTAGATGAAGATTTTCAGGAAAATCATTATTTTAGATAAAATTGAAATCAACCATCCTCCATTTCTGATAAATACTTACTTTATAAAAAGGTATCTTTTTTATATGATATGGAATTAGTTCCTTTCTTATAGATACTGTTTTAAAGGTGAAGCTAGAAGAAAATGATTTCATATACTTTGTCTCCTTGTGTGGAATGAATATCGTAGGAGCTTTTATTTGATATGCTTACTGCTAATTCGTAATATATAGCCATATATAACTAATTCTTATAGTCATTATTATGAATATTTTCAAATCTCAAATATCGATAAAAGCTGAAAGCTTTTATATTTTTCTTCATTTTCTGATTTTTATTTAATAAATTTACAAATTATCAATTTCATTTAAATTTTACAAAATACAGAATCTTCCATAATCTAATTGATGAATGCTCATGGACCCGCTTTCATGTTGTTCCTGAAGCAAGTTCTACGAATGCTACTTTAATAAAATTTACCTCTGACGGTTTAGGTATTGGTAGATACGCGTGGAAGCTTTGCCATTTTAAGCATTCGATTTTCATTTCTTGTTTCGCTGGTTCATTTGGAAATTACAGCATTCCACGCGACTTAACCGAATATGAGACCTCCGCCGATTGAAATTTGCTCATCGATTTCGCTTGGATAACTCGTTTTTGCTCTGATGTTTTGAAAACGGCAGCTCTCCCAAAATCTATGACTCGATTCCTTCAGTTGCTGTGGATTAATTCTCGAATTTACCCTGTTGCTCTTTTTGATTTCATTTCGAAGATTATAGGAAATAAATGCAATGATTAAGTTCTTATTAGTGTCTTTTCACTAGTTATTATTTACTTAAATATAATTAGATATTATCTAATCCGTACAATTAGTAATCGTTCTGAAAACCTCTCGAGTATTTATTGAAGTTCTCGAGTACGATAACGTTTGAATGTTTATGAAGTTACTTTTTGAAGTGCCTAAATAAATGCAAGTATATTCGGGAAATTGACGTTATTAACAGTTATGTGAAAGAAGTATGTATATTGATGATATTAAGGTTTTAGAATAGTCTTAGTAAGTAAATAATCCCTGTGGTCATATGTTTATAAATTTGTGCGAAGTTTTTCCTAGAAATGAAAGTGCTGATTCAAATATCATTCCCTTTCAATAGTCAATCCCTTTCATGCCGAATGAATTTTGTGCATTTTCTTTAAAGCATTTGCTGCAAACAGTATTTTAGCATTTCTCTCGAATGAATAACTTCGATTTATCTCAGTATTAACGATATCTACACAGAATATAGAATAAATGTATTCACTCCGCTCTCTCCAAATAAAGAAATCCTAAGGGTACGTCATCAGTGAAATGAGATTTCGGAACCACATTTCCCGCAGAAATTCGCACAGCGCCAATCCAATCGCTGCATTCCCTCGCATTTAATAATACGGTTGGGCATTTAACTGCTGCTGGCAGATAAGCCGAAATATATATTCTTCTTCTATTTTGCCCTTTCGCTCATTTATATATTTCTGCTGTTGTTATGCTCTCTCCGCCGGCATCGACCGCCCTGCGTATCCATGGCAACCCCTCCGAATAGCATTACCTCTCACATCCACTTTATGTTCCGCTAACGATTCTTGCGGGAAACGGCAGCGGATGTAAATGGGTCGCCCTTTTTCTGTGTTTGGATCCCCTGAGATACGCGCTGATGTCTTCGAGTATTCGCCGATAAGTGTCGAAAGGATGTCATCCTTTGCTTTGAGGAAGGAGGAGTATTTGAATGGTTCTTATGCTTTTTAAGGTTTAAATAGCGAATTATTCTTTTCCTTTTGCACTGAGATTCAGAATGAAAGGAAACGATATTTTCGTATTAATTGATCCGTTTTGTTTCGTGTGATATTATGTAGATCGATTGTCGATCGATTTAATTGGATATTTTATTTACATTTCTATTTGGTTATTATTTTTTTCATTTGTTAAGTTTCGAATAAAGGTGGTAATTAAATTTTGAACATCCAAAAGAAGAAACATAACATTTACATTGTGTGAATCACCTCTTACTTTTTTATTTCTTGTAATTAGTTTTATCTTTCCCCACTGATCGAGCGTGATCATTTAGAATTCAACCATTCTCTATTAGTCCTGGAAGCAAAATCTGTAGGAAGTTATACTTAGAGGTAGCATATAAAGTGATTTGTATTTTCTCTTTTAATCTTTTGATTTCATACAAATTCATAGTTGACTATTATAATGAATTATTTTTTGAATTTTCATAGACTTTTTTCATTTTCATTCGATGTCGAAATTCTTCATTTAGTTGTTTTAAAAATATTAACCAGCAACGTTCCGTTTATTATTTCATGGAACTACTTCATCTAACAATTTAGATAAGTCCTTTTCATATATTTACATTCACCTTCAAAATATTCCTTTATATTACGATTGCTGTGTGATAAACACGGAAATATCAGTTCCAAAGTGGCGTAATATTCAATTGAGATGCTTCTCTTTTTATTAATATTCCATTCCTTAAATGTTACTTCTAACATATTCCCAATGACTTGTCTATCACGATCTCGTCTGTATTTTATACACTCGTCAATACTCATAAAACTGATGAAATAACGCTTTCACTCTTCATTTTCTTTTAATCCCTTTAAAACCTTTCATTCCTCATAACGATGCAAAAACATCACTTAATAACTTACCTTTGCGTGAAAAACGTACGTTTTCGTGAGTGTGTGAAGTTCCATTTCCTTATTTTGACGCGAATTAAACCTCGAATTTCATACGCAGCCATCATCTCGAAACAAGATGAGTTTCGCAATAAAGATAGCTTTTCGCTCAGTCCGTTTTGCAGTCGGATAAACATGCATTTGTTTCTCCGCGGTTTTATTGTTCGAACATTCTATGCTGTGATGAGGCAGCGGTGGGGAATCTGAAAGACAACTGAATCGAGGGAGAATGGATGAAAACATTTGGGACAAAAAAGTGTTGATATTTTTCCGGAACAAAGGGTTGGTCTGCTCCTTCAAGGGCAATAGAGTGGTCGCCGTACATTCTTCTATTTAACGAGCGCGGAATAAACAAAACCATTTCTATGGACTCTCTGATGTTATAATCCCCGAGTATCGTCCTTTTTTAATACACCGTCTACGGTATGCGGATGACATTTGTTCTATGCAGACATTGTTATGCTAGACTCTCTGAAAATTAATTGTTTCGAAACTTGAAAATATACGTACATGTTAGTCTATAGAGTGTCTCTGTCTCGAGTGATGAGTATTACGAGAAGAACGATCCTTCAGATGAAATTATTCTGAGTGTTGCTCTAGTTTAGAATTGAGCTTCTTGCATATTTATCTATTGTTTCTCCAATATAATGGGACTATTTATCCATTCGGGGATTCGTACTTAACGAATAATAGAAGGAAACTAAGTTTTCCATAGCAAACTTCCATTTATAAAGTAATTCGACTAATTGAGGCGGTTTTAGTTTAAAAAAGTCTTTTAGTAAAAACGTATTCCAACGTATAGCATAAATATATGAAATGCGCTTAAATAAATTGAAAAAAATATGCATATTTTTAGGATTTTTTTAAATTTTACATTTTGTATTACTTTCTTCGAAGTCTATCTTTCATTGTTCACTAAAGACGTAGTCGTTCGCAAATTTAGCTTCTTAATTACAAGTCTTTCAGTATAGTCTTTCTTAGCTACTAACCGGAGCTATACATTTGTTTACTCTTGAAAAATGCCTGTAATTACTTATTTGTCTTTGTAAATATATACAATATGTAATGTTTTAAGAACAAAGATAAATTCTGATTATGAATGAATTGTATACATGTCCGTTTTGGAAGATCATTATGACATAAACTATTTTTAATATATTAGCTTATATAAAGTTTGTTTATTCTCAAAAATAATTTTCCCTGGAATATGACTCCCCAACGAAAGAATATACTTTTTAAAGTATGCATGATATTCTTTTATAATAGTATTTGTATCTTCGTCTTATTATTTAAATTCATTTTCATCCAATGCGCGATACACAATGTACCATGGGTACACCTATAACCTTTTATACCTTTTTCGGCTATTCCAAATGTTCTTCGATTGCACTCATCTCGAGCAGATGGTTGCCATGAGAGATAAAAAGGCAACGATTGGAACTAAATAGATTCGAGGAAGAAAACGTTTCGACTGAGGCGTCAGAAAGCATTCGGAGAAATGGATGGTTTTGTCAGAAGGAAAAGCAGCCGCTCGGGAATTGATGAGAGAGATATGCGAAGAGAGATACACATGCTTTGGCCCGATATAAATCCATATAAATATTAGTATAAGCTTCCTTCTTATTGAAAAACAGTGAATGTTGATGTGAAATTTAACTTTTGTTGTTATAATAATGTTAATAAAAACATACTTGTTTAATATTAACAACATTAGAAGAAAATCCGTCCGAGCTATAGCTTTTATTATTAAACCAATAATTACTTAAGTTTTAAGTATTTGTATAATTTAGATGACAAGGTATTTCATTTAATCCTTTCCAAATAATCCACTTATTCACCCTTATCAAACATAACTCGAGAATCCCATTTTTAAGAGATGAGGTAGAGGAGTTTGTTCTATGAAAGTCGATGAAAAATGCGCGAAATGTATGGCCATTCAGGTATAGAATGATGTCGTGTGCTTGGGGTGAAACAAAGGGAAGAGGCCACGAAGAGAAGGGGAGAGAAAATGTCACACGTATAAGGGGATGGAAGGTATTGGCGGACGCTCTGGAATCTCGTTGCTATGACCACCGGAATTGACCCGATAGTCTTCTTCCAAACATTTTCCAATCTCTTATCTTCCCTTTTTTGAATCGCAGAGTAACGACTCTATTACCTCGGAGAGGAACAGCTCTGAAATGAAAGATAGGCGTACTTAGAGTGTTCTGGGGCAGTGAAGAGGGATTTTTTATTTGCGATCCGTATGTAGTGATAGACGGAGGTAACAAAGGTGTAGTGTATAGGCTCTTTAACCTAGTTTCCGGAGCGTAACTTGGTTTATCGCTGTCTTTTCCCACCATCCCACTATCTCTAACTGAGAGGAACATAGGATTGTCCGGTGGCTTTGACGGGAATTGCTGTCCATTCAATTTCAGTTTCGAGCACGTCTTTCTATAAAAGTGCCGTTTTCTGAGCTTTTGGAAGTGGACAATTGTTTTTTATATTGGAAGGTACGATCTGTCCTAATTGTGTCGTGGATCCGATTCCTATAATTCCGACATTCCATTGTAAGGTCATGAATTCATTTCCTAATTAAACAAAATCGAAATTATTTGTTGTAACTTGGTGGAACGCCAAATTCAAATGAAACCGAATGCTTATACTATGCTATTTTTTGTTTCATTGTGGAGTTGCGCAAACTTTTATTTTATTTTCAAATTAAACTTATTAATAGATTTTAAGAGTTTATTACTATCATCTTAAGAGTTTCAAGGTATAACTTTTTGTTTCCCTTGTATTCAATCCCATTTTATTTTAGATTTTAAATAGCTCGACCTAACTTTCATCTAATTTACGATTTTGGGCGCTACAAAATAACCTTACAAATTGTATTATAAGACGTTTATCTAGAAATGGCTTTTGCTTTAGATAATTGATACCATCTATAATTCGGAAATATTTACGCAAAGCATTTTTAAAACTTTTGAAGGTCCATTCAGTTTAATTCAGATTCTTTTCGGTCCTATCCACCATATCTCTCTCTATAGTGTGTGTATTTGAAGGTGTATTTATAAAAGCAACAATTTTAAATATCGCCTTCTGTTGGAAGACACAAAACATCTTTGCTTCTCTTTGGTTGCGATTCTTAATTCGTTTTTAACAACTTTTCTCTCCATTTTGATCTCCTCCCACTCTTTTCAATCAAAGTTAAGAAAATGCCGCTAAATTCATTTGCTGCTTAAATATTTATGTTTTCTCTCCTACGACGCGTTTCTGGTTCGTCAGCCGCGTTTACCCGACGATCGAGACGACCTCAACTGAATCAGTCGCCTCCCTTTGAATCGGGAACGACGAAGTTTGTCAATAAAACGTGATTTGAATCTAAAAGTGACTAAATTGGTAATTTGCACTAAAGTATCGTTCAAATTTAAAAGTGAAATTAATACTTATTTTATTTTAATGCTATTCTAAGCTGTATTATACAATATTTATATTACTATCTTGTCAGTCATAAAAAATTGATGCTGTCGATCTTATGATTGATCATAATTAAAACTTAATTGAATATTTTGAGATATGAATAAATTAATGCATGATATTTGAGTTCATCGCGTTATAAGTATCACAGTTCACATGCATCGAAGTTTTAACATAATTGGTAATCACTTAAGCAAAGGTATTTGGGGAGGATTTCTTATCATAAAATTTGTCCGTTCGAAAGGATTAAAGGATTGTTTACAACTTCAGTTTAATCGTAATTTTTTTATTTAAATTCCAGGTATCCCAAATATCTGCTTATATTTCATAATTCATTCAAAATTCTCTCTCGGTTGGAAAACTTTTGAACGATCAACAAGTCACATTCAAAATAAAAAAGATTTACGCTATTATTGAGTTTCGCTGTTATATATTTCGAAATTTTGTTCTCTGAATGAATTTATCTGCTTACACAAATAATCCTATAAATAAATACAGCTCTATGATAACCGTCAATATTAGATTGTAATACCAAATGAGGTTAGAGTATCTTGCATTCCACTGTAACAAGTTTCAGTTTGAATAAGGTAGAATTTCAGACAATTTTGGCAAAGGAAATATCTCCTACTTCATTATAAGTTATGGGAATACCACATAACAAGGAAGATGAATGCCACTAGTTGTAATGCTGTAAGTTTAGAAACTAGCAGCACACGTTTCCCTTTTCATATTGCAGATCGCCTAGATATAATAAAGTGCGATACAATTTCTTTGAAAAAAGTTTTATCGACAAAAAATTATACGAATTTTCTACACAAAATTATCCTCAATCCGTTAGTTATAGGACTTCTACAATTGCACTTCATCTCCTGTTTTAGATTTTAAAGGTAAATACGTCGCATTTATATTACAAATTGTAAGTAATGAATTTAGAAAAATATTGTACCATGAGGTCCTATTTAAAAATTATTCTACTCGGTGTAGAAAATTGAAGGTTTAGGATAATTTTAGAAGCATTATTTGAAGCACTGATTTGCATTTGAATCGGAAAATATAAACACAATCGCGGTGTTGTATAATCGAACGTCGCTACCGATTTCCGATAACGAGGCTTAGGATGTAGATTATTTGGTTATTCTGCGCCATTATGGACTGTTTCCACCCTTGGATTAGATAAAAGCTCCGATAAACCTCATAACAAGTCATTAGCGTTTTCCTTCTCACCCTTCCTTAGATGCGGGACACGTTGGGGCCTTCTTAATCTTCGCATTGTCTTCATTGGACCAGCAACACCCACTTCTCAGTGTCACCATTTAATGTCTTTTTCCACTCAAACCCTCTTTCACCTCCAAAGTCTCACAATGTTTTGTCGTTTTCATTCTTCGGTTTCACCAACTGATGTATACGTGACATGGTCTAATGTTCTGATTCACATATTTCTTGTAGCGTATATCGGCTTCTGATGTAATATTTGGACGCACATAACTAGATACGATGATAGTACAGTTGATAATACACTTGCATGAATTTCAACTGCTATTCAAACATTTTGTTCATTTAGGAAGGGAAGAATTTCATTATTTATGCAAGATAAACTTACTCTTATTAAGCAAACTGTTATTCAATTTTATTCACAACTTTTATGCTACTAAGGTAACTACATGAATATAGTTTACATTATTCCATGAAGATTATTTTTTTAAATCCGTTCATTTGTAATATTTCATAATTTATAATTCTGCTTTGACGATGAAAGCAAACAGTCATTGCGCTGCTTAGACACCCCTTTCCCTCTACGAATACACAATGAAGGAGATTTAATTAGGAAGAAAAAGGCCTTCTTTTGCATCACACACTAATGTATAATAAGGATTTCTACGAGTAGAAAGGAGATACAATACTGGATTAAGTTCTCTGAAGTTTACTGTATACAAATTATGTTTTCATTATAATTGACATGCTTAAACGAGAGATGTATTTTGATATTTAACCTAAAACAGTAAGTTTAAATCATATTCTATGAATATTTAGTTCAAAGAAACAAGATGAAAGTAATTCTTAAATACAATAAATTATTTAGGTCAATATTTATGTTCAATATTCATAAATCATCCTGTACGCTTTTTACTTTAACCATGCATATATTATATCATCCTCTTTACCTTCAGTTATCTCACCTCCAACCATCGTATCCCATATTCAAATCCTCAAACGACCCTCATTTCCATCATAACCACCACTTTCATCGCATCTTTCCCACAATTCTCCTCTCTCGTGTTCCCCTTTGCATTCCCCGTAATAAGCTCCGTTCAAATTTACGACATTTTTATTCGTTCGCCTCTATTTCGAGACATCTCGATAGCAAAAGTTTCTCTCGCCGAAAAAAGGTAAATAACGAAACGAAAGCTCCTTGATCTGCCCTCTCTGAGATCTCGAGAGCTTATCATCCTTTGTTTCCCATTCATTTCTAAATTATGTTTAATTTTGAAAATTTCCCCATCAGACTTCGTTATCTCCTCCAAATTCCGGGGCAGAGTTGTATTTCGGTTTTTATCGCTAATCTAGTTTATTTTCACGATTCGGGAGCAGTTAAAAGTTTGAAGGTCTTGTGTTCATTACCTCTATCTTGAATTTTCCAATGGAAAATATTCAAGTTCAGTCGTTAAACTCGTTATGAATGCTAAAGACTCAGAATTTTGTAATGGTTTAAGGTCAAAGGGTTATGCGTCTCTTGATGCAAATTCGTGAGAAGTAATTTCAGATGATTTTATGTCGGATTCACGATTCATTGTAATTTTATGATATACTTTAATATCGCGCTTTTGATAAGAGTTGATGACTTTTTTCTTGATCCTGAAATAACGTTTAGTTTTATGTCCGGTGTTCGTTAAAGATATGGCATAAAAGAAAATAGTTGTTTAAGTAATTACTGTACGTGTATGACTCGAGATGTAATTGTATTTTAGTTATCTTAGTGTTTTTAAAGTCTATTCTATGGAAAATAATCCAATAAAATTTACCGTGTCATCGTATTTAAGGCTTTCTATTTGGAGAATGCAATAATCATACTAAAAATGTTCAAAACTACCAGTAATTTCCAGTACCAGTAAATTACAATTCCATAGTATTGATTATGTATTTTTTATTATCTTGCAAAAATAATTATTGCCTTTCATAATTTGTGTCTTTTTAATAATTTAACTTTGTAAGGCTCAATTTTTCACCACTTTTCACCGTATTTAACTTTCCTCCTTTCCAAAGCTTTTATCTTTTTTTAACCGTCTTGCAATTTTTTAACTAGCACAAAAGAGGAGAATGTAATCCAATAAGTTTTCTCGTGAATTGAATTTATCTTTTTTCTTATCTCTATTTAGTATCCATTTTAAAAATTCGAGCCGTAGTTTTGAAAGCAACGTTTTGTGAAAGTCTCAGCGGATATTTCAAAGAAAGAGGTTTTCTCAAGTACTTATTTTCTGATATTTTTCGGAAGAGGACAGAATTCCCCGGATGAAAGTCTTTATTCTTACTTCAATCTCTTCCTCTCTTTTCTTACAACTTTGTTTTTCAACCTTTCCTTTAATAATCTCTATCCAATCGACTCCGCGAAATCTTACTTTCTCCATTCCATTGTTTTGCATATCATCATTTTCCTATGATTGCTCTTTCGTCAACGGAGTCGCGTTTCGTTTTTATCGATGCAGTTCCGGAGCAATCTCTTTTTAGCACTGAGTCGTTAGATCCGTTTGAAGGTAATTTTTGCAGTAATTTCCACGGAAACGGCAACGCTCTTTGAGAAGTGCCGTGTTTACGCAAACGCTTTCGTAGAGCTTTTATGGATAAACGCGAACCGCTATTGCTGGAGAATTTTCCTTTTACTCGTATAGCGGAGGTAAAAATAGTCCTTTTTCCAGCGATTCAAAGATTGTTTGGCGTAGGGAATTTTAATGGATCTGTGGAGTTTGGAAAGATTAATCATGCGAGATATCTCTCCTTACTTTTTTGTGCTACACTGTGCATTATTTTATTAATGATATGAAAGTTTAATAAACATTCTAATAACCGCTTTCATTACAATTTTTTTCTCAATTATCATGTTTGTATTCCCTGAGATAAAAATTGATATAATCAAGCTAAAATTATTTGTTCTGGATTGTTTTAATAAATTTTCTTATTCGAATCGCGGTTATCATTGTTTACATTCTGTAAATAATTTTGCCATTTAATAATTTCCTCTATAATTTTATACTTTTAGTTTTTATAATGCAAAAGTGTGCTTTTCACCATGACTTAGTAAAATCAATAAACGAGGTGATCGTTAAAGCTTTACGAAAAATAATCATGGAACATTTCATTTTCTGATATAAAATATTTTTATGTAGGCCATTATTTAGAGTATCT
The DNA here is from genome assembly GCA_020796165.1 of Pantala flavescens. NCBI lineage: Eukaryota > Metazoa > Arthropoda > Insecta > Odonata > Libellulidae > Pantala > Pantala flavescens. Next base: position 53,726,015 of record CM036883.1, read on the forward strand.
GATATTCTTTATGCTTATCCTTTCATTCATCAGTTTTCAAATACTTTTCCAGATATCCGTAAACACTTTGAATGGAAATGTCTCTTTTCTAAAGCCATCCATCACACGGCCTTCCTCATTTCCATCATCAAGACTTATTTACTCCTTTTCCTCATTTGAATCGGTTTCCATGCTTCAGATTGAATCCTCCCATTGAATATTCAGCCTCGTCCTCCGGGGATTTCAGAACGAATCCTTGAGCAATTTCTAGAGTTTTGATTGGGGCACCAAAGTGTAGCCATTTGACATACGAAAGTTTGTGATTACTCTTTCACTATCTCAGTGCGCCATTTCGTGATTTATCACGATAATAGATTTCGTGTTTTAGGATAATTTAGAATTTGATTCACTTTAAATATAATGATTTACGATCGAATTATTTATTACAACTTACTAATAAAAATTTATTATATCGTATCTATGTTCTAATTATATTTTGTCATATAGCTATATATATTAGCATTCTTGTCGTTAGAATTATGAATTATTCATTTCAAATCTACCGAGCAAAGTAGATGAGGTTCAGAAATTTATTTTTAGATTCGTATTGCTAGATTATTTGAAATAGATTTTGTTATTTTGAAAATGAATAATTTTTACCATCCTGTTGTAGATACGATCTTTAGGAACGCAAGCACTAAATAAAATGGGCGCAGACTTAAAGAAAGGTCAAATGTATTTGTAAGATAAATCCTGGGATTTGTATATAAAAATGAGGATCGATTAACATAAGTCTAAGTGAACGTATTCGTTTGAATTCATCAAATGACGTAATTTCACGTCTGAAACTGTGATACTCTTTTGTCACATATTTTAAGAACACTTTTCCATTCTTAGGTAACAGGTAGAGGACCTTTGGCAAATAAAGCATTTGATCCAATCCAATTCCCTATGGCACAGTTATCGAGATCAGCTTTTAAGCACGCGACTTTCGTAATTGTTGTTCTCCTCCTAAATTTGTATTTTACGCGAAAAGGACGTCCGTATTTACAGCAGCAATTGCGCTATGTGCCCACGCTTTGCGGGAGAAATTCTTTATCGTCACTCACATACATTCACTTGAGGAAAGAATGTCCCACACAAAAGAGATATTTGCAGACAAAAGAGATTCATTTCAGGCTCTCTCTGGTCTTCCTTTCTCTTTCATATCTTCTCATAACATCACTCCCATTCCATTCGTCCTAATTTTTACTATTTCGTATCTTTTCCTATTTCCTTTATCTGTCTTGAGTAGCACTACCGAATGTGTGTTTTCTTGCTGAGTATGGCTTGAAACTGAGAAAGGCTTGGTTTATGAATGTTCTATTTTTATTTATCCAACTTAAAACAAACACTAAATTGCCTCTAATTGCCTATGTATAACCATGGTATTAATGAAAAAGGAAATGTCTTATTTAAAATCGAAGTAAGTGTGCAAAAGAATAAACACGAAGGATTTAAGATTACACATTGATATGCAAAGAGAAAGAAGTCAAATATGGGTACAATTACATATAAGTACAAATATTTGGTTTATGTTGCGAATTTATCAATCAGGGGGATTCTCGAATGAACATGATTCGGAAAATAGTCCAACGTACATAGTGAAGTATAGCCTGTAGAAAATTGGTTTTGTATCATTTTGTATTGATGTTATTATTTTTTCTTTTTTCTTAAAAAGTAAAATTTTAGCATTATTATATCCCTGAGTCATAGCTCAAGGAAGCTCCCAATGGATTTAAAATTTGTCACGCAACTTGTCGTTTACTAGTTGCCCTTTGCCGTTGAGCTGTTTTCGTATCGGAAGTGCTCTGCATCTTATGGATTGCGTGTTTGTTACTCTTCCCGAAGAGGTGACATTGACAGAGACTTGGGTCGTTGCTTGTACACGACATATATCGGAGTTCCTTATCCTTCCGCCTTGGCGCTGCAGACACAGAATTTTCACGCCTTGACGAGTTCTGTATTCAGCAGGGAATGACGAAGGAATCTCTAGAGACAAAATTTCACCCTTCAGACTTTCATCCTTCATTCAAATCTTCTCTCTCACAGATTTCCTCTCATACAAGATAAAACCTGAATGGTTTCCTATTTTTGAAATTCTAAAAATAGTCCTTTGTTTTTCAGCCTGTTTCCTCGATCTGTTTTAATCTTTCTAGTGTCTTAACGTAAGGAAGAATACTTGATCAATCCATATATTTTAATTATAGAATATTAGTTATTAACGTAAAGAAGGAATTGATTAATAAGGTTATGTGATGTTGTTTCTTATTTTTATAACATTTAACTGGTGTAGCTTCTTTATTTGAGGATTTTTATCGTTTTATTTCGTTAATAAAGAATAATATGTTGCCTACAGATATATATCTATTGGTTTAATGTAGAGAAGAATTTTTGCTAATATATGGGCAAAGAGCTGAATCAGTATTAATTACCTTTTAGGCCTTTCGTTCACATTTATTTAATTTCAATAATTTCATTCAGAGAGGTAGGTTAATCGAAAAATATAAAGCGAACCATTTGTAGATAAAACCATGATAATATTTTTCTGAAGGAAACAGCAGGTGTCACCTATGAATTGCCTTGAAGGTAGGCAATACCTCCACGCACATCATCACTGCAGGGAAACATTATCCAAGGATATATTCAAATTATCCTGAAAATATGTAACGTATAATATCAGTTTATAAAATATTTACTAATTAAAAAACATTACATTGATGAAAAAACTTGGTATCTCATGTTTGTGGATAAATATTATAAATATGCATTTTTAGTATTAAAAATGGTTAAAAGTAGTCGAATGTCGAATAAATTCCTGCGGATTGAATTGAGTGAAAGGAATTAAGCATAAATCATGTGAACCCTTTTACTAATTTCAATAATTAATAGAGATGTAAGAGAGGATGATTGGGCGGAGAGGGCGTTTGCCTGGTCTTCCCACTCAAACGGTAAACAGGAAAATGGTCCAATGAAAATGTGTGTGATTCTTTCTTCGCATTCATTGATTCGGTATATATCGTATTAAGAGACATAAAATAGATGAAAATTACGTTATTTTCTGTTTTAAAGATTACTGAATTATTAATTTAAGGGATTGCTTTTCGTTTAATTATGCTTTTGCCTACTATCTATAAATTGAATCTTAAGAAAACAGGGTCTGATAATTTTTGAATACATTCATTTAGTACGTAATATGTTAAAAATTCCTTATGTAGAAAATTCATACGATTTACTTCCTATATTTAAAAACCAATGTTTTATCGTGTTATGGAATGTTACGAATGATTCAGGTAATTAGGACATAAAAATAATACGGACAATGCAGAGATCATTCTCAAAGATAAGATGAATTTTCGATCCCAATAGTTATGCTCATTGATTCTATTCAAATTTTCATTTCGGAAAATAGACGATTTCGTAAACTCGTAGATATGAAGGAAAGTCTGTTAAAATAAACATACAACTAATTTATATTTTTAAATTGATTAAAATTAATAACATTAATTAACTAAAATTCTTAAATTTTAGATTTAGTTTAGTTTGTTGTAACCTAAAACATCAGTCACTGTAACACGCACGATTAAATACAAGAATCCGGTTTAATTAGTTAATTAGTATTTGTAGACAAATGCTAAATCGGAATGTACGTTCTTCTTCGGAACCAAGTGCAAAAGATAAGGAAAAATATTAAGAATCGATGATCTGGTTAACCCATTAACCGCCGAGGTTAGAATTAGCGAGAAATTTACCAATTTTTTCTTATGAATCTTCTTTTTTCTGCCTAGAAAAGACAAATTATAAATTTTAACTCTGAAAAAAAATTGTAAGTGCGAAAAAAATAATGTTGCGTTTTCGCAACTTTGGCAGAATACCTTAACTTTTTTGGATATGCAACCCGCGAAACACACATAATTTTTTTCGTTATTTATTACTATATCTAACAATAAATACTGTAAATGACTGATTAATGAATTTTTCCTTTGCCTTTGAAGATTACCTTCGATTAATCTATTTTAAATGGCATAAATAACATAATTATTCTAACAATAATGAAGTGAATTTTATGATTCCCCATATATTTTGGGTGGAAATTGTTATAGAAAATGCAATATTTTTTCCGTTTAAACTGAATTTATTTGTAAATTTGAAATAATAAAGTGTTTTTATTTATTAAATAATTCGAAACATGTAGGATGTAAGAACATATTATTTTCCTTGCAAGAATAAATAGTTTGGCTTACATTGCCTACATTTTCTCATGGAGTTGCCCTTAAAAATAAAATGAGATAATACATCCCCTTTTCAATTCATCAGGCAACAAAAATTGAGAATATGTGCCTTTCTGAGATTTTTTTAAACATTATGGCTCATGATTTTAGTCTTCGAGAGAAGCCACACCACCTTTTAGGAGGGTTACTCCAATGTAGGACCTAAACTCAAACTGTGAAATCTTATTTTCTTTAGGTTTCCGGAACAGTTATGGCTTGGTGCTTACTCTTTCTATAGATATCGATGTATAGAGGCCACCATCACATTATTCCTCTAACTCTAACTCTATGATTCGCATTGTAATTGTGATGATCAACTCCGCTTATATACTTTTTGTATGCCCGGACAACATAAGGCTGTGAGATAAAGATTCACTTTCTGTTTTTCCGGCTGAATATCTCTGCCGTCCCTAATGGAAGAAGCTATGCAAAATTTCTTGCTTAAGAGATAACTGAGTTATCGTTCCATTTCATTATTGACAGATCAATGGATCTATCAAAATCAGTAATAAATCCTCTTGACCTTTTAGCGAATTTCTTCGTATCTTCTATTGCTCACTTTCTATTTACCGTATTGTGCCTGTAGTGAAGTAATTCTTTTCTTTAAAAATACAAAACTATACGTGCGACAAGAAACATATTGTCGAAACACAAATAATGTTGGGATAGCACAGGAATGACTTATAATAATTCAATAACTACGCTGGTACCCAAACCTAATTTGTTTTCATAGGAGTTTTCTCTGGCTCTAGCCTATGGCAAAAGCTAAAGAAGTGACCAATCTAATGAGCAAACACGCCAGAATTTTACACCAAATCTCACAGGTTTATTTTTATAAACATGGTCTCCGAATGACGTCCAAAATTTAGGTACCATCTGCTCATCTACGGATAAATTATGCGAAAATATTCTGAAATGCAGGTTTTTTCATTTAATATGTTGAATTATGTCCTCATTTTTGCAAATACGTCCATTTTGTCTAAGCATCAATTATCTAAAAAATTAATATTTTCTTTAATTTCCCGAAAATAGTTCCTTCTGAAAGAGCAACGGACCAAATCCATACCTTCACCAAGGTCCTTTGATTAATACATATCTAGCTCGGGAAAAATATCCATCCTGTGATAAGCAACAATTGAATGAATTTCCTTAAATCCTATTTAGTTGGACTTCATACCTATTCATGTTTTGGTACCTGTTTGTTCGAAAATAACTATTTTCTCTAAGACAACGTCGTCCAAAAAAATCGAAAAATTCATAAATGTATTTTACGAATAATAGATATGGTTTCTCTCTAATAGACTCCATTTCCTTACCTAATGGATCTCCTATCTTCTAATTTGAAAATTAAGCGGATACAAACCTCTATAAGCTAAAACATGTCGAGAAACGGGTATAGTATAGGGAGCGCTTGCAGCGCCGCCAGACCCCCTCCCGCCAAAGTTGCGAAAACGCAACATTAAGTTCAGCCTTCAAAATGATCTAGAAAAAAGTTTCTCATTCATGAAAAAAGAATTACATGTGTTCAAATGATATTTCTTCTATCACGAATAACTACTTTAAATCCAAAAAAAAATTTCGATTGGATGGTAGAAATGTTTGACTCGGGCAGAGTCATGCGATCGAAAAAGTGACATTTTTAAAAAACTCTAAAAAATAAAAGAATCATTTAAACTGCTCCATTTTTGCACTAAAAATAATTTCAAGACTTTATCTATACAAATAACAAAAAGAATTATCGAAATTCGAAAGGAAACATAAAAATTATGAGCGAAACATTAATGTTGCGTTTTCGCAACTTTGGCCGGATATGGGTTAATATCTAATGAACCTTCAATCACAGTCGATGCATCAAACCCCTTGATTCTACAACTGTAGCCTTCATTTGCAAATGATATATGTCCCGAAATTACACACGGTGAATACACTCGCTATCGCAAGCATATCCCCTTTGGTAGATTCACGTCGCTTCGAAACATCTGAAAAGGGATCGATTTCCTCAATCCAGGATATAGAACCGGAAGTAATCACTGATCCTGGCAGTTCCCTCACGGAAAATAAATGTTTTATATTGGCGCCTTTTATCCGTGTGTGATACATTGAATTACTCCGAAAGATTGATTCCTTAGGGGAGTTAATTGAGAGGGTCAAAGGAACGGAGGGACACCAATTAGTTGGGAGAGGCCGAGATAAGAGATGACAGGTGGCGCTGTGTATTGATAGGATGATTGATTAATCGTGCGAAGGGTTGCCTCCAGCGATGGATTCAGGAGTGGATTTGCTCCAGACAATGACATTCAGTGGTTGAATGCACTTTGAATATTTTTCTCTCCAAGAAAATCATTTCCATAGCGTTTAATTTTCCTCGTATGATCTTTTCCACGTATTATTTTATATCAGTTCATTTACGTTTTAGTTTTACTTTATAATAATTTAAATAGCGTATAAAATTATCCCATTGTGTTGTGGAAACATGCTGTAGTCAGAAAGGAAAGTGTGTTAGCAGATAAACTTGGGAATCTTTTTCGCTTATCAAAATACTTTATCGAGACTTAAATGTAAAATGAAAATTTTAGCAACAAATTATTCTCAATCTTGCTATTGAATGTATTTTGTTTGGTTTTTATTAGAATGATTAGTATGAGACCGTTGTTTTATGGATTCATATTATAGAATTTTTTTGAGAAGGATTTCTTTATATTTACAAATATATGTCTGTTGATATGCTATGTATGTACTCAAAAGTGGAGTGAATGGTACATTCATTTGTCCCCTCGAAGAGTTAAGATTAGGACCTGTTTCAGTTGCACACCTATTCTATTCGGTACGAAATTAGTTTTCCAGAGGACGTTATTCAAAAGGGATCGCAAGACAAACATAAGTCGGTAAAAATTCTGAAAGCAGTCATTTTATTCCCTTTCAAAACCCACTTTCACAAAAAGCTCTCATTTAAAGAATTTTAACTCCCGCTAATAGAGTCCCATCCAGAGAACCCTTCGATTAGAAGTTTTTCTCCGAATCGATTTCGCCTCTCGATAATCATTCGCTTCTTTGAAACCCATTTGCCTCACCTCTGACGGAAGCGATCTCGTAAAGCAATTCGAGACGCGGCGATGACGCCCAAAGTAATTCGCAATTTCCCTTCCAGAGGGAGCGCCGAACGACTCCTCCAAATGACCCGAATTATTCCTCCTCCTTTGGAAATCTATCAAAAAGGCACTTTCATTAAGTGCGCCTTCAAAATTGCCATCTATTGACCTCAGGAAGGTTCTTATTTTGTCCAATCCGTCTCTTCAATATTGTACGTCAAAGTCACTTCACGTTTAGAATTCGTGTGTCTTTGTTATGGATGTGAAGGCGGGATCGGGTTGCTCTTACTATCCTTTAGTTACGTATTTAAGTAGTAAAGTTAGTATGCTAATGACTGATACTCGCCTATTCATCTGTGAATTTTCTCAACTAGTAAGTGATTATAAATACATATTATGTACCAAAACGCTTTGACTATGTTTGGAAATGTGAAGTGAGATTTTAGTATTAGTTTTTGTAATTTATCCAGAGTCATTCGATAAATACAATGGTAATCGTTTATATATTATTAGACTATATTTAAATTAGTTATAATTACTTATTCGGACAAGAAATGGCAGTTGGTTCATTATATAGATAAGAAGCTTATTGATTATAATCCTTTATTTTCGATATTTACGTTGGCATTAATTATTTTTTGTTTTGGAGCAAATGCACGAGGAATAGATCGTTCCTTCGATACTCGGATGATACATTTCTCATTTGCTCATTGCATTCGGATACGTCCTCTATCTTGTATTCCAATCTAACTGCCAATCTCTCTTGTGCCACTCTTTTTCCATTTCCTGACCCAAGGATCCTTATGGGGAAAGAGGGAGGTCAAGTTCAATTCGAATGCTTGTGCGGAATTGGCAGAGAACTCCTTTTGCGATTGGTTCACCTTGAGAGAGGGCAGTTCCATCCCTCGAGAAATTCGCTGTCCTTTTTATATTAAGTGGGAGATTGGTGGATATTTTGATATCGTGGGTAAATTGAGAAAGAAGAAAGTTTTTTGCATGAAGCACTCACGAGGAGGAAGGAAATTCTATATTTTCCTCCTAAATTTATACTGAATACGCGAAGGAGGAAGTATGATGTAGAGTTTACAAAAATGTGCCATAAGAACACGTGCGAGTATTATATTGGTAATGGAATTATGAATATTGGTTTAATATTTTATCTTATCTAGCAAAATTTTTAAAATTTCCTTTTAAATCTTGAGCTATTTTTTACAAAATGAAAATCTCAATGAAGAATGAAGTTATCTCGATTATTACATATTTCGAATGATTTTTATTTCTTTAATATGTTAGATAAACCTCATTTGACCAGCTCATCTGAGCGTTTTCTTTTTGTGTATAGTCTCAAGTTTAGCACAGGACTCCGCTCCGTATCCGTTTAGTCGAATCTTCATTTCCACGGAAAACTTCTAACATTAATTCCACTAACTGTAAGTTCCGGCATTTATAATTACTTTCCGTCTCACACTTAAATCATCTGCATTACTTTAAAGCAGCGCCTTGAGGCACTTTCGGTGTTGTCAGAGTTTTACTTTGATTGTATAATTTATTTTGTATTGAAAACTTTCTCAAGATATGAGTTGTACTAGAAATTCTAGTAACTAAAAGCATATATGCTCACTTTCACATTAAGATGTATCGTTAATGGTTATAGTGAAGACGTATGTTTTTCGCTCGACATTTTAAAATCTGATAGTTGGGCAATGAAAGGGTAAGATTCCGAGTTCGAAGCCAGGAATAGTAATTTTCCAGGGACGGAATTGATTTTGGTATTCGTCCATTTTCGAGAATCTGATTACATTTGTCTTATAAATGGAAGTTTGCAAAGGATTTCCTTAATATATTTATTGATTAATCGTCGCTAATATGATTCTATCCTCATTTTCTTTTATTCTCTAGTCTTATTATCCTAATATACTAAAAAATGAGAGAGTTTGCTCCCCTGGTTTCCATTACACCGAAGGCTCACCCACTTGGGTTTTTACATATTCTATCAAAACCGTTACGTATTTTGTCTAATATTTCTCTCTGCAATGGAATGAGATAATGGGCAGATAAGAAGGAATTTTAAGTGGAAAAGGAGGGAAACGGCGTAGGCGAAGCGGAAAAGGTCCCGAAGAAACTTTTAATGTAATTTCGCGAAGAGTGGGTGAAAACTGCGAATTGATGTAAAATTCATCCTTCTCCGAAAGCCTGAATATTCATGAAAAAGACCTTTGCGTCTTCAAGTTAGTATTTTATGTTTTATTACTATTGCTCTTACAAACATCTTATCCAACGAAGGGTTTAAATGGAGTGATAAAGACTTTTTCCTCTCTAACTCAACCGTCATTTACGGAAAGAATAATCCTTCTAAACATTTACAGGATGTTTATTCTCTCTAACGCGTAGAACTTTCTATTTTGAATATTTATGACTTCTTTTTAAATATTTATAACTTCGCTCCAGTGCTGTTGGATTGGTAAAATTTTAGAAAATGTCTTTTGGAAGTTGCTTGGTCTCCACCATTTTTTATGGTTCGGATCTATTTGAGAATGAAATTTTACCCTTTCTTGCCATTTCGTCAAATAAAAGGAATTTTTTGATACGTTGATGTTGATTTCACAACATTACGTTTTTCGATTCGAAGATTTCGATAATTTTATGCAGGAAATGGATGCAAAAGTTTTTAAAATTATATGTGAAACCCTGGGAACTCGAATATTTTTATATTTATTGATTTTCATACGGTAGACTCTCTTCATTGCAAAAAAGTTTGTCTCTAGGAAAACTTATATTATCCTGACAGTTTTTTAGTCCTTAGTAGCATTCTTTTAAATAGAGCAGTTTATCAAATAATATGATACTGTTTATGAATTACCCAAGCGATTTTCTTAAAATGTTTGCATTTATTAAGATTTTGTCAACTTCCATGGTTAGGTTGAGTCTTCAAATATAAACTTACCATTTCAATCAACTTGAAAGAAAACTTTAGAAAAGGGTGTTATTATATAAGAAGAGGATGAGTAGGATGTTATATTGATTCTCATTTTGTGTAGAATCGAACGGAATATCAGTGTGATAAATTTCAGGTGAATGTGATTGAAGCTGAATACGAACCGTAGGAATGTAATCAGTAGCGCAATTACTACGAAAGAAATGTTGTAAGGATCCCTATCTCCTTTAGTAAATTAGCATAATTGACTCGAGATAATTCTATTTCAAATGAATGTGCTTCGTGATACTCAGAACGGAACAGCAAAGAAGAGATCTGGAGAAATATTCTTCCTCCTTTAGGATCCTTAAAGATGGATAAAAAGTAGAACGTTGGACGTGTCGAAGGAGATGAAAAAAGCATGAGAAGATGTAAAAGAAGAGGCTGAATCGGACCAGGTGGCCGGAAATGAATGGTGCGCCGTGGGTTGGGGCGCGGATGTGACGGCATAGACCGGAGATGGTCTTCTGTAGGAGTCCATAGAAGGTATCTGCCGAAAGAGGCCTCCGTCAACTGAGTAAAACGCACAGGTTACTGTAGCAACCTCCGATCTATGGGTCGGCAAGAGGCCCTCCTGTCAAAGTTGTCAAAGCAGAGAGTTGATATTCAAATGATATTGTTGAATTCTACTGAGAAACATCAAATTCATTCTTTACGAGTGAATATATAATGTTTTACTTTATCTTCGTTATCAAAATGCTTGACGATACATTAATATAATCCATATAATCGTATAATTCGCAATTACTGATTAAAAGAATATATCAACCAACGGACTTTTCATAATATGAAACCACAATTACCGTATTTTTAATATCTCATTCTAATTCACTCAATTATTTCGGTTGTTGAATAAGTCTTATGAAAGATACACGAAAATTGAGTAATGTTTGGGTAAAATTTAAATCATCTCATTTTAGTGCTCTTTTTCTCTACAAGTTTCTAGATCTTCTTTTGGATATGGATTTTATTTGTATGTGTAGGTTTTTTCTATACCAAAATATTGAAATCCATTTTTAATTTTTTCTGCCGATATTTTTACCAGATATTTACGTGGAAGATTTAAATTTAAAGTCAACACCTAAACTGTGTGACGAACATATTAAAACATTTTTAGGTTTTTCTGTTGTGCAGTATAGTTAATGCTCAATACTATCGAAATCCATAAAAGTATTTACGAACTCTGGGAGAATTTGATATGGAAATAAACAGAAATAAGTCTAATGAATTTACCCGAATTTACCAACTCCAATGTACTCTAATTTATGTCCAAAGCATTTCAATTTTCACCTAAACGGAAATACGCAATAATTTGTAACTGGAATTGAACATTCAAATTTGATTGCTAAATTTTTCTTGTTTTTCCGTCTGTTTTTATGGAAACCTGTTTTTATTTTGGACCCTAATCCAATAAGTCGTGCATCACAAATTTAACATTTCGACTCGATGAGTTACATTAAATTGCGTAATTTTATTATATTCATTGCTTGATTTATATTTTTATATTAAATCGTGTGTGGAATATTTGCGTTATTTTTTTACATTTATTTACTTCTCTGAAAATATTTTAGTTGGACTTTTAATCCGCTTCTAATAAAAGCTTTTGAATAAATTATTTTATATAATGTCTGTGTAAAGAATGGTATTTATAAAATGGAACAATACAATTTTCAAACATTTCCTTCTTTTGTGGCGTTCTTTTATATTCGAAATACTCTTTATATTGCTTTACAACTTTACCGTTTTACTCTTATTGTACCTTTTTTTGAGTCTACAAGTCCTAGAAAATTTTCGTAATCAAGGGTTTATGCGCGTAAGGTCGGGAATCGGGAAAATTTAAGTTTAATGTACGTTTTTATTTATGTGAATTCCAGTAAACGGTAATATCGTATATATTTTATTTAATACAACCCAGATTATTAGGTGTTCCAGCCTAAAATATCTCCCATTCCTTCCTCTCTCGAGATTCAAGTGGAATTACCCTTATCCTTCCAATCTGTGTGAATATCCAGAACTTTTCCTATTTTCTTCTTTTGTATTTTTCGCATTTTTGAATGCTCAAATGAAGTGATCACCTTTACTGTGACACAATTTTTACCTTATATACTCCTCCACTTCCCTATGTACTTCCGCCATTCGTCGAAAAGCGCTAAAGAAAGTAATTTATAAAACAAAATGCATATCAAACAAGAGTCTTAACATCACGAACTGAATTGTACATTCCGGATTATGTGAATTGAAAGTACTTTAAATAAATATAGGATGGCACTTGTGACTACCATCTAGTTAAGGCCCTATTATTTTGAGGTACAAAATTCTGGTACTGAACGTTTATTTCTTTTGATCCATTACGCTTTCTTGTAACCACTATAGTCCAGAGAAGTAGGCTAGAGTGATTCTTATGATCTGTCATTTATTGTTCACCTTTATCAAAAATAAGTGGAATGCTTATAAATATTTTATATAAGGCACTGTTTATGTGAATAAATCGAAAATTCTTCGAAAACGAAATTTAATCCAAGGCATTTTCTTATTTTGTCGGTGAAACCGCTTCTTAAAATCCTCTATTTCCATCGTTGAGGAGGCACAACTTTTCTTAATTTCCTTGGAAAATTTTATTTTGGCTTACGAAAAGTCTTTTAAACTCGACAAAGTTGGGGATCTATTCAAAGTTTGGAATCTAAAAATATTTGTATATTATTGAGAATTATGAAAAAAATAAATTCAGTTCGTTATTGAAATAATAAATTTTCCGTACAGTATGTGTTTCATTATCGATGCTAATTTCCAAATAATCATAAAATGTACTTGTTCATATATCACGTTCTAATATTGTTTTTTTATGTAATTTGTTCGCGGAGATTCCTTGTGCGAGACAGAATTGCGATGTGCAAATCACGTCCTGAGGTTGTTTTCCTCTCCATTCCCATATCGACTTTGGAAATATATTTTACGGTTGCTGGCATCATTTCCCAGTTATAAAACGAATGCTTTTTTCTGGGTCTCGCTCAATATCTCAGAAAATAATCCAATATTGATTCGTTACATTTATTTCCCAAAATGTACGTTTCCTTTAAACGGCTCCCGAAGTTTGAACAGTGGAAAAACGCATACATTTTGCGTCTTATTTCCGAAAGTCAAAAGAGCGGAATTAATTAATTGGATTTATTTGGAGAGATTATAAGGGATAACAAAATCGGAGAAACTAAGTGAGGAATTGTCGAAGATGAGAATACAACGCATATGTTTAGAGATTTAAAGTCAACCGTTAATATATTCAATGTTACTCTCTGATATTCATTTCCACTCATTCAGATTGTATTGTTTCATGTAAATACAGACCTAAACTTTTGGTACGACATCATGTTAGTAATGCATGCGAATAATCTTTGTGAGATTTGATTATTATTTATACTTAGATCGAATTCAGTAAATCTACTTTCCATTTTGTGTCACATCAATCCACAAGAAATGAAGCAAAAGTTCTGTTACCTGAGTTACGTATTCTCATCGCTGTTTCCCCGCACTCTATTTCCCTCGTGACCGAATTACTGTCCCATTTCATTCGTCTCAATCCAAAAGTAATAGGGCGATAACCTCTTTTCCTCTTAATAGGTTACCCTCCCTCCAGCGCTACTTTATTGTTTGTTAGTGAATTCCAATTTATGGCCTTCCCCTCTCTAGTCTAGATGTGCTCTTGTGGTAAACAAGAGCAAAAGGTCATTGGTATTCTCGGAAACTTTTGGGTGTGGATGTTTGTAAATTATCTAGTCAACGGAGCTGAAATGTTTCCGCTACCATAGGCGATGTCGAACCTCTGGATTATGTGGGGCGATCCCTCTTCTGCTCACGCTCGTGTTTCCTCTTTTGCTCAATGGCGGCGCTGCTTAGTCAGGCGTTGCTATGCGTTTTATTGGAGAGGCGATATCCTGCTATCATCATAGGTATTGAAGGATTATATACTGTATATTTCACAGCTACCAAGGTATTTGCTTAGCATTTTACTTATGAATTTTTTATCTTTTAGTCTAATACTCTCATCCAATCTGTATCTCATTCATCAACATGCTTTAAAATATAACGACTCTTACCTCATTACCATAATCGGTATGATAATAGCATAATTATAAAACGGGCTTTCTATTTCATCTCTGAAATTCACTTTAGCATTCCCCTACATCCTAGTCTATTATTTCGTCATTTTAAATATTTTCTATTCTTTATTTGTCTGATTTTATTTTATATGTTTTTCTCTAAAGTTCTTATAACTTTCAGTATACATTTTAGTTTTCCTGTTGTGTATAGAATACGAAAATATTACTGTTGCTGAGGGTTATCAGTCATATTAGCCAATAATCGTGCTGTAGTTTTCGTTACACCGATTATATAATATGTACCGTTTGCTCCTCTTATTTCGATAGGCACAAGTGTATTTTTATTTAGGGTAAAACTGTGAGTAATTCCGATAAGCTTCTGTTTGGTCTAACTCCGGTTTTATGTCCTTCAGCATAAACACTACCACCTGTCGGTGAGTAATGTTTTTCAATCTATCATTATTAAAATATGTATCTTTTAATATACTGTAATATGCATTTTTAATAATGCCACTTCAGTCAATCGACAATCCACTCATACACATGGATTGATTTGTATTGAATGGCTCCTAAAAGTATTTCAACCGAATTCTCGGCGAATCTCCAACTTCTTGGATTGGAAAATTCTGGGCACACGTGTCCTACGACTGGAAAATCGGCAAGTTTATTTCGAGAAAATTCGGTCCAACTGTACGACGTCATGCTTTTTTTATGACGCTGGAGGGTGAGAACACGTGCACTTCAGCATCTCGCTAATTCACACCAATTGACAGCCATTTACACTCCCCCCATTCCTTTGCATTGGAATTCACAGTGACTCCTCTTTTTTTTATTTCTTTTCACAACGCTTCATCCTCTGAGGCTTCTTGTAGTTGAATGGCAGGGATTCATCAAAAATTCTATTCACCTGAAGATCTTCATTCTGCCTGGGATATTCGTTGAATTAATATGTTTCAAATTTTTACTAGTCTTTCCGTTGATATCTAATTGTCCTTATGCCATTTAGGAAGTATTTATGGAGAATGACCTATTATATAAATATCTGTAGAAGATTTTTACATTATTCTTTTAATTAATGTGCTGTCGTTGCAAATTTGTTGTGGGTAACAGAATATTTTTCATTTGTATAAATTACTTATATTCTATGCAAAGAATGTTTTTTATGTAACTAATCAATGGAAATGGAATCGCGAAGTTACACGAGTACCGGGTGAAACGGAGTAACAGCCCCATCTGGAAACACTAGTATTGCGCTTCGAATCATGTAATTGCTGTTGAGGCAAACTTGAGAAGCTTCACCTCTCAGACCATCTTGACGTCAGTAGTAAACCGCATAGCGGTGGAATTGAGTGATACAGTCAAACGCTGATTACAGTGGATGGAAGTGCTCCCTTTAAAAAATTGATTATGAGCACTATCATTATAGTATGCTAGAAAAAAGCATTATTATCAAATTAACTTCAATATTCTGCGAGTGATTTTCATTACAATGTACAAAAAATCTTTCCAAGAGTAATATAAATAATTAAACATTGAGAATCATTTATTATTAATGACTATCTTTTTAAGTTTTATTCATTTATGAAGGGAATTGATTTGTCTGTATGTACTTAAATAATAAATTATTCCTTTCCTTGGCAAATGAATAGTCACCGATAATTTTGTTGGGTGATCATGAAAAGAAAATGCTTTAAATTCTAAAATAAATGTAGATGTTCAAAATCTCCTGTATTTTATGCATAAACATCATTATCTCAACATTGTTTTAACAATAAATTAGCCTCTTCTTCCATATAATCCTATGAAGATGAAGAAGATAAGTAAAGATACTGAAAAAGGCACTGTATAATAGACATCATATTCTTTCATCTTTTTTATACAATAAAACGGCTCATTTATTGAAAATTTCTTGAAATCTCTGGAAAAATCATGCGTGAGTTTCTAAACATATGGGATCTGATTTTGAATATATAAATTGATATATGTAAAAACTCTATCAAAATTATAATATGAAAGATAAACCAATCTTGTGGATGGACGTTTGAATGTCTACAATTCCGGTCTGTTTACTTAAATTAATTAGTTTTCTTTTTCTACTAAAATCAGTCGAAGCATTCAGATGTTGTTCGGAAAACTTCAAACGAATCCCCGAATCGCTGTTATTCTAATAGACTTTGAAGAGACTCAAATATTTACCGAACAGTTTCGGATTGCGATAGAAGAGTTTTTTGGTAATTTGGGATTGTATTATTTTTTCCTTTAAAGGATAACATGCTTTATATTCTAAAATTTCCCTTTCGTCTTCTATGTAAACACCCTTTCATTTCAGTCTTTCTATAATTCTTCAATAGTTTAAGTAGATTATGAAATGAAAGTACTTATAGATTGTAATTGACTATCTTTAATGAATAATATGTTTTATTCTCTTTTACAGGTAAGTTGTTAACTTCGATGCCATCAAAGTGCTTGTCTGCAAGTATTACTACCCTATGCAAAATATTGGTGAGATTAACCCTTTCATTTATATTTTATGAGAACTAATACGTCTTTTGATCAGAGTGTTTTTACGAAGCTCTTTAATATCATTTCATGTTTTTGAGCTAAAAGAGAAACGTAAGAATCTTTAGTTGTAAAAATTTATAACCGAAGATGACATCTCTAATCTCAGTTCAGAATTTCGCAAAAAGGACGATGATATTAAAAATAAGGCTTCGTTTGAAATTTTCAATGAATTTATTAATTAGTTATTGTATTAAATCCAAAACCATTATAACAGGTAAGGTTTTGTAGTAATAATTTATGTAATCGAGAATTTTATTGGAAATCCTAAACTGGAAAAGGGGAGATCCCTTCTTATTCTGAAAGGGAAAGCGTATTGAAAGGCGATCAATGCCTGCGATTTCTTAGAAAGTCGTAATGGGATGTACCGCTAACAGGCAGACATCAGCTACAAAAAGAATACGGTGGATTAAAGCGTAGGCGTTTCCCATTATAATGCGGCATAATAATCTATCAATTACCATCGGATCTTCTGAACAACACTTCTCGTGCGTTTAAATCCTTCACCACGACCCAAAGCGAAGAAGAGACCGCAGTCCCCTTTAGTTATTCCCTCAAAATGGAAGTATATTGCATTTACTCTCTTCGAGAGGCAAACGAGTACAATTTTCTTTTATATTCACCTAAGTGCTCTCTTTCTCAGACTCTTGGCGGGATATCCAATTCGGTCCTTAATTTTGCTCGAGAGTTTCCGGAAATTTCATTGGTGGCGGCCCTTTGTCCCCACATCTGCAGTGAAATGAAATTTTTACTTTCTCAAGTGTTCTCGTGGCGAGGGAAGAGTGTTTCGAGAAAAGTGGAAGATTCTCTTTGCTATTTTTTCTTCGCAGCACCCATTACTAAGTTTCTGTGACCATCAAAATTCATAAGGTTGTTGAAAGCTTTGTAGATGTTTTTAAAAATACTTCTGAAAGTTCTGCTAATTGTTTAAATATATAATCATTTATAAAGCTGATGAGTACTTTATGCGACTTTGAATGCTATGTCGAAAAATAATCAAATATATTCTCGAAATTTCCTTCTGTTGTCAGAAGAAGAGCTTAATGAAAAACCGAGACGCAATCTGCAACACCTCGGAGGCACTAACTTACCATCATTCATAATTGAATGTACCATACATTCAACGCAATTATGGTCTGTTTCCTCCATGTGCCCCGTTTGTCCTTCATTGGATGTCCCGTTAGTGACTGCCCTTATTCTGGTTTGAATTTCAGTGCCCATAATTCCTTTGGTTGAATCCCGAGTTGTTTTTCGGGGAATCTCTTCCCCTTCCTATAAAGAGATGAAAAACGGCGCTTTTTTCCGAAGAGGAAACTCGCAGGCACACTCTGTTAAAGAATTCTCTCACAAAAAAAGGAGGAATGAATGTGGAGGAAATTCTGTTCCGGAAAATATCAGGATTTGGGCTTTTTCGTTTATACGTCTCTCTTTTGCTATGAATATTTGCCGAGGTTAGCAAATAAAAAAATAATTCGTGGCTAGATCGAAGATATCGACGCATGATGAAATTCAATCACTAAATCAACAAAAGCTACTTTCCATACTACAATATGTATGTTATATTATGTTCGTATATATTTTCTAGTGAATCTTCAGCCGATGTAAAGGCTGAGTGTCGCGTTTTTGTTTTATATACATTCAATTTACCGTACATTAATAAATGACGAAGGACAAATTTAATAATTATATAAACCCCGGATCGTATTCGTCTTCAAAATAATTGGAAGATTGTAAAGGTCAGACTTTGAGCTTTGATTTGAATTTTGTTATGCATAAGATTGTGCATATGGTCATATTATTGATATAATCATGTTAACTTGTCTAAAGATCATAAATTATTAAATTGAATTTAACATATTGAAAATTCTGCTATCCTTGCTTTTATTCTATATCTCGTAAATCATTCCATGTTTTTACCATACACCTAATTTCCAGAAGATTATAGCTAGCTAAAAGTACATGTAAATGAATCGAATATCAAGGGCGTGTAGTTTTTATTTATTACCGTTAAGCTTCGCCAAATATATTTCGAAAATAAGGTAATTTTAACTTTCATTCAGGCATCCCCTATTAAACCTATGTTTGGAAGGAAATGAAATTTGTCGTGCTGATTGGGATTCGAAATCAAGCCATACCAATCCCTTCACAACTTCCGGTTGACGGAGATTGGTTCTAATCAATGCAAGTTGACCTGATTCCGGAGCATGTCAGTACTTCCAGTGGTGAGCCTTACGCTGCCTACTCGACATTTAATCGCGTGCAAAAGGGAATTTTAGGCAAATTTTCATAGATTTAGTGCTTTGTAGTTGTTCGGTAGCCTGAGAATCTCCTCGTAAAGGTCTTGAGTCCGAGTCTCCATCACTATGAATATATTCATAGTGACTTACAATACATGATTTTAGTCAAAATTTACGTACATATTTGGAACTCGTTCGATCAAATTGTTGCGTTTGGGAAAAAATGAAATTGATCACCGTAAACGATATTGATCGTAGGTTCGAATCTCTCTTTGGGATAATTTATGTGTTCTCCCTTCGCTTTCGTTTCGTACACTAATCTTATTAAACAGATAATATTTTCTAAGCCATTTATTTTGTATTCTGACCCATTTTCATCGAAGCCCCGATCCCGCACTCGTGAAAATCACGAATGGGCGGTCGTAGCAAAGCACGTAAATCAAAGGCAGAAACACCTGCTTCGGCGTTTATTCCCCAAGGAATGGCTCGTTGCCATGTTCCTGATAGTCTCTCAAACGATTTCATAAGGCCATTATCAAATTATAAGTCATTAAGGTTTGCTTCCAGTTGGCAGTGTTTTTTACGTGGGCCGTAGCCATTTAATATCTAGTCAGCTTTACCGTCATCCATATAAAGGAATTGTTAAATCGGTCTGAGGATTTTTTGGTGCAAATGATAAACGACTTCCTTTCAGTAAGCGTCTAGTCGAATTACCAGTAGTTAAGAGCTATTCCGGAATGTATTTTGGAATTTTCTACGCCTCATCAACCAAGAATTGGAGGGGTTCTGGAAAACTGCCACGAAGTCCAAATGATTCGAGCATTCCAAGATATCGGGAAAATAAACCCTTGGTTTTGGAAGGTTACAAGTGTTATCAAATGATTTTTAGGAGTATGTTGAATATTTTATTTTGTCAGGACATTTTTTCTATTTTCAAGCAGTTTTATTGCACAGTAGTGGTTTATCACAATTATGAGTCAATGATTTTTTATAATGAAATATTATATGTTTTTTCTTTCCGGTGCTTCTATGCTATAGAACCTTAGCATACACATTTCGTGATTTTAAGGATATGAGATTTTAGGAATGGAATTGAGCTATATTCACCATTAGAGGTACTTTTATTTCATTTTATTTCGAAAAAGTGTTTTGAATATTCTTACGATGCCTACATCTACATTTAATAATATTTTATTGCTGATTCCGTATGTTTTAATCGGTTTTATTGAGAGCAGTATAAGATTTTAAAATATTTTGGTTCCTGAAGTATAAAAGCAGAAATAGTTTAGTGAATTAAACTTTTTTAAATTGTGCCTTGAGTTGCACGGGAACTGTTAAATTATTTCTCTTTCATTTGAAACTTATAAACCTAACAAAACGAGCGGTAATTTTATTTGCGAAAATATTTCAAGAACAACCTTTAGATGATGATTTTGAATTTTCGGGCATTTATTTTACCCAGTTTCTTAAATTAATCTTCAACTTGAAGATAAAAGTAGGGGTTTCATTCCGTCGTATCATCATATAGCGTTTCTCAGTGGGAATCAGTTTATCATTGTTGAGGCATCTCTGTGTGTCAACAGCGGTAACTCACGAGGCTTGACATAAGTTCTCTGACATATTATTCTTTGGAAAGTATCCAAAGGCATGCGCACTCCACCGGTGGACGTTTATGTCATTCATCATTCGAGCTCACTGTAATCGTCAAAACATATTTCTGCCGTAAAAGAACGCCATCTCGATGGAATTCCAGTGGTGCGTTACGTCATTATAAACTGTTATGTGGATTCACGCCCCATTAGCTCAGTATATGTGCAAGGAGCCGAAAAATGTTCTACTTTTATCTTCTAAACTACCATTCTCTAAATATATGAGCCGATTTTTTCTCCGCTCTTTTAAGAATAATCGCTATCGAAACTCATAGAGTTCTCCCTAATTTCTTTTCGAAATAGAGAAGTTTTCATTCGACTTGTCTGTGAGAGAGTTTTTAAATCAGGAAATGTGGACCCGACATCAATAATGTTTGAAATGGAAAAGAGGAATGTAATCTCACAGTTATTCAAAACAGACAGTATCTTGTTGTTTTATGATTTGTTGTAAATTCCCTGCCAATAATTCCCTTTTTTCTTGCCAATACATCCCTTGTTTGGATCCCGTTTGCAAATACTCGTCTTTACCTCTCTGTTCCCGTAGTATCTTCTCCTTAAGAGCATCCCTTTCCGAACTCGTTTTTCTTCCCTCCTTACCCTCGTGGGTGTCGTTCGCCTCCGCTGGGGGCGCTATCCCACGTCTACTTTCCAACGGACGATTTATTTTGCGATTCAACCCTCTTTCTACATATTTTATTCATCGCTTCCTTACGAGGCATAATGGAATTCAATTTATATGTTTCCTTATTGATGCGTGATCAAGGAAGTGTTTCTTATTAGCTCTTCATAAATTATGAGCTTCTGTTTTAGGAGGATCTTTGTTCTCTTTACATTCCTCGTTCTGTTTGAATCCTTATTGAGATCCTGGCAAATTATTCAAAGTGTGGGTGGTTCCTCGTTGTTTTAATTAGTTACCAATGCCTGCGACACCCCGAAATAGCTGTAGGTGTTTCACTGGATATCCGATGTTAACTTTTTGGGAAAAGTCGTCTATCTAAATTCTATGTTCAAATTAGATGATATTAAAAGACGTGAATTCTTTGAAAATTGAAGTATAGAACATTTTTTTCTCCTTTTCTATAATTTGCACATCTCTTCATTTCTGTAGCTCATTATAGTCGTGCCGTTTTAATGTACCGTTACTTACATTTTAAATTGTTATTTTTTTGTATCTATGTAATATTTCATAAATATCTTACAATTAAAATCCTAAAGTTGGATGAATTCCACTTGAGAGATAATGTTGTTTATTTTCATAACATGAACCTTATGCCAAATGCTTTTTTGTTACAGTTGATATTAATGATCGAGTGTAAGGTTATCTTTAATTTACTATAATTGACTTGATATTTTTCTAAGAACGATTTGAATCAAGTACAATAAACCTGGAACGTTGAAATTCATCAGCTTCTTTTATTTCTTGTCCTTTTGTAAGTTTCATTGGTTTTCACCTATCAATCCACTTAATTTTACAGTCTAAATTGTATACATATTTAAGTTTTCATTTCCCTTTTACTCGATCAACAAAAGTTTATAAACAGGTGATTCTCGATTTAAATGTACATTCTTTTCTGAAGACTGAGGGTATAAAGAAACAGACAAGTCTATCCTAGATATTGGTATGGCTTACAAACAAATATTCGAAATTCATCAATAATATGTCATATTTCTCATTTTTAAATGTCACTCTGTTTACTAACGCATTCAATCATAATGTTTTCCTTGGACGTAGAATGACTCTTTCTGAAATATATTTCCCAAACCTTTTCAAATATCTCCACTCAAACCAAAAAAGGCGTTGTTGATTTTTAAGTCCATCCACAAAGAGTATAAATACGATTAATTTCTAAAGGATATTACCATACACACTCGAAAAGATCCGAATGACTTTTTCCAGCGGCGAGGCAGTACTTTTTAGTCCAGTGGGCAGAATGTCCAATCTCCCCAAGATTGGTTCCCGCATTATGACATATAGATGGAACTTCTCAAATTCTATAAATCCGAGACCACTTCTGAAAATAAATTTTGGAAATAACGGAAGCTTTCTACATCGGGTTATTTATGAGGAATTTCTCTTCGCTTCCCTGGATTCTCGTTCATGAAAATTTATGTATTTTACAAAGCTGTTTGTGTTTTAGACTTTGATTCTTAACGTAACATTCATTATTTTCCCAAATAATCTTTCAAGGGTATTCCTTTGGAGAAAGTGATGGACTCGTATATTTTGCGCTGTTTTTCTGTTTTAATTAATTCGATATTTTTGCATCTCCTTAAGCCTTTCTTATGACGAATTGTTTTTCAATTATAAATTTTCTTATAGACTGATTATTCTCATAAGTGTGACCTTTCATATGATAACTAGAAATGAATCAGCAATAAATAAATATCTTTACAAGGAAAATATTGGCATCGCGATACAAATATGATAAAATAGGGAATTTACAGAAAGTGATGTCATAAAACTGTCTTTGCTACGATAAATTGAACAGATAGTTTGGTGATGATATACAGTGGTACCTCGAGTTACGAGCAGCCCGACATACGAGTTTTTTGAGATACGAGCTGGAGCTCGGGTCATATTTTTGTTCGAGATACGAGCCTAAATTCGAGATACGAGCGCAAATTCGTGTTTCCGGAGCGTCCAGCTAGTTGGTGCGTTGGGTCGAGCATCATCCGAGAAAATCTCTCACTCACTCGCACGTGTTACCCGCTTGAATCGAAGTGTATCTTGTACGCTGTAATCATTTTTGCGTGATTACTGAACTTTTTTTACAGTTCAGAAAGTGCAGCCAAGAAGGCAGAAACAAGTGATAATTAAAGTTACGTTAATGTTAAGGTTAGCCTAAGTTTAAAGTTAAGAGCATTGTTTTAAGTATTTTCTTTTATCTGTAATAAATAAAGTGTTGTTTTAGTTTAAAGTTACGAAAATAGTTTTAAGTTTTAAAAAAGCGCCGTTTACGTATGTGTTCTCCTTCCCACCTCCTCGCCGTTCACCTTCGTTAGCCGAACTTGTCCGTCACCAAAGTAAGACTATTATTCTAAATAACTTTTATTTCTTTGTTTCATAATTTTGTTACGTATTTGTTAATTATAAATGTTTATTTGTTAATTAAAAACATATCTTTATTCATAATTTACAATGTTTTGGGGATTTTTCATAGGTCCGGATCGGATTAAAGGCATTTACATTACTTTCAATGGGGAAAAATGATTCGAGATACGAGCAATTTGACATACGAGCAAGGTTACAGAACGAATTAAACTCGTATCTCGAGGTACCACTGTATTAGGAATGTGAGTCTGCAAAACTAATGGAAACTAAAGAAAGCTTCCATGTGAATTGGATGTGAAGAGAATTTAAGTGTGACAGTAAGGACATAGAGTGCAAAAGTGTCCGAGTTTGTATTAATAACGAAGACATTCCACTTAAGTGTGATTGGAACTTTATAGAAGCCTCGATAAAGTACAGAACACGAAAGTGGAGAGCTTTAGTTCGGATAAGTGCACTTCTATCGATGTACGTAACTATAGGGAAACTTTTTCTTCGACAGGGACGTTTGAAGTGTCTGAGGAAGTGTTTTGTCAAGTACCGTCCTTAGAAACTTCTAACCGTCGATTTTTCTTTGAGTTAATGAAGACAATTATTGGCTCTTCATTAGGAGAGATGTGATTCGCCATACTTAGTCATTTCTGAAAAAATTGCTAAATTTTTCACCGTTAAAGAACTATATTTTCTAGAATTTTTGAAATCATACATTTCTGTGATTTTCTATTATGTATAAAATCTTTAAATCGTATGTGACAATTAGAGATATCGTTGGCGTAAGCTGTTGAACACGATTGCAACCAAAGATCAAAAGGTGCTAATACTAGTAGAAAAGTTTTCCAATCTGTTTAATAAGGTTTTAAAAACTAATCTTCCTTGTACCTATCCTAGAATCCTTCCTCCAATAATTATTTTAATTATTGCTTCTTTAACGTTGAACTATGGAAATAGATAGTTCAAAGTTCATCTTCATATACATTTCTGAATTGTATTTGAAAGCAGTTTGAATTTAAAGAGATGTAGAGTCAATAGGAAGAATGTAAATATTTGCTCCTTTATTGCCTTAATGTG
This sequence comes from Pantala flavescens, assembly GCA_020796165.1. Lineage (NCBI taxonomy): Eukaryota > Metazoa > Arthropoda > Insecta > Odonata > Libellulidae > Pantala > Pantala flavescens. The sequence goes on from CM036883.1 coordinate 53,751,023, forward strand.
ATGAATCATTATGGTTTTTTGGACTGTTACATTAATTCATTAATGCCGCGCACTGTTTCCCAGAAATTCGTGAACATTTTAATTCAGCCCATGTATTTAATTCTTCGGAATTCATTGCTCGAAAAGGAGGGAGCAGTGTTATTTCTCTGGTACATATTTCTTGTATCCCCTTGCCTTCTCTTATAATTAGTTGACTCAAGGTTTTTCGTGCTCAAGGAAATTTTTATAAGTCGAGGGGTTGAATATGAGATTTCCCGTTGGAATTTTTCCCATCCTTAAGGAAAATGGAAATTCTGAGTAAAGCATGGGTCGAGTTAAGTAATTTCTCATGTTCTACATCTCGTGCTTGCGTAGTAATGCGGTGCAGTACAACTTTTTGGGAAGACGTTCCATGTTGCCTATTATCACAGCAATATAATTTTGAGTTGTATATGGCTTAAGTATTTCGTAGAATTTCCTTGTTCTTTTTTAACCACCGAGTTGGGGAAATATTTAAAATCATAAGTTCATAAATTATCTATATTAATCTAATCTAAAATTTTGTGATATAAACATAAAAGCTTAATAATAATAGTAATCGTCTTTATTTTGGAGGAAATTGAGACTTATGTTGACAATAATTTACATGTATTTTATTGTGCATTTAATGTCATATTCAGTAGCAATTAAAGCTTTATTATGGAGATTTTTTGTAATTTCGGAGATGATTCTTTTCTGAAGCGAAGTTTTGCCAAAATGATTCTTCGAAAATCGCAAGGAATTGTAAAGAATTCGTGGAAATTAAAAATAACGGAGAGGGTAGTTATGAATACCTTTAGAGTCTTTAAGTCGACGGAGAAAAGATCTGTTTCCTTGGAGACCAATACAAAGGGAGAATGACAGATGGAAGCATTAGATTTTAAAAGAAAAGGGTTGAAAGTAAAAAAGCTCTCCGTAAAATTGGCATCATAAATTCCAAATGTAACCAGAAAAACCTGATACCTGAAATGTTATTATTTGCTCAAATCGGCAGATTCATTCGCAAATCCTCGTATTAATGTTATTTTCATGCAATGTCTTAGTAAAAAGAGAGTAAGTGTAAGATATTGCGACATCTGCAGGAGCCATATTTTTAGCTTATAGAATTAATGCTAACCAATTTTATTCCTTCTTGCGTTAAACACCATTTTCTCGTTTCAATAATATATCGATTTTAATGCAATATCTATTATTTAATCCCATCGCCGGATGTGATTATAACTTAATTATCCTCGGTTTGCGCCTCTTTATGGTTGGAAACTCCGGGGCTCCGGGAGTCGTTAGTTATTAACGGAGTCGCTCCCGGAAACGCCGGAAAGCGTTTTTTCCTCCGAAAGGAGAAAAACTCTCCGTGGACCATCCGACCTCATTCTGGGCAACCGCTTTTAAAAAGCAACGCGGGAGAGCCCATCCCTTTTAAGTCTCCAGTGCTGCCAACACGACCAATCGGAGTTATTGAAAGATCTCAACTATTTGCTCGTTCTCTGTCAATGAGTGGTGTAGACAAAGCATAAATATATCACTTGTGGAACTCTTCTTACTTGAAGGATGTTTTTCTTAGCCTCAATGCCGCCGTGTGGTTTGGCCGAATCTTTGAAGTATACTTTTACTTTACTTTACTGCTTTCATAACACTCAAGTGAATTGGTACTCTGGCAAAGAATTTTTCGGAGAAAAGATATGTTTTCCAAAATTATTGAATTTGTTCTGAGAATAATTTTAAAACTTCACAGTATATCGGAGATCGAATCTTAGATTTTATTAGAATTAGAGATTTTTTATGATATATTTGAACCTTAATGCTATTCGAAATGAACCATTATGGATGAACTGTGTATATAATTAGCGGAAACGGAAAATATAATATATTACCTAGAATGCAAGAATTGTTAACTGGATGACCCTATCCTAAGCGAGCGTTGTTTTGTCAATAATCAACTTTGTGAACGCCCAAATGTTGGCAGCCCTTCCTCGACTCACCTTCAACGTGTCCCCACTCGCGTTTGATGAAAATTTCAAGTCGCCCCCACAGAGTGTGTGTAGTGACCTCTTCTTCACCCCTTCACCTGTTATGTACGAACCGCCTGCAGTAATGTCCACCTTTTATCCTTCTCGTAAATGATGCATGCGACCCCTTTCTCGCGTCTTCTTCAAAGGATTTATAAAAAAGGCCTCCATTATATTGCTCACCGGTGGTCCCTTTAGACAAACCGCCCTTTTCTTTATACTCTTCGATGCAAAGTACTCACCGAACTACGTTCCGCGGAAGACGGAGTGCATGTTGTTTTATTTACGGTGTCCCTTGGAGACGACTCTATTCCAGTAAATAGGAGGAGAAGCGATCTAACTGCCCTCTTAGAGATCGTCGGTGGATAGCTTCTGGTCGGAGTTCCAAGTAGATCGAATTCGGGCGGAAATGTTTATACTACTTCCGTTTTTTCGAATTCCTTTATGCATTTATGAGGTTTTCTATCTCTTGGTATAAATGCTCGAAGCCAGAAAGTATTGCAAGAGGTCGGAATGATATCGCATACGAATGGAATGTTTTTGGAGGGCAGATGTCTTCGCAGATGGAAATTTGCAGCTAACATGGCTTCTTTTGGAAAATTGCACGGTGTACTGCTCTTAAATGCGATCATATAAATGTTTAACTTCTGCCTAAAAGTTAAAAAAGGTCTAAGTTTTAAAGATCTAGGAAAGCTAGAAGTAAGAAGTATCTTAACAAAGGGTGAATACTGATAAATAGATACCATATTTAAAAGTTAGAATTTTGTCGCAGATGGAAGTTTTTGCCTTGTCTTAAAAAGCCTTCTCAAAACGAGATTTTCTCTTTTAGTTTATACATATATATATATATATATATATATATATATATATATATATATATATATATATATATATATATATATATATATATAGATAAGTGATTTACATTTTCGCCTTTATATTGTTATGATAGTTGTTTATGTTATGAATTTCTACGTAAAACTGTGTTCCGATCTAAACGCCTTATATTTACATGCATTATCAAAGAAATAATACTATGCATGTTCTTACGACATTATAAAGTCAAACAGCTTCACATAGGTTAAGAGTAAAAGAACTTGAAGGAAAAGATGAATGTCGATATACGTCAATACGCGTGAATATTTGGAGAAAGAAATTGGAGAAGTTGGCCATTGAAATTCTGGAATCGTCAGCAGCTGTAGCAACTTCTCTCTGCATTTCGCAGAAGAGATATTTATCGATGGGTCTTTTTCAAACATACGGTTACTTATTCACAATATCGTATTCTTAAATTCTCGCAAATTCTCGAAAAGAGAAACTAATCTACTTAAAACATTGTCCCTCTTCACCAGTTTACAAAATCATTTTTCTAGTTGTCAAAAATAAATATATATTATAAATATTTGGTTCTTGATACTCACAGAGATCCCTTTTTAATTTGCATTTGAATGAAAAAAGGATATATAAATTACTTTTTCTCCTTAATTTATCATATAAACGGGTTATATACAAAGAGTTGGGTATTGAAGGATTGGCATAAATTTTTAATGTTAAATTAAAATAACCACTACCCTTGAATATATATATTTCTCGAACATTGAAATATTTAATTTTGAAAATATTCAAATTTTTCTGTCTCATCGTATTTACGAATAATTAGTTCAGTAAACGAAGAATCACCGAAATATATTTCAAATAAAGTTGATAAATAAATAATAAGTAAAAAAATTTTATCCCAGCAGATAATTCTCATGTTTATTTCCAATAATTTCAACTAATGACAGCTTACGCTACGTTTTTATTCTGCGAAACGCGCTGAATCGTATCTAGTGTCCACTGTTATGAACTAATGCAATTATTCCAATAATTTAGGTAATTCGTTTAAGAGCGTCTCATAAATATTAATTTACGAAGAATAATCATTACGGGGTAAACATTTTGCGTTTCATTCTCGAGTTTAAATGATACTTCCAATATGTTTTATGATATTTATATGAATCTGATGTAAGCAAATTTATCGTAAATTATTAATGTCTCCGATGGATATGGATTTAAAAATTTAGCTGAAAATACATGGAAGCGTTTTCTAGGAATTTATTTCTGGATAAGAGAGAGTTGGAGTTTAACTTAACACGACCGATTGATCATAAATGATAATATTTTGATTTCACAATGAAAAAATTCAGTTTTATAGATGTTTATCTGCATGTTGAGATATTTATTTTCTCAGTTTATTATAAAGTCATATTTGAGAAAATGGAAACTCAAATATTAAATAAAGAATAACTACAAATAAATTAGTTCCATTTGAAATTTACGGAAAATTTTGATATTAGAACTCTAAAATGAGAAACTACTCACAGAGTTCATTTAATTAGTAAAAATTAATAGTATTTTTTCATTAAAAGAGGAAATATCGAAACCTTGACGTTAATTTAAGACGAGTTATGGAATTCATGGTCATTGATCGAAGAATTTGAAGTTATTTCGAATGAAACTTAAATTCTCTAATCGTCAATTTTCTTAAATGGTGTTTTATGGTTATGTTTTCTCTGATAGCACGTTTTCTTCTCCTGGACTTCCGTAGATATTTCGCAGATGGACTACAAAGGGAAATCGGCACAAGAGTCGAGAGTTGTGGTCGAGGGAGTTTAAGAGACACTTACTGTTCGATCGATACGGCTTTCTTAAACAGATCAACCATTGAATTTAATTACGTGATGTGTAACTACACGCGAGCAAATTATGCGTTATGTTCTGCCGTATTTCAAATTTTCTTTGTGTCCTCTCTCATTTGGATAATGGATTCTATTAATTAAGTCGTGCATTTAAACAATAATAATTAAATTGATTTCAATATACGTTTATGTGTCAATTGCTTTGAAGAGGTATTTAGGTTACAAGTTCGGTTCAATTAAATTCTTCCAATTAAATTGATATTGAGTAGTTCGTAATAAAGAAACGATAGGAGCAGATTCCATAAAGTCCTCGTATATGTACTCTAGAAGAATTCCAGTTAAATTGGCATTAAACAGTATTGATGTTAGAGGGAAGAATTTTCAGTGAAATCTATGAATTGATTCACAAAAGGTAAAAAGGTGTGAAAGTTATGAATTAATACCAAATATCAGTGTCAGCCTAGCTAGCAGATTAGAATCTTCCTTAATTGAATATATTGGAAGATACAGAAATATAGGAATCACGTCATTAATTCCATCGATGTAATTGATTTTTATTAAAAAATTTGATTTAACGTTTGAAATATTCAATTATTTCAAACTTTTTCAATTTTAATTATCAAATTTTACTGGGTAAAAGATAAGGTATTTTATTAAAGTGTTGTATTTTGATTGACTTATTGAATCTCTCTTTACCCAGTCTCCATTAATTCATTTTGTTATAACTCCACAATGACTCCTCCATTCATATAACCGTTTTCTTCTTCTCTTCCGGTGCTCTCTCTCAGATAAGCTGAGATTATATACAATATGTTGTCGATATAAAATGAATATATTTTAGAGGAATTACTTGCAAAAGGAGGTTACCGAGACGAACGTTTGTGTTCTCTCGGTCTCACATCGAATTTGTTATTGTGTTTTTATTCCCATGTCCATGTATCGTACCTCGATAATCGCACGAGTAATGAAGTCGTTCGATTGTCTCTATGACCTACATTCTTCAGCGCACACTAAATGCACGTGATGTCGATGATTAATACGCCCCTTTGAATGCGTTTGTAGAAAAGAAGTCCCAGAATTGATGAGAGCGTGTATTCTCTCGTAAGGATTCCTCTTCTCCCAGAGCGGATAATAAGGGGCAAATGGAGTGTTGATCTTCCATGTTTTTCCCCTTTGACTCAGAAGACAGCCCTTAGTTAATGGAGCGGGAAGCAGCGAAGTAATCTTCCGAATTGTAGAAATAGAAAAGTAATCAATTAGGGTGTTACTTCAAATTCCTCCCTCGAGAATCAATCCCCTCGTATAGGGATAGCACTGTTTTATTTAGAAGATAAAATAGAAATCTTTCGATTTGCAGCGATTGAATCTGAACATGGATGAGTTATGAATCGATCTTTACAATGAATGCATTAAAAGGACGTCCAGAGTTTAGATACAGAGTAATAATCATACGAAGCAAATTAATTAGTAATTTGGTAATCAATGGCTTCTAGTCTTCATGCTAAGTGTGAGAAATATTTTTTTTTACAATATACTGCCGAAGACTTTGCGAATTGCGAAGAGATTTTCAATGTTGGTATATCTATGCAATACAGCTTATTATTATGAAATGCCGCGGCTATGTTTTAAGGACTTGTATTTAATGCAAAATAGGTATATAATCTGTGTTTCATCATCTAAAATCTTCTATCATAATCTTTTATTTTATTGATTGCTAATTAAAAAACAAATTTTAACTTTTATACGTAAAGCCTACGTTATAAGAATTTTGAGAACTTATTAAATGGTCCTAATAGATTTCAAATCGATACAAAGAATACTATGAATAAAATAAAATGTTCCTTTTTCAACTTGGCATCTTGCCAAGCTCGCTTGGTCATATCAATTATTGAAATATTTTCCGAATCAATACCTTCTGATTCGTAAGTTAGGGAAGATTTTTTTCTGCCTCATATTCGTGAAATTCTTAACGAGTCTCACAAAATAGGCATCGTGTATTTGTTGCTCTTTTTCCAGTTCATCGTCTCTTCTTTGCGTTAATGATGCAGATGATTCGTCCTTTTTTCTTCTATTTCTCCAAACTTCATCTGCATCCCGTAAAAGCCTAAACTCATCCTTCGACGGTTAAATATTCCATTCGAATCGTTAACGACTTTCGTTCTACTTCTCAACCAATTCATTTGGGTCTTAAAGAAATTTCCCTCGTCTCCTGCTCCCGCGTTATTAAACGGGGAATTAAATTAATCGCCGGAATAATAGATAAAAGACGATTATTCGCTTAAGCTCATTTCTGGAACCTTAAATCTTTTCTCTTTATTTGTTTCTTCTAGGATTAACAGTTCCACACTCTCTTCAGCATTTTTCGAGCAAAATGTCTACGATTCTAATTCCTAATTGGATTAGAAATGCACTTAAGTACCTCGAGCTATGAGTTCGCGGATTTTGTGCCCATCATATATGAATGCATTATACCTAAGTTGGCCTTATTCTACAACTTCTAATCGTCACATTGCATGTTTTTTCTCGTACTAAATGTTCTTGTTTCCCTTTTAACTTTTTTCTGCTTTTCTGAGCATTCCAAAAACGACCAAGCTCTTTTGGGTGCAACTTTCAAGTCTCATGCTTTTGAATAATTATTCGTTTCCACTGCTCTTATTGTTTTTAAATTACCTAAGTACTTAATCATTTGTACGATGGATTTACTATCCTTTTTACTTCTTGATTGTGGTCGAAGGATTTCCTATGAAATATTCTCGGGTCACTGATGATTTACTAGAGAATATGTTTACAATTAATCGCAGTTAGAATGATTATATTATATTATTCCGTAAAATAACATCAATTTCAAACTTAGATTTCGTTTTATTTTTAAGGATTTTAAGCGGTAATTTTTAAAATTTATCCATCATCAAAAACTGTATTTATGTTCTACTTTTTAAGTTAAGTGAATTCTTTTATTTTTAAATAAGTACAAGAATCTCAAAATCGAAAATATTTTTAAGATAGAAATTTAGATAACAATAGTTGCGGTTGCCTTTAAACGTTAATGAATTTTTTTGTATACTATCATATTTTTATTCGTGAAAATTTGAAAGAAATTCCTAGCTTATAATATCTCGCAATGTATATAGTATGGCATAAATTATATCTCCAAAAATACAGAACTGATGAATATGCGTTCAATCTTGTGTCTTCAAAGGTAGCAAACTGCATTATTTGTTCCGTTTTGGGTGAATCTTCAACATGACCCTCACTGTTTATGTACATCGTAATTTCGAGATTGATTCTTCGGAGAAATTATTCATCTGGATGTGCCAATTAACTTTTAATCTTTCGTTTACAGCCATGCATAATCTCCTTTGACGACGTTAATAAATTAAAAGCGGGAAAAGAATTTTTTCGACTTCATTTCCGCCTCTATATGGCGCCATAACTTCTTAATGAAGGTGCGCATTATTATCAAAATTTCATATTCCTCGGATTGGAATATCGGATATCGGGCGAAAGTCGAAAATTCAGCTTTCGATTTTTTGATTCCCTCGTCTCTTGTATGTATTTTCAAATTTCCTCTTTTCATCCACTTTTGTCTTCCTTTTTACAAGGATCACTCTAATTGCTTCGATATTCCTCCCATGTTCTTGATCCCCATTTTAATTCCCTATTTGTATCCTTTTGATATTCCATTTCATCCATTATTTTTTATACTTATACATGATATAATCTCTCATGTTACGTATATTCTTCCGAAGTTAAAGGGGTATTTTATTCCTTCTCCAATTATTTCTGTTGCTAACAACTTGGTCTTGTTCATTGATTTCTATTTATATTTTATGGGAACTATCGTTACATTGATAAATCTCTTCTCTTTTATTACCTTAAAAAATTTTAAAATAGTGACGTAAATGAAATAAACTTTGGTTTCAGCTATATTCATTCAATGTTCCTCAAATCATATATCTTATTCTTCGAGGTTCGCTATACATATATATTCCTGCGCGACATTCATATGAGAGCCATCTTCCAGTATCCAAAAATTTCTGGAAGATTACTTGAAGCTAAATCTATTTAGACTCCATAGTTTAAGGAGCTACCAAATCAAACATTGATTCGTTTCAGATTGTGTGAGGTACGCAGATGATCTCTGTGTTTCTCGTCCATGGTTCATTTTCCAATAAACCAATGAGGAAAACTCTTACCCGTTGGGTTGCTAACACGTGTTAATATTTCCCCAATCCAAAGAAAACGGTTCATCTGGAAGTTCCTCAAATATTTGCCTAATATTGGGCGAAAAAAATCAAACAGAAATTTGTGGAATTGCCATAACGGCTGTTTCCTTTTCATTTATAAAAGAAACCACCTTTCACCCCATGGCATCGTCAAATCCGATGTCTATCCATTAGGCACTGCGTTAATCAATCCACTCCTTCCTTTTGCCTCATATTTAATATCCTTTCCTCTTCTCGCAACTCTTCCATTACTTCTTGTCTTCCCCATAACCCACGTCGTACATTATGTTACCCTTTATTTCCATCCAAAGTTATTTATCTCGATTTGCACCTTACCTTCCGTTTTCCATCTTTTCTCTCTCCATTTTCTTTTGCGTTCATCAATCTCTCTTTTCACAATTTCCTCGCTATACTTTCATTATAGACACATAATCTTCATATTGAGGAAAATAGCGAAACCTTTCTCGTCAATTATCACGTTACATCTTCCATTAATATTGTTCCTTCCTTATCATAAGATCCTTTCCAATGTTACTTGCTTTTTAACATTATGTGTAAAGTCTTCGACGTTGGGTTGATTTGTTCATTGTGTTGAATATGTTTCTATTAACTTACTCAACTTATTATGCATGTAATTGCGAATATGTACAATAAAATGTTATTTTCATAAGCAATGTATCCATTATGTTATAATTCGAATAATATGAGACTTTTTATGATTTTAATCTTTGAACGGAGTCATTTATAATGTTTATGCGTATAAATAATGTTAGCATTACTGATTGCTCGTAAGGAATTTTAAACACGAAGAAATTATCGGTCACAAATTTCACCGACAGTAAATAAATATCATATTAAAAGCATTTTGTGTGTTTTTAAGTTCAATTCTCCTTTTTATAAGCATCATGTAGAGGACAGGTAATGCACTTTTAGTATCCTGAAACATAAGAGTAAATGAAAAATTTTAAAACACGCAATCGTATTTATGAGTATAAATTTTTTCCTGAGGAAAACAGAATTATAACAGTCAATGGACAATTTTCTTCTTTTTAGTAGGGTGCATCACGATTACTCTTACGTTAGAGACCTCCAATTCTTGGCCTTCTTTATAATTATTCCTCTTATTTTAAAGTCATCTCTTACCATAACATTCTATTCCTCTATTTTCGTTATCACATATCTTTAATCTACCTTTCCTTCTCCCTTTATCGCCTTCACATCTTTTCCACTTTCACACGTAATCCTCTTAATCGAATGCGAAATGAGCGGCAGAAGTCCCGATTTGTGAATGAAGATCAATTTGCACAAACCCTGCAAAACCTCAGGAGCGTGTTGAGAATGCCTTTCCACGTCATCGTCATCACAACTCTATCCAAGGAAGCTCATCCGATAATTGAATGCGTGGCAATGAGACAGATACGTGCTTAGAATCTTCTCGTCTCCTTATTCGTCTATTCAATCACGAGTTCGCACCCAAATTCCTAAAGTGATTCGAATTCTGTCTCTTCGAAGGGCGTCACCTGTATCGCGGGAGGAACTGCCCGTCGACTCCACTTTGTGTTTTGCTTCGAAGTTTGTTGGAGGGTTACGGATGGGTTAGGATCTCTTATAGTCCCGTTTTTTATTTTTGGAAAATTATGTATCCAAATCCAAATCCAAATCTTGTATCCAAATCTCTTATATTCTTATTTATAAATATCATATTTTATATCATAATTATGTCCGTTAATAACCCTGCTTCATTTCTGTTCAAATATCTGCAAGATAAACTTATCTCATCATTTTAGTTGTAACTTCACTCCTATATTCTTTTCCCTGGTTATTGATAGAGTGCTATATTTCGCAATTCTATATGAGCTAGCCTCAAATTATATTACAAGAAGTCATTAACTTCAACATAGGCATTTCATATTGTAGTTAAGGACCCAATGCTATGGCTGGTTGTATATCAGTAATCAGATCCAGACGTAAGGTTTTAAAGCTCAATCAGCCGTGAATTTCTACTGTGCTCTCATACAAAATATATAGCTCTTAACGAGCTGCTCCGACTCCCATCTCAGCTCAGGCGTGTTAAAATTAAGCGCTCGAGCAATTATGTTTTGACAGCTCCTACAAAATCCTCTCTACGGGCGAAAATTTTCCAATTACCATCTATAAATTAGTGAGCGAGTTCTTATTACCCGAAATGGATTTTCTATTAAAATTTAGGCGAGAAACTTCCTAGTTCCTTCCCCAAGCTCTTCACTGCGGCCGAAACTTATCCTTTTTAAGGTGAAAGTTTATCGTTTGAAATCGTATGCTGCTAATGCCTATTTCGCAAAGAGTGCGTATAATCAGTCATGTTAATCTCTCATTTTCATATGTTTATTATGAAGAATAAGTTAGAAACAGTCTATGACTCTGTAATAATCATGGGTAACTGTAACAGTGATAATAAATAATCTATGAGTAAATTCAGGAAACTCGATGCATCTTGTTCATTATATGCTATGGATGTATAACCTTTCAAATCTTTTTCGTAACATATTTTTTCCATAATTTTATCGCCGGTGACCTTCCCGGAAGCTTCCATATTCGATTAAGTTACGAACATGATTGTTTAAAACAGTTCAAATTATATAAAGGAGAAAGAAATTTTATAATTATACATTATCAGTATGATTAGGCTCTCCATTTGCATTCGTTTATTTTCCTGATAAAATTTCAATTCTATTACAACCGTATCCTAGTTTCCATTTTGTTAGCTACACCAATGTGTTCACTCGATAAACATTTCCATTACTGAGACCCATCATATCAGTTAGCCTACATGAGTCAATTTCCCTTAATGATTCTTGGTAAACCTGATACATTCCTGGTTTAAGGTCATGTAGCAAAGTAATTTTTCCTCTCTCCATTCGATGTTAATATTTGTAAACCTTTTAATTGTCCCTTTACTGTATTAATAAAATATCTCTTATATCTTAAAATTAATTTCATATGTAAATCCTGTTAAAACTTCCTTATTGAAAGTCTTTATATCCTTGATTTAGAGATTGAATCTGCCTTTGAATTGGTAAAAGACAAAAGTTTTTTTTTGCAGTGGGATTAACATTAGTGTAAAAAGTTCAAAGAATCGTCCCTCCTTAATATGATTTCAGTTGCTATACACCAACCATATTTTCGTGATTATTTTTCATTTTCGTATAAATCTTATTTCACATGCATCCCAATTGCCGATTCCATTCTGTCGAGTATTTCACCTAGTTTAACTGGAGCCAGTCGGTAATCGAATCCGATAGACTTAAATTGTCCACGATCTATTTCGAATTATTTCAACAGCCCAATCATTCATAATTGGAAAAACTGTATAATTCGTTTTTGCCTCTCATCTCCAGTTTTCCATTGTTTATTTTCCGGGTTGTTTACCCTCAACCTTTCAATTATCCCCTACGAGGCCTTCAATTTCCTTTAATATCATCCCATTATCCCTTCACCTGTATCCCCCTCAATCATTCATGGCAAACAATTTCAATGAAGTCCACGTATGATTGGGCTCTTGCGATAGACGAAGTATGACCTAACCATCCACCGCAGACATGCTCCTAGTTTACGAATTCATCCGAGGGATGGATTGACTTCGCAGTAATTGATCTGCGGGAAACTGACTCACAGCTACATGTAGGAATGAGATGCATCATTTGACTTTTGGACCTCTTTCATTATAATCATCGCTTTCTCGGAATTTAAATCCGATGATTTTGTCACACTCTTGATGACAAACATTTTTTTCGATAGATATTTTATCTAAATTTTATTTTTTTTTATTTTATCTAAATTTTAATTTTAATTATCTAAATTTAATTTTCTATCTTATAACCCTCTTTGCAAGAAGTATTACAAATAATTTGAGCTCACTGTTAATATTTAACGAATAATCATTACAAAATAAAAATGAACACGAGAAATGTTGTTGTTTTGAAAACAATAAATCATCTTTTGTCATTCTCCTTATTTGGGTCGTTAATTTAAAGAATATTCAGTTCAAAAATAAAGAAATTCATGATTTACTCAAAAATAATTATTGTAATGATAAACTACAAATAATCATCGCTTATCGCTGTCAACATTTTTCTAAAGAAGTAAATTCATCATAATATCTCCATAAAACATTACGTTTGGATCCTTTGAAGCAATGGAAATCTACAACTTTGTTTTTCTGAATTTCTACGGGAGCATAGGTCACAGAACTACTTACTCCTTCTCCTCTGTTCTCGTTAGGGGTTCCCTTTCCATTCCCTGGAATGAAGCGAATGTAAGAAAAAGAGTTTTACGACTTTGTTTTGGTGTGCAGTCTATCCCACTCTATTTAGCTGCCGCTGTAAATTATACCTCGTAACGCGCATCCTTGTAACCCAGTGCGACGAGCACGTTTTACAATCCTCATTTGAACAGCGTCACGTATCTATGAAGGGTGTGTTCTTCTATTCAGCATTCCTATCCTGTTAATTGGAATGCGGTGTATTGCCAAATGTTAACTGCATTTTCGATCTTAAAGGAAATCACGTTTTACCTCTTTGGTTATTTTTATATATATATTTTCTCATCTCTGTTATTCTTTTATGATATTACTAAAGTAAAATCGTCTTGACTTATGTTAATAACGAATGACCTAAGGTAATTTTCACATTTGGTTAACTGAGATACTGATACTTACCATTACTAATGGATTCATGTAATTAATGCATATATTTGCGAGATACAAGGCAATTGGCACCCTCTTGCATGGGCGAAAAGAAATTATCATCTCGAGAGTCCACTAATAATTCATGTATCTTATTCATCCATAGGTAATCGATTCATTTGAGAAACAAAAAGTGGTATGAGGAATAAGGCAATATTAGAGTTTTCCAATCTCAACGATATAGCGCTGAAATCCTTCCTTGTCCCCTGAATCCTTGGCTTGTCGACGTACGTCTTCGTGCGAAGGAGAACTCGCCGCTTGAAAATACGAACCATCAACCTCGTAAATATGAAAGACGTTAATCGATTCCTCTATCAGTCAGTTCATTCACTGCCTCTATTGGTTTAGCCATCCTTTACTATCCTTCCATCCTGTTTCTGCCCTTTCCTTATGAGGATAAAATGGCAACCTCTCCTTTAAGCGGGTTTTCTGACCGGAATAGCCCTCCGTCTTAAAGGGCATCATTTGCTTCTGAAATCGAAAGGCCCTGTCGTAAATAACGCGCGTGCTTCGACAGCGGATACAGAAAAAGGTCTCTTTATTCCACTGCTCCTGGATTCTGAAGCATAGAATGCTGCTGATACATATTTATCCGTGTTCTCCAAAAGTGATCTTTATTTTCGTCCTTTTTTTCTTCGTGACGCACTCGTGTGGTTTTTAGAAACATATCCAACCCTTTGCATTCTTACGCACGAGTTTCTTTCATCTATAACGTCATAAGCTAATGTTCTTCAATTTTTAGCATCCTTAACTGATGGCTTTCAAGAACAAATCCCGTTCACCCAATCTATAGTCATGTTTTGTAAGTCATGGAATTTATCGCGCACATCTCCTTTCATACAGAATATTTAGATACAATCCAAATACACTAGCGCCGTCCTAAACTGGAAATAACCCATTCAAAGAAGATAGAAGTGAGGAAAACTACTCCTCAAAACACCTCATTCCCTTTGGGCGGTTAATGGAATCGTGGTATCGAAACGACTTTGGAGCACTTTAGAGATCCAACATTCCTGTGCATGAGATCGATCTACGCAAACTTGGTAACCACTTTCTTATCCTGAGGAGAGTTTGCCGCAACTTTAGGACCGTTTTCTTATGTACGCCGAACTTGAAACCCGAGTTTCCTTTCGAAGTCCATTATGCTTTGAAACATAATGTTGCTTAATTTAGATTGAAAGTGAAAGTAATTTTTACGGTTATTAATTGAGTCGGATTATGGACCAACGGTCTAAAGTGAGATAATGCAAGTCGAATCAAGCTACTCTTAGAATATACATTCATATTTTTGTCGTATTCTATTAGGGTTTCATCTAATGTGGTGCAACGCTTATTGTAATTCAGTAAGGAAGTTGAACTTAATAATGAAATATATTCCGCATTCTATTTGATGTTATTCTCTTATAATGTAATGGTAGAGAACACTTTCGGCATACCAACCCAATATGAATTAAGAACAGTTCATACAATTTATTTTTTATAATACCTTTTCTGATGAAATAGAGACTGCAGCATCCTATTTCTTCGAACTCATCTTCATTGTTAACGTGTTCTGTAAATAGATAATAAATTGAAATGAGATATGTCGATGAATAAAAGAGGATTTTCGGGCAAAAATTATGATGAGGGTTTGAAGATTGACCATCTCGTTCCTTCATATTGGTGAAAGAAATCTTCGGGTGTAAAGATATGCTATTCACAGCCATATAAAAGATATGTAAGTATTTAATTAAAAATGAAAAGTATTAAATTTTTTCCTCTTATTATTTTTTAGCATACATTAATCACTTACTCTTGTGACGAAAGTATGTATTTGTGAACTAAAAGGGATTAAAAATTGGAGTAATAAGCATTTGTCGATGAAATCTTACTTTTGTAAACTGTCTCTTGGATAACAATAGTCGAGGTGTGTCGATGGCAGATCTCCATGGAGAATTTTCCTTGAGTGTACCATCAAATCAAAGAAGTAGGGAACCTATAAAAAGTTTATTCTATCTTAATTGGACTCCAAAACTTTTCACCTTTTGAGAACATAGAACTTATACCGTCTCGTAAAGAGGCTTAAATACCCAAAGTGAGGCGTTAATGCATTCGGATGATTTGGACCAAAAGTTGGTGACCTTGAGAGAAAATCGATCGACAATGATCTGAACTTAGTATTTTCGTCTTAAGCGTCGTTTTGCTTTCAGCGGCCGAGTGTCGTTTTGCTTTTGGCTCTCTCCGGATGGATAGTCATATTTCACCGAGAATCCATATTCCGATATTGTCTTCTTTTTGTCTACGTCGTTTGACCGCACATTCGACACACCACTTGACCGACCTCATTCCCTGGACAACTCTTTTAGTCGTAATACAACTTTTTATTTTATACTGACATTTTATGCCGATAGGCATTCGGCACAAAAATGTTAAAGTCTGCAATATTGATATTGAATCGAAATGCAACTCCCTTCAACAACAAAATAAGTTAAAGCGACCTTCTCTTTTCGATGCGGACTTTAAATTGCAAAAAATTGTTTGCTGCTCTAACAATAATCTCCGTTACTATTCCTATTTGGAAATTGAAATTTTTATTTCGAATTATAAAAGTTCCAAAAACAAGCATTTCTTCACTTAAGTCAGGAACAACTTTCATTAAACCCTACTCTTTGATTTGGAGTAGTAGAGACTATATTCTGTTCCTTAAGTCAATTAAGTTTCTCAATTAACTAAGGATCACTAATAATTCTCTATTGGGAAACTGATTGGCTAATTATTATCCATTGATCTTTCTTGGCATTTAGTTTCGATCTTCGACTGGAATCTGTTTTGACCTTTTTGCTTAATAGCAAACATTTCGACGTCTTTTAGTCTTAAGTCTCTGGAAACAAACAGCTTAATTGAGAATTGAATCTTCGCCGGAGTTCATTTAGAATCGCATCGGCCTTTTACTTAATTCTTTACTTAGAAATCCATATTGAATGCCTGCGAAACTTTTTGTGAAGTTGATTACTATCGAATTGTGAGTGTTGTTAGAACCGAATAAATGCATCCATAGTATTCCGTCATTATTTTGTAACTTATACATATAATGAATGGAATTCAAGATTTTCGCGGCATATCTCAGGTATATCGGGACATAGAAATATTTCATGTTACTCCCATAAGGTTTTTATTTATTTTCTTTTTAGGGTATATATTTATTTTCATGATTTACTCTCTTTTTGAAATCGAAATTCCCTTGCGAGCGATAAAACTTGAAGCCTTCGGAATAAAATCGAGGATAGAAAGTAGTGAATCGGACGGTTGAAAGTTCTCGCTACTTTTACGTCCGACACATTGTACGTTCTTCCGTAAAGTTCTCGAAATTTTTGTAGTTCGGTGGCCGCATGTTTGCGTTGCCACGCGTTCGTTTTATTTACTCGGAGAAAGTCGTAATCTCAACACGAAAGAACCATTTGGGAGGAAGTGCTCGAAATTTTACGACTGCCCTCTGGAGCTGCCTTCATCTCTTCTTATAAACCGTATTTCATATATCACGAATTCATATCTGCGCTATAGCAATTATTTCAGTGCATAATTTATGGTTTGTCTCTCTTTAGCATCATTCTCCAGAGTGAAATTCCATGGCCGATGATGAGAGTGATTCGGAAGGAAAATTGTCCTCAGAACTTTCTCCGTAAAATTTTATAAACACTACATTTTAAAATATGTTTTCGCGGTTATTTAGGTATTCCATACGTGTAATGGAAGATATTTTATTATATAACATGCGTTTAGTTTTATTTGTTTCCTCTTATCCTCCCAAAATATATTTTGGACCGTGTTGTGATACAGAAGACCAATACAAAATAAAAACACCAGAACACGAATTATGTAATAGATATTATAAAATATTATTGTAGATTAAAACACCCGCGGAAATTGCATTATAGTGTTGAAAAAGAAAGTTTCTCTCTTCCGTACTAACAAGCATATAAATAGACACTCAAAATAGTAAACCCTATTAAAACTAACTAACCTAATCTAACCTAGACTCTCAAAATAAAAACCTAGCAAAAATTAAAACTCCTTGAATGATTAATAATGTGCTTTAGTATATACTGTTTATCTTATGTGTACAGTTCATCCTTTTTTAAATTTGGCTTTTCTGGGTTTCTGGTATCAAATATCTAATCGTTAGCCTTACCGTATCATTCATGTAAAAAATCAATATCATTGGATATTTATTTACTTCGACATCTAGAAATACTCCTGAATCTAAGCTCCCGTAAAACGTGATTTGAAATGTAATACTTGCATTTCGTTGTTCAAAACCATTTCATCCTCAAAAAATTTCGTTTCGTTCCATTTACTTGATATTCATCCGATCTTAAAATGTTACAACTGAAGCACTTCGTTTTATGAATGCGTACGAAATTTATTTTTACAGCAGATGTTCGTTGGAATGAGCACGTCTTGAGATGAAGGAAGTACGCTTATCTTTGACGTGCTTATCCATAAGGGCTGGAATAAGTGCTGTCTATTTATGGGGAATATGTTCTTAACCGCGTAATCTCTGTAATACGAGATAAGAAGGAACTCGTATATGCGATGACTTCGTGAAGTGACTGTGTGATGCGTTTGAAAATGTCTATTATCAAAGCACATTATCGATTAATTTCGAAAGTTAGCTCTTTTTAGATAGGAATCCCAGACAGTTTTAGATTTCATTGAAAGTAATTGATATGCAAGTTTATCATTTGTTAATTTGACTGTGACTTTAGGACGCAAAAGACGGAATTTAAGTACTTAATGTTATCATTATTGAAAAATATATTATGTCAAAAAGTACTTCGTTAGTTACAATTATATAATATATAATAATAATTTGGTAAGGACATTTCAACTCTATCTACATATTTAAGAAAATAAATTGATTGAAATTATTATTGAAATAATATAACAAATAATATATTCTCAAAATTCTTATTAACCTTATCTCCAAGAAAATTATTTTTCATTTTTCTGAGTTCTATAATACTCGTATATAGGGTACTGATGAATATTAATGTTATTTTTATTTTTTCATTCTCTTTAGATAAATATATTCCACTTTAAATTGAATAGGTTGAATTCCTATAATATTTCGTCTTATAAAATTTCAAACTGATTATTATCAATTAATTTAATTTTACTAATTAAAGAAAAATAATTAAATAATGAATTTTTTATGTAAATTGATTGAATATCATATATTTTTTCCTTTACAATCGATTTTATATCATCATAGTAAATGGCGGGTATTTATCGGAATATTGAGTTTGAATATACTTATTAAATTTTAGTTGGTATTATAAATTTTCTAATAAAGCTCTTAAAATCTATTTATCTGAATAATTTGAGTTGATCGATCCTTGCGCTGAATTGTAATTAAACTGCATCGAATAACGAGTTGAGGATCGAAAACCTCTCCTCAATTGCGAATTTTCGATGCAATTTCGGAAGAGCCTCAGCTTCTGTTAATATTCCAACAATCGATAGATGACTTGCCATAGCAACGATGTTTTTTGATTCAATTCTTGTCAAAGCGTCACTTTACCGTCAAACAAAATGACACACAAATCCGCAGTCACCCGCATCCGGGCCTCTAGTTAATCAAAGCACATCACTATTTGAGTCACTACGTCAGCTAAAAATCAGAAATCGCCAGAATATTCAATCCATTTCCGCAGCAGGAAAAATCATTCGGAATTTTAAGGCTGAAAATACCCACCGATTGGTCGCTGACCTGAATTCTGCGTTTTTTTTTCTTTCCATTCATTCGGAGGCGGAGTTGGACGCAAAAAGTGAAAAATAAAACGTAAATGAAATTTACGATTCTATTTCTTCTTATAATTTATAACACGAATAATTCCCGTGTTACGTCATTGAAAATATTTTAATCGATGGCTATTATTCTCCGGTTTTAATCGTCTCATTCCTAGTTTCATTTTTTCCTTGATTTTTCATGATATAATTATTATATAGGAGGAATAAGCGAAATATATGTAATATTGAATATAATTTATCTTTTAAATTTAGACATATTAAATTTTATATATAAACAAAATCTTTCGAAACTCTTACCGTTTAAACTAAACTTTGTTTTTTGAAAAATAAGTATTCTTTCTCCCTAAACTTGATAATATGACGCATTTTTAAAATATCCCTTTATAATTTTTTGAAAAATAGTTTCTAATTATAAGAAAGGCTTTTAAATTGATTTTAATCAAAATTTCTGTAAGAATTATGAATTCTATTATTCACACAATTTTGTAATTTAACTATATTTTAGGAATTTAAGTTTATATATGATATAATTCTTTAATCTATATAATTTTATTTTGGATCAATTGCCGCTAATGTCGTTCTCTTATTATTTTTTGAGCGGTGGATAATGAGTAAATACTTTTAAAATCAAAGAATGCGTTATTCGTACAATATCCAATCATTTTTGTTTCAATAAGACACGCAGAACCTCATTGACAGAATGTGTCAGTTTCTGAAAAACATATTGGAAAATTCCATAAATGTCAATCTCTTAATTCTTTAGTATGAAAGGGTAGTATGAAGGTAGAAAAAGTTTTCAAAAATCAAAATCCTCATTAAATGATGTTTTCAATATTCGTAAGAAAGATGTATGATAAAATATTCCGGCCAACCTCAAATTTATTATGGCCACCCTTCCAACCTTGTCAATGCAGAGGAAAAAATCATACGTCAGAGTGTGCTATTGATGTCTTATTGATATAACAGAATTCTTATATTCTTGTAACCTCTTATGCTTGGATAAAATCTAAGTCATAAACTATATCAATCTTGTCGCTGTCTATAATACTTCTAACTCTTATAATTGTCTAACTCTTAGTAAGTTTTATTCTGAATTGGCAATACATTTTTAATGAGAATAAAGGTTCTCGTTTTGCGTCTGAAGTTTTTAAATTTGGTAGAAATGCGGGTATTGCCCAAGTGTATGCTTTTTGTTCTAATGAAACGTTATAAGATCTATTTTTAAGGATATGTTTTCATCTGCTTCAGATCACCTGTCAATGATATAAGTATCAACAATTCTTATGGTTATCGTTTACGAAGACTAAGTTAGGTCTTTTAAAAATAGCTCATATTTACCTATCGTAACCCTTTATTTATTCTTTCAGAATTCTCAACCTTAGTTTCACTATCATATCAAAGTATCAGTAAGCCTCGGGATATGAAGGGAGCTAATCTATGCTAACGAGCAATCAATCTACTTCCAAATTCGTATTCTCAACTCCACCCTTTAACACTCAACTATCCATTCTATTAATTCTATTTCTCTTGAAAAGTGAAAGGGATGAAAGACTCATCATAAGGCTTCCCAATTCTCCTTTCAAACTCGTAAAGAATGTTGGGTAACGAAAGTCAGTTCTCAGGAAAGGAAAATGAATTTATTCCGTCTTATTAAGATTATTCTTTGTTCCTTTTTCATTTTTGGTCCTCTGTAACTCACTAATTTCTTAGAGGTTTCTCTAGTAATGCCCCTTTCAAACCTAACGTATATTCTTATGTTTATATATTCAGCTAACTATGACTATTTCTTTAACTTTCTTGATTTATTTTCGTAAAAAATCTTATATTTTAAAGTATGAAAGGAAAAGTGCGTTCTTAAAAGCCTATATAAATACACACAGCATCGAATAGCAAAACATTCTACCAATCGGACGCATGATTTAGGCACCTCACAAATTAATCGTGGGAAATTGAAATGGAAAGTGAAAGGTGGATGAATCATATGGACTGCGTATTGCAGCTTGGTAAATGTGAAAGTGGGAGCTGAATGCGTAGCGGATATTGGAAGGAATGGGAAAAAGTGAAAGGAGGAAGGGATTTTGTAGCTGAGGATTTAGGAAGGTTATGAGGAAATATGGGGGTGTCGAAAATGAAACGAGATAAAGGCTTTGATATTGGTGAGGAACCCGCAATCCTTCTTCGCCACATCTCTGCCATCTATTAATAATATTAGCGTTAGTTGGTTCATATTAACTTTGCGTGGAAAACTTTCTTCTTTGCCCAATTTACCCAATAAACATCAACAGTCCATATTTCATTTACTATCTTTGTGCTTTTTGGGTTCTAAGTGCTCATTACATTGGGAAGAAAAGTGAAAGCTGTATTATTCATACGGTTTGAGTATAAGATAATTTGTGATCATAAATTCATGCTCCCAAAATATGGCATAATAACTTATAAGCATAAAAAATACCGTTTTTATAAATAAATATTTCTGAAACGATTAAGTTTATTTTAAGAGTATATTTATTGTATTGAACAATTTTTAAGGAGTATAATTTATTTAGTATTCGCATGATGAAGCATAACATTTTCCGAGTATTATCAATTACTGAAACTCTGTTTTGTAATTTTTTGTATTTAGGATCTGCTGATCAGGGTTAAATTTACCATCTAATTGTCGTTTCACTTCAGCAATGTTTCAAATCAATCAATATTACAACATAATTTATTACCGAAGCTCTTAGGACGAATTTCGATATGAGAGTTGTATTAAAATATTATATTTTGTTTTCTGAATATACGAAGCATATTTTATCTTCGAATTTCCTTATTTAAGTAAACTATTTACGTATTTATTTTTATATGAATGGATTTGTTTATCTTTTTCTCTAACCATAGCAACCCTCGTCTCTTAAGCAATCAGCATTCCTATTATTTCTCATATTATTCATCGATATTTATTTTTCCCTTCTCTACCTTTCAGAGCTCATTTTTCGTAGTTAATTCGATTTGTTTGGAATTTGAAAATCCCTTTATTCGCATTCCTTTCTCAACGAAATCTCGAGGAACCTCATTATCTCGTGGAAAAAGTAATATTGTCCCAAAAGGAGTAATAATCCACTCTTAGAGAGTCCCCGGGACATAAAAATAAGAAAATCAATTCCTCCTTCGGATCACAAACGCTAAGTTCCTTTAAATAATCCCATTTCAGAAACCCCATTCTTATGTCATTATTTCGTCCTTTTTCCTGCTGTTTACACGCGCGTTTGCATAAGAAACCCACTTCCCCTTGGGGAGGCGGGCGCTTGATGGAATATCTGAGGCAAACAACTTCTAATGCAAAAGAGAGCGCCGATGGATTATTGTAAGGAGATCGGGCGACTGAATGTGCTTTGTTCGCAAGGAAATGTTTAGGTGGTCCATCACAGCCTTTGTTTTCTTTAAGAGATCATTATTTACTCTATTGGACATTTCGAAGCGCCCCCTTTCTTCGTGTTTTCACGAGGAAATTGACCGGCTCTATCAGTGGTAAGTATTCTAGTGTTTATCAGATCTATTTTATTAAATTTTATTGTAATTCTCCCGTAAATATATCTTAAAATTTTAATATTTCAGTTAATATTTCCAAATAATAAAATAAATCCTTGTCATTTTTATTCTCGAGTCTGATTATTTACCAAACTCGTTATTTAATTGGCTATTCACTAAACTTTAGTGAAAAGAATTCCTGAAGTTATATATCTGAATAATTCCTTTCCTCAATCAGGTACACTCGAAGTTCAGATTAGCTTTCATCCTCTAGTTTCCATTTCAAGAGCTTTTCCAATTGGGCAATTCGTAAAAGATACATCGTCGTTCGAAGTTACGACTCATGCAACTATGGAAATCTCTAGATGAAAGGAGTTTGAAAGTACATAAGTAGTAGAACTTGAGAGTATCATTAGCCGTAATCCCTTTTTCATTTAGTTGTATAGAACCGCCGTGAGCGATCTCAGTTTGAAATGGAAAGTAAAACGTCCAAAAGCAACTCTCTTTCGACAATAGAAGTTCTCTTTTTCCCTTTTGTCGCCCTCTTCATTCAGACTTTCTTCTCAATGGGAGTCTTCCTGTTAATGGAGGATCTATTCCTTTCTCTCCTATGGCGGCGTTGGCCTCTCCATCAGTAAAAGGAAGTGCTTTTTCCCTTTGGATGCTTCTCATGAGGAATATTGCCTTTTATATCCTCAATTCTTATTTTGATCGCAATACATTCGTATCGTTCGGATATCAAGAGTAATTCCGTCGCCTCTTTCCTTTGTTTTGCCACTTCAGCCAACGCCTTTTTCCGGCTTTTAATGGACTTCCTTATGAACGGGAACGCGATTTATGTTTTTACTACTTTCTGCCCAATTATCGGACGTATTCTATAATTCGGATAGCTTCATATCCGCAATATTTACTTCTTAATTGATGTATTTTCAAATTCTTCATCTAATGAACGATGTATTTTTTAAAATTTTTCAATGCTTATTGAGGCATTTTTAAGTATCGGACGTCATCGCAAGCTCTACCAGCTTTATAATATTGCTAGCTAGCTTTATAAATCTTCTCTACGCCATCATATATCTAATCTAAGTTCAGCCTCTTCGTTAAGGGCCATTTCGTCGTTTATCTCATATAGTTTAATTGCTTCGGATAAAAGGCATTCACCTCATTTGCTCGATTGGCCGACTCACTCATCCTTTATATTACGAGAGATAATCATGGTGAAACATATTTCGGCGAGATATTACGGAGGCCTCCTCCTAATCTGCTGGACCACCAAATCCACCGTTAGATGGTTCTGGTCATTTGTCACCATTTCCTCATCGATTTTCGGGACAGCTCTCCCGTTTTTCATCTCCATTTCGCACTCTTCAGGTGTTTTCCCTTTACCAAGTGGGTGTTGCAGCTTCCGCTTAAAGATATTATCGATCTCTCATCTGAGAAGCCTCATTCATCATCCATTGTCAGCTCAACCTTGTCTTCCTCATATAGTAAAGGATGTCACTTTATCGATTGTTTTTATTTCGGAAATGTATTATGAGCCATATATTGTCCATAAGGTTATCCATTTTTGCTTCACTCAAGTATATCTGAATAGCAGTTATTTATTCTTTTGCCATAGTATAGGAATTCATTATAGTACTACGAATCATAAGAAAGTCTGTAGATGATAGAATCCAACGATGTAATTATGCCACTATGCATTCGTTTCTTCATTGAAATGGATTGTCTATCATTGAATATGGAATAACAGAATATTATTTAGACCTGAATGGTTATTCAGTGGTGCGATGGTGCATTCAGGAAATAATGCACCTAAATATTATCTTAGGGGATTGTTTTTTTGAAATTGTGCATTAAAGAGTGCAATCAGTGTATCTGCGCAATCATTTTAATACAATGCATCACCTTAGATCCATAGTAGATGCATTAATTTAACAGAAAAGGTTTTTCGATTGGAAACTATTCTTTGCTTATATTGAAACAATTCTATGTATGAATAACAGATAATGATATTAAACTTGTATTGTAGCATACTATATACATTCCTCTTTCATAAACTATTCTTTTTCCATAAAGATATGTATATTATATGAACGCGAGCCCACGTCTCTCAGTCATATCACTCTTGAATTCTACGGAAATGCATCTTATCCCAGAGCTATCATAGCGAAGCCCAAAAGTAATGCATCGCATATCCTCATCCACGCCTCGTGTTTAACAACTCCATCTTTTTTTCGTGTCAACATGGATGCCACGGCCTACTTGAGGGAATCTTGCACGTACACGTATCTTATCGAGCGACCCCTCCTTTATTTCACTCCCCCATGGCAGTTTGTTTAACCCGCGCCTCACTTAATGGAGGTCTGAATAATTCTTTCTCCTCCTTCAACGCAATGGAAAATAGGCCAAGGTACGTTGAAAGTCGTTTCATCAATCTCCGTGTCAATATGTCCGCGAACACACTAACGCGACGCTCCTTGGATACAGTTTCTTTCCGTTGCCAGGAAGCGTTCTTGGAAGGGTTGAGATTCGAACGTATTCGCGTCCCACGTTCGATTTGGGCTTCAATTCATATGAAGTATCGTTGTAACCTCGGCGTGCGACTTTGTATTTATATCATCTGGAAATTGTGTAAAAACGTTTAATCATCATCATCTCTAAGAACCAAACAGAATGGAATATCGCCCAATCGTTGAAGAGCAAGCGAAATATCTTGTCAAATGTAATCATCTATTGATTATTCTTATTGTTATTATTTATTCTTTTACTATTAATTTATTTTCATAAATGTCTTCATCCTTTTATCAAAACTTGGCAGATTTGATTTTGAATGAATATGCCCTTACGTTCTAAGTGAAAAGCGTCGACATGTTATCAAAGCTTCCCTTTTTCTCCATTTACTTTCCCAATTAATAGAGTTCCGGCGCTGTCATATCTCAGTACGACAGGAGCTTGACGTTATAACTACATTCTTTTCACTTGTGCCCAATATCAGATGCGTCGAAAATATCAAGTCCGATATTCATTTCCGGAATCGTGAAAATTATTTTTCCATTCAAATTCTTTCTATCTCTGTATCCTTTCATCTTTTTATCGTGTTCTTTTTTAGGTGAAAATATTTTGGAATTTACTTTGCTGTAAAATTAACGATACTGAGATTTAAAAACCATGACATTTTAGCATAAGAATAATCACATTCAGCTACATTTTCTTGTCATTTTACACATGCATATTTTTGTAGGTGTTAATTGAACGAGATTTTGATAAATCGTTATTATGCCTTTGAGTAGTTCAAATATAACATTGTATTCACAGTATCTGTACTCTTGTGGCAAATTTCGGGCCTATCAATCATTTATTTATGATCTAGTCATCGATACTTTTCATATAACTATTCGCCAATGTTTAGAATTGATATATATTTATATTTTGGTCAAAGAGTCAACTATTCTATTGAATCTAATGAAGAATAAATAGGGTAAAGTAATTCATATTTTATTCTAAATTGTTAAGAAATTTGCAAAAGTACATCGCTAGAAATTCCACCCTTGAATTACTTTACAAAGGGCATGTGTAATTGCTTCTATAAATCTGACATTTCTGCCGATAATTTATGTATTCAAATCCTCCACTGTTTTTGTTCTTTGAGAATCGGTTCCGAGTACAGGTGATAGCCGATGACGCCCTTGTGATTCGGCAAGAGCTCGACTTTTTATTGGAAAATTTCTGGTCAGGATATCCGTTATAGGCGGGCACACTAGGCAGATGAGGTTGTCATGCTTGGAAGCGGTAAAATTGAGCCGAATGGCTTCGTGAATGTTTCCCCGGCCGTCATCGATTGTACGGCCGATTCCAGGAAATTTTAATGCACAGATCTTTGGTACATTCGCTGCCATAGAAATTTATGATGGATGCTTTTGAATCGGTTGGAATTTTTTTATTTTTTCCGCAAAATTCTTTTCGCAATTATGGTCGGTGATAGTAAAGGAACTAGGAAAGCGTGTTGCACAAATGCGCTGTGAGCCGTCAACGTAGAATAGACGAGTCCATTCCCGTCAGACTTTTTTCAAGTCCATTCGTGGATTTCTTTCTTGGGATTTCGGTGATAGATTTTGCGTAAAATATTTATTGTTGTAATAGGATTATTCATATAAATTATTAAAGAATAGCTTTTGTCCCTTCTTGGTTGATATTTTTATGTACATAGGAATACTAAACTTGCCAAGAATTAAGCTGGAATAAGATCATAATATTCTTTCAAATTTTTAATGAAACTAGAGATTTATTCATTTATTCATTAACAAAAATTACACTTTATTTGTATAAAGATTTTGAAGCTCAGTTTGTGAACTTATGATTTAGGAAAACATTGTGTAAATCGTACGAAAGTTCGTTATATATCGATGTTCATTGTTAGCAATAGAAAAGTTAAAAAATTCGTTTATTTTGCCTTTATTTAAATTGGGCCTTATTGCTCTTTACAATTATTCTTTCGAAGCATAAATTTATGTTAAATTGGCTCAATTATTGATAGTGTATCAACGGACATTTTGATTGTTCTTCACTTATTCCATCGTGTTGCACCGAAAGATGGCGCCGAGGACTAACGTGGGAATGATGACGCTCTCCCTAAATCCTCTCTGATCTCATAGAGAACATCCTCAACTTATCTCTCAGCTCAGTCTCTCCCTGGATCTCATATCTCCGCAGCACAGCAACTTTCCTCTTTGCCCGTCCTTCCATCCCTCATTATGAACGCTTCCTACGAGGTGACAATGGCTATTGGCAGAATTAGCAAGAATGTGCCATGCAAAGCCTCAATCCAATTAATTTCCGTTTGAAAGTGTTTCTGAACGCGAAAACTTGAGCAGAACCTCACATTAGAGGTTTCTCTGCCTTTGAAAAGCTTTTATTTAATTTCGGCTTGTGAATCTTCAAATATACTTCTAGTTCAAATGGTATGATTAAAGGTCATTGGTTCGTAAAATATTTTCGAAGGTCATGTTTTTTAATCATTTACCATCATGTACAAAAAATGAAATAATATTACGCTAATGCAATAATATAAATATTGTGTAGTTTGTTTTTAAATTGCTTTTTAATGTATCTATTGTTTATTATCTTTCATGAAATATTTTAGGATATTTATATTTTTCATTATTTTTATGTAATGATACTCCCTGAAAATTTATGAAGAATAATTTGGAACTTGAATAATTTGAAAATAAGTGAAAAGGACAATAATTTTAGTTAAATAAAGTTAAATACTTCTTCAAGAAGTCATTTATTGAGTCTATTGTTGCAAATTTATTGAAAATTGCTTAAATCGTATTGGTTGAGATTTTCATCACTGTCTTATTTTTAATGCTAGATTAGATAAATATTCCGTAAATTATGTAGCATATCTTCGTAATAAAAATTTTGAATTTCATGTTTACAATAATTTTCATTCTTTTTTGCAGGTGAGTACGACTTGATTGAAGAAAGACTAAAGTGCTTTTTTGTGAGTAGGATTTCCTTTGATATTCTTTTAACTGCAGCACCAATAAAATGTTTTTAAGCTTGAATTGGGCACTATATGTATATAATGTACATATATATTGTCTTAAACGTTGCCAGTTCATAGAGAATATTTAATTCATTATAGCGAGTGGGAGGTAAAGCAATGGAAATTTGTATCCAGGCTATTGCTTATGTTCCTTGTTCTTGAGATGTCTGTTTGGTAGATGAACGTCGACAAAACAGCAAACAAAACTAACTTTCTCAACAACATAGCCGACATCTACAATACTTCTATCAATAGAAGGCCAAACAATAGTACGAGAAAAGTATCATGAAAAAATTAAGAATTTTTTCGAATGTCCCTCCATAAAGAACTACGAACTCTCATCTTTAATTCTTGTAAGTTATTAAGAAATTCATCATAAAGATAGATTAGCCATAGTTATATTTTGTAAATCTACGCGTCCATTCTATTACCGTATACAAAAGCCGAAAAAATATTGCCCTTTTCCATCCAGACTCATTCATTCCGACCCAACAAGGGGGTTTTCTGCATCAGATCTCACTTTGTGCTTGTATTTATCGCCGTTGATTTTTATCACTCGCGTGGAATTGACGGCTGTGAAATGTCGAAGCCAATCCAAGAACCGCAAATTCCTAATTCCGATCTCGAGAAGTGTAATTTGAAAACTTTGCCTCGAATCCTTTCCGATGGGCAAAGTAAATAGATAATCGAAGGATCCGCCAAGAAGTTCGTTCAAAGTTTAGAAGGTAACTTATCTGGGTTTATGAAGAAGCCTAACTTCTGAATTATACATTTGCAGCTCCCATCAATGGATATCTCTACGAAAGAAGTGTAATTTTGATTGGTAGGAATCGATCTTTGGATATCTTTGCCGAAGATCTCTTTGCGAAGCTAATTGCATCATTTCCCTTTGATGTTTTTTATATCGGCGTTTGGTAAATATTGATTCTCGGAAAATATAGGTCGTATTTGCGTGGAAAATACGTTTCATTCGATAATTTTCCGAGAACTAGGAGCAATGGGTAGTCCTACAGGTATTTATATTTTGATGTTTATTAACATGTATGTTTACAGTTTATTATATACACTTAAAGATTCCGAATTAAATTGTATCAATGTTTTCTTTGCATCTCTTTCATTCTTGCAGTAAAAAGCACTTTTTGAGATTGTTCTTGTTCATTTACTGGTTAATATAATTCTCATACTGATATTTCTTTAGTTCATTTTTTAGTTTACTTCTTTGATGGAATTTTAAAAGAGTAACGTTCCGCATATTATCAAATCTCAATCGTAATGATTTCTTGGTTTTACCTCCACCTGTCGTATTCCTACTCTATGTCACTACTTCAAAAGCATTATAGTGTTGTATGGTCAATTTTAATTTATGAACGCAATCTAAATCTTTTGCACCCATGTGAAACTAAATATTCTGAAGACAAACGGATGTAGCATTTCTTATATTTATAAGATTTAAGTTTATATTTAAATCTATGAAAACTTAAGTTTTTGTTAATGGTTTCTGTGCCTCTTTTATTAGTATTTTTAATACTCTTTAATATCAATCGAATTCAACATGTTGTTATGTTCTCAACTTTAAGTAATTTTTATTTCATCTGATTAATTCAGGCGCTTAATATCTGGCTATGCTAAGGTGTATGCTGACTGATATTTTTCAAATGATAAAACTTTCTGTACTAAAATCTAGATTTAAAAATATTCGCAGATTCTCAGTTGCAGACGGCAAATGGTAGAATTGCGAGGAAACATTCGCCGATTGGAGCAATAACATAACGAGTCATTCTCATTAATTCCGGAACAGCGAATTCATTAATTACGAGAATCCGTCCTCTCAGCGAAACAGTCCAAACTAATCCGCAGTTTATCATCCCCGTCTCTTGTATCTCTTTTCGGCTGCATTATCCGATTGGCTCCGGTTCCGGAAAACTCCGGTCACCCGGAGTTAAAATACTGCGACAGTCGTATAAGAGGCATTAGGATTTCGGACGTAGGGAATAAATTTCGCAAGTTATGCCCGAAATGGGCAGAGTGTGGGATCCCTAATGGAGTGAAATGAGAGGGTTTCCCACCGGGAGACAACGTCCCACGCAAAGATGCAGGACTTTGGTCCAGCTGGCAGCTCTCTCCCACACCTTTTTTCCACGTTTTGCCTGTCTCAGACTGGAAACCTTTCGCTTACATTCTATTATGAATATGATATTTCGTCTCCTATTTTCGTGAGAAAAATTAGGTTAACGCCCTCCATTCTTCCATGACACAGTTCCGTTCAAAGAAATGCCTCTTCATTTCAAATCCGATACCTCTTTTGTTCGCTGCTACAGAATCGCCTTTTTTCCTTCGATACGGTGACGATGTGGAGCCCAAGTATTAATCAATACGTTCTAATGGGATTTTTTCAGATTTGATGGTTCCTTTACTTTCCGTGAAACGAATTTTTGAGTTTAAAAATAGCTAATAAATTATGCGAACTTTATAGAGGATTCTGAGAAAACATGGTTTGCACTTTCTGTTCTTTTTCGAAATTCAAGTAAGATGGTTTGGAGATTTGATAAATATCTACTCTAAAATGGCAACAGCTTGCTTGTCTTTGTCAAATAAAGTTGTGAAATAAAAAACTAAAATATCTCAAACGTTCATAATTTTAATAAAGCAGTGCAAAGTACTGCAATAAGTATTGCAAATAATTCTACTTGCTGTTGATGGTTGTTGAATTCCTCTATTCCTTAATAGTTGTTCTTAGGGTCTTAATTTATGTTCTTTTATAGTTAGAGTGCCTTTTGGGAAAAATTACTTACAGTTCATTAATGATTAATTTACTTGTTATCAAGTAACTATCACAAACGTTATATCCTCTGAAAAAAATTTGTGGATTTGTTTATTTTAATCCAATACTTTCTTTTGCTTTATTTTTTCTCTTATATCCAACTTTGGTGAAATTCTCAATCCTTTAGCATGAGATAAAATGCTTATTGTTTGTATAAATGCAAAAAAACTTTTGTACTCTATGTTATACTAGATTAAATGAAATATTTTTATCTTGTTAATTTTTAACTTCTTTTCAAGGAAATGAGATTTAAATTTCCAAAGTTAAACTCGTTTAAGCACGCGGAACTCATAGACGTTTCCAAAAGGTATTGTGCACTTAACTTTACTATAGTATAAGTTATTGCCACATTGTTAATAGATTAAGAAATATATTATTTCTGTATTATATACTTTGTATATTTCTATTATATATTATTTTTATTTGGACATAAAAGATTCCTGAGTAGCTTTCACACCCAAGGAGCTCGTCCCCTTTTCCTCACCACATAGCTGTTGATTTGAAGGCACCTACGCCTTGAAGATAGGCAGCAATATAGGCTTATACGTTTAGCGGGTTGCGTTGAATCACGGGTGCTGCCCAACTCTAGAGAATTATTTTACTCTCATCTCTATTGTCTCAAGTTACCGCCTCATTTTCATCTCAATTTTTTGATTTTTAATATCCAAGATCGTTTGTCCGTCAAATATAATCCAAACATTTTCAGCGCAGTTGTTTTGGAGTAATCGACTTTATTTCAAATCACATCTTCCGTGTACTCTAGGTTGACTGAGATATTGTGTGGTTTGATTGAATACTAGTTGTTTCTCTTAAATTCTTAGAAATTAACGTCCACTACACCAGATGGATACATTAAGTATTAAAAATTCTATTTCTTGGAATGGAATTTTTCATTCTGTGGTCTTGGTGTAAATTTACGCGCATAATTTGAGTGCTAGCTTTATTTTATATTCATCTTCCCTTTTCCAAGAAAGACGCCTAAATTAATATAATGTAATCCCTCACGTTTTCCTCTCCTTCATTTCCCCCCATTCATTCTCAGTGCAGCATCTGGCGAAACTCTCAGTTCCCTTATCTTCCGCCGTATTGATTGGCGCTGTTTCTCGGAGGTGTTACTTTGGGACCAATCGAGCATTAGCGTAAGAATGCGTCTTAGATCGAGACGTGGAAGTTTCTCTTACCCACCGAAGATTTTTTGCTGCGGAAGATGAGGGAGTTAAGTAATTTTGGAAACCTCCTCCATTTCCCTACTTTCCATTCTATTCCGAAAGCGCGCGCTTTCTCTACGTGTTGAGCTTCTTAATCTTCAGGTGTTTTTCCGAGAGGCAGTTAATTACTGGTGGTAGACATTCTTTCGGATGGGAGACGCATTGTTTCGGATGTTTGATTAGAGCAGAAGGTCGGTCGTGAATCTTTAAGTGGATCTGTGAGTAATGGTGAAAGAAAAGGGAAAAATTTGTCTTGTACTTTTAAGGATTGTTCATTTTTCGAAATTAATTGTGGCACTAGAGCTTGGAAATTATTTCTGGCGAAATAAATTTTACTTAATTTCTTAGAGATCGAACAGTGTGTAAAGAAATATTGCCAGTACTCAGTACATTTTTCTCCTCTCTTTCATATTTGAATTTACTGATGCAAGTGTCATGGTATCAAGTGTAGACTCTTAACCCAATCCGTGAATTTCGTTTAATATATTCTCTAATTTTGTTGTAGCTGTCTGTCTGTATATTGGTCTTTAAGCTGGATTTTTATATTGATTTCATCCATTTTAATCCATCCAACTCAGTTGTATTAAAATTACCATTGTATATTATTTATATATCCACGTATGTATACATATATGTGGACTTTACTCATATAATGCGACACATATTTCCTTTGGATTCACTAGACGTAAAGCAATGTTAATTCCGCTGGTTTATTTCCCTTCGTACTTCCCAAGTTTAAATTTTTAGGGCAGTTCTGTCCTCCATTGTTGTGTATCCATGTATTTCATCCTGTAACTAGCATCAAACAGAAATTACATCTTCCGTGAAACATGAGTCCAGCCTTAAGCACTTCGCTCCATAAATTAAACATATCATTCTCCTTTGAGTACCTTCGTAATTAAATTTTCCTTCGGCCGACATCAAATGTTTAGAGGGGCCACGTGTGATTAAACAGAGTCCGAATAAATCTCCAAGGTGACCTCCGGATGAATGTTTAAAGGGTGTGATGCGGTACGAAAAGCTAGAACAAACAGCATCAGTCCTCAAAGAGAAAGGATCGGTTCCATCCACGACTTCCCCTCCGCGGTGAGGACAGCGTCAGGGGACTATGGTTCCTGATAAATCTCACAACTACCCTTCTGAGAATAAACAAAGAAGAACGCTGCATCAATCGCATTTGCATGAATATCCATCTCCTTCTGCGATTCCATTGAATCTCTTCTTCCGCGAATTTCTTCGAACTGAAGAAAAGAGAACATGTACTGTACCTGGTTCTTGATTGTAATTTATTTCCATGTTTAAGAAAGTATGTTCAAATTTTGCACAATCGTATCTTTCAATTGTATGTGTTGAATACCCTCGAGTTTTATTTTACATATTTTATGAAACTGAAAAGTGTTTTCGATACTATTTTTCTATTCGCTATCATTCTTGAAAAGAAAAATGTGCTACTCGGTTCCTTTTCATTTAAGGACTATGTACATTTTTTACGTTTGAATAATATCATTAACATAATCATTATTTATTAAACTCATTTAATTAATAGTACGGAAATCTTAGTCCTTTCATCTTCCACTCATACGGTTCCTATGCTAACTGAAAGTTTTTCAGGTTATCGATCAAAGGAATTCGATAAATATTTTCTCAATACTAGAAGGCGCTGCATCTGTAGAATATCAGATAAGATGATTTCTCCTGAGCCCTTGTGATCGAGAACATCAGTTACCACGATCGCAGATAAAATTCTGTCCCGTAGTTCAATGCAGATGTGTATCCCAGTTTAAATTTCAACCTTCGTTTCATTCATCTTACGATTTAATCCTAGCAGACGCAAAAATATAATCCCCACTCTTTCCCTAACCGCTGCAGACTTTCCCATCGGAATCCTTAATCTTTCTTGCCCACCAATTTATTTCCTTCGAAACAATGCCACGATTCTTTCCTTAACAGTGTTTTCAGATTTATTTATCCTCAGCAATCAATCCATTTCCCCCAAATCTCTCCAAATAGCTAGATTAATCTCTCCGTTTGCCTTTTACGTCGGATACCACTTCCGACTTGCTTCTCTAATCTATCCTCTGCCGATGTTTTCGTCAGATTTCAATCCGTTTTAATCGGGTTTATGTCAATTGACCGACGATCATTTGCCCGACGCTCGGTTCCCCGACGCTTAACTAACCGCCTGACAGCTCACTTGACCGACATCTCAATCTACCGACAAAAAATTGACTGATAACTCGCTTGAATAAAATTATTTATGTGTCGAATGAAAGGATTTTGTATCTACCTTTATAAATTGTGAAAGATTTAACGAGTTTCGAAGAACAATAATTAAGTATTGAAACATCTTTCATGAACTTTCTTAAAATATTAAATCAACAAAAGTTAATAAATTTAAAGAATTTATTAAAATATGAAATTAACAATATTATTTAGAGGTGTATGTAGAGATATTTACCGCACTTTTCACAAAGATTATTTACTAATAGGAATTAATTTATAATTGTTAAAAAAATTGTAAGTTTATTTTCCCTTTTAATTTAAATTTTTATATCGAGGCATCAAACTTCAGCACTTATTGAATGATGAATAAATAGTTCTCCATATTTTTCCATTTTTATTTTATATTTTATTTTATTCATCCAGATTTTATTTTCCACTTTCTAAGATGATTTTTACCAGTTAGTAATAATTAACTTACAATCATAATATTCAATTAAAAATATATTTCATGTTCGTATTTAAAAGTAAATTTCACCTAAAGAATTATTGTTTACGTGTTGGTTCAATTCATCACATTTCAAAACATTTTAAAAATACTTTAACAACTTCAACAACAAAAATCAGTACCTTGTTTATGATTTAATAAATAAAAATTTGTCATTCCAAATTTATTTCCACTATCGAATCCACGTATTCCTTCCATAATATATAATGTTAAAGTGAACACTCCTGTAATTACAGCCGATTATGTCTTATTTTCAGTGTGGTTTCCATATTAATTTTCTCTGGGGAATAATGAATAAACAGCTGAATCCCTAGCTGGAATCTAGTTAAAATTATATGATCCTTTCTTTTATTAATTTTTAGGATTTTCAAAGTATATAAATGGTATATTCTATCCTTTCCCCCAACAAGTAATTCAGTTCATTTATCTCCTAAAAACTTATTTTAACTTTTGTCTCGTCCTTTCTTTAGAGTACTGCTTTCATTGTTGTTTACTTTAATTTAGATTCGATGTCTCGTTACTTTTTCTCTATGAAAATGTTACCTTTGTTATTATCAAGGATTTAACAGGACAACGGATGCTTAAGAAGATTTCAAAACGAAAATCTAAATAGTATAATTACAATCAGAAAAGATACTTAAAATATAAAATGAAAGGATATATTTGGAAAAATTAAATTAAGAAATGGTAACCAATATATTAAAGATATCGGAAAAAACTAAAACAATTTTCTACGTCGTTTTAGAGCTATTTCCAGGATTTAAGATATTTATAACCTTGTTTTGAAAAGAATGAACTCTCCTTTCATACAAGATACAACGATTCAACGCAAGATGCAAGGATTTAATAATCAAGTAAATTTTTATTGATATGTATATTTTAATCGAATAAAAGTAATTAACTTCGTAAATATAAGTGAGAGTGATTTTCTCAATTCAAAAATCAAAGTATCTCATTTATCTAACAATAACTTATCCTCCTACCGACGTACTGGAGAAATCTTAAACTCAATTCTTAATTATTATGAAAGTAGAATAATTATAGAATTTATTAAAAAAGCAACGTTTGTAATTATTTTAAAAGGAGCATTTATATCGCCATTCATTGAGATGAGGAAAAGGAAAGTTTTGTAAAGGAAAAACATATTTCCAATGCTTAAAAAATAAAATTTATTATGGAAACGTGGGAAAAATCCCCGAAAACTGAAGGTTTTCGGAGTAAAAAACCCACGAAGGTGGAAAAGACTTCGGAATCAGAAGGATTCCGAAGAAAAAAACCACCCGCAAAAGACACAGAAAATTTAACAAAAAAATACGCATTAAAAACAAAATATACAATGTTTCAAATCAAAAATGACTGACGGGGGTATATAAATTTACTAAGCTAATCTACTTCAAGCAAAAGAATAATGAATTTTGAAAAATTTACTTAAAAATGAAATTTTCAAAAAAATTACTTTAAAACGAAATTTGAAAAAACGCACTTAAAACGAAATTAAAAAAAATTACTTTAAAATGTAATTTGCAAAAAATTACTTTAAAATGAAATTTGCAAAAAAATTAATTTAAAGCAAGTTAAAATTGGAAAAGACATTTAACAAAATTTAACAAAAAATCACATATACAGAAAAAAGTACACATTAAAAACAAAATATACAATGTTTCAAATGAAAAATGATCCGTGGGAGGATGGGAAATTTATTAAGCTAATTTACTTTAAGCAAGAGAAGAATGAAAACTGAGAGATTTACTTTAAATGAAATGCGAAAAAAATTAATTAAAAATGAACTTGGAAAAAATTTCCTTTAAATTGAACTTTGAAAAAATTTACTTTAAAATGAAACTTGAAAATTGGAAAATTGAATTTAACGTTACTTAAAAATGTACAGTTTGGAATGGATCCCTACACACTCCACCACAACAAATTAGTAAATAGGATTAGATCGGAATGTTATTCGCGAAAACTACAAAATTCTATACCTAAATCATCATTCACACTGGAGTATACTCCATACACAC
Source organism: Pantala flavescens (assembly GCA_020796165.1). NCBI lineage: Eukaryota > Metazoa > Arthropoda > Insecta > Odonata > Libellulidae > Pantala > Pantala flavescens. Next base: position 53,788,297 of record CM036883.1, read on the forward strand.
TAGCACGCACAACACACACATGCACTCGCACAACTCACTAAGAATCCATTCCATATCTGCACATGAGTTACGATGATCAAAAGTTACAGGGGGCTTGATCGGCGAGTGCTTTGAGAAAATAGAAGAACCGTACGTACAAAGCGGTACGCCCAGGCGTTCCACTACAACTCAAAACACTTAAATTTTCCTTGGGGTAACCGCGAGAGTGAAGCTCCCAATCGGATACAGAATCCCAAGCCGCGGACGCGAACACGATATTACAATGAAAAAATACAATTCAAATTACAACTAAAATTACAATAAAAATTACAATTCAAAATACAACTAAAATTACAATTCAAAATACAACTAAAATTAAAAAATAAAATAAAAAAAATCCGCCGCTGAAGACAATCAGGCTGGTGGACCCCTTCTTGGTACTTCTAATACCTGTAAGGATAAATTTCCTAGAAAAAGAAGAAATATAATTAAGTAACATACATGAAAATAAAAAAGAAAAACAACACTCAAAACGGAAAGCATAGACATAAAAAGTAACATAGAAATACATACATACATAGAAATAAAAAGAACAACAAAAATAATATACAACTAAAAATGTATGTACCTGCAAAAAACAATGATTATTAGATGTTCCTGTAAAAAAACAATAAGATTAGACAAATAGTAAAAATACAGGCAAAAAAACAATAAATTCAAAGCACAACATTCAAATTTCGCAAAATACGCAATATTTTATGTACCTGTAAAAAAGAGAAACGCACGCAGACATCCCAACCCTACCCAACCCAGCCCAATCCCATGAACGACCAAAACGACAAACGACACGAAAGCAAAGCGAACCGAACCCAAAAAAGAACTACCAAACCATCGACGACAACTCATAATGTACCTAGAACGCATTCGCACGCTTACATCGCAAAATACAAGACGAAACATAGGGAGAAAGCATATATTAAAATGACATGAAAATAAAACATCAAAAATAAACACACATGCAGCATAAAAAAAATATTAAATGTAATTAAAACCGTCACCGTTTATCTTCGATACCAATCTGACACTTGATGGCGGGGACCACTTGAAAGAACTTCGTTCTTCGTTTCTTCTTATTCATCTTCGCTACAAATCTTCGTAAGATAACCAGCACAGCACCTGAAACCAATGAGCACACCTTAAGTTTACAATTCTAAGTTGGAATAGACTTGGAAAAAGGCTGACGGAACCGGGAAACGAACCCGGGTCTCCCAATTGCCGGTTTGGTGCTCTGTCCGTTGAGCTATCCCGGTAGAACATTTTTCCAAAAAAAATGCGTTACTGTGCTACACCTTTACCTTGTTCCGTAATTTTACGAGTTTACTTGTCATATTTTCTAAAAAAAACTGTAAAATAACTTTAATTTACCTCAAAATAAGAAATTATAAAATTTAAAATCCTCCATAAATTGACAATGATCTTAAATATTCCCTTCAGTATAAATGAAAAATCTTCAAGTAAAACCAGTTTGATGTAAATATAGGATTCATTGAACGCGAGCGAAGACGAAAGTTTCGGGAATGACGAGTATACGTCGGCGTCAGGGAAGTGGTTAATTCACTTCAAAATTAGAAATAAAAAAATTTTTAACATCTTACATAAACTGACAACGATCTTAAATGTTCCCTTCAGTTTATATGAAAATCTTCAAGTAAAACCAGTGTGATTTAAATATCCGCTACGCTGATAAGCAAACCTTACGTCTGAACCACACGCGAAATTTGGAAGCGGCTGGAAAACATTTACCGGGAAAAAGAATATATGTACGAATAAATGCAGCAAATGATAACCGCATGGCCTATATATTGAGTTCTGAACTTACCGTGATCTTCAATCTTCGAAGTCTTCTTAGATCCAATGCTCACGAACCACTCGATTGAAACGCACTTAATGAATGCTCCAGAGAAACTGAACCGTTCGCTCCAAATTTTTTCTTGTTCAATTCCTGTGACACGTTCTGCGTCCTGATTGGTTGAAATCACGTTTTTGCCTCCAAAAAACAACTGCCCATTCAATAGAATCGTTAAATTACATGTTAATACAGTTAAACCTTTTAACTACGAGGTGTGTATTATTCCTTAATTTTTTTTACTTTAATCTTTAAGTCTTATGTATGTATGAATTGAAATTTCCGCATTTGTATTTAGTAGATAGTTAAACAAATAAACTCTCATTTGATATAATTCTTTTAATAATTGAAATTAATTAGGCAAAATTTATCAATATCATGAAAATCGCGTGATATAAAATAATAATTTCAGTCAAACGTTTCTTGAATTATACCTTAATTATGACATATTGTAATCCGGTAGTTCAGAACCATAGCGCCGTTTTCGAAACGTAACAATGGCTACAAGATCAGCATTTGGCGGGAAAAATTTTAGGAAGGACGTTTTCTGATAATTTCTTTACATAAGCATTAAACGTTTATTAACTCCGATCCATTTCAGTTGCACCTGTTAAGTATTTAGTGAGTATCTTTTCCAGTTAATATCTGCTATTGAAGTTCTAAAATGTCTTTGAAAGACGGCACATAATGCCTTAAATAAATTGCCTCCAAGAAAAGTTCATCTTTTCGTAGAGGAAATCCATTTCTTCGTTTATCCATAAATACTTATCTCCGAAAACCGGAAACGAAATTAGTTGACGATACGGTAATGCATCATTCGTTGAATCAGATCGCAACGCCCATTCTCATGATGGGATTCATGTACAATTTCCATAACCTTAAGTCTCCCGCGGAAGAAAACAAGCTATAAGCTGCCACGAATCGAGACAATAATCGCAATATATATCGATAGTACACTTCTAAAATGGGTTGTTATGGGAAAGATGTGCGAGTGAAATTGTAGCAAAGGATGGAAAGAATATCTACATCAATATGCTTAACTTCAACGTTAATAAAGGCTTCGGAACCCATGATTAGAAAACAAAAAGTAAGTAGTAAATGCGAAGGAATGGTAACTCAATCTTAACTGACTTTTCCATTACTTTATGCCATACCAAGAGAATATTTCTTGGCCTGTTATCATCTGCATTTTTTATTGGTAGTTCTTAATTGTATATGTAGTAAATAAGAAGATATTCTTTTCTAACTATCATAAACTGATCAACTGTATAACTCATTTGAAGATTCTAGAACTGTTTTGCTGTGTGTGCCATTCCTATCCTTTCACAAGATAAATTACCTGGCATATTGTATACAAATGAATCATAGATGTAATATTGACAGAGGAATGAATAGTGTGAAAGTGAATTTAAGAATCACCCAATCCATTGCTCAGTAGAAGAATATATTCATCATATTGTTGTTTTTTTACTGTAAACAGTTATGGCTGGATTTTGATGCTATGGATGTTATAGTACATATTAAGGTGCCCTTCAAAAGGAGGTACTGCTCCTCCGAAACTATCTGTCATATTGGTTGGATCTTGGCCAAAGTAACAAATATATTTTTACTTGTCTATTCTTCATCAATAGTTCTCAGGTTAGTAATTGGGTACACTGTTGATGGTTTAAAAATGTAATATCCACTTTATATTTAATTATTAAATTGATTATCAACAAAGTAAGAGCAGTATTCAAATTAAAATCATTTATTTAGAATTTATGATGATTTTATGTCCAAAATTTCAAAAAGTTGTCCTAAATAACATTATTGGGCTATTATTCCCACCTGCACCTACTTCATCATTATTGTGATGATGTTGATTATGTTCTTTTAAATTACATTTCTTGTTTTTTAGAAATATACATAGTGTATACTATCACCCACTCTTGTAACTAATTTTAACTCTGTTTTGTTTTCCAAGATATATTTTATTTTCTTTAAGTACAGCAGACCAAGTGTCTTTAATCCTTTACTTAGTTCTGTCTGCATTTATACTCTATAATTAATGCTTCTCAAATGAATATATATGATTTTCATTTTTCCTCAATTATTCAAGACTAAATTTTTCATATTTTTTAGAGTTCTTATTTCTAATATGCCTGTCATATTTTCCATGGAATATATATATACTCATTACATATTCCTTCAAATATGAACCATTCTTTGAGCTCAAGTCTTTCAGAATGCACCATAATAAGATTACTTCCATCAATCCTATCTTTCAGAGAATAGTTATTATAATTTTAGATGAAATTTGAGAGAGTAAGATTATGAGACTTGTGCTTAGATTTTTTGCATTGAATCGCTTTGTGCTGTATGATATAAATGCTGTGTATAATTTTTAAAATCTTATTTATGCTGCTCTTCATACACAATATTGGCATATTTAGATAGTAATATTTTGTTTTCTGTTTAATAAGAGATTAAAATTATTTTCATTCCCTCTTTATATATCTCTAAATTCCTGATTTCAGATATTTTACATCTTTCTGTTACCTCTCTTCATTGTCCAGAATTGTACATTCTCTGCAATTTTTTCTCCTACTGTTTAGTGAAGTATGTGACCAGATTTTTGTAATTTGTTAAGCCAATTCATCTCAGTATACATTTGGATATCAAATCTTTCCAGAATTATTTGTTTTTGTGACTTCATCACATAGACTAACCAGAAGTGAAAAATAGTGACATGATGAGAACTCAGAAGATATCCTCCTTAATCATAAGTGGTATTGACATGGCATTGTGATGAAGTGGTTAGCTTACTAGCAAGTAGTTTCCTAGTCATGACACTATTTTTCACATTTGTAGTTACTCAATGGCTTTGATCGGGACTAATTTGAGAATAAGTAGGGATGGTGATATTCTAAGTGCTGGCTTTGGTGTTGGAGTGGTTAGTAAGATGTCTTCCTATTTCTAAGGTCCAGGTTCAAATCCCAGCTGAGGAGAAAATTTTCATCTCAAGTTATGGATATTAGTGAATGCCTATTATTAAAAAGAGTTACATACTGTTTTTCCCCACGTAAATAATTGTGTATATTGATATCTGAAGATAAATAGATACAGAAAGATGAGAAAGGGTTCATAATTCTCTCTTATTAATTATACATAATATTATACATAATAAGTTCATCGCACTCGTTGGCAGAGTGGTTAGCATGCTAAGCTTCTAACGATCAGGTCGCGGGTTCAAATCCCTGCTGAGTAGGAAATTTTCCTTCCAGAGTATGGATATTTGTCAGTTTTTAAGTCTACAACCATACTGTAAGTGTACGTTCGTGAGGTCTTTGATAATGAACGAGGAATATGTTTTATCTCTAAATTTCTGCAAGATGATCTTTTACGATATTTTACATTTATTTATTATTATGTAATTCATATTTTTTATGTTCCTATTTTATAAAAGTACAGAAATATTTAATATATATACATGATACCATTTGTGTTGAATTTTTTCTGTTCACCAGCTGTTTTCAACGAATAATGTGATCCTCGTTGTGGCTCTTTTTCAGTAATTCTGTAGTTATGCTATTTTTTATGTGGATCATATTTCAGTGCTTGCTCTCCATCCATGGAAATCTTGTTTATATACACACACAAATATATATAAATTTTAACATTATAAATCTTTACATACACTTCTAAGTAATTTTTAAAAATAATTTTGTTAATTTAACATTTCAATAAGGTTAATTAAAGATGTTTTAATACTTAATTTTTATTATTTTATTATTTATAATTTTTATTATTTTTAAAACTTGTTGAATCTTTGCTCTTCCCAAAATATAAAGGCAGATTAAAATCCACTCATATGTCACATAAATAATTTATTCAAGCGAGTTGTCGATCAGTTTTTTCTCGGTTAAGTGAGGTGCCGGGCGAGCGATCTGTCGGTCAGTTGAGCGTCGGGAAAATGATCGTCGGTCAGATGATCGGGACCCGTTTTAATCACTTTTCAATGGACAGCATTCTTCATTGCGAGGGATTTCCCTGATTTAGTTTTTATCCCGTAAAGCTTAACTCATTTAAAGTACTTAACCATCCAATTCACTTAGAAAAAAATCTACTGTTTTCGAAAGATGCTTTCGCAGTTATTTTAAAATCTTCTACGTCGTGATAATGATGGAGGGGAGTTAAATGACAAATCGTTAGTTCCCTTGATTGCAAAGAATTCTTCTCCCATTATTAATTGGGAATTTCCAGTTGGGAGAATGGATTAGCGTTTCTAAAGTCGAAACAGGAGTCCGTTTACCACATTCACCTTCTCTCACCCTCATCGCGACTGCCTCCTCTCATTTCCCACCCTTTTTATAATATAAATGCGAACCTCACATGGCTCAGCTCATCAACTTCTTTCGACTGCTGATGTTCGAAATTCTGCGATAATGTGTCGTTGATAGCGTTCTTAGGTTCATTCTGTAAATTTGGATTCGATTAATCTCAGTCTTCATATTTTGGCATCGAGGCCGAATCAGTGATGTCTTTTGTTAGTGAATTTAGTTTTATGTATTAAAATGACAATTAAGAATTTTTTAAGAATTTAAGTAAATGTGGTGTATGGATATGCGATAAAGAATAAACAATAATTACTTAACGTTTATCGAAATATAATCAGTTGCATAATTTTAATGGAAGATAGTTTAATAACAAATCAAAACAAAATCCATCGATATTAAATTGAATGAAAGTTTTATATCAAAAGGAAGAGACATTTCGTAGGATCTGTATAAAAATACATATTATTCCAATCATTTTTAATTCTTAAGGTTGCTTTCATATAAATTATTTTGACTTAAACCTTGATGCGAATAAGCATTACATTTCTGCAATGTTTTTACAAGTTTATATTGCAGCTATATTTCGAAGATAAGAATCACGATACTCTTTATTTAAATCTCTGTCATCCATTTTGCCACTCATAGTTTCGGCTTTCATTGATTTTCATCTCGTATTTTTGAACTCTCCGTTTATCCTTGTTACTGAATGATGCGAACGGAAATCGGTGGCTGTTTTAATCAGAAACTATAAAAAAAGGGATTGGTACAAATATCTCTTCTGTGATTCTTCCCTTTTCTTTTCTAGATTTTTTGCCAGTGTATCTGATGCGTACCCTTTTATAGACCTGAGTGCGACATTTTTTGTGACATTCCTGTTGATAGTTATTCGCCAGAAGTCAGCGTTAATATTTTTTCCAAAGAGTCCCCTTTAAGCAAAGAAAATATGATTGCCATAAATATCAATGTATCTAAGGAGTGGATAGCACCTTTTCTCTAGCTTTTATTTCACAATTTTCTTTTGTTTTAGATTACAAAAAACGAAATACTTTCTCAGCTGTAGTTATAGAATAGGGCAGATTCTTGGAAGATCGCGGATAATTGTTCGTAAAAAGTAGATCCTGCACATATTTTATCAATAACAAATATACAATTATTTTATTAAATGAATTCGTTTCTTTTTAACTAAAACTTTAAATTCATCATACAAGGAAGGAATAATTTAAAAATTACTCCTCTTTTCTTTTCTATATATTATTCGAATACATTCTTTCAGTCCTATTCTTAAAAATATTCTTTACTCTATTATGAGACAATTTTAACTAAAAGAGTAGGTAAATTTAGGCTATAATTTCATTTTTTTATCAATCGCTTTATTTGAATGCATTCTTCTGTATATACATTGGTTTTTCGTCTAAAAACCCTGACTTAATTCCCATCGATAATCAATGAAACGGCATATTCTCCTTGTTACAGAACTCTTTTTCCAGAATTGCCTCGTGAGTTTGGTTTCGTCGGAAGTGAGGATTCTCTCAAATGCAGAGATAGAATATCTCGGTTTGTTAGCGGGTATTTGAGGCCATTGTCTCGAGTATGATAAACTCCCTCGGGTGGAATTCGCTCCGACTACAGGTGGAAGCTTTTCGAAAAAATCCAAACTTATTGGCGAAGTCAATAACAGTATATAATGGGATGAGAGAACAGTATTTTTGAGTTTGAAAAGATACGTCAGACTACATTATGAAGGAATATTAGTTGTGACGAGAACTATATATGGAATCTTTCCTATAATTCTAAGTGTTGTTTCGTTAATTTGTATTCAAGAAGAGGAAATGTGTTTGATATGCTGTTTAGATAGTGCTGTTATTTCCTGTACCAAAAATACTTCTTTCTTCATCATCGCTTAGCTGTATTTTCCACTCTTTCAGTGTGGCGAAGTAAACTATTTTAGCTTCTGACCCAAGGAAACACCTCTCAATCCATCATTCACCCTTATTACCCACGCGTTTCCTAATTTACCGCTTCAAAAGCTCTCCTTTAGGCCTCATTGCGTGCCCATCAAATAACGCTTCCTTACGTATTCGGCGAAGAGATAATCCACGCTCATTTCATTCAGAGTTGCGACGATAGTTTATACTCATGGTGATCAAGATGCGCTCGAAGTACACATTTTGCATTGTTGACGTGTTTGTACTGAGAATGTTTTTGGTGCTCTAGTGGAAATTGTATGGAATTTTACTGTGAGTTATCTTTCAAACGAAATTTTGATTCTCAGAAAGGAGTCGACTTTGATTGCACTTTATTAAATTTATGGATATATTGATGAATCCATTCTTTTCTAGTTTCCACATTGTAGCATTTAGTAACGGACTTAAATTTTCCCCTAAGAATTTTACCAATACGTAGTAGGATAGTTTAATAAGGTGCTGTACTCTGTAAGACCAGATATTTCTATAAATCGTTTAAACTCCTATATTTACTTTTGTTTTTCATTCAAATGAAGGTTAAAATTTATGAGAAACGTTTTTCTAAAAGAAAAATTTAAAGATAACGTTAAAATTCAACGATAACGAAAACTTTACAGACAATGTTTTCATTCCCTAATCCATCCTTTATAATGTATTCCTTATACATAACCTAAGTTATCAACTTTGTTACTCTAAAGCTTTGTTCTTTTTATCTCTTTAAAGTTACATATCAATTTAGTTTACCTGGCTGTATTTATTAAAGATATATTCTATATCTTTGGACCCGTCAATGAAAACGTGTGCAAAATCAAGTATATTTTATAAATAAAAACATTTGTAAAACTTAATGTGCCCACAATTATAGAGAATTCTAGACGTAAAGGCGGGAGAAGATGAAAATCCCAAATTGCCCGTTATCGATCCAATTGACCCAATTTTAGAAGCAAAGTAATGAAAATTTTCATTGAATTTTCTGCATATTTTTCTCCTCTTGGAGTAATTCTCAATGAGCTACTTTAGTGATTCTCGGGTAGGAAAGTTGAGCATCTTCCTCGATCTATTATAAGATGCATCGAAGAATAACAAAGGATGCGGCAATTCAGGACCAAGAAGTGCTTTCTTTAGTGGATATACTACTTGAATCTTTACCGCTTATTGGCTTCTAGATGCTGCTTTTGTCTTTAGAATCCATCGATACTTTCATCTCTTCTTGCCCTGGACCAATATCTCAAAGGCTTTGCTAAAAAAGATTTCCAAAGAATAGTACACTATTCAGTTAGAATATCTCCTTTCAACTCTTTTATCCCACAAAATATTATTACCAGATTTTTCCTTCTGTACCTGGTAATTATCTGCAATAGGCATTTTCCAAAGTACGTATTAATTAAATTCATATCTCTTTCACTCACAGTGTACGAATAATTAAAGGAGTCTTTTGTGTGGAAAAAATATCGTTCCTATTGAATTTTGCTGCTGTTTTTAATTATCAAGAGATAAAAGTTTCCTTTATATAGTATTAATAATCGTGGCATCACATGAAGTGGATCTTAACCTACTTTATTCAAAATTTTAATAGCAATCCTTTTATTAATATTTCACTTTTGAATTATTAATTATTTATTTTAACGAACCTTCGACAATTATTATGCGATATTTATTTATACATGGTATTTTTGCAAAGAATTTCTTTTAAAATTGTGGATGTTTTGGAAAGCAAAGCAGCCGTTCTATCATTTTTATTGTTTCTATCGAAAGAAGCACTTTCAAGTTGCGCTGTCACTGCTTTGATATGGAAAAAATGTAATCATAGTTGCATTAAGGTATAAAATATTAACCATTATTTTGCTTTCTGATTTTGAATTACGTTTTCAATAAATAAACCGAGGGAAAATACTGCAATTTTCTTTTTAGTTGACGTCCTTTCCCCTTTGCAAAATTTGTCTAGTATTGAAACATTACTCAAGACCTGCCATGATTTGTAGGTTACTATGGAACGTGTTTAGGAATTTAGGAATCATGCTTTAGAGTTTCTACAAACTTACGTCATCAAAAATCTAGTAAGGATAGCTTAATTCTTATTTTCCTAAAACGTGTACAAATGTTTAAAATCATTCCCTAGATAAAAATATCGTTGAGAGAGAACAGCAATCACCTTTGTATATCGCAATGTTCCACTTTAAGGTTAATTACGAAAAGATCGGAATACTCTAGTATCTCAGGAACTCCATCACTTCTATCTCTTCAATTGTTTTATCTTTCCTCACTTTGTTTACCTTATTTTGTTTCCCCTCGTCGCGAACTCACGTTCTAATTCTCGGTCGTAATTCAGACTTCGACCGCGTAAATATTGAACTTCTCGAAAGCTGGCACGAGTTTCCCTCGAAAAGATTCTTTATCGCAATCGTCACTTTTATTCGGCACAGACGCCCTCTTCACCATCTTTACGACGCCCTTATCGCATATCTTTCTCGGCCATCCTTTCTTCGCTTTATCTCTCCTTCGACGTCGTTCCCTCGTCGATCTGTAAGATGTGCTTCCATCTGATGTTAATGCGCGACGCAATGAGGGCGGAACCACAAGGGGAGAGGCATTTTGGGTTCTTCCCTTGGGAGCGTTCGTTATCGGGGGAAGAAAAAATGTTTTTCCATATTATTGATGGAGGACCCTGTTTTGACAGTGGATGACCGAGGGCGTTAATGATTTTGGTAGCTAACCACGTGATACGGTCCACCCTGACGATGTTGATGAGGGATGAACCTTTAAAATAAGGTTTCCCTCCAATTAAAATAAAATGGAATCACTCAGAATTGGAATAGCCTCGTCACCCAATTCTAATAATGTATTCCGTATATTCGTGTTTTGTGTAGATTATTATTTTCGATAATAGTGAATTGATTACCACTGCAGAGGGGATTGCGTAGATTATTTCTATCAATACGGAATTTTCTGGGAGAAAAATACTTAGTATTACTAAGTATTTACTTACTAATTCTCAACCCAACATACAATTCAATGCCCAGCATGTACATAAAAGAGTGATTAATAGTTATTTTACAAAAAAGGATATTTTTTACGTATTATTGTTATTACTAGATACGATACTATTGCTACCAATATATATTATTGTAAATTGTTATCGATTTGGTCCCACTTTTCAATCACTTCCTTTATTAAAATAGAAACTTGGTTTTTATGTTCGTTAATTGGTGAATTATGTGTTGAATTTTCTGGCACGTTTTTTATTTTTAAAAATTTAATATAAGTGCTTTGTCATTAACTAACATCACGTAGGGTTAGTCGTTTATGTTTGCATGTTATTTTAGTGTTTCAAAATCCGAGCGAATCTGTTGTTTTTCATCAAGTGTTTGAGGATAATTAATCTAATTGATAGTCTCTCAGTGAATAATGAACGAGGTTCGTTACAGTCCATTAGCAAACCCATTCATATTCTACTTCGTGGTTTTAATTCACCTCCAATTTAATACTCGAAGTCAATTCTGATACTTCGGCGCCCATGTATTAGCCACGACTTTATGTCCTTCATTAGTGGATTGAGAGAATACATTAAGAGGATGAAAAAATTTAATCAAACAATTTTTAATAGTTTCTTGATATTAAAGTGATATTCTATCCCTTCATGAATTCTTACGGGGTTAAAATAATGGCTGCTTATTGACTCAATTGTCTTCCATCGATTTTTACTGTTAGTTTTGTCGTCTCTTTAGTTCCTTAGAAGGAATTTATTGGTGACATTTCATTTTTTAGCCAAGTGTTTCGTTCGGAATAAAATTTTATATTTAAACTTTCTTCATTAATTTAGTAGATCCCTCTAATTTTAACTTCTGAATAATTCATTGAAATTAAGTTTCTATAACTGCAAAAGTGAATGAATGTATTCTATATGTATCCTATATACTGATCCTGTCTGAATTGTAGCTTATCATATACTTCGCTGTTTAAATAAGAGTGATATAATATTCTAATCCGTAACGTAGAAGGTTACATTTATGTGATGAAACTAAGATTAAGATCTTTGTTTCATCTCCGCTAATGAAGTATTCTATTAGATATGGTAGGATTAAATATAAGTAAATAATTCAATCTTTAAATGATACTAAGCATTGTCAAACTATTCGGTTTTTGTTATTCCATCTTTTTGAGATTTTCTTATTATCTTAATGCCGAAAATGATATTTTTGCACTTTGATAATAACATGTTTTTATTAATGCTAGTTGCATTTTCAGTTTATTTAATTTTATGCATTTAGAAAAGCTTTTCTAATCTCTGTTCCTAAATTTTATTATTATTATTTCGATCCGAATCATATAATTCAAGTAATATCTTCCCTTGGCATAATCTTGGTGAAATTTTAGATCTTCCTAATTTTCTAAATCTTTGAACCCATTTTTCTTCTATTTCCCAAATCCTTCTTCATCTTGCTTTATAACTTTAACTAAGAAAGGCATTTGACCGTTTCTTAGTGTGAATTATGATCACCGCAGAATCCTGCATAAATCTGAAGATCGCGGAATGTTGTTTGGCTGTAGAGGACGTTGACCTCTTCTGGTGGCGCCCCGACGGAGGCGAACCTGGCGCCTCCAAGCGGCTGTCGATGGAAGCTCCGCTCAGTCTCCATGCCGTCTCATTTCCCCTCCCAAACGTCCATTTTAAATTTCCATATCATTAGTTTTCTCCCACCTGAATCCCCTGTTATCGTTTCACTTATACTTGGCAAACTTCTTCGGAAGTAGAGAATACAAGTCTTTGGAGGGTTTTGTAGCCAAATATGAATACGAAAGCCTTTTAGTTGTGCAGTGAGTGCTTCTTATACTCTTGAGTGCGGGATTCATTTATTGGGGTATATGGGTATTAGTTTAATCGACATCTTTCAAAAGGGAAGTGAATTTTGTATTTCTTTCTAATTTGAGATATTATAAAAGAAAGAGTTCTTAAAGAGCTGTTTCCTTACGATTAATATCATGCGAGTTAAATCACTAGATAATAATATTTGCTGTGTTCAGTCTCCCTTACAAACATGAAGAATGCGTATTGTATTGAATTTTTTATTTTAAGATGCATAAAATATCGTTTCACCATATTCGCCATGTACAGTTTTATGTCTCATATTTTTTTAACAGTGTATACAATAGTCCTTAATAACTATACGTTCCTTAATTAAGGGTTACACATTGTTGTACTGAATATTTGCGAACCACAAACTTCTCTTACTTAAAAAACATTTTATTTTTCTTTCGATCGATTTCGAATATAACTTGGATGAAGTATACATTTTTAATATGACGAATCTAGAGAAAGTATTACATTGGATCATATTCAAATTAAGAATTTTATTTTGCTTTATCGTTTCACATTTCCCTACCTCATAAACTCTGAGATAGTATTTCTTCATTTAGAGATTTTATATTTTCAATTTCAGTTCTTTTTTTCGAATTTCCTGTTTTGTATAATCTATAAATTTATTTTTCTTTTATTCAGTCACATTTTATACTAGATAGTTCCGATCGATTCCCTTCCCCGTATTCATTTGTGCGATCTCTTTTTTTCGCTGTGAATCTGCTGTTCAAAGGAAGGTCACCTCTTCTAACCTTGGACCCGTGGATTCCTTTCAGATCTTCCGTTTATGGGTCTGCTAAAATATCGGAGATCGTTTCGGGAACAATTGAGCAGCGAAATTGGACGGAGGCTTAAGGACGGCTTTCTATGCAGAAGCCGTTCATCGAATTATCCGATAGAAACTTTTTTTCTGCTCCCGTTTCTTTCAATTACTCCCTTTTCGGGGATATCAAAGTCGGTGATTAATGCTAGTGAATGCGATTATTATGTAACCTTTCGAAGAACTTAATCCGTCGTATTTCTGATGTGAAAAAAGAGTTTTCGAAGTAATTCATTAATCTGCGACCTTGACTGACATAGCCCTTTTGATGACCGATCGATGGGAATTTGGAAGCGATTGTAATTGTGCCTCGAGACGAAGGGATGACCCATTTCGCCTAAAATGATTCTCTCAAATGTAACCCGCCCAAGTATATTCCCTAAACGCGATTTTCATTAACGATCTATACATTGAGAAGAGTAAAGTTGTATAAAAAAGGGAATTATTTTTTCAATAGAGGGTATTTTAAAAGACATTCCGAATACAGTTAATTTTAGAGCTATAGGCATCCTTTTCTACTCTAATTCTATCTTTTCTGCGGGAGATTCTATTTTTATGTTATGGATTTAAGTGAAATCTTAAATCTTAAAAATTTGGAGTTCGTCATTTTTACGAATAAATATCAAACCCCATAGTTGAGAAACCGTCTCCTTTGTTATGAAAGAGGAAGCTAATTAAAAAAACGTTTTTATTTGCCAATTATGATTCTTGTCATTTCAGTTTACTATTACTTGCTCTAGGAATAATAAAGGATTATTCCTTGTTTAAATGTGCGTGTTATGGCATTACTTCGCCGTGGCATTTTCTTCATTTAAGCATTAATTCCAGCAGCTGAAATGGCTGAAGATGTATTCTTGATTTTTTCCCCATTCATTTCCATTTGCTTTCAAACAAAGGCGCCGTCTCGGTTTGTTTAATTCCAGAAAAATTATCTTCAAAGCCAAGGAATTAGAGTTCGCCCAACACCATGAACTCCGTAATTAAATTTCGTAGCCTCTTTTGTAATGTTGGGGTTTAATAACCCATTCAGTCGATGATGATAATGGTCCTCCTAAGAATAGCTTGTTCACGTCTTTAGATTTTCATATTTCACCCAAAGCAGAATACGTGACCTGAGTCACTCTTATTCCGTGCATTTGGTACAGCTCTTCAGTAAATCAAAGGCAACTCCTAGCAGATCCGTTGAATTTTCCGAATGCCCCTATCACGTGATGCATAGTCGGAATAAATTCTGGGAATTCTAGAAGCTCTTCCGTATGAAGATTAAACTTGAAATGAGTGGAGAATGGTTTCAGGAATACGGATACATGTTTCATTAGATGTGAGCTAATTGTAGAATTCATTCTAATTTCTTTATTCTTGGATTGAAACAATTCTTTCCCTATATCTTAGTGCTATATAATCAAAAATAACTTCCATAAATCGTTTGAGAGTGCAGTGAACATTATTTATAGTGTTTCGTAGTTTACAAAATATCGTAAAATATTATTTATATTATTTTTTGTTTGTTCATCGTATTATTTGTATAAATAAGGAGCCTTCGATGAGAAAAATGCGAAATTGCACAATTACAGCATTACGCTGCTTTAAATATCATATTATGATAAGATGTTTCCTAAATCATTACCCTAGCAGTTAAGGACACATTAAAGAAAGAAGATTTTAGATTTCTATTCTTGAATACATTGTAAAGGAACTATTAACACGGTGGATGTGTATGATATTATTCGACGCCTTGTCGACCATCCAAAAATACGCTCATTCCTGAAATTATCTGCAATAAAAGTAGCAAATTGCTCACGTGATTACAATTGGCTCCTTCACATGATTTGTCTATCGCGGTAAATAAAACAGCGATGCGTCTTATTTTTTATATTATGACTGTAATTCGATAGCGTCAAACGCTCGCATCACATAAATTCTCTCTTATCATCCGAAGCCATATAAAACCCCTAATCTTCCTAATATACGTTCAAAGCGTTAGAATAAACGACCCTTTCCAGCAGTATTTGACGAAAGAAATGCATTTTATACACCTTCTCCGTCCGTTCTCATCCACGAGTTCATTTTCTCGTCACATCTCTTGAAAAAGCTTTGGATATTCGGGGACATGTAAAATCGTTTTCCTAATGACCGATCCTTTTGATGGCGATCCTAGCGTTCGAATGAGTCCGTTGTTTTCAAAGGAATCCTTGATCTATAAAATTTCTTTTTGAGAGTATTTCTCTTAACAGCTCCGTTAAGCTTCGTTTCAAAATGTTTACCTGCATTGCTGCAGAAACCATTGTAACGAGCTTCGTATTTTTCGGCTGTTTTACTTAATTGTTCCTGCCAATTAGCAGTAAGAGAGAGTGTTTCCTTTTTTCTTTGCTGTAGACTGGTGGCTATTAATTAAGAATTTTTTATATATTGCCATTGATAAAAGCTTGCAATATTATAGTGAAAAGCTATAGAGAAATATTTGTACTGTTCATTACTTACAAGAAGAAGAATGTTTCTGGAAACGGCGGATTTTAAATTCTTTCGTCGTCACTTTTATGAGCGTCTTATCCACAAATCTTAATATAAATGCCAGTTATGTATGAGAGAGCTATAGGGGTATTATCGTTAATCATCACAGCTATATAAAAAAAGCTTAAATACCACTTCCATTTATTACTTTTCTCTATAGAAGTATTGGAGTTAATCCTCCGAGGTAGAGTGTGTGGACGGGACTGCGCTCTTTCCTGACACAAGTTCGTCTCTCGAATCCGCACTCAGAACTCATGAAATGGATCGAGCTGCTCAGGACTTCCGGTATAATGAGCAGTTCAAACTTAATTAACTATAGTTTCCATGCCGACCATCCCCTTAGTGACAAAAAGTGCTAAGATTACAGTTCTCCCTTGTAATTAAAATTTGAAGCGGCAACAATTCCAACGGAGGTTTCATAACGTCTCTCTTCGCAAATGACCCAATGCCTAGAGATTGAAATGCCTTGATTAAAGCCAGGTCTTGTTCATCAGATTAGCGGGACTCCGTTTAGTTAAGTACGTAATTCATGGAGTTGCTCCGTGGAAATTGCTACAGTAGGTGCATCTCTTCATTAAGACCAGATTTCGTTCCTTGGCGGGTATCACGCCAGCTGATCTGCTAAAGGAGTCCTGAATAATAATCGTTTCGAAACGTCTGCTGAGTTACTGGAAGATGGCGTACATAATCCATGTTGATTAGCGCTATGTCGCTAGGAATCATCAGAGAGATGGCTCGATATATCTGCTGTTGAACTAAGTCTCATGGATCCACTCAATACGAATTGAATTCATTTATCTCCCGAATCTTTATAGGAGATTAGAGTACGTCCGATGAAGAATGTTAAGTAACAGAAATTAAATTCTGTGGGAAGGATATGAGATGATTCTTGTAGTTGATTACAAATTTAATAGTCCGCTACTCGACGATGGAAGTATATTTTCCATTTAAAACGAGAAGTATTTACTTATGAAAATTGTAACATTTTTATGTATAATAATAATAAAATTTTTGCCTAAATGACTGGCAGTAATTTTTGATACTTGATAATTATTCCAAATTATTTAATTATTCTAATTTTTCCAAAATTTCTTATATTTTACTTCAAATTTTGCAAATGTATTTCATCGATTTCACTATAAACTATGTTCCTAATAGTATTTCAATAAATGGGTTCCTTTGCAAGTGAATTGTATCGCTAAATATTTTCAATGAGCTTAAAAGTCCCTTCCTTCATAACTTTTGTAATGGACTGGACATAATGCTGGTTCATTGAATTCGAAGGGAGTTTCTCGATGTACGACAATTCCTTGTAAAGTGAATGTGAAGAGAATCGGCTGAAAAAGGATGTAACGTAGTCGTGGATTTCTGCGGTCGTAGAAATTTATAGCGCTGTTAAATCTTCTCTCATCCGCCAGAAACAATGAAATATTTTTTTTATCTCTCTGCTTTCCCACGTCCATTCTCATCTCAAGCGGACGATTCTTTCCTATAAAATCTAGAAATGAAAATCCTCATTTGGGACATAATCCATTCGCTTATGAAGTCTACTTCCTTTCTCTAACCACCATTAGAATTCTCTCTTTAAATAGGCCGCCGTAAATCTCCATAACGTATTTTGAACATTATCCTGATAATACCTTAAACAGCTCCTAAAAAGATATGTTATTGATAGTTGAAATAAAAGTTTATTTTCAGAAATAAATTATTGTATTTTCATACTTAAATATTATTTTCTGCACAAGTAAGGAATGGACGTGTTTGTTGATCGTTAATTATATGTGCTAATCGTTAATGTCCCCGTATCCCCAGATACTTAAATCTTGAATGAGTAATTAAAAACATAAAATCAAATGCAAAATAACATTACAGATACAGGATGCCTTCTGAAAGTAATGCAATTGAGCTTCATGTAGGTAAATCACGTGTAGCGAGCCGAGGTTTACAATACGTCATGCAACTTCTACAGATTGTAGAATACAGAAACTGATTTTGAAACAAAGCTTAGAATCTCTTTCACCTATTCCAAGTTGTCCGATTCTACTCCGAGTAATAGCAGCTTCCAGGGAATTTTAATTGCATTACTTTCGGAAAGTACTCTGATAATCATTGTGATAATCTAAATGTCTATTCACTAACCATAATTTTTCTCATTTCAGGTTTGTATCTGGTCAACTTCATATTCCATATTTTTGATTTTCATCTTTCGCGTGAGTATGTATCACTCCCAAACGGTGGAATCGATGACATGTTTATGGTACATTCATACATGGTGGATGTAGGTTTAGAAATCCCTTGTGTCACTCTCCGCGTATTTTATTTATTTATTGCAAGTTTTTTAGGCCATTACGTATCCTCTGAAAGTAAGTTAATAGCCTCTCCAACGTAACTGTTCATTATTATTTGTACAAATTTAATAAGCATCATCAATTATAATCCTTCATACTTATTGCGTGTAATTTTTGTAAGTAGGTAGAGATGCAGATGGTAATTTATTAAGATCCTTCTATGATCGACTCGTTATTTTAATATCTCTTATATTCTACATAGATACATCTAGATCTCTAATTCATTTGAAATGAAAAATACTGTAAATAAATAGAATGGAATATTATTTAGCAAGTATTCTTATATTGCTGTCAATCGAAGTATACTTTTGAAAATTTTCATAGTAATAAACTTTGTCTTTTGGGGTAAAAATTTCTAAATATCGACTTTCCTTCTTCCAAAATCGAATTTCTGAATCTATAGCTTCGATCTAAAAATGTCTTATTGGACTCTCCCTATTCTAATATATAATTCAAAATAACCGTCCGTTCATTTTGCGTGTGGCCAGTTTAAATCGAATACTTTATTGTCCCCTAAAAGGAACTCTTGTATTATGTATGGAATTCCGTTTTTCTTCTGTTCCCGAGCCAAGAAAAGAAATTTTTCCGGTTTGGAAAAACACTCTACTAAACGAGTAAGGGAACTTATATTTCTGAAGAAGAAAAGGAAGTATGGATTTCATTTCTTCAGAATCCATTGTCAATGTAGCATAAAACTACTCTTGAGATACTTAGTAATATTTTTTAATTGTTATTCTATTAATATAATCAATTTATCGTTGTGAATAAAAGATAGTTCTCTTATTTTCATTATCATCGTCTTTCGGTTGTATTAAATAAACGAGAATTGATAATTGGAAAATATCTTCAAACGACATCCTGAATCGCATACAAGCGAAGGTAAATTCCTTTAGAATTAATAAATCGAAGTACTCTTAATTTAGAATATTCGTAAATTAATTCTATTTCTTTCATTTATAAAATTAATTTGAATTGGGTCCTCATATCTGCTTTAATGAATGAAATCTCCCATATGCATTCCAAGAACTACTTTTACTCATTTCAAGAACCATCAATCCTAAGAATTCTTAGTCGTCATCAATATTTTCTTTTATATAAGTGTTCGATTTTACCAAGTTTTATTTTCCAATTTAAATATTAAATAGATAACTAATATATATATATATATACCAAAATGTAAGATAATCGTGTGCTGGAATAGATTACTGTCTTAGTTTATTTGAAGACAGTGAATTTTCGAGGGCAATGTAAACCCCTGTTGTGATCTTGAGATGAAAAAAAAAAACGTACATGAGAGTTTCAATTGAATCTTTTCTGTCATATATTCGCCTCAATCATTTCCTCTTCGGAAGCCCTCTTCAAAGATGAATATTCAGACATTCTCAGCCACACTTTTCCCCCATTTTCACCTGTAGCGAATTTTCACGGTCGAAATTTCCTTTGGGGATTTAATCGCGGCCAATTGGGAGCATCTCCTTTAATTAAAGGTTGTTTTTATCACTTCCTTGTGTACTCGGTTCCGGAGATCAAGCGCTAATTGCGAATGGGCGGCGTGACTATCTAAGTCCCGTCAATATTCGTCTTCTGTCGCTCCTTTCGAGTGTTTTTGGAATTAAATCGGCACTTCTCGAGTGATTGCGCTCTTCGTCGAGTTTTCGATTGAACCTCAGTTTGGAAATGCATTATTTAAATTCACACCTTTCATTAGAAACATTTCATATTTCGATAGATTTGAGAACTAAAAAATGATACTGAACTGAACTGAAGTGTCAGAGGGAGGCAACCAAATAATATTTTAATGAGAAATTGTGCTCTCACTCGCTGTTGTGAAAAATTTGAATATTATTGAAACCTTTAAGATAATTGTGAATCGACATACTTTTTGAATTCAAGAGGTATACTGGATAAAACCCATCATAGTTTATGATTCGTTACTTGTATTTTTATAACTTAAATAAATCGCGACATAAAAAGTGATTAAAATATCGAATCTTAAATATTATTTTACTAAAGAACAAATATATAATGGCTGTTTTATCTGATAGAACTTATTAATGTGAAAATTTCTTAAATTTGGTAAATTATCATGTATATCATTATTTATGATCAATATAATTTATATTATACCGTAATGTATTATATTATTTATGAGTTCGTTTTTCTTATAATTTTGTATATTCATAATGCCGTTCCTCTTTGGGTGATTGACAGAAAGCATCAATTGTAATTTAAATTTTTTAAAGAATACTCTACGTGTTGGAGAAACATTTTTTTATTGTTCGTATTGATTGCTTACCATATTTGAGGTTATCTTTTTGGTAAAACGTAAGAAAGAAGTACTTTAGATGATCCTTATATTCTTCCTTTGTAACTCCTAATAAATGTTTCTATTTTAATGAAATACGAAAGGAAAATTTTTCATAAAGTCTATAATTTATCGATCTTTTGTACAGTTGGATATGCATTCTCGTAAGAGACCAGTCGATAAAAAGTGGAATGAAAACATTTTCCCCAAAGAATTCCCTTTTCTCATTAAGGTCTTTCTCCTTAATTTCGAGAGGAGAATCATCCCCTTAAAGAAAACAACCCTTTTTCGAAAGGATTTTCTTTTGTGCACACCGAAGTATCCTTTCGTTCTCATTTGTGATCTCCTTTTTTGGGTCTGTGCTATCGGAAATGTTCGTCTACTCTCTCGGAAGATTTCATTCCGTCCTCACCTCCGAGATAATTTCACAAACGCTCCGTAAATGTTTTAAAGGATTCAAGTCGCTCGTTAGAAATTTCATTGTTAAGTCCCATATCTCGCACATTGTATTTTCCACTGGTTGAAGAAGATGAGGCGAAACATTATTCTCAGAAAGTAATTTTGTTTCTAGGATTTCGTCATTATTTATTTAATTATTCCCTCGATATATGCCACGATGTATCCCTTCCTTATTTTTCATTAGGATCGTTTATTCTTTACATCGAACCTTCCTGTTGAAAGAGTAGTGTTTTACGTTTAGACATGAAACTGTAACGAAATCATATCATATACTAATCTTGTGAAATCGCTGTTATTTATTGCTTCCTCCTTAAATATATTTATTTATATGATCGTGAAAAAATTATCAAATTATCTATTTCAATTGTGATAATAAGGAATTATTAGATAATGCATGGTGTTAATGAGTCGAGCGAATGGCTTAAGAGTAAGCAAATGTAAAATATAATTAGAAATAAGAAATCAATTCAAAGCTTTAAGTATAACGTTTATTACAGCAAGAGAATTATTTAATAACTAATTCTTTAAATCCTCTCCGTGGATTCTTTGAGAGTAATTACAGCGAATGATGCGATATTCTATTATTCTGAAACCGTTGGAAATCTTTTGTCACGAAATGCACTCAAATAAATATAATACTTCTTGAGACCCGTCGCACGTGTTTCTTAGCATCTTCCGGTGAATCAAATGCAATGATGGCAAACTTTGGATTCTCCGAAACTTCTTAAGAACTTGTGAGTACTTGTGGATTTTGGAGTTTCATGTCAGTTTACAATAGAGGACTCGGAATCGCGAAGTTCATTCGAAAGCCTAAAGAATCTTAATTATACCTGCTTAAGGATCTATTCATTAAATTTAACGTGATTTTCTGATTAATCCAACGAAGAGCAAAATCAAACACGTAGAAAGAATTGAGCTTATGACGCAACCAATTATTCATTTTCACAATATCTCATTCGTAATGCGGAATTCACATAATACTCCACAAACTCAACTCAAGACTGAAGCGTGCTGAAGTCGTCTGGAATCGATTTAATTTATATGCATGCATACGTATCGATAGTACACTTCGAGTTTTTGGTGGGAATTCCACCTTAGAGTCATATAAGAAAATTAAAAAATAAATTCTATTGAAGACTTTGGATGAAGATTACGGTGTTTATCTTAATTGCTCTTAGAGATTACGAAAACTGGGATTACATATGCAATCGGTTAACTGTAAATGTGAAGAAGATTTTATCACAAAGGATCCTTGAAAGTACTTTTTCTTTTACAGATAAAATATTTGTTTTCCTGTTATCCTCTACTTTTGTTGTACATATTCTCTTACTATGAATAATATGTTATTCTTTCACATCTATTATTGAACTATTTAATTTAGCTTTAGAACATCAAGGAAGATTTTATGTGTTAGTTGTGTGCCCAAACTAATGTTTCACGAGATAAATATCTTCAATCAGAATGTTATGTACAACTATTTCTTAGATTTTAGATTTACTGAAGATTGATTGAAGTAATAAATAATGGGAATGGGAATTAAAGATACAACTATTTCATTGGTGAATCTTTGAAAAATTATTCTATGTACTTTAGTTTAACTACAACTAGTTTGAGTGTACTGCAAAATTCTGATGGTTGACGGTGAAGCAATTTTAGTTTTAATTCATTTTAAGGAGGATATTGTAAATTTCGCGTGCCATTTTAAGAACATAATCCATAAATTTCAGATGGTTATGGAAAATATTTAGAAACTGTCCATTTCTTGAGCTAATGCAGTTGAGTGTTGGCGATATCTCTGCTCAATAACTTTTAGTTTCTGGGAACGTCGAAAATCTGTCACTGATTCATTCGGAAATCAAACGATGGACATGAATTGGAGGAAACAAATTCCGGAAACTGAGTTTGAGCTTTTAAATTCAGGGATTTTTGGTTTTTTCAATGAGCCGAATCGAGAAAATAATAAAAATCCCGATTTCCGTAAAATTCTTGGCGGAAGTCGATTAATTAGGGAAATAATTGGGATGGGACGGCAGTTGGACCGCACGCGTTTAGAACGAAAGAGCGCGAATGGTGCTATCAAAACTCGTTTAGTCCAATTCATTCGGAAAATGGACGGAAATGAACAGGATTTGGGA
The DNA here is from genome assembly GCA_020796165.1 of Pantala flavescens. Taxonomy (NCBI): domain Eukaryota; kingdom Metazoa; phylum Arthropoda; class Insecta; order Odonata; family Libellulidae; genus Pantala; species Pantala flavescens. Next base: position 53,811,895 of record CM036883.1, read on the forward strand.
GAAAGAGTTCTTATTCGGACGTCCTCTTCCCAATCCAATCGTTTTTTGCGGATGGAGAGATTTTCAGGAAAAAACTCCCCGATTCCCATGGTTAACATGCGAATGTAAACAAAAATCAAGTACTGCTTTTTGTACTGTGTTATTTGTTGATAGTAACAAATAATCCAATACCTTGGATACCAAGTCCATATTTGGAGTGAGTCTGTCTCTCTACCCGTTTGTTTTCTGTGAGCAATTCATCAACTCGATGCATTCTTATAGATGGCACCTCTCAAGCTTCGTAATCACTCATTCCTCGGAGGTGAGCTTTGGATTGAAATATGCCGCGTGTCAGAAGCAGTTTCAAGCAGCCATTGATCGACATTTTTCTTTCTCTTGAATTAATATGCTCTCTGTCCCTTTTTTTATTCTACTAAAATTTCTCTTGCAAAATGGCATGGAATTCATTTATTATGGATATGAAATTGCAAATCAGAGCTTCTCATAGATTAAATACGAGTAATATTTCGACCATTTCTACTTGCATCGATAGATGAGATCCTTTTTAAATACCATCGCATAGAAGTTTAGATTAGGCTATGCCAAAGGCCTTCCTCTGTCTGCTTCTGTTATTTACAGAGAGTTATAAAAACATAAAATGGGAGGGTGTGGAAAAAGCTTTCGAGGCTGACAGAGATAAAACACGAAACGGGAGTGAAAGGAACGTATAAGCTCCGAATAAAACAAATACAGCGAATAAAAATATTAAGATACATCACGGAAATACTCAAACATAGGTAGTGAGTAAACTAAAGAAAAAATTGTGTGTAGAATTGTGCCATTATTGCAACTCTTACTGGATTATTTTTTTGTTACGTAATACCCTAACTTTCATTTTTATGTATGTTATGATAAATTTCTCTCATTTCCCTTTCTTGTAAAGGAGTTATCTTACGGCCAAATAATTGTATATCTCTGGTCAAAACCAAATGGTACTTTTAAATTCACCTTTTAATTACTTCTTTTGGTTGCTAATTTTTAAGTGTGACTTCTAGTTTTAATTTCCGGTGTTCTTTATCCAAAAAAATATAGCCTCAATATCTCCCTTACATTTATGGATCCGAGTGAAACATTCCTTTTCCACGTAAATTATTTCAACCAACTTTGAGTAAATATTATTCTTAGTCTCTAATGACATCATGACCCTGTTGTTGGAAGAGGAGTCATGACCTATTCATTTTGCTTTAAATATTCTGTTGTCCTTTATCATATTTAAAATTTTCAAATACTTGTAGTAATTGGTATTTTTCTTTGGTTTTATGGTACGTAATACTTTTTCAATTCCCTATAAACCCTTCGCGTTTTTGTCTCATTATTTGATTATAGTTAACATTTCATCCCATTGACATAAATGATGAACAAAAATATTTAGTGATACGGTGTCAAAGAATATAAATATTTCAAGATGTAATGTAGAAGTTATTCATTATAACACTTTTGTATAAGTTAAACTCGGAAAACAGTGGAATAAATATTGATTTAATTGATGTGAATATTTTCATATCATTTTCGAAATATTAACATACATAAAAAAATACTGGAACCAATAATTAACACTATCTGTAGGTGATTCCTTCTTATGAACACAAGTCTGAGTCCATCGTTCATAAAACTAAGACATACAATTTTAATACGGTATTAGTTTTTGGAGGAAGAAATATTCTTTTAAGAAATCATAATTTAAAAAGCATTTTGTTAAATATTGGTTTTAGAAATTCACTCACGAAACGTCGCATTCGAGCTGTTTAAAAGAAAGTTCCTCCAAAGGACTTACTTTAAGGGATTGCCTATTCGTAACCTTGACACCTTTTTCAGAGCAATAGTCTGTTTTGTACGAATACATAAGAATGTCCCCTTAGTAAGCCTTTTTTAGAAATTTTATTCGCCCCGCAGATGAGGAGGCTTTACCCATTGCTCTGGGACCGACTCATTTCCTTAGGTTTCTCCACACACCTCAAAAAAGGTTGAGTGCTGGTTTATTCATCGCAGACAGAGGAGGAAAATGTTCTTAGGAATGGGGAGATTGTTTTGAACTCCCGAATATACTATTTTTTCTCTCTTGGTTTTTTCGCCATTAAGCCGTTTCTCGATCGGCCCCAGGGTTTAGCCGCCCTGCGGCGTCTAATTCATTTAACTTCACGTGGGGTAAAGAGACTATTGAACTGTTCCTATATTTTGAGTCGCCCTATTTTAAAATAGGATGAACTAAGATTTGGAAAAATAATAAATAACAGCAATCACGACTAGATTTTTGCTGTTTGACCGATTAAAACATCGTTAATATAAGGAAGTATATATCTTAATTTTCGAATAAAATCTCTGTTTATTTTAACAATTTGTTTATCTCTTTGTATTTCTGTCAATACCAAAATCTTTACAGAGTAAAATTAGCAGAAACCATGCGTCAGCAATTGAAAATATGCCTGTAAAATTTTGGATCTTCAATTTTTTTATCATTCTCGTGTAAGTTGTTGCTTTTAAATTGGATGTTGGATAATTGGATTAAAGATGTATTTTATGTTTAATTCAATTTCTTTGATGTATTCAACTGAAAGATCGCTAATGGCAATCGACTCGTTTCTGCATTTTCATAGGCAATCGTTCAGGGGATCCAATTGCCATTTCCTGATCACAATTGGCGAATTTTTGTCCGCATTTTTCCTTCAAAGTAGCTTAAATGCGCTCTGCAATAATGCCTTGCAAATTCTGCAAGTATTGAAGTTAAGATTCCGCTATTTTACAATATCACAATCTTCAATCCGTGAAATGTTATCAAATATTCGGAATTACTCTGAAGCTATTGCACATATGATCAAAAGACTGCTTTGAGAATTTTTTGTAAATGTAATCAGACATCAGTTGAAAATTCCTAGCTTGAAATTACTTCGACCAACTAATTATCTAAATGATGCTATCTCAAATAAAGAAAGTGTTCAGTACTCTTTTTAAATTGGCCTGAATATCAAATATAGCTTGTTCTTAGTCTATTCTCCGTATAAAATTATCCAAAAGTATCTTCATAAATTTCTTTTGAATATTATTTGGCTTAAAGCGCCGTCATATCGCAGAACGCGAGGAAGGCTGACTTCATTTTTGAATGAATCAAAATCGCTAAAGAGTCAAAAAGTGAGCGACCTCTTCCCACGAAGTCATTTCGTTTGGTTCAGCGATCAATTTTCAAATAAAGTTTAAATCTCTTTCGAGCAATCCAAGAGAATTCAGTCCGAAACCAATTGGATGTCGAGTTCTTTTCAAAGCGAATGACGCACTTTGAGGTTGATGAGTGGATGCATTGCGTAGTAATAATTCCACGCGTGGAACGCTTTTTAAAACGTTTGGAAAACAAAATCCGAAAAAGGTTTTCGGTCTGTTATCGAGTCTTTTTCATTTTCCTGCGATCATCTGCTGTTTTGCGGCGAAAGGGACCTGAATTTCTGGAAAATCAGAGATCAGCAAACATTTCTACGCGAAAAAGTGTCCATATTTTTCGTCAGAATTCGGAAAAAACCTTTTTTTCTTTTTTGAGGATAAGAAATAATTAGAGCGAAAGTACTCGTATGCTACATCCCGTGAAAATTGTACGAATAGCTCGCTTCGGTTAACTTTCTGCGAGTTTTCCTTTTCGCATTACTTTAAGCCGCTTTTCCCAACCGCAATTTGGATTTATATGTTCCGAAATGTTAGGAGATACACTTTCGTACCATATCGTGCAGATGGTTAGAGTTGGCTCCACAATTTCTACATCCGGTTAACTTTCTTCGGTCATTCTCCCCATTAAGGTTGAATTAAGTTGTGCGAAGGAGTTGGTGTGAATGGAGTGTTAGCTAAGGACGTATTCCACTCACTTTGAGAGAAAAGATAAGAATTGGCTCACATGGTCCTTCCTATAAATTAGGCTTTTTCGTATGAAGCTCTTTATATGTTCCATTGAAACTTTTCTTCTGTATAAATTGGATATATTCTATTTTTTGTGAAACATTATCAATGAATTAATTTGTAAATTTCAATGTAATTATTGTGGTTGAAATTAAATCTTGCTCGCTCGAATGTCTAAGTACCCTGATGATGTGAAAAAGAGTTCGATGAATACATTTAGTTTTTGAGTGAGTATTTTCAGTGCTGAAAGGCTTTCAGTTCATTTTCTTCTTCATACTCAATTTCTTGTTATTTACCAACTTTGCCGATGATTTTCATGGTTTACTACGTTAACAGTGCATCTATTAGAGTATAATTTCTTTTCGTCACTTCCATATGAAATAATTGAATCAAATATGGAATATTTCGAACTTTTTCGTGAATTTAATTTATCGAACTCTGTAAGCGACACTCCTTCACCACACTCTCTCTCCGTGGTCAGCATATCATATGGTTTCCAGGAAAGAGAGTGTCCATTCTTCTCATTGATAAACGCCTTTCACTTTGAAACTCTGACCCCTGAACTTCCATATCTTCCCATTGCCCTTCTCCACATCTGAAATCGTGTCAGAAGGGTCGAAAACCCCCACAGAATTATGCCCTCTCATCCAATATGGAACCGCCTTCGTCCTCTTATTCTTAGCAACGAATGGATTATCGAAATTTGAATTTAAAAAATCGCATCACATATGTTTTTCTGGATAGTTTACTTCTTACACATTATATTCTAAATTCTTACACATTAATTGTGCTTGATTTAATCATATCTTTGCTTAATAACTGTGTTTCCACCATTTCGATAAATAAAACTTCGTTTATTGGATTTATTTTTGATATTCGTTAGAAGGTAAATTGATTTTATTTTCTATCTGAATATATGTTCAAATACACACACCGAATTCGTTGCTGAAACAAGAAACCGATTTTTGTTGATGCCTTGTCCATAATAAAAAGTTCATAACACCTCACCGAATAGCTTTGCATAATGTGATTGATTTTTTAATCTTAAGAATTAATATTCCGTTTTTCTGAACGAATAATTTTTTCGACCTTCATAGTTGGGTATTTAGCTCGCCTAAGTTAGTTTCGGCTCATTGAAATTTCTGATCAAGAAATAGCTGTCTTCTTTTTATTTCCTTATTTTCGTACTTGACTTACTTATCGTCCCTCATCATAACATTCTAGTGAATGGATATTTCTTCCCTTAATAACGGGTTTGTAAATTACAACTAGCGTCCATATTCTAAAATAAAATAGTTTACTTCCTTTATTTGACATCTAAACATTTCAACTCAGTAAATGATGGTTAAAAACATCCCAAAATTATTTTTCTCACTTTTTTTCGTTGAAATCCCTCCAAATCCATATCTCTTTTGTGTGGAACGCCTTTCAAAAGGTTGGGAACTATATTTGCCCCAAAATTGTTCGCATTCAACGTTTCCTTTATTATGGCAATTCATCTAATTTAAAATCCCATCTCATTTTCCTGTGTGGAATCATTGTTCGATAATTCAGTCATTTCAACGTTTGCGCACAAAAGGACGCATGTGACGTTTGGACTGAAATTCCGAGAATGAATGACGAAAGGGTTACCTTCATTGGTTGAATCAGACGACGTAACATAGTTCGAAAGAGAACAAAGGTGTCATAAATCACGGGTGATAAAAATTGCATTCCTCATGAGGAATGAGGCATTAGTGCTTTTGGACTGAAAATGTCCATGACTCGATAACGCCCTATAATAAATGCTCTCCATCAAAATCTTTCATATGTTATCTTCTTATGCAGTTATCAATAGAAAAATTCATATAATTAGATTGACAAAAAGGTTTTTTTCAAGTTCATCTTCTGGTATTATAAATGTACTTCTTATTTTAATACTACTGATCGCGGTATGTCTGAAAATTATTTTAAGGTATCTATCATAGTCATTAGTGTGACTCTAGGCATTCTGTGAAAATTACTCATCCTTTTCTTTATCATTTATTAGGAATTCTGTCATTTTATATGGAATAATTTTTGTTTCGTCGTCATGTCAATAAAACTTTTTTATTCATTGTTAATGATTACATAATAATTCTCTTTTTACAGAAATAAGATGTATCGAAAGATATAAATCATGAGAGATTTTCAGATTGCTCAACGTAACTAAATTTTAAGTGAGCATCACATTTAAACTAAGATTTATGAACCTATTACTCTTTTGTTTCATGTGTTCCTACGCATAGTATGAGAAACAGCGATGAAACTTTTCATCAACAGATACATTCGTCTGCAGTACTAGTTGTCACCCAATCCATCAATGCGATTGTGTGCTTGGAATAGATTGGCAGCAGAATGTGTAAATTGAGCGCGATTGATGTTTACTTTCACCGCATCTGCGTACGTTTAATTAAGTTATCCTTTACGTAAATTGTTTCTTAGTTGGTTCACATAGCTCTTTCACTCCTTGTCTCTATAAATCAAAAGACATTTTAAGATTTAAAAGTCTTGACTACACAGTTTTTGAAGCTACTAGTACATCAAAGCTACGGTTCTGCATTAATATATATAGTTTAATCACTTGACCTCAATCGGGTTAAAATTATGCAAAACTAATCATATTGATTCCTATAATTATTGATTCCGGAATATGTTTAAATTTTTCGATAATAATCATTTGATGTAGATGTTTATTGTTAATAAACGATACGTTTTAGTTGTAGATTTTTAATGATGGAACAAGCCATTATCTTTATGCAACAAATGAAGAAGAAAAATGTGCCAGAATGAACCCTTTAGCCCGTTGGCTAACTTTCATACTTCTCTGCTCTTTCACAAATCTCTTAAATTCCTCAACTTGCTTCTCCGAGTGCTTTTTAACTTCTTCACCGTCATTCCCTTGTCAGCCGCATTCAGCAACTGTCATCGTTTCGTTTGCCCTTTTGTCATCGGATGCACTTCCTCCTATCCACACTTTGTTTCTGTAGTGCCCGTATCCTAAATCCTTTTTCGCTTTGATTTCGGAATCTTTTGATCGCTTTTCGTCGCTGTTCCGTGCGAAATCTGGTCACTCATTGTGTCGATGCCTTTTTTATCGTCAAACGACACTTCGGATCCTTCGATTATTGAAAGGAAGTGATGGACTTAATTACTTTCATTAACTACTTTTTATCTCATAATATTTCGCTACTCAAATAGAATATCTGCGCGAAAGCAGCGCCACGAAGAAGGACGAATGAGAATAAAAAAATCTTAAGGCGATGTGGAAAGAAAAAGTTTTTCTAACTCTTTAACTTTAGTGTTATTGATGGAAAATTAAATCTCGGTGTAAGCAATGTTTTATGATATGTTGAATACTTATTTATATATACGATCTGTATCCAATCTAATTCAGGAAATAAATTGCAGTTTCTTCAATCCACAGTTATTTCGCCAATAATAATAGCTATTATTCAGTTTCTACAACACTTACAAATCTTGAAATGACTCCAACTTTGCGGATACTTTTCTCGTTCCTCCAGAAAAGAAACTCTTGCTTCTTCATTATTCTCTCAGTTGCTTTTTTCGACTATGATCCAACCAAAGAAGTCCAGTTACATTATGGCCGAATAACAACGAGTCCGTTAACTTCGAAATTTCGGGTTCATTTTTCAATCGGTTCAAATAATTAATCGTATAATTATACACTGCATAAATTTTGTAACTTTTCGAGAAGAAGAAGAATTAATCTGGATAATCATATTTTAAGATAAATTACAATGTGCAAATCGCAACTGACCTAATATAAATGTAAGAGTTGGTTTGATAATTTTGTCCTTACTCCTTGCATTCTATTTAGGTATTTTCATCTCATGTTTATCGACTTAAAGGCTTTTAATTTCTTGTGAAAACTATTCAATGCTTATCGATTTTTTTATTTTGCCTTCAAGAAACCGTCAATGCATTTGCAATCTCTCTGAATTCTTATCTCTCGGAGAGAAGAAGTAATAAATGAAGTCGTAGGCCCGTTGGGAGTCTTTGAGGACATCCATTTCAGTCTTCCTCTCTTTGGAGGGAACCCATATGAAAATGACTGGAAAAGGAAGGAAAGTCATTTTTACGGCTGCTCGAAAAAATTGATGTTTTTCATGCTGAATATAGTTTGAGGATTGCTTCGAGAAGTAACGGGAGGTTAAATTTACATAATGAACCTGTCTTGAGATATTTCTATTGAATTATAGTGGCGCGTCAGGGGTTTCTTCTGTTTTGAAAATTTATAGAGGGATTTTTATTTGTTTATTTGGTTTCATTATTTATAAATAAAGAAATAAATTTCATTCTGGGTATATATAAGTTCAAATTATACAATGAAGTACTCGTTGAAAGTAGTAGGGTCTAACCAAAGTTTGTCTTGATGAGAAAGTAATTTAAATCTATTACTTTTCAAATTCTCCTCAGGATTAAGATGTTCATTGAAGTGTTTGACAGATTTGACATCTTTAGAATTGAGAATAATTATTTTAAAAACTAATGTGGAATACCAAGATACTGAAACAGGTTTATGGAACAATTCAGCCTCTCAACATGAGTAAAAACTTTCAGGAATGATTTCATCATTTATAATACAAAGAGTATACATCATAAACGCATCTTTTGATGAAAATATTTAGGAAATTTTCTAAGTTCATTCTTCTTAATACGTTATTTCGTATTTCTTATCACAGAAATATAAAGATGGTAAATTAAACTTAAGTTAAGAAAAGCTGATCTTGCGTTAATTGGTAAAAAGCAAAAAATGAAAGGAAAATTTCGACTTTCTCTTGAGCTTCAGCCAAATCATCCAAGCTAAATATTATTCCAAAACCATTTCTTCTCTTCTTTTTTAAATAAGTAACATGTCGTCGATTCTTCGGAGAGAAGAACCTCAAAGTCTAACTTTGAACTAAGGACGTGATACGCCTGTGTTATGTGGACAGGGGCAATATCTAACGCTGCTCTAAGAAAGAAGTTCCCAAAATGGTTTCGTATAAATCAGGCTTCCTTTCAAAAAAACGAATCAAAATAACCGTTCGATGAAATAATGGAAATGTCTCAATTTCCCAAGAGAAAGTGAATAAAGATCGGTATTTTTTACTGTCTCTTTCATCCAATAGTTTGTTGAAATTAGCAAATTTTTCGATGACTAAAATAAAAATTCCTGAATAAATATTTCTATTTGCTTACCAAATTATGTACATAGAATTGCAAATAAATTGTTTATGTACGTAGAATTGCAAAAAAAAATATGAATAGAACTTTATGAAAGGAAACGAATAGTTTCTAGAAGAAAGAGGAAATGGTAACTATTTAGATGAAATTTTTACGATCATATGATATTTTTACTATAAAATAATTATTTCTCCATTTCATTTTTCTTTCCTTTTTATGATGTCAAACTAATTTATTGAACAATTTTCTCATTAATTTTTTTATGTGTATATGCTGTAACCTAAAATAAAATAATTCGTCAATAGTAAATATTTCCAAATGTTTTCCTTCCTATATACTTTTTCTCTTATTTACTTTAACCGATGCCTGCCAATCTCTTATCCTTAAATATCTTTGATTTTCTTTCTTCTTTGCTCCACGTTTTTCTTATGATTCCTTCATGTTTGTCCATTTCCAGTGATCATAATCTCTTTGTTCGCATTTGTTTCCTTAGTGTCGCTTCTAAATCCCACTTCCCTCACTTTGTTTATTGTACGTGCCTTTTGGTAGTGCAGCCTCATTTACTTTCTTCTCATTTTATCTCAGTTGTTACTCTTTGTTTGCTGAGATTTAAAGGCGTTTCTCTTACAAATCTTGCTTAAAGACGTATTTACTGCTTCAATCACCGACTTTCCGAACTTTTTGACGCCTTTTGAAGTTCACCATTAGTTTACGTCTATGTTCGTAAATGTGAATACGTTTTCCACATGGAAGTGATACATTTAACTTTTTAACTGTGATTTAGTATAATAGGACTCTTCTAATATTTTAATATTCCTATAATTTATTTTAATGAAGTTGCTTACTCACCTGACCTCTATTTTAAATCATTTAGCTGGTTGGTCCTCAATCGTATAAGTGATAAATATATTTTCTGTATTACTATAGTTTATGAATCCATCGATAAAGTTTACTGCATTTTTGGTATCAAATTTTGCTCTGTATCAGGAAAAATAGAACATCGAAACTTTATAAATTGTTTTATTATCTTTTTAAAGATTTTGAAATGAAATTTTCTACGTATTTGAGCCAATGGGGCAATAACAATAAATCTGCCGAAGTTAAATGTTCGTTTTCCAGTTTGCAAATCCTATGAACGCCATAAAATGTAAGTCGACCATAACTATTTTATGGGACACTATTAAGTAGATGATCCTTTATTTAAACGCAATTCATCAGTTTACTAAATGATGATAAACATTCTCCAGATAAATTGTCTGGTCAACTGATCAACTTTAAACCCTCTTTATTCATTCGTTAATGTCTCGGGTAAATATTAAAAGGTGTCACTGTTTTGGGAGTGTATAGGCGAAAAATTTCGCCGATTTAATTCGGCCTCTTTTTATCGCGTAGATCCGTATTCATCCACCTGTCGCAGCCCCGTTTTCATTAATTTGCAAAAGGAAGGCATCCTCATTCTACCACATCGTGCTTTTCGGCTGGAAAGAGATGAAAAGCTTTCATTAATATCTCCCTTCCACAGAAATCATTTCCCGCAGTCAAAAGTGATCAAAAAATTTTCACGCTTTCCGCAACGCGATTGTTAATTCGAGGGAATTTTTCCGCGCGTGATGTTTCATTTGTTTTCATTTCCTTTGCGCTTAGTCTCTCGAAAAAAGTGTTAATTGGGATACTGTTGTTTTGTCAACATGATCTGATAGATAGTTTACGGTTGTTTCCAATGCCTTTGTCACTCGTCTAGTAGAAAATATTCGTTCTACGAATGCTGAAACTTCAAATGGTGCAACGGTGAAGAACATTTTTTTAATCGGTGGTGACTTTTAGATTTATTACGCGCACCCATCTCAATAAATTAAGTCCGTAAATCAAATCGGTTCTCTGTGTATAGCGGAATACGTTTTTAAAATCGAGAGTATTTTATGTCATCGGAAACAATAAAATTTCCGATATTTTTTGTAAAATCCTATTCAATCAACATAGTATGGTTTTTTGGAGAGTGAAGAGATTTTCAGCTGTTGATAATTAATTTTTTTTGGCATTTCAAATTCTTGAACGCTTTAATCTGAATTCTTTAGTTCATCAGCTTATATTTACATTTTAGTTCCATATAATTCAGATCCTTTTCAGTTTATGTATGATGACTGTTTAAAGAAGCAGGTCTTCATCAAAAGGTTGGGCGATTGGTGGGTTTAGATTTCTGGATTCGGAAGAGCGAATTCGATGCGAAGGAGACACTGCGACGCTTTTACGCGGTTTTTCACATTCCCTCGTAATTTTTTGCTCCGTTTCGAGGATTGCGATATGTGGATCGGAGAATTGGACGAAAAATGTATTCCAAATCCAAAGAGTTTTGGAATATAAGTTTTGAATGGCGAAAATGTAATCGGCTGGTTCGATTCTTTTAAGGCGAAGCATTAATTCCCTTTGGATTCGTATTAATGTGCGTTTCCTGAGAGATTAAGGGTGTGAAGAAGTTCCCAAATTCCCAAATGGCATAGCCGTCCTTCTATAAGTTTGTCATCGATGAGCGTGAAACTGCTGTGCAATTACATTCTTCTACATGCATAGTACTATCGCAATATTAGAAAATAAAGGCATTTCTTGAATAGAAGTGGAATAGGCTCGGTAAAATGAAATCGTACGAATTGTAAACGATTTATTATGATGTAATTAATTATATTAAACTACAAGCTTTCTATACTATCTCGCTGTAGAAGGAAAATAAACCTTCAGAAAGAATGAAGGTATTGTGTATGAGCTGCAAAATTAAGTATCCATAATAGACCTTCAGTGGTAATTAGCTATTTAAATTATTTTTAATGAGCAGTGAATAATTTCCCGAGGCATTTGGAAATTCTCTCATTAAAATTAATTCCAAGCAGTATCTTTAACTAGTAGGTTGATATTTTAAAAAATCTTTTATCCTAGTGCCTTTATTGTAGTTTCCGAAATAAACGAGGAAATTTTACGAAAGTCACATAATCTCCGAATATATGACCAGAATACGATAAATTCGTCGGCTTTTCTGAAAATATGAATTCTAGATCAGGTGGTCTATCCATCGCTGTTTGGGCGACTTAAGCCTTTCCATAAATTTATATTTTCATCGTTAAAATATGAAATTTGGTCATAAATTTCTCTACGAATTCTTCTCAGCGCTTTCGTGTACTTGACCGATTTATTAAGAATAGTTCCGGAATCAATACATTGGCTCCAATAGCCCGTTGCTTTCATCTTTCGAAAAATAAACCACTTTATATGACGCCGGAGGACAGTTCCCATGTTTTTGTGTCGGCGCACATTCGACAGTGTATTTTGGCTATTTTTATCGTCGGCTCCACGCCGAAGGACGCGGAGGGACAAAAGAAGCTGGTGACTTTATGAATCGCCCGATATTTCCATGCCGCCACAATTTGAAACATTGTAAGGAGAGGAAGTTGTTGTGGTGTGGAGGAATTTTAGTCTTTATATCCCTTTTCTTAACTTCATTCATCGAGATGATAAAATAAGATTCCCATAGTTATTAATGCTTAGTAATATGATTTTTGCTTAGATCTTAGATAGAATTCTGAATTGATAATGTTGTATTCAATAAGTTATTTACTTACTCGTAAGCCTTCTTACAGACAGTCTCTCATTGTCATTGGATTCAGCACATGATTACATAATTAAATTGTAACACATGCCATTCTAAATTTTATATAATACTTTACCCTGTATGTGTGAATTTAAGATTAATATTGAATCGCCGCTTATTATTAATATACGTATTACAGTGGTACCTCGAGATACGAGTTTAATTCGTTCTGTAACCTTGCTCGTATGTCAAACTGCTCGTACCTCGAATCATTTTTCCCCATTGAAAGTAATGAAAATGCCATTAATCCGTTCCGGACCTATGAAAAATCCCCGAAACATTGTAAATTATTAATAAAGATATAATTAAATTAACAAATAAACATGTATAATTAACAAATACGTAAGAATATTATGAAACAAAGAAATAAAAGAGTTATTTAGAATAATGGTCTTACTTTGGTGATGGACAAGTTCGGCCGAATCACAGTTCACTACTTCCAAACGGATATTGAGGTAGCAACCGGTCACAGATGAAAGGGAGCGAGTCTAACAAAGTGCGGAAAATATGTGCAAAAAAAATGGCTGTGGCCAATATTGTGTGGGTTTTCGGGTTTTGTTCAGCGAGGTAACACGGGTTGTTCGCAACTCCTTTGTTTCTTCGAATGTCTGTTGTAATGCGATAGTCTTGGGGCAATGGAAGTCAACACTCAGAAGGTCAACTTTTTACGAATGGTTCATCGATTCCATTCAAAGTATGCCCGTTCTTTGTGATTCAAAGTAAATTTTTTCAAAAATAAATCGAGCTTCATAATAAAAAAAGATATAGTTCTTCAAGAATTTACTCAGAAGATAATTTCCTTTTACTGTATCCCTAAATCAATGAAATCACTTTTCTTAGTTATAAGTTTTATTTTACCACCCATAAAATAAAGAAATAGTGTTGAAAACCTATGTTTTTTATTCTCTTTCTCAGATTAAACGGTATGAAAAGTTGGAGTCTTCAGAAGAAAGGAGGAAATTAGCAAGAGAAATCTATGATAACTTCATAATGAAGGAACTCTTGGCCCACTCGCATGTAAGATCAATAGCATTATATATTACATTGTCAGTTGTTTATCCACATCTTTTATATTCAATTATTATCATTTTCTAGTTTTCTTTCTTTTTATGTTTTCCATCAATATTTTCAATCTAAATGCTGAGAATTCAACTTTCCAAAGGTTAATAGATTAGTATTATTTAAAATTGTATTATATATTAACAAAATTTATCTGATAAATAAATTTAATGAAGATGTTCATAAAAATTGCTTTGCTGATTAATTTCTTTGTCGTATATAATTGTGAATAAATCTTTTTTGTAACTCATTTTCTTTTTTTCAATAGGACTACTCCAAGGAAGCTGTGGCGCATGTACAAAAGTATTTAATGAAAAATGAAGTTCCAGTTAATTTATTTGAGGTATTTGTCAATACCAGTTTATATTGTGGTTATGCAAGTTTTTCTTGCATTTAATTGCAAAAAATGCAGTACCATATATTAATGTATCCATATATTTCCTTGCAGCCTTATATAGAAGAAATTTTCAATCACTTAAGGGGTGAGCCTTTCAAAAAGTTTTTGGAAAGGTATGTATCTAAGGAATCTGAAAAGAATTGGAATTTTTATGTTTCATCTAAAAGTTTCATTTAAAGTTTCATCCTAATGAACATCATAAATTTGATAAAAAATCTAAGTATAACTTGATTGGGTATAACATTATGATTTCTTTAAATCTGTTTGAATGACTAAGAAAATGATATTTATGAAATAATTTGGTGAACCAAATGATTATATTAACTTTATATAGATTGTATGTAATACTTTGATTAATATAATACCGTATCTTTAATACAATAGTATTTATTGAATTATGTTTAATTTTCAGTGACAAATATACTAGGTTTTGTCAATGGAAAAATTTGGAGTTAAATATCCAGGTAAGTTGTTACACAATGTATTTCATACATTTTCCCATTGAATGTTGAAAATAATGAAATTAATATTCTTACAAAATTGCCTGTTATTGTTTTAGCACAATCACTATAATCCTCAATTACTTTTCAGTTAACAATGAACGACTTTAGTGTTCATCGTATCATTGGAAGAGGTGGTTTTGGAGAGGTGTATGGATGTAGAAAAGCTGATACTGGAAAGATGTATGCCATGAAGTGCTTGGACAAGAAGAGGATCAAAATGAAGCAGGGGGAGACACTTGCCCTTAATGAGAGGATTATGCTCTCTTTGGTCAGTACAGGGGTGAGTAATGAGTTCATCTGCATCGATGCTCTACCACCCTCAACTAGCTTCTAAGATGTAACTATATAGAAGTGATTTAAATTGCCAGTTTCTCAAATCAGGAGTTTTTATTTGATTCTATATTAGTTAAGGGAATTATCATTGTCACAAAGAAATAAAATTATTTTTGAAATGTTCAACTTGTTTTTTCTAAAATGTTTACATTAAATGAATGATTTGAATACTCTTCTTTTTAATCTAATTCATTAAATTTCAATGAATAGAAAAAATAGAAGATTCATTGCTATTAGTTTAGAATTGTTATTGAAATTACTCCAGTACTGAGAGATAATATCTTTATTATCATGCTAACTGAAATGTAAAAAAGGAAAAATTCATCCCTTTGTGATTATAAATAACATGATATTACACTTACATGTTTTAAGTCATTCTTTAAATCAGCTCATATTGAGTCTTAATCATTAAAACTCGGTGGTTTGATAATCTGGCATTCTGTATATAATTATAACATTTAACACAAAACTTCCTCTTCAAGTGCTTTGAAGAATGGGAAGCAAATATGCTAATGAATCAATTCAGTTTAATTATTATTCATAAATTACAATTTTTTTCATAATTATTTGAGACTTTGTAATTTTTCAATATTTTTTATTTTAACAATTGGTTTTGTAAGGAGTTATTACATTTTCAGGTACATGAAACACATCATTAAAATAAAAATCGGTGAAAAATTACAGTCTCTCAAATAATTATTATAGCTTACAACAAAGTAATGCTTGATCATATTGATTTTATCATTTTTTCCTTCATGAGCATAATTGATAGGGAATGTAATTTTTTGGCTAACCCACCCATTTCCCTTACCTAGATATACTTTCAGCTATTAATACTATGGCTTGCATAATTGGTTTCATGTGATTCAACAGCCCCTTTCCATTCCTTATTCCCATTGTAAATATAGTATTTCCTATTCATGGTGTGCCTGATATGTTGAGTAATTGATGAAACTAGTTGCTGTTCAATAAATTTGCCATGGAAGTTTACAAGAGTTCTTTGTTCATTAGTAAATTAATCCATGTTAAATGTTAATGAGATTTTTAAGTTCTCCTACAGTGATAGAAAAAAAGAAAATACCCAGAAAGCATCCATGTATGAGAATAAAATTCTCTTTTCTTCTCTCTCAGCAATTCTTCTCTCAGTTATATTATTTTAAGCAATTCATGAGAAATTTTTCTGTAAAATTGTCTACTAACAAAAAAATTTACTCAAAGATTATGGACAGTTTTAGTTATGGAAATAATGATTTCTAGTGATTTTTCTTATCATTATTTTTGATACCTTTTGCTTATGGATGTTTTTAAATATTATATTCTTAAATATTCCCTTGCTCTAAAATATTAATGTAAAATGATGCTTACACATATATTAAGAGTATAATTTTCATTATTCACTTATATTATCCTTAGAACACAAAAAATAGTATTGCTTTTATAGTGTAGTTATTGGATGGTATTGTTTATGATTTTTAAAGACATTTAAGCTTTCTATGTGTATTTAGATAAGTTAATTTCACAATCCACTCTATCACTTTATATATACTTAAATATAAATTATTTGAACATGAAATATTTTATATTAAATTTTCTAAAACCAACCACAATGCAAACAAGATTTTAAAATAAATTGTGCATCTCATGTTTATTACAAAATTATTTCATGCAATTCAGGCTTGTTATTCAAAATTTTTATCTCTTTTAGAATTCTTTTTTTAGTTGACTATGGATTCTGAGCAATAAGAAATTGACTTGATCACATAATTCTATTTGTGTTTAGTTTGTTTACAATTTTTTATGATTATGCACTGTATTGTATGCATTTAACATAACTATAGCTTTACATACTCAGCTATGATTGTTAATGCTTTGACTACTAAATCACTCAAATACTTTCCAAGCTGTATAAATCATGCTTGCTCTGTGTAGTAATGTATAGGATCTCTATTAATCATCCACTATGATGATTCTAAGTATTATTTTCTTCTATTTATTCAGGTTGATTGCCCCTTTATCGTCTGCATGACTTATGCTTTCCATACGCCAGACAAACTTTGTTTCATTCTTGATCTAATGAATGGTGGAGATCTTCATTATCATCTATCGCAACATGGAGTATTCAATGAGCCTGATATGAAATTTTATGCTGCAGAAGTCATTCTTGGTAAGTATATATGCTGATGAAATGCTTCATTTGAGATTTTATCAAAATAATTTTAAGCAATAATTGAGGAAAATATTTTTTTTATAGTATTGCAGAAAGTGATATAAGATAATATTTCTATTAACTCAGGTTCCATTTCAAAAAATACTCAATATTCTGTTGAATTGTTTATATGTATATATAGCAGTCAATCTTCACCACTTCATACCTTTTATACACTTTACTTGTGCATCATTTTATGTCATTACCTGTACTATTACTCTCAATTCTGTCTGGAAAAAATAATCATGCATACACCTTAGACCCACCAAATAGTCTATGTCTATGAAAATACCTTTCTAGCTAACTTTCAGCATATGGTAGGAGGTGCATGCACCAAGACTAATTTACCTAATTGATTATTTTTGCGTATCATTCTTGGGAAAATTGAATTTTGAAATTGTTTTTTTATGGCATATAAATCTCTTTTTTCCTATATCAGAGTAATCTGTATATCGGGAAGGGTGAATTGTATCTTTGATGTCTTCCGAGAATGTGGTTATTAAATAAAATTATTCTTAATGCTAATCTTCTATTTTCTAATGTCTCCCAACCCATGTTTTTAAGCATTTCAATAATGCTCACTGATCTATCATAGCAATTCTTTCCAAAACCTATTGTCTTTCATTTTATCTTTTCTAATTCCTGGCCAGTAGTTAGCCAGGTCCCATATCCTACATACATATACATATGTGAATGATGATTGTTATTTCATTTATATTTTTTGAAATTTTTTATTGGTTCAAAGAATAAAATAGAGTTTTATCCAAGGTATATGGCATTGGCCTCAGTATTTATTTATTCAAATTTATCACCACTGGTAGGTAATTATCCAGGAGATAGTTATTATATATAGTGATAATGTAATTTGAAAGCATTATGTTACTCTAGTAAATGTATGCCTGTACTTTATCCCCAATATTCATACTTTAGCACCAACTGATTTTAAATTGGTGCCTAAATAGTAGGTATTCGTTTATATTCTTTTTCATTCATAAAAATATAATAATTAATTCAAAGAAAACTTCATTTTCACCTTGTGCATTTTATTTGTTAGAATTACATTCCAGACATACATTTGTTTATTATCTTCTTCATCCCTGTATCTTGATTATAAAATATCTTGATTGGATACTTGGATTGTTTTGTTACTTCCTCACTCACTGACTATTTAAATTTGCTTTTAAGGGCTGGAACATATGCATCGTCGTTATATAGTTTATCGAGATTTAAAGCCAGCCAACATTCTGCTTGATGAGCATGGTCATGTTCGGATATCTGATCTTGGGCTTGCATGTGACTTCTCTAAGAAAAAGCCTCATGCTAGTGTGTAAGTATCTTATGATATAAAGGAAAAGATGTCTAATAGCTTAAATTTAACTTCCATGAAGGTATCAATCAGAATATTTTCATGAAATCCATTTGAATTATAATTTTATCTTTACATCAATTTGATCCAGAATTCAGTTCTCAAATACAGATAAACTTTAGATATCCTTCATTTTGAGATAACTGTTAATTTGAGTTATTCTTCTTAAATGTATTTCAATCACTAAATTAAAAATTTTCATGAATAAAAATACTCAAAAATTTTCAGAAATAATATTATATAATATATAAATAAAGGTGACAAGGAGTTGAAGCTCTTTTTCAAATTGTAGTAATTTTCCTAGAAATATAATATCTCTCATTTATTTTCAGAGGAACACATGGCTACATGGCCCCTGAAGTACTGTCCAAAGGAACTGCATATGATTCTAGTGCTGATTGGTTTTCTTTTGGATGCATGCTGTACAAGCTTTTGAAGGGTCATTCTCCCTTTAGACAACATAAGACAAAGGATAAACATGAAATCGATCGAATGACTCTAACAATGGTTAGCTATCTCAAATATCAATATAATATTCTGCATGATTTTTAGGGTTTATTTTGTTTTTTTTTTATGGAGTAGTTTTGTTGATTGGAATATTTTGGCACCTATAGAATTAAGAAAAGTAAAATGGGCAGGATAAGTCACTTTAATTACATAAAATGTAACTAAATGCTCTGATTTAAATATAATTACTGACTTTTGTCAAGCCATTGGATTGGCTTTACATTTTGTAATTAATCATGTGAATGATTCACATTTCCTTTTAATTTACTCCGAGAACACTCAGTAAGAAGATCTTTCGAATGATATCAAAAGATGTACTTTTAAGCAGCTACTGCATTTTAAAATCTATAGGTGTAAAAGTTTTTCTCCTGCCCATAATATGTTGCTTTTGAGTTATTGTATTGAAATATTTAATTGTCGAAAATTTTATGTTATTCCTGTAACAGATTTAGAGGCAATCTTACCATTCAAAGCTGCTATGCAAGAAAATCCCAGTCTCATAATTTTTATTACATATTTACACACTCCGTAAAATGGAGGATTGCCTCATTGCCATTTCTTAAACAATGTTTAGTTATATTCCTGATTTCTTTTTGTGATTACCAGATTAATTTGTCTTACAGTCATGAAATCATTGATCTGATATTTAAAGACTCATAGACTCATGTCTACGAATCATGGCTATCACTCATTGTCATTAATCATTCACCCTTATATCATCCATGCAATCATTCTCGTTGGACACAGACGTCGGTGAGAAATTACTTAATATGTTTCTTTAAAAGCCTGAATTACAGCTAATGTGGCCTTCGTATTAGGGTAGTCGTGCAAGATGAATCCCACAGTTTTCCCCCACTTCTCAAAAGGGTCACCTTGACCTGAAATCTGTTTAGTTGAAGCTGCATACTCTCTATTTCATAATAATTAGAGCTCTCTTTAGAAACTTTTGGCCTTTCTTTCAAAATTTAATGGATCTTTTGCTCAGAATTTTCTTACTATCAAAATATTTTACTTTGAATAATTCGCTATGCTGCATGCTAAAATTCTCAGTTTATAATTTTTCCCTCTAATTAGTCTCGTAAAAGTGTGCTGCATTTTGGGAAGAGAGGCAAATCTACATTTGAAGTTTGTTAGATAATAAAATTTTTATTTCCCTATGCCTTTGCTTCAAATGAATTGGTGACTAACTGAAGATGGCAATCTCTGGCTTTAAGATTTATTTTATTAATTTAAATAGCAGCAAAATAGTATGGTTTCAGAAATTCTTCAAGGAAAATTTTTTATCTTTTAAAGGACCATGCAGCTTAAATTGAGGTATGAGGCGAAGTTTACATTCATTGAGACTCACTTTAAAAAGGCATTCACAGGAGCATTGAAAAGTGAAATCAAGTGCTACTGTTTAGATATTTTGAAACAATCATTCAATGGAATTTCTGCCCAACCTCAGAAACCTGTTATTACTGCATGTACCTTTTATGGGCTCTGATTTATGTATAGGAACTTTCTGTTTTCAAGGATAATTACAATGGCATTTAAGTCATAATCTAGAAGAAAAATTTTATATGGCAATATTTAAATAATACAGTCTTTTAAAATGTCTATGAAATACTAAATTCATTAATTTTGGTCAAGTAGAGCAGCATTTAATGATAATCATATAGTATTTGATTTCAATTCAATTTAAAATACATTTAATTTTCTTTGAATGTACATTTGAATTTTATTTTTATAATGGTTGGTAGCATTACTTACAAAATTAGGCTTTCAACATTTAGGAAAATAAACTTGTTAAATTCTTGTATATCATTATAAATTATATTGTTTAAAATGCCTTTTGCATATATTTTGAAAACTTTGATTTGCTAATCACCTGAAAACATTGGGTCTTTTTGGCACTTTAAATTTTTCTTCCTATATTTGTCATTTCACCTCTGACAATTGTTTAACCTTTTCTCCATCTTTTCAGAACGAATGTATGTATCTTGACTGTCACTTCTCACCTCATTGATTTTCACATTTATTATTCACTTTTGATATTCTGCACTTGATTGTCCACTTGGGATGTTTTATTCTCAACCCATTGTGAATATTTTTTGGTCTGTGGTTTCTTGGTAACCTTATCAATTACTCTCATAATCATTTGCAAACTTTTTGGTATGATACTTGTTGAATTTTAAGCTCAAATAATTTTCATTTAATTCTAAAAAATACATCTTCTGCTTGTCAGTCATCTTATGTAATGTGAAACTTTTTGAATCTACATAAGTGCACTGTTCTCATTGATTGCCCATAACTCACAAGAAAGTTATTTTTTAATATAAAAAATGAAAGAATATAATTACTTACACATTTCATAGATTCACTTTCAATTTTAAATCTTGAACTCGTCATTACTTGAGTGCATTTATTGTTAATCTGAATCATATAGTTATAAAAACATTCTTCCAGGAAGTCCTGGTCTCAATGTGTAAATTATATGCACTCCTTAAATCACATTCCTTTTGCAAGTACCGTTTTATCGTTCTGTAGAAATTATTTCATTGCACACGCACACACACACATATTTTATATATATTTATACCAAAGGAACAAATTCTCTGTTAATTCATTTCTTTGTGACTAAATGCCAACTATGCATGAATTGATCCCTTACATGTTCTTTGATGGAATTTTGATGATGTTTGTTTTACTTATATATATATGTTCATTTTCTATTTTTATGTTGTCTACTAAGACCTTTGCTCTTTATCATTTTGTACAATTAAACATAGAATAAACTCTTCCATCTCTCATAAACCAATTCAGGCATCAGTTTCTCAAGAATGCATGATTCTTATTATCACTATGCTTTGCCTAGTAAATATGTTTTCACTTTTTGCCAATAATTTATTTAGAGGAATGAAATTAGGTGTTTTTAAATTTCAATTGGTTATAAATTCCATTGTTAGTTTCTAAATAATCTTGTGTCATTTTTTCTAAATTATATGCTAATCAAGCAAAATTAAAAAGACTTATCTAAAAATTAATACTTATTGCATGTTAAGTTTGTTTTATCCCTCATACTTAAAAAGTGTTTTCAAATAATGTAATGCATGTGTGTGTCACTTGAGCCATTTTGCCATTGCCTCAGAAATACCTCTTTTTAAAGAATAGAGAAAAGAAAAATTGAAAGAGAGAACTTGAAACCTTATTCTAATGAGGAACAATTAAAGTAGATGGAAGTTTAAAATTATCATGATTTTTCTTGCTTCTAGAACATATCTAATTAATAATAATATCTAAATAAAATCAAAATCTATTTAATAAGTCAATATTTTTAGTCTATGATGATTAATTTTGTTTAGAAGTTAATGTCATTTGATATGGTTTATGTTTTTTTCTATATCTGATCATTTACTGATACCTATCTTTTTTAAATAAAATTTCCCTGAAGTGGATTATGTCATAATTGAAAATCCCAATATCGATTGTATGAATTTAAGGAATTCATTTTAATCTTTTAGGTGTTGACATATTTTATACTCTGCATGTTTATTCATTTATATGTAGATATTGGATGTCCAAGATTGTTATTTCTATGTTTTAGGCTGCAAATAGGAGGTATTTTTTTGATTATATCAATTTGAATTATTTTTATTAATTGATAATTATAAGTATAAGTAGTACTTATTAAATTTGAAAGATATTAAGTCACCAAAATTGATTTGAATGTCTTATAATGCATTAAGTTAGCTAATCTTTGTATAAACTTCATTAAGAAAGTTTTCTCATGCAGCAAAAGTAATACTTCATTGAGCACATTTATGGCACTAACCTGGTATCTAATTAAAAAGGAAATGTTTTTTTCTAAATTGCTTCAACTATGTACTTTTCAGAATGTTGAGCTACCAGAAGCATTTTCTAAGGAGCTTCGCTCTTTATTAGAGGGATTGCTTCAAAGAGATATTGACAAGAGGTTGGGATGTAAAGGAAGAGGGTAAGTGGATTTCATTTTTTTGTGTAAATGAATATATTGAAGATCTGATACGTTAAGAGTTGAAGTATCTAAAAATAATGGAAAACTTGATAAAATTAACAGAGCCGATGAAGTTAAGGACCACGCATTCTTTGCTGGCATTGACTGGCAGCAAGTTTATCTTCAGAAATATGCTCCTCCTCTAATACCACCTAGAGGAGAAGTAAATGCAGCTGATGCATTTGATATAGGATCCTTTGATGAAGAGGATACAAAGGGTATTAAGGTAATCAACTCCGAATTCTATGCATAGATAATGTTCATAAAATATTTTCTGGTTTAAGTGATTTTTTGTACATTATCATAAGTATTGCATTCATTTTGATATCTAGTTAACAGAAGCAGACCAGGATTTGTACAAAAACTTTCCATTGGTGATCTCTGAAAGATGGCAAGCAGAAGTTGCTGAGACAGTGTTTGAGACAATCAATAATGAAGCAGATAAGGTTGAACACAAGAGGAAGGCTAAGCAGAAACTTAAATTTGATACAGATGAAAAAGGTATTGTATATAAGGATAAAGGTTTGGTATATATTTATTCTACTATTGAAAATCATAAATTAAAAGTAATTCATGTTGAGTAATAAAATCTCAATTTTAAAAATAATGGTTCTATTAAAATTGTCTTCTGAAAGTTTTACAGCCATAGAATTACATTTTTTGATTAAAATAATTTATAGCATCTCAAGTATTCACAGTTTATGATGTCATTATTTATAAAACCCATATATATTTATTATGAACATTGACTGTCTAATTGATAACTATTCTTATAGATTATCCAACTCTTGGCAATTTTTCAGTCTTTTAACTTGGTCTTTGGATGTTCTAATCCTCATAAATATTATCTGTCAAACATTTTACTAATGTTATCGTGAAATAAAGATTTTGCTCTTATATTATTCAATTAGTAGTTAAGCAACTAATGTTAAATGCTAAACTCTAGAACTAGAAGTTGTGGTTTGGATAAAATACTCATATTATTGGAATATTACCTGTTAAAATTAGATGTCATTAAATAATAGTTCAATTGTTTTTTCAATTTATGCACTAAAGTATTATCAAAATATACTCTGTTTTCTTTTATTTAGAATCTGACTGCATTCTTCACGGGTATATAAAGAAGCTTGGTGGTCCATTTGCATCAGCATGGCAAACTCGTTATGCTAAGCTGTATCCTAATCGATTGGAACTCCATCCTGAATCTGGCAGCACCAAGCCAGAATTAATATTTATGGATCAGATTGAAGAAGTTAGTGCTGAGCTTGTACATGTGAAAAGTGAACAGTGCATTGTAATTCGCTCTAGGGATGCGAAGATTGTACTCACGAATCCGGTACGCTCTCTTCAATGATGTTAGCTGTAACTTTTTGTTTTGTTACTGTAAATTTCCATCTATTGGAAATTTTTACTATACTTTTGGGTGTTATTATTTCATGCTACTATGTTTAAATTTGAATTAGATCATCTATTGAAGAATGAATCAATGAGTAATATTTAATCATCATTATTGACCACTAAAAATCGAGAATAATGCATCAATTTAGAAGAACTGTCATTTTAATTTTTTCAATTCTGAGCCTCCCTTTTTGAAGTTACTCCATATGCTTGCCAATGCTTTTGTTCCACCCATCTTTTCGTCTTCTCCTTGGTCTTTTCATATCTCTTAGTACCCAGTTCATTACTCACAATTTACAATTGTTGTCCTTTCCAATTGCCACATGTCCTTCTCACCTAAATTTCAATAATGTCTGTAATGTAGTGTAACAACAACAAAATGCAGTTGACAAATATAATCTCCATTTATCTATAACTGATTTTCCTACTAGTCTAGATGATTGAAATTTTTGTCCAAGGCTGCTTTGATGAAGATAAGTGAAAAGCAGTTGCCTATTATCCTTCTCAATGCTGAATTTGTCCTTTTCCTCATGTATAAATGCATTCTCGTAGATATTAACCTTAAGGTGGATAAATATCTACTCCTTGATATATTCATATTCTACAAATTCTACCAGTAGAGTTAGTAGAATAAATGCCCTTCCTTGACAATTATCAAACATTTTGAATTTTTCCTGACTTCTCTTAGTCTAATGATGTCAAATTTGATCTTTTCTATTTTATTCTGCTGTCATTCCACTAGTTAAACTTCATTTATGAAGCCTGAATTTCTATTTCAGAAACTCATTAAAGCAATTATGAGAATGATTCATGTAAACAACATATTGAAAAACATACACTTAACTATTTGTTGAATTTTTATATTTATCTTTCTCCATAATTGTATATTCATTATTTCATAATTATCTTGCTGGTATTTTTAGAGTAAAAATAAATTTAGTATTAAGTTTTGTGTACCATAAGTGAACAACAGGCAAGAGACATTGTGGATATCATTTTCATCTCTATTAGATCTATGATAATTGAGCATCATATTCTAAGGTATTAATTCCTTTCAATTTTTCTTTGTGTAATTTTAGGACGAAATTGGTCTGAAGGAATGGTCTCTTTCACTCCGTTCAGCCCACAAGTGCTCATTGGAACTGCTTGGAAGCATGGCAAAGAAAGCTGGCAAGATCTATGGAACAGAGCGAGATGCAGCTTCAGCTGCAAATGCAGCCACAGCCAACAATCGAAATAATCCTTTTATTGCAAGGAATGCAAATGGAAACTGAGACTTCTGTCACAAGAATCTGAAGAATTCTCCACTGACTCCTTCTTGCAGCAATTGCTCCAAAATTTTAAAGTTTCCTTCATTCATCATCAATTGTCATCTCACTGTCTGCCATAATTTTCTTGCCGAAAGATACGTTTTCAAATATGTTCAAAATCTGCTTTTTTTAAGTTTCTGATTATCAAATGGTGCATGTAAAAGTTTTTAAGTTTGCAATACAATTTAGGTGTAATATTGAATTATTTACAGAAATGAGTAAAATGAAGTATAGAGTTCAACTTACGATAATTTAGGTAGATAAAGCAAATAACCTGAACTGTTTACCATATTCATCTGTCCTGCTTTTTGCTGCTAGCAATATGAGGAATTATAGAGTCAAGCAAAGAGTATTTATGGTCACCTGCTATTGGCATATGGAAGAGAGTATAAAGTGTTGAAAGTGGATGATTTGGCATTCTCACGAATAGATTTTGGAATTGTGCAATATCTACCAAGCAAAAGCCATCACCATTCTTCTTTATGCGTATATACTTGTTATCTCATCAATTTTATCATGCATCTCAGCTCTCGTGAAACTTAAATTTCCCCAGAAAATTGGGCATCAAAAGGATTTGTCTTCAAATTCATTGCCATTCCATGATTCTTTTTCCTAGTATTACACTTTTGTATTCTCTCAAAGTGGAAGACAAGGAAAGTTTACAAAAGGTTTAATTTGCAAGATCAGTTTTCAAGATGTGAAATAAAAGGAGAAAATGGAGCACTATTAACATAAAAATGGTTGCAAGAAGAGAATCAGATGTGTTTTTAGTGATTTCTTTTCCATTGCCCATGAGAGACTAATGCCTTCCCTCTTTTTTTACTATTATGGACAGAAGAGAAGGTTAAGCCATCTCATAAATCTTCTGGTTGGACTCTTTTAACGAGCCCACTATTTAAAAAGGAATTTTTTGTGAGGAGAATGAAGTAAGACTTTTTAAAAAAGAAATTAGTCAGGAAGTTGTAAGGCATGTAAAAGTGAAAATAGCCATACAGTTGCATTAAAAATTTATTCATAGTTTCTAGGATTAAAAAAAGGAAATAAATAAGGTAGCAGGTATTGTACATTAATGGTGTGTCTTGTTTCTGTATGAGTGAGTTAAGTGTATCTGATTGTGAAAGTGCTTCACAGAAAATGGTGAAGAAGGGATTAAGATTCTGCAGTGCTGTTGATGAGGATGGAGAACTTTGTGGCTTTCAAGATTCTTTCGAGGAGAAGAAGTTTAGATATTAATTTTACAACAGGTTTGCATAATTTTGGTACCATATAATGATTTTGTGAACCAAGTCTCATTTTTCTCCGAAAAATATGCACCAAAATTTACATGATAAATGACATAGAAAATTATAATCATGGTTGTAAGAGCAGATAATATTATACTTCTCCAGGTAACAATGCAAAGGTAGTTTTTATCCCTGCAAGATGACTTTAGAATTGCTCAGTGTCATTCTGTAATGTGCCCTTTAAAACACTTTGATCAGATAGCTGCCTCAAATCAGCTACATATGGAGAGTTGAATGCTGTTGTAGTAAAGGCATTTGTACACATAAAACCAAGCTAAAACTTAAACATTTTTGAGCAAATACTCCCATTTCTGTTGGTTTTTTTGTTCAAATTTTAATGTGAAATTTTTACCCATTGAACTGTTATTGTAAAACTGATTTCTTGCTAAGGTGACTGTATTTTTTCACTCGTTCTACTTTATTTTACAAAATTGAAAATATATTAAAGATTAATATCAATGTATCTTTAATATTAGTAACTCTCTATGATAAATTTTGATTTATGGATTCTATATTTGTATAAATATCCAAATTTTCAGTTGAATACTATATAAGTATACTTAAGGTTTTCATTTGAAATCCTGAAGTATTCATGTTTCTTACTCACCAAATATTTCCTTTTATCTATGAAACCTGATTTACACTTTGAAAGTATTTCCTGTACAGTTATGGACCTTTACTTAACATTTTTT
Source organism: Pantala flavescens (assembly GCA_020796165.1). NCBI lineage: Eukaryota > Metazoa > Arthropoda > Insecta > Odonata > Libellulidae > Pantala > Pantala flavescens. Next base: position 53,839,724 of record CM036883.1, read on the forward strand.
ACCTGTTACTACCTTTTTGAAGTTTTATTTTTAAAGTTCACTTTCATTTTTCTTCGGTGTTATGTGGGACTGTACTTAGTGAAAAATTCAGAGTCTATTTTTCATTAGAGAATTTTGTGCTCCACGTCAATCATCAAACATTGTACTTACTTCATTTATTTTAAACTAAAGCTTTAAGTGAATTATGGTAGCAATTTCTTCATGTTTGATGAAAGTATTTCTCATCATTAATAATATCCTTTTTCTAAAAGTACTCTTGTTCTTTATCTAATATTGCCGTTCAATTTGATTAATTTCGATCATAAAGGAGCATGTTAACTTTATTAAGATAGTATTATCATTGTGAGTATTTATTGATTTGTAATATACATTTTCTTTTGTATTTAAAAAATTTTATTGCACTGGCCTTTATTATATGAATGAATAACTTTTTAATCTATGGGCATCTTATGGTATGTATAATTTTTTCAAGATTTTAGCCAAGATCAAGGTCTTATTAAATAGAATGATATCCTAAGTAAATGTGAGAAAGTCATCCATCCTGGATTATGAATAATAAAAGTGGTTGTGAGTGTTGGAAACACAGAGTGAGTGAAACAAAGATGAAACAGTTGCTATTTCCAGTGACCCTTCTGAAACAGGTCACTGTTTCCTAAAACTCAACTTTAAAAAAAACTCCTGCTATTAGCTGGTAAATAATTATGTACTGCTTCTGTTTTTAAGAAATGGATCAGTACACAGGTTGGAAAGAATAGTGTAATTGATTGAAAACATTATACCCTTCTTTTCTTGTATATGTGAGTATTAAAAAGTGAGGTTTTGTGCTATGAGAGTAATTGTGTAGTTTTAACTTGCAGCCATGGCCCTTTGCCTCCTAAGTCCACCTAAGCGTGTTTTTAATTGGATAGTGAGTGCTTGGGAAGGTTGAGTCTTCCAATATGTGAGTGAGTTCATTTTAGGTAATGATTTCTTATCCCTTATGGGAAAAGAAATAGATATTGTCTCTGTCAAAACAACAACATTTATAAATTTCTGTAGAGTTTAGAAAAAAGGCAAACCCCATTTTACCGATGTGCTAATCCCCAAATTTTAAGTAGTGGCTTTTCTTCCTTAATAAATGTTTGGCAATGTAATTTCCAAATTATTAGGTTGCTGTATGTATCAAAGTTTGCATGAGAAAAGAATCTTGCTGATCTAAGTAGCAGCAAAAAATGAAGGATCATTAACACCTCATTAGTCTGTGCAAAATGTCTACTTCCTTGAAATATCCATATTGAGCATTACGAAGTAAATTTGTACAATAACCTACTATGAGGAAAGGCTTCTTTTTTAAGCAAAATTTGAAAATCATTTAAAAACATGCAAACAAGTTTAAAAATTTGCAAGGCTTCAATTGACCTCTTTTAAATTCCTGGCTTTTAAAATCAAATAGGCATCAACCCTTCAATCCCTTTTCCAGAAGATATGAGCAAGCCATTGCTGATTTTTGAATGTTCTTAGATGTCCATATAATTAATTTTCACTAACCGCTAGCACTTGCACCCTTGCCTTAAATGAAAAGTGTTATGTGTGCATTTTTGTTATTTTTATTGTATTCTGAAAGAATCGCATTATCATCTTATGACTAACATTAATGCAATTCATTTTAGAAACACACAAAAGGTACTTGACACCAAATCTGTAATTTTAGAAACTCCACTTGAAGCATTGGAGAGACCTAGTTAATGAATCATAATCTATGTCACTAAGTCTTCCAATCAGGAGCACTTGTTTACCCTGTTAGTTTTAGGGATAAAATGTCGATTTAGTATTTATGAATGGAGGGTCATATATTAATCAACTATATGCAATACATTGAACATATATAAATATATTATAGGGAAGTAAAAATGCTCCATGTGAAGATTAATCTGAGATTTTTGCACTTAATTAAGCAAGGTGATAGGGTAATTAATATGTCTAACACAACAATAACTATGTTGTGAATACATATTTTTTCAATGGATAGACTCTAAGCCACCTCACCGATTACTGTGTAGTGCGAGTCTTCACTTGTCCTGATTTTTCAGGGAATCTTCAGTTTATTTCTTTATTATTGGCAATATTTAAACAAAAAATTAGTTTAGAAGTGCCCTTTGATTTAATATCCAGGTGAGGCAGAATGACTTGTTTCTCAGGGTTTGCCTTGCTTCAAAGACTTGTCTGTCAATCATTCCTCAATAGGAATGATGAATCTTTTTCCTCTGTGTTTTAAACAATTTATATTATACTTTTGAAAGCATTTTCATAACATTAAGGTACTCGTATGCTTAAATATAAAGTACATAGTTATTTTAAAAAGGAAGTGTTTTGATAAAATTAACAGTGGTGAATTCATCGACAGTTTTTTAACATGTAAATAATTGCTTCATTACTTATTAATATAAATACATATAAATATATGAATAACTAAGTTTTATTATTTGTATGCATAAATGAGGTGAGAAGAGGTGGACAAAGGGAGTGCAAAGGGTTTGTTATTGCTATTAAATTGCCCTCTTGTGAATGGCTATTAAAGGCTGCAAGGTGAGTGAGGTGCACGTTATGTGATACTGTTTTACCTGTTACTGTTGTAAGTTTGAATTGAGTGAACGAAATATATGTATGAAATTTTTAGCCAGAGTTACATAATTAATTTCCTATTTCATCAATATTATAGTACCAAAAACAAACTTTCATACAAATATAAATTGATATCATTAACAACGCATGTTCTCTCTTAAATATATTTTTCTATAATCTTTTCTAAATAATAAATATTTCCTGGTAAATATTTTCCTCTGCTTTATAAGATGAATAATTAAATAATCATTCTAATATGTACAATTTCAATTATTTTAATATTTTCATAAATTTTATAATTCTATTAGATTACTTGATTTTGTGATCTTAGGTGGCAGTATTATCTTTAACAGAAGCAAGAGTTGAGGATAATTAATTATAATTAAAGAATCAGACAAGAGTGGAGGATAAGATGTGAAAATTGAAGATTGCATTCTTATGCAATATTCATTCATTATTAAATTGTAGAATTTCAACAAATTAATAATATATGATTAACCAAACTAACATTTGAAATTATATATTTATTAAATAGAATATTTCATCAAGTAGAATTAACAATTTTTTTTAATATTCAGTTATGTGTAAAATTACAAAGAAGGTTAAGTTTTTTATGAAATATAAAACACCTATATTAGCCTTTAATGTCTGAAAACATTGAAAAGGTAGATATCCTTAAATAAGTCATATAGCATTATGCAGAATATTTGTGTATTATAAGAAACAAACCCAATAAATTAGTACAAACTAAATTTTACACATCATAACTTATGTTATACATCATAATAAATTTAAACTTTATCGTTGAAAAATTGAATCTCTACTTAAATATGGAACAGAATGAGCCATAAACCAATATTATTTTACCCATAATTTACTTTATGCATAATCGTGGATTAAATATTACAACATACAAACACATTATAACCATTAAAGAAAATCCTATTCACAAGTCTCATCAACAAATAAGAAAGATATACTCCCAAATGTAGATAGATTAAACGCAAATTAATATTATTAAAAGATTAAGTTTTCATTCCAGTTTATTTTATTGTATTATTATTAATATTAACTATTGCATTTTCATCACAGTTTCCGTAATCTATCGTGACAAATAAGATAAACATAGACTTAAACATAAACTTCTTACATAGATATTGTTTTCTTCGATTTCTTTCTTCACATTCCGACGAATTTTCCACACAAATCTCTATTTGAAAGTGTACTATCGATTTCAAACATAATCGTCTCTATTAGAGGCAAACTCAGCTGGCGTTATAATATTGTTATGTTTGTCTGCTGGCGTCTCCATGCGAAAGAGCGTGAGAAGAGGAGGCGTGGAGAGCCCTTACGATATCCTTGTGTATCTTGTACGTGCGCGACAATATTTGTTTCCCGCAGGAATTAGACGCGCAGCTGCCTGTCAGTGGGCGAAACTTACGAGGCATCTCTCCGCTCTACCCGAAACTTTTGCATCGCCGGAGGGTCGTTTCGAGTACATTGACATCGTCGGTCCATATCACGTGAATTTAAATATTGCCTTAATTAATTAACTTGCATCGACCGCTTTACTCGATGGCCTGAAGTAAAACCTATAATTGATATCACAACTCCTACCGCCCTCTATAGGATGTTCCTCGACGGGTGGATATCCAGATTCGGAACGCCGCTGAGGGTTACCACGGACCGCAGTCGTCCCTGTTCAGATAGCTGTCGTCCATCACTTTCACAGCGTACCATCCCGCAGCTAATCGTCTTGTCTACATCAGCGATTAAAGGCAGCCATTATGTGCCACGCCAACTAGGAGCCCTGCTGGTCCTTTTAGGAATCCGTTCTGCGCGGAAGGAACCATTAAGGTGACACCAGCATGCATGGATGCAATCTCCGTCTGCCCAAGGAATTTTTAGAGGAGAAGAGGACATCACCTCGAGCGCCGCTAAATTACGGCGATGCAACGTGTCACGGAGGAACAAAAACTTAGATTTTTCGTTCGGAAAGACGCGGCAAGAACTCCAGCCTGCGTGCGACTGCACGAGGTCCTGGAGCTGGGAGAACATTTTATCCGGGTAAAGGAAGGTTCAGAAAAAGACGTCGCACAGAAAATACAAAATACGTTTTTTTGAGTGCGGACTTTAAAACTTCGCATGGTCAATCTCAAATAAATAGTGCATCGACTGTTTAAGTTAGTTCCCGCGCATTTAAATTTTACAAGGGGTCAAAGTTTACCAAATTTTGAGAAAAATGGCCGTTTTCGATTTTTCGCAGAGTTCTTCAATTACAAACTAACGCTGAGCCCAAATAAACAATAATCGGATAATAAAATAATCGGACGAAAACTATTTCATGCTATAAACCAATTCTTTATGCTTTGTAGTACTCAATTTGAATTATCATACTTAGAAATTTGTCTACTTTACAGGACAAATTGGCGCAACTTTATGTTGGAGGCGATTTTTGCAGAAAGCGAGGAAAATAGATGTTATGAACATCGATGTACAAAGAGTTACTTATATCACAGTACTCGTGGAGACTTCCTGAAGGAAATATCTGAAATAAAATCCTCCGCCTTCTTACGCTTTAAAAAGAAATCGACTTTTATCAAATTTATTTATTTATTTATTTTATCAAATCCATACAACGATGCTACGGCCAAATCCGCGCGTCGGAGCTCCGTACTTCCGTGGCGAACTCGGTTACCAAATTATATAAGTGGCAAATCGTTTTTAATACCACTATAGAGGATTATCTGTAATACCAATAACAGCTCGCGATCACCATAAATACTTTAGAGTTTATAAATAAATAACAATTTGTGTTGTACAATACATACTTTTTGTTTTGTAGCTACTTACTGTTACTTAATGTTGTGACGTAATTACGCGGCAATACACAAATTCTTAAATGTTCTCATTGGGATTCGTACAGATGTCTCTGTCGGTCTATCAGTACACAAAATAAAGATAATTCTAATTATTTAGTCAATAAAAAGCTATGCTAACGTTTTTGATGAGCCCAGTTAGGCTACGAGTACAAATGTACCGAACAGTTACAGTGAAATACGTACTTTTATCACGCAAACGTCACTAAACTATGATTGATATCTTGCCCGGTACCGTGATACAGTGACCACCGGAGTATCAACACTTTGGTCCTAAACAGTGACATCAACAAGACGTATTCGTTAACTTTCTTCTATTATCTCTTAGGGGTACGGCCAGAGCTTTGGCTGGATGTTAGTAATGGTCTTTGACTCATTAGGCTCACCAACCCTTAATTCAACATCTGCTAGTATATCCTATTAAGAGGAAGAACACAGGCTCCCGTTGGACTCTAATTCCGGTGATTACTCCTCAGCATCGCCTACTGACGCATATCCGGCACTTTTTTTGTTGAAGGTTGTACCCCGCTAATACACCCAGGCTAATAATTATGTAATTTGGTATGGAGAAGGGGATTAACTGGATAGAACGAAAGAAATGTAGTTGTAACTTTTAAACAAGTAGGAAGGAAATAATAAAGCTTTCACATTAAATGCACAATCGAAGTTAATTTAAAATTGTCACTAACAGTGTTTATAGGTTGAGCCTTCAATGAATTTTAAAAAACTTTCATCAGAACTTTACTTAAGCTCGTCTTCTCATTAACTGGACTTCAACACTTTCCCATCGAAGCATCCGGTTGAATCTTAGGGTAAATCACAATTGTCGTCAACATCATTCAGCGCAGACGTCGTGGGATGCGACAAGTAGACATATCAACCATTTTAGAGCAGTTTGCACGATCGTTTTTATTTCTATTATGTACTTGCAGAAATAAATGTTAGTTAGATCTATGAACAGTTTACTGTATAATTCTTTAAAGCAACAATTCAAATAATTTACGATTAAAAAGACTTATACTTAGAGCCATCAAGACTTAAGAGCCATCTACAAAACTCGTCTTATATGTCTTCGAAATTTTGAATTTTCCCTCTCCATTTTGATTACCTTAAAGTTACGTAAAAATGAACGCGAGATGGCACTCAACATTTATTTGCAAAAAATTTACTTTCATTCCGTTTTTTTCGAATTTAGAGAAAAAATTATTCAAAAATCACCCCTGTTTAGATTCATTTATTAGGTTTACTAATTGACCCTTTTCCATCATTTCGTTTTTTTGGTTCCGCATTAATAATATCTCAAAATACAATTCTCGGAACCTCCGTATCGATAGCCTTCGCTATAGCCTCCCGTGATATTTCGAATTTACGGAGGATATCATTTGGGTATATAAGGTTTAAGTCGAGGACCCAACTTTTGGGGGGGCATGGAGGAAATGCTACACCAATTGAGGTTGGTGTACATTTCCTCATTGCTACACCAATTCAGTTTGGTCCCCAGATTTTGAACAGAGCTGAAGACACCCGCCGAATTCAAAAAGCGAAAAATTAAGACACCTGAGGAATCACCATTTCATCATAATTTAAAACACGTAACTTAAGAAACCTGGGAAATGAAAATTTTCATAATTGAAAACAGGAAGGATTTTTTTTAATAGAAACGCGGTTTTTAAATGGAGTCGCCCCACCCTCATGCCCCTAAAGCCTAGGGGGTTCAGAAATATTCCATGTATTACGGTCTTTATGGTATGCCCGATGACTAAAACATGAAAAATACAGAGACATCTATAGAAACAGTACTCTCAACGCGATACTTTTCAAATAATCCCTCTTCATCGTGTTCCTTACAAGTATAGTTCAAAACCTTGCCGTTGTGGCGCTGATACCCACCAGTTTCGTCTACCGAATACATATGCTCGTCTTTGAATTATCATTCTGGATCTTGCCGTTGTGGCGCTGATACCCACCAGTTTCTTCTACCGAATACATATGCTCGTCTTTGAATTATTATTCTGGATCTTGCCGTTGCGGCGCTGATACACACCAGTTTCGTCTACCGAATACATATACATTTATACTTTGAACCGTCCTTATAGACCTTGCCGTTCTATCCTTTCTGCTACGACACCCTTTCGTTCCGAGCCACTCCGTTACTACGCGGTAGAAAGAATAAATAAACAAAACCAAGTGATATGCTTCAAAACTCTTTAATACTTCTATTCCTTCAAAATTTTTTCTGTTCTTACATCGCACACTTACAAATTCCGCTCAAGACGTTCTTCTTCGGACGGAAATTTTCCCGCTTCGAACTACCGAATGTTCACCTCACTACCTTGCTCGAACTCTTTCATGTTCATGATGACTTTTTTTCTGAGAAGAAAAAAAGAACATACGGGATAAGACAATAAAATAATCTGAATACAATCTACTAAGGCGACTTAACATAGGGGACCTTTAGGCAAGTGGATTTTTTTTTTTTGACGTTTAAAGCATACCAATTAGACGAGATCCCTCCGTGTACATACACACATCACAGTTGTCTCTCTGAGTGATGGTCAGTTTCGGCTCCTCTCCGTACTGACATCGTCCTCGACAACGAAGAGTTAAGACACTGAAAAAGAAAAATAAAATCGGAAATTAGAAATTTCCTCATTGATAATTTCTATAATTCGACCAAAAGCGGTCTGTTTAGGAATAATTTTAGACGAAAAATATAAATATGCAAAATTATGTACCTACACAAGCATTAAAATTATAAAACTCTCGCGGACTTTTTCCTTTTTTTTAATTCTTGAACGAATCCCGACTTTTTGATTGCTCGTCCGCATATATTAAGGCTGAATATGATCAAATAATAACATAATTTTAAATAAAAGTAGGAAACGTTATTTATAATGATTATATAAGTATGTCGGAAAGTAGAGTTATTCTCACATGCTACTGAAACTAAAATTAGATTCTTTACTTATATTGAAAGTTCGACATACGTTCGTGCAGCATTCTTCACGGCTCACAGTGGGGTAGAATCGGGAAAAGCTGGCCATAAAATACAAAATGCGATCGTTTGCGGAAATAGGGAAATTGTGTCTTATATTTGATCCAAAAATATTCATAAAACAACAACAGCAAGATCAATATTTGTGAGCAAAGAAGTAAAGCGGCTTAATGATGAGGAATTGGCACTTGGAGAATGTCTAATTCTTCGGACGATAAATGCAATTTAGGCTGAGGATTGGACAGAATTCATTTCATTAAATATATTTTTATGCATATATTAGAATATTATCCGTAATGAATGCGAGGTATACATTATTTAGAACGAAAAGTACTTATCAAAGGGATAAAATTTACGCTTTAAGATATAACAAATAACGAATTTAGTTACTAAATTTAGCTTTTGACTTTTAAATCCGAGAGAGTAATGGACTTCGCGGTCCGAATGTTTATCATACTTTTTGGTCGAGATTCATAAACTCTAGAGCATAATTTAGATTGATCCGAACCCGCCCTCGGGTATAAAATTCAAAAACTAAAGTTTTATTATAGATATAGACCCAGAGTAACCTGTAAATGAAAATAGCAACATTTATCTCAAATTCTCTCGCGACAAGTATTTCGTTACATTAGAAACAAAATAGTTTTAGGCGATAAATAAAGTTTACTGCACGATCAAATTTTTCGAAGGTTACGTTCCATTTAAATTATTTTTTTACAAAGATACTCAAAAATTAGTATAATCTGACTTTTCTGTATTCATAAGGTGTAAACAATAATCTAAGAAAAAAACAAGCGCTTTATGTCGGATTGGATGTAATATTTTAGTAATATTCTCTGCCGCTAAGGCAACTAATTTTTTTTTCATCCCGCCCTAAATTCATTCTGTTGATTTATTTCTTTCGTTACAAAGATTAAAAATCTTCATCGATGTGTAGAATGATCTTTTCCTATCTAAATTTCAGAAAACATCGACCATACTTAGCTGAAAATCTTAATTTTATCCATTTAGGACAGAACGTCAGCGGATTTGGCTGAAAAATGCACCTGCCTACGAGGATATTCGATTCCCCCATAAGCTTCCCATACTGCCAGCTTTTGTGGGACGGATTACATGTATGCAAATAAAAAATCTTCTGATCACTCACCAAATTTGATATTGAAAGGCTATGAATTGAAGCGTTGGAATTGTCAACTTGATATATTAGGGGATTGAAACAAAGAAGAGTAATTGACAAAAAGATAAAAATATTAGCAATTAGCAAAAGATAAAAAATATTAGCAAATGACTAACTAAGAATAATTGAGGGAGAAATCTTAATATTGAAATTGGTATCAGGAATTAATGGACTTGGTTTCTGAAGCTGTTGTAGACTTAATTGTCATGATTTCTCACATAAGAAGTGCAATTATTAATTTTAGACAGAAACGGTAAATAAGAATATGTATGAGATTCCAATTCATTCTGTTGATTAATGGTTTCCATTGAACTTGAAAGAGCATTTGAACCCATTTTACTTATTGAAAATGTTGTCACAATTAGGTCTCTGAACAGAGGGAAACTATACTTTGATGTTATTGAAAGAATTGAACTTAATTATAGCTGATTAATTTTGAATCATAAGGATAACTGGCAATATTTCTACATCTGAATCACATTATAGCTCATATTCTTTGTTTTCTGACTTGAGTGACTGACGATCAATACAGTTTAATATTAATAAGTGGTGATTAAGATGGAAAATTACAGTAATTATTTGAGGTTCTATAGTGCACGTTGATAGTTTAATTTTGAATGGAGTTAAATTTATAAAATTCTTCATATGATTCTGTAGATAATGGTTTTGAATTTTTTTCAAAGAATCGGAAATATTGTTTTGATTGGTTTAGATATGCTATCTTGAACAAATTGCAAAGAGTGAGGGGGAGGTAGTAAACCTACCTCTGTAACCTCCCCCTCAAGACATTCAAGAGGTGGCATTAATGTTGAAAAATATCAACTAAAGTAACCTCTGTAACTAAAGAGAACTGTTATGTATAACTTAATGATTTTATGCTTGTTCATATATCTGAATATTATCCTCCAACATGTATTTCATAACAGACATGTAATATTTTTCTTAAATGCATAATCATAATTTGAGTACTAGAGAGGATATTTAGTTAGTTACATTGTATACTGCATTTGTTACATAGCTATAGGTTTTATGTTTTTACATTTATTGATAGAATCTAAAAAAATTAATTCAATTATTTCACTATAAAAAATGTTACCTATGACAATAGAAAGAGATTCATAATGGGGCCTAAATTACTTGATCCTTGATTTGTGCATCCACTCATTAACGCCTGAACATATAGCTTTTACTAGATTCTTAATATTCTTGCAGTTCAGAAAATATAATGAGAAGATGTTTCATTTAACTTAATAAGTTTCCATTTTAGCTATTTGTAATTGTTTTAAACAATGAAGGAGTCTTAGAGAAAATGAATAAATTGATTGTGATCCATCAACTCATTAAAGGCATTTATAATTTTTGATAAGTTTTGGATGTGTTGATCTGATATTTAGGAATGATAAATTTTATAATCTACCTGCTAAGCTGGTTTTTAAAAATAGAAATAGCTAGTAGAAATCTATTGATTATCATTTGATCAACATTAATTAATAATCATTTATTTTCAGAATTGCTGGCAAGGAAATCTGCATTAAATCACAGTGCGAATGAAGGCAGAGGAAGGCTGATGCAGTATCATCCTGTGATTCTTCATATCCTGTAGTTAAGATTTTCAATTGGACAAGTTACAATCCAACTTCAGCATAAAGTTTAAATATGAAGTCATTCAGGAAACCATAATTTTTTTGAACTACCTGTTTGCCATTAGTTTTGTGGTTTTTATTTTACTGCTTAGGGCAAACTATATCAGATTGCCTTATGATGTATGAAATGCTTGGACTTGGTCATAGTCTTGGCTTTGGCGCTGGCATTTTAGCCATGAGGTACTCTGTTATAACTTGCTCTAAGCAATTAATATTATTCAATTAACTTATCCAATCCAAAATCTTAGAATTTTTACCTAGCAAAGTATGAAAGTTCTGTTGTCATATAGAACAATCATGCTTAGATATTTGTAATTATTCTTTGTAATAATAAAAATCAATGGGCTAAATAAATTATACATTAATGAAATTTAAAACTTTATTGATTCAATGAGATACACACCTGCTGGACATTGTATATTTTCTGGGCCAACACCATTCCTTCCACCTTTTTTGCTCCCTCTTCCAGTATTCCCTATCAGCTTCTTTTCCACCATTCCTCTTTTCCCTTCACCAGTCAAACATACTTTCATGAAAACTGAAGAGAACCTGGTTCATCTATTTGTAAAATTTCTGTACTGAACACTGATAATAAAGCCTAGGATAATTTTTATATCCTGCATATTAATTTGCATAGTTCTTGTACCTTGAAAAGTAAATTTTTCAGTCAAATAAGGGCTCAAATGTTGCACGGAATATGGCAGCAAGTGTTCTAATTATATTGGTGGATTAAAAAATCCACTTGCTGAAAGAGTGTTTCTCCATTAACTTTCAGCAGTTCTCATTACACACTAATTTAATTACAATACTTGCTGTCATATTCCATACAACATTTATGAGCCCCTTTCATATAGAGGAATATATTTTGCAAGGAATAACTGTCGGAAATCCAAAAGCTTACCTAAAACTGAGGCTTAATAATGTTGAACTTGGATAGAAAGGCTTCACTACATAGTATAAAAAGGGAGAGAATATGATAAGTTTAGTTTGGAATAACAAGAGATGCAATAGATGTAGTGCTAATAGGAAAAGGGCACGAGGTCATTTTTTCTAGAACTCAAGAAAGCTTTTACAACTCGCATTAGAAAGACTACTTTCTTAAAAACAAAACCGGTAGACAGGATAAGGGAATTAAATTTTTTGCTGTTTGTCATAGAACAAGGAGATAAGCCTGAAGGCATTGAATTGGAAAAAATTTGTTGTAATGATTTTCACTGAGGAAGAGACAGACAAGAGAGGGATGAATCAAAAACAGCTCAAAAATGTAGCAGATGATGATGGACATATCAATAAAAGGTGTGAGATTGCAAAAGTGAAAAGATACAAATTTTTACTCAAACAGATGAAACAGGATAGAAGAAGTCCACTTAAGGGTGAGAATGTCAAAAGAAGCATCCAGATAAAAGTGAACTTAAAGTAGTAACAACAATATAAAACTAAGGTAACTGCTTTTTCTGGAGTTTATTAATATAAGGCTGAAAAGCCTGGACCTTCAATTGGATAGAGGAAAAGAAAATAGTGACTTCCAAAATCCAGGAGATGTTGAAAATCAATGGAAGGATGAAGTCATGGTTAAATAAAAAGGTGAATAGACTGAGAAATGTGACAATCATAATAAAAATAATATAATAATTGTGTGATAACATGAAGGAAAAAGAATTGGATGGGATATGCAGTGAGAACGAAGAGTGAAGATGATTAACACTAATATACTGCCTGAAGAAGAGGACAGTGAACAGAGAAATATCCATTACCTGCACAAGCAGACGAGATATGTTGAATTAAACTGGTATTTTGGGGAACAATCACAAGTAAAATAAAAACATAGGTAGCAATTAGTAGTAGATTTAGTAATCCTTTCTTAGTAACAGTACTTCAACATGCAAAAATTTGCTCATGAAAAGTATGCAATGAATCAGTTCAGATTTTCATGCAGAAGCTAGATACTCTAGAAATACCACAAAGTAATTTTCCTAAAACATGTTCAACAAAAATAATCTTGAAAAATGACATTTAGGTAATGAATGACTAGGTCAAGACAGAATTGTACAAGACACTAAACACTATACCTAATACTGACTTCCAACAAAAGAAAACTTTCTAACTTGCTGCACTGCACTATAGAAATAACAAACATATTTATCAGTAGGGGAAAAATTACATCTTATATAAACAGTAAGAAACCGGTGAAATTATTCCCAGAAAAGCAGTATTTATATTTGCTACAAAATTCTAGACGTATCATGATATAAGTACTTTAATGCAATAATTGATAATTATTAATTGAAGCTTGGATGCAAAGCCATTCGATTCGGGTTTAAAACTGCGAAAGTATGGGATGAGAGTTATAATAACAGTTATTAAACTATAGAAAATTACGATTCAAATAATTAATAAAAATAATTCTACAAATCACTAGTGTATTGCCCGTGAAATATCTACAAACACCTGCTCCGAAATAGAGATAAGGTGATTTCGTTTGTCGGTATTTCTATAGATACACTCTTTTTACATTTAAAAGTAGTTTAAACAAATTCTGGGTAGAACTACAATTTCCCTTACTTTACATTACGCAAATATTTTTAGTTTCCAACACAAATAAGGATGGAACAATTATCGGTAAAACTACTTTCTTCTTTTGCTTGATGGAATATTAATTTACTAGCATGAACAATGTATAACTCAGATTTAATGAACACGCGCTGCATTGGTATTTCACCTCTGAAAAAACTTAAACTGTTCCAGATAGTTCCGGAAATTTAATTTAATAATATTTCCACAAAAATAGTATGAAGCTACCCTGAAGGCAATAACTTTTTTGAAATAAGATTAAATTTCTGGAATAATTACCATGCTGAAACTTTGACGGTCTAGCGCACTCCATCACTGTTTAAATCCCAAGGTAGGCTCCGTAGAACTTCAGTAATAAATAATACATTCGATAGATCGATGTTCTCAATCAGAAGATTGTAATGCATCAGTCGATTTGTCTGAACACTGCGTTTTGTTTGAATAATAGTAGAGCATGTGACTTAACTGTTTATTCGTTTCATAAAAACACAAAGATATATATATATATATATATATATATATATATATATATATATATATATATATATATATATATATATATATATATATATATATATATATACATATTACTTAAACTATGAATTGATTATGTGCCCATATCCATACAAAGATAATTTAATTTTGATATTTTAGTGTTTGCTTCTTGGTATGGTTTTGAATTAGTTTTGTAGTAATGAGGTTCATAATTTCGTTGTCAATTTTCATCTTTAATTTTAATATCAGGAAATATTTTAGAACTATTCATTTTTATTAAAATTTACTATAAAGATAGTAAGATTTCATAGTTTTATTTTTTGATTTATACATTGATGTTTAACAGTTACTGAAAATTGTAGAGGTACTTATTAATGTATTTAAATCAACTATGGGTTCAGACTTAGAAACCTACAGCCGAAGAGAAGAAAAAACTAGAGAAATTCTGCTAAACTAATCTTTCTCAGAACCTCTGCCAAGTTTTTAATACATGATATTTTGCAGAACTGTAGGATATGTGAGAGTTTCAACATGTAACCACTTTCTTTGATTTTTTTGACATATGACCATAGTCATTCGGTTTGATTAACTTCTTCCAATGAAACTGCTGAAATTAACTAAGGTAATTTCTGTGTATTACTTGAATCAAGCATTACTTATAATAAAATATTTCTAAGAAATTATTAGTATTAAGATTATCTTGGCAATAATATTCATTTTAATATTATGAGATAAATGTATTTTTGCTCAATCTTTGCTTGATTATTATTCTGAATAGGTTATAAATTTTATTTTCTGATTAGATAAAGACTTGACCTATATTAAGAGTTTTAAATAAATTTGCTTCCAGTTTTATATTGGAGTGAATATTTTTGACATTGAATTAGAAAGATTCTGCTGTAAGAAATGCAAGGGAAATAGAAATTAATTCAAAATGCATGTGTGTGAGTGTTACAGAACTTTCAGAAATACCTTTAAAGAGTACATGAGAAAATAAGAAAGACTTATGAGGCAATTTCTGAAAGTATTTTACATTGAAACATTGAAATTAATGCAAATTTTGAATTAATTTGGCATTGATTTTCCTTAGTTTCTTTCTAAGGTGAAAGGAATGCTATGATAGAAATACATGGGAAATAGAACATCATCAAAAACATGCTGGCATAGTGATTTTGAATTTAGTTAAAGGAGTGTGATTTACCAAATTACCATCTCTTCAAATGGCAAATTGATTTTCATGTGTAAAATAATAATTAATAGAAAATGCAGAGTGTATGATATTTGTTGAAAGATTGCAGCCTTGTTTGCTCATAAGAATTCCATTTATTATAAGTAATTATTAAGTCTCTTTTATTTACACAGATATTTTGCAAGTAAGTATGAAAAAATTCAAATAACCTAAATTACTTGTTTCCAGTAGACATTATTAAGAGGTTCTTGAATAATATAAGTTGAAGTACTGATTGATATTAAAGTATTAAATGAACAATTCATGGTTTAAGTTATGGATAACTTGTTTTCCTTTTCCTGAACTCAAAAAATAAATATTAGGAATATATCAATCTCATTCCTCACCTAAAGAATTGCTAAGCATAGATAAATAGAATAACTGAATAGATATATACAAGGATATTGAAAGTACTAATTCACTTCAGATCTTAACTTGATTTATTAGAGATTCATGAGTTAGATTTTATACATTTAATAAACAATATACAACCGAATTTCATCCTAAAATAGGAAATAAATATACTTAATCTAAAATCATGTTCATGAAATCAAATAAAATTCACATAACAGATTAAACACTTGTTTAAAAATATTCTTTTACAAGTTGCTATTTCTTGGACATAAAGAGATGAAATCAAATTTTTATGTAGGACTATTAAAGAGGTGAATTCATATTTAGATACTAAGCTGTAGCATTGCATTATCAAACTGTAGTTTTGAATAATTTAAAATTAGCTCAGAAAATGAAGTTCCTTTTGAAATTAACTGAATTATATGTAGAAAGTGAAGATGATTTCACATCATAATATGATATAATAATAATAATTTCTTGGTATATAATTCTTTCAGGTAGGTGGATTTTATAGAAATTGATAATCTCCCATACAAATAGGACATGCAATTTTTCTTCTTGATAAAATTAAAATGAGACCAAGGAACTATTTAATGAATGGGTATTATAATTAATCACAATGGATATTATAACCAATTACTATTAAATAATCTTTTGCAATGCATATGGCTGAAAATATACAGGGATAAGTGGTTAATAAGATTATTAAAGTTATATGTAGGAGTGTTCTAAATTATATATACTGCATTGGCTTATGCAAAACCCTGACCAGCAGGATACTTTAAACCAACAAATTTTGTAAACTTAAACTCTACATACATTCTTACTTTTAATGACAGTTTTCAGATTTATAATATGAAGCATGAATATTTCTTCTAATTTGCAATAATGAGGCATGTTTGGTTTCTGTCAACCTGACAAAATCCATCTGGTATCTAAAATTAACCTGTTCTTTCTGTTTATAGAAACAATGAAGGCTTATCAATTTAATAAACTATATTAACTTTTTCAGATATTTTGTTGAGCATACATCATAGTTATAGAGTAATGATTGAATCACTTAGTTGAATGTATTCCAAGAAAGCAATTTTCTTATGCGCTGAATTATTTTTCATAATCAGTCTGAAAAAATGACAATCTGATACATTTTAAAATGTAAGTTATGCACAAATATTATTGATACATTAAGGCCTAGCTAATATAAATATAAAAACTATCCTTTCATAAAGGATACTTCATTGATATAAAAGCTTCCATGTGATAAAAAATTTTGAAAAACTGTACTTTTGCTAACCTTAAGAATCATTACTAGGATGACATACATTACTGCAATTCACAGGAAACGCCAAAATAATCATTACTGCTGTATTTTCTGATATATTTCTCATTCTTCGAGAAATATTGGTTAAAAAATCTTTTTATAATGTTATTGCATTTCTAAACTTAACATGGTAATTGCAGAAGTTGATGTAAAATATAATGGACGAGTGAAGAACATCTCATAAACTGCTTCCAGACAATCAATCACTCTTACAGAGACTTCCATTTGGATATTAAAACATTTCCACAAAATCCAAAGTTCTCTTAATGGGTCCAATTCTTCAAAACACACATATCACTAGTCTTTTCCATGTTGTGGAAATGAAACTATTTACCTTCCAAGCCTACTATGCCTTGATAAGATGGATGATGTAGGAAGCATAGTATCTTTGATATCTTCTACAATCTTTTCGCAGAAAGGATCTGCATTAGTTGACCAGTCTCCTCCACTCAGACATTTTGTTGTAGATAAGTGCCTCTGTGTAGGAGGAATCTGATATCCAGGTGAGCATTTATACCGACAAATGGTTCCTACTGGAACATTTTCCTTGTTGCTGCTATCATCTTCATCCCCACAGGAGATGATGCCATCTGAAGGTGGAAATGGCATTGCGCAGGTCTCTTCCTCAATAATTTCACTGTCAGAGGCCTCAGAAACTTCTGGCAAAGGCATGGAGTCTGTTAGAAAAAAAATTAATATGAAAGATTATTGCTTTATTTTGTTTGTACTCTGATTAAAATTTGATTGCAGTTAAATCATTACATTGATGATGCTTATGAGTCATACCCTTTATCAGATTTAAATTATTCTTACTCTACGTAAGTGTAATAACATCAATCTTTTGAGTGTTTGATCATGATAATTCATCTATAAATTCCATTTAATAAATTATTATTCATGTAATTTGATGAAATAGAATGAATAAAATTCTGAGTCTGAGAAAGACTGTACTGTAGTTATTTTCTTCTTCAGAGATAATTTAAAGCATATTATTAAAAAAACAACTTTTTGCTTGAATGTGAATAACCTTAACATACAATTTTCAAAATATTCTTTGTGATAGAAATATAAAATTAGCTATTCTTATCATTCTGAGTATTTGTTTCGTCAACCTTATGTCAAATCAGTCAAACTTTCCTTCTATTATTTTCACACTTGAATCCAGCAACACTTCTAAGGACCACTCACTTTTATGTTTACAAATGTGAAAATCTGAGTTAACTATTTAGATAACATGCTATGATGGAATTAATCCTCTAGCAACTGTAGCTTTTATCATGATGACTACATAGTGTTAGTCAGTGTTTAAAAAATTCCACTTTGTGATTATTAATTTATTCTGATCAATAGAATAATATAACAGCATAATTTTAAGTATGGACAAGTTAAGCAAGACAGGACAGACAACTTTCTGCTTCCTTTTACAGTTAATACAGCATATGTTAGATAACATTCCGTTTATAAGAATTAATTTTTTTAACGATTCAGACTTTTCATAGTAAGCACTGAATGCCAGCAATGTCCAAAAATAAGGCAAACAAATTTGCTGAAAATCATAGAATGTATCAGGCTTCAATTGAAATCCTAAAGTACAGTATTTCCCTACAATAACAAATTCCTGAAAATAATCCCTAGTCATATTATGGAATGAAAATCAATATATGCTCTGTCTTATTTTTGGGGAAACACTGATATTATCATCAATCATACTAACAGCCCAGTAAAACTTCATCCAGCTGACACTCTACTAAAAAGAAAGAAAGAAGTTCTTCTAGAAAGCTAAAAGTCTTACATAGAATATACTTCATCCTACTGACCTTCATCACATTCAGGTGGCTCATGAGACCAACCCATTTCCCCTTTAACAGTCATCATTTCACAAGTAGTTTCCTTTACATCTGTGGGAATAAAGTTAGTCTTGGTTTCCTTGTGTATACAGGTGAACTCGCATCTTGAGCCCCAAACTGTACCCTGTGAACATCTGGCTCTGGTATTTGGTGGCAGAAGAAGCTGACTGCATTTCTGGACTGTTAAAGAAAATCATATTCATGACAGTGTCAGAACTTAAGATTATTTTCTTTATGTGCAAGTGCAAATTCTGGCTTTTACATGAATAGCATTAAAATTAGAGTCTGTTAATTATTATTCATTAGAGGTATTGAGTCATTAATTTATGGAAGATTTATTTTAATCAGAACGACATTCACTTGAGATATTTAATTAAATGGATTGCAGAAAACCATCAAATTTCCTTTGTTATCAGTAAAATATTTTTGAGGAGTGGCTTTTACTAAAACTTTCATATAATCATTGACTTTGACTTTCCTAATTACAGCAATAACTGATTTTAACTTAAAATAGTAAAAGAAATTACATTAATGAAATAAAAATTTTAAACAACAATTAAGAAATTTAATAGAAAAATGACCATGGTTTTCAATTAGTTCATGATTAGAGGATAGCTTTAGCTGATAATCAAAAAATTAAATGATATACTTTGGTAGAGATAGACTGAAAATAAGATAGATGATAGTAATTGATATAGTGATAAATTGGTAGTGAGAGAATGTAGATGAGCTGAAGGTAAGAGGGTATATCTTCAGATAATTCGATACATTAATATAATAATATAATGATACTTTTTGGATTGCTATATCAAAACAATAGAATTTAATGGTACATTTTTCCAACTAAATTGCAGAGATAGACCTGTTTCTAGTGATCCTTGACATTGAGTCTCACTCACTTTCCATTTTAAACTTTAATTTATACTTTCACAGCTTATCAATATGAACCATTCTTGAAAATGATATGTATTTGTATCCTCTAAAACGAACATTCCTTCAGAAAAGCAGCAAGATTTATTAAAGATAATAAAAGTTGTAATATATTCAAACTAATGTCAAGGATCTATAAAACATATGAAAAAATGCATTAAGATTTTCATACCTGTTCCTTAACAACTTTATGCCTACTATGTGAAATCGTAAAGGATAAACAGCAGATTCCTGATCAATCCGTTGTAGCTCCGGTGAATAAATGAGAGTGCAAGGGTTTCATGATAAATTGTAGCCTTCCAGCTTAATCCAAACCAACACAATATTTACGACGGAAGTTAAATATTTCATTATAAGATACATATGACTGAGAGAATTCTCGAAAGAACTTAAAGAAGAGATAAATAATGGGAATCGAAGTGTTAAGATGGCATAGCTCACTTAAATATTGCTTATATAGTCTATTCCAAAATTCAAGGCAGTATTGTTTTATCGAATAGCCTAGTATGCATGTTCATTTTTCTGGTATATTTGCAGAAGTTCTGTGTTAAACAGTTAAATTTAAGTTTTTAGCTTAGTTAGGTCGTTTTTCTTAAATTCTGTTAAAGTTGGGTGAAGGGATTGATTTCCTGATAAGGATTTTTTTTATATCTTTCATTCAGCAGAAATAAATTACCCAGCAAAATTAAACAAATTGGTTTGAAATCAGTGTGAGAGCATAAATAAAACTCCTATTGCTTTCATTCTATGTAATATAAAATGCTAGTTTTTTTCCGAGTACTCTTTAAATCTTATGAATACATAAAATTCAAATTATACTAATTTTTGAGAGAAAAACTATCTGATGAAGATGATATAGTGAAGTAGTGAAGAGCTTAAATCTTAATAATTTATCCTAGTGTGATTGTAGAACTGAAGTAGAGAGTTAAATTACACATCCAGAGGTAATTTTAAGCATTACCAAAAGAGTACATTAGCATAAGAAGAGTGTGAACCTAATGAAAGATGGCAATTAATTATACTAAAATAAAAACCTCTCAGTGTAAAAATCTAACGTGGAAAACTGAAGCGTTACTTTGAATAATAACAATAATCTGCAGTCAGATGAATAAACGATTTCTTGAGACCAGGTGAATTGAAATGAATTCAAAAAAAGACCTCGGTAGTGAAACAAACGTAAGATACAAAAGTATATCCATCAAAACATTTTCATCACGGTTTCAAAATCACTTCATAAACTTAGCACGCATAAAGTTTTATGACTATGGATTGTCGTTGCAGCCAAAGAGTACCGATTCCATTATGTGTATGTGATGAAATATGGTACTGGCTCTTGCGCATTTTGCATTTCAACATAATTGAAATGAACATTTCACATTTATCGACCTTAGATTTTTTTCCTTATTCATACAAAAATAGTTACTTGATCTCCGTTATCTCATTTAATTGAGCAGACAGATTTGCTTATTGTAAGCAAGTTGCAAGATGAGGCAAAATTTAAAGTTGAACAAGAACTTACGAATCCAGAAAGCAAACAAACCTATTGCCAAAGCGAATATTCAGAAACGGCTATTTTCATTGCGTCCACTTCAACATCTCTTATGATAATTATCTACTAACCTTTGACTACCATTGTTACGTGGCAAGTTTTCATCGCTTTATTGTTTCGTAGGAGGCTGAAGACGCTCACATGGCGGCCTTCCTTCGCCATAGTCCCCAAAGCAGGTCCCCACAGGGGCTCTAGTCTCACGTTTTCTTCCTCTTCAGCTGTCAAGTTGTCTTCAGAGCTCCTGTGCTCGTCTCCTTGGATTCCTCTGAATCTGTAGAGAAAATAAAACGCAAAGATATTGGTTACAATGGTGGTTTTAGTCAAATTGAAATAAAAATGTCCAGTTAAAATAATTAAAATAACAACTGATGCGAGAAAAATAACCGCAAAGATTACGAAGAACTAGTAGGATATTTGATGACATTAAAATCCAAAATTCATGTTATTATTTTAGCGTTTTACCCAAATAATCCATAATTTGTAGATTTAAACATTTTTAATGCAGCATTGTATTTATTCTGGAGTGCGATGTTATTCATTTATTTGTTCAAAAACAAATAGTACGACTCATTCTTCGATAAGAAAACAATCAACTGATCGAGGACGAAAACGAAACGCAGCTGACAGATGAAAACAGGAAGGTCAGAGAGCAAAGAGAACTCGCTATAGCATAAAATCGAGGACCTGTTTACGAGAAGATAATTAATTATGATGAATGAAGCGTAACTTTAATCGACTAGAAACGAAAATAATTCAACTCTTCCCCGCTTCTTTAATTTATCAAGGTCTCAACACTGTTTTAATCCTCTGTTATTTAAAATATGATAGATCTTAATAATTGTAAGCGTTAAACTACCGACCTTGAACTCCATTAAACTAAATGATCGTGAAGACAGCAAGCGGTCAGTTGATCTTTCGACCAGTGGTTGCTGAGAATGATGAGTAAAATTTCTACTCAATCTCATTGAAATCCTTTCCTAAGGAATGAAATTTAACCCATTTCCTAAAATAAATTAATAGTCTTTCAAAGAATATATTAATGTATTGAAATAGATTATGATTGATTATCTCAAGGCGCACTTCGAACGACATTACTCTTAAAATAAGAGAGTGAAATTTCCACTAACTGCGGATTTTATTAGGTCAGGGATGACTACAATCAGGTATTCAGGTATAGGTATTGATATTCAACCATACATGCTTTCGAAAATAGGTCTACCATGGACACATAGTTTTACAAACTCCGATTTCAAGAAATATACTCTCCGTAAGACTACGTTCATAATTTTTTAATAATTTAATGAGACAATTTTATCTCTTCTCAAACAGCTTAAAATTGTATACTTGTCCTCTTCGATTGTAGAGCCTATGAGAATCGAGTAAAATTATATAAATATGTCCAAACATAATATGAAAAGGATTTCAATGATAAAGAATTAATGTCTAAAATATAGACGCAAGATGCCTAAACAAGTACTATGAAGAATAGCTAGAGAGAGACTTTTAAACATCGAAAGAGCTATCCTTTTTGAGTCAGTAGATGAGAAAAGAAAGTAAAGACTATATATAAGTATATAACAAGTATAACATTATAAGTAGATAAGAAGACAAAAAAGGCTGGTGTGGTTGTGATGTATTTCGTCTCTCGTTTTTCTCGTTGTCTTACAAATAGATGATCTAGAGTTTGCGATGCGAGTGACCAGCTCACCTTCCGTGTCGCAAAGCAGCCCTCCTCCTCTTTCCCTTGAGGGCCTTCCTGCCTGGACACCTCCTGTACGTCTCTGGCAGACTGAGGGCAACCTTGGTCTCTCCCCTTCCAGCCACGAGCACCACCTTCTTCCTGGGACACCGCACGCACGAAGACTCGTCACTAAGACCTTCAGAGCTGCTGGCGTCCACCTAGAACGAATCGGTTCAATATGAAGAGAGATGTTCAAAGATGAAGATGCATTCTCATTCAGGGATCCCTTTAACGCCCTTGCTATAAGGTCAATGAAGACCATCTCCGGATATGCTGCAGCGAATCGGCGGTCCAAGGAAGCTGAGATGGGAAGATGAAGCTGGTGTTTGGAGGCTCTAACTTGCGTGGGGTTTATGTTGGAAAAAAGGGAACCCGAAGCGGTGTTCGGTGAAAGGAGGAGAGGTCATTGGAGTCGATCACTGACGTAGTGAGGTACGTTATGTATTCACGGATGTTATTAAATAGTAAGACTTCGATATTTTGAATGAGGGTTTGTTTTCTAGGAATCATTCGAGTTTTGTATATAGAATATTGCGTACTTTAATTGTATTTATGACCCTCACTTTAAATAGAATTATCATAGCAACACTGATTCTTTTACCAAAATTTATTGCCAATTGTGTAATATAAGGAATATTTATATATTTATTAATCAATAAAGTTTTTTGAGCAATACAGAGTTTCGCACATTTTATATTTCACATAATTTTTTATTGGCAATTTCCTCAGGAGTAATTACTTAATTTAAATTACTTAAAATCTTCCAATTATAAATTTAGGGGAAAATGGTTCTCATAAAGAGGTTTATTAATGTTTTTTTGATACATTCTTTAGAAGCAGGAGAATTAGTGGTCACCTAAAACCCAAGTAGCACTTAGTTAAAGTGAAAACGTGTAAAGAAATTTTCTTAGCTTCTTAAGAAAATAATCTGAATGTAAATCACTGAGATGTGATATTAATTAGAAATAATATTTACGCAATTTGAAAATAAATGCACTAATTATTCTTTCGAAAAAATGAGTACAAAAGACAATAATCCTATTATTAATGACATGAAAACTATGATAATATTCATAATCTCAGAAAGGAATGTAATAATATCTGAAAATTTTAGAGCTATTATCTTAAATAAATAAAAATGATAAAATTATATACTTTTATATGAATGGGAAAATAATAATCAGTATTATTGTTAAATCCATCACCATAATTAAGGTTATGCTCTCGAAGATAATCTCTTTAATTTAAGAAAGGAAAATTTAGTATTTTTCATTTAAGAAGGAACAATTTCGTTAAAACAAAAGAATAATTTATCAGGAATTTGAAAGTTGGAGAATCAAATCATTGTTCATTCGTAAAAATCGGAAAAGTAGTCGCAGAAAGAAATTCGAAAACTCATGAATTGCATGGAACGTCTATATCAGGAGTCATTCCGTAATGTAAAATAAAAGATTAAATAATAATTATTTTTCGACGTTCTCCGGAAATGGAACGTGCGCGGGGGTCTTTTGAGGTGCAGTTTGAATTGACAGAGGCATGAAAAAGAAACAAACCCCTTCGTTTCAGATGACGTAGCTTCTATTTGTGAAAAAGATCTGTTTTGGAGGCTATTGGAAGGAGCGCGTGCAAAAAGACAAGGCCAAAAATGAAAAGCGTTTCTGTGTAACCGCTGTTAGTGGCTTTAAAATTGAGTGACGCAGTCACTTTTGGACGGGATTAGTTGCAAGTTAATGACAGCTGGGAAAAAGGGCAAGGCAATCACATTGTGAGGGGCTGAAAAGGGGTTTCTTCAACCCTTGTGACGTCATCCGAGATGATTCCGGATTAAAACCCTTTAGAGAATATTTCCGAGTCAAATCGAAATATTTTTGGACTGATAAGACTCGCCGTGAAAAATTCTTTAAGAAATGTGCGGAAATAAATTACGGATTTTCACATTCATAAGCACAAAAAGTTGATGATCCAAGTTAATAATCCAAGTTATTAGTTCTAAGAAAACTTAAATGCAACTAAAAGATTAAAATGGATGAGTAAATAAAGATTAGCAAACACATTAGCGTTCACAATAGCGTACATGCTCAAATTAATTAATTTTATTAATTATGATAAAACGATATAAAAATAAACCAAATAAATTCTAAATTCCAGAAATTTCCAATAGTTTTGCAACATATTTAACTGGATTCACATTGTAGATATAGTAATCAAGATCTTCTGCAGGGTAATGAACGGAGAATCATTTCAATTGTTACGAACTTCAGGAATTTTGCAATGGAAAACTGAATTCCGCAAGTTTGTCAGCTCTCTTTCGCTCTTCTCGATCGATGATCCATCATCCATTATTATTCATTACAGTTATAAATAAACGAGAAGAGTAAATCATTCAGTACCTATTTAACAGAAAGTGAAAATAACGTTCATGGTTCAGCAGTCGTCAGATTTCAGTCTTTCCAGATTTGCACCCCTCCGCAGTTTGAGACTTCTGATAAAGCCCCTCGAATTCAAAAGAAAGTTTAATAAAGGAAAAATGGAAGAATGAAACGGGCCCGAAAAATAATTGTTCAAAATACAACAGCACGACTTACGAAGGGTTAATCGGTTAAAAGCCCTACGAGATGGAAATAAAGTACATTGAACGATACTTTAGGGAATACATTGTAAACTTTAACCGCCATGAAACCGTATGCGAAAGATAACGTTTTGATTCAACATCGTCTTGTGTGAGAGAATTTAGGAAAGAGGGTGATGTATACATCGCGAAACATTTCAGGTGAGACTCATCAGATGTGAAGGATTTGAAGAGATGGCAGAATATACAAAAAGTTTAAAAAATTATGATGAAAGAGGAACTGATGGAGTAAAAGAAGGAAAATCAAGATTTGAAAGATGTAGTCTTTGAATGTAACTCTTTGAAGACTATTTATTTAAACTTTCAAAGGTTGGTAAACCGCGCCTCACCAAATGATGCGTGGAAATATTTATTTATCTCATAGGAAACTGTATTTATAGTTTCAAATCAAGGTTTGTTCGCAAATAAGTTTCTGTAATTCTTGAAATATACGTATTTAAATTTTAAAATAAAATTACGAGAAAAATGTTTAAAGTTTTACCTTTACCTCTGTTTTTCTATTCATTGCAGTGATTCGTAGGTGAATTTTAATTAAAGATAAACATATGAAGGAAAACGATGATGTGAATGCAAAATGCTTCAATCAAAAAGATGAATAAACTAAAGTTTGTCTCAAGATGTAAGAGCAGTTTTCATATCAGTAAAAAACTATTCCAACAAATTTATCTCCAGATATTTGTTAAGGAAGAAACAGAAAACTCATTTCGGATAATGACAAAGGCATTCATAAATAATTCATTAACTCGACTAATAGATCTACTTCACGTCCATCGCAAAGAGACATGGCAAGTTTATCTTTAAGCAGAAGGAAATGATTCAGTGAGTTACCGCCTAGTTTGCGCAAACTTTTAGCAAAACTTGGTGGGTATTAGTCTTATTTAACCTAATTCGAGTTTTCTTTCGGAAGCTCTGCACTGCATCTGATTTCCACGAGCGGATTTCTTGGTCGTATATCTCCATGTTGTAATAGGTTCTCCACATGGAAACTTGTAGCTAATTATAAGATTGAAACACGGATCTGAGATATCAGAGGATTACGTAAATTAAGATCAGTTGATGGAATGTTGGGGAAATTAAAAATTATTTAAAAAATACGATGCGAGAGAAAGACGAAGTGGAAGGAGAACAAAATAAATCACAAGAACCGAAATGCTCTTTAATTTTTTATTGAATTCAGTTATAACGATGACCGCTGCGAATTAAGTGACTCGGTATCTCGGAAATTAAATACGTATCAATAAGAGATTTATGTTTGAGATGGGAAGGAATGGCAAGTGGATGTGAGGGAACGTGAAAGAAATTAGAGGTGAATAAATCTAGTATAACACCAAAATATAACAGTTTATCGCGAGACGATGGCCTTTTATCATTTCCGTTGTGCGAAAGGAAGAGCATTTAAAGGAATTACGAAGTACGCGAAAGTTTTACTGAATGCAAACAAACCAAGTCAACATTTTAAATTAAGAAAACGTTTATTTAAGACGATTTTGAGATTTGATGAAAAATATGAAAAGAGATGTCTGAAAATGAGTTTTTTCAAGAATTTAAAGATTCTCCAAGTGTTTGTCTCCACAAATGTCATTCTAGATAACGAAGAACTATTTTTGTCCATATTATTTATAACTTAGCAGTAGATTTATTTGTGTGTCCACATAACTTGCATTCAAGCAATTACTTAGAAGATATAGCAGTTGAATTTAAAATCGCCTGAGTTTTGCAGTTAGTTATTGTGTGTAAAAATTGTTCCTGTGGAGAAGTTTTGACTCGAAAATCTTCTTCATCGCAAAATAAATCAACAAATTGAAAGATACACAAAAATGAGTTTTAAGAAAAAACTAAGTAAAAAAAATTTTACATTTTAGTTCTTTTCTTGGCCATTGATATTTTCAAGACTTTACTTAAAAGTTTGCTTTAATTTAGTAATAAACATCACGATATGAATCGACTACTGAGTATAAAAAAGTACGTATTCCTCAAGGATTAGTAGTTGGAAAAGGATCAGTTAGTTTTCAGTTAAGTTGACATGGCTAACTCAAACTTTGGATATCGATGTGAATACGTAAGTTCAATTCGCGATGTTGAGTTTTAGCAAAAGAATGAAACATACATTTTAATAAAAAAGGGTATAATTACCACGTCAATAATATGGAATAAATAAGAAAGAAATTCATATTGATTAATACAACTTATAAAAGTTTTCCATATCGTAATCTCGATCGTTTCAAGAAAAAGCTACAAAAGATATAAGGGAATAGATAAAGGCACAGAAATGGGTTATCTTCAGTTTACTCCAAATTTTCTTTCAAAAACCAACCTCGTTGTCCAACTCGGCCCTCTGCACGTGGTTCCTTCCTCCTCCGCTCTTCCTGGTAGGCCCTCCTCTTTCCGACGACTGGAAAGCACTTGGGGGCCGCTGTTGGGCTTGAGGTTGGGGATAATGTCTCGAGTATGTGCTAAAAGTTCCCGCGGGCCAAACCGATGTCCTAATGGTACCGCTGTGAGCCTGAAACGAGGGTAAGTTCACTATCTACGAAGGAGTTCATTCCGAGGTATACTTCTGCTCTAGAGTTGGACAATTGTCCATAAAACAGAAATTCCCTAAGGATGGAGGCGAATGAATGAAATAAAATTGCGTCACCATTAAGAGAACAGATTTAAGGACACAAATGATTTGATTTGATGGTTCACGATCGATTCGGAATGGTTTGCAACTTGGTCAAGTTCTGTGGAGCATAACAAAAAGGAGTTTAAAACAATAAATAACTACTAATTAATAACTAAAATAATAATAACTAAAATAAACCTTGGGAGTAATCCCTTTCATTAGCATTCGATTTCGAAAGTTGACAATTGAATTACTGACTCTTGAACTATTCGCGAAATCTCCTAATAATTAACGTTGAGAATGTTGTTGATATCTTAAACTAGCAAGAGTTTAATTTAAAATCTTGTTCGCAATGATTTTATGCTTTCATTATATTCGAACAGACATATTAACATATTTTAGTAAAAAAAGAATCACTAAAATGAATTCAGTCGATTTGGAACACTATTATTCTGTTTCGCTTATTATTTTACTCGTTTCCTTCCTTATGATCACCTATAAATGCTTTCAGACTAGGTGTTGAATGCAAAGCAATTCACTTCGGAGTAGTGCAAATATCGAATTTAAGATCGCTCATAAGTAATTAAAGAGATTTTTTAACTCCTACACCAAAAGGAACCTCGTAGTTTACACTTTAAATCGCCAGAGGGCGGAATAAAAAATGTAGGGATTAGTGTTCCATTCTTTTGTTTATACGAAAATGGAAACAAAACATCACAAAAGCTCACTAAGAACTCTCCCTTACTTCAAAATATTCTCACAATATCTCTAAAATAATATTTACAATTCTTAATATTCAATAGTTGGAGAAAACGAGCACACAGGTATTTCTTAAATTGGACAATATGAGCGTTTTTTCATCGATTGAACGCATTATAATTTCACCAACTCCCCACCTACGAATTCCAATTAAGAAACGTTTTTCCGCGCGAAATTTATGAGCAAATAAGCAATTTATGCGAATCGGGAGGGCGGATGTTTCTAAGTATCGAATGCGCCGCCGTTATTGATTTATTGCCGCCTCTTTGTGAGGCCTCAACTTTTATCTCTTTTTATGCAAAAAAACGTTTTCTTTCCCCCAAACCAAAACGGGAACGATGCATATTCATCGGCGTGTTTTTAGTAATTCTTGCGCTACCCGGTAGGGGGAATTTTGTCATCCTCTCGGTAGGGAATTTGAAGTGGTGCTTAAGCCACTTTCTCTACTCGAAGCATTGTTTTGCATAATCACGCTCTGTGACTTAAAAATGCATTGGGGTTGGAACAGTTCGGTGGTTACTTCGTACGATACAAATCATTGTTAAAACGGTTCACACGAATTTATCACGGGAACAGTTTTTTCGTATTATTCCGAATTTAAGCGGTAATGACAACAAATTGAATCTCTCTTACCTAATACACTTCTCTATCTATTTTGGATTACAGTGAATGAGAAGGTTTGAATGTATTAGTGACACATTAATACAACCATTATGACGTAAATCACCCTAATACGTTATACGAGTGTGAATATTTATTCAACCTTAATTTCTTCTAAAATAAAAGAAAACTAAAGAGCGAGTAAAAATAAAGAAGAGCTAGTTCACAAATACGTTTATTTTCCGCAGGAATCTTCACCCAATACAGATTATTACTAATGCCTGATTAACCGTGATATGTTTATCACGGTTGATATTATTAATATGTTTCGAATATTTATCAGATTGGGGATAAAGCTACGCGTTATCAATCAGTGGAAAATCAGGCATGCTCTTTTTATTCGACCGAAGTTTCATTACCCGAACGCAGTTAAAACGAGTGAGCTATAAATGCAAAAGCAATGTACGGAGGCATTTCTAGCTCCATTTATCATCAATTCAATAAAGCAATTTCAGCGTTTGAAATACGCCGATTTGGAACGATAAATAAATACTCGAGACAGGATAAAAAAGGAATGCCAATCGAGGATACCTGTAAATGCGACTAGATTTATGGAACCCGTGGCGAAAATTTTCGGAGGGACTCGTTGTAAACATAATTTTAAATGGTTGTCACCTTTCAAACGTTTGGAAGACTGAATAATTTCATTAACGCGCAGAAAATGCGAAGAGCTAAACTCTATGAAAAGCGAACGCAGTGGGTAGTTTGGAATTTTGGAAAGGCGAGCGATTTTGATGAGGAATTCTATTGGATTTCGATAGTTGTTTCCGAAAGGGGATGTAATATTATGGTAAAGTAATTAATATGCGACTGATTTCGGGAAAATAGGGGTTCATTACAGCTACAAATATGAAGGATATTACATGTTGAGACCATATACAGTGATTAAATGGTTTAAAGAAAATGTGATTTAAAAAGATATTTACAGAAAACGAACAGGTTTATATTGATTCGTCGAGTTAGGTAAATTGGTACACCACAATAATAGATCAAAATAAAATCGTTTGGAAAAGATATTTTGAAGCCTAATCAATATTGGCAGGCGTGGCTTCGTGAAAAGCTAAAGTAGAATGAAATACTATTGAAATACCTACTTATATCAGATGGTATTTAATGTTTTGCTTTTCATTTTTGCGGGCGCTCTTTATGATACGCGATATGTAAAGATCTCTTGAAATACAATATCATAGCTTCACTGATCGTTCAAGGTGAGTACTTATAATCATAAGAAAGGAGTTTTCACACCATTTACCTCTCAAGATTCAAGCACTATAAGTTTTTTTTACATTCAAAGCCTTTTAAAAATGTATTAGGAACAGATTTTGACTCGGTATGTTTTAATTTTTTGTTTTATTTTCAGAGAGGTAATTTCAGGAATTAATTATTATGCAGTAAAAACTATATGCACCACGATTGATACCTTTTACGTAATTTTATCTTCAAATAAAAAAGAGTAATACACCATTTTGCATATTTATTCCTAATCTACCGATTGTTTTTTTCTTGTTTCGGGAAGAATTTTTACATCGCCTGCATGCTAAATAAAGAAAATAAGCTAAAAATATAATTTAACGTCTAATGTTCTATTTGTTTACGGGTGTTTTCATTCGCCGAATTTTCAAGGATGGCTGGAAAAGGAAAATTGATTCCCGTGTTTACGAACGAATGCTGCTATGGTTTGCTGAGTGTATCCTATATTCACGCTAAATGCGAGATTTTTTTATTCCTCTAGAATCGACTGTGAACGAGGTAGAAGTGTACGTTTATTTTTTTTTCAATCGAACGGGGGATAATCCCGAGTTCAGATCGTGATTTTCAATGGATTCGCTCCACACGCGTGCTTTTGCGTTTCAACTTGCATCATTCCATGATTACGAAGCCCTGGTTTTGCGTAATCAAAACTGAGCTTATCCTTTCGCGGTGGGAAGCCTTTAATTCATGTACGATTTTCTCACGATCCTATGAACATATATTGACGTAAGAATATCAGAGATGTGAGTATAATTATTGTGACATTATCTTGCAATAAATATGCAGTAATGTTATGTATATCATCAAACCTTATTTGTTTCCTTACATACTCATGAACCCTTATTTTTAGATCATAATTAAGGGTTCATAGAATTTGAACGAGCTCATAATCTGAGTCCTGAAAATGTAGCCCAGGGTCGTGCCTACACTTCTCACGTTTTCCATGGCGCGTTATAGCGGAGGCTAGACCACGGCATTCCTCATAAATAAAACCCTGGTCGCTCTAGGACCGTTCGCAACAGTAGCGAGACACGTTTTAACCTCGTTCCCGGACGATACACTAGCTGAAACATTTCGCGTCAGCCGCCATTACGCCATCCTAGTCGTTCGTTTCAACACTTAGGAAGGTAACGGTCTATCAATTCGCGCCTGGGGCATCCGGTCAAATGGGCCCCGATTTTGAGCGAGTATGTGCGAGAGGATAAAAAGAGCATATTCTGCACAAGCGCAGGAAGTCTATTTCCACCAATCTGTGCCCTTTTTGGCTTTCGCCGTGGGTGGTGACAGATGGGTCTCATTTAACGAACGGGACGTTTTATGGGAAACCACTTAAACTGGAGATATCCATTCCATAGAGAAAAATAGTTGCTGCTAACTCTAGAGAGGCCGTATACATTAGCCAGGAATGCTAATGAAACGAGGAATTTCTCCAGTGAAAATGTGGACCCGAAGTATCGAAGTAATCACGGAGTAGTTCATATTGATAGTTTATTTACCGAGCTCGTGTCAATACTGGTCATCTTTGTGGTGAAGATAGCACTAATAAACTTGAGATACTCGGAATTTTTATACCTTTATAAGTTTCCCGATATTCCTACAACCTTCCAACTAAAGACCTTAAATTGAAAATCCAATGAGCATTTAATAGAATGTGATTGTGAGAATTTGAAAAAAGTTTCAAAATATTTCAAGAATATCGATACAAGTAATGCATTTATTATGAACTGCATTAGTAGTTAATTTTTTAAGATTTTTGAGACAACGAGAGGTTACAAAATCCGAACATATTATGCAGATAATTTCATAGTTTAAATACAAGTGAAAATGTGCTGAAGCCATACGACTTCGTGTAAATAAATATCTACCTTTCCTATAATATGCAGTTAACTTATTGTTAGTCAGTCTTTTATCGCCTAATAAAAAACAAATATAGAGTTAGAAATTGAAATTCTGCAATGAATTTAAGAATTTGACATTTGTTTGAGTACGGTCTTCCTTTTAAATCTATTACAATGAAGATTAATTCTATTTACGGTAAATTTTTGAAATTCCTCTGATAAATGCTTTTTTTATCTTACGTGAAAGTTTAATCGCATAAATTCAACACCTCGAATTACATATTAATTGTAATTGTGAAATCCTAATTACACTGTATTGATGACATTTACACAATATATTTATTCCAAATTCTGTTTCATTCAATACCTAACGTCGAGAGTTAAGTAGAGCGTATATATATTTCAGGTCATTGGATGCCATAAAAAAGTTCGATATCCAAGTTTATTACTTTCTCAAATAAATCCAGTAAATTTTCCGTTTCAGAAAATATCGATTTAATGATTGTGCCAATTTAGAATTTAATCAACGTCACCATTTGAGAGACTCCGTCGCAAACACGGTGTGTTCTCTCAAACGGACAATGTCATTGGAAAGCGTTTTTTTCCACTTCGATATGTTCTGAAGTACGCTCTCAATTTCTGCCTAAATTATTCTTCTCGTAAAGGGCATTCGAAATGTTTAAATTCATTTTAAGTGAACCCGAATTCACGGTTAGGAAGGCGGAACTTACTCGGGCATTAATCGAATAAGGCAATAAATATCGTATTAATTTAGTAAAACCTACTGTAAGTGCAACGCTCTGTTAATCGAAAATTTATTCGGAATGCGTCGACAGGTCCTCTCAAATGTACGCTTTCTGAAAGCGGCTTTAAATAGGAGGCGCTAGAGTAGATTCGAAGGCTTCGCTTTGATTGCCACGGGAAATTGTTCCACTGATTCCTCTTCTATTCGCTCCGCAGTAATTTTGGAGGATGTTATCGCAAACCACACAAAAACCATCAAAAACTAGTGAATTCGGACATTGAACATAAATCACACTCGGTGGCGTAACTAACTCCCATATAATGATCATGTTATCTGGATCGGACACGAAATGTTCATACATTTGCATCATTGAAGTATTGTACTGCGTCTCATTTCTGACATTTTAATTTTATTTAAAAAAAATTAATGTTAATTAAAATTATCTTTTAACAATTTCTTTAGTTCTTATCAACCAAAATTTTTTACAGAACGAATAGAGAAATCAAATTTATCTGGTCAATTTGACAATGTCTCAACTCATTGAACTCAACATTTTCCCCTAAATATTATTTCCGTAAAATATTTAATTTTTCTCTCTTGAAGAAAAGCTAATATCAAAATTTTGGCATGTAAGTTTGTAATTTGCATCGAAAAATTATTTTTAAAGGTTGAGAAATACAGGAAATGGTAATTACTGTAGCAAAAATTTACATGGTCTATGCTTTCAAAATAAAATGAGCTATTAAATTACTTTCTCTTAAAATGCTTTCTAGTTCTTTATAGAATAAAAAGTTTACATATCTCTTTGAAAAAATATTAAATTCTTGGAAAATAACGAAAATCTGTGATAATAAGATATGATAAGAGAAGAATAAAGAGAGAAAAATCATAAAATATTTACATATAAAGTCGGTTGAATTATAACAATTTACAGTAATAATCATTATTAGAAAAAGAATCACTGGTTTAGTTACACCACCGATTGAGCTTCGGAATACACATTTCCGATATATAATACACTCATATAATGTGTGATTATTGTGAACACTAGTAAAATTTATCAAATCAAATCGAGTATTATTTTCACTCTGTTAAGACAGATTATTGTACGTCACCCGAAGTTTCAAAATTCACCTTCCGTTGTCCCCAAGTAGCCGGGACTCGAACTGATGCCCCCTCGTATGGGATGACAGCACTTCCTCTCCTGTGAGTCCTGAACACTTTGGTGGAATATTCCCTCATGGGAACTCCCGAATGGTGATAGTATACCGGAGAGTGGCTGTAGAAAGGAGTCCTACTTGGGTCCATGGATGCAGGATGTCGAGGCCAAGATGCCACTCCGTTCACCGGATAAGGGTTCATGGCCATACTGCTGCTATATGCAGGGTGGTGATTCATTGTATATCTATATTGGGATATGATTCAGTTTAAAAGTAAGTATTGAGGTTAATTAACCGATAATCTGAAAGTAAACTAAGAATTTAATTACTGTATCTAAAATTTAAAGTAATAAATGATCTTTAATCAAATAATATTATTATTGAATCACACGAAAGTCATCTTAAGGTATATATATATATATATATATATATATATATATATATATATATATATATATATATATATATATATATATATATATATATATATATATATATATATATATATATACCTTAAGATGACTTTCGTGTGATTCAATAATAATATTATTTGATTAAAGATCATTTATTACTTTAAATTTTAGATACAGTAATTAAATTCTTAGTTTACTTTCTTACTTTACTTTACTTTAATATATATATATATATATATATTAAATATATATATATATATATATATATATATATATATATATTAAATATATATATATATATATATATATATATATATATATATATATATATATATATATATATATATATATATATATATATATATATATATATATATATATATATTTACTATAGGTAAATAATTAAATTTGATTCATATGAAATAGGTTCTTCGTCAGCTTATAAATATGATCTGACTTATTTCACTAATGATCCTTATCATTGCCATAATAAGACCAATTAGATTAATCAGCATTGTGTTTCTCATTTCATCAGAGAACCGTTCTCATCTGCACCGTTTCCAATTATGAAGGCGGATGACACAATTGATTTCGCAGCAGAGAATTCTGTGGATGAAGACTCCGATTCTCGGTTATTAATGCTTCGGGTAGAGGAGATATAAACGATAGGATGCCGAGTAACAAAGCATACGTCAAACTATTCAGGTGTATAAACCGAAAAGGATTTCATTAGCTGAGAAGTGACTTGTAGCAGGACAATCATAATGAGGTTTTGTTCTACTGCTTTGAATTTTGCACGAAGTCTCGTAACCGTCATTCGAGGGGCTGATTTGCTCCCGAATCTTATATTACCAGCAACACTAACATGCTATCCCAAGTTGCATTGAAATGGAACGAAATTTTGAATTATGTGAAACTCCTGAAAATTAAATACGTCAAATTCTAAACATTCACGATAACAATTAACAATAACAAATCATATTTTATTCGACATAATTCATAAAAATTAGTACTAAATACAAGAAATGAATTGCATTTTCATGACTCATAGTCCTTAGCACAGATGAAAAGCACTGCTTCTAATAATTCATAATTCTTAATTATATTTTCAAAAATGATTACTGAGTAGAGATCCAACAGAGCTAAGTAAGTTTTTAATTTAAAATTGTACGCAATGTTTATTTTTCTAGAATGTTTATATTATAAATCAAAATTACTATAAATAAAAAATGAAGTGTAATCTTTTAGTTTTCTTTCAACACCTGAATGCTTCAATTGCGAAATATAGAAAGCTGCTTTAAGTCAGATGGTTATTTCGTAAGTTTCCACACTAGCGTTTTGCTAGAGAAATATACCGCATCTTCATGCATATGCTCTGTGCTAGCACAATAAATATTACGTCTACGTAATAGCGACAATAGTAGCATATGAATAATGTAATGTATTTCATTTTAGACTAAAAGAAACATTAAGTTGTCGAAAATTCACGTTTAAGAGGAGTAAGAGAGATTCGACTCATGTCGAGTTAAAGATGGAACCTACGATGAGTAAGGGATTACGGAATAGTTAAATAGGAATAACCATCGACTGTTGAGAGATCCGTACCTCGGATACGGTTGATGCATGCCAACTTGGTGGTGTGGCGTCATGGAGATTGCGGGTCTGGGATGAGTGGCCGGTTGCCTGCTGGGGTGATGGTGCGGCTGATCCAACAGCTCCTGGCGTTCGGTAGTGGTGCTCGCGCCGTCGTCATGGCCGTAGACGCCTGCAGAGACAACCGGATGCGGAGTTGATGAGTGGAAAAACAAAGATGACTTTAGGCGCTAACAGAAGACTGGCGCCGTGCGGCCGAAATACCTCGACGAGCATTAACACCGAGAGCTCTCCGAAGAGGGAATCGGAAGGATTTCCCAGAATACGCACAAACTGCCACATATCCACAATTTGAATCGAGCGACAGTTAACGCCCGTTGCTAAATTACTCAGTGGAGCGGAAATCATGCGCATTCGGGAATCAAAGGATGTTTCTGAGAAGACGTAGAGGATAAGGGAACGATATTATACTTGGCAGGAGAGTATCTGAAGCGATCTCGTGGTGTCCTTGGAGAACCGGAAACGATTATGAAGATGTTACATCCCACTACACTGAGATGTAGGATGGAGTATTTAAGATATGTTAAAGGAGTTCATTTTATTATTGAGTTAAATTGCATAAAAAGACGACAATTTTTGAAAACTTCGAGATCTCAGGTGTGTTTTGTGGATTTAATCATGAGGAAATTCGCAAAAAGACTTTAGCATCTAAATGGGATCGATTATGTGTACATAAGCTGAAAATTTAACGATGTAGATTTGTAGTATAATATATTGTTATAAAATATATTATTGTGTAGTATTATGATTATATATATATATATTCTGGGTAAATCCAAAATTTTCAATATTTATTCGTGTTTAATTGAATTTTTTACTATGAAACGTTCTCTGAATGGAGAAAAATTACGTTCATTAGGAATCAAAATGGTGATAAACTAATTTGGAAAAAGAGAAGAAAATTAAGTGTAACCATTTATTGAAAAGTATTCCAATATTAATTCAATTTAAGATTTAAAATTATGAAAGAGAGTTTAATTACCTTATATGATTAAATTGGTGCAAATGTACAAGTATATGCAAATTGATATAATCAGTGAAATACGATACTTAATGATTGGAGACTGAAGAAGCGAATCTTTATCCGCAAGAAGCGATTGAAAAATATTCACTGTGCATCTTCAAAGAGATTATAATAGGTATTTTGTATAATATTGACACTCATATTCTTCACTATAAGATTTTAAAGTTTAGATGATAACATTCCGTCCCTTCTATTTAAAAACACTCATTTCAAGTCATCAATTCCGAGCAACGATTTTGGAACAATTTATGCACAGGGCATTTATTTTGGCTGGAAACTCATCGCGGCGCGTGTCTCTCCGAATGCAACATATTTGCAAATTGGAAGCGCTCGCATAACGAGGATGCGTTTATTGAGTGCGGGGATATATTTCTGCCACGTAAATGCGTACGAAACTGCAAATGAGGTTGAAAATTGGCGGATTCTTTCATCCCTCTAATTCAGCCGTTTCAATCTTCATCACGTTTAAACCAAATGCCCCCATTTTTATATTTTTTGTATTCGCTGCTATTTTTTAAAGAATTCAGCCAGAGAGGGAAAAATTCACCGTTCCAGAACATCGCAGTGCGTCCCAGATTCATCCACCGATTTCAGCCAATCATACGAAGAACTGTAGTAGAAAATGATACAGAATTCACGAGTGAACTCCTCTCGGTGGTAAATTAAAAATTTAACTTTATTTATTATCTAGGCTCGAAAGGTAAAGATGCGTGAAATTTGTTAGGGATGATGGACACCAATATTGAGGAATATCGAATATTTTTAAGAGTGTTTCTTAAATATTAAGATATAAAAAAATTGCAACTGATTTAACTAATACTAAAGTATTTAAATTTTGAAATAAAATTGATTTCATGTGAAATAAAAAATATTCCTTGAGAAAAAAACGAAGTCCTTTTTTCAGAATTTAGAAATAATTCTCATCCATGAATTTTAGTAAACTCTTACATTGGCACTAATCCGTCTGATATATTCTTTTATAAACCTTCAATCGAACGATAAGATTAAGTCCAAGGCTTTAGCACCCATCATTTAGAAATATCGAGAAAAAAAGAAATATTCTATCATTTACCTTCTTCTCTTTAAGAGAGCAAATATCTTTTATTATAGATTCTTTTAAGGGAAAATGAGATAAGATAATGGAAAGAATTAGAGAGAATGGAGAAGTAATCGAATGGAAGTCTTGTGAAAATCCAATGATTCGATAAGAGGAACCTGGAATCGAATATGGACGATTAGAGATAGTTCAAATCCTATATAGTAGAAGAAATCTAGCTAAGAAAGTTTACGTTTTTCTGCTATTATATTCAAATAGGGATTATGTATGCAATTAAAAAGAACCACCAACGAACCTACATCTTTTGATAGTGGAAACGTATAACTGAGAAATCATTTAACGACAGTTTGAATTATAGCATCAACGTGTTAGAGTTTCTATGATCAATTATGTATACATTTATAATTTCCTTAGATGCTAGCAGATATTAATATACAATATAATTAGATTATATGATGCATCGTTTAAGATAGGATAGTCATATAATTGTAGATGTGCAATCATTTCTACTTGGTAATGGTTGGTACGAAGAGTTTCTCCTTTATATGTTTTACTAATTTTTTTTACAAACTAATATTCTTCAATGTATGAAATTGCTCTCGTTTTTAAAGATATTAAAGGGATATTGAATTCTCTTATTTCTTATGGTATAGTTAAAAAGTTTCAGTATAAAATGTGAGCCAAAGAATTCAATATGTAGAATAATAACAAGAAAGTCATATGAGCGTAATTGATAATAATTATGATTATAACATAAGGTTTAAATAAATTTTGATCCCTGAAGTTGCGTACACTCACTTATGTACCTCACTTCACTTCACACCTATTTCCGATAGTTCATACTCTTATTTTATCATGAAAAATATGGCAGGAGAATATACCGAAAGGTATATAGAATACAAAATACATTTCCACTTCAATGCACGGTGCCATTCTTTTGTTATTCACAGCAACTAAATGGCTCCTGGTCCTAAAGGTAGAAAGTCTTCTTCTCTCTTTTATTCCTCTATTTTATTCTCCCGCAATAACCAGCCGAAGTACGTGAGGTCGGCAGTGGGTCATGTGAGACTTGCATAAGCGCTGTCTTACCATCTTGTTTATTCCCTAAGTTATCAACGCCCGCCGTGAGACTCCCATTTCCGCGTGTGATATTGCCATAGGAAGCAGACAGGTACCATGGAACTGTGTAGTTTATTTGATTAACCTGGTTGCAGCGTAACTCAATTTGAGCACAAGCCAAATGCAGTTTGAAGGGGAGCCTTGAAAACCGCTCGAGTTGGATCTACTTCGAAGGAAAGGATCGGGAACAATGGAATCAGAGACGCCCAACCCATTGGAGCTCCGCAGGGTTTAGAACCTTTTTTATTGAAATTCTTTTGTTCGCTGGAAGATTCGAACTCTTCCCTGAGGATGTAGGTTGCTGAATCCAAGGAGGCTTCGTCTTCGAAAGAGAAAACGATGCATGAAAGAGAGAGTGTGCTAATTTATTCTCTCGCATCCTGATTGCCTATTAGATTCGCTTGCGTTATTGCTTTTGTTTATGCGTTTATATACACGGTTGGTAATTTATATGAATTGGAACGCAGATCTTTATCTGAAAATTAAATTTCAAAGAGATTACATCATAATTTCATTCGGAGATTGCATACATACATTACACATTTGAAAATAAAATCGATAAAGAATAAACACGTTTTTTTTCATAACTGCATCTGATTTTAATGGTAGGATTCATTAAATTATCTCCGGTGGAATATATATAACAGGTAATCATTCTTTTATAATTAAAATGATATTCAATGTTGTAAATGAGTGTTTATCGCCAGTGATGCGTCATAATAAATGTTGGTATGAATTCCCTATTGATAATAAGAATAAAACATGGTTAATAAAACTAGTTAAATTTTAATACTTTTCTTATGAAAGGACACATCTGTTTAAAAGGTAATGGTACTCTTGATATACGCAAAATAAACAAGGAACAGTATTCTCTTTTAAAATAGTGCTAGAAGAATAAAATCGTTTCATTAGTCTGAAATTTCTTATAGGGAGCATTTATAGGGATTTTATTGATGGAATTTAATAAATTAGGTGATGAATTTGTGATAATTATGTTTATTTTAAACACTCTGAGTGGCGCAGTGTAATTATTCAATTTTTTAACTTCCTTTAGTTTAAAATCTTCCTTTGAAATCAGAAACTTTAAAAGACATATATTGAGGCGTTGCATATGTCGTCGATGGGGTGTAGTTTCATTTTAACCAAAAAGTACTGTGAAATTAACAGTAAATTAAGCAACTGAAGTTAGTAATTGATTACGATACAGTATTCTTTATCATCGATGGGACTGAATCGATCTGCAAAACATCCATGATGCATTCGCATATAATCCCATAAAAGGATCCTCTTCCACTCAGCCATGGAATGTTTCCATTATGCAAGCAATAAAACTCGTTAATAATATAATGCATTTCCTCTCTTAATTATTCGTAAATCATAATTTAACCAAACTGCAGAACTCTCAGTGAAAGCTAATTACAATTTGCAACGAGGATCTCAATGGCGTACGAAGAAAAAGTATTACACAATTTGTTCGGAAAAACTTTCAATTTGCCAAATTAGCTTTCGATAAGCAGTGTAAAACCCCATTTGAATATTTATCAAGTTAATCTCCGATGAGCGCTTTGTAGACACGAAATCCGGATAGCGCTTTTCATATGTTCAATTAACGGAAGTATATTGTCGGTGAAAGAGAAGCCGGATTCATACTATTACACGAGCAAATACTATATAATCCTCTCATCATAATCAATATGATTTTTTTAATTCGATATTAATCTCTTGCCGGATCATATGTAAAGAAATAATGCAGGGATTATCATTAATAAAAATAAATTTGCCAAACCAACGTTGTAATCGCCGAACACAAAGGAAGCACTGCTCTCGAATTGAATCAAACATAAGTACATCGAACTACAACTGCTTAAGTTTTGGATGCATAGCAGTTCAGTTCGGATGTTCGGAAATCGCTTCACCCGATGAAATAGCGAAATAGAGTATTATCACATCAGGGAGTTTATTTGGTTATATATTTCCGGGGAATTTTCAAATAAAGCAAAAAGTGAAACGAAATAATTTAGAGGTGAAAGATGCTCGAGTCTCTTTTTTGAGAGATCCGGGTTCGATTCTACATTCTTCCATACTTGCTAAATGTGCATCATTGCTTAAATTGATTCTGAGCCGCGTAAGTCAAAGTCATCCTAAAATATTTTGTTTTTCATCAACTTACAAAAATCGACTAATGTCAATACATTCAAAAATACAACTAATTTACACTATTAGTTATCATGTATGTACAAATCATGTACATCAAATGTATGTACAAATTTTAAAGGGGTTTATTTTGATCTTGGCCCCTCAAATTTAATTCTATAAAACAATATTCATTCTTACAATTAAAGGTATAATTTTAGATTCTTAAAATCCCATTCCCCAGCTTAACTTCTTAAAAATTTAATAAAAAATAATTTGCCATAGTTAGTTATGAGCACTTTTCTGATGTAAACGGATTAAATTTCAGGTTTATACATAATATTTACAAAAAATCAGAGATTTAATATCGCTTTAACTTTCTCTGGCGTCGAAGTATTTGAAACGAATGTATTTTAATTATGAACGTTTCTACCCCTTTATCACAAAAGACAACTATCTATGATGTTTCGTACAATATTTCTAGGGATACAAGTTTATCGCTACCAAACTCAGAACGGAGGAGTGATAATGTATCATTTATGAGAAGTTGTTTTTTGCAATTTGAATTGAAGCAAGCCTCCGTCCGTGGAACGCCGTATTTCACTCCGGGACAAAAAATGATAACTAGGAAGTGTTTGAAATAAATGAAGAGAAAGGACAGCATTCACTATTTAAAGCGCTGGCTTTACTTTTCCCGCACAAAAGCTCAATAAAAGGCTGACAACTCGAATTCTATAAGCCCCGTGCGGACAAAGTGGCTTTCGCGAGTTTGGAAAGCCGAAAACACAAAGGGTGAATATGACGCTCTTAATCGCTGCTGACGTCCTGCGATGGATAAAGTGCACCTCGAAAAACAACGCTTATTCTGTGGATCAACTGATTTTTTCCCAGTCACCGCGTCCTAAATCTTCCCCGAAGAATCATTAAGGAGCATAAATCTCTCGATTCTTAAATATTTAAGCGCATAAATAATTCCCGTCCCGTTTTTCTAAATCGCTTTAAATAGCAGATAAATTATTCCGGCCTTCTCTCGAACTAATCTCGTGAGGAAGATGTCGTCTCTTCATCAACAGCACTGCCATCTACAACTTTTCCGTGGCTCTCGGGAGGAATCCTTGAACAACCAAACATCGCTCTTCCCTTTTTGTTCGGAGCTTAAATAGATCCTGGAAAAAGCACCCTCTTCCGTTAATCTGAATACTGAACATTCTCCCGTTTTCACAGCAAACGATAGCTCCCCTTCGGATTAAAGCGGGGATCCACGCCCACTTCTGTTGCTTTAAAGGATAAACAGCACCACCGATCATCGGCTTCTAACACCTACTTGTCTGCGCTACTAACTTATGGCTCCCTCCTTAGGACCCGTTGAAGGCCATCAATTCCACTCCTTTTATCTTCTTCTTTTTGTCTCGACACACAATGGAGTGCCTCGACCCGACTTATTTAGGAATCGAGGACTACTAATGAGAGCTGCTGAAAGAAGTTGCGCAAACTTGTTGATGAGCTGTTCGCTGAATGAAGTTATGTAAGCAAATGTACGAAAGCGGTAATTATTGGAATTGGAATTTTTGGAGAGTCAAATTTGAATGATGGAACCTTTGAGGCGATCGGAAAGAAGATCTTGTTTCAAGATATTCATTAAACGAAAGGAATTACTAAATAATTAGGATGAGGAATCTTAGAAAGGATTTGAGTTTAAAGGTTTTTCATAACAATTTATGAATTCAATATTTGAATAATTTCTGTATTACACTGATTATGATTTTTTAAATCTGCTTTATATGCGAGGCGAAATATTTTTCGTCGCGAGTGAAAGTTAATGTTTTACAATATCACAGTCACGTCATTTAAAATGTAATGAAAATGGAACGATTAATAAATATTATGCGGATAGAGAAAGTAATTTTCTAAAACTGAATTGATGATTAGAGATGTATTCATTAATATGAATTTGGATAAATATTCTTCAGTAAATGAATGAGGCATAAAATTTCAATAAATTGAAATCATAAAGTTTATATAAATAATCAGCATGATTATTTTAGATTATCTATA
The DNA here is from genome assembly GCA_020796165.1 of Pantala flavescens. Classification (NCBI taxonomy): domain Eukaryota; kingdom Metazoa; phylum Arthropoda; class Insecta; order Odonata; family Libellulidae; genus Pantala; species Pantala flavescens. Next base: position 53,884,156 of record CM036883.1, read on the forward strand.
AGGCTATAAATTTGTAAATAAGTGAGTGAAAAGTTTATGAATGATAAATTAAGTGTGAAGTAATATAAATGAATGACGACTGTTATGGAGAATTGTAAATCTTCTTCACAAATTTAGTTTAAATACAATATTCACTAAATTTCACGTCATTAATAATCATCAAATTTGAAACCAGAAAATATTTCATGACCCGCTAATTCTATTTGAAACATGAATTTCACATGGCATACACAAATGCGGTGCTCATTTCGTAAAAGAATTTAATATACTCTCATTAGGGTAATTTATATTTGGTAATTTGACATTTCACATTGGTCTAATATATTCGTTTACCTTTATTTATTACCAGATGGAAAAGTATATTAAATATTCAGAGAAACGGAGTCAGGTGATATTAACATTTATAACATAATAAATGTCCGAATTTCATCTCCAAATATTATAAATATCCAAAACGATCATGAATTTGTCGATTGTAACAATTGAAAATAATAATTCGTCACTTTTTTTACATATCCCTCTTTTGGATATCTATTATTGCTTTTGAAAGACTAATGTAGTTAGAATACTTGAAGATCTGGAGTAAATATAAATGTTCAAAATTAGCAAATAGTAGCATAGTAGATACTGTTGACCTAAAGAAAGCGATTTTAATTCAACGATAACAAGTTCAACAAAAAGACTCAATAAATCCAATTTCAGTCAAAAATACTTCGCTGTTTTCCATCAGAATTTTTAATAAAGACTCATACAGCTTAACATCTCTAAGATTAAATTATTCAAAGAGGTGGAAATATTCAAATCCTTTTTTATTAATGGTTTAATATTCGTCCCAAAATATTTTTAATTTTCGCATTCTTCATCTCATGCCATCCCTTCCACGAAGTTTCCTCATCATCTTTACTAATTTTAAACAGTATTCACTCAGTTTTTCCTCATACCTCTCCTTAAGATATTAATTTGCGAATTCTTACATTGTCAATGGGAATTTTTTCGCTTGAATGGAAGACGCTTACCAACCAATTACTTGTTCACTATAGAGCTTCAAAAATAAAACGGATTAGGCTAATAATGAAACGAGATAAGTAGAATTTTAATCCACTAATAATTTAATTTTTCATGATTCTGTAGTCTTTTTCAGTGCTTTTTTGGCATTTCGAAAAACATCGTGATTACAGTAACGTTGAATGCCTTTCCCGTAAATAACAGTGTTATTCCCAAATGAGTGAATGACACGAATTTTTTCAATTCCATCTTTTAATTTCGAAAAATTCCATTCGCATACCATTAAAAATCAACGTTAAGTTTTTATTTCAAATGCAAATTTCATTCTGGGAAATCGTACGCTACAATATCCAGTGTTTTTATTTCGGAAGTAACTGACGAAAACCAATTCCATGCAAAATTGAGAGATTCGTCTCTGTGGGGAGCAACGGATAATTTTTTCAGTCGAACTGTTTTGTCATAATTTGAATGGTGTCCTTATTTCATAATTAGTGATTGGACACACGATGAAGCGAAATGTTTATTATAAATGAAAGTGAAAAATCATGACTAGCCTTAAGAAGGAGCTATAATAAAAAAGTTCACTGAGATACTATTTATAATGACGAACACGAGAATAATGTAATATTTCACCTATTTAATACATATATTTAAATAGGATAAGTGAGTATCCTTCAAGCTAAAAAAAAATCATTATTCATTGCAATTGGTTGCGTATTTTCGAATCATAAGCGCCTCATTTCGAGATCCGAGAGCGTAAAACCTAATTACTTACACTCATTAATGATTTTAATTTTATCAAAACATTTAAAATATTCCGAATCGAGTAATTACTTACTCCCCTTCGAATTTACTGGTTTCGGGCGAATGAATGATTGCCATTTTTCATAGCTGAATATTTAACCAAACATTTTTAAATGATAATTGAGATTGGCTAGATTTTTTTTATATTAAAAAAAGGTCGTAATTGGATACGGAAATCGATTAATAAAATACTCTCCGATTTATATAGATTATTTCTGTTATGAAAGGGTCGCAAAATCTGTTTGGCACAACCTCGTTCGGTACAAACGTAATTTGATTGTGAGATATACGAATTAACAGAAAGGCCGAGGGTGAGTAGCTACATTTTATCAGAGCCGAATAAACATTAAATGGTATTAACGAAGTATAAAAGAATTCGATTTCAAAAATATTGATGCAGTGGATGCATATAAGCGTGAAAATAAACATCAATATCCGCTTGCTGGAAAAATATGATGGAATTTCCATTATTTCGGTTATTAGCCTGAAGTAGTTATCGTTTTTAAAATTTATGTAAAATTTAGCTTCATCGGGATGGAAAAAATTCATAATACGTTCATCCTTTCACAAATGTTACGTGGGAAAACTTGTTTGTCTGTAGAAATTACAACAATAGAGAGTTTGTCTATAGCTCGAGAACTGTGGTACTGAACTGAAGCTGAATGAAATAAATCAGCGAAAAACTGATATTATTATTGAATGTAATGGGTGAGGTGAAATACGATTATAATTGCGGGTTTTTAGTAAGTTCATCTCTTTTAATTTGAAAGGAGAGAAAAAAATAATAAACAGACAATACGAAAGTTTGTATTTTGAAAATTAGAATGTTAACTTCAATTATATTAATCGGATGAATGTAGAGATTTATTAAAACAAAATATATCGACTTCATAATAATGGAAAGAAAGTTGAGTCATAGATAAACTGGAATTACGTTAAATAATACAAAAAATATTAATACGCTCATGGATAGAATTACTGCTCTCGCTAAATTTATGTTGTACTTCAAAAAGAGAGTTAGAATATACGTTAAAAAATACAGCAAAGAAATAAAGCGGATTGCTAGATACTTCTTTAAACTATTAGATTACGAGAGATTTGGAAAGGGTTATTTGAGCTAAGGATAGTAAGCTATAATATTTATGAAAATTAATTTACGCAATTTTATTAAATATATATCTAAATACACTAATCATTGTTCTGAACATGGTGTAAATAGTAGCACTCATTTTTCTTTTTTGCTATTCAATTCGCAAGAATAAAATCATTCATATTGAAAATATAAATGGAACAATCTCATCTCTAATGCCAATACATATCTTGCATATCACTCAAACGTTCTCTCAAGTCTTGAACGTCATTTGCGAGCAACGCTCTAGATTCTTAAACAAATGGCATCGGTGCCAAGAATCTTGACGCCCTGGGAAAACGGGAATGAATCAGAGCATCCTGCATCTTATGCAACCCGCAACACTCTGCGGGGAAAACAGGGGTGAGATATAACGCCTTTTTTTACATAATCCATCTTTGGAAGGGCGTCACCTCCTCGGTCGTATTAAAGGGAGTAAAAACTATGGGAAACGAAGAAATCTCGTTCCCTCACAATCGGTTGAAAAAAAGAGACTGGCAAACCAATTAATTCCCGCACTCGGTTGAAGGATGCCATCTGCACCTGCCGCGAAAAAAATCCACGGAAAGAGTCAAATGTCTTTCCTAAAGTCGAACTTTTTTTACTGCGGAAAGAAACGGGAAAAAAACTCACGAGAGAAAGATTGATGCTCTGCCGAAATGAGGCGAATATTAAAAAATAAAGCGGATTATTGGGAGCATTCCTTTCTTTGTGTGCGATGACGGACGCGTTTGGAAAAATAATATTGGCGCGAAAGGGGGAGGGTGGCGGTGATTTGCGGTCAAATGGGGCAGAAAATTAAAAACTTCGGAAAGCGCCGTACGTCACCTAAACTACTACGTTTTCTTTCTCCCGGATCAGGTTCGTTTCCACACTCTCTCCTGCATTTTCTTAAACCTGCTAAGTGCACGAATACGCTATCAGCTACCACGAAGATGAAGCAATACATATTGCATGGTCTTAATTTCACAAATTGCACTTCACTATTTATACGAGGGATTTATAATATTGTAGGTTATTATTTTTGCTAACGAGAAAAAATCAATATCACTTTCTTTGTCTAATATTATTATTTTCAATATTTCACGGGTGCTTATTGTTCTTATTCTTATACACATGCTTTATAAAGAGACTATAAAAATAGGAGACACTCATATATAACGTCAAATCAATAGATGCTATGGTTTCTTCTACTATTGCTATACGACCTTTCGTAATAAATTTGCTGAGTTATAGGAGTAGAATGGATCAATATATGCTTTTGCGAATGGCGAATGTAAAATATTTTCTCATTCTTGACTACATTTTTTGTGAATATACAAAGCTGTCTTTATCCATAAGTTTCACTTTCTAATACTTTCTGTGAATTTTTATTCCATAATTCCTTCATAATTCTGAATACCCTTTTCGACTTCATCTTCGAGTACCGCCTCAGCTGAAGGATCAAGTAGGATAATGTATTTCCCTAACAAAGATAAAGAAATAGAAGCACGAATTGAGAATTCACTTTCAATCGTAAGAAAACGTCTCTAAAGGTTCCTACTGTGCACTTGCAAAGAAGTGTGTACCTCTAAACGAAAGTAAACACATTCAGTATTTGTCACAAGTTATAAATCGTATGCATGAGAAAGTTTTGACTAAAACAGGTTAAGAATACGTTTAGACAAAAGAAAGTGTAACAAAATTCAGCCTCACGTAGAAAAGGTATATATTATGTTCTTTCATTCACGTTACCGACGATTCAAGAACTGTTTTCTTTAACAGATGATTTAAAAATGTTAAGAAATACTTTTCATTACGACCTGTATAAATTAAATCAAGCAGAAGCTATATAAAAAAAAGTTAATTTCCTCTAAAATTTTATTTAAGTGTTGTCAGACATGTTACATTACCTTAATATTAAATCATTACCCACGAACAAGCAATCCTTATTCAATATTTGGAATGAATATCACAGTATTCAAATCCAATACATTTGAAATTATCCACAACAACTGTTATTAGTGTTAAAATCTTGCAGTACCGAATGTAACATGGGGTTAATTTGATTCAACGACCACTGATATCAGAAAATACTGTAAACGGACCAAATTCAAGTGATTATTGAAATCTTATCTCATAATATTCTTCAATATTCAACATTTTAAAGCAATTCCATTGAAAAAAACATTTATGCAATGCATTCATGCACTATTAACTACACTTAGGTGGCTCAAATACCCTCAAATCCATGAGGAAAAAAACAATATTTAATATAGGACAAGTATTTCTTTACCCCTTACAAAGTTTCTTGAAACAAAATAATCCTAAAATGAAAATGTTTCTTCCATTCAAGTTTATCGTATTTTTATTTATTACTCGATTCAACGATAGAATATTTAGAATGAAAGCAACCTTTTGATTTCAATATTCAAATTATTTAAAGAAGACAGGGTAAAAATGCATCCCTCTATAGCACAAAATCTTTGATCAGTATCATCTCTTTGCAGTGGATATTAGTTTGCTCGCAAAAGCGAATTATAAAACATTCGATTCATCAAAGGATTCCGCGAATATTAATTCTGAGCGCAATTTAAAGCAGATGTATTCGGACCGAAATGATTTAGCTCTGCAGAGAGACCCTCTGAAAACATGTATAATTTCCGATGCGCTTTCCGCCATATTCTTCCGCCTTTGACCGCATCGCCCGGGAAGCCACAACGCGTGGGCAGAGGAATCCCAACCACCTGACGAATTTTTTCCCCCGAATCATCATTTACCCTTTCCGAGCGTTATCAATCCTAATCTGAGATAAAGCGTTGCTAAATATGACAAAAAACGTACATTTCCCACGTGAGACAAAAAATCCACGTCTTCGTTCTCTCAAATATCCTCATCTCTTTCCCCATTTGAAAGACGCATAAATCAAGGGCGACTCTTCCATTGGAAAGCGCTCCCCTCAGATGATCCGAACATCAACCCTTGCACTGGAATGATACCAGCTTACAAATGTTACACGTCCTTTCCCGAGGTATTATTATAAAGATCCATCTATGTCCTATGTCCATTGGATATTGGATGATAGGCTGAAAAACGAAAAAGTGTGGGGACCATACATCCTATATATATTGTATGTACGAAATCTCTTACTGTATATATGTATAAGCATTCTAACTCTTCAACTTGCCTTTCTTGTCCTCAAAACTTCTCTCATTTTCTAATATTTTCGTTGTTTCTTCACAACCTCCCTCTCTGACATCAAGTTCCGTTTCTAGTTCATGCTCTTAAATGAAAATATCTATACACTCGTAAATATGCAGTTATAAATTATTTGGGGATGTAAAGGTATAAATCTCCAGTTATTAGGATGCAGATACAATGACTATAGGGCGTACATCCTACTACGTACGTTTGCTATTAAAGGCGATCACCGGAGTTATATAAGATTAAAAATTAATTCTATAAAAGAAATGGGATAAATATAATGACTTTATTTCAATGTGGATCAATATCATATTTCACAGCTGTGACTGAGAGTATAGTATATCATATCCCATTCTTCCACCAAGTCAGGTATTTCGTTCCCGTGTTCTGATGGTTAACTCTCGCACATCGTGGGCGTTCGAAAGGTCAGCCGAGAATATCTTATCTAGTAGAAAAGTGGAGATGAATTCGCAAACAGCAAGTGTGGGAGATTTCCGAATACTCCATTTTAAATGAGGAGAAAGTATTTTGTTGTGGAATAGAAAAAACTCTCGTTGTAAAAAATTTATATTATCTATTCTATCTATTTATTTACCTATATTATTATTATTTATCACATTACATATTAAAGAAAATTTAAAATTAGCTTTTACTGATTAAACTATAAAATATTTTCCATTTAAAAGATTAATCTATAGTTGAAATAATAATAAACAATCTGAACCAAAATTGAAATAAGCTTCGTAATAAAAAGGGAAGTTACTTATGTATTTTGAAGGAAACAAATTTGAATGCGTGTAACATAACATAGAGAAGAAAGGAGAAAAGCAACAGTTTTCGTATTCATTGCTCATTCAATTACCGATACAATGTATAAAAAATGAGTATGATATTTCAAATGAAATCATTTCAAGTAGAAGGAATATTGGTCATTCTTTTGAATTCCGCGAGGGTACCTCACATTTATCTAGGATGCTCTTCTCCATTTCTAGGGATATATCTACATACGGTTCGATTCGGAATAAAGTTTGCCTTCGATGGAGGCATATAAAGTGCCTTCATCGCGAATATATTCCCACCCCCAGACGCCACCTCCTTGTAAATCACGAGGGCGTGGTGCGCATCTGTTGTATCAACTCCGTGGGTGGCGTCACATCACCAACGACACCAACCATGCATGGAGGTTCGGAGGATGAAAAGGATTGATTTAAGGGTCCATGCCGTTTTACATCCCTTCGAATTCCATTCTAAGGCTTTCAGTCGAAGTAAACTTGGTGGATTCGTACGAGGAATTATTACAATAAAAATGAGCTGTATCATCACTTAAAAATACGGTGCCTCATAAACCAGAATACACTGATTTCCAATTCTTGTTCAGGAGAACGTAATGTGTATGTGTAAATGTAAAGTGTATTCAATACTTCATGGAGCCGTATTGGGGAGGTTCGAAATTGTACTTAATATTCCACGTAAAATATAATTGCTACTACTACTAATTGGACTACTATCTTATAAAAAAGCATAGGAGATGCTTTGAGGCAGGGGTCTCCAAACTTTCCAGCCTTAGGGCCATACTGATTACTCCTGTAAGTTTCGAGGGGCAAAACCATATTATCATTGTTGCTGGTGGTAAAAAGTGAAATAGTTATGTTTTTATTTAAAATACATAAAATGTTAGTTGGATTTATTTCAATAATTTGTTAATTATTATATATCGAAGTAAAATTTTCTGCATATTATACATGTATTTACTCATTACAATTCTGTGTTTCTTTATTCAACTTATCACAAAAACAAAAGCAATAAGCCTGTAACAATGTTATGAGTAGATAGTCCATGACCACATCAATGTAGATGTCATATTAATAATTATTTAACATAAATTTAGAAAACTTCAGTAAACTGAATTTAATTTGCTATAAAAATATGTTCTCTAAAAGGAGTTTTAAGTATGCTCTCCGCGGGCCGGACAAAATCTGTCCGCGGGCCGGATGTGGCCCTCGGGCCGTAGTTTGGAGACCCCTGCTTTAAGGGAAAAAAGAATGGCTTATTTTCAACATCATAGAATTATTTCTGAACTAATATGGAATCTATTTATCTAAGGCAATCATCCTTCACTACTGACAGAAAAATGTCGAAATAATTAAAGGCTTAAACATTCCGTTTCTATAAGACACGCATTTAATTCCGAACAATAGGAATAATTACTGTTTTGATATGCTTCCTTTTTTATTTTTATTAAAAAATATTTTTTTAAAATCACTGCACTGATATTCAACAAAGATGGTGTCTATGGTATGGATGGTTTGGAATATTTAATTGAAGAAAATACATATTATGTTGTTGTTATGAGTTGTTGAGTACACTGACTATGTAGTAACATGACTAATTACTAACATTAAGTTTAAATGGTTACTTAGTTAAAAAATTATACTTTGAGTGGGATGTATATAATTCCTATTTCATATTTAATTTGATAAAGTAATCGGTTAATCAGAAGATTTCTAATAAAAATAATAATCTATCTTTAATAGCAAAGGAGTTCTCACCTGAAAATTTTAATAAATCCTGATAAATGGGCATGATATTAATTTTTATTAACTAATTAACTAATTTAAAATAGAATAAAAAGATAAAATAGCGTATTACTAAATTAAATAATAGAATTCTACTGCTTTAACAACTTAAAATTAATTTTATTCAAAACATTACCCATCCAATTCGAGCAAAATTAAAATTTCTTAATCATACCAGAAAATAAGTTTAGTAACTCACTAGCTTTTAACATGATTCATGGCGAACGTTAGAGATTCAGGGGACAAAGAATTCACAGCCAAAATGCATTTAGGATAAATTAATAGAATTCCATAATTCTAAAGGACGTCCGCCATTTGCCGCGAATTCCATTTTAAGTTCATTAACTGCGTTTTTTGTAATCGCCGCGTAATTTGTAGCGAAGGAAAGAATTCGAGCAGCAGGAATGCGAAATCATACATTACCCCATTTCGGTTGTTTTGAACATAACTTCGGCCCATTTCTCTTACGAACATCTGCCGTAGCTTTTAAACTAAAAAGGTCGTGATTAACAATGTAGCGAAAGAAAGTCACTCAGTGCCTGGTAACTTGATTAATTTTAGCGGCAGAATGTGTAGAACCCTTCGGCCAATTGTGCCGAGCATTCCTGGTGCATGTGCGGGCATCCACAGTGGGAAGTGCACTTTTTTATGGCCTCGATTATATCGCAACAACAGGTGCGGGGAGGGGTTGCGTGACCCATTTTGCATGAGATGAAAAAATCCAATTAACTCATTCCTGGCAAAAAATAATTTCGGCCCGCATCGCATACCTCGGAAACTATTTTTACTCGCCGACTATTAATTTTTTCTGCAGAGATAAGGACAAGCTGCGCTAACTGTTGAGGGAAAACATTTGAATATGCGGATAGGCTCTGCGATAAACAGAATTGCAAATTCAGAAACAAGGGAGTATAAACTACCCTTGGAAACCTTTTAAAAAATACGTGGTTGTAGAAACAAATATCCACTGAATGATAGAAAGTTTACGTCGGAATACGTCGTGAAATAACAAACTAAATTCAGGAATAGTTGTAAGGCCATCGACATTCAGCAGCATTTTTACATTTTAGTATGAATAAAGAATGTAATGTGTAAACATTTCCAAGATTTCGCATATCATTCTAATTTTCATACCGCGATGTGACATCCATGCATAATTAACTGAATTTGCAATCACATGCGTATAGATAGATGTGGCCCAAATGACAGGTCTTTATTTCCGATGGGATTTAAGCATACAACAATGATGACAGCTAACATAATTAAAAACGATTAAAATACTCTCTGAGATGAAAAATTTCATTTGGGATCGAATTGATTGGAAAATCATTGAATGTCATTATCACGCGTGAACTCGTGGTTTGTGTCACGAGGTTCGCGTCGTTTGTCGAAACAATTATTAAATTTTTACGGACGAAGATATTAATATGATGCTTTTCATGGTATAAAGAATTATTTTAGAATGTAGAAATTTATTTTCCTCGGACACTCCTACGTTGAGTATACCGAGTATTTAATTTCTTTATTCCATTTAACAAAATTAAAATATATTCGAAATTCATAAGGTTATAGAAGAGACTAAATCAATAAAGAATTCATATCTGGACCCATAAATTATAAAGAGATGCATATTATGATACGACTGTTTTTTTCATTTTACCAAATCACAATGCAAATAAAATACCTCTTTATTTTGAAGATAACTTGCGTTTCCGTACATTTCTGTGTGGTTAGTAAGTTACCAACATGAGTGATTCTATTAAAGTAAAGAGAGGTTGAACAAAATTTTCCATTAGAGAGTTCAAGGCAAAATATGATAAATATCCAATCCCGATCCATCAGTTAACAATTGATATTAAAGTGTTCTTAAAGGATGCTATTAATCCGTCAACGGAATCATGAGATAATTCGCTACATATTAATCAATTTAAATACCTTCTATGTGATTCACAAAAATGAGTAATGTAAAAAGGTGATTGGTCTTCTCACGCACATCCTAGAAACTTCCAATTCTACGATTAAAGTTAAGTCATCAAATTTCTGTGAAAAATCTTGAAGCATGAGAAAGTTCAATGATGAACTACTAAAAATAAATTTTAAATAAAAATATGAAAAGAGAACTATTTTATATTTTAGATAGATAGACAATTTTAGTGAACTTTTTTGGACTATTTAAATGTTTTAAATATTAAACTTTTATAAATAAAGATTCAATTTCGGTGATTGAGTAGACTTAACCTCATTTTTAATTCCTAACACTAATTACTTTAATAATAATCCCTTGTAACAAATATAAAGATTTTCTTTTAAGGTACGGATGAATGCAGGAAAAATCCTTAAGGTAGATTGAGCCGCAGGAACGTAAAAATGTGTGGGAGAAAATGCGAAATACCTTTAATTAGTAGATTATAATCCCATGGGCCGAGTTAATTACTGAGTATGCATTCTGTGTGCAAAAAGGATGCTCCAGTGGAAACCACGAATTTTCCGCTAACGTAAACTCGAATGGGGTAATCACAACCAGCGTCAATAAGTCTGCCCTGAACATGACGAGGAATTCCCGTCTGCCATATTCGAGCTTGTTAAAACTTTAATGACGCCTCCTTTTTTTTCGTCGACTTTTTCCTTCATTTTCCTCTGCCATTCGCCGCCATAATATCTTAGGCGGGATGATAGTGTGCGCTTCACCGCTAGCTTTTGTTTTTTTCTGACTCGAGAGCTCTCCATAGAGAGCGCTTCCTTTGCAACCGTGGGCTCAACTGTTATCCTCTTGAGCACATAATGTCCAACCCCTGTTTCCTTCCTTTCATTTATCTTTAACGTCTGCTTTCGGTATTCATCAACCGAATTTTTTTTCGCCCCTTATCACTTCTATTGTTTTTCTCTTGTTATGTGGGTATTGTGTTGAGTAGATTCAAAATTACGTAAGAAATTACATTTATTCAAGCGTATCGAACAGCAGCAATTGAGAACAACAATTAATTCAAGGAGTAAGTGAATTTAATTAGAGAAAATTAATTTATTCTTAAGTGTGTTCATGAATTTAGTTTATTCAAAATGGAAAAGTTCATATGAAAACTTCTTCAACAAGTATATGAATAAATTTAAGTTCACTCTTCTTCATAACTCGTTAAAAAATACAATTAAGAATAAATAAATGAATTTTAGTTAAAATAATGTGTAAGATTTCTAATTGTTTCACAAATCGAATCTTGAAAGGAGTGAGCATGTCGGACAAGAGATTAAAGAGGATACAATCGTCCGTAAAATCTTCCTCACACATTGTCCTCGTGAAGATAGATTATATGAAATGAAACAAAAACTATCCAATGGAAATAAATATTGGTTCTTTTGCTCGATAACCGTTACAATGTAAACACCGTAGGGTAAATGTCATATCTGATGAAGACGAAATGTATTTGGAAAGTAAAAAAGTAAAGAAGCCTTTTATGGCAAGCTTGTTCAAATATTTTACAATTTCTTTTGATGAGATGTTTCAGAATAATATAATATTTGAATATATTAAATTTTTGGATGATAATAAATTTATTTGAAATCCTAACTGATAAAAGTTATTCAAAAAAAGATATAAAAATCATGAAGGTTTTTTTTTCGCTATATATCTTAATAAAGATTAAAGTCTTAACTCCTTGGGATAGATATTCCTTAAGTATGAAAATTCTTTTACGTTTACTGGTGTATAAAACTTATAGACTCCCTTTTTCCTCAAGTTTTTCCTTACCTACCACATCTATATCTCAATATTTACTTGTATCATTTAATTATATAAAAATACTCTTGTAGAATCGTTAGAATTTTTACGTTCAAAAATCATGCATTTATCATCGTGTATCATGAAACACATTTGCGGTGAAACAACCGCACAACCTGATTAGATTTCCCCATTGGCACACCTCCAGCTGCGAACAGATTGCCACTGTGGCGTATTGTACGAACGTAAGCATCGCCGATATTTTACGCACACTTCCATCTTTCACGAAATCCTTCTTACACAGTTCAGATTTTGTAATAAAGTTCTTGCCTCATCTAGTGTACATTACTTAAGAAGGAATCATCCGAATGAACTAATTTTAGAGGATCAAAATCAGAGTGAGCAGATAAATAAGGTCGAATATCAATCCAAACAATCCTTTCGGGCAATAACGAAATGAGCAGCAGCCTATTCGCCAAGGAAAGAAAGAACAGTTGGAATTGCGAAAGACAAGACGGAATGTGGGCAATGTAAAGTGGAACGTTGAAGGAAACGAATAAATCCACTTGAATAAGATGTGTTTCTCGATAGTTCCTTCACAGAAGTTCGCACATTTGTGACACCCCTCATTCTGTCTCTTTATAACAAACATATTATGAACTATACAATAATTTTGTTTTGGTCCTAATTGCAATTATTTTTAGGAATCCAAAATTTAAAATTAATAAGAACAAGTTATTTAATCAAAGAAACGTGAATCGTAAACTTATCATTATTTTGATAAATTCAGTAAAAACCAGGATTCTATGCATTTGAGTTCAGAATGATATTAATTACGTAAAAGTTAAATAAAAAAATAACCTTCTCTTGGAAGGTTATTGCACCAGCAAATAGAAAATTTATGCAATAGAAATTATTAAATATTCTTGTTCAAAAATGTTAAACTATAAATAAGATTATTAGTTCTTACCCACTTACAGTAAAAACATTAATTTGTATAACTATGCCTATTTACAAAGTGGAAAAATGAATTCAATGAGGGTGTATTTCAAGCAGTACTTAAATAAAAATTGTAGGTACATCTTGAGTCAACGGAAGCTCCTTTCCTTCTTATTCATTGAGATGGAAAGCATCTTCCCGCTCTTCCATTAAGGTCATTCAGGACGCGCACTGATATACGACATCGCACTATCTCCAACTTTTCTCTGCAATTACCATTCGAAATTATTCCTTTTTTCTCTTAATCTGTTACCATGGAAAAATGACCACGAAGAAGCCTGACCTAGTATCGGAGAGCGTTTTAATTACAAGAATGAGCTCATGCAGTAGCTGTTTATAACTTTCTTACTCAAGGAGAGTTTACGAAATGAACGAAGGGACTTTGGGTGGAAACTATATCAAAACGCCATGCTCGAATTTTAAGCTGAACACTTAAAGAACTCCTCTTATATTCTGAAAGGTATAATGTCTTTAATTATCTTGGGTTCCATATTTAATTTCGGATTACGCATGAATATTAGAAAGATGTAAAAATTCGTTTCGAACTCTGCAATCTATATTTTTGTTCTGATAGATATATTGAACTGATAGGCTGTATTAATTCATATAAGCTATGAAGCACAGTACGGTTTTATAGCATTTTCATATTTATTTAGAAATTCATTCAAATAAAGGTGAATTTTGAAGAGTTCTTCTGCAAGTAAAGCATATCAAGACTCATGGAACTGAACTGATGGGAACGCAATACAAAAATGTAAAAGAAAACCATTAAAAGAAAAAATAACGTATTTAGTAATTAAGTGGGGTCAATCTGCTTTAGGGGACAACCGGGGTATGAAAATTCGATGCACACATATGCGTCCACTTACGATATTGCAGTTGAATAATCTTAAGGCATAAACAGAATGTAATAGAATAAAAAATGGTGAAGAATGTCGAGTAGGATAGAATCCAAGCCATTGGTTAGGGGAATCGTTGAGGGAAGATATATTTGAGGAGAACATGAAAGGGAGTTACGCATAACAAATAAATTTTTTATAGGCGCAATTAAAGAAACGAATTAGATGTTTTATGAGAAAGTAAATCATTTAGTGAATGTTGTAACGCACTTTTTCCTAATCATAGAAACATTATATTATGTAGAGGATAAATAATACATACACTTCACCATAGAGTTACCCTCATCGTAGTCTTGAATACCATAATATAAATTACAGATAACAGTTAGTGTCCAATTAAGAACGCAGGAATGCATATCTTCGCAAACTCGTATACGGAGCTTTAAAAATCTCTTAAGCTTACGGAGAGAATGATATCGTGCGATGGGAATTAGCAGCGTCTGTAGCAACAGCGAGATTAAGAGAAAAAAGGAAAGCGTCTCAGTCCGAAAAAACAGAAAGAGACGTGAGGGGTGGGGGAGGGTGGAGGGGGAGGATGGGTGGTAGGGGGGGAAGAAGAGGGGAAAGGCTTGATAACTGAAATTTGATTCATGAATTCCGAAAATGGCGTCCACCCGCGTCAGAGGCGCTCAGGTAGTTATGAGAAATTGAAAAGGAAAAGCTGACTTAATGAGAAAAAAATAATGAAAAAGAAGGTGGATATAAGTGGGAAGCGAGAGGAATGGGAAATGAAGGAAAAAGGGGACACATGAGTGGGGACATCTTATTGTGCTCTATTTTTGTGCGTCGAGAGAAAAGGTGCTCAACTTGTTCAGTTTATTTATCGCTCACGAAAAATGATCCACTTTTTCTCTATCAATTTAAGGTCCCTGCTTTAAGGAGCAAACGGAAATTTGTATTTATTTGCTTTTAACTCAGTTTTATGAAAGGTGTTGATAACATAAAAAATCTAATGAATTAATTAGCGGCAAAAATCTTCCAAATATCAGAGGGAATGCTTTTGACACGATCAATCAAAGTTTTTTGAAAAAAAGAATCAAATTAGATAATAGAATAGATTAATAAAAATCCTTGATTGCAACTTCTTTAGAAATTAAACTTAGCTTAGGTGTTCTTAGTATTGTACGATTGGCCACTTAAATATAATACCTATTAAAACTAAACAAATTTAAAAAAGATGAAGCGATTTAATTTAATTTCAGTGATCAATTTAAGAATAAATTATAAACTAAAACGAACTTAACTTACTGCTTTGATTATACCGAATCGAGGAGTAAGTAAATCGAGTTCTTTTGTGAAAGTGTTTGTTAATGCACTAGCGTTCCAACCTCGCACATCGTGAAAGGGAACTTTGCATGCGCTGGCAAAAACGTCGCATCTAATTACTTATGAATGAATTTGCATAGTTAAAGTAAAACGCTTAACTTTTGTTTGGCTTCCTATGGCGTAAGATTAGATCTGAAGTAGAGACTTGAAATGGGCCCTAATGGGCGAATTCTGCATGCTGATTGAGAAGAAGGGAGAGGCCTGTATTCTGTCACACCAAATGAGTTTTTGTATATTTCAGAGCGGTGAGTAGGCATTTGAGAGGATTGAAATAAACGGAAGGGAAATTGTGCAAAGAAAGAGCTCTGGAATAAAAAAAGTTTGGAGAAAGGAATGATTAAAAAACAGATTCGAAAGGGAGGAAAATGGTGTGAACAGAGAATGAAAGGATAGCTGTCGAGGAATAGAATTGTAAATTATAATGAAGGTCTTGAAAGAAACGTAAAAATAAAATCTATTTCAATAGTTCTGCTACTAGATTCTGGGTGAAGGAAGGAATAGGTTTTAGTAATGGAAATAATGTAGAAAAGAACAAAGGAGATATAGGGAACGTGATGAGAGACTGGTTTTGCCATAAAAGGAATAAAAAACTATGCGTCGCGTTTGAGATTCGAAGTCTCGTATTACACTAAGTGGATGATAAATATAGTATGTTATGAATGGTAGAGGACGGGTATGAAGAAAAACAAAAGTTAATGGATAACAACTGCTTCTAGCAAAAAGTGAGGAGTGCTCTTGACTTTATAAGGGTAAATGAGACTTCAAGTCCCTTTAAATAAAAAGGGAATACAGAGAAAGTTATGTAAGCAGAGGGGTTAAGTTGAGAGTGATTTAAAAAGATTGTTACATTTAGAAGACTGAATAAGATAATTCAAAGCATTATCAGCGTTAAAGAAAAAACCTAGTCTAACAAGGGGACCTTTAGGACTGCGGCACGGGATATAGGATAAGACCGGTATGGATGTGTAGCTTAGATATTACTTATAACAACCTGAAAATACTAGGGGCCAACGCTCCCTCGTTTCTTTGTCATTAATGTTTAAAAATCGTCAATTCTAGCCGCTTCCAATATAAGCCCCGCGGCGACTGCTTATCAACAATACTTTACGTGGTTCAAACCCGGTATATACTTTTCGTTTTTTTTCTTCTATCACTTTCTTTTTTTGGAAAACATTTAATCAATTTAAATGCCGTCTTACTATTTTATTTTTCATAGCTCAATAAATACGATGAAATTCATTGATAAGTAAACTAAATAATATATTAAACTTTTTAAATTATCGGAATATTACGAATGAGCGTTCGTAAGGCCAAAAATATTTTCTGGAAATCTGCAAAGTAAGAGAAAATCGTCAAAATGAGAAGGGAATCGAACCCAGGAACGCGTTCACCAAAACCTTTTCATCTCTTTGGGATTCTAAAAGCAGAAAGAACACGTATAATATAAGAAGACATGAGATGACAAAGAGGAATTGGAAAAGGATTACAGAGAAGAAGAAAAACAGGAGTGATAGTAAGATTCAGGGGAATTCGAGATGAATCTCACGAATAGAGCGGCTCAAAAAGAATTGAAAAGGGAAGGACGCGCAGAAATGGAAGCAGATGGAAGAAGATGATAAAACAAACCGATGAATCAAATGCGAGAAGAAGTTGGTCGGAGAGAAAGTTTCCTGCAAACAAGATAAAAAGAAAGGGGTCCGGAGACGGCGTTGGGGTGAAGGAGTGCAGAAGTAAACAGATGAGTATGAATTAAAAAACCTTGGGAGTGTTTGGAAAGCTTTTGACCAAGAACGCAACGGAGGGGATTCCTTTCACTTACTTGATCGTCGTTTATGAAACATGTGAGTCTGAAATACATTGAAACTTCTGCTTTGGATACATTCTTCAAACAAGGGATCTTCCGCGAACTTTCTGGCAATATATTTTTCGAGACACCTTTTTCTCAACTTCATTAGAAATGAATCTTATGAATTCGGGAGACAGGGAGAAATTTTACGCCTAATCGTCTTTGAAATGTTTGCGAAAGGATTTAATTAACTTTTCGCGAGAATTGTTTGAGATGATTCGGCAAAATACAGACTTAAATCAATTAAGAAATTATACAGGAGTAAAATTTGACGCTACTACGACTTTCAACATTCTATTCACGAACTAAACAAAATAAATTAAAACTCACATTAATTTACACGAGAAAAATATTTAGAGGCACTCAGACACAACTGTCCTTCACAATGGTACGGAGGTACAATGTAGATTCAGAAATAATAACTCAAATTTCATCGATCGCAAATCATATTAATTCGGAGAAATACATTATAAATATCGAATAACAAATTAAAATATTAGACTTTGGGTCCCGATCATCTGACCGACGATCATTTGCCCGACGCTCAACTGACCGACCGACTGCTCGCCCTACAACTCACTTTACCGTCCTATCTATACCTATCAATATGTCCTATATATATAGGACGAGTGTCAAGTTACATGTATGGCTCAATACATCCCTTTCTCAATTCGTAGACAATGACAAGATTTCCATGGATGGAGAGCAAGCAAGGAATCATAGCAGAACCCACATGAAAATGACAATACTACAGAATTACTGAAAAACAATCAAAACCGCAAAGAGGATCACATTATTCGTTGAAAACAGCTGGTGAACAGGAAAAATTCAACACAAATGGTAGGATGCATATATATTAATTATTTATGTATGTACTTTTATAAAATAGGAACATAAAAATTATGAATTACATAATAAGAAATAAATGTAAAATATAGTAAAAGAACATTGGACTAGTCTCGCAGAAATTTAGAGATAAAAAATAATCTTCGTTCATTATCAAAAACCTCTCAGATATACACTTACGGGACAGTTTCAGTATGGTTGTAAGCTTAATAACATCCATACTCTGAGAGGAAAATTTCCTACTCAGCAGGGATTTGAACCCGCGACCTAATCGTTCGAAGCTTAATATGCTAACCACTCTGCCAACGAATGCGATGAATGTCGCGTATAATATATAGTATTATGTATAATTAATAAGAATTATGAACCCTTTCTCATCTTTCTGTATCTATTTATCTTCAGATATCAATTTGCACAATTATTTACGTGGGGAAAAAAGTATGTAACTCTTTTTAATAATAGGCATTCACTAATATCCATAACTTGAGATGAAAATTTTCTCCTCAGCTGGGACTTGAACCTGGACCTTAGAAATAGGAAGACATCTAACTAACCACTCCACCACCAAAGCCAGCACTTAGGATATCACCATACCTTTTTATTCTCAAATTAGTCCTGATCAAAGCCATTGAGTAACTACAAATGTGAAAAATAATGTCATGACTGGGAAACTACTTGCTAGTAAGCTAACCACTTCATCACCATGCCATGTCAATACCACTTATGATTAAGGATGATATCTTCTGAGTTCTCATCATGTCACTATTTTTCACTTCTGGTTAGTCTATGTGATGAAGTCACAAAAACATATAATTCTGGAAAGATTTGATATCCAAATGTATACTGAGATGAATTGGCTAAAAAATCACAAAAATCTGGTCACATACTTCACTACAAAATATGAGAGAAAATTGCAGAGAATGTACAATTCAGGACAATGAAGAGAGGTAACAGAAAGATGTAAAATATCTGAAATCATGAATTTGGAGACACATAAAGAGGGAATGAAAATAATGTTAATCTCTTATTAAACAGGAAACAAAATTTTGCTATCAATATAAGCAAATATTGCACATGAAGAGCAGCATAAATAAGTTTTTAAAAATTATACACAGCATTTATAGCATATAGGAGAAAGCTACTAAAAAAACGGTTCAATACAAAAATCTAAGTATAAGTCTCATCATCTTGCTCTCTCAAATGTCATCTAAAATTATGATAACAATTCTCTGAAAGATTGGATTGATGGAAGTAATCTTATTATGGTGCATTCAAAGAATGGTTCATATGGGAAGGAACATGTAATGAGTATATATTTTCCATGGAAAAAATATGACCAGCATATTAGAAATAAGAACTCTAAAAAAACTAAAATATATGAAAAATGTAGTCTAAATGAGGATAAAATGATAATCATGTAAATTCATTTGAGAAAAATTACTTATGAAGTATAAATGCAGACAGAACTAAATAAAGAATAAAAGACACTTGGTCTGCTGTATTCAAAGAAAATATACTATATTTTGGAGAACATAACAGGGTTAAAATTAGTTAAAAGAGTGGGTGATAGTATAAACTATGTATATTTCTAAAAAACAAGAAATGTAATTTAAAAGAACATAATCAACATCATCACAATAATGATGAAGTAGGTGCAGGTGGGAATAATAGCCCAATAATGTTATTTATAAGGACAACTTTTTGAAATTTTGGACATAAAATCATCATAAATTCTAAATAAATGATTTTAATTGGAATACTGCTCATACTTTGTTGATAATTAATTTAATTTTTAGATGTAAAGTGGATATTATATTTTTTATTTTATTTATTGTACCATTTACTATATAAAATCTGACGGTATTTTAATTTCCTAAATGTAAATAAATTAATACAGCAAAGATTCGGAGGATACTTAATTAAACAATGATTATCAGTGATTTTTAAAATTTACACGACACAATGATCGAAAGATGGTACGATAAAAATATCTTAGTTTTATTTCTTCCCTTTTTATGTAATTCACTCCACACTTTTCAAATCTTAAAGCGGAGTAAATCCTCCAGCGAAAGATTCTTTCGGATCTATTACTTTTGAGAAAATAATTGTAAAAATGTTTCTTTATATACTCAGATTTTTCAAACGAGTTTGAATTTTGAACGAATTAAAAGGTGTAAATTAGGTAAGAACTAAAATTGAAACTATTGAATTGGGTTATTAAATTGTTGCTTCTTCGAGTAGATAAGGAAGTGAAATTTCTGGACAAAAGTAGCTACAGGAAACATTTAAATGAGTTCAGTGATAGTTACGCTGATATATTTCAGAATTTATCCCGAAATAATACCATTTCTTTAGGTGGTAAGTCTAACTTTATAAAGAGAAGTCTAACTTCTTTCCCTTTTTAGGGCAATTCTACCTTAATTGTTAACCGTAAGATGTAATTAATTTTTTCCCTCCACTTTTTACCTGTATTTTGCTTTCAAATTTAAGAAGATCGGCAAAGGTGCACTAATAGGGAATATATAGGTGAATATTTATGTACTATATGTACAATAAATAATGAAAAACCAAATAATTATACAGTTTGGAGGAATTATACAGGTTTTAGGAACAGTCATATCTTTATTAATTTTTTATCAATGCGGAAAACACAGAGATAATCTATCGATTTATGTCAGAGTTGATAACATTTCTTTAAAAATATCTTTTGATGGAATTTAATTCTTTAATCAATAATAATTGGATTAAGAGATTATAATTTTATAGCGATCGATCGAAGGTTCGAGTTCTTTTCATCAAATGGCTTTAAATTAATCAATTGTTATCTACATCCGCATTATCGAAGGAATTTCATTAATGGTAAATGAAACTAAACGAACTCTGTACAATTCACGAAATTCCTAATTCATTTTTTCCACCAGAAAATATTAGGAATTACAGGAGAATTACTAATAACTGTATAATGTTTATCCTTTATCTTCATTCAAATAAGTCTTTGGAACTTAAATCATAAAATTATCAATTTTTTTAATAGAATTGAAAAATTAATAATTATTGGCAATCATATAAATAATATCAATTAATATTCAAATCACTTTCAATTCTAAAATCAATACCGATTATTTTTTATGATACATATTTAATTAATCTTTTGAAACTCACATAGAATTCCAGAAGATTAATAAAGTAAAAGTGTGAACTATTCTCGATGTTAAAATGTAAAAGATGAAAATGAAATTTCCTCGCATTCAAATGGAAAAGAAGCATTAATCAGTGAACGAAAATCCGGACTGCTTATGTTTATTTTCAGAAACGCCATGGGAGTGATTCGATTCGTATTCCTCCAGTGGCAGATCGCTGATTGAAATTACGCCTTCTTAAATAGCACCGTAGACATGAACGGCATTTTGAATTCCACGCATCCTTCAGAATGGATCTAATCAGCCGAGGATCGTCAGAAACAACAATAACACTCGGCAACAACGCGCCATCTCTCCCTTGTGGTCACGTAACCATAAGACGAGGCCTCCAAAACTAATTCTCTTCTCCATTGTGATGCATTACGAACTGATTCCTTTCCCAATCGTGGGCACCCTTGTCTTCTAATCTCCCGAAGCAACTGGAATGCAAAGAGAAGAGCACCTTGTCTACCGAGAAAAAGCCACTTTGTTTTTGGTGATAGAAAACCTGGAATGGCTCCAAATCGATCGGTTGGCAATCAAAGAGTTTTTCCTTCCAACCCCTTCGTATTAAAAAAAATGAGCCCGGAAACTAATAGCTGGGTAGCGCTTCTCGAACTTCATTTTCTTCTTCCTTTTCGGAAATCCCAATTCTATCTTCTCGGAAGTTCATGGCGCTCCCCCTGGAGTCCACTGCGAAAGACTACTTATCACTAGACTCAGAAAAGCTGTGCACGAGAGACATCTGGCATAATGACAGGGAAAATAGGGTGAAAAAAGAAGATTGCTAATCCTTTTCCGACGGGATAACCAGTTCTATTTTAACCGGTTGTTTTTCGAAGCGTTTTCAAGAGATTATTTGAGACTCTCTGAGCATATGTTATTTAAAAGGGGTATATTTTTTGGTGATTTGTTGGTTTTCGGATGTTCCACAGGGAAGATTTTTTATTTCAGAATGGCTTCCATAGGATTAGGAGATCGAAAGAGTAATGAACTGCTTATTTGATAATCTTCACGATTTATCTCCTACGAAATAATTCTGTTATGTTTTAACTAATTTATAGGGCGTTCTGCATTGTGATGTAATATTCTGGGTTAATATTAAAATTACAAAACCATTGTTTTCTTGGGAGTTTTAAAATTTTTTCAAAGTTAAGTTAGCGCGAATAATGAAGTTTCATTTGAAAAGTCTTTCCAACATTGTGAAGGTCAATTTTATTGTTAATTTAATCCTCAACAAAACGTAGCTAAGTTTCTTATTTAACATCTCTTTGAAAAAAATTGTCTGATTTCCTATTCATCCGAGTTTAATAATTTTTTTCTTCATTTATTTTCTTGATTAGCTAGGAAGATTGATGGAAATCATCTACAATTAATGACCTGATTAAAATAATTCAGGTTAACTCATTTCATTAGAGAAAAACAAGAAACAAAATAAACTAAATGCATAGATAATAAGAAAAAATAAATGGTGTTACGAATTTAAATCAATTTTGTGTGCACATAGATTAAGAATAATGATTGATTCGAAGTTACTATAAGCTCAACTGGATATAATTTATGGAACAATTATAATATTCTTCAATCTTTCTTAGAATTATTAACCTAAATTGTATTTAAGATATGATGTATTATTATTTATGTATTCCTATTTAACAGAGATTCATAGAGATATTTTCTTGTCCGTTCATAATTTAAAAAGCCCAATGGATGAAAATGAAGACTGAAAATGGAATTGAAAGAGAGAGTTATCTCACTTTGTCACGTTGGACATCCTAAAATTGGCGTTTTCCGTTAGGAATAAAGTCGTGCGAATTCCAACGCGTTGCTTTCGGTTAGCAGTAGATTTTATGGCGTAAAACTTCTTCCTCAATGTTTTGCAGACATTTCGGATGTTTCCAGCACCTGGCTCCAGCAATCGCTGTTGGAATGGTCGACTCAGTTGTTCCCAACCGAGCCTGTTTGCAGTTGTCCTATTTTGCAGACTATTCGTTTTAACGAGAGTTTTATGCAAACTTTGATGATGAATTGGTATAAAGGAAAAGTGCATTAAACTCCTATAATATTAACATTCGAGTAAAAATGGAGTAATCGACTAACAACTGTTATCGTTAAATTTGAACGAAATTCAAAGAATAAAGTGATAATTTTGGATCAAATAGTTTGTTTTGTTAAGACAAAATTCTTGGAGGATTTACACCAAATATATATATATATATATAATTATATGTATATGTGTATATAACAAGCATTATTTTCTTTTTATTGTAATTATTTACTGAAAAGTCGTTCCAAAAGAATAGAATTTGCAATACACGGCCAATAATAGTCCATCCAAAAGAAATACCCGAATTCCGTCCATGCATTGTCTTGGACAGCAACCATTCAGAAATTAAATCCAAACTGTTGCGAAGGTAGTTTCGCTCAAAAAGTAGATACGAGGCTTTTAATTCTTCCCTTTTTTCACCAATTCCGGTAGAATCCGAATCCTGATCGGAAAGCGTTCCTCCGTCCAACCCTTGATTGCGTTTAGGGCGTTCTTTTACTCTTCGTCAACATGCGAAAGCAATTTATGTGCACGAAAAAATGAAGGCGACCTTTTTAAGGTGAAAATGATGTTTACCCCTCTGAGTCTCCTCAGGGAATCCCGTGAAAAATTCCCATTTTCTTGCCGAAGGGGGTCAAAAAAAGAATTCCTCTTGTCACTGAGAGAAACACTTCTCCCCGCTGTCCGAAGAATATCTCGGAATACGTTCAGCGAATTAATACGCCGATTTTCGCGATCCCATAAAAGGTGAGTTTTGAGGGGCTCAAATTGTAAGCGATATACTGGATTTTCTCTCGCTCACTTTTCAGGATGCCCGAAGATTTAATTTTATATTACGAAACCGGTCGCGAATATACCATTTTTTCTGTGGAAATTTACAAAGTTGTTTTTATCGACTTTATAATGTGACGCGGATCTTTATGAAATTAGAAATTAGGTCCCTTTTAAAATAGAAACGAAGGAATATCAAAAGATATGCTAGTTTCTTGTTCTTTAAAATTAATCTATTTTTTTAAATATAGGAATGAATTTCTATCGATGTAACATCTCAGAATAGCTGTTATTGAATCTACTTTGTCGATTTTTGAATTATTTTTCATTTTGTTTCGAACTATCCTAAATACGACATATCGTTAGAAATCGATTTCCTTATTTTACCAAAGATAAATTGTCATCGAATGCCAAATTGCATGATTTGAACAACTCCTCTATTAAAAAAGTTGTTCCGAGATGACCATCGATTTTATTATTCCACTACGAGTTTCATCGAATAATTTTCTCGGAGCAGTCAACTTCGTCAATTTAAGCTTTCCATTTTGGATTATTCAGTTTTCATAATGATTTCTAAGCTTGTGTGAGAATCCGGTGGCTTCATCGAATATTATTCTTCCAAAGCGTCATCTCTATTGAGATAAAACTCTTTTTAATCTGAAGGTAGCAGTTGGGAAACACCTTTATTGTTCGCAGCTCAGCCATAAACGTACTCCGTTGCGCAAAGACTCCAATTTTAACCAAGAGCATCGATTGTGGAAGCTACGTTCATAAAAATCTTTCCATTCATAAACGCCTCTATTTATCGCTTCGGGAAATGTGGTTGTGTTGCCTTTTTCCTTTCATGAACTCTCGTTAAACGCATCGGTCTATCCACACGACGTAAATATCCGAAGACTATCCCGTCTGCCCCTTGCGGTATTTTAAGGCTGTCTGAATGTTGTCTCCCCAAAAGCAGGCATATCATTGAGTTCGCACTCTAATGAAATCATTCTTATTTAATTTTTTCTTATTGATATACCTCAATTACTCTTATTCTCGTATATATTATTATTTACATTCATTATGCTACAATGAATTTAAAATGTTTTGTCTTTACAGGCCTACACATTTTATGATGAATCTAATTTTCGATAGAGTGAATTTTTAGAAATATACCTTATTAATAATAGAGGAAATGATTTATAATTCACGTGAAAATGCGTGTCATAGGTAATAATAATTTATTCTACTTTCCGTTGTTTTGTATTCCAACACCATCTTTCTCTGTTTAACACAAATGATTTGAATGTAAATCACCTAAATATCGATATAAAATATATATTTTTATCATATACATGTTCATATAAGGATATAGAACTGAATAATATGTATAATTTAAATTTCCATTCTGAGATATTATTAAAACTAAGATGATCTTTAATATTCTGTTCCAAACTTTAAGAAATCGCATTTTCTACAATTGCGTACACCGTGATAGAAAATTATACTTTGCAACGGAGCATATGAATTAATAGCTATTATATCAATTAGAACTGATATTATTATATCTGAGAGATCTTTTCTTATTCGTCCCATTATAACTGTAGTTGCCTTAGCCTTTCTCCAAGACCTTCTCTTCCACTCCATTTCATGGCTCTTATCTGCCAACCCTTCTTCACTTTCCCAACTTACGCTATTATCTTTTCGTTAACCTTTTCCTCATCTCTACGCGTTTAATCTCACTTCCCAACCGATTTCTTTTTCATTTCTCCACTGAATTTCATTTCAACTTTCCTCTTCTGATCTTCGTTTATTTTCGCACCTCTTCCACTTGAGCAATCGCATTGAGGTCACTCAGCCACTCGAGGAAAGAATACTAGGGAAAGTGTATTTTAAGTAATGCAAGATGCCGCATACAAAGGAACGCGAATTTGAAATGAATGCCATGGAAATGTATACTTTAAATTGGAAAATAAGAGTAAAATCAAATTGACATTATTTAATCTACTTTTATTGCTTTTCATTCAATTCTTAAACGTTTGAGTTGACATATTCAGTGTACAAATACTCATGTTCAGCTTTTTTTAAGTCAATACGATTATAACTAGTCGTAACTTGTGATGTTTTTCCATTGATTTCGGAACGTATTACTTACATAACTCGGTTAATACAATATAATTGTCCATAGAGAAGATTATTTATATAAATTCTCCCCAAATTACTTTTCTTTACTTAGCTTTATACATATTACCAATTGGAATTTGCTTGGTGTTGTGTTAAAGTAAAACAATCGAAGAACTGTGATACTACAATTTTATTCACAATTACGCTCGACAAATAAATATGAAATAAAACTTAAAGTTTAAACTAAAATATTAAATCAGCTTCTATTTCAGCTACTATAAACATATATTCTAAATCTATTTAAAATCAAGAAATATGGCAGAGATAATTTACTTTTGATTTTGAACCTAACGGCATTCACGAAATGAGGCAAAAAAGAAATATTAGTAAAATATTAAAGATGTTTTATGAAAACGATAGTCTATAATGTGATAAGCTTTTCTTCAATCACGACTGAGATTCAATCCTAAAATCAATAAAAATATTACATTTTAACCGTATATGTATGCATAAGAATTTCGTTAAAAATTTGATGACATTTTTGATTTTAATTTATTATTATTATATAATACGATATTGCTACTTTATAGCTCTTTGCTGATCACATAATCTAGCCATAAAGTTATTTAAAACACTTAAAAGTCAGATACTTCACATCCTTAGGTTTATTATCTAGAATTTAGAATATGAAGATAAAAATCCCGAATCTGCTTTTAATCCCCGCGAGTGAATCAAAACGTTCGTTAATTCCTCAGAAATACATGAGAATGACGGGAATTCTATAAGCACGCATACATTTAATTCGATTTTATGTTCGTGGGTGTTTTCCTTGGCTATTCTTTACACCTTTCCCACTATTTCAGGCCCATTTCTCTTTAGTACACCAAATTCTACTCATCCCATTACGATCTCTCCTTTCTCTTGCCATTAACTCCCTCTCCATTTTCCATTCAGATTAGCCCTTTCCCATACGGATTACTCCGAAATACTTTCGCGTTTTCACCTTTTGCGTTTCACGATGCGTTAACGCTCGTTTGCCATCGGATGATCGATGGCGCTGATTTTTCGGTAATATCATTCCGCTGAACGGGATTTCGCGAAGGCGGGGTTCTCCTGTGAAGTGCTGCTCGTGATAAGAACTGCAACTCGGTCGTTAAAATCCCTAAACGCTTATGTAATTGTTATTTTACGAACTCCTCGGCAATTTGTCGGATTCAGGAAGCATTTAGATGAGGATGTATTTAGCTAAATCAAACAGGAATACATTTATTCTTCTTTAGGAAATTCATAATCCTTCTGACTTTGATTTTGTATCTAGTTTTTCAAAAAGATTATACTGTACATTCCGAATGTGAGATTTGAAAGACTTTCGAATATTTTTTAGCACTAACAAGTGGTAGTGCAATCCGACCAAAATACATGGGTGAATACATCCATTAACAGAAATACATCATTTTTCGTGTATTAGAAATGTTATAGAAAAACTTACGATCATGAGCAGCAGTAGTTTGGCTTAGATTAATTTGAGAATAGGTACTAAAATAAGGTAAATAATAATCTAAACTTCGCATTTATTTATCACGAAAATTAACGTCCACATTCATAATTCACATTAATAATTAATAGCTTCTCTCAGTATGATTACAGTCATATTTTCAAGTAGACGTAACCGTAAAACGTAGATGATCAAAAACTAATTAGGTTATGTGATTAATTTAAAGTTGTAGAAAACATAGAAATCAGTTTCCGCTTCTGATGCTGGAGATAAAATCCCGGAGGGTTTGCGACGTAATCTAGTGAAGTAGAGCTCGAAACCTTAATACGAGGAGCTTATTGATAATTTCCAAAGAAACCCAGGAGTGGAATTCTTACGCTTACAGATGCCGAGTTCCTTTGATTTTCCGGCGAATGCAGCGCTCATTGTGCGGAGATTTCCTCAATCACTTCGAAACAAACGAAAAGGAGTTTGAAAACAACCGCCGCAATAAAAATCGCGCCTTTTTACTCTCGTGAAGGGCGTTTGGGCGTAAAATGCACGACGGCTCGCAAAATCACTTCTCAGAGGAATGCGGAAACTTCGGAAGACGCAAAACAGAAAAAGCGACAATCCAAGCGTGTGTTTTAAGCAATACTAAGTTCTCCGCACCCGATCCTACGTAGTTTCGGCAAAAAGGAAAAATCTTGTCTCTACCGCAACTAATCGAAACGTGCCGAAGGAAAATGTTCCGAATCCGCTTTTAGCGAAAGAACAAAAAGACGAATACTTCCTTAAATGCGGAGACACGGACAAAAAGCCCACGCCTTTTCCGAGAAAGGAGAAAAATAAAAAAGTTCTCGCTCCAAAAGTTCTCTTTTACCGCACTTTCTATGCAAGGAGGAATCTCATCCACTCCAGCAAAGGAAATCCTCAAACAATTCGATAGAAATGGCGCCGTTGAAAAAAAGAGAGGAAAGGTGTGTGTATAGGCGTCGATGGCAGCGCCGTAAAAGCGCGTGCGGCAGAAAAGAGAGACTGCGGCGAATAAAAATAACGAGCTCCCGAACATAACGGGCAAACGAAATCAAACAAACGCGAAACGGGTAAAGAACACAAAAGCTGTCATTACGAGTGTATCTACGACACGACGACTGCAACAAATGTTTCTCGTGCACAATCTCTTCGAAGGTGTGAGCACGATATTAACGCTTGGGTTACAATTGCACATATGGGTCGAGGTGCTTTTCATTCCTTTACTAAAAGGGAGAACGGAAAATCATGCGAAAGGAGGATTATGTAAGAAGGAAAACAGATAATGTGTAATGAGAGAGATTGTACGAGAGTAAGTACAATGAGAAATATATAAAAAAGGATAATAAGGATAAAAGGAAAAGTAGAAAAAATATATTATTGTTATCATTTCAGATTGTACAGTCACGAGAATTGATAAAAAAGTTATAATGAGATATTCGTAAGCTTTTCAGATATTTCTAACAATCATCCCAATATTCCAAAAGGTAAATTTTCCTTATCCAGTTGTTCCATCTTTAACCTGAACTGAATTTAATTGAAATTTTATTCCTTAATTTACCTTTGTGTTATAATCTTTCGTATTAGTTTCCCTTTAATTAAATTAGAATTCTAATTAGAAAAGCTGGAATTTCGCTACTTTATATATTTCTAGTGCATTCTATTACGTTGAATGTTTGAATTTTAAGAAATTTACGGATACAAATCAAATAACTACATAAAGAAAGAAGTAAAGCAACGATGTACTCGGTTTTCTTTAATCTGTTCGCTTTCCGCGGATGACTGCGAAAGCTGTATAATAATAAGAACAGGAATTAATTTCAATCGATCTTCACATTGTAAAAATTAACTCGTTTGGAATCGTACTAGGAAAATGAGAATGAACAACAGAAAAAAATATAAATAAACTCTACGAATGGAACTCCATTAAAAACGAAGAAGGTGATGAAGAGGAAGATAAAAAACGGATTTTGGAAAAGATAGAAAATTAGAAGTCCTCGGAATGTATGAAATGAGGAGTAACAAAATTACAAAGAACTTCAGATGGGAGGGAGCGCGATAAGATTGAAGGCAATAAAGGGCATAGGTCATTCCGTTGATCTAGACTATTTGTATGCGCAACTGCGTTTTCGATTGTTTTCCGGAATGGCGGAAAAGAGAGACGGGGTAAAAATGATGCGATCCAAACAAAAAGAAAGATAAAGATGGAAAGTAGGTGAGCGTTGTGAATGTTTGTGAGAATGGATTTCAAAGATCAAAAGCAGGCCCTCGAGAAACGCCTCGTGCAGATGAGAAATTCTTCTAAGACGGCTGTTGCATCTGGGGGGCAGTTGGGGGCGTGAAGGGGCTTCCAGATGAGGTAACGACCACTCGACACATCCGATTGCGGAGAAAAGAAAACTTTTGCCACGAATTATACGTGAACGTAAAAACGACGCATTTTATAAAATTCTCCAGTTTTTTTACCTTTTATGAGAAGGGAATGAAAAGGTCACTTTCTGTCCTCGCTTTTTACCGTGTTTATTTAATCTCGTGGTCCAGGAAAACGGACTTTCGTTAAGTGGAGCGAAACACGTCCGGAAAAGGAGTTTTCTTTTGACATTTCCGATTCGAAGATGTGTACACACACTCTGCTGCAATCTTCTATTCACGAAGTATTTGTAAGGAAGAATTTTGCAAACGCGAGGAGTGTCATTCGGACGAAGTTCTTTCAAAAATTTGCGATGGAATGACGTCGTCGCAATTAGACCAAAGCCAAAGAAATCGGAGAATCCAGTGGAAGGCAGACCGCAATTCAATCCTCGGAGAGTATTTATTTTATGCGGACTGTACCACCTCACAAACATCTTTCATAGAGTTCCCACCTTGCTTCAGGAGAAACATCAGTTATTCATCTCCGGACACCATTTACGCAAACGTTTACAGTTTGCGTTTCGATGGTAGAAAATTTGTGATCAGTAATGATTTCACAGTACTAGACAATTTCTCGTTCTTTTCAAGTTAAAGTCAAGACTTATTTTTTGAATCGTTAAAGTGGAAATCTAGCTTCACCTAAATATAATTTTAAATTAAATGCATGATCTTTTAATTTCTTTCAAGTTTTAAAGAGATGAGGAAATTAATTTTTCAAAAAACTACTTGAAAATAACGGATTTTTTTTATTTTTAGTTTAATAATATATTGATTATGGGAAATGTATAATTAATCGAAAACCCGTAGAAATAAAGCTAGTATGTATACAATGAATAACTGCTCGATGAAATACTAAAAGCAATGTTTATCGATGATTTTTGGATAACAATTAGTTAATAATATGCAGACTAATGTTAAGTAAAACAACCACCGTCGCATTTAACAACAATAATACGCTCTGTCGCAACTCTAGAATCAATCTCGACTCGTGCTTAGAGCTCTTTCGTGGAACCGCACAAATATTCGATGATTTATGAACAAGATCCTTCATCGACGACGTTTGATAAAGGCCAGAGTGAAAGTTCTTTCCCCAAATTTTTTTCCCGCATTTTTCTAACTGACGTTTTAAACCTAACCTTTCACTCGAAATTATTTTAAAGCGCTTTTTCATACGCATCTGAAGGCTTTTCCTATTTTTCGCACATTTTTTGGAGCTTCATATTGCGGTCTGTAAATTACCAAGGAGACGTTTGCAAGTCACCGAGCAATCAATTTTCGCGCAGTATTATTGCAGAAGAAAAGATTCCAAGGGGATTCTCATTCTAGAGACAAACAGGCCCTCTTTCCCTTCTGGAAGGTTATTATCTCTTTCCATAAAACATTTATACCCTTACATTTATATTAGCTCCCTCCCTTATGTATACACCGAATAAAATAGTCCCCCAATTTTTTTAATTTCCAAAAATTTCGCCTCCTTACCACCGTTCCCCATCCTTTCATCAGCGCAGCCTAAACATTTTCCCTGTTTTTTTTCCTTTCCAATTCGGAAAAATGTTTCGAGAGGCATGAATTTTTTCCTTTTCATGCAAATTTCATTTGCTGGCGGCGCGTGAAAGCAAAGGGATGAAATTAAGCAGTTCCTCAGATGGATCTTCCCCGAAGAATTCACTTTTCGCGTAATTGGACAAGTCCCAACAAGCCGTCCGTGGAAACTTCCTTTAGATTAGCGGTCTTTATAATTATGATAATCTCTCATTTGAGAAGAATACCGCGATTTCGCGATCCCACGACATCTTTCTTGATAAATATTCGAAAGAGGCGTTTCTTCCAGAATTCTCGACGGCGTTTGTTGAGGAGTAATTTTTTGCGATAACTCAAACGGTTTCTGGAGCTTCGAAGATGACAGATGACTAATAACGCTTTTCCCTGCCTTCCCGTATCACCGTGGGTGGAATAGAGAAAGAGTAAAATATAAAAAAGGTAAATAGTCTTATGAAATAATGAATGATAACATCGTTTACATCTTGAAAATCAACGTAAATTGAAGTTAGTATGGAAAATCTTTTAACTTGAAATGAGTTTACTCTAAGAGGAAAAATTTAATATAAGTTTTAGTTATGTAAAATATTCGATCGAAAAACTGTTTTGTTCTTTAAGTTATGTTCATTAATCAATTAATTTCATTAATCATTGAGCTATAAATGTTTTTGCACTATAGAATACTCAAATATTCCTTATGGTTTACAAAAATAATAATGTTATATTTTCTTGAGAATATTAATTTAAAGAGTGAAGATTATTATTTTTTAACTTTCATAGGTAAGTTTTTCAGCTTTTCCATTTTCTTTTATTTAATATCACAAGAAGATTTCGAAAAAGCAATTGTCTATAGATCTATGATCAATTTGAAATTTTATCATGGCCAATATCAAGAAATAATTTCACATGAAATTTCAAGAGAATCATTTCAACTGATGTGAAGATAGGAAAAGCTTTGATACTCATTTTGCAATCTATAGCAATACGTTTTATTTTTGCTAAGTCTGTCTCACCATTATATTCTCACAGAATACTTAATAGAAACTCTTCCAATCCTATTGAGTTCTCCTTTTGATTTAAACTTGTATACATTAATAAATCAAGTAATACAGTAAACATTTCTAGAAGAGTTATAATAAAAGTACCATATAATTGGCAGTATAATAACAGAATAATTTCTTAGCAAGCTTCAAAGAGTATGAAAGTTAAAATTCATTACAGATCATCCAAACTGGAGCAATTACTTCTGACTAATTTGAAGTTTAATTATGTTCCAAGAGGGTCAATACGTATTTTCATAGTGGGCGAAGGGACGACAAAGATATTAACAAATTAGAAAAAAGGGAGAATTGCGAATCTTCACGTACCAACTCTTTTGGTCTCTTATCAACAGTTATTTTTTCTTTATTCACGTGGAAGTCTTTTATATTTTGACATCCTCAGTTTTCCTTCTTCTCTCCCAAGGGAGCCCACAGAAGAGTACTCTCATAAGGCGATCTCTTTTTTCCTCGAAATATTCAGCTCTGAATATGGCACCGTCTGCATCTGACGGGAGTGTTTTAACTACGTGTCGGTGGTTGCCTTTTAGCGCTGACGGCACACGAAGTCGCGGATTTAGTCGCTCTTTTTCTATGGATGCGACACAATTCGGAAGCCATCGACTCATTTTGTTCTGCAGAGCGAAGATTTGGACGTGCGAAGGAGATGTGGTAATACTTTTTCGAAGGATTCTGGAAGACGGTGAAGAACGGCTTAACTTTGGCAGGTGATAGTGGCTTAATTTTTTCTAGAGAAGTAGCGTATTACTACTCAGTTGAGAAAATTCAGGTTGACATTCTCTATCTCCTGCTCTCTTCGTTTTTCCTATGGGTGCATTTGGGAGGCTCCAACATTAGATATCAAGAAGATAGAGGCGAGAGAGTAAAAATTAAAGTTAGGTCGGTGAAGCATTGTCTATTTTCCTGAATTCAGAAATGATAAATAATCCACTGTTTACATTCAAGGTTTCATTTGGTTGCTATAAATTATGTAAAAATATGATAAAAATTACATAATGTCAGTAAAATTCAGCAATGTCCATCGTTATGAAAACTATATACTCAAAGAAATAAAAAGATGAAATAACCCCATTTTTCATTAAATTAAGCATTACTTTGAAATCATATACTAATTAAGCGATGAAGTAAATTGACGTAGATTAATGGATATTTTAATTTATTAATAATTCCGTATTTAAAATGAATGAATGAATATCAGAAAATGCAGTTAAATTGAGAAAAGTTAAATAGAGACGTAATTATTAATGAAGATACTAAAACCTACAATCTTTCCTCTCTAGATTCTAACTGCCATTAAATTTTATCTTCTTGGCTAAAGCAAGCTTTAACACGACAGATTCCATAATTATTCGCTGTTTGTCTTAAAACAACAGAAAAATCCGTGATTTCGATCAAGTGTAAGGTATAAAATTAAGGAAATAGAAAGCGATTAAAACATATATAATGAACAGCCAATTAAAAATGAAATCAGTTGCAGTTGGTTAGAGAGGATCCAAGAGCGACGCGATTAAAATTTTAACATTTTAAACTCAATTGAAAAAGCCAAGCGTCGTTATTTATTTTGGAAGGCATTCAAGTGAGTTTTCGAAACCTATTATTTGTTTTATCTCTCGTTTACATTAAATCGTCCGTGGAACGGGCTTTTCGGGCTAGAAATGGCATTTTAATTAACTGATGTAGTATGATTAATCCACCCAGTAGCCTTTTATTTAGTTTTATTTGGAAATATCGGTTACTTAGCATTAAAAAAATTTAAATGTTTACACTTGTGGATTATCCGCATCCGGAATTTTGGAGCAATCCGATTTTTGTGAATTCATTATCGTCCAACATTTCCATTACTATAATGTATTCAGAATTTTATTAGAAATGTTCTAAATCAGCTTTCGTTATTTAATAAACATGAAAGTCAATTATATCCCAAATTTAATGCATTGAATATTTGATGTCTTTCTTTTCAAGTTTGCAAGCATTACTCCAATGTAAAGTTACGTAAGCTGCCCCAGAATACGCGAGAAATCCATACTTTACACTGTGTACTACTCTGAAAGGGAATCAGAGAAATAAATGGAATCGTATTGCAAATATATAAAAATTGGTAGAGATTTTGGTGGGAATGCAAGTAAAATATCAAACCAGGAAAACGAAAAAATGCTAAATTCCAAATTTAAGAATTCATCAATTTAAAAGGGATATTCCAAAAGAACTTTTAAAATCTACTATTAACCTCATACATTACTTTTTTATAATTTGAACGACCTAATTACAATGTTAGAAGAAATTGCGACAAAAATTGGACCAAAAATATTAATTTATTGGAATAAATAACTGGCTGTCTCAGTAATTAGTAACCCAGGAATTTCAATTTCAATTTTTTGAACAAATATAGTTTGAATGAATGCGTCAACGAAAACAAATTGCTGCATTGTTAACCTCATAAATATAGTTTGCCTATAACTAAGTATCGACGAAAGGAATTTATCAAATTTACAGATAGAGACGCATAATTATGCTTTCATTAGGTAAACATATCCTGAATTAAACTCATCATTTAGAGGCACAATTGGGTACTACAATGTGTGCTCATTAAACGTAAAAATTAAAACATTACCGGTGAAAAAGCCATCATTAAATCAAAAGCATTCTTCGGATTGTGTATTAGATAATGTATTGAAGAGGATTAATGCGCTTATAATCCAGCCATCAAAGGGGAATTCATTTGCTAAATTTTAACTGTTAATAATTTGAAGCGTTAATTTATTGAATTTTGAAACACATATGAGTAAATATGTAATCAAGTTTAATTAATACGTACCGATTGATATTAAAAGAAAAATAGTTAGGTATTTTACATTCACCTAAGTCATTTGCCAATTATTATGAATTTAATTTGAACTATATCCGCGCAAACACGAGTTTTGAACTCTATCTGAATAGAAGTGCTATTATCTCCGTTTGGCATTTCATTTATTCAGAGGTAATGCTTGTATAATTTCTTATATAATCCTAAATAAGGAATTAATTAATCTGGGCTAATTACGATTCTGTTACGACGCACTACTATACTGATTTGCGGTGTTCATTTTGTTAAAATAACGGAAACAAAACAGAAGAGGCACATTTAGCCTACATTTATTCATTCAAACGACTCAAATTTATACACATTCGCAATTCGAAATAATCATTTAAGCTAACTCCAGTATCTCTGAGGGAAACAGGCATTTCTTTAAGTGTGTCACGTATCTTTTCGAACGATTGAAACAAAGGAATTTCCTGTAAAGTTTCTCGCCTTAAAAAAGGAGATAAAAACAGAGTTCATAGGGCGTGAAGAGAAACAGCACAGAATGAACGCGGTTCTTAAAACTTCGCTAACGAACTCAAAACCAAAGGGCACACACGAATCAACAGTCCTTTTGTTTTTTTCATCTGCCCGTTCGCCCATGCTGGACATGATCCCGGGACTCTCTACGTAAACTAATTTTCTCACCACAGCCCTTTCGAGGAAGATTATTATTTTTCCCAAATCGAAAATGCGGGAGCGCTACTGAGTCCAGCTTCTTTTAGAGGTGCTGATTTTTGCACGCGAGATTTTTTTTAAGTGCACTCTCGCGGGAGTATTATTTTCCCTCTATAGTGTTTGCTTTTGAAAATGCGAAGGACAGGATGGTCGCATGTCATCGGTTTGCACGAGAGCGTTCGTAATACGTTCGCATGGACGCTATGAATGATCTGATAACAAGGTTTTACATGTTTAGCCTGAAATAACTGATCCTGATGGGATTAGCTCTGGAATCAGTTTTTTTTCTAATGTGATTACTTCGCAGTCACAAATAGAAATTCCCTACGAGCGGAACGCGATTTTCAACTACTTCGTTGTTTGTCCGTCAAAGCTAAATATATTTGGGCTCCTTTCGAAATGGGTCAAAATATCCCTTGGAATTTGTTTATTCTCGTTTTTGAAATTTAGAGGTAAAAAATCTCAATCAATCGCGACTATGTATCGTATTTATCGTAATTTATCTTAATCGATCGTCATTTATATTAATTATCTCAAACAATTGCAACCTACTAAAATAGAGCAGTATGTCCTGATAGATTATTTAAGCTCAATGAAGAAATTTACTTCGGTTTAAACTGTACCATTTGAAACTAAAGCTTCATATTTTGTAATAAAATCTATATGATCCTTCATAACAAACGGATATGAGTGGCTATTCATTACAAACTTTGAATTATAAACAATGGACTATGAATTCGAAAAAAATTCAATTTTTAAATCGATACACTGTCATGGAGTTTGGAAAATAAATTTATGGATAATGAATGAGGTGACATTATAGCATAAAAGCGCTTATGTTAAATTCCTGAATATTGGCATTTGTTTAAAGGGTTTGCTATTCTTTGAAAGCTTAAAGTAGAGCAGTATAACTCAATTAAATTTATTCAATATAATAATTAAACTTAATACAAATTTTTCTATAAAAGAGATACCTCAGCGACTGAACTGAATTTTTATTTAAACGTATCAGTTATAATAAAAATTGATAAAGACATACTGGAAACCATTGTTAAAACTACAATACAAACTTATGAGGCATATATGGTATAAAAGAATAAGATAAATGTATATAAATACCTAATTGTATATAATGTCACTTTTTTGATCTTTCGTAAGAAATTTTAGGTTTCGAACATTTTCATTTAAATCCTAAAATTTGAGCGGATTTCAATCTTATTGAGAATTCACGAAAAGTGAAATGTTCTAAGGTTATTAACAGACGCAAATAGTTGTTGAAAAAGTTTCATTTTAGAAATTATCATCGCGAGCCATTAGATTAGAAGGGGGTGAACACGCAATGACAATTTGTGGATCGAAATCTTAATTGGAGAGAAGAAACTGATGCGAAAAACTTATTCGCTGAAATTCCGCGAA
The DNA here is from genome assembly GCA_020796165.1 of Pantala flavescens. Classification (NCBI taxonomy): domain Eukaryota; kingdom Metazoa; phylum Arthropoda; class Insecta; order Odonata; family Libellulidae; genus Pantala; species Pantala flavescens. Next base: position 53,922,033 of record CM036883.1, read on the forward strand.
ATAATCTCCAAATTTTAGGGTGCGATCTCATCTAAAAACTTCGTAGCATTATCTGTTCATCAGCCCTCGGGAGTTATCCCTTAACATCTTCATCTTCGAGAAGATTTTCATTACTCCCTCTGGAATATCTCGAGATTATGTTAACATCCTCAAAGCGCTGCAGCTGACTCCCTTTTTTATTTCACTCTCGGACTATTTTGATCAAACATTCTTTCATTATCTCCTTTTAACTCTTTTAATTATTCCGCCGCGGTTGAGTGGAAAATGAGATTTCTGCCGTCGCTTAGGATAAAGCCCTTCGTACCTTGGCCACCACCTCTTCTTTCCGTTCGTTGACACGTTCTCGAGAAGGGTTCCTTGTGAGTGTAATTGTAATCCCTGAGGCTGATGTATCACTCGAGCCATGGAAACATTCTGGAGAAAAGAATGCTCCTAGACTTCCTTCTTGTCTCGGAGAGTTTAGGTTTATTTATATCCATTTTCATTTAACTAACTTCCTAAAAACTCACTCTCGTTTCTAAGGTGATTTTTTGAGAACTAGAAGTGTTGTTCAATGGAAACAAACTGGTGTTCGGTGACATTTGAATGTAAATTATCGCTCTTCGGGATTAAGCTGCATTATAAAATCAACGTCTTATGCTTTCTTGCGGAGAAACAGTGACCCATATTGTAGTTTATATAGAAAGAACCTCGTGATGTGAATTCGACGGTCGTTTATTTTTGAACTTGTTTCGTGGGAGCAATAAAAATCCACTAGGATATTCATGCTCACGAAGTTGTAGCACCACCGATTCCTATGATTCCTCGAGACTGATAATTCAAGGAAATGGTGGAGAGCCATCTGCACGTCTACAATTTCTACATGTCAATAATAAACTTTTATTTCCGTAGACGTTTAAATTATCCAAAAAAATCCAGGAGATGATAGAATAAATTGGACAATATCTTCCTTTCCGTATAAAAATAATTCCTTTGCATTTTCATTAATAATCTTTTAGGTGTTCATATTAAATTTATTCACAATTTATTTTCACTTCGTAATGATCATTGGTACCTTGATATTTTGATACATATAAAAATTTAATAGTTATATTTTGATTGTGAATGTTAAATACGAGAATTTATAAAATAACATGAATTAACTTTCTAATTGATAAACTCCTAACTTATTGAAATTAGAAAATTCAGGAGTTAACTTTTAATGCGAATCAGTAATTGATCCATAATTGTCAATATGCCTCATCTCAAAATAACAAAAGATAGAATTTATTCCGAAAAACTTTTTCCATAACTTTGAATTAAAAATATGGCTTTCTTAGGACCCACTTGAAACCACATCTACCTTCAATTCCATCTCTAATAAAATTTCTGAGCCTCAAATCACCTCGAAGTGAGGGCGTAATTCGATAGATCGATTAATAAATCGAAATGAACCTCGAAAGTCCCATTGCAGTCGCTTTTCATCAGCGAACGCTTCGTTTCCTTTCGTCAAGGGACCATATTCTTCGATAGAAAACGTCTTAAACGCGTTAAGCCGAAAGTTCGAATTATTGCTTCGGGATTCGATTATAGTCGACCTGATCGATCTGGCTCTTAAAGCCATAAATTTTATTTCCCCATCGCTTTCCATCATCCCCTCGAAATTAGCCGCTTAGTCTGAGGCAACTTCTCATCGACACACCCCATTGTTTACGTCTGTCACGTTGTCGCCGAAGGAATGCGGCTCAGGCGAAAGACGAAACATAATTTTTCTTCGGAGTTAAAGGGAACTAATGGTGTGGTACGGAAATGGATAATGAGCGGAAGGAAAAAAAAGGCCGAAGGTATTTCCTCCTACGGAAAGATGTCGGAAATGCGATATGGAGGGCGTTAACTGGGTCGATTCTCGATTACACGGGTTGCGAAATGGCGGTCCATCCCAGCTTCCATTCCAGCCCTCTTGTTCGAGAAATGAAGAAACCTTTAGTCACTCAGCTGAAATACTGATTCGAGTAATGGCGATGATTCAAAGCGAATGATGAGTAGAGAAATACAGCTCTTTAGGAGGTGGTGATGATTTTGGAACCGACAAAAGAAGAAAAACAAGTTGTCGAAAATGCCTTTGCACCAAAAGCTCAGAAGGTGTTACTTTCCGCGTGTTGTTTCTCTCGAAAGAATTGCGCCGTAAAAGATGGTCGATCTGGCGAAAGATGGCGGACTTGGTTAATCACTAAGGAACTTGAACTGTCTCCCAAATAAACTAAAATACAAATATCACTATGAGTCACGGAAAGAACACTTTTCCCAAGCCAAAATCATCAAAATTTGATCGACCGTAATTTGTATAAGCGAAATTATATTTGTAAACAGGTTGAATAATTAGCTAATTGTAATAAACAGGCTAATAATTGGTTGGTTTTATTTTAATTTAACAGCCATTAAAAGAGATAATATTTTAGTATATAAAAGCTCTTCCGGGAACATTGCAAAAGTAAATTCTTCGTTGAGTTGCGGTCACCATCGTGGATAAACCATCACAATCTAAAAATACGCTACTCTTGGAATATTCTAAGAGATTCGTGGAATCATGATTGTAACAGTAAACGATCTAAAGTTGCGTAAAAAGATACGAGGAAGTGCTCCATCCACGTGTGGCCTAACAAAAAAGAACGTAAGACTCTTTTTGATATTCTCCAAATTCCTTCCTCTGGTGATCAGGGGAATGGGATCTTCGATTCTTAGAACTACGGTGATTTAAAGAAGTACCTTTTTACTCGTTTCTTGGATTCAACGAGCCATTTATCGGTTCGAGGAAAGACCATTGAGGCCGAATAAAATTATCTGCCTTAAGTATACTCTCTCAGGTCATCTCTTCAGAGACGAGTGGATATTAACATCTCTAGTTCATTGATCAGTGAAAATTTACACGTGGAAGGAAAAGAATGCTTCACTTGGATATATCATATGTAGAATTAATCATTTAGGAAAAAAATCACATAATTTTCTAAAGTAATCGATGTAAATCTTAAAGGGTTAGAGGAGAATTTCATTATAATTATTAAAATGCGAAGTTTTTTGAATTTGGAAATATTTTCACTTAAATTTAAAGATAATTATCATACATTGTGGAAATGGATTTTCACATCGTCACGGCTGTCTACCTGCGGTGCATTTTTATACTGTTATTCGCTAAACATTTATTCTTCGAATAAATAGTATATTTTAAGTTAGTTTAAGTCAGATATTTACTATTTATGATATAATTAATATCTCTCACAATATAAAAAAATGTAAGTAATTGATGATACATTTTAACTGATTTATAGCTTGTAGTATTTGGAAATTGTAGTGTGAATTGATTCGGGTTGCATAATCAATAGGATACTCCTTACACCGCCTGCCTAAATTTCATCTGTGGAATGTTATATTAGGGTATAGAAAATAATCTTACAAATACAAAACATAATTTTAAGAGTTACATTAAAGAAGAGTATCTAGTTTTTGCTGAGACTATTTAAGTTTAAAGACTAAAATATAAGGATTGCAGACTTCACAACGATTCGTTCGTTTAAATTATAATTTTATATTGCGGTTGCAAACAATGATTTTATCTGCTGGTTGTTATCAAGAAATACGACTGTTAAACTTACTCTAAAGTGAAAGGTATGTTCTTTCTAGCAGTAGAGGAAGAGGGATGGCGGATAAATATTTATGTAATCTGTTTTAGTGAAAGTTGGAAATATTAACTGGATATATAAATATTTCTCGAAATGAGAATACTGCGTAGAGGAAAGAAATGTGAGAATAGAGAAAAGCAAGTTAATTGTTAAAATATTATATATCCTCATAACTAAAACAAGGCGTCAATATATTGATTTTAGAATATAAGAGAGGGGAACATATGTATGTATATATATATATAAGACACGAAATGATAAATCCCTCACCAAAGCATAAAATTTATTCCTCATTAAACCAAATTTCTTTGCGAGATTTCGTTTAACTGAAATAATGGAAGTAATCACTGTAATAACCACGTTAAGATGGAACGATATTATTAAAAACGTTGCTATATTCTATTATTTAAACTCTCTTTTAACAGTTCATAAAGGTCCTTTTTATTAGAAATTCGTGACGAGGCTTTAATATGTCTAATATATTACTAATTATCGCAAATAAGTGCGAATATTATAATCCTCCTAAATTGAGCAAAACGACGCAAAAATGCATGTTTTACAATTTACATGTTGTATAGGATCGACGAATGGACTAAGAGTTTAGTGTCGCAAACATAGGAAAGAAACACTTCTTCAAACAGTCTAATTTGGCATCGCTTTGAATTTTTCACTTCAAGGTACACGCATTTTTCGACAACTCCCTTCTCAGACAAGAGGACATGTACCAGAGGACGGTTCGTTAATTAGCAGCTATCTTCCAATGCAAGAGATGTAAAATCCTAGGCAATGCATCCACCGTGAAACGAGATTATCCGCAAATCCGAGATGCTCCGATGAAAATCTCTAGAATAATTTCATCAGAAATAAGTTCGTAGCATTGGAACATCCGCAGTATAGCGCAGCCCTTACAAAAGGACGGATTAGTAATTGCTATCTTAAACTCCGACGAAGTTCAAACAGTCTTGCGAAAAGGATTGTTCCGTTTTTAGGAAAACGGCGTTTGTTTATTTTGGCCTTGTTGCCAGGAGATGATTCGATGTTCGGATCTATTGACCCGCGACTCGAGTAATTAGTGACGTGGATTTAATTGGCTGAGATGAGACGGATCTTTTCACAGCGATGCAAATTCATCCTCGTGGAATATGTTGGGCGGGAACATGGGAATCATTTCACATATACGAATACCAATTCCATTCTTTTATGTATGCTTCGTTCATTATCTACTAAAACATAATGTAAATTGAAATCGATTGCGACTCTGTTTCATTGGGAATAAAGGAAGTGAGCAGTCCTACATTATTTTAATTAACTATATTCGTAGCTTTTCTCCATTTGGAGAGCTCTGATATCGAACGAATAAATGTGCAATTCTTGTTAATGTATTAAGAATTTGAGTTTAAAATAACACTTTGGAATGTAGTAATTTCGAATGGAGAAGAACCAGGTATATTTATCGTTAAATTTCTTACAAAATATTTACAAGATAAGATTTTGTTTTATTTTATTTCGAGGAGATTAAGATTGAGCTGTGACTAGATCCCGAAAGGACAATTTGACATTTTAAAAATATATTTTTTCCTTCAGTAAAAAGATCCTTTGTTGCTAAATATTTTAAGATAAACTGCATTTACAAATGATCATTAATTTATAGCCTTCCTAACACGAAACTATATTTTCTTGTCTATTTAAACTTTATTCTTGCCCAGGATTAATTAATTGCATAACCACTAAAGATTTTGAATGACATTTTAGAACTTAAATCAATAAAAACATGACTTTTAATGAATATATATTTGGTATTCATTGAATAATATACGTATTATTATTAGCCGTAAAAAATCAATAATATGAATTTAGATATTACAAAAGTATCGTAAAATTTAATTTCAATATGATTGTATTTCACCATGAATTTACGGTATTATTTTATATCGAATCATTGCGATTGCTTCAACGGAATATTTCAGGTTCAATGAGGATTCTCATTTGCTGCTTCTAGAGAATTGCATTTAAGCTGGGAATGACTGCAACATGGCGATCGTCACGGTTTTAGCGGTTGATAACGCGAAAAGTCATCGGCAGCGATGCGTTAAACCGAAAGACAACGCAAAAACGAACGCGACAACGTATTGCCGAAATTAAATAATCCCGCAGTCACTTCGAAAGCACTCGTCGACGAGGAAAATCCGGATTTGCATTTTCGGAAACCAATTAAATGGCGACGTAATTGCGAAGGCCTCTAAGGAAATGGAGAAAATAGACTCGCGTCTCTCAGGAAATTAATTCATGCAAATTTTCCATCGGCGATAATCAGGTAGCCTTGGAGATGTATCAATTAGCGATCGGTTATTGCCTTCTGGCGGAAGTGGAAAAGGTGACATCGGTTGGCCCTCCGACTGAACTGTAATTCTTCCGAACGAAATAACGCGGCAAGAATTATGGGACTGGTTTACGTGGAAATAATGAAAATCGGTTGACAGGCGTACGCCTCGAGGTTTTCAGAGCATTAAGATGCGTGGTGAAAAAAATGCTCTCCTCCGGAGCATTACTTCGGAGGCGCGAAACGTATTATTTGACTTCCGGAAAAAAAGGCGATGCATGAACGAATTCCGGGAGAAAGGTTATGGGAGCGAGATGAATGAACGCTGGCTTCGGAGAAGACGGGGCTGATAGACGGCAGGAGCCGTGAAATACGGGTGCATACCTTCCAAAAGGGATTAAACGAGGAAAAAGCTTTGGGTCTTGTGGCTAAGAGACGTTCTTGTGTCAAAGGGCGTATGCGAAAGAGGAGAAAGTGGGGCAAAAGGGGTGAAATTAGGCGGATGTATGATTGAATGAGGAAATGGATGAGGTAAGAAAAGAAGCTGATGGGCAAAGATTAGGGGAAAGAGAAATGGGTGAGGAAAAGGTTAATAACAGAAGGATGAAGTGGAAAAAGGGAGGAAGGGATAAAGGAAGCTGTGGGAAGAAATATGAGTAGAAAGAGATATGGAGAAGAGAGGGAAACGAGAAAATAATAGGGGGAGTGTTGAAGGATAGGAATAAAGAGAGAAAGAAATGTAAGAAAAGGAAAATCATTTGGAGCGAAGGGAGAGTTGAAACGGATGCAAGGAAACATGAGTAAAAGATAGAAAAATATGGATTTAGTAATTATAAATTTCATCTAATTTGAAAAATAATGGAGGATGAGTAAAAATTAATCATTTAAGTTCCACGTAATATAAAAATGATTTAAATTTGGAGTAAGTAATAAATCCCTCACATTATCCTAATGAGGTTATTACCCTTTTCACCGCCGGCCTGTTGCCCCCAAAGGGGTTGCAGTTTTCCTCACCACATTTTGACACAGCGAAGAATTTCAGCGAAGTATTGCAAACTTGTCCTCACCGTAATTCTGAGAATTTTGAAATATCCAAAAATACGAAAAATGTAATGCACGAAATACTTACAGAAAGGGATCAATGATGTTTTCTGAAAAGCTATTCGACGATATTGTAATGATCACGAATCGAGTAAAAGGTTTCTTATCACCATCTAATCCTTCAAATTTCACAGTTTCGAAACAAACGCGCGCCAAGTAGGAGCCGTCATGAATTATTTTCTGTATTCTTAATTTATTTAGGTATACAAACCTATATTGTCCCCCAAAATTCAACGAAGGCCGGTTAACGATTGAAACACTTCTTTAAATTTTTTTTTACTTCGCTGTGTCAAAATAGAGACGAAAATTTCAACCCCGCAACACTCAGGCGGCAATAATTTTTCTAAAAGGTGGTAATTGACTTATTATGTTAGAATGAGGAATTCACTACTGGATGACATAATTTGAATAATAAGCAAAATGATAAGAACAGAAGAAGAAAGCCCTACGTCAACGAGTGAAAGAAGAAAACTCCATGGCATTGAGACATATGAACTAACGGTAATTGGTAGCGAAGGAGAATTCATGAACAACCTAAGAAGAAGGGAGGGTTTGCAATAAAGAAAAAGGTATGGAATCCACGTTAAGGGCTTGAAATAAATGGTGGAGTTTCTTGAAGTAAAAAAGCAGTCGTAAGAGAATGACGAGTCACTGGCGAAAGAAAAATGTTTTTGGCGTTTATTAAAAAGAGAAGGGATGAATGGAGCGTTGTTTCTTTGTATAAAAATACACGAAATTGGTTAAAAAAAGCAGACGGAGTGAGTTCGGGAGTAAATATAAAATGTGTCCCTATTCTTTTTAATTCCCCGAACTCCTCTCAAATGTGACGTAGGATGTATGTTACGGGGACAATTTTTCCAAAGAAATTTTATTTTCAAAAGACGCGTTCATTTCTTAGATACCAAACTAAAGGAGGTTCTCTTTGTAAATTTTTGATATTTACATTTATACATCCCATGACAGCGGACCAAAGCTGTCACGAAGAGGATTTTGACTTCAGCTTCGGTTTAAATATTTCATTTGTGTACGTTTCCCATTTATAAATGACTCTTTACAAATCCGCCACAATGGAATACTTTATACTTTCATAATCTTTTTCTTAACTTATTTGAAGCTCATACAAAGAGTAAATGAGAGATAAAATAATTTGACGACTCGCTCCTTGGTCAGATAATTGAATTGCATGAAATACAAACATACGTAATAGATAAATAATTAAACAAGAACTGTAATGTAGAATAATTCCTGCTTAATGTAATTACTATTCATTATAATAATATATTCTTGTACCTCTATAACATGGAGTTTTCTTTCAGAATGAAGATCGTATTATCAGAGTTTTTCTAATAAAAATAAAATATAATGGTTTACTTACATCCATTGCAATTTTGTATAGTCCCATTTATGGAAAAGATGGATTACTCACCTGAAAAAGAGACAACAAATTAGTAAATCAATATTTAGCAAAAGTACGCTCTATTAAATACTGATTGAACCAAATATCCCTTATCGATAAGTTATTATTAAGTATTTTACAGTATTTCTGATAGCGCATTAATCCTATTAAACAACAATTTAATTGAGCAAGGCACATTTATTGCATTTGAAGAATCAAAAGTTTGCTTTGCAATAATTATGTGAAACGAAATTATTTGAGAGTCAGTAGCGATTTTCCACAGAATTTTTTCATTAACCTTCATAAAAATTTAGAATTAAAAGAGCATTTAATTTTCATTCGGTGCAGCCTCTATCTGCTCGCCCTATGATTTTCGTTTCCTCTGGCTACAATAAGTCTGCAATATCAAGTAAAAAATATTTCTGAACACCACAAGAAAATTTCTAATCTAGGTCTGGAATAAGTCTCTATGAAAGTATTCTTGTCTTTTTCACAATGAGCTCAGGGTTCTGCTATTCTCAAAAGAAGGACACTCATTAAGGAATGAATGAGGTGAAATAACTGCCTTCGGCCATCTAGGATTGAATAAAATATTCAGGAGCACAATAGCACACTCGAGAGAAAGAAATACAGTTCTTTATTGTTGCTAAAAACTCTCGTCAAGGATGTTTTATTTCAAAACACACTACAGGATAATGGACCAAAAAATGTAGGTTACGAGGATTAGCATAAATGGATATTTAATCTTTATTATAATTATAATCATTAAAGTATTTTCATTGAATTCGATAGAAACAAGAAATTTATAGGAACTTGCAGAGGATAAAATATTTAAATTTAAAAAGATATAATTCAAGATAGATAAACCAAATAAATAAAGAAACAATCGTTATTTAGTTGATATAATCAAATACTTCATTTGGTTAACACAATCATTTACTCGGATACATTGTAAAGGCATTAAAAGAAATCGACCCTTACTTTTTTATCCTTAACAATGGCTACCAATCACGAATTAAATATCTCTTTCCTCATTCCTTCAAGTAACGATTTAGATCGTAAAGAGGTGGAGAAAAACTAATCAATAAAAGTATCAACCATGGCGTTCTCTCCTCCTTGCCTTTATAGCGTAATCGTGTTCATTGAAACTAAAGTAAACAAACATCGATATGTGCGAGCTTTAGATTCGAGAGAAGTTTACATTGTCAGATGATACGACGGATTGGACGGAAGGAAATGTTGTTCAGGAAAATGGTTCTGGAACAGAGGATCTCGTGTGATCGAGGCTGTTCAAATACCCCCGAAATGCTCCGTTCGCTTCAAAGATACGCTTTTGTTTTTTAATCCCAGTATTCTTTTTTCTCTATTTCGCTACCCTTTCCGAAGCTCGAGTATTTGTTTGGAGTAGCGGTTTCTATGGAGAGGGGTTAAGGCCCAGAGACACTCTCGTTGTAATGGGATGGAATTAAATACCCCCGAAAAGTTGGTGGCAAGTGTTTGTCTTCATGGGGTCTATGGCAGAATGAATGCTCTACAGCATGGGTCCTTTTCCTATCTAAACACTTTGGTAATGCCGCAAGGTACAGCTTCTTTTACGATTTCAGAAGTTAGCGTAAATGTAGCAAAAACATTGAAACTGATGCGACTCGATAAACATATTTCATAGCATTCAGTGAGTAGTGATAAATGACAATGTAAATATTGAGCATAATAAATAACTCACGTACTATGACAGAATGCTTAATATGATAAATTATAGAACGTACGTTTAATTTCAACTTGTATCCTAATCTCAAACCACGATTTGATGTAGTTTTTTATTTCAACCTATTTAGCATGATTCATATCTTTGTAAGAGCATCAAAGAAAGGCTAGAGTTTAAAGTCTGACAATAGAGTTACTTTTCCAAAAGTACTATTAATCATCTTTAAGTTTTATTACTTTATATAAATATTAAGTATCTTCGTTTTATACTTCGACGGATTTCCTCTAATATTACTGCTTTCTATACTGTTTTTCTGAGTTACAAAGACCCACATATTCCAGAGAGCCGCGCGAAAGATTCTTAAGATCTCCTTATTTTTCTATGTCACTCTACTGCCCTGCATCGGATTCCAATTTGTGACAAACTACTTTAAACGCTGTGAAAATGAAAGATACTGAAAGAAATCCAGGTCTTGAATCATTTTCCTTTCACACTATAGAAGAATAATGAAAATCTAACAATGAAATCAAGTCAAACAGTTATATAGTTCATAACGGTTAAAGTTAACGATACCAATTTCGCATTACACACGAAGATATTGATAATTTTACAAGAGCAATACATTTTTTCGTTCACGATATGATTCTGCAATATCAAGACCGAATCTGATGCACATTTTTCTGCATTGAATTAAATTAAAAGAAAGCTATTATATTATTAATCTTATTTATATTCTTGAGCATACTTTTATGAGCCCATACCGAAATTTGCTACGAATAAATATACCAAGGATAAATAATAACCAAGGATATATAAGGACGAGATCGGCGTATATGATATGTTTCAAATTTGAAGAAATATTTAAGAGGGGCAAAGAATGATGCATAGGAAAATCTAAAGATCGAAGGTTATTTTGGGCCTCTAGGAGTCGGATCGAATCAATGAAATTTAACCATAAATTAAATGTTCAAATTTACGATTAATAAGCAGATTCAAGATAAGAACCATCCATCGTTAATTAGCCGTTAGAGTGATTAATAGGGAATAAAAGAGACCGAAAAATAAATGTGTGGTAAATATGAAGTACTCTCTAAATTTATTTTAGGCGGCTTCCCAGATCATCAAACCTTAACTTCCTGAGTTTTAAATCTGTTAATTATTAATTTCTGATAGGCAAAATATAAAAATATCACTCACAACTTTAATTCCAGAATTATCTACACATTTGAATAAAACAATAATTTAGCCATTTTATTATAATATAATTAAATCTAAAAATCAGAAATGGAATATATAGCGTGTTTGAAACATATATGATATTCTATGAATCACAGCAATAGTTCTTGAAAGTATCTATTAAAGGCAGATGCTACATTTTTCAGCTTCACCAATGTTAAATAGCACTGTCAAGTAAACAGACAACGGAGACTTCCGCCCACGTCATTGTAATAGTTGGGTGGGAGTGTGTTCCTTAAAGTTCATGACGCGAACTTGAAAAAAAGCATATTATGATTTATTTGCATTTCTGTACATAAATTAATTTTTGAAAAGTGCATGCTAAACTTTGTTTTGAAAAATATTGTACACTACGAAAGTACCATTATAAACAGGGGGATTTAAGATTACTTGTATGTCATCTTAATTCGGAATAAAGTTGCAAAATCATGTAATTAGAAATATTCGGAACAAAATATTTTCGAACTCGCATAAAAATATTTTTTCCTCGTATGTATGTTGTCTCAGTTAAAAGAGATAAGAAGATAATGAAGACTTCTCGATTTGTTAAAAGTGTTGGCTTAATTTTACTTGTAAATAATGAGGCCTATATTACAATTTTAGATATATATTCAAATATTTATTTCACTTGATCTCTAGTACTCTACTATATAGCTTCTTTTCCAGATTTACCTCTGGATTGAACCGTTCTTCAAAGATAAGTTTCAGAAATTAATGTAAAATTCGTAAAGATTTCTAATTAAACTGTTCTTTATTGCTCTTAAAAGCATCTATTTTGCAATACCGGATATTCGTCGTTAATTTTATGCCGCTTGGCGTATTATTAACACTTTCAATTCTTTCTTAACCAAATTTGACACGTTAAAAATAATAGTTATTTCCGCAAAGCACATCCTTAAAGAGAAAGCAAATTTCTACCAAATTTGCATTTGCTGTTTCTTTAAGATGCTCTCAGTGCTGAAGTAGTCTCCGCCATTAGAGAACTATGCCGAACATAAAGCTCTCAACGTATAGTTGAATAATTCATTCTTCTAAATGCGACATACATTCGCCGTTCTTTAAATCTTGGCAACGGAGAGTTTCATAAAAGTGGTGAGGAAAGAATTCCATTTAACCTCGTATATGTGCCTTAAACATCGTTTCAGTCACACAAACTGAATAGAAGATCAGTCTATGGCTGTAAAATAATACAAAATACGATGTAAACTACAAAGGAGTGCTAATTAATCAAAGAATATGTATCGGTGATTTTAAATAGCATTATCTAAAAAAAGGAGGATTCATTTTAAGAATACTTATCAGATTTATTTATTATACATCCGAATTTTGTACACTTAGAATTTTGGTGTTAGGGTTGCAGGTTCTTTCAGGAAGAATGTCAGAGATACAGGAGCCGGAAAGTTCAAAGATTAAATCATAATGACAAGAATATCAATAATAGAAATTAAATTTTACCAATAAAAAATACTAGAATAAGACGATGCTACAATAAAATCAATACCAGGATTTAAGATCCTCCGAATATCTCAAATAACCAATTTAATCATGTATAAAGAAACTCCAATGCGCTAGATCACGTATCTCCGAAAAATCGTATCTCTTTCCTATCATCCACACGTGGCGTTCATGAAAGACACTTTTCCTTCATAAACTCCATTCTTGAATCATTACTAATACTTCTAAAGTAGCGCACTTTTCCCTTTATTTTAAGACTAAAAATCAAGGGCACAATTCAAAGAGCGCATCCTTCTGGAAATTGAGCTCATCTCACACGATTTCGAGTAATGATCCTTGTCCTTGTGCAACATCTCAAGTGCAACGGTAGGACTAAGAACACCTGCATGTCATTATGCTAATTGACTTTAAGGTTGATTGCCATTCCCTGTGTGCATATCTCTTTAACGGCCTTTACTTAGGGCTCTTTCCCTTATATTTAGGGAAAACCTTCCGCCTTCTCACACTCGGCTGATCTGCGAGTGTCACGTTTAGCAATTCGCTGCTTATGATATGCTTATGATTGAAAATCCACGTTCCATTCGATATTTTTCCATGCGTCATTCGGAATCGCGTCGCAAATTATGGCGCACTGCGTCGGCTCTTCTTCTATGTTCCACTATAAAAGGTAAGAAGTAGTTATATCGCATAAATAGGTCTCCTAGTTATTTCTTCATCTAGGTTTAAAGGGGTATTATCTCGGATATTCAAAAAACGTAGTAAAATGTAGTAAAACATCGGATAAATAGCTATATTAACACTTAAAGTAAGTAATAATTCCCTTAATATTCAAATAACACTTTATTCGATTCAAAAGTAAGTAACAGAGAAAAGCGTGAATAAGTAAGATGTCCGTCATAAGATAATGCTATTGAGATTCAGTGATTAAGGCTCCAAAGCATTTGCATTGATACCTTTCCAGGATAATTATTAAGTGAATGTAAAAGCAAACTGCAGCTTTATCATAATTTCCAGGATTAAATGTTCAATATATCTCTACCATAAATTCTGGGAAAGTCTGAATTAATGTGAGGTATCTGATGATGATCCGAGTTATCATGACTTCTCGAGCAATTTTTATTTACACCATGCTCTTAACGAAGGATATTTCGCTTAGAAGCTAATGGAAAGTCTTTTTCATAAATTATTTTATCCATTACCTTAATTAAACGCTCTACAATGATGATGAATTCAACATTCATTCTTTCTATTTTACCGTTGTTAGTAAATTAGTGGAGAAATTAGATTAAATCCACATATTTTACGAATAATCATTTCAATTTTTTATTACCTTCTTCAATTATTCTCACGAAAGCATATTCTATAAATATACTAACCTTAATTGTCGAGCAAAATTAAAAGTGAATGAAAACAAAAGATCTTTAAATGCTGTCTAAAGTGAAAAAATAGTATTTAAGTGCTGACGAAACGGTTTTCAACTATCGAGGTATTCTCATCAGACTATTTCATGGCATCATCTTTGATGTAAATTCTTTGAATGCAACCCTCGCTTATTAATCAGCTTCCTTTCTTTCAAACGCCTTTTTCGCTTATTAACTCTCCTTCAACAACTTCCCTTAACACTGTCTTCGAAACTCCCTCACACCTTCAGCAGCGAATCCAATTACTTTTCCGCATTTAATCCCTTAGCTAAAAATAAGAGCAAATGCCAAAAAAGGAAAATGACGGCTTCTTCCCGCGCTATTTAGGGCATCCGCAAAAAAGACGAATTGCGGTTTTATTTTAAGCGATTCGCGATCAGCGTCTCTTTCAATTTCCGGACGACGGGAGGAATAACCTCATTATCTCAGGTGAAAACAAAAGAGAGAAGTACGTCATCGGAGATGATTACACTAGGGAACTCCTTGGAATCCGTTCTTTCTTGCGCAGATGAGATTCTCCAGATCGAAGGAGAAAAGATGGCTTCCAACAAAAGGCTCCGTTTGAACGATCTGTCGCCGTGTTTGAGAAGCTTCAATACCTCAATTGCTTTCTCTGGGCGTAGTTATCGTTGAAACATTTAGAGAGGGAAAGTGAGGATGGCTGATGGAGAGATAAAGCAAACAGGATTAAATGGCGGATTATCATTCCGCTCGAATTGCTGTTTTGAGAATCTCGAGCCGAAGGAAGCCAATCCTTATAATAATGACGCTATAGAAACAAAAACACACGTAATTATGAGCCTTAACGTGAAGCTATGTGACTATTGTTACAATTTTCTATTCTTCGTTGGAGTTTTTCTTCATTTTCCCTCGTAATTTTAACTTCTCCAAGACTGAATAGAGTATGCTAGTTCGTAGAGAAATTGCCTATAAGTCGTTTGGACTCCTATATTTATCTTTGGGTTTAAGTTATAATATTGTTTTTGTCATATATTTTTTAACAGATATGAACTATGTATGTAAAAAGCAACTGAAATATTTGGAGATGTACCCAAAGTCAATGAATAAAATGGTTCGAAATATTTTTAACGAAGCTTTAAAATTAGGTATGGAAAAGCTATTTTTTAACATTGCGATTTGTAAAAATGTGAGAAGAAATCAAGCCCGAAAAATCAAAGATTTTGAATAGGAAAAAAATAGAGCATAACTATAATTGATCACATTTTCTCTTGAAGGGCAAATGAAATAAAAGAAATAGAAAATATTAAATCTAACCCTGATAAACTATAATGCATTGAATACGAGTACAATGCAATATAATAACGAAATACTTAGCATTGCAATGAGAGATTAAAAAGTTAATGTGAAATTGATGAATAAACACGTAACAAAGGGATAACTAATATAGCTTTACCTTTTACCGATTTAAATCTGAAAATATATCTACAAAAATATTGGTAAAGGAAAGTTTTTTAACTGACAAATAAAAAAGAATACATTTTGATGGACATAGATTCATAAAAGTATAACACTGTAAAGGGATTATCTACAATAAATATTATGTGCATATCTAACACCAAATAATAAAATAAGCATTTAGCATTTTCTCCATTAAATTACGAATTTAAAAATAATAACAGCTGGGGAACAAGAGTAAAGAATAACTTTTATATCATCACAGCTACAGAAAAATGCATTTCTGAAATCGTGGTGACATTTTCCAACATTTGGAGCAAGAGTAGCAGGGGAATAGAGAAGGCTAGTAAACTGACGCACCATGGGAACATCGCATCTTAAGACATTTGAGGTTCTCAGAATCACCTCCTGATGACGTTCGACCTTCTAAAAGCTCAAACCACTATAAAGGGGAAAGGTTAAAAGTTAAGCAATTATTTGCCTTTATCTAAAATACTTGGGAAACTCCAAAGGGTTGGAAGGATATCATCGTTGACCGCAGGCGGACTTTATGTTCTGTGAATTTGGGAATCTCTTTGCATGGAAGCAGATAAGGGAGAGGATGCAGGTTATATCACACAAGTAAAATGAGGAAATTTGCGTAATGGATGTTTATTTAGATGCGTTATCAGATCTGATTTGAGATATTTACGATGCTAGTTCATTGAAAGTGATCTGGAGAATAATCTGAGTTCTAACACAACATTTGTACGAGATTTCCAATGCCTCGACATTTAGTGACTCAAAAGTTGGAGGATAGTATTGAAATATTATAAAATAAGGGGATAAGTGCGTTTGCAATAAGATGATTATTAATATACGGATTTTAAATTTTTTAAATGGTACGAGCAAGTGTTGGGAAATTATTCATTAAGTATATTGTTACATAAATTTAGCATAATTGCCAGTTTTGGTAATAATATCTCCAAATATTTTTCAGAATACTTATTATCTCAATTTTAAAATATTGCGTACGTAAGACGCGAGCGTGCTCGAATACCTTTAGCGCATATATATCTCGTTGGAAGTTTTTTGGGTTCATGCAAAATGTATATGATTATGTAAATTGTAAAATTAGTTTAAAATTTACTTTATTCAATCACATTTACTTCACTTTCTTTGAAAATATTAAGATATTTTAAAAAGTCCATCATTACAAAATCCGAACGTCACATCGTTTTTTTATTCTGTGATTTCGTTAAGATTCAATATCCGTAGGGTCTACCAATGGGAAACAAAGCCAGGATATTCTAGGCAAGCACTCCTTCGGTTATCCAGAATCCTTTTTCAAGCGCAAGACTTAAAGGCACTCTAAATAAACTTTTAGATCTCATAAAATTTTAGCAAATGTAGAGTTGGCGGTGTTCAGCGAAGATTCGGATGCGAAATTTTTTGTTGCATGGAAACGGGGTTATCGAACTCTCGCAGGAAAGCAAACACTGAGAAATACAAATAGAAAATACCAGTGAAAAAGCAGCATTATCTTGTGCGTTGAAACGTTTTTAGTGAGGGGGTTAGATTGGAGTGATAACGAAGCAAAGGGAGAAAGGAAATCGTGGGGAAAGTAGAAAGGATAGATGAAGAGATACTTCTCATCCCTTAGAAAAGCGCACATACCGGTGCGTGGGCGGAAAGGAGGCCTCTTTTCTTGTTACCTCTTTCGCAATAAACCGCATCAAGCGACATCTGTCGAATGCAGTGTCGCATAATGTGGCTTCTTTACGGGAAAAATTACGTTCGTCTTTTTTCCGTTAACGAGTTGTTCACCTGAGATCTCGGTTTGGTGACAAAAAGTGATGACAGAGGATGTTTCGAGGATTGCTCAAGAACGAAACGTGGATGCAGACGTCTGTTACGAGTCTCTGCCGTTGGAAGGGGTGTTGATGCAAAATAAAATGGAAGTGACAAAAGCAGAGATACTCTCAAATGCAAATTTCTCTTGATCACTCAATTGCTGAAATTCCCGATAGCTCTGTAAACGAAGTTTCAAAAGGAAAGCAGTATCAAATAAAGGAGGTTTATTATTCAAGGATATTCCATTGTCTTCTGCATTTTAATAATTTCAAATACCGCTCCACTTATATCTTATGCATGAAATTACTCATTCAAATGCATTAAACTCAAAAAATATATGCATGAAATGATAATGATAATTTAGCCTCAACAGTTTTAATAGAATAAATTGGGGTTATCTATTCATAATTACATTCGAGTTGGATATTTTCTTATAAAATGCACGAATATTCGAGATATTTTTTGAGATAAAAGGATGGCATATCCATTTAGTTTTATAAATATAGAGAAGGAATAAATTATAAATGTTTAGCTATAGTTGAATACTCCTAGTTTAAAAAAGAAAACTAATAGACTAGAAGTTGTTGAAATAGAATGCCTTATATTAATAATAGTTAAATTATTATTAAAATTTATATTATATTTTAATTCCATCTGTATGCTAAACTAACTAGGACGCATAAATTAAATAAATAATGTATTCGATATATAGAGATATCAATTTATGAATATTAATGCGTGATAGTTTCAAATAATTTTTTCAAGTTCACAACATTTAGCAGAACTCGTCACATGAAAAATACTTCTCTTCAAAGAAGAAGAATACTAGAGCTCCGGATTAGTACAAACGCTTTGGCGCATTAGTACTTGTGTCATGTTGTCATTCGCTCATACGAGTATTGAAAGTTATCGCAAGACTTTTTATTTTAATTGCATTTGAAACAAGGAGGAACTTTAAGGCCTTTACCATTCCATGCAGCTATCTTTTTATGGGAATGCCCCAATTCAAGGATTATCGACAGGGCCTTTGTGCTTCGTATCAAACAACCGGACTTATTCATGAAATGAACAAACAGCAGAACTGGTGGAATAAAATGGCAGTACGAAGATCTTTAGCATCATGCGCACGAAGACACGTTTGGAGGCCTTATTGCTAAAAAAAAACTCCAAATCCTTGGTCTAGTCATTTTCGAAAGAGCAATTTCCCTTTATTGACTATATAATAGCGCAGAGTTGAACATCATAGAGCGGTTTTTCCGACCTTTTACATGAATGCTAAAGTCCATTTTGTTCCATCAAAATTCGTCACTAAAAATAGTTTTTTCATCTCCGAATCAAGCTGAAGAGGGCGTTTGTATTGGCAGATGGTACATAATGCCAAATACAATCCTCATTCGAATATACATGAGGAGATGTATATTACTTACTGAATTAAAAACTCAACCTATCCAGACTCCTCAAATGTACCGACTGTAAATCCGGTAAAAGTTGAGAGATTTTAAGCAATTTAAATATAAATATATTTCACAAATAACTGCTCAGTAGAGATGAAGAAAATTATGTTATATTTTAATCGAGAAGCTATCATTTTATGTTCCGCGAGATATTTATTTTCACGATTTAGATAGGAAAGAACAACTTCATGGAACGTAAAATGTGTCATAATACTTATTGAAAGAGGTTTACAAAACCCATCTCAAAGTGATCTTAGTAGATATGGATTTCAAAACTTGCATTCATTGTTTCGCCAACACGGAAACAAACTAAAATGACAACGAACTTAATCCAACAATCGTGCACTAGATCTTGTTCAACTCTTATTTAATTCCACTGTATTGCACGGCATAGTCCTCGACATTGGTGACAACCTTTAAAATTCTATGCATCTATCTTCTGTTAATTCATCTATCTATAAATAATAGATAGATGAATTAACAAATGTTTCCAAATACACAGTTTCCAAATGTTTCCAAATATCTTTAGTGAACTGATAACAAAAATCACGCAACGCTTGAACTGGAGGGCCTTTAAACAAAATTCCGTATCGAATTGAGCAATCAAAAGCGAAGACCATGGAAACAGTCCATCTACTCTCCGAAGAAAAGCTGCGGATGGATGGTAAACGCACAAAAGAGATTCCGAGGAAAGATACGTATCCAAAGGAGATCCGCCAAAACGATGAGGACGTGGGACTTATTATCTCCGGAATTGAGTTATGCGAACGCGTGCGTTCCAAAAGCGGAATTCTCTGTGAGATGAAGCTAAACGGCTTTTGTTGCGGGAAAATAGATTCTATTAAGCGTTTCCACGGAATAACAAGGAAGCAGTTGTTCAGTGAGGAGAGAAGCCATAGATAGAGTCTATGAGTGAAATAATCGTGGATATATATTTAAGGGAAGAAGAGACAGGAAGTGATTCAACAATAAGTAAGATTCAAGAGTGCATTCCTTTTCTCACGCGATCAAAATATTTAAAAAGTAATTTTAGTAAGACAAATGATAAACCTCCATACAATTGTTCAAAACGGAAAAAATGAATAAATTAAGCAGTGAGCATTCAATAAGGGAATTGTATTCAACAATAAAATAATCTCTGAATGATTATTCGTCTTAGGTGATGGTGATTTACAAGAATCATTAATTAAACAAACCTTCACCCCTTGGGAAAACTTGGGTCAATCCCTAATTTGAGTCGTACTTCATAAAATATTATTTCTAATGGTGCAAGTACATAAAAATATGCTGAAAAAATTTAATGTACTCCGTAAATAGTAAAATATCTTCGCTACTAATTAGTGATGAATAATCGAGCTAACTACAGTTCATATAATCAGAGAATCCAATTTGCTTCACTGATACATTTATTAAAATAACATGAACAAGATGTGATGGTGAATGTGAGGGCAATTTAAAATTAAAGCGAGCAGGTTTAAGTTGGATCGGTTTCCATAGAAAACGTCTATCCAATGGAGATGTTTGACACGTGTAATGAAATACCTTCCACGAAATACGAGACGTGGTCGAGGTGAGGTTATCTGAAAGTAGAGCGAAGGTCTCTGTAATCCGAGTGGTAATCCAAATCCCTCTAATTTAAATCTCTTTAATCCCATCCCTTCCTCAGCATCAGCGGCTAAAGTGATTAGGACGTAGCGACGTGTGTGGACGAAAGCGGAACTAAATTATTTATTTTTTTTCACAGATTTAATACGCGTCGACTGAAACATCAACCTGTGGTTCAAAAATCATTTTCTAATAAATGAGTTAAGGGAACTAATTTTTAAAGACATTCGTGAACTGAGGGAAATCTTAATATTCAATTATTCGAAGTAATTACATTAATATATTCTGGATATGAATGTGGACCATTTATATCGGAAAGAATTAAATATAAATTGATTTTCGTTGTACTTAATTGTTTGATGGTTTATTTGAGTCACTCTTGTAATCAGTAATATTAGGCTTCATTTACTAAAGAACGATATTTCCAGATGCGAATTGAATCTTTAAACACATCCTCAAGAGATCACGACGCAATGATCGCTGTATTTGATGATTACGCGTAACTCTGGAGTAAGAGAATTGGGAAACCAACGAATTAAATTCCGCATCGATTCAGACGACGAATAAATTTACGGAGAATAAATGAGCATCGGAAATAGAGTCGATTGAAAACACGGAAAAATGGAGTATTGATATTTAGACGGGTCGATGAAAGTTCGGGAAATAACGAATGTTTGCGCGATTCGTCATTTGAGGCGTTGCCTTCAAAGAAATTGCGATTTCGATGACAGAACTTTCAGGCGGACGATATATTTGCGAATATTCTATATTTACGAGGCGTCCACCCGACGGGTGACGGAGTGTTTGAGGCGCGTTATTCACTAAAGTAAATAATGCAGATATGAATATTTACAGTTTATTTGAGATTTCTATTTTCGTCTGAGTTACGCAATAATGGAAAAGAAATACTCTGGAAGTCGATTACCACGAAGATAACTGACTTTTCCATCCTCTGTAAGCAACAAATTTCTGTTTTGAGAATATTATAAAAACAGTTTATCCAAACTCGATTGTCCTTTTAAATTTTTATTCCACCAAAATGAGATTTTTCGAATTCATATCTTTTATATTCTTTTAAGTTTGGGGTGCCCGGTTATGTTAATCTGTGTATTTATCGTGCAACAAGACTTTGTTTCTGTGAATAAATTTCTGCTTTTGAGATAGGTAAGTTATAAATTGATTGTTATAATTTTGAGCAATTCTTAATGATTTAATGTCAGTCAGTTATCATCACAATATATTACATACTTGATTCATGGTCATTTTTTATTTTCCGTTTTTTATAAAAGAATAAAAAAATACGAACTCCTGCGAACCGCATTTTTCAAAAATAAATAATGTTTCTCGAGAATCCGGTACAACTTTAAACACATGCAAAAAGCTGACATTCTGTCTTGGTCCCAATTTAGCTGAAACGTCTTTTGCCATCCTTTTCACAGATTGGTGTCTGGGGAAAGACTGAGGGCGGTATAAACACGCCACTCTTTACGTCCTGGTTACCGAGGGAACGGGCACCTTGAACTTCAACGCCCTTAGATTCCATTTCGCGGAAGAGCTGTCGTAAATTTCGAATCCTTCATTGCGTCTATTGTCTCTCATTAGAACTAATTCGCTAGTTCTCACTAAGCAATATCTCATGTGGAAACCATCTCTTGCATTCATGGCAAATTGATTCTCAAACAAACCGAGGACACGAACAAAGCTCGTTAGATGTTATTCCTGTTATCAGCATAAAAAAGATTCGTTTTCAAAAGTGTATGTAATTAATCAATTCTGAATAATTGTATGGATAATTTTGTGAATAAATTGATTACTTTTATGCTTCGTGCGCTATATACAAATTAATAAATTACAAAAATCTAAATTGCTGAAAGTTAAATTGTGGACATCGATCGAGTACTTTTGAAACTTACTTACAAATGTATTATTTCAGAAATATTATTAAATTAGATTCAATTAATTTATGTCCTCTTTGTATGAAACATTTATTAGCAATTAATTTGGTATTCGGGTATTGGTTAATACTAAACGTCCAAATTTTGTACCGATGCTTCACTACAATCGCATGCATTTCTCTATTTCCCAACTGAATGTACAAAATAAATAAATGAAGAAGAGAAACATATACAGTCATGTTAAGAATTTCATTCAACGAAAAATACGGTGTATCGCCTAACACAAATGACTATCTTCAATACAACAGCAAAATAAAAACAAATTCTAGCAGTACGTTTTTTCTAAATTAACACATGAAGGGTGCAAGATTGAATAGGGAATTTTCGTTCCATGAAAATAATTATAAACAGATTATAATGATCTAAATACTTCTCGAATTTCACCAATTCGAAAAGCACACTCTTTCGGAAGATAATTAATTCGACTATTCGTTCATAGAATATTTACCTTCAATATTAGAGAAATCAATTTTTTGCAACTGATATCAAAATCAGTTTTCAAGAAGATACATGGAATTTTGATTGTATCCGTTTACCAATGCGAAATTCGTAGAATAGCTGGTCTGCAGGTTCCCATTTTCCGCCGTATTGCACATAATAATCCTATTCAATCCCTAATTCGCATCTATTTTTGATTCCGCAATTAATGTTATCGAGGCGTTATATTCCTGAGAGTATGTGCTTGTCTACGAGAGACGAGCTTAATGGCAGACCAAAGGAATTTCGCCTTAGGAAAAAAGCGACTCTCGCTAAAGAAACGCGTTCTGCAGCATAAGTTATTCTTTTACGCAAAGAGACCAACGATTATAAACGGAACGCGACGAAAATCTCGCGTTATTCGGCGACCGAAAATAAAAAAGTGATTCGCACGCGGAGGCGCTGTGATCGCAAGAGGATGCGAGTTGGAAAGAAGAGGGAAAAAGAAAGAAAATTATTCAGGAATAGAATCGGAACAGCTGTGGTATTTACTCGGGTGACTTAAATAAGGAAAAGATGTATGAAGTTCCGAAACATACACGGGTGTGTTTATAAATATATATTCTCATTCTGCGGCTTAAAAAAAATAAAAGATAGGTATCTATTACATATCATCAATTATTTTGCACTTACGCAGGCCGAGGAAATATTTTTCAAGCCTAAAGAGAGGATATTTAAATTTAAGAAATACTTTACTGCCGCAGAATTATTTTCTGAATTATATACTATATGATCAACCGTTGTATACGATATGGACTATAAATAACTAAAGAGCCAGCTAAAAATAAATTAAATTCTTAAAACTTTCCTGAAAACATTTTAAATAATTCAGAACTGGTAAAGAATAATTAATTCAGTGAAATATTTAAAATGTTTATTAAAGATAACGTGATCATAGTATTGATCAAGTGAGATAATCATATGAATATATCACCCGAGAAAATCAAATTTACTCAGAAAGTAAGATTACTAACCCCTGGGAAAAATTTGAATTAAAAACGCAGTAGTATTTTCATCATTATTTTGATTTTAAATTTCATATTCATGGCATTCAAAAATTATATTGAAATTTGGGAATAATTTTGAAAAGAGTCTTCGTTATTCACCAATTGAGTAACAAATTAACGTTGAAACTAAGTAAGCAGAAATATTTCTGTCAATATTGATTTCTCATAATTGCCTGTTATTGGTCGTTGCTCCGTCTTCTTCGGGTCAGCGAACTTTCCGTATTATTATCTGCAGATATATCATAATCAACTCCCTAATGTGTAATTTAATCGAGCTATGTTTAAGTATAAATATAATTCACTAATTTTGGCTCAAAGTATCCATTACTCAAACTTATTTTGATTCTTTCACTTCGGTTAGCAAGGATTAACATACAAAATTAAAAATCTCTTATCTCTTAAAAAAATCGCGAAATGGTGAAAATGAAAGAATTCAAAACATGAGGAATTGAAGATATAGGTTGGAGGATAAGAATATTGACCAAGTAAAAGGGAAGAAGAAAATCAGATATAGAACGGATATGAATAGAGAATGGGGAATAAAAGATGAGGGAGAAAGAATTCGGAGGGGAAAGATGTCAGCTACGGACCAAGTGGTCGGTGGTAGCGCTGATGTAATCGGATTGGAGTACGAGAATGGTGGACGGAATCAAAAGTGGATGGTTATTTAAAAACATGGCTCATTCAGAGACTGCAGACATCTTAACTCAAAACCAGATTAATCATCGTATTCAAATCTCTTTCTTTCAATTGACACAAGAGTTACGACCTTAAGCTCCTTTTCCCATGAATGAGATTCGAAGGAAGATATTGGGAGTTTGGTGATCTTGAAGGATTGCATCTCCTGTTCTATTTACAGTTTATGTTTTAACACGTGGGATTGTATCCGAAGCACAAAAAGTCTCGGTTAACCTTCAAGGTGAACGTGTTAATTGTATTTGGAAAAAACAAATCTATGTAATAGGTAAACGCAAAATATGTCCGATATAATAAAATTTCATTTCTAAAAAATATGATATTCATCGATGTTTACTTATTCAAAGGGTTTATTGGGATCAAAAAATCACTGCAGTATTCTACTTTTAATGTACACAATTCCATAAAGAGACCTTACGACATTATCTCAAGTTTTATGAGTCTTATGTTAGACAGAACCTGATAACCTTATATAATGTATACGGAGCCAAAAGTAATTTTATGTATCAAAACATCACCACCAGAATTAGATTCAGATTTAGTGGGTTCATTCATGAGATGAAAGTCCTTGAGATATATAGAAAGGCCTGTGATACGGTTGAATTTCAGAAGTGTTTATTTTGTTTTGATTTCCTTGATATCATAGCCCTTTTTCTTTGGCGTGCTGTTTCTTCTGCCATTTCGAAGTGCTATATTCGGCTCCTTTTGTGATTTATCCTGCTGTGTACTCAAGAAATTGAATTTAAGGGTGAGATCTATGAATTCTGTTAAACATGATGAAAATTATAAAAGCAGTTTCTACTTTTAAATTAAGACGAAATCAAGCATAAAATATCGCAAAAATGAATAATGAATAGATTTTCATAAATATATTGCTATTCCATTATTTTAACCACACCGAAACGTTGATTATGAATATTGCTATTTCTATCCTTCATTTTATATAGATAGCTTTGAATCGTTTTATCTCAATATCAACATTAGTCTTATGCGGTATACAGTATCCAATTTCATATATTTATCTTACATTCTGATATTTAAAATTTCTCTCTCCTTTTATTTAGAGCGCTAGTTTTTGTACTGTGTACAGTCGAAAATCACGTGGTTGAGTGGCAGGAAAAATGTATAATCGATCAACATTTCACATCAAACTACTCGATCAACTAGTGGTGCGCACCGACTCTAATTGATCCTCTTAAATTTCAAGCGCATGAGACACACGCGCGTCCCAACATCTCAAGTATCATCCATCAATTATCACGTTTTCTCACCGCCATTCAAAAAACACGTCCATAGCAACGAACACCTCTATTTCCTTTGGGAAAGCGGCTATTTTTACCCCTCGTCAGTTATAATTTACCCCGAATCATCCCTCCGGAGTTGTTATTCAACGGAGCAGAAAAAATTTCCGAGAGCGGGAATCGTCCGAAAAGCGATGCAATTTATTTTTGGAAGTCCGTTAGACGAGTCAGAATTTGGGTTCAATCGAGTTAAGCCGCGAAAACAACTGGGCCTAAGTTGATTTGAAAAAAGGGCGAAATTTCTCCATGGCGATGGTTTTCCATGGCCACTTCAGACAGCCGAAGCGTACGTCACGGATTAATGAAAAAACATCTCTTCCCGAATTGTTGTTGGCAGAGACGGGAAAATATGCGCCAATGACCTCTTAGGTATTTCGATTCGTCGACGGGGATTTTCTTGCGCCTGGACCCTGCTCAAATATTCCGTGTGCTCTACGGTGGAATTAGGAATGCCGTCGGGAACCCTAAGTGGTCTTTGTAGATGTTTAATACGATGTTCCCTGTGTTATTTATCTCTCTCTTCCTAGACTCCCTTAGAGAATAGTGATAGCGCAAAGCGTGGACTGTGTCTATAATGGATTCCGTGGAAAAGGTTGGCATTCCCAGTATTTATATCCGCCACAATTTGATTTATCGACGGCTGATAGACGCGTGAGTGTTTGAAATTCCGATTTTGGCGCCAAGTGGGCAATTGATTGTTTGATGGTCGCCCCGATACAACATTGGAATGTAAACAAAATAGAGTTCGAGTTTATCTGAAGTAAACGCAGTGGATATTACATTTTCGTTATCTGTGAGAATTATGAGTATTCTGATAACATTATAGCAAATATACCACATGTAAGTTCTACTTTCGTTCCTTGTTTTAGCGATATCGATTTCTTATTCATAACCTGTCAAGGGCGTGCCTCTAATAATTAACGGAAGACGACTATCCGATATGAGTTGGCTTGTAATCGATAACCGATATGCAGTGAAAGAGCTAATTTTTCCGATGGATTGAGCCTCAAGATATAAATCCAGAGCGTTTCTCAGGGCGCGTATGAATATAATCCTAAAACTATATAAATCCAATGAAACGCAATTATGTCATGTAATAATATGTAATGTAATAAAATACTTTATATTTATAATATATAGTGTAATGTTATTTATAATGCAAAGTCTAGAATAGATTTAAGCTGTAAATAAATTGAACTAAAGTACATCCACAATCATTTACTTGATAAATGCAAACTTAGTGTCTTTATCAAACTTCAGCCTTAGCTAAATAAACTAACTATTTGAATTCTCGAGTTTTAGATGTTTACATATCAATATGAATTGTTAATAAACCTTTATTAATTATGAAATAAATGTGAGAAGGCGTGACTTCGTGGAATGCCATAGTAATAAAAACAACTTTGTAAATTTCCACAGAAAATTGTATTTCGCGACCGGTTTCGTAATATGAAATTACATCTTCAGGCTTCAGGAAATTTACAAAGTTGTTTTCATTACTTTATTAATTAGTTTTTCATGACTTATTTTATTAATAGTATCTATCCAACTGTCCGAATTAGCTTTATCGATATAGATGAGACTTCTGTATTCCAATATTTGAGAAAATCAGCGCTTTAAGGAAGAAATAATTTGTAACATCAAAAAGAAACTTTTCCCACAACTCAAGCATCGCACCTGCTCACACTTAGTTTGTTGGAATAGTTTCAAAGCAGCATTTTCTTCGATGACTTTTACTCAACCACAACTCAATTTGAGGTTTCAAAAATATTCCCTTGAAATTAATCAGCTCTTTGACACATCGTTCTTCGGCATAAGATAGTCGGTCGACCCATTGTTTTCTTTGAGGAAGAATGCTAAGCGTCTATTTCCAATGACAATGGACTGCATTTACAAATATCTAGTCTTCCTCCGTGAGGTGGCGTGTCGAAATTGATTGTGAAAGAATATTAATATTCGATGCGGAATTCTCCGTCGCCGAAAGCGGTGAATATTGGAATTTGTGTAGGCCGCAGGAATTAAAGCGAGAATTCTGCAGAGTAAAAAAGCCCCAAAGGCAAAGAGGGGTTCAAACTATGTGAAAACGCCTGATCCTCCATTTTGCGCTTCGGATGATAGCTAATCCTCTTCGCCAATTATAAGTTTTCTAGTTTAGAGACAAAGAGGGAAAAATTCGAGAATTGCCAGCAAAATTCTTCGGCGAATAAAGCGGAAATTTTTCTCTCACTTATCCACACTCCCATACTCACAAAGCTGCTAATTCTACCAAAGCCATCTGAAATACATTTTGTGAGTTTTCGGAGAGGAAAGATAGAAAATATTTTCCAATTATGAACGTTGATAATTGTAGTAAAAGTTCATTTTAAGTCAGAGCTATATCATATATTACAGTAGAGTAAGTATTGATTTAATAACAGAAATCATTGAGATATATCTACCATAAGAAAAGAAAATTCGGTGCCCATTACACACACGAAAGGGTGGCTCGCAGGTTATGCACATAACAATACACATTTATATAATTTTTTTCAAAATACTCACAAAAATGAAATAAATTAAACATCTGTAATTGGGATCCTTATCCATAAGTGCTGGAATAATGATTTTTCTTTCAAGTATATCCTCAGCATATAAATAATGAAGATGAAAAGTAATTTCATTAGAAATAATTAAATTGCATCTAATAAAATACACCTTAAACATTAATCAAAAAAGCAAAAAAAACAGATAGGAGAATTACGGTAAAAATTCATATTAAAGAATGATCATAAATATAAATGAGGATTAAAGGAATACCTTATAAAATAAGTGTTAATGGTTCCTAAAATAAATTGTTTAAGACACTTCCATCGTATGTATATGCAATACTTTCTTTGAAAAATATCTTTGATAAGTTATCAGTTGCTTTTATTATCGCCGTGGAATTTCAGGTGTACGAATACTGCACAATAAAGTGTGAATTAAAATTTCAAATACGATCGATATTTCAGAGTTAAGTAAATCTATCGATACAAATTGGGTAGTATATTTTAACGTAGTGTGTAATGGGGTCAACGAAAATGTCGTGGCCGTCTTAGGAGAAGAACATTAACATGAAACAAAAATTTGAATCAACCCTAGGAGCATATATATTCGGTATGATTTCAAATCTCATTATTCATTACCTCGAGCAAAGAATCTTCATATTGCGCAAGATTTACTGCATGATAAATTACTGAAGTATATTTCACCCCTCTACTAATTCCAAGTTGTGAGCAAAACATCCTGAGTTATTACAGGTTGGATTTAAGAAAGAATATCCTTGGCCTAATGCACGAAGGATGTTAAAATTATCACGCGAAATATAACATCTGCATAGAGTTGGCTTAATGCACCATAAATCTAGCAAAAAATATGAGATCCTCATAGCGTTAATTATCCTTGAAACCGGAATAGTAGATTTGGGATTGTGTTCGATAGGACTTATACTCATGTTTGTCCAAAACTTTCAGAAGGGAAAGAAGATTAGCGGCGGAAAATTTTTTAAATAAATGTTAAAGTGTAATTAAATTACCAAACGGTAATTATTTTTCTGTTTCATTTCCTCAAAAATCTACATCTAACTCTAAATGCGGCACAACGATGTAGAAGAAAGAATGAGATATAAAATGCACATTCGCAGTTTGTTTCTATAATTTTAATTTAATTTCCTTCATATTCATGTTTTTATGACATAATATTTTCTAAATATAAGCACTCTCTGGGTTACAAAGGGGAGTAATACTCGTAATGGGAATTTCCCTAAATTGAATCAATCGTGCCCTGAGAAGCACTGATTTTAATTTCAGCAGGTTCTGTCAATTGGACTAATTAAAAACAAATACAGGATAAAAATAGGACCAAAAACTATCCTAAATCAACGGGTGGTTATAAAAGTATGGAATGATGATGTATACAACTCTTAGAAAATTTTCTCAGTAGTTCTACAAGAACATCCTAAGAATAGGAGATTCAATTACGAAATAATTTTAAATTATGATGTCTTTAAAAAATAATTATATTCCAAAACTTAAGAAACCATATCTTGGATTAAGCTTAAAGAAAGAAGTTCATGATGTTTCTTTTTTATCATGCGGAAGGGTAAGATGTAATTCTAGAATGATAATATCGCTATCCACATCAGATTTTGGGGTTGTTTTTGTTCAGAAAAGGGAGTTTATTTCGCAAATATACGACATTCACAGTATTATATTATCAAACATGCTAATTTGCATACAGGAACTATGAGGTCCATTCTTATAAGTGTAATTTAAATATCCAATTCTAGGAGATTAAACCTTACTGAATTCGCATCCATAAATAGATAACAGCTTAACATGCATCATATTGGCGTATATAAGGCTTCAAAAGATCGGTCCAGAGTATATATTTCTAGTTAAAAACGGTAGGTATCTAAGATGGCATAGCAATTGAAGGAGAATGGGAAGGTCAAGGAATCGTCTGTTGAAGGACAGACGGCAGCGGGTGTTCGGAGTGTGACTATGGAGTGCGTCGCGGAGCAGAATTCGCCGGTGGTGATACAGAGTTGCGGTGTATTACAGTAGAATGGAATTTCGAGTGGTTCTGGTGAAAGTGAGAAGTAAACGAGCAGAAAAAGGAGAAGAAAAGAATTGGGAAGAGGAAAAGAGTGTACAAAAGAGTTAAAGAGAGGACTCTAAATAAAAAGGTAAATCTCTCCTGAATTTAGAAACAGCACTTCATTGGAGATGAAAAGAATTAGTCTTCATCTTTAGTATTTTCAGTTTAAAATGAGTTTTAATAAACAAGCATGAACTATAAATTGCCGTACATAAAGTATTTTTTGACCACATATAGGTTTTCCAAAGCGTTGGGTCGTTTGAATGAATGAAAGTTCACTTTATCCAAAGGGACACTTTTACTGCACAAAGAAGGGATGATAATGCAATTATATAGCAAACAATATTGTGAATTTCAATCAGGATGCTCATGTGCAAGTTTATCTTATTTTAGCCTATGAAATGATAACAAAAGTGTATCTCTAAGAGAAGTAAGAGTTCAAATATGATGAAAATGTTAATTTGGTATAATTATCTATGCCTCTATTTTTTCATTAAAAATGCGATCCACAGGAGAATATTCTGAGGCATGGAATTATCAATATAGATATCAATAAAAGCAGATACAAGCAGATCACTCTGTGATACAAATACTATTATCTGAAGAAGTTGTTTGATAAAACTTAAGTAATTAGTGAATATGATCTTCTTCTAAACATAATGAAGAATAAAGTTAAATTTAACTTGACAGTCAACCGTAGAAGAAAAAAATCTTGATGATATTCCAGCAATATCTTTAGGCACATATCATTGTGTCAATGATATGTGCTTTTAGTTGACTTAAACAGATTCAGATTAATTCAACAATATCCACCACAGAAGTTTTTCCTTTTAAAGATAAGTTTTAAGGAAATAGAAAATGAATCTTGACTTGACAAATTATGGCGAATCATTCTAAAGTAAAATTACTTCATCGACACGTGTAACCCGTGATATACTCAAGGAAAGCATCTGGTGAAATGCAAACGTACAAGGGAAGGGGTGTGAGTGGGAACGTAGGAGGTTAGGAAAAGCGAGTCTGAATTCCCGTGAAAGGAAGAGAGTTTGGCACATCAGAGTGTCATGAGGGATTGAAGCGAAGGGTGGTACAGGAGGGATGCTGCAGGAATTCGTGGAATGGGTTGAGTATACGCGCGAAGTAGTCCGACGTGGTCGCGGTTGTTAAAGGAGGTTTGATACCCATCGCGGAGAGAGTGTTGCCATATGTTACTCCCCAACCGTGCGCACCGCAGAATGTTCAACCGACGGGTGGTTAGCGGAACGGTGGTCCAAGTTTCCTCGGATCGAATACTTTCGCGGAAAACATCGAGTTCGTTGCCTTTTGCCGCAGAGGGAAGAGATTAATGAAAGTGAAGGGTGATTTAAGACGTCAATAGCGGGGATTAGGGGATGGATTCCGGAGTAATTCGGAGGAACTCAATTCGATGAAGTGAAAGACGAAGGGTGAATAATCAATAAATCATCTTCTTCCATACAGAGTATTAGAACACAAGATGAATTCAAAATTCGTGAAATGAGGTATTTATTGGAGATAGTCTTAGGGATAAGTATTAATGTGGTATTTACTGTTCAATCCTGTTACACTCCTTTTATTTATACAGAGTATAGGTTTACATGCTTATGTTTTTCCTAACCATTTCACTATTAGCAACAAAATCCATGTCTATGTATACACACCAACAAATAACGAAATAATTGCAGTATTTTAAAATTCTAAATAAAATAGATATTTTAATTCCAACGAATTCATTGTAAGTAAACAGTGTAGTTTCTAGTATATATTTCTTTCGGTATATAGTTTGATTTTGAGGGAGGTGAGCATAGATATCTTAATGATGAATAACTGCCTCTCATAAGATAGCATGAAAATCCTATTCCTTGAAACTTCAATTAAGATTCGTTTATTATTTTCCAATACAAATATTGCATCACTAAAGTTCACTCGACCAAAAAAATAAAATTATTCATCCTACAAATTAAATTACTGTTAATGTTCTTAATAGCAGTTACGAACGATAGCAGATTCCAAACACTATAATCGTTTCTCGTGCAGTCAAACAATTCCGTAGTTAGCTACATATTCGCTCATTTCATTTAGCTAAACCTTCGTTAATTTCAGCCTCATTGCCAAGGTTTCACAGTAAAGAATGTATAAAATGTAAGGGGACTTCACCGCACACATTAAATAGCTTCCGTTGAAGACAGCGCCAGACGCCGCACATAGATTACACGTTTTATTCGCTGGTGAGCGCGAAATATAAAGCTCAACGGCGAAAGCAGTAAAGTTTGCTCTTGAAAATCTTAAGTATCGTCGGCCAGTTTATTGTTTCAACTTCCGTTGCGCAACTCTAACATGTTTAGTCTACTGTCCCTTGTACATCGGAATATTAGTCTTTGTTTTCATAATTCACATCAGTTCATTCTTTCTGCTCCTACGTAGAAAATTTGGCCCTACATTGGAATTGAGTACGAATAGAAACAGGTATAATACGTTATGCACAGGCGAAGGAAGATTTTACCATTTAAATAAAAATAACTGAGAATATAGAATTAATTGAAGTTGTATACGGCAAGTCCCATCCTCACCATCCGAAGAAACTTTAAATGTTTCTAAGATAATTTACATTTATTTTATATGGTAATAAGATTATTTTTGCTTTTGTGAAAATGAGTTAGTATGAGATTTCAACTTTTTTTCTAGATTTTTCAAATTTTCTCTAGGTATTATTACACCATCAATGGTGAAAAACTGTGAGGCATACATTTTAGTAGAAGATATTCCGTGATTCAATTAAACAAACACATTTTGAGATACTTTACCTCATGATCGCAGAAGTATCTGAATTGTATCGATCTGGAGACTCTCCTTACTTTAAAAAGAAAATAAAAATGGATAGATAACGGAAAAATCTCCAAATATTTGGAAGAAAAAGAGAAAAGAATTTTCGGCTTCAAAGGATTGTCTTCATTAGTTTTGGACGGAATGATACGAACGGGAAACGTCGGTGAGCGTCAGATTTACATAAAAGAACCAACCGCCTAAGAAGGATTCGGATTTATAAATCTTTCAAAGAATTCGGAGGAAATGATCAGTTGAACGATTGAATGACACGAATCTGCGACACATTAATGAGCGGAATGAAAGGGTTTGGATTTTATGAAAAAGGAAGGAGTGCTAATGATGCAGTAAAGATAGAAGAAATGGTAAAGGGAGGCAAGTTTCGACTGTTAAATAGCGAAGGATTGGAGAAATTGAAATACTATCCTCTACAGATTCACTCCTAATGCAAGTTTTGTAATGTAGTATAAATGAGAAATAATAGCCAAAGGATTTCGTTGCTCTAACCGACCATATTTGCAAAACCTAAACTCCCTCTGGACACTTTATGGCATTACATTCAATTCTCCGAGAAAACAAACGTGGGAAGTGGATATATCGGATGTGATGATGTGCAGAAGGAGACAGTGATAGTGCTCGATTCGAGGGCCAGTTGACACCTCCAGGAATAGAGGGAATTCTCACGTGAGGGTTCCAAATCTCTGCACCTCTCACCTTAGCACACTTCAATTTCATCTCTCTCCTGGACCCAAATTCCTTCAGCAAATATCTTATTCCGCCGCTGTTTCCACTGTTAATTTCCTCAACTGACAATTCCCTCTCAACATTCCACGACATCCGATTATATACTGTTCTTACATTGTTACCGTTGCGGTACATTTTTTAGAGCATTGCACACTGCTTTTAATTTATTATAGTTGTCACTCAACAGCAAATGCATCAATTTAATTTAATCCATTCAAAGTTAAAGAGATTATGGAATTTAATTAACAGATATGACGACTGAAAGTAATTATCTGAAGGCAGTTTACATATTATATTATTATGCAAAAAAAGTTTAACAAATATGACGGGATTGGATTTCATTTGAAATATAAATGAAAGATTAATTCATTGCATCTTTTAAAATCAGCTACATACTTTATACATAATTATGTCAAATTCATGATGTTTTTCATTCCATACGAATTCATGATATCATTCATTCAAGCTAGAATAAAATTAAAATATTAGTACCCGGAGTTCATAATATAAAAAACCATTGGCCTTTCCAGGTATACTTGTGACTTATTAAAATAGAGCATATAATGATGTAACTGTATCAATAGCACTTAACAACTTAACTGTATAATAGCATTTTTACTTTAAAAATTCGGTTATACTAACAAATTATAACTTTTTAGAGTAGTATTTGACGAACTATAGGATAACATTATTATAATATTCAAATGATTTTCCATTTTTAATAGCTGTCATTTCTCACAATTTCTTCTGACTCATATTTCAATAGATGAATATTAATTCACATCTGTAATAATATCGATTCTTTAAGCTCGCCGATTAATCGCATATTTCTTTAGATATAAAATTATTTAAGAGAGAGCCTAATACCACATATCGATCATGTCATATACACTCAACCATTACGCAGGGTTGTTAACCTTGGAAGAAACGATAGTAAAAGTTCCAATACACCTTACTTTCCCTTTTCCATTCTTGTCTTACACTTTCGTTTCCCTGCGATTCATTGACTATTCATTGACCAACTGAATTCCTTACGGTTCACTTGGTGAGAATGAGATTTATCGAGTACAAGAGGCGTTTGGAAAGGAGTCAAGATTAGAATATCTCCACAATTAATTTGAGTACTACCGAATTCACTATGGAATTTTCGAAATGATAAATTTTCAATGATAATTAATTTCATCAAAACCTTTTCATGGGTGGAGATAAATATTTTTATTCTAAGTGCACCACTCATATAATTTTATACATCCATTTTCCTTTGAGATACTGATACTACGATTTATATATTTTGTACATTTTTTAAGGAGGTGTTATAAGTATATAAAGTAAAATATTGATTAAAATATTTCTTTTTGGATTATAAAATAGCTTTTTGGAACCTGAACACCTTGTTATACAACCTGCATACTTAACAGTGTATTATCACTACTCTTCCCTCCCAATATTCGAATAATTCGGAGTCTACACTTGAAAGTGTCACTATCATCGACCGATTGAAGAGAACCCTTCGTCTGCTAATAAGGGATTTAATCAATCCGACCCTTCCCATGAAATATTCATAGCGCACCGTTCACAGCCTTAAAACAAGATTTATCTATTATTTTTTGGGCAGCACTCCGCCACAGAGATCTCTGAGGGCATTAAAATATTGGGCTCAGATAATCGATTGTGACCACACCCTATCCTCAGAGATAATTCTCTTACTGCCACTCCGCGTTTTTTTGTGCTAAGTGTTTGCTTAGAGTTCTCTTGCGCTTCAGTAAGTTATTCGATTAATGTATTTATTTCATATGAAAGGTAAGCAAATAAGAAATCAAAATATTAAGAAAACCAAATTTTCCCATGTTGTTTCCTACTCGAATACTATTAGATTTTGTCTAAATGAATCAGCTCTTTTGAGTATCTATTACAACTTTTAAGTTATTTATAAATGCATTATTTCTTATGTAAAGATACTCAACTTACTTTTGTTAATTTATTTCTAAAAAATTACGAATTCTTTAAGATCACACTCCTAACCGTTACAAATTGTGTACGACTTTAGCAGTTATAAAATAAAATTAATATTTAAAGGAAAATTATTGACTTTCGCTCTCAAATTTACAAATTAAAAGTAAATTTAGAATCAATTTACAAGTTATCAAAGTAACAGATTTGGCTTATTGGATTCATTATAATTTGGCTGGCATCTCATGCACATTCTATCGGTCGTTTACAGACACATTGTTTCTTTGGCAACGCTTATTTCGATGTCCCTTTCATTGAACAGCTCCCAAATTCCTCATATGGCTGCTCAAGGTGGTTCTGAGATGGGAAATTGGCCACATATTGTTCCTCAAATTCCAATTCACTGATTTTCTCCTATCAAACCCTAAATTTCTAGAGATAAATTAGATAAGGTAGAATAATATTTGCTTCAAACAGAGGCGATGTATTTATTCATTTTATTAGCTGCAACATATTAGGTTGAAATCTAAATATCTCGTTAAGGAGTTAATTATATCGAATTAAAATAAAATCAGAGCATTTTGAAAGTAATCTGCAATCGTCAATTTCCTTCTTCTTATTTATATTTAGATTCGATAAAAATAATCGATCGAAACAGTTTTACTGTTAAATGACCGATAAAGCAATGTAGAAAGCAGCATCTCAGTACACATTTGGAGATACTTCGTATGCATTTCCAACCATAGTTATAATGAGCAAAGCCTTCATTCTCGTTTGAGCTGAAATACAATCTTTTTTTAAATTGCTTTAAATCATTGATTTTATAAAAACACTGCTAATCATAGACACTTCGTTGAATTATTTTAAAACTAATACTCTTTTACGATTTTGATCACTTTGACAAACATCACAGCGTTATAACAGCTTATCTGTAAATATCTGTTCTTAGATTTGTTCTAATTGGATGCATTATTAAGTACTTCGAGGAAGATTGCTTTGGATACACAGTTTCATCGCTTAAATGAGATGATACTTTTGTACGGGTCCATCGAGAGTTCCTTAATCAACGGCATTCAAATGTGCGCTGAATAAAAAGGTTTGCGCGAGAACATTATCCGGAAGAAAGGTTTCCATTTGTTCAATTAAGCGTTTTTATTCGAGACGCATTAGAAGTTCGCCAAAGCAACTCGACGGAGCTTAAAACTCACAACCGATAGAGAAAAGAAATGCTTACACCTTAAGGAATCTTTCACAAGGAAAATAAAAAGAAGAGCTTCCGATGCTGTTTAAGGAAAGCTCACGATTGGCGAATCTTTTACAGGAGCTTCTTTTCACTTTCGAAGAAAGAAGATATGAGGAAACGAGAAAAAACTCTCGAGGATTGAATCTGACTTAGCTGAAAGAGATGAGGAAGATAAAGATCCTGGACTAAATCTTTGCTTCTTGGAAGGATACCTATTTCCAAAATAATGCTCTCCCGAAATTCTTTATTTACATAAAAAATGAGACATCTTCTGGCACGATTCGGCGTTTGAGAGCAGTGGAGTGAAACGGGCTGCGACAGTCATTTGGAAAATGGCGGGGTATTGGAGAAAGGGGTCTTTTGAAGATCATCACCGGAAGACTTGGTTCAAGTATGCGTTAGATGCATTACCGTAGTTGAGACGTCATCCTAAGCAATGAAGAGGAACCGTGTCCAATTAAGGCGTTCTAGGGACAAGGCGAGATTAAGACTAATAGAGAAGATGAGGTAAAATACTAACTATTATATGGTGGTAACGTCAGTTTGTACATATTATGTCTAATGTAATTATTTGGATAAACCATACCAACGCCTTTGACTCACAGAAATTCGCAATTTTTTCTCCTCAATATTCAAATGCCGGCGATTATCATACTAACATTTTTTCCATTTAATGCATTCTAAATTTCAATATAATGCTAATTCTTAACTAGTTTTATAGATATTTTCTATTAGTAGTATTTTGATATTTAATAAGACGAGAGTGTATAATCATTGTAGATGAATAAATTAAAAGGAGATTAGGTCTTTGAAAACTGTTCTTATAACTCAAGATATACGAACAACCTAATTAAGATACATAGATACATAATAGATTAAATTTTATATAAATAAATCTCATTTACTCTCTCAGATTTAAAGGTGTGACTAATATTTTGATTATGAATAAGGCAGACGGAAATATAACACAGATATAAAGACAGTGAAGATGGGAATTGGAATTTATCCAAAAAGTTCAAGAGCAGCAGTAAAATGGTGGAATGGTGGCTCTTTAAAATAATTCTCATTGGATATTTAAAAAATTTATCACCACGAAAACATGAAAATCGTTCATTACCCGTTGTAGCTTATATGGTATCAACTCGTTTTAACGCTCATCATACAAATAAAATTCAGATGATGCAGTAAAAAAGTGAATTCAACAAGAAAACAAATGATAAAATTTCAACTAAACGAAACATACAAGAAATAAAAAACAACAAATGTAAACGAGCGGCTTAATTATTACATCAAAATAAATATTCCCTTCACATAAATGAAAGAAAATCACTCATTTTGTCAGAATTATTATTTAATATACATACGGACGAAATTTATTTCGGACACCAATGATAAGTGCTGTTTCTTCTCTTTCTTTGAAAATAATTTTATAGAATAATATTACGTGGATGTTTCGTAGTGAATCACTGCCAATAACTTGAGTTTATAAATGAACATAGAAATTTTATAGGTGATTAGAATACAATTACAAATGGTGTTTTTTATGTACGATACGACTGAAATATAATCAAAAAAAAGTCCTATAAATATTTAATTTAAAAGTTGGGCAACTCATTTAAAAAATATTTTTCGCAAATTTTTCCATCTAAAAATATTATCAGAAAATGAAAATTTTTGAAATCTACTTCGGTAAGGATTTTTACTGACAAAGAGCTTGATAATTTGAGATAAATGAACATTTTGGTCGATATTTTTCGGTATGCAGTATCAACCAGTTGTTAATTTTTACAAGTAATAGAAAATACATAAATTTATTACAATGAGATATTTATAATTAATTTATTATAATGAGATTGGGAATAAAAAGTCTGAATAAACAGTCTCTATCAAAAAACTCTAGTCAGATATTAGAGTTGCCCGTAAAGGAACTAAGGTACTTAAAAAACTCTCATTTTAAGTATCTGCAGTTATGTAGCATATACTCGTACGTAGTAACTAATCTGACTTCTCATTCCCATATCATTTCGTCTGTAATGTTATTTGAAATGTAAAAGTAAAAAAAAACACGGGGACTTTTTATGTAACTATCTTCTTACGATGGGAGGTCCATGCCCTCCGTGATTTCCCAACCGAGTGACTTCTTAATAATTAATCCCAACCGTTGCTAAGGGTAAAAGAATAATAAATACGAGGATATGTTTATACATTTCGACCGCACGAAATGAGATTTCACTGAATGTTAGAGAGCAAAATCAAGATTCTCTCATAGAAACACGGGCGTATTCGTGCCAAGCACGAAGCGGTCGCCTCTGACATACAGCCCGTAAACCCATCCTTTTACGACCTTACGTCATCCTTGATACACGAACGGCTCGCCCTTAAAACTTTACACTCACACGTGTAAATCGCACGCAAACACGCCCCACGCTTACGTGACGGAGCTAAAAGAGATATAAGTGGAGGTATCTTTCGATCTTTAACTTCGTATTGAGCAAGAATCGGGAAGACGTACCGAATACTAAACCAATAAGAAAACCGAGAGCTAAGAAAAACAATGAAAATTCGAAAATGGAATTGAAAGAAAAATCTCGATTCTGTAAGGGACATAATTAAAAGCGATTAATAGATTAAAAATTATGAAAATCACCATATAGTATACCAATCGGATACTTAATATGAATATGGATACGACACCAAATACCTAAGTTAATATAAATCTTAAAGAAGAAAAATATTTTCCATATCTATCTAAAATTTATTTTTTATTGTGTAAATGAAAGTGCATTTCCATGCCTTTCTAGAAAATAAAATAATAATTAAAATATTAAAATAGTTATTTACATATCAATAAATTAAAACGCTCAATGTCAAAATAGAAAGACAAAACATAACAACTCAAGATCTTAAAGTATAATATCTTTTTAAAGGTATTATCTCGTTGAGATAATAAATAATTCAATTAACCAATTGAATTAGGTTCGAAAGCCATGAAAAGGAGAGGTCTTCACATCCCCGATATAGAGTTGTATCGAAAGATAAGTATTTTTCATTCGGGCGTATCGAATGGTGTCTTTTGAAAGTGCGGAGTTGGTGCTCACGAAGTGCAAAAAGAGTGCTCTAGAGAGTTGGGCGGATGACATTGCTGTCACCAAAGAAAGATTATTCCAACCAAAAGACAACCACTTTATTTCCCCGCGAAATTGAGATTGTATCGTTCCTCCAAACACTTTCATTTCTTCGATATTTTTTATCGGCCGACATTTTAATCTCGAAAATGAAATATTATGTTAGTACTGATGGATGTATTTTTTATCTTTAAAAGGAACAATCATAGTCGTGTAGTATCCATTCAGGTACATGTGAAAGAGTTTACTTTCCTTTATTCAAACAAAGGAACGGCTGCGAAAGGTAGACAATTTTTCATTTTCAGCTTTATGAGTAATTTTTTTACCTTGGTGATTTAATTTCATCCGATAAATGAAAATCTTTAATATTTCATTGAAATTGCTTGAAAACATCTGGTTTTATGACCATTGAACTTTTTATTAAGAAATAGACAGTGGAATTACATTTGCCGATTATTTAATAACCATAGATTTAATTTCAATGTCCGAATTCAGCTAATAAAATAATTTCCACAGAAAATTTTCTGTGGAAATTTACAGTTGTTTTTATTACTATGGCATTCCACGAAGTCACGCCTTCTCACACTGATCAAACTTAAAGTTTTCATCTTTCAACTTAAACTTTTCACTTTCAAGGTTCTAATTCCTCTAAAGGAAATACGATTTATATTTTCTGATTAACCTTTCTTTATTTAAAAATTTTAAGCAATATTTAAGGACAACACCTTTGAATAAAAGTACAAATATGTAAATGAGCGGAACTATAAAACATCGCTTTCCTTCATTTTACATTCGAATTTGTGTTTTCCGAAATAAATGAGATATTCCAACGATTCCTCGATCATAGATAGCAACAAAATTAAAAATTATAATACGCCTATTCATTTACGATAATCAACTATTTAGTAACAAATCAATGAATATATATCTCCTATGTGCATAGATGAGATGACAAACGCTAGCGTATGAATGGTATGTTAATTTCTCAATCGATCTCCTATACTATTTTCTGATAACATTTGAAAACGATCGTTGCAATTAATG
Organism: Pantala flavescens; assembly: GCA_020796165.1. Taxonomy (NCBI): domain Eukaryota; kingdom Metazoa; phylum Arthropoda; class Insecta; order Odonata; family Libellulidae; genus Pantala; species Pantala flavescens. The sequence goes on from CM036883.1 coordinate 53,963,628, forward strand.
GCAAAGGATGATAAATCCTCACATTTATTCTCGGTAAAGATTCACAACAAATTGTATACACATTAATTAACAAATTCTAATTCTACTCAATATCAAGTGGTAGACGAGTGTGTGTTTATTAATTGAGAGAAACGTTCCGTGTGCAGAATAGGAAAGAAAAAATGCGAGAAAAGAGAGGAGAGCGTATGTTTGAGACAAGGATGCGTGGGTCGGAAACGGTTTTATGGCGAATTCACTCAGAAGACTCTCAATCGATTGAGGTTAATTACGAAGCCGTCGATTCCGATTGGTCATTTGGAGGTGCACTCCTTTGGAGTCTCAAAGTGGAGACAAATGGAGAAAGTTAAAGGGAAAAATGCCTTCGATGGTCTACACGAGTCTTCCAAATATACCTCTCATTCACTCTCTACGAGATTTCCGAGAATTGCTTAATCGAATACGAGTAATAGTCGAGGAATATATTTATAAACATGGATAAGAAATCATTCATTCTACAGAATTATGAAAATAACTTAATTTTTATTTTATTTCCATAAATAAGTGATAGATGAGGGATATGATACCGAAAATTATCAAAAAAAATTTGCGGTATGAGCAAAATTGGAAAAATTCCTAAATATCAACATTCAAGGCGACAAAAAATCTAAACTTTTCCATCTTCCATATGAAATAAGCGAAATAAACAGAGGGAGCAAATTTAACTGATGTAAAGTGCGAGTATATATAAGAGAGGAACGCTTCAGAGAGAGTGTCCGCTCCTAAGGAGAGAACAAAAGAAGTGTGATTCGATTGCATTAGTGTATCGATCGTCCATTTTGACGTATCTCTCGGATGGATGACTTCTTTAAGGGGAGTTGTTTTTTTATAGCTTCGAAGAAAGAATAAGAGATAGCGTCGCAGAGTGATTTATATAATCGAGGATGCGGCCTTTGAATTCCAGCGCTCATTTGTCTTTATGCGATTTGGTTGCGGATCGAAAAGTAAACAATGCGCACTCATAAATTTCGGGGAGAAATGTCACCCATCGATTTCGTACGAACCACGTCACGTTTTCGATCATTCCTAATAGTTAAGGGGTGTCACATAAATTTAAGCGACATTATTCAAATATTGATGCTTTTCTATATTAGTTAATAGGACTACTTTTACTTGGAGCACAATTAAGTACAGATAAAAATAGATCCGATTTAACTGATTTTTAATGAAAGAATATTGTTCTGTTCGCTTTGAGGGTATGACTGTCAGTAAATATAAGGTAGATGCGATTTAATACAATGGAAATTGTAAAGTGGCTAAAGGTAGATTTATTTTATTAATGATAGAAAATTATGAGTGAACATATTAATTATACAACATCCGGAAATAATATACTAGAGTAAAATAAATACTTGATATATAATAGAGTAAAATTAAAATATTAGAATAAAATTGTGAAGGCTGTGTAGGTCTATTGTCTTAAATGAGTCCCGATTTTCAAATACTGAATACGGGCTATTTGTACGAAATGAATTGTAAAAGTACTGTTATCTAAACTCTTCAATAAATCTAAAAGAAGAAACTAGGATAAGCAAACAGAAAGATTCATACTTTCAAAAGCTTGAAAATGATTTTTAATATTTTTCAGAATGCAGTTTAGGGTAATAAATCTTTTAGAGGAATATGAACAATCATATAATACCTAAGATCTAAACAATATTCCCACCTCATCCCAGAGACAGAACTGTTTAAGTAAAGTAAATTAGATTCTACTGAGGAACTGCATAAATATGATAAAATGCTTTGATGCCAAATATTTGGTACATGTCGACGTGATTCTTAAAATCGAGAAATATTCTTGAAGTCAAATCTGTGATTCTGAAAAAAGAATTTAAACTTTTGTGGAAGCTCCCTTTTTATACGTTGAATCTTGCTGTGGTGCGTGAAGTAGACATTTAAATCAGGTTTCTTCAAAATCCAAGTGAACAATACTTCCGTAAATCTTTTTGAGAGAGATCATTGTTAACAGCATTTCAAGAGATATTCTAAATATACCCATTCTTGAGCCAATTTCTTCGATAATACTTTCTTTAAATTTATATCTATTTTAGCTAAAAATAATAATGATGATGACAAACTAATGAATCATAATTTACGGCTCATTTTTAACGTTGAAATACATTTTGATCAAATCATTTTTGACAATCTATTGGTGATTTTCCGATTACTTTCCTAAAATAAACATAAAACTAACAAATTTCGCAGTTTTACTGAGTTAAATTGGGTAATTAGATGACTCTGGAGCTCACGTGTGTAAAATAATCAGTTGTGGTCTAGACTGAAAATTGTCATCAAAGCGTTTTTATCTAAGTTTGGCGGTTGTACCAAAGAGGAACGTTGAGGTGTTACTTCAGAGAGAGGTAATGCAAACCTCTTCAAATCCTCTTCCTTTGATCATGATTTGTATGAAAAGAAATCCGAGTAGAGGTTTGAACAGTCCAATAAGGCAAGCGTCGCGCCAGAGTCAAGGAATTCTTCAGCATTTCACATGGGCAAAGGAGATCAACTAACAGTTTGGGAGACGACAATTAAAGGATGATGAGTTGAAATGATGACTGTTTCTGTCGCACTTTGCTCGTCAAATGATGTTTCCAAGGAAATCAACAACAAGACGAATCAGAAGTTAGAAGGGGATCGGTTATTAATAGTCCTGTTTGAACCAGAAGTAGCCGAAGCTAAACTTGCAGTTAATCTCTTGTAACAGCTTTTACCGATGTATACTAACATAAAAAGAGGTGAATAAACTGAAAGATTTCGTTAATTTGATTAAGTTTATTAAAATATCTACCGGTATAACGTAAAAATAGGAAATAAGTAAAGAAATTTTGCGTAAAATGAATTTGAAGGAATTAAAGTTTTAAATCGAACCTTAATTATCAATTCTTCCGCAAAAAATGTAAAAATTGATTGGTTCAGTAACTTTAATATATTTTAATGTTAATGGAAATACGGCATTGTTTGTTAATTGAGATGTAATTCAAAATACGCATAAATTATTACTTTATATAATACTTTATAAGATATGCATTAATGATCCTCAAAGAGACACGGATTATAATTCATTCTCAAAAGGTTAAGAGTAAATGCAGCAAAATAAGAAAAGCATTCTAATCATTACCCATAGTTAATGGAACAGAATAATTATGGAGAATCATTGGCTAAAAATACGAGAATTGCATTGAAATGGTACAGTAGAGAGTCTCATGAATACAGAGCAACACTTATACATGGAGAGTTTTATTTATTCCCTTGTCCTTGTAAACACAGATGGTCAAGTTCAAGGACTCGAAGCTCTTCATACATCATGTTGTATCCATTATTCATGATCTGGATATTCTATATTATATGCCTATCATAGAATGTATGTAATGAAACACTGTAATGAACGATATTTACAATTTGATCTTGGATTGAAGTAATTAATTAGGGAATAATGTTTAAATTAAAATGTTATCTTAGCAACTCCCTCGTGCGATTAATAACTTTCTGACTCTTAAGATATACTTTTGGCAAAACATGAATGGAAGTTAATGTTTTAAGTAATTTTTATTTATTTATGATCAATGGATCCAAAAACAGCCATTACATTGGATCATAAACAACATCTAAAAATTAATAACAATTACATATATATAAATATACGAAACAAACAACAACAATGAATAAAAATAATAATATAAGATATAACGACAACAAATATAAATAATGATAATTGAGGTTACAACAAAACAGTAACAAGGGAAGACCATGCAGAGGAAGAAGTAAAAAAAGTGGGGGAACCAATTATTTAATTTCAAGAAAATTAAAGTGGGATAAGCTCTTTAATTTTGTCCTCATTTCTACGAATGATGTTCGCATTACGTCACAGAGTATAATCTCCGATCCGAACGCTTTTCTGTGAATGAGAAATAAATTTCTGGGGGTGCTATTGAATGAATAAACCCGTATTGATGTCATTCCGAATGTTCTTTCTCGAATTGTTTTAGATGCTCAGATTCTTTTCGATGAAATCGTTATGGCTTCCATAGAACATCGCCGTTATCTGCGTAAAAAAAGGCTTTAAATCTTTCATTTCTTCTCTCGCAAATAACTATCGCATAAATTCTGACCAATTTTTGTGCTCGTCTTTTTCTCTCATTTGTCACTACGAGGACGTTGTTCTCAACCGAATGTATCTCATGAATATTAACTTGTCTTTCGAAGGATTTATTTAGAGTCCCTTTAATAAGACACGGGGAGTAATTTAAGCAAATGGAGCTCAATTGAGTTTCGCACTGGGCGATCCTTCGAACATTAGCAATTCGCAATTACGCGCTTTCATTGGCGAACTATTTGCCGGAAAAACAAAATAAAATGGAATGGATGAAAAATTCTAATCATCTGGGAATAATTTGTTTCGAGGAAGTAGAAAGAAATTCATGTAATATGTCATAGTTGTCTTCACCATATTGAAAACTAATCTTAAGTTCATATGATCAGGAATTTAAGTGCTATGTCAAATATGTCAAATCTTTCTTTTTCTTACAAATATGTAACGTGCACAAAATCGCATATTGATTTAATTTTCACATCTATATGCGAGTTTTTACAAAAGAAAAAGGTTTATCTAAAATACCCTCATTTTCGATTAGGGATGCCATTCGTTAACGATGGACCAATACAATTAGGCATTTAATTGAACGTACAATCAGAGCTTAATTTTTTTAGTCATCACCTGATATGCTTTTAACATAATTTGTTCTCTCCTTTATTCCAATTAACTATGCAACCAGATTTTTTATAGAAGTATTCTAAATATAACCAAGGTAATTCACTATGTAATAAGTATATTTTTCAGAAAAATCTTTTTCAAATTTTTGAATTATTTAAATGAATAAAATTCATTATTGCCAATAAAATAAATATTTGTATAAAAATATTGTCGAATTTTAATAATGGTAACAAACCGAAATAATTAATTTCGTATTTTTATTTCGGCCTATTAAGAGCGTCACTGTAGAATTATTCTTGAAGTAGTAACCCGAGTCCAGTTCTTTGTCCATTTCGGACGCCATTAAATGAAAAATAAGAGTATGGCACTTAAACAGAGGGAAAGTACAGAGAATGATTCTTTTCCGAGGATATTTTGGTAACTTGGAAGAAGAAGCGAGCTGGATGAATTTAATGAAGTTCTTTTAGGCTCTTTACGTTCTTTGGGTTTCGCTAAAAATAAGCGAAACGTGATGGCCCATCAGAATTCCTAGATATCGAATTAAAAAGGTATCTTGCAAGACTCTTTGGAAGATTGCCATACATTCTTAGACGGCACAATGAATAATGAAAAATGTTATTGGATTAAATTCAGTGGATATTTCCTTTTGTTCCAATCACGACGCTAAATTTTATGGATACTTGTGTTTCAGTTGAAATATAAACCGATAAAATGAATTAAAACTAAGAATTGATTACTTTCGAAATCTTTTTAGAATTTTTTAAAATTCAAAACATGTTTTTAACTAATTTCCGCAAATATTTAAGAGTAAATGAGGTGAAGTAAAAGTTCTCATTAAGGGAAAATATATTTTTGTTAAATTTCTAAATTTCCCTGACTTGATTAGAAAATTAATTTATGCCGTATTCTTACATGTCAAGGGGTAAACTCGTTTAGTATTTATTCACTTCTGTTTGGATAATATAAATATAATTTGCTTAAACTACTAGACACTAGAACATGTCATTGATATAGTAACAAAATTAGAACAGAAAGCTATTTCCGTGTCAATTGCATATTTACTTTACAAACGTTTTAAGAAGAATCATTAAAGTATTTCAAAAATCGTTGAGTATAGTATAGCAGTATATAGTAAAGTACGCTTTCATTTTATTTCAAAAGCTTAACTTTAAAGCTCCATTTTAATCAAAAAAGTCTCGAAGACTTGGAAGAAGTGTCATCAAATGTAATTCCTCATCAACCACTTTCCCTCCAACACGTAGAATAAATTAGGTCTTTTTACAGTATCTCATGAGCCGCTTTCATGGGGAAGGTCTAGAAAAGGGAAAACGGAAATGGGCGGGTCGCTTATAATGACCAAAAAAATAAATGCCCGCTTGACCTCAGTCAGGCTTATGGAGATGGCAATTCGTATTTGGGAGATGAAAATTGTGCCATCGCTTTGTGTTCCCCACAAAGGGAACCCTCGTTCTGTCAGAGGCACAAACTTATAATACTCAAATCGGAAAATCAGTTATGGATGGCTTATCCTAGCATCGTATTATTAATACGAAGTAATGACACGATTTTCATCTTTTTTAATTTTTGCAGTTGCGATATCCTGATAGTATACTTTTACTGCCGCGATTTTTCACCTTGATCTGTTCATTTTATACAACTGCTTTTTGCCTAACAAAGTGAATTCGTTTCTCTTGTTCCTTCATCTTATAATTTCACCATTTTATATCTAACGTTCGCTAAATATTAAACATAAATATATCTTTATTTATATTTTTATATCCAGGCTCCGGTATTATTAAATACCGGAGCCTGGATATGAAAACGTATTCCTTATAAACACTTTTACATTGCGATATGTTTAACATCACCTTTAAACCGTATTTCTTTAATTTGGCAGCCATATGTATGCAAAAGTACCTTCGCAATGGAATAACATTAGGCGTCGTAGTCCACCATTCCCTATTCCCACAGCCTCATCTCACAATAAACCAATCATCCTCGTCCTATATCGCTGGGTGACAGGATGGTGCGTGGATGGACCCTCTCAGAGATGAATTACCAATCCGAATCTATAATTAGATTTTTCGCTCCCGTCTGGGATCTATAAGCCTACGTAAGTTCGCCATCCAATATCGGGAAAACAAACGAGAGTCGAGTGATGAGAAAGGTAAACGGCAAGAGGATTTGATGTGCGGTAAAAAGTACGGCCCCATTTAGATGCCTTGCGTTACCCCCTCAAAGGGAAAGCCGTAGAACCGGGCGACCTAGGCTTCGATCCCAGAAATTCGATTCTTTTTTACTTCCACCAGCCGATTGATTCCTCCAATTGCGATCGGGGAATGCGTGTTGTCCTTACGGAGAAGGGTAATTGTTTTTCCAGTGTCCTGTTTGTGATCTCAGAGCGAAGTTAAATTATACGTCGGCTATTTCGGGCGGATTGCGGGGAATTTAGCGTGCGTCAGGGACGTCGTTTGTCTCGCCGTGGAAGAGTGACTTTGGGATGGGAAAAAAGGCCCTTGTCGTTAAGAGAGATTTATTTATCGATCAGGTTCCGTTCCAGCAGTAAAATTTCATTGGATGCGGTTTTTTATATCTATTCAATACGTAGCGGCAATATGAGAGAAGGTCGCACTCAAAAGACCCGAATTTGATGCGAAGTATTTTTTTTAGAACGGAATTGAGCGCGACCATTTTTCACGCAAAGCATACGACTGTTTTTATTTGAGTTTGTGTTTACGACGATGATGAGAGGGAAGTGAATTTGTGCTAACTTTTTGCTCGTAGAATGAAATGGACCGAAGAATTGGCATTTTCTGATTTATGAGAATCGAATCTAAAAATATTACCACTAAAATTCATGTTTACGCGTATTGGCGGTTACGATTCATAAGAAAATAACCGGAGAATAGTTTCAAACAGTACTAATATTTTTAAATCTTCGGATGTATATCTAATCCATTACTTTCTAATTTCTAAGAAATAAAATAATATTGAGATACAAAATTATAATAGGAATTTATTCTATATTTTTACTAATAAATGTACTTCGAAGGAAAAAGTATAGTTTCTGCAGCAAATAGACTTCTAATCAACGGAAATGTTTAGAAATAAACGTAATTACATAATACAAACGTTAACTTAACGGAACCACTTATTCACACTAAATGAATGTTGAAATTTTGATGTTTATCGACTCTTTTATTACTATTAGAAATTTTTAAATCGAGTATTGCGTGAAATATCGTTGTTGCTTTCTTTATATTGCATGTAGATCTAAGATGTATACAGACAGAAAATAAAGTAAATAAAATGGTAACAATAAGATTATTTTTTTTCATAAAGATATACATTAATAGCATCTGTATGTCATCGACATAAGATTAATTTTAATTTTTAGATTTTATTACAATAGATTATCACATGTCATCCTCTTAGTTCAGTAATTATTGTCCTTATTATTACACAGTAAAAATTATTTAGTTACAATGTTACGACAATGAGCATCAAGACCATAAATTTTATCCAAACCCAAGAGTCACTACTCCCGGATCATTCAGTATTAATGACACGCCGATTCGCCTCCAAAGCACGGGCCCACACACCTTCAACGTTATTTGCCTCTAACGGCTTTGACTCGCCGTGAAATCACTCAAGGCCGGATTAATTTATCATCAGATCTGTTCAGATATATTTGAAACATCTCGTCCACTGATGGCTTTTTGCATTCGATTTATTTGTCTTATACTTTGCGAACTATTTCTCTGCTCTATTTATCACTCCTACAAATGCATCAAAACGTCGGATGTATAAATCAAGGCGACCTTTTCCAAAGCTCTTCTTACTCATCATCTGGTTTACGCCAAGTGCCGTATGACTTTTGCATGCAAATCGGATTGCAAATGGAACTCCCGCATTCAAGTTTAAAGTAAGTTATTTGATGGTCGTAATATGAGTGACAAGTTTCGTTATACATGTAGACAAAATTTCAGTAAGGAGATTACATAAACTTATAAAAATAAGCATTTTCCCGAAAGAATGGCTTTTCAAGGCATCTATTGCTTTCAATTTCTAACAATATTAATCGACCGTTCGATTATGTTTACGGTAATTCCAAAACGTTCCTCACTTTATTTAAATATATTCCAAAGGTGGCGACGAATCCGAGTGCTAGCAAACAATTTGATATTTTATTTATTTTATATTTCTAAAATTTCTATACGATTCTAATATATGAATTCATTCTTATCTAGTCATAGTGATTATTAACATCTAAGTAAGCCGTAATAAAATATAAACTGAACTTAATTAACAATATCATTATTATTTGAAAATTATTTAAAGTCAGTGTTAAAAAATTCTAATAAATTAAAAAGATATTTTTTAGACACCAAAAACGTTTAACTAAACTAAACATTAACAAAATAATTAGCACTCATGGACCTCCAAGGATAGATGAGGTGAACTTGATCACAAAGACTATGCTAAATACTCCGTTCGCCAAACTCTTAATTAAGGCTCTTACATTTTAAAAGTAAACAGAGCTTCTCTTCTAAACAGGTCGCATTTTTTCAGACTCAGAAGAGAGAAGGTATCAAACTAATAGGCTCATTAAGGGGTATTAAAAAGATAGAAAATCACGTTCCTGATTGGATATATTCCCTGAGCGTCGGATCGTAGTTTGGAACCGTAGATTGATACCTAATTAGAGATTTCCTTATTTCTCTCTCGCGGAAGAGAAAGAATATCCCGAAGTCATATTATGCAAATAATATTAAATAAACCAGAACTTTATAACGAAAAAATCAATTTGACTAACTTCATTAACTCTCATTGAACTTTCATTGCGAACATAAATTTGATTGCATTGCAAATGTAGGTGAATATAGTATAGAAACAAAAGTTTTCATCAGCAATTTGGTCAAAATGGATATTAATTTATCGATACTATTTGTCGTCATGTCAAAAAATGTAGTTTTATCAGAATTTAGACCCTTTTGACTTTGGGATTTTCAGTGGCGATAGAATAAAGACACAAACCGAATTTTTTTGAGTTATGAATGAGGGATATGCTTACTGCAACTTCTTTTAATTTTCAAAGAATTAGCGACTTACTTCATGCTAAAGCTGATTTTCATTCTAAAATAACATCATTGTTTATTGCTAAGAAGACCGTGTTAGGATGAGAATGATAATATTGTTTTGGTCGTCATCTTGCTTTGGGGATGTTTACTAAAGGAAGTTTGCGATGGAGAAGTCGAAAATCGACTTCCAAAACGTTTTCAAGGAGCAACTTTCAAAGAGAAACGATTCCAGTAGAATAAACAAGCTCATTCAAAATAGTGAAACTAAATAATCCGCTTAAAGGATATGAAACTAAAGGACAATGAAAACTATAAGCTTAGATTCAAGGGATGTTATTATCGCCTACATACTTTATTTTAACAAAATCAGTGAATATCATCTTATTTTATAAATTCCCAGGATTTTATTTACAAAAATTTGGAACGATACTAAATGAAGTTGTAACTTAATCAGAAAAGGATTTGACAACATTCTTCCAATAAAGACTGTAAGCAACTTTGGCGATTGATTGATCTCTGCCACGGTTTACCGGGAATTCGTTTAAATGATGAATTGCATTCATTTTCTTTATCCTTAAAACACAATATTCATTATAAAATTTGTAATCGTTTCCACTTTAGAAATTGGAGGTCGTTTACAGTTTATTTCTTAACCTATAACTTAATTTATAATTAACTTATAACTGTTTATCCGAGTATATCTCCAAGAAATATCACCTTAAAACTTAAAATAAAGTTCTGCTTATACAAATTTAAAGCCTCAATATTTACGATAATTTATCGAGATGCTTTTAAATTCAATATTTTTACGTTTATAAATATAGTACTGTCAATTTGCTGTAATCTGGTTGTCATATCAACATCTACTAAAATTTGCAATAATTGAAAAAAGGAAATACCTCTAACTGAAAGCTTGATTCATCACTCATACTTTGATTTATGTTCGCAATCCACTCAAAGAAGTAGCTCTGTGTACTTTCATCGAAAGAAAGCGCTTTTTGCAGTTTCAAATATAGAAGGATGAAGAGGAATAAGGAAAAATGAGAAAAGGGATGCTGTAGAACAAGAGATGTAAGACGCGCAGCTTCGGAATGCTAAAGAGAAGGCGAAATGAAGGTCGGCGATGTGGTGGGAGAAAAGTAGGCTGTCCACACCCGGAATGTGACAATAACCGAGAGTTCCAAAGGACTCCTTTTTTCTCTTTCATTCAACGAGTCCTCTAACCACATCTTGATCATAAAAAGTGCATCGTATTTTTAATCTATTGTTGGGAACTTAAGCTATTGAGAAATTCAGCTGAAAAGCTACCAGAAAGAGAGGTTCCAGAAAAATAAATGCTAAAGTAAAAAGGATCTTTGAGAAAGGCATTTTGGATTTAAAATATAGAAAGGTTTGTAATCCTCAATGGAATTTGGAATGAGTGAACATTAATAAAAGGGAAAAGGGATAGTTAAAGATGACAAATAATAAAGTGCAGTATTATAATTCTTCTTGAATATGTATACTAACACTTGTTGAATTTGACATTTAAAATATTTTGCTTCGTGATTCGTTCAGCAGATAAAGCTAAAATAATGATTAAAGCGGTAAATTATATTATAGATTTTTTGGAATAAATTGAAATCCATGCTATATTGCTGATAAAAAGTGATTGTATTTGCTGTGTCCTGTGAAACTATTATGATTTCCGACCTCATATTTCTCCGAAATTCATATTTATAAGTTAATATGAATGTTTAATGAGAATTCCCGATATTTAAGATAAAATAAAATATTCATTTCAATTTTTCATAATTGTTCAATCCTATTCTTTCCCAAAATGTAATGATAAATAAAATAGATGAAGTAAGGTATCTAATTGATAATTCATGTCCATAGTTAGAAGTAGTGAACGAAGTACCTTATGTCATTAATCGGAAACTTTATATTTAGTTATATATTAAATAAAGTTTTTGAATAAGACCATAAGAATAAGATAAAAACGTATAATGAAATTCTTTGTATTCAATGAAAATAATATAACGAATTAAAATTTTTGTTTCACCGGATCGTTTCATCCAATTTATTGTATTAACTAAAGGCCTTTTTTTACATTATCAATCATATTATTCAACATCTAAGTAGAATTTTTATGAAAAAGCATATAATTACAATTCATAATTGTAGGAATTAAGGATCGTCGGGCTTAAGCTAAAGGTATCACTTTAAAAGATTTCTTTACTTATCAAACTAGATTTGGAAAGGTAGAGCGGATAAAAGTACAGTATCCAATTTGAACCCATTCTAGGGAAAAAATTTAACGAAGTTTCTGCAGTATTGGCGGCTTAAAAAAATACATCTTCTGCGAGAAAATTTAAATCCACCAAAATGTTTCACGTGGAAGCGAATCGCTCGACTCCGCTCACCAATTTGCGAGAGTTCCATTAAAAACAAATACAGAGAAACCGAAAACATGTCAATTACTCGCGGATAACAATAATTTACGGAGTCATAGGGTTTTTTTTAATCTCTTCAAATTAGGGAAAGCTTTGGGAGAGTGTGATCGGAAGGAAAGAGAGATCAATTAGGGAATGATGGAGAAGACGTTGGAATTCGGTGACAGAGAAGCTCTTTCAGAGATTTCCGTAAATATCCAAAGGAATTGGGAAATCCCATTCTAAGAAACACAAGGAAAACGCAACAGATACGAACAAGAGAAGTGACTCAAACCACGTACTCATTGTGTATGTTAAACTTATTTGCAATTTAAGGGCTCAACATGACTAAATAGAAATCCATATTAATAAATGATAGATGTCTATTATGGCCATATACTTTAAAATGGGTAAATGTTCATAGTTATACTAGCAACGAATTTGTTGGTAAAAACTATTAATAATCCTTTAGATAAAAATGTTAAGCAGAAGTGAAAAATAGCGACATGACTGGGACTCGAACACAGGTCTCCTACTTGTCGCTATTTTTCACTTCTGTTTAACATTGTGAAAAAACGCACGCTTTAACGTGCTAAGAAGTACCTTATTTTCCTTTACTTTCGATAATTTTTTATGAATTTCATATCATTTGAAAAATACCATTCGTATCGTAATAATAAATAACGATTCTAGTATTCATAACGATAAAAGAAGGTTTCCTTCGGCATTTCGAAATAATTTATGATTTAAAACCAAAACTATTTTAATTATTGGTATAGATATCTAAATAAACATTCCTTCGAAGTTCACAAGAGAAAAAGTCAACGTTGAATATCGCTCAAGGGCAGCTACGCAATTTCACCCAAACCTCACATTTAACGTACCTGGAAAAAACATTTTAAATAATTCTTTTTTGAGAAATATAATTTATAAACGTGAACATTTTTGTTAATTACCAAGGGCTGTTACACGAAAACAACTTTCACTTTTCTTACTTGTTTTCACTCTTATAATTGGGGGAAATATGGTTGGCTAAAGAGTTCCGGTGTAACGAATGAATTATGAATGTGAGACTGTGATTTTACATTCTTCCCTTACAACGACACGCGTTCATATTAGTCACATTTAAACTCACCACCTTCTCAGTTTGATTCACTGTCTTTTTTACAAGAATCTATTAAAGGACCGCAGAATTAATTTGAATGGGAAAGATCTCTGATTTTTAAATCGATATGCTCAAGAATTCATCTATTCGCAAAAATATCTCATTTTTCCGCTTGCGCTAGTTTCGATCTTTGAGTACGAGGAGACGCAAAAGAAAGGGATGAGAAGAAGATTGACCTGTTTCACTTAAACGAGCCATTGATTTATTTACGACTCCATCTGTGCCGCTGATCGATTTATGTCGATTGGATGCCAATGAAGAAAAAGACCTCGGAATGCATTTGGGATCTCTCTGGGAGCGTGTACGTACGGATTCCCGTGTTTAACACAACCCAATAGGTGTTTTCCAAATCGCTCCTTTCCAGAGTTCTCTTCCTATTGTCATTTTAAGCCATTATTTTCACAAAAGATGCTTTACTGTAGATCTTCACGAGCTAATCATCATCCGAGAATAGTTTTCTCGAACTTCAATGGTAATTACGTCAAAAAGAACTCCGAACTAGGACAAAATGGTTCTCATCTCATTAAAACTGTTTCGAAAAAGAAAAAATCTGATACTATCTAAGTAATATTTGGTACACTATTTACTCAGATATTTATTTATAAAGGTACGAAAATAAATAAAATTATGTTAGAATTATGGTCCTCGAGATACGGTCTAAGGCGGTTGATATTAGGAAAGGAAAATCATGGAAAAGAAGGCATAGTTTTTGTACAATGATCTATTTAATTCTCAATTCAAATGTCTAAGCTTCATTCAACAGTAGAATAGCAATGTAAGAGATATTCTAATTCTATGTAAAAAAATTCTTTTGTCAAAACTGAGGAAATTTTGAGGAATAAAGTGATTTGTGAGGTAAAAGCTATCGATCTTGATTTGCATTTCTTATTGGTTAAACTTCATTTGTGAAGTTGAGTTGAACTTCATTCCTTGAGAAGTCGTAATCAAGGAAGAACCCGGAACAATGTTCAACGAAGACTTTCGCGGCATTTATTTTTATTTCTTAACTTGTGAGTATGGCATACGAAATCAAGGAATTTATTTTCTTCAATAAATCTGGAGACGTTTCTCAATTTGTCACAACCCAAATGTTTTTTACTATCCCATTATAAGAAACTCGTCAATTTGAATGATGGACATTAAATCCAAAGCTTTCGAAACGTGTAGAAGAAAGACGTGATCATATGAATGTGCGTTTTAACCTAATTCAAAATTAACCTTATTCGCGAGGAGAAAAACTCAACGTGGTCGCGGCTTCTTCAAAAAGACCCATTCCTCACGCGCTTAAAACAAAGGTGTCTCTTAAGACTTCAAAGTCGGTACTTTTTTCCGATAGCAATAATGCACGCTTCAGCATTACTCCCCGTGAATAATGGAGACGTCTTTCAAGGAACTCTCACAGAATTGGGTATTACACTTTTTCGTATCGTTTTTCTTTACAATGAGTCAGCCATCGGCTTTTGGCTCTTGTCCCCGCGTATGACTAAAGGTGCAAGTGGAAAGATGAAAGAGTAAGCGAAAGTAAATGGGCTTGACGGCGGGGATTTGGAAGTTCAAGGAGGGCGTAGCGAAAGGGAGTAAATTTGGAGGGTTAAGAAAAGAGGATATCCGAGATCCGCTCTTCGGAGATGGGCGTAGAAAATTTGCAGAAATCTTCGCTAAAGAGTGAGTGGACTGATATAGAGTGGACGGTCAATAAACTTTATCGTAACTTTAAATTCATAGAAAGGAAAAAAAGAACAAATAAAATGTTTGAAAATTTTATCCGACATTTTCAGATCGACCTATTCCCAATATTGCTTGATCATTAAGATGCTACAGATCTGTACCATACAGATAGAACTCAGACTAATAATTCTTGAATGATAAATATCCCTGAATTAAATATCTTATTTACAAATTTTAAAAGAATGCATAAATTAGTGTTAATGAAGTCTTGAGAACAAAATCTTGAGTAAGATAATTTGGCTTAGCGGTATTCATAGATTTTGGAAATAAAATTCACGATATCAAATGAATAGAATAGTTGATGTGTGTAATTGGCAAAAGAATAGAGCGTGTATTTCACTATTTTTATCCAACGGCCGACAGTGGATAAGCCTGAAAGAGAAAATCAATAGAAATAATGCACCTTTTCTTAGTGAACCTAACATTCCTTAATATTTATAATAGATTCTCTTTTTCCTACGGAATATTTTTGGGAGCTCTTTCAGACAGAAGTTGTTTTTAATAGATTTATTGATTCTGGCATTAAAAGCGAAAAGTTTGATGTTTGAGTAACACCTTAAACCTAGAGTTGACACCTTAAATATCATTTCCCCGATATGTAAATCCGAATATTGGAGAAGGAGCCAACGTGTGATTTAACATATTAATTAATATACGAGAGTAAAAAAATAGGAGCTAAAAATACACGAAATAGAGAATAATACAATTCTTCTAAAGTGACATTGCTGACAGGAACATTTCTTATCGTGACTGTGAGATATAAATCGATGGAGATTTAATGCACGCACATTACAATTTACAACCTGATAAAATGATATTTTTAAAAGCAGGAAACATTATTTGGCAAAACTAAGGGCTTGGCTTTTGTGATGACATGATTAAATGCAACAAAAAACTAAAAACTACTATTTTCGAATCGCACAAATAACTTTATGTTTAGGGGACTTTTATAAACAACCAGCACCCAAAGAAATAATAAGAAAATCCACTTATACGTCTTTAGGAAAGATCATAAAATACTCTCCGACCTTTTAATTGAAAGTTTCTCGGAAAATGGAAACAC
The DNA here is from genome assembly GCA_020796165.1 of Pantala flavescens. Lineage (NCBI taxonomy): Eukaryota > Metazoa > Arthropoda > Insecta > Odonata > Libellulidae > Pantala > Pantala flavescens. The sequence continues at coordinate 53,979,826 of CM036883.1, forward strand.
TCGCTCGAGTTTTGATTCCAAATAGATGTTTTGTTTGCTTTGTTAAAGTGGGTATATGTAAGTGAGATTAATATGCTAAGATATTGTCACAGCTTTAATGGGCTCAAAGTGAGAAGCAGAACTCTTAAGATTAAGAGGATGAAAGTCGTCTTAAAGCCATAGAATCCCATGCCTACCGATGTAAATAGAGAAAGCGTTTTAAATCTCTATAACTGAAAATATTCAAGAGATATGAAAGATCTGTCTTCTGCAATAACTATTGATCCGACACATAGAGAGATATAGATAGATATAGATCCGACATAGAGAGATCTATTTATTAGAATGTATGTGATTATCAAGTCATTGCTTCGATAAAAGCAGTGAATGTCATATGTAAAGGGGACTCTGCAAAAAATATTGTTCAAGTAATCTTTCTCCTATTCTAGGGAATTAAAATAGGATATCCGATTAAATTTTCTTATGTATTAGAGAATACCTTATTTCTGGCCAACTCTAAAAGCATAAATTATATATATGTACATAACTTAAGTTTAAAAAAATGCATACTAAAAACAATCTTTTAGCATAAAAATGAGTAATTCTTAATTTCAGAAATTTATACATAAACTGATATGCAGGCTGTATATTTCTTGGAATGGTTCTATGTTTCAATGTATTTGTTAATATTAATCGTCGAAGTACTCAATTCTAGTTTATCTCTCAGTAAAATATAGCCTAACTATTACTTATGTTTAAGCCCATTCAATTAAAATTTTTTATGCTAATCTACATAAATTTCTATTTATACAAGTTAGAAAATAAAAATGTGCTAATTTAAACTTGCCTGCAAAATAACACTGTTGAAAGGATGTATCAAATGCTTAACCATGCTTAAACTTCTCATCTTTGATATCACAGATAATTGGAAGATGCATCTCATCGAAAACTTTGTAAAAGTGGTCCACGGAAAGCGCAAAGAGAATGGCGGAAGGGAAGAAGAGCGATAAATCGTGAGAGGGAAGGAGCTATTTGCGAACCAAAAGAGAAGACTAAAGGAAGTCCGTATAATTTATGAGGAGGGACACGCGGTGGCCACTTTTTGACGATTTTTTTCTGCCGTTATTTGCGTGCGTAACGCGAGCGCAACCAGCGGATTTATTTTCTCTCCATTTAACTCTCTAAAAGTGTTTGCAATACAGGGAAGTCCTCGTTCATACAAAAGCGGCAGTTCAAAGGGAATTTTTTACTTCCGAAAGTTCGCTAAACGGCTCTTGTCCTTCATGTTTTTGAATGCTCTCTTCCAACAGGTTTTGCTCTCCTTTGTGTATCCGATTCACTTTTCTACCGTTCGCTAGTCACTTCTAACACGGATTGAATCATTCAAACGGTTTACCTATTGGACAGAAAAGGGGTGGCATATATGTTGTTTTTCTAATCTTCTGATTTACATAAGCAGACATGGCCAACTCGTTGCCTAACAACCTTAAGTCGCTCTTCCTTCTGTATTCTAAGTTTGCCCCTTAGGAAATGTGTTCCGATAAAATAAAGCTGCCTTATCCGAGTTGAATCTACATCTACGTAATGTATTACAATCGGTGTGTGGGACTCAAGATTGTATCAGTTCGCATCGCATAACAAATTGTAACCCGTCTCCAGTCGCCTGACGTGGCAGAACGATCGAATTCCACAATGGAATTTATTGGCCAAAATTTTTTACAGAACAGAACAAATTTAATATATCAATGTTCTTAATTTCATTATTAAATAGTAGTTAGAAGATTTTTTGCATGTTTCAGATCCTTTTGAAGGCCCATTTATGATAAGGCTTTGAGCAACGGTAAATTTTAATATTACATATTAATACAGTTTTACTTTATAAAATTCTGTAACTAACAACCAGCGTGATAATAAAACTGTGTCGAATAAATAAAGATGTAACAAAGAACTCTCCTAAGTTTATTCAGAGAAAGAGTTAAGATTTCTTTACATAAAGCTATTCTATACCGTACTTATGTTTATGTACTTAAAATCATATCCGAAATAAAAATTGCCCATTGTCACTGATCATGCTTTCCATTCGAAATGATAAATTATATTATATATAATTATATTTATTATATTTCTTCGTGTATCATTAAGCCAATACTTGATAATTTTGTTAAAAATATTACCGATATTTGGCACTTATCAGAATTGATCTTTCCAAATATTAAATTCCTCTACCATTTTAATTTCTATTAAGTTTAATTTAATTTAAATAATAGAGGAATAAAAGACTTTTTAACGGTGTCTTAGCCAACGAAATAAATGTTTACATGAACATAAATGTCGTAAATGTCCAGTGCAGTCAATTTAAGAAAGCGTTGATGAACTTTCTCTCACTGAACATCAAGAGACGAATGCATGAAAATTCATACGAGATTTCGTAGTAGTGATCATCAATATGCCCTCTGACCTTTCCATGACACCTGCTTTCCTCTCATTGTTCTCCATTGGTGTGCGTTGGGTGGTCAACCGCTTGACCATGTCACATTTCATATCTAAAAAAAATCTAAAAGAGGTTGACTCGACTGAAATTCAAGTCACGTATTCTTTTCCGGAATGATCCATGTATCTCGAGTCCTCTGCCAGAATAAAAAAGGAGCTCTCAGATGTCCAGGGATGGACTCCCGCATTTAAACTCATTCAACGATATTTCCGTATAAGCAGACAGAAAACTGAACGTAGAGAACACGATGTAAGTGGCTCCGTGAGAGAACTCGGAACTTAAACTCATTTGTCACACCAGAGCAAGGTGATGGAGAAATCAGCGAAACAACTGTGCTACGGTCTTTTATAATATACGGAGTAGAATTATGCTCTTTCCTTATTTGCAGAAGCAAAAAAAACCTAAACTTAAGTACATTAGTAAATTACCTAATTATTAAAGAAAAATACTATTGCTTTAGGATTATTTTCTTATTTTGTGAAAAATCAGCTGGTATGTTATTAGCATAAATGATTTTCTTATAAAATGTTGTTTCTTTAAAGTGAAGGAGGAAAAGATAAGAGAACATGGGCTCTTGGGGTCAAAAGTACGGAATTTAGTAAATGTTAGAAAATAAATTTAAGAAATTATTGCGGTGAAAATTCGTTTATTATACATAGTTAACTATTCTATCACGCGATGTGCAGTTCTGAAAAAATATAACGCTACGTATGTGAAAGGAAAATTACGTTATTTCATTCGATACATCTAACGTCTCCAAAACTAGTGGTTTACGGAAAATAATTTAACGGTCTAAACAAACATGTTCAACAAATCGGCTATTCGAGGGAAACTTTCTAAAGCTAACAACTTGAAGGCTTTTATGCGTGTTTTCCTGAACCGCTTCATTCGGCCTTTTTAAAACGATGTAATTAGGGAAGCTTTTTAAGGGGAATTTCGAGATTCCACGTCACAGCCTGTAAACCCCTGTCCGAGGGAAATGGACGACGTCGACTTTGACGGAATTGTTCCTTATGTTGGAGGCAATTTATCAAAGGGAACTTTGCGTGGACATTCAACGGCTTTCCACCGGATACTGACCTAAAGACTAATGGTACGATTCTTCATTCGTAGCATCAATTCGCAGTACGAGAGGGTATTATACGTAACTTAAACAAAACTTTCGACGTCTAAAAAAGGAGCAATTTCGGGCGTGAAATGAAGTTAACGTGTTTACACTTAAGAGTTCTGGTCAGCTTGGTGCACCGCTGGTGCAATTGACGGGGATTAAAAAAAAGAGCCCGTAACTAGGCAATCCAAGTTGTGAGTAATTACACACTGGAAATTCTCGGAATGAGGGAGAGGATTAACAAAAAAAGATCACTCGAGAGAATGTTTGAAGTCGTGAAGTGATGGGTTAGTAATTTTTTTCGCCGCAAACGCGCTGCCGTCTGTGTATGCAAGTACGTCGACGTTAAAGCGGTACGCGTTATTAAAAAAAGGGAATTCTCCCCTCCTGCTAATGAGTTCTGTCTATTAAAAGTTCGCGAAACTTTGGCGGGCGCTCTAAACCGAAAGCTTCGGGTTTATCTATTTATCCCGCATTTTTTCGCAGATAAAAATGCGAATTTGAAGCGCTCGTCCTTCAAAAATTTAAGAGCAAAAAAGTTTCGCGAGCTTCCATTTATTTTTTTCGGAATTATTTTTCGAAAAATTACGGCTCCGTGTAAAAAGCGAGTCTTTTTAATGACTCGGCAAAAGTTTCTTTGCCTATTAGAAGGCGTTGCCGTAGAGCGAGGGCGTTTTGTTATTCCAAGGAAATTAACGTCATGGGATTTTTCTCGAATTGGCGAAGCGAAAGGAATGATAGATAAAAGGTTTTATTGAAATTAAAATTGAAATAGCGGTGAAACAGAATTATTAATCTCAAATTATAAAAACTACGATTCTATACGCAGCGGCTTTGTGGAAACTTACCCTCTTGCTTTATATAGAAAATGTCCCAGTTTCAAGATATTTCCATTTTAATTAACTCTTTCCATTCCGCATTTTGTTTTCTAAATCATATTTATCGACTACCAGGGCTCAACATCACTCAATGAAGTAGTTGACATCAAAAGAGATCGCAATCATTAATGGTGATTAAACGATGCTCTCCTAACTTATGGGTGACATATTACGTAGAAAATGCAATCCCTTCCAGCTAAAGTAAAGATAGCCCGAATTCCAGTGTTTAATGAGCAACGAAGGTTCTGGCACACTTTTTGGCAAAGTTAAGGGTATTTTTGAAGGTCTTGCTTACAAGCAGTCTTACCTAAGACAGACGTGGACATTTTGGGTAGTGAAAGCATCATGTGGAAAGATGAAAACAAGTATTAACTATGAAATTAAATGCGATTGGAATAGCGCCTATTGATAACCCCTTTCAAAAGATATGTAATGTGTTAATGGGTTTATTTATATTTCAGAAATATAAATCTCAAATTTTTACTTCAGAAGTAATATAATGATCCAGTGAAATAGAATGATTTCTATTTATGTACAACAGCGTATGGCTAGTTGATTAGGTATAATTTATGGCATTTAATCATAATGACATTAATCATTACAAACATCATCGTTATCATCCTTTGACATGATGATTTAGTAACGACGCACTTGGCAACCGGTGTCTCCAATTATCTCTTAGAGAAGCAACATTAACATGAGAGCACAAGCTGCAGTTCAGAATCTGGACCCAACTCGCGGTTATGCACAGCGGAATGCGTGTATGTGCATAAGGACGGAGATAATATTATATGTAGAACAGGAGCTAATTTGAAATATTTAGTGTTTTAGTTTAGTGTTTTCGTATTATTTTACATAATTATCAACATTACTGATCACAGTGATTCAAATATTTTCTATAGCAGTGTATGCGAATAAAAGGGAAACTGGAGTAAAATACGATTTGACTTATATCAAGAAAAAATTTTCACGGAAATTGGAATTCTAAAGCAGAATAACTCGACAGTCTCATAAAAGAAAGGTGATAAGTATAGGGATATTTCTCTGACGAATAGTTAAAATGATTTTCGAATATTAAAAATGAGGAAGCAATTCGTTGTTACAATCCATTGCTCTCACAGTGCGGTCCATTAATGAAATAAATACAAAAGTAGGTTGTACAGTTTTTAGGTAATTACTTCCTATTGGAGGATTCTATCTTGGCTAGAGTGAAACAGTACACAGGATTTAATTACAGTTCACGTTTTAATTATTAAAGTAACGATTTAAATTAAATTTCCGCTCAGAAGCTTTCTTTGAGGCGAGGCGAAATAAATTACGTGTTTTGTCCCTTACAAATTGAAGTAAGGAATCATTGGCAAACCTTGTTAAGAGGCGGTCTTCCTCGTACGCAAGGACTTTGTTTTGAGAAGGCATTTTGCCTCCCCTCCGCCTTACGCAGTGCTTCTATTTATGTAGCCATGGTGGGCGTCCGGTATCCCAATATCATCATCGCCCTCTCGAAAACACGCATTCTCCAACTATTCCGTTTCACTTCTTCGCGGAGTTTAGAACAGCTGACACAAGTGAACTCCAGGATTAGTATCGTTTTAAAACAGCAGAAGTGACAAATTTATCATTATATACTTCATTGTAATTAAACCATTCATAATTAGTATCTACTTCCTCATGATTCAAGCCAACGTCAATCTAAAATTTTACCGTCACTTGGTGGTTCATTATTGATCATAAATTATATCATTAGTTCATAAGTGTGACTAATAAAACACGACTTCAGCCATGGAATGCTCCAGAAATATAAAGCCATTGTATATCCGCCTAAATTAACACGAATTGGTATCATATCAATAGGACATAAAATTTTCAGTAGAAGATGGCTAGATTCTATCTAAAAGGATGAATAAAAACACCTACATCAAGCTAGAATAAAAAGCATTCTATTCATTAAGAAAAGGATAATTAAATCCATAATGGAAATTTTTAAGACATAAAGGAATGATTCGAAACAATTAATAACGTTATTATGTATGTATGTCTTTTTTGAAACATTAGTTTCGATATATATATATATATATATACGGTTTCATAACATATTTTGGGTAGGATGGATATATATATATATATATATATATATATATATATATATATATATATATATATATATACGGTTTCATAACATATTTTGGGTAGGATGGATTGAATTATCAGCACATTTTTATAAGAGGTGTGAATTGCCATGGAAGGCCTTCCTGTATCATCGACTACCGCATTCCTCACCGACTTATTATCTTTGAAATAAAAAGGCGAACTAATTAAGGCAAGAGAATCACTCGCGACAACTCATTCTTTCCAACTCTAATTCCGAAATGTAATCCGTCGTAACGACATAGCTTCTTGGATTCACGCCTGAATGAGAAAGGAATGTGGAATCTTCCACGACTCGGATTTTCGCAACTGCACCCGGAAGTGTGTTATCCCCACCTGCACCAAAGTGCAGTCGATATAACTTTTGTAATTTGTTCTTCATCATCTAATAGTCAAAGGTGTATTTTTTCACCATCCAACAAATTGAACTCCTGTTTAATACGGAGTAGATTAATTAATGTTTTATCGTTCGTCTGAATTACGTTTTGGTGTTAATTAGAGAGGCGCGGGTCAGCGGTGCTCATGGTCTTTCGATGACGTAACTTTGAGTTTGTTAGTAGATATGGAACGAGGATGTTAGTCGAGGAATCATAATTACGAATGCAATGATGATGAAATATCGAGTTGTCGTATTGAAATTTACTTACGTTGATTAGGATTTGGATTTTATTCCAGAAAAATCCTATAAATTATACACGGCTATAAAAATATGATTTAACTGTGGCTAACCTACAAACTTAGGGAAATAACTATTTTACCTTCAATGAAATAATGAAATACAAGTTCAAAATTTAACGGAATTAATATAAAATATCCAAGATTGAAATTTCGATATTAATTAATATTTTCCAAGCAAACAATTTACTTTATTTCTAATTTTAAAAATCCTATGTTTATCCAAACAATTTTAGCGGAATATTTGATATACGAGATGCAATTAACTAAAATTAAATTCCATCATAAAATCTCACTACCTTGGTGGATTATAAATACTGTGTTTCGATTGAGGTCGCTTCCTAAAGCCATGCTACTAAGCTGCCCTAGTATTAATTATAGAAGCAAACGGCACGTGTAGCAAATGAATTGAACGAGTTACGAGAATTTATCATTGAAATTCAAAGAGAAAAACAATGTTTGTTAGCATTCATAGCAAATTCATTGAAAGACGTATACTGCAGTTGGAAATTCATATATAAGTCATTTTTATTTACTCATCTCTCGATATTTATCTATAAGAAATAGAGATAATGAAAGGAAATCACAAAAAGATGCCTAAATTTATCACCCAAGTGATGAGATCCATTAGTATTTTTGATCAAGATATGCATTTCATTGGTATGATACTTGTCGAGGAAAATTTCCTTTAAACTACATCAAGTTTATATGAACTGATTAAAGACTGAGTGCTACATCCACTTTAAGAGCAAACGTTTTATTGATTATTCGGTCCAAGATTGTATTTCTTAGTTCAATTGTAATCTTCAATTTACTTTTATTATTAAGAGAAGAATTGATGACGAAGTATATCCTTTTCACCCAATCACTATAAAAACGCAGACTCTTTGAAAAATTCCGTTCGTTCGGGTCATGGAATTCTGTCGGAGGCCCTTTCAAAAAGTATAAAAACACATGAAAGAGTAAATACTTTTTCAAATTTCAATATCCCCTTCGTTAATATACTCGTGCCTTTCCTTTTCTGAATGCCAAGATGGTCTTCATTAAATTACCCCTTTAAGTTAGCCCCTAATCTTCTACGAAGAGCCCTTAAAATAACTTCGGCTACATTATTGAATTGATGGTTCTATAATCAGAGCACTTCGTTGGATTTTTTCTCTTTTGATGGAATAAAACTTTTCCTTAAAATCCTCTGCCTCGCCTTTCCTCCGAAGTTATAAAACGATTTTTATATTTTATACGAACCGAAATACTTTTGAGGTAGTTTAGAAAATGATACAGCTATTTATCATAATAATACTCTTACAAAGTACCGAATTATACTTTGCTACCGGTTTTTGCCATCATCTTCTTGAAAACCTGTATGATCGGGCTTAACTTTGTGGAAAGCCATAAGAATTGTTTTAGAGACTTTTTCAACCATTTTAAATAAGAGGAAAATCGAATTTTAATCAAAAATCATTTACATTATTATAAAAACCAACGTTGGAACCTATCGTATAGTTTATAATGTCAAATTCCCAAAGATATAAATGTGAAAATACGATGCTTCAAGCGTTTCATTAATTCAACCATCGACAAGAATTTTAGTCTATTCATCTTGGGGTTATTCGTTTCCATACATTGACAAATTTTTAATGTTAACTAAGGAGGCAATAGAAGAGTATATCGGTAATCAACTCACTCTCTCAGATATTGAGTTGACAGTTGATTCTTCAACTAATTCTATTCTTCTCATGCATTAGCGACTTTGGCTAGAGTGTACTTTTCCACTGAACGCCGTTTCTCTTCGCAAGTGAACCGATTTGAGTTAATTTGCGAAGGTTCTAGTGCAAGCAATCAACAAGTGAACTCCCGCCTAAATAAGTACGTATCCTGCAGTTGGAGGATCGAGGATATAAGTGATAGGTGGAGGAAGATAAGATTACGGAGGCATTCGCGAGGTGCGCGTTAGTTGCATTGTGGAGGGAGCGCAATGAGCGGGGAGATGAACCTGTGCAAGGAGATGCGCTCTTTTGGGCACTAACAAGAATCTTGGTGAGAGATTGAGCTAACAGTGTGTGACGGTATGTGCTTTTCCGGGAAACTAATTATTTCTACTTATTACCCTTTGACATCCTTATGATTGATTTCCCATTAACCGGTGATATTTGAAAGAGTTAAACATAGTGAATAGTATATGCCTTGCATAAAAGTAAAACCTGTTATTTTTATAGGCTCATTTGTAGCAGTCATAGAACAATGAAAGTAGTTGTAAAATATCCGAGAAGCATTCCAAATTCTCTTGAATATAATTTCAATTAATTCCTTAAAACAACTAATTCGATTGTTAGATATTTAGATTGGTTGAAAATAGAATATTTTTTATCATTAAAAGGATTTGAGATAGTAAAAAAATGTGCTTCTGGGATGAATATTAATAACTAATGGTTGATCTAGGCATTTCAATATTATCAATAATTGTGGTATTTAAATCCATTCCACAATCAGGATACTCGTCACAATTCCGAAGTTAAACGAATTTGAACAATTTGAGTGATATAATACCGAAATCGATACAAAGCTTTACTTTGTGGAATGTGGTTGATGAAGGAGAACCTTTGGTCTCGATTGACTTTCTTCCATTAAGTTCACTCTTTACTACTCATCTATAGGTGCAGAACGCGAATATTTCTAGATCCGTAAAATAAATCGATCTTTCTTTATTTCATCCCTCAGGCTATTCATATGATGGTGAAATTTCCCAATTCTTGCTAACTCTCCTCCAACGGTTTAATACTTAAAGAAAGATTAGAACTTTTAAGAAAATTTAAAGAAAGATTTTTACCATTTTAGAAATCATAGTGAACTGCAGGCATTCTACTTCGAGTATTAAAGAAATCGCAAATAAATTTAGCGTATATTTAATTTAACTCCTTTCGCCATTACGTCGCAGAATCTTCCAAGTGCAGTTCCGTGATTTCATCTCCTTCGAAACGGTTCCATTGGTGGATATAATTTTCTCCAAAAAGAATTGCCCTCTCTTACCGGAACATTCCCATCAAATGAGTCCGATTCGGTTGAGTAAAAATCGTGGTAAGGATTCTCCGTTGAAAAGGGAGTCAAAAGGAGTAAAAGGAAACGAACATTTCGCCATTCATTTCCGAGGCCGTTCTGGCCAACGGCGACCGATGGAAGGACGTAGGCTAAAAGGAGGAATCATATAAATGGGAATCTAGCGCTTCTAGATGGAGGACCATTTGAAAAATTGTAATTAGGTAAATGCATAGTTTAATCTCATCATTGGGAGCTTATTTTGGCCAAAAATCTCTTGGTACGTCCACTCCGTCTAATGCTTTACTTATCAAAGAGGTACCGATGGTCTTTGAAATTGGAAAAGCGAACGAAGCTGTAATGGAGCCCCTTCTACAGATGACGCTGTTACCCTTTGGGCGCTTTTTACAGCATCTGCATGTTTCGCTAACGGAAAGCTTATTTCCGAAAGGACACACCGAAAGAGGGTTTCTTTATTTGTATTCGCGTTTTAAACGCGTGTCATCATTTCGAATAGGATTAAGATGGGAGATTCTCATCTGTTGTAGTTTGCGGTGATTTTGCCGCAGATTTTAAACGTTTCAATTACTTTTGCAGACTTAAACGTTTCGTCAATGCCTTTGGACACAATTTTGATATTTTTCTGACTCTGAGGTTAATTATGAGAAATGTATTCTGCCTCTTACTGGTATAACGAAATTGAAATGAAAACTTATTAATTTCGATAGGGATGTAATTAAGACTGCTAGTTCCGAGAAATGGAGATATTTTGGTGAATTATTCTCATGTGGTTTCATATTTACAAGAATCCTCCAATTTCATTCGAAATATACGGCTATAAACGGTGGTTATCCAACGTTTCTAAATTAAGAAAAAGAGCGTAGTCGCATATCAAAAATAAATTATTTATAACATATAAATTCATGCACATGTAATATACATTCTTAATTTCGGAATTAACTTTTTCTCTTATATTGTTATATTGTAAACTAAAACTTAATTTTTTATGATATTTTTTCACCTATGAATGTGATACTCGAAATTAATTTTTGCGATGACTCAAAGTCACATAAATTTGTTAAACTAAATCTAATTCAATATAGATTCAATATATATATATGAAATATAATTATTCGATAGTTACAAAATAGTTTTAAAATATTTATAAAATTAATGAAGAGAAAGATAATGACTGTAGTTGAAAAATATTTAGTTTTCACCATGAAACATAGTAAAATATGAATTGACAATTATCAAAATTTTATAATTCTGGATGATTGATCATGATTCCACAGTTTTTTAAATATCCCTTTCTGCGTATTCGTACGATGAAATACATTTGTAATCGTGTGTTTTGATCTGCTCTGCATAATACATCAGCAAAAGGCTTAATTTGCATGCGTCTATGTATACACGGAAGTCGAGGGAAAATTACGGACTTCATTCTTTCTTTTTTATGTATAAACATTCAAAGAGGAGTCGAAACTCATATTACTCTATTTATGCGAATTTTAATTTAGAGAAAAAAATCTCAAAATATTCTTTTTGAAGATAACATGTGATCGCTCGTGTTATATTATTTTACTTCTCATCGGTTGTGGAATCTCTTTTGTAGAGAGATCTTGTTTGACATTACCAAGAATCTTCCTATGGATTCGAATTTCAAATAAAATTTACCTTTCCTCCGCTCTTATGTCAAATACTTCGCATATCTTGCAATAATAAAACTATATGAAAAAGAAACTGAAATCAGAATGTAATGAACTCTAAAATTCCTTTGACATCTTGTGTAATAGAATGCAATTATTTGAGAACGGATAGTAAAAATATCAACCTATATAAAAATAGAAAAAGCATCAAAAGGAGTTAAAGTATAAAATTTTAATTTAGTTCAGAAGAACGATACATAATACTTAAGTATATAATTAAATTGGATCATATCTAAAAATTGAATTGAACAATAGAGATGACAAAATCAACGAATATCTTGTTACTCAAGCTTTATTCGAGTTTATTTATAAATCAAAATGAAAAGACAAGAGGGAAATATTTTCCAATGAAATTCCTAATGTAGCGTAATTGGATGTTACAGCATCACCCCTTTTTCTCATTTTCTTTGAACGAACACATTAAATTCTATTTAAAACATGAATGGTGTAATTATTTATCAGATAATGACCAAGGATACAATAAAACCATCGCTTAGAGCAATCTTATAATTAATGGAAATAGAATTTCCACACTGAGAAAACGCTGGAATTTCGTGAACCGTGAATGATAACAATGTTAGAGAAGTGTGTTTACTAATTCTGAACAAGGAAACAGATAAGCATTCGTGGAAGTTCTACGAAAACATTCCTCTGTTAACTTCTCCAAAAATAGGGACGATATCGCATATTAACGCAGCACTGTTATACTACTCGATTTTACATCATAACCTTTCCGTACCATAAACATCTCAACAGTATATTTGCGCAAAACCGCACACTATTAATACACACACCCATCGAAGCGAAAACTAAGTGTTCCGCGAAAAAAATCCTTTTTTCGGCTCCTTTGATCCTCTTTTCCGGTGAAAGTGGCCACCCAATCCCCTTCAATCCGACGTCTGGCAATTTTTCCCGAAACGTATTCAGTTATTACTTTGCCCAAATTCACACTCCGACGGAATTCAGGCGCTTTTTGTCTTTGCACTTTGATGTTCTCTCGGAGAATTCGGCGGTGGAAGTAATCCTATCCGTGATGAGAGTGCCTTTTTCCCGAAGAAGCGTGGGAGTGACCTATATTGCGGCGATAAATCAAGGGCACGGACTCCGAAGGGAGAGAAATTATTTCGGTCCAAAGTCGGGCATTTAGTTAAGTGGACGACGAGATGATATTTTAGGATGAAACACGATGCGCCTGATAAAGGAGTTTGCCATAGAAGTTCGCTTCCATTGATGATATACGAAGGCTTTTCGCAGTCATGAAATTTCGCCGATTTTTTTCCTGCGAAATGCTCCACCGATGTTTATTTATGTTCAGAGTTGCTCCGAGCGCCACTTTGGGAGTTTTTCATTCCATCGAGAGAGCGATGGGAATTCGGGAAACGGGCAATAGTAATGAAGATAATATAACGGATCGGTAGTTTTATTTTCGCAGACTTCGAGTTATGAATAAAAGCGATCATTTTTACTCGGAACCGCGTTATTTCTCTTTCCGTAGCGTTTATTCGGAGCTTAAATAAGGAAACTCTCTTTTTATCCTCTCTTTCATCCTAAACGAAGGAAAATTGAAGTCTCTATTTCGCGAGAATAAATTCTGCATAAATGTTTTGATATTATCTTCGACGGGAGACATCTTGATGATTTTTATGAAGTAGATACGTTTTCTAAAGGTGTTCAAGATATTATTTCAGAAAGGGAATCGTATAAATACATTTTATAGTAACAACGGAATAGATTTAATGTTTGTGAGTCTTTGTATCGAGAAAAGTTTATTGACTAGAAAAACGTACATATTTATCGTACACTTTTACTTATCAAAGTAGAAGATTAATGGTGTGAAATCGAGTTTCAACTACTTTCCAAACAGATTTCACAGTTATCCACTGAATTTCTTGTTTCAGTGAGGTTCTGAAAAATGACTTGGGAATCAAACTAATGGACAGCAATTCCAATAAAGGATGCCGTCAGATGAAATTCGTCTCCAATTGGTCAATTAGTGTCACTTTTAGAAAGCGATGACATCTCTTCTTCTTAGTCGAAGGTAAATTATTACCCGTCATTTATTTACGATTTATTAAAGGTCTTTAACCCCTACTTATAATTTATTTTTACATTCCTTGAGCATAAAGTGAATTTCATCCTTCAAGTCAGACATTGAGTTATTGCAAAAATAAAAATTGCTCATATGTTAGCGGTATTGAAGTATGAAATTCATTTAAGTTTCTTTATATCAAATTTAAATACTTGAAAATTCTGTTCTCTGATATGCTTTTATTCACCTGTATGTAATTATTTAATTTTTCCCATATCGACTTCACATTAATATCAGGAGGGTAACAATTTATTTCTCGTTTAATGAAACATAACCGTATAAACTAATGATCCTTTCTGTGATTGCACGAAGGGGAAAAACCCTTTACTCAGTCTTCAAAATCAGTGACAGTAAAATAAACACCTTACGGCGAGAAAAAGGATAATCATTAGATATTGCTTTCTAATTTCATTGCTAATGAAAATAGAGTAATACACACTTATTTGAAAGACAAATATGAATCTAATTTGAGGATTCTGTCTACTTATTCACGCACCGTACAATAATACACGTCAAATTCGATGACGATATATACATTAGTTCATCTCTGAACACGCTTCATCATTACTTACATCGTACGAGACACGACTGCTTAAACGGTTCAAATTCAATTCAGAATGAGAAACAGCAACTCTTTCAATATGTCACCTTATTTCCTCGTAAACTCCACCCTTTCGAGAAGACTTAATCTAGTTTAAGAAGGGACGACTTCTCAACGACAAATCGCCATCTTTTTTTCCAATCCCACGCATTTTTCTCCCGTAATTTACTTTCGCATTCCCAACTTTCCCTCGGCATTCCCATAACTAAGTGCGAGCACATGTTCATTTGGATCTTTCGAAAGAGAGATTCATTTCTCAAAGACATGCTTTCGAACCGTTTGGAATGTTCGTCAGCGAAAAAAATTCCGTCTTCAGAAGGCAGAACTTCTTAGGCGTTCTAATCTGCAGACAGAGTTCCCCGTGAACGTATCCTTATCTAACATGTCTTTAAAATGTTCATTTATTATGCATAAGTATGATTGAGAAAATTTAACTCTATACGATTCCTATATGAACATTTCCAATGTTCATCACATCATTTTAAATTTTCTTTTCTTCCCCTACGAAGTTTAATAGTCAAATTAACGTCTTAAAAGACTTGAAGATAATGACTTCGTTCGTTATATTTTATCTTATTATTGTAATGTGGTTATTATTAATTAATTTTCATAATTACGGCTCTTTTATTAAATAGACATTTCTGAAGAAATATGGGAATAAAAAATATTACATTAATATTCTTTATTATCATCCGTAATATAGCATCATCCGTAGCTTAAAGCAACCAACAGCTGAGAATGGACTGGTAGAGAATTATACTAGTTATACGATAATGTTTACTCAGGAAAAATAATAAATAGGAAATGTAAAAATTATAGTTGCCACTTAAATTCCTTTCAGTACAATAAAAGTAGTATTTCATTGCATATATATGCGTAATGTTCAACGTAAATAAAGATCATCATAATCATTGAAGCAGACCTATTTTCAGTAAGAAATCTAATTCGAAATAAATCTTTACGTCTGGAATATCTAATCTCTGAATGACACGGCTGTCCCAATGCGATAATCTCCTTCAGACAGCCGATGGCGTTTGAGTCGTCACATCTTTTCTCAAATTCGCAAAACGTCAAAACCAATCTCCTCTTATCTTTCGTCTCTATTATTCCCGACAACCGAACGACTCTTTCCGGAGATTCGAAACACGGATATCGAGGGCAATCGACTCTAATGAATCAATCAATCTTCGATCCCTTTTCTCAATTCGTGTTTAACACTCCTTATCACGCTTTGACACTCGGGCGCGTTAAATATCCCATCGTAAAACGCGTGCGTGTTTGGGGCTGCGGCAGAAGATTACCTCACGTTCGTTTAATTGAATAAATCACTCCCGTGTCACACGGTCGACGGCACGTCAAACGCCAACGGGGGTCAAATCCCGTCGAATCAACTTCTTTTTGGGGTGACAATGGGAGTTCATTTCTCCCGTACAACAGAATAAAAGGCCGTCGTCACGGGATTTTTCTAATTGCTTCCGCGAGCTTTCCGTGAAGAAAGTCGCAAAATTACGTTTTTTATCGGAATTCGCTGAATTGGATGGACAGCGGACGATAGAGGCCTGGAATTCACGTCCGTCCGACGCCACCTGATTAATAATGAATCACCTTATGAATGTTTACGCCCACGCGTGGACCAGAAGGCATTAATTCGAAATTTTGCCCTCATAGTCGGATTGGCGAGGTAATTAAGAGTTTCATTTATTGCAGGACGTATCGAACGCATATATTGCGAAATGCGACATAAATTGCGTGAATTGGTTAAACAGTGGGCGTCATACTTCATAAACGCTCACGATATCTATGATTATAATCACTCGCGACCAGTTTTTGCAGATTTATTTATGCTTATGCGAAAACTTATGCTCAGTGAAATAGATATAGAACTTTGTAAGTGTACTTGAATTGTTTTCTGAGAGAAATCTTTTTGAGGACGAAAATGTATAGTAAAAGGATTTGGAAGTGAATGGCAATTGCTGATTTAATTAGAGAAAATGATTTCATTAACTACACGTTACGCTTTGTTTAAATACCTTTAAAATTATCTCATTTTATTTAAGGAACCTTCCTTTATTTCTACCTGATGAATAGTTTAAACGATCTACGAACAATATTCAACAACATGAGAACCCCTAATTCATCTGATTTTCATCGATCGTGAATGAACTCGATTTGGAGCGATCGAAAATAAATATTTGCGAAAATACTCTTTGGCGCAGATCTGAATTTATCTCAAACAATCTCTTTCACTTTTTCTATCCTAACTTTTAAAGCATCAATCACTCGCAACAATTTTTCATTTCACCTTCATTTTTTCACCAAACATTCCCAAATATTTACAAAAAATCTCGATATCGGAAAGCGCACTCGAGAAGTCGGTGAGCGGCTATAAACTGCAGGGAACGGAATTTTGACTGACAAATTCAGTTTCCACGGGTGACGTTGAAGCGTGGCCATTATGGAAGCTGTGAGGACGACAATTGACGATCGCTTTTCAACGTATACCCCCTCTAGCGGGAGTCCATCAACTTGTCCTTCTAAAGGTCGAAGATTTTTCAGATCGATCTGAAAAGATGAAACGACGGTTGACATAATGAATGTCAAAGGACGAGGTACATTGGTCTCTTCTTCTTCTGGAAATCTTTTAAGTGTTTTCGAAAGTAGGAAATATAATGAGGAAACGTCTAAGGTATTGATTAAATGAGGAGAAGAGGAGGATTCAGTCGAGTTGATTTCAATTTCCACAAACAGTTGGAACTGACATTTGACGGATGAAATATTATTGTTTAGAATTGAAAGCTACATTTTTGACCTTTAAACCAGGTGATTTATCATTATTCTATCTTCATATTCCTTCCACATCGTTAATATTATTATAATTTTATGCTATAATGAAGTAATATATGTCTAGAATAAGAAATAGGAATAGATTTCAGTAGCTCTATTATGACTTAATTTTTCACTCTTAAAGCTTGAACTATAAAACCATTACTATACTATAAAGCATTAAATAAATATGACTGATATAAACAGTGAATTTGCAACCATTATATATGTATGGAAACCATACCTTTAACAGTACTATGTAGCTTGATTGAAATTGATGAAAGTTTTAGTTAAAACTTTAAACATCTTACAATACATTTAAAATGGACACTATTTTTAATATATCGAAACAATGTTAAAACTAAACAGTTAAAATCATTTTAATAATCCCTTAAAAATATTTCACTTAAATTCTATGAAAAAATTAAATAATAAACATCCATAGCTACGGTATTACGTATATATGGGAATCTCACATAAATTCCTCCTTCCTATATTTATACATATATCTTACCTTTATTTGATGGTAAAAATTTTTCAAACTGATTATGAATAAATTTTTAAAAAGGCTGAAGAATGAATTTTCGAATTATTACGGCGGCCGATATATTTTTACAATGATTCATTTATAGAAAATAGATACGCAAGAAAGATAAAATCCAGTTCGTAATAAGTTTACGATCATTCTAGAGACTCAAAGCGAAAATGAGTAGCCGTAAATTTAAAGGATCAATAAAAGTCGATGTGAGAAGTGGAAACTGTATAAGGTTACGTTTCTTTTATAGAAATTCCTAAAGTATTAGAGCTTAAAGTAAAGCCCAAACATTCGGAAATAGTAACTTTCTATTTATATTCCTCTATTATCCTTGAGTTTCGAAATAAATGCTCTCCTGGAATCTATTATTATATCTACAAAATATCTCAGAATTTATACAAAATTATTATCAAAATTTTCAATATTCACTCCTTAACTTTATATTTTATCCTATCTAACGTATTATTTACTCACTTTGGTTGTTCATGGATAAATGTAATAGGACTATGATGACGAAAAATGCACTCACCTGAAACAAAAGAAAAACAATGTAATTGTACATCAAATGGTATACAAAATATTTATCACGAGTTACCTACATTGAAAAGTCAATGGAAAATTCTTGGAAATATTTTGATTGAAATTCGATAAACGGGAAAAGTATTGGGCTAAGTTTTTATCTTTAACATTATTATTCTCTATATGCTGCTATAGCAAGAAGTTCCGAAAGAAATATCTTTTAGTGTCATTAAAGTAAATTATGGGACTTAATCCTCATAATTTTAAGTGGTATACATTTAATCTTATTAAAGCCCAAGGTATGATATTACATTATTATTACAAATAAAATAATATTTAAAATATTCTCACAATTACTATTATAATCTTTTATTTAATAATCGTAGAGAATGGATAACTAAAACAACAATGAAGAACACTAAGGTTGCGGCATTTCCAGTAGGCGATCCTAATGCATCAAATCATAAAGGGATCATTCTCTATATGTACTTATTTCGGTTTCTGTAGATAAGCTAAATCATCAAAGGATTCCATTCCTAAGGTAAGGAGTAACTGTACCTTAATAAAAATGTTCCGTCAAAACGTATTCTGTATTATAGAAGAAGTAACACTGAAACGAACAACTGATTAATTGTGACTCACGAGCATTGTGACCGAATTCATTATAAATTAAAAAATTATGTTAAGATAGAAACAGTTTCTCAATCATGTACTTACATTTGTGCATTAGAATATAGATAAAGAATGCAAGGTTGTCATGCAATAAGAAAGCTGTTATTGTTAAAACTGTAAATAGGTCATCTTTTGTAGAAATGAATTTCAATGTTATCTTTGGAAAAAATGCATAAATATTCTCTAAAACTGTGAACGGGAAAATTATTATTACATTCCATATTTACAATTTTTACAGTTCAAATTTTAACGAAAAAATTTACATTTTGCTTTTAATTCTTTCGTGAGTATACACAGTTTTCAGTGAAAAAGGTTAGCCATAGAAATACTCATCTGAATTTGCTTTCCCGTTCGCGAAAAAACAGCGCTCTGGGAGCGGCATTTGCATCGTTTTTTTGTCCACCGATATGAAATTCGTTTCTATTAATTTTCAGATGAGGTTGCTCAAAATATTCCAAAAGCACCCCGCGAAAGGGCAGCGTTTGTTTTTCATGAATAACATAAGGACGGAAGTGGGTCACGGAGTGCATTCTCAGTAGACTTCTGTGAAATCCAGCCAAATAAAAAGATTCCAGTTTCCCTTAAGTAGCCCAGCGCATGTGGTCAGCCTATTTCCGAAAAAGTAATCTTTGCAGTCGAGCTTTATGATTTCCTCTCGGAATATTTGCACAGTCCGAATATGTTTTCCATTACTTGGGATTGAAACCGCGCAGTTTGTGTTTATGACATCCAGTTTCTCGAATCGATGTTTCGGCGCGTGGAAAATCGCACTGTTTCCTACAAAATAAAACAAATCCCTAAATAAAACTCGCTCTCCTGACCCAATCGCCAAAATGTCATAAGAAAGTCACAAACTTTTGACGGGAAATTTCACCGGTTCCAAAGTGAAATGGTGTGCGCTTTTTTACAGCGGTTCGCAGTTAGAGAACTTTTTTTCACTTTTTATATTCCCGACGAACGCACGTCTTCAAAGGCGTGGATTGATATCCAGCGTTGGAATGGACCTCAAGTAGCTTTACGCGACCCCTTTTCATTGTTTCGATGAAAAAGGAGGGACACACTCTGAAAGCTTTTAGAGGCCTAATTCCATCGCTAATTATTCGTTGAGGGTGGTCTTAATGGGCCTTCACTGATTTCGGATCCCTTCTGTCGATGGTACACCTCAGCGAATATGATGCTCAGGTGGTCGCGTCCTTTTGTCTCCATATCGCGGATT
This sequence comes from Pantala flavescens, assembly GCA_020796165.1. Taxonomy (NCBI): domain Eukaryota; kingdom Metazoa; phylum Arthropoda; class Insecta; order Odonata; family Libellulidae; genus Pantala; species Pantala flavescens. Next base: position 54,000,299 of record CM036883.1, read on the forward strand.
CCTCTTTCCCATCCTTCTCATTTCAGGATTTTTCATTTTAAATCCTAACTATTGATTCTGTTTCCATAGTTTCCTTCTAAGAAACTCGTAATTGCTTTTATTAACGTATCGGAATGGTTGTACCAATGATCCGTTAATTTTTAATATTACCAAAAAGTGAGCCCTTACAATGTGATTCAGAGACTGACTATTTAGAGTTTTGTAGATATTTATTCCACTGACACTATTTTAAAATTGCATATCGGATTTATTATCTATCGGAGGTCTTATATCAACAAAATTTTCAAGGATTCAACTGAAAGCTAAACTGTGGCATTTTTTATAAATTTTATGTATACATAAATTTTATGCAATGCTCGATAGTAAATTTACACTGAAAATCTTTTGTGATAGTATTTGTGAAACTTAAAAATCTAAATTGATTAATGCATAAATTATTATTTTTTTCAATACATGAATATTTTTTTATCAACACAATGCAAGTTTAACGATTAAATTTATCTAGTCCCTTATAAGCAAATTATTTTCATTTTTATTTCGAAATAATTTATTTAGGGTACGTTGAATAATTTAATATTTTGATTTTTTATTAATTCTTCCTCAATAATGATTAAATAAAAAGATATGAATAATTATTAAGAGAAAAGTTGTAGATCATTGATTAAATTCAAACGAATTCGTCAAATACGTCACGTCCAATAAATTATATGATTTTGTTAGTCTTTCGATAATATTACTTATAGTATTTATGCTCTATTCAAGCACATTATTCATATTTCATACATTTCTATTCCAGACCAAGGCTTTAATTGTTCCATTTAAGCCGTCATTTCAGCCTTTACGTCTCTTCCTTTAATACTTTCTCTTTCCTTTCTATTTAAATTCCCACCTTTTTCAGCATAATATGTTATTGTTTTCCATTCTACTCCCTGCCTCCTTTTGTGTATGCAAAAGAAATGCAAATATTCAACTCTTTATTCGCTATGCAGATTCCGTCCTTTCCTTTTGCCTCCAATTTGTAAATGCCCGAGTATTGTTTATTTTCAGACCAAAAATGTTTTCAACTGTTTCGCTTTATTTGGCCATCCCAATTGTGCTCCCGTACATATTATTACCTCATTGAACATATGCGCATATTGTTCTTTCATGCGAAATATCATGATTCTAGGAGACTGGTTTATGGTGATATTACTGTGAGTTGGTGGGCTAGTTTAGCAGCGCTTGAGCAAAAATAGTTTTTTATTTCAATCTCCCTCATTTGGTTTTTATCGGTTGTTTTCTATCACAAACAATCGGCCTTAAGAATCCATTTTCGGGTGCCCTTATGCATAATGCATTAAAGAGGAAGTTTAAACTTCGTTTCAAGTTGAGAATAGCAGCCAAAATATATTGGTTATTCATTTTTATAAACTACGACTAGAATAGATAACTAAATTTCATAAAGAAGTTCTATTAAAGATGATACGATTATCATATTCATCATACCAAAGTTAAATCCCAGAAAGCATTGAAATGGTGAATCCATTTATATGTACACAAATAAATTACTCTCATTAATTCTACTATTTCCCGAATAAATAGCTCCGATCAGATCGAAGAATTCAACGCAAGGATCGTATTTTTATCAACATCATTTTAAACATAACAATAAATTGTCATTTAACTAAAATTTCAGCACAAAATAATTAAGCTCTCATTGAAAAATATCATCTTTAACTTAATTAGAATCTAAATTGTAGTAGACTACTAAAAATGATTATTCTCAGTAATGTGTAAGAATAATTAATAACTGAGAAATAAGAATCTCCAATTACATACTTAGTAAATGCCTCGTAGTAAATAACTAAAAATCTATCCTAACTTAGACCACAAGTCATTTGGGAAATAGCGCGAGGCTAAGGAAATTCAATTCCCTTAAATATAATCAATGAATAGAATCTGTCTTATTATCTATTTCAATCAAACGGCTCCAAATTCTAAAATCTATCCATCTCCCTCCGTAGAATATCCTTCTTTCCCTAAGCGGATAATGATGCTTTTACAGGAGCTCCCTAACTAGTAGATCATCCTCTTTACCTCGTTTCCCTTTTTCCCTCGTTCCTTCTTCGAACTTTCTCTTAACGCTACTTTCTTGTTTTCCCTCCTTGTTTCCTTCTAATGTACTCCTCTTTCTACGGTTCAATAAGTTGCCATTACTTACGCCCTCTTTTATCCTCCCTCTTGTGGCATTCGGATGCGTCCTTATTTCTCAGACGGAGGTAATGAGCTATTTAACCGAGGGCTATGAGACTCTCTTTTGCCAATTTAACCAGCGTTACTCTCTATAACGTCGCGTACGTGAAGTGATATGATTGAAGTGCTTAAATTGAGAGTAAAATGAGGTTTTTGAGAAGATTACGTCTTTTTAAGGAGAGATTTCCTTTCGGTCAGACGTCGCTTGGAAAAGTCTCTGCCTTTAGAATGTACTAAGAGGATATAATTCCGCAGAAAGAAATATCTCGTAATTCAAATGCTCTCGAATGAAAAACTCAAAGGATTTTATGCGTTAATATTTCTCCTTTACCGATCTAGGACATAAAGACCAATAACGAAAGCGCTATAAGACATTTATAGAGCTATATTAGATTCGAGTCCGAAGTTTTTAAAACTGAATCATGTGAAAATTAAGAGCTTCCCTGATTGCGAATCTTCTTTAATTAGGCACTAATCATTGCTGTGGAAAGATGTGCCTAAAGTGTCGAATCTGTTGACGAGGATATCGGAAGAAAGGTTGAATTCGTTGAGGCGCGAATAGAAAATGATCTTTGGATTGTAGAATCCTCTGCAGTGGCGAATATACACGTATGAGTGTAAGATGCCGCTGTGGAAGTGTATGAATCCTTTTTGGTTATTTCTTATTCTCTAAAAGGTGGTTGATACATATTCGGATACGTAGATAATTCGCTGTCCGTTGTAGACTTTGCATAATAAATAATTAATTCTTAGTAATGATCGAAAGAATGAGGACAAGAATTTTGACTTCAGTTCTCGAAATAATGCAAATGAACGATGGAGTACGTTAGAGGGATGTTTGATTTCCCCAATACAAATATTCATTTCGACGAAGTACCGTTAGCGTAAGTGGATGTTCTATATACGGGATAAGAATATGAAAAATGGATCTAAAAAGTTTTCTCTGTTCCTATAGAGTTATGGCTTGAAATATTTCAACGTCCCGCCATCATTAAGGGTTCTTTTGACTTTTAAATTCTTTATAGCTTTCCATTCTCCAATGGCCTCTGACAGATGGTGTACAAACACAGAGATCCTGAACTAATTGGACGACCTATTAGCATTCCAAATAAAAAAGATAGAAGAAGTAAACGATTGTCGTCTTTCATCCTTTATATTTTTCAACGAGACATCTTGAAATTACATGGATCTCCTAAATTTTGAATATATATTGAATTGTTTAAATTGCTTTGTTCGTTATCCATTGCAATTAAAAAAGTCGTAGTGTGAACCGAATAACATACGTTGAATTAGACAATACAAACAAGTTTTCCCTTCACCCAGAGAGAAAACATTTAGTAATTTCGCGTAAATATGCTTAAATTAGATGTTTCTTCATTAGGTTAAAACATCCATCTAATCCTATCTTCCATATAAGTAGAAGATATTTTAAGTTAAATGGTATCAGAAACTGAAGAGGTGTCATCAAGTAAACCATAATACTTTTTTACGAAAATTCTTTTTCACGAGAGACATAATTCCATAGCACTCATTGAATTTCGAGCTAACATAAAGTTAAGAGATGAGATGTTATTAAGAGATATGTAACTCGTGAAACAGAGAAGAATATACGTCGGTATACAACTCGATTTTACTTCATCTTTATTTAAAAAGTAATGGATCTCTTTATGAATGACACTAAGTCGTTTAGTTGGCAAGGAAAGAATTCAGAATTGGGATTGGAAATAACAAATATACATATATACATAAATTTTCATATATATTGAAGGAACATGTTGAACTGTAAATTTCTAAAAGATAATTGAAATTAAAAAGGTAATTATTTGAGGTTTTCGTACCAGTTACTCTCGTTATGTTTAGTAAATAATATAAAGTTTTTATGTTAGAACAGAATAAACCTTCGAAATTAGCATTTTATGTATATCATCGAGTAAAATGTGATGTAGAATTCTCAAGTATTTCTCAATGTATAGATAAGATCAAAGAGTTCGAAGAATTCAAGGGTGTGAGAAAGATTTGTTTGAGGAGTGCATTTGCGATTCTCATCTGTTTGAATGCCGGATATCATTGAGTGGGCACACATGATGATCAAAGGGCTAAAAAGGTGGAAAAGCCGAGGTGCACTGAAGTAAGGCGATGCACGTTCAGTTGCGTCAGAAATGAGACAAGGTCACTCTAACGATGCGCTCCGAGAATTATACTTTTTTCCTTTCTACCGAATCATCTGATTGAATTTAGATTACAACGATTATGATTATGCTTCCGTTCACTCTGAACTATTCAGCAATAATTAATGAAACCTGTAAATTACCTGTTGTTTGTTTTTAGCATATTTACGCATAAATGCATAAGCAATACGAAAAAAACTATTTCCTACCTCACTCATATAATCTATCATAGAGACTTTTTATTTTGATATGGTCAAAACAACTAGCACTAGCTACACTAGCCTCTGTAAATTAAAGATATTAGCTAAATATTATCTGAAAAATAGTTTCTTAGGAATGTACATTATTTATTATTGACTATTATTATGATTATCATCATTGACGCTAAATTATTGACTTACTCAGGAAATATTTGCTATTTTCCCTTGAATCTGACAGTTTTTGCATTTCAGAATAAATAAATTTGCTAAGTATAATATGAATCAATCTATAATGTTTTTTTGGTTTTACTCTTTAAATAAACTTTTCTGCTTTTTAGATATTATTTCTATCCCTCTACTCTTTTATTCAACGTTTCCTATCATCTCATTTATTAATAGAATAAAATGGAATTTCATCTCGTCTTTCAAAATAACCCGCATAAGAAAGAAGAATTTCTTCTTTTCATCTGTTCACACGAAATTTCTCTCTTGTTCAAATTTGTAAGAATTCACGAAAATGAAATCCTACTTTGAGGATCCATAGTTAAAGCAGAGGTTTCAAAGGACATCCAAAGGCCTTAGCGGGGGTTCCATCGAAATCGCGCATAGTGTTAAAGATCCAACAGCATATACGTTCACGTGCGAGAAATGCATACTCGCCTCGGAGAGCAGAAATAAAGAGGCCTTATCATGGCCGCCTTTCATGTGCTTGTTATGAAAGCTCCTCAGGGAATCATTACTTTTGGGTTCGAGGCTTTGACGCCCGAGACAATGGAATCGATGCGCTTCCGAACATCAAAGAACATAATCTCCATGATTTGAAGAAACGACGGAAGGAGAACAAAATGGGAGCCGATTGTGAGTCACGATAAAAATCCATTCGTTCTCGAAAAATACATCGCAAATTTATTTACATGTTCATTAGTTATAGAAATAAGAGATTTAGGCGTTATCCGTATGCATGAATTCTAATTAAAAACTGAATTGAATATGTATCCGTAATTGATCTTTTGAAAACAATTCTGTTTAGCTAATTTATTTTCATATTTTTGCCAACGAATATTTGAAATTAATATTACTCAAGACCTTACGTGTACATTTCTTACTATAAATATCCAAACAATTAAAGTAGAAAAAATAATTGTCACATTCATCGATTTGATATTCATTTCTGAATTTACGTGTATTATTCAATTTGTACACGATTCCTTATTCTTTCTTATATTTCTAAGGTCTATTTTCATAAAGACATAGATATTTAGTAAATTTTACGGTTTTCCAACGAAGATATTATGTGTAAAGTGTCAAATAAAAACGAGAAGAGCAAAGGTAAACACATTTGATAAGAGAAAACAGCATCAGTCTTTCCACTCCACTTTCTTCGACAAAAAGCATATACTCTACTAAAAGTCACCGCGAAAATGGCACACTTCAGAGGAGAGAAATAATTAAAAACTCTTTTTGAAATGATCCTTCTGTTTACGAGGAATAGCTGGGCTAAGGATTGAAAGGAAGGCTGCAGTTGAGGGATAAAATCGAAAATCACACTCTGTGCTCGTGCGACGTCCGATCGATTCCATGAAAGGGATTTGGCCGCGCGTTTTACATTATGGGCTAAATAAACGTAGTGATCGCAGTTGGCATGGAGACCGTGTACTAACGAGAAAAAAGGGAGAGTTCCGTAGGCGCCAGGGAAATGCTCTTCTTCTCCGATTGAATATCCTATTTTGGTGGCGGATATGAGCAATAACCATCTCCCATACTCACCTCCTTCGGGAATAAAAAAATGACGAATTATTTTAAGTTCCTCTCCGCCGCAGAAGGCAAAGGAGAGGCTGTCGTTATGATGCTGTTAATTTTTGCCGAGTGCTTTCTAGTGCAACGCTCACGGGGTGTGAACAAAAAGCAGGCCCTGCCTTTGAGATGAGCAAACAAAATTCAGTTGCTCTTTTTTTAAACTCGGATCTAAAGTAGAGGTAATGAATGTGCTCTTCGAAGGAGAAAAAGTCTTTCGAGTATGATTTAGATCGATTGGAAAATGCGGGAGGATTTTTTATCGACTTGTGTCTGTTCTCAATCATTTCCGTTCCGTCCTTCACTGTTCGGATTTGTATGACTTAATCTGCTCTAATGCGCATCTTTTTTATACGGAAAAACATTTATTATTCATTCATTAGCTCCTAATGAAATGAATGATATGTCGTTATGAATATGTCGTTAAATCCTTTTATGCAGAAGAAGGAGGAGCAGGAAAGTTATCATAAAATATGATTGGGTATTTTGATACAAAAGCATCCCTCAAATCTTAAATAAAAACAGAATTAATTGAATATATGATCATGTTATAAGAATTTAAACGAATGATCACTTAAAAATTTATGATTCTTGTAGAACGACAAACTAATGCTTATCTGGGAACTAAACCCTAATATTATTGAAAAAAGCCTTACGCTCACAAAGCAAAGAATACTCTTTAACAGTCGTTTTTTAACAAGATTGCCTAAATTCATGAGGGAAGAAGGCTTAGTCAAAGCTTCATTGATTCCAATTACATGCTAAACCATTGTAAACTTTCTAATTATACAATTCGCTATCAGAAATAATTTTAATAAGGAAATACATTAATAGCCAACCATCGAATTCTTTGTACGATTTCATTCACATACAAAATCAACAATAAATCTTCTTTGGATTATTATATTTCAAATAAATCACTCGAAATCAAATTTATTTTATTTTAAAACAAAACTTGCTCGATAAAACGATTAATATTTTACCCGATGTTAAATATATATAGATAAACTAAATGAGTTTTTCGAACAATGTTTCTTTTTCTTCAAATATGACTACCATTTAGTTGCAAAAGATTCTAAAGAAGAATAATACTCACATAAAAGGAAGTAAGATAATAAGGATAAAATATTTTAAGATCTTAATATTGCCTCAAGTAAAAGTTTAAATTCCTCTCGAATGGTTTCCATTCTGAAAAACTAGGAAATACAATGAACAAAATAATTATTAAAGAAACACTGCGATATCGTATAGAAGAGAGTTTCCCAAAGAAACAGAAAAACGTTCAAATTCGGAGTTTCGATTGGCAGGTGTGGAAGATATTCATGGCTATCATATAAATATATAAAACCCTGGAAGTTTCTCTCACTTCATCCACCTCGGCCATAACACCCCATTGCCTCCACCTGCACTCACCAACTTCTTCAAGGGTCCTCGTAAGTGAATCACCATGGGAATCGACGCCAGTTGCTGGACGCGTCCTACTTTCCAAACATTTCGATTGATATGCGCCTCCGTACCAAGGGAAAAAGTTTCTTTATATATAAGCCTTGGAAAGTGTAAATGCCAACAACTTTATTCCCTCCACCCATTGACGTCTTTTCACGTCCGCGGAAAGTTTTTCCAACTCAAGCGCCTTTCGCTCGTCTTTTTTTGGCTGTAAAACGCACGACCGATGCAGCGATTAGTTACGTCGGCGAAGAAATACAGTTTCCGATCATTTGAAAGCGATTTGTTCGTCGGAGCGAAAAGTGTATTTGCAGTAATTTAGATTTGGACTGCTATTTATTTCCGTGAAGGGAAAGTAAAGAGTATAGAGTTAATTTAAAAGATATTAGGAAATGGAACAATTTTAGACAAACTTAAACTAGAAAAACTTAAAGTGAGATTTGTATATGTTCCAAGATACATTCAGAAGATTCAGGAGAGAGTTTGATACTTGAATTCGTGTATGTATATGACGAATCAATAGCTTTTTTATATAACTATACGTAATAAATAGTAAAGCATTCTCTATGAAAGTTACGAAGTTCCGATTTTTTCTTTACGATGTCATTCCACAAAGTGACGCATGTTCACATTAATTACATAATTTTTAGTGATATTTAATAGAATTGGGTTTCTTTAAACTCTTGTTTGCTAACTGTAACTTTGATTGACAATGATTTTCGTAAGAAACTATGTCAAAACTTTGCAGGGTTCTACAGGTTGTAATTCAATGAAGAATATAATTGGCTTAGTTGTTAATCTCGAACAATCGACATTCCATTACGAGAAAATTAATTCATTTTTCTCAGCCCTTAAAAAATCTAGTTTCCAGCTTGACGCTGATAATTAGAAAACTGACAGGGGAATGGAAAATTAAAAATACTCAGTAAAGCAGGTTTGGGTAAATTAAGATTTCGAAAGGAGTTTTTGAGAAAAAATATATCTCTGCAAACTCTTAACCAGCTAAACTTGCGCAGAAAATGGAAGTTGGTTGTCTCCAAGAGCAATCCTTGTGCAAATTCTCCTCAGTTTTAATTTGGATGGGTGCGCTGCTCTTTAACAGGTGACCTATTTCCGCAGACACATGCTTTCGTATAAAATAACATTGAGCTAAAATAGTGCCGCAGCTTATGATATAAAGGCTGTTTTTTTGATGCAACACGAGTTTTCCTCCGGCAGGTGTGAATATTCTGTTCCATAAAAGGGCGTGCGAGAGAACATCAAACAGATATAACTTCGAGCGAGTTCAAAGATTTGAAAACGAAGAGATGCAATTATAAAAAGGGATCGTGGAAGGTCACTTTAGAACTTCCTTTCACATTGATGAAACGGTCGACAAAAATCCGCGACCCAGAATTGAAAAATGCGCATCTGAAAATACTTCGAAATAGTTGGGAAAAGGGATTCGGAACTAATGAGGCAAACGAATTCAATGAGTCGAATCTTGAAAGCCAACTTACTGCCTGCTTTTCATGTTTCAAAGCACTTACATTTTTGCAGACTTCATATTAAAAACTTAACAGCAAATCAAATGTTCCCTCGCACAGATTCGTCCCTGATCAAAAGAGCTAATTTTTCAACTCGTCAAAAAGTTCCCTCTAGAATTTGCTCGATGTTTTTGGCAAAAGAATCCTATTCCGGTTCACTTTAGGTGGAATACGAGGGCAAACGAGGTCGTTGATCGACTGCATAAAAACTTCTCTAAGTCTCCATCACTTCAGAAAGGTTCAACTTGGAAAATTTCATCACAGCTTTGAACAATACAATGCTCAACGTTTCTGGAATATCAAAGCCATTGCTGTTCATTCTCAGCCATTTACTGAATTAGTATATGATGCTTTTCAAATATTGACATTTTAAGATACTTAACGGTTATTACTATTAATACGCTCATTTGAAGTACAATTATTATGATTGCGGCTGAGATCAAGAGTCGTGACATTATTTCCTCATCAGACTAATATTATTTATACAGGAACGGTCTCCTCAGTTTATTTTCTATTAATGGAATACTATTTATGTATTGCTATAGATCAGTGATCATCTGTTCTGATAGTATTTCCGCGAGTTTCAGTCTATTCAAGCTGACTAAACTAAAATACAGCTCAAAGCAAAATAATTTTTGGAAGATGTCGGTAATTTAGACAATTGTTAGAAGATATATTTATTTTACCAGCATAAGATTTACGAACTTATTTCCATACGTAGGTATTTTATATTTTTTTCCAAACCAATAAATAATTAATTTTTCGATCAATTAAAAACCGCTTAGCAGCTTTGAAATTCAACTCCTACATTTCTAAGGTTCCTCCATTAATAACCTCCTCCGGTCACTAAGTTTATTTCAGAAAGATTCATAAGAACTGAGACCATAAAAAGCTGATGTCATTCGAAAGCTTGCTTTCCCGAATTAACAACTCAGAAATGTTTCCAAGGCGTTCTAATGCGCCAAGAAGTCCCACTTCGAACACACGGAAGTGTAATGTTTTTCATCAAAATTCAAGCAAACGCGATTTAAAGTCCCAAACTCTGCTTTCCATGACACATGGATGACCTCGGATGGGCTGAACATAAAACTTCTAGGCTGAATACTGAATTATAGGTAGCAACCATAAAGAAAAGAGGAACTAAAAGAAAATTTGCAAGTATAACTTGGAGAGTAGGGACAAAGCGTAGGTGTGAAAGATTTTTGAGAAAAGAAGTGAAGACAGTAATTGCTAATTATGTGTTACTTTTACGTTCTAAATTTCAAAGGCGTAGCCCCTGTTTTAGATTAACGGATCTGAATTATATATTTCAACATCTATTTGATATTTTATAAGCAAACATTTAGAAATATCCGAAGAATAATAACGTTCTTCTGTGGATGAAAGTGGCACAAACACTTTTTAGGTCTCTTGGTTGAAGTAATTCAAACCATGGCAATGGTATGCTATGGTAATATGGATCTTAAAGAAATTCAAATTACATTTCTCTAAACTTTGTGGAGATTCATTATAAAGTAAAAGAGATAAAAGGAGATTTTTAACGGTCTGAATAGTTGACGACCTACACACAGAAGCTATCGGATGTTTAACATAAAAATTCAGAATCACGTGTGCTAAGTTTCCTTCGCTTATTGCTCCTTATAGTCACCAAACATGAAATGGGAATATGAATTATTATATCCTAGAAACCCTTGGGGAAATCATAAACAAATCTTAACGAATAAATGATAATAAGAATATATATTCAATATATTTTTGCATTCATTTTCTCGAAATTCAAAAGAATATTTCTTAGGAGTGCATAATAAATGTTTTAAATAAACCGAAATAACACATCAAAGATTGTTGTATGATTACTACTCTCAGAAGAAGTATTTCTGCAATTTGCAATGCAAGTAATGTAATCTTATGGCATCTATTCAGGACGTGACTGAATAATCGACCTGTAATGGTATTCCGCGTGAATTTAGTGACCTTGATCACGAACGAGGCGCATTACGCTCCGGAAATCAGTTAATAATATCGTGCTGTGTCGTTCCATTTACTCTTCTCGCGTACGCTGAAGCCATTAATCACACGCGTGGAATGTATGCATGCATCGGAACCATTTCTTAGTAGAAAGCTCCTTTCTACGTATATCCTCAGAGTGAAAAATTGAGACATAGAAAAGGCCATTCCAATTCTAAGCGTGATCTATGAATACCTCTTCGATGCCTTCTCGCGTGCACAACACACGATGCGACACGCAGCGTTTGAGTTTTTCCGTTTGGTTCAACGGACTGATTCGCCCACGTCTCCATTGCGATAATGCGTGTCTGTCCCATTCATCGCTAATGGTTGTTTGAAAAGGTGAGGTTTATTTGAATGGGTATCGCGTGGGTTAAAGGCTATGTCTACTGTTGGAATGGAAACCGAATGCGACTTATTTATGGAACGTTTGACCTTAACGTCTACATTCAGACTTAATTCGCATGTCTGATACAGATATCGTCTGCGCGACCATAAACACTAACATAACTAAACCTACGGCACTTCTATTTGGTTCATAATGGAGGGTATGGAATGTCCTCTTATAAACTCTTTATCCAATAAAATTTATAAAAATGAATATAATTTATTAATGCAGCTTCACCATCGCCATTTCTTACGTTTGCCGCGTATCTGCAAATTGACTTTATCTTTAGGAGTTATTTACCAAGGAAAGCAAGAAAAGGGTCATATATTTTAATGTTATCTTATAAAATAACTCTTTTAGCGAAGTTGTACATCTACAGAAATACTCTTCCTTTCACCGTGTGGCAGGTTCGATTAATGAAATAAAAAATACCTTACATAAGAGGTTCGAAATAAGTTTAACAAATTAAGTATCGTTTGGCACAAAATAAAATATAATACTCATTATCTTATCATACAAGTGCTAACAGGTTCATAGTCATATTAGTAATTCGCAAATATTTATTCCATTTTGTAAATTCTCTTCAGTTTTAGTTATAAGAGTTTAAATACGTCTTCGAATCCCATTTATATTTAGAGTGAACTCGACTCTATGCAAGTACGCGTTGCTCTGAGTTATGGAGAAAATAAGGATGTTATAAGATCCAGAAATAAGAACGTGTTACAGGAACGATAATCTGATAAATATTTTGAATTTGGAGAAGGGCAATGATCCGTACACTTCCGCGTATGAACATCTTCAAAGAGAGGATTGCATAATATTTACGAGTTTGAAGAGTTGGTTTTTCATCTTTCAGTTTGTGTATGGAATTGAGAAGCAGTAAGATAGCAGAAAAGAAATCAACACAATCTCTGTTTAGTCTGGATACATCTTTATTTACAGCCTATCAACGGAATCATTAATTTTGTCCTAATGCTAATCTGTGGAAAGAATCACTCTGTGTTATGGTTCTTTCTTTTTTACAATCAACGGGGTAGTATTCATTGTAAATTTTCACGAGGAAAGTTAAGAAATAAAGTTTCAAATGGATAAGAAAGAATTATGAATGAATAATAGCATTAATTTATTCGTATCGTAGTATTTTAAAGAATTTTCCCCTTTCAAATTTATCTCAGATCCTATTGTGGTGGATGAATCAAAGTAATCATAGCAAAAATAAAAATACGATTTTGATATTATTGATTACGTTAAAAATTAACTTAAATGAATTGAATTTATATTAAATACTGAAAGTAGTAACAAAAAATTCCTTACTCAATCTATTAATTCGTATTTTTTTATTTACATCTAATAATTAAAATGAACGGCTGATCATTGCCGTTAGCTAATGTTTTCATTCTGTTACTACATTAAAGATATAAATTAAAGGTACTTTGAAACGTAATGTTTCCAGTCATTGAACTCACAATTGGGTGCATAAAATGAGGGAGAAAAGCGAGACATGAGCGTAGGGCGGGGTGTTCATCATTAAAGAATTCCAATGGCAGTAATTAGCAAGTAATTTAGCGTTTGAAAGAGGCGAATGCATACAATGGAAACGTTGAGGTCCGCTATTGAAGTGCAGAACACGGCTGCTAATTGAGAGTCAAGGGTAAGAATTAGATGCGTTGAACCATATGGTGCGAGGAAATAGTTTTTCATCCGAAATGGGGAAAAGAGCACGTCTGCTTCAGGCGTGAGAAGCTAAATAAACGCCCAAATGGAGAAAAAATCGATAGTGAATAATTTCAGTGTTGTCTATCGAATTCGCTAATTTACTGCGAATAGTTCTTTTTTGTCGAATATCCGGCAGTTTCATTAGCAAACCCAACTCGAGTGGATTCTACGAATCCTGAGCATAAATACTTTGGCTAATCGTCTTTCGAAGGATTCATAATAATCTCGGAAGAAGGCAGCCTTTTCGGCCGCAGAAAAGGGATAGTGAAACAAAAAGAGAATGATTTCTCGCTAATAACAAAGAATAATGTACCTCAAGGTTGAAACAATATGAACTTGAAACTGTTTGAAAAGTTTAAAATTAGATGTTATTTACATTTTCAACCGTCAAGGTATTTTATTCATCGATTATTAGAGTGTCATTTTCATTGTTACATTTATTGTCATTCTATAGAGTAGTGCAAACATTAGATATAAGAAAATAGCTAACGAAAAAATATTTTAAAACTTTAGTTTTCGGAGGAAAACCACCGTTTTTTCTAAAATTGCCAAAAGGACAATCACCTTAGAATTATGAAAATTTAGCATTTACTTCGATTGAAACCATTAATCAATTTGTTTTATTTTAAAAACAAAGCTTGATATCAATTACACGTATTTTGCCGAATGTCAATTCGGAAATCTCTTCTAAATGAATTTTGAATTCAAAAATTGTAAAAAAACTTTTTTTTAAAGTAGCTGAATTCTAAAATATTTTTATATGACGAAAATATTGCTGTAAAACATTATTAATGACGCTAAAAAACATTAACGTCACCTGTAGCTTGCATTGCAAGGAATAGATTTCGAAATACATTCGAACAAGTGGCTTCTTTGATGAACTTTATTTAGAACATGGTCGAAAGTAGCACATGGTCCTTCATGTAGCAGCTTTTAAAAGGATGACGTTTTTGTCACGATTTCAATTTCAGCAAAAACTTTAATCCATCTCGAGCTTGTTTACGTAAGCCCCTTAGAGAAGCTAATTAAATTCGTCTGCGCCTCTAAACGCCTGCATATGCTTTGAATCTCAATTCCTCAGATTAGGTCGCGTTGCAGCGTCTTAACTCTCAGCTCACATTTATTCATATATAATACTTGTGTACTATAACGCTCGCTTTATATTTGGATGTTGTTTATTCGATGAGGAACATAATTATATGAGACTTGGGAATTAATGAATGTACAAAGAAGGTAATCTTGTAAGTACATACGAGTATATTAAGTTAAAAGAGAGACATCTTTGGATGATTCACAAAATAAATATTTTTTATAAGCTCGTAGCATAGGAAATTGAATGGTTATCAAACAAAGTAATAAAAAATCTCGTAATCTAATATAATTTGAGTTTAAACGGAATAAGCTAAACAAAAATAAATCATGACTACATTTGTCGGATGATGAATTAAGTACCTTTTAATCTCAAATAAACTGCGAAGGCCGAATGGAAATATCTTCGTCCGAACTCTAGAAGAGCCATTAAATAGAACAATGGAAACTATCTCGACGAATTATTCAAATCGTTGAAAAGGTCGACAGCGAACATAATCGATAAAATCTCCCTTTCTCTTGTGTGACTAAATAACCCTTGGGGTCCATCTGACCTTCTCAAATCAGCGATATAAATGGAATCGTAAGGGCAAAAGGTATTTCTCGGATACCAACAGGCGTTGTGGATCTTTTGCTCCCTATCGTGCAACTTAAGGGAAATATTTTGCTTGGCTGGTCAAGAAAAAGTCCGCCACCTGTTAGCAGTGTCGTACTTTCGTTCGAAGGAGATTATCGGGAACTTGTGTCATCCATTTCGAGATATTATGACGGATTCTCGATATCCGATCTGATTTTAAAATTATATTTTTGGATTTATAGTTAAAATTCATCATTCACCTGTTTGATAAATGCCGTATTTTATCAACTCATCAATAATCGCTTAGGTTTGTATATGTGGATACTGGACGTAATGCACGATTAAAGATAGCTAACCGAGAGATTTGAAAAGGTTTATTTGATCTAGTTGATGTTTTAGAGTCATTCAAAATATGTAATATTTTTAACAATTTTATATAATAGTCAAACCAAAAATGTAATATTCTACATAACCATTCAAGGAGCTTGGATGTACACCTTAAGTTTCTAATATAAAAAGGTCAGTGCAATAAGGTAAGTTAAAATTGATATTTTTTAATTTCATGTGAGAGTTAAGAATGTACTAAGAGAGGTTTAGAAGAATGAATTAAGCAAAAAAATAACGAACGAACGATAATAACAATTGGAAACATATTAATATTCGCAATTATGTCAGCTTTATTCATGAATGATCTTAGCAATGAATTCCAGAATTATAGAAGCCACTTTGACGGCAGAGATGACTAATACCATTGATTACAGCGAGGTTCATTTGTTTTTGCCCAACATGATCATTATTCACCTGTTACTATCGTTAACCATTTTCCACTTAAGGCTTGACTTAACACAGAAGTTGGTAAATTATTCAAAACCCTCTCATAGTGGGCATGATATATGAGAACCTCGGGAAGTGATTGTGGGGGAAGATTATTAATTATTTCGTCTAGATACCATTCGATCCAAAGACGTTACACAGAGATAAATATAGTTTATTGTATTCAAGTATTGGAATTCATGATAATAATCGATCATTTTATCCATTTCAATATCTCTGTAAATGGAGCTAGAATTTGAGATATAAAATGATGAGTTTGTTGAACTTTCTTCGTTTACATTCAAACAATGACTCTAGTTTATGTAAAAAGAACTAACAAATGGAACTGGTTTCGAAAAAGTTTAATTATAAATTTTAGAATATTTGTTTCATATATTATTTTACAAATCATATTTATTAATAAGAAAATATTTTTCTCTGAATATATACAAATAATCATAAATTCGCTTTTTTCGAAAACAGATAATTTTGAGCGTAAATTTTGCGAAATTAATTTTGTTTTAATTTTAAGTCACGTTGTATTTAAGTACCAATAAAGTATTTTACTATTATATTTTGAATGAATCTCTCAACATTTTAAGTTTTAAAACTCCATACAAAATTATTAAATAAAATGAATAATTCCATAAAAACATGAGTGGGTGCATAAAAACGAAGCTGAGTATTTCTCCAGCGAACGCACGTACACTGCAGAGGCCCAGTGAAGAGATTCAGGCTGATTTCAAGCGGCCGCAAGACAAGAGGCGAACCGTTTCAATCAGGAATTAGAGATATATCGTTTCTAACTACCGTAGACCGACTGGCTTCCTTCCAGGCCTGTCTTCGCACCGATAAATCTCCTTCCCTCGCCACGTCATCGAAAACAGCGTAAAAAACCCTTACCCATCCATATTCATACGCGATATGAAAGATATCCTTCACTCGGTTTAAGAATTTAAATTTAGCGAAAGGATAAAAATGGAGGACCAGTGACGGCTAATCCATATCCTTGGAGGAGACCTGTTGAAATGGTCGTGATGAAGGCGTAGCAATCATGGCCAAACCGACCCTCACGACCACTCCAATTAAGGCATTTGGAGTGTATAGTGGTCGAGGAGGGGGAAAGGGGTTCGAATTTATTCCTGGCTCGGAATTGATATCGCAAATTCCCTTGTTATCCCGTCGGAACAGGGACGAGGGGGAAAGATACTGTCGAATTGAACAATTTCTCCGGCTTGATTTTCCCTCGAAAACGGCCCCTTTAATCGTCTAATGTATCAATCCGAAGTGGCGAAGGGAGAATATGAAAATGTTGTTATCGTTTTCCTTCGCAGGGTGAATGTCAAAGGGACAAATATTGCTAAGTGATGAGTGTTTATTGAGAAGCCGCGTAGCAACGGGGCTTGTTTTCGCTTAAGGTTATATGAGATAAAAGGAAAAAATAGGACAGAAGGGGTTATATAAAATCACTATTGCCGTACTATAAAGCTTTTATTTCCCTTTAATGATCCTTTACGAGAAATAGATTATTTCCTCTACACATTTTCGATTTCAGTGTACAGCTACACAATGATAAAAAACTGTAACGATTCTGCTCTAGTGCATAGCATTCTATTTAAGTCAGCCAAGTAAAGAATATTAAGGTCAATATTTCAGTTATATTTCAGCATTTTTCCCCGAGGTGGTTTTATAGAAATGGAAAGCTACACTCACTGAAAAAGGGAAATTTTACACACACTTTCGTAATATCCATAAATTTATGATAAACTACTCGAAATTCTACCTTAGTTATTTAAAATCCAAACATATATAAAATCGCTTTTAAAATGATTAAAATTACACCTTTTTTCCACAATTTGTACTATACTAAACGTATTACCACGACGTTAATGATAAAACTGTGGTTCTCAGTTATTTTTAGAAGACAAATCACAATAAACTCTTCACATTAGAATTGCTTATAGCTTTAAACAAAGAATGGACTTATAATATGCATTAAATGCGACAAAAATTCCATAAAGTGTACCTTAAATCACAGTTAAATTATAACGTATGGAAAGAATTTTACTTTAGATAACTAGCGCATTGTCTATTTTACAATTTATTGGACATCGTATGTTGTATATCTTACAGTCAGATGCTGTACTGTGTCGTATCAATAAATAATAATATAATAAAATAACTCTATTGAGGAGATTCTATATTGATCAACAAAGGTTCATTTCGTTGGATGTTTGAAATGATGCTGTTAATCGGAAAGTCGAAGGACTTTTTTGAAGAGGTCAGCATAATTGTGGAGATTAGGAAAGCGAAGATAAGGATTTAGTAGTGAATAATGCGGAGGCAAAAAAGATATGTAAATAGTGAGACAATGGGGTGGATTTCTTGTTAACGTGTAAGGGGCAGCCTTCTCATTCCTCCGATATTATTTTTTCTGCGAACGGAGAGCGCGGTTGAAGGGTTCTCTTAGCATCTGCAGAAAGAGAGAGAGACGCACATCGAGCAGACGCAGTCTTTGAAAAAAGAATTGCCGTTTGAATCGCATAACAGACGACAAAAACAATCGCAGTTCAGTCTTCGGCTGTTGCGGCTGAAGATATCTTGGGATTTCAGCGTTAATGAATGAGTCGTAATTATCGTTGCTTCTATGTTTTACCGTCGTGAAGTAAAATGAACACTAGAAATGTTGCATACGCTATCTGGAGAAAGATTAAAACATTTAGGTTCCATTTGATTAACCAACCGAACTTTTTCCTATTGTTTAAATAAAACATTGATATCAGTAACACTCCACGAGCAATATCTGCGCAGAAAAATATTTACTCCTGATTCACATGGAAACAAATAAGTTATAATCCGTAATATCATATTAATATATCATATGCCGAGTTTTCTTAATGATTTCATGAAAGGAAATCTCTAACTTCAGAAAATGTAAACTCAAAAATGTTTTTACGATATATTTACAGGCTCTGTATATTTGATTCCCCTCGATAATGTATACCCAGTGAATCAACGAATATAGTCATGATAATAATTTTAAACAATTCAAGCTACTTCCGATATTGGCAATGAAAATATTCATCATTTATCCATATTATAATGGACATCATTTATTTTATTTGCCACAATCTTTAGTTAGTCTGTTTAAATCATCTCTTTCATATTTGGTATATTCGATTAACATATTATTATTAAAATCGCTTCCTAAAGAAACACCCACAGCAGAGCAAAGAAAATAATCCATCAATCAAATCATCACGTTAACTTAAATATAAAGTTCCTGTTGACAAGTTCACAGATAGCAATCTACTAACAATATATCACGCTTTAAATATATCCATAGAGAACGCCTACTAAGAAAAAAATCTGTCTGTCGAACGGTAACGAATGAAACCAATCATCAAAATTGCAGAATCCTTTTCCGTGAGTCACGGATACTCTTGTACAAATACCCGTCGAACAATGAGGATAAAAGCAATGCTTGGATTGAAAGGGAGAGTAATAAAGACCGGGGGTTTGTATGGATGTAAAGGGGGGAATTAGCAGAAAGGATGGGTCGAAATGGGTTTGGGCGGAGGCTAAACTTCTCCTCGGCTGAGTGGGTGATGACAGTCTCAAGTTTACGCCCTTTCTCGACTCCGATATGCATAAAGCCACCATCCGTCATCCGAGTCCCATTAGAGGGAGAAACGTGTTCCGTAATGACCGTTTGGAAGGCAACCTGTGCCCTGCGAATATTGCAAAAAGACATCTTTTTTCATTAAAGCGCACGTTAGGGCTATATTTCAATTGTCCTCGAAAGTTGAGGTTTTATGAGGTAAGGGATTGAGTGGAGACGTGTTTTCTGCTTGATTAAAGTCGGAAGATTTTAGTGGAGACTTGGATTTCCCAATCTTCCGCTTAATTCGTGGTCGGCTGTTGCCGGGGAGTTGCGTTCCTTTGAGATAAAGGAATTTAAAAAGACTCTCAGAACAAGTATAGTTCTCATGTTGATTAATGTATCCTCTCTTCCAAAGCTCCTTAATTAGAAATGCGATCTTAAAAAACAAGTCCTTCGTAGCAACAAGTATCTTTTCAGCTAGTAATTTTGGGCCAACATTTTCCATGAAAGAAGCTGAAGGAATGTAACTGTAAAAAAGTAAATTGTATGATAATGTTCAGTTAGAATATACTCCGAATCAAAACATTCAAACGTTTTGGGAAGATAGAACTTATTGATTCTAAAGTATATCGTACATTTACTACCTCTCAAATAGCCTATTAAAATCATTTCGCCCTTAATGATGCATAAGCAATGAGACAGTGTGTTACGAAAAGAAAATAATTTGACTGAAAATATAGGAAAAGACTGTTGATTGTCAAAAATTCATTAAAACTGACAACAAAATGTTATTAATTTAAGAGTGTTTCTTACCGATAATTAACCTGGTTTCATTTTCAATTTATTCAATCGAATGTTTGTGGAAAATGTTAGTCTGTTATGTCGATAATTTGTATCTCCACTTTCACCTACATTTTGTGGACGATAATATTGGCTGACAGATAAGAGAGAAGTAATCACAAGAATAGAAAGCAATAATTGCTTGGAGAGCAACCGTACAATCCAACAAACGACCAAAGCTGCAATATATTCGGATCAGTCGTTGGTAAGTGGCAATTAAATCCTTTATGTCCTTTGCGATACGTCAGACGTTGATAACCACTGCATTGAGCCACTAATAGCAATTATAGCCGAAGTTAATATCGATTCAACTCCGTGTCCCCGGCGTCTGATCAATCCCAACTAATCTAAGCTCGGACCCGTGATGTCTCGTTATCCGATAGGATTTCGAATCCTCTGCTCTTATAAACTGATTATCTTTACGTCTGGGCATGTATATGATCCTGTTTGGAATACAAACTTTGCGTGTTAGGCTCTCTGGGTGATAGGATCATAAGCTAATCGGCATGGGATGATTAGAGATCGTCCAGTGGTGATATAATGTCCATTTCCGTTGGTGATGGAGCATGCAAATAAGTCCCGTTCGTAAGTAATTAAAACTCCATCTCAGTCTAAGAATATATTAGAGGATATTTAGGATTTGGATTAAAGGATGTTTAAGCTGTTCAGTTTTTATTGCACTGCAGATTTCATGCGTATATCGTCAAAGATCCAATAAATGACAATAATGCAACATTAATTTTGAGATATAATTTTACAATATACAGTTGATCTATATAACATTAAATATGAGGACTGTAATGAGTTCTGTGAGGTCAATAACTAATCACGTAAATTTTAAGGAATGTCTGTTAATTTATTTACTTCATAAGGCATTCTAAACATTAACTATTTCTCTCTTCGTTTGTTAAGATGAAGACATGAATTTTCGATCATTTGTCAATACACTGATTTTTATCTAAATGGATTATGTTTCCAAATTCTATCTTCATCTCATCGATTCGTAAATTAAGCCCTAATATTTCCATATTCGTAATCTCAAAAGAGTGTTGAATCTAATGAACTTTAATTATGCTGTAATTTAATTGTGCACTATATACTCATTTTCAAATATAAAGGATTTAGTCCAAGGATTTTCGATTAAAATCCGTAGATCGGAAAATAAATAATAATGTAAATTAGAACAGCACACTTCCTCTGGCTCATTTAACTTTTCCATCCTAAATACTAACACCGTGAAATTGTTAACCATAACGTTCGTACAGCTCTCTTTTTATATCGGTAAATGTCTGGTTAGATTATATATAGTGCTTATCGGTGCAGAAACGATGAACTATGATAGCTTAAGAGGATCCTAAACGTCGATCCGTCCGAAAATTCTACGCAATTCCCTCCTCAAATGGAATCGATGTATCGGAAACATATCGCGAATTAAGATGATTAGCCATCACTTGCATCCTCTAACTATCATCTCCACTCACGATCTGCTCCAATAATTAACGACTTAGGATCAATATGTCGATGGAAAGAGCTGAATAATTTAATTTGCCGGAAAAATCCAGGTCGGTTCCATGACTGCTCAACCTACAAATTATAAAACATGCATTTAAAGTCAGTATTTATAATAATTAGTAATAACCTTTACAAAACAAGGAATAATGCTTAAAATGCTCCATTCTAGTGCACATTGCCATTGCAGTTTCCTATAGCTTCCGTTTATTTTATGTATTTCACTAACCTTAACTACCAACTTTAATTAGCTTTAAGTAAATAAGATTTTTACAATTGCTGATCTTCGTGATTAACATACACAATTAAATAATTAATATGTTCTTTTTATTTTCGTAAGTAAGTAGAAATGCTTTTCATTTACAATTTAACTTATAAATTAATCAACTTGTAAGTAATACCACCCTAGAAGAAAGGTTTCCGTCTCACTGAGTAAATCCTATCCGAGAACGCACACTGCGTTTCGAGCGCTTCATCGGTATGACTCATTACCCGAATTAGTTACACGCCCAATTAGGCGAGGGCATTTCAAAAATCGTATGATCCCTAAAAAGCAGCGCTTCCTATTCGTTTCCATCGGAACGTGAAGAGGCTTTATGAGCTCTTATCGTGACCGTGAAATCATGAATCCAATCTGCCCCTCATCGGTTCATTACCTCGACATCTCATAAAACCCGAAGCTAGCAACAATGCGAAGGGAGATGCCATGGGCACGCGCTCAAGGCCTCCGCTGCCAAGTTCAAGGAGAAGAGAAAAACTCGGATGACAGACAGCAGACGCATGATTGAGACGCGGCGATCGGAATCCGGGCCACTTGTGTTGCGCTGTTTATTAGACTGTGTACATGGAATGCGCGGGGGTCGGCAATTAGTCTCCGATGTTTATCGACGCGAGGAATTCGGGATGAAGGCAGAGGAAATAAACAGGCTGTAAGAAGAGATATTTTTGTCTATTTTAAAGTTGTAAATTTATGACTACGGACGTATAGAGTGAAAATATGTAATCATCGTGGTTGACATGGATTTCTTTCCAATGTGTTATGCGTCAAATTCATAAACAGTCGCTATCCGAACTGAACTAAAATTTACAAGTTAATCAAATAAAATACTAAATGCATAAAAATGTCTTGATTAGTTACAATCATTTATAAGTACGAGCACTATGTTAAATTCTATAGAATAGTTCATCTTCCTTATCAAGAAACGAAAATATTTCACAAAATCACGTTTAAAGATTACAATTTATCATTAGTTAATATTAGTTAAAAAGGTTACTTCTTAAGAACCAATCTGTTATTATTCCTAGCCTTAGCTAAATATCGCTAGTATATTTCTCAAAATAGAAAAATCGATCTTCTATTTTCATTTTTGTTATTTCCAAAAAAAAACTCCTAGCTCTGTACTGTACCTTTTATAACCAGTTAGATTTATTGAATAGATAATTATTCGTTTAAATTTATAATCCATTTGAGAAATAGAATACACCCTGGTAGGTAAAATTTAGTTGCAAATTTCTTAATTTTGAAATTGTTAGGTCCGTATATATTGCAATTGTAATAATGGTGGTTTGAAAATATTAATAATTAATACAAAACCTCTTAAGTTTCTCTATGGATTGAATGTTCATCAAAGAGCTTCGGAAATGAAATAACTAGAAGTATGGAATTCCAATGCTCGAATCAGCTAAGAATTCAAGTGTTTTAATTTTCACCTCCTTCAGAGTATTTGAGCTTAATTTTTCTGAGTATTATTGATGATTCGCAATATAATAAGGATCGAGTTACCAATAAAAAACGCACCGTATTTATTACAGTGAAGTTTAACCGCAATATTATATAGATATAATCTCTATAAATACACTATATTATATAAAATCTCTAAATACTCCTATATTCTCCACCAAGGAAACTATTTTAGCATATATTTCATGATTTCGATACGTAAAGAGATTCATGCTCAGGAAATGACGTTATTCAGTCATATCCAAGAGAAGAAGATCACGAGCCCACTAATGCTTTACATTCTCTAGATTTTGTCAATTCTACGAAACGTTTCCATCCCGAAAACCGCAAAGGGCTCCTTCAGGAGCCATTGCTTCAAATCTGTGCGTTTGAATATCTCTATAGATACGGATCTCCTCAACTCATGCAGAAACTTCCTCATCGTAAATCATAAGAATCTCTAAAGGAATCAATTACTTTTCCTTCCAATAGATGGGGACATGATTAGGATTCCGCAGGGAAACTTCTTGGGCCCCTATTTGTTATCCTTTGTAAAATGTCTCGAGATTAATTCCCGAAGAATTTGGGCCATTACCCGATATTTCCATCCGAGGGTCGGCAAAGGAAAAATCGGCGATTGTTTTTGCAGGAATCTTGGGAAATTCTTTGCGGCTACCGGTTGAGCCGCTCTTAAGAAACGCCCTCAAGGCCGTCGGATATAACGGAAGAACGCTCTCGGACACGGCCCATTTTTATTCAGGAATCCTTTATTTTGGCATCGACCCTTGCTTTTCCGATAGACTCTTTTCCTTTCTGCCGTTTTGTTTCGAAACCAGAACATCAGTTGGGCTCGGAATCGCCCATAAGGGATCACACAATGGCCTCCTTCCGTAATGCTTGCAGAATTGAAAGAGTTAAATTGAAAAAAAACCAGAGAGGATCTTTTTCTGGACGGAGTCAGGTTTTTTAATGAAAATAAGGTTTTTCGATTAAGGATGAGCGTTTGTTAATGAAATGAATTCCGATTTTCTTAAAGTTTTCTTTGGAAGAATTGTAATACTAACTAGGAAGATACAAACAATATTTCTGTACTTTCAAATCGGTTTTCAGGAGATTCCCAAAGAATTAAAATAATGTCTTCCAGGTATTTTCTCATTGCTTTTTAAATCAATTTAAAATAGTTATAGAAAGACTTTTTAAATAATCTACTCTTAATAACACTTCCTAAAATTGTCATGATAGTTACTCAGCGTGAGACTTAATGCGCTATTAAAAAGATGTCGGCTGATGTAAAG
Source organism: Pantala flavescens (assembly GCA_020796165.1). NCBI lineage: Eukaryota > Metazoa > Arthropoda > Insecta > Odonata > Libellulidae > Pantala > Pantala flavescens. Next base: position 54,025,223 of record CM036883.1, read on the forward strand.
CCGAATTCCCTAGCTTATAAATCTCACGTTAAAGTTATTGTGGAATAAAGGAAAATTTTAATTTAACAAAAGCTCAACGTTTATTTACTGATTCTGTTCCTGTTCGATTCTCACATACAGCATAATGATGCCAATTTTCAGCGAAATGTAGCAAAAATATTATTCTGTTGAGTATCCTATCGTCAAGTCTTTGTATTCAGTAAGGATAGAATGAAATAAGAAGCGATGTACCGTCTTGTTAAACTATTGAAAATAGGAAATGGATACATTCCTTCATTATTCTAAACAAATCAATAACAATGAAGAATAGATATGGATATTACAATTAAGCTATGATATGAATAATATTTGGGAATCTAATTATTCGTTAAAAAGGAGTTTTTAATTTCGTGTTCTCTCAAAGAACTGCCGTAGAATAAGAAATATACCACGCTCATAATAATTTACCACTCTTTGTCACGTGATTGTTAAGAACCAGAGCACATACTCCACGGCCGACTAATTGAAACCCTCCCATGAATGAGAGAGACATCAGGTACCCACTATCATTTTCCATCCACGTTATATTGGTTTGGCCCTACGCTCTTGACCGTACCATATCAAGCGCCTGTTCTGTAGAGTTTTGCTGGGCTCATGACTTACTTAGAACAAGGGCTGCCCTCCTCCATTACTACCTCTTGATTAGTTCTACTATCCCTTCTAAGTGCTACTTCGTCTCTTCCACTGAATCATGGTCTTACGATAGCGCACTCATTTTCACTAGTAGAGTCTAAATTTACTGGTAAAGATAATGCCTTTGGTCAATCGATAATGCTCCACAGTTAACTGAGGTAAATTGAGTATTTTTACGTAAGATAGTTGTTTCAATTTTTACCGATATAGGTAATGAGAATAATTTCTTATTTTAAGTGGTTGCTGGAGCGATATGTTACAAACGCTTAATCCCAGTTCACCTTTAAGGAGGGCATATACTTTGTACAAAATTAATTTGAGTATGAATATTCCTAAAAATATAACCTTATTAGGATGATAATTAATTAGAGTAATTGACGCTTTAGAATAAGCTAGCTGCTATAAGATAGCGAATGCGATGATATTTTGAGGATCCATGAAATTATATTATCAATCGTGAATTCTCCTTCTTTGAGGTCATTCAATTATTCCAAAGATTCAAGTGTTCCGTATTATCTTATATTAATAATTACTATTATAAAAAGTACTATTTACCTATAATTTTCTATAAGGTTTGAATTCGAAAAATTCAAAATATTAATTTTTCCTCGAAAAAAGATGAACGAAAGCTATCGAATTCAATTTGATGGGACATCATACATTAATAAACTTTGATCTTGTTGGAAATGATAAAACCAGTTGAAAGGAGCTCGTAAAATAAAAATTATTCTAAGGATTCTTTATAAAGTTAAAGCGATCAATACCTGGAAGGATCAGATATCTCTGGATACTTAAGCTGAGGATAGATCGTATGAAAAAGATAAGTTAGCTAATGCAGAAGATTCTTTCGTCTGAATCACCAATGAAGGAAATTTGATTACTATGAATCCATGGAGTTTATGGGTGGATTAACTCTTCACCGCAAATGCAGGGGTTATTATTTTCCAAGAATTTCGGAGGAAAAGTGTTCATATCTTCCTCCTAAAATCCAAACTCAGGTATAGAACTATGTCCTGAAAGATATCGTCAAATGGGAGAGCCAAATTGGATTATCCCTCTTCAATGAATAAATGGAATAGAACAGTCTTACCGAGACTAATAATGTAATGTAATTGTACATGGGTACTTATATACATACTTAATAGAATGCAGTAAAAAGTTTGAGTGCTGGATGGTGTGACAGATTAAATTAAAGCATATTTTAATACGAGTTATTCTTTCGACCACTCTTCCTCAACGAACTCTCACTCTTATGGAATATTCGATGTATCGTGGAAAATCAAATATCAGAATCCTTAAATAATTTACAAAGATATATCGAAATTTAGCGTACGAAATTTGCATGTGGTACGTACTTAGTGAACGTACCACATGCAAATACGTCGAAATCATTTTGAGACGTTCAAAATATCGCCGAAAATAGATGCCAATCGAAAACATGAAATTAGATATCGATTTTGGCGATTATATTTCCCGCAACAGATCACGAATATGTTTTCGATAAAGCTGTCTATTCCGCGTCCTATTGTCCCTCGAAATAATCAATCAGAGCCCCTCACGGTCTATTTCACACCTGATTGAATCCAGATCCCATCTCTTTCACTCAATCCCTTTCTACGTGTGCCGTTTGCAGAAAGTCTAATTATTCAGTCGGGGCTGTCAGCCCCTGCGTCATTAGGTACCGGGGATCGCATCCCTCCGCCGCTATAAGGAAATCGAACCTTCTATTTACATTCGGATTGGATTCCAGCGATCGATTCGCTGGCGGAATTCCGAGACGAAGCATATGCGTTTCCTTTTTCTATTTTGATTCCCCCAAAAGATTCCTTTATGCCTTCCGATCTGAATATCCGATGTTCGACCTTCAACCGTCTGCGGGTATTTCGCCCGTTTCTAAATTACCTTCGCTTTACGACATTTTCGGAGAACACATTTGCAGGCGAAATCTAATCCAGGAATCCCTTTTCGAGGTAATTAAATGCGCCATAGGACTCGATAAAATCCTCAATGACCTCCTTCGAAACACATTGAACGAAATGAAATTGACGTTCTCGTTCTAAATAATATTACATTAACACAAGGAATATTCATGGCGGAGCATTAAGAATATGAGCTACGATTTTTAAAATGAAATATTGCAAACTTAAGCATGTCTAACTCTCGGCTTACACCTTTAAATTTTATATATCTTGTCTCTTTTGTATTCAACTATTCCATGATTATATATATATATATATATATATTCCATGATTATATATAGATATAATGCCTTAAAATTTACTATCTTTATCATATACACTTCTTAACTGATTTATATGCCAGTAAATTGTAATCAATAAACATTCACATTCATGGCTTCGATATTTACTAGAGAATTTATTTTTCCAGTACTAATGGCGTAAAGTTAAGAAAACCTCAGACTTGTTTCATAATTAGCAAACTTTCCGAAAGACTGAGTTTTGGAAATGTATAAATTAATAGTATGAAAATAAGAAGTAGGAATCCGAGAGAAAACATAAATTCTCAGAATCAGCGGAAAAAACTTTTTATCTCGAATTTTGCGTAGAAGCGGTTTTTCTGATAGTGTATCGGAACTTAATTAAAATTTTCATAAGCTAATAGGAGGATCAAGAAGATGAGTTTTCCGAGAGAGGACACCATTCATTTCCGTAATCAATAAAGAAAAGCCCAAAGAAGACCACAGACTCTGCATCATTTGCTTAATCAAATTTCGGAATATACCTCCAGCGCCGTGAATTATTCAAATCAACTTTTTTACGAGAAGGATTAAAAATAAACTTCTCTCCAAGGAATCCCTCTTCGTTAAATATTTTCCCCGAGTGAAGAAGACATAAAATCCAGACCGATATAAATTCAGATGTGACAGATTACGCAATTTGAAAGAAAAATATTTCTGCAGCCGGGAAAGAATTTTTACGAAATTTCCTCGTGTTTCTTTTTCTGTGTTTTAATTTAAATATACTGTCGCATTGATTGGATGGGATCTTAATTTTCAACAATATTCGCTTTAATTTATTCTTAGAAGAAAATATTGTACCGCTCAATAACTTAAAAGTAAATTAGTTTCTATGAATAATTCCAGTAATTGATGGATTTAGAGATTCTTCCAATTCGGTATCTCTGACTACTTGGCACCAGATGCTTCATGATATTTTCTATAACATTAGATACTAGAACATCCTAACAAGAGACAAACGATACTTTCATAGGATCTTAAAGACATGGTAGGAAGTGTATTTCCCCTTTAAAATTCTACATGGTGATAAATGCATGATCACTGAAGTGTTGATCAGTAATATATGTGTATAAATATGACTCCAATGTATAAATATCAATCTACGTAAATACCGATTTATGGGATAATCTCATAAGCATTAGTATACTTATAGACTTCAATCTAAGATTATGAACACTACTCAATCGAGTACTTTCTTCACAGGATTAAATACATTATTTAAAAGACAATCGAGTCAAAGTAATTTAGGAGTTCTCTAGCGAATTGAGCAATGAAAGTGCTTCACTTATCCGTTTCGACTTAATTCTCTTTTCTGAACTCTCTGTTCGATGGGCGATCTAAGGATGAAATCAGAGGTCAGAAAAATTGCAGCAAATGAAGAGAGAAAAAATGTGTGTTATAATCTGAGTGAAGGGTATCTAAATCGGGAGAAAATCCATCTAGGAGTAAAAAGTCTGCAGTTTTCCGTTTGAGCTAGAAAGAGCTCTTAGCCGATACTAAATCGTTTTAACGTCCTATTTTCGATAAATTTATCTTACCTCAAGTCAATTTGCATCCTGGAAAGAAGTAAGGAAGGAAAAATAGCAAAGGAAGGAACGGTCCAGAATAAGAAAACCCAGTAGAAGGTCGTTATATTTGCATATTATCTACTCCCGAAAAGTTTCTCTCGCTCCGCGTAGGGCTACATGTCTCAATTACCCTTCCAGTTTCCCCTACCACCTGTACTTTCCCATCCTTATTTACCCCTTTCCATCTATCTCGAACAATACCCCTCCAATGCACTACTGCCCTCTCCACAGGTTCGCTGACTCCCCTTTTACCGTCTCCAGTCCGGCAACCCATTCCCTTGGTAACTCAAATTGTTTCTTTTTCGCAATCCGTTTCCTTTCAAAGTGCACTCTCTCAATCCCTCCCCCAATTACACCACTCGTGTGGCTTTTGCCTAATTGAGAAGTGTTTCATTTGGGATCTGCGGTTTTTTCGGCGGCCGCAGTTTTTTTTGTCCCCTCCATGGCGAGAATTCATTTGCCCTTTGCGGATCAAGAATATTCTAAATCGCTTACAAAGAAGACGTTCATCATTATATTGAATCCTTTTTCGGGTTGAAACATTTTTTACAAAGGTGAGCCACGATTCAAATTCTCTCTGGGAAAATTGTTTAGCTAGATTCAAAAAGTATCAACAGGTATGAATTTATTTATATCGAATACCATTTATTTAAATATTCTATTTCTAAGGCTAGAAAATGTTTATATTTAAGTAACCTTAAAAGCAATTATTATTAATTATGACTAATGACATGTACAATATTTGTGATTAAATAACAAAATAGTGACTAAGTTTTTGGTGATTCTTTGTATCAGGTTTGATATTAAAGAGATGATATAATACGAGAAATTATAAGTGAATTTTTTTCCTACGAAAGTTAAATTGACGTAATAAATATTTATATTGCTTGTTTTAAAATATTCCTGCCATAATCTCCTTTGAAGTAAGCATATGGCAATTATTTCTTTTGGTAATCGATCTTTGGCATTCAAACGTATTCCTTCACAGAAATGGAATGGTTATAAATTGACACTAACACTAGAACGATGAGATAGCAGGTGGACAATCAAATATTTAAAAGAACATTAGGTTCCTTATAAAATGTACGTATAATTTGAATATTTGTTTTAAATGATCATTTCTGGATACATCTCGAAAATACTCTTTCGTTAATGAAATTCATCTGAAAGTTCAGATCATCACAGCAGATATTAATATATAATACGACAATTAATAGTCAATAAAGTTCAATATGTAACGGGAAAATCAGCTGCATTTCAAAAGATACTCAACAAGGTTGGAATTGTTTCGATGAAAATGGCGTGTAGGAGATATTTATGCCCCATGTGACTATGATGTTTGCAAATCTCCTCTCTTTGGCCCGTAAAACAGCTCTAATTTCCTTTCCGATTATATCTCTGGCGGTAAATACTAACCGTGGGAGCAATTGAGGATGTTAAGGGCGATATCAAACCCTTTTCACGAACAGCGATGAATGCAGAAATAACTATCGACCGTTATCCTATCTTTTATGAGCTCTCTTCATAAACTCGAACTCTTTCTGAACATCTGTCAACAAAAGGGATATTAAACATAGATTTAATGATTACAATTTTACTAAAACATAGAGGCTGGATCTAATATAAAGTTTCAAGTAATAGAAATCGAATTTATGACTAAAACATTGGGAAATATTTCATCAATTCGTCGAAAGATATATAAATTAAATATTTCCAATGGCATTCCACACGAAAGTCCATTGTTATTGTCGTCATTATTATCATTAGCTAGCTATAATTTTAAACTTATAATTTTATAAAATTTTTTAAAAAATTAATCTATTTAATTAGGGCTTTTCTCAAGTCAAATTTTATAAGCCAATCGTATTTGATTTATACATTAATATAATATACCTTAAGAAAAACTTGAAATTTAATTTTCTACTTTTTACTTATCTTAAATTATTATAATACACGATCAAAATTGCTTATCATTCTCCAAGTTCCTTTAAAATAATTTAATTTGGAGTATTTCTGCTGAATAAAAATCTCTATTCGAGTACAGGAAGTATCATAAATAACTCCAGCAATCGTATGAGTCCTATTTCCTTAAGTTTATTCTTAGCGTCAATTACACAGAAGCTCTCATTTTTGCAAGTCATATGAGTTGTCTGAAATTCCATTGGACACTTTCCACTCAAATGACCATGAGAAAAGTTTTTGTAGCTTTAGAAGCGAATGAGAAAATAGAAGCACAACGAAGTTCAATCCGAGACTATTGACCTCATCACACGCCCACCCACAGTTTCCCATTTTCCAGGAAATTCATTTTGCAGTTCTGTAAAAAATAATTCAAACTAATACAGTATACAATCTCGAATCAAGTTGATTTTCAAACAAAGAATTATATTCTGTAAGTGTAAGAAGTTCTGTAAGAAGATTTAAGTGAACTAATATAATTTTTATTTAACATTTTCTATAATCCCCAAATTTGGAATATATTTCACAAACTTAACTCTCTGTATGGGTGCTTGCGAGTTTGTTTAGATTTATCGAGAAAGTTGTTATTAATATAATCATGGATGAAATTTCTTTCTTTCATGGGTGATCTTTTTTTTAATAATTGTATACACATCTATATTAGGATTCTCTCAGTATGATTGAAATCGTAAATGAAACATTTTGATGTTCACTTGTTAGCTCTTATCATAGAATCTTGAAATTCATTTAATTGAACTCCAGTAGATTATCGTGATTGATTTAAAGTTTCCCAATAAACCTGTTAATGTACTAAACAATCCATCTCTCTCGACAATAGCTGTTTTCATAAGTTTCTAACAATACATTTCATGATAATGCATATAAAAATTAATTTATTTTATAATATTATTATTATAGAGTAAACCATAGATTTGGAAGCAATCAGTAATTCATATGCTGAGTGTTTAAAATTTATAATTAAACTTAATTTTTAAATGTTATAATTTGGTCAGAAATTGATTTACTGTTTTCGTAATTTCCTAATTTAGTTATTAAAGATGAAATTATATCATATGTTTTGCAATCGGAAATAGGTTTTTGTAACCATCTAGTGTTAATGAACGAGTTCATTTCTCTAATGATATTTGTAAATATAAGATGAGAGGAGAACGTTCTCATCTTTGTCTGGAATATCACCTTGGCTTATTACGTAGATATCTTTAGCTATAGTTTTCGAATAACGATCTTTTTTAGGTGTACTTACGATGGATGCGTTGATGTGCCTTTTAAAATGTCAGTATCGAATTATTCTTAGAACGCATCTCGTCAAATCGGCGACAGGGCTAATTGTATTTAAGGTTTGTTTGTTTGTGTCGAACTAACGAAGGGAAGACGATTGTCCTCTTCCTTCTAGATTGGCATCTTAGCTTTTGGCGTGACTCCCCTTAAAGTAAGGAGATACGTAAGCCAGGAACACTGTGCGATCGCACGTTTTGGCAGCTCATTCGTAACACGTTCTATTAACAGGTTTGTTTTTTCCATTTCGGAAATAGCGCAACGAGGCGCCAGGCTCCGGAATTTAAACGTCGCATTTCGAATATACTTCGCCGCGAATTTGCGTGTCTTTTGAGGAGATTTTGCAAAACAATTTTTTACTATACTTGTACTGTTGAAATATTTGTAACTGTGCTGCCAATTTGTACGGAGTTATCAGAGATGCAAAATAATTCGCTTATTAGGGTTGCGAGGAAAATGTTAACAAGGCTGAGTAAATATTTAAGGATCTCACAACCTGCCTCTTTCGCTTCCACGAACTCTAAACATGGGCATACCTAATACAATCGTGTCTATTTGCTAACCCTAATTAAAAATTAATCCTAAAAATTCCTACATTCGCATCCTATTCATATAGTTCTTCTTATAACGATGGTTTGCATAGTTGCGAGACAAAGTGAAGCAAAATATTTGCAGAATCGCCAGCAGTCAAATCGAGTCCTTAGAATTTTGACTCTAAATGAGAGTCAATGAGAAGAATAAAAATTTCCATTTTTTCGGAGAGCGTTTTATTTAAAACTTAAAATTCTTATGATGTGTTGACATACTTCTCAGAAGTCGAGAACCCCTTTTTGATGAATTATTCACGTGCTTGATCTAGAGGCGAAATTTTGCTCTCTACGTTTTCCGAAATGCACGAAAATCAGCAGTGACAGAATATATAGTTAAATATAACGATATTAAACCAGCCTTTCCGCTGACTACTTAGATCACTGTCAATTATTCTAGAAGAGAAGAATTACTGAAGTTTTCTAGTACAAACTTTAATATTTAAGTTCTGTACAAATGCATCATTCTTAAATCATTCTTAGTTTTGGGAGATACTTCGAGATTTCCCAATATTCGGAAGAAATGGTCTTATTTTTAAAATCGAACCAGGAATTGTGGAAGCTTGGAATTTTTTAGGGTTCGCTTATTTAAATTTAATTTAATTAATTCAAGATAATTACTATTTTTAATGGAGAAATTTTTAAAATCAAGTATAAATTGTCTGTGAAATTGCTAGAATTTTAATAAATAATCCACAAGTTTAATTTCTAGAGCACTTAATCTTTCCTACCAACATCCATATAAGTGCACTATACAAGAGTAACCGATTTTCGACGTTTATGTTTCTATAAAGATGCATCCTCGTCGGTAAACTAACGACCCCCGGCAATTGATAACACACATCTAATAAATGTAAACGTTTATAAACAAACGTCCGGAACTTAGCGGACTTCGTGCGTTCCTCTGTTTACTCGAGCGACGGGAGTTTTCAATTACAGAATGCGCCCGATCACCTTCTCGGGGATGATCGATGCTCCAACCGCATGCGGCGCTACCGTCGCCTCAGATCCTTTTATCCGTTCGCACATAAAAGGACCGGTGGCGTGTGGGTTTCGCACACGATTACACCCCGTTATGAAGCGTGCATGTTTTCTGATAGCGAGGGCGGAGGTCAATCGGGCCTCTATTTGCGGCAAGGTGCGGTCTGACCTTGATGCAGAGTGCCCCACGAGCGCCCATTTTTTCACGCGGCCATTTTTTTCTGCATGCGGAACGTAACAATCAAGGGCTTCGTGACAAAAGCAATAGCGGTGGTCAGGGATGGATTTGATTAGCTTACTGACCGGAGCGTGTTTCGATGGCCATTTAGCCCTCAGGACTGCAAACCAATAGAGTGCGGAAATGATCCGAGTTTTATCCCGGATTGAAGTAGTTCACGGAGGAAATTTAGGGTTGAAAATGGGGACAACGACGAGGGAGAAATGCAGATTATGGGATGCAAGCTTTAGTACGGATGTGTAGATGGGAAACTAATCCATGCTATTAGTACAATGCTTCATGGAGAGGCGAGTTGTGTGTTTATTGTTGATTAATCCAGAGATGCAGAAGTTAAATGAAATCTGCTCAATTTTATCTCATATTCGCAGCAGATTCAACTTAAATTCAAAACGGTCAGTTTCGCGACAGTAATAGACTCAGAAGCATTCTCTGACCTAATTTTGTTGTCTCAAAATGAAATAATACTTTCCGGACATTAAATTACGATTATAGTCTGATTGTCAATAAACATCCATCAATTAAAGATATTAACTTAACGCGTAGTAATAAACCTGAATTACTGTACAGTCGATCCCATAAAATAAGAATGGTTTCCGGTCTATAAACCTTCACATGTGATCGAGCAGAATGCAGCAGTGTTTCTGCGTAGATTTGGAGATTCAATTCACCCGAACGTCGATAAACTGCACCTATCAGCGCTAATTTAATCCCTAACGAGCAGATAAAGCAGCTAAGTGAATGGGTATCTTCGGAAATCCGATGGTAAGCCATTCTTCCGATGGCATCGTCCATAAATCACGATTTCCGACGAAAGGAAGAGGTCATTGATTAATCCACAACGCTTCCTTCATTTGATTAAAGCGGAAATCTTGACCTCGGGACAGAGATTTTAAAGGCGAATCAGCGCAAACCGGTTCTGACCGATATTTACGAAATCCTCTGCTTCCCTAGCTTTGTGATATGTTTGCACTACAGTTACTACAGGGGATTCAACTTACTGGATTTTCTAGCGGCTTAGCATGTGTCATCCTCTCGTTGGCGCGGAGGTGCTAAATAACCCACTTCTGACAACGCTCCCAGATTAAGTTATGCAAAGAGCGCAGTTGCCTTGCGACCGATTTCTATCGCAGACGAGAATACGATACAAGTGACACAACTCACGATGGCTTCTAATTATATACTGTATATAAATATATGTTTGAAAATACGCAAATTATCTCTACGTTTCATCGGAAGGAATGCTTCATCATTGAAAGCTCGATTCTAATGATAGTAATTAGTGCGAAAACAATTTTTGTAGTAACAGTAATTATAATATCGATTATAATATATATTCATTTGATACTAAATTTATATAAAAAATATTATTAACTTGCATCTACTCTTTTAAATAAAAATGTGTTTTATATCGAAATTAATAGTCTGTCTCTTAATACAAAATGTAGATTTTACAGATAAATTAAGTTTTTCAATTACTGTCTCCGATACGAATCGTACCTCATCTGTCAATAAATTTAGACAAAAATCGAGGATTGAATACAATTTAATAGCAGAAAAGAATTTCATTCAATCAAAATATTCAGGATGTTATAAAATTAGAAAAATAATTTTCTACCAATAATTCAACTTTGGTACCTTGGTAAACTGCCCTATAATTTGTACAAGGGTTCTTTACTTACTTTGGCTGCACATGTGAATGCAATGCAATGAGAAACAGATGAAGAATCAGTTGAATCAGTGAAAGTACTCACCTGTAATGAAAGAGAAATTATAAATTGATATGAAATTTAAAAATTAAGATTTTATATATATTCACTAATTGATATGCAAAGCCTTAAACTATTATTATTTTAATCATATCCCTTTAAAAATTATATTTGGAATCTTACAGACTTTCTTTCGACTGCAAATTGTGCATGGTCATCGAATATAATTTAGCGAATTAATATGTTTTATTTATATTCTTTCTAAGTACATTCGCTGAATGGTAAATTAAATCTGTCCTTTATCCCACATAAAGTCTTTACACATAAAATCAATTTTCTTAATTTGTTTACACATAATAAGGAAGAGGAATGGAATATTGATGAGCCGGCACTTTATATGGTGAATTGAGAAGATTAATAACATTTCCGAGAAAGCATTCATATTTCCGAGCAACAATTAGTTGCTAAGTTCTAGACATTTCGCTTGTTTATACCTACGGAGATTGAATCATCAAACTTAACAAGTCCGTTATTCATTGCGAGAATGAACGAGTGGTCGGCACTCTCTTAGTTCATTAAGGGGTTTCTTTTTATTCAGGTTTTCTTGAAGTTCATCTAAATTTCACCCTGGCGCTGAGCCTTATATAGCTTATTACGAATCATAACAGCAGCGAATGGTTTAGCTCTCATGAAGTCATCTTTAGATCTGAAGGATTGTGTCGCAACAGCATCTTCGTGTGACATCTGATATTGCTTTGCAGGGACACGAGATGAGATTAAAAACACATCAAATACGCAGAGAAATTAATGTTAAGGAAAAAAGGCCACAAGTGGCGCCTCTCGAGCGATTCTTGGAATGAAAATAACACGTGTTTTGAACGCACGTTATTACATGTCACTTCATCGATAATATGCGTTCATAATTGAATCTCTTCTGATGGAAAATGAAGTATCACCAAGTAAATAAGCAAAAGAGTTGATTCGAAGTTAATGAAAGTAAATTGCTACTTTTGTATTCCGCCTGCATGTGAAACGAGAATTATTTTAGAATGAGAAGACAATTTATCTCCTAGGATTTTAAGTAGTAAGATTGAGAAATTATCATTCACAAATTATTGAAAAATTCATAAATAAAAAAACATAGAATCTTCATATAACTTATTGATAATTTATAAAGGATCGAGAAATGATAGTACTGCACTGCATAATTTTTAAAAAATGTATCTCATTTCAAATTTTGTTCTAGTTTTTTGATGAAATAATTTAATATGAAACAACAAATGCGAGAAATATTAATCTATTTATTTGTTATATACATATTTGGGTGTTGATTATTAAAAATCTTTAGCAAAATCTATCATTATGACTCAATATATTCTAAAAAATGTTATTATATGAACATTGCTATTGAAATCTATTGAAACAGGAGTAACAGTTTGCTTCAAACTCAGCGGGGAAATTTTGTTTGATAACGTGCGATAAAGCTTTCATTATAAAAGGTCGCACGATACAAATATTGCGACTTCCAGTGGTTCAGACGATGAATTTTTGAAAAAATTGTTGATTAGCATCGCAATTATTAATTCATTCCCTAAAGAGAAATTGAAAAGGAGCATTTTCTTCAAAAAATATGCTCTTGACAGTCATTTATTGAAGCGCTGATCACTCAGTACTTCCGGACGCAGTAAACATAAACTTTCCGGAAGCCCTGTCATCAAAAAGTACCCTCAGGAGTAGCGTTGGCCGCAATCGACCGACGAGATGAATATTAAACTACGTTCGCATATGTGGAGCCAATATGCTTCTCGTCTATGCGAATCCCCCCCGAGCGTATTTTCTGCCTCTGGAATGAGCAAATTAGCACGCTTCGTACTTTCCGAGGATGAAAGGAAACAACGGCACCCATTACCCTGTGCTTAGGAGGACCCCAACATCACAGTAATTGGTTTACAATATCATGGTCGTGTATCACCGGGGCACAGTCGTTTTCCCGTTGATTTTGTGGTCGCTTGTCCGACTACCGGTCGTTAACGGCCAACTGATTGTATCGAGGGATTCAGGATTGATTTGCTTCTACTAATGACCCAAAGAAGCCATCTGATTAGAAATTATTACGCAATCGATTGGTCCTGCTTTCGCAGGTGCAGTTTGGGAAGACCTTCCCTCGAAAGCTTAAGTCACTATTTACGATGGAGATGCGCATTACGTACTCCCATCTGTTGATAATGGAGCGATATTGTCTCCGTATGATTCCATTAGATCCACAATCGATAGATACCTATTCTTTTATCAGAAATACATTAATTAATTTGTGTGAGATGAAATCGTAGAGAAATTATTTATTATCATATTATAAAGAAGTATTATAAATTTTGACGAAGGGAATAATTTTACGACGAATTTTAAATGATATTTTTTGTCTGACTATCAGCTGAATTTATACTCGAAGATGTCTTTTTCTTGCATCAAGTATTCATAAACTTCTAATACAATATTTTATGTAGACATAACAGCTGATTTTTACATAAAAATTATAAAATAAATCTTTTATTCTCATTGAAGCTAATCTCAAAATACTTAAAATTTAAACCATAACACTCTTCATCAAAATCAAGAGTACCGAAACTACTCAACTGGCAAAGATAAAACATATTTATAATTTGTATTTTTAGAATTTTCAATACTTATTCTTGCTAACACCTCCCATTAAATAATTACTCCTTTATTTTTGGACGAATTCAAAATATTCTTCAATTAAAAAACTATTTTTAGGACATTGAATTACATTAATAACCGCATAAAATGCCTATTAAACGTATCTTCTGTTTCTTATTTTTATTTTTATAACATTTACATTAAATCCATGTCAAATGTCGATATATATTCAAATTAATATTTTACTTATAATACGTATTGCGATGGATATTTGTACATTTTAATCTAATCTTTCCACGTCATCTAATTAATTGAAAAGTATTATAATTTTGAGAATTTAAAAGTAAAGATAAAACTCTAAGCAATTATGTTCTTATAAAAATATAAAATTGGATAAAAGAGTTTATCTGTTACAGTGTTTTAAATAACATATCGAAAGAAAATATATACCGAGTGATTACGATAGATAAATTTAGTGATTGTTTTTAAATAGGAAAGCTTTTGAGGGATTTCAATATTTCGGAGTAGAATTCTTTAAACGGAAAATAGGAGTCTCGTGTGCTTAAGACGCCACTGTAGTGCAGTTTCTTAACTCACAGTCTCAAAACAGTTTCACCCATGGTCTTACATTTCAACCGATGCCTTTTAAGGGACTCCCTTGATCCTTTATGGACCATCTTCATTGTGGACCGACCTTTTTCGGTGTCCTAGTTTCATCCCTGACCTTTGTTAGTAAAATAGGAGTCTAATTTTAAAAACGTTCTTCCGGTTTTTTAATACGTTACCTGCTTCTGTAAACTGTAGGATTTGATGGAATGACCTTTATATTTAAAAATTCTTATTTAAAATTTTTCTCTTTTGCCAAAAAATTTCCTTTCTCTTTAATTACTGCTAGCATACACACTTGTCCGTACGTACGACTACGATTGTATAAGCTATTTTGACATTTACCGTAATTAGTGTAAATATGAGGAAATGGGGACCGAAAAATTCTTTTCAAACTCAAAGAGAGACTTTCTATGAGAAATTATGGAAAGAATCCATGATTATTTCTTTTTCGTTATGTATATATACTTCATGATGGGAATATATATCTGTAATAGTGAAATATTGAGAATAACATAACAGAAAATGAATGGTAAAGATCTACATAAAATATTCTCTATTACATCTCAAAAAAATCAATTTATGCATTCTCCTATATCTTAGTTACATATAATTCTATAAAACTTAATATCACTTTGATTTTAATAGAATTGATGAAAAATATTGATTAATTATAACTAAACTGGCAAGACGTATTTTTTAAATTTAATTATTAAAAATTAGAAAGGATTTTGACTGGATATGAAAGTTATATCAAAACCTGTCATATATTTCCTATCGTAGATAATAATTTTTGGACTATAAGTTGGCTAATTTCAATTTCATTTCATTAATTTAATACTCCAGTTTTTTCCTTGTGCAAAGTAGTTTAGACGTAGTTTAGTTTGCACGTCACACGAGCCTCTGACATATACTCTTGTATCAATCACTGGAATTTCAGGAGATTGAAGATGCTCTCTGAAACAGCATTCCACTCGCAACTCAAACAATTAACGACTATTTACCTTCATGCCTCCGCTTTCTGTGTACCAAACAAAGGTGATCAATACCTTACAAACGATTTGCACAGGCGTTAGCTATTTAAGGGATTTCGGAGAAGAGAAAAACTATTTCGGTGGAAACAAACGGTAAACTAATACAAGCATCCAAATTCATTTTGTTGGCCTTTCTGCGATTTCGGAGGCAAAAGAAAATCACATCTGCTAATCGAAACATTCAATGTTTGTAGTTTGGATAAGGATGGTAACATTACAACTCCAAAACAATTTTTAAGTAAAAATAACAGAATAAAAATCAATAATGGATGATGCCATTTCACAGCAAGAGTATTTATATATTCTTATTGGAATAATTAACACAAGTGCATATTTGAATAGATTAAAATAAATTTTGTGATCCTTTAATGTATTGGTATAAAAAATATAAAACATTTTAGGGTCAATACAGGTAATTAGTTGAAAACGAATGTATGATGAATTTTAAAATGTATTTAATGAGCTTAATCTGAATGTGAGCGTATGACCATCTTCACTTTCGTTAGCTTTCAATGGGTTGCATTTAGAAGACGCTATTCATTTAGAATGAGATTATAATCCACGAATTTATTCATCGAGATTTAACTTAACGTGAGAAACGAATCTACAACTTTGTTAAGCTCCAATATCAAAACGGATCACCGTTATACAATCTTTAACAATTGAACCGATAATTTGAAAATTATATTAATCATCGCACAGAGAGTTACGAATATATAATAATGAGATGCCGTTCCTTCTATGTACAATAACGGGAACTTCGCAATAATATACGATATGATTGTTTCGTAACCTTACGAAAGAAGGCCTCTTTCGGTTGCTACGCCAACATGGCGACCGGAGTCATTAAAAAAATTTCGATACGAGTAATTCCGTCAATTATCTGTCTCTATCCGAATCCTCAGGACCCTTTAACTGCCCTCGTTATCACTCTCCATCGTTAACTCTCGCAACTCAACACTTTTTATTCCTCCAACAGTTTCTTAAGCTCGTTACCTCCGACTGATTATTTTGGGATCAAGGTCCTTTGCGCGATCATACGAGGGTTCTTTTAAGATATTATCCTTTGGAGAAAGTGGATGCTATTCTCGTCCCTTTGGAGCATATCGTACGCGAAGTGATGTTCTAGCGCCGTGTGGCCCACGCACTAAAGTGGAATCGCTTTTTATATCACAACCGAATGGATTCTGATGTGGACAGGAATGATGAATTTTAAAAATGGATTGGATAATATTTTTGAAAGGATTTTCAAAACTCTTTTTATAAAAATGAATAGCCGAGTGAAATGTTATCGATCGACTTTTTGATTGTATCAATCGAATTTTATCGACCTACAATATTCTTTAAATCATGTTTAGCACAATAGAAGTTGCAATACCAATTTGATTTATTTACTTTGGTATGTCCGCTACGAATAACTTGATTAAAAAGTTCTCTGATATACTGAATAAGCAGATAATAATATTTTCATATGAATTTTACTGAGAATTTATAAAAATTATATAAGCGGATATTTATGTGTCATAATATAAATAAAATCATAAATATATGCCCTTATATACTGTAAATAAATAAATTCTTTTATGATATAATATTATTATTTTATATGATAATGTATATATTTATTTATTTCATCAATTAAATTTTATAAATCTCAGTTCAATGAACTAATCAATTGAAATCTGACATGAATTGAAACATTAATTACTTCTAACTATCAACCTTTTCAATTGCAGCTATGTGATTTTCCGGTACTGGATACCAAAAACCAATTATTTTTGTACCATCTCAACGGAAAATAACGACGAGAAAACAAATTTGAAGGAATTTATCGTATAAACTCAATCAATGAAAATAATGTTGGAAAAAAGTTGAGATAAAGTCAGAATTGGAAAATAGTCCTCGGAAGACACTATTTGAAGATATGATAAAATTTTCAGTCTCTTATAGTATCCTACAAGAGCTTTGTCTTTGATATGTACTTATTTTAGATTGATTTCAATTTCTTAATCCAGATAAGAGTTTGACGGGAATTGATACAAAGCGATGTGCTTTCGTATTTTCTTCATATGAAAGAACACGAAAATACAAAACCATCCATTATTGTCTTAACTTATAGAGAACTCTTACTTTCCTTATTAGAGTCCACGTAATTACAGAGCACACAAAACTGATTATGGTTATGAAAGAGAATTTTCCGATAAAGAACTTATGAAGACTTGAAAAATTTGGATATCAACCATTGATATTGATTACTTTAAAACATGCAGCGATTTTAGCCAAAATCAAATCTTAAAATTATTTAGGATGCTATTCTTAGAACATCTTATGTAAGAGCGTTCCTTCGCAAGATTGTTCTGTAGTATATAGAATATTCTGCTGAAAATATGAAATTTCGCACATTTTTTGCGTTATATAGTATTAAAATGCTTACATCCTTAATTATACAAAATTATCTTTAAATTTCATGTGACGAAAAACCCCTTTGTATCTAAAATATTTAGAATCAATAAAATAAAATCTTGCATTTATATTAGCGTTCCTTAATGCGAAGAAGCTAAATCTGCAGTGATTCATTTATGCATTCTTTTCACATTGCCATTTACTCGAATAATAATCGACACCTCGTACATTGCAATGGCATCAAACTTTTATAAAAATCTCTATGCTGGGAATTAATGGAAAACTTTCCAGGAATCTCTCATCAAATTATATTTCTACTGAAAGGATGCATCGTTATTGAAATTGTAACGGGAATTTTTTGAATGGAGCCAAAATAATTGAAAAAGAGCATGATCCAGTACCTTAGTCTCGTTTGACTCATGAGAAATAAATTACTATGAGAGGATAAAAACGTATATCCGAAAGAAGTTTACCATGTGCAATTCCAGAGGAAATTTATTGGAACGACCAATGTTTCGCTGCACCACAAAAACATCATTGCTTAATGATGTTGCTCTGCGAATAAGCCACGGCTGTTTCAATAAATTTAATTCGGAATAACATCCTTTCTTTGTGATTGTGAAACAAATCCCCCTTAGTTACCCGGAAAACATTACCCCTAACGACCCGAGAGTAATAAACGTGATAAATACACTTGCTAAGTCGAGAAAAATAATTACAATTTTTTCGTTAGAAAATGGGATCTAATTATTCGGATAGAAGTAGCGTATCCGATGAGCTAATGCGTGAAATTCTGTGCGTGAAACACAAGTGTAAGAAGTACGTATTTACTGAGTTTAGCAGGATGACAAAAGAGGAATTCCTTAGTTTAATTAATCAACCCGAGGTAATGACTGTTTAAACATATATAGTCATGCTCATAACTTTTCCACTGGGAAATTTTAGAAAAATTCACAAGAACTGATGCGTTTTAGTAATATTGTTCGAAACTATTACAGCTTTCAATTGGTTGTCGAATTTCATCCGAGTTTCATTGATTAATTTTTATTTCATAATATGAAAAAGTAATCCTACTTTAATTTTAACGCTATAAAGTAGCTGAAGATTATACATGGCTATAAAAACAAAAGAATGATACATCGAGATGATCAGAAACTCTCACTCTTTGGAAATATATTGCCATCAATTAGCTTCGATAAAGAATCAATTACATTCTGCTGCAAAAGATGATCTAAACGGCAGTTGGCGACGTATTGAGGTTTCATGATCATATAATTTGTGTTTCTAATTCTATCGGGAGCTTTTCGTTAAACTGAACTGAATAGTTACATTTTCTTATTTTAAAATAAACTTTCTTCTCGTACATAGAATATGGTGAATAGGAGAAATAACCCTAATATTGTCTATGTGTTTTTGAGTTGAAAAAAAAAACAAAGAACTTGTGTGATTTTTAATCAGAGGGGCCTCTTTAAAGTGATATTATTCTTAGTAGATCTATGCGACAATTTTAGTTTATGGGATACTACGAACTCCCTTCTTACGTGGAGTTAATCAAGGGCCATCACAACAATGGTCTCAAGCTCTGAAGTTACGATGTCGCCGTTGGCGGTATAAACATTCAGCGTCATAAGTAATGCGCTGTTTTACGACTGACACGCAGCCCTCTCAAATGAGATCGTTAACCGAGCACGCAACACGTACGCCGTCGCGTTACCCTAAGCAACGCGCGTCGAAAAGGAATTTTGCGAACAACACGTGACTTCGCCAAAAATCACATTCCCCGAGGCTGCGTTGGTTGATTTCCCCGGCGTCCACTCCACCGAGAAATCAAATTCGCCAAATTGTCACTCTTGGATCGGCACGATTGCCTTTCCACCATGACTTTCATCAGACAAAGAAAAATAAATAATATCGTGTTATTTTGACGAAACTGATTCAATCTGTTTCCTTTAACATTTATATCGATTCGTCGCCGAAACGATTACTAGTGTTTTTATGCATAAACTATTCGATGTATAGTTTAAAATCGCTGAATGATTTAATTTTAATGCTAATTTGCTCACTGCATTTAACATATTCTGACACCATTATGAAGTATTTTACAACCTATCATTCGGCTTTAAGAATCAAATTTGTTTTCTAAAAAAATATTTGGGATGCGTAAGTCCGATTACTTTGACTCAATACAAACTCATGACCGAATTTAACCGAGATTTATAAGATACAATGTTTTATTCTCGTGAATACCAAACTCAATTCCTGAAATTTATTTGTTCTTTATCCTTTTTAGCGTTTATTAGTCTTTGTACTGAAAATCTTTACTTTTGTTTGTAAAAACGTCTACAGCGCCTTATAAATTTGAATTCTATTATGAATCTATAATAATGAATATGGACCTCGAACCATCAGCGGTTTTGAGACTCAACGGCGAGACAAAGTTTCTGCATCCTCTAAAACAGACTTCTTATGCGGATTCAGCAGAATTGATTCACGAAAAAAGCGGTATTCGTAAATGGCTGAGACTCCAGAGAGAATATCACCGCCGTTCTCAACCGAAGAGGAAACTTTATCAAGGTCGAAAAAGACTGCATACGATCTTCCACAGCTTTCGGCAACTCGCACTGAAAAGGACTTGGAAATGAAACCACTTCCCTCCGATTTAAAATTTTCCCATTTATTACGGTCGTCAAACCAGTTTCCGGTTCGAGTGGGAATCGCACCCAATCGCTGTTTGCGATAGCATCTGCTCGTGGACACCGCTATCAAAAATCGTCGACGCAGTGGATGTCTCAACAGTTCCAAAGACATCGTTTCTATTCTCCCAAAGCGATTCCGCCATTTACCGACGAAAAAGTTATCATTCTGCTATTCGGAATTCGGGCTTGCTTTTAGAAATTTCTTATTTTTATGAATAATGAAAAATTATAATTCAGAAGATGATGAATACATAATAAATGTGTTTAAACGAAAAATTGTAAAAAAATGAAGAATTTTGTGAAGATATTTCAACAATTGTATCTTGGTCAATTAAGAATTTAAAGGGGTGATATTAGTCGTCGAAGAGTTCCAACCGTGTCATTTATAGAATCTTCGCTCAACTGCATTAAAGATACGTAGGTAACACAAATATTTGCGTACTGATTGCTGTGTAATATACCAAAATTCCTATGATTGTTGGATGAGAGTAGTTAAAAGATATTTTAGTTCATAAATAATTAAATAAACGGTTTTCAGTTTTCAAATAGCAGGAAACAAATAAATTCAACTTGTAGAATATATTCTACCAGGATTTTTTACTAAAATAATATTACCATCATAAAAGAACATCGATAAGTAATTTTCTAGACAGAGCGTACAATATTGATTATTCTAAAAAGTAAATGTCTTTCAAACCGTATAAAAAATATTCAAACGTATATACATCCATAATTCTAACTTCAGAACACTTTAAGAGGACCTTTCCAAAATATTTCCATTCACATAGTGCTGAATAAACGGGTTTAAAATGCACGTTTCTCGAAAATCGATTCCACATCACCTTCCCTTTGGAGTGCTTACATTTGACGCGTATTTGATTCCCATCATGCATCACAATCTGACATTCGCACCTTTGGAGTTTCTTCCAGGAAATAAACGGTGAATTAAATTTAAAATTCTAAATAAAAAGCATTCGCATCTTGCCGAGTGAGAAAAGCATCCTTCTTGGCAGATGTGTTTAAAGCACGAGCGAGATATTTCATTTTTCGCGGAGAATAGAAAAAGGTGTCACGCGTTGGCCGGGAATCCGTCATCGTGTCAATTAAAGGCTTAAAATATTTCTCTCTGCCACTTTTTTCATCTCTTCCGAATATGAAAACCGCAAAAACCAGAGACAGATGAAATTCCGACAGTTGAAAAACGATATCAAAGACCCGAAATTTAATACGCTTTGTTATGACTGGCTCGTCACTGAGCTAAATAAGGAAAAATCCGGTGGGTGCGTCGGATCTTTGTTTCTCGGCTTTTATGGGATTATTCGAGACTTGCGGGTTATCATATTAATGTTTGGGTGGAATCAAATAAAATAGCGTGATGGGCTATGGATCCTAATATTACGACTGGAGATGAGAGTGTCCGTCTGACGAACGATGAAATATTAAAGAAAGAATCGGGCAGAGTTGCCATTATGGTGTATCGGATTGTCAATTGATTATATTCAGAATATTTAGATAAAATTGTAATAAATTAAGTGTAGTTAAATTGTAAAAAATATAATAGCTTTAATACTTTTAATGAAGTAGCTTTGTTATCTCGGGTGTGGACTATTTTTTTTGCACTTTTGGACTCATCTAAAATACTATCAGCATCGTTACACTAAATTGAACAATTTTCCATATTTTCCGTAGAAAACAGCCATCTTCAACAAGATTAATTTCAAGTAATATACTCCGTATTTATTCAATCGTAAATGTAATAGACATTCAACCGTTCATTCAGAGAGTACTGTGAATGCACTTTCTCTTTCATAAACTTCGGAGAGAAACTCAGTGCAACTGAGAGCGCAAATTACAGGATAATAACCGAGACAAACATCGTACGAGTTCAAGAAAGCCTCCTTTTCACGGATCATGCATATTTATTGCTCGTTCAGTTGGTTAGGGAAGTTTAATTTACACGGTATTACACGTATAACAACCGTTTCCATACACTTGAGCAGTGAATTGTCTTCTCGAGCCAAGTCTCTCTTTCAATAACTTTCTTAACGTTTACCGTGTTTCTTCCATTTTTTATCCAATAAATCCTCTTCCTTATTCAACGAATCGAATCTCGCAATTATTTTATGGAGTAGTTAAAAGATTGAAGCTGTTCATCAAAAAATTAGGAACCGTGTCAATTTTGCCCTAAATATCTTGAAGGTTTTCAATCAAAACGTCTAAAATATCCTTGCCCAAAGGTTTCATGGGTAGGAACATGAGGAATTTATTCAACTCCTTAAGGTCTTCTGATGAAATAGACTAAGAATGTCTGAGAAAATTTGAAAAAAAAAGACTGATAGTAACGAAGCAGACAGTCTATCCATTGATATCTTTTCTTCTTCTGAAAAGAAAATAAAACGATGACAGTTCTGCCAATCGATGAAACTTAAACTGACAATATATCGCGATTAAATTTGACAATGAAGTATCTATTATTCGAATAATATTCGCAATAACGATGAGATATTCTGAGGAGTAAATTGCCAAATAGTTTCGAACTGAATTTTATTTAACGTCTCACTGTTTTGCGTATTCCATTTATCCAGGAATTACAATTAGAAAATTCTCTTGAAATCGAATCGCAATGAACTGAATGTGGCTCTAGATTAACCCCTCTTTTCAATAATATTACCAAAGTTTTAGCGGAAGTGTCAGTTAACAGTTGATTTTTTAGCAAATAGTATATGACTCATACTAATTTAATTTCCCCTTATTGATTTATTTATAAATTTGAAATTGAACGAGTAAAAATAAGTTTTATTCATTTAAAATTTTAACCATATCTAGGAAGTAAATGGATTCAATTATATCCATTACAACGGTGAGTTAAAAATATAATCATAACAGAAAAGCGTTCTGAATAAAGCGTTTACAGTGTTCATTGTCTTATTTTAATTTACAATATCTCGAAATCGCGCTGTAGACGCATTAAGTATATCTTCGTGTCAATGCTCGCATTCAAAACAAGGAATACGATAAAACGTAAACAACTTCGTAATCACATCAATAGGCGAAAAGTTTTTTGTAAACGACTTTTGATATACACAGGAATGAGGTGCGCCAGTGAAATTATGGGAAAATAGAGAAGTTAATATAAAGTTGTTATATCATTCCCGAATCTATCGGATGTGGAAGCCGTCATCAAGTGGTAGCGAAATGGATTCTCTTTGGGTAAGACTCCGAAAAGAATGAACCCCATTTCGTATTCACGGAAGATATATCGAATTATGGAAATTATAAAAAGAACTTTAAAGGAAGCAGACGTACTTATTCCCGAATTTTTTCATCCGAAATGCCGATCACGTAGTCGGGGAAGATGGGAATGGAAATGAAGTTTCAAGGAAAACTGGATGAAAGGGAAGGAGTCCTTGATCGTGTACCTGTTACATCCTTTTTACCGTTGTGCGTTGAAATGGCAGAGTTCGGGAACAGCTGATGAGGAGTTTGAAAAAGGAGAATATTGTCAGTTGAAATCAATCGAACTCCTTGGTGATACTGGCGCCGATGCCTTCCCACAAAACTGAGGCTCCGTTATGGATCTCCGTTTGAGAATTTAGGGAAATAAGGATGCCCTTGTTAACTTAGATCAAAGGTGGGACGACCTACGACCTTTTTGGCCACAATGTTTGCCTTCACTCCGAGAAAGAATTTCCCCAAATAGCCTTGTCCTTTGAAAAGAAAAAGGGTGAAAAATTGCTATCTATAAATGGAATTCATATTCGAGCATAATTCTGATGGTATGTCGAACATATGTCTAACTGCTAGTTTCTTAGCTATGATCGGTTAATTTCTTGACGGGATTCGTGTTTCACTAAGGTGTCACATATATTAATTATAGAACTTAAAGGCGCAGGCTGAATTCCGGAATATTTCAATTGAATTCAATTAAATCTCTTCAAAGAAATTAAGAACCACTGTTATTTTTTGTTCTTATATTTTGATAATAAGAGGAGAACAATTTTGATACAAAGATAAAGAAAATAACTTTCTCTTTCAATGAGTAATTGTGGGAGAACTGTATGAATCCTTAATAAATATCCTGATTCAGATAGCTTAAATAATTTTTGTTCCGGAGAGCATAAGGAAAGCTTTGATGAGCAAACTTAAGTCTCAAAATTGTTCTCTCAAGCAGACGCAGTGCTAATCTATTCAGATGAATAGCATAAATTACACAGAAGTACCGGTTTAATGGTCATTCAGGAAGATTAAATTGCAGTGCTTACTTCAAGTGTTAAGCGTTGACCTTGATGCCTCTTAATAGTTATAAATCTACTTTGAAAGAGATAGACATCGTCTTATTCATTCATCTGAGTTATTGCTATTAGGAACATAAAGGGTTTGAATATACCCGAGATAGTAGTTTAGGAAGCTGTACAGATTCCACTCTCGATCTTAAGTTTATTAAAAAGAGGTTTACGTAGAAAAGATGAACGATTTCCTTTCTTAACGAAGAGTCTTCATCATGCCTCACTGTGATGAAAATCAACTTCTAACTCTACGTCCTCTTGAAAAGCATTTTTCTCCTCAGCTTCTCAAAGGGCTTTGAACTCAGCAAATAAACCCTTCCCTTTGTATGTTTTCGCTCGTCTCCGCCAAAAACTACGATTCGCAGGAGATTACAGTGGCCCACACCTCTATAAACACTCGTACGGCTTAAAATAATTGCGAAGTAAGAAGCGTCTCCGTTGGGATACTCTCATTCAACGAGGCGATAAACCTGGAATAATTGTTTCTGTTCCGAATTTAAGGGCACTCTATGGCAATGCCCGGGATTTAAGGACCTTCTTTGATAAATAAATCAAGTGAGGAGAGGTTGAACGACATGATATGACATGAATTGCAATTCCACAAATGCGGTGGTCCGAAATGAAGAGGCCCGTGGTTTTCAATAGAAATACTCTTTACTTTTAGTCTTTTCATCATTAAATAATGATCTAGATTTAGCTTTGAAATGTCACAAAATACTTTGAACAGATTGGTTAGAAATTATCCAATTTATTGAGGATTTAACTTTCAACCTTTTTAATATCAGTTGTTAAAGTAATAGATCTCAAAATGACCAGCAAAAGGAATTTGCTTCACATTTAAGCTTAACGGTGAATTTTAATACACTAACAGATTATGTTTAATTTACTGTAATTTTTAGTCAATAGATCAATATCAGAGAAAGAGAGATTCGAAAGAGGAAAATTATCTCAAACATAAAGAGGCTTTAAAATTTCTCTAGGAAGGTTCCGAAATGTAATAAAATTTAAGAGAAAATACAGTTAAATTGAAATTTTGCACACTAATTGACGATTATCTTATTTGAAGAAATGAAATGAAATGATTGATTAATGTTTCGTATAAATCTAATTAAGCAAAAGGGTGTTATGATATAAAACTGCTGTTAACAAAAACGGCAGCAATTCCAAGAAAAAAGGCAATTATAAAATTAATGAATTATTCGCGAGAATTGTAAAACAATTAAATAACCGACCATAATTTACATCATAATTTAGAAAATAATATTGGAATGAGCAAATTTGAATTATTAATTCTGATTAAAGTCACTCAGTATTTAAACTCGTTTAATTTTCACGAAAATAAATTTAAATCTCCCCTCAAAAGTTATATTCCGATAATTTCATCCAAATTTGTATTAAATATGAGAACTCATTGTTTGATATATATTATCATCGCCGTTGGAATTATTAGAAAAATCAACATCGTGTACCAGCAGATTCGAACATAAAGGTGAAAGCTTTCCAATAAATTATAATTCCCAGTTCAAATGCTGTATAACTAACATAATTAGTGATTATTTTTAATTCAATTTCGTTTTTAATCATCCATATTTGGATCATCGATAAATATTCATCAATTATTCACGCATATAATCGTTCACATTAGACACAAAATGGGGAAACGTACCCTATCACTTCCTTTCGATGGAAAACATACGGAAATTCTTATAAAATTTGTACAGCCAACAAAGTAGAATCCAATTGAACGAATTATATGTAATATTATGGTCGTATTCCCATATTAATTTTAATTAATTAACCAAAATTATTTTTTCCTAAAGACTAAAATTCTTCAAAAATACAGAAAGAACTGTAAAATAAAGTTTCACCTCTGTTATTGTGAAATAAACACTAAATAGTTCTTAATTGGTAGAGGGCTTAAAAGCTTTCCTCAGATTCTTATACGAGAATTCCTCAGAAAAACAAATCACAGTAGATTTGTTGGGTGTTTTTACGGAACGTTTGAGTCAAGATTTACACCCATACATCAGCAAAGAAGGTTCTGCAAATTAATTATTCGCAGGGTTATGCAGTCCCTGGGGTAATTGCTTTTGCGGGCAAATGTTCTTTACCTTGAAGACTTCAAATGGCAGGAAGAAAATATTAAGCGCTACCGCTCTAAACTGATTAATAGTTTTTCTACAGTAATCTCCCTTTTGCGATATTTTCCGCTCCCATTTGTGAACAACTTCAAAGCGGAAATTGAAGGAAAAATTACCGGATTTTTGAATCTCCTCTCAAAATCTGAATGTAATTATCTTCAAAAGAGCGAAATATTCGGAACTAAAAACTGCGGTTGCAAAAAGAACAAAGAGTCTCTTTCATTACGTTGAAGCAAGCGATGATTCAATTTAAAATACGGTTTTCCAAAAATCAATTCTTCCATTTGGCTCAGAATTTGCACGGCCGTATTTTCACACTCATGCGAATCGATTTGAACCGCAGCACAAGTTAGTGTTTGATCGTACAACAGCATTTGCATAAATGGCGTATAGCATTTCTTAATGGGGTGTAAATTACGGATAAGGATAGCATAAACGATATAATATCGATCTTGTTATAATATTCCACAAATTAAATACCGATTTTCTTGATTATTTTGAATGACTTAATTCTAATTAACTTAAAATTCTCTTCTATCCAAATACGAAATTTAAATATATTTTCTAAAATTTTCTCTTTTTCCTATTGTCATATAGCTTAGAAAGTAGCCAAGTAATTTCGATGAAGTCTTTATTAAGTGTGAAACATTCCATCACACGCTTTTTGATATTCAGTGGTCTAATTTTATTCGACCACGACATTGATCGATTTATTTTTAATTGTTCATATAGATTATATCAGACTACAATTATACATGATTAATGAATCACATATTTATTCTTAGTAAATGATTCTTCTCAAAGAGTAAATCTTCAATTAACTCGAAAGTATATCTTGGCTTTAAACGCAAAATGGAATTTATAGTTCAATTAAAATGCAGACGTTCGTTATTACTCTGTAAAAGTGACGCCAAATGAATTGATCGCTAAGATCATTATCGCCTTCGATTTTAATTTTAAATAAGAAATATAATTATGATAACTATCAATAGCATCATGAACATAGAAAATCAACGGAAGAGTAAACATTAGAGTCCAAGCCAAGAAATAAAACATTGTAAACTTCACGTTATATCAGTTACACGCTGTAGAAAATTCAAATAAAATCGCTAAAACATCCCCATATTTAATGTTTATTCGCCTTCAAGAATAGTTTTTTCTATACTCAGCACCATTTATCAGCCTAGAGTAATAATACACATTACGCGGTGTTACGGTTATAGATAATTGTACAGTATAATTTCAACCGATATTTTTCTTCATAAAATAGCAAATTCAAGACAGGCTAGAATTATAGAATATAATTCCATTTTCACATATATTTTGCCTCTCCCATCCTCTATTTCCAATCGAGACTTAAGAAGTCGAATAAATAATTCATTAGATTTCATATTCGTCGAAATAAAGTGGGAATGATACTTTTACGAAATTCTCTTCGATACCAATGGAAAGTAGATATTGAGTTCCATCAAACCCTCCTATTGTTATGAGAGGTAATTTGGAAACACCGCCTCTGCATTTCCCATCTTCACGCCCAACCCTTTACCTTGAACGACTCTCTTCACATTTCGCTTTCTATGGCCCACGGAAAATGCGTACCTTTTTTAATTCGCCATGAATATTCCATTCCCTCATAAGGTGCACTTCGGATCGTAAACCTACGGTTACAGATTCGCTTGTGGGCAACACCTGGAACTATAATATTACGGGGAAATAAATATTTACGGGCGTTCAATAAAATTGGAAATCGGTATCGCACCTCGACGTAGTCACGAAGATCTTTCACGCCTCCATCAAATAATAACAGTGGGAGGCGTAATATTTCCGACGCCTACTTTCCTCAGACGATATGCTAATATCGAGACTCCCAACCGCGCCCACGTGGGACGCAGCGTAATAAGATTAATAGTGTCCTCTTCCAATGGATTCTTCCAAAGTCAATCTTCTTCCGCGAATATGATCAGATTGTAACGCCCACCATCGACGTCCTAACGGTGCGTTCCTCCTATTTTATTTCCGAATAGACAGCCTCTTAATTTATGGACTCCAAAATGAGAAGTAGCAGTTATGTGCTAGAAAAAGGAAGCGGAATGGTGTAATTTGAATATGTTTTCGGACACCATGGCTTCCGGGTATGAACATTCGATATTTTCAAGTTTATAATAATCGATATTTATTTATTCGATGCCACCTTCTTCCAAAACTATTAAGACCCGACCAAATGTTTGGCGTGCATGAAATCATGGTAAATTTATGCAATATTTAACTGCATTGATTTGTAGAAGTAAATATGAGCATAGAAAGTTGTCAATATTTTCTTTTCTTCAATATGCTCTTTTTAATACATTTCATTTACCTCACGAGTACAGTTACCAAGGCTACGTCGAGTCAAATGAGGATACAATAAGAAAACCAATCCAAGAAGTCTCAATCTTGTATAATTCCATCGAAACGACATGGTAATAACCGATCAAATTCTACGGAAAGAGATTTACTTTAATGATTAAGTTAAGTTTTACCCTAAATTTTTTCCAACCGTTTTTGAACAAATGCCTCCCATTTTTCCCAAAATATTTTTGGGTTCTTTAAAAGCTCCGGAACTCAAAATAAATCTATTTCCCAGCAGGAGAGGACTAAAATTCTTAGCGACGGATGATCGTGGCATACATCATGTGAACGCCCCATCGACTCACTGAAAGCCAAAGAACGATAGCAGCCAATAGCCATTTTTCTCTCTCGCAACATTATCTCCAGTGAGGCGTCATCCCAGTGTCAGCTGATTTCCGCTCCGAATAAATCTGTTTCCCAGCGGAGATCGGGACTCGGCCATTAGTGATACACACTTTGATTGCGTACTCCACCACCTGCCGACTCCTCATTTGCCAACTAACTCATCTTTTGGATCCTTGAAATCCAGCCAGCATCGCTGGATCATTAATGCAATTCCCCGGAAAGTGTGGGCGTTGGAGTGTGAGCCTCACTTCGGAGGGAATTCTGAAGTTTCTAATTTTGATTCGAGGGGTTCGTTTGGGAGATTTGATAGGTCGTTTCTTATCCCACGCCTCTGAGGTGTGATTTGTTATCTTTGTA
Source organism: Pantala flavescens (assembly GCA_020796165.1). Lineage (NCBI taxonomy): Eukaryota > Metazoa > Arthropoda > Insecta > Odonata > Libellulidae > Pantala > Pantala flavescens. The sequence continues at coordinate 54,055,398 of CM036883.1, forward strand.
TGATTTGTTATGGTTGTTTACTCTACCGCCTAATGAGTTCTTATCTCCTCATCAAAGTTATCCGAAAAGATGTTCTCACGAATTTTAAGGCCTCGACAACTTTTTTCCTCGGAACTCAAATATTCAAATTCGCTTCATGGGAGAGATTTAATGGAAATTATGTTTTATATATTAATGCATGTAAATACATGTGTTTTGATGATATATATGATTTGATATTGCTATAATAATTATTAGATAATTAATTTCATACTTATCTAAAGTTATAATAATTTCAGATCAATAACAAAACATTAATAATAGATAATAATGCCTTTACTTTAATCCCATTAAAATTTTTACTAACTATGGTTATTCGCGTATAAATATTTCTAAATCAGCACATTAGCACAAAGAAAGAACATACATAAACTTTCGTAACATTAGGCTGAAACTAAGCGGTTTTCTACATAAAAGGTATAATGATAAAAGCGTTATGCATTTTCACTTTTAAATACCTTTTGGAAAGTAGCCACATTGTTAAATTTTGAGAATAGAATAACCAAATCAACTTAAATTTGAATTTGGCCGAGTTTTAGCCTAGCTCCAAATCATTAACTCCAAAAACTCTTATTTCATAAAAACCTGTCCAATTCTATTTCCTACTCTCATTCCAGGCTAATGATAATAACATACTCCAAATATATGCCAATGAAAGTATTTGTAACTATTCCCAAAATTCTTCAAACGCTGTCTTCCTGTGAAAGTATCTTCTGAATTCTTGGACTGCCTTTCTCATTTTGCTGAGAAATTACGTAATGAAGCGTGAAGCACCATCCACTTAGGATTTTCTAAAGATAGATGTGCTTTGGCAGCTGTGATTAATTTGTTTCTAAGCTAATTAGTCGTTTATGAATTAAATGGGAGAGTTCTTCCAGCGAATGGATGCAAAGCCAACCTTTTTAATTATTTCATTCTGCTTTCAAGGAAACTTTTGGAAGGGATTTATGCAGAAGATGAACAAAAATGGACAACTAATCTTAAGGGCTGTATCGGAGAAATTAAAGGGTGTATATCCATAAAAAATATTGGCGATTAAAGTAGATTGCTAAAGAAAAGACAGTAAATGGAACCGAGAATTTGATAGATATTATTGGTGAAAGAAATTAAAAGAAGTAATGGGATTCTCGTTTACATTATTCATTATAACGTATCATTATCGGCTGCGACATAAAGGGTAAGGTTATCACTTGAATGCATTACTAACACCTGATAAAAATTCCTTTCATCTTTTATCTCTTAATTATTCGCTTTTATTCCTTTGTATGAAAAAATAATTTTCCCCTTAAGCTAAATAAATTTTAAAGTATAATTTTTAAGAATAATCATCCTTGTATTTCAAATTTAAAAATATTGTACACAGAATAGCATCCATACTTTTATTTTTTGGATTAATGCATCTTTGCAGAATAATATAACAAAAATAAATATAAATAAAAAAAGTTGGTAGGTTTAGATACCTAAGTTATTAAGAAAATTCAAGGTGATTTGTTAAGCTTTCTTTATATACCAAAAGATTACAGTTCATTAATAATCAGCATTTAAATTTCATTCATGAGCAAGACATGACTCTAATGTTCTAAAAGGCATAATACTCGAGAACTATTCATGACCCTTGCCTCCGTGTTTGCCGTTTGACCATTTGGGTCACTTCGGATGGAAAACCGAAAGCTCATTCGACATGAAATGTTGAGGAGCATGCTTCAACTCGCGCGAGAACGTGCCGTTATGTAACCTTTCCCTCGAAACGAAATCGGTTTCAAAATGTAAGGTCATGGAGAACAAAAAGGCGTGTCTCATTGTATCCACTTCGAAGTTAGACCCCTCGATGGTGACCCATTCAAAATGCTTCTCAGACTATTTCCCTCAACTGTTTGTGACAACAATGGGTGGGCATAACAAGGCTTCACAAGTCCGAGTTCTTAACGGACATTCCAGTAACAGGTGGACATCTGAGGAACTTGATGATGATGTGGAGACGGATGGCACGAGGCACGCGCGCAGTTGTCGCGTGATTTATCTCCCTTGACACGCCTCGCGAATCGTTCGCACGTTTGCGAGCGATTAATTTTAGTAGAAGAGAGGTTTTTTAAAAATTTTCAATCCTCACTCAATTAGATAGAAATATTTTGATGAATATCGGCATATCTACCCCAGCTATAAAATTGGAACTATAAATTGAAATTTACATCTATTTTGAAAAATTACAAGAATTAAAGAAATACATTTTCAATTATTTTTCTCTCCATTTCAAACATCTACAGTATTATAAATATTTCGTCAGTAGCTACATAATAATATACTGTCCTCCTATAATCCCTACATCGACTATGCTTTTTAAATACTATTGAAGCTAGAAAATAATAAAAATAAAAAATAGCATACTGTCAATGAAGAAATAGAGCTTGATTTTCTATAGGATTCAATGATTCTTTTTCTCACATTCTTAGGTAATATATTTAGATTTTTAGAAGATTTAGATATTTAGAAGATATAATTCGCTATTCGTTAAACATCGTTTGATCGATAAAACTCCAATTACATTACATACTGATTCGTTATTATATATCTATTACAAATCAGCTAAATTAATACTTCCAAATGAACTTAATTCTTAGACAATGAACTTCTTTCTATCATTCTCTCAGAAGAAATTTCTTCTCCCATCTAATCTTGTTCAAATCCACACTTTCCCTTTTTTATGGCCCTTACATGTTCCTCATATTTTTTTCTGTTGCACTTAACTCCAGTCTTTTCTTCACATTTATTCCAAGCGACTGAAGAGGATTTGAAGGCACAAGTGAAAGCAGATGCAGCGTATGAGAGTGATCTTATTGAGATAAGAATATAGAGTAGTATTACTCAACGGGACGAGAAATGCTGATTTCAGCCTCAACGAGCGCATTCATACGACACTGTTTGTGTGTTACCATATTGGATGTCCTCAATAATCTCATTGCAGCCATTTCAGAGAAGTCCAAAAAAGGGCTAAATGACGGAATGTGCCAATATTGACGAGTACTAGAGTAGGAAACGGAAATATCATCGGACGAAAATATTTTTCTTTGTAAGCTATTTAGCATTGAGTTGGAAATGGAAGCAGTTTCAGATGAGATCACCAATCTCGAGCAAGAGTCACTTTTTCGTGCTCGAGCATAAATTATAATAATTAACCGAGTAAATCCCATTCCTTGCGTGTTGATTCAATGGCCACTTAGCGAGAACCTCCTCTCAACTTCGTATGCCCTCGTAGTTAAGCAGACCTGCAACATTCTCGAAAAAGGCTTAATTGTCACATTCTTTGAATGGAAAACAAAAGGGAATTCCACGGACGTTTTAATTATTCCCAATTAACGATTTGTTTCGATTCCATACCTAATGAAAGAAATGCAACCTTGGATTTAGGGCTTTCAAGGTGATACATCCTCCAGGATGTATCACCTTGACAGAATTTAACAGTAGTAATATTTAATGCTGAAAAATTCCGTAATTGGGTAAATCAAATTCTTTTTCGCTGTGATACTTCATATCGTCTTTTTAGAATATATTCATACAAGTAATTGAGCAATTATCATTCCCTTTACTGCAAAAATTCGCACAAGCGATTGTAGCTTATTGCACTCCTTGCATCTGTATTGATATCAAAAATGCATTAGCATCCATAAATTGAACTTCAATTCAAAGGAGTTTGAGAAGAAATCTCTTCCGTCAGATGAAGTACCGCATCTTAATCTCCGTCACGCGGTGCACAGAAACGGTCCATAGACGTGTCACCGAAAATGAATGAGAATTAATTTTTCACTTCTCCGCGGCATCGAACAATTATGATTCAATTCCGATCTTCATTAAGACGTCTAGACGTCGTGGGATTTCGGCCCATTCATTATTCCGCCATCAATAATTTGCCTAATTGAGCCTTCTCTTCTTCGAAGCATCAATCTTACTCCGTTATAAACTGATCGAATCTGAAATTAGTCTCATATTGACAACAATTGATTCGAGAAGAGGCATTAATTGTGTCGTTTCATTTCCTCAGAAGACAATGACGAGGAGTGATGAGTTCCCAAAACAGACGCCGCAGTGCTACAGAACTGGATTTTTGTTAATCATCTACTCCTGGTTTATACGTGGTCATAGAAAAGGCATAAATGCATCTCGATTGAATGAAATATTGTATATAATACGATATTTTTCTCGGACTTTAAAAATGGCATGAAGTCACCGTAAATTATTCTAAACGGTATTAAACTTTAAAATATTTGAATTCCTCAATGTCCTTCGCAGTGATTCAATTCGAGTAGCGTACATATTACTTTATAATTCTTTTAGGATAATTGTTTATATTTTTCATGTTGGTTAGAGTAGTTAAATTTAAATATTATATGAATGTGACAATGAAATATAAATTTTTGTAATCTGTTTATATCCTTGCCACCAAAGTATTGCTCTACCTGTAAGGTTTTTTATAATAATAATAATAACAATATTTTTGGTTGATAATTAGGAAAACGCAGTGGAAAAATGATTTAAACTGACGTGGCCGCGTTTCCGTTATGAATAGAACTTATGTCTTTAGCTGAGTTCACTCCTCATCAGATCTTTTCTTGCAATTACTACGCATCGTAAATGCAATAGACACGTACATATTTAGTATAGTAGAGTATTTGGAGAAAATTGACATATTTGTTGGGTCTCCAACGAATATTAATGATCATAAGTTTGTATAAGAAGCAATGTACGAGTCATATTTTAAAAATACATTCTCGAACACATCAGCACAACTCATTTCCCGAAATAGACTTCCGTTGTTTTGGTTTCAATGATTGACACGACGCCACCGATTGCAAATTCTGAAGGAATTTTCCCTTAATTTTGGAAAGTCTTCCCCATCCGTCTTGTGCTTATACAAAATATTAACCCTCTCTTTTATATGCTGTGGAAGGAGATCATTCAAGAATTCGCTTCTCTATCCGGAAAAATCTCCCGAAAGAGCTTTAAAAAGACTAAAGCTTTACTTCCGCTTCGTTATGACCATCCAGGGTTAGCGACCTCTCCAGTGCTATTCCATTTATTTATTTTCTTTGCTCAATATTTTCCGACCACTGTTATTTAAGAGCCTCTTGTTTCTTCCCAACTTTAAAACAAACTCATCAAGTGTTGAAATGAGGCATGACGCAAAACGCGCGTATGATTCAAGTTTAATTTAAACATGATTTCACGCTCTGGTTCAATTATCTCTGCAGTCGATGACGTTACACGCGACGCTGAAATGATTAGGCGACATAATTAAACCGAAGATACTGATGTAGTAATGGTTAAGTGCTTAAACAGCTGTGGTCGTTTGTTGCATATGGGCTTGAAGTGAACTTTGAAGTGCTTGACGGTTCACTGCGAACTAATATTTTCCTTTTAATATCAAAATTCGAAATAGACATGCTCGTATAAATAATACCGGTGTTGAGAGATCCACGAAAATAATTAATGGAAGAAAAGTAGACGAATATTCAATAATTTAAGCGAAATTTTTAGGTACACTAGCTTCTCTTTTTCATGTCCCATTACTTTCTATTATGAAAAAAGAACATAACGAATATTTAAAATGTGGAATAGGTTAATTTTATAGAAAAATATTTGTTGAATCTATTTATAATTTCCTCAATGAATCTAACCCTGTTTAACTTGAGTAAAACTTTTGATGAAGCTCAATCGGTCTTCCACTTTCGGAACTTTCAATCGTCACTTTTGGAACTCTTCTAGGAAATAAGAAAAAAGCCTCTTCGCAATCAAAGCATTTCTAGATCCCGTGTAACTCCATGTAAACCTCTAAAATATATCGAACTCCCCATTCGATATATCGCTTTGAATGGCAGACGCATTATAACCGCGAAACAGTTCCGCGAAAATGAAAAGTCCTCCAAAAATGAGGGGAGACCTGGATTATCACCTCAGGAATCTGTATTTGGCTTTGCCGAGTTTTTCCGCACTCAATGACCTCGAATTAAGGCTCCTGTTCTAATCGCGAAAGGCGATGCATCAAATTCATAGCAGCTGTAAATTATAGACACCCTTTCCCTGGCTGAAAATGGAGTCGGCTTTTGTTAGGAAAACGAAATATATCACCTGCATGAGAAGATGAAATGATTTACGGACGATGGAAGAATGCTGAAACGAGACCAGTTAATTCACGTGTCACGTGCACTCATCCGCTATTCCAAAGGATTTTTGCAACTTTCAATGTAGCGTTTGGACGCGCATTATGTCTTGAACGGGAGACGTGGGTGCCATTTATTTCGCACTTTTATAATAAAAGCGGGTATTGTTTCACTCGAGAGTCATAATCGCAAATATTCGGAAAACGCTCCCGTTTTCCATTTGTACGAGAATAGAGATTGTGAAGAGTAAAACGTCTTTCGATCTAAGCCGCACTATTTTCATTGTAACTGGATTGCATTTTATGAATTTATTATTATTGAGGATATTTTCGGTGCAATAAAATCCAGTTTCAATATAACTTTAAACAGAGCTCATATTGAAATATTCTTGATTTTATTATGAAACAGTAAATTATATTGAATTTAACGATAAATAATCCAAAACTTAAAACCCAACCGAGCTTTGTATTAATTATAAATTATGCATCTCATGGCAGTATTGTATCTTTATTAACTTATACATCTTATCTTAAATTCAGTTCGCTATATAAATGTAAAAGTCAGTTAGGAATACATTCCTTAAATTATATTTTATTATCTATTAAGTCTCATAAGTAACCTTCAATTTAGAATCAATCAAAAATTTCATTATATTTTCAGGACATGAAAATTCATTGTAAAAAATATTTTTCCTTAATTTTCTTCTTAAACATACAATTTAATTAATCTTTAAAATTATTCCTCTTTTTTATATTCTTCGCTAAGAAAATTCATTGAGAACCTTAAATAGAATTAATCTGAACAATAAAGAGCGAAACGAATAATTGCCATTCACTCATCTCTCCTTTTAGTTAAAATTAGCATTTGAAACTTTTACTTCCGTAATTCTTGACGGCCTGAACCTTCCCTTTAATTTATTTGCTTGAGTTTTGATTTGAGTTTATCCTAATCATAACTTCAAAGAGTCCTTCAAAAACTGTTTCTTTTCTTTCCTTTTTCATTCATTGCAAGGCAATCCTCATTCCATCTTTCCTAAACATGTATGTGTTTTCTACGTTTTCAATAATCTATTCTCATTAATACTTCTCTATCTATGTTTCTTTATCTCACTCATTTTTAAGCACATATCATGCAAATACGTCTTTCCTATAAGATCTTGTCTTAAAGTTATTTGCATTCTTCCATGCAAAGCACTTGTGCAAATACTCCGTCATTTACTACTACTATTTTTAAGTACACTCCCTTGAATACCGTTATTCTCGTACTATTATCTCAGAGGAAAATTCTTTGTTAAGACTAAACGGATAAAGCATCAGCTCAGTTGGAATGTAAATGAATTTTAATCTCGGAAAGTATCTTGATTCGTTAATGTAAAATCACGTGTGCCTTCTCTTTGCAATAATTAAGAATGCATAATAGCAAACTCGAGAGGCTGGTTGAGCCGTTCGTAGGCAATTTGCAAATTAATAGTTTATTGTTCTTTAGCATTCCTTGGCAGGATATGATACGCGTGAGATAAACTAACGAGAGAAAGGAACAATGCATAGAATCATTTAAAAGAAAGTCCATTGTTGATACAAGCAGACAGTGGACATTAATGATTAAGGGCATCTTTAAGCTAAAGAATGACAAAAAAAATAAATTAAGCCTGTCACATCAAAGTTGCGAATATGATCGAATGAAGTAATCCTTGTTCAAATCTGTAATAATAATCTTTGTAAACAAGGAAAGATTTATCGTTTGTTTACGACGTTACTGTAAATAGGTACATATAGATAGACAGTCGACAGTAAATTTTATTGGTAGATTATCACTAAAACATGTAGAAAAGTATATTTTAAATATATATCGTCAAACGTTCGCATTTAAAAAATTCTGTTTAAAATTCATGAACAATGTGTCACAAGGAGTGTTTTTAGTCCTTCAATCTACATTCTAGAGTTAGGCCATAAGCAATAAACTTATTAATAATAATTTGCCCATAATTTTATCTGTATAATATGTAAAATTGGGCTATAATTGTACAAATAAAACGTGATACCATAGATTAAATCTTATTTTAAGCCATAAATATAGGTATATGGAATATCTACGGTAGAATAAGCACCGGCCGATGGTCACCTTGGGCATTCGCTGTCACCCATTTGTCGCTTCTGAGAGACCAAGAAAAATGTTTGCGGGTGAATCACCAGGAAAATTCGGAAGAAATATCGAAAATTCTGTTTTTCGGAAGTGATTCATCTTTAGAAGTTTTTGTCGGAAGTTATTTTCGGTGAAGTAGCCCACAAAGCGCAAAATCCTCCATCCGCATGGGACAGAGGCCCCATTGACTTTGGCGGAAAGAGATTTTGGGCCTCAAAGTGTTCCTCTCATTCACTTCACAACATCTGAGGAAAGAAAACAACTCCTTCAAACGGGTGTTACATTTTCGGAGATTTTCAACCATCGGATAAATGTCTCCTTTGGAACACCTGGAGGGTTCATAAACTTACTCCCATTCATTCTATTACGCCTTGGAATTTAAAATCACTTAGTTATTATTACGTAGTGTTTATTTATCACGTATAAGTTTAGTATTTGACTTTTTGGGGATAATTCATATTATTAAAATAATTAAACATTGGCAGTTAAAATTTTTATCTCAGTTTTGAACATATATGAATAAATGCCTATTAAATGTTAAACATTTCAAAGCAGATGTTTAGCTTAGTTTTAATCGCATTTAACATTGTTTCATTATTAGTTATCAATAGTTTCTTTATAACTAAATTAATACAAAATAATATTTTATAATATATTTGTTACGATTTAATAAGAATTCGCTCTCCCTGCTGCTTTTGTTTTATATTTCACTGAAAAGTTTTCATATAAACTCATGATATATCGGATACAGCGGAAAGCCATCTAAAATGAATTGAGAAAGTAATTTGAATTGACTATATCTTTGAATATAGATTTGACTTCTTTATTTTAATAATCCGTGTACTCATTCTCATTGTTCATCCCGAGTTTAACTACTAGTTTCATCAAGAAAATGTGAACTATTCTCAGTAATGTGTTCTCATAGCGAAACTATTCACATCAACAGGACGTTAGCTCATACCTATTTCGCAGCCCGTCGCGACCACCCATCCACCTACGCCAAAGTGCCTTGTTTACAGAAATTATACAGCGGGCATCAGACAGGCAAAACGGTAACACAAGCGAGTTTTTAAAAGGAAACAAAAAGAGGAATCTGGAGCTTCCTTTCTCTACGACAGCTTGATCCTTAGTGCTTCGCTGTCAGAGTTCGTCGCAGCGAAAATCTGCCGTATCGGTGGTAGAAGATATCATGAAACAAGTGAAGGGAGCGCTGACTCAGTCTCTTTTGTTTTGCAGAGATTGAACGGAATGGCTTTGGCCTGAGGTCGTGTCTAAATGGGGTCGTTTTGTAGGGAAGAGTGGCATGTCCCACTGTTTTACAGCCAAACAAATTTCGGCTCAGGCATGAGTATCGGCTTGCATGACGTCACGGCAGACAGTCGCTTTTGTCTGTTCCTCTTCTGCGGTTCAAATCCAACTGTCACGGCTTCGGTAACATTATTTTTCGATAGCGGAATCTTGTTAATCGTATGCAAAATTAGGGTGGGAAGGATTGAATATTGCGGATCGAAAATTGGCAAGTATGGATGTGGTTGTGTAACCAATAAGGTGTTTGAAAGAATTGTACGTTAGCTAGAGATGTAATTGAGGAAATTGTATTCTTGGTTTTTCATGAAAAGTTGCACATATCACTACAGAACAGTTCAAATAAATGTTCCGATGAGGTGTGCGCGGGTTACAGCAATAGTAATTATTTCTCATTTTAGATACAAAGAGAAATTTTCGGGCGAAAAATGTACGAATTATGTTTAGCCCAACATCGAAATAGCTCATTTTTATTCTCTGTATATCAATAAATACTGCTCTTTGATTTAGACAAACTTGAAACAGGACTTTTCTTTCTCAGAAGCAAGCAAAATCCATACCGATATATAATCTTAAAACTCATCAAAAATCAAACACGAATGAATTTAGACTACATAAGAGACGCAAAAAGTGATCGCAAGTGTGGGTTTTCATTTTATAGAGAGATCGGGTAAGTTTTTCAACTCCCGCGTTTACGAAGGCACGAGAGAAAAACGTCTTCGCGTTGATTTTTATTGGCGCACGAGTCAAGGCTATCAATTCTTCACCGGGTCATTAATCTATGGACTCCCATCGGCTATTCATAGCGCACTTGGTTTAATATTAGTAGTGAGTAAGTGTTTAGCTTCCGAGCCGATATAAAAAGCTTTCGTTATCCGGAAAATGGAAAACTCCGGAGATCCATTCATTTGAGAGCGACGCGAAGTTATCGACAAAGTTTCTCGTAAGGCCTCTTGATGGCTTCCAGCAAGAGGTTGAAATATCGTATTAGAAGCGATATCTGTCAAGGCAAAGGACAAGAGGCATTTCTTGAACGATCCAACACGATTGAGACATGTAAAAGGAAGACGAGTTGTACAGTCAAATTTGATGTTACGAACGCAGAAATTACCAATTCCATGTGATTAGATATCGTATTGGTACTGTTAGATTAATGGATATCAATCGAAAAAAAGTAATTCCTATAAAATGAAAGTTTGTTTGTTGATCGATTCAAGAAAATATAATATTCTTAAATATAAATCATAACTCATAAATAAATACTAAATTGAGGGCTCATTACTGTGTCAATTCAAGTAATTTCGGTGGAAATCAAAATATTAAAGGAATTAGTATATATCTACTTCATTAATACTACTACTACTTCTAAAGTATTTTGTTATTCTTCTTTAGATTAAAAACACTCAAACGTCAACTCCTAAATCAATTAGTCAACTACCACAGAGAGTATTCATTTAACACGCAAAAGAGCTTTAGAATCGTACCTAAAATGCAGCCTCGTGTCGCCTGTTGAAGACGCCCCTTCGATCGTCTTCGCAGGAGCAATTTACGTCCTAATTAAATCAATCACTTCTTCCCTCTATTCGCGTGTTTGCCGATCACTAACTGAATGCGAGAGGCATCTCCGAAGAATGTGCATCAATGGTTTGTCGAGCATTTCGATTTCTAAAACAGCTGCGGAACTGCGCGAAGGCCTTGACGACGCATTCCGGAAGCGGAGGATATGGAATCCGTTGGTGCGTAAGAAATGCATTCCAAAGGCCCTTGGAGACGTAATCGTAGTTTTCAATGGAGACGGGAGGGGAGTGTAATTTCGCACACTTCAAAAATTGGAAGATGCGAAAAATGGAGCAACCTCTCCGTTAGAATTTAAACGTGAAGCTGTTCCATTATTCACGAAAAGGCACGTAATTGGCTCCAGTTGGTGCGGACGCTTTCATATGGAAATGGACCGCTTCTTAGCTAAATGGTCTCTGAGAGGACATAACCGCCCGAGATGCTTCAGCTGAATTAATGCTCCGATTGGGAAAGAATGGTCCATGATTGATGCTCATTACACCTGTCTGATGCCCATTCTGTTCCTGTAATTATTGTAATTACGTTAACGCGAAGAGATTTTTTAAAAAGTAGAAATTGAAAATTTTCATGAAGATTTACATTCAGCAGGTTGAACTTCACAGTTTTGTTCGATAAAGACCGCTAATATAATCCAATAATGACAAGTAAAGGGAAGAAAGGATATCTATGAAAACTAATAGAACATTCTGGAAAATTGTTTGAAGCCTAATTAGTAAATTAAAAAAAAATTAATGGAAATAATAAGATGAACTATTTACGCAAATAAGATAAAGAGTTCGAGCTTGTTTATATGCATTTAAGAGGAGCCTTATCGGCGAATTCAATTTAAACTAGATATTTTCGGCTATGAATTTAGAATTAATTCTTAAATAATGCTTAAATTTCAATGGAATATTTTAAGAATAATTATAATTAATGAAATGTCCATCTAAATTTAAAATATATTTTTGATAGATACGTAAATCTCCGTTAAATTAGAAGGGAAGAAGGAATTATGTGTACAAGGTTTGCTATCAAGTTTATAGAAAACATTTCTCTACATTAAAGGATAGAAAACTGAAGTTTGTGATGGGAACGTCGAACAGCTCGTGACAGATATTCTAAAGAATTTAACTTTGAAATTTCCATTGCAAATTTCTTTGAAGTGGCATTGTTTGTAAAGCTGTGTTTCTTTCAAAATCCTGTCCTTTTATTGCATCCCTTCTGGATGGCTTTCCAACAAAGTTATGAGTATAACATATCAACCAGTTGAAAATAGAATCTACCGAAAAACGCCGAATATTCGAAGAAAAATACCATACACTGTTGACCGTTATCTAAACATTTCAACTGAAAACTATTTTATTTAAGGACATTTTGCATGATGGAATTCAACTGATTCTATTAAAGATACTATGCCTTAAATAACAAAGCTGAAATGCAAACATTTACAGCTATGAAAGCGTTACGATGAATCGATCCTTTTTATTCGTCGCGTTAATTATATTGTCACCACTTACATAAACTCGGTATTTGAAATTACATAATCCTTCCATAATGATTGGATGGATTATCATGGATGCAGAATCAACACTTTCTAACAAATGTCATCTGAGAATGGCATCATAAACGGCCGATGAAGCATTGCAAAGGTTTAAATGTCAGGTGTGAGCAATGTCTTTGGATTTTAGCCTTTCGCACCTCAGGCAAGGACATCATTAGCACAATTACGGTCGCAGGGCGATGATGATTCCAAGGTACGGTTGATACACCTCAATGATTGATCGAAGAAATAATCTGAAGACTGAAAAGTTCTCCTTAATGCAGAACTCGAGTAAAAAGAACGCGGCGACAGTGTCCTTTGGAACATGAGGTCATTTCTTATCCGAGAATCAAATTGAAATGAAGCGACTTCAGTGTGTAACGAATGGGTAGAACGGGCCTACAATTGACAATGATTTATGTTAAGTGATCTTCACGAACCAAAAATAACCCTACATTAACTTTGGCGGCTAATGCGTGGAAATTACGGGTTCTCTCGTCACCTGTAACCGATTAGAAAGAATGATTTGTATCTGAATGACACTCCTGTTTGTAACCACGCTTTTCTTTGTCGATTCGGGTATTATGATAATGAGAGGGGCTAATTTCTCAGGTCTTAGCATATGCGAAGAGCCGTCCATATATCAAGCGACAAAAATTACACGTGTCTTTACGTAATTCTTAAATCAAACGAGCTATCAAAAGCCATATAATGATCTACTTATCATACGTCCAAATTATGATGTTTAATGATATGAATTGAATTATACAAAGATGTAATAATGAAACGTCTTAATATAGAACCTTTGAGTTCCTACTTTTCTCCATATGCTAACAATTTTGAATAATATTGTAATGCGAATTTATCTATAATCACTAATTTTATCTTCGTTTCAATATAACTGTTTGACAGTATTTCACCATATTTTTCTGCTTCCAGCTTGAAACTGATTTTAGATCATAGTTAGAATATACGTTTTAGCAATGAGTTCCCTTACTGACTTGAAACTGTTGAAACAACGAAGTTTAAAAGTCGCAAAATTCCAAGGTTGACATCTTTCACAATAATGAAGAATGACTCTAAAAAAAAACAGATATCGTTAGCATGTATTTTTTCCGTTCAGGGTGTGTCCCTATTCATCACTTATGAAATAACTTGCATGTCCCACTCAAAACTTCCGCATTCTCTCTTAGTAAACAAAAATAGCTTTTAGCAAGAAGGGAAATGGTAGAAAGAGGTTATTTTTACTTTCGTGTTCCTTTATAACAGAAAAGTTGCATTTTATTCGACTTTTGCAATTCGTGTTCCGCAAGGCGTAGTTTCTTTGAAATCTGCGATGAATGACACCTCTGGAAATTAAGTGTATTCAACGTGAAGCGATGAAAAGTCACAAGTTTGCGTTAGAACGGCTAAATTATTTTTAGCATATAAATTCTTTCAGGAACTTCAGTGGCTGTAGAAACAGGATATTGGCGATAAACATAGTTTTCCTCTTAATATATAAACATAAAGGCCCTCTAAAAATTTAATTTAAAATGCTTACCTTCATTCCAACACACTGCAGGATAAAAATAACAAAATCTTTAAAAATGTAAGAAAACATTTACATTGATTTCTCGTCCACATATAAATATTATGCTAGCAAAGGTTGGGGACGAATTTCACAGGAATTATTTCATATTTATACATATAGAGTGATATTTGATCTACTATATATTCCTTAAAAGTAGAAGTAACGAAATTATTGATATATATATGTTTCATCGATAAAATATTAATGTAGGGCAATATGTAATATTTAAATTTGAAAAGAATAATCGAAACAGATATGAAACGATTGGAAAAATCCTCAAATTATCAGTATTACAGTTCTCCAGAAACAATTTTACGAAATGACTCAAGTGAATGTGAAGTTATCCTCTGCGAAGAAAAAAAGTAGGTATAGATATGGCAGAGTTATGTTCTTTGAAAAAAGACACTATTTTGCTATTTCTCAGACTATCATTGTGTCTCTAGTATTATCCGGTTTTAGTATGGAAACAAAATTGAGGCGAAATAAAAAATAATTTCTATAACAATAGTCAGCTGCTGATAATTCAAAAGTGGCCGTTCTAAATTATTGCACAACGTGTTCATTGCGAACAGCGATTCCGATAAAATGTGCGACGATATACATCTCCGACTGTTGCGACACATTTTTCAAAATGGTGTCATAAAATTGATCGGCGGCGTAATAAATGTCGATGTTTTTCCGCAGACATAATGGGGAGACGGGGAAAGAATGTTAGCGCATCCATAGAAGACGATAAAAAGTGGACGCTCAATGTGTTTATTCAAGGCCACTCTCGCGAATAGTATTTCGATCTCGGGAAGAGATCTAAAATTATCCGGGAGAGGGGAGTACAGAAATATCCCTCTATTCACAGCGATCGGAAACCCATAGCGACATAAACAATTGCGATACGAGATCAAACAAAACAGCGACTGAAGGATAAACAATGGGAACATTTACAAGTGTGTTTTCAACCTACGAAACTCGCAGAATTGAATTGCGAAAAGATAATAAGGAATCGCTGAATTATCAAAATAAAAGATTAGTTAGTTAGTTACGAATTATAGAGTTGTTAAATCATCATCATCAATAATTCTAAAAGAAATTACAAATTCGAACTTCCATAAGAATTATTCGAAGATATTTCCTCCTCAAAGTTCTCGTGTTTATTTATGATTTGAGTTCTTTTTATATGATGACATTGGTAATATGCAAAGATTCGTCACCAATTAAAGATGAAAGATGTCTTCAAATGTATGTTACGAAGTTAACTCACGACTTTTATTCGATGAAATAAGGTCACGGAACTCGACGTTTATTTCCCAAAAATGTTTATTTTTTCCAGAATTGTAGCGATTCAGCATCGTTTTACAAATGAATCGGAAAAGCACATGACGCGTCTAGATTGCTCTGTCTTCCGGAAGCGACTAAGTTAGACAAAAACTAATTACACTAATTTTGCCTAGAGTTATGGGAGACGGGGTCTCATCTGAAACTCAAAAGCAACTTATTCACGATATTAACCGAGAACGTGTGCGAAAAGTCACGGAAATCTACTCCGTGTGAAGAGGAAGTTCCTAGCGGATGCTTGGGTAATGGAACGTCAGTTTGCGAAAAGCCATTGTCCTGGAGACACTCTTTGCAAAAACTCACCGTGTTGAATTACAAAGCGAGTATAATCACTCATTTTTTCGTTTTCCGAAGGTTTGCCTGAGAAGAATGAGGAAATGAACTTTAAAATGATTTATCACTGAAGACTTTCTTTCTATGTTTATGTTCCATGATATTCCAGAAATGTATCATATATAATAATTACGTTTTAAGATCTATCTGAAGAACACACATTTATTTTAGTAATACTTTGATTTTTCAATTGCTAATAAACGGGATACGTTATCTAATTCAATTTTTCAATTTATCTATTTAAATTATTCTTACCGTATTTAAATCAATTTCATTTAATTATAAATAATCACATGATTAAAAAATATTCGTCCAAAAACAACTTAGTAAGTTACAATTGAAATTTGAAGTTCAAGGTTAGCAATATTCTTTAAAAATCTACTTAGAATTCACTTAAACGTCAATTTACGAACAAGTAAAGAATATACGAAATCTTGTCACTTTATGGACTAAAGAAACCAGAAAATTCAAAGCGATCCTTTAAATTACATCAAAATTATGCCAAATGACGTCTTTTATGACTGTGAAACTTTTTTCGTCGGAGCTTTCAATGCCATTTGGATCGCGTTTCCCCTCGTAAAGATGCGAAGTTTCCGACTCTTTTCATTCGGCCAAAAGTACGGGATGACGACCCCACTGTAGGTAAAAAATACGAAAATGTGACGTAAATTAATTGTCGAATTTTCCGCCTTGATTGTCGTTGAAACAGTCCGCTCGGGAGAGTACAGCTGACCTCTTTCGGCGAGGTGCTCAATTATAATTCAGGGAAGGTCACTAATTGGTTGAAACAACAGTCACAAAATTTCACGGCCGTGTTTGGAAAAAGGGCAGCCGATTTTGAAAGTCAAATAAAAAAATGATACGCGATAAGTAAAAAGATCCACCGAGGGTTAGATTATAAAGTATTCCATATTCAAGCATCCATTAACTGCATAGACCCTTAAAAACATTTTTTTCTTTTCTAATCTAGACCAAGTTACTGTATTAGATTTGGGTAGTTTTGATTACATATTCTCTATCTTTTAATACAATCTCGTTTATTATTTCAAGGGCACGCATCGTTAATCCAGATTATTCACGGTTTTAACGAAGCGGCAGTTCTGCCAACGAGAATAAACTCCAGTCGATTTCTACTCTAAGGTGTTTACAAAATAAACGCTGGCGATTAGAATGGAAAATCAAGACGTAAATATTCAAACGGTATCTCCCGCTGCTATTTAAGTCCCATTTAATAGTATTTACCATTTTCATTGTTCTTTACGCCACTTCAATTACATTCGCTTCAGGTTAAAACCCTTTACAGAAATATGAATACCTTACAAAAGATATTGGGAAAGTGAACAAAAGTTAATTTGATAACATGAATGTCAGCGAAAATTTATCCGACAAAAATCGTTTACAAAGAAAATATAGATCGGTTAGTTATAGCTATTGGTACTTATAATTATTCCAAAATATTTTAATCCATGATCTGTATAGTATATATGTAAATATGTAAAGTAGATATGTAAATTTCTAAGAAATTACTATTAATACATAAAAATTTATTAAAACAACTTGTCTATTATCGTAATTATTGTATTTTACTTCTCTGTATACGAAATATATTTCTGGAAGTTAGGCAATCTCAAATATTAATCAAAGCACAAAATTTGTCAAGCAACACTATGCACAACTCTTTTGTTTTTGGATATGAGTATTACATAATTTTATGCGTATACATTGCAACCGATTTTGTTTCCTTCCGAAATGTGAAGCCCAAGGTAACTGTTTAAAGATTGTGTTATCCGGGCGATAATTCCTCTTTTTTCTTAAATGTCACAGAAATAGCGAATATCTAATCAGTGCCTTTTGCTATAATAAGATACGAGAGAAATGATAGTTGACGGAAAAAGGGGTTAATATTCACTTTAAATTGCAACTTTCTTTCTCTTATTTTTTGGTGAAGATAAAGGAAATGATCCACAACTAATCATTATGTTAACACTAATTAAAATCTATCGAATTATTTCAAGTGATTTTATGTACGAAGAAAAAGTTCCTCTTATCGTACTCGAAAGAGACAATAGCACATACTTTTAATTTTAAAGTGTTAAATAACCCGTTCCTAAGTATATTTCTAAAATTTCCTTATAATAATTATTTTGGCGCTTTTAAAAGAAATGATCTCCCTGATTTACCGATATATAAAATATTAAGCAATACTGCGTTAATAAAATACATTTTTGGCAATATATTACATGCGAGATAAAATCGAAGTTGGCTTATTAAAACTTATATATTTTGATAGTCATCAAATTTGTTTTCTGAGTCTTCATATTTAAAACACACATATTTGAGACCTCTATACATTTCATTTTTCCATAGTAATTTCATAATTCAATAGGAATAAAATTTTAGTTAGCGTACTTGAAAAATGTATTGATCAAGATTCAGTCATTTAATAAAAATAAAATAATAAAAGTATACTTTTAGTTTAAACTATGAAAGTGAAGTCAACTGAGAAGAATACAGATAAAATGAAAAGTAGTATCTCTCAATTTTACTTTCGGAATGTAAAAAAAAGATTCCTTACGGACGAAATTTGGTAGAGATAGATTTTAATCGTTATTAAGCCTTCAAATGGTAGAATTCGACCCTCACTAATGCAGTTATACGGCATATCATAATTTGGTTTTAACAAACCTCTAGGAAAGACTATATCTTCTAAAATAAAAAGCTACAAAAGGATTTACGTCAGTCTCAAAGTGATTCAACTTCGAAAATTAAATCAAGAATACAGGTGCTTATAATTAAGTACTTTTGCAACATCGACGTAGAAAACTTAATCGAAGTTTCGCCAAGTTTAACGTGGCCTCAGAGTGCTGAAATATGAGCGTAATTTTGTCACCAGACTACTCGAGAAGCGCAAGGCAATAAATTTCAGTTCTTTATACTTTCTCACGGGAAACTCCTCCTTCTTGTGGTCCAATGTCATTGACATTCTAAACGCTTAAAAACACCTGTCTGGTTATCCTTGCTACACCACTGGCGCCTCCCTCGCTCCAATTTTGGCGCCAGAAATTTATCTTTACCAAGGGAATATTAAATCGTTTTCCGTAAGTCGTAAATTGAGAATGTATCTACTTCTCGAGCACAACGAGGCATAGATATCGACGCGTACTCTGCTTCGAGATCGTCTCGCAGGCGTCGTAAATAAAAACACCCGAGTACATGAATATGCTAAAGAACTCAGCGAAACATTTCGAGCATCTTTCCCGCGCGAAGCGACTTCATTCATAACCACCTCCTGCGCTCTCAATGGAACGTCACGGAAAATCCGTGATGGGGCTTCGTGGTGCACCGTTCCCTCTTAATGATCGCAATGAACCCGTCCCAAGTCACGTCTACGAAAGTTGTGATCAACGTCGCTTCGGAATAATTCAAAGTGGCTGTCGAGAAAGCGTCGCGTATGCAACTCAGACACGCGTGCCGTATCCTTTTATTTCTCCCGGCGCCCTTTTATGGACCTTCCGTGACGGGGAAAGGTCAAGTGTGCGCAGGGAGTTACAGGGGAGATCTCGTGGGCGTTGCACTTACCAATGGCGCCAGATGCCAAGCAGAAGACCAACAACAGCGATGCCTTCCGATCCATTCTTCTTCGAGGATAACACACGGTTAAAAAAGTCTTTTCACGGGAAAGTCCCTTAAGAGATCTATTTCAAGAGACCACAATCCTCAGCATGCCCAGAAGGGTTGGGGGAAGTCGCAGCTACTTGGTGCTTTTGGTCGACAGTGACCCGGATGGACTCTGGTTCCATCCGCTTCCTTCGCGCGCGGGTATATGAGTGTCCGTTGAGATGCGTACGAGCGTGAGCGTGCCTCTACTATAAGAGGGATGAGGTCCACGAGAGGGGGTGAGGGGTTTAGGTCTGTGAGCGTACGGTGCCAAGAGTTGTGACTGCCGTGGTTGGTCGGAGGAGAGAGGGAGTCACTCTTGTCGTGAAGGGGGGAGAGTGGGGTACGTCGGTGTAAGAAGGTTATACGGAGGGTTAAAAGGATAGAGTGGGAGGAGGGGAGTGGTTTGAAGAAACTGGGGGATAGATGGAGTGGTAAGGAGCATTGGCGGATTGTCTGCGGGGAGATTAGCACTTGGAAGGAAGCTGTGAGGAAGTCTGTCATCCCAGACGTACATTTGTGAGACGAGATTTAGCTGAAAGTTAGGTAAATAGCGATGATTAAAATGCGGAATAATTTTCCTGGTTGAAAAATGAGATACGTAATATCCAACAAAGAATAGAGTTCTTCGTAGCAACGAATATAATGATATCGTATATAATTCGTAATTCCATTAACTCCAGCTTATCCGATGGTACCTGGAACGCATCAATTCCACCAGAATCTTCGTTGTGCAAGGCGTGAATTCTCAAAAGAATAATAATGACCATAGATCTATTATTTACTGTTGATTTCATAAAGTATAGCACAAACCATTAAACGAGTTAATTTTCAGCATGTGATATTGTAATTAGATGTTGTAAAGATAATAATATCGCAATACTGTGAACATGCAATATTTGAAGCATCGAGTAACTCTCAAGGGGTGAGGAAGCAGTCACAGCTGTATAAACACGCACAAAGACAAACTTTTTTGGTTTAACTAAGGTGAGAAAACGTATACCAATATAAATATATAGCTATAATTTAGCATTAATCTATTTTGATTTTAATACTCGCTCCTAGTTGCAATTTCAATGTACTTGTATAGTGTATATGTATAGTGTAACGTTGTAGTTTAAACCAGTAATTGGCTTACAATACAATGCTCATAAATAGATGTGCCAAAAACATAAATCAGGTAAGCAATCATCGAAGCGGTGCCCTGTTTACCCGACATATTCTTTGTTTACAGCAACAGTTGTTTGCCAAGTACGTCATTGACTTGGGATTTCGTTATCCATTGTATATGGGTTACTATTTAAAGATCATAATGCAAATCGTTCATTACCTACAAAGCTATTGCGCGAATGATGGCATATTTCTGAGCATAAAGCATGGAAAAGAAGAGTTCTTCATGAATAAGATTCTTTACTGAAATTTTTAATAGGTTCATTCCAGTTAAGATCAGAGGTGAATATTACTTCACTTATGGTAACCAAAAAGATTACGTAAGTAGATTGAAAGCTCTTCAAAGAGTTTACTAACATTTACATTGGCTATTTTTTTCGCAACGGAAGTTTAGCTCGAAAGAACGCCAGAAAACAATTAGTTCACATATGGCTGTGAATTGAGATTGAGCAGCTTCTGAAACACTTGTGTCGTTCATCTTTAACAGAACTAAGGAAATGTTAATTCGAAATTCTCTTTTGCGCTTAAAAGAGGTAAAACTTAATCTCGCTATTTTCCTACAAAAGTTACGAAACAGAAAGAAAATACATCGTTTAACCTGTTGGTACGAATTAACCTGCAAACATTTATATATAATTCGATATTTTCTACTAAATGAGTCATCCCTTGATGTAATAACACAGAGACATTAGTATTTTGTAATTTTTATTTGTAAATAAAGTATTTTTTCTGAAGTAAAGACTAAATTAGGGGAGATGAGAAAAAATACCATTACATCGTCTTTGTAACAAAAGTTCAAAAAAATATTCATACTTTCAAGACTCAATATATTTACTGAAAGAAAATCGACTAAAAATGTAAATTAGCATTACCGAAGATTTATATCTTAACGTTAAATTACAAACTTTCAAATTCGCTAACTTTTTAAATTGAGAAATACAAAGGATAGAAAGTTATGTTTAACATATTTGCCAGTTAAGGTTATGCTCCACATTCTTGGTGACACGGATTTCCTTGTATGTATGCAAAGTATTCAACCCGAAGGCCGTTATGTACCTCATACCATTCCATTATAACCAACTCCAGCCTTCAAAATTTCTATGCCATGCTTTTTAGGCGTGTGGCAAGGGGTGCACACATCCTAACTACATGTCCCTGATATTTTATCTTCGCTTACAGTCCGCAGAAAATATACATTTCTGAAACGGTTTGTCTTTACATAATTTCTCTGATATTTATTTTTCATTTTCGGCCCATATCACAGAGAGCACGCAGAATATTAACCCAGGGTCATTCTCAACTTCTCAAGAAGAGTATAATGCAGTTAAAAATTTCTGAATTTCCCATCAGGCGCCCGAAAGATTCTGAACAGTACTCACTGATTTGCTAATTTAATTCTATACAAAACTCTTCCTGAATTCCTTTTTTCGAAATCTTTACTTTCCGAATATTTCTTACGTAAATAATTTTGCAGCGTATTCATTTTACATAACTTAATAATGGACGAACTGACCAAAATTCACAATAATAATTCCTTCTCCTATCTATCGGTGTACGAATCACTCAAGGTTGATATTATTTTCTTATTTCATCATGAAAGTCGAAATATATTCTTGTTAATTCCTATTAAACAGCGATAAACAAATAAATCTGAATCGTAGGTAATTTTTCTGCCCTCGGGCATTAAGAAGTTATTAATTCAGATCCATATGGTCTCTCAAAATCTATGGTCTTCTTAGATACTTCGGTTAGAGATAAATCCCTGGAGATCGCGATGCAATCGCATCGAGTGACGCAATGAAGTTCTATCACGCAAAGATTTATCGTTCCTTTTTAGCGTCATCAGAGTTAAATATCCTCATCACGAGGGTTTAAGCTCAACCCAAGAGTGCTAACCGTAACATCGAGATAAAAGAAAATTACAAAGGATTTCCTTTTGAGGCATTATCTTAATTCTCTTTGGAGAGACGGATTCATGGGAAAAGGGTTTACCCAGATAAATTGGCTCAATGGCGCAATAGATGGAGAAGATTAAATGTGGAACGAATCCGCGTTTAATGGACTCCCGTGTCTCCCTCTTGTTTCCTTCGGAGGTCCAGCGAGTGGACCAAAATACCCAGAAGATGCTTATCTCTTCATTGCGACGTCAAACGTCTCTCCGAAACGCGGCACCGCTTGTTTTCGGAACCATTTACGATGAGTGCCTCCGCACGCGTTTCTTCCGCGTGCGTTGCAAATTTCGCCACGTGCGAATGTTTTCGCATCTTAAGTGCGAGAGAATGGGAGGAATCGATTGCAAGAATTAGAATCCTCTACTTCGATCGTTTAACGGTGATTTGAGGTGCGCTGTTTTATGTCGGGTAGTGGACAAATGCTGATGACCAGAGGTGAGAATGAGTCTGTTGTACAGATTTCACGCTTCTCCGCTATTGGTGTTCGCATGCAATCGAATCTCTTTTGGAATATTTGTGAATATTTTGGAGGCTTCGCGAAATAGTAGAGGCGAAAGCTATTATTACAGCAAATACAAATTGAATTATTTAACGATAAATGCATAATGATCGAATGTATATTCTCAGAATTCCAAATGGAAGCTTCTTTGTTTGGCATATGAAATTGAGGTTAGACGCATTGGTTTCATGAGTTGAGTATGAATAAAAATAGATTGGATGTGTTGAAATATAAAATAAATTACCTTAAAAGGTGCAATAACTGTACAAATATAATAGTTATAGAATAGTAAATACGATATCTCTTCAGCAACCATTAAGTGTACGTAGAACATGTGATGTTATCTCTAGAAATACCTTTCTACCAAAGGATAAATAATTTTCTTACGTTATTCGCGTGAACGCTATATAAAATTACATTTTTCTTTTCAGAGCTGTGCTGAAATACATCTTCGACTAGACTTCTATGCAGCTAATAAAGTACGTCAATAAATTAAAGCTTTATCTTTTTGTGTCTGCGAATTCATTGTATTAGTATAGAAGAAAGCATATTACCTACAATTCCTTAGCATATGCGGAAAACCAACAATGTGTGAATTAGATTAAGTTCGCTCTCTTTTTCATCTCGATGTTTATAGAGGCGCAAAGAGAAACAATTCGATGTCAAGGTCTTCCTGATTCCTCTTGAACGAGAAAAGAATCTCCGCATTCCTCAACAGGAGGCGCACAGGAAATCCAGTTACCAATGATCGGGATTCCTCGCCAAATAGCTGTACGGACCTCAGAATCACTTGAACACGAGGAAAAGTGAGAACTCAATTTGTTATGAATCCGTGGAATTAATGTCAAACCGCATTGGAGTGGATATGGCGAAGGAACAAACAGGTCAACTGCATTGTGAGAAGCGACAAAGGAAAGTTCGTGAAGCGTTCGGAACCAGTGGTTTACATTTGGAACGAAAGCCAAAGATTCCACTTGATGGGATATTCATGAACTCTGCAAGATTCCTCGCAAACGAGAATTCTCTTTCTAAATTCCTTATGGAGGAATATACGCCAATGAAAAATATTTTGTGTATTACATATTGAATTGATGTCATAGCTATGCTTAGGATTATTTTTAAATTAAGGCCCAGTTATTTGAACAGTATTAATCAATTCAAAACCTAATGAAGTTAAATTATTTATAAAATTGTAGACTTTCACTTTCAAACCAAGAAATTTCAAAAGAATCTTCTACCTTAAATTTGGAATTGCAATATTTAGGACAATTAAGTAACTGGCGAATCATAATCATATAAAGAAGCAAACATTACTCGATTACAATTTTTTTGATACTCTCCGATATACAAATCTATTTGAAAGGATCAAGAGCGGAGAAGAATGGAATTTTATCATCTAAGAACACGGTGAAATAATATAGATTAATACATATCAGTATCAGCTTAAATAAAAAGAAAATTTCAATTTAATCGTAATGAACGATACTATTCATGACTTTTTATCATGTTCGATTAGAAGTTTTCCCTATTTTAATTCCTATTATTTCAATTTTTAATTACGGAAGTCTCAACGAAAATACCGTATTTTTCTTCTCTCATCATCGTGTCTATACAAGCACCGATATATAGATTCCGTAATTTGTGAAGATTTAAAGAGCACTCACATTTTTCAAATAAATTACGTTTGGTTCATACAATACATTTTTGATCTGTACAATTGCATTATCGTAAAGATAATTTACTTGCATAAATGTAAGCTTACATGTTATTTATGATGGAAATAAATTTTTAAATTGAAGTTTCTCTTCTGTAATAATATTGACGTGCATAATCGATTCAATTCCTTATCGAACAATTCGATAAGGAATTGTTCGATACATTTATTTGTTGGAATAGAGATGGATATGAATGTAAAATATCTACTAACTTCGCGAAATTAACAGTTTCTAGTTTTTTTTCAAGTCGAACGATTACAATAAATATCTTCTAACCATGTATTAGTCACGAAACAAATGCATTTTGATAATTTTATAATACCTATTAGTTTATGTTGTATGGTCCTATGTGAAAATAAAATAAGAATTATAAACATTTTTTCGTCAAAATGCTCGTGTCCTACCTCGTGGTTTTATGAGTTAAATCAATCTCTTAAAGAAGAGAAAAAATTGCTTCAAGGCTTCGGAGCAATATTATGAATTTTATGAATATCTACAATCAGAACTAGGACAAAAAGTACGAGGACATAGAAATACTTCCTCATTTTGACTTCAAGTGCCGGAAGCAAGAACTACGCACACACTCAACGCGATAACGGGTTTTCTTTTCCATCTCGTTGTCATCCGATCCACCGTTTTCTTAGAATTTCACAGGATATACATAAACACTAATGGAGGTAAGTCAATGGCTATTTGTCGGATGGAAATCAACGCTGAAGAATAAAGTAACTAAATGTGCTCAGAAGAGAGCTGTGGTCACGTTATGTGGGCTGATAATAAATGATGATGAGGAGAAGTGCAGTAGCCTTGTTGGGAGTCTGCAGAACAGTGGGACGCTCATAAATGCCATTTCACTTTCGTCCTTCGGTCATAAAACACTAAAAAAACAGATACGAATGTAAAATTAGCTGTCCACTGCGTTTCCAATTGGATATGCAGAGGACCAACGAAGACGGATACTTGGTAATCAATGTGGGCATCTGGTTTCGTGAGAGCTAAATTGCTTTTCACTGGTTCTTCTTGAATGTGTTGGTCATCTTTTATCGCGGTAACATTAAACATATATTACGACTTCACACCTCCTAGAGTTTTTCTATCATTTTCAAGTTAGTGTGACGTAAAAATGTAACTATTCAGGTGATCAATCGAGATAACTAACTCATAAAACAAAAATGTAGAAAATAATTAGAAAAAATCTAAATAACAATATTTAACAAAAAAAAGTTATCAATACATCCATGTATACGAAATACCCGAAAAAGCTCCAAGCCCAAGTTAATAGGTATTTTGCAAAACAGCTTTGATAGGAATTTTAATGAAAACGCAATAATAAAATATAAATTCTATCATAATAGTCGTAATGATTCTATAACAAATTAAAGATAAGATATGAATTTTCTGGGGCCCGTCGTTGGATTACTTGGGACAAAAATTTTATATTCTAGCATCATATTGATGAATCAAATTTCTAAAAGAATTCCTTTAAAAATCTAATTATTATTTACAGTTTGGTTATTGATAAATTCATTTTGCTTATCATCTAATTTGCTTTGCCAATCAATGAAAGATATTCAAGACCATTTCCTCCATCGAACTGCACCGAAATTCTTCTGAAATTCCTTACTTTGTGAATCTAAATTTCCTAAACCATATATGTTCAATTTTTTGATAATATTAAATCAATTAAATACTGTTTTTGATAATTACATAATATTATCAATTTTTGCTGGTAGTACTTAATTTCTGATATTTTTAGATTATCATTATTTAGACAGCGATCATTCAAAACTAAATCCCTTTTCTTCGTCTACATTTTCATTAGAGATGAATTGGGACTTAATATTCCTACATCTTTTCCCTGTCAGTTCTTCAAACACGCAAGTTAATTAAACATCCTTTATTCCGTTGCTGTTTACACTACACATATGATTGACGTACGTATTTCTCAAGAAGTTCCTTTACGACTCTGAAAACATTCATCAAAATCTCTGACCACTTCCACGATGCCTTCTAATTTTATAAAAAATGCAGTTCATCCTTTTCTACGCGATTTTGTCAAGATCGAGCTTTAACATTGGAGGTTATAAGCAGCGCCGTAGGGTAATGGAAACATTATGGGAGGGAGATCAGCTGGAAGTGCGGTGTTTAAACATGCACTTGAAGCGAGCGCAAGACAGGATTTCAAGGGAGAAAGGAAGTTAATGGAATGTCAAACAAATGTGAGGATTCTACCAGAGAGGAAGGTCCGCGAAGAGATACGTATTTCGATAAGCGAGTAAGACGGGGAGAGCAGCGCTCGCCTTTTATTCGACTAGTAGGTGAAGGAACAATGGCGAGGCCAAACAAGTGAAGATCTGAGGGCGAGCTGGACGGAAATAAATGAACGAGACAATGGAAGAACACTGAAATGATATCACCCGGTCTCTAACTCCATTTTTCATTCCTTATATTCATCCCATTTGTATATTCATGCGAATAATTCTTCAAGAAGAAGGATTGTTTGCAACTTGTTCTTTATTAACGTCGTGCGTGTTAAATAGCAGTGTTAGTTAGACCAAGGACGAGGAGAGGTTTATTTAAAAAATTAGTTCCGTGTTTTTTGAGGACGGGAAAATATTTTTATGGGCGGTCAAGTTTGTAGCAGAGTTGCTAGTTGTTTGAATAATAAGTGCGGCCAATGACTGAGTTTCCCCAAAGACCGCCTATCGTAATGCGAATCGTCTATTCTCAGCGAATTTACGCTCTCGGAATATGAAATTCGTGAGAGAAGTTGGAGATGAACAAATCGGTAAATTTCGCGATAAAGAATACAATTTTGGAAAAAAGACAAGATTGGAAAAATCACTCACAATATTACATGTAAGTAAACTATAACAATATGACAATGGGATTTTTACCCTATGAGATAGCTGATGCATTCACACCGGTTTATAGGCGCATCGTAATTAGATTTTCAAATCCAAAGGAAGAAAGATGATTTATTCGCAGTTTCTTCACGCGTCCTGGTGATGTATAGTGATTTCTTTAGGAACCTTGCAAATAATAT
Organism: Pantala flavescens; assembly: GCA_020796165.1. Lineage (NCBI taxonomy): Eukaryota > Metazoa > Arthropoda > Insecta > Odonata > Libellulidae > Pantala > Pantala flavescens. Next base: position 54,083,410 of record CM036883.1, read on the forward strand.
AGATAAAATATTACAATTATTTGAGAGTAAAATTTACTATCATTTTATCAATTACGATCAAATTTAATCGCCTTCTTAAATCTGAAAAATGTTCCAAATCATATTAAGGTCACATTTTAAACGAAGATCAATTTTAGTCTTCAAGATAAAAATGTTACTATTAATATTGTTTAAAGAAAATGTCACCAATTAGGCATTTTCGGATGTGCATTGCTTAAATGATTGACTATATTCATGACTCAATAAATCGGAAAGCCTTTTATGCTCATTTTCTAGGTTTGAGTAACTGTATCATGCATCCTTCACATACATTTTCCAAAACACTCCAAAATATTACTGTTAGTTTTTCAGGCAAAAGTTCAAAGAAGCATGCACAAACACATGCAAAAATATGCAGCAAACGGTAATGCTCATAAAAATCAACAACGAATAAGCAAGAATCTAAAGGTCAAGTGGGATGTGACAATTAGGAAACCATATCAGGAAACAGATCTTTATGGATTGTATTCTGTCCTTATTTTTCGCTCTTGAGAACAAACTGACTTTAGCTTTGCTTAAACAACAGCGTAACTTTAATCAGTAACTTGAAACAGAGGATGACATAGGAAAATGCTAATGTGTCTTGATTCTCGTTACAGAGAAAACTGTCCGAAGATGCGTTAAGAAAACAGAGATACAGAAATGACAGAATGACTCTTGAGAATTCTTAGCAAATAAGGTTACCTAACTTCGCCGTATTTGTACACGCACTTGTAAATAAAAGGTCATGTTGATTGGAACGTGGTACTGGAGTGTCCTTTACCCAAAGGTCTTTATCATGTAGCAATTCTATTCTTCTATCTAATAAATATACTAATGATTGAATCCATTATAATAATATAAAAGTTCCATCTTTATTTTTCTAAGAGTTGGATCTTATTAAAAAATTTATATCCTTATTTTAAATTGTTTATGACCATATTATGGTGAAAATTAAACATTTTCATGTTTACTCATTGATAAATAAACCGATTAAAAACTCCAATTAAAAAGATATACTTGGGCATGATGAAATTAAGAAAATTATTTTCGAGAGAAGCTGCCTTTGCAAATAAACATAGATATTGAAGAATATTTGAAAATGAAAATTTATTATTCTACCGTAAGTCTTCTTAGTTTTAGGTTTTTAGATATCTGAAATCTGACATAGTTTGGTCACTCATTTTTATTATAAGGCAGTATTTTTTCTAAATACTCACATTGAATTCATAAATGACATCGAAAATATCGGAATGTAGAATTGTGAATTAGTTGTAATATAAATATGAAAATCTTTCGTCCATTATCATTTTAAAGGACGTTAGGGTGAGAGACTCAAGAAAATCGTTCAATAAAAGAGAAAATTAAAATATCATAAAATACTCCGGAGAGTCAAGAGACTCATAGCAATATTTGTTAATTAGTTTTAAGGCGTAATAAGAATGTAAATATATTTTCTGAGACATTTTATTTATGTTTATAAAAATAATAGAAATCAGAATTTGACCTCAATAGTTTGTACTATTTTCCTGAAATTGTGTAAAAATAAAATAACCACTAAAATACTAAAACTACTTTTCTGAATCACATTGATGTCGAAAGTGGTTCGAATTCTGTTAACACCGATTGAAGACAGACGTCGACTGTGGCGCTACTCGTGTAGAGAAACCGTAAGAAATAAAAAGGAATTTTTATCCCGAAACGGTAAAGAAAACGTTGATAAGAGGAAAGGAGATTCTACAACAGATCTCGAGGGCTGCAGATAAGAGTTTTTCGGGGAATTGGGTGCAGAAGGGCAAAAGAGATTGGCGAAGTAGAAGAATGGTTCTAAATTCGAAGCTCCCATAGAATGTCTTTTGGCCAAAGAGGTCAGAAAACCCTTCTCGGATAAGAAGTCCTCTAATTGTGGCCGTTCGATACCATTTCCACTCCACACACCGTCACACGAATATGGTTCACAATGGAATATCGGAGCATTTGCGCCACTGTTGACGCCTAAAGAAACGATCTCTCAGTTGTACTACTTCTGCTGTACCGATTCTTGCACTTGAAGGAAGCCTAGTTCTTATAAATAATAGGGCATATACACAAATAAAAACTATGAATCATTTTGCTTTCTTTGGTTCGTTTATTTAATTTTATGACTATGATTAATTCGCAATTTAATAATTAATATCTATAGAGTGGAAACAAAATGAGGGTAATCTAATTGAACTCTGATAGATTATTATGTAATTAAAAAATGAATGATAAAAGGTCATAAGTTTATTTAATGAAAACTCTATAAATATACACGCGAAAAGTTCGTCAGAATGCAGTCAATGTGCTCAAGCCTGACTTTGTCGAATGGACGCGAGAATTTTGAGGTAAAGTAAGCAAAAGACATATATTGGGAAAGATATTAGCGTTTTCACTCTAAAAGTCCGTTATCGCAACTGCTAAATTCCCATATATTGTTATCAATTACGATTATGTTATTTCGCACGTGTTCGTAATGCATTCCAAAATATTACGAAGATTAAGGGAACTTAATCTGCGGGATCAGCACTTTTTAACTCTCCCTTTTGAGAAATCTTAAAGAATTTCTTACATACTTTCCCTTAAAATATTCCAAATATAAATTCGTAAATAAAACCTTTTCTGTGTACCTTTTTTGGAGCGAAGCGTCGGCAGACGATGCTCAAACAAAAATTCCTTCCACAGTCGTTAAACTCGCGTTTGCACATTCGGTAATAAATAAATTGTTCTCGCACATTTTTGCCATACTTGAATTTCGCATACAATGAGATCCGCTCGCTTTGAAGTGAACCTCGATAAGGAGAAACACAAATAAGAAGAATCGATACCTTGTAACATTGTATAAAACATGAGAAAAGCCTTCACTCCATTTATTTATTTTCTTACACTACTTCACCTAATGGTACACTGCCGTCGATTCGCCGTCGTAGAGTGGGAAAACGAGATTTAACTTTTTAACAATTCTCACGCGATGCCCGTATCTGAAGCCTCCGCAGTAAAACTTAGGGCGATCCTTGGGTGAATTATGGTCCGTTTGCAGAAACTTTGGAGAGAAAGGGCGGTCGTCCAAAAAATGTGTGGAAAAGGGCATCTCTCCTGTTGATTTTATGGCCACCTTGGATCCGCGTTTATTAAGGATCTTCTCCTTTAAATACGTTCCATATGCATGCGGCCGATTTATTCGCAGCGGCTACTTATTGCCGATCGTGCGTCTCGAATGGCCGACGGAGAAAGTTCATCCGGACTTAATCCACACGAGCGGCGTTTTCGTTGAATAAACTACCGCTCGGCGGCGCTATTATCGGTTCTATAAGCAAATAAATAACTTGAGTAAGGCGAGGGGGTTTTATCCAAGAGCCGAAGGGCTGATTTAGGAGGCGGCATATCCAACCTGTAAGCGCCTTATCATATCTTTGGGATGATTTCTCAAGGCGTTGAAGTTGACTATGGATGATTTGGAGTGTTACAAACTTGATTAAAACAGAGGTAACACAAAATTCATTCGTTTTTAAGGATAGCCGAATTGTTTTAGAAAGTACTTGTCTTTACCTGAAGAAATGCACGAGAGAAATAACTTCATAACGGATAAATATTTCAATATTCATTAGAGGATAAATCTATCAGGTGCATACATACATTCATGAGATGTATAAACGCCCTGAAATTTAATAATAACTTTCATATACGAATTGAGTATGAATACTGAAGGATACATCGCTATTATCTCGAGAGAGAGAGAAAATATTAAATTTATAATCTTAACTCTTGCAGGATCTAGGATGTAACTCTACGTTTGTCCGATTTAAATTATGCAGATAACTTTTAATATTTCATCAAGTCTACTGTACTAGCATTCGGGTTCTTAATTCTCTAAATCTCTTTCTAAAATGGGTTTCTTTATAGCCATTATCAAGAATTATGGGTTATTATAGCCATTATCAAGAATTCAGATAAATAAAATATAAATGAAGTGATTTGCTCTCAGGATTTTGCTTCCTGCATTAAAATAATCAGTTCTTAATCTTCTTAATTATTAATGAACAATTTCAACCGTAAAATATAGTGTGAAATTTTAAAAAACCGAGAAAATCAGTACGTAATTCTATTTTTATTTAGTTCAATTCAGGATAGTTCGGAACAAGCCTTTTGAAACCCTTTCAGAAAAGAAACGGCTTTTAGAGCCGTTTCTTTTCTATTATCTTATCATTCATAAAAATTTCGAATCAAGAATCATACATGTCTTAAATTAAATTAAAAACTGATGAATCTCATGAAATAGTTTTTTATTAAGATAACAAAAAATAGACTATTATATGGTAGTCTTACACTGCAAGCTAGCTGAAACGCTATTCTATTCATTCGTTATCGTATCGGTGTGTCTTGACACCGCATTTAAATATTATTCCATTGTCAATATTTAATTCAGACAAATATGACTGTAAATGCGATAAATTCAACTTGGAATTCCTCGAAATCCAGTTCGTGGAATGTGATACGCGTCTCTCGTAAACACGTTGCTATGGAGGGCCATCAATAGCAGATGAGTCGATTCTGAAATCGCTGTTTCGGTTATCTTTTTAGCGGAACGATTAGCGGAATTGGAGCCGGCAAATCCATCAATCGATAAATGATTTTTGAACTCCATAAAGCATTAATAACGAGCCCAACTGATACTCGGATACATTCGCTCGGAACCTAAATTAATGCGGTCAAAGATGGCGGAATCAAATTGGAGGGACTGATTACGTATTCGATCAATTGAAAGTTTCGCAGATATTTATCGAAATGGGAAAATCAGAACGAAGCTGGCGTGAATTGGCGCTGAAAGTCTTTCTGAAAAGGCATTTACGAAGTATAAATTTTCGATTTAATGGGCAGCGGCGATACTGCGTTGCCTCGATTGTGAAGCCCTCTCGAAGCTGTCATGATACGAAGGATATCAGTCATCCTTCCATCAGATTAGAATCAAACTCATGCTTAACAAACGAAACATAAAATTCGATAATACAGGATAAACTTTGAAAAGTAATTTATGATACCATTTCAATTGGAACAATACATATACTGAATAAGAAAAAAATTAGTTCGGTCAATTTTAAAATGACGTACACAGGATAAAAATATATTTATACTCTAAAACATTCAAATATACTATTATTTTAAAAATCTACAATCATGCACGATGGTGTCATAGAACATGCCATAATTCAATGTGAAGAATCAAATGCGAACGTTAATTAGTCGGTCAATTATTCTATCAAAAATAGTGATGTTCTATAATCATCGTGAAAAGAGTTAATTATCTACGGCTAAATATTTCTCTAGTTTATTTTAGATCCTTTCATCAATTAGCCTCGGATTGCTTTGAATGAATGCATCAATTAGTTCGTTTTGAACAGCATGAAACTTCATGAATATTGTTTTTTAATATTTGAGGAAGCAGTATTCACAAAAATGTATATGGATCAATATTTCTTTAAAAATATCTTCCATTGAAGATACTGTGAGGATGTCAAATATTAAATAAATTTTTAAGTTTTTCATGGAACCAACAGCAGAGTTAACATTTTATTATTTTATTTATTATTTAAATCGCATGGAAAAGTGAGCATCGTTCGGAAAATATTATTTATTGGCTTATCATACAATTTGCTTAACGAAAAAATTGTAATAAATATTTATTTATGATATTCTTCATCTTTACTCTTTTATATAGCATAATTCTGAAACGAAATTCTGAATTTTTGAAATTGATAATTAAAGCAGTGAATGAGACATAGGAATTCAATTTACGATATGGATTCCAATTAATTTTACATAATTATAATTCAAACTTATTCTACTTGCGATGCAATAAATTGACAAAAAATAACCTAAAATTGTCTTTCTCACCTCCAAGAGGACGTTCACGCCTTGAAATTTAGTTAGAACATCATCTTCGTTTAATGTGAATTCGTATGTAATTTAATGCCGTTTTATTTGTTCTTGACGAAGCCATTTACAGCTTTGAATGAATAAAATGTATCCAAATGGGAGAAACAATTAAATTTGAGTGCCGCATTCCCTGGAAGTTATTAGATCAGCAGGCACTCGTAAATAAATGCAATCATTACGGGGCTTAAATAAAGCTCCAATTGCCGCATATAATTGGCATGATTTCATTTTTGGACTGCGATTAGTTAAATATTGAATCGGAGGCGAGTGTCACATTTTCCGATAAAATCCCTCATTATTTCGTTGGTCGGAGGCCAAATGCTGCGAAGAGGCCCGGTTAATAAACGTTAAGACAAATGTAATTGGGGAATGCGACGTAAAAATTATGTCAACAGAAATAATACCCATCGCGTTAATTGGCCGTGATTCCCAAATGACGGCCATTTCAAGCACTTTTAGGTATCCTTTTCCTATCCTAGAACTCGAACGCGTTTTTAACCGCTCTTACTATGCCATCATAAAGAGTCTTGGAAATAAAAAGTGAAACAAGGAAGATAAGGGGAATGCACTTGAGAACATAAAAGGGAAGAAGTGTGGGGCTTCATTACCGGTGCGATAAGGCCGAGTCTTAATGGGCGCGAGCATAAAGATAAAACATGCAGTATTGGCAGGGAATTGCTTCCATTGGCGCTCGTAAAATGCGAGTGAATGAGAAGGAACTCGATCATAATTTACGTTGGCAGCTAACTGACGAGGGGTTGAAAAAGTAGAGCTCAATGCAAATACGTGCGGTAATAAAATATTGATTTAAGGGGTTACAAATGTCGCAAGGATTATTACTGGCTAGTCTGACGCAATAATGGGTACATTTTAGACACAGAAAATCCTAAGTATTAAATTTTTATTTTTAACTGATATTCATTGTATTTTGACATTTGTTCACTGAATTTTATGCACAGCGTATTTACTTTTAGATTAACAAATAATCTACTATATTTCAAAGTTAACTGTTACTAAAATAGCTCTCAATACATTATAGAAATCAACCTTTGATACGTAAATACATATACTCCGATAAAAGAAACCCATATAAAGCATGAGAACGTTTCTTATCGAAATTTTTAATAGTAACCTATCGATATAACTATATATCATGAAAAAAATATTAAAATTTAACAATATTACTCAAATAAATATCACAATGATCATAATTTAGGAAAAATATTATTAAGTATATGATATTTGTTAGTAATTTACGCAATTTACATTTATCTAAGACTATATACAGTGTACTTAAGCTGTCGTTTGTGGAAAAGAATTAAAGTGATTAAAAATACTCATTTCTTAATTTATTTTAATGGAGAATATGCTATATTTTTAGTTATTCAGTTGTTTTATCGCAAGTATTTGAGTATAGAATTTTGAAGAGTTATAAACGGAAAATTTTTTTGAGAAGCACAGTCTAGTTTTAGTGACCTCATAGTCTAGTTTTTGAGAGAGTATCATAAATATAACTTTTAGGGTTAAAATATTTCTCTTAAAACAGAATGATATGCATTTCATAAAAATTAAAAGTAGAGAAAGTATGAAGGGAGGGATCATAATCTCAACATCCTGCTCGTAACCTATCAAAGCTTTGAATAAATCGCACTTTTGATCACAAGAGACCTCATAAGCATAGCTTTCAGTCCTTCATATATATGGCTTCTCCAGATTGTTCGTAGTGGTGAAATGTACTCGAACTTGTCGAAGGATACGACATGGCATATTAACACCCAATGCAAGCAGTGAAAAGGACCAGTTACATTCAAACAAAGTGTTGATATTTGCCTTTGGAAAATGAAGAGTAAAAGCGAAAGTTATTATGATAAAGATTTAACGAGGCGCGATGACAGCTACGATTTTCGCGGATAGCCTGTATCAGAAAGAGCTGGGAATAGAAGGGTATAAATACATATAAAAATGAAAACCGGATCGATCCTTCCAATTGCCTTGTCACGCAAGTTATACATTCAACCTGAAACAAGCAATAAATGCAAACTCACGACCCATTTAAAAATTATATTGGAATGAAGACAAGTTGGGGAATGTCTAAAGGCATTTCCGTTAGATACGAAGAATTTCCGATACTCACCAACGTGTTGCGTAGTCAAAAAATGATTCTTTCCGCGATTTACATAAATATGGTCACGCAAACATTTTATCAATAGCTAAAACGGACAAAAGATTGACCGACATTTCAATCGAGGCTGTCAAAAAGTAAATGCTATCAGTGTTTCCTCCAAATGAAAGCCTCGTGTATTGACATCCCAATTGGCTATTTTGATTTCTTGTGATTGTTATGCTACTATCGCTCATTTTACCGTTTAGCTGCTTTCATCTCAAAATGAACGATAGCATTTGGGCAATTCCTTATCCCATTTTCCTTATTCGTTAGCAGTTAAATAGATTAAAAAAATATCTTTCACTCTTTGAGGAATCAAAATGAAAGACTTTTTTGCGATCAAATAGTAGGAAGAAAATTTTCATTGCACAAATGTTTGAAACATGAAGAAACTTAGGAAATGCATCTTTTTCTTCAGTTCATAATTTGCCTTTTAGATTCATCTTACAGATTTGAAAGGTTAATATTGTAAGGTTCATATACTGCATAATTAACACTCTCTAATAAAAATCTAAAAGATTTAAATTAATTTTAATACTATGAGAAAAAAGGTTAGGTAAAAATTAATATTGATGCAAATCCTCCTCAGAATAATATCTCCAATGAAGCTATGATGAGCATGTTTGATTTTTTAAATAATTAAGAAACTATATTGATATATGATGTATGTGGAAAGTAATAACAACTGTCTGGAGCGGATTTTAGGAAACGTTTATACAATTCACAAACAAACAGAAGGAGGCATAGCAGTATTAAAATACTTCAAGTGCTCTTAGAAATAAAGAGAACAAGTTTCATAGAACAAGTATAAGGTAGACAGGACAATGTCGGCTTTAATAAATGCTTGAAGAAGAGATTCTGTAAACAGTTGTGTGTATATTCCCTTTAAAGTTTAAATACACTTAGGTTCTGCACAACATTCATTTGAACATTTAATTCAACTGAAGGTACACATAAATTTAATTATGATTTCTTTAAACTATCTATTTACCAAATATTTATGAGAAAATGTTACCAATTAATTATTTGGCAAATCACAAATTTCATAGAATTTTCCTGAACCCTCATATGTATTGGTTGTGATTACTTTAATACCTTTCTGTATTAATTAACTTAATTCCGTAAATTTCAGATAAATTTCCAACACTTTTTGTATAATCATTTTTAATTAAATAGAAGGAGTATATTCATTGATAATAAGATTCAGATAAATGATTATTTTTATATTAACACGGATATATTTAAAAAAATATGGAAAAATTTATAGTTAATTAGTTTTAAAAAGCTAAACCAGAGTGATCAGGGTTATGAAAGATACTTTCAGGATCGCAAGGAATTTTTTCCTTGCTGAATCTAAAACTTTTCTCATTACATGTAAAACAGGCATAGATATTCTCTATAATTCTACTTGTTGGATCTCGTTCCTATGGAAGCACTAGTACAGCGGCCGAGTAAAAGCATCCAAAACGACATCAAAGTTGCTTAGCCCACTCATCGGTGTGTACCGCATTCGTAGGAGTTGGTCAATATTTAGCATCCTTTCGTCGCTTCCAGTCGTGGAAAGAAGGCCCCTAAACGCACCGGAAACCGGTTCGGAGTTCATTTCCCAGGAAATACTTCCAAACATAAGGTGCGTAACATCGTGAAAATTTCGGTTACCGCTTCAAATCGTAGGTTTCGATTCTCAGCGACGTGAAAACTTCTCATCTCTCGCAATTTCACAGGACTGTTACTTTGCCGCGGCTGTTGACTCTGCGGGGAGCGCGTATTAACATTTTACCGAAAGGATAATCCAGTGCTGGAGGAAACCGCATTTACGGAATGCATTATGAAGTCGACACGGATGCGAGAAAATTATGGTCGGCCATGAGAGTACCACCCGGTCAATGTTATTATTATCGAGAAGAGTGTTTCAATGTATTGCTTTTTATTGATGAGTTAAAGGTAAATAAAGAGATATTCGGAACGTATCGATTATATTGAGAAGTGTCCATTACTTTTCTACGAAAGTGGATATAAAAGTGGATGACAGCCTTATTAGTAAAATATATACTCTGACGATCTCAATCTTCCTTGGTTTGTTTTTGTACTGACCATCTATGAATTTAAAATCACCTACGCTTAGAGTATAAGCAGCAAATGTTATGCAATAGCATTATTTCGAATTTTGTAATTCGATAGAACTATATAATTCTTATCCAAAAATTATTCAACAAAGTAGAGTTGATGAAATAAAGTTCGAGCTACTTCCATGGATATCGCCTATTCCGCGACCCCGTTTCGTGTCACTCAAGGCTCAAATACTAGTTAACGTGTCATAGGTCCGCATCTGTTATTCAAACATTCCAACAGCTGATTAATAATTTGCGCTCGTATCAGAGAGCGCGAAGTGTTTGTAATTGTTTATCTCGGAGGAATGGTTGTCCACCAAAGGGTTTGCAACCGTTTGTGTCAAACGAGAATGAATTAATGCGTCGATTATCTCGTTTCCAAGAATTGCTGAAATGATATGCAACGCAGAGGCAAAAATTGCGGAAAGAAATTATTAATGATCGCCGACGATTCGAAGGGAGGAGATGACGTCATGGATTGCGTCACTCAAGTGGTTCTTCGCTCTCCAGACACCTCTCGAAACGATGAGCTGAAATCCTCTAAAAAGAATCGTGAACAGAGGTAAAGATCGATGCAGATTCACGCGAAACTTATCCAAGAAATGTCTTAGTGGTATTTGGAAAACATTGCGATTACGCAAGATGCTTATAGTCGGGGAAAAGGGTAAAAAGGAATGATAATAAGTGATTTAAACAATATTACACGCTCAAATACTTAGGAATTTAGAAACCCTCTAAATGAGTATCCGTACAACCACTTTCTGAGGCCATGTATAATATCTAAATGACTGAATATAATACTAAGATTTAGAAAAACTTCGCCTTCAATCTACTTTACTAATGGAAGATGCACCGAAAACAGAATATCTGGATAGATAAACGAAAAAGTATGAAATTTAAATGATCGTCGCTAATATAAAAGGAAGTTTAGTGGTTTATTTTGTTGCAATACTTATCACGAATAATTGTGATAAGGATATATCAATATTTATAATTTAGCTTTTAGTTTAGTTTATCTTTGAGAAGTATTTATGCTTACTAAATTGTATCATCAACGAAGCATTCGAAGGATTCCATTATTATACATTTTCATTATTTCTACATTACTCAGTGGTTAATTTTTGTAGTAAGTATCTTTATGGTTATGAAGTCCTTGATAAACAAATGCTAAATCTTGAGAAATATCGTAGACGTTTCATATTTGAATGTAATTGATTACTTATAATTGAATGTTTAGGTCAAAGGAGCTATTTTATAGATTGATAGATAAAAGTGGAGGTGAAAGTTAACTTCGGATAAGTGAGACTTTAGAATGAGAAGACGTAAATACTATAAGTTGATGAGACTGTCACTTCTGTGGATAGTCAAAGGTTGGAAAAAAAAGAACTTTATACTCTGATAAGGAATAAATCCTTCACTTGCGTCCTCAATGGACAGTTACCTAACAATCAAGAAATATAGATATACATATCTATAGTATATATTCTTAGAATTGAAAAGCTAAAATTAGATCACTGATAGTAGACTTAGTAATTGGTAAGACAGCCTTTTCATATTTGTCTCAGATTGTATAGATATAATTATAATATAAGCTCCGCTAATTTAAAGTATAAATAAATGTCCGAACTGAGAAAAATATCGTAATTCCTCAATAAGTAGGGATATTTAAACACAACTTAATTATGTGCTAAAGATTCAAGATTCTTATGTTTAAAAAGTATACAATGTATGATTCTTCGGTTTTGACCACTTTTCGCAAGTGTCAGAGACTACAGTTACTCTGATAAACTGATACTCAAAATGCTTCGATAAGTTGTACAATATTATACATAAATTCTATAAATCGACATAAACATTAAACACAAAGTGTAGTGAGCAAAAATAAAGCAAAATTGCTGGTTGCCAAGTGACGCCACCCTGGAATGCGGAATTGTCTTTCTTAATGTAGCGATACGTAATCCTGAGGAAGCATAATGAGCGGAAGACATGAAAGAATTAGGGTTAAAAATTACGAGCTGGAATATTAAGAGGATGAGAAAGATGAGCTCGCGGATGCCCGTGACGTCATTTCAGGAGCCGCGGAGTCGTCTTCTTCATCTCGCGCTTTCCGCCAACTGAAGGAAAGTAACAAATAAAGGATCAGAATTTGTTATAGAAGAGACATTTTAAGGATGGGAATTATTTATAAATTGAGTTCTTGTTTAGATAGAATAACAAACGATAGAGTATTGTCGAAAAGAGAGTGGAAAAACGAGTAAACAGAAGTCGATGGGGGAGTTAAGTAGTCTTTTCTCGAGAACATTGGTTCGCGTCTCATAATCTTAAAGAGGCGGGACAGATGGAATGAATAATGGGGGTCGTGCACAAGGCTAAGGTCGGTGGGGACGCTTTTAAATGGATGGAAACACAGAAGACGATAAGAAAGGACATCGGGTGAATAGAAATATATATACAGTAAATAAAAGTCAAGGTAAAATTAAAAGGTAATATCGAAGAAAATGGAGAGTATATAAGCGTAAAATAGGAAAAAGGGTGAATGAATTGATATATATAAAAATAAAGATTAAGAATCATGGACAAAGAAGAGGTTATTGATGTTCTAAAAAACGAAAAAAAAATACGTGAAAAAGAATTGATTTGGAATTGACTCTAAAGAAAATATCTACGAAAATTTTGTAAAATGACGGTAATAAACGTGACAGAATTAAATTGATTAATATTTAAGACTGAAAATAAAGGGAGTTAATTTTAAAAATAATAAATTGACACTCAAATAAGTAAATATCAGGTAGCTGACGAATGCTGAATGGAAGGAAAAATTATTCGATAATATAAGAGTGGATCAAGTTGAATAAGAAAGTTCAAATGAAGAATATGAATGGATGGATAAATAAAAGCAGATAACAACGGAGAGGAATGAGTTGTGTATGGGAGTGAAGAATAAGGGGCAAATACAAAGTTGAGGACAGTGGAGTAATAGGTTATTAGAATAAAACAAATCGAAACTAATAGAACATACGAAAATGAAGAAACGAGATGAGTATAATAGGAAAAATTAAGTTATGTAAGAATTATTTAAACATGATAATTAAACTTCGTCGTTCTTCAACTCTTCCAAGACCAATGATTCTTTGATTAAATAGAAACCTCTGCCAAAACGAGAATGTAAATGTGCTATTGTACTTTGATGATTCCCTTTCTATTTATTTTTCTTAATAAATCAACATCCCAAGGTGAATAACGCAAACCGGTATTGTTCTGGAATCAATTTGAAGGTCACCGATGTATCTTGACAAATGCAACTTCATATCAATAGTTAAAGAACGATAAGTAGAAATATACATGAGAAAAATTAACGGTTTTATTCAGAAACTCATTTAAATGAACATATGGACGAATATATAATGAAACTTTAACATTAAAGGGAGATAAACTAAACGATGATTATCTAATAAAAATATTTATAAAATCAAATTGTGAAGTAAAATTCCATTACTTAGCCTACAAAAGGAAATTAGGAAACGATTCTCTCACACGTAATTAACTTATTTAAATACTTTATTACTTTTTACACCTTTTCAACTCTCTAATATTGTAAATTACTGTCTTTCTAAGAAAAATGATCATATTATTTCAGACAATATTTCATTTTAAATGTAATAGATAATTTACAGCTCATAATATTTGCACTAGAATAATAGTCAAACAAAAAGAATCATAAAAAATCTTTCATTAAATCTGTCTGCGCATTTAAATAGCAGAAAGAGAGGTCGTTATTTATACTTTGACCTTCACGTTAACGATTACAAGTAATCAAATGGCCATTTTTTAAACCAAAGGGTCCTATTCGCTTTGGTTTTATTCTGTAGTGGTTAACCTTTAGTCGTTCGGTCTAAAACCCACTTCATAACGCAGCTGTGACAAGGATCAGATGGGAATAAAGATGCTAAAAGGGAATGGAGGAAACGGGAGAAGGTGGAGTCAAAGAGGCTGTTTCTACGCATATTTCAATCAAGCGATTTAAACCGTCCTTCACCTCGTTGCGTCAACAATTATAAATATTTGCGCGACTTGTTCGCGAATACGGAGTGTCGCGATTTGAATTAAGTTTAATTGATTTCGCAGAGCAGAACAGTTGGAGCGATGATACCTCCGTACGTTTAAATTGAGCACTGTCTTCCGTAATTGGGACTTTAGAGGATGGAGTCGATCATTTATTTTAATGTCATTAGATAATGAAAACATATCGAATATCATAACTGGAATTATCTGGAGATGAATCATTTCATTTGACTTAGATGTATTACTCTGCTGAAATTATAAAAGAACAGTTACAAGTTAATAAAAGAATAATATATTCATTTGACGAAGTCTTTACTGTGTGGAACTCCATCCTTATTCGAATGGCTAATTACTTAGCAAAATTTGAAGTAATAAGTTAAAGAATATTACTGGAATGTTGCTGAGATATTGCAATTCCGAATTTAAAATGTAAAATGAGGAAATAATTTTAAGTGGAATGATGATATGAAATAAATATTATCAAATTCGTTTTCACGAAAGTCTATTGAATTTTCTACTGGAATTTCCAGCTTCCCATATCCCAATGGCTCATTAGTTTACTTTACCATGAGATCATTTGTGAACTCCCGTGAAATATTATGCTGGTTCTCTTTCAAGCATATAATTCTCTTTACTATATTTCCTATTCGTTAACCCAAAACTGAAACACCGTTAACTTCTCTGTAGCGAAATGGTTACTTCATTATTATCTCATGAATTCGATTGATATGATAGTGTAATTACAGTGAGAATTGTACTCGATATACGCAATCATAGTTCACGTTTTCATTCTCATTAGTATAGATCACTGATTATTTCTCAGAATATTTGGTACACATTTTAAAATGATTACAGAAAGTTACTTTTAATGTTATTTTGAATTTATCGAACAAACCGTTCGGGTAATTACTAAATATCATTATATATAAACCTTTCATTTGTTCAGCATTGACCTAAGAGGTGTAAATAACTGTGATAAGAAAGGGAATCAGGTATCTCGAAAACAATCCAATGCATTTAAGTCGTGTCAACTCTAAACCACTCGACAAAGAAAGAGAAAAACTTTTTTTCCTCCGAGACCGTAAAACCGGAGGGAAAACCTATTTATAAATTGAACGGTCATTCCTTTTCAGCGAGGGAAACTTTATTCCTGACGCCGCAATCTCTAAAACCGCATTCAAAAATCCTCGGGACCTAGCACGAGACTGTGGGGCACTCCCCTAATCCGCCCCAGAAATGGCGACCGCGAGCGACGGAGCTGACGATTGTGGAAAGGGATAAAGAGCCTCGTAGAAAATGTCAACTGCGGTCTTCTCTTCCATTCCTTTTGTACCTCCATATGTCACAGCTGTATCAAGATTAAGGAACGTGTTGATTTTCAAATAAAAAATAATGATCCGCCTCTTCGGGTGATTAGTTGTCCTCATCTCTCCACAGCTTTTCTTTTACACGTCCCTTTAATCCCACGTGCGCTATTAATGCCGTCAATTACATGTCCGCAATTGTCAGTTGACAAAATAGGTATGGAATGTATGTAAATAGAGTAATATCCTGCGATATTTTTTTGCTCGAGGTGTAGAAAGTAGATTGATATGGGACGTTTAATATTCAGCGCGACTAGAGATTGGACAGCAGGATAACGGAGTCAGAAAACTGGTTCGACACGTATGTTCGACATGTATATATTCATGCTCTTCCAGGCTATTTATTTTTAGTAACTCAGCCTCTGATCCCCAACACTTCTATTCTATGTCCGATTTTTCCCGTGATTCCAAAGAAATATGTTAATCTGATCGAAGTAGAATTCAAATAATCATCCGATTACGTCAGATCTCCTTAACTAATCCTCTTAGAGTCACTGAAGACGCATAGGCGATTGAGACTGTCGATCCAAAGCTGGTAATTTACGGGGATTAATCTAAATTCGCGGAAATAGTATATTTTAGTTCGCATTAAAAAAAACGAAACGAAAAATGTTGTGAAGGTTAATAGGGAAACTGAATATGAAAACGTGATTGCCCATACTCGTTAACAAAGAAGAAACTCTTTTAAGGTATTATGGTTGTTGATGAGGGAATTGGAAAGGGACATTATACACAAGTAACAGCCCTGAATGAATATTTATTTTTGGGTAGTTCTCCGACCGATTGTATTTTAAGTTAGGAGGCAAGATTGGATATTCATTTTATATATCTTGAAAAGTCGAACTTGGTTTGAAGGTCCCAACGAAATCTATAAAATAAACAATCGGTTCTAATATTTATATAAATTGGAATATTGAATGTTCATTTATATTCAGCAATTGAATATTTTATTCGTCTTCTCATTTATTATTTAATACTTTTCTATGTAAAATTCCATCAAAACTGATGCTTTCAGTGTAATACAATTTATTTTCTTTAGAATCGATGAAATCATTTCCATCGTTTGCAGATTTTCGTTGTTGAGATTCCTAAGCTTCACTTTGCATTTGAATGAATATTGGAATAGAGATTTGATGTAGATAAGTATTTGGAGTAATTTAAGTGGAGTTATTCAAGAAGTCGGAGACAGGCGAAATAAAATAGACGCTGTCAAAGAATAAAGAGCCCAAAGTGGTATTTGTATTCATCGCTCTTCGATTGCATTATTATCAGCAATACTGAGGAAATCGGAAAGAACAGATTGGAAACAAACTTTCACTTCCTCTCAATCGAGTTCCTAAACTTTTAAACCTCTCTCCCCTTTTCTCCGATAATTGGTTCGGATACTTGGGAACCCCTTCTTATCCACTTATACACAGATGCGAACTTGGAAGATTCATGCATCGTTTGACGGACGCTATTTCCTCGCTAAAGAATTCAAGGAACCCTCCGCGAAAACAAGGTCCTTTAATGCGAAAGTACTTCACTTAGTAGTCACTCATCCTAAGTAGTCGTGCTAAATTTGGTGGGCAGATGTTCGTTTCGGACACCAAAACGGATACCCTTCGGCGACCTACTTTTCACATCGATTGTTTACCCTTTGATCATTTCTTCCAGAAGTTGTATTATTCCTTCAGATGCGTTTACTTGTCTTTTCCGAGGGAAGAAGGTTAGAAGGGACTGCGCAATGCCCTGAAAATGGCAAAACAGTAGAGAGAGAGAGAGAGAGAGAAATGGCAAAAGTACTGTGTCAGATATTTGAGGTCGATCTTCAACATATGTCCTTATGATTAGAAAGTATCAATCTTTTATAAATATTTAGGAATTTTACATTATACAATTAACTACAAATAAATTCATGGTCTCATGTTGTAATGTTCATTCAGAACTTGATTCCAGCGATCCGAGTTGAAATATCAGTGGGAAAATTTTATCGTCTTCGGGAGTTTCTGACAATGAGGGAACTCCTCAGGAATGTTTATTTGGAGCGTTATTTTCTTCTCTCTTCTCCAAATAACTGGTAGTTTTGAGTCTATTCGCATTCCAAGAGAATAAACTATATTAATATAGCATCTATGAAGAGGATTACGTGGATAATGAGCGTTAAATAATAACTAAAAGAATATGAATATGAAATGTTAACTTGGCGGTTGACCGCTCATTTTTCCGTTTATTTAAAGCTTTTAAAGCAAAATCGGTCTCGTTCAATTTTATTAAAAGACGTAAGTTTAAGGTTTTAGTGACACTATCGAACAGTAAATGGAGTTACATCATAATTTGAATATTTTAACGGAATAAGTTTAATTACCAAATATATTCAGATTCCAATGAATAAATAACTTACATATTTAAACATACATTTTCTGTTTTGTGCATTTCCCTTAATTTAAATCATGAATGGGTAATTGGGCAAGAGAAATTAGTAAAATACTACTAGCTATTCTGTGACACTATAACGGTTCAATTTATTTCAAACACTATATGAGTAAAGAATCTTACAGTCTGTAATGAAATAATACTGAGATGCATTTTATCGAGGGGAATATAAACTTTAGTTCTAGTATATGAGGCTAAGATATTATAGAGCTATGAAATTTCAGAGGACGCGATTCGTATTGCAACTTCAAAATCGCCCTCTTGTACATTATGAAGCTTTACACAACGCTTCCCCTTAACCGCTACCTTTCTAAAGTTTCTGTTAACACTCAAGAGCAAAGAGGAACAAATACACAACTGCGAATGTAGATCGAGTTAAAGGAGGGAAACACACAGGCAGCACCCGTCACAATGTACAAACAAGATCAAGAAGGTTTTGCTGGAGAAATCCAGGCCATTCAAACAGTAAAATATGCTTAAACGATTCTTGAGGACACGCCAAAAAGCATTCTATCCGCACCCGTTAAGAAAGTATATTTTTTCATCCGAATAAAGCTTTTTAATTGAAGTCCGCTTCTTTAGAAGAAACACATTTCTTCTTCGTCAATCGAACAAAACTCTTTCTGTCAAATGAAATATTTTGCAAATTTCAGTATTAATAAATAAAAGAGTTAAAGGAAAAATAAACTGCTAAGGAAATCAAATTGAGACATAGAAATCACATACTGATTGTAGCTATAGGGTATGTTTCATATTTCCAAGTGAACAAGTTATAATCCATTTTCATAATTACATCTGTGAAAGTAATTAAAGCCTCAAGGGAGGTCATCAAGGTACATTTATCTGTATTTAGCGTGTGTTATTAAAATCTCATCAGGTGAGTTAGCAAGTCTGCAAACGTATCTTGGCAGTGACAGGTATTATTGAAAATCCTTCTCGAGTATTAAGCCTCGTTATTCATTACCAGCGTTTTAATTTTCGTATTTATGACAGGTTTCTAATTAGATGTAAGAATATATGTATATACATTTGCGTATTACTTTAACGAGTCTCCCAGAATAATAATAAGCAAGTATAACCTTGAATATGCTCGCTTCTATTCGGTTTGGTGTTCATCAAAATATACATATTAGAACAAAAACGATAAATCCGACCCAAAATGGGTTGAAAGCTACTTAAAATTTCAAATTTGCGATTCTCATAGTATATTTATAATATGATCAATTTTTACGTAAAGAAGCAGTAATATTCAGGAGGTTAAACTCTAGGAATAAAGAACAGATAATAAAGTCCAATCTCGTAAAATCAATCGTAACTAGAACGGTTTCGTTGATGATATTACATCCTAAAAAGACTTGAACTCCCAAAATAGCAACATTAAAGAGCAGCAACGAAAGTAAATCTGGAGCATCTGAAACAGGAATTCATTTACATATTTAACTTGGGCTAAACTGAATGGATTCAAGAATCAAAAAGAAGATACGTTTATTTTCATTTCTTGATGTTAATGAGATTCTGACAGCCAACACCTCCAAGAACTCTTTTCAGGATGTTTTATTTAAGAGAACTCGAAGGAAATGAATTTGCATTTGGAGGAGAGAAATTTTAAAATATGTATTGAATCAAAAAATACGTTTTATTCGGTGGTATGAATCAGAAGGATTCCTTAAATTATGGCTTAAAACATGAATTGAAAACTTATAAAAATCAAATCTATACGTTTCAATGAGCATTTAGTTAATCAACAATAAAGAGGAATCAGATAAATTAGCTATGAGGAAAAATTTAAAAGTATTGAGATTATCTAAAAAATTCAGAAAAAAGTATTTATAAAGGAAAATTTGGGAAAATGATCCAAAACTAACACACGCTCACATGGCTATTAGTAATATTATCATACTAAAGTAACTATCACTAATTAGGTGAAATAATAATTAATACTAATAATTCAATTTGTACGGAGTAATACTTTTAATTTATGTAAATAATTTTAATTGACGACTTATATTTTTGAATTAATATATTTCGAAATATTCACGAAATTTCGCGTAATCGTCAGTTTATATCCCCTTCTCTCTTTAGTATTATACAGAAAAAGCAATACAGGGAAATCATAAATGAATTTAATTTACCCAATGTATTCTGATGTAACGAGTAAAACTACTATAAGAGAATACACACTTCTTAATATAATAAATGCTAAATGTATTTGAAATATATTTCGAAAACCGAAAGTAATAGGATATTACGTGATTTTTCCTGGAAGACGCTGGAAGCAGCTGTCCCATTCGCAGGAGGCCCCGAACGAAACCTGATCGCCTTTGTCGAAATGTACGCGCATCACCTGACATGGGTATGACGTCATGCTAACCCAAACAACAGTTGAAAATGTGCCTACCGTCTCACGAGGCGGGATGAGCGCAACGCAACTTCAAATATACGGCTCGTTTCTACTTGAGACAGAAATGAGAACATTATTCTGAGTGTACTATGTGAAAGAGTGTGACAAGGTCTAAAAGTGCCTTTGTGTTCGAAATTACCCGATAAATATCACTTGTACTTGTTCCTTCGAATAAATTATCTATATATACCCAACTGATTGTTAATATTTTATTTGATGTCACACAATTCTTTAATCGTAGTCAAACATGACACTTCTGCACTCATCATCTTCCGAATGTAAAATTATAAACCTAAAAACTCCATCTTTCAGTTGTCTGAATGGGTTTTTAACTCAATGCCTCATTGTTGCCTGTTTGCTTCTACGTTCGGATAGTCATTGTTATACCTAAGGTGGTCCATTAACTGTTATTCATCCTACTATACCTTCGATGATGCAGTCTACTTCCCACCGATTGCCATACTTAAGCAGCTTTCCTCATTTCTAATATATTGTATTTCATGCTTTTTCCAAATTTTCGTTGGATATCTTCATTAACGATCAATTTTTCCCATTTGCTAGTGTCATTCATCTCCAAGTCTACTCCCCAAGTTTTCTTTATCATGATCATTTCTGAGCAGTTTCACACAAACATATCCGATTCATCAATTAAGTTAATTCAAACGTAACATATATGTTAATTTTTCATGAGGTATTCATCAGCTTTGCTGTCTGGTAAAACCCTCTTCACAGGTGCTTCGGTCTCGATTTTACTTAAGTCGGGATAAGTGAGATTGATTATACACAGTGATGAAGATTTTTATCTTTATAATAAAAGAATTTAATTTTACAGCGAAACGAAACTAATGGCTGCGTTTTTGACCCGAGAACAAGTTTCAATCTGAATCTCGGGTCCGTGAGTCTCGAGTGTAAAAGTAATACGGATTAATAATTGAAGCCAATTACTCTCTCAGGAGTTCCATTCAGGATATCGACTCAGAATAATGTGTAAATGAAAATAGCAACATTTATCCCAATTTCTCTCGTGGCATCTTCATAGCGTAGAAAATTTAGGCGATGCATAAATTGGACAGTACGATCAAATTTTCGAGGGTAACTTTCCACTTAAATAACACTTTAAATTAATTTGAATTATTTTTTAGAAAATATTTTTAAAAACATGCACTTCATGATTGATAGAATAAAAGCAACGGCTACGGCATAAGATATGCGTTACCTTCTAAACTCATATCTAAGTAATAAATATCATCAATATTCATTACTCACCCAGAAGTTCGTCTCAAACGCAAAATTTTATCGGGTTGATGCTTTGTTATCTAAAGTAGGACCTCCAAAACATCGAGATTTACCTAGCCTATGCCTTCCAGGTGATTAAGATAGGAGACGGAATACGAATAAGACAGCCGTACTCGCTTGTCTTCCGACTGGGCCTTGAATTCTCTGTCCGTACATTATTCCATTTGAAGGTGTTCTTCCAAAGGCTCAAAACTTCTTCGAAGGCCTTCTAATGCAGTCTCACGTAAAAGGGACCATCAGAATTTAGAAACGTGCCATGGGAAGGGATTTTGTCCAAAGGTAGTGAAGATAGCCGATATCTCTTAGATATGAATTTTGAAAGTAACAAGATTCCTATGATTGTATCATTTCAGTCGAGACAGTGAAGTGAAGACCCACCCCTCCAACCTCCATCGCCAGTGAGTGCCAACAGCTCCGTCAAAACCGGCCAATGATACACCTTTTCTTACTTCTCGCCACTTTTTGAGTTCTGTGATGCGACCGCTTAAACCGGGAATGCGCTACAGCAGCATGAAATATAAACTCAAGATAAATCCTAAGCTTTTAATGTAATTGATGGATTTAATTAAATTTTAATGGGAAATCGGCATTTCTAAATGAAAATCAAATACGATTTGAGCAATTGCAAGTCGAAAAGAAGAACTCCTTACGTCACAGGACCCACGTGATCCCGCAAATCGTATAAAAGGTTGAGAATACTCCACCAGGTCTGTCAGTTACTGCCGAGAGAGTAGAAGAAGCACGTCGTACTCTAAAACTAGTTGCTTGAAAGTGGGAATACATTTGGAAGTTCTGACTGAATGTCTTCAAATAAATACATTTGTCTGGCAGTTTGCATTCTTAAAGGAAGTTGAGCGATTGAAAGACTTAAAATTTGATATAAGAGAACCAACGGCTTCTATAATGAAGATGTCCGTTTGATTACTGGTGAATGAAGGACCGCGGAGGATGGAGTAGCAAGGATTTATACGAAGGTGAGTGTCTGAGAATGGCATTTAAAACGTGTATTATCTTTAATGAAACTTCAAAACTGAAATAGAATATTCTGATCTTTGCAGACTGGAGGTGTCCTAAGAAAAGTGCGCAAGTGTTTCTCCCCTCCCCAAGTGTAATACCCCCCACTTTCAGTGTACGAAAGTGAGTGCTATGGTCATTCTAGTGTGAGTGGTAATATCGTGATAGTGATGTCAAGAGGATATTCGGTACGCCGATGGAACGCGGAGATCTGCCGACGCTGGAGGTATTCCGCTGCGAAGGTAGGGAACTTCTTCCTCTTTCAGTGAACATAGGCTGGTAGGCTTAGGGTAGGTTTCTTTAGAAAGGGGCCCATCCAACGGGCAGTAGAGATACAGGTCTACATTAATGTGATAGGGCCCACTTCATGGGCTTTAGAGGTTTTCATTTCTTTGGGGGGAAAGGGGTAATTTAGAGTGCTAGGCACTACACGCTCTTCGGTCCATACCGGCTTTATAGCCATTAGAGAATAAAAAAATCTTCTAACAGCATCCCGCTTCTATCTTTTTCCGTGGCGATGGTCTTCGCGCCATCGTCACAGTGTGGTTGTCATAGGGCTGGCAAATTGCAACTGATAACGCGTCCGTACACTCCCCCGTTATTTAAACAGTTGTAGTTTGTTGGCGAATCCCTCCACTGAAAAGGGGTAACGCGCCATGCACGGTACGTCATTACGTGGTGAGGAAACCCGTGCTTCTCTTCATTCCATTGCTTGACTTAGCCGATTTAACTTGATTTTTGTATAATCTAAATTCCGATAATTGTACTTCTAAAAGTTCAAGAGGTTTCTCAATTCATTTTTATATGCTGGTCTCTTTCCCAGTATCACTATTATATTTATTATTCTTGTGTGCTTTCTATTTAATGCATTTCAGAGATGCGCTCTGCAGAACGACATTGAAATCTGGGAACACTCCATCGAGAGATGCGTCGAACGTCTTCTCCTGCGTTGAAAAAAGATCGGTAAACAAGGGAGTTAACTTATTGCCTTTAATATACTGAACAAGTTATATAGTATTGCTCAGTAACGCTGTGCTCCGTGGTCCGCTCCGCCGTGCTCTGTGCACCCCGACCGACAGTTGGTAGATCCGGGTTCCCGTTCCCGTCAGTTTTTCCAAATCCATTATACCTTTAGAATTATCGCATTTATAAAACTCTTTTTCTTCTAAAACTCGCATTCACGCAGTATGATCGCTTCTACGTTGTACTTACAATTTTGTTTTCTTTTCTAATTTCTTTCCTCGGCATCGCAGCTCTATAGATGCGGCCATACGATGAGGACACCTTTCTCGTGAACGCAAAGAATACGCAGAATGACGCTCATCATTGACCGTGATGGATACTGCGCACAGGTCTAGTATTAGTTTTTTAACTCGTTGACATTGAAATAGAAGCTTCAATTACCACGCACAATAGCGGTGTATTATCTCTGAACTCTTTAAATATATAATAAAATTTCGGATACTTATATTAATCTATTTCATTTAAAACAACCCTATTTTTTTAAACTCTGTATTTAAATTTCTTTACCACTCCCAATGTAAGCTAAAAAATTACATTT
Organism: Pantala flavescens; assembly: GCA_020796165.1. Taxonomy (NCBI): domain Eukaryota; kingdom Metazoa; phylum Arthropoda; class Insecta; order Odonata; family Libellulidae; genus Pantala; species Pantala flavescens. Next base: position 54,107,768 of record CM036883.1, read on the forward strand.
AAGCTAAACAATTACAATTTTATTGGCTATTTTAATAGTTTTTAATATCCCACTGCGCTGTGGGAGTTTCAAAATGCCAATTGGCAAGCCTCGGCAAAATTACCGATCTGAAATCTATTCTCGAAATCAAAATAAAGGATATGATTTGAAAGCCTCTCCTGATGAGGATGAATGATCGAAAAGAACTTGGCGAATTACAGTACTCAGTTTCGTGGGGGTAAACAAGAATTATCGGATCTGCGAAATTAGGTTCATAATTATACCTCCTTTTCGGGAAGTGATCAGTGTTCGAAGTTTATTCGGAGATTGGGAAACGAGAACATAAGAGAGAATGTGAGGATAAAAAACGGATGGTAATTGAGGATATTAAAAATTCCCACTCCTTTGAAATATGGACAAAAGGAATAACTAGAAAACGGCATTTTTCCGGTCTCTCCGATTTTTACATCGTCTTTTATTTCCTACTCTAGCCTACTTTCCGGCACAAGTGGGTTTACGAGGTAATCACATCTACGACAGAAGTGCAGCCTTCAAAAAATATTCTTTTTCTATTAATCCGTCCCGTTTGAATTGGATTTGATCTAATGGAAAAGGCTCATAATAAATCGAATCGCTCTTTTTTTTAATCAGAATTCGACAGTAATGAAATTGCGGACGCGGAAACTTCGATGCATGACTGAAAGCATATTTCCATCGTTAATTTTCCTTTTCCAATGGTAGTCGTAAATTTTGTCCTTTCTTACGCATCCTTGTAAGGATAGGAGACATTTAGAAAAGCTCACACTTTATGGCACACGAGTTGAACCTCTGGAGGCCAAAGAGCGGCTATTTATTGCGCACCGCGTCCAAATATTACACTTTATGATCTCTCCCTCAAATCTCGCCATATGCTCGAGAAACTGACGTGTTTACTCTCCGAATAGGGAAAATGGTCTATTCAGGAGGGACTTTATATCGCGAAGTTATTCATCCCTTTTATCAATTCCCTACCATAACATTAATTTCCTCTTGCACACATCAAATAATTCCTTAAAAATTAAGCAAATGCGTTGGATAAAATTTTCAAAAAGAGATTATAAAATTATTTGATAAAATATTTTAAACAATATGTCTCGCATATTATCTGTCAAAATTTAAGACTGTTTGATTAATTAATCGAGAAGTACTACTTTTTCGATTACCGCGGCACTTCGAGAGTCTGGTTTTCGAAAATTTTATATCGTTCAGTAATCATATCAAATTCTTAAACTATGGAAAACATTTTAGTGAAAACCAAACGGAGAAAAAGACAAAATCAAAAAAATTTTACATTTCGTTTTTCGAAGTGATTAATTGAAATTTCTGGTGCAGAATTAGTTAGCTCTGTTACTATAAAAGAAAGTAAAAAATATATATTCAGTGATCTGCTGTATCATCATAATAAGATTTAATTTGCTTTTCTCAGTTGTTGAAACATTAAACACATTTGTTTTGAAAATATTTTTGAACAAATCGGGGATAAAATTCTATTTTGTACGAATGTATTTGCAATTTGAAGAAAAGCAGCAATGATTTTAAAGAACGAAATATGTTAGAAGCATATCATACATAATACGAATAAAAGTAAAAATGTGACCTCACAGTAAAAGTGTAGTAATTTCGGAAAGAATTTTTTACAATATCAATTTTTTAATGCGGATATTCAACCAAAAAGAGTGAAGTATGAATTACATTTGTAGTCACCTATTTAAGTAGCTGTTCTTTGGGAAAGACTTAATTTCATAAGTAGGGAAGAATTTAAGGATTTTCATCAGCTCTTAAGACGACACAAATTGAATAAAAACCACGCCTAAATCGCCCCTCGGAAGTGAGGGATGCGAAGAAAGCTGCTGTTTAGCCTCCTTTAGATTGAAATGGCTATCAACAAAAAGAGGGGTCAAAGCTCTATCATTGACGCTTTGTTATGGCGAGAATTAATCTAAGGGGGAATTGAAAGGCGGTGGAGGGGTAAGAAAAAGGGTCCCATTGATAAATTTAACGCATGAATTAGAGTCGTCCGGTGACCAAAAGATATATCATACGGACGTCCATTATTCTGTGACACCGTTCGATTGCGGCCTACGTTATTCCCCTAATATCGAAGTTGTTTACGACTTTTTTGGGGCGATAAATTCTCCGACTGATAAATGAGATTGGTTTTGAGATGAGAAAAAGATTTCGGGAGTGGGGCGGAAAAAGAGGATAACAAATGAATAGCGAAAATATAAACAGCGGCGATGCATTCTCGAAAGGGAAAGTGTGAATTTTTCTTTGCGATTGGGGACTGCGAATAGTGAATGGAATTTATTTTTTGTGTGAGCACAAAAGAGAATAATGGTTTAGGTTTCGGACAATTTTGAAGGTAATGATGAATGGTAGAAATAGAGTAAAAGACGGGATTGAATAGGGTAAAACGAGTAAACTAGCTGTAGAGTGCTAGGTAACATTTATTACTAAAGAGGGTAAGAACAATTTCGACGAAAAAAGAAAAAAACGAGTGAATTATTAAATTTACTTGTGAACTTGCGTAATAATAGGATAGTGAAGGCAATGCGTAGGAAGTAACAGATGTGATGATGATTAAATAATGAACTATAGAATAAAGTAAAAACTATTCAAATGCATATGATAAAGACAGTGAACTGAATTACGGTAAAATTTTAGAGAAGGAAAGAGAGAAGGAGAGAAATGTGGAAATCAATCTCATATCTTGCTATTTGTATCTATGGTTACATGTGGACTTTCATGGAGCAGAATAAATTCATTAGAAAGGGACAATTCAACGCAACATACTAATAAGGAAATAATCATTCGAAAATTAAGTAAATCCTCGTAAAGAAATAAAATTTAAAACGATTGAATAATTTAAGAAGATCGGATGAAGGGTAACGAGCGATAATCATGCGAAATGTTGATAAAAAGAAACTGCGGAAACGAGATATTGATCGCTGAAAGGAAAAAAACGGTAAATGGAAAAAGATAAGAGGATAAAAATGGGGGAGAGAATGGCTGTGATATCCACTGAGATATAAGTCCAGGAAAAAGATTTCATCTCTCGATCGACGAAATAAATAAAATTCATAGCTGACCTGTGACGCAAAGATTTTCCCTTTCCTATACAGCATACGCCTGTTACTCCTTTACTTTATTGATTTCCAGTCGTAAGATTTTGAAGGGGTTGCAAATCTTAAATATAGTCGGTTTTGCGATGATATTTATTGACTGAAGTATTTTTTTGCTAAAAATTATACCTACTGAAGCCATAACTAAGTAGGATCTGTAGACAACGAGAAATTATTAATGCATAAGTTTGATTGTTCGAAAAAGAGACACCTTCCTGTTTATCATTATTTAGAACTTTGTCTTTCCGTATCTTGAATTTACTACTTTTAAGTTTGCTGATTTTATAATTTCAAATTACGGCGTCATGGATTTATAATAATTGTCTTGTTGAAATTTTCAAAAAATATAATTTGATTTGAATTCGAAATAGACATAAAAACGTTTTCAAAACTAATATATTTTAGGATTTTTAAAGCATGGATAATAAAATTACCTAACTAATAATTTCGAAACATTCTTCGTAACAAATAATGCATTGCTAATTTAATCGTCCCTATCACATATTACGGGATGAGGAAAGCTTTAAAGTAAGAGAGTGCATATAAAGTAGACTTAGGGAAAATGGTCAGATCCAACATCAGAATTTCGTCAATTCAATCAGTGGAGTAGCTAGATCAAAATTTCAATTACTTAAGGAACTCTTACAACACATAAATAGTATGACTAGGTTAATGAAAATTCCAATTTTCTAGATAAAGTTAAAAAGATAGGAGTTAAGGTTTGATTTGATTCCAAATGGAACCTTCGACCTACTTGTATTTATAAAAGAAAAGTAATGCACTTCACTTTGATAGAATGAGAGATAACAAACATATGAGAGGAAAGAGTGTTTAATAGAACGCAAAGGTTGGAACTATAAACGGCGAAGGAGCGTGCTTTTGCAGGGAGTGGCTCTATCTGGCGAGAAGGTATTAAAATAAGGGTGTAGCGATAGCAATATATGGCAGGGACATGAACTGATAAAGAGGCCAATGATAAAGTTATCAACAAAATAAAACTAAAGGCCTCGATATGTAACCGGGTTTTAATGTCTTTGTGATTATAAACTTCAGAATGATTTAATACGGCTCGATTAAAAGGGTTGGATAGACAGGGAAAAGTCAAGGAAGTGATATGAATCATTTAAGAAAGGCTAAAGATAAGAAGGAATAAAAAAGGTGTTTTCGGGAATTTTGAAATGAGACCTCACGGTTTGATAGGTCAACGTAAATAGTGTAAGATCGATTCTGGAAAATATCGGACCATTTATTTTTAGAATATAGACCAAGAAAGTTGCTGGTGACAGTAATCCTAAAATATAAATTTTTATTCCCATCGATTCATTCTTATTCTTGATACTTATACTTCCTGGAATCATTTGTAATATTCCTCATGCATTACGTCATACCATTCCATCTTTATAATTAGGTAATTCCATATTCGGTTCAAATCGAATCAAATGCATTCCTTCATAGGCTTGTCATTACTCTTACCGAAATTTATTCTCAGACTGTAATCATTTTACGAGTTTTTTATTTCTCCGCAAGAAGCCTCTCATTGAAACGCGGCTTTCGAAGTTATTACGAATGCAAAGATAAAGGTTTGAATGACGTAATGCATGTATAATCTCTGCATTTGATGCTTTTGCCATGTGAGGCCCTGGGTACTCAAGAAACGGGTTAAATTATTTATTTCGTCTCGTGTTTAGATAACTTCGAACACCCATCCTGCATCAAACGTAGGATTTACGTGAATTCTTAACAAATACATATACTGTACGTGTAATATATTATACGTGCGGGCGATATTGAAAAAATAATACATTAATATGAGCATAATAAAAGCTATCCATAATGTATAATGTAGGATTCAGGGTAAACAAAAAAGGAGAGAAGATCGTAGAACTCAGTCGATCTCTCTTTCACACTCCTTGTGAGATGAAGAGTTCAACAAATTATGTTTATAATGCAATAAAATTGATAGCTCATAGTGTTTAAAAACTTAGTCCTCAGTTTAAACAATTCAACCAACTAATTCTGATAAATAATACCCTAAGAAAATTAGAAATATCGAAATCGTGTGACCAATTCATGCGAAAAAAAGCTCAGCAATATAAAATCACTTCACAGCATTCAAGTCGTCTTTATTAAACTGTTTATTAACCTAATAGTTATCAATCCTATTGAGAAAAACTGTTCCTTAAACAGCACGAAAGCATAACACTGGTGTTAAACCAATAGTATCTGAAATCAAACGTTCCTTTCAGACGTAAACGAACTCCAAGATTGACAGGTTTAATAAAAACAATGGAACGCTTAAGCATCAATCGAGGAGGTCAGACACAAGCCGATTAGAGAGGTTGTATCTGGGCGTTTGATGGAGAGAGGGAGATAAGTAGGTTCTTTGGTAAAAAAGAACCAGGAAGAGATGGGAGTTGAACGTCTTCACCAAAGTTTTTGGGCGAAACCCATCCCTGTTCGAGAAAAACCCACGGCGAACATGCAGCTTTCGTTTGAGGACACATTTTTATTGTACGGACACGCCCTCCGTCTATTCTGGTCACTTAACATCTCCCCTCTTCTTGTACACACCCGAGGGGGTATCGCTTATCTGCCCACCTCCTTTCACTACCTCTTCTTATCTGAGGAGAAGTGCGTGGCCCTGGGCGGACGACGTCTCCCTCCCAAAGATCAGTTTTCGTTACGGTGACACGAGGATGTGGTTCGAGGGCGTGAATTACTATCTGTCCTGCCCTACGCCAATCGCTGAGGGTGTTCAGCTAAACTTTACGCATCCAAGATCCTTCCCACATTCTCACGCAATCGTTTGCACGATTTTCCGATAATGCTTTTTAAATATTTTTGCGCTATTCGATGCTTTTTTCAACATCCATAGTTAGTATCTCTTAGCGAAGCTTTGTTCTTTTTTTAGATTAAGGGAGAATGTACTGCTAAGCATTTCATATAGTTTTCAATTTTGAAAAGTGATTAAATCTTGAAGTAATTATTCCAAAACTAAATATAAAGTTATGTTATCTAATTATGTGAAGACATATGAATATTGATAATGAAATAGATTTAGGAAGGGTATGACTTTCAGCATTAAAAGAAATCAGGGGCCAACCATCCATTAAGGTAGATTTCTTTACATCAGACAGTTGCGAGATTTGTTAGAAAGATGACAGGAGATCAGGAATTACGTCACCTAATCCTTGAGAAGTGGTAGAATTATGTTTTAGAATTTTTTTGACAGCTGAAGAGACTTTCTTAACGAGAATGGAGTCTGGATTTATTTTTTTTAGGGGCCAATCACTTATTCGGCAGAGATTTTTATACGCATAAACAAAATTACTTCTGCTGAATAATAATATTACCTCCTTTTCTCGAACTTTAAAGTTTTCCTATTCCTCGATATTTAAACAAAGCTTTTTTTTGAAGGAATTAAAATATCATTCACTTAAGCAAATGAAATTACAATAACAAATATATTTCTTCGAGAAATGAGAAATTAATGAAACATTACAATAATAATAGGATATTAATTTATATGAAGTTAATCTTACTTTGGTAAATTCCATAGCCGATAAACTTTTCCGATATTGCTACATTCAACAATATTATCCAATGCGATTGTATATAACGCGGAAGAGTGCTACAATTTCTTTGACAAACTCTTTGTCTAAGAATCCATCGTTACATAACAGCAATAAGCCCAGTGGATTCAATATACAAGCGGAATATGACGCCTGACATTCTTCACTGGATTTTTGTTTCCTGAATTTCGCTCGCATTCCTTTCTCGGACCATCTCTTCGTATTGTTTTTCTCAGCGAAGACCATAAATGGGAAGACGAATGTTGAATGGATGGCGCCCGTAAACTAAAGAATGAGAGTCATAGCGAAAAGTTAAAGTTCCGTAAATAATCTTTAGTGCCGAGATAAAGGCGGAGGGATACGATCGACTGGTTTCCTGCTCTCAACTCCATCCGGAAGGATCGTTTAGAAGTTCCCGGCGCACGCTAAGAATTACAGTCGAGGAGTTTCATCGAATTTATCGGAGAAAATAAGAAGAAACGCGATCTTTCCGTCGCAAGTTAATCTCGAAAGGAATTCGGGCGGAGTAATATTATCAAGCTTAATTTTCGGAGAAAAAAACGTCGGGGACATTAAAGTAACCTTCGAATGCATAGATCCTTAGAGAACGTGTGAATCGGTAGATTGAAATCACAAAGGAAATGGTTTTAACACGGGAATCGTATAGTTCTAACTCCAGTCTTATTCGAAACAAACTACATCGTCAATATTGCCAACGAAATATTCGGTGTGGCCGTGGATTGGATCTGATAAAGATTTTATGAATGAGATTAGTTTGATTACGTATTTTTAGAATATATTCTTAGAGATGAAATATTCACATTTACAGTTACTATAAGTAAGTAGCCCCTCCTAAAAAAATGATTTTGCGCATCGTTACAATATCATTCATATGGCTTAATAATTACCAACTCGAAAAAAATGGAATTTATCTTTGTATTTCACTGTACTCAGTTTAGCAGGGTTTCGTTTTCTCGGCTTCAGTTTCGTAAAACTTACTTTAAAATATTCCAGTTGTCAAAGTGGATTTAACTGTTGTTGGCTTCGCTATTGTATTCGATGAATAACAGTTTATATTGTATTCGGTTTCTTGTCTGTTTGCTCATATTCCCGTTCTAATATATGAAAGGGGTGCTCTATGAAATATGAATGCGAAATTGAAAGTAAAGCATGCGCTGAGTGTCTTCGCGTGACTCGATAAATCTTCACACGGAAGTATTAACCCCTCTGATACCCCACACGAATTTAATTGCCCTCCACCGCCGATGAAAAACTCATTGCCATAGTCGTTATTCCCCTTTCGGTATCTAAAGAAGGATAAATCAAATTAAATACAGACTCCCTTTGATGGTTTATTCCTCGTGGATTATAATAGATGCGTGTCTCCATGGATACGCTCGTGAAAGTGCAAATAATGCATATCTCGATCGCCATTCTGTATAAGATGATCTCATCACCCTTCAGAGAAATCAGAAGTGTATCTAGTAGCGAAATATTGAAGGAGACTAAGAAAATTCATAGTTCCATCCTCAATTTCCGGTTCCATTATCAGTTATGATTAATAATACAATTGAAAGTAGTCATTATCGAATAAAAAAAATGTATTATTAAAAGATATCAAGATTAATAAGTGCATTTTTATAATAAATCATTTCAATTTTTTTTTCATTACGATTAATTTATTATATTTATATAATAATAATGATTTTGTGTTAATGAATCTTACTTAATAATCTTTATGCATTTTATTATTAATTTAGGTGATCTTAAAGGATGAATAACATTGTATATTATCATTTCCTCATATATGTGCTTCATTTATAGCGATATTTTAACATCTTAAGAGTGTTCATTTGGAAATATAAAAAAAACCTCCATAGCTACTAATGAGGGAAACTAGCAACCTTGGTCTTTAGTGGGCCACGAGTTTAAGTTCGCAATCTTAGACATATAGGACAACTTATTTAAGTCATGTTGAGTGACTTGTTTGGAAATAGCAACATGATTAGGACATCACTCACAAATACATCTCTCAAGATGTTTTCCTTAAGAGATTTCCAGTATTTCTTTGAAGCAGAATCCCTGCATGCGGTTCCCAGTCATGCAATGGCTTTCAAAATAACTGGTTCAGTCTGGACTACAACCTACTTCCAGAATTCCTCCCCTTTTCACAACCCATTCCTATTCATTCAACCTATATTAAAATCTGAACCCACATGTGAAGTATATCTGTTTTTCAAGTTTAAACAAATATTACGACCACGACCTATCGTCTAATCACGACCATTCAAAGTCCCACCAATGGAAGGAGAACCACTCCATAACCGGAAGAAGTCTGTAATTCATTGTTTGTGCTAAAATGTCTTAAAGTACTTAAGCCAAACACAAACAATCATAGAAAGGAACTTACGTCCATCGAGACTTGGAAGCACCGATGTATTTACTAAGTCTAGAGAAACGCTTCGGGAAACACGAAAAACTCGTTTCATTCGGAGAAATATTTTTAACGTTAAAAATTTTTTATCCCAATTCAAAAAAAATATAAAATCTATTGATTATTTGGAAATCAGAAGGAATATCAGGAATTTATAAATCGATTATTATCAACATCATCGATTGCTTTATTTAATACCAATTATTTACTTGTCAAATAACAGTATAAATAAGGAATTATCTAAGCCCTTTTTTGATTTTTCGGATGTCAGTCTTATGGATAAAAAATATCATTTGTATTACATATAAAAGTTACTTTTGAAAAAATTAAATGAATTAAAATTGCTCAATTTGTACATAACACAAATCTTTATAATAATGTTGTAACTTATGCTATAGGTTTATTAATAAATAATTAAATTCGTTTTCATGATTAATTTCCTTTTAAAAATTCAACATTATCTTGCATGAATGACTAATTTGACGAAAATTTCTTTCAAGATTTGAGTTTTCATAAATTCCACGATCTCTTGAGAGCTAATGGTCAAGAAGTAGTCTATTAATTTTCATCAAAAGTGAAAGCAGTCCATTTAAAGCTACTTCTTAACACTTTAATGATAAATACTCGACAGGATTGCTAAATTTCATAAATATCTTTGGTCTACGAAAACATACTCAATAATTTTAAATTTTCCCTATAATTACGGGGAACCAGATAAGAGGCTATCAGTCTTTAAAATGAGAAAAAAAGTTTTTGAATTTTTGACGGTGATTGACGAAAAATATTCCTTTGACGATGGTAACCGAAAATCATGACCATGGAACGTGAATTCACCAAAGAACAGCCCCGCAAGGACCGCACTTCGGCCCATCGCCACTTTTGACGCTGTTCCCATCTGGAAGTGGCGTCCAATGAGTGGACGGAAGTCATCCCGTCGCCATGAGACATAATGTATCCTAAAAGGGCGAAGCCGCAACGGTTCTCATCTCGCGTCCTTCCGGTGGACTGAAGGATAATTTAGTGCATTTCTCGATCCAAGTCGTCGACGGCCATACTTGGCATGCATAAAGGTCGCCGGGGAAAGCACAACAGGCCTCCAGAAGATTAATATTCCCCTTATCTCCTCCGCTGTTGAATTTATGGATGCAGTTTTTCAAGTTGGCCATCCTCTGTGACGGATCAGGTCGGATACGTGCTGCCCGCTTGAATTTCGGACGCCGGTCCACTAAAGTAAATTTATAGTCTTTCGGAGATATTGCTGTTATAAGATCCGCCAATGGATCCGAAGCTGATTCAATCTCATCCACGCTTTTTAGAGGCGATTGATGGTGTCACCGCGATCTCCCATTCACGAGATGCCAGCGAACGATTTCGTTTTACCTGATCATAAGGAAATGGTGGATAGGGTAGATGCATTCTGGGTAATCATCTGCGAGATTAAAGTTTTGGACGATTTCATATAGACTCAATGATTTATCGCTCATCTTGCTGATGTACACGCCAGGCTGCATTTACAATATCACTATGGCGATACTTGGTTATGTAATGAAATATATAGTGATTGCAACGCCCATTGATCCTTAACATTTCATGAATATATGTTGTATTTATGCTATGATTTAAATTCTGAGTGTTCACTCTTAAATATAAACAGGGAGGGATGTCCTAAATCTTGAATAAACAGATTCTATGTTTCTTATAGATGGTAATAGGAAAAACCAATTCCAACTTGTTCTTCTTAGATATTATCTTTATTACTTTTACTCTTAATTGATGGTATAAAATTAGGCCGTCAATAAAGCACTGGGAAAATACTTGCCTAAAAATTGCGTAGTTAAGCAGAATTTTCAATTGAGAATTTTTGGCAGAAGGCGAGTGGCGAATCTTAAGATAGCTTTGGAATAGCACCAATACACTTCCAGATTTTGATAGTTACATTCATGAAAGTGAAAATATAGCTCATAAATTATGTACTAGTGAAAGGATGTTATTGGATGTGTTACAATTTTCTCAGTGAAAGTTAAATTATCCAAGGTGTTGAATCCTTGATAAATATCTCCATTACTTTTTCTTTCTATTTATATGAACTTTGTATATTTCGTATAATATTATTCCGCAAAAATTGGCCTTTCAATCAAATTAAATAATAAAAATTATTTGCCTTTTTTAACATTCATAACCGTTCTTAGAATGGATAATATTACATTTTAAAAACGAAAATCTTAACCTCTCTATGTCGATAAAATCATTCTTTAGTAGCTATTGAAGGCTCTTCTTTAATTGTGATAACGAATTTAAATGTTTCAGTGGAATTTAAGCTTTCATTTATGTAGTTATTACAAGTATTCATCCGCATTTAACCTCGGCACGCCCCTATTAATGCATCACTATCCTCTGTGCTTACGTACGTTCCACTTAATGCTCGTTCTTTAATAGAGCTATAAGAATGATAAATGAGTGCATTTGATCTGGTTTCTATTCGGGGGATAGAAAAGAGAACATAAAAATATCTCATAAACCTTGTAAAAATGGATTCCGATATGAAAAGGATCTTAATTTATTACTTTACTTTTTATTTCCTTAGACTAAAATAAAACTATATTTGAATTGCGAAGGAAGATTTTAAATGCGCTCTAAATATTTTCATTACCTAGTTAATGCATTTGAAATAATATTCCATCAAGTGTATCTCCCCTCTCCATGTCTAGGATTTTATCGTAAATTATTGCGAAAATTCAATGCGCTACTTTAAGTAATTATAGTTTCTTCCAAAGACAAACAATTTCTATCCTTTTTAGTAAAGAATTAATTGTAAATTTCATTTTGACGCATTAGTGGTCCCGAACTATAAAATGCATACTATCAGGGGGAGGCAATCGTGGGGGTTGAAGGAAAGCCAAAATTTGAGTTTAATGGGGCCGCAGCGAGTAACCTTGGCGGGAAGCCCACTTTGCCTCAGATTAGCCATTGAAAAATAGCAATTAACACCATTAGCTTCAAGATGAGAATCCATTTAAACCTATTTTGATCGGAGACCAAATTATTACACTCATTTTGGAATTGAGATTTATTTAAGGACATTTAAGTACGAGATTTGTATCTCTCCGTGGGCCGTTCGATAATTACATTTGCAGGAATACCAATTACATTCGCTCTTAATGATATTCCTCTAGGACAAGATTAATTGCACACCTGATTCCACCATTACCTGGAGACATTCACAAAAGACCGTATTAGTTTACGCGAACATGAGATGATTTAATAGCCTCATTTGTCGCAAACTTTTTTTCTCGCGTGATAAGAGAAAACTTATCTTCACCTGTCGCAAATACTTTGCCCGTGATGTCCTCGAGTAATTTGCAAACACGAGATGTATTTCTACGACTCATTGTATCGCTTTCAAGGATTGATTTAGCATTGTTTTCATTCTGATTTATCGATTAGTCACTCACATCCTTGTCTCCTATAATAAACCCGCATCGCAGAAACGGATATGCAAATTTGTCATATAGGCATATTCTATGAAGGGAAAGATCCGTCCGTAGAGATGTTTTTAGTATCGATTATGCTTATAAATGTCTATTATTAATTTACTTTTATTTATTATGCAGCCTTTATGTATGAATCTTCGTTGAAATTCCTATCTAAATATTGAAGAATATGTCACAAGAAGAACTTCCCATGCGCAGTCAAGTTGACGTAATCTTGAGAAGTGATCGAGGACAGTTCTTTTGCGCGTCTTACTTCTCTTGGGCATACGAAGCACGCCAAAGGATGGAATTATCTCGAGGAAGGCCTTCGTAACATTTATGGCCAATTAAGGATTATTTTCATTGATTCGCAACGATTGAGTCAAAATCCGGAGTAATTGTGGAAAAGAGCGAATTATTCTCTTTGATTTCTAAAATCTGCGTTCTCAAGGAGTTTTTTAGGGAATTATTAAATGAGCTAAAATAGATTTTATGTGTAGAATATATGATTTCAGTGGAATAGCACTATGAAAAGTATTAAAAGCTAAAAAAGGTCGTAAGTAAAATAAACGAATTAAATGAGGTAGTTATAAATAAACAACATAAATATTTATTTTTAGTTTTGCTTTATATGAAGTATCTAATACTTGCATCTGTTTTACCTCTTTCCATACTGTTTTATTAATGCAATAGTTGTATTGATCTAGGTAAAATTCTTTTATATTTTTTTACGAATTATACAATGTTATTGCCGTACCCAATATGTAAAATTGTTTCATGACTCATTTATATTTAATTTCGACATGTTTCTTAAAGAATTCTTACTTAGAATTTTTACGCCTTAAAGGATTCCATCCCTCTTCTTAGGGCATCTTTCGCTCCAGAATCAGCTGTTCGATTCGAGAATCACCTACAGTTCGCCGCAAGGGAATCGTAAAAACAAACGAGTGTAACTTCTTCGCTTTCCGGAAAAACCTTAAGGCCGTGACAATAACGCTCGCCTTCGAATATTCCACGAACATCCCGAGAGCTCCTTCATTTCATCGCGGCTCTGAATTCTTCGTAAGTCCTCTTTTCCCAAACGATTCCTATCTTCGATGTGTTCCGTGGCTGCACTCTGTCCCCTGAGGACTACGCGATGCACTCGGTAACTTTGGTTCGAATTCCGTTCCTTCTGTCGTTAGTTCCGCAAAATTTCAAGTAGACATTTCAATTACAATCCGTTCGCGAAATGTCTAAGACAATTTTAATAGTTAACCTAGGAATTTTTTGGTATTTCGTCGTAGGCTAACCTCTTTTCACATAAGTTCTCCGGTTTTTAACCCACTCACGTATATTATAGTTAATTCTAGTTTTTTTTTTTTCTGGGAACTATATATTTTCTACAACTTCATCGCATATTTTACTTTCATAAATTTTTCATTGATACTGTATGAGATTATTTGATGCATAGTATGGATGAATGAATATCAAAACATCATTTTATAATTTGAAGTTGTTCAGTTGTTTATCAATTTCATTTAAAAATATTTAACGAATTTAATATAATTTATATCACTATAAGGCATAATATCTTCAGTTCACTAGTGGTTGCTAATTCACGAGGAATGAGGTCTTAAATCCTTTATACTTTTAGATAAACACTTAATAGGCTTAGTTCGTGATTATTCATTAAGGTAAATATTTCATGATTTCACCTTTTTGGGAAGATTCACTCTCGCTACAGAGTCTTATATATCAACTCGAAACATAATATTGTAGTCAAAGAGCTCTACAAAGATTTTCAATTCTTCGAAAGCAACGCATTCACCGCTCGGCGTCGCTCCGTTTAACGCCCTTTTTTGTTTCTCCCGCATTAACTTCCGCTGTTTACATATTGCGGCCGATCCTCCGGAGACTGATAATTTAAGGGGCCCTTTGGAGGCAACTGAATCGGATTGCGCTGTTTCTGTAGATAAACGCCTATGAATTTGGGCGCATTCGAGGAATGCCCGTCTTCATGTGAAATGTGTCGGGGAATGTGATGATGGGCATGTGCAGTGATGTTTGAGGTGATTCAATTGTGGATGACTATTAGAAATCAGGCCTTTTTTGAATGGCTCCAAATGGATGATATTTGTGAAATCAGTCCTATGTTCGATTCTTGTAGTGAGATCTTTTTAGTGAGGTATTATGGAGAAAGTTATAAGCAGTCTATATAAATTTACTTTAAATTATAATGGAGGAAGTCACTCCAAATGTGTTGTGATGGCTTCATTTATAGTATTTGAATCAGTTCTTAGATTCATCCGTAAATACTGTTGTGATCCAGGTTTCAATCCAGTTTTCCTTTATTTAATACGAATTCATCATAGATGGAATAATTGTTCTCGAATTCTGCTTTAGTCAAAGTAGCTTAATTTTTTAGATTTCGCTCCGATATCTTTTTGTAGCCAATTTGTCTTTTCTTAAACCAAACAATTACAAACTATTAGAATTGCGAGAGATTCACAACCGAAGTATACGAATGGTTCCATTTATTTAAATTATTAAGAATGAAGAAGATTTTGATGAATAGAGAATATATATCCTGATAATGATGTAAACAGCTTTCTCTTTAAAATGTAGTAACTACAATCATTTCCATGTCAATTGAAGCGAAGAATGGCATTTGAGGCTGTTCTCACACCTACATAAAATACCAATTCGAATGTAATGTCTGAGTTTCTAATTCAATGAAAAGGACAGCTTACATTCATCGATTGCAAGATGCCAGAAGCAATTTTCTGGGTAATGTCGTAATGTTGCCAAAGCAAGTGCGTATCTCGGAGAAATTCTACGCTCGCAAGGAAATCTGATCTCGCTACGAAATAAACATGGCTTTTCAATCGGTGCTAAATGTGTAGAACAGATTTCATTGGCTCTGAAGTATGTTGAAGGGAATTTAAGATCGATCGAAAATAACTCAGTATCTTTTATCCGATCTAATAGCGATAACTTCCGGAATAATACCTTCAAATACCAATAAAACATCGGAGCACTGGAACACGGTATTAGATTGTAGCGGTGAAGCATTCGTTTTTGCGTTTGAAATGCAGACATTTCTATGTTAGGATTTCCATTATTCAATGGAAATATGAAAGTGATCAATTAATTTATCAATCAATGATATTGACTTATTGTGTGGACAAAACCAATGCATCAAACGGAGGTTTGCGAACTACCTGTTTAGAAATTTATGGGAAAACGATCTTCTCAGAATTAGGCAGAGTGGACAATTTTTCTCTATTCACAGTTATTACGCAACCGTATCTTTCGTTAAAAAAAACTATGGTCCAGGAAAGTGAACATAAAAGCTAATCTGTCTAATTCCACTATTATTTACTTGTTTTTTAGTGTTTACAAACCTTGTAAAATCATTTATAAAACATCTAATTTAAGGCTACAACAAGTTTTAATTAACCTAAGCAATTTAAAGAGGATTACTGTCTTCTAATGAAAAAATGTTCTTAGAAACTCTCATTCCTTTCGTTTACAATCGAAAATGTGAGTTGAAAATTTGTGCCTTATTCTCATATCATACCGTTTCTCTTCTATAATC
The DNA here is from genome assembly GCA_020796165.1 of Pantala flavescens. Taxonomy (NCBI): domain Eukaryota; kingdom Metazoa; phylum Arthropoda; class Insecta; order Odonata; family Libellulidae; genus Pantala; species Pantala flavescens. The sequence continues at coordinate 54,123,964 of CM036883.1, forward strand.
TAGGCTATCGTATCGTATCGACCACCAATTACGAATAGTAATTGTCTTCATATGGCGTACGCGTTAATGGAGTAACCATGCTAATGCACTAAAGACGATTAATTATTACAATACTTCTTCTTTTTTACTACAAATCAATTTTATTTTTACGATTATTTATGAAGAAATTCATGGCAGACATGTAAGTTATGAGTGTTGATTATTCTCGAAGCTGTTGTTTCTTCTTAATTTTCTTTGCGTTGATTCTCATTTGCCAAATATATCTGAAAAATTACCGCCCCAATTTATTAAAGAACTCCAAGAAAGAATCCCTCAAATTCGAGAAATTGGGAAACAACAACATTGAAACGAGGAAGTAAATATCAGAGAGAGAGAAGGAATTCGAATTTATTAGACAAGAAGTGCGAATAAAAACAATCCCAACACCGAAATGGAATGTATTTGTGCAACCAAAACAGTTATAAATTTTCACATGTTCGTGGAAACTATGCTGACGTTATCCGAGAGATATTTTCTCCTTTGACTCAAAAAGAATCCAAAGGCAGAAATAAAAAATTTAGTGGAATTTTCTCACCGACTCATTTTGTTTTTTTTTTTTTTAAACACCATCGTGCGAATGACTAAAGATTGAGGTTCTTCTCATTCTGTAACGTCCCAAAACCGTCTCAGTGAAACTCATTTATGTGCTTCATTATCGTTTTCGTACTACGCACAGACAAGTTAACGAGATGGACGATTTTCTTTTACTTCCGCAAAATGTCTTCGTTTGTAATTAGCGAAGAAATCGGGGTTGAAGACCTGCAATCGATAGAGATGACGATTACGTGATAGGCGGATGAAGAAATCCATTAGTGTGACTCTGGGGTTCATTCACTCCTCCAAACGTATCCTTTGTCTTTCCGATAATCTCGCTGCCTCAATAGCTGTTTGTCTCATCCCATATCTTGTTCACCCCATTGTCTCCACTGTCCCAATTCTGATGCAATTGAATACTCCTGTCGCCATTTCTGATTTCAACGACTGATATCTGTTTCAACGGGTTTTAAATTAAACCACGTACTCAAAATGTTGGAGCAGATGAGAGGTTCCATTTCCAGAGGCGAAAATAATTTCGGATGTGCCCGAGAAATATTCTTCTCTTCGACGCTTCATTTTACAGGTGACGAGAGATGAATTGGATGTATACATGGATATAGTCGATGTAAAATATATAAGTAGATAAAATCATATGGTTGACACTTATCAGAAATATATGTCAATCGAAAACGAGTTAATCAAATTTATTTTATTGATATTAAAATAAATAAAAGCTATACATATTTGGATAAAATTTTATAATAAAAAATTCTCAAATATAGTTATTATTGTTAAAAACTGCATAACGAATAATAGTGCACGCCATTCTCGATTAACTATTAAGAGTTACTGAACAAATCAAAGTTTTTAAAACAATAAATAAATTTTTGTCTCCAAAATTAGAGTTTGTTACTAACGGCATGAATGTTAATTGCTTTTTAATAATTATTCTTTCACTTTCAGATTTCCCAAAATTTACATTATCTAAAAAATTTAAATTTTACGAAACTTTACGTATCAATATTTTGCAGGAATAAACTGATTCGGCAGCAGATAAAATGAGATTTCCAACGCATATAACAGAGTTTCAATTCACATACATTTGCAGCTTGGTAATCATTAAAGTTCATCGGGTTGTTCACAATTAATATGTTACTTTGAACCTTTCAGAACGCGTCAGAAAGTCTCCGGACAGTTTGTACAATGCGCTCAATTAAAACCCCGTATTAGATTACCCGACTGAATAAGCTCATATTTAAGGTGATAAATATGGGTATCCGAATTAAGAGACAACTTATGGAATTCAACCATTTGATAATGGCATTTCAGATGATGAACAAACAGATGTTCTAAGCTTAGTATCTTTTTTAAACTCTGGGACAGGAAAGGTATTTTTACAATAAAACGAATTAATAATTCTAATTTTCATTATTTATTTTCTTTAATAGTTATGTTTAAAAGAAGGGATTTCTTCCTTTGGAATGTGATAAAAATCTTATATCCTTGGAGTGCGGCTAAAGAAAATTTAAAAATTGGAATTTGACGGTAATGCAATAGTGCCATATCAATTTTTAATAATCTTAGTAAGCTATTTTAATTATTAATTACAGCTTTATAATTTGAGGCAATATATTACTTGTTATATCATATCCATAACTGTCTGCTTTGAAATGTTGTCACTTACTTTCCTGCAAATAATGGGCCGAATATATATTAATAATAATATTAATTATTTTATGTATTTTTAGGACTTAATTTATGTGTTATATAGTTTTTATCTATGATAAGTACTCTGTTACAAATGGACGTTAATAAATCGCCGTGGATTTGTTGAAATATAAATTATGCACAAATCTGCAAAAGAATGAACCATATTTTTAAATAACGAGGAAATAATTTATGATTATCTAGTATCAAATCATACCTACGAACTTCGTATAATTATTTGTCTCTGTGAGAGAATAAATCACATTCAGATATTTGTCAAAAAGTCAATTCTAAAATACATAAAATTAAGCAAATGGAATCGTAGCCGAATATTAATTTATCTAAATGGTAAATATAGTTCCTGATTAATTTTCTTTGTAAGTTCCTCAGAAGGGAGCACATTTTCAAAATTTTGTGCATCAATAAGAATGAACGGAATAAAGTGAACGAGGCAAGTGAATTTTTATTTGGTGATTTACAATTCAAATATACTGAGAAACAAAAATATGATTAGGCGCTCGATTATTTTTCGCTGTGAATCCATTGATTTCTGTAAGAAACCGCATATTTGCTTCAAATAGCGTAATGCACACAATTAAAATGTATTTATTGCCTGTTCTACTGCATCTCGTTACTGATGTCTCTGCAGGTATACTCTCTTTTGTAATTCACCTACTTCCTGTAAGACAAACACTGCACTAAAATGAGCCAAAGCGACTTTATAGATTCAATTCTCCAATAGGATGTCACTGACCCCAGTCCATTGAACTTTTTCATCCAATGGAAATTCTATTCTCGGATGAATATACTCGTGGAAAATGGCAACGAATTCAGAATGAATTGGAGATGAATCCGTACAAGGAGTCTACAGTATAGACATTCATAAATATGGCTGCATCATATTATTGTCCAATATTATTCAACACGCTCCCGCTGGAGACTTCTCGGTAAACCCTCAAGAGGACAAATTTTTTGTCTTTTTTTCTGGTACAAGTAATTTCTGGTATACGCAATGCCTTCTAAGGAAGTCTGAGTAAACTTTGCTACCAACTTGTTTGAGTTCATACTTAATAATAAAGTATGCCGATCGTATATTCAATGCTAACATACTGATCCATTGTTGGTTCGCTATGAGTGGAGCATGATTTCACTTCCACTGCACGTTAAGAGAAAGTACTGAAAAATTATGTGCTTATATCTCATCCGTTGAAGCCAGGATTGTAAAAATAGTTTGACCAGAAAGTTTCATATTTACTGTCAGACAGCTATATTCAACTTCTATTCTGCTAAACTGACATTATTCTGAAAACTTTAATCTTATTTAACGTTATTTTTATTATTACGGTTGTGTCTTAAGAGATATAGAAGAAAGATCCAATTGAAAACGAAAATAAATAATAATATTCGAACTGATATTAATGCAAGTTATTGAATTATGAATGAAAGTAATCGTATATGTTTATTGGAATGTAGAGAATCGTCAACTACGTTATTTACTCGGCATAAACATTTACTTTAAAATCTAAATTATAGGTTCTGACTATATCTTCTCGATAGTTATCAATATTTGAAGCTAGATGAATTTAAAATGACTGTTTGGAGAAGGTGGGAAAAGTTACGATTGGAAGTTACTTCTTCTTCATGAATATACATTAATGATACTTCTAGAAGTACATTCGTGAAAATAAATATTGAATCACCTTGACTTGCGTTTGGAATTTCATTTTTTCATTTCGAGGATTCATTTATGTTGACTTGATATTCATATTCTCTGAGCATGCTCATTTATATGAAATGACTGTTTCGTTAGACATTCGCTGAAAACTGTCAAAAGAAATTTTATTCTGATTTAATCAAGATATCGTCGTGCTGTGACTTACAGAAATATCTATTCTTGTGCCCACCAAAAATGTTCTGTTTTGAAAGTATCATTCGTCGGTATCAATTTCCAGATCAATCCTCGAAATGATTAAAATCGTGAGATAAATCTTCATGAGCGTCCCGATGTTTTATATTCATACGAATTTGCTAATCCATAGCACATACGAAAAAAGAAGTCAAAATCTCTGTGATGCAGCTCAAAAGAGAGGTGAGGCGATTCTTATTTTATATATCTGGCACCAAGTTCGCCTCTGATAACAAATTGGTATTCATCGAAGACTCTGAGGATCTCGCATTCCGCTGAAGATATGGCCGACCGCGTGTCGTGCATTCCTTTTTTATGTCTCATTATGTACGCATAACCTTCCTCATCCGCGTAGAGAGTTAAATCAGAGCCCTCTAGACGGAAAAACTGAATATCAATACATTCACAAGGGTCGTAATTGGGACCTCTTGTGTTACCACAATTTATCCCTTTACTTCCGTAAAACGCTATCTGATTGCGGATACATTACAAAGTGAAGGCCCTTTTGAAACTTTGGTATCCCTTTAATTTTTGCATTGATTTTTCATGGACATGACTTGCAATGGATGCATGAAAACGTAATCTAAATTTCTTTGGGTCTATCTTGCTGAATTTACAAAATGAAACCACGAGTTCGTCACGTAAAAGGTATTTACGAAAAGAGCTTGTCTTAAGATGCCAATCATTAGCCTACTTCGGATTTTTCACTTATTTAGCGCAAATATCTTCCTAATCCAAGTTCAAGTTGCACTTGATGTGAAAATATATCCTTATATTTACTAAATTTGACGGTTTTTTACAATAAAAATGGAATGAATCTTTATTCTTGTACGAATCGCTTTATTTGAAAAATATCTGAATTAGCAATTAAGCATAATCTATCAACTTCCAGAAACAGAAACCATAGTCAAAGTTATCGACCTAAATTTGTAAGATTTATGTTATGTATTATGTAACACCAGCAAAATATTATTCGTTCTCTTTTCTCTCAAAAAAATTGAAAAAATATGTATCAGTTTTGATGTTTGAATATAGTTCAACTCGAATTCATAATAAATAATTTCCGACCTCTTTCAGCACGACATATTACGATCAGCGTTTCAATAGCTAAATATGCAAATTATAAGCTGACAAAACTTAGCATACTAATTTGAATACTATTATTATTATTATTAAGTTTTTATTATATTGCAAATAAAAAATTATATTTGAAACTCCAAAAATTAGAGGAATAATAAAAAGTTCAAATATTCGACCTAAATAGTAGTTGAAATGTATTCCATATTTAATTAGGGCTTTATGTAACGAGTTTTAATATTGGCGATTGATTACAATTCTTCTGGTCGAGAGTAAATGTTTTAAATGAGAAGGAAATCATTAGCGTATCGTTAATTAGAGGGAAAACGTGTGGAGGGTCGCTGATTGATTTGGTGGAACGTAATTTCGAATCGTTTGAGGCGAAAGTGAAAACAGAACGGACTGTTTATAAATATTCATTTCACACGAGTTAATTACTCCTTTCTTAAATCGTTAAACGAATATGCTAAACATATTGTTCAGTTTTTACTCTGTGATCGATTTCCCATTAAGCATTTGAAACTTGATACGTTTTTCACAAAATGCGGATTTGAAATTTAGTGTATCAAAGAAAAAATAAAGATTTACTGCTCAATCGAAGAGGAAATTCTATCGTTTTAATGCAAAAACATTATCAATGCTTTTTTGAAGAATGATGAACCCAACTTACATGCAACTTTAAACTATAGCCTCCGTATAATTTACTGTGTAAGATCTAAATAATTTGTTAATAAATAATTAAAATTAAATTTAAACCTTACTAATTCCGCACCGTCAAAATATGAGATAATAGACTGTAATTTACCTAAGAGTTGACGAATTATATGATTTTTAAGAGTTATAATGTTCCAATACCTTTAAAAGACTAAACGTATTAATTATAAACAACAAAAGAATCGTTTTTTAAATGTTACTCTTATGTTAGTGAAAGTTATTTGATTTAGGTTCATTAAAGTAGAGCTCCTATATATATGTGCTCTTTAAATAGATTCTAAATCTGATATCATCCTTGTCATTGAATCATGTCAATATACTTTTGGCAAAAAAAGGTTTTTATAGTATCTGAAAATAAACGTTAAACGATATAGAGTTTACAATTGCCAATTTTAAGCCAATCTGAGTTCGCAAAACATCGACTCTCGAAGAAAATGTTTGATAACGTCATCCTTCAGCATAATAGGCTTTATAGCCAAGTTTCATGCTACTCGGAAAGTTTAATAAGTAGCTTTCAGAAGTTTCCTTAGGTCTATCTCATTAAGCTGAATGGGATATTAATTGTATGCTACTCCTTTCAAATTTGAATACATCAAATTGGCCCCATTAACGAAAGCCTTTTAGTTTGCGAACAATCTCGATATTCTAAGAGTGCTCAATCGTTAACATAATTATGAAATTTAGAAGCGAGATTATATAGATTAATCGATTCCTGAAGGCAACACCAAGATTAGCCAACGCATACCGATAAACGGCATTAGCAAGACTTTGAAACTGATTTATGTATTTTTCTTCGGAAGGAGAACACAGAGGTCTAACGAGGTTGCAGTTTTTTAATTTTTCGATAAAACAACATCTCCAGATGTCTGCGCCGAGATGCACTCGCTAATGGGTTTCTATATCAGTTTTTGCGTAGTATATTCTAGAGAGACTTTGAGATAATTAAAAACCCGCATTACAGGGCAATGGCTTGTCTACGTTAATTTCTTTTCCAATTTGCATTGCGCCTTAGTACACGGGGGATCAAATTACACGGGTTAATATCTCTTGAGAGGTAATTTATTTCAACAAGCGGATATTCTTCGAACGGTCACGATATGGTATTTAACTGAACTGAAAGTTGGATTCAAAGGAATATTTCAATTCCAAAAACTTGATTAAATTGATATTTGAATATCAGATAGCAGCATGATTTGATATTAATTTTCATAATACATACACGGATTATTCATTAAAGGAGGAATAATGATTAGGTTATCTGTAATTTTTCGGTTATACTTATGTTTTTATTTTATGGGTCATAGATATTAATAACAAAAATTCCTTAATTAATTTATTTTCGATTCCTAAATCTCTTAAGTAAAATTGACTTTTTATCACTCATCCAATTCCTTTTTATTCTAATATTTATAATGACACTCCAAAAATCATCAATCCTCCATTCCCTGCAGTATTTCGACCGTTTTTAGAAGATAATAATAAAAGAATTAATATATAAATTTAAGAGATGAATACACGCTCTAGAAAAAGGTGAATATAATTCAGAATTTGTATTGTACTAGATAAATTTAATTTAAAATTGTTTAAATTCAGTTTAATTAGGCTAAGAACCTGTTGAGATATTGTTTGTGATTTATAAACAACTTTCGGGAGAGCTTGTGAGACGAAGAGTTAAAAATATCTCACGTGACCTTTTTCGATCCAAACCCTTGAGGGTATTTCAGCGCAATACATCATGAGCAGGATTCCAATGATGCCGATCCGAAGTAAACGTGTTGACAACCGCATTACTCCAATACCGTGTCCGACACATCATAAATCGAAGAAACTTCCTTGTTCCACTTCCCGACGTCCTTGGCTGATTAAGATCCTTTTATGCATCCCTTAATAACTCAGTCACCACGAAGATTCTGAAATTAGTTACTATTTCCTTTTATGAAAATTATAATATCCTCTTCTCATTAGGATCACGATTGGATTCCTGGTCGTGCGTGGGAGAAATGGAAATGGACTGGGGAAACACTCGCATTGTCCACATGCTAAACATCTCTGTCGTTTAGCGGAGATCTCATGTTTCACGGGCGTGGATGTCGTCGCAGACCGTGATATAAATAAGCGTGATGAAACGAGCGAGACGACACGCGTCGTCTGCTTCAAAAGAACCGCGTTGAAAAAAAGAAAACATCGCGAGGCGCTGTGTGACCTAAAGAGGCGTCTTGAACGTCTACTTGGCGTGTCCGAGCATTATGGGATTAAGACGAGGGGCAATTGTCACGATCAATTATTCCGAAGGAGAGGTAATCTGCGTCGCCATGGTGATGCGGAGTTGTCGCGCGCGTTTCACTTTTTTCCTGTTTTAATTTCTCCTCTCGGCCTTCCCTGATTTATTTACGACCGGAAAACGGTTCATCTGATTAGCACTTTAAAGGGCGGCTTCATCAGATCGTCATAAGATGTAATGGAGATAGTGTTCTTGAGTGTCGTCGGGGATTTCAATTGGGTCTTCGTTCACGCAATCTCTGTTTAAAAATAGTCCATTGTATGGAGCGTTGAGTTGAAATAAAAATGCGAATTGGGTGTGGAAGGAAGTTTCATCGTCTAGGCGTCGATGAACGATGAATTTTTCTAAAAGTGAAATAGAACGTTTCCTTATTATATTCTATAGCGAAAACATATTGCCGTTAAACTCAAATTTGAAGAAATTTTTTTTCCCGAAACGAGAACCGTGTGTAATAGCCCACAATTTATCACTAAAATGTTCCATTTAAATTTATACTCCGCCTGAGGACTCGATTTATAATTTTCAAACGAATGTCAAAGCGTCGGTTATGAAGCCAGTTTTGTAGCAGTCGCCCTTTAGGATCGAGAAAATTTATGAGGTGCGAAAAACGAGATTTTACCTTCAGATTAGATATTTATGATTACATAGAGTAACATCCATTTTAAATTTATCCCTCATTCGAATTCCATCTCAAGTACGACGCATTCTCAAAGGAGGTACCAGTTGAAGAAGCGAGTAAAAGTATTAAATTTCGCTCTTATGAAAACGGAATACTGAATATTAGAGAGGTTTCATAGCAAAGATGAAATATAATTTTATAGTTTATTTGTTTGTATACGTATGAGAAAATAGGAATAATTATCCCTAATTTGAAAATGCACTTACTCTTTTAAAATACACATTTAGGAAAAAGAGCAAATGATAATAAAGTCGGGATAAGAAAAAAGTCATGCCTTTTATTGATAAATATATGTTATATTGAATCTGACACGTATAAACTGAAGTACCATTTACGAAATATAATTTACATCGAACTTTAAAGAGAATTAGTAGCGGTTCTAGCTATATATCGAAAAAAAAATTAAATAGCAAACTTTCACTAGATATTTATACTAGTTCATTTGAATGAGAGATTAAAAGCACACAAAACCTGTCTATCTCAAGTCAAGTAACTATATATTATCTAAGAACCGTTAGAATTAAAGAGGTCCCCAAAACCATTTATCCCTTTTACGAGTAGTAGTTATTAATCAGACGAGCATAATTCAAGTGTTCACAAAAAATCACTTTTCAAACCCAACGGTACGTAATGTCCCACAAAAAGATGCGTATAAATCAAAAAGTTAAAAGTTTAAGTATCGGTGGGGGTTAAGCGGAACAGAAATAACGACTAAGCGACAAACAAAGAACACAGGAGGTCTTTTAAAACCTCCAGGAGGTGTAGCCAGTTCACAAATTTCCACGACCTCCACTCCATCGGGCAAATTAGTTCTCCGTGGGACTGCGATTTTAGATACACGCATAAAACGGGCACACGCGTAGACTCCTGCGGTGCGACATCAAAAGTCGATTGTAAAATCCCAGGGACTAACTATTCGAAACCACCAAAACATCGTTTCTGATTACACGCACGTTCAAGCACTTGCACTCGCTCGGAATTCTCGGCTCTAGAGGCAGTAAATCATGCAAAGAATCCAAGAGCTGAGAAAACGCAAAACGTCTGTAGGAGACCTGATGGGATGAGGTGGTACATCCTATTCAGAAGGTACCCCTCGGAGATCTTATTAGATGCAGCTGCGAGAGAATATTAGATTTCCATTCGCAGGAGATAATCAGGTGAAATTTGCGCTGAAAAGTGTCGCAGTGTTCGTGGCCACCATCAGCGATGGACCAAAGAGGGAGGAGTGGGAGCAATAGCTCGTAATACAGTAACGCAATGAATTATCATTGAAATGATGGAAGAAGCAAAGGCTTCTATGCGGATTTAAAATCGCAATGGTTCAGAAAAATGCCTACTCGGATAAATATTCTGATTCAGAAGAGATTTGGACAAAAATTCGACATTATGTATTTGTGGACAATAATCTGTACAAATGTAAAATTTCATTTCATTTTCATTTCATCATCAAATTTTATTCCTTCTTTTAGTTCAACATAAATAAATAGTGGCAGTAAAAAATCTAGGAAATGCAGCCCTTCCTTCGCGGAACTGCTTTCACTACTTGAAGCTTTAAAGGCAAAGTGACACTTTGGTAATTACTGAAAGACATGGGCATGTAAATGTTATCTATAAAAACAGAATGTTGAATAATTTATCTGCGAACTACACTGAAAGTGAGACAAGGCTTCATCCAATTACTCTGAAGAACTCCTTACACTTAACCAAGTGTTAAGATATTGCTTTAAGGTAAATTATTCACACATTATATTCCCATTTGGACCAACAGAGAAACCTTTTAAATAGGTTTTCTTGTTCAAACGAAGGTTTCTCTTTTTACTCAAATCGTTGATCGTAAAATGCGTAATCAAAGAATCTTTTCCGACTATCCGATGCTGTTTGTGAGTAGCGGTCAATTATTCTGAAGTCGCATTACAAATATTTAAATTATTGTTAAGGAAAGTTTTAACGATTCTTTGGAATATAAAATACTATAAATAGAGACTCTGAGTAAAAGCGTTTGAGTTTTCATTGCCGTTGAATACAATGAGAAAACTTCAAGTATCGCAGTGCACAATTCTTGAAGTAATAAAATATTCACAGACATTTTCATTCGCATTAATAATGGAAGTAAAAGTGAGTGAACTAGTCAACGAGTTATTCGAACATAACAAAACCTCATTCATTAACAGAATAATTGATCAATCCTCTTTGAACGCCAAACGGAGTAGTAGTATGAATAAGTAAAGGATCGGAGAGCTGTCACAACATTTTAGGAGCAAAAAAAGGGATCGATTCCGTATTTTATGGTCCTGAAATATGGGAAACGCGCGAATTCCTTCTCATTGCTTTTCGAACGCATATAAACAACGCTTTCCTTCGGTTAAACCGGAACAATAATCGATAGATGGCAGTAAAAAGCTCCTCTTCTCCACAGGCGTTAAATCGGGAATCTATTCTCGCTGAGGGGATGCAAAAAAAACCTCTCCGTGTCCTTTCGAACGCCATTAACGGAAAATTATCCGTTTATGTTCGTCATAAATTAGACCCTTTCGATATCCCCAATTTCCCGCGAGAGAGCGCGCGATCCGTCATTCTCTCTTCGAGCGCTATTTATTCATTTGTTTATGCATTTTTTCATTCGTCTCTCAGCGCCGTCTCCCCTCCTTTCCGTGGCGCCACTTTCGCAACCACTTTGCGCTCCCGGACAGCAGTCATTTGTCATTCATAGCACGCCCATCGGCCTTCATTCCGACGCAACACGCGATCACCTGCCGATTGGGCCCCTGAAACACTCGAAGGTAACGGAGCCATCGGAATAAATAGGTTATCAAAGCCTTTTTTAGCATCTTTTTGGCTCGAGAGTTATTCCTCTCGATTACCGGAGAAAAAAGGCGTGGAAAGTTCCATTAGCGAGCTTTTCGAATGAGATCGGTGGTAAAAAATGGAGGAGCGATACGGTAGGAGGGAAAGGTATATATTTTTTGTTCCGAAAAAAAGATTTATTCTCACCGCTCTCTCAAACGTGTCGTTCTGGTGGTGATTAGTGCTGTCGAGAAGTTGTCCGCTGCCATAACAACCAGTTTTTGCGTTGTTTGGTGGGCGTTAATGGCGCTATCATCCCGAGAAAAGGCTTTCGGAGTTATTCGGGAAATCCGAGAAGTTTCTTGAAGTTCCTCAATGCTTCGTTGAAGTGTTGGAAGTAAAATAGACTATATGTGAACACTTATCTTTAACGATACTACAATAACCTTTAGCAGGCTAATTTCAATTTTTAAACGCTAAATTAACAATATCATTGTCACCTCGCATGTACATTATTCTACTTAGATAATTCCAGCTCTAGCCGACAAACCTTTCATAATTTAATAACATCACAGTCTTTAGCAAACAACCTTTCTCTCTCCTTTTCCCAAAAGTTGCACCAATCTTTTCGACAACAACGCAAATTCCACTTTCGACAAGGTTCTTCTGACTACAATTTTCTTTGGCCGCTCATTTATTCCTGTCAAGTACTATTTACATCATCCTGCTTCGGTTTTATTTCTTGAATAACAAAATACAATTATTCATTTGTCCTGGAAATACGATCTTTTCTCAAGTTTAAGCACTCTTCTTGTGCACCGAGGAGCTATCTCATTTCTCGTTCAGTTGAATTACACATTCTTCATTTTAACTTTTCATCTTCAAACTTGTTTTTCTTCTCAACCACATTCACGCTGAGTGATTTTCTGAGGGAGTGCCATTTGTATTTACCATAAATATATATATTATTCCAGACATAATTTATTATCATGCACAAATAGTACCTGGAAAATGATAAACCTATGAATCATGTGTAGTTTTTATGTGACAGCTATTATTAAATCAATTAAATGTAATGAATTTCGCAATTAATTATTATTTATAATACCTCAACACTTCACTAATGGCCATGAAATAATACGCGATAATCCTAAAGCAAAGGAAAACTTCTCTCATTGACAGTCCTAAATACTTGGAAGCTATTTTGCAATTATTCATAAGAAGCCTATACCCTCGGAAAATATACTGTAAATATATATTTTTTAAAAATAAAAACGGAGATGTAATGATCAATATCGTTACGATACTTATTCAGTAAGCGATTCAAGGAAAATTTTACCCAAACCTATTCTACAAAAGGCAGCACATAATTGGAAATATAATATCTGATACAATGAAAATCATTCGTGTTTCCATATTTCTCTCTTTTTGCAGGTCATACACTTTTTTAAAGGAGTCCGTCCACTGCTCTTTGAAAGCTGCTTGTGACGAGAGAATGTGAGATTATTTGTGAGCGTCTCTCGTTTTAATGCATCTGATAGCGAAGTTGTGATACATTTAACTCGAATCCGTTAATAATTAATCAAGGAATGGATCCAGACGTCCAAAGAGCGCTGTTTGAATTCGTTCCAGATCTAGATTATGTCTATCGATTTTACGTTTGCGAATCAGATTGGATCAATCGGTCACAGCTCTTTGGAGCGAAATCGATTTCCAACCTTTATTTCAGCATGTTATGTGTCGCGCCTTATTTGTAACTTAGCCGTGGGTGATTAACGGACTAGAACAGATACTTATCTACTAATCGAAACCAATTCGTGTTTTATACACGGAATGGATATCTATCTTTGGTTAATTTCAAAATGACATTCAACATCTGGATGATGATTTACCTAAGATAAGTTACTTTGGATTATGAAAGCATTTATGATTGGTGTTTGCCTTCGAAGAATGAAACAATGAGGATTTCAAACTTCCATTAGCTTGGCAACGGAACTACATTTGAGAAATAGTAGCGACGTATCGTGCTATATTAAAAGGCGAGACTTCAGAATCCAAATGGCATTGTATTTCCTTTTACACGAACTTGAGATGTATTTTCCATTCCACGATTAAATACGTGCATTTAAAACGTCTTCAAAACATTCTGTTACTCTGCATGCCAGATCAATTTATAAAAATCATATAATGTTCAGCCTATATAAGGTTATGATAATAAATTCGTTAAGGAATTATAAATATTTTACTAACAAAGAGGGAATTTGATCCCTGTATTTTATTTAGTTTGATATGATAACGATAATTCAGCCCAAGATTTGGGTTTATATTTTGCATACTCACTTGTGGGATAAATGAATGAAACAGTTTTTTCGTCTCAAAAAGTAGAATATCAGAAAATCAAGTCATAACCATTCCCATGGAACTATGACAGTGATTTAAAATCAACTATTTAAGACTAATTTAAGTACAAATCTAGAGCAAGTATGACATTTCCTATTGTTTTCCTTAATCATTCGCATTTCAAACATGTTATCATGACGAATATGCGTATAAAATTAGTAGCCTTGAATAAATAAAGTTTCACCAGCCTCAGAATAATAGGAATTCCTGTCTAATATATATCTGTAGCTTAAAGTGTCTCAAGATATCAGATGTTGATAGACCTTATATTGTTTCTAGAGAGTATATTTCAGCGATCATAATGGGGATATTAATGAACCCATTACTAAACAACCGTTATTGGAGCAAGATTCATTATCGGCAGAAAAATTTATTTCGGAATTTAAATCGGGCGCTCCTCTATCATTTTTAATGTTCATTTATATGTAAAATAGCCATGTTGAAGAGAATTAGCAGAAAATGCGGAAATAATTCCGAATTCGTGTATTCAATACCTCATTTGCTATCATAATGATCAACCCTATGTTCAATTTCCGGAAGTTTTGATTTTTTTGTTGCTTGTCTATACCTCCCGTGATATCGATTCGAACTATTGAAGCGGGATCCGATGATTTACATCACGTTTAGGATAATTTGATGCACAACAAAAATTACGCAAGGATTATCAGAAATATACTCATTTCCTACGATGTAAAAGACTTTTTAAAATTTTAGCTATTTTGAGGCAATTTAAATGCAATAATTCTGCTTTAATATCCCATTTTCATAAGTGCCTCGATCGTTTTCAAATCCATAAAAGATTATATTCCTCAAAAAATGGTTAAATTTTTGATTGTTTTCAAATAACTCCGGGGCGTCTATTTATACACAAAGCATTCTCATTCATATGTACCATTTAACTGCGGGCTACAGTGGCGCCATCAAATCTATAATTCAAGCGAATCCCTCTGGAATTACTTTATATTCGCTTCATTTCCCAAACAGTTCCAAAGCCACAGAACGGTGCACCGCAAATAAAGCGAAACATATGACGAGAGTTTGCGAAGCTCGAAAAATTGACCCAACGCTTTCGTGCTTTGCTTCTCTGATGAATATTACGAACATGAATCGTACTTCCAAATTCGGATGATTGATTCCCATATTTAAAAGCTTTCTGAGGGACTCATGCGTGATTAACAATCTCAGAAAAATATTTCATAAAGAATTCATGCACATTGAATGGGTTGAGTCATTATTTTACGAAAGCAAGTCATTTTAAATTCACTCTTATGAATTGTGCGATAAGCGTTTGAGTAAAAGAAGTTGATTGAGTAAAACCAAATGACGTCAAATGTGTCCGAAAGGACCGGGACTTGAACCCGGTTCATCCAATCCTATGGCCCAAGAAAAACCAACCAAGTCAACTTTTTCACTTCTGTAAAATGCTTGGAAATGTTATTTGCATCTCGCTAATCCCACTAAGTAAACCTTTATCTATTTACTTGAGTAAAATGTTTGATAATTGAATTTATAATTCTTTGATTTTGTTTCAAGGAAACGAATTCTTATCTCCAATAAAATTAGTGGGTCTTATCCGAATAATACAAATTTAACTCACTGAAATCAATAGTAATTGTATATGACAAGGATTTAAAGTCCAACACTACATGAATTCAAATATACGCAGTGAAAACATAGGGTGTATATGATTCGATTACTAACTCCCCTAAGAAGCCATAGTCACCTTAGAAAGATGAATATTTAACTTATTTTGTTTCTTTACTAGTTGTACACCTGATTCCCATTGCATTGAAAGTACAAGATACGTGAATTGTAAAAATCCAAAAGTAACAATATTTGATTTAATTTAAAACTATAAATTCCAAAAATCCCAAATTTGATGCATATTATAATTAGTGTGCTTTATATTTAAATTCATTCTGTAGCTGTTTTTAATACGAATCCAATATTAATTACGGAAATTACTGATTTTATAATGTGTTTAAATTCAATACTACCTTTATTGCATTTGTTTAAATAAAATATTTCAATATGTAATGTATAAAATTGTCTTAATTAGCAAATGAATAGTATTTGATATAATGATTAACCATAAAATTTAATTCACATATCAGTATTTCTTTTATTCTTGTTTATTTGTTCATGGAATTTAGTTTATGAAAATATTCGAGTAAATCAAAGAAGAATAGATGAATGAACAGGGCATATTTGCGGGTTTACATTTTTCTATAATCATTTTTTACCGGACAACGTAAAATTAGTAATTAAATAATATTGAATTGTTTGTGTTCATTAATTTAATTTAATTATATTCTATATTTATACGTATATATACAGAAACTAATATCTCGCGATTAAACGACATTTTAACTGATTAGTTCATTTCAAGTAAGAATTGAAATCTAAAACAAATTTATATTGATTAAGACCTGATATCTGTAAAGCTTGATTTTAATTAACATCTTAACCCTGATATA
Organism: Pantala flavescens; assembly: GCA_020796165.1. Classification (NCBI taxonomy): domain Eukaryota; kingdom Metazoa; phylum Arthropoda; class Insecta; order Odonata; family Libellulidae; genus Pantala; species Pantala flavescens. The sequence continues at coordinate 54,140,565 of CM036883.1, forward strand.
TATGATTTACTTTTAACCTTTCCGTAGGCAAATTTAATGCTAATTTTTCTTAGAGACAAAGTTCAATTTGACAAATTTTATTGTCATATATATTCAAATTCATCAGTTTGTTGCTCATAAAAATATCACATAAATATGTGATATAAATGTAAGTTGTGTTACATTACTTAGATTTAATCATGATGCTGACATAATGCCTTAATCGTATTTCTACTCAATTAAAATTCCAAGCGAATCAATCGAAAGAAAGACGTATCTTTTGTATAAATCATAATAATCTATGCACATGTTCATTGATAATAGAGCATTGAAAGAGAATAGAATTGACCGAGAAGTGCTTTGACCTAATGCATTATTAATCAAGTGCACTCAGCGTGGAATATAAAGGAATAATCACTCTTCAGTTCATCCATCCATTTAAATAAAAGGAATTCATTTATCTTTACTCATTTTAAAATATTTTAATCCTGTTTCCTTCAAAATTGGATGAGAGAATCATTACACTGAAGCTTCTGAACAACTTCCAATTCTCACCACGTTCATCCATTTGTGGAAGGATTATGAGAATCTCTTTCACAAATGGATTTCAAACTTTTATTTACGATCTCATAATGAACACTTAAAGTAATGCAGTTCTTGGTAAATATAGTAATGGCATCGTTTCGTTCTAAAGCCTCAAACTTTTGATCGAAGCATTTAACGCAATAATATATATTCTCGGAAGTAATCAGGATCAAGAAATCGTAATCCATGGACTACACTTCGAAGTGTCGCTTGAACTGCTGTATCAGGGAAATGGTCGTCAATTTAAAGATAAAAGATGTTTAATGGAAGTAAGCTCAAACAAAAATGTCGCACATGAGAGCAAAATGCAGTTTCTTTGCATTTCACCCACTGCTGTTTTGGAAAATACACTTAAAAAATCTTAAATTATGTAAAGTAATTCCAATTCATTCTATACAATACCATGAATGTTTTGTTCTTAGAATGATTATATTTATTCACGCAAGAGAGATGAGCAATGAACAACAACAAATGACGACCTAATACCAGCCCTTGAGGCACTTCATTTTATTATGAACTAACTCTAAGAGATAATATAAAAACTAGTATTTAGGAGGAGACAATGACTTTCTCCAAGAAATTGTTTTACGAAAAGTTATTTGAGATTTTAAGTTCATAATAAGATTAATTTATTTACTCTCTATTGCCTCAAAAATTCTGTAGTTAGAATTCTGAATCTAGCAAACACCCGATTTTAATTATGACTTTCCTGTGAAATATATCCACAATTATTCTATCAAATAATTTAAAACCCAAAACTCCACATAAGGAATATATTGTCTAGTGATAAAATGTCTATTTTCTTTTGTTGATGAGAATTATCAATTTTGAATTCCTAGACTCACCGAAATTCATCTTTTGAGAATAAACTTAAAGCGTTATCTGGTAGCGTGTGGATTTCTACGTATGAAATATGAAATAATGTGCTTTCTGAAGAGAATTTTATATTCCGTCCATTTATCATCCAGATATTTATTATTTGTATACGTTCAACCAACTTATTTTTACTTATGATAGTCCCTGATAACTAGAGGGCGTTTATAATCGAACAAGAATATCGAAAAGTCATTTAAATAGGAGAGACAGATTTTCAATACTTCCTATTTTACCTGTTTCTTGGAATCGAAAGGATACTATTGTCATAGAATATTTAATTTCCATTTTGGCGTGAAAACGCAATTTATGACATATTCGCGATGGAAGAATGCCGTGAAGTGATAACGCCCTTCATTTTTTCGACGCAGATTTATGAGACAGTTTTTAACTCTTCCACTTTATTGACATATTTTATTTCTCGGGCACCGAATCCTCATTCTTGAGATTTTTCTGCTTCGCGTACTTTTCCACGTCAAAATGTTTTCGACGCAAATGCGAGACACTCTGATGCTCGGGAAAATGTTCTGATTAATCGTCGCTTACTTTTTCTTGAAGAAAGTCAACGAAGACTTCGCTCCGAATCAGAATAATTCAACCAAAAAGATAAATGATTGAAATTTGATTTTCTGATGTCTCTCTCGCTTCCCTGCTATACTTAAAAAATACTTATATGTTTTTTATAAAATGAATTGTTTCATAAGAGAAGTTTTGTCGATGAAAATCCATTCAGATGTAGGATAATCAACAAAGATTCAAAAAATTAGTTGAGTTAGATGAAAGGTTACGACTGTTGAGAGTCTGTGACTGAGTGAAAATCAAACTAGATAAAAATTTTGAAATCTCCTATCTATTATTTCTCCTCAGGATTGAACATGCAAGTTCATATGATGAAAGAGTATCAACGCTCTATGCCATTTTCAAAAATAATCGGATAAATCTATTATATTATTTTTATTTCGTTTTAAAATTGACTATTCGTTAAGATATAATTTATCAATATAAAGTTTTGATATATATTTAAATTTTGTTAAAGTATTTCGAGATACCATAATTTTCAATGATAAAATCAAAAAGCAATGAAGTATAATAATTAACAATAAAATTGATGATCTTAAAAAAAATTCATATTGACTAAAATAGCTTTAAAAAATTCTATGTAACCTTATGTAAATAGTTTAACAATCTCTAAAGAGAATAATAATAATTACCTTGTGATTTCGGCGCACCCCGAAACCGAAAATAAATGTTGCGAAAATCACTAATAATTATTATGTCTTAAAATATCTTTAAAGAAATTATAGCTAAAGAAAATTAATTTTTTAACAATCCTCTAGAAATTCAATTAATTTAAGTTAATATATAATCAATGAAATCAATCTCTTCAACCAGTGAATGATTTTGCATAAAAATGTTCCCCAGCATTGTGGATTTTTTAAGGCAGTGAGGCAGGGCAATCAATATCATATCATGAAAAAAGCACAAGATACAGTATTAATTATCATCACAACATACTTATTTTATGGAAATAAATGATGGATTATATGAATGCAAAACGTTAGTAGTAAACTATTCGTAAAATGTTAGAGGCTATTTTTCAAGAATGTATTTACTTTGTGTTGCGAGAAGAGATTTAAGAAAACATAGCACGGTTCGACTCAGGAGTGTGTCCAGTCAGTCGCATACTGATTATCTGGAAAGTTAAGTCATAGGTGAGGCAACACATGCGATATATTTCTAACCACTTTCTCTTAATTGGCTCTGATTTCGTGGGATCTTAGATCGCAGAGGAACAGGTGCTTTAATTTAAATGAATGTATTTGTTATACATCGCTTTAGTAACTAGTTAGTTCGTGTTTTAATAGTAATAATTAAAGTAATTATAAAATTGAGATATTTTTGCGTCAACAAAATTAAGCAAAGGTAAAATATACGTCTAACATATCTGGGATGTACGCTTATACATTCTACTATAGCTAGATTCTCTCGTTAATATCGGAATGGGGATTTCTTAGACTCTTATTATGGAAATAAAAAGTTATGAGATTGAGACTAGAAACCGTGCTTTTCTTTCCAAATCTTGCTCTTTTAAATACCCGGAGATGAATCTAAGACAGGGTGGAGCACGGGATGGCAAGATTTTTAAGACGACTCCGAACAGTAATATTGAGAGACGATATAGTTGTGCTCATTCCTTACTTCACTCTTTGAGTCTCAATCCTACAGATTATATGTGGAATTAAACACTTAGAAGCAGTTGAATTTGAGTTTAGGGTCAATATTTTGTGCTCATTCTGAGCTTAATTCTTCATTATCTCTCATTATTCATTAGTCAGCAAAGGCCTGGAATTAAGACCGATGCTTTAAAAACGATAGAGCTAACCTAAATAATAAATACTGAATCGGGATAATTAATTTTCCAATAAGATGTAAGAGGAAATGAGTATAAGGAATATTATATGAATATATGCGTCAAATATGATTAGCATATCGCCGTCGTTTAGAATAAATTCTATGAAACCCCTTTCTGAAATTGGAATCCAGAACTCTTAATACGTGATCGCCTATGAGCCAAATTATAAAATAATGCGGAAGTATTATTAAAAGTCTGAATAGATTGCTAACACTCCTTGTTTTGATCTTCATACAAATAAGGATCGAGTTATGAACATAAAATGTGCCGTCTTAGCAGTACTGCGCAAACTATCATGCTGAATTTAAGATGAAGGTTACTGGGCTATACATGCATGCATTCCATTCCGTTAAGCATTGCATTTGAGCGTGTTTTCAGCGAACACGACGATATTTATTGAGGTTGTTTTGCATAAAGTCGCCCCACAAACAAGTAACGGCCATGCGTATGTTTTACGATTTTTTAACCTTCTAAGGACGGATTATATTTGCATCGACTGAACACTCATTCAATTCAAATATAGCTGCTGTTGTATTAATTGCGATAGCTGACGATGAACGCTACCGCAAGCACTATTAAAGCTCTCTCTACGAGAAATTGTTTGAAGAAACAAACAAAACAATCAATTACGTCGTTTGAGTCAAAAATAATTTTAAAATAGAGTTCTTACTGAACCATTTCACGTCTGTTAATACTTTAAAGGAATACCTAAAGGAAGATTTGAATTAGAGATAACGTTCGGTGAAGATATGATAATGTGAGAATGCTAGACGCTGAAGGCAGATAAATTTTAATTGGAATAAAATAACTCTGTGTCAGGAAAGTCTGAATGATTCACCTCGACTACGATTGGATTTAAATTTCATCTATCCTCCTCACGTCTACTTTGATTTATTTTAAGCGAGGTTTATTTTGATTCAATTTCAACATTCCACTCCAGTGAATGAATTTCCACCTGATCCACTATTATCTTCCCCTTCACAGAATATGTACGTATATCTTATACACAATCTTCTTTTCCCTAAAGAATCTCTCAGATTATTTAATCCAATTTTCTGTTTGTTTTCTGAACTTCAAACGCCGTCACTGTTAAGTTACGTGCTTCATGAATGTCTTGAGCGTTCCTTTATCTCCCATACCTAAATGGCGTGCGTAGTGTTGTCTCTCTGCAGCTAAATCTAGATATCCTCAGAGTGATTTGTCTCATATATTCTCGAAGGCTCACAAGAATGCATGATGAAAGACATGTTTATTTTTTTGCTTCCAAGGACTTGCAATAAATCAAACAATTTTTTCTGCTTCAGACGGATTGAATATAATTAAAGTCATTTGAAGAAAAAAACATTTATCTTTCAAGAAGGGTAACTGGAGATAAGAATAGTAGAAATGCTTGAGTGTATTATGAGCTATCCAAAACCGTATAAGGAAACTATATACTCTGTATACAGTTTTATGATATTATAACCGATTTTTAATCTACAAATACTTTTAAAAGACTAACACTGTAAATTAATATAGTATTAAATGAAAGAGCGAATACTTTAGCTTGTAAAATTTACGTGAACATCATATTGGTCATTTGATGGTGTATCATGATGGAATGAGAAACAGTTGGCTATAAGAATATCACTCTTTGGAAATATGAAAAAGATTATTTGAGTGATTGAGAGATAAGGTAACACCATATTTATCTTAAAAATTGATGAGATGAAAAAATAAAAACATACCCCGAAGCTTTTCCTCAAGATTAAATTCGTAAAATATTGAAACGTATTAAAGAGCGTAAGATAAATCACAACATCATTGTTCTTTAACACTCCGTGGTTATCGATTCGGAAGATCGAATCATCGATGAAAGTGTAAACAAAATCCAAAAAGGATCGCTTAAGTGTTTTCAGCACAAAAACCGTGAATCAGTTCTTACGGCAGTTTCTTTTGCACTGCGATTTTTACAGCATCGTTCTTCGACGGTAATTTAACAAACTCAATAAATCACCGCGTCCCTCGAAAGGAAACGAGTCCAATATGCAAGATCCATGTGCCGATAAGCGTATCTTTCAACTCGAATTAAGTGGGTTTTGCAGTCAACGGATACACCACGGAATGTATTCCTCACTGAAACAACAACGGAGAAATATGGAGGCGAGCATACGTTAAGGAAACATCTTCACTCGTTCTTTGAAGTGAGCGCTATTAGTCTCTTTGCATCCCATCAATGAGTTCTATTTGTGGATAATCTTCCCTCTGAATGAACGTGTACGCTCTCGGAGAGGCGAGTGCGTCATCAGAACAGACTAATGCATAATTAGATATTTAACTGATAACTATCTTCACAACATTCAGCCTCTTTTTTGCTTTAAATTATACTGCTTCAGCTGCTAGTATTTTGTTTAAGATGGAGTGGATACAATTGAATAAAAAGAGAGGGGAAATGTTCTTTAAGGGAGAGGCGAGTATTTAGAAGGTTTCACTGCGCATTTGGATACTCAAAATGAAGTATGTATCGGCAATACAAGAACTCAAATTTGGTGATTCATAAATATATTTGGTTCCAATCAAAACCAGAAAACTGAGAGCTCATTGCGTTCGCAGAAACTAAGCAGAAAAATATCGTTGCATTGCATTCAATAAGTTTGAGCTTGGAAGGGAAATTAACCTTTCAGATATCAGTCACGTGACTGGGTATAATTCCAAAGTTCTTTTCGCTGCAGATGAATGTAGATGTAAGATTTTGAGTTCTATATATTTAGAGAAACTTATATGAAAAATCTGACACTTTGCAATTTTCAGCATGTGTGCATTCGAATTTACACGAGGTTATATATTCTAGTATGTATTAGTTCTAGCACTCTAAATGTGAGGAATTGGGTATTGATAATTGATTCCAAGATGATTGATGTATTCTAAGTAGCGCTTTGCGTTCATTTCATTAATTTCATCTTCAGAACTTAGAATATGAGTCAATCTTCGTGAAATCTTAAGATTTCTGCAAATATCAGAACACAGCATGCTGTTTCCGAATGAGTCACGCATCAACATGCACGCGAGGGGTTTCAGAACGTGTCAACGACGAGTCGTCTTTTGTAACGACCGAATGCGCAATCCTCTTCATTGATAGTTCGAGTAAAAAACATCGTTTTTCTCATGTTTTTTGCATCAAACGTTCACATCTAAAATTACTCTTTTCACGCCTTTTTTCTCTTTCCTCATTGATAATATGCACTCTTTTCCACGATGGAGGAGAAGTTCTTGGGTTTGAGAAAGGAGAGCTTCTCATTCAGATGACGCAATGTGGTTATTTTAAAACTGCGCTCCTCTTCCATTTCCCCTCTAACATTTAATAAGATGATAAAAAACATCCATCGAAAGCAATTAGAAATATCATTTATTTAAAGAGATTAACTCAATAATACTTCACTCAACTAATATATTTAATATATAATTCCAAATGTTCTATAGAACCATTAATTATTCATTAAAAACGATTAAATTGATAACTTAATTTTTAATCTATACTTGATTCTCAGTATCTTCTTATCGGTTAATTGAGATACCCTTAAATATGATTTTGCTAATATTGTATTTCTCAGCTCCATGAAATAAGTTTAAAGGAGTTGTTTATGAAAACCATGATTTTAGCATTATCTTAATTGCGATATAAAACATCCGAAGGAATATGGTCCATCACATCTATTGAAACGGGAAATTAGATACTGGCAATTATATACTTCTTAGCTGTTAAAGTTGAAGACACTCAAATCCAAATTTGTATACATTTAGCATTCTTATCTTAGCAATTGATTTCTTTGAGACTGATATTAAAAAGTTAATTTTTCGATTATCTTTTGAAGTCCAATTTAAATGTGCTAAATACAATGTGAGAGCCTAGACATTTCTACTATAAACATATAGTCTGATTTATGATTATGAGCGTAATATTTCCTTCAATTAATCTAGCTATTTTGTCGTATGTAACATCCACGACTATATGAAAAACTCTCTTTCATAGAGCTTTCACAGGTCTTGGAATTCAGAACACAAGATTCTACGTCATAATTTATATCTTCGATTGTCATATTATAATTCTCGATTCATTTTAAGTCCCGGAAATCGTATGCGCATTCATCAACTTCAACAGGAATAAGGGTTTGTTTGTTTCCTGCTTTAGTAATTTACTTATCTCAACAAAAACTTGTTTTCAAAACCTAAGTCCATTTCCGCAGTTGAGACAGTCGATTCTCTCTACAAAGGTGCGTTATCCATCAAATTAGATTTAACAATTGTGATTCTGAAGATAAAAATGATATATATGTGTGGAGACTGTGCCAAACGCAAAGATAGCGGAAATTGCAGGAAAGATATTTGGAGCAAGATCAAAGGCACAATATTATTGTTTGAACGAATTCGATAGAATGGCTGAGGAAATAAACGACTCGGGGAACTAAATTTTACGGTTCACTCAAAGATAATGGAGTTCGAGAAATAGAAAAAATCGAACATTCGCCCTTCATCATCATAAAATATATTTAAAGAGAAAAAATAATATCTGCGAAATAAGTATGATTTATATCGGATGCCGTTTTTAATGATGCCTTTGAGCTTTAATTCAGACAGCCTGATGTAACCGATGGAAATATTTTTCAATTTATCACTTATATGAAGGCTTGATGGAGATTTTCATTTTCACATAAAGGTCGGACAATTGAAAAGTAGGCTCAACATCTCCTAATCATCAACTCTTTTTTCATTTGAAAGATAATCACCAAAATATAATTACCAATTACCTTGTCTTTTTTTAATCATAGTGATGAGAAATGATTCACTGGAAATTATGACCCAACAAGGAATTTAACATGAATGTGGTTGCGGTGCGATTTCGAATGTTATTTTTTTCAGGTAAAATTTGCATCAGAGTTCGAATTTCCATTTAAACTGTATAGTTGTGTCAGAAATTGAGGGTTAAATCAATACGAGTGAAGTTAAGTTTCATTTTCATTAGGATATCGAACTATTGAATAGATTGGATGCGAGAAAATTGGTAAATTATATAAATAACGCGAATCCAAAGTACTATCAGACTTGAATTTAGATTCTTACGAATTTAAATTTTGAAACTACTATTCAACCAAATAAACTAAATATGTTATCGATAATTTTGTAATACTCATTTTTTCCCCACCATTCAAAAATTTTCTTTCAATTTTCAACAATTGGTAGTTTGCATCGACGTTTAATTTACAAATATGTTTAAATAAAAAATACTTCTAATAAATTTAAGGTAGGTAATGTCATTAATTTTAATTTTAGCACATGTTGAACTTCGTGCCTCAGTACAACTATCATCCTGATCGTTATAATATAATATTTTCATTTATTAAACAATATTGGATTGAGTATTAAAAATGAAATAAGGGAATCATTATTTTGATCTTAAGAGAAATTACAACAATATAAGACGGCTTTATGAAGAATTGAATATTGCCCATTAATATTTTTCGTATAATATAATAATATGATAAAAGGTTCAATGATCCATTACTTTTTCTAGTATTCAGTTAATGGAATCTTTCCCTCACAATCCTCTACCTTCACTTTGCTTTCTAAATAGTTCTTTCACATATCGCAACCTATGTTACGGCGGCTAAATCGCTCACCCAAGAGGCAATTCGATTGGCCGAAGAGATCGATGGTATTATCCCGAAAGAAAATCCCCGAAAGGGATTCTGCCAAAGAGGTCGAATTCGGCAAAGTGGGCGTGCCCCTTAGACCACCGCACGGGCACCGCTCTTCTCAATGACTTTTGTTATTCCCTTTTGCGAAGGGGTTTATGGCCTTCGGGAAAATATCCAAGGGAGTATTTCGCGCTCTTCTTTTGTTTGGGAGCGGTAAAACAAATCGTAGAACGACTCGTTTTGCCGACGGAGTTATGCATTCTCCGCCTCTTGGACTCCCAGTTCTATTTCCGGATCCTCGACAGAGTGCATTTGAGTCCACGGAAATTGGAATCTGTTGGCGGAATATGTGCCATCAGCCGCGGCTTCTGCACAACCCCCTGCGCTTGTCCATTGCAATCGCTCTCTCTCCGTCTACTCTCGTAGAATCTTTCTTTCGAAGATATATTGTGCATTTTGAGTGTCATGATTCAAAGGGTGCGTTGTACTGTACTGGTTAAGCTCCTTGCGAAAAATTCAATTTCCCGTCATCTTTTTGGTATAGAAACTATCGCAAATGGGTGATGAATGCCTCCTATGGATGGCGGATGAAATGCGACATTGTCGAACACAACAAAAGCTACTTCAAAATCGGGCATTTTTATCTTCAACCTATTAATATCTTGGCATTCAATGCTCACATTTATCGTTTTTTCATTGCGGTGTTATAGCATAGTTTACTTAGGAGATAATTGAAAACTACATTTTATTTACCTAACATTTAACAACGAGGCATGTTTTTCATAAGTTTCAATACAATTCCATTCATAATGAACTTGGAAATGTTCCGACTGATATGGCTACTTTTATAATCAAACTTTTGATTCCATAAATGAATGAAGAGAAGAATGTATTCAGCATAAAATTTAAAATATTAGATTCATACTCATTTGTCTATTCTCCTTTTTGAAAACATCTACGTTTCTGATATTTGCTTTGAAATATACTCAGATTCAACTATCTCAGTTTTGAGAGGCAGTGAATTAACTCGTCTTTTGGCTCTAAAAAGCTGGAGACAAAATCCTTAAAGATGTCGACTGTAATAACGTCCAATCCATTTCCGTTCCTTCTTTCAATTAAAGCAATTAAGGAACAGCAAGTAGAACAAGGGAAAGGAAGATAATTTAGGTCATCGAACTCCTCCATTGCAAGCAGTTCTCCTCAAATTGGTCCTTCATCTAAACGTACATGTTTGGACGGGGAAATGAGTTTTTTAACTCGAGAAACACTGGAAGGCTCTCCTGACCGACCGCTTTGAGAGATATATTAGCCCATGACACGAGATTCGGAACTCGGCCGACGTAAAAAAAACACACGAGTAGCCATCGTGAATGCAGGAGTCGCCTACCCAGAGTCACTGACCTTTCATGATTCATGCAATTATTTGGGTAGTACGGAATAATTTTTATAAATCTTATGCTTCGTTAAATCTACGAACAATGCTTTCCTGTATATAAATCAGTTTTTATTCCAAATTAACCTATAACATTTTGTATGTAAGAGGTCCATCTTGGTGATACTTACTCCGATATCTGCAGTATATTATGAAATATTTTCTTAAACCATTATCAGTATCAATAATGAGATACAAAGATTCTAAACATCAAATATGGATAAAGGGATATTTTTATATTTGACGCAACTTATGAAGTTACAAAACTCTGATGAATAAAAAATTAAAAATTTTTATTATTAATTTTCTAGAATGGAATAAATTTTAAAAATTCCTCTAAAAAGTTCGTATTCATTTTTGTAATTATTTAAAATAAGTTATTCTCAGCAAAAATCACAAATCCCTGTTTCACAAAACTATATTATGCATAAATCGGGTCTTTCGGTTTCACATTAAAATGCTCAAATCATAATCGATTTGATACTCATATATGTCGCCTCATATGCTTTATTCCATTTTCATCATTATCTGAAAAGAGGTACTCTGAGACTGTAAAGGGTAAATTTACATTCAAACTCGCCAAAATATTTAGGTAGGTTAGCAATAGCTATTAAAAGAATGTAAATACAAGAAAATTAATTAAAAAGAAATGTTTATTACTTCGTCGAATGAAGTTCAACATCAAATGCAATTCATCCATGCAATTATTTCTATTTTTCCGGAAAGTTTTAGACATTTATGTCCCAACTATCACGTAGTTTAACCCATGTGCATATACGTTTTTCCATAAATTACATACAATTGTATATTAACTATAATAAAATATATTGTTTAAATGTTCAAAATACGTCAGAGGAGACGATCAAGCGATATTAGGAGCGTAAAAATGCTTCCCGGATAAGTACGTCCGTACTAAAATTTTTACTCTTCCCTTGTCATACTAGGGTAAATGACAGGCAGAGTATTGCATTTATTCCCCTGAAAAGAAGAGAGCTACCACCTGGCCTGGTGCCTATTTGTAGCTCTAGCAACAATAAACAATAAATAAATATACAACATGGCACGTAAATAGTTTTGGATTTTCATCTTCATTTCGTTAATTAAAAAATACATTGACTGCGGAATATAAAAAATCGTGGGGGCAATATATGAAATATAAACCTGTACTAATTAACAGAGTTTAATACTAATTTTAACTTCCAGAAATGCCTTTTCAGCCTCCTCATTACGTATCGTAAGTTGGGGTCAAAGTAAACTCAATTTAACAGCAAATCAATCAAGAGCCCCATCTTATTCCTCTACATTTAGAGCGCAACTACTTCAAAATTCGCCCACCCAAAATAAGCGCCGTCAAAGGAGCAAAAACTCGCTATTCAACACAAAGGCGGACAAAATTTACAGAGAATGTCAAAGGTTTCGTTGTCTGTGAAGACGTCCAGAGTCCTCATTAGCGAGTGTATCTGCCCGACACGCGCTTCGCCAAGAGACTCTCAATTGGGAGTTGTGAAATATGGGCTGGAGGGCAGACACAGTCGCCTTGGCTTAAGACGGAATTTTCGGAAAAATAATTTCGACTGGTTATAAACATACGGAGTCATTCCGCTATTTTACATCATTTCCCGAGGTTATTCTTATTTTCATTTGCTCCCGGTTTCACATAAAGGAATAGCTGGGAGGTTTGGCTTTTATAAGTCGGATGAGTTTTCAGCAGTTAAATCCGCAATTGACCTTATGACGCAACCGAGTGAGGGATTTGAAGCGCATCGAAACTAATTTACGTCTGAATTCCGAGGAAATGCAAAATTTTCGGACGCGTGGATAAACGCCCACAAGATGTGAGAGAATATACAGACAAATTGGAGAGCTTCTCCATTAATAAAGACGTTTCTGAGAATTTTATTCATTCGAATATTAAATTAAATGAAATTTTAATCATCAAAAATATTCTGTGAATGCAAGTTGTTGTTCCATTCTTTTATAAACATTCCTAGATATGTTTAATAATAAAAATAATTCCTAAAAATGTTAATCAGAGGATATATGAAAAGTCACTTCTACAATACGTCAAATTATTTTTTGTTGTATTAAAGATGAAAAATATTGCATTTCATCGTGGATTTCAATAAGCCATTCCAGTACAAAGCAATGTATTTCCGAAAAATGGTATTATACAATACTAATAAATGTCAGTGGGTCATATGTAATTAAATTCTTAGTAAGTCTAATACACAAGTAACTTGCTAACCTTTCTTTGTTGCTCTTCTATTTCTTCAAATTGTTCCATAAGAATCTTCGCATCAAGAGTAGAGTGATTACGTAACAATACCTCATAAAGTATATAAGATACGTAATCACAAGGTCGCATATTATTTTTATTGTGAATTTTCAAATCATTCTTTTGGTTTCATTATTTCGTATAATTTAATATTTTCATAATTCAGGAGTTTTTGCGCATTAGTGCATAGTCAACCCTGAGATCTCATTTCCTCTCAACACGCAATGTCATGACTTTAAAGGAAGTCACGTGAGTACAAATTCAGCCCATGCCTTAATGTATATTTTTATACAATAGAAACAATAGTCAGCGACGAGAAATGTAATGATCGAGAACGAAGAACAATCCTCTGAATCATTTGAGAAAATGGCATTCAAAATAAAGGCAAGAATTCTTCTGCTGAAGATGCAATTGAACGAAAATATAGGTATTTAATTATATGTGCTTATCATTCGAAAAAAGATTAGTGCTTTACGAATGAGATTAATAGGCAGGGATTATTTGGAAAGAATATAAACCTCTATGTTAATATGTGGTTGAAATACCGCGTTTAGTCGACGATTATTCAATTTCGCAAATGAGATAAGTTCAGATTGCAAACTCCAGCTCCTGGAATTGAATTAAAACTCTTCGAAACGACAAAGATTTCCCTTCTCAAATAGTCGCTTTGAGGTCAAACATTTTATGCGGCAAGAAAAATATGGCCGATTCACTTAACGGACGGTTGCCTCCGGAGATCCTTAAACTCCTCGGATTATTTTATCATCGCCCATTAAAAGACTAACCTATTGTTTGAGTTTGGAAATGAAGCCAAGTGTTCTCCAAAAAACGCAGTTGGATCCGCAAAATTAACTTCGCTGTATAATCATCGAAACTCGTAAGACTGCGCGACCGCAGCTCTTCTATGGAAATGCATTTCTAAATGCACCACGGCCTCTTCGCGATCTCATGCGAAAATTTATGCGCCTCTCGAAACATACTTCCGCATATAATCTTTTGAAGAACTGCCTCTTTTATTCCACCTCTTAAAACCTTTCGCGAAGGGGATATGGTAGGAGGCATTACGTAAACCTTCCACTTTGGGAACAAAAGGACGATGGTCTCTTAACGTCCCACTTTTCCACGGAAACAAAGCAAATGCATCCCTTAAAGTCCACCCAAACAACGGACGATGGTGATTTGTGGCTATTGAATGTATATGCAAATTTCAGGCCAAAGGTCAGAGCGTTGCATTGGAGTCAAAAGGGATATTGGGATGGTTGAGATGAGCACTGCATATATTGTGAGGGGTTAAATGGGGAGGAGAAGAAAGCACCGGAATTCTGGTTGTTTGAGCTGTTACGTCGCATTCCTGTTCAATATTAGATAATCGCATCCCTACAATTGCTTTCCGGGGATTGCATATTGTTGGCATTCGCTCTCAGAATAAGCTTCTTAAATAAGATAAATTTATCGAATACGCATGAGTTAAAAACCTCCATTTAGGTAACACTCTTAGTGAATCTGGAAAGTCATTTTAATATTTTTCAAAAACATAAAATACATTAGAAACTTATAAGAAATAAGAAAAGAAATTAACCAATTTTAATTATGAAATAAAAATGCTCGGAAGGACATCGATGCTGCATTACAATTTCATTTTGCCGCGAATTAAGATAAATATTCGACAACTCTTATAAACATCCTAAATATGCTGAGGAAATGTCAAGCATCGGATTTTATCCTCTTTACTCGACACCTTGATCCGCTAAGTATTTCAATTTACGTCGATAAAATGTAAATCAACCAAATGAATATGGCATAATTAATATTTTATCGACAGATTATTAATGAAGTTAAATTATTAATTATGCATAGATATGATTAATAAGTAAATATTGTAATAGTATCACGAGCAACAACCACTTAAGAGTACCAAATTGAGCATATGTTATCAGCATTGAAAGCAAAGGCTCGTTAGAGCAAAATTATACAAACGCTACTTAACAGCATATTTCGATAGAAATGGAAGAGGTCAACTTTTGCGACCTTTCTACGGAGCGAAAAAAAATTCATTGGCCTCTAAACGTAGCAAGTGAATGCATAAAACAGTGACACTTCACTCATTCGTGCCTCGTCGTGGCTCTTCATCACGGGAATTCCACCTGACCCAGTGACCCGATTCTAAACGCAAATGGCCTTAATATATCTTCCGCATTTTCGAGGACGGATTAGCAACAGAATCGTCAACTTCTTCGAAAACAAATTAAATATCCGAACGAACTCTGATAATGACTTCTTCCGGGGACGTTGTCCTATGCAGGATCACGCGGTAAAACGATCCCACTTCGACGGCATAAGTCACAAGGGGACACCATCGTGACCGGATGTTTGAGAGGAGCGGTATGTTGCGTATGCGGGAGACGGAGCCTTCGATTGGTATTCATATGCACAAATCCGAAGCCATTTAAGGCTGTAAGTACGTACGAATTTCTTTTTCATCGGAATGCGAATTGCGGAGGTGTTTCTCTCAATGATGCTGTGGAGGAATCTTTTTCGATTGGTATTAGTTACTGATATTTCCGGGTGCACTGACTAGACATAGACATTGGGTGCATAGACTTGACTATTAGACAAATAGCAATGGACGGATTTTTAATGAATTATAATTCTAAGGCTTTATATTATTCATATAAGCTATAAATTAAAATAAAATAAAAATGAAAATAAGATAACCAAAAATTGTTTTACATGTACGGAGAATAGCTGTTATATTCCGAAGAAGTTTTGGCGACTAAATCGTGTAGGCCTTAAAGATGTGTCTCTCTTTCTCCTGAAAATTATATCAGATTAATCAAAGGATTGATGTAATTGGTATTTATGAAAATCGCACTGACATAGACTGACTCATAATTTTTACAATGAAGTAAATATTTTATATTGATGATATGAATTTATTTGCATTCAGTATTATAATCGTGCAATTAACATTCCCGTAGCGTTCATTCTAGCCTACAGAAACACTTTTACTGTGAAAGACCTATTTTTAAGAATATGATATTTTCAAAATTAGGATGAAGTTTATTTGAAAGGAAAATAAATTCTAGCAGTAATTTAAGAATTAAATAGACTATCTAATATCATATATGTATATACACTATATTAGAACATAAATGACTTATAAATGAAATGATGATACTGAGAAGAGACGTTGAACCAGATGAAACAATTATCCGTATGTTTCAGGCGAAGGAAACAGAAATTATCTCTTAGAAGATCTCGTGGATAAAAACATGTATTTTATTTATGTGCAAATCGGTCGAGAAAAGACTTACGTTTAAGGATAAGATGCTAGATTTATTTGTTCACTAGAATGTTAGAATTTCATTGGACGTAATCGATTCCTGAAAGTGGTATATGTGCATGAATCCAATCGTTGAAATGGGCGTAACGCGCTTAAACTTTTTTGATTCATTTCACAATAAGGTGAATTCGAAGTCATATTGAAGTGGATTGAAAGCACGCTTCCATTTGCTTGTTAAGGTGAAAGGTATAATTAAGGAAGATAATCCGCAATGACTGAATGATATAATGCTCTCGGAACCATATTTGTATAAGCATATATATGCATATGTAAATCTCATGAAATGTTTTCCGAAATAGGATTATTACAAGTCCTTAAACAACCAGTTAGTGGTTATGAATCTCCATGATGACAAGTAGACTCATGGCCACTATTTTAAAGTTACCGAACTGATGTGGTTATTATAAGGAAAGATATACTTAAGACTTAAAGGTTTTGCTCTGAATAAACTCAAGCATAAATTAGAGTTTGATTCTTTTCTAGCGTAATTATTGGGCATCGTGAGTTGACATTAAAAAAACTTTATAGTAATATCAAAACCGCTCCATATTTTGTTACGCGTCGTATGAGTATTACTCATACGACGTATAATATACCTTCAAGATGTTGAAATTAAAGTACCAAAACTTATTTTGTCATGAAAGATACTGAAAATAATAAAGTCGAATAAATAATAATAGATCGAGTACATTGAAGGCGAAATTTAGTCTACAGTACAAATCTTACGTCGTACCCTATGTCCTATATACAACACAACACAAATAGATCTTAACCCAGAAAATTAAAATCCAATCTGCAAAGAGTCGAACCGAGGACCTCAGAGATGTGATCGCTAGTAGGCTTACAACTCAGGCACTTTGGGTAGATACTCCAAAACAAAAAACTGGCAGAAGGAAGTAGTACGCGTCGAACACGTTCCTAATAGGTAATCTTGTCAAAAAAGTATCGATGTGAGACTTTTGATTGACTCGATCTTTGATTCGATTATGAGAATCATCCTAAAAAAAAAAAATAAAATAAACAACCCTGTAATAATTGATGCGAAAGACCGGATTCTTGGTATACATTCCTCTTTTTATATCTAAAAGATGACTAATTCTGAGAAGCGCAATCAAACTCCACAACCATCATAGTAAAATTGATATCGCATAGCGAACACTATTATCAAACTCTGGAAATGATTATTTATTGCGAAACATCGCCTAATTCAGGAAACCATAATATTCTAATCCTTTGCTCTCTGCGAGCGTTCATTTATTGATAAATATTTGATTCCACTATTGTCAACTACATTAGCAACAAACTGCGACACAAAGGAAATTGGCATTCCAATCGCAACTGCTAATGGACGGCGGTATAACAACTTTTCCACTCTGAAAACGCGTAATCGATTGCGAATGACATTCTATATAAAAGTTGCAGTACCTGTTCCGGCGACATGCGAAGAGGATATGGTAAGTGGCATCACGGATAAAATGGGTAACTATGGAGACAATCCTCGGCAGTGATGTCATTCCTTTGTTTTTGGACCGCTGATGGCGTCACACCGAAACCGTCTTTTACGACTCCCCGAGAATTTTATTTTGCGCGTAAATGTCTAGCGAAGGGTCTTCGAATAGTATGTTGCCATGGTGCCTCGTGCCAGGTTTCTTCATTCTTGCCATTCCTTCGGTGATGATTTATGGGTGCCAGGTGATTAGAATTGAGATATCTGATTCTTCCAATGCGTGTTTCGAAAGAGAGTTTCATTGCATGCGATCGCCGCGGGATTCAGCTTGGGAATGTGCGGAGGTCTTATTGAGATATCAAACAACTGCTGGTAGATCGATAACAGTGGTAATTTTCAGTGAGATTTTGCTATCCATCAATTCGCACTCGGTAATTAACTCATGTAATATTTACCTCATGTACAGCCTCATCTGTTTGCGTTCCAATGTACCAAAATGGAGATGACTTCTTTATGCATTAAGCACTCAGAATTAGAAGACTTTTGCATTAAAGGAATCTATATTCTTAAAATAAAAACATCTGAAATTTCCTGTTAAAAATCTATTAAGAAATTTTTTTGATGACATTCGATTACTAAATTTAACTCATTTGAAACTGAAAAGGATAATTATAAATGCGTTTAGTATTAAATTACTTGTCCGCGTTTTCCTCATTTTTTTCGCAAGCCTTAATTTAACCAAATGGGATCCAGCAGATAAACAATAGAGAAGTCCAAGGTTTTTATTCCTCTTTTTCAAAATCTATTAAAATAATGCAAAAAAAACGTTAGAATATCCATTCTATATTTGGATTTTATTTTGGTAATAGTAGTAGATATGTGTGCCCTTTCTTTCAAAGTCATCGAAGGCTCATTCAGTGGGAGATTTATGGAATCATTTAATTCCGAGAGTCTCCTGTTTTCTGTACTTGAAATCACGTGACAGAGAAGCAATAAATAATAATTGAATTTTCATTCGCTGATCGCCTCCCATTGGCGATGACGCATCGCATTGTATCAAATTCTCATCTCTTAGGGTGATGCATTGCTAAATTCACAAAGTAATTCACAAAAGACAAATTAAAAAATGAGAGTTTAATTGCGTTCCTAAATTAATTGGTTGAGGTCATGAAACCGACGGAAATCATCACTAAATCTGTGCATTTGAAGAGAAACATTTGCACGCTCAAGCGAATCTGCTTTAACTTCTGATGAGGAGTCGTTAAAGGCATAGATGGGAAATATCTCCTTTTCACTGATTTCATAGACACGAATTGCATGGTCTTCTTGTCCATTCACACGAAAAGTCTCAAATTTGACGAGCCACCGCTTTTCTCAAAACGACTCCGAAGATTAGTTTAAAGCTGTTATGAATGCGGCTCTCTTAGCAAAACACGTGTTACAGTTGTAAGTCGTAGTTCTCCGTGGAAATGTTCCCGAGACGCAAATTCATTTAAAGTTCCTCTAAAATCGACGAACTGTTACAAAATGAATCTTCAATGACCACATTTGACCAACATTAAGGGTGTTTTTGTTTAAAATATAGTGGCTAAAGATGTCGATTTCATGAAGCAAAAATTTCTCTCGAATAATATTGCTTGGAGCAGTAAAAGAAAGCCAAATTAAATGATGATCTGGTAAAATACAAGCGATATTTGAAAGATTGTACTGTAAAAAAAGAAATAACAATAAAATTAAGATTAATAAATCTTCAGGCACAAAGATTAACAGTATGAATGCAACGGACATGACCATATTCCACTTAAAATGCAGGAACGCAGAAGAAAATAAAAAGTTTTAAACTAAAAAAAAAAATAAAACTCGTACGATTATAAATCGCGTAAAAATCTCCTAATATTGCTTCAAGAAGGAATTCTTTTTACTTTCGCTATTTTAGGATGACAGTTGTATTGAGGGTGCACAGGCGTAAGTGGAGGAGAAGAGCCCTCTTCGTTTGCTTTGGAAGCGAGAGATGTAAATCAAACGTCTGAAAAGGTGTGCATAATTGAGATATTATAGATACGAATCCTTGGGGGAAATTTAGTTGAGAGCTTGTTATATATATGAATGTGCACCTCAATTATGCAAAACTTTTCTATTCATGCATATGAAATCACAGGATGAATTAGCTTCATGTCTTCTAGCATATAATATCGCATGAGAAAAACAATGTAAACACTTTTCTGGAATCGCAGGAGATTTTTGTATATGAACAGCCGAGATGAACATTCAGGATAATCTTTATCCATGTCCAATCTCTTTCAGCCATCTGTTTTCTTTGCTCGGTTAACCATGCCTTTACTTTTCCATTCCTCTAGCAGATTCTCCTGTGCACAACATCCTTCTGATAAATTCCTTGCAAAAGCTTAATCTTTCAGAAGAAAGCTCATTGCTCTTCTTTTTAGGCTTGTGTTCCACATTCTTGAATACTCTGAAATTACTCTATATCTCAGATCCTTGCTTAGTACTTCATCTCAATCATTCCAGAAATGTTTCGAATGCTCGAGGCTCTCCCTGTAATATGTTTATTGGTCCATTGGAACTCTTGACAGAGTAAGCACACAACGCACCATGTTTTCTTTTAAATTAGACAAAGGCTTTTTCTTCTACATATTTGTTTTTATTTTTATGCTCATGGAGCATTGAAGTTGCCTCTTCCTTTTGGATTCTAGACTGTAATTGCTTCAGCAAACAATCCTGCTCTTGGTAATGAACGTGAACAAAAACCTTTGCCGTAGCTTCATTCCTCAAACGGTTTCCTATGCAGCTGTAGGCTCTCCAGCTTTCCATGAAGAATTTCCATTCTTCAATCTTCCTTATAAAATTCAACCTGCAAGATCTCGGGCAAGTTCGTTCAGGGATGCTAGGTCGGTGGCCCTAGCTTTCACATCCCTGTCATATGTGAGGAGAAGCTGTGTGTTATCTCTCACCTCCTAAACAATGTTCGTGTTCATTCCTTGCTGTGCGTCTTTCCTTATTCAAATGTTGGACATGTAATTTTGGGTGAATTATGAAACCAATGTGAGAAGGCGTGACTTCGTGGAATGCCATAGTAATAAAAACAACTTTGTATTTTCTGTGGAAATTTACAAAGTTGTTTTTATTATTGGGTGAATTATGCTTTCTTTACCACTCCATTGATCGAATAAACCAGTCGTTTATTCGTGGTCGGGGTATCTACAAGCAATTCAAGAGGTAGCAGCATCAGTTGGCCATTGCAATTCTTGTCTGATACGTAGCTCTTCACCTTCACCTATAAGGATACAATTTGGACTAATATCCCGATAAGATTCATAATGTAAATGCTAATGTAGTTAAATCTCTCTCGAGGCTGGTGATTTTCCTTCAATCATACGCTCATATGCAGGCGATTCCTTCGAAGGACTTAAAGATAGGGTGGACATAAGAAGTAGTTTCCGCAATGGATGACGAAAGAACAGAGCAAGGCAGCGAAGATGGAATGAAGGGAAAAGAGTTCGTCACTATTTGGAGGCAGTCAAAATGGTTTTCTTTATATTCCCCAAAAAATAAAGGAGGAGATTTATCACGTGTAGAGCCAGATGAAATCTTACAATTTGGTTTATCTGGTTCGATTGCAAAAGAAATCCTTGAAATTAATTGAGAAATTGAGCGATGATGAAACTATCACAGCATTTTCTAAATGAATGTCCTTTCCTTAGTTGAAGTTCGGTGAGAAAGGAAGAGTTTGCGAATGCCCTCAACGGTGTAAGGCCATGTGTAATGAAAGACAGTTTCTAGGATATGAGGAAAACTTTTATTGCAAGTGTACCATTAATTATATAGCAAGTTGTACAATCCATTGACATGATAATGGCCCGAGCTATGTGTCTCAACCTCTAGAAGTCCAGGCACCGTTTGCAATCATTCCTCAGCCGAAATAAGGACCCGCGTCTCTACTGGATGTACCTGAAAGGAAGAGAAAATTTATTCAATGCACTGCAGTAAATACAGCTCTTTCACAGAGAAAGCAAGAGTATGATACAAAGGTGAGAGTATCTAAAAGCTCCCGAAATTTTAAATTGGGAGTAGAAAAGGGCATGGATTAAATGATTTCACATCAGGAAGGTTTCAAAAGAGTAAGATGCTAAAGAGATTCCAGAGTTGTTCATGCAAAATTGTCTTCCACCGAAGGAATGAGCATTAAGATCCTATTTAGTTTCTGGAGAGATACCTACCTCAATGAACATAAAGCATGCCTGAGCCCTTGATTCTTACAAGGAGTCTCTTACCTGAAATGAAAGAAAGTTGATTGCTGTATGCACTGTGGCAAATGCTGTACAAATCATAGAAAAAGGCTCAGTAGGGTTCCCAAAATTATAAATTGGGAAAAGAATAGGTCATGGATTAAATATTTTGACACCGGTGAAGATTCATTGCATCAAAGGGAGTAAGTAAACGAAAGGATTTCTAAGTTATTTGAATGAGTGCAAGGAGTTAGGTAAGAGGTTGCTTGGAGGCCTCAGGGGAGGATTATGCATGGAGCATTCAATGGCAGCGTTTCCCTTTGGAAAGCAGAATAAGGGATGAACATTATTTTGGGGAGGGAAATCTCAGTGATTAGCCTCGGAGCCAGAATGGATGTCAAATTGGAAAATGAGGACACTGTGGAATCATCCTTGCACACACTGAACGAAGGCGTTTACAAGACACCCAATAACAGGAATTGTGAAAGATGGAATTTCTTAATAACGAAGGGAAGTTCTCTGCTGCCCATGGAACTTCTCCAAGAGTTATGATACTGCAAGTTACCTTATCGCGGTTTCATGAAGGTAGCATAGCTTACAGCGGAAGACCAAGAAGTATACGAAGTATTCACAAGAAGATACCACCTCCATCCTCCAAGAGGGAATGCTTGAAGCATAGGAAGGGTTGAAGAGTTTGATGAGTGATGAAGTAAACAAGCTATCAGTAAGTTCAGATCGCTCGTAGGCATGATGGAAGTCTGCAGAAGTTTGCCACTGCGCACAGAAATAATTCAGAGGAAACACTCAAGGCGTGGCAAGATATTGTCGATTGCAAACACTGGAAATGAGATGCTCAGCTAGAGTCAGGGACATGCGATGGCGAGGGAAGTTCCAAGGACACAGAAAATCATCCAGAAGAGAAGGTGAAAAGAGATCCTGGCGAAGAGCTCTGAATTTTCTCCCAATCCACTCCATAGAAAAATGAAGGTAGGAGTAACAAAGGAAAGAGTGGAGAGATGGATCACTTTAACAAGGAAGAAAGACCTAAGTGCAGATACAATGGACCCTGATGATGACAATGCTGAATGCTCATGTGCCCTGCATATAGATTTGCAGCAGAAAGTAACATGCTCTTCCTTCGCAAAAAAGGAACCGTCCATTGCATAACTATTGCACAAAAACTTTCTATTTTTGACCTTAAATTTGAGAAGGGAAATTTTTTGTGAGAAACTCCATCAATAATCACTGTAACCTTATAAATAAAATATATCAAAACAGGGAAATTTTAACTAAGCAAAAGTATCACACTTGGATTTATAGAAAGATATTACCTGCCCAATACTCTCTTCTCTCTTAAGATGAACTTCATGTTCACCATAAAGGATTGTTATAGCATGAGTACATGAAGCTTTGGTTTTCTCAACAAAATCCCCATTTTTGGCAAGCACCTAAGTATGGCAAAATATAAAAATTATTGAAATTTCTGTTTTCAAAGGAAAGCAAAAATAGGAATTATGGTTATTGAGAACTAAGTATTTGAATAAATAATATATATTCTCGTTTTGCATCGAAGAATAGATTCGATTCAATTGAGTGTAGGGAAAAAAAGTTGGCAGTGATACCTTAAAAATGTTATCTGCTCACAAATTGAAAGGTGTCAACGATTCCTTCCATCGTCTAAGAATGTGCTCGGCAATCCATCCCGTGAAGACTCATGGCTCTGCTCGTGGAGAGGACGGCGAACGTTCTCGACTCGATGGCATCCTAGAATGGAAGTGTGATGAATTGATTAAAATAGGAATCCAACATCCAGAACCAAGGCTCACTTCTACTACACTAATACTGTCAAGGCTGTCTCATTGATTTATAACTATGCATTGCTATAAATTCACGTGTCTTAATCTTGAAATTAGCTAAAATACACATGTTGCATCCGAGGAGGCTGTGGCATGCGTATGTTTATAAACATATATACTGACTGTGGCTAGGTTGTTCATCGTAAAATAAAGGAACATAAAGTCAGGCGATGGAGAAACTTGACAAATGTTAGCTTTGGCACGTTCCTGCGTGCAGAGATGACCTCTTTTGTAAATAAAATGTTGAAAAATAAAAATTTATAAATTTTGAAGTACCGCTAAACATTTTTCTCGCTTCTGATTGGCTGAGAGAAATACCACCGCCGTCAGTGCAGAGGCTGTATTGTTAAATTTTATGCCAAACATTTCATTACCCGATTTCCGATCGAATATCACCAAAATTCCTCTTTCCTTTTATGTCGACCGCGAGCAATGGCGGTTTTCTCGAAATCGGAAGAAATAAGTTTTCGATACTTATGAATTCAGTATCCATGTGCGGTAAGACTCACGTAGTAGGTAAAAATCATAATAAATACTAGTCTTCATTAAATATTAATCGGTTACGACTAACCTTAGGTTTGTTTTCAAAAATCTTTCTCGAATTTTAGATTCCGGCCGGTGACAATCGCGTCTCGAAATACCGCCGCGCGTTAGGCACTTTCCACAGCGACCTCACCGTGTCAACATCCTCCCTTTCACCAGTCATTCTTTTTCCCTTTTTTCTAATTTAATGCACTCTATTGAGGATAAAATCACCCTCATTAAAACCATGAATGTACGCCCGAGCTCTCTGTTCGAAGAAACGGCTTCGGAAACTTAATACGGGACGCGTTGTAACTATAAGTTACGAGCCCATATGCAGGATACAGCCGAGAGATCGTTAAGCCGTCGCTCAATGTTATTGTTTTCAGTATTAATCTGGTCATTTTTACAGCGGTAAAGATATCTTGAACGCCGATGAATAGGAATCTAGGTATTCGAAACGCTTCGCTCGGAAGCAATCGGTAAATAAAATTCCCGGGCACATTCTCGTCGTCGAGGGAAAAGAAAAACATTTCAATGGGACGTTACTTACCTTGCTTGGCTTTTCGACTGAACCTTGCATCCTCACCGAAAGCTGTACTGCTTGACCTGCACTGGGATGACGAGGTCGCATTGCCGTCCTCTACGAAGCTGCCCAATCAATCTTTAACGTGCACCGCTTACCACAGCACAAAATAACACTGACACAACCACTTCATCCAGGGAAAAATTTTACGATTTGATAGCCATTCGATCGATGGAAAGCTGCATAACGAAAGCATGGGGAAACTCGGTTCGCATATCACTAGACCAAAGTCTGCTCACTAACGAGAGCCGCCTACTGAGGCGACACCGGAACGATAACTCGGCCCCCTGTCGGATTTCGAATGTTTTCGGTATGACGAAAAACGTCGATCTATTCCAACCCTTCCTAAAATCTGCGTAGAGATTCTTTACGTTTAAAACTCTGCTCGGATACGCTTTTTCGAAGACACTAGTTGGATCGAGTTTCATTCCGCGCTAAAAAACTTTTCGAGGAGATATCTCGTTCCTCGAAAAAGGAATGAAATTAAATGGCAATGAATCAATAAATGAGGAAGGGGGTAACCACTTGGAGACGGAAACATTTTCAGAAAATCTTTCCCTGTGTACGCGAATGCCTTTAGATGACCCCGTGGTTTTTGCCTCTCTCAATGTGCCAGGTTTAGATCGTACCCATTTCTCAGCGGGATGTGATAGCGAATCCTCCGACAGGACGATTGTGGAACATCGTCCGCGGCTAACCACCTTCCCTTTTACTCCATCAACGCTACGTTTATCACCATCCGCATGATAAGAACGTGTGAAAGTCTCTTCCAACGGGAGCATACTTCCATAAACCTCTTTTCTGAGCTTACATTTCATACATCTCGTCTCCAAAATTTGTGATTATAAGGATACACTTTTGGACTAATATCCCGATAAGATTCATAATGTTAATGCTAATGTAGTTAAATCTCTCTCGAGGCTGGTGATTTTCCTTCAATCATACGCTCATATGCAGGCGATTCCTTCGAAGGACTTAAAGATAGGGTGGACATAAGAAGTAGTTTCCGCAATGGATGACGAAAGAACAGAGCAAGGCAGCGAAGATGGAATGAAGGGAAAAGAGTTCGTCACTATTTGGAGGCAGTCAAAATGGTTTTCTTTATATTCCCCAAAAAATAAAGGAGGAGATTTATCATGTGTAGAGCCAGATGAAATCTTACAATTTGGTTTATCTGGTTCGATTGCAAAAGAAATCCTTGAAATTAATTGAGAAATTGAGCGATGATGAAACTATCACAGCATTTTCTAAATGAATGTCCTTTCCTTAGTTGAAGTTCGGTGAGAAAGGAAGAGTTTGCGAATGCCCTCAACGGTGTAAGGCCATGTGTAATGAAAGACAGTTTCTAGGATATGAGGAAAACTTTTATTGCAAGTGTACCATTAATTATATAGCAAGTTGTACAATCCATTGACATGATAATGGCAGGAGCTATGTGTCTCAACCTCTAGAAGTCCAGGCACCGTTTGCAATCATTCCTCAGCCGAAATAAGGGCCCGAGTCTCTACTGGATGTACCTGAAAGGAAGAGAAAATTTATTCAATGCACCGCAGTAAATACAGCTCTTTCACAGAGAAAGCAAGAGTATGATACAAAGGTGAGAGTATCTAAAAGCTCCCGAAATTTTAAATTGGGAGTAGAAAAGGGCATGGATTAAATGATTTCACATCAGGAAGGTTTCAAAACAGTAAGATGCTACAGAGATTCCAGAGTTGTTCATGCAAAATTGTCTTCCACCGAAGGAATGAGCATTAAGATCCTATTCAGTTTCTGAAGAGATACCTACCTCAATGAACATAAAGCATGCCTGAGCCCTTGATTCTTACAAGGAGTCTCTTACCTGAAATGAAAGAAAGTTGATTGCTGTATGCACTGTGGCAAATGCTGTACAAATCATAGAAAAAGGCTCAGTAGGGTTCCCAAAAATATAAATTGGGAAAAGAATAGGTCATGGATTAAATATTTTGACACCGGTGAAGATTCATTGCATCAAAGGGAGTAAGTAAACGAAAGGATTTCTAAGTTATTTGAATGAGTGCAAGGAGTTAGGTAAGAGGTTGCTTGGAGGCCTCAGGGGAGGATTATGCATGGAGCATTCAATGGCAGCGTTTCCCTTTGGAAAGCAGAATAAGGGATGAACATTATTTTGGGGAGGGAAATCTCAGTGATTAGCCTCGGAGCCAGAATGGATGTCAAATTGGAAAATGAGGACACTGTGGAATCATCCTTGCACACACTGAACGAAGGCGTTTACAAGACACCCAATAACAGGAATTGTGAAAGATGGAATTTCTTAATAACGAAGGGAAGTTCTCTGCTGCCCATGGAACTTCTCCAAGAGTTATGATACTGCAAGTTACCTTATCGCGGTTTCATGAAGGTAGCATAGCTTACAGCGGAAGACCAAGAAGTATACGAAGTATTCACAAGAAGATACCACCTCCATCCTCCAAGAGGGAATGCTTGAAGCATAGGAAGGGTTGAAGAGTTTGATGAGTGATGAAGTAAACAAGCTATCAGTAAGTTCAGATCGCTCGTAGGCATGATGGAAGTCTGCAGAAGTTTGCCACTGCGCACAGAAATAATTCAGAGGAAACACTCAAGGCGTGGCAAGATATTGTCGATTGCAAACACTGGAAATGAGATGCTCAGCTAGAGTCAGGGACATGCGATGGCGAGGGAAGTTCCAAGGACACAGAAAATCATCCAGAAGAGAAGGTGAAAAGAGATCCTGGCGAAGAGCTCTGAATTTTCTCCCAATCCACTCCATAGAAAAATGAAGGTAGGAGTAACAAAGGAAAGAGTGGAGAGATGGATCACTTTAACAAGGAAGAAAGACCTAAGTGCAGATACAATGGACCCTGATGATGACAATGCTGAATGCTCATGTGCCCTGCATATAGATTTGCAGCAGAAAGTAACATGCTCTTCCTTCGCAAAAAAGGAACCGTCCATTGCATAACTATTGCACAAAAACTTTCTATTTTTGACCTTAAATTTGAGAAGGGAAATTTTTTGTGAGAAACTCCATCAATAATCACTGTAACCTTATAAATAAAATATATCAAAACAGGGAAATTTTAACTAAGCAAAAGTATCACACTTGGATTTATAGAAAGATATTACCTGCCCAATACTCTCTTCTCTCTTAAGATGAACTTCATGTTCACCATAAAGGATTGTTATAGCATGAGTACATGAAGCTTTGGTTTTCTCAACAAAATCCCCATTTTTGGCAAGCACCTAAGTATGGCAAAATATAAAAATTATTGAAATTTCTGTTTTCAAAGGAAAGCAAAAATAGGAATTATGGTTATTGAGAACTAAGTATTTGAATAAATAATATATATTCTCGTTTTGCATCGAAGAATAGATTCGATTCAATTGAGTGTAGGGAAAAAAAGTTGGCAGTGATACCTTAAAAATGTTATCTGCTCACAAATTGAAAGGTGTCAACGATTCCTTCCATCGTCTAAGAATGTGCTCGGCAATCCATCCCGTGAAGACTCATGGCTCTGCTCGTGGAGAGGACGGCGAACGTTCTCGACTCGATGGCATCCTAGAATGGAAGTGTGATGAATTGATTAAAAAAGGAAGCCAACATCCAGAACCAAGGCTCACTTCTACTGCAGTAATACTGTCAAGGCTGTCTCATTGATTTATAACTATGCATTGCTATAAATTCACGTGTCTTAATCTTGAAATTAGCTAAAATACACATGTTGCATCCGAGGAGGCTGTGGCATGCGTATGTTTATAAACATATATACTGACTGTGGCTAGGTTGTTCATCGTAAAATAAAGGAACATAAAGTCAGGCGATGGAGAAACTTGACAAATGTTAGCTTTGGCACGTTCCTGCGTGCAGAGATGACCTCTTTTGTAAATAAAATGTTGAAAAATAAAAATTTATAAATTTTGAAGTACCGCTAAACATTTTTCTCGCTTCTGATTGGCTGAGAGAAATACCACCGCCGTCAGTGCAGAGGCTGTATTGTTAAATTTTATGCCAAACATTTCATTACCCGATTTCCGATCGAATATCACCAAAATTCCTCTTTCCTTTTATGTCGACCGCGAGCAATGGCGGTTTTCTCGAAATCGGAAGAAATAAGTTTTCGATACTTATGAATTCAGTATCCATGTGCGGTAAGACTCACGTAGTAGGTAAAAATCATAATAAATACTAGTCTTCATTAAATATTAATCGGTTACGACTAACCTTAGGTTTGTTTTCAAAAATCTTTCTCGAATTTTAGATTCCGGCCGGTGACAATCGCGTCTCGAAATACCGCCGCGCGTTAGGCACTTTCCACAGCGACCTCACCGTGTCAACATCCTCCCTTTCACCAGTCATTCTTTTTCCCTTTTTTCTAATTTAATGCACTCTATTGAGGATAAAATCACCCTCATTAAAACCATGAATGTACGCCCGAGCTCTCTGTTCGAAGAAACGGCTTCGGAAACTTAATACGGGACGCGTTGTAACTATAAGTTACGAGCCCATATGCAGGATACAGCCGAGAGATCGTTAAGCCGTCGCTCAATGTTATTGTTTTCAGTATTAATCTGGTCATTTTTACAGCGGTAAAGATATCTTGAACGCCGATGAATAGGAATCTAGGTATTCGAAACGCTTCGCTCGGAAGCAATCGGTAAATAAAATTCCCGGGCACATTCTCGTCGTCGAGGGAAAAGAAAAACATTTCAATGGGACGTTACTTACCTTGCTTGGCTTTTCGACTGAACCTTGCATCCTCACCGAAAGCTGTACTGCTTGACCTGCACTGGGATGACGAGGTCGCATTGCCGTCCTCTACGAAGCTGCCCAATCAATCTTTAACGTGCACCGCTTACCACAGCACAAAATAACACTGACACAACCACTTCATCCAGGGAAAAATTTTACGATTTGATAGCCATTCGATCGATGGAAAACTGCGTAACGAAAGCATGGGGAAACTCGGTTCGCATATCACTAGACCAAAGTCTGCTCACTAACGAGAGCCGCCTACTGAGGCGACACCGGAACGATAACTCGGCCCCCTGTCGGATTTCGAATGTTTTCGGTATGACGAAAAACGTCGATCTATTCCAACCCTTCCTAAAATCTGCGTAGAGATTCTTTACGTTTAAAACTCTGCTCGGATACGCTTTTTCGAAGACACTAGTTGGATCGAGTTTCATTCCGCGCTAAAATAATTTTCGAGGAGATATCTCGTTCCTCGAAAAAGGAATGAAATTAAATGGCAATGAATCAATAAATGAGGAAGGGGGTAACCACTTGGAGACGGAAACATTTTCAGAAAATCTTTCCCTGTGTACGCGAATGCCTTTAGATGACCCCGTGGTTTTTGCCTCTCTCAATGTGCCAGGTTTAGATCGTACCCATTTCTCAGCGGGATGCGATAGCGAATCCTCCGACAGGACGATTGTGGAACATCGTCCGCGGCTAACCACCTTCCCTTTTACTCCATCAACGCTACGTTTATCACCATCCGCATGATAAGAACGTGTGAAAGTCTCTTCCAACGGGAGCATACTTCCATAAACCTCTTTTCTGAGCTTACATTTCATGCATCTCGTCTCCAAAATTTGTGATTATAAGGATACACTTTTGGATTAATATCCCGATAAGATTCATAATGTAAATGCTAATGTAGTTAAATCTCTCTCGAGGCTGGTGATTTTCCTTCAATCATACGCTCATATGCAGGCGATTCCTTCGAAGGACTTAAAGATAGGGTGGACATAAGAAGTAGTTTCCGCAATGGATGACGAAAGAACAGAGCAAGGCAGCGAAGATGGAATGAAGGGAAAAGAGTTCGTCACTATTTGGAGGCAGTCAAAATTCATGGTTTTCTTTATATTCCCCAAAAAATAAAGGAGGAGATTTATCATGTGTAGAGCCAGATGAAATCTTACAATTTGGTTTATCTGGTTCGATTGCAAAAGAAATCCTTAAAATTAATTGAGAAATTGAGCGATGATGAAACTATCACAGCATTTTCTAAATGAATGTCCTTTCCTTAGTTGAAGTTCGGTGAGAAAGGAAGAGTTTGCGAATGCCCTCAACGGTGTAAGGCCATGTGTAATGAAAGACAGTTTCTAGGATATGAGGAAAACTTTTATTGCAAGTGTACCATTAATTACATAGCAAGTTGTACAATCCATTGACATGATAATGGCCCGAGCTATGTGTCTCAACCTCTAGAAGTCCAGGCACCGTTTGCAATCATTCCTCAGCCGAAATAAGGGCCCGAGTCTCTACTGGATGTACCTGAAAGGAAGAGAAAATTTATTCAATGCACCGCAGTAAATACAGCTCTTTCACAGAGAAAGCAAGAGTATGATACAAAGGTGAGAGTATCTAAAAGCTCCCGAAATTTTAAATTGGGAGTAGAAAAGGGCATGGATTAAATGATTTCACATCAGGAAGGTTTCAAAACAGTAAGATGCTACAGAGATTCCAGAGTTGTTCATGCAAAATTGTCTTCTACCGAAGGAATGAGCATTAAGATCCTATTCAGTTTCTGAAGAGATACCTACCTCAATGAACATAAAGCATGCCTGAGCCCTTGATTCTTACAAGGAGTCTCTTACCTGAAATGAAAGAAAGTTGATTGCTGTATGCACTGTGGCAAATGCTGTACAAATCATAGAAAAAGGCTCAGTAGGGTTCCCAAAAATATAAATTGGGAAAAGAATAGGTCATGGATTAAATATTTTGACACCGGTGAAGATTCATTGCATCAAAGGGAGTAAGTAAACGAAAGGATTTCTAAGTTATTTGAATGAGTGCAAGGAGTTAGGTAAGAGGTTGCTTGGAGGCCTCAGGGGAGGATTATGCATGGAGCATTCAATGGCAGCGTTTCCCTTTGGAAAGCAGAATAAGGGATGAACATTATTTTGGGGAGGGAAATCTCAGTGATTAGCCTCGGAGCCAGAATGGATGTCAAATTGGAAAATGAGGACACTGTGGAATCATCCTTGCACACACTGAACGAAGGCGTTTACAAGACACCCAATAACAGGAATTGTGAAAGATGGAATTTCTTAATAACGAAGGGAAGTTCTCTGCTGCCCATGGAACTTCTCCAAGAGTTATGATACTGCAAGTTACCTTATCGCGGTTTCATGAAGGTAGCATAGCTTACAGCGGAAGACCAAGAAGTATACGAAGTATTCACAAGAAGATACCACCTCCATCCTCCAAGAGGGAATGCTTGAAGCATAGGAAGGGTTGAAGAGTTTGATGAGTGATGAAGTAAACAAGCTATCAGTAAGTTCAGATCGCTCGTAGGCATGATGGAAGTCTGCAGAAGTTTGCCACTGCGCACAGAAATAATTCAGAGGAAACACTCAAGGCGTGGCAAGATATTGTCGATTGCAAACACTGGAAATGAGATGCTCAGCTAGAGTCAGGGACATGCGATGGCGAGGGAAGTTCCAAGGACACAGAAAATCATCCAGAAGAGAAGGTGAAAAGAGATCCTGGCGAAGAGCTCTGAATTTTCTCCCAATCCACTCCATAGAAAAATGAAGGTAGGAGTAACAAAGGAAAGAGTGGAGAGATGGATCACTTTAACAAGGAAGAAAGACCTAAGTGCAGATACAATGGACCCTGATGATGACAATGCTGAATGCTCATGTGCCCTGCATATAGATTTGCAGCAGAAAGTAACATGCTCTTCCTTCGCAAAAAAGGAACCGTCCATTGCATAACTATTGCACAAAAACTTTCTATTTTTGACCTTAAATTTGAGAAGGGAAATTTTTTGTGAGAAACTCCATCAATAATCACTGTAACCTTATAAATAAAATATATCAAAACAGGGAAATTTTAACTAAGCAAAAGTATCACACTTGGATTTATAGAAAGATATTACCTGCCCAATACTCTCTTCTCTCTTAAGATGAACTTCATGTTCACCATAAAGGATTGTTATAGCATGAGTACATGAAGCTTTGGTTTTCTCAACAAAATCCCCATTTTTGGCAAGCACCTAAGTATGGCAAAATATAAAAATTATTGAAATTTCTGTTTTCAAAGGAAAGGAAAAATAGGAATTATGGTTATTGAGAACTAAGTATTTGAATAAATAATATATATTCTCGTTTTGCATCGAAGAATAGATTCGATTCAATTGAGTGTAGGGAAAAAAAGTTGGCAGTGATACCTTAAAAATGTTATCTGCTCACAAATTGAAAGGTGTCAACGATTCCTTCCATCGTCTAAGAATGTGCTCGGCAATCCATCCCGTGAAGACTCATGGCTCTGCTCGTGGAGAGGACGGCGAACGTTCTCGACTCGATGGCATCCTAGAATGGAAGTGTGATGAATTGATTAAAAAAGGAAGCCAACATCCAGAACCAAGGCTCACTTCTACTGCAGTAATACTGTCAAGGCTGTCTCATTGATTTATAACTATGCATTGCTATAAATTCACGTGTCTTAATCTTGAAATTAGCTAAAATACACATGTTGCATCCGAGGAGGCTGTGGCATGCGTATGTTTATAAACATATATACTGACTGTGGCTAGGTTGTTCATCGTAAAATAAAGGAACATAAAGTCAGGCGATGGAGAAACTTGACAAATGTTAGCTTTGGCACGTTCCTGCGTGCAGAGATGACCTCTTTTGTAAATAAAATGTTGAAAAATAAAAATTTATAAATTTTGAAGTACCGCTAAACATTTTTCTCGCTTCTGATTGGCTGAGAGAAATACCACCGCCGTCAGTGCAGAGGCTGTATTGTTAAATTTTATGCCAAACATTTCATTACCCGATTTCCGATCGAATATCACCAAAATTCCTCTTTCCTTTTATGTCGACCGCGAGCAATGGCGGTTTTCTCGAAATCGGAAGAAATAAGTTTTCGATACTTATGAATTCAGTATCCATGTGCGGTAAGACTCACGTAGTAGGTAAAAATCATAATAAATACTAGTCTTCATTAAATATTAATCGGTTACGACTAACCTTAGGTTTGTTTTCAAAAATCTTTCTCGAATTTTAGATTCCGGCCGGTGACAATCGCGTCTCGAAATACCGCCGCGCGTTAGGCACTTTCCACAGCGACCTCACCGTGTCAACATCCTCCCTTTCACCAGTCATTCTTTTTCCCTTTTTTCTAATTTAATGCACTCTATTGAGGATAAAATCACCCTCATTAAAACTATGAATGTACGCCCGAGCTCTCTGTTCGAAGAAACGGCTTCGGAAACTTAATACGGGACGCGTTGTAACTATAAGTTACGAGCCCATATGCAGGATACAGCCGAGAGATCGTTAAGCCGTCGCTCAATGTTATTGTTTTCAGTATTAATCTGGTCATTTTTACAGCGGTAAAGATATCTTGAACGCCGATGAATAGGAATCTAGGTATTCGAAACGCTTCGCTCGGAAGCAATCGGTAAATAAAATTCCCGGGCACATTCTCGTCGTCGAGGGAAAAGAAAAACATTTCAATGGGACGTTACTTACCTTGCTTGGCTTTTCGACTGAACCTTGCATCCTCACCGAAAGCTGTACTGCTTGACCTGCACTGGGATGACGAGGTCGCATTGCCGTCCTCTACGAAGCTGCCCAATCAATCTTTAACGTGCACCGCTTACCACAGCACAAAATAACACTGACACAACCACTTCATCCAGGGAAAAATTTTACGATTTGATAGCCATTCGATCGATGGAAAACTGCGTAACGAAAGCATGGGGAAACTCGGTTCGCATATCACTAGACCAAAGTCTGCTCACTAACGAGAGCCGCCTACTGAGGCGACACCGGAACGATAACTCGGCCCCCTGTCGGATTTCGAATGTTTTCGGTATGACGAAAAACGTCGATCTATTCCAACCCTTCCTAAAATCTGCGTAGAGATTCTTTACGTTTAAAACTCTGCTCGGATACGCTTTTTCGAAGACACTAGTTGGATCGAGTTTCATTCCGCGCTAAAATAATTTTCGAGGAGATATCTCGTTCCTCGAAAAAGGAATGAAATTAAATGGCAATGAATCAATAAATGAGGAAGGGGGTAACCACTTGGAGACGGAAACATTTTCAGAAAATCTTTCCCTGTGTACGCGAATGCCTTTAGATGACCCCGTGGTTTTTGCCTCTCTCAATGTGCCAGGTTTAGATCGTACCCATTTCTCAGCGGGATGCGATAGCGAATCCTCCGACAGGACGATTGTGGAACATCGTCCGCGGCTAACCACCTTCCCTTTTACTCCATCAACGCTACGTTTATCACCATCCGCATGATAAGAACGTGTGAAAGTCTCTTCCAACGGGAGCATACTTCCATAAACCTCTTTTCTGAGCTTACATTTCATGCATCTCGTCTCCAAAATTTGTGATTATAAGGATACACTTTTGGATTAATATCCCGATAAGATTCATAATGTAAATGCTAATGTAGTTAAATCTCTCTCGAGGCTGGTGATTTTCCTTCAATCATACGCTCATATGCAGGCGATTCCTTCGAAGGACTTAAAGATAGGGTGGACATAAGAAGTAGTTTCCGCAATGGATGACGAAAGAACAGAGCAAGGCAGCGAAGATGGAATGAAGGGAAAAGAGTTCGTCACTATTTGGAGGCAGTCAAAATTCATGGTTTTCTTTATATTCCCCAAAAAATAAAGGAGGAGATTTATCATGTGTAGAGCCAGATGAAATCTTACAATTTGGTTTATCTGGTTCGATTGCAAAAGAAATCCTTGAAATTAATTGAGAAATTGAGCGATGATGAAACTATCACAGCATTTTCTAAATGAATGTCCTTTCCTTAGTTGAAGTTCGGTGAGAAAGGAAGAGTTTGCGAATGCCCTCAACGGTGTAAGGCCATGTGTAATGAAAGACAGTTTCTAGGATATGAGGAAAACTTTTATTGCAAGTGTACCATTAATTACATAGCAAGTTGTACAATCCATTGACATGATAATGGCCCGAGCTATGTGTCTCAACCTCTAGAAGTCCAGGCACCGTTTGCAATCATTCCTCAGCCGAAATAAGGGCCCGAGTCTCTACTGGATGTACCTGAAAGGAAGAGAAAATTTATTCAATGCACCGCAGTAAATACAGCTCTTTCACAGAGAAAGCAAGAGTATGATACAAAGGTGAGAGTATCTAAAAGCTCCCGAAATTTTAAATTGGGAGTAGAAAAGGGCATGGATTAAATGATTTCACATCAGGAAGGTTTCAAAACAGTAAGATGCTACAGAGATTCCAGAGTTGTTCATGCAAAATTGTCTTCTACCGAAGGAATGAGCATTAAGATCCTATTCAGTTTCTGAAGAGATACCTACCTCAATGAACATAAAGCATGCCTGAGCCCTTGATTCTTACAAGGAGTCTCTTACCTGAAATGAAAGAAAGTTGATTGCTGTATGCACTGTGGCAAATGCTGTACAAATCATAGAAAAAGGCTCAGTAGGGTTCCCAAAAATATAAATTGGGAAAAGAATAGGTCATGGATTAAATATTTTGACACCGGTGAAGATTCATTGCATCAAAGGGAGTAAGTAAACGAAAGGATTTCTAAGTTATTTGAATGAGTGCAAGGAGTTAGGTAAGAGGTTGCTTGGAGGCCTCAGGGGAGGATTATGCATGGAGCATTCAATGGCAGCGTTTCCCTTTGGAAAGCAGAATAAGGGATGAACATTATTTTGGGGAGGGAAATCTCAGTGATTAGCCTCGGAGCCAGAATGGATGTCAAATTGGAAAATGAGGACACTGTGGAATCATCCTTGCACACACTGAACGAAGGCGTTTACAAGACACCCAATAACAGGAATTGTGAAAGATGGAATTTCTTAATAACGAAGGGAAGTTCTCTGCTGCCCATGGAACTTCTCCAAGAGTTATGATACTGCAAGTTACCTTATCGCGGTTTCATGAAGGTAGCATAGCTTACAGCGGAAGACCAAGAAGTATACGAAGTATTCACAAGAAGATACCACCTCCATCCTCCAAGAGGGAATGCTTGAAGCATAGGAAGGGTTGAAGAGTTTGATGAGTGATGAAGTAAACAAGCTATCAGTAAGTTCGGATCGCTCGTAGGCATGATGGAAGTCTGCAGAAGTTTGCCACTGCGCACAGAAATAATTCAGAGGAAACACTCAAGGCGTGGCAAGATATTGTCGATTGCAAACACTGGAAATGAGATGCTCAGCTAGAGTCAGGGACATGCGATGGCGAGGGAAGTTCCAAGGACACAGAAAATCATCCAGAAGAGAAGGTGAAAAGAGATCCTGGCGAAGAGCTCTGAATTTTCTCCCAATCCACTCCATAGAAAAATGAAGGTAGGAGTAACAAAGGAAAGAGTGGAGAGATGGATCACTTTAACAAGGAAGAAAGACCTAAGTGCAGATACAATGGACCCTGATGATGACAATGCTGAATGCTCATGTGCCCTGCATATAGATTTGCAGCAGAAAGTAACATGCTCTTCCTTCGCAAAAAAGGAACCGTCCATTGCATAACTATTGCACAAAAACTTTCTATTTTTGACCTTAAATTTGAGAAGGGAAATTTTTTGTGAGAAACTCCATCAATAATCACTGTAACCTTATAAATAAAATATATCAAAACAGGGAAATTTTAACTAAGCAAAAGTATCACACTTGGATTTATAGAAAGATATTACCTGCCCAATACTCTCTTCTCTCTTAAGATGAACTTCATGTTCACCATAAAGGATTGTTATAGCATGAGTACATGAAGCTTTGGTTTTCTCAACAAAATCCCCATTTTTGGCAAGCACCTAAGTATGGCAAAATATAAAAATTATTGAAATTTCTGTTTTCAAAGGAAAGGAAAAATAGGAATTATGGTTATTGAGAACTAAGTATTTGAATAAATAATATATATTCTCGTTTTGCATCGAAGAATAGATTCGATTCAATTGAGTGTAGGGAAAAAAAGTTGGCAGTGATACCTTAAAAATGTTATCTGCTCACAAATTGAAAGGTGTCAACGATTCCTTCCATCGTCTAAGAATGTGCTCGGCAATCCATCCCGTGAAGACTCATGGCTCTGCTCGTGGAGAGGACGGCGAACGTTCTCGACTCGATGGCATCCTAGAATGGAAGTGTGATGAATTGATTAAAAAAGGAAGCCAACATCCAGAACCAAGGCTCACTTCTACTGCAGTAATACTGTCAAGGCTGTCTCATTGATTTATAACTATGCATTGCTATAAATTCACGTGTCTTAATCTTGAAATTAGCTAAAATACACATGTTGCATCCGAGGAGGCTGTGGCATGCGTATGTTTATAAACATATATACTGACTGTGGCTAGGTTGTTCATCGTAAAATAAAGGAACATAAAGTCAGGCGATGGAGAAACTTGACAAATGTTAGCTTTGGCACGTTCCTGCGTGCAGAGATGACCTCTTTTGTAAATAAAATGTTGAAAAATAAAAATTTATAAATTTTGAAGTACCGCTAAACATTTTTCTCGCTTCTGATTGGCTGAGAGAAATACCACCGCCGTCAGTGCAGAGGCTGTATTGTTAAATTTTATGCCAAACATTTCATTACCCGATTTCCGATCGAATATCACCAAAATTCCTCTTTCCTTTTATGTCGACCGCGAGCAATGGCGGTTTTCTCGAAATCGGAAGAAATAAGTTTTCGATACTTATGAATTCAGTATCCATGTGCGGTAAGACTCACGTAGTAGGTAAAAATCATAATAAATACTAGTCTTCATTAAATATTAATCGGTTACGACTAACCTTAGGTTTGTTTTCAAAAATCTTTCTCGAATTTTAGATTCCGGCCGGTGACAATCGCGTCTCGAAATACCGCCGCGCGTTAGGCACTTTCCACAGCGACCTCACCGTGTCAACATCCTCCCTTTCACCAGTCATTCTTTTTCCCTTTTTTCTAATTTAATGCACTCTATTGAGGATAAAATCACCCTCATTAAAACTATGAATGTACGCCCGAGCTCTCTGTTCGAAGAAACGGCTTCGGAAACTTAATACGGGACGCGTTGTAACTATAAGTTACGAGCCCATATGCAGGATACAGCCGAGAGATCGTTAAGCCGTCGCTCAATGTTATTGTTTTCAGTATTAATCTGGTCATTTTTACAGCGGTAAAGATATCTTGAACGCCGATGAATAGGAATCTAGGTATTCGAAACGCTTCGCTCGGAAGCAATCGGTAAATAAAATTCCCGGGCACATTCTCGTCGTCGAGGGAAAAGAAAAACATTTCAATGGGACGTTACTTACCTTGCTTGGCTTTTCGACTGAACCT
The DNA here is from genome assembly GCA_020796165.1 of Pantala flavescens. Taxonomy (NCBI): domain Eukaryota; kingdom Metazoa; phylum Arthropoda; class Insecta; order Odonata; family Libellulidae; genus Pantala; species Pantala flavescens. The sequence continues at coordinate 54,180,069 of CM036883.1, forward strand.
TGCATCCTCACCGAAAGCTGTACTGCTTGACCTGCACTGGGATGACGAGGTCGCATTGCCGTCCTCTACGAAGCTGCCCAATCAATCTTTAACGTGCACCGCTTACCACAGCACAAAATAACACTGACACAACCACTTCATCCAGGGAAAAATTTTACGATTTGATAGCCATTCGATCGATGGAAAACTGCGTAACGAAAGCATGGGGAAACTCGGTTCGCATATCACTAGACCAAAGTCTGCTCACTAACGAGAGCCGCCTACTGAGGCGACACCGGAACGATAACTCGGCCCCCTGTCGGATTTCGAATGTTTTCGGTATGACGAAAAACGTCGATCTATTCCAACCCTTCCTAAAATCTGCGTAGAGATTCTTTACGTTTAAAACTCTGCTCGGATACGCTTTTTCGAAGACACTAGTTGGATCGAGTTTCATTCCGCGCTAAAATAATTTTCGAGGAGATATCTCGTTCCTCGAAAAAGGAATGAAATTAAATGGCAATGAATCAATAAATGAGGAAGGGGGTAACCACTTGGAGACGGAAACATTTTCAGAAAATCTTTCCCTGTGTACGCGAATGCCTTTAGATGACCCCGTGGTTTTTGCCTCTCTCAATGTGCCAGGTTTAGATCGTACCCATTTCTCAGCGGGATGCGATAGCGAATCCTCCGACAGGACGATTGTGGAACATCGTCCGCGGCTAACCACCTTCCCTTTTACTCCATCAACGCTACGTTCATCACCATCCGCATGATAAGAACGTGTGAAAGTCTCTTCCAACGGGAGCATACTTCCATAAACCTCTTTTCTGAGCTTACATTTCATGCATCTCGTCTCCAAAATTTGTGATTATAAGGATACACTTTTGGACTAATATCCCGATAAGATTCATAATGTAAATGCTAATGTAGTTAAATCTCTCTCGAGGCTGGTGATTTTCCTTCAATCATACGCTCATATGCAGGCGATTCCTTCGAAGGACTTAAAGATAGGGTGGACATAAGAAGTAGTTTCCGCAATGGATGACGAAAGAACAGAGCAAGGCAGCGAAGATGGAATGAAGGGAAAAGAGTTCGTCACTATTTGGAGGCAGTCAAAATTCATGGTTTTCTTTATATTCCCCAAAAAATAAAGGAGGAGATTTATCATGTGTAGAGCCAGATGAAATCTTACAATTTGGTTTATCTGGTTCGATTGCAAAAGAAATCCTTAAAATTAATTGAGAAATTGAGCGATGATGAAACTATCACAGCATTTTCTAAATGAATGTCCTTTCCTTAGTTGAAGTTCGGTGAGAAAGGAAGAGTTTGCGAATGCCCTCAACGGTGTAAGGCCATGTGTAATGAAAGACAGTTTCTAGGATATGAGGAAAACTTTTATTGCAAGTGTACCATTAATTACATAGCAAGTTGTACAATCCATTGACATGATAATGGCCCGAGCTATGTGTCTCAACCTCTAGAAGTCCAGGCACCGTTTGCAATCATTCCTCAGCCGAAATAAGGGCCCGAGTCTCTACTGGATGTACCTGAAAGGAAGAGAAAATTTATTCAATGCACCGCAGTAAATACAGCTCTTTCACAGAGAAAGCAAGAGTATGATACAAAGGTGAGAGTATCTAAAAGCTCCCGAAATTTTAAATTGGGAGTAGAAAAGGGCATGGATTAAATGATTTCACATCAGGAAGGTTTCAAAACAGTAAGATGCTACAGAGATTCCAGAGTTGTTCATGCAAAATTGTCTTCCACCGAAGGAATGAGCATTAAGATCCTATTCAGTTTCTGAAGAGATACCTACCTCAATGAACATAAAGCATGCCTGAGCCCTTGATTCTTACAAGGAGTCTCTTACCTGAAATGAAAGGAAGTTGATTGCTGTATGCACTGTGGCAAATGCTGTACAAATCATAGAAAAAGGCTCAGTAGGGTTCCCAAAAATATAAATTGGGAAAAGAATAGGTCATGGATTAAATATTTTGACACCGGTGAAGATTCATTGCATCAAAGGGAGTAAGTAAACGAAAGGATTTCTAAGTTATTTGAATGAGTGCAAGGAGTTAGGTAAGAGGTTGCTTGGAGGCCTCAGGGGAGGATTATGCATGGAGCATTCAATGGCAGCGTTTCCCTTTGGAAAGCAGAATAAGGGATGAACATTATTTTGGGGAGGGAAATCTCAGTGATTAGCCTCGGAGCCAGAATGGATGTCAAATTGGAAAATGAGGACACTGTGGAATCATCCTTGCACACACTGAACGAAGGCGTTTACAAGACACCCAATAACAGGAATTGTGAAAGATGGAATTTCTTAATAACGAAGGGAAGTTCTCTGCTGCCCATGGAACTTCTCCAAGAGTTATGATACTGCAAGTTACCTTATCGCGGTTTCATGAAGGTAGCATAGCTTACAGCGGAAGACCAAGAAGTATACGAAGAATTCACAAGAAGATACCACCTCCATCCTCCAAGAGGGAATGCTTGAAGCATAGGAAGGGTTGAAGAGTTTGATGAGTGATGAAGTAAACAAGCTATCAGTAAGTTCAGATCGCTCGTAGGCATGATGGAAGTCTGCAGAAGTTTGCCACTGCGCACAGAAATAATTCAGAGGAAACACTCAAGGCGTGGCAAGATATTGTCGATTGCAAACACTGGAAATGAGATGCTCAGCTAGAGTCAGGGACATGCGATGGCGAGGGAAGTTCCAAGGACACAGAAAATCATCCAGAAGAGAAGGTGAAAAGAGATCCTGGCGAAGAGCTCTGAATTTTCTCCCAATCCACTCCATAGAAAAATGAAGGTAGGAGTAACAAAGGAAAGAGTGGAGAGATGGATCACTTTAACAAGGAAGAAAGACCTAAGTGCAGATACAATGGACCCTGATGATGACAATGCTGAATGCTCATGTGCCCTGCATATAGATTTGCAGCAGAAAGTAACATGCTCTTCCTTCGCAAAAAAGGAACCGTCCATTGCATAACTATTGCACAAAAACTTTCTATTTTTGACCTTAAATTTGAGAAGGGAAATTTTTTGTGAGAAACTCCATCAATAATCACTGTAACCTTATAAATAAAATATATCAAAACAGGGAAATTTTAACTAAGCAAAAGTATCACACTTGGATTTATAGAAAGATATTACCTGCCCAATACTCTCTTCTCTCTTAAGATGAACTTCATGTTCACCATAAAGGATTGTTATAGCATGAGTACATGAAGCTTTGGTTTTCTCAACAAAATCCCCATTTTTGGCAAGCACCTAAGTATGGCAAAATATAAAAATTATTGAAATTTCTGTTTTCAAAGGAAAGGAAAAATAGGAATTATGGTTATTGAGAACTAAGTATTTGAATAAATAATATATATTCTCGTTTTGCATCGAAGAATAGATTCGATTCAATTGAGTGTAGGGAAAAAAAGTTGGCAGTGATACCTTAAAAATGTTATCTGCTCACAAATTGAAAGGTGTCAACGATTCCTTCCATCGTCTAAGAATGTGCTCGGCAATCCATCCCGTGAAGACTCATGGCTCTGCTCGTGGAGAGGACGGCGAACGTTCTCGACTCGATGGCATCCTAGAATGGAAGTGTGATGAATTGATTAAAAAAGGAAGCCAACATCCAGAACCAAGGCTCACTTCTACTGCAGTAATACTGTCAAGGCTGTCTCATTGATTTATAACTATGCATTGCTATAAATTCACGTGTCTTAATCTTGAAATTAGCTAAAATACACATGTTGCATCCGAGGAGGCTGTGGCATGCGTATGTTTATAAACATATATACTGACTGTGGCTAGGTTGTTCATCGTAAAATAAAGGAACATAAAGTCAGGCGATGGAGAAACTTGACAAATGTTAGCTTTGGCACGTTCCTGCGTGCAGAGATGACCTCTTTTGTAAATAAAATGTTGAAAAATAAAAATTTATAAATTTTGAAGTACCGCTAAACATTTTTCTCGCTTCTGATTGGCTGAGAGAAATACCACCGCCGTCAGTGCAGAGGCTGTATTGTTAAATTTTATGCCAAACATTTCATTACCCGATTTCCGATCGAATATCACCAAAATTCCTCTTTCCTTTTATGTCGACCGCGAGCAATGGCGGTTTTCTCGAAATCGGAAGAAATAAGTTTTCGATACTTATGAATTCAGTATCCATGTGCGGTAAGACTCACGTAGTAGGTAAAAATCATAATAAATACTAGTCTTCATTAAATATTAATCGGTTACGACTAACCTTAGGTTTGTTTTCAAAAATCTTTCTCGAATTTTAGATTCCGGCCGGTGACAATCGCGTCTCGAAATACCGCCGCGCGTTAGGCACTTTCCACAGCGACCTCACCGTGTCAACATCCTCCCTTTCACCAGTCATTCTTTTTCCCTTTTTTCTAATTTAATGCACTCTATTGAGGATAAAATCACCCTCATTAAAACCATGAATGTACGCCCGAGCTCTCTGTTCGAAGAAACGGCTTCGGAAACTTAATACGGGACGCGTTGTAACTATAAGTTACGAGCCCATATGCAGGATACAGCCGAGAGATCGTTAAGCCGTCGCTCAATGCTATTGTTTTCAGTATTAATCTGGTCATTTTTACAGCGGTAAAGATATCTTGAACGCCGATGAATAGGAATCTAGGTATTCAAAACGCTTCGCTCGGAAGCAATCGGTAAATAAAATTCCCGGGCACATTCTCGTCGTCGAGGGAAAAGAAAAACATTTCAATGGGACGTTACTTACCTTGCTTGGCTTTTCGACTGAACCTTGCATCCTCACCGAAAGCTGTACTGCTTGACCTGCACTGGGATGACGAGGTCGCATTGCCGTCCTCTACGAAGCTGCCCAATCAATCTTTAACGTGCACCGCTTACCACAGCACAAAATAACACTGACACAACCACCTCATCCAGGGAAAAATTTTACGATTTGATAGCCATTCGATCGATGGAAAACTGCGTAACGAAAGCATGGGGAAACTCGGTTCGCATATCACTAGACCAAAGTCTGCTCACTAACGAGAGCCGCCTACTGAGGCGACACCGGAACGATAACTCGGCCCCCTGTCGGATTTCGAATGTTTTCGGTATGACGAAAAACGTCGATCTATTCCAACCCTTCCTAAAATCTGCGTAGAGATTCTTTACGTTTAAAACTCTGCTCGGATACGCTTTTTCGAAGACACTAGTTGGATCGAGTTTCATTCCGCGCTAAAATAATTTTCGAGGAGATATCTCGTTCCTCGAAAAAGGAATGAAATTAAATGGCAATGAATCAATAAATGAGGAAGGGGGTAACCACTTGGAGACGGAAACATTTTCAGAAAATCTTTCCCTGTGTACGCGAATGCCTTTAGATGACCCCGTGGTTTTTGCCTCTCTCAATGTGCCAGGTTTAGATCGTACCCATTTCTCAGCGGGATGCGATAGCGAATCCTCCGACAGGACGATTGTGGAACATCGTCCGCGGCTAACCACCTTCCCTTTTACTCCATCAACGCTACGTTCATCACCATCCGCATGATAAGAACGTGTGAAAGTCTCTTCCAACGGGAGCATACTTCCATAAACCTCTTTTCTGAGCTTACATTTCATGCATCTCGTCTCCAAAATTTGTGATTATAAGGATACACTTTTGGACTAATATCCCGATAAGATTCATAATGTAAATGCTAATGTAGTTAAATCTCTCTCGAGGCTGGTGATTTTCCTTCAATCATACGCTCATATGCAGGCGATTCCTTCGAAGGACTTAAAGATAGGGTGGACATAAGAAGTAGTTTCCGCAATGGATGACGAAAGAACAGAGCAAGGCAGCGAAGATGGAATGAAGGGAAAAGAGTTCGTCACTATTTGGAGGCAGTCAAAATTCATGGTTTTCTTTATATTCCCCAAAAAATAAAGGAGGAGATTTATCATGTGTAGAGCCAGATGAAATCTTACAATTTGGTTTATCTGGTTCGATTGCAAAAGAAATCCTTAAAATTAATTGAGAAATTGAGCGATGATGAAACTATCACAGCATTTTCTAAATGAATGTCCTTTCCTTAGTTGAAGTTCGGTGAGAAAGGAAGAGTTTGCGAATGCCCTCAACGGTGTAAGGCCATGTGTAATGAAAGACAGTTTCTAGGATATGAGGAAAACTTTTATTGCAAGTGTACCATTAATTACATAGCAAGTTGTACAATCCATTGACATGATAATGGCCCGAGCTATGTGTCTCAACCTCTAGAAGTCCAGGCACCGTTTGCAATCATTCCTCAGCCGAAATAAGGGCCCGAGTCTCTACTGGATGTACCTGAAAGGAAGAGAAAATTTATTCAATGCACCGCAGTAAATACAGCTCTTTCACAGAGAAAGCAAGAGTATGATACAAAGGTGAGAGTATCTAAAAGCTCCCGAAATTTTAAATTGGGAGTAGAAAAGGGCATGGATTAAATGATTTCACATCAGGAAGGTTTCAAAACAGTAAGATGCTACAGAGATTCCAGAGTTGTTCATGCAAAATTGTCTTCCACCGAAGGAATGAGCATTAAGATCCTATTCAGTTTCTGAAGAGATACCTACCTCAATGAACATAAAGCATGCCTGAGCCCTTGATTCTTACAAGGAGTCTCTTACCTGAAATGAAAGAAAGTTGATTGCTGTATGCACTGTGGCAAATGCTGTACAAATCATAGAAAAAGGCTCAGTAGGGTTCCCAAAAATATAAATTGGGAAAAGAATAGGTCATGGATTAAATATTTTGACACCGGTGAAGATTCATTGCATCAAAGGGAGTAAGTAAACGAAAGGATTTCTAAGTTATTTGAATGAGTGCAAGGAGTTAGGTAAGAGGTTGCTTGGAGGCCTCAGGGGAGGATTATGCATGGAGCATTCAATGGCAGCGTTTCCCTTTGGAAAGCAGAATAAGGGATGAACATTATTTTGGGGAGGGAAATCTCAGTGATTAGCCTCGGAGCCAGAATGGATGTCAGATTGGAAAATGAGGACACTGTGGAATCATCCTTGCACACACTGAACGAAGGCGTTTACAAGACACCCAATAACAGGAATTGTGAAAGATGGAATTTCTTAATAACGAAGGGAAGTTCTCTGCTGCCCATGGAACTTCTCCAAGAGTTATGATACTGCAAGTTACCTTATCGCGGTTTCATGAAGGTAGCATAGCTTACAGCGGAAGACCAAGAAGTATACGAAGTATTCACAAGAAGATGCCACCTCCATCCTCCAAGAGGGAATGCTTGAAGCATAGGAAGGGTTGAAGAGTTTGATGAGTGATGAAGTAAACAAGCTATCAGTAAGTTCGGATCGCTCGTAGGCATGATGGAAGTCTGCAGAAGTTTGCCACTGCGCACAGAAATAATTCAGAGGAAACACTCAAGGCGTGGCAAGATATTGTCGATTGCAAACACTGGAAATGAGATGCTCAGCTAGAGTCAGGGACATGCGATGGCGAGGGAAGTTCCAAGGACACAGAAAATCATCCAGAAGAGAAGGTGAAAAGAGATCCTGGCGAAGAGCTCTGAATTTTCTCCCAATCCACTCCATAGAAAAATGAAGGTAGGAGTAACAAAGGAAAGAGTGGAGAGATGGATCACTTTAACAAGGAAGAAAGACCTAAGTGCAGATACAATGGACCCTGATGATGACAATGCTGAATGCTCATGTGCCCTGCATATAGATTTGCAGCAGAAAGTAACATGCTCTTCCTTCGCAAAAAAGGAACCGTCCATTGCATAACTATTGCACAAAAACTTTCTATTTTTGACCTTAAATTTGAGAAGGGAAATTTTTTGTGAGAAACTCCATCAATAATCACTGTAACCTTATAAATAAAATATATCAAAACAGGGAAATTTTAACTAAGCAAAAGTATCACACTTGGATTTATAGAAAGATATTACCTGCCCAATACTCTCTTCTCTCTTAAGATGAACTTCATGTTCACCATAAAGGATTGTTATAGCATGAGTACATGAAGCTTTGGTTTTCTCAACAAAATCCCCATTTTTGGCAAGCACCTAAGTATGGCAAAATATAAAAATTATTGAAATTTCTGTTTTCAAAGGAAAGCAAAAATAGGAATTATGGTTATTGAGAACTAAGTATTTGAATAAATAATATATATTCTCGTTTTGCATCGAAGAATAGATTCGATTCAATTGAGTGTATTGAAAAAAAGTTGGCAGTGATACCTTAAAAATGTTATCTGCTCACAAATTGAAAGGTGTCAACGATTCCTTCCATCGTCTAAGAATGTGCTCGGCAATCCATCCCGTGAAGACTCATGGCTCTGCTCGTGGAGAGGACGGCGAACGTTCTCGACTCGATGGCATCCTAGAATGGAAGTGTGATGAATTGATTAAAAAAGGAAGCCAACATCCAGAACCAAGGCTCATTTCTACTGCACTATTACTGTCAAGGCTGTCTCATTGATTTATAACTATGCATTGCTATAAATTCACGTGTCTTAATCTTGAAATTAGCTAAAATACACGTGTTGCATCCGAGGAGGCTGTGGCATGCGTATGTTTATAAACATATATACTGACTGTGGCTAGGTTGTTCATCGTAAAATAAAGGAACATAAAGTCAGGCGATGGAGAAACTTGACAAATGTTAGCTTTGGCACGTTCCTGCGTGCAGAGATGACCTCTTTTGTAAATAAAATGTTGAAAAATAAAAATTTATAAATTTTGAAGTACCGCTAAACATTTTTCTCGCTTCTGATTGGCTGAGAGAAATACCACCGCCGTCAGTGCAGAGGCTGTATTGTTAAATTTTATGCCAAACATTTCATTACCCGATTTCCGATCGAATATCACCAAAATTCCTCTTTCCTTTTATGTCGACCGCGAGCAATGGCGGTTTTCTCGAAATCGGAAGAAATAAGTTTTCGATACTTATGAATTCAGTATCCATGTGCGGTAAGACTCACGTAGTAGGTAAAAATCATAATAAATACTAGTCTTCATTAAATATTAATCGGTTACGACTAACCTTAGGTTTGTTTTCAAAAATCTTTCTCGAATTTTAGATTCCGGCCGGTGACAATCGCGTCTCGAAATACCGCCGCGCGTTAGGCACTTTCCACAGCGACCTCACCGTGTCAACATCCTCCCTTTCACCAGTCATTCTTTTTCCCTTTTTTCTAATTTAATGCACTCTATTGAGGATAAAATCACCCTCATTAAAACTATGAATGTACGCCCGAGCTCTCTGTTCGAAGAAACGGCTTCGGAAACTTAATACGGGACGCGTTGTAACTATAAGTTACGAGCCCATATGCAGGATACAGCCGAGAGATCGTTAAGCCGTCGCTCAATGTTATTGTTTTCAGTATTAATCTGGTCATTTTTACAGCGGTAAAGATATCTTGAACGCCGATGAATAGGAATCTAGGTATTCGAAACGCTTCGCTCGGAAGCAATCGGTAAATAAAATTCCCGGGCACATTCTCGTCGTCGAGGGAAAAGAAAAACATTTCAATGGGACGTTACTTACCTTGCTTGGCTTTTCGACTGAACCTTGCATCCTCACCGAAAGCTGTACTGCTTGACCTGCACTGGGATGACGAGGTCGCATTGCCGTCCTCTACGAAGCTGCCCAATCAATCTTTAACGTGCACCGCTTACCACAGCACAAAATAACACTGACACGACCACTTCATCCAGGGTAAAATTTTACGATTTGATAGCCATTCGATCGATGGAAAACTGCGTAACGAAAGCATGGGGAAACTCGGTTCGCATATCACTAGACCAAAGTCTGCTCACTAACGAGAGCCGCCTACTGAGGCGACACCGGAACGATAACTCGGCCCCCTGTCGGATTTCGAATGTTTTCGGTATGACGAAAAACGTCGATCTATTCCAACCCTTCCTAAAATCTGCGTAGAGATTCTTTACGTTTAAAACTCTGCTCGGATACGCTTTTTCGAAGACACTAGTTGGATCGAGTTTCATTCCGCGCTAAAATAATTTTCGAGGAGATATCTCGTTCCTCGAAAAAGGAATGAAATTAAATGGCAATGAATCAATAAATGAGGAAGGGGGTAACCACTTGGAGACGGAAACATTTTCAGAAAATCTTTCCCTGTGTACGCGAATGCCTTTAGATGACCCCGTGGTTTTTGCCTCTCTCAATGTGCCAGGTTTAGATCGTACCCATTTCTCAGCGGGATGCGATAGCGAATCCTCCGACAGGACGATTGTGGAACATCGTCCGCGGCTAACCACCTTCCCTTTTACTCCATCAACGCTACGTTCATCACCATCCGCATGATAAGAACGTGTGAAAGTCTCTTCCAACGGGAGCATACTTCCATAAACCTCTTTTCTGAGCTTACATTTCATGCATCTCGTCTCCAAAATTTGTGATTATAAGGATACACTTTTGGACTAATATCCCGATAAGATTCATAATGTAAATGCTAATGTAGTTAAATCTCTCTCGAGGCTGGTGATTTTCCTTCAATCATACGCTCATATGCAGGCGATTCCTTCGAAGGACTTAAAGATAGGGTGGACATAAGAAGTAGTTTCCGCAATGGATGACGAAAGAACAGAGCAAGGCAGCGAAGATGGAATGAAGGGAAAAGAGTTCGTCACTATTTGGAGGCAGTCAAAATGGTTTTCTTTATATTCCCCAAAAAATAAAGGAGGAGATTTATCATGTGTAGAGCCAGATGAAATCTTACAATTTGGTTTATCTGGTTCGATTGCAAAAGAAATCCTTAAAATTAATTGAGAAATTGAGCGATGATGAAACTATCACAGCATTTTCTAAATGAATGTCCTTTCCTTAGTTGAAGTTCGGTGAGAAAGGAAGAGTTTGCGAATGCCCTCAACGGTGTAAGGCCATGTGTAATGAAAGACAGTTTCTAGGATATGAGGAAAACTTTTATTGCAAGTGTACCATTAATTACATAGCAAGTTGTACAATCCATTGACATGATAATGGCCCGAGCTATGTGTCTCAACCTCTAGAAGTCCAGGCACCGTTTGCAATCATTCCTCAGCCGAAATAAGGGCCCGAGTCTCTACTGGATGTACCTGAAAGGAAGAGAAAATTTATTCAATGCACCGCAGTAAATACAGCTCTTTCACAGAGAAAGCAAGAGTATGATACAAAGGTGAGAGTATCGAAAAGCTCCCGAAATTTTAAATTGGGAGTAGAAAAGGGCATGGATTAAATGATTTCACATCAGGAAGGTTTCAAAAGAGTAAGATGCTAAAGAGATTCCAGAGTTGTTCATGCAAAATTGTCTTCCACCGAAGGAATGAGCATTAAGATCCTATTCAGTTTCTGAAGAGATACCTACCTCAATGAACATAAAGCATGCCTGAGCCCTTGATTCTTACAAGGAGTCTCTTACCTGAAATGAAAGAAAGTTGATTGCTGTATGCACTGTGGCAAATGCTGTACAAATCATAGAAAAAGGCTCAGTAGGGTTCCCAAAAATATAAATTGGGAAAAGAATAGGTCATGGATTAAATATTTTGACACCGGTGAAGATTCATTGCATCAAAGGGAGTAAGTAAACGAAAGGATTTCTAAGTTATTTGAATGAGTGCAAGGAGTTAGGTAAGAGGTTGCTTGGAGGCCTCAGGGGAGGATTATGCATGGAGCATTCAATGGCAGCGTTTCCCTTTGGAAAGCAGAATAAGGGATGAACATTATTTTGGGGAGGGAAATCTCAGTGATTAGCCTCGGAGCCAGAATGGATGTCAAATTGGAAAATGAGGACACTGTGGAATCATCCTTGCACACACTGAACGAAGGCGTTTACAAGACACCCAATAACAGGAATTGTGAAAGATGGAATTTCTTAATAACGAAGGGAAGTTCTCTGCTGCCCATGGAACTTCTCCAAGAGTTATGATACTGCAAGTTACCTTATCGCGGTTTCATGAAGGTAGCATAGCTTACAGCGGAAGACCAAGAAGTATACGAAGTATTCACAAGAAGATGCCACCTCCATCCTCCAAGAGGGAATGCTTGAAGCATAGGAAGGGTTGAAGAGTTTGATGAGTGATGAAGTAAACAAGCTATCAGTAAGTTCGGATCGCTCGTAGGCATGATGGAAGTCTGCAGAAGTTTGCCACTGCGCACAGAAATAATTCAGAGGAAACACTCAAGGCGTGGCAAGATATTGTCGATTGCAAACACTGGAAATGAGATGCTCAGCTAGAGTCAGGGACATGCGATGGCGAGGGAAGTTCCAAGGACACAGAAAATCATCCAGAAGAGAAGGTGAAAAGAGATCCTGGCGAAGAGCTCTGAATTTTCTCCCAATCCACTCCATAGAAAAATGAAGGTAGGAGTAACAAAGGAAAGAGTGGAGAGATGGATCACTTTAACAAGGAAGAAAGACCTAAGTGCAGATACAATGGACCCTGATGATGACAATGCTGAATGCTCATGTGCCCTGCATATAGATTTGCAGCAGAAAGTAACATGCTCTTCCTTCGCAAAAAAGGAACCGTCCATTGCATAACTATTGCACAAAAACTTTCTATTTTTGACCTTAAATTTGAGAAGGGAAATTTTTTGTGAGAAACTCCATCAATAATCACTGTAACCTTATAAATAAAATATATCAAAACAGGGAAATTTTAACTAAGCAAAAGTATCACACTTGGATTTATAGAAAGATATTACCTGCCCAATACTCTCTTCTCTCTTAAGATGAACTTCATGTTCACCATAAAGGATTGTTATAGCATGAGTACATGAAGCTTTGGTTTTCTCAACAAAATCCCCATTTTTGGCAAGCACCTAAGTATGGCAAAATATAAAAATTATTGAAATTTCTGTTTTCAAAGGAAAGCAAAAATAGGAATTATGGTTATTGAGAACTAAGTATTTGAATAAATAATATATATTCTCGTTTTGCATCGAAGAATAGATTCGATTCAATTGAGTGTATTGAAAAAAAGTTGGCAGTGATACCTTAAAAATGTTATCTGCTCACAAATTGAAAGGTGTCAACGATTCCTTCCATCGTCTAAGAATGTGCTCGGCAATCCATCCCGTGAAGACTCATGGCTCTGCTCGTGGAGAGGACGGCGAACGTTCTCGACTCGATGGCATCCTAGAATGGAAGTGTGATGAATTGATTAAAAAAGGAAGCCAACATCCAGAACCAAGGCTCATTTCTACTGCACTATTACTGTCAAGGCTGTCTCATTGATTTATAACTATGCATTGCTATAAATTCACGTGTCTTAATCTTGAAATTAGCTAAAATACACGTGTTGCATCCGAGGAGGCTGTGGCATGCGTATGTTTATAAACATATATACTGACTGTGGCTAGGTTGTTCATCGTAAAATAAAGGAACATAAAGTCAGGCGATGGAGAAACTTGACAAATGTTAGCTTTGGCACGTTCCTGCGTGCAGAGATGACCTCTTTTGTAAATAAAATGTTGAAAAATAAAAATTTATAAATTTTGAAGTACCGCTAAACATTTTTCTCGCTTCTGATTGGCTGAGAGAAATACCACCGCCGTCAGTGCAGAGGCTGTATTGTTAAATTTTATGCCAAACATTTCATTACCCGATTTCCGATCGAATATCACCAAAATTCCTCTTTCCTTTTATGTCGACCGCGAGCAATGGCGGTTTTCTCGAAATCGGAAGAAATAAGTTTTCGATACTTATGAATTCAGTATCCATGTGCGGTAAGACTCACGTAGTAGGTAAAAATCATAATAAATACTAGTCTTCATTAAATATTAATCGGTTACGACTAACCTTAGGTTTGTTTTCAAAAATCTTTCTCGAATTTTAGATTCCGGCCGGTGACAATCGCGTCTCGAAATACCTCCGCGCGTTAGGCACTTTCCACAGCGACCTCACCGTGTCAACATCCTCCCTTTCACCAGTCATTCTTTTTCCCTTTTTTCTAATTTAATGCACTCTATTGAGGATAAAATCACCCTCATTAAAACTATGAATGTACGCCCGAGCTCTCTGTTCGAAGAAACGGCTTCGGAAACTTAATACGGGACGCGTTGTAACTATAAGTTACGAGCCCATATGCAGGATACAGCCGAGAGATCGTTAAGCCGTCGCTCAATGTTATTGTTTTCAGTATTAATCTGGTCATTTTTACAGCGGTAAAGATATCTTGAACGCCGATGAATAGGAATCTAGGTATTCGAAACGCTTCGCTCGGAAGCAATCGGTAAATAAAATTCCCGGGCACATTCTCGTCGTCGAGGGAAAAGAAAAACATTTCAATGGGACGTTACTTACCTTGCTTGGCTTTTCGACTGAACCTTGCATCCTCACCGAAAGCTGTACTGCTTGACCTGCACTGGGATGACGAGGTCGCATTGCCGTCCTCTACGAAGCTGCCCAATCAATCTTTAACGTGCACCGCTTACCACAGCACAAAATAACACTGACACGACCACTTCATCCAGGGTAAAATTTTACGATTTGATAGCCATTCGATCGATGGAAAACTGCGTAACGAAAGCATGGGGAAACTCGGTTCGCATATCACTAGACCAAAGTCTGCTCACTAACGAGAGCCGCCTACTGAGGCGACACCGGAACGATAACTCGGCCCCCTGTCGGATTTCGAATGTTTTCGGTATGACGAAAAACGTCGATCTATTCCAACCCTTCCTAAAATCTGCGTAGAGATTCTTTACGTTTAAAACTCTGCTCGGATACGCTTTTTCGAAGACACTAGTTGGATCGAGTTTCATTCCGCGCTAAAATAATTTTCGAGGAGATATCTCGTTCCTCGAAAAAGGAATGAAATTAAATGGCAATGAATCAATAAATGAGGAAGGGGGTAACCACTTGGAGACGGAAACATTTTCAGAAAATCTTTCCCTGTGTACGCGAATGCCTTTAGATGACCCCGTGGTTTTTGCCTCTCTCAATGTGCCAGGTTTAGATCGTACCCATTTCTCAGCGGGATGCGATAGCGAATCCTCCGACAGGACGATTGTGGAACATCGTCCGCGGCTAACCACCTTCCCTTTTACTCCATCAACGCTACGTTTATCACCATCCGCATGATAAGAACGTGTGAAAGTCTCTTCCAACGGGAGCATACTTCCATAAACCTCTTTTCTGAGCTTACATTTCATGCATCTCGTCTCCAAAATTTGTGATTATAAGGATACACTTTTGGATTAATATCCCGATAAGATTCATAATGTAAATGCTAATGTAGTTAAATCTCTCTCGAGGCTGGTGATTTTCCTTCAATCATACGCTCATATGCAGGCGATTCCTTCGAAGGACTTAAAGATAGGGTGGACATAAGAAGTAGTTTCCGCAATGGATGACGAAAGAACAGAGCAAGGCAGCGAAGATGGAATGAAGGGAAAAGAGTTCGTCACTATTTGGAGGCAGTCAAAATGGTTTTCTTTATATTCCCCAAAAAATAAAGGAGGAGATTTATCATGTGTAGAGCCAGATGAAATCTTACAATTTGGTTTATCTGGTTCGATTGCAAAAGAAATCCTTAAAATTAATTGAGAAATTGAGCGATGATGAAACTATCACAGCATTTTCTAAATGAATGTCCTTTCCTTAGTTGAAGTTCGGTGAGAAAGGAAGAGTTTGCGAATGCCCTCAACGGTGCAAGGCCATGTGTAATGAAAGACAGTTTCTAGGATATGAGGAAAACTTTTATTGCAAGTGTACCATTAATTACATAGCAAGTTGTACAATCCATTGACATGATAATGGCCCGAGCTATGTGTCTCAACCTCTAGAAGTCCAGGCACCGTTTGCAATCATTCCTCAGCCGAAATAAGGGCCCGAGTCTCTACTGGATGTACCTGAAAGGAAGAGAAAATTTATTCAATGCACCGCAGTAAATACAGCTCTTTCACAGAGAAAGCAAGAGTATGATACAAAGGTGAGAGTATCGAAAAGCTCCCGAAATTTTAAATTGGGAGTAGAAAAGGGCATGGATTAAATGATTTCACATCAGGAAGGTTTCAAAAGAGTAAGATGCTAAAGAGATTCCAGAGTTGTTCATGCAAAATTGTCTTCCACCGAAGGAATGAGCATTAAGATCCTATTCAGTTTCTGAAGAGATACCTACCTCAATGAACATAAAGCATGCCTGAGCCCTTGATTCTTACAAGGAGTCTCTTACCTGAAATGAAAGAAAGTTGATTGCTGTATGCACTGTGGCAAATGCTGTACAAATCATAGAAAAAGGCTCAGTAGGGTTCCCAAAAATATAAATTGGGAAAAGAATAGGTCATGGATTAAATATTTTGACACCGGTGAAGATTCATTGCATCAAAGGGAGTAAGTAAACGAAAGGATTTCTAAGTTATTTGAATGAGTGCAAGGAGTTAGGTAAGAGGTTGCTTGGAGGCCTCAGGGGAGGATTATGCATGGAGCATTCAATGGCAGCGTTTCCCTTTGGAAAGCAGAATAAGGGATGAACATTATTTTGGGGAGGGAAATCTCAGTGATTAGCCTCGGAGCCAGAATGGATGTCAAATTGGAAAATGAGGACACTGTGGAATCATCCTTGCACACACTGAACGAAGGCGTTTACAAGACACCCAATAACAGGAATTGTGAAAGATGGAATTTCTTAATAACGAAGGGAAGTTCTCTGCTGCCCATGGAACTTCTCCAAGAGTTATGATACTGCAAGTTACCTTATCGCGGTTTCATGAAGGTAGCATAGCTTACAGCGGAAGACCAAGAAGTATACGAAGTATTCACAAGAAGATGCCACCTCCATCCTCCAAGAGGGAATGCTTGAAGCATAGGAAGGGTTGAAGAGTTTGATGAGTGATGAAGTAAACAAGCTATCAGTAAGTTCGGATCGCTCGTAGGCATGATGGAAGTCTGCAGAAGTTTGCCACTGCGCACAGAAATAATTCAGAGGAAACACTCAAGGCGTGGCAAGATATTGTCGATTGCAAACACTGGAAATGAGATGCTCAGCTAGAGTCAGGGACATGCGATGGCGAGGGAAGTTCCAAGGACACAGAAAATCATCCAGAAGAGAAGGTGAAAAGAGATCCTGGCGAAGAGCTCTGAATTTTCTCCCAATCCACTCCATAGAAAAATGAAGGTAGGAGTAACAAAGGAAAGAGTGGAGAGATGGATCACTTTAACAAGGAAGAAAGACCTAAGTGCAGATACAATGGACCCTGATGATGACAATGCTGAATGCTCATGTGCCCTGCATATAGATTTGCAGCAGAAAGTAACATGCTCTTCCTTCGCAAAAAAGGAACCGTCCATTGCATAACTATTGCACAAAAACTTTCTATTTTTGACCTTAAATTTGAGAAGGGAAATTTTTTGTGAGAAACTCCATCAATAATCACTGTAACCTTATAAATAAAATATATCAAAACAGGGAAATTTTAACTAAGCAAAAGTATCACACTTGGATTTATAGAAAGATATTACCTGCCCAATACTCTCTTCTCTCTTAAGATGAACTTCATGTTCACCATAAAGGATTGTTATAGCATGAGTACATGAAGCTTTGGTTTTCTCAACAAAATCCCCATTTTTGGCAAGCACCTAAGTATGGCAAAATATAAAAATTATTGAAATTTCTGTTTTCAAAGGAAAGCAAAAATAGGAATTATGGTTATTGAGAACTAAGTATTTGAATAAATAATATATATTCTCGTTTTGCATCGAAGAATAGATTCGATTCAATTGAGTGTATTGAAAAAAAGTTGGCAGTGATACCTTAAAAATGTTATCTGCTCACAAATTGAAAGGTGTCAACGATTCCTTCCATCGTCTAAGAATGTGCTCGGCAATCCATCCCGTGAAGACTCATGGCTCTGCTCGTGGAGAGGACGGCGAACGTTCTCGACTCGATGGCATCCTAGAATGGAAGTGTGATGAATTGATTAAAATAGGAAGCCAACATCCAGAACCAAGGCTCACTTCTACTGCACTAATACTGTCAAGGCTGTCTCATTGATTTATAACTATGCATTGCTATAAATTCACATGTCTTAATCTTGAAATTAGCTAAAATACACATGTTGCATCCGAGGAGGCTGTGGCATGCGTATGTTTATAAACATATATACTGACTGTGGCTAGGTTGTTCATCGTAAAATAAAGGAACATAAAGTCAGGCGATGGAGAAACTTGACAAATGTTAGCTTTGGCACGTTCCTGCGTGCAGAGATGACCTCTTTTGTAAATAAAATGTTGAAAAATAAAAATTTATAAATTTTGAAGTACCGCTAAACATTTTTCTCGCTTCTGATTGGCTGAGAGAAATACCACCGCCGTCAGTGCAGAGGCTGTATTGTTAAATTTTATGCCAAACATTTCATTACCCGATTTCCGATCGAATATCACCAAAATTCCTCTTTCCTTTTATGTCGACCGCGAGCAATGGCGGTTTTCTCGAAATCGGAAGAAATAAGTTTTCGATACTTATGAATTCAGTATCCATGTGCGGTAAGACTCACGTAGTAGGTAAAAATCATAATAAATACTAGTCTTCATTAAATATTAATCGGTTACGACTAACCTTAGGTTTGTTTTCAAAAATCTTTCTCGAATTTTAGATTCCGGCCGGTGACAATCGCGTCTCGAAATACCTCCGCGCGTTAGGCACTTTCCACAGCGACCTCACCGTGTCAACATCCTCCCTTTCACCAGTCATTCTTTTTCCCTTTTTTCTAATTTAATGCACTCTATTGAGGATAAAATCACCCTCATTAAAACTATGAATGTACGCCCGAGCTCTCTGTTCGAAGAAACGGCTTCGGAAACTTAATACGGGACGCGTTGTAACTATAAGTTACGAGCCCATATGCAGGATACAGCCGAGAGATCGTTAAGCCGTCGCTCAATGTTATTGTTTTCAGTATTAATCTGGTCATTTTTACAGCGGTAAAGATATCTTGAACGCCGATGAATAGGAATCTAGGTATTCGAAACGCTTCGCTCGGAAGCAATCGGTAAATAAAATTCCCGGGCACATTCTCGTCGTCGAGGGAAAAGAAAAACATTTCAATGGGACGTTACTTACCTTGCTTGGCTTTTCGACTGAACCTTGCATCCTCACCGAAAGCTGTACTGCTTGACCTGCACTGGGATGACGAGGTCGCATTGCCGTCCTCTACGAAGCTGCCCAATCAATCTTTAACGTGCACCGCTTACCACAGCACAAAATAACACTGACACGACCACTTCATCCAGGGTAAAATTTTACGATTTGATAGCCATTCGATCGATGGAAAACTGCGTAACGAAAGCATGGGGAAACTCGGTTCGCATATCACTAGACCAAAGTCTGCTCACTAACGAGAGCCGCCTACTGAGGCGACACCGGAACGATAACTCGGCCCCCTGTCGGATTTCGAATGTTTTCGGTATGACGAAAAACGTCGATCTATTCCAACCCTTCCTAAAATCTGCGTAGAGATTCTTTACGTTTAAAACTCTGCTCGGATACGCTTTTTCGAAGACACTAGTTGGATCGAGTTTCATTCCGCGCTAAAATAATTTTCGAGGAGATATCTCGTTCCTCGAAAAAGGAATGAAATTAAATGGCAATGAATCAATAAATGAGGAAGGGGGTAACCACTTGGAGACGGAAACATTTTCAGAAAATCTTTCCCTGTGTACGCGAATGCCTTTAGATGACCCCGTGGTTTTTGCCTCTCTCAATGTGCCAGGTTTAGATCGTACCCATTTCTCAGCGGGATGCGATAGCGAATCCTCCGACAGGACGATTGTGGAACATCGTCTGCGGCTAACCACCTTCCCTTTTACTCCATCAACGCTACGTTCATCACCATCCGCATGATAAGAACGTGTGAAAGTCTCTTCCAACGGGAGCATACTTCCATAAACCTCTTTTCTGAGCTTACATTTCATGCATCTCGTCTCCAAAATTTGTGATTATAAGGATACACTTTTGGATTAATATCCCGATAAGATTCATAATGTAAATGCTAATAATGTAAGAGCTCTGAATTTTCTCCCAATCCACTCCATAGAAAAATGAAGGTAGGAGTAACAAAGGAAAGAGTGGAGAGATGGATCACTTTAACAAGGAAGAAAGACCTAAGTGCAGATACAATGGACCCTGATGATGACAATGCTGAATGCTCATGTGCCCTGCATATAGATTTGCAGCAGAAAGTAACATGCTCTTCCTTCGCAAAAAAGGAACCGTCCATTGCATAACTATTGCACAAAAACTTTCTATTTTTGACCTTAAATTTGAGAAGGGAAATTTTTTGTGAGAAACTCCATCAATAATCACTGTAACCTTATAAATAAAATATATCAAAACAGGGAAATTTTAACTAAGCAAAAGTATCACACTTGGATTTATAGAAAGATATTACCTGCCCAATACTCTCTTCTCTCTTAAGATGAACTTCATGTTCACCATAAAGGATTGTTATAGCATGAGTACATGAAGCTTTGGTTTTCTCAACAAAATCCCCATTTTTGGCAAGCACCTAAGTATGGCAAAATATAAAAATTATTGAAATTTCTGTTTTCAAAGGAAAGGAAAAATAGGAATTATGGTTATTGAGAACTAAGTATTTGAATAAATAATATATATTCTCGTTTTGCATCGAAGAATAGATTCGATTCAATTGAGTGTATTGAAAAAAAGTTGGCAGTGATACCTTAAAAATGTTATCTGCTCACAAATTGAAAGGTGTCAACGATTCCTTCCATCGTCTAAGAATGTGCTCGGCAATCCATCCCGTGAAGACTCATGGCTCTGCTCGTGGAGAGGACGGCGAACGTTCTCGACTCGATGGCATCCTAGAATGGAAGTGTGATGAATTGATTAAAATAGGAAGCCAACATCCAGAACCAAGGCTCACTTCTACTGCACTAATACTGTCAAGGCTGTCTCATTGATTTATAACTATGCATTGCTATAAATTCACATGTCTTAATCTTGAAATTAGCTAAAATACACATGTTGCATCCGAGGAGGCTGTGGCATGCGTATGTTTATAAACATATATACTGACTGTGGCTAGGTTGTTCATCGTAAAATAAAGGAACATAAAGTCAGGCGATGGAGAAACTTGACAAATGTTAGCTTTGGCACGTTCCTGCGTGCAGAGATGACCTCTTTTGTAAATAAAATGTTGAAAAATAAAAATTTATAAATTTTGAAGTACCGCTAAACATTTTTC
This sequence comes from Pantala flavescens, assembly GCA_020796165.1. NCBI lineage: Eukaryota > Metazoa > Arthropoda > Insecta > Odonata > Libellulidae > Pantala > Pantala flavescens. The sequence continues at coordinate 54,201,231 of CM036883.1, forward strand.
TCGCTTCTGATTGGCTGAGAGAAATACCACCGCCGTCAGTGCAGAGGCTGTATTGTTAAATTTTATGCCAAACATTTCATTACCCGATTTCCGATCGAATATCACCAAAATTCCTCTTTCCTTTTATGTCGACCGCGAGCAATGGCGGTTTTCTCGAAATCGGAAGAAATAAGTTTTCGATACTTATGAATTCAGTATCCATGTGCGGTAAGACTCACGTAGTAGGTAAAAATCATAATAAATACTAGTCTTCATTAAATATTAATCGGTTACGACTAACCTTAGGTTTGTTTTCAAAAATCTTTCTCGAATTTTAGATTCCGGCCGGTGACAATCGCGTCTCGAAATACCGCCGCGCGTTAGGCACTTTCCACAGCGACCTCACCGTGTCAACATCCTCCCTTTCACCAGTCATTCTTTTTCCCTTTTTTCTAATTTAATGCACTCTATTGAGGATAAAATCACCCTCATTAAAACTATGAATGTACGCCCGAGCTCTCTGTTCGAAGAAACGGCTTCGGAAACTTAATACGGGACGCGTTGTAACTATAAGTTACGAGCCCATATGCAGGATACAGCCGAGAGATCGTTAAGCCGTCGCTCAATGTTATTGTTTTCAGTATTAATCTGGTCATTTTTACAGCGGTAAAGATATCTTGAACGCCGATGAATAGGAATCTAGGTATTCGAAACGCTTCGCTCGGAAGCAATCGGTAAATAAAATTCCCGGGCACATTCTCGTCGTCGAGGGAAAAGAAAAACATTTCAATGGGACGTTACTTACCTTGCTTGGCTTTTCGACTGAACCTTGCATCCTCACCGAAAGCTGTACTGCTTGACCTGCACTGGGATGACGAGGTCGCATTGCCGTCCTCTACGAAGCTGCCCAATCAATCTTTAACGTGCACCGCTTACCACAGCACAAAATAACACTGACACGACCACTTCATCCAGGGTAAAATTTTACGATTTGATAGCCATTCGATCGATGGAAAACTGCGTAACGAAAGCATGGGGAAACTCGGTTCGCATATCACTAGACCAAAGTCTGCTCACTAACGAGAGCCGCCTACTGAGGCGACACCGGAACGATAACTCGGCCCCCTGTCGGATTTCGAATGTTTTCGGTATGACGAAAAACGTCGATCTATTCCAACCCTTCCTAAAATCTGCGTAGAGATTCTTTACGTTTAAAACTCTGCTCGGATACGCTTTTTCGAAGACACTAGTTGGATCGAGTTTCATTCCGCGCTAAAATAATTTTCGAGGAGATATCTCGTTCCTCGAAAAAGGAATGAAATTAAATGGCAATGAATCAATAAATGAGGAAGGGGGTAACCACTTGGAGACGGAAACATTTTCAGAAAATCTTTCCCTGTGTACGCGAATGCCTTTAGATGACCCCGTGGTTTTTGCCTCTCTCAATGTGCCAGGTTTAGATCGTACCCATTTCTCAGCGGGATGCGATAGCGAATCCTCCGACAGGACGATTGTGGAACATCGTCCGCGGCTAACCACCTTCCCTTTTACTCCATCAACGCTACGTTCATCACCATCCGCATGATAAGAACGTGTGAAAGTCTCTTCCAACGGGAGCATACTTCCATAAACCTCTTTTCTGAGCTTACATTTCATGCATCTCGTCTCCAAAATTTGTGATTATAAGGATACACTTTTGGACTAATATCCCGATAAGATTCATAATGTAAATGCTAATGTAGTTAAATCTCTCTCGAGGCTGGTGATTTTCCTTCAATCATACGCTCATATGCAGGCGATTCCTTCGAAGGACTTAAAGATAGGGTGGACATAAGAAGTAGTTTCCGCAATGGATGACGAAAGAACAGAGCAAGGCAGCGAAGATGGAATGAAGGGAAAAGAGTTCGTCACTATTTGGAGGCAGTCAAAATTCATGGTTTTCTTTATATTCCCCAAAAAATAAAGGAGGAGATTTATCATGTGTAGAGCCAGATGAAATCTTACAATTTGGTTTATCTGGTTCGATTGCAAAAGAAATCCTTAAAATTAATTGAGAAATTGAGCGATGATGAAACTATCACAGCATTTTCTAAATGAATGTCCTTTCCTTAGTTGAAGTTCGGTGAGAAAGGAAGAGTTTGCGAATGCCCTCAACGGTGTAAGGCCATGTGTAATGAAAGACAGTTTCTAGGATATGAGGAAAACTTTTATTGCAAGTGTACCATTAATTACATAGCAAGTTGTACAATCCATTGACATGATAATGGCCCGAGCTATGTGTCTCAACCTCTAGAAGTCCAGGCACCGTTTGCAATCATTCCTCAGCCGAAATAAGGGCCCGAGTCTCTACTGGATGTACCTGAAAGGAAGAGAAAATTTATTCAATGCACCGCAGTAAATACAGCTCTTTCACAGAGAAAGCAAGAGTATGATACAAAGGTGAGAGTATCTAAAAGCTCCCGAAATTTTAAATTGGGAGTAGAAAAGGGCATGGATTAAATGATTTCACATCAGGAAGGTTTCAAAACAGTAAGATGCTACAGAGATTCCAGAGTTGTTCATGCAAAATTGTCTTCTACCGAAGGAATGAGCATTAAGATCCTATTCAGTTTCTGAAGAGATACCTACCTCAATGAACATAAAGCATGCCTGAGCCCTTGATTCTTACAAGGAGTCTCTTACCTGAAATGAAAGAAAGTTGATTGCTGTATGCACTGTGGCAAATGCTGTACAAATCATAGAAAAAGGCTCAGTAGGGTTCCCAAAAATATAAATTGGGAAAAGAATAGGTCATGGATTAAATATTTTGACACCGGTGAAGATTCATTGCATCAAAGGGAGTAAGTAAACGAAAGGATTTCTAAGTTATTTGAATGAGTGCAAGGAGTTAGGTAAGAGGTTGCTTGGAGGCCTCAGGGGAGGATTATGCATGGAGCATTCAATGGCAGCGTTTCCCTTTGGAAAGCAGAATAAGGGATGAACATTATTTTGGGGAGGGAAATCTCAGTGATTAGCCTCGGAGCCAGAATGGATGTCAAATTGGAAAATGAGGACACTGTGGAATCATCCTTGCACACACTGAACGAAGGCGTTTACAAGACACCCAATAACAGGAATTCTGAAAGATGGAATTTCTTAATAACGAAGGGAAGTTCTCTGCTGCCCATGGAACTTCTCCAAGAGTTATGATACTGCAAGTTACCTTATCGCGGTTTCATGAAGGTAGCATAGCTTACAGCGGAAGACCAAGAAGTATACGAAGTATTCACAAGAAGATGCCACCTCCATCCTCCAAGAGGGAATGCTTGAAGCATAGGAAGGGTTGAAGAGTTTGATGAGTGATGAAGTAAACAAGCTATCAGTAAGTTCAGATCGCTCGTAGGCATGATGGAAGTCTGCAGAAGTTTGCCACTGCGCACAGAAATAATTCAGAGGAAACACTCAAGGCGTGGCAAGATATTGTCGATTGCAAACACTGGAAATGAGATGCTCAGCTAGAGTCAGGGACATGCGATGGCGAGGGAAGTTCCAAGGACACAGAAAATCATCCAGAAGAGAAGGTGAAAAGAGATCCTGGCGAAGAGCTCTGAATTTTCTCCCAATCCACTCCATAGAAAAATGAAGGTAGGAGTAACAAAGGAAAGAGTGGAGAGATGGATCACTTTAACAAGGAAGAAAGACCTAAGTGCAGATACAATGGACCCTGATGATGACAATGCTGAATGCTCATGTGCCCTGCATATAGATTTGCAGCAGAAAGTAACATGCTCTTCCTTCGCAAAAAAGGAACCGTCCATTGCATAACTATTGCACAAAAACTTTCTATTTTTGACCTTTAATTTGAGAAGGGAGATTTTTTGTGAGAAACTCCATCAATAATCACTGTAACCTTATAAATAAAATATATCAAAACAGGGAAATTTTAACTAAGCAAAAGTATCACACTTGGATTTATAGAAAGATATTACCTGCCCAATACTCTCTTCTCTCTTAAGATGAACTTCATGTTCACCATAAAGGATTGTTATAGCATGAGTACATGAAGCTTTGGTTTTCTCAACAAAATCCCCATTTTTGGCAAGCACCTAAGTATGGCAAAATATAAAAATTATTGAAATTTCTGTTTTCAAAGGAAAGGAAAAATAGGAATTATGGTTATTGAGAACTAAGTATTTGAATAAATAATATATATTCTCGTTTTGCATCGAAGAATAGATTCGATTCAATTGAGTGTAGGGAAAAAAAGTTGGCAGTGATACCTTAAAAATGTTATCTGCTCACAAATTGAAAGGTGTCAACGATTCCTTCCATCGTCTAAGAATGTGCTCGGCAATCCATCCCGTGAAGACTCATGGCTCTGCTCGTGGAGAGGACGGCGAACGTTCTCGACTCGATGGCATCCTAGAATGGAAGTGTGATGAATTGATTAAAAAAGGAAGCCAACATCCAGAACCAAGGCTCACTTCTACTGCACTAATACTGTCAAGGCTGTCTCATTGATTTATAACTATGCATTGCTATAAATTCACGTGTCTTAATCTTGAAATTAGCTAAAATACACATGTTGCATCCGAGGAGGCTGTGGCATGCGTATGTTTATAAACATATATACTGACTGTGGCTAGGTTGTTCATCGTAAAATAAAGGAACATAAAGTCAGGCGATGGAGAAACTTGACAAATGTTAGCTTTGGCACGTTCCTGCGTGCAGAGATGACCTCTTTTGTAAATAAAATGTTGAAAAATAAAAATTTATAAATTTTGAAGTACCGCTAAACATTTTTCTCGCTTCTGATTGGCTGAGAGAAATACCACCGCCGTCAGTGCAGAGGCTGTATTGTTAAATTTTATGCCAAACATTTCATTACCCGATTTCCGATCGAATATCACCAAAATTCCTCTTTCCTTTTATGTCGACCGCGAGCAATGGCGGTTTTCTCGAAATCGGAAGAAATAAGTTTTCGATACTTATGAATTCAGTATCCATGTGCGGTAAGACTCACGTAGTAGGTAAAAATCATAATAAATACTAGTCTTCATTAAATATTAATCGGTTACGACTAACCTTAGGTTTGTTTTCAAAAATCTTTCTCGAATTTTAGATTCCGGCCGGTGACAATCGCGTCTCGAAATACCTCCGCGCGTTAGGCACTTTCCACAGCGACCTCACCGTGTCAACATCCTCCCTTTCACCAGTCATTCTTTTTCCCTTTTTTCTAATTTAATGCACTCTATTGAGGATAAAATCACCCTCATTAAAACTATGAATGTACGCCCGAGCTCTCTGTTCGAAGAAACGGCTTCGGAAACTTAATACGGGACGCGTTGTAACTATAAGTTACGAGCCCATATGCAGGATACAGCCGAGAGATCGTTAAGCCGTCGCTCAATGTTATTGTTTTCAGTATTAATCTGGTCATTTTTACAGCGGTAAAGATATCTTGAACGCCGATGAATAGGAATCTAGGTATTCGAAACGCTTCGCTCGGAAGCAATCGGTAAATAAAATTCCCGGGCACATTCTCGTCGTCGAGGGAAAAGAAAAACATTTCAATGGGACGTTACTTACCTTGCTTGGCTTTTCGACTGAACCTTGCATCCTCACCGAAAGCTGTACTGCTTGACCTGCACTGGGATGACGAGGTCGCATTGCCGTCCTCTACGAAGCTGCCCAATCAATCTTTAACGTGCACCGCTTACCACAGCACAAAATAACACTGACACGACCACTTCATCCAGGGTAAAATTTTACGATTTGATAGCCATTCGATCGATGGAAAACTGCGTAACGAAAGCATGGGGAAACTCGGTTCGCATATCACTAGACCAAAGTCTGCTCACTAACGAGAGCCGCCTACTGAGGCGACACCGGAACGATAACTCGGCCCCCTGTCGGATTTCGAATGTTTTCGGTATGACGAAAAACGTCGATCTATTCCAACCCTTCCTAAAATCTGCGTAGAGATTCTTTACGTTTAAAACTCTGCTCGGATACGCTTTTTCGAAGACACTAGTTGGATCGAGTTTCATTCCGCGCTAAAATAATTTTCGAGGAGATATCTCGTTCCTCGAAAAAGGAATGAAATTAAATGGCAATGAATCAATAAATGAGGAAGGGGGTAACCACTTGGAGACGGAAACATTTTCAGAAAATCTTTCCCTGTGTACGCGAATGCCTTTAGATGACCCCGTGGTTTTTGCCTCTCTCAATGTGCCAGGTTTAGATCGTACCCATTTCTCAGCGGGATGCGATAGCGAATCCTCCGACAGGACGATTGTGGAACATCGTCCGCGGCTAACCACCTTCCCTTTTACTCCATCAACGCTACGTTCATCACCATCCGCATGATAAGAACGTGTGAAAGTCTCTTCCAACGGGAGCATACTTCCATAAACCTCTTTTCTGAGCTTACATTTCATGCATCTCGTCTCCAAAATTTGTGATTATAAGGATACACTTTTGGACTAATATCCCGATAAGATTCATAATGTAAATGCTAATGTAGTTAAATCTCTCTCGAGGCTGGTGATTTTCCTTCAATCATACGCTCATATGCAGGCGATTCCTTCGAAGGACTTAAAGATAGGGTGGACATAAGAAGTAGTTTCCGCAATGGATGACGAAAGAACAGAGCAAGGCAGCGAAGATGGAATGAAGGGAAAAGAGTTCGTCACTATTTGGAGGCAGTCAAAATTCATGGTTTTCTTTATATTCCCCAAAAAATAAAGGAGGAGATTTATCATGTGTAGAGCCAGATGAAATCTTACAATTTGGTTTATCTGGTTCGATTGCAAAAGAAATCCTTAAAATTAATTGAGAAATTGAGCGATGATGAAACTATCACAGCATTTTCTAAATGAATGTCCTTTCCTTAGTTGAAGTTCGGTGAGAAAGGAAGAGTTTGCGAATGCCCTCAACGGTGTAAGGCCATGTGTAATGAAAGACAGTTTCTAGGATATGAGGAAAACTTTTATTGCAAGTGTACCATTAATTACATAGCAAGTTGTACAATCCATTGACATGATAATGGCCCGAGCTATGTGTCTCAACCTCTAGAAGTCCAGGCACCGTTTGCAATCATTCCTCAGCCGAAATAAGGGCCCGAGTCTCTACTGGATGTACCTGAAAGGAAGAGAAAATTTATTCAATGCACCGCAGTAAATACAGCTCTTTCACAGAGAAAGCAAGAGTATGATACAAAGGTGAGAGTATCTAAAAGCTCCCGAAATTTTAAATTGGGAGTAGAAAAGGGCATGGATTAAATGATTTCACATCAGGAAGGTTTCAAAACAGTAAGATGCTACAGAGATTCCAGAGTTGTTCATGCGAAATTGTCTTCCACCGAAGGAATGAGCATTAAGATCCTATTCAGTTTCTGAAGAGATACCTACCTCAATGAACATAAAGCATGCCTGAGCCCTTGATTCTTACAAGGAGTCTCTTACCTGAAATGAAAGAAAGTTGATTGCTGTATGCACTGTGGCAAATGCTGTACAAATCATAGAAAAAGGCTCAGTAGGGTTCCCAAAAATATAAATTGGGAAAAGAATAGGTCATGGATTAAATATTTTGACACCGGTGAAGATTCATTGCATCAAAGGGAGTAAGTAAACGAAAGGATTTCTAAGTTATTTGAATGAGTGCAAGGAGTTAGGTAAGAGGTTGCTTGGAGGCCTCAGGGGAGGATTATGCATGGAGCATTCAATGGCAGCGTTTCCCTTTGGAAAGCAGAATAAGGGATGAACATTATTTTGGGGAGGGAAATCTCAGTGATTAGCCTCGGAGCCAGAATGGATGTCAAATTGGAAAATGAGGACACTGTGGAATCATCCTTGCACACACTGAACGAAGGCGTTTACAAGACACCCAATAACAGGAATTGTGAAAGATGGAATTTCTTAATAACGAAGGGAAGTTCTCTGCTGCCCATGGAACTTCTCCAAGAGTTATGATACTGCAAGTTACCTTATCGCGGTTTCATGAAGGTAGCATAGCTTACAGCGGAAGACCAAGAAGTATACGAAGTATTCACAAGAAGATGCCACCTCCATCCTCCAAGAGGGAATGCTTGAAGCATAGGAAGGGTTGAAGAGTTTGATGAGTGATGAAGTAAACAAGCTATCAGTAAGTTCAGATCGCTCGTAGGCATGATGGAAGTCTGCAGAAGTTTGCCACTGCGCACAGAAATAATTCGGAGGAAACACTCAAGGCGTGGCAAGATATTGTCGATTGCAAACACTGGAAATGAGATGCTCAGCTAGAGTCAGGGACATGCGATGGCGAGGGAAGTTCCAAGGACACAGAAAATCATCCAGAAGAGAAGGTGAAAAGAGATCCTGGCGAAGAGCTCTGAATTTTCTCCCAATCCACTCCATAGAAAAATGAAGGTAGGAGTAACAAAGGAAAGAGTGGAGAGATGGATCACTTTAACAAGGAAGAAAGACCTAAGTGCAGATACAATGGACCCTGATGATGACAATGCTGAATGCTCATGTGCCCTGCATATAGATTTGCAGCAGAAAGTAACATGCTCTTCCTTCGCAAAAAAGGAACCGTCCATTGCATAACTATTGCACAAAAACTTTCTATTTTTGACCTTAAATTTGAGAAGGGAAATTTTTTGTGAGAAACTCCATCAATAATCACTGTAACCTTATAAATAAAATATATCAAAACAGGGAAATTTTAACTAAGCAAAAGTATCACACTTGGATTTATAGAAAGATATTACCTGCCCAATACTCTCTTCTCTCTTAAGATGAACTTCATGTTCACCATAAAGGATTGTTATAGCATGAGTACATGAAGCTTTGGTTTTCTCAACAAAATCCCCATTTTTGGCAAGCACCTAATTATGGCAAAATATAAAAATTATTGAAATTTCTGTTTTCAAAGGAAAGGAAAAATAGGAATTATGGTTATTGAGAACTAAGTATTTGAATAAATAATATATATTCTCGTTTTGCATCGAAGAATAGATTCGATTCAATTGAGTGTAGGGAAAAAAAGTTGGCAGTGATACCTTAAAAATGTTATCTGCTCACAAATTGAAAGGTGTCAACGATTCCTTCCATCGTCTAAGAATGTGCTCGGCAATCCATCCCGTGAAGACTCATGGCTCTGCTCGTGGAGAGGACGGCGAACGTTCTCGACTCGATGGCATCCTAGAATGGAAGTGTGATGAATTGATTAAAAAAGGAAGCCAACATCCAGAACCAAGGCTCACTTCTACTGCACTAATACTGTCAAGGCTGTCTCATTGATTTATAACTATGCATTGCTATAAATTCACGTGTCTTAATCTTGAAATTAGCTAAAATACACATGTTGCATCCGAGGAGGCTGTGGCATGCGTATGTTTATAAACATATATACTGACTGTGGCTAGGTTGTTCATCGTAAAATAAAGGAACATAAAGTCAGGCGATGGAGAAACTTGACAAATGTTAGCTTTGGCACGTTCCTGCGTGCAGAGATGACCTCTTTTGTAAATAAAATGTTGAAAAATAAAAATTTATAAATTTTGAAGTACCGCTAAACATTTTTCTCGCTTCTGATTGGCTGAGAGAAATACCACCGCCGTCAGTGCAGAGGCTGTATTGTTAAATTTTATGCCAAACATTTCATTACCCGATTTCCGATCGAATATCACCAAAATTCCTCTTTCCTTTTATGTCGACCGCGAGCAATGGCGGTTTTCTCGAAATCGGAAGAAATAAGTTTTCGATACTTATGAATTCAGTATCCATGTGCGGTACGACTCACGTAGTAGGTAAAAATCATAATAAATACTAGTCTTCATTAAATATTAATCGGTTACGACTAACCTTAGGTTTGTTTTCAAAAATCTTTCTCGAATTTTAGATTCCGGCCGGTGACAATCGCGTCTCGAAATACCGCCGCGCGTTAGGCACTTTCCACAGCGACCTCACCGTGTCAACATCCTCCCTTTCACCAGTCATTCTTTTTCCCTTTTTTCTAATTTAATGCACTCTATTGAGGATAAAATCACCCTCATTAAAACCATGAATGTACGCCCGAGCTCTCTGTTCGAAGAAACGGCTTCGGAAACTTAATACGGGACGCGTTGTAACTATAAGTTACGAGCCCATATGCAGGATACAGCCGAGAGATCGTTAAGCCGTCGCTCAATGTTATTGTTTTCAGTATTAATCTGGTCATTTTTACAGCGGTAAAGATATCTTGAACGCCGATGAATAGGAATCTAGGTATTCGAAACGCTTCGCTCGGAAGCAATCGGTAAATAAAATTCCCGGGCACATTCTCGTCGTCGAGGGAAAAGAAAAACATTTCAATGGGACGTTACTTACCTTGCTTGGCTTTTCGACTGAACCTTGCATCCTCACCGAAAGCTGTACTGCTTGACCTGCACTGGGATGACGAGGTCGCATTGCCGTCCTCTGCGAAGCTGCCCAATCAATCTTTAACGTGCACCGCTTACCACAGCACAAAATAACACTGACACAACCACTTCATCCAGGGAAAAATTTTACGATTTGATAGCCATTCGATCGATGGAAAACTGCGTAACGAAAGCATGGGGAAACTCGGTTCGCATATCACTAGACCAAAGTCTGCTCACTAACGAGAGCCGCCTACTGAGGCGACACCGGAACGATAACTCGGCCCCCTGTCGGATTTCGAATGTTTTCGGTATGACGAAAAACGTCGATCTATTCAAACCCTTCCTAAAATCTGCGTAGAGATTCTTTACGTTTAAAACTCTGCTCGGATACGCTTTTTCGAAGACACTAGTTGGATCGAGTTTCATTCCGCGCTAAAATACTTTTCGAGGAGATATCTCGTTCCTCGAAAAAGGAATGAAATTAAATGGCAATGAATCAATAAATGAGGAAGTTGGTAACCACTTGGAGACGGAAACATTTTCAGAAAATCTTTCCCTGTGTACGCGAATGCCTTTAGATGACCCCGTGGTTTTTGCCTCTCTCAATGTGCCAGGTTTAGATCGTACCCATTTCTCAGCGGGATGCGATAGCGAATCCTCCGACAGGACGATTGTGGAACATCGTCCGCGGCTAACCACCTTCCCTTTTACTCCATCAACGCTACGGTCATCACCATCCGCATGATAAGAACGTGTGAAAGTCTCTTCCAACGGGAGCATACTTCCATAAACCTCTTTTCTGAGCTTACATTTCATGCATCTCGTCTCCAAAATTTGTGATTATAAGGATACACTTTTGGATTAATATCCCGATAAGATTCATAATGTAAATGCTAATGTAGTTAAATCTCTCTCGAGGCTGGTGATTTTCCTTCAATCATACGCTCATATGCAGGCGATTCCTTCGAAGGACTTAAAGATAGGGTGGACATAAGAAGTAGTTTCCGCAATGGATGACGAAAGAACAGAGCAAGGCAGCGAAGATGGAATGAAGGGAAAAGAGTTCGTCACTATTTGGAGGCAGTCAAAATGGTTTTCTTTATATTCCCCAAAAAATAAAGGAGGAGATTTATCATGTGTAGAGCCAGATGAAATCTTACAATTTGGTTTATCTGGTTCGATTGCAAAAGAAATCCTTAAAATTAATTGAGAAATTGAGCGATGATGAAACTATCACAGCATTTTCTAAATGAATGTCCTTTCCTTAGTTGAAGCTCGGTGAGAAAGGAAGAGTTTGCGAATGCCCTCAACGGTGTAAGGCCATGTGTAATGAAAGACAGTTTCTAGGATATGAGGAAAACTTTTATTGCAAGTGTACCATTAATTACATAGCAAGTTGTACAATCCATTGACATGATAATGGCCCGAGCTATGTGTCTCAACCTCTAGAAGTCCAGGCACCGTTTGCAATCATTCCTCAGCCGAAATAAGGGCCCGAGTCTCTACTGGATGTACCTGAAAGGAAGAGAAAATTTATTCAATGCACCGCAGTAAATACAGCTCTTTCACAGAGAAAGCAAGAGTATGATACAAAGGTGAGAGTATCTAAAAGCTCCCGAAATTTTAAATTGGGAGTAGAAAAGGGCATGGATTAAATGATTTCACATCAGGAAGGTTTCAAAACAGTAAGATGCTACAGAGATTCCAGAGTTGTTCATGCAAAATTGTCTTCCACCGAAGGAATGAGCATTAAGATCCTATTCAGTTTCTGAAGAGATACCTACCTCAATGAACATAAAGCATGCCTGAGCCCTTGATTCTTACAAGGAGTCTCTTACCTGAAATGAAAGAAAGTTGATTGCTGTATGCACTGTGGCAAATGCTGTACAAATCATAGAAAAAGGCTCAGTAGGGTTCCCAAAAATATAAATTGGGAAAAGAATAGGTCATGGATTAAATATTTTGACACCGGTGAAGATTCATTGCATCAAAGGGAGTAAGTAAACGAAAGGATTTCTAAGTTATTTGAATGAGTGCAAGGAGTTAGGTAAGAGGTTGCTTGGAGGCCTCAGGGGAGGATTATGCATGGAGCATTCAATGGCAGCGTTTCCCTTTGGAAAGCAGAATAAGGGATGAACATTATTTTGGGGAGGGAAATCTCAGTGATTAGCCTCGGAGCCAGAATGGATGTCAAATTGGAAAATGAGGACACTGTGGAATCATCCTTGCACACACTGAACGAAGGCGTTTACAAGACACCCAATAACAGGAATTGTGAAAGATGGAATTTCTTAATAACGAAGGGAAGTTCTCTGCTGCCCATGGAACTTCTCCAAGAGTTATGATACTGCAAGTTACCTTATCGCGGTTTCATGAAGGTAGCATAGCTTACAGCGGAAGACCAAGAAGTATACGAAGTATTCACAAGAAGATGCCACCTCCATCCTCCAAGAGGGAATGCTTGAAGCATAGGAAGGGTTGAAGAGTTTGATGAGTGATGAAGTAAACAAGCTATCAGTAAGTTCGGATCGCTCGTAGGCATGATGGAAGTCTGCAGAAGTTTGCCACTGCGCACAGAAATAATTCAGAGGAAACACTCAAGGCGTGGCAAGATATTGTCGATTGCAAACACTGGAAATGAGATGCTCAGCTAGAGTCAGGGACATGCGATGGCGAGGGAAGTTCCAAGGACACAGAAAATCATCCAGAAGAGAAGGTGAAAAGAGATCCTGGCGAAGAGCTCTGAATTTTCTCCCAATCCACTCCATAGAAAAATGAAGGTAGGAGTAACAAAGGAAAGAGTGGAGAGATGGATCACTTTAACAAGGAAGAAAGACCTAAGTGCAGATACAATGGACCCTGATGATGACAATGCTGAATGCTCATGTGCCCTGCATATAGATTTGCAGCAGAAAGTAACATGCTCTTCCTTCGCAAAAAAGGAACCGTCCATTGCATAACTATTGCACAAAAACTTTCTATTTTTGACCTTAAATTTGAGAAGGGAAATTTTTTGTGAGAAACTCCATCAATAATCACTGTAACCTTATAAATAAAATATATCAAAACAGGGAAATTTTAACTAAGCAAAAGTATCACACTTGGATTTATAGAAAGATATTACCTGCCCAATACTCTCTTCTCTCTTAAGATGAACTTCATGTTCACCATAAAGGATTGTTATAGCATGAGTACATGAAGCTTTGGTTTTCTCAACAAAATCCCCATTTTTGGCAAGCACCTAAGTATGGCAAAATATAAAAATTATTGAAATTTCTGTTTTCAAAGGAAAGCAAAAATAGGAATTATGGTTATTGAGAACTAAGTATTTGAATAAATAATATATATTCTCGTTTTGCATCGAAGAATAGATTCGATTCAATTGAGTGTAGGGAAAAAAAGTTGGCAGTGATACCTTAAAAATGTTATCTGCTCACAAATTGAAAGGTGTCAACGATTCCTTCCATCGTCTAAGAATGTGCTCGGCAATCCATCCCGTGAAGACTCATGGCTCTGCTCGTGGAGAGGACGGCGAACGTTCTCGACTCGATGGCATCCTAGAATGGAAGTGTGATGAATTGATTAAAAAAGGAAGCCAACATCCAGAACCAAGGCTCACTTCTACTGCACTAATACTGTCAAGGCTTTCTCATTGATTTATAACTATGCATTGCTATAAATTCACGTGTCTTAATCTTGAAATTAGCTAAAATACACATGTTGCATCCGAGGAGGCTGTGGCATGCGTATGTTTATAAACATATATACTGACTGTGGCTAGGTTGTTCATCGTAAAATAAAGGAACATAAAGTCAGGCGATGGAGAAACTTGACAAATGTTAGCTTTGGCACGTTCCTGCGTGCAGAGATGACCTCTTTTGTAAATAAAATGTTGAAAAATAAAAATTTATAAATTTTGAAGTACCGCTAAACATTTTTCTCGCTTCTGATTGGCTGAGAGAAATACCACCGCCGTCAGTGCAGAGGCTGTATTGTTAAATTTTATGCCAAACATTTCATTACCCGATTTCCGATCGAATATCACCAAAATTCCTCTTTCCTTTTATGTCGACCGCGAGCAATGGCGGTTTTCTCGAAATCGGAAGAAATAAGTTTTCGATACTTATGAATTCAGTATCCATGTGCGGTAAGACTCACGTAGTAGGTAAAAATCATAATAAATACTAGTCTTCATTAATCGGTTATTAAAATTATTAATCGGTTACGACTAACCTTAGGTTTGTTTTCAAAAATCTTTCTCGAATTTTAGATTCCGGCCGGTGACAATCGCGTCTCGAAATACCGCCGCGCGTTAGGCACTTTCCACAGCGACCTCACCGTGTCAACATCCTCCCTTTCACCAGTGATTCTTTTTCCCTTTTTTCTAATTTAATGCACTCTATTGAGGATAAAATCACCCTCATTAAAACTATGAATGTACGCCCGAGCTCTCTGTTCGAAGAAACGGCTTCGGAAACTTAATACGGGACGCGTTGTAACTATAAGTTACGAGCCCATATGCAGGATACAGCCGAGAGATCGTTAAGCCGTCGCTCAATGTTATTGTTTTCAGTATTAATCTGGTCATTTTTACAGCGGTAAAGATATCTTGAACGCCGATGAATAGGAATCTAGGTATTCGAAACGCTTCGCTCGGAAGCAATCGGTAAATAAAATTCCCGGGCACATTCTCGTCGTCGAGGGAAAAGAAAAACATTTCAATGGGACGTTACTTACCTTGCTTGGCTTTTCGACTGAACCTTGCATCCTCACCGAAAGCTGTACTGCTTGACCTGCACTGGGATGACGAGGTCGCATTGCCGTCCTCTGCGAAGCTGCCCAATCAATCTTTAACGTGCACCGCTTACCACAGCACAAAATAACACTGACACAACCACTTCATCCAGGGAAAAATTTTACGATTTGATAGCCATTCGATCGATGGAAAACTGCGTAACGAAAGCATGGGGAAACTCGGTTCGCATATCACTAGACCAAAGTCTGCTCACTAACGAGAGCCGCCTACTGAGGCGACACCGGAACGATAACTCGGCCCCCTGTCGGATTTCGAATGTTTTCGGTATGACGAAAAACGTCGATATATTCAAACCCTTCCTAAAATCTGCGTAGAGATTCTTTACGTTTAAAACTCTGCTCGGATACGCTTTTTCGAAGACACTAGTTGGATCGAGTTTCATTCCGCGCTAAAATACTTTTCGAGGAGATATCTCGTTCCTCGAAAAAGGAATGAAATTAAATGGCAATGAATCAATAAATGAGGAAGTTGGTAACCACTTGGAGACGGAAACATTTTCAGAAAATCTTTCCCTGTGTACGCGAATGCCTTTAGATGACCCCGTGGTTTTTGCCTCTCTCAATGTGCCAGGTTTAGATCGTACCCATTTCTCAGCGGGATGCGATAGCGAATCCTCCGACAGGACGATTGTGGAACATCGTCCGCGGCTAACCACCTTCCCTTTTACTCCATCAACGCTACGGTCATCACCATCCGCATGATAAGAACGTGTGAAAGTCTCTTCCAACGGGAGCATACTTCCATAAACCTCTTTTCTGAGCTTACATTTCATGCATCTCGTCTCCAAAATTTGTGATTATAAGGATACACTTTTGGATTAATATCCCGATAAGATTCATAATGTAAATGCTAATGTAGTTAAATCTCTCTCGAGGCTGGTGATTTTCCTTCAATCATACGCTCATATGCAGGCGATTCCTTCGAAGGACTTAAAGATAGGGTGGACATAAGAAGTAGTTTCCGCAATGGATGACGAAAGAACAGAGCAAGGCAGCGAAGATGGAATGAAGGGAAAAGAGTTCGTCACTATTTGGAGGCAGTCAAAATGGTTTTCTTTATATTCCCCAAAAAATAAAGGAGGAGATTTATCATGTGTAGAGCCAGATGAAATCTTACAATTTGGTTTATCTGGTTCGATTGCAAAAGAAATCCTTAAAATTAATTGAGAAATTGAGCGATGATGAAACTATCACAGCATTTTCTAAATGAATGTCCTTTCCTTAGTTGAAGTTCGGTGAGAAAGGAAGAGTTTGCGAATGCCCTCAACGGTGTAAGGCCATGTGTAATGAAAGACAGTTTCTAGGATATGAGGAAAACTTTTATTGCAAGTGTACCATTAATTACATAGCAAGTTGTACAATCCATTGACATGATAATGGCCCGAGCTATGTGTCTCAACCTCTAGAAGTCCAGGCACCGTTTGCAATCATTCCTCAGCCGAAATAAGGGCCCGAGTCTCTACTGGATGTACCTGAAAGGAAGAGAAAATTTATTCAATGCACCGCAGTAAATACAGCTCTTTCACAGAGAAAGCAAGAGTATGATACAAAGGTGAGAGTATCTAAAAGCTCCCGAAATTTTAAATTGGGAGTAGAAAAGGGCATGGATTAAATGATTTCACATCAGGAAGGTTTCAAAACAGTAAGATGCTACAGAGATTCCAGAGTTGTTCATGCAAAATTGTCTTCCACCGAAGGAATGAGCATTAAGATCCTATTCAGTTTCTGAAGAGATACCTACCTCAATGAACATAAAGCATGCCTGAGCCCTTGATTCTTACAAGGAGTCTCTTACCTGAAATGAAAGAAAGTTGATTGCTGTATGCACTGTGGCAAATGCTGTACAAATCATAGAAAAAGGCTCAGTAGGGTTCCCAAAAATATAAATTGGGAAAAGAATAGGTCATGGATTAAATATTTTGACACCGGTGAAGATTCATTGCATCAAAGGGAGTAAGTAAACGAAAGGATTTCTAAGTTATTTGAATGAGTGCAAGGAGTTAGGTAAGAGGTTGCTTGGAGGCCTCAGGGGAGGATTATGCATGGAGCATTCAATGGCAGCGTTTCCCTTTGGAAAGCAGAATAAGGGATGAACATTATTTTGGGGAGGGAAATCTCAGTGATTAGCCTCGGAGCCAGAATGGATGTCAAATTGGAAAATGAGGACACTGTGGAATCATCCTTGCACACACTGAACGAAGGCGTTTACAAGACACCCAATAACAGGAATTGTGAAAGATGGAATTTCTTAATAACGAAGGGAAGTTCTCTGCTGCCCATGGAACTTCTCCAAGAGTTATGATACTGCAAGTTACCTTATCGCGGTTTCATGAAGGTAGCATAGCTTACAGCGGAAGACCAAGAAGTATACGAAGTATTCACAAGAAGATACCACCTCCATCCTCCAAGAGGGAATGCTTGAAGCATAGGAAGGGTTGAAGAGTTTGATGAGTGATGAAGTAAACAAGCTATCAGTAAGTTCAGATCGCTCGTAGGCATGATGGAAGTCTGCAGAAGTTTGCCACTGCGCACAGAAATAATTCAGAGGAAACACTCAAGGCGTGGCAAGATATTGTCGATTGCAAACACTGGAAATGAGATGCTCAGCTAGAGTCAGGGACATGCGATGGCGAGGGAAGTTCCAAGGACACAGAAAATCATCCAGAAGAGAAGGTGAAAAGAGATCCTGGCGAAGAGCTCTGAATTTTCTCCCAATCCACTCCATAGAAAAATGAAGGTAGGAGTAACAAAGGAAAGAGTGGAGAGATGGATCACTTTAACAAGGAAGAAAGACCTAAGTGCAGATACAATGGACCCTGATGATGACAATGCTGAATGCTCATGTGCCCGGCATATAGATTTGCAGCAGAAAGTAACATGCTCTTCCTTCGCAAAAAAGGAACCGTCCATTGCATAACTATTGCACAAAAACTTTCTATTTTTGACCTTAAATTTGAGAAGGGAAATTTTTTGTGAGAAACTCCATCAATAATCACTGTAACCTTATAAATAAAATATATCAAAACAGGGAAATTTTAACTAAGCAAAAGTGTCACACTTGGATTTATAGAAAGATATTACCTGCCCAATACTCTCTTCTCTCTTAAGATGAACTTCATGTTCACCATAAAGGATTGTTATAGCATGAGTACATGAAGCTTTGGTTTTCTCAACAAAATCCCCATTTTTGGCAAGCACCTAAGTATGGCAAAATATAAAAATTATTGAAATTTCTGTTTTCAAAGGAAAGCAAAAATAGGAATTATGGTTATTGAGAACTAAGTATTTGAATAAATAATATATATTCTCGTTTTGCATCGAAGAATAGATTCGATTCAATTGAGTGTAGGGAAAAAAAGTTGGCAGTGATACCTTAAAAATGTTATCTGCTCACAAATTGAAAGGTGTCAACGATTCCTTCCATCGTCTAAGAATGTGCTCGGCAATCCATCCCGTGAAGACTCATGGCTCTGCTCGTGGAGAGGACGGCGAACGTTCTCGACTCGATGGCATCCTAGAATGGAAGTGTGATGAATTGATTAAAAAAGGAAGCCAACATCCAGAACCAAGGCTCATTTCTACTGCACTATTACTGTCAAGGCTGTCTCATTGATTTATAACTATGCATTGCTATAAATTCACGTGTCTTAATCTTGAAATTAGCTAAAATACACGTGTTGCATCCGAGGAGGCTGTGGCATGCGTATGTTTATAAACATATATACTGACTGTGGCTAGGTTGTTCATCGTAAAATAAAGGAACATAAAGTCAGGCGATGGAGAAACTTGACAAATGTTAGCTTTGGCACGTTCCTGCGTGCAGAGATGACCTCTTTTGTAAATAAAATGTTGAAAAATAAAAATTTATAAATTTTGAAGTACCGCTAAACATTTTTCTCGCTTCTGATTGGCTGAGAGAAATACCACCGCCGTCAGTGCAGAGGCTGTATTGTTAAATTTTATGCCAAACATTTCATTACCCGATTTCCGATCGAATATCACCAAAATTCCTCTTTCCTTTTATGTCGACCGCGAGCAATGGCGGTTTTCTCGAAATCGGAAGAAATAAGTTTTCGATACTTATGAATTCAGTATCCATGTGCGGTAAGACTCACGTAGTAGGTAAAAATCATAATAAATACTAGTCTTCATTAAATATTAATCGGTTACGACTAACCTTAGGTTTGTTTTCAAAAATCTTTCTCGAATTTTAGATTCCGGCCGGTGACAATCGCGTCTCGAAATACCGCCGCGCGTTAGGCACTTTCCACAGCGACCTCACCGTGTCAACATCCTCCCTTTCACCAGTCATTCTTTTTCCCTTTTTTCTAATTTAATGCACTCTATTGAGGATAAAATCACCCTCATTAAAACCATGAATGTACGCCCGAGCTCTCTGTTCGAAGAAACGGCTTCGGAAACTTAATACGGGACGCGTTGTAACTATAAGTTACGAGCCCATATGCAGGATACAGCCGAGAGATCGTTAAGCCGTCGCTCAATGTTATTGTTTTCAGTATTAATCTGGTCATTTTTACAGCGGTAAAGATATCTTGAACGCCGATGAATAGGAATCTAGGTATTCGAAACGCTTCGCTCGGAAGCAATCGGTAAATAAAATTCCCGGGCACATTCTCGTCGTCGAGGGAAAAGAAAAACATTTCAATGGGACGTTACTTACCTTGCTTGGCTTTTCGACTGAACCTTGCATCCTCACCGAAAGCTGTACTGCTTGACCTGCACTGGGATGACGAGGTCGCATTGCCGTCCTCTGCGAAGCTGCCCAATCAATCTTTAACGTGCACCGCTTACCACAGCACAAAATAACACTGACACAACCACTTCATCCAGGGAAAAATTTTACGATTTGATAGCCATTCGATCGATGGAAAACTGCGTAACGAAAGCATGGGGAAACTCGGTTCGCATATCACTAGACCAAAGTCTGCTCACTAACGAGAGCCGCCTACTGAGGCGACACCGGAACGATAACTCGGCCCCCTGTCGGATTTCGAATGTTTTCGGTATGACGAAAAACGTCGATCTATTCCAACCCTTCCTAAAATCTGCGTAGAGATTCTTTACGTTTAAAACTCTGCTCGGATACGCTTTTTCGAAGACACTAGTTGGATCGAGTTTCATTCCGCGCTAAAATACTTTTCGAGGAGATATCTCGTTCCTCGAAAAAGGAATGAAATTAAATGGCAATGAATCAATAAATGAGGAAGGGGGTAACCACTTGGAGACGGAAACATTTTCAGAAAATCTTTCCCTGTGTACGCGAATGCCTTTAGATGACCCCGTGGTTTTTGCCTCTCTCAATGTGCCAGGTTTAGATCGTACCCATTTCTCAGCGGGATGCGATAGCGAATCCTCCGACAGGACGATTGTGGAACATCGTCCGCGGCTAACCACCTTCCCTTTTACTCCATCAACGCTACGTTCATCACCATCCGCATGATAAGAACGTGTGAAAGTCTCTTCCAACGGGAGCATACTTCCATAAACCTCTTTTCTGAGCTTACATTTCATGCATCTCGTCTCCAAAATTTGTGATTATAAGGATACACTTTTGGATTAATATCCCGATAAGATTCATAATGTAAATGCTAATGTAGTTAAATCTCTCTCGAGGCTGGTGATTTTCCTTCAATCATACGCTCATATGCAGGCGATTCCTTCGAAGGACTTAAAGATAGGGTGGACATAAGAAGTAGTTTCCGCAATGGATGACGAAAGAACAGAGCAAGGCAGCGAAGATGGAATGAAGGGAAAAGAGTTCGTCACTATTTGGAGGCAGTCAAAATTCATGGTTTTCTTTATATTCCCCAAAAAATAAAGGAGGAGATATATCATGTGTAGAGCCAGATGAAATCTTACAATTTGGTTTATCTGGTTCGATTGCAAAAGAAATCCTTAAAATTAATTGAGAAATTGAGCGATGATGAAACTATCACAGCATTTTCTAAATGAATGTCCTTTCCTTAGTTGAAGCTCGGTGAGAAAGGAAGAGTTTGCGAATGCCCTCAACGGTGTAAGGCCATGTGTAATGAAAGACAGTTTCTAGGATATGAGGAAAACTTTTATTGCAAGTGTACCATTAATTACATAGCAAGTTGTACAATCCATTGACATGATAATGGCCCGAGCTATGTGTCTCAACCTCTAGAAGTCCAGGCACCGTTTGCAATCATTCCTCAGCCGAAATAAGGGCCCGAGTCTCTACTGGATGTACCTGAAAGGAAGAGAAAATTTATTCAATGCACCGCAGTAAATACAGCTCTTTCACAGAGAAAGCAAGAGTATGATACAAAGGTGAGAGTATCTAAAAGCTCCCGAAATTTTAAATTGGGAGTAGAAAAGGGCATGGATTAAATGATTTCACATCAGGAAGGTTTCAAAACAGTAAGATGCTACAGAGATTCCAGAGTTGTTCATGCAAAATTGTCTTCCACCGAAGGAATGAGCATTAAGATCCTATTCAGTTTCTGAAGAGATACCTACCTCAATGAACATAAAGCATGCCTGAGCCCTTGATTCTTACAAGGAGTCTCTTACCTGAAATGAAAGAAAGTTGATTGCTGTATGCACTGTGGCAAATGCTGTACAAATCATAGAAAAAGGCTCAGTAGGGTTCCCAAAAATATAAATTGGGAAAAGAATAGGTCATGGATTAAATATTTTGACACCGGTGAAGATTCATTGCATCAAAGGGAGTAAGTAAACGAAAGGATTTCTAAGTTATTTGAATGAGTGCAAGGAGTTAGGTAAGAGGTTGCTTGGAGGCCTCAGGGGAGGATTATGCATGGAGCATTCAATGGCAGCGTTTCCCTTTGGAAAGCAGAATAAGGGATGAACATTATTTTGGGGAGGGAAATCTCAGTGATTAGCCTCGGAGCCAGAATGGATGTCAAATTGGAAAATGAGGACACTGTGGAATCATCCTTGCACACACTGAACGAAGGCGTTTACAAGACACCCAATAACAGGAATTGTGAAAGATGGAATTTCTTAATAACGAAGGGAAGTTCTCTGCTGCCCATGGAACTTCTCCAAGAGTTATGATACTGCAAGTTACCTTATCGCGGTTTCATGAAGGTAGCATAGCTTACAGCGGAAGACCAAGAAGTATACGAAGTATTCACAAGAAGATGCCACCTCTATCCTCCAAGAGGGAATGCTTGAAGCATAGGAAGGGTTGAAGAGTTTGATGAGTGATGAAGTAAACAAGCTATCAGTAAGTTCGGATCGCTCGTAGGCATGATGGAAGTCTGCAGAAGTTTGCCACTGCGCACAGAAATAATTCAGAGGAAACACTCAAGGCGTGGCAAGATATTGTCGATTGCAAACACTGGAAATGAGATGCTCAGCTAGAGTCAGGGACATGCGATGGCGAGGGAAGTTCCAAGGACACAGAAAATCATCCAGAAGAGAAGGTGAAAAGAGATCCTGGCGAAGAGCTCTGAATTTTCTCCCAATCCACTCCATAGAAAAATGAAGGTAGGAGTAACAAAGGAAAGAGTGGAGAGATGGATCACTTTAACAAGGAAGAAAGACCTAAGTGCAGATACAATGGACCCTGATGATGACAATGCTGAATGCTCATGTGCCCTGCATATAGATTTGCAGCAGAAAGTAACATGCTCTTCCTTCGCAAAAAAGGAACCGTCCATTGCATAACTATTGCACAAAAACTTTCTATTTTTGACCTTAAATTTGAGAAGGGAAATTTTTTGTGAGAAACTCCATCAATAATCACTGTAACCTTATAAATAAAATATATCAAAACAGGGAAATTTTAACTAAGCAAAAGTGTCACACTTGGATTTATAGAAAGATATTACCTGCCCAATACTCTCTTCTCTCTTAAGATGAACTTCATGTTCACCATAAAGGATTGTTATAGCATGAGTACATGAAGCTTTGGTTTTCTCAACAAAATCCCCATTTTTGGCAAGCACCTAAGTATGGCAAAATATAAAAATTATTGAAATTTCTGTTTTCAAAGGAAAGCAAAAATAGGAATTATGGTTATTGAGAACTAAGTATTTGAATAAATAATATATATTCTCGTTTTGCATCGAAGAATAGATTCGATTCAATTGAGTGTAGGGAAAAAAAGTTGGCAGTGATACCTTAAAAATGTTATCTGCTCACAAATTGAAAGGTGTCAACGATTCCTTCCATCGTCTAAGAATGTGCTCGGCAATCCATCCCGTGAAGACTCATGGCTCTGCTCGTGGAGAGGACGGCGAACGTTCTCGACTCGATGGCATCCTAGAATGGAAGTGTGATGAATTGATTAAAAAAGGAAGCCAACATCCAGAACCAAGGCTCACTTCTACTGCACTAATACTGTCAAGGCTGTCTCATTGATTTATAACTATGCATTGCTATAAATTCACGTGTCTTAATCTTGAAATTAGCTAAAATACACATGTTGCATCCGAGGAGGCTGTGGCATGCGTATGTTTATAAACATATATACTGACTGTGGCTAGGTTGTTCATCGTAAAATAAAGGAACATAAAGTCAGGCGATGGAGAAACTTGACAAATGTTAGCTTTGGCACGTTCCTGCGTGCAGAGATGACCTCTTTTGTAAATAAAATGTTGAAAAATAAAAATTTATAAATTTTGAAGTACCGCTAAACATTTTTCTCGCTTCTGATTGGCTGAGAGAAATACCACCGCCGTCAGTGCAGAGGCTGTATTGTTAAATTTTATGCCAAACATTTCATTACCCGATTTCCGATCGAATATCACCAAAATTCCTCTTTCCTTTTATGTCGACCGCGAGCAATGGCGGTTTTCTCGAAATCGGAAGAAATAAGTTTTCGATACTTATGAATTCAGTATCCATGTGCGGTAAGACTCACGTAGTAGGTAAAAATCATAATAAATACTAGTCTTCATTAAATATTAATCGGTTACGACTAACCTTAGGTTTGTTTTCAAAAATCTTTCTCGAATTTTAGATTCCGGCCGGTGACAATCGCGTCTCGAAATACCGCCGCGCGTTAGGCACTTTCCACAGCGACCTCACCGTGTCAACATCCTCCCTTTCACCAGTCATTCTTTTTCCCTTTTTTCTAATTTAATGCACTCTATTGAGGATAAAATCACCCTCATTAAAACCATGAATGTACGCCCGAGCTCTCTGTTCGAAGAAACGGCTTCGGAAACTTAATACGGGACGCGTTGTAACTATAAGTTACGAGCCCATATGCAGGATACAGCCGAGAGATCGTTAAGCCGTCGCTCAATGTTATTGTTTTCAGTATTAATCTGGTCATTTTTACAGCGGTAAAGATATCTTGAACGCCGATGAATAGGAATCTAGGTATTCGAAACGCTTCGCTCGGAAGCAATCGGTAAATAAAATTCCCGGGCACATTCTCGTCGTCGAGGGAAAAGAAAAACATTTCAATGGGACGTTACTTACCTTGCTTGGCTTTTCGACTGAACCTTGCATCCTCACCGAAAGCTGTACTGCTTGACCTGCACTGGGATGACGAGGTCGCATTGCCGTCCTCTGCGAAGCTGCCCAATCAATCTTTAACGTGCACCGCTTACCACAGCACAAAATAACACTGACACAACCACTTCATCCAGGGAAAAATTTTACGATTTGATAGCCATTCGATCGATGGAAAACTGCGTAACGAAAGCATGGGGAAACTCGGTTCGCATATCACTAGACCAAAGTCTGCTCACTAACGAGAGCCGCCTACTGAGGCGACACCGGAACGATAACTCGGCCCCCTGTCGGATTTCGAATGTTTTCGGTATGACGAAAAACGTCGATCTATTCCAACCCTTCCTAAAATCTGCGTAGAGATTCTTTACGTTTAAAACTCTGCTCGGATACGCTTTTTCGAAGACACTAGTTGGATCGAGTTTCATTCCGCGCTAAAATAATTTTCGAGGAGATATCTCGTTCCTCGAAAAAGGAATGAAATTAAATGGCAATGAATCAATAAATGAGGAAGGGGGTAACCACTTGGAGACGGAAACATTTTCAGAAAATCTTTCCCTGTGTACGCGAATGCCTTTAGATGACCCCGTGGTTTTTGCCTCTCTCAATGTGCCAGGTTTAGATCGTACCCATTTCTCAGCGGGATGCGATAGCGAATCCTCCGACAGGACGATTGTGAAACATCGTCCGCGGCTAACCACCTTCCCTTTTACTCCATCAACGCTACGTTCATCACCATCCGCATGATAAGAACGTGTGAAAGTCTCTTCCAACGGGAGCATACTTCCATAAACCTCTTTTCTGAGCTTACATTTCATGCATCTCGTCTCCAAAATTTGTGATTATAAGGATACACTTTTGGATTAATATCCCGATAAGATTCATAATGTAAATGCTAATGTAGTTAAATCTCTCTCGAGGCTGGTGATTTTCCTTCAATCATACGCTCATATGCAGGCGATTCCTTCGAAGGACTTAAAGATAGGGTGGACATAAGAAGTAGTTTCCGCAATGGATGACGAAAGAACAGAGCAAGGCAGCGAAGATGGAATGAAGGGAAAAGAGTTCGTCACTATTTGGAGGCAGTCAAAATGGTTTTCTTTATATTCCCCAAAAAATAAAGGAGGAGATATATCATGTGTAGAGCCAGATGAAATCTTACAATTTGGTTTATCTGGTTCGATTGCAAAAGAAATCCTTAAAATTAATTGAGAAATTGAGCGATGATGAAACTATCACAGCATTTTCTAAATGAATGTCCTTTCCTTAGTTGAAGCTCGGTGAGAAAGGAAGAGTTTGCGAATGCCCTCAACGGTGTAAGGCCATGTGTAATGAAAGACAGTTTCTAGGATATGAGGAAAACTTTTATTGCAAGTGTACCATTAATTACATAGCAAGTTGTACAATCCATTGACATGATAATGGCCCGAGCTATGTGTCTCAACCTCTAGAAGTCCAGGCACCGTTTGCAATCATTCCTCAGCCGAAATAAGGGCCCGAGTCTCTACTGGATGTACCTGAAAGGAAGAGAAAATTTATTCAATGCACCGCAGTAAATACAGCTCTTTCACAGAGAAAGCAAGAGTATGATACAAAGGTGAGAGTATCTAAAAGCTCCCGAAATTTTAAATTGGGAGTAGAAAAGGGCATGGATTAAATGATTTCACATCAGGAAGGTTTCAAAACAGTAAGATGCTACAGAGATTCCAGAGTTGTTCATGCAAAATTGTCTTCCACCGAAGGAATGAGCATTAAGATCCTATTCAGTTTCTGAAGAGATACCTACCTCAATGAACATAAAGCATGCCTGAGCCCTTGATTCTTACAAGGAGTCTCTTACCTGAAATGAAAGAAAGTTGATTGCTGTATGCACTGTGGCAAATGCTGTACAAATCATAGAAAAAGGCTCAGTAGGGTTCCCAAAAATATAAATTGGGAAAAGAATAGGTCATGGATTAAATATTTTGACACCGGTGAAGATTCATTGCATCAAAGGGAGTAAGTAAACGAAAGGATTTCTAAGTTATTTGAATGAGTGCAAGGAGTTAGGTAAGAGGTTGCTTGGAGGCCTCAGGGGAGGATTATGCATGGAGCATTCAATGGCAGCGTTTCCCTTTGGAAAGCAGAATAAGGGATGAACATTATTTTGGGGAGGGAAATCTCAGTGATTAGCCTCGGAGCCAGAATGGATGTCAAATTGGAAAATGAGGACACTGTGGAATCATCCTTGCACACACTGAACGAAGGCGTTTACAAGACACCCAATAACAGGAATTGTGAAAGATGGAATTTCTTAATAACGAAGGGAAGTTCTCTGCTGCCCATGGAACTTCTCCAAGAGTTATGATACTGCAAGTTACCTTATCGCGGTTTCATGAAGGTAGCATAGCTTACAGCGGAAGACCAAGAAGTATACGAAGTATTCACAAGAAGATGCCACCTCTATCCTCCAAGAGGGAATGCTTGAAGCATAGGAAGGGTTGAAGAGTTTGATGAGTGATGAAGTAAACAAGCTATCAGTAAGTTCGGATCGCTCGTAGGCATGATGGAAGTCTGCAGAAGTTTGCCACTGCGCACAGAAATAATTCAGAGGAAACACTCAAGGCGTGGCAAGATATTGTCGATTGCAAACACTGGAAATGAGATGCTCAGCTAGAGTCAGGGACATGCGATGGCGAGGGAAGTTCCAAGGACACAGAAAATCATCCAGAAGAGAAGGTGAAAAGAGATCCTGGCGAAGAGCTCTGAATTTTCTCCCAATCCACTCCATAGAAAAATGAAGGTAGGAGTAACAAAGGAAAGAGTGGAGAGATGGATCACTTTAACAAGGAAGAAAGACCTAAGTGCAGATACAATGGACCCTGATGATGACAATGCTGAATGCTCATGTGCCCTGCATATAGATTTGCAGCAGAAAGTAACATGCTCTTCCTTCGCAAAAAAGGAACCGTCCATTGCATAACTATTGCACAAAAACTTTCTATTTTTGACCTTAAATTTGAGAAGGGAAATTTTTTGTGAGAAACTCCATCAATAATCACTGTAACCTTATAAATAAAATATATCAAAACAGGGAAATTTTAACTAAGCAAAAGTGTCACACTTGGATTTATAGAAAGATATTACCTGCCCAATACTCTCTTCTCTCTTAAGATGAACTTCATGTTCACCATAAAGGATTGTTATAGCATGAGTACATGAAGCTTTGGTTTTCTCAACAAAATCCCCATTTTTGGCAAGCACCTAAGTATGGCAAAATATAAAAATTATTGAAATTTCTGTTTTCAAAGGAAAGCAAAAATAGGAATTATGGTTATTGAGAACTAAGTATTTGAATAAATAATATATATTCTCGTTTTGCATCGAAGAATAGATTCGATTCAATTGAGTGTAGGGAAAAAAAGTTGGCAGTGATACCTTAAAAATGTTATCTGCTCACAAATTGAAAGGTGTCAACGATTCCTTCCATCGTCTAAGAATGTGCTCGGCAATCCATCCCGTGAAGACTCATGGCTCTGCTCGTGGAGAGGACGGCGAACGTTCTCGACTCGATGGCATCCTAGAATGGAAGTGTGATGAATTGATTAAAAAAGGAAGCCAACATCCAGAACCAAGGCTCACTTCTACTGCACTAATACTGTCAAGGCTGTCTCATTGATTTATAACTATGCATTGCTATAAATTCACGTGTCTTAATCTTGAAATTAGCTAAAATACACATGTTGCATCCGAGGAGGCTGTGGCATGCGTATGTTTATAAACATATATACTGACTGTGGCTAGGTTGTTCATCGTAAAATAAAGGAACATAAAGTCAGGCGATGGAGAAACTTGACAAATGTTAGCTTTGGCACGTTCCTGCGTGCAGAGATGACCTCTTTTGTAAATAAAATGTTGAAAAATAAAAATTTATAAATTTTGAAGTACCGCTAAACATTTTTCTCGCTTCTGATTGGCTGAGAGAAATACCACCGCCGTCAGTGCAGAGGCTGTATTGTTAAATTTTATGCCAAACATTTCATTACCCGATTTCCGATCGAATATCACCAAAATTCCTCTTTCCTTTTATGTCGACCGCGAGCAATGGCGGTTTTCTCGAAATCGGAAGAAATAAGTTTTCGATACTTATGAATTCAGTATCCATGTGCGGTAAGACTCACGTAGTAGGTAAAAATCATAATAAATACTAGTCTTCATTAAATATTAATCGGTTACGACTAACCTTAGGTTTGTTTTCAAAAATCTTTCTCGAATTTTAGATTCCGGCCGGTGACAATCGCGTCTCGAAATACCGCCGCGCGTTAGGCACTTTCCACAGCGACCTCACCGTGTCAACATCCTCCCTTTCACCAGTCATTCTTTTTCCCTTTTTTCTAATTTAATGCACTCTATTGAGGATAAAATCACCCTCATTAAAACCATGAATGTACGCCCGAGCTCTCTGTTCGAAGAAACGGCTTCGGAAACTTAATACGGGACGCGTTGTAACTATAAGTTACGAGCCCATATGCAGGATACAGCCGAGAGATCGTTAAGCCGTCGCTCAATGTTATTGTTTTCAGTATTAATCTGGTCATTTTTACAGCGGTAAAGATATCTTGAACGCCGATGAATAGGAATCTAGGTATTCGAAACGCTTCGCTCGGAAGCAATCGGTAAATAAAATTCCCGGGCACATTCTCGTCGTCGAGGGAAAAGAAAAACATTTCAATGGGACGTTACTTACCTTGCTTGGCTTTTCGACTGAACCTTGCATCCTCACCGAAAGCTGTACTGCTTGACCTGCACTGGGATGACGAGGTCGCATTGCCGTCCTCTGCGAAGCTGCCCAATCAATCTTTAACGTGCACCGCTTACCACAGCACAAAATAACACTGACACAACCACTTCATCCAGGGAAAAATTTTACGATTTGATAGCCATTCGATCGATGGAAAACTGCGTAACGAAAGCATGGGGAAACTCGGTTCGCATATCACTAGACCAAAGTCTGCTCACTAACGAGAGCCGCCTACTGAGGCGACACCGGAACGATAACTCGGCCCCCTGTCGGATTTCGAATGTTTTCGGTATGACGAAAAACGTCGATCTATTCCAACCCTTCCTAAAATCTGCGTAGAGATTCTTTACGTTTAAAACTCTGCTCGGATACGCTTTTTCGAAGACACTAGTTGGATCGAGTTTCATTCCGCGCTAAAATAATTTTCGAGGAGATATCTCGTTCCTCGAAAAAGTAATGAAATTAAATGGCAATGAATCAATAAATGAGGAAGGGGGTAACCACTTGGAGACGGAAACATTTTCAGAAAATCTTTCCCTGTGTACGCGAATGCCTTTAGATGACCCCGTGGTTTTTGCCTCTCTCAATGTGCCAGGTTTAGATCGTACCCATTTCTCAGCGGGATGCGATAGCGAATCCTCCGACAGGACGATTGTGGAACATCGTCCGCGGCTAACCACCTTCCCTTTTACTCCATCAACGCTACGTTCATCACCATCCGCATGATAAGAACGTGTGAAAGTCTCTTCCAACGGGAGCATACTTCCATAAACCTCTTTTCTGAGCTTACATTTCATGCATCTCGTCTCCAAAATTTGTGATTATAAGGATACACTTTTGGATTAATATCCCGATAAGATTCATAATGTAAATGCTAATGTAGTTAAATCTCTCTCGAGGCTGGTGATTTTCCTTCAATCATACGCTCATATGCAGGCGATTCCTTCGAAGGACTTAAAGATAGGGTGGACATAAGAAGTAGTTTCCGCAATGGATGACGAAAGAACAGAGCAAGGCAGCGAAGATGGAATGAAGGGAAAAGAGTTCGTCACTATTTGGAGGCAGTCAAAATTCATGGTTTTCTTTATATTCCCCAAAAAATAAAGGAGGAGATTTATCATGTGTAGAGCCAGATGAAATCTTACAATTTGGTTTATCTGGTTCGATTGCAAAAGAAATCCTTAAAATTAATTGAGAAATTGAGCGATGATGAAACTATCACAGCATTTTCTAAATGAATGTCCTTTCCTTAGTTGAAGTTCGGTGAGAAAGGAAGAGTTTGCGAATGCCCTCAACGGTGTAAGGCCATGTGTAATGAAAGACAGTTTCTAGGATATGAGGAAAACTTTTATTGCAAGTGTACCATTAATTACATAGCAAGTTG
The DNA here is from genome assembly GCA_020796165.1 of Pantala flavescens. Classification (NCBI taxonomy): domain Eukaryota; kingdom Metazoa; phylum Arthropoda; class Insecta; order Odonata; family Libellulidae; genus Pantala; species Pantala flavescens. The sequence goes on from CM036883.1 coordinate 54,232,032, forward strand.
TACAATCCATTGACATGATAATGGCCCGAGCTATGTGTCTCAACCTCTAGAAGTCCAGGCACCGTTTGCAATCATTCCTCAGCCGAAATAAGGGCCCGAGTCTCTACTGGATGTACCTGAAAGGAAGAGAAAATTTATTCAATGCACCGCAGTAAATACAGCTCTTTCACAGAGAAAGCAAGAGTATGATACAAAGGTGAGAGTATCGAAAAGCTCCCGAAATTTTAAATTGGGAGTAGAAAAGGGCATGGATTAAATGATTTCACATCAGGAAGGTTTCAAAACAGTAAGATGCTACAGAGATTCCAGAGTTGTTCATGCAAAATTGTCTTCCACCGAAGGAATGAGCATTAAGATCCTATTCAGTTTCTGAAGAGATACCTACCTCAATGAACATAAAGCATGCCTGAGCCCTTGATTCTTACAAGGAGTCTCTTACCTGAAATGAAAGAAAGTTGATTGCTGTATGCACTGTGGCAAATGCTGTACAAATCATAGAAAAAGGCTCAGTAGGGTTCCCAAAAATATAAATTGGGAAAAGAATAGGTCATGGATTAAATATTTTGACACCGGTGAAGATTCATTGCATCAAAGGGAGTAAGTAAACGAAAGGATTTCTAAGTTATTTGAATGAGTGCAAGGAGTTAGGTAAGAGGTTGCTTGGAGGCCTCAGGGGAGGATTATGCATGGAGCATTCAATGGCAGCGTTTCCCTTTGGAAAGCAGAATAAGGGATGAACATTATTTTGGGGAGGGAAATCTCAGTGATTAGCCTCGGAGCCAGAATGGATGTCAAATTGGAAAATGAGGACACTGTGGAATCATCCTTGCACACACTGAACGAAGGCGTTTACAAGACACCCAATAACAGGAATTCTGAAAGATGGAATTTCTTAATAACGAAGGGAAGTTCTCTGCTGCCCATGGAACTTCTCCAAGAGTTATGATACTGCAAGTTACCTTATCGCGGTTTCATGAAGGTAGCATAGCTTACAGCGGAAGACCAAGAAGTATACGAAGTATTCACAAGAAGATGCCACCTCCATCCTCCAAGAGGGAATGCTTGAAGCATAGGAAGGGTTGAAGAGTTTGATGAGTGATGAAGTAAACAAGCTATCAGTAAGTTCAGATCGCTCGTAGGCATGATGGAAGTCTGCAGAAGTTTGCCACTGCGCACAGAAATAATTCAGAGGAAACACTCAAGGCGTGGCAAGATATTGTCGATTGCAAACACTGGAAATGAGATGCTCAGCTAGAGTCAGGGACATGCGATGGCGAGGGAAGTTCCAAGGACACAGAAAATCATCCAGAAGAGAAGGTGAAAAGAGATCCTGGCGAAGAGCTCTGAATTTTCTCCCAATCCACTCCATAGAAAAATGAAGGTAGGAGTAACAAAGGAAAGAGTGGAGAGATGGATCACTTTAACAAGGAAGAAAGACCTAAGTGCAGATACAATGGACCCTGATGATGACAATGCTGAATGCTCATGTGCCCTGCATATAGATTTGCAGCAGAAAGTAACATGCTCTTCCTTCGCAAAAAAGGAACCGTCCATTGCATAACTATTGCACAAAAACTTTCTATTTTTGACCTTAAATTTGAGAAGGGAAATTTTTTGTGAGAAACTCCATCAATAATCACTGTAACCTTATAAATAAAATATATCAAAACAGGGAAATTTTAACTAAGCAAAAGTGTCACACTTGGATTTATAGAAAGATATTACCTGCCCAATACTCTCTTCTCTCTTAAGATGAACTTCATGTTCACCATAAAGGATTGTTATAGCATGAGTACATGAAGCTTTGGTTTTCTCAACAAAATCCCCATTTTTGGCAAGCACCTAAGTATGGCAAAATATAAAAATTATTGAAATTTCTGTTTTCAAAGGAAAGCAAAAATAGGAATTATGGTTATTGAGAACTAAGTATTTGAATAAATAATATATATTCTCGTTTTGCATCGAAGAATAGATTCGATTCAATTGAGTGTAGGGAAAAAAAGTTGGCAGTGATACCTTAAAAATGTTATCTGCTCACAAATTGAAAGGTGTCAACGATTCCTTCCATCGTCTAAGAATGTGCTCGGCAATCCATCCCGTGAAGACTCATGGCTCTGCTCGTGGAGAGGACGGCGAACGTTCTCGACTCGATGGCATCCTAGAATGGAAGTGTGATGAATTGATTAAAAAAGGAAGCCAACATCCAGAACCAAGGCTCACTTCTACTGCAGTAATACTGTCAAGGCTGTCTCATTGATTTATAACTATGCATTGCTATAAATTCACGTGTCTTAATCTTGAAATTAGCTAAAATACACATGTTGCATCCGAGGAGGCTGTGGCATGCGTATGTTTATAAACATATATACTGACTGTGGCTAGGTTGTTCATCGTAAAATAAAGGAACATAAAGTCAGGCGATGGAGAAACTTGACAAATGTTAGCTTTGGCACGTTCCTGCGTGCAGAGATGACCTCTTTTGTAAATAAAATGTTGAAAAATAAAAATTTATAAATTTTGAAGTACCGCTAAACATTTTTCTCGCTTCTGATTGGCTGAGAGAAATACCACCGCCGTCAGTGCAGAGGCTGTATTGTTAAATTTTATGCCAAACATTTCATTACCCGATTTCCGATCGAATATCACCAAAATTCCTCTTTCCTTTTATGTCGACCGCGAGCAATGGCGGTTTTCTCGAAATCGGAAGAAATAAGTTTTCGATACTTATGAATTCAGTATCCATGTGCGGTAAGACTCACGTAGTAGGTAAAAATCATAATAAATACTAGTCTTCATTAAATATTAATCGGTTACGACTAACCTTAGGTTTGTTTTCAAAAATCTTTCTCGAATTTTAGATTCCGGCCGGTGACAATCGCGTCTCGAAATACCGCCGCGCGTTAGGCACTTTCCACAGCGACCTCACCGTGTCAACATCCTCCCTTTCACCAGTCATTCTTTTTCCCTTTTTTCTAATTTAATGCACTCTATTGAGGATAAAATCACCCTCATTAAAACTATGAATGTACGCCCGAGCTCTCTGTTCGAAGAAACGGCTTCGGAAACTTAATACGGGACGCGTTGTAACTATAAGTTACGAGCCCATATGCAGGATACAGCCGAGAGATCGTTAAGCCGTCGCTCAATGTTATTGTTTTCAGTATTAATCTGGTCATTTTTACAGCGGTAAAGATATCTTGAACGCCGATGAATAGGAATCTAGGTATTCGAAACGCTTCGCTCGGAAGCAATCGGTAAATAAAATTCCCGGGCACATTCTCGTCGTCGAGGGAAAAGAAAAACATTTCAATGGGACGTTACTTACCTTGCTTGGCTTTTCGACTGAACCTTGCATCCTCACCGAAAGCTGTACTGCTTGACCTGCACTGGGATGACGAGGTCGCATTGCCGTCCTCTGCGAAGCTGCCCAATCAATCTTTAACGTGCACCGCTTACCACAGCACAAAATAACACTGACACAACCACTTCATCCAGGGAAAAATTTTACGATTTGATAGCCATTCGATCGATGGAAAACTGCGTAACGAAAGCATGGGGAAACTCGGTTCGCATATCACTAGACCAAAGTCTGCTCACTAACGAGAGCCGCCTACTGAGGCGACACCGGAACGATAACTCGGCCCCCTGTCGGATTTCGAATGTTTTCGGTATGACGAAAAACGTCGATCTATTCCAACCCTTCCTAAAATCTGCGTAGAGATTCTTTACGTTTAAAACTCTGCTCGGATACGCTTTTTCGAAGACACTAGTTGGATCGAGTTTCATTCCGCGCTAAAATAATTTTCGAGGAGATATCTCGTTCCTCGAAAAAGTAATGAAATTAAATGGCAATGAATCAATAAATGAGGAAGGGGGTAACCACTTGGAGACGGAAACATTTTCAGAAAATCTTTCCCTGTGTACGCGAATGCCTTTAGATGACCCCGTGGTTTTTGCCTCTCTCAATGTGCCAGGTTTAGATCGTACCCATTTCTCAGCGGGATGCGATAGCGAATCCTCCGACAGGACGATTGTGGAACATCGTCCGCGGCTAACCACCTTCCCTTTTACTCCATCAACGCTACGTTCATCACCATCCGCATGATAAGAACGTGTGAAAGTCTCTTCCAACGGGAGCATACTTCCATAAACCTCTTTTCTGAGCTTACATTTCATGCATCTCGTCTCCAAAATTTGTGATTATAAGGATACACTTTTGGATTAATATCCCGATAAGATTCATAATGTAAATGCTAATGTAGTTAAATCTCTCTCGAGGCTGGTGATTTTCCTTCAATCATACGCTCATATGCAGGCGATTCCTTCGAAGGACTTAAAGATAGGGTGGACATAAGAAGTAGTTTCCGCAATGGATGACGAAAGAACAGAGCAAGGCAGCGAAGATGGAATGAAGGGAAAAGAGTTCGTCACTATTTGGAGGCAGTCAAAATGGTTTTCTTTATATTCCCCAAAAAATAAAGGAGGAGATATATCATGTGTAGAGCCAGATGAAATCTTACAATTTGGTTTATCTGGTTCGATTGCAAAAGAAATCCTTAAAATTAATTGAGAAATTGAGCGATGATGAAACTATCACAGCATTTTCTAAATGAATGTCCTTTCCTTAGTTGAAGCTCGGTGAGAAAGGAAGAGTTTGCGAATGCCCTCAACGGTGTAAGGCCATGTGTAATGAAAGACAGTTTCTAGGATATGAGGAAAACTTTTATTGCAAGTGTACCATTAATTACATAGCAAGTTGTACAATCCATTGACATGATAATGGCCCGAGCTATGTGTCTCAACCTCTAGAAGTCCAGGCACCGTTTGCAATCATTCCTCAGCCGAAATAAGGGCCCGAGTCTCTACTGGATGTACCTGAAAGGAAGAGAAAATTTATTCAATGCACCGCAGTAAATACAGCTCTTTCACAGAGAAAGCAAGAGTATGATACAAAGGTGAGAGTATCTAAAAGCTCCCGAAATTTTAAATTGGGAGTAGAAAAGGGCATGGATTAAATGATTTCACATCAGGAAGGTTTCAAAACAGTAAGATGCTACAGAGATTCCAGAGTTGTTCATGCAAAATTGTCTTCCACCGAAGGAATGAGCATTAAGATCCTATTCAGTTTCTGAAGAGATACCTACCTCAATGAACATAAAGCATGCCTGAGCCCTTGATTCTTACAAGGAGTCTCTTACCTGAAATGAAAGAAAGTTGATTGCTGTATGCACTGTGGCAAATGCTGTACAAATCATAGAAAAAGGCTCAGTAGGGTTCCCAAAAATATAAATTGGGAAAAGAATAGGTCATGGATTAAATATTTTGACACCGGTGAAGATTCATTGCATCAAAGGGAGTAAGTAAACGAAAGGATTTCTAAGTTATTTGAATGAGTGCAAGGAGTTAGGTAAGAGGTTGCTTGGAGGCCTCAGGGAAGGATTATGCATGGAGCATTCAATGGCAGCGTTTCCCTTTGGAAAGCAGAATAAGGGATGAACATTATTTTGGGGAGGGAAATCTCAGTGATTAGCCTCGGAGCCAGAATGGATGTCAAATTGGAAAATGAGGACACTGTGGAATCATCCTTGCACACACTGAACGAAGGCGTTTACAAGACACCCAATAACAGGAATTCTGAAAGATGGAATTTCTTAATAACGAAGGGAAGTTCTCTGCTGCCCATGGAACTTCTCCAAGAGTTATGATACTGCAAGTTACCTTATCGCGGTTTCATGAAGGTAGCATAGCTTACAGCGGAAGACCAAGAAGTATACGAAGTATTCACAAGAAGATGCCACCTCCATCCTCCAAGAGGGAATGCTTGAAGCATAGGAAGGGTTGAAGAGTTTGATGAGTGATGAAGTAAACAAGCTATCAGTAAGTTCAGATCGCTCGTAGGCATGATGGAAGTCTGCAGAAGTTTGCCACTGCGCACAGAAATAATTCAGAGGAAACACTCAAGGCGTGGCAAGATATTGTCGATTGCAAACACTGGAAATGAGATGCTCAGCTAGAGTCAGGGACATGCGATGGCGAGGGAAGTTCCAAGGACACAGAAAATCATCCAGAAGAGAAGGTGAAAAGAGATCCTGGCGAAGAGCTCTGAATTTTCTCCCAATCCACTCCATAGAAAAATGAAGGTAGGAGTAACAAAGGAAAGAGTGGAGAGATGGATCACTTTAACAAGGAAGAAAGACCTAAGTGCAGATACAATGGACCCTGATGATGACAATGCTGAATGCTCATGTGCCCTGCATATAGATTTGCAGCAGAAAGTAACATGCTCTTCCTTCGCAAAAAAGGAACCGTCCATTGCATAACTATTGCACAAAAACTTTCTATTTTTGACCTTAAATTTGAGAAGGGAAATTTTTTGTGAGAAACTCCATCAATAATCACTGTAACCTTATAAATAAAATATATCAAAACAGGGAAATTTTAACTAAGCAAAAGTGTCACACTTGGATTTATAGAAAGATATTACCTGCCCAATACTCTCTTCTCTCTTAAGATGAACTTCATGTTCACCATAAAGGATTGTTATAGCATGAGTACATGAAGCTTTGGTTTTCTCAACAAAATCCCCATTTTTGGCAAGCACCTAAGTATGGCAAAATATAAAAATTATTGAAATTTCTGTTTTCAAAGGAAAGCAAAAATAGGAATTATGGTTATTGAGAACTAAGTATTTGAATAAATAATATATATTCTCGTTTTGCATCGAAGAATAGATTCGATTCAATTGAGTGTAGGGAAAAAAAGTTGGCAGTGATACCTTAAAAATGTTATCTGCTCACAAATTGAAAGGTGTCAACGATTCCTTCCATCGTCTAAGAATGTGCTCGGCAATCCATCCCGTGAAGACTCATGGCTCTGCTCGTGGAGAGGACGGCGAACGTTCTCGACTCGATGGCATCCTAGAATGGAAGTGTGATGAATTGATTAAAAAAGGAAGCCAACATCCAGAACCAAGGCTCATTTCTACTGCACTATTACTGTCAAGGCTGTCTCATTGATTTATAACTATGCATTGCTATAAATTCACGTGTCTTAATCTTGAAATTAGCTAAAATACACGTGTTGCATCCGAGGAGGCTGTGGCATGCGTATGTTTATAAACATATATACTGACTGTGGCTAGGTTGTTCATCGTAAAATAAAGGAACATAAAGTCAGGCGATGGAGAAACTTGACAAATGTTAGCTTTGGCACGTTCCTGCGTGCAGAGATGACCTCTTTTGTAAATAAAATGTTGAAAAATAAAAATTTATAAATTTTGAAGTACCGCTAAACATTTTTCTCGCTTCTGATTGGCTGAGAGAAATACCACCGCCGTCAGTGCAGAGGCTGTATTGTTAAATTTTATGCCAAACATTTCATTACCCGATTTCCGATCGAATATCACCAAAATTCCTCTTTCCTTTTATGTCGACCGCGAGCAATGGCGGTTTTCTCGAAATCGGAAGAAATAAGTTTTCGATACTTATGAATTCAGTATCCATGTGCGGTAAGACTCACGTAGTAGGTAAAAATCATAATAAATACTAGTCTTCATTAAATATTAATCGGTTACGACTAACCTTAGGTTTGTTTTCAAAAATCTTTCTCGAATTTTAGATTCCGGCCGGTGACAATCGCGTCTCGAAATACCGCCGCGCGTTAGGCACTTTCCACAGCGACCTCACCGTGTCAACATCCTCCCTTTCACCAGTCATTCTTTTTCCCTTTTTTCTAATTTAATGCACTCTATTGAGGATAAAATCACCCTCATTAAAACTATGAATGTACGCCCGAGCTCTCTGTTCGAAGAAACGGCTTCGGAAACTTAATACGGGACGCGTTGTAACTATAAGTTACGAGCCCATATGCAGGATACAGCCGAGAGATCGTTAAGCCGTCGCTCAATGTTATTGTTTTCAGTATTAATCTGGTCATTTTTACAGCGGTAAAGATATCTTGAACGCCGATGAATAGGAATCTAGGTATTCGAAACGCTTCGCTCGGAAGCAATCGGTAAATAAAATTCCCGGGCACATTCTCGTCGTCGAGGGAAAAGAAAAACATTTCAATGGGACGTTACTTACCTTGCTTGGCTTTTCGACTGAACCTTGCATCCTCACCGAAAGCTGTACTGCTTGACCTGCACTGGGATGACGAGGTCGCATTGCCGTCCTCTACGAAGCTGCCCAATCAATCTTTAACGTGCACCGCTTACCACAGCACAAAATAACACTGACACGACCACTTCATCCAGGGTAAAATTTTACGATTTGATAGCCATTCGATCGATGGAAAACTGCGTAACGAAAGCATGGGGAAACTCGGTTCGCATATCACTAGACCAAAGTCTGCTCACTAACGAGAGCCGCCTACTGAGGCGACACCGGAACGATAACTCGGCCCCCTGTCGGATTTCGAATGTTTTCGGTATGACGAAAAACGTCGATCTATTCCAACCCTTCCTAAAATCTGCGTAGAGATTCTTTACGTTTAAAACTCTGCTCGGATACGCTTTTTCGAAGACACTAGTTGGATCGAGTTTCATTCCGCGCTAAAATAATTTTCGAGGAGATATCTCGTTCCTCGAAAAAGGAATGAAATTAAATGGCAATGAATCAATAAATGAGGAAGGGGGTAACCACTTGGAGACGGAAACATTTTCAGAAAATCTTTCCCTGTGTACGCGAATGCCTTTAGATGACCCCGTGGTTTTTGCCTCTCTCAATGTGCCAGGTTTAGATCGTACCCATTTCTCAGCGGGATGCGATAGCGAATCCTCCGACAGGACGATTGTGGAACATCGTCCGCGGCTAACCACCTTCCCTTTTACTCCATCAACGCTACGTTCATCACCATCCGCATGATAAGAACGTGTGAAAGTCTCTTCCAACGGGAGCATACTTCCATAAACCTCTTTTCTGAGCTTACATTTCATGCATCTCGTCTCCAAAATTTGTGATTATAAGGATACACTTTTGGACTAATATCCCGATAAGATTCATAATGTAAATGCTAATGTAGTTAAATCTCTCTCGAGGCTGGTGATTTTCCTTCAATCATACGCTCATATGCAGGCGATTCCTTCGAAGGACTTAAAGATAGGGTGGACATAAGAAGTAGTTTCCGCAATGGATGACGAAAGAACAGAGCAAGGCAGCGAAGATGGAATGAAGGGAAAAGAGTTCGTCACTATTTGGAGGCAGTCAAAATGGTTTTCTTTATATTCCCCAAAAAATAAAGGAGGAGATTTATCATGTGTAGAGCCAGATGAAATCTTACAATTTGGTTTATCTGGTTCGATTGCAAAAGAAATCCTTAAAATTAATTGAGAAATTGAGCGATGATGAAACTATCACAGCATTTTCTAAATGAATGTCCTTTCCTTAGTTGAAGTTCGGTGAGAAAGGAAGAGTTTGCGAATGCCCTCAACGGTGTAAGGCCATGTGTAATGAAAGACAGTTTCTAGGATATGAGGAAAACTTTTATTGCAAGTGTACCATTAATTACATAGCAAGTTGTACAATCCATTGACATGATAATGGCCCGAGCTATGTGTCTCAACCTCTAGAAGTCCAGGCACCGTTTGCAATCATTCCTCAGCCGAAATAAGGGCCCGAGTCTCTACTGGATGTACCTGAAAGGAAGAGAAAATTTATTCAATGCACCGCAGTAAATACAGCTCTTTCACAGAGAAAGCAAGAGTATGATACAAAGGTGAGAGTATCGAAAAGCTCCCGAAATTTTAAATTGGGAGTAGAAAAGGGCATGGATTAAATGATTTCACATCAGGAAGGTTTCAAAAGAGTAAGATGCTAAAGAGATTCCAGAGTTGTTCATGCAAAATTGTCTTCCACCGAAGGAATGAGCATTAAGATCCTATTCAGTTTCTGAAGAGATACCTACCTCAATGAACATAAAGCATGCCTGAGCCCTTGATTCTTACAAGGAGTCTCTTACCTGAAATGAAAGAAAGTTGATTGCTGTATGCACTGTGGCAAATGCTGTACAAATCATAGAAAAAGGCTCAGTAGGGTTCCCAAAAATATAAATTGGGAAAAGAATAGGTCATGGATTAAATATTTTGACACCGGTGAAGATTCATTGCATCAAAGGGAGTAAGTAAACGAAAGGATTTCTAAGTTATTTGAATGAGTGCAAGGAGTTAGGTAAGAGGTTGCTTGGAGGCCTCAGGGGAGGATTATGCATGGAGCATTCAATGGCAGCGTTTCCCTTTGGAAAGCAGAATAAGGGATGAACATTATTTTGGGGAGGGAAATCTCAGTGATTAGCCTCGGAGCCAGAATGGATGTCAAATTGGAAAATGAGGACACTGTGGAATCATCCTTGCACACACTGAACGAAGGCGTTTACAAGACACCCAATAACAGGAATTGTGAAAGATGGAATTTCTTAATAACGAAGGGAAGTTCTCTGCTGCCCATGGAACTTCTCCAAGAGTTATGATACTGCAAGTTACCTTATCGCGGTTTCATGAAGGTAGCATAGCTTACAGCGGAAGACCAAGAAGTATACGAAGTATTCACAAGAAGATGCCACCTCCATCCTCCAAGAGGGAATGCTTGAAGCATAGGAAGGGTTGAAGAGTTTGATGAGTGATGAAGTAAACAAGCTATCAGTAAGTTCGGATCGCTCGTAGGCATGATGGAAGTCTGCAGAAGTTTGCCACTGCGCACAGAAATAATTCAGAGGAAACACTCAAGGCGTGGCAAGATATTGTCGATTGCAAACACTGGAAATGAGATGCTCAGCTAGAGTCAGGGACATGCGATGGCGAGGGAAGTTCCAAGGACACAGAAAATCATCCAGAAGAGAAGGTGAAAAGAGATCCTGGCGAAGAGCTCTGAATTTTCTCCCAATCCACTCCATAGAAAAATGAAGGTAGGAGTAACAAAGGAAAGAGTGGAGAGATGGATCACTTTAACAAGGAAGAAAGACCTAAGTGCAGATACAATGGACCCTGATGATGACAATGCTGAATGCTCATGTGCCCTGCATATAGATTTGCAGCAGAAAGTAACATGCTCTTCCTTCGCAAAAAAGGAACCGTCCATTGCATAACTATTGCACAAAAACTTTCTATTTTTGACCTTAAATTTGAGAAGGGAAATTTTTTGTGAGAAACTCCATCAATAATCACTGTAACCTTATAAATAAAATATATCAAAACAGGGAAATTTTAACTAAGCAAAAGTATCACACTTGGATTTATAGAAAGATATTACCTGCCCAATACTCTCTTCTCTCTTAAGATGAACTTCATGTTCACCATAAAGGATTGTTATAGCATGAGTACATGAAGCTTTGGTTTTCTCAACAAAATCCCCATTTTTGGCAAGCACCTAAGTATGGCAAAATATAAAAATTATTGAAATTTCTGTTTTCAAAGGAAAGCAAAAATAGGAATTATGGTTATTGAGAACTAAGTATTTGAATAAATAATATATATTCTCGTTTTGCATCGAAGAATAGATTCGATTCAATTGAGTGTATTGAAAAAAAGTTGGCAGTGATACCTTAAAAATGTTATCTGCTCACAAATTGAAAGGTGTCAACGATTCCTTCCATCGTCTAAGAATGTGCTCGGCAATCCATCCCGTGAAGACTCATGGCTCTGCTCGTGGAGAGGACGGCGAACGTTCTCGACTCGATGGCATCCTAGAATGGAAGTGTGATGAATTGATTAAAATAGGAAGCCAACATCCAGAACCAAGGCTCACTTCTACTGCACTAATACTGTCAAGGCTGTCTCATTGATTTATAACTATGCATTGCTATAAATTCACATGTCTTAATCTTGAAATTAGCTAAAATACACATGTTGCATCCGAGGAGGCTGTGGCATGCGTATGTTTATAAACATATATACTGACTGTGGCTAGGTTGTTCATCGTAAAATAAAGGAACATAAAGTCAGGCGATGGAGAAACTTGACAAATGTTAGCTTTGGCACGTTCCTGCGTGCAGAGATGACCTCTTTTGTAAATAAAATGTTGAAAAATAAAAATTTATAAATTTTGAAGTACCGCTAAACATTTTTCTCGCTTCTGATTGGCTGAGAGAAATACCACCGCCGTCAGTGCAGAGGCTGTATTGTTAAATTTTATGCCAAACATTTCATTACCCGATTTCCGATCGAATATCACCAAAATTCCTCTTTCCTTTTATGTCGACCGCGAGCAATGGCGGTTTTCTCGAAATCGGAAGAAATAAGTTTTCGATACTTATGAATTCAGTATCCATGTGCGGTAAGACTCACGTAGTAGGTAAAAATCATAATAAATACTAGTCTTCATTAAATATTAATCGGTTACGACTAACCTTAGGTTTGTTTTCAAAAATCTTTCTCGAATTTTAGATTCCGGCCGGTGACAATCGCGTCTCGAAATACCTCCGCGCGTTAGGCACTTTCCACAGCGACCTCACCGTGTCAACATCCTCCCTTTCACCAGTCATTCTTTTTCCCTTTTTTCTAATTTAATGCACTCTATTGAGGATAAAATCACCCTCATTAAAACTATGAATGTACGCCCGAGCTCTCTGTTCGAAGAAACGGCTTCGGAAACTTAATACGGGACGCGTTGTAACTATAAGTTACGAGCCCATATGCAGGATACAGCCGAGAGATCGTTAAGCCGTCGCTCAATGTTATTGTTTTCAGTATTAATCTGGTCATTTTTACAGCGGTAAAGATATCTTGAACGCCGATGAATAGGAATCTAGGTATTCGAAACGCTTCGCTCGGAAGCAATCGGTAAATAAAATTCCCGGGCACATTCTCGTCGTCGAGGGAAAAGAAAAACATTTCAATGGGACGTTACTTACCTTGCTTGGCTTTTCGACTGAACCTTGCATCCTCACCGAAAGCTGTACTGCTTGACCTGCACTGGGATGACGAGGTCGCATTGCCGTCCTCTACGAAGCTGCCCAATCAATCTTTAACGTGCACCGCTTACCACAGCACAAAATAACACTGACACGACCACTTCATCCAGGGTAAAATTTTACGATTTGATAGCCATTCGATCGATGGAAAACTGCGTAACGAAAGCATGGGGAAACTCGGTTCGCATATCACTAGACCAAAGTCTGCTCACTAACGAGAGCCGCCTACTGAGGCGACACCGGAACGATAACTCGGCCCCCTGTCGGATTTCGAATGTTTTCGGTATGACGAAAAACGTCGATCTATTCCAACCCTTCCTAAAATCTGCGTAGAGATTCTTTACGTTTAAAACTCTGCTCGGATACGCTTTTTCGAAGACACTAGTTGGATCGAGTTTCATTCCGCGCTAAAATAATTTTCGAGGAGATATCTCGTTCCTCGAAAAAGGAATGAAATTAAATGGCAATGAATCAATAAATGAGGAAGGGGGTAACCACTTGGAGACGGAAACATTTTCAGAAAATCTTTCCCTGTGTACGCGAATGCCTTTAGATGACCCCGTGGTTTTTGCCTCTCTCAATGTGCCAGGTTTAGATCGTACCCATTTCTCAGCGGGATGCGATAGCGAATCCTCCGACAGGACGATTGTGGAACATCGTCTGCGGCTAACCACCTTCCCTTTTACTCCATCAACGCTACGTTCATCACCATCCGCATGATAAGAACGTGTGAAAGTCTCTTCCAACGGGAGCATACTTCCATAAACCTCTTTTCTGAGCTTACATTTCATGCATCTCGTCTCCAAAATTTGTGATTATAAGGATACACTTTTGGATTAATATCCCGATAAGATTCATAATGTAAATGCTAATAATGTAAGAGCTCTGAATTTTCTCCCAATCCACTCCATAGAAAAATGAAGGTAGGAGTAACAAAGGAAAGAGTGGAGAGATGGATCACTTTAACAAGGAAGAAAGACCTAAGTGCAGATACAATGGACCCTGATGATGACAATGCTGAATGCTCATGTGCCCTGCATATAGATTTGCAGCAGAAAGTAACATGCTCTTCCTTCGCAAAAAAGGAACCGTCCATTGCATAACTATTGCACAAAAACTTTCTATTTTTGACCTTAAATTTGAGAAGGGAAATTTTTTGTGAGAAACTCCATCAATAATCACTGTAACCTTATAAATAAAATATATCAAAACAGGGAAATTTTAACTAAGCAAAAGTATCACACTTGGATTTATAGAAAGATATTACCTGCCCAATACTCTCTTCTCTCTTAAGATGAACTTCATGTTCACCATAAAGGATTGTTATAGCATGAGTACATGAAGCTTTGGTTTTCTCAACAAAATCCCCATTTTTGGCAAGCACCTAAGTATGGCAAAATATAAAAATTATTGAAATTTCTGTTTTCAAAGGAAAGCAAAAATAGGAATTATGGTTATTGAGAACTAAGTATTTGAATAAATAATATATATTCTCGTTTTGCATCGAAGAATAGATTCGATTCAATTGAGTGTATTGAAAAAAAGTTGGCAGTGATACCTTAAAAATGTTATCTGCTCACAAATTGAAAGGTGTCAACGATTCCTTCCATCGTCTAAGAATGTGCTCGGCAATCCATCCCGTGAAGACTCATGGCTCTGCTCGTGGAGAGGACGGCGAACGTTCTCGACTCGATGGCATCCTAGAATGGAAGTGTGATGAATTGATTAAAATAGGAAGCCAACATCCAGAACCAAGGCTCACTTCTACTGCACTAATACTGTCAAGGCTGTCTCATTGATTTATAACTATGCATTGCTATAAATTCACATGTCTTAATCTTGAAATTAGCTAAAATACACATGTTGCATCCGAGGAGGCTGTGGCATGCGTATGTTTATAAACATATATACTGACTGTGGCTAGGTTGTTCATCGTAAAATAAAGGAACATAAAGTCAGGCGATGGAGAAACTTGACAAATGTTAGCTTTGGCACGTTCCTGCGTGCAGAGATGACCTCTTTTGTAAATAAAATGTTGAAAAATAAAAATTTATAAATTTTGAAGTACCGCTAAACATTTTTCTCGCTTCTGATTGGCTGAGAGAAATACCACCGCCGTCAGTGCAGAGGCTGTATTGTTAAATTTTATGCCAAACATTTCATTACCCGATTTCCGATCGAATATCACCAAAATTCCTCTTTCCTTTTATGTCGACCGCGAGCAATGGCGGTTTTCTCGAAATCGGAAGAAATAAGTTTTCGATACTTATGAATTCAGTATCCATGTGCGGTAAGACTCACGTAGTAGGTAAAAATCATAATAAATACTAGTCTTCATTAAATATTAATCGGTTACGACTAACCTTAGGTTTGTTTTCAAAAATCTTTCTCGAATTTTAGATTCCGGCCGGTGACAATCGCGTCTCGAAATACCGCCGCGCGTTAGGCACTTTCCACAGCGACCTCACCGTGTCAACATCCTCCCTTTCACCAGTCATTCTTTTTCCCTTTTTTCTAATTTAATGCACTCTATTGAGGATAAAATCACCCTCATTAAAACTATGAATGTACGCCCGAGCTCTCTGTTCGAAGAAACGGCTTCGGAAACTTAATACGGGACGCGTTGTAACTATAAGTTACGAGCCCATATGCAGGATACAGCCGAGAGATCGTTAAGCCGTCGCTCAATGTTATTGTTTTCAGTATTAATCTGGTCATTTTTACAGCGGTAAAGATATCTTGAACGCCGATGAATAGGAATCTAGGTATTCGAAACGCTTCGCTCGGAAGCAATCGGTAAATAAAATTCCCGGGCACATTCTCGTCGTCGAGGGAAAAGAAAAACATTTCAATGGGACGTTACTTACCTTGCTTGGCTTTTCGACTGAACCTTGCATCCTCACCGAAAGCTGTACTGCTTGACCTGCACTGGGATGACGAGGTCGCATTGCCGTCCTCTACGAAGCTGCCCAATCAATCTTTAACGTGCACCGCTTACCACAGCACAAAATAACACTGACACGACCACTTCATCCAGGGTAAAATTTTACGATTTGATAGCCATTCGATCGATGGAAAACTGCGTAACGAAAGCATGGGGAAACTCGGTTCGCATATCACTAGACCAAAGTCTGCTCACTAACGAGAGCCGCCTACTGAGGCGACACCGGAACGATAACTCGGCCCCCTGTCGGATTTCGAATGTTTTCGGTATGACGAAAAACGTCGATCTATTCCAACCCTTCCTAAAATCTGCGTAGAGATTCTTTACGTTTAAAACTCTGCTCGGATACGCTTTTTCGAAGACACTAGTTGGATCGAGTTTCATTCCGCGCTAAAATAATTTTCGAGGAGATATCTCGTTCCTCGAAAAAGGAATGAAATTAAATGGCAATGAATCAATAAATGAGGAAGGGGGTAACCACTTGGAGACGGAAACATTTTCAGAAAATCTTTCCCTGTGTACGCGAATGCCTTTAGATGACCCCGTGGTTTTTGCCTCTCTCAATGTGCCAGGTTTAGATCGTACCCATTTCTCAGCGGGATGCGATAGCGAATCCTCCGACAGGACGATTGTGGAACATCGTCCGCGGCTAACCACCTTCCCTTTTACTCCATCAACGCTACGTTCATCACCATCCGCATGATAAGAACGTGTGAAAGTCTCTTCCAACGGGAGCATACTTCCATAAACCTCTTTTCTGAGCTTACATTTCATGCATCTCGTCTCCAAAATTTGTGATTATAAGGATACACTTTTGGACTAATATCCCGATAAGATTCATAATGTAAATGCTAATGTAGTTAAATCTCTCTCGAGGCTGGTGATTTTCCTTCAATCATACGCTCATATGCAGGCGATTCCTTCGAAGGACTTAAAGATAGGGTGGACATAAGAAGTAGTTTCCGCAATGGATGACGAAAGAACAGAGCAAGGCAGCGAAGATGGAATGAAGGGAAAAGAGTTCGTCACTATTTGGAGGCAGTCAAAATTCATGGTTTTCTTTATATTCCCCAAAAAATAAAGGAGGAGATTTATCATGTGTAGAGCCAGATGAAATCTTACAATTTGGTTTATCTGGTTCGATTGCAAAAGAAATCCTTAAAATTAATTGAGAAATTGAGCGATGATGAAACTATCACAGCATTTTCTAAATGAATGTCCTTTCCTTAGTTGAAGTTCGGTGAGAAAGGAAGAGTTTGCGAATGCCCTCAACGGTGCAAGGCCATGTGTAATGAAAGACAGTTTCTAGGATATGAGGAAAACTTTTATTGCAAGTGTACCATTAATTACATAGCAAGTTGTACAATCCATTGACATGATAATGGCCCGAGCTATGTGTCTCAACCTCTAGAAGTCCAGGCACCGTTTGCAATCATTCCTCAGCCGAAATAAGGGCCCGAGTCTCTACTGGATGTACCTGAAAGGAAGAGAAAATTTATTCAATGCACCGCAGTAAATACAGCTCTTTCACAGAGAAAGCAAGAGTATGATACAAAGGTGAGAGTATCTAAAAGCTCCCGAAATTTTAAATTGGGAGTAGAAAAGGGCATGGATTAAATGATTTCACATCAGGAAGGTTTCAAAACAGTAAGATGCTACAGAGATTCCAGAGTTGTTCATGCAAAATTGTCTTCTACCGAAGGAATGAGCATTAAGATCCTATTCAGTTTCTGAAGAGATACCTACCTCAATGAACATAAAGCATGCCTGAGCCCTTGATTCTTACAAGGAGTCTCTTACCTGAAATGAAAGAAAGTTGATTGCTGTATGCACTGTGGCAAATGCTGTACAAATCATAGAAAAAGGCTCAGTAGGGTTCCCAAAAATATAAATTGGGAAAAGAATAGGTCATGGATTAAATATTTTGACACCGGTGAAGATTCATTGCATCAAAGGGAGTAAGTAAACGAAAGGATTTCTAAGTTATTTGAATGAGTGCAAGGAGTTAGGTAAGAGGTTGCTTGGAGGCCTCAGGGGAGGATTATGCATGGAGCATTCAATGGCAGCGTTTCCCTTTGGAAAGCAGAATAAGGGATGAACATTATTTTGGGGAGGGAAATCTCAGTGATTAGCCTCGGAGCCAGAATGGATGTCAAATTGGAAAATGAGGACACTGTGGAATCATCCTTGCACACACTGAACGAAGGCGTTTACAAGACACCCAATAACAGGAATTCTGAAAGATGGAATTTCTTAATAACGAAGGGAAGTTCTCTGCTGCCCATGGAACTTCTCCAAGAGTTATGATACTGCAAGTTACCTTATCGCGGTTTCATGAAGGTAGCATAGCTTACAGCGGAAGACCAAGAAGTATACGAAGTATTCACAAGAAGATGCCACCTCCATCCTCCAAGAGGGAATGCTTGAAGCATAGGAAGGGTTGAAGAGTTTGATGAGTGATGAAGTAAACAAGCTATCAGTAAGTTCAGATCGCTCGTAGGCATGATGGAAGTCTGCAGAAGTTTGCCACTGCGCACAGAAATAATTCAGAGGAAACACTCAAGGCGTGGCAAGATATTGTCGATTGCAAACACTGGAAATGAGATGCTCAGCTAGAGTCAGGGACATGCGATGGCGAGGGAAGTTCCAAGGACACAGAAAATCATCCAGAAGAGAAGGTGAAAACAGATCCTGGCGAAGAGCTCTGAATTTTCTCCCAATCCACTCCATAGAAAAATGAAGGTAGGAGTAACAAAGGAAAGAGTGGAGAGATGGATCACTTTAACAAGGAAGAAAGACCTAAGTGCAGATACAATGGACCCTGATGATGACAATGCTGAATGCTCATGTGCCCTGCATATAGATTTGCAGCAGAAAGTAACATGCTCTTCCTTCGCAAAAAAGGAACCGTCCATTGCATAACTATTGCACAAAAACTTTCTATTTTTGACCTTTAATTTGAGAAGGGAGATTTTTTGTGAGAAACTCCATCAATAATCACTGTAACCTTATAAATAAAATATATCAAAACAGGGAAATTTTAACTAAGCAAAAGTATCACACTTGGATTTATAGAAAGATATTACCTGCCCAATACTCTCTTCTCTCTTAAGATGAACTTCATGTTCACCATAAAGGATTGTTATAGCATGAGTACATGAAGCTTTGGTTTTCTCAACAAAATCCCCATTTTTGGCAAGCACCTAAGTATGGCAAAATATAAAAATTATTGAAATTTCTGTTTTCAAAGGAAAGGAAAAATAGGAATTATGGTTATTGAGAACTAAGTATTTGAATAAATAATATATATTCTCGTTTTGCATCGAAGAATAGATTCGATTCAATTGAGTGTAGGGAAAAAAAGTTGGCAGTGATACCTTAAAAATGTTATCTGCTCACAAATTGAAAGGTGTCAACGATTCCTTCCATCGTCTAAGAATGTGCTCGGCAATCCATCCCGTGAAGACTCATGGCTCTGCTCGTGGAGAGGACGGCGAACGTTCTCGACTCGATGGCATCCTAGAATGGAAGTGTGATGAATTGATTAAAAAAGGAAGCCAACATCCAGAACCAAGGCTCACTTCTACTGCACTAATACTGTCAAGGCTGTCTCATTGATTTATAACTATGCATTGCTATAAATTCACGTGTCTTAATCTTGAAATTAGCTAAAATACACATGTTGCATCCGAGGAGGCTGTGGCATGCGTATGTTTATAAACATATATACTGACTGTGGCTAGGTTGTTCATCGTAAAATAAAGGAACATAAAGTCAGGCGATGGAGAAACTTGACAAATGTTAGCTTTGGCACGTTCCTGCGTGCAGAGATGACCTCTTTTGTAAATAAAATGTTGAAAAATAAAAATTTATAAATTTTGAAGTACCGCTAAACATTTTTCTCGCTTCTGATTGGCTGAGAGAAATACCACCGCCGTCAGTGCAGAGGCTGTATTGTTAAATTTTATGCCAAACATTTCATTACCCGATTTCCGATCGAATATCACCAAAATTCCTCTTTCCTTTTATGTCGACCGCGAGCAATGGCGGTTTTCTCGAAATCGGAAGAAATAAGTTTTCGATACTTATGAATTCAGTATCCATGTGCGGTAAGACTCACGTAGTAGGTAAAAATCATAATAAATACTAGTCTTCATTAAATATTAATCGGTTACGACTAACCTTAGGTTTGTTTTCAAAAATCTTTCTCGAATTTTAGATTCCGGCCGGTGACAATCGCGTCTCGAAATACCTCCGCGCGTTAGGCACTTTCCACAGCGACCTCACCGTGTCAACATCCTCCCTTTCACCAGTCATTCTTTTTCCCTTTTTTCTAATTTAATGCACTCTATTGAGGATAAAATCACCCTCATTAAAACTATGAATGTACGCCCGAGCTCTCTGTTCGAAGAAACGGCTTCGGAAACTTAATACGGGACGCGTTGTAACTATAAGTTACGAGCCCATATGCAGGATACAGCCGAGAGATCGTTAAGCCGTCGCTCAATGTTATTGTTTTCAGTATTAATCTGGTCATTTTTACAGCGGTAAAGATATCTTGAACGCCGATGAATAGGAATCTAGGTATTCGAAACGCTTCGCTCGGAAGCAATCGGTAAATAAAATTCCCGGGCACATTCTCGTCGTCGAGGGAAAAGAAAAACATTTCAATGGGACGTTACTTACCTTGCTTGGCTTTTCGACTGAACCTTGCATCCTCACCGAAAGCTGTACTGCTTGACCTGCACTGGGATGACGAGGTCGCATTGCCGTCCTCTACGAAGCTGCCCAATCAATCTTTAACGTGCACCGCTTACCACAGCACAAAATAACACTGACACGACCACTTCATCCAGGGTAAAATTTTACGATTTGATAGCCATTCGATCGATGGAAAACTGCGTAACGAAAGCATGGGGAAACTCGGTTCGCATATCACTAGACCAAAGTCTGCTCACTAACGAGAGCCGCCTACTGAGGCGACACCGGAACGATAACTCGGCCCCCTGTCGGATTTCGAATGTTTTCGGTATGACGAAAAACGTCGATCTATTCCAACCCTTCCTAAAATCTGCGTAGAGATTCTTTACGTTTAAAACTCTGCTCGGATACGCTTTTTCGAAGACACTAGTTGGATCGAGTTTCATTCCGCGCTAAAATAATTTTCGAGGAGATATCTCGTTCCTCGAAAAAGGAATGAAATTAAATGGCAATGAATCAATAAATGAGGAAGGGGGTAACCACTTGGAGACGGAAACATTTTCAGAAAATCTTTCCCTGTGTACGCGAATGCCTTTAGATGACCCCGTGGTTTTTGCCTCTCTCAATGTGCCAGGTTTAGATCGTACCCATTTCTCAGCGGGATGCGATAGCGAATCCTCCGACAGGACGATTGTGGAACATCGTCCGCGGCTAACCACCTTCCCTTTTACTCCATCAACGCTACGTTCATCACCATCCGCATGATAAGAACGTGTGAAAGTCTCTTCCAACGGGAGCATACTTCCATAAACCTCTTTTCTGAGCTTACATTTCATGCATCTCGTCTCCAAAATTTGTGATTATAAGGATACACTTTTGGACTAATATCCCGATAAGATTCATAATGTAAATGCTAATGTAGTTAAATCTCTCTCGAGGCTGGTGATTTTCCTTCAATCATACGCTCATATGCAGGCGATTCCTTCGAAGGACTTAAAGATAGGGTGGACATAAGAAGTAGTTTCCGCAATGGATGACGAAAGAACAGAGCAAGGCAGCGAAGATGGAATGAAGGGAAAAGAGTTCGTCACTATTTGGAGGCAGTCAAAATTCATGGTTTTCTTTATATTCCCCAAAAAATAAAGGAGGAGATTTATCATGTGTAGAGCCAGATGAAATCTTACAATTTGGTTTATCTGGTTCGATTGCAAAAGAAATCCTTAAAATTAATTGAGAAATTGAGCGATGATGAAACTATCACAGCATTTTCTAAATGAATGTCCTTTCCTTAGTTGAAGTTCGGTGAGAAAGGAAGAGTTTGCGAATGCCCTCAACGGTGTAAGGCCATGTGTAATGAAAGACAGTTTCTAGGATATGAGGAAAACTTTTATTGCAAGTGTACCATTAATTACATAGCAAGTTGTACAATCCATTGACATGATAATGGCCCGAGCTATGTGTCTCAACCTCTAGAAGTCCAGGCACCGTTTGCAATCATTCCTCAGCCGAAATAAGGGCCCGAGTCTCTACTGGATGTACCTGAAAGGAAGAGAAAATTTATTCAATGCACCGCAGTAAATACAGCTCTTTCACAGAGAAAGCAAGAGTATGATACAAAGGTGAGAGTATCTAAAAGCTCCCGAAATTTTAAATTGGGAGTAGAAAAGGGCATGGATTAAATGATTTCACATCAGGAAGGTTTCAAAACAGTAAGATGCTACAGAGATTCCAGAGTTGTTCATGCGAAATTGTCTTCCACCGAAGGAATGAGCATTAAGATCCTATTCAGTTTCTGAAGAGATACCTACCTCAATGAACATAAAGCATGCCTGAGCCCTTGATTCTTACAAGGAGTCTCTTACCTGAAATGAAAGAAAGTTGATTGCTGTATGCACTGTGGCAAATGCTGTACAAATCATAGAAAAAGGCTCAGTAGGGTTCCCAAAAATATAAATTGGGAAAAGAATAGGTCATGGATTAAATATTTTGACACCGGTGAAGATTCATTGCATCAAAGGGAGTAAGTAAACGAAAGGATTTCTAAGTTATTTGAATGAGTGCAAGGAGTTAGGTAAGAGGTTGCTTGGAGGCCTCAGGGGAGGATTATGCATGGAGCATTCAATGGCAGCGTTTCCCTTTGGAAAGCAGAATAAGGGATGAACATTATTTTGGGGAGGGAAATCTCAGTGATTAGCCTCGGAGCCAGAATGGATGTCAAATTGGAAAATGAGGACACTGTGGAATCATCCTTGCACACACTGAACGAAGGCGTTTACAAGACACCCAATAACAGGAATTGTGAAAGATGGAATTTCTTAATAACGAAGGGAAGTTCTCTGCTGCCCATGGAACTTCTCCAAGAGTTATGATACTGCAAGTTACCTTATCGCGGTTTCATGAAGGTAGCATAGCTTACAGCGGAAGACCAAGAAGTATACGAAGTATTCACAAGAAGATGCCACCTCCATCCTCCAAGAGGGAATGCTTGAAGCATAGGAAGGGTTGAAGAGTTTGATGAGTGATGAAGTAAACAAGCTATCAGTAAGTTCGGATCGCTCGTAGGCATGATGGAAGTCTGCAGAAGTTTGCCACTGCGCACAGAAATAATTCAGAGGAAACACTCAAGGCGTGGCAAGATATTGTCGATTGCAAACACTGGAAATGAGATGCTCAGCTAGAGTCAGGGACATGCGATGGCGAGGGAAGTTCCAAGGACACAGAAAATCATCCAGAAGAGAAGGTGAAAAGAGATCCTGGCGAAGAGCTCTGAATTTTCTCCCAATCCACTCCATAGAAAAATGAAGGTAGGAGTAACAAAGGAAAGAGTGGAGAGATGGATCACTTTAACAAGGAAGAAAGACCTAAGTGCAGATACAATGGACCCTGATGATGACAATGCTGAATGCTCATGTGCCCTGCATATAGATTTGCAGCAGAAAGTAACATGCTCTTCCTTCGCAAAAAAGGAACCGTCCATTGCATAACTATTGCACAAAAACTTTCTATTTTTGACCTTAAATTTGAGAAGGGAAATTTTTTGTGAGAAACTCCATCAATAATCACTGTAACCTTATAAATAAAATATATCAAAACAGGGAAATTTTAACTAAGCAAAAGTATCACACTTGGATTTATAGAAAGATATTACCTGCCCAATACTCTCTTCTCTCTTAAGATGAACTTCATGTTCACCATAAAGGATTGTTATAGCATGAGTACATGAAGCTTTGGTTTTCTCAACAAAATCCCCATTTTTGGCAAGCACCTAAGTATGGCAAAATATAAAAATTATTGAAATTTCTGTTTTCAAAGGAAAGCAAAAATAGGAATTATGGTTATTGAGAACTAAGTATTTGAATAAATAATATATATTCTCGTTTTGCATCGAAGAATAGATTCGATTCAATTGAGTGTAGGGAAAAAAAGTTGGCAGTGATACCTTAAAAATGTTATCTGCTCACAAATTGAAAGGTGTCAACGATTCCTTCCATCGTCTAAGAATGTGCTCGGCAATCCATCCCGTGAAGACTCATGGCTCTGCTCGTGGAGAGGACGGCGAACGTTCTCGACTCGATGGCATCCTAGAATGGAAGTGTGATGAATTGATTAAAAAAGGAAGCCAACATCCAGAACCAAGGCTCACTTCTACTGCACTAATACTGTCAAGGCTGTCTCATTGATTTATAACTATGCATTGCTATAAATTCACGTGTCTTAATCTTGAAATTAGCTAAAATACACATGTTGCATCCGAGGAGGCTGTGGCATGCGTATGTTTATAAACATATATACTGACTGTGGCTAGGTTGTTCATCGTAAAATAAAGGAACATAAAGTCAGGCGATGGAGAAACTTGACAAATGTTAGCTTTGGCACGTTCCTGCGTGCAGAGATGACCTCTTTTGTAAATAAAATGTTGAAAAATAAAAATTTATAAATTTTGAAGTACCGCTAAACATTTTTCTCGCTTCTGATTGGCTGAGAGAAATACCACCGCCGTCAGTGCAGAGGCTGTATTGTTAAATTTTATGCCAAACATTTCATTACCCGATTTCCGATCGAATATCACCAAAATTCCTCTTTCCTTTTATGTCGACCGCGAGCAATGGCGGTTTTCTCGAAATCGGAAGAAATAAGTTTTCGATACTTATGAATTCAGTATCCATGTGCGGTACGACTCACGTAGTAGGTAAAAATCATAATAAATACTAGTCTTCATTAAATATTAATCGGTTACGACTAACCTTAGGTTTGTTTTCAAAAATCTTTCTCGAATTTTAGATTCCGGCCGGTGACAATCGCGTCTCGAAATACCGCCGCGCGTTAGGCACTTTCCACAGCGACCTCACCGTGTCAACATCCTCCCTTTCACCAGTCATTCTTTTTCCCTTTTTTCTAATTTAATGCACTCTATTGAGGATAAAATCACCCTCATTAAAACCATGAATGTACGCCCGAGCTCTCTGTTCGAAGAAACGGCTTCGGAAACTTAATACGGGACGCGTTGTAACTATAAGTTACGAGCCCATATGCAGGATACAGCCGAGAGATCGTTAAGCCGTCGCTCAATGTTATTGTTTTCAGTATTAATCTGGTCATTTTTACAGCGGTAAAGATATCTTGAACGCCGATGAATAGGAATCTAGGTATTCGAAACGCTTCGCTCGGAAGCAATCGGTAAATAAAATTCCCGGGCACATTCTCGTCGTCGAGGGAAAAGAAAAACATTTCAATGGGACGTTACTTACCTTGCTTGGCTTTTCGACTGAACCTTGCATCCTCACCGAAAGCTGTACTGCTTGACCTGCACTGGGATGACGAGGTCGCATTGCCGTCCTCTGCGAAGCTGCCCAATCAATCTTTAACGTGCACCGCTTACCACAGCACAAAATAACACTGACACAACCACTTCATCCAGGGAAAAATTTTACGATTTGATAGCCATTCGATCGATGGAAAACTGCGTAACGAAAGCATGGGGAAACTCGGTTCGCATATCACTAGACCAAAGTCTGCTCACTAACGAGAGCCGCCTACTGAGGCGACACCGGAACGATAACTCGGCCCCCTGTCGGATTTCGAATGTTTTCGGTATGACGAAAAACGTCGATCTATTCAAACCCTTCCTAAAATCTGCGTAGAGATTCTTTACGTTTAAAACTCTGCTCGGATACGCTTTTTCGAAGACACTAGTTGGATCGAGTTTCATTCCGCGCTAAAATACTTTTCGAGGAGATATCTCGTTCCTCGAAAAAGGAATGAAATTAAATGGCAATGAATCAATAAATGAGGAAGTTGGTAACCACTTGGAGACGGAAACATTTTCAGAAAATCTTTCCCTGTGTACGCGAATGCCTTTAGATGACCCCGTGGTTTTTGCCTCTCTCAATGTGCCAGGTTTAGATCGTACCCATTTCTCAGCGGGATGCGATAGCGAATCCTCCGACAGGACGATTGTGGAACATCGTCCGCGGCTAACCACCTTCCCTTTTACTCCATCAACGCTACGGTCATCACCATCCGCATGATAAGAACGTGTGAAAGTCTCTTCCAACGGGAGCATACTTCCATAAACCTCTTTTCTGAGCTTACATTTCATGCATCTCGTCTCCAAAATTTGTGATTATAAGGATACACTTTTGGATTAATATCCCGATAAGATTCATAATGTAAATGCTAATGTAGTTAAATCTCTCTCGAGGCTGGTGATTTTCCTTCAATCATACGCTCATATGCAGGCGATTCCTTCGAAGGACTTAAAGATAGGGTGGACATAAGAAGTAGTTTCCGCAATGGATGACGAAAGAACAGAGCAAGGCAGCGAAGATGGAATGAAGGGAAAAGAGTTCGTCACTATTTGGAGGCAGTCAAAATGGTTTTCTTTATATTCCCCAAAAAATAAAGGAGGAGATTTATCATGTGTAGAGCCAGATGAAATCTTACAATTTGGTTTATCTGGTTCGATTGCAAAAGAAATCCTTAAAATTAATTGAGAAATTGAGCGATGATGAAACTATCACAGCATTTTCTAAATGAATGTCCTTTCCTTAGTTGAAGCTCGGTGAGAAAGGAAGAGTTTGCGAATGCCCTCAACGGTGTAAGGCCATGTGTAATGAAAGACAGTTTCTAGGATATGAGGAAAACTTTTATTGCAAGTGTACCATTAATTACATAGCAAGTTGTACAATCCATTGACATGATAATGGCCCGAGCTATGTGTCTCAACCTCTAGAAGTCCAGGCACCGTTTGCAATCATTCCTCAGCCGAAATAAGGGCCCGAGTCTCTACTGGATGTACCTGAAAGGAAGAGAAAATTTATTCAATGCACCGCAGTAAATACAGCTCTTTCACAGAGAAAGCAAGAGTATGATACAAAGGTGAGAGTATCTAAAAGCTCCCGAAATTTTAAATTGGGAGTAGAAAAGGGCATGGATTAAATGATTTCACATCAGGAAGGTTTCAAAACAGTAAGATGCTACAGAGATTCCAGAGTTGTTCATGCAAAATTGTCTTCCACCGAAG
This sequence comes from Pantala flavescens, assembly GCA_020796165.1. Taxonomy (NCBI): domain Eukaryota; kingdom Metazoa; phylum Arthropoda; class Insecta; order Odonata; family Libellulidae; genus Pantala; species Pantala flavescens. The sequence goes on from CM036883.1 coordinate 54,259,103, forward strand.
GAATGAGCATTAAGATCCTATTCAGTTTCTGAAGAGATACCTACCTCAATGAACATAAAGCATGCCTGAGCCCTTGATTCTTACAAGGAGTCTCTTACCTGAAATGAAAGAAAGTTGATTGCTGTATGCACTGTGGCAAATGCTGTACAAATCATAGAAAAAGGCTCAGTAGGGTTCCCAAAAATATAAATTGGGAAAAGAATAGGTCATGGATTAAATATTTTGACACCGGTGAAGATTCATTGCATCAAAGGGAGTAAGTAAACGAAAGGATTTCTAAGTTATTTGAATGAGTGCAAGGAGTTAGGTAAGAGGTTGCTTGGAGGCCTCAGGGGAGGATTATGCATGGAGCATTCAATGGCAGCGTTTCCCTTTGGAAAGCAGAATAAGGGATGAACATTATTTTGGGGAGGGAAATCTCAGTGATTAGCCTCGGAGCCAGAATGGATGTCAAATTGGAAAATGAGGACACTGTGGAATCATCCTTGCACACACTGAACGAAGGCGTTTACAAGACACCCAATAACAGGAATTGTGAAAGATGGAATTTCTTAATAACGAAGGGAAGTTCTCTGCTGCCCATGGAACTTCTCCAAGAGTTATGATACTGCAAGTTACCTTATCGCGGTTTCATGAAGGTAGCATAGCTTACAGCGGAAGACCAAGAAGTATACGAAGTATTCACAAGAAGATGCCACCTCCATCCTCCAAGAGGGAATGCTTGAAGCATAGGAAGGGTTGAAGAGTTTGATGAGTGATGAAGTAAACAAGCTATCAGTAAGTTCGGATCGCTCGTAGGCATGATGGAAGTCTGCAGAAGTTTGCCACTGCGCACAGAAATAATTCAGAGGAAACACTCAAGGCGTGGCAAGATATTGTCGATTGCAAACACTGGAAATGAGATGCTCAGCTAGAGTCAGGGACATGCGATGGCGAGGGAAGTTCCAAGGACACAGAAAATCATCCAGAAGAGAAGGTGAAAAGAGATCCTGGCGAAGAGCTCTGAATTTTCTCCCAATCCACTCCATAGAAAAATGAAGGTAGGAGTAACAAAGGAAAGAGTGGAGAGATGGATCACTTTAACAAGGAAGAAAGACCTAAGTGCAGATACAATGGACCCTGATGATGACAATGCTGAATGCTCATGTGCCCTGCATATAGATTTGCAGCAGAAAGTAACATGCTCTTCCTTCGCAAAAAAGGAACCGTCCATTGCATAACTATTGCACAAAAACTTTCTATTTTTGACCTTAAATTTGAGAAGGGAAATTTTTTGTGAGAAACTCCATCAATAATCACTGTAACCTTATAAATAAAATATATCAAAACAGGGAAATTTTAACTAAGCAAAAGTATCACACTTGGATTTATAGAAAGATATTACCTGCCCAATACTCTCTTCTCTCTTAAGATGAACTTCATGTTCACCATAAAGGATTGTTATAGCATGAGTACATGAAGCTTTGGTTTTCTCAACAAAATCCCCATTTTTGGCAAGCACCTAAGTATGGCAAAATATAAAAATTATTGAAATTTCTGTTTTCAAAGGAAAGCAAAAATAGGAATTATGGTTATTGAGAACTAAGTATTTGAATAAATAATATATATTCTCGTTTTGCATCGAAGAATAGATTCGATTCAATTGAGTGTAGGGAAAAAAAGTTGGCAGTGATACCTTAAAAATGTTATCTGCTCACAAATTGAAAGGTGTCAACGATTCCTTCCATCGTCTAAGAATGTGCTCGGCAATCCATCCCGTGAAGACTCATGGCTCTGCTCGTGGAGAGGACGGCGAACGTTCTCGACTCGATGGCATCCTAGAATGGAAGTGTGATGAATTGATTAAAAAAGGAAGCCAACATCCAGAACCAAGGCTCACTTCTACTGCACTAATACTGTCAAGGCTTTCTCATTGATTTATAACTATGCATTGCTATAAATTCACGTGTCTTAATCTTGAAATTAGCTAAAATACACATGTTGCATCCGAGGAGGCTGTGGCATGCGTATGTTTATAAACATATATACTGACTGTGGCTAGGTTGTTCATCGTAAAATAAAGGAACATAAAGTCAGGCGATGGAGAAACTTGACAAATGTTAGCTTTGGCACGTTCCTGCGTGCAGAGATGACCTCTTTTGTAAATAAAATGTTGAAAAATAAAAATTTATAAATTTTGAAGTACCGCTAAACATTTTTCTCGCTTCTGATTGGCTGAGAGAAATACCACCGCCGTCAGTGCAGAGGCTGTATTGTTAAATTTTATGCCAAACATTTCATTACCCGATTTCCGATCGAATATCACCAAAATTCCTCTTTCCTTTTATGTCGACCGCGAGCAATGGCGGTTTTCTCGAAATCGGAAGAAATAAGTTTTCGATACTTATGAATTCAGTATCCATGTGCGGTAAGACTCACGTAGTAGGTAAAAATCATAATAAATACTAGTCTTCATTAAATATTAATCGGTTACGACTAACCTTAGGTTTGTTTTCAAAAATCTTTCTCGAATTTTAGATTCCGGCCGGTGACAATCGCGTCTCGAAATACCGCCGCGCGTTAGGCACTTTCCACAGCGACCTCACCGTGTCAACATCCTCCCTTTCACCAGTGATTCTTTTTCCCTTTTTTCTAATTTAATGCACTCTATTGAGGATAAAATCACCCTCATTAAAACTATGAATGTACGCCCGAGCTCTCTGTTCGAAGAAACGGCTTCGGAAACTTAATACGGGACGCGTTGTAACTATAAGTTACGAGCCCATATGCAGGATACAGCCGAGAGATCGTTAAGCCGTCGCTCAATGTTATTGTTTTCAGTATTAATCTGGTCATTTTTACAGCGGTAAAGATATCTTGAACGCCGATGAATAGGAATCTAGGTATTCGAAACGCTTCGCTCGGAAGCAATCGGTAAATAAAATTCCCGGGCACATTCTCGTCGTCGAGGGAAAAGAAAAACATTTCAATGGGACGTTACTTACCTTGCTTGGCTTTTCGACTGAACCTTGCATCCTCACCGAAAGCTGTACTGCTTGACCTGCACTGGGATGACGAGGTCGCATTGCCGTCCTCTGCGAAGCTGCCCAATCAATCTTTAACGTGCACCGCTTACCACAGCACAAAATAACACTGACACAACCACTTCATCCAGGGAAAAATTTTACGATTTGATAGCCATTCGATCGATGGAAAACTGCGTAACGAAAGCATGGGGAAACTCGGTTCGCATATCACTAGACCAAAGTCTGCTCACTAACGAGAGCCGCCTACTGAGGCGACACCGGAACGATAACTCGGCCCCCTGTCGGATTTCGAATGTTTTCGGTATGACGAAAAACGTCGATCTATTCAAACCCTTCCTAAAATCTGCGTAGAGATTCTTTACGTTTAAAACTCTGCTCGGATACGCTTTTTCGAAGACACTAGTTGGATCGAGTTTCATTCCGCGCTAAAATACTTTTCGAGGAGATATCTCGTTCCTCGAAAAAGGAATGAAATTAAATGGCAATGAATCAATAAATGAGGAAGTTGGTAACCACTTGGAGACGGAAACATTTTCAGAAAATCTTTCCCTGTGTACGCGAATGCCTTTAGATGACCCCGTGGTTTTTGCCTCTCTCAATGTGCCAGGTTTAGATCGTACCCATTTCTCAGCGGGATGCGATAGCGAATCCTCCGACAGGACGATTGTGGAACATCGTCCGCGGCTAACCACCTTCCCTTTTACTCCATCAACGCTACGGTCATCACCATCCGCATGATAAGAACGTGTGAAAGTCTCTTCCAACGGGAGCATACTTCCATAAACCTCTTTTCTGAGCTTACATTTCATGCATCTCGTCTCCAAAATTTGTGATTATAAGGATACACTTTTGGATTAATATCCCGATAAGATTCATAATGTAAATGCTAATGTAGTTAAATCTCTCTCGAGGCTGGTGATTTTCCTTCAATCATACGCTCATATGCAGGCGATTCCTTCGAAGGACTTAAAGATAGGGTGGACATAAGAAGTAGTTTCCGCAATGGATGACGAAAGAACAGAGCAAGGCAGCGAAGATGGAATGAAGGGAAAAGAGTTCGTCACTATTTGGAGGCAGTCAAAATGGTTTTCTTTATATTCCCCAAAAAATAAAGGAGGAGATTTATCATGTGTAGAGCCAGATGAAATCTTACAATTTGGTTTATCTGGTTCGATTGCAAAAGAAATCCTTAAAATTAATTGAGAAATTGAGCGATGATGAAACTATCACAGCATTTTCTAAATGAATGTCCTTTCCTTAGTTGAAGTTCGGTGAGAAAGGAAGAGTTTGCGAATGCCCTCAACGGTGTAAGGCCATGTGTAATGAAAGACAGTTTCTAGGATATGAGGAAAACTTTTATTGCAAGTGTACCATTAATTACATAGCAAGTTGTACAATCCATTGACATGATAATGGCCCGAGCTATGTGTCTCAACCTCTAGAAGTCCAGGCACCGTTTGCAATCATTCCTCAGCCGAAATAAGGGCCCGAGTCTCTACTGGATGTACCTGAAAGGAAGAGAAAATTTATTCAATGCACCGCAGTAAATACAGCTCTTTCACAGAGAAAGCAAGAGTATGATACAAAGGTGAGAGTATCTAAAAGCTCCCGAAATTTTAAATTGGGAGTAGAAAAGGGCATGGATTAAATGATTTCACATCAGGAAGGTTTCAAAACAGTAAGATGCTACAGAGATTCCAGAGTTGTTCATGCAAAATTGTCTTCCACCGAAGGAATGAGCATTAAGATCCTATTCAGTTTCTGAAGAGATACCTACCTCAATGAACATAAAGCATGCCTGAGCCCTTGATTCTTACAAGGAGTCTCTTACCTGAAATGAAAGAAAGTTGATTGCTGTATGCACTGTGGCAAATGCTGTACAAATCATAGAAAAAGGCTCAGTAGGGTTCCCAAAAATATAAATTGGGAAAAGAATAGGTCATGGATTAAATATTTTGACACCGGTGAAGATTCATTGCATCAAAGGGAGTAAGTAAACGAAAGGATTTCTAAGTTATTTGAATGAGTGCAAGGAGTTAGGTAAGAGGTTGCTTGGAGGCCTCAGGGGAGGATTATGCATGGAGCATTCAATGGCAGCGTTTCCCTTTGGAAAGCAGAATAAGGGATGAACATTATTTTGGGGAGGGAAATCTCAGTGATTAGCCTCGGAGCCAGAATGGATGTCAAATTGGAAAATGAGGACACTGTGGAATCATCCTTGCACACACTGAACGAAGGCGTTTACAAGACACCCAATAACAGGAATTGTGAAAGATGGAATTTCTTAATAACGAAGGGAAGTTCTCTGCTGCCCATGGAACTTCTCCAAGAGTTATGATACTGCAAGTTACCTTATCGCGGTTTCATGAAGGTAGCATAGCTTACAGCGGAAGACCAAGAAGTATACGAAGTATTCACAAGAAGATACCACCTCCATCCTCCAAGAGGGAATGCTTGAAGCATAGGAAGGGTTGAAGAGTTTGATGAGTGATGAAGTAAACAAGCTATCAGTAAGTTCAGATCGCTCGTAGGCATGATGGAAGTCTGCAGAAGTTTGCCACTGCGCACAGAAATAATTCAGAGGAAACACTCAAGGCGTGGCAAGATATTGTCGATTGCAAACACTGGAAATGAGATGCTCAGCTAGAGTCAGGGACATGCGATGGCGAGGGAAGTTCCAAGGACACAGAAAATCATCCAGAAGAGAAGGTGAAAAGAGATCCTGGCGAAGAGCTCTGAATTTTCTCCCAATCCACTCCATAGAAAAATGAAGGTAGGAGTAACAAAGGAAAGAGTGGAGAGATGGATCACTTTAACAAGGAAGAAAGACCTAAGTGCAGATACAATGGACCCTGATGATGACAATGCTGAATGCTCATGTGCCCTGCATATAGATTTGCAGCAGAAAGTAACATGCTCTTCCTTCGCAAAAAAGGAACCGTCCATTGCATAACTATTGCACAAAAACTTTCTATTTTTGACCTTAAATTTGAGAAGGGAAATTTTTTGTGAGAAACTCCATCAATAATCACTGTAACCTTATAAATAAAATATATCAAAACAGGGAAATTTTAACTAAGCAAAAGTGTCACACTTGGATTTATAGAAAGATATTACCTGCCCAATACTCTCTTCTCTCTTAAGATGAACTTCATGTTCACCATAAAGGATTGTTATAGCATGAGTACATGAAGCTTTGGTTTTCTCAACAAAATCCCCATTTTTGGCAAGCACCTAAGTATGGCAAAATATAAAAATTATTGAAATTTCTGTTTTCAAAGGAAAGCAAAAATAGGAATTATGGTTATTGAGAACTAAGTATTTGAATAAATAATATATATTCTCGTTTTGCATCGAAGAATAGATTCGATTCAATTGAGTGTAGGGAAAAAAAGTTGGCAGTGATACCTTAAAAATGTTATCTGCTCACAAATTGAAAGGTGTCAACGATTCCTTCCATCGTCTAAGAATGTGCTCGGCAATCCATCCCGTGAAGACTCATGGCTCTGCTCGTGGAGAGGACGGCGAACGTTCTCGACTCGATGGCATCCTAGAATGGAAGTGTGATGAATTGATTAAAAAAGGAAGCCAACATCCAGAACCAAGGCTCACTTCTACTGCACTAATACTGTCAAGGCTGTCTCATTGATTTATAACTATGCATTGCTATAAATTCACGTGTCTTAATCTTGAAATTAGCTAAAATACACATGTTGCATCCGAGGAGGCTGTGGCATGCGTATGTTTATAAACATATATACTGACTGTGGCTAGGTTGTTCATCGTAAAATAAAGGAACATAAAGTCAGGCGATGGAGAAACTTGACAAATGTTAGCTTTGGCACGTTCCTGCGTGCAGAGATGACCTCTTTTGTAAATAAAATGTTGAAAAATAAAAATTTATAAATTTTGAAGTACCGCTAAACATTTTTCTCGCTTCTGATTGGCTGAGAGAAATACCACCGCCGTCAGTGCAGAGGCTGTATTGTTAAATTTTATGCCAAACATTTCATTACCCGATTTCCGATCGAATATCACCAAAATTCCTCTTTCCTTTTATGTCGACCGCGAGCAATGGCGGTTTTCTCGAAATCGGAAGAAATAAGTTTTCGATACTTATGAATTCAGTATCCATGTGCGGTAAGACTCACGTAGTAGGTAAAAATCATAATAAATACTAGTCTTCATTAAATATTAATCGGTTACGACTAACCTTAGGTTTGTTTTCAAAAATCTTTCTCGAATTTTAGATTCCGGCCGGTGACAATCGCGTCTCGAAATACCGCCGCGCGTTAGGCACTTTCCACAGCGACCTCACCGTGTCAACATCCTCCCTTTCACCAGTCATTCTTTTTCCCTTTTTTCTAATTTAATGCACTCTATTGAGGATAAAATCACCCTCATTAAAACCATGAATGTACGCCCGAGCTCTCTGTTCGAAGAAACGGCTTCGGAAACTTAATACGGGACGCGTTGTAACTATAAGTTACGAGCCCATATGCAGGATACAGCCGAGAGATCGTTAAGCCGTCGCTCAATGTTATTGTTTTCAGTATTAATCTGGTCATTTTTACAGCGGTAAAGATATCTTGAACGCCGATGAATAGGAATCTAGGTATTCGAAACGCTTCGCTCGGAAGCAATCGGTAAATAAAATTCCCGGGCACATTCTCGTCGTCGAGGGAAAAGAAAAACATTTCAATGGGACGTTACTTACCTTGCTTGGCTTTTCGACTGAACCTTGCATCCTCACCGAAAGCTGTACTGCTTGACCTGCACTGGGATGACGAGGTCGCATTGCCGTCCTCTGCGAAGCTGCCCAATCAATCTTTAACGTGCACCGCTTACCACAGCACAAAATAACACTGACACAACCACTTCATCCAGGGAAAAATTTTACGATTTGATAGCCATTCGATCGATGGAAAACTGCGTAACGAAAGCATGGGGAAACTCGGTTCGCATATCACTAGACCAAAGTCTGCTCACTAACGAGAGCCGCCTACTGAGGCGACACCGGAACGATAACTCGGCCCCCTGTCGGATTTCGAATGTTTTCGGTATGACGAAAAACGTCGATCTATTCCAACCCTTCCTAAAATCTGCGTAGAGATTCTTTACGTTTAAAACTCTGCTCGGATACGCTTTTTCGAAGACACTAGTTGGATCGAGTTTCATTCCGCGCTAAAATACTTTTCGAGGAGATATCTCGTTCCTCGAAAAAGGAATGAAATTAAATGGCAATGAATCAATAAATGAGGAAGGGGGTAACCACTTGGAGACGGAAACATTTTCAGAAAATCTTTCCCTGTGTACGCGAATGCCTTTAGATGACCCCGTGGTTTTTGCCTCTCTCAATGTGCCAGGTTTAGATCGTACCCATTTCTCAGCGGGATGCGATAGCGAATCCTCCGACAGGACGATTGTGAAACATCGTCCGCGGCTAACCACCTTCCCTTTTACTCCATCAACGCTACGTTCATCACCATCCGCATGATAAGAACGTGTGAAAGTCTCTTCCAACGGGAGCATACTTCCATAAACCTCTTTTCTGAGCTTACATTTCATGCATCTCGTCTCCAAAATTTGTGATTATAAGGATACACTTTTGGATTAATATCCCGATAAGATTCATAATGTAAATGCTAATGTAGTTAAATCTCTCTCGAGGCTGGTGATTTTCCTTCAATCATACGCTCATATGCAGGCGATTCCTTCGAAGGACTTAAAGATAGGGTGGACATAAGAAGTAGTTTCCGCAATGGATGACGAAAGAACAGAGCAAGGCAGCGAAGATGGAATGAAGGGAAAAGAGTTCGTCACTATTTGGAGGCAGTCAAAATGGTTTTCTTTATATTCCCCAAAAAATAAAGGAGGAGATATATCATGTGTAGAGCCAGATGAAATCTTACAATTTGGTTTATCTGGTTCGATTGCAAAAGAAATCCTTAAAATTAATTGAGAAATTGAGCGATGATGAAACTATCACAGCATTTTCTAAATGAATGTCCTTTCCTTAGTTGAAGCTCGGTGAGAAAGGAAGAGTTTGCGAATGCCCTCAACGGTGTAAGGCCATGTGTAATGAAAGACAGTTTCTAGGATATGAGGAAAACTTTTATTGCAAGTGTACCATTAATTACATAGCAAGTTGTACAATCCATTGACATGATAATGGCCCGAGCTATGTGTCTCAACCTCTAGAAGTCCAGGCACCGTTTGCAATCATTCCTCAGCCGAAATAAGGGCCCGAGTCTCTACTGGATGTACCTGAAAGGAAGAGAAAATTTATTCAATGCACCGCAGTAAATACAGCTCTTTCACAGAGAAAGCAAGAGTATGATACAAAGGTGAGAGTATCTAAAAGCTCCCGAAATTTTAAATTGGGAGTAGAAAAGGGCATGGATTAAATGATTTCACATCAGGAAGGTTTCAAAACAGTAAGATGCTACAGAGATTCCAGAGTTGTTCATGCAAAATTGTCTTCCACCGAAGGAATGAGCATTAAGATCCTATTCAGTTTCTGAAGAGATACCTACCTCAATGAACATAAAGCATGCCTGAGCCCTTGATTCTTACAAGGAGTCTCTTACCTGAAATGAAAGAAAGTTGATTGCTGTATGCACTGTGGCAAATGCTGTACAAATCATAGAAAAAGGCTCAGTAGGGTTCCCAAAAATATAAATTGGGAAAAGAATAGGTCATGGATTAAATATTTTGACACCGGTGAAGATTCATTGCATCAAAGGGAGTAAGTAAACGAAAGGATTTCTAAGTTATTTGAATGAGTGCAAGGAGTTAGGTAAGAGGTTGCTTGGAGGCCTCAGGGGAGGATTATGCATGGAGCATTCAATGGCAGCGTTTCCCTTTGGAAAGCAGAATAAGGGATGAACATTATTTTGGGGAGGGAAATCTCAGTGATTAGCCTCGGAGCCAGAATGGATGTCAAATTGGAAAATGAGGACACTGTGGAATCATCCTTGCACACACTGAACGAAGGCGTTTACAAGACACCCAATAACAGGAATTGTGAAAGATGGAATTTCTTAATAACGAAGGGAAGTTCTCTGCTGCCCATGGAACTTCTCCAAGAGTTATGATACTGCAAGTTACCTTATCGCGGTTTCATGAAGGTAGCATAGCTTACAGCGGAAGACCAAGAAGTATACGAAGTATTCACAAGAAGATGCCACCTCTATCCTCCAAGAGGGAATGCTTGAAGCATAGGAAGGGTTGAAGAGTTTGATGAGTGATGAAGTAAACAAGCTATCAGTAAGTTCGGATCGCTCGTAGGCATGATGGAAGTCTGCAGAAGTTTGCCACTGCGCACAGAAATAATTCAGAGGAAACACTCAAGGCGTGGCAAGATATTGTCGATTGCAAACACTGGAAATGAGATGCTCAGCTAGAGTCAGGGACATGCGATGGCGAGGGAAGTTCCAAGGACACAGAAAATCATCCAGAAGAGAAGGTGAAAAGAGATCCTGGCGAAGAGCTCTGAATTTTCTCCCAATCCACTCCATAGAAAAATGAAGGTAGGAGTAACAAAGGAAAGAGTGGAGAGATGGATCACTTTAACAAGGAAGAAAGACCTAAGTGCAGATACAATGGACCCTGATGATGACAATGCTGAATGCTCATGTGCCCTGCATATAGATTTGCAGCAGAAAGTAACATGCTCTTCCTTCGCAAAAAAGGAACCGTCCATTGCATAACTATTGCACAAAAACTTTCTATTTTTGACCTTAAATTTGAGAAGGGAAATTTTTTGTGAGAAACTCCATCAATAATCACTGTAACCTTATAAATAAAATATATCAAAACAGGGAAATTTTAACTAAGCAAAAGTGTCACACTTGGATTTATAGAAAGATATTACCTGCCCAATACTCTCTTCTCTCTTAAGATGAACTTCATGTTCACCATAAAGGATTGTTATAGCATGAGTACATGAAGCTTTGGTTTTCTCAACAAAATCCCCATTTTTGGCAAGCACCTAAGTATGGCAAAATATAAAAATTATTGAAATTTCTGTTTTCAAAGGAAAGCAAAAATAGGAATTATGGTTATTGAGAACTAAGTATTTGAATAAATAATATATATTCTCGTTTTGCATCGAAGAATAGATTCGATTCAATTGAGTGTAGGGAAAAAAAGTTGGCAGTGATACCTTAAAAATGTTATCTGCTCACAAATTGAAAGGTGTCAACGATTCCTTCCATCGTCTAAGAATGTGCTCGGCAATCCATCCCGTGAAGACTCATGGCTCTGCTCGTGGAGAGGACGGCGAACGTTCTCGACTCGATGGCATCCTAGAATGGAAGTGTGATGAATTGATTAAAAAAGGAAGCCAACATCCAGAACCAAGGCTCACTTCTACTGCACTAATACTGTCAAGGCTGTCTCATTGATTTATAACTATGCATTGCTATAAATTCACGTGTCTTAATCTTGAAATTAGCTAAAATACACATGTTGCATCCGAGGAGGCTGTGGCATGCGTATGTTTATAAACATATATACTGACTGTGGCTAGGTTGTTCATCGTAAAATAAAGGAACATAAAGTCAGGCGATGGAGAAACTTGACAAATGTTAGCTTTGGCACGTTCCTGCGTGCAGAGATGACCTCTTTTGTAAATAAAATGTTGAAAAATAAAAATTTATAAATTTTGAAGTACCGCTAAACATTTTTCTCGCTTCTGATTGGCTGAGAGAAATACCACCGCCGTCAGTGCAGAGGCTGTATTGTTAAATTTTATGCCAAACATTTCATTACCCGATTTCCGATCGAATATCACCAAAATTCCTCTTTCCTTTTATGTCGACCGCGAGCAATGGCGGTTTTCTCGAAATCGGAAGAAATAAGTTTTCGATACTTATGAATTCAGTATCCATGTGCGGTAAGACTCACGTAGTAGGTAAAAATCATAATAAATACTAGTCTTCATTAAATATTAATCGGTTACGACTAACCTTAGGTTTGTTTTCAAAAATCTTTCTCGAATTTTAGATTCCGGCCGGTGACAATCGCGTCTCGAAATACCGCCGCGCGTTAGGCACTTTCCACAGCGACCTCACCGTGTCAACATCCTCCCTTTCACCAGTCATTCTTTTTCCCTTTTATCTAATTTAATGCACTCTATTGAGGATAAAATCACCCTCATTAAAACCATGAATGTACGCCCGAGCTCTCTGTTCGAAGAAACGGCTTCGGAAACTTAATACGGGACGCGTTGTAACTATAAGTTACGAGCCCATATGCAGGATACAGCCGAGAGATCGTTAAGCCGTCGCTCAATGTTATTGTTTTCAGTATTAATCTGGTCATTTTTACAGCGGTAAAGATATCTTGAACGCCGATGAATAGGAATCTAGGTATTCGAAACGCTTCGCTCGGAAGCAATCGGTAAATAAAATTCCCGGGCACATTCTCGTCGTCGAGGGAAAAGAAAAACATTTCAATGGGACGTTACTTACCTTGCTTGGCTTTTCGACTGAACCTTGCATCCTCACCGAAAGCTGTACTGCTTGACCTGCACTGGGATGACGAGGTCGCATTGCCGTCCTCTGCGAAGCTGCCCAATCAATCTTTAACGTGCACCGCTTACCACAGCACAAAATAACACTGACACAACCACTTCATCCAGGGAAAAATTTTACGATTTGATAGCCATTCGATCGATGGAAAACTGCGTAACGAAAGCATGGGGAAACTCGGTTCGCATATCACTAGACCAAAGTCTGCTCACTAACGAGAGCCGCCTACTGAGGCGACACCGGAACGATAACTCGGCCCCCTGTCGGATTTCGAATGTTTTCGGTATGACGAAAAACGTCGATCTATTCCAACCCTTCCTAAAATCTGCGTAGAGATTCTTTACGTTTAAAACTCTGCTCGGATACGCTTTTTCGAAGACACTAGTTGGATCGAGTTTCATTCCGCGCTAAAATACTTTTCGAGGAGATATCTCGTTCCTCGAAAAAGGAATGAAATTAAATGGCAATGAATCAATAAATGAGGAAGGGGGTAACCACTTGGAGACGGAAACATTTTCAGAAAATCTTTCCCTGTGTACGCGAATGCCTTTAGATGACCCCGTGGTTTTTGCCTCTCTCAATGTGCCAGGTTTAGATCGTACCCATTTCTCAGCGGGATGCGATAGCGAATCCTCCGACAGGACGATTGTGAAACATCGTCCGCGGCTAACCACCTTCCCTTTTACTCCATCAACGCTACGTTCATCACCATCCGCATGATAAGAACGTGTGAAAGTCTCTTCCAACGGGAGCATACTTCCATAAACCTCTTTTCTGAGCTTACATTTCATGCATCTCGTCTCCAAAATTTGTGATTATAAGGATACACTTTTGGATTAATATCCCGATAAGATTCATAATGTAAATGCTAATGTAGTTAAATCTCTCTCGAGGCTGGTGATTTTCCTTCAATCATACGCTCATATGCAGGCGATTCCTTCGAAGGACTTAAAGATAGGGTGGACATAAGAAGTAGTTTCCGCAATGGATGACGAAAGAACAGAGCAAGGCAGCGAAGATGGAATGAAGGGAAAAGAGTTCGTCACTATTTGGAGGCAGTCAAAATGGTTTTCTTTATATTCCCCAAAAAATAAAGGAGGAGATATATCATGTGTAGAGCCAGATGAAATCTTACAATTTGGTTTATCTGGTTCGATTGCAAAAGAAATCCTTAAAATTAATTGAGAAATTGAGCGATGATGAAACTATCACAGCATTTTCTAAATGAATGTCCTTTCCTTAGTTGAAGCTCGGTGAGAAAGGAAGAGTTTGCGAATGCCCTCAACGGTGTAAGGCCATGTGTAATGAAAGACAGTTTCTAGGATATGAGGAAAACTTTTATTGCAAGTGTACCATTAATTACATAGCAAGTTGTACAATCCATTGACATGATAATGGCCCGAGCTATGTGTCTCAACCTCTAGAAGTCCAGGCACCGTTTGCAATCATTCCTCAGCCGAAATAAGGGCCCGAGTCTCTACTGGATGTACCTGAAAGGAAGAGAAAATTTATTCAATGCACCGCAGTAAATACAGCTCTTTCACAGAGAAAGCAAGAGTATGATACAAAGGTGAGAGTATCTAAAAGCTCCCGAAATTTTAAATTGGGAGTAGAAAAGGGCATGGATTAAATGATTTCACATCAGGAAGGTTTCAAAACAGTAAGATGCTACAGAGATTCCAGAGTTGTTCATGCAAAATTGTCTTCCACCGAAGGAATGAGCATTAAGATCCTATTCAGTTTCTGAAGAGATACCTACCTCAATGAACATAAAGCATGCCTGAGCCCTTGATTCTTACAAGGAGTCTCTTACCTGAAATGAAAGAAAGTTGATTGCTGTATGCACTGTGGCAAATGCTGTACAAATCATAGAAAAAGGCTCAGTAGGGTTCCCAAAAATATAAATTGGGAAAAGAATAGGTCATGGATTAAATATTTTGACACCGGTGAAGATTCATTGCATCAAAGGGAGTAAGTAAACGAAAGGATTTCTAAGTTATTTGAATGAGTGCAAGGAGTTAGGTAAGAGGTTGCTTGGAGGCCTCAGGGGAGGATTATGCATGGAGCATTCAATGGCAGCGTTTCCCTTTGGAAAGCAGAATAAGGGATGAACATTATTTTGGGGAGGGAAATCTCAGTGATTAGCCTCGGAGCCAGAATGGATGTCAAATTGGAAAATGAGGACACTGTGGAATCATCCTTGCACACACTGAACGAAGGCGTTTACAAGACACCCAATAACAGGAATTGTGAAAGATGGAATTTCTTAATAACGAAGGGAAGTTCTCTGCTGCCCATGGAACTTCTCCAAGAGTTATGATACTGCAAGTTACCTTATCGCGGTTTCATGAAGGTAGCATAGCTTACAGCGGAAGACCAAGAAGTATACGAAGTATTCACAAGAAGATGCCACCTCTATCCTCCAAGAGGGAATGCTTGAAGCATAGGAAGGGTTGAAGAGTTTGATGAGTGATGAAGTAAACAAGCTATCAGTAAGTTCGGATCGCTCGTAGGCATGATGGAAGTCTGCAGAAGTTTGCCACTGCGCACAGAAATAATTCAGAGGAAACACTCAAGGCGTGGCAAGATATTGTCGATTGCAAACACTGGAAATGAGATGCTCAGCTAGAGTCAGGGACATGCGATGGCGAGGGAAGTTCCAAGGACACAGAAAATCATCCAGAAGAGAAGGTGAAAAGAGATCCTGGCGAAGAGCTCTGAATTTTCTCCCAATCCACTCCATAGAAAAATGAAGGTAGGAGTAACAAAGGAAAGAGTGGAGAGATGGATCACTTTAACAAGGAAGAAAGACCTAAGTGCAGATACAATGGACCCTGATGATGACAATGCTGAATGCTCATGTGCCCTGCATATAGATTTGCAGCAGAAAGTAACATGCTCTTCCTTCGCAAAAAAGGAACCGTCCATTGCATAACTATTGCACAAAAACTTTCTATTTTTGACCTTAAATTTGAGAAGGGAAATTTTTTGTGAGAAACTCCATCAATAATCACTGTAACCTTATAAATAAAATATATCAAAACAGGGAAATTTTAACTAAGCAAAAGTGTCACACTTGGATTTATAGAAAGATATTACCTGCCCAATACTCTCTTCTCTCTTAAGATGAACTTCATGTTCACCATAAAGGATTGTTATAGCATGAGTACATGAAGCTTTGGTTTTCTCAACAAAATCCCCATTTTTGGCAAGCACCTAAGTATGGCAAAATATAAAAATTATTGAAATTTCTGTTTTCAAAGGAAAGCAAAAATAGGAATTATGGTTATTGAGAACTAAGTATTTGAATAAATAATATATATTCTCGTTTTGCATCGAAGAATAGATTCGATTCAATTGAGTGTAGGGAAAAAAAGTTGGCAGTGATACCTTAAAAATGTTATCTGCTCACAAATTGAAAGGTGTCAACGATTCCTTCCATCGTCTAAGAATGTGCTCGGCAATCCATCCCGTGAAGACTCATGGCTCTGCTCGTGGAGAGGACGGCGAACGTTCTCGACTCGATGGCATCCTAGAATGGAAGTGTGATGAATTGATTAAAAAAGGAAGCCAACATCCAGAACCAAGGCTCACTTCTACTGCACTAATACTGTCAAGGCTGTCTCATTGATTTATAACTATGCATTGCTATAAATTCACGTGTCTTAATCTTGAAATTAGCTAAAATACACATGTTGCATCCGAGGAGGCTGTGGCATGCGTATGTTTATAAACATATATACTGACTGTGGCTAGGTTGTTCATCGTAAAATAAAGGAACATAAAGTCAGGCGATGGAGAAACTTGACAAATGTTAGCTTTGGCACGTTCCTGCGTGCAGAGATGACCTCTTTTGTAAATAAAATGTTGAAAAATAAAAATTTATAAATTTTGAAGTACCGCTAAACATTTTTCTCGCTTCTGATTGGCTGAGAGAAATACCACCGCCGTCAGTGCAGAGGCTGTATTGTTAAATTTTATGCCAAACATTTCATTACCCGATTTCCGATCGAATATCACCAAAATTCCTCTTTCCTTTTATGTCGACCGCGAGCAATGGCGGTTTTCTCGAAATCGGAAGAAATAAGTTTTCGATACTTATGAATTCAGTATCCATGTGCGGTAAGACTCACGTAGTAGGTAAAAATCATAATAAATACTAGTCTTCATTAAATATTAATCGGTTACGACTAACCTTAGGTTTGTTTTCAAAAATCTTTCTCGAATTTTAGATTCCGGCCGGTGACAATCGCGTCTCGAAATACCGCCGCGCGTTAGGCACTTTCCACAGCGACCTCACCGTGTCAACATCCTCCCTTTCACCAGTCATTCTTTTTCCCTTTTTTCTAATTTAATGCACTCTATTGAGGATAAAATCACCCTCATTAAAACCATGAATGTACGCCCGAGCTCTCTGTTCGAAGAAACGGCTTCGGAAACTTAATACGGGACGCGTTGTAACTATAAGTTACGAGCCCATATGCAGGATACAGCCGAGAGATCGTTAAGCCGTCGCTCAATGTTATTGTTTTCAGTATTAATCTGGTCATTTTTACAGCGGTAAAGATATCTTGAACGCCGATGAATAGGAATCTAGGTATTCGAAACGCTTCGCTCGGAAGCAATCGGTAAATAAAATTCCCGGGCACATTCTCGTCGTCGAGGGAAAAGAAAAACATTTCAATGGGACGTTACTTACCTTGCTTGGCTTTTCGACTGAACCTTGCATCCTCACCGAAAGCTGTACTGCTTGACCTGCACTGGGATGACGAGGTCGCATTGCCGTCCTCTGCGAAGCTGCCCAATCAATCTTTAACGTGCACCGCTTACCACAGCACAAAATAACACTGACACAACCACTTCATCCAGGGAAAAATTTTACGATTTGATAGCCATTCGATCGATGGAAAACTGCGTAACGAAAGCATGGGGAAACTCGGTTCGCATATCACTAGACCAAAGTCTGCTCACTAACGAGAGCCGCCTACTGAGGCGACACCGGAACGATAACTCGGCCCCCTGTCGGATTTCGAATGTTTTCGGTATGACGAAAAACGTCGATCTATTCCAACCCTTCCTAAAATCTGCGTAGAGATTCTTTACGTTTAAAACTCTGCTCGGATACGCTTTTTCGAAGACACTAGTTGGATCGAGTTTCATTCCGCGCTAAAATACTTTTCGAGGAGATATCTCGTTCCTCGAAAAAGGAATGAAATTAAATGGCAATGAATCAATAAATGAGGAAGGGGGTAACCACTTGGAGACGGAAACATTTTCAGAAAATCTTTCCCTGTGTACGCGAATGCCTTTAGATGACCCCGTGGTTTTTGCCTCTCTCAATGTGCCAGGTTTAGATCGTACCCATTTCTCAGCGGGATGTGATAGCGAATCCTCCGACAGGACAATTGTGGAACATCGTCCGCGGCTAACCACCTTCCCTTTTACTCCATCAACGCTACGTTCATCACCATCCGCATGATAAGAACGTGTGAAAGTCTCTTCCAACGGGAGCATACTTCCATAAACCTCTTTTCTGAGCTTACATTTCATGCATCTCGTCTCCAAAATTTGTGATTATAAGGATACACTTTTGGATTAATATCCCGATAAGATTCATAATGTAAATGCTAATGTAGTTAAATCTCTCTCGAGGCTGGTGATTTTCCTTCAATCATACGCTCATATGCAGGCGATTCCTTCGAAGGACTTAAAGATAGGGTGGACATAAGAAGTAGTTTCCGCAATGGATGACGAAAGAACAGAGCAAGGCAGCGAAGATGGAATGAAGGGAAAAGAGTTCGTCACTATTTGGAGGCAGTCAAAATTCATGGTTTTCTTTATATTCCCCAAAAAATAAAGGAGGAGATTTATCATGTGTAGAGCCAGATGAAATCTTACAATTTGGTTTATCTGGTTCGATTGCAAAAGAAATCCTTAAAATTAATTGAGAAATTGAGCGATGATGAAACTATCACAGCATTTTCTAAATGAATGTCCTTTCCTTAGTTGAAGTTCGGTGAGAAAGGAAGAGTTTGCGAATGCCCTCAACGGTGTAAGGCCATGTGTAATGAAAGACAGTTTCTAGGATATGAGGAAAACTTTTATTGCAAGTGTACCATTAATTACATAGCAAGTTGTACAATCCATTGACATGATAATGGCCCGAGCTATGTGTCTCAACCTCTAGAAGTCCAGGCACCGTTTGCAATCATTCCTCAGCCGAAATAAGGGCCCGAGTCTCTACTGGATGTACCTGAAAGGAAGAGAAAATTTATTCAATGCACCGCAGTAAATACAGCTCTTTCACAGAGAAAGCAAGAGTATGATACAAAGGTGAGAGTATCGAAAAGCTCCCGAAATTTTAAATTGGGAGTAGAAAAGGGCATGGATTAAATGATTTCACATCAGGAAGGTTTCAAAACAGTAAGATGCTACAGAGATTCCAGAGTTGTTCATGCAAAATTGTCTTCCACCGAAGGAATGAGCATTAAGATCCTATTCAGTTTCTGAAGAGATACCTACCTCAATGAACATAAAGCATGCCTGAGCCCTTGATTCTTACAAGGAGTCTCTTACCTGAAATGAAAGAAAGTTGATTGCTGTATGCACTGTGGCAAATGCTGTACAAATCATAGAAAAAGGCTCAGTAGGGTTCCCAAAAATATAAATTGGGAAAAGAATAGGTCATGGATTAAATATTTTGACACCGGTGAAGATTCATTGCATCAAAGGGAGTAAGTAAACGAAAGGATTTCTAAGTTATTTGAATGAGTGCAAGGAGTTAGGTAAGAGGTTGCTTGGAGGCCTCAGGGGAGGATTATGCATGGAGCATTCAATGGCAGCGTTTCCCTTTGGAAAGCAGAATAAGGGATGAACATTATTTTGGGGAGGGAAATCTCAGTGATTAGCCTCGGAGCCAGAATGGATGTCAAATTGGAAAATGAGGACACTGTGGAATCATCCTTGCACACACTGAACGAAGGCGTTTACAAGACACCCAATAACAGGAATTCTGAAAGATGGAATTTCTTAATAACGAAGGGAAGTTCTCTGCTGCCCATGGAACTTCTCCAAGAGTTATGATACTGCAAGTTACCTTATCGCGGTTTCATGAAGGTAGCATAGCTTACAGCGGAAGACCAAGAAGTATACGAAGTATTCACAAGAAGATGCCACCTCCATCCTCCAAGAGGGAATGCTTGAAGCATAGGAAGGGTTGAAGAGTTTGATGAGTGATGAAGTAAACAAGCTATCAGTAAGTTCAGATCGCTCGTAGGCATGATGGAAGTCTGCAGAAGTTTGCCACTGCGCACAGAAATAATTCAGAGGAAACACTCAAGGCGTGGCAAGATATTGTCGATTGCAAACACTGGAAATGAGATGCTCAGCTAGAGTCAGGGACATGCGATGGCGAGGGAAGTTCCAAGGACACAGAAAATCATCCAGAAGAGAAGGTGAAAAGAGATCCTGGCGAAGAGCTCTGAATTTTCTCCCAATCCACTCCATAGAAAAATGAAGGTAGGAGTAACAAAGGAAAGAGTGGAGAGATGGATCACTTTAACAAGGAAGAAAGACCTAAGTGCAGATACAATGGACCCTGATGATGACAATGCTGAATGCTCATGTGCCCTGCATATAGATTTGCAGCAGAAAGTAACATGCTCTTCCTTCGCAAAAAAGGAACCGTCCATTGCATAACTATTGCACAAAAACTTTCTATTTTTGACCTTAAATTTGAGAAGGGAAATTTTTTGTGAGAAACTCCATCAATAATCACTGTAACCTTATAAATAAAATATATCAAAACAGGGAAATTTTAACTAAGCAAAAGTGTCACACTTGGATTTATAGAAAGATATTACCTGCCCAATACTCTCTTCTCTCTTAAGATGAACTTCATGTTCACCATAAAGGATTGTTATAGCATGAGTACATGAAGCTTTGGTTTTCTCAACAAAATCCCCATTTTTGGCAAGCACCTAAGTATGGCAAAATATAAAAATTATTGAAATTTCTGTTTTCAAAGGAAAGCAAAAATAGGAATTATGGTTATTGAGAACTAAGTATTTGAATAAATAATATATATTCTCGTTTTGCATCGAAGAATAGATTCGATTCAATTGAGTGTAGGGAAAAAAAGTTGGCAGTGATACCTTAAAAATGTTATCTGCTCACAAATTGAAAGGTGTCAACGATTCCTTCCATCGTCTAAGAATGTGCTCGGCAATCCATCCCGTGAAGACTCATGGCTCTGCTCGTGGAGAGGACGGCGAACGTTCTCGACTCGATGGCATCCTAGAATGGAAGTGTGATGAATTGATTAAAAAAGGAAGCCAACATCCAGAACCAAGGCTCACTTCTACTGCAGTAATACTGTCAAGGCTGTCTCATTGATTTATAACTATGCATTGCTATAAATTCACGTGTCTTAATCTTGAAATTAGCTAAAATACACATGTTGCATCCGAGGAGGCTGTGGCATGCGTATGTTTATAAACATATATACTGACTGTGGCTAGGTTGTTCATCGTAAAATAAAGGAACATAAAGTCAGGCGATGGAGAAACTTGACAAATGTTAGCTTTGGCACGTTCCTGCGTGCAGAGATGACCTCTTTTGTAAATAAAATGTTGAAAAATAAAAATTTATAAATTTTGAAGTACCGCTAAACATTTTTCTCGCTTCTGATTGGCTGAGAGAAATACCACCGCCGTCAGTGCAGAGGCTGTATTGTTAAATTTTATGCCAAACATTTCATTACCCGATTTCCGATCGAATATCACCAAAATTCCTCTTTCCTTTTATGTCGACCGCGAGCAATGGCGGTTTTCTCGAAATCGGAAGAAATAAGTTTTCGATACTTATGAATTCAGTATCCATGTGCGGTAAGACTCACGTAGTAGGTAAAAATCATAATAAATACTAGTCTTCATTAAATATTAATCGGTTACGACTAACCTTAGGTTTGTTTTCAAAAATCTTTCTCGAATTTTAGATTCCGGCCGGTGACAATCGCGTCTCGAAATACCGCCGCGCGTTAGGCACTTTCCACAGCGACCTCACCGTGTCAACATCCTCCCTTTCACCAGTCATTCTTTTTCCCTTTTTTCTAATTTAATGCACTCTATTGAGGATAAAATCACCCTCATTAAAACTATGAATGTACGCCCGAGCTCTCTGTTCGAAGAAACGGCTTCGGAAACTTAATACGGGACGCGTTGTAACTATAAGTTACGAGCCCATATGCAGGATACAGCCGAGAGATCGTTAAGCCGTCGCTCAATGTTATTGTTTTCAGTATTAATCTGGTCATTTTTACAGCGGTAAAGATATCTTGAACGCCGATGAATAGGAATCTAGGTATTCGAAACGCTTCGCTCGGAAGCAATCGGTAAATAAAATTCCCGGGCACATTCTCGTCGTCGAGGGAAAAGAAAAACATTTCAATGGGACGTTACTTACCTTGCTTGGCTTTTCGACTGAACCTTGCATCCTCACCGAAAGCTGTACTGCTTGACCTGCACTGGGATGACGAGGTCGCATTGCCGTCCTCTGCGAAGCTGCCCAATCAATCTTTAACGTGCACCGCTTACCACAGCACAAAATAACACTGACACAACCACTTCATCCAGGGAAAAATTTTACGATTTGATAGCCATTCGATCGATGGAAAACTGCGTAACGAAAGCATGGGGAAACTCGGTTCGCATATCACTAGACCAAAGTCTGCTCACTAACGAGAGCCGCCTACTGAGGCGACACCGGAACGATAACTCGGCCCCCTGTCGGATTTCGAATGTTTTCGGTATGACGAAAAACGTCGATCTATTCCAACCCTTCCTAAAATCTGCGTAGAGATTCTTTACGTTTAAAACTCTGCTCGGATACGCTTTTTCGAAGACACTAGTTGGATCGAGTTTCATTCCGCGCTAAAATACTTTTCGAGGAGATATCTCGTTCCTCGAAAAAGGAATGAAATTAAATGGCAATGAATCAATAAATGAGGAAGGGGGTAACCACTTGGAGACGGAAACATTTTCAGAAAATCTTTCCCTGTGTACGCGAATGCCTTTAGATGACCCCGTGGTTTTTGCCTCTCTCAATGTGCCAGGTTTAGATCGTACCCATTTCTCAGCGGGATGCGATAGCGAATCCTCCGACAGGACGATTGTGGAACATCGTCCGCGGCTAACCACCTTCCCTTTTACTCCATCAACGCTACGTTCATCACCATCCGCATGATAAGAACGTGTGAAAGTCTCTTCCAACGGGAGCATACTTCCATAAACCTCTTTTCTGAGCTTACATTTCATGCATCTCGTCTCCAAAATTTGTGATTATAAGGATACACTTTTGGATTAATATCCCGATAAGATTCATAATGTAAATGCTAATGTAGTTAAATCTCTCTCGAGGCTGGTGATTTTCCTTCAATCATACGCTCATATGCAGGCGATTCCTTCGAAGGACTTAAAGATAGGGTGGACATAAGAAGTAGTTTCCGCAATGGATGACGAAAGAACAGAGCAAGGCAGCGAAGATGGAATGAAGGGAAAAGAGTTCGTCACTATTTGGAGGCAGTCAAAATGGTTTTCTTTATATTCCCCAAAAAATAAAGGAGGAGATATATCATGTGTAGAGCCAGATGAAATCTTACAATTTGGTTTATCTGGTTCGATTGCAAAAGAAATCCTTAAAATTAATTGAGAAATTGAGCGATGATGAAACTATCACAGCATTTTCTAAATGAATGTCCTTTCCTTAGTTGAAGCTCGGTGAGAAAGGAAGAGTTTGCGAATGCCCTCAACGGTGTAAGGCCATGTGTAATGAAAGACAGTTTCTAGGATATGAGGAAAACTTTTATTGCAAGTGTACCATTAATTACATAGCAAGTTGTACAATCCATTGACATGATAATGGCCCGAGCTATGTGTCTCAACCTCTAGAAGTCCAGGCACCGTTTGCAATCATTCCTCAGCCGAAATAAGGGCCCGAGTCTCTACTGGATGTACCTGAAAGGAAGAGAAAATTTATTCAATGCACCGCAGTAAATACAGCTCTTTCACAGAGAAAGCAAGAGTATGATACAAAGGTGAGAGTATCTAAAAGCTCCCGAAATTTTAAATTGGGAGTAGAAAAGGGCATGGATTAAATGATTTCACATCAGGAAGGTTTCAAAACAGTAAGATGCTACAGAGATTCCAGAGTTGTTCATGCAAAATTGTCTTCCACCGAAGGAATGAGCATTAAGATCCTATTCAGTTTCTGAAGAGATACCTACCTCAATGAACATAAAGCATGCCTGAGCCCTTGATTCTTACAAGGAGTCTCTTACCTGAAATGAAAGAAAGTTGATTGCTGTATGCACTGTGGCAAATGCTGTACAAATCATAGAAAAAGGCTCAGTAGGGTTCCCAAAAATATAAATTGGGAAAAGAATAGGTCATGGATTAAATATTTTGACACCGGTGAAGATTCATTGCATCAAAGGGAGTAAGTAAACGAAAGGATTTCTAAGTTATTTGAATGAGTGCAAGGAGTTAGGTAAGAGGTTGCTTGGAGGCCTCAGGGGAGGATTATGCATGGAGCATTCAATGGCAGCGTTTCCCTTTGGAAAGCAGAATAAGGGATGAACATTATTTTGGGGAGGGAAATCTCAGTGATTAGCCTCGGAGCCAGAATGGATGTCAAATTGGAAAATGAGGACACTGTGGAATCATCCTTGCACACACTGAACGAAGGCGTTTACAAGACACCCAATAACAGGAATTCTGAAAGATGGAATTTCTTAATAACGAAGGGAAGTTCTCTGCTGCCCATGGAACTTCTCCAAGAGTTATGATACTGCAAGTTACCTTATCGCGGTTTCATGAAGGTAGCATAGCTTACAGCGGAAGACCAAGAAGTATACGAAGTATTCACAAGAAGATGCCACCTCCATCCTCCAAGAGGGAATGCTTGAAGCATAGGAAGGGTTGAAGAGTTTGATGAGTGATGAAGTAAACAAGCTATCAGTAAGTTCAGATCGCTCGTAGGCATGATGGAAGTCTGCAGAAGTTTGCCACTGCGCACAGAAATAATTCAGAGGAAACACTCAAGGCGTGGCAAGATATTGTCGATTGCAAACACTGGAAATGAGATGCTCAGCTAGAGTCAGGGACATGCGATGGCGAGGGAAGTTCCAAGGACACAGAAAATCATCCAGAAGAGAAGGTGAAAAGAGATCCTGGCGAAGAGCTCTGAATTTTCTCCCAATCCACTCCATAGAAAAATGAAGGTAGGAGTAACAAAGGAAAGAGTGGAGAGATGGATCACTTTAACAAGGAAGAAAGACCTAAGTGCAGATACAATGGACCCTGATGATGACAATGCTGAATGCTCATGTGCCCTGCATATAGATTTGCAGCAGAAAGTAACATGCTCTTCCTTCGCAAAAAAGGAACCGTCCATTGCATAACTATTGCACAAAAACTTTCTATTTTTGACCTTAAATTTGAGAAGGGAAATTTTTTGTGAGAAACTCCATCAATAATCACTGTAACCTTATAAATAAAATATATCAAAACAGGGAAATTTTAACTAAGCAAAAGTGTCACACTTGGATTTATAGAAAGATATTACCTGCCCAATACTCTCTTCTCTCTTAAGATGAACTTCATGTTCACCATAAAGGATTGTTATAGCATGAGTACATGAAGCTTTGGTTTTCTCAACAAAATCCCCATTTTTGGCAAGCACCTAAGTATGGCAAAATATAAAAATTATTGAAATTTCTGTTTTCAAAGGAAAGCAAAAATAGGAATTATGGTTATTGAGAACTAAGTATTTGAATAAATAATATATATTCTCGTTTTGCATCGAAGAATAGATTCGATTCAATTGAGTGTAGGGAAAAAAAGTTGGCAGTGATACCTTAAAAATGTTATCTGCTCACAAATTGAAAGGTGTCAACGATTCCTTCCATCGTCTAAGAATGTGCTCGGCAATCCATCCCGTGAAGACTCATGGCTCTGCTCGTGGAGAGGACGGCGAACGTTCTCGACTCGATGGCATCCTAGAATGGAAGTGTGATGAATTGATTAAAAAAGGAAGCCAACATCCAGAACCAAGGCTCACTTCTACTGCAGTAATACTGTCAAGGCTGTCTCATTGATTTATAACTATGCATTGCTATAAATTCACGTGTCTTAATCTTGAAATTAGCTAAAATACACATGTTGCATCCGAGGAGGCTGTGGCATGCGTATGTTTATAAACATATATACTGACTGTGGCTAGGTTGTTCATCGTAAAATAAAGGAACATAAAGTCAGGCGATGGAGAAACTTGACAAATGTTAGCTTTGGCACGTTCCTGCGTGCAGAGATGACCTCTTTTGTAAATAAAATGTTGAAAAATAAAAATTTATAAATTTTGAAGTACCGCTAAACATTTTTCTCGCTTCTGATTGGCTGAGAGAAATACCACCGCCGTCAGTGCAGAGGCTGTATTGTTAAATTTTATGCCAAACATTTCATTACCCGATTTCCGATCGAATATCACCAAAATTCCTCTTTCCTTTTATGTCGACCGCGAGCAATGGCGGTTTTCTCGAAATCGGAAGAAATAAGTTTTCGATACTTATGAATTCAGTATCCATGTGCGGTAAGACTCACGTAGTAGGTAAAAATCATAATAAATACTAGTCTTCATTAAATATTAATCGGTTACGACTAACCTTAGGTTTGTTTTCAAAAATCTTTCTCGAATTTTAGATTCCGGCCGGTGACAATCGCGTCTCGAAATACCGCCGCGCGTTAGGCACTTTCCACAGCGACCTCACCGTGTCAACATCCTCCCTTTCACCAGTCATTCTTTTTCCCTTTTTTCTAATTTAATGCACTCTATTGAGGATAAAATCACCCTCATTAAAACTATGAATGTACGCCCGAGCTCTCTGTTCGAAGAAACGGCTTCGGAAACTTAATACGGGACGCGTTGTAACTATAAGTTACGAGCCCATATGCAGGATACAGCCGAGAGATCGTTAAGCCGTCGCTCAATGTTATTGTTTTCAGTATTAATCTGGTCATTTTTACAGCGGTAAAGATATCTTGAACGCCGATGAATAGGAATCTAGGTATTCGAAACGCTTCGCTCGGAAGCAATCGGTAAATAAAATTCCCGGGCACATTCTCGTCGTCGAGGGAAAAGAAAAACATTTCAATGGGACGTTACTTACCTTGCTTGGCTTTTCGACTGAACCTTGCATCCTCACCGAAAGCTGTACTGCTTGACCTGCACTGGGATGACGAGGTCGCATTGCCGTCCTCTGCGAAGCTGCCCAATCAATCTTTAACGTGCACCGCTTACCACAGCACAAAATAACACTGACACAACCACTTCATCCAGGGAAAAATTTTACGATTTGATAGCCATTCGATCGATGGAAAACTGCGTAACGAAAGCATGGGGAAACTCGGTTCGCATATCACTAGACCAAAGTCTGCTCACTAACGAGAGCCGCCTACTGAGGCGACACCGGAACGATAACTCGGCCCCCTGTCGGATTTCGAATGTTTTCGGTATGACGAAAAACGTCGATCTATTCCAACCCTTCCTAAAATCTGCGTAGAGATTCTTTACGTTTAAAACTCTGCTCGGATACGCTTTTTCGAAGACACTAGTTGGATCGAGTTTCATTCCGCGCTAAAATACTTTTCGAGGAGATATCTCGTTCCTCGAAAAAGGAATGAAATTAAATGGCAATGAATCAATAAATGAGGAAGGGGGTAACCACTTGGAGACGGAAACATTTTCAGAAAATCTTTCCCTGTGTACGCGAATGCCTTTAGATGACCCCGTGGTTTTTGCCTCTCTCAATGTGCCAGGTTTAGATCGTACCCATTTCTCAGCGGGATGTGATAGCGAATCCTCCGACAGGACGATTGTGGAACATCGTCCGCGGCTAACCACCTTCCCTTTTACTCCATCAACGCTACGTTCATCACCATCCGCATGATAAGAACGTGTGAAAGTCTCTTCCAACGGGAGCATACTTCCATAAACCTCTTTTCTGAGCTTACATTTCATGCATCTCGTCTCCAAAATTTGTGATTATAAGGATACACTTTTGGATTAATATCCCGATAAGATTCATAATGTAAATGCTAATGTAGTTAAATCTCTCTCGAGGCTGGTGATTTTCCTTCAATCATACGCTCATATGCAGGCGATTCCTTCGAAGGACTTAAAGATAGGGTGGACATAAGAAGTAGTTTCCGCAATGGATGACGAAAGAACAGAGCAAGGCAGCGAAGATGGAATGAAGGGAAAAGAGTTCGTCACTATTTGGAGGCAGTCAAAATGGTTTTCTTTATATTCCCCAAAAAATAAAGGAGGAGATTTATCATGTGTAGAGCCAGATGAAATCTTACAATTTGGTTTATCTGGTTCGATTGCAAAAGAAATCCTTAAAATTAATTGAGAAATTGAGCGATGATGAAACTATCACAGCATTTTCTAAATGAATGTCCTTTCCTTAGTTGAAGCTCGGTGAGAAAGGAAGAGTTTGAGAATGCCCTCAACGGTGTAAGGCCATGTGTAATGAAAGACAGTTTCTAGGATATGAGGAAAACTTTTATTGCAAGTGTACCATTAATTACATAGCAAGTTGTACAATCCATTGACATGATAATGGCCCGAGCTATGTGTCTCAACCTCTAGAAGTCCAGGCACCGTTTGCAATCATTCCTCAGCCGAAATAAGGGCCCGAGTCTCTACTGGATGTACCTGAAAGGAAGAGAAAATTTATTCAATGCACCGCAGTAAATACAGCTCTTTCACAGAGAAAGCAAGAGTATGATACAAAGGTGAGAGTATCTAAAAGCTCCCGAAATTTTAAATTGGGAGTAGAATAGGGCATGGATTAAATGATTTCACATCAGGAAGGTTTCAAAACAGTAAGATGCTACAGAGATTCCAGAGTTGTTCATGCAAAATTGTCTTCCACCGAAGGAATGAGCATTAAGATCCTATTCAGTTTCTGAAGAGATACCTACCTCAATGAACATAAAGCATGCCTGAGCCCTTGATTCTTACAAGGAGTCTCTTACCTGAAATGAAAGAAAGTTGATTGCTGTATGCACTGTGGCAAATGCTGTACAAATCATAGAAAAAGGCTCAGTAGGGTTCCCAAAAATATAAATTGGGAAAAGAATAGGTCATGGATTAAATATTTTGACACCGGTGAAGATTCATTGCATCAAAGGGAGTAAGTAAACGAAAGGATTTCTAAGTTATTTGAATGAGTGCAAGGAGTTAGGTAAGAGGTTGCTTGGAGGCCTCAGGGGAGGATTATGCATGGAGCATTCAATGGCAGCGTTTCCCTTTGGAAAGCAGAATAAGGGATGAACATTATTTTGGGGAGGGAAATCTCAGTGATTAGCCTCGGAGCCAGAATGGATGTCAAATTGGAAAATGAGGACACTGTGGAATCATCCTTGCACACACTGAACGAAGGCGTTTACAAGACACCCAATAACAGGAATTCTGAAAGATGGAATTTCTTAATAACGAAGGGAAGTTCTCTGCTGCCCATGGAACTTCTCCAAGAGTTATGATACTGCAAGTTACCTTATCGCGGTTTCATGAAGGTAGCATAGCTTACAGCGGAAGACCAAGAAGTATACGAAGTATTCACAAGAAGATGCCACCTCCATCCTCCAAGAGGGAATGCTTGAAGCATAGGAAGGGTTGAAGAGTTTGATGAGTGATGAAGTAAACAAGCTATCAGTAAGTTCAGATCGCTCGTAGGCATGATGGAAGTCTGCAGAAGTTTGCCACTGCGCACAGAAATAATTCAGAGGAAACACTCAAGGCGTGGCAAGATATTGTCGATTGCAAACACTGGAAATGAGATGCTCAGCTAGAGTCAGGGACATGCGATGGCGAGGGAAGTTCCAAGGACACAGAAAATCATCCAGAAGAGAAGGTGAAAAGAGATCCTGGCGAAGAGCTCTGAATTTTCTCCCAATCCACTCCATAGAAAAATGAAGGTAGGAGTAACAAAGGAAAGAGTGGAGAGATGGATCACTTTAACAAGGAAGAAAGACCTAAGTGCAGATACAATGGACCCTGATGATGACAATGCTGAATGCTCATGTGCCCTGCATATAGATTTGCAGCAGAAAGTAACATGCTCTTCCTTCGCAAAAAAGGAACCGTCCATTGCATAACTATTGCACAAAAACTTTCTATTTTTGACCTTAAATTTGAGAAGGGAAATTTTTTGTGAGAAACTCCATCAATAATCACTGTAACCTTATAAATAAAATATATCAAAACAGGGAAATTTTAACTAAGCAAAAGTGTCACACTTGGATTTATAGAAAGATATTACCTGCCCAATACTCTCTTCTCTCTTAAGATGAACTTCATGTTCACCATAAAGGATTGTTATAGCATGAGTACATGAAGCTTTGGTTTTCTCAACAAAATCCCCATTTTTGGCAAGCACCTAAGTATGGCAAAATATAAAAATTATTGAAATTTCTGTTTTCAAAGGAAAGCAAAAATAGGAATTATGGTTATTGAGAACTAAGTATTTGAATAAATAATATATATTCTCGTTTTGCATCGAAGAATAGATTCGATTCAATTGAGTGTAGGGAAAAAAAGTTGGCAGTGATACCTTAAAAATGTTATCTGCTCACAAATTGAAAGGTGTCAACGATTCCTTCCATCGTCTAAGAATGTGCTCGGCAATCCATCCCGTGAAGACTCATGGCTCTGCTCGTGGAGAGGACGGCGAACGTTCTCGACTCGATGGCATCCTAGAATGGAAGTGTGATGAATTGATTAAAAAAGGAAGCCAACATCCAGAACCAAGGCTCACTTCTACTGCAGTAATACTGTCAAGGCTGTCTCATTGATTTATAACTATGCATTGCTATAAATTCACGTGTCTTAATCTTGAAATTAGCTAAAATACACATGTTGCATCCGAGGAGGCTGTGGCATGCGTATGTTTATAAACATATATACTGACTGTGGCTAGGTTGTTCATCGTAAAATAAAGGAACATAAAGTCAGGCGATGGAGAAACTTGACAAATATTAGCTTTGGCACGTTCCTGCGTGCAGAGATGACCTCTTTTGTAAATAAAATGTTGAAAAATAAAAATTTATAAATTTTGAAGTACCGCTAAACATTTTTCTCGCTTCTGATTGGCTGAGAGAAATACCACCGCCGTCAGTGCAGAGGCTGTATTGTTAAATTTTATGCCAAACATTTCATTACCCGATTTCCGATCGAATATCACCAAAATTCCTCTTTCCTTTTATGTCGACCGCGAGCAATGGCGGTTTTCTCGAAATCGGAAGAAATAAGTTTTCGATACTTATGAATTCAGTATCCATGTGCGGTAAGACTCACGTAGTAGGTAAAAATCATAATAAATACTAGTCTTCATTAAATATTAATCGGTTACGACTAACCTTAGGTTTGTTTTCAAAAATCTTTCTCGAATTTTAGATTCCGGCCGGTGACAATCGCGTCTCGAAATACCGCCGCGCGTTAGGCACTTTCCACAGCGACCTCACCGTGTCAACATCCTCCCTTTCACCAGTCATTCTTTTTCCCTTTTTTCTAATTTAATGCACTCTATTGAGGATAAAATCACCCTCATTAAAACTATGAATGTACGCCCGAGCTCTCTGTTCGAAGAAACGGCTTCGGAAACTTAATACGGGACGCGTTGTAACTATAAGTTACGAGCCCATATGCAGGATACAGCCGAGAGATCGTTAAGCCGTCGCTCAATGTTATTGTTTTCAGTATTAATCTGGTCATTTTTACAGCGGTAAAGATATCTTGAACGCCGATGAATAGGAATCTAGGTATTCGAAACGCTTCGCTCGGAAGCAATCGGTAAATAAAATTCCCGGGCACATTCTCGTCGTCGAGGGAAAAGAAAAACATTTCAATGGGACGTTACTTACCTTGCTTGGCTTTTCGACTGAACCTTGCATCCTCACCGAAAGCTGTACTGCTTGACCTGCACTGGGATGACGAGGTCGCATTGCCGTCCTCTGCGAAGCTGCCCAATCAATCTTTAACGTGCACCGCTTACCACAGCACAAAATAACACTGACACAACCACTTCATCCAGGGAAAAATTTTACGATTTGATAGCCATTCGATCGATGGAAAACTGCGTAACGAAAGCATGGGGAAACTCGGTTCGCATATCACTAGACCAAAGTCTGCTCACTAACGAGAGCCTCCTACTGAGGCGACACCGGAACGATAACTCGGCCCCCTGTCGGATTTCGAATGTTTTCGGTATGACGAAAAACGTCGATCTATTCCAACCCTTCCTAAAATCTGCGTAGAGATTCTTTACGTTTAAAACTCTGCTCGGATACGCTTTTTCGAAGACACTAGTTGGATCGAGTTTCATTCCGCGCTAAAATAATTTTCGAGGAGATATCTCGTTCCTCGAAAAAGGAATGAAATTAAATGGCAATGAATCAATAAATGAGGAAGGGGGTAACCACTTGGAGACGGAAACATTTTCAGAAAATCTTTCCCTGTGTACGCGAATGCCTTTAGATGACCCCGTGGTTTTTGCCTCTCTCAATGTGCCAGGTTTAGATCGTACCCATTTCTCAGCGGGATGCGATAGCGAATCCTCCGACAGGACAATTGTGGAACATCGTCCGCGGCTAACCACCTTCCCTTTTACTCCATCAACGCTACGTTTATCACCATCCGCATGATAAGAACATGTGAAAGTCTCTTCCAACGGGAGCATACTTCCATAAACCTCTTTTCTGAGCTTACATTTCATGCATCTCGTCTCCAAAATTTGTGATTATAAGGATACACTTTTGGATTAATATCCCGATAAGATTCATAATGTTAATGCTAATGTAGTTAAATCTCTCTCGAGGCTGGTGATTTTCCTTCAATCATACGCTCATATGCAGGCGATTCCTTCGAAGGACTTAAAGATAGGGTGGACATAAGAAGTAGTTTCCGCAATGGATGACGAAAGAACAGAGCAAGGCAGCGAAGATGGAATGAAGGGAAAAGAGTTCGTCACTATTTGGAGGCAGTCAAAATGGTTTTCTTTATATTCCCCAAAAAATAAAGGAGGAGATTTATCATGTGTAGAGCCAGATGAAATCTTACAATTTGGTTTATCTGGTTCGATTGCAAAAGAAATCCTTAAAATTAATTGAGAAATTGAGCGATGATGAAACTATCACAGCATTTTCTAAATGAATGTCCTTTCCTTAGTTGAAGCTCGGTGAGAAAGGAAGAGTTTGAGAATGCCCTCAACGGTGTAAGGCCATGTGTAATGAAAGACAGTTTCTAGGATATGAGGAAAACTTTTATTGCAAGTGTACCATTAATTAGATAGCAAGTTGTACAATCCATTGACATGATAATGGCCCGAGCTATGTGTCTCAACCTCTAGAAGTCCAGGCACCGTTTGCAATCATTCCTCAGCCGAAATAAGGGCCCGAGTCTCTACTGGATGTACCTGAAAGGAAGAGAAAATTTATTCAATGCACTGCAGTAAATACAGCTCTTTCACAGAGAAAGCAAGAGTATGATACAAAGGTGAGAGTATCTAAAAGCTCCCGAAATTTTAAATTGGGAGTAGAAAAGGGCATGGATTAAATGATTTCACATCAGGAAGGTTTCAAAACAGTAAGATGCTACAGAGATTCCAGAGTTGTTCATGCAAAATTGTCTTCCACCGAAGGAATGAGCATTAAGATCCTATTCAGTTTCTGAAGAGATACCTACCTCAATGAACATAAAGCATGCCTGAGCCCTTGATTCTTACAAGGAGTCTCTTACCTGAAATGAAAGAAAGTTGATTGCTGTATGCACTGTGGCAAATGCTGTACAAATCATAGAAAAAGGCTCAGTAGGGTTCCCAAAAATATAAATTGGGAAAAGAATAGGTCATGGATTAAATATTTTGACACCGGTGAAGATTCATTGCATCAAAGGGAGTAAGTAAACGAAAGGATTTCTAAGTTATTTGAATGAGTGCAAGGAGTTAGGTAAGAGGTTGCTTGGAGGCCTCAGGGGAGGATTATGCATGGAGCATTCAATGGCAGCGTTTCCCTTTGGAAAGCAGAATAAGGGATGAACATTATTTTGGGGAGGGAAATCTCAGTGATTAGCCTCGGAGCCAGAATGGATGTCAAATTGGAAAATGAGGACACTGTGGAATCATCCTTGCACACACTGAACGAAGGCGTTTACAAGACACCCAATAACAGGAATTGTGAAAGATGGAATTTCTTAATAACGAAGGGAAGTTCTCTGCTGCCCATGGAACTTCTCCAAGAGTTATGATACTGCAAGTTACCTTATCGCGGTTTCATGAAGGTAGCATAGCTTACAGCGGAAGACCAAGAAGTATACGAAGTATTCACAAGAAGATGCCACCTCCATCCTCCAAGAGGGAATGCTTGAAGCATAGGAAGGGTTGAAGAGTTTGATGAGTGATGAAGTAAACAAGCTATCAGTAAGTTCGGATCGCTCGTAGGCATGATGGAAGTCTGCAGAAGTTTGCCACTGCGCACAGAAATAATTCAGAGGAAACACTCAAGGCGTGGCAAGATATTGTCGATTGCAAACACTGGAAATGAGATGCTCAGCTAGAGTCAGGGACATGCGATGGCGAGGGAAGTTCCAAGGACACAGAAAATCATCCAGAAGAGAAGGTGAAAAGAGATCCTGGCGAAGAGCTCTGAATTTTCTCCCAATCCACTCCATAGAAAAATGAAGGTAGGAGTAACAAAGGAAAGAGTGGAGAGATGGATCACTTTAACAAGGAAGAAAGACCTAAGTGCAGATACAATGGACCCTGATGATGACAATGCTGAATGCTCATGTGCCCTGCATATAGATTTGCAGCAGAAAGTAACATGCTCTTCCTTCGCAAAAAAGGAACCGTCCATTGCATAACTATTGCACAAAAACTTTCTATTTTTGACCTTAAATTTGAGAAGGGAAATTTTTTGTGAGAAACTCCATCAATAATCACTGTAACCTTATAAATAAAATATATCAAAACAGGGAAATTTTAACTAAGCAAAAGTGTCACACTTGGATTTATAGAAAGATATTACCTGCCCAATACTCTCTTCTCTCTTAAGATGAACTTCATGTTCACCATAAAGGATTGTTATAGCATGAGTACATGAAGCTTTGGTTTTCTCAACAAAATCCCCATTTTTGGCAAGCACCTAAGTATGGCAAAATATAAAAATTATTGAAATTTCTGTTTTCAAAGGAAAGCAAAAATAGGAATTATGGTTATTGAGAACTAAGTATTTGAATAAATAATATATATTCTCGTTTTGCATCGAAGAATAGATTCGATTCAATTGAGTGTAGGGAAAAAAAGTTGGCAGTGATACCTTAAAAATGTTATCTGCTCACAAATTGAAAGGTGTCAACGATTCCTTCCATCGTCTAAGAATGTGCTCGGCAATCCATCCCGTGAAGACTCATGGCTCTGCTCGTGGAGAGGACGGCGAACGTTCTCGACTCGATGGCATCCTAGAATGGAAGTGTGATGAATTGATTAAAAAAGGAAGCCAACATCCAGAACCAAGGCTCACTTCTACTGCAGTAATACTGTCAAGGCTGTCTCATTGATTTATAACTATGCATTGCTATAAATTCACGTGTCTTAATCTTGAAATTAGCTAAAATACACATGTTGCATCCGAGGAGGCTGTGGCATGCGTATGTTTATAAACATATATACTGACTGTGGCTAGGTTGTTCATCGTAAAATAAAGGAACATAAAGTCAGGCGATGGAGAAACTTGACAAATGTTAGCTTTGGCACGTTCCTGCGTGCAGAGATGACCTCTTTTGTAAATAAAATGTTGAAAAATAAAAATTTATAAATTTTGAAGTACCGCTAAACATTTTTCTCGCTTCTGATTGGCTGAGAGAAATACCACCGCCGTCAGTGCAGAGGCTGTATTGTTAAATTTTATGCCAAACATTTCATTACCCGATTTCCGATCGAATATCACCAAAATTCCTCTTTCCTTTTATGTCGACCGCGAGCAATGGCGGTTTTCTCGAAATCGGAAGAAATAAGTTTTCGATACTTATGAATTCAGTATCCATGTGCGGTAAGACTCACGTAGTAGGTAAAAATCATAATAAATACTAGTCTTCATTAAATATTAATCGGTTACGACTAACCTTAGGTTTGTTTTCAAAAATCTTTCTCGAATTTTAGATTCCGGCCGGTGACAATCGCGTCTCGAAATACCGCCGCGCGTTAGGCACTTTCCACAGCGACCTCACCGTGTCAACATCCTCCCTTTCACCAGTCATTCTTTTTCCCTTTTTTCTAATTTAATGCACTCTATTGAGGATAAAATCACCCTCATTAAAACTATGAATGTACGCCCGAGCTCTCTGTTCGAAGAAACGGCTTCGGAAACTTAATACGGGACGCGTTGTAACTATAAGTTACGAGCCCATATGCAGGATACAGCCGAGAGATCGTTAAGCCGTCGCTCAATGTTATTGTTTTCAGTATTAATCTGGTCATTTTTACAGCGGTAAAGATATCTTGAACGCCGATGAATAGGAATCTAGGTATTCGAAACGCTTCGCTCGGAAGCAATCGGTAAATAAAATTCCCGGGCACATTCTCGTCGTCGAGGGAAAAGAAAAACATTTCAATGGGACGTTACTTACCTTGCTTGGCTTTTCGACTGAACCTTGCATCCTCACCGAAAGCTGTACTGCTTGACCTGCACTGGGATGACGAGGTCGCATTGCCGTCCTCTGCGAAGCTGCCCAATCAATCTTTAACGTGCACCGCTTACCACAGCACAAAATAACACTGACACAACCACTTCATCCAGGGAAAAATTTTACGATTTGATAGCCATTCGATCGATGGAAAACTGCGTAACGAAAGCATGGGGAAACTCGGTTCGCATATCACTAGACCAAAGTCTGCTCACTAACGAGAGCCGCCTACTGAGGCGACACCGGAACGATAACTCGGCCCCCTGTCGGATTTCGAATGTTTTCGGTATGACGAAAAACGTCGATCTATTCCAACCCTTCCTAAAATCTGCGTAGAGATTCTTTACGTTTAAAACTCTGCTCGGATACGCTTTTTCGAAGACACTAGTTGGATCGAGTTTCATTCCGCGCTAAAATAATTTTCGAGGAGATATCTCGTTCCTCGAAAAAGTAATGAAATTAAATGGCAATGAATCAATAAATGAGGAAGGGGGTAACCACTTGGAGACGGAAACATTTTCAGAAAATCTTTCCCTGTGTACGCGAATGCCTTTAGATGACCCCGTGGTTTTTGCCTCTCTCAATGTGCCAGGTTTAGATCGTACCCATTTCTCAGCGGGATGCGATAGCGAATCCTCCGACAGGACGATTGTGGAACATCGTCCGCGGCTAACCACCTTCCCTTTTACTCCATCAACGCTACGTTCATCACCATCCGCATGATAAGAACGTGTGAAAGTCTCTTCCAACGGGAGCATACTTCCATAAACCTCTTTTCTGAGCTTACATTTCATGCATCTCGTCTCCAAAATTTGTGATTATAAGGATACACTTTTGGATTAATATCCCGATAAGATTCATAATGTAAATGCTAATGTAGTTAAATCTCTCTCGAGGCTGGTGATTTTCCTTCAATCATACGCTCATATGCAGGCGATTCCTTCGAAGGACTTAAAGATAGGGTGGACATAAGAAGTAGTTTCCGCAATGGATGACGAAAGAACAGAGCAAGGCAGCGAAGATGGAATGAAGGGAAAAGAGTTCGTCACTATTTGGAGGCAGTCAAAATGGTTTTCTTTATATTCCCCAAAAAATAAAGGAGGAGATATATCATGTGTAGAGCCAGATGAAATCTTACAATTTGGTTTATCTGGTTCGATTGCAAAAGAAATCCTTAAAATTAATTGAGAAATTGAGCGATGATGAAACTATCACAGCATTTTCTAAATGAATGTCCTTTCCTTAGTTGAAGCTCGGTGAGAAAGGAAGAGTTTGCGAATGCCCTCAACGGTGTAAGGCCATGTGTAATGAAAGACAGTTTCTAGGATATGAGGAAAACTTTTATTGCAAGTGTACCATTAATTACATAGCAAGTTGTACAATCCATTGACATGATAATGGCCCGAGCTATGTGTCTCAACCTCTAGAAGTCCAGGCACCGTTTGCAATCATTCCTCAGCCGAAATAAGGGCCCGAGTCTCTACTGGATGTACCTGAAAGGAAGAGAAAATTTATTCAATGCACCGCAGTAAATACAGCTCTTTCACAGAGAAAGCAAGAGTATGATACAAAGGTGAGAGTATCTAAAAGCTCCCGAAATTTTAAATTGGGAGTAGAAAAGGGCATGGATTAAATGATTTCACATCAGGAAGGTTTCAAAACAGTAAGATGCTACAGAGATTCCAGAGTTGTTCATGCAAAATTGTCTTCCACCGAAGGAATGAGCATTAAGATCCTATTCAGTTTCTGAAGAGATACCTACCTCAATGAACATAAAGCATGCCTGAGCCCTTGATTCTTACAAGGAGTCTCTTACCTGAAATGAAAGAAAGTTGATTGCTGTATGCACTGTGGCAAATGCTGTACAAATCATAGAAAAAGGCTCAGTAGGGTTCCCAAAAATATAAATTGGGAAAAGAATAGGTCATGGATTAAATATTTTGACACCGGTGAAGATTCATTGCATCAAAGGGAGTAAGTAAACGAAAGGATTTCTAAGTTATTTGAATGAGTGCAAGGAGTTAGGTAAGAGGTTGCTTGGAGGCCTCAGGGGAGGATTATGCATGGAGCATTCAATGGCAGCGTTTCCCTTTGGAAAGCAGAATAAGGGATGAACATTATTTTGGGGAGGGAAATCTCAGTGATTAGCCTCGGAGCCAGAATGGATGTCAAATTGGAAAATGAGGACACTGTGGAATCATCCTTGCACACACTGAACGAAGGCGTTTACAAGACACCCAATAACAGGAATTCTGAAAGATGGAATTTCTTAATAACGAAGGGAAGTTCTCTGCTGCCCATGGAACTTCTCCAAG
The DNA here is from genome assembly GCA_020796165.1 of Pantala flavescens. Lineage (NCBI taxonomy): Eukaryota > Metazoa > Arthropoda > Insecta > Odonata > Libellulidae > Pantala > Pantala flavescens. The sequence goes on from CM036883.1 coordinate 54,297,776, forward strand.
AGTTATGATACTGCAAGTTACCTTATCGCGGTTTCATGAAGGTAGCATAGCTTACAGCGGAAGACCAAGAAGTATACGAAGTATTCACAAGAAGATGCCACCTCCATCCTCCAAGAGGGAATGCTTGAAGCATAGGAAGGGTTGAAGAGTTTGATGAGTGATGAAGTAAACAAGCTATCAGTAAGTTCAGATCGCTCGTAGGCATGATGGAAGTCTGCAGAAGTTTGCCACTGCGCACAGAAATAATTCAGAGGAAACACTCAAGGCGTGGCAAGATATTGTCGATTGCAAACACTGGAAATGAGATGCTCAGCTAGAGTCAGGGACATGCGATGGCGAGGGAAGTTCCAAGGACACAGAAAATCATCCAGAAGAGAAGGTGAAAAGAGATCCTGGCGAAGAGCTCTGAATTTTCTCCCAATCCACTCCATAGAAAAATGAAGGTAGGAGTAACAAAGGAAAGAGTGGAGAGATGGATCACTTTAACAAGGAAGAAAGACCTAAGTGCAGATACAATGGACCCTGATGATGACAATGCTGAATGCTCATGTGCCCTGCATATAGATTTGCAGCAGAAAGTAACATGCTCTTCCTTCGCAAAAAAGGAACCGTCCATTGCATAACTATTGCACAAAAACTTTCTATTTTTGACCTTAAATTTGAGAAGGGAAATTTTTTGTGAGAAACTCCATCAATAATCACTGTAACCTTATAAATAAAATATATCAAAACAGGGAAATTTTAACTAAGCAAAAGTGTCACACTTGGATTTATAGAAAGATATTACCTGCCCAATACTCTCTTCTCTCTTAAGATGAACTTCATGTTCACCATAAAGGATTGTTATAGCATGAGTACATGAAGCTTTGGTTTTCTCAACAAAATCCCCATTTTTGGCAAGCACCTAAGTATGGCAAAATATAAAAATTATTGAAATTTCTGTTTTCAAAGGAAAGCAAAAATAGGAATTATGGTTATTGAGAACTAAGTATTTGAATAAATAATATATATTCTCGTTTTGCATCGAAGAATAGATTCGATTCAATTGAGTGTAGGGAAAAAAAGTTGGCAGTGATACCTTAAAAATGTTATCTGCTCACAAATTGAAAGGTGTCAACGATTCCTTCCATCGTCTAAGAATGTGCTCGGCAATCCATCCCGTGAAGACTCATGGCTCTGCTCGTGGAGAGGACGGCGAACGTTCTCGACTCGATGGCATCCTAGAATGGAAGTGTGATGAATTGATTAAAAAAGGAAGCCAACATCCAGAACCAAGGCTCACTTCTACTGCAGTAATACTGTCAAGGCTGTCTCATTGATTTATAACTATGCATTGCTATAAATTCACGTGTCTTAATCTTGAAATTAGCTAAAATACACATGTTGCATCCGAGGAGGCTGTGGCATGCGTATGTTTATAAACATATATACTGACTGTGGCTAGGTTGTTCATCGTAAAATAAAGGAACATAAAGTCAGGCGATGGAGAAACTTGACAAATGTTAGCTTTGGCACGTTCCTGCGTGCAGAGATGACCTCTTTTGTAAATAAAATGTTGAAAAATAAAAATTTATAAATTTTGAAGTACCGCTAAACATTTTTCTCGCTTCTGATTGGCTGAGAGAAATACCACCGCCGTCAGTGCAGAGGCTGTATTGTTAAATTTTATGCCAAACATTTCATTACCCGATTTCCGATCGAATATCACCAAAATTCCTCTTTCCTTTTATGTCGACCGCGAGCAATGGCGGTTTTCTCGAAATCGGAAGAAATAAGTTTTCGATACTTATGAATTCAGTATCCATGTGCGGTAAGACTCACGTAGTAGGTAAAAATCATAATAAATACTAGTCTTCATTAAATATTAATCGGTTACGACTAACCTTAGGTTTGTTTTCAAAAATCTTTCTCGAATTTTAGATTCCGGCCGGTGACAATCGCGTCTCGAAATACCGCCGCGCGTTAGGCACTTTCCACAGCGACCTCACCGTGTCAACATCCTCCCTTTCACCAGTCATTCTTTTTCCCTTTTTTCTAATTTAATGCACTCTATTGAGGATAAAATCACCCTCATTAAAACTATGAATGTACGCCCGAGCTCTCTGTTCGAAGAAACGGCTTCGGAAACTTAATACGGGACGCGTTGTAACTATAAGTTACGAGCCCATATGCAGGATACAGCCGAGAGATCGTTAAGCCGTCGCTCAATGTTATTGTTTTCAGTATTAATCTGGTCATTTTTACAGCGGTAAAGATATCTTGAACGCCGATGAATAGGAATCTAGGTATTCGAAACGCTTCGCTCGGAAGCAATCGGTAAATAAAATTCCCGGGCACATTCTCGTCGTCGAGGGAAAAGAAAAACATTTCAATGGGACGTTACTTACCTTGCTTGGCTTTTCGACTGAACCTTGCATCCTCACCGAAAGCTGTACTGCTTGACCTGCACTGGGATGACGAGGTCGCATTGCCGTCCTCTGCGAAGCTGCCCAATCAATCTTTAACGTGCACCGCTTACCACAGCACAAAATAACACTGACACAACCACTTCATCCAGGGAAAAATTTTACGATTTGATAGCCATTCGATCGATGGAAAACTGCGTAACGAAAGCATGGGGAAACTCGGTTCGCATATCACTAGACCAAAGTCTGCTCACTAACGAGAGCCGCCTACTGAGGCGACACCGGAACGATAACTCGGCCCCCTGTCGGATTTCGAATGTTTTCGGTATGACGAAAAACGTCGATCTATTCCAACCCTTCCTAAAATCTGCGTAGAGATTCTTTACGTTTAAAACTCTGCTCGGATACGCTTTTTCGAAGACACTAGTTGGATCGAGTTTCATTCCGCGCTAAAATACTTTTCGAGGAGATATCTCGTTCCTCGAAAAAGGAATGAAATTAAATGGCAATGAATCAATAAATGAGGAAGGGGGTAACCACTTGGAGACGGAAACATTTTCAGAAAATCTTTCCCTGTGTACGCGAATGCCTTTAGATGACCCCGTGGTTTTTGCCTCTCTCAATGTGCCAGGTTTAGATCGTACCCATTTCTCAGCGGGATGTGATAGCGAATCCTCCGACAGGACGATTGTGGAACATCGTCCGCGGCTAACCACCTTCCCTTTTACTCCATCAACGCTACGTTCATCACCATCCGCATGATAAGAACGTGTGAAAGTCTCTTCCAACGGGAGCATACTTCCATAAACCTCTTTTCTGAGCTTACATTTCATGCATCTCGTCTCCAAAATTTGTGATTATAAGGATACACTTTTGGATTAATATCCCGATAAGATTCATAATGTAAATGCTAATGTAGTTAAATCTCTCTCGAGGCTGGTGATTTTCCTTCAATCATACGCTCATATGCAGGCGATTCCTTCGAAGGACTTAAAGATAGGGTGGACATAAGAAGTAGTTTCCGCAATGGATGACGAAAGAACAGAGCAAGGCAGCGAAGATGGAATGAAGGGAAAAGAGTTCGTCACTATTTGGAGGCAGTCAAAATGGTTTTCTTTATATTCCCCAAAAAATAAAGGAGGAGATTTATCATGTGTAGAGCCAGATGAAATCTTACAATTTGGTTTATCTGGTTCGATTGCAAAAGAAATCCTTAAAATTAATTGAGAAATTGAGCGATGATGAAACTATCACAGCATTTTCTAAATGAATGTCCTTTCCTTAGTTGAAGCTCGGTGAGAAAGGAAGAGTTTGAGAATGCCCTCAACGGTGTAAGGCCATGTGTAATGAAAGACAGTTTCTAGGATATGAGGAAAACTTTTATTGCAAGTGTACCATTAATTACATAGCAAGTTGTACAATCCATTGACATGTTAATGGCCCGAGCTATGTGTCTCAACCTCTAGAAGTCCAGGCACCGTTTGCAATCATTCCTCAGCCGAAATAAGGGCCCGAGTCTCTACTGGATGTACCTGAAAGGAAGAGAAAATTTATTCAATGCACCGCAGTAAATACAGCTCTTTCACAGAGAAAGCAAGAGTATGATACAAAGGTGAGAGTATCTAAAAGCTCCCGAAATTTTAAATTGGGAGTAGAATAGGGCATGGATTAAATGATTTCACATCAGGAAGGTTTCAAAACAGTAAGATGCTACAGAGATTCCAGAGTTGTTCATGCAAAATTGTCTTCCACCGAAGGAATGAGCATTAAGATCCTATTCAGTTTCTGAAGAGATACCTACCTCAATGAACATAAAGCATGCCTGAGCCCTTGATTCTTACAAGGAGTCTCTTACCTGAAATGAAAGAAAGTTGATTGCTGTATGCACTGTGGCAAATGCTGTACAAATCATAGAAAAAGGCTCAGTAGGGTTCCCAAAAATATAAATTGGGAAAAGAATAGGTCATGGATTAAATATTTTGACACCGGTGAAGATTCATTGCATCAAAGGGAGTAAGTAAACGAAAGGATTTCTAAGTTATTTGAATGAGTGCAAGGAGTTAGGTAAGAGGTTGCTTGGAGGCCTCAGGGGAGGATTATGCATGGAGCATTCAATGGCAGCGTTTCCCTTTGGAAAGCAGAATAAGGGATGAACATTATTTTGGGGAGGGAAATCTCAGTGATTAGCCTCGGAGCCAGAATGGATGTCAAATTGGAAAATGAGGACACTGTGGAATCATCCTTGCACACACTGAACGAAGGCGTTTACAAGACACCCAATAACAGGAATTCTGAAAGATGGAATTTCTTAATAACGAAGGGAAGTTCTCTGCTGCCCATGGAACTTCTCCAAGAGTTATGATACTGCAAGTTACCTTATCGCGGTTTCATGAAGGTAGCATAGCTTACAGCGGAAGACCAAGAAGTATACGAAGTATTCACAAGAAGATGCCACCTCCATCCTCCAAGAGGGAATGCTTGAAGCATAGGAAGGGTTGAAGAGTTTGATGAGTGATGAAGTAAACAAGCTATCAGTAAGTTCAGATCGCTCGTAGGCATGATGGAAGTCTGCAGAAGTTTGCCACTGCGCACAGAAATAATTCAGAGGAAACACTCAAGGCGTGGCAAGATATTGTCGATTGCAAACACTGGAAATGAGATGCTCAGCTAGAGTCAGGGACATGCGATGGCGAGGGAAGTTCCAAGGACACAGAAAATCATCCAGAAGAGAAGGTGAAAAGAGATCCTGGCGAAGAGCTCTGAATTTTCTCCCAATCCACTCCATAGAAAAATGAAGGTAGGAGTAACAAAGGAAAGAGTGGAGAGATGGATCACTTTAACAAGGAAGAAAGACCTAAGTGCAGATACAATGGACCCTGATGATGACAATGCTGAATGCTCATGTGCCCTGCATATAGATTTGCAGCAGAAAGTAACATGCTCTTCCTTCGCAAAAAAGGAACCGTCCATTGCATAACTATTGCACAAAAACTTTCTATTTTTGACCTTAAATTTGAGAAGGGAAATTTTTTGTGAGAAACTCCATCAATAATCACTGTAACCTTATAAATAAAATATATCAAAACAGGGAAATTTTAACTAAGCAAAAGTATCACACTTGGATTTATAGAAAGATATTACCTGCCCAATACTCTCTTCTCTCTTAAGATGAACTTCATGTTCACCATAAAGGATTGTTATAGCATGAGTACATGAAGCTTTGGTTTTCTCAACAAAATCCCCATTTTTGGCAAGCACCTAAGTATGGCAAAATATAAAAATTATTGAAATTTCTGTTTTCAAAGGAAAGCAAAAATAGGAATTATGGTTATTGAGAACTAAGTATTTGAATAAATAATATATATTCTCGTTTTGCATCGAAGAATAGATTCGATTCAATTGAGTGTAGGGAAAAAAAGTTGGCAGTGATACCTTAAAAATGTTATCTGCTCACAAATTGAAAGGTGTCAACGATTCCTTCCATCGTCTAAGAATGTGCTCGGCAATCCATCCCGTGAAGACTCATGGCTCTGCTCGTGGAGAGGACGGCGAACGTTCTCGACTCGATGGCATCCTAGAATGGAAGTGTGATGAATTGATTAAAAAAGGAAGCCAACATCCAGAACCAAGGCTCACTTCTACTGCAGTAATACTGTCAAGGCTGTCTCATTGATTTATAACTATGCATTGCTATAAATTCACGTGTCTTAATCTTGAAATTAGCTAAAATACACATGTTGCATCCGAGGAGGCTGTGGCATGCGTATGTTTATAAACATATATACTGACTGTGGCTAGGTTGTTCATCGTAAAATAAAGGAACATAAAGTCAGGCGATGGAGAAACTTGACAAATGTTAGCTTTGGCACGTTCCTGCGTGCAGAGATGACCTCTTTTGTAAATAAAATGTTGAAAAATAAAAATTTATAAATTTTGAAGTACCGCTAAACATTTTTCTCGCTTCTGATTGGCTGAGAGAAATACCACCGCCGTCAGTGCAGAGGCTGTATTGTTAAATTTTATGCCAAACATTTCATTACCCGATTTCCGATCGAATATCACCAAAATTCCTCTTTCCTTTTATGTCGACCGCGAGCAATGGCGGTTTTCTCGAAATCGGAAGAAATAAGTTTTCGATACTTATGAATTCAGTATCCATGTGCGGTAAGACTCACGTAGTAGGTAAAAATCATAATAAATACTAGTCTTCATTAAATATTAATCGGTTACGACTAACCTTAGGTTTGTTTTCAAAAATCTTTCTCGAATTTTAGATTCCGGCCGGTGACAATCGCGTCTCGAAATACCGCCGCGCGTTAGGCACTTTCCACAGCGACCTCACCGTGTCAACATCCTCCCTTTCACCAGTCATTCTTTTTCCCTTTTTTCTAATTTAATGCACTCTATTGAGGATAAAATCACCCTCATTAAAACTATGAATGTACGCCCGAGCTCTCTGTTCGAAGAAACGGCTTCGGAAACTTAATACGGGACGCGTTGTAACTATAAGTTACGAGCCCATATGCAGGATACAGCCGAGAGATCGTTAAGCCGTCGCTCAATGTTATTGTTTTCAGTATTAATCTGGTCATTTTTACAGCGGTAAAGATATCTTGAACGCCGATGAATAGGAATCTAGGTATTCGAAACGCTTCGCTCGGAAGCAATCGGTAAATAAAATTCCCGGGCACATTCTCGTCGTCGAGGGAAAAGAAAAACATTTCAATGGGACGTTACTTACCTTGCTTGGCTTTTCGACTGAACCTTGCATCCTCACCGAAAGCTGTACTGCTTGACCTGCACTGGGATGACGAGGTCGCATTGCCGTCCTCTGCGAAGCTGCCCAATCAATCTTTAACGTGCACCGCTTACCACAGCACAAAATAACACTGACACAACCACTTCATCCAGGGAAAAATTTTACGATTTGATAGCCATTCGATCGATGGAAAACTGCGTAACGAAAGCATGGGGAAACTCGGTTCGCATATCACTAGACCAAAGTCTGCTCACTAACGAGAGCCTCCTACTGAGGCGACACCGGAACGATAACTCGGCCCCCTGTCGGATTTCGAATGTTTTCGGTATGACGAAAAACGTCGATCTATTCCAACCCTTCCTAAAATCTGCGTAGAGATTCTTTACGTTTAAAACTCTGCTCGGATACGCTTTTTCGAAGACACTAGTTGGATCGAGTTTCATTCCGCGCTAAAATAATTTTCGAGGAGATATCTCGTTCCTCGAAAAAGGAATGAAATTAAATGGCAATGAATCAATAAATGAGGAAGGGGGTAACCACTTGGAGACGGAAACATTTTCAGAAAATCTTTCCCTGTGTACGCGAATGCCTTTAGATGACCCCGTGGTTTTTGCCTCTCTCAATGTGCCAGGTTTAGATCGTACCCATTTCTCAGCGGGATGCGATAGCGAATCCTCCGACAGGACAATTGTGGAACATCGTCCGCGGCTAACCACCTTCCCTTTTACTCCATCAACGCTACGTTTATCACCATCCGCATGATAAGAACATGTGAAAGTCTCTTCCAACGGGAGCATACTTCCATAAACCTCTTTTCTGAGCTTACATTTCATGCATCTCGTCTCCAAAATTTGTGATTATAAGGATACACTTTTGGATTAATATCCCGATAAGATTCATAATGTAAATGCTAATGTAGTTAAATCTCTCTCGAGGCTGGTGATTTTCCTTCAATCATACGCTCATATGCAGGCGATTCCTTCGAAGGACTTAAAGATAGGGTGGACATAAGAAGTAGTTTCCGCAATGGATGACGAAAGAACAGAGCAAGGCAGCGAATATGGAATGAAGGGAAAAGAGTTCGTCACTATTTGGAGGCAGTCAAAATGGTTTTCTTTATATTCCCCAAAAAATAAAGGAGGAGATTTATCATGTGTAGAGCCAGATGAAATCTTACAATTTGGTTTATCTGGTTCGATTGCAAAAGAAATCCTTAAAATTAATTGAGAAATTGAGCGATGATGAAACTATCACAGCATTTTCTAAATGAATGTCCTTTCCTTAGTTGAAGCTCGGTGAGAAAGGAAGAGTTTGCGAATGCCCTCAACGGTGTAAGGCCATGTGTAATGAAAGACAGTTTCTAGGATATGAGGAAAACTTTTATTGCAAGTGTACCATTAATTAGATAGCAAGTTGTACAATCCATTGACATGATAATGGCCCGAGCTATGTGTCTCAACCTCTAGAAGTCCAGGCACCGTTTGCAATCATTCCTCAGCCGAAATAAGGGCCCGAGTCTCTACTGGATGTACCTGAAAGGAAGAGAAAATTTATTCAATGCACTGCAGTAAATACAGCTCTTTCACAGAGAAAGCAAGAGTATGATACAAAGGTGAGAGTATCTAAAAGCTCCCGAAATTTTAAATTGGGAGTAGAAAAGGGCATGGATTAAATGATTTCACATCAGGAAGGTTTCAAAACAGTAAGATGCTACAGAGATTCCAGAGTTGTTCATGCAAAATTGTCTTCCACCGAAGGAATGAGCATTAAGATCCTATTCAGTTTCTGAAGAGATACCTACCTCAATGAACATAAAGCATGCCTGAGCCCTTGATTCTTACAAGGAGTCTCTTACCTGAAATGAAAGAAAGTTGATTGCTGTATGCACTGTGGCAAATGCTGTACAAATCATAGAAAAAGGCTCAGTAGGGTTCCCAAAAATATAAATTGGGAAAAGAATAGGTCATGGATTAAATATTTTGACACCGGTGAAGATTCATTGCATCAAAGGGAGTAAGTAAACGAAAGGATTTCTAAGTTATTTGAATGAGTGCAAGGAGTTAGGTAAGAGGTTGCTTGGAGGCCTCAGGGGAGGATTATGCATGGAGCATTCAATGGCAGCGTTTCCCTTTGGAAAGCAGAATAAGGGATGAACATTATTTTGGGGAGGGAAATCTCAGTGATTAGCCTCGGAGCCAGAATGGATGTCAAATTGGAAAATGAGGACACTGTGGAATCATCCTTGCACACACTGAACGAAGGCGTTTACAAGACACCCAATAACAGGAATTGTGAAAGATGGAATTTCTTAATAACGAAGGGAAGTTCTCTGCTGCCCATGGAACTTCTCCAAGAGTTATGATACTGCAAGTTACCTTATCGCGGTTTCATGAAGGTAGCATAGCTTACAGCGGAAGACCAAGAAGTATACGAAGTATTCACAAGAAGATGCCACCTCTATCCTCCAAGAGGGAATGCTTGAAGCATAGGAAGGGTTGAAGAGTTTGATGAGTGATGAAGTAAACAAGCTATCAGTAAGTTCGGATCGCTCGTAGGCATGATGGAAGTCTGCAGAAGTTTGCCACTGCGCACAGAAATAATTCAGAGGAAACACTCAAGGCGTGGCAAGATATTGTCGATTGCAAACACTGGAAATGAGATGCTCAGCTAGAGTCAGGGACATGCGATGGCGAGGGAAGTTCCAAGGACACAGAAAATCATCCAGAAGAGAAGGTGAAAAGAGATCCTGGCGAAGAGCTCTGAATTTTCTCCCAATCCACTCCATAGAAAAATGAAGGTAGGAGTAACAAAGGAAAGAGTGGAGAGATGGATCACTTTAACAAGGAAGAAAGACCTAAGTGCAGATACAATGGACCCTGATGATGACAATGCTGAATGCTCATGTGCCCTGCATATAGATTTGCAGCAGAAAGTAACATGCTCTTCCTTCGCAAAAAAGGAACCGTCCATTGCATAACTATTGCACAAAAACTTTCTATTTTTGACCTTAAATTTGAGAAGGGAAATTTTTTGTGAGAAACTCCATCAATAATCACTGTAACCTTATAAATAAAATATATCAAAACAGGGAAATTTTAACTAAGCAAAAGTGTCACACTTGGATTTATAGAAAGATATTACCTGCCCAATACTCTCTTCTCTCTTAAGATGAACTTCATGTTCACCATAAAGGATTGTTATAGCATGAGTACATGAAGCTTTGGTTTTCTCAACAAAATCCCCATTTTTGGCAAGCACCTAAGTATGGCAAAATATAAAAATTATTGAAATTTCTGTTTTCAAAGGAAAGCAAAAATAGGAATTATGGTTATTGAGAACTAAGTATTTGAATAAATAATATATATTCTCGTTTTGCATCGAAGAATAGATTCGATTCAATTGAGTGTAGGGAAAAAAAGTTGGCAGTGATACCTTAAAAATGTTATCTGCTCACAAATTGAAAGGTGTCAACGATTCCTTCCATCGTCTAAGAATGTGCTCGGCAATCCATCCCGTGAAGACTCATGGCTCTGCTCGTGGAGAGGACGGCGAACGTTCTCGACTCGATGGCATCCTAGAATGGAAGTGTGATGAATTGATTAAAAAAGGAAGCCAACATCCAGAACCAAGGCTCACTTCTACTGCACTAATACTGTCAAGGCTGTCTCATTGATTTATAACTATGCATTGCTATAAATTCACGTGTCTTAATCTTGAAATTAGCTAAAATACACATGTTGCATCCGAGGAGGCTGTGGCATGCGTATGTTTATAAACATATATACTGACTGTGGCTAGGTTGTTCATCGTAAAATAAAGGAACATAAAGTCAGGCGATGGAGAAACTTGACAAATGTTAGCTTTGGCACGTTCCTGCGTGCAGAGATGACCTCTTTTGTAAATAAAATGTTGAAAAATAAAAATTTATAAATTTTGAAGTACCGCTAAACATTTTTCTCGCTTCTGATTGGCTGAGAGAAATATCACCGCCGTCAGTGCAGAGGCTGTATTGTTAAATTTTATGCCAAACATTTCATTACCCGATTTCCGATCGAATATCACCAAAATTCCTCTTTCCTTTTATGTCGACCGCGAGCAATGGCGGTTTTCTCGAAATCGGAAGAAATAAGTTTTCGATACTTATGAATTCAGTATCCATGTGCGGTAAGACTCACGTAGTAGGTAAAAATCATAATAAATACTAGTCTTCATTAAATATTAATCGGTTACGACTAACCTTAGGTTTGTTTTCAAAAATCTTTCTCGAATTTTAGATTCCGGCCGGTGACAATCGCGTCTCGAAATACCGCCGCGCGTTAGGCACTTTCCACAGCGACCTCACCGTGTCAACATCCTCCCTTTCACCAGTGATTCTTTTTCCCTTTTTTCTAATTTAATGCACTCTATTGAGGATAAAATCACCCTCATTAAAACCATGAATGTACGCCCGAGCTCTCTGTTCGAAGAAACGGCTTCGGAAACTTAATACGGGACGCGTTGTAACTATAAGTTACGAGCCCATATGCAGGATACAGCCGAGAGATCGTTAAGCCGTCGCTCAATGTTATTGTTTTCAGTATTAATCTGGTCATTTTTACAGCGGTAAAGATATCTTGAACGCCGATGAATAGGAATCTAGGTATTCGAAACGCTTCGCTCGGAAGCAATCGGTAAATAAAATTCCCGGGCACATTCTCGTCGTCGAGGGAAAAGAAAAACATTTCAATGGGACGTTACTTACCTTGCTTGGCTTTTCGACTGAACCTTGCATCCTCACCGAAAGCTGTACTGCTTGACCTGCACTGGGATGACGAGGTCGCATTGCCGTCCTCTGCGAAGCTGCCCAATCAATCTTTAACGTGCACCGCTTACCACAGCACAAAATAACACTGACACAACCACTTCATCCAGGGAAAAATTTTACGATTTGATAGCCATTCGATCGATGGAAAACTGCGTAACGAAAGCATGGGGAAACTCGGTTCGCATATCACTAGACCAAAGTCTGCTCACTAACGAGAGCCGCCTACTGAGGCGACACCGGAACGATAACTCGGCCCCCTGTCGGATTTCGAATGTTTTCGGTATGACGAAAAACGTCGATCTATTCCAACCCTTCCTAAAATCTGCGTAGAGATTCTTTACGTTTAAAACTCTGCTCGGATACGCTTTTTCGAAGACACTAGTTGGATCGAGTTTCATTCCGCGCTAAAATACTTTTCGAGGAGATATCTCGTTCCTCGAAAAAGGAATGAAATTAAATGGCAATGAATCAATAAATGAGGAAGGGGGTAACCACTTGGAGACGGAAACATTTTCAGAAAATCTTTCCCTGTGTACGCGAATGCCTTTAGATGACCCCGTGGTTTTTGCCTCTCTCAATGTGCCAGGTTTAGATCGTACCCATTTCTCAGCGGGATGCGATAGCGAATCCTCCGACAGGACGATTGTGGAACATCGTCCGCGGCTAACCACCTTCCCTTTTACTCCATCAACGCTACGTTCATCACCATCCGCATGATAAGAACGTGTGAAAGTCTCTTCCAACGGGAGTATACTTCCATAAACCTCTTTTCTGAGCTTACATTTCATGCATCTCGTCTCCAAAATTTGTGATTATAAGGATACACTTTTGGATTAATATCCCGATAAGATTCATAATGTAAATGCTAATGTAGTTAAATCTCTCTCGAGGCTGGTGATTTTCCTTCAATCATACGCTCATATGCAGGCGATTCCTTCGAAGGACTTAAAGATAGGGTGGACATAAGAAGTAGTTTCCGCAATGGATGACGAAAGAACAGAGCAAGGCAGCGAAGATGGAATGAAGGGAAAAGAGTTCGTCACTTTTTGGAGGCAGTCAAAATGGTTTTCTTTATATTCCCCAAAAAATAAAGGAGGAGATATATCATGTGTAGAGCCAGATGAAATCTTACAATTTGGTTTATCTGGTTCGATTGCAAAAGAAATCCTTAAAATTAATTGAGATTTGAGCGATGATGAAACTATCACAGCATTTTCTAAATGAATGTCCTTTCCTTAGTTGAAGCTCGGTGAGAAAGGAAGAGTTTGCGAATGCCCTCAACGGTGTAAGGCCATGTGTAATGAAAGACAGTTTCTAGGATATGAGGAAAACTTTTATTGCAAGTGTACCATTAATTACATAGCAAGTTGTACAATCCATTGACATGATAATGGCCCGAGCTATGTGTCTCAACCTCTAGAAGTCCAGGCACCGTTTGCAATCATTCCTCAGCCTAAATAAGGGCACGAGTCTCTACTGGATGTACCTGAAAGGAAGAGAAAATTTATTCAATGCACCGCAGTAAATACAGCTCTTTCACAGAGAAAGCAAGAGTATGATACAAAGGTGAGAGTATCTAAAAGCTCCCGAAATTTTAAATTGGGAGTAGAAAAGGGCATGGATTAAATGATTTCACATCAGGAAGGTTTCAAAACAGTAAGATGCTACAGAGATTCCAGAGTTGTTCATGCAAAATTGTCTTCCACCGAAGGAATGAGCATTAAGATCCTATTCAGTTTCTGAAGAGATACCTACCTCAATGAACATAAAGCATGCCTGAGCCCTTGATTCTTACAAGGAGTCTCTTACCTGAAATGAAAGAAAGTTGATTGCTGTATGCACTGTGGCAAATGCTGTACAAATCATAGAAAAAGGCTCAGTAGGGTTCCCAAAAATATAAATTGGGAAAAGAATAGGTCATGGATTAAATATTTTGACACCGGTGAAGATTCATTGCATCAAAGGGAGTAAGTAAACGAAAGGATTTCTAAGTTATTTGAATGAGTGCAAGGAGTTAGGTAAGAGGTTGCTTGGAGGCCTCAGGGGAGGATTATGCATGGAGCATTCAATGGCAGCGTTTCCCTTTGGAAAGCAGAATAAGGGATGAACATTATTTTGGGGAGGGAAATCTCAGTGATTAGCCTCGGAGCCAGAATGGATGTCAAATTGGAAATGAGGACACTGTGGAATCATCCTTGCACACACTGAACGAAGGCGTTTACAAGACACCCAATAACAGGAATTGTGAATGATGGAATTTCTTAATAACGAAGGGAAGTTCTCTGCTGCCCATGGAACTTCTCCAAGAGTTATGATACTGCAAGTTACCTTATCGCGGTTTCATGAAGGTAGCATAGCTTACAGCGGAAGACCAAGAAGTATACGAAGTATTCACAAGAAGATGCCACCTCTATCCTCCAAGAGGGAATGCTTGAAGCATAGGAAGGGTTGAAGAGTTTGATGAGTGATGAAGTAAACAAGCTATCAGTAAGTTCGGATCGCTCGTAGGCATGATGGAAGTCTGCAGAAGTTTGCCACTGCGCACAGAAATAATTCAGAGGAAACACTCAAGGCGTGGCAAGATATTGTCGATTGCAAACACTGGAAATGAGATGCTCAGCTAGAGTCAGGGACATGCGATGGCGAGGGAAGTTCCAAGGACACAGAAAATCATCCAGAAGAGAAGGTGAAAAGAGATCCTGGCGAAGAGCTCTGAATTTTCTCCCAATCCACTCCATAGAAAAATGAAGGTAGGAGTAACAAAGGAAAGAGTGGAGAGATGGATCACTTTAACAAGGAAGAAAGACCTAAGTGCAGATACAATGGACCCTGATGATGACAATGCTGAATGCTCATGTGCCCTGCATATAGATTTGCAGCAGAAAGTAACATGCTCTTCCTTCGCAAAAAAGGAACCGTCCATTGCATAACTATTGCACAAAAACTTTCTATTTTTGACCTTAAATTTGAGAAGGGAAATTTTTTGTGAGAAACTCCATCAATAATCACTGTAACCTTATAAATAAAATATATCAAAACAGGGAAATTTTAACTAAGCAAAAGTGTCACACTTGGATTTATAGAAAGATATTACCTGCCCAATACTCTCTTCTCTCTTAAGATGAACTTCATGTTCACCATAAAGGATTGTTATAGCATGAGTACATGAAGCTTTGGTTTTCTCAACAAAATCCCCATTTTTGGCAAGCACCTAAGTATGGCAAAATATAAAAATTATTGAAATTTCTGTTTTCAAAGGAAAGCAAAAATAGGAATTATGGTTATTGAGAACTAAGTATTTGAATAAATAATATATATTCTCGTTTTGCATCGAAGAATAGATTCGATTCAATTGAGTGTAGGGAAAAAAAGTTGGCAGTGATACCTTAAAAATGTTATCTGCTCACAAATTGAAAGGTGTCAACGATTCCTTCCATCGTCTAAGAATGTGCTCGGCAATCCATCCCGTGAAGACTCATGGCTCTGCTCGTGGAGAGGACGGCGAACGTTCTCGACTCGATGGCATCCTAGAATGGAAGTGTGATGAATTGATTAAAAAAGGAAGCCAACATCCAGAACCAAGGCTCACTTCTACTGCACTAATACTGTCAAGGCTGTCTCATTGATTTATAACTATGCATTGCTATAAATTCACGTGTCTCAATCTTGAAATTAGCTAAAATACACATGTTGCATCCGAGGAGGCTGTGGCATGCGTATGTTTATAAACATATATACTGACTGTGGCTAGGTTGTTCATCGTAAAATAAAGGAACATAAAGTCAGGCGATGGAGAAACTTGACAAATGTTAGCTTTGGCACGTTCCTGCGTGCAGAGATGACCTCTTTTGTAAATAAAATGTTGAAAAATAAAAATTTATAAATTTTGAAGTACCGCTAAACATTTTTCTCGCTTCTGATTGGCTGAGAGAAATACCACCGCCGTCAGTGCAGAGGCTGTATTGTTAAATTTTATGCCAAACATTTCATTACCCGATTTCCGATCGAATATCACCAAAATTCCTCTTTCCTTTTATGTCGACCGCGAGCAATGGCGGTTTTCTCGAAATCGGAAGAAATAAGTTTTCGATACTTATGAATTCAGTATCCATGTGCGGTAAGACTCACGTAGTAGGTAAAAATCATAATAAATACTAGTCTTCATTAAATATTAATCGGTTACGACTAACCTTAGGTTTGTTTTCAAAAATCTTTCTCGAATTTTAGATTCCGGCCGGTGACAATCGCGTCTCGAAATACCGCCGCGCGTTAGGCACTTTCCACAGCGACCTCACCGTGTCAACATCCTCCCTTTCACCAGTGATTCTTTTTCCCTTTTTTCTAATTTAATGCACTCTATTGAGGATAAAATCACCCTCATTAAAACTATGAATGTACGCCCGAGCTCTCTGTTCGAAGAAACGGCTTCGGAAACTTAATACGGGACGCGTTGTAACTATAAGTTACGAGCCCATATGCAGGATACAGCCGAGAGATCGTTAAGCCGTCGCTCAATGTTATTGTTTTCAGTATTAATCTGGTCATTTTTACAGCGGTAAAGATATCTTGAACGCCGATGAATAGGAATCTAGGTATTCGAAACGCTTCGCTCGGAAGCAATCGGTAAATAAAATTCCCGGGCACATTCTCGTCGTCGAGGGAAAAGAAAAACATTTCAATGGGACGTTACTTACCTTGCTTGGCTTTTCGACTGAACCTTGCATCCTCACCGAAAGCTGTACTGCTTGACCTGCACTGGGATGACGAGGTCGCATTGCCGTCCTCTGCGAAGCTGCCCAATCAATCTTTAACGTGCACCGCTTACCACAGCACAAAATAACACTGACACAACCACTTCATCCAGGGAAAAATTTTACGATTTGATAGCCATTCGATCGATGGAAAACTGCGTAACGAAAGCATGGGGAAACTCGGTTCGCATATCACTAGACCAAAGTCTGCTCACTAACGAGAGCCGCCTACTGAGGCGACACCGGAACGATAACTCGGCCCCCTGTCGGATTTCGAATGTTTTCGGTATGACGAAAAACGTCGATCTATTCCAACCCTTCCTAAAATCTGCGTAGAGATTCTTTACGTTTAAAACTCTGCTCGGATACGCTTTTTCGAAGACACTAGTTGGATCGAGTTTCATTCCGCGCTAAAATACTTTTCGAGGAGATATCTCGTTCCTCGAAAAAGGAATGAAATTAAATGGCAATGAATCAATAAATGAGGAAGGGGGTAACCACTTGGAGACGGAAACATTTTCAGAAAATCTTTCCCTGTGTACGCGAATGCCTTTAGATGACCCCGTGGTTTTTGCCTCTCTCAATGTGCCAGGTTTAGATCGTACCCATTTCTCAGCGGGATGCGATAGCGAATCCTCCGACAGGACGATTGTGGAACATCGTCCGCGGCTAACCACCTTCCCTTTTACTCCATCAACGCTACGTTCATCACCATCCGCATGATAAGAACGTGTGAAAGTCTCTTCCAACGGGAGTATACTTCCATAAACCTCTTTTCTGAGCTTACATTTCATGCATCTCGTCTCCAAAATTTGTGATTATAAGGATACACTTTTGGATTAATATCCCGATAAGATTCATAATGTAAATGCTAATGTAGTTAAATCTCTCTCGAGGCTGGTGATTTTCCTTCAATCATACGCTCATATGCAGGCGATTCCTTCGAAGGACTTAAAGATAGGGTGGACATAAGAAGTAGTTTCCGCAATGGATGACGAAAGAACAGAGCAAGGCAGCGAAGATGGAATGAAGGGAAAAGAGTTCGTCACTTTTTGGAGGCAGTCAAAATGGTTTTCTTTATATTCCCCAAAAAATAAAGGAGGAGATATATCATGTGTAGAGCCAGATGAAATCTTACAATTTGGTTTATCTGGTTCGATTGCAAAAGAAATCCTTAAAATTAATTGAGATTTGAGCGATGATGAAACTATCACAGCATTTTCTAAATGAATGTCCTTTCCTTAGTTGAAGCTCGGTGAGAAAGGAAGAGTTTGCGAATGCCCTCAACGGTGTAAGGCCATGTGTAATGAAAGACAGTTTCTAGGATATGAGGAAAACTTTTATTGCAAGTGTACCATTAATTACATAGCAAGTTGTACAATCCATTGACATGATAATGGCCCGAGCTATGTGTCTCAACCTCTAGAAGTCCAGGCACCGTTTGCAATCATTCCTCAGCCGAAATAAGGGCACGAGTCTCTACTGGATGTACCTGAAAGGAAGAGAAAATTTATTCAATGCACCGCAGTAAATACAGCTCTTTCACAGAGAAAGCAAGAGTATGATACAAAGGTGAGAGTATCTAAAAGCTCCCGAAATTTTAAATTGGGAGTAGAAAAGGGCATGGATTAAATGATTTCACATCAGGAAGGTTTCAAAACAGTAAGATGCTACAGAGATTCCAGAGTTGTTCATGCAAAATTGTCTTCCACCGAAGGAATGAGCATTAAGATCCTATTCAGTTTCTGAAGAGATACCTACCTCAATGAACATAAAGCATGCCTGAGCCCTTGATTCTTACAAGGAGTCTCTTACCTGAAATGAAAGAAAGTTGATTGCTGTATGCACTGTGGCAAATGCTGTACAAATCATAGAAAAAGGCTCAGTAGGGTTCCCAAAAATATAAATTGGGAAAAGAATAGGTCATGGATTAAATATTTTGACACCGGTGAAGATTCATTGCATCAAAGGGAGTAAGTAAACGAAAGGATTTCTAAGTTATTTGAATGAGTGCAAGGAGTTAGGTAAGAGGTTGCTTGGAGGCCTCAGGGGAGGATTATGCATGGAGCATTCAATGGCAGCGTTTCCCTTTGGAAAGCAGAATAAGGGATGAACATTATTTTGGGGAGGGAAATCTCAGTGATTAGCCTCGGAGCCAGAATGGATGTCAAATTGGAAAATGAGGACACTGTGGAATCATCCTTGCACACACTGAACGAAGGCGTTTACAAGACACCCAATAACAGGAATTGTGAATGATGGAATTTCTTAATAACGAAGGGAAGTTCTCTGCTGCCCATGGAACTTCTCCAAGAGTTATGATACTGCAAGTTACCTTATCGCGGTTTCATGAAGGTAGCATAGCTTACAGCGGAAGACCAAGAAGTATACGAAGTATTCACAAGAAGATGCCACCTCTATCCTCCAAGAGGGAATGCTTGAAGCATAGGAAGGGTTGAAGAGTTTGATGAGTGATGAAGTAAACAAGCTATCAGTAAGTTCGGATCGCTCGTAGGCATGATGGAAGTCTGCAGAAGTTTGCCACTGCGCACAGAAATAATTCAGAGGAAACACTCAAGGCGTGGCAAGATATTGTCGATTGCAAACACTGGAAATGAGATGCTCAGCTAGAGTCAGGGACATGCGATGGCGAGGGAAGTTCCAAGGACACAGAAAATCATCCAGAAGAGAAGGTGAAAAGAGATCCTGGCGAAGAGCTCTGAATTTTCTCCCAATCCACTCCATAGAAAAATGAAGGTAGGAGTAACAAAGGAAAGAGTGGAGAGATGGATCACTTTAACAAGGAAGAAAGACCTAAGTGCAGATACAATGGACCCTGATGATGACAATGCTGAATGCTCATGTGCCCTGCATATAGATTTGCAGCAGAAAGTAACATGCTCTTCCTTCGCAAAAAAGGAACCGTCCATTGCGTAACTATTGCACAAAAACTTTCTATTTTTGACCTTAAATTTGAGAAGGGAAATTTTTTGTGAGAAACTCCATCAATAATCACTGTAACCTTATAAATAAAATATATCAAAACAGGGAAATTTTAACTAAGCAAAAGTGTCACACTTGGATTTATAGAAAGATATTACCTGCCCAATACTCTCTTCTCTCTTAAGATGAACTTCATGTTCACCATAAAGGATTGTTATAGCATGAGTACATGAAGCTTTGGTTTTCTCAACAAAATCCCCATTTTTGGCAAGCACCTAAGTATGGCAAAATATAAAAATTATTGAAATTTCTGTTTTCAAAGGAAAGCAAAAATAGGAATTATGGTTATTGAGAACTAAGTATTTGAATAAATAATATATATTCTCGTTTTGCATCGAAGAATAGATTCGATTCAATTGAGTGTAGGGAAAAAAAGTTGGCAGTGATACCTTAAAAATGTTATCTGCTCACAAATTGAAAGGTGTCAACGATTCCTTCCATCGTCTAAGAATGTGCTCGGCAATCCATCCCGTGAAGACTCATGGCTCTGCTCGTGGAGAGGACGGCGAACGTTCTCGACTCGATGGCATCCTAGAATGGAAGTGTGATGAATTGATTAAAAAAGGAAGCCAACATCCAGAACCAAGGCTCACTTCTACTGCACTAATACTGTCAAGGCTGTCTCATTGATTTATAACTATGCATTGCTATAAATTCACGTGTCTTAATCTTGAAATTAGCTAAAATACACATGTTGCATCCGAGGAGGCTGTGGCATGCGTATGTTTATAAACATATATACTGACTGTGGCTAGGTTGTTCATCGTAAAATAAAGGAACATAAAGTCAGGCGATGGAGAAACTTGACAAATGTTAGCTTTGGCACGTTCCTGCGTGCAGAGATGACCTCTTTTGTAAATAAAATGTTGAAAAATAAAAATTTATAAATTTTGAAGTACCGCTAAACATTTTTCTCGCTTCTGATTGGCTGAGAGAAATATCACCGCCGTCAGTGCAGAGGCTGTATTGTTAAATTTTATGCCAAACATTTCATTACCCGATTTCCGATCGAATATCACCAAAATTCCTCTTTCCTTTTATGTCGACCGCGAGCAATGGCGGTTTTCTCGAAATCGGAAGAAATAAGTTTTCGATACTTATGAATTCAGTATCCATGTGCGGTAAGACTCACGTAGTAGGTAAAAATCATAATAAATACTAGTCTTCATTAAATATTAATCGGTTACGACTAACCTTAGGTTTGTTTTCAAAAATCTTTCTCGAATTTTAGATTCCGGCCGGTGACAATCGCGTCTCGAAATACCGCCGCGCGTTAGGCACTTTCCACAGCGACCTCACCGTGTCAACATCCTCTCTTTCACCACTCATTCTTTTTCCCTTTTTTCTAATTTAATGCACTCTATTGAGGATAAAATCACCCTCATTAAAACTATGAATGTACGCCCGAGCTCTCTGTTCGAAGAAACGGCTTCGGAAACTTAATACGGGACGCGTTGTAACTATAAGTTACGAGCCCATATGCAGGATACAGCCGAGAGATCGTTAAGCCGTCGCTCAATGTTATTGTTTTCAGTATTAATCTGGTCATTTTTACAGCGGTAAAGATATCTTGAACGCCGATGAATAGGAATCTAGGTATTCGAAACGCTTCGCTCGGAAGCAATCGGTAAATAAAATTCCCGGGCACATTCTCGTCGTCGAGGGAAAAGAAAAACATTTCAATGGGACGTTACTTACCTTGCTTGGCTTTTCGACTGAACCTTGCATCCTCACCGAAAGCTGTACTGCTTGACCTGCACTGGGATGACGAGGTCGCATTGCCGTCCTCTGCGAAGCTGCCCAATCAATCTTTAACGTGCACCGCTTACCACAGCACAAAATAACACTGACACAACCACTTCATCCAGGGAAAAATTTTACGATTTGATAGCCATTCGATCGATGGAAAACTGCGTAACGAAAGCATGGGGAAACTCGGTTCGCATATCACTAGACCAAAGTCTGCTCACTAACGAGAGCCGCCTACTGAGGCGACACCGGAACGATAACTCGGCCCCCTGTCGGATTTCGAATGTTTTCGGTATGACGAAAAACGTCGATCTATTCCAACCCTTCCTAAAATCTGCGTAGAGATTCTTTACGTTTAAAACTCTGCTCGGATACGCTTTTTCGAAGACACTAGTTGGATCGAGTTTCATTCCGCGCTAAAATACTTTTCGAGGAGATATCTCGTTCCTCGAAAAAGGAATGAAATTAAATGGCAATGAATCAATAAATGAGGAAGGGGGTAACCACTTGGAGACGGAAACATTTTCAGAAAATCTTTCCCTGTGTACGCGAATGCCTTTAGATGACCCCGTGGTTTTTGCCTCTCTCAATGTGCCAGGTTTAGATCGTACCCATTTCTCAGCGGGATGCGATAGCGAATCCTCCGACAGGACAATTGTGGAACATCGTCCGCGGCTAACCACCTTCCCTTTTACTCCATCAACGCTACGTTCATCACCATCCGCATGATAAGAACGTGTGAAAGTCTCTTCCAACGGGAGCATACTTCCATAAACCTCTTTTCTGAGCTTACATTTCATGCATCTCGTCTCCAAAATTTGTGATTATAAGGATACACTTTTGGACTAATATCCCGATAAGATTCATAATGTAAATGCTAATGTAGTTAAATCTCTCTCGAGGCTGGTGATTTTCCTTCAATCATACGCTCATATGCAGGCGATTCCTTCGAAGGACTTAAAGATAGGGTGGACATAAGAAGTAGTTTCCGCAATGGATGACGAAAGAACAGAGCAAGGCAGCGAAGATGGAATGAAGGGAAAAGAGTTCGTCACTTTTTGGAGGCAGTCAAAATGGTTTTCTTTATATTCCCCAAAAAATAAAGGAGGAGATTTATCATGTGTAGAGCCAGATGAAATCTTACAATTTGGTTTATCTGGTTCGATTGCAAAAGAAATCCTTAAAATTAATTGAGAAATTGAGCGATGATGAAACTATCACAGCATTTTCTAAATGAATGTCCTTTCCTTAGTTGAAGCTCGGTGAGAAAGGAAGAGTTTGCGAATGCCCTCAACGGTGTAAGGCCATGTGTAATGAAAGACAGTTTCTAGGATATGAGGAAAACTTTTATTGCAAGTGTACCATTAATTACATAGCAAGTTGTACAATCCATTGACATGATAATGGCCCGAGCTATGTGTCTCAACCTCTAGAAGTCCAGGCACCGTTTGCAATCATTCCTCAGCCGAAATAAGGGCCCGAGTCTCTACTGGATGTACCTGAAAGGAAGAGAAAATTTATTCAATGCACCGCAGTAAATACAGCTCTTTCACAGAGAAAGCAAGAGTATGATACAAAGGTGAGAGTATCTAAAAGCTCCCGAAATTTTAAATTGGGAGTAGAAAAGGGCATGGATTAAATGATTTCACATCAGGAAGGTTTCAAAACAGTAAGATGCTACAGAGATTCCAGAGTTGTTCATGCAAAATTGTCTTCCACCGAAGGAATGAGCATTAAGATCCTATTCAGTTTCTGAAGAGATACCTACGTCAATGAACATAAAGCATGCCTGAGACCTTGATTCTTACAAGGAGTCTCTTACCTGAAATGAAAGAAAGTTGATTGCTGTATGCACTGTGGCAAATGCTGTACAAATCATAGAAAAAGGCTCAGTAGGGTTCCCAAAAATATAAATTGGGAAAAGAATAGGTCATGGATTAAATATTTTGACACCGGTGAAGATTCATTGCATCAAAGGGAGTAAGTAAACGAAAGGATTTCTAAGTTATTTGAATGAGTGCAAGGAGTTAGGTAAGAGGTTGCTTGGAGGCCTCAGGGGAGGATTATGCATGGAGCATTCAATGGCAGCGTTTCCCTTTGGAAAGCAGAATAAGGGATGAACATTATTTTGGGGAGGGAAATCTCAGTGATTAGCCTCGGAGCCAGAATGGATGTCAAATTGGAAAATGAGGACACTGTGGAATCATCCTTGCACACACTGAACGAAGGCGTTTACAAGACACCCAATAACAGGAATTGTGAATGATGGAATTTCTTAATAACGAAGGGAAGTTCTCTGCTGCCCATGGAACTTCTCCAAGAGTTATGATACTGCAAGTTACCTTATCGCGGTTTCATGAAGGTAGCATAGCTTACAGCGGAAGACCAAGAAGTATACGAAGTATTCACAAGAAGATGCCACCTCTATCCTCCAAGAGGGAATGCTTGAAGCATAGGAAGGGTTGAAGAGTTTGATGAGTGATGAAGTAAACAAGCTATCAGTAAGTTCGGATCGCTCGTAGGCATGATGGAAGTCTGCAGAAGTTTGCCACTGCGCACAGAAATAATTCAGAGGAAACACTCAAGGCGTGGCAAGATATTGTCGATTGCAAACACTGGAAATGAGATGCTCAGCTAGAGTCAGGGACATGCGATGGCGAGGGAAGTTCCAAGGACACAGAAAATCATCCAGAAGAGAAGGTGAAAAGAGATCCTGGCGAAGAGCTCTGAATTTTCTCCCAATCCACTCCATAGAAAAATGAAGGTAGGAGTAACAAAGGAAAGAGTGGAGAGATGGATCACTTTAACAAGGAAGAAAGACCTAAGTGCAGATACAATGGACCCTGATGATGACAATGCTGAATGCTCATGTGCCCTGCATATAGATTTGCAGCAGAAAGTAACATGCTCTTCCTTCGCAAAAAAGGAACCGTCCATTGCATAACTATTGCACAAAAACTTTCTATTTTTGACCTTAAATTTGAGAAGGGAAATTTTTTGTGAGAAACTCCATCAATAATCACTGTAACCTTATAAATAAAATATATCAAAACAGGGAAATTTTAACTAAGCAAAAGTGTCACACTTGGATTTATAGAAAGATATTACCTGCCCAATACTCTCTTCTCTCTTAAGATGAACTTCATGTTCACCATAAAGGATTGTTATAGCATGAGTACATGAAGCTTTGGTTTTCTCAACAAAATCCCCATTTTTGGCAAGCACCTAAGTATGGCAAAATATAAAAATTATTGAAATTTCTGTTTTCAAAGGAAAGCAAAAATAGGAATTATGGTTATTGAGAACTAAGTATTTGAATAAATAATATATATTCTCGTTTTGCATCGAAGAATAGATTCGATTCAATTGAGTGTAGGGAAAAAAAGTTGGCAGTGATACCTTAAAAATGTTATCTGCTCACAAATTGAAAGGTGTCAACGATTCCTTCCATCGTCTAAGAATGTGCTCGGCAATCCATCCCGTGAAGACTCATGGCTCTGCTCGTGGAGAGGACGGCGAACGTTCTCGACTCGATGGCATCCTAGAATGGAAGTGTGATGAATTGATTAAAAAAGGAAGCCAACATCCAGAACCAAGGCTCACTTCTACTGCACTAATACTGTCAAGGCTTTCTCATTGATTTATAACAATGCATTGCTATAAATTCACGTGTCTTAATCTTGAAATTAGCTAAAATACACATGTTGCATCCGAGGAGGCTGTGGCATGCGTATGTTTATAAACATATATACTGACTGTGGCTAGGTTGTTCATCGTAAAATAAAGGAACATAAAGTCAGGCGATGGAGAAACTTGACAAATGTTAGCTTTGGCACGTTCCTGCGTGCAGAGATGACCTCTTTTGTAAATAAAATGTTGAAAAATAAAAATTTATAAATTTTGAAGTACCGCTAAACATTTTTCTCGCTTCTGATTGGCTGAGAGAAATACCACCGCCGTCAGTGCAGAGGCTGTATTGTTAAATTTTATGCCAAACATTTCATTACCCGATTTCCGATCGAATATCACCAAAATTCCTCTTTCCTTTTATGTCGACCGCGAGCAATGGCGGTTTTCTCGAAATCGGAAGAAATAAGTTTTCGATACTTATGAATTCAGTATCCATGTGCGGTAAGACTCACGTAGTAGGTAAAAATCATAATAAATACTAGTCTTCATTAAATATTAATCGGTTACGGCTAACCTTAGGTTTGTTTTCAAAAATCTTTCTCGAATTTTAGATTCCGGCCGGTGACAATCGCGTCTCGAAATACCGCCGCGCGTTAGGCACTTTCCACAGCGACCTCACCGTGTCAACATCCTCCCTTTCACCAGTCATTCTTTTTCCCTTTTTTCTAATTTAATGCACTCTATTGAGGATAAAATCACCCTCATTAAAACTATGAATGTACGCCCGAGCTCTCTGTTCGAAGAAACGGCTTCGGAAACTTAATACGGGACGCGTTGTAACTATAAGTTACGAGCCCATATGCAGGATACAGCCGAGAGATCGTTAAGCCGTCGCTCAATGTTATTGTTTTCAGTATTAATCTGGTCATTTTTACAGCGGTAAAGATATCTTGAACGCCGATGAATAGGAATCTAGGTATTCGAAACGCTTCGCTCGGAAGCAATCGGTAAATAAAATTCCCGGGCACATTCTCGTCGTCGAGGGAAAAGAAAAACATTTCAATGGGACGTTACTTACCTTGCTTGGCTTTTCGACTGAACCTTGCATCCTCACCGAAAGCTGTACTGCTTGACCTGCACTGGGATGACGAGGTCGCATTGCCGTCCTCTACGAAGCTGCCCAATCAATCTTTAACGTGCACCGCTTACCACAGCACAAAATAACACTGACACAACCACTTCATCCAGGGAAAAATTTTACGATTTGATAGCCATTCGATCGATGGAAAACTGCGTAACGAAAGCATGGGGAAACTCGGTTCGCATATCACTAGACCAAAGTCTGCTCACTAACGAGAGCCGCCTACTGAGGCGACACCGGAACGATAACTCGGCCCCCTGTCGGATTTCGAATGTTTTCGGTATGACGAAAAACGTCGATCTATTCCAACCCTTCCTAAAATCTGCGTAGAGATTCTTTACGTTTAAAACTCTGCTCGGATACGCTTTTTCGAAGACACTAGTTGGATCGAGTTTCATTCCGCGCTAAAATAATTTTCGAGGAGATATCTCGTTCCTCGAAAAAGGAATGAAATTAAATGGCAATGAATCAATAAATGAGGAAGGGGGTAACCACTTGGAGACGGAAACATTTTCAGAAAATCTTTCCCTGTGTACGCGAATGCCTTTAGATGACCCCGTGGTTTTTGCCTCTCTCAATGTGCCAGGTTTAGATCGTACCCATTTCTCAGCGGGATGTGATAGCGAATCCTCCGACAGGACAATTGTGGAACATCGTCCGCGGCTAACCACCTTCCCTTTTACTCCATCAACGCTACGTTCATCACCATCCGCATGATAAGAACGTGTGAAAGTCTCTTCCAACGGGAGCATACTTCCATAAACCTCTTTTCTGAGCTTACATTTCATGCATCTCGTCTCCAAAATTTGTGATTATAAGGATACACTTTTGGATTAATATCCCGATAAGATTCATAATGTAAATGCTAATGTAGTTAAATCTCTCTCGAGGCTGGTGATTTTCCTTCAATCATACGCTCATATGCAGGCGATTCCTTCGAAGGACTTAAAGATAGGGTGGACATAAGAAGTAGTTTCCGCAATGGATGACGAAAGAACAGAGCAAGGCAGCGAAGATGGAATGAAGGGAAAAGAGTTCGTCACTATTTGGAGGCAGTCAAAATGGTTTTCTTTATATTCCCCAAAAAATAAAGGAGGAGATTTATCATGTGTAGAGCCAGATGAAATCTTACAATTTGGTTTATCTGGTTCGATTGCAAAAGAAATCCTTAAAATTAATTGAGAAATTGAGCGATGATGAAACTATCACAGCATTTTCTAAATGAATGTCCTTTCCTTAGTTGAAGCTCGGTGAGAAAGGAAGAGTTTGCGAATGCCCTCAACGGTGTAAGGCCATGTGTAATGAAAGACAGTTTCTAGGATATGAGGAAAACTTTTATTGCAAGTGTACCATTAATTACATAGCAAGTTGTACAATCCATTGACATGATAATGGCCCGAGCTATGTGTCTCAACCTCTAGAAGTCCAGGCACCGTTTGCAATCATTCCTCAGCCGAAATAAGGGCCCGAGTCTCTACTGGATGTACCTGAAAGGAAGAGAAAATTTATTCAATGCACCGCAGTAAATACAGCTCTTTCACAGAGAAAGCAAGAGTATGATACAAAGGTGAGAGTATCTAAAAGCTCCCGAAATTTTAAATTGGGAGTAGAAAAGGGCATGGATTAAATGATTTCACATCAGGAAGGTTTCAAAACAGTAAGATGCTACAGAGATTCCAGAGTTGTTCATGCAAAATTGTCTTCCACCGAAGGAATGAGCATTAAGATCCTATTCAGTTTCTGAAGAGATACCTACCTCAATGAACATAAAGCATGCCTTAGCCCTTGATTCTTACAAGGAGTCTCTTACCTGAAATGAAAGAAAGTTGATTGCTGTATGCACTGTGGCAAATGCTGTACAAATCATAGAAAAAGGCTCAGTAGGGTTCCCAAAAATATAAATTGGGAAAAGAATAGGTCATGGATTAAATATTTTGACACCGGTGAAGATTCATTGCATCAAAGGGAGTAAGTAAACGAAAGGATTTCTAAGTTATTTGAATGAGTGCAAGGAGTTAGGTAAGAGGTTGCTTGGAGGCCTCAGGGGAGGATTATGCATGGAGCATTCAATGGCAGCGTTTCCCTTTGGAAAGCAGAATAAGGGATGAACATTATTTTGGGGAGGGAAATCTCAGTGATTAGCCTCGGAGCCAGAATGGATGTCAAATTGGAAAATGAGGACACTGTGGAATCATCCTTGCACACACTGAACGAAGGCGTTTACAAGACACCCAATAACAGGAATTGTGAAAGATGGAATTTCTTAATAACGAAGGGAAGTTCTCTGCTGCCCATGGAACTTCTCCAAGAGTTATGATACTGCAAGTTACCTTATCGCGGTTTCATGAAGGTAGCATAGCTTACAGCGGAAGACCAAGAAGTATACGAAGTATTCACAAGAAGATGCCACCTCTATCCTCCAAGAGGGAATGCTTGAAGCATAGGAAGGGTTGAAGAGTTTGATGAGTGATGAAGTAAACAAGCTATCAGTAAGTTCGGATCGCTCGTAGGCATGATGGAAGTCTGCAGAAGTTTGCCACTGCGCACAGAAATAATTCAGAGGAAACACTCAAGGCGTGGCAAGATATTGTCGATTGCAAACACTGGAAATGAGATGCTCAGC
Organism: Pantala flavescens; assembly: GCA_020796165.1. Lineage (NCBI taxonomy): Eukaryota > Metazoa > Arthropoda > Insecta > Odonata > Libellulidae > Pantala > Pantala flavescens. The sequence continues at coordinate 54,326,641 of CM036883.1, forward strand.
TAGAGTCAGGGACATGCGATGGCGAGGGAAGTTCCAAGGACACAGAAAATCATCCAGAAGAGAAGGTGAAAAGAGATCCTGGCGAAGAGCTCTGAATTTTCTCCCAATCCACTCCATAGAAAAATGAAGGTAGGAGTAACAAAGGAAAGAGTGGAGAGATGGATCACTTTAACAAGGAAGAAAGACCTAAGTGCAGATACAATGGACCCTGATGATGACAATGCTGAATGCTCATGTGCCCTGCATATAGATTTGCAGCAGAAAGTAACATGCTCTTCCTTCGCAAAAAAGGAACCGTCCATTGCATAACTATTGCACAAAAACTTTCTATTTTTGACCTTAAATTTGAGAAGGGAAATTTTTTGTGAGAAACTCCATCAATAATCACTGTAACCTTATAAATAAAATATATCAAAACAGGGAAATTTTAACTAAGCAAAAGTGTCACACTTGGATTTATAGAAAGATATTACCTGCCCAATACTCTCTTCTCTCTTAAGATGAACTTCATGTTCACCATAAAGGATTGTTATAGCATGAGTACATGAAGCTTTGGTTTTCTCAACAAAATCCCCATTTTTGGCAAGCACCTAAGTATGGCAAAATATAAAAATTATTGAAATTTCTGTTTTCAAAGGAAAGCAAAAATAGGAATTATGGTTATTGAGAACTAAGTATTTGAATAAATAATATATATTCTCGTTTTGCATCGAAGAATAGATTCGATTCAATTGAGTGTAGGGAAAAAAAGTTGGCAGTGATACCTTAAAAATGTTATCTGCTCACAAATTGAAAGGTGTCAACGATTCCTTCCATCGTCTAAGAATGTGCTCGGCAATCCATCCCGTGAAGACTCATGGCTCTGCTCGTGGAGAGGACGGCGAACGTTCTCGACTCGATGGCATCCTAGAATGGAAGTGTGATGAATTGATTAAAAAAGGAAGCCAACATCCAGAACCAAGGCTCACTTCTACTGCACTAATACTGTCAAGGCTGTCTCATTGATTTATAACTATGCATTGCTATAAATTCACGTGTCTTAATCTTGAAATTAGCTAAAATACACATGTTGCATCCGAGGAGGCTGTGGCATGCGTATGTTTATAAACATATATACTGACTGTGGCTAGGTTGTTCATCGTAAAATAAAGGAACATAAAGTCAGGCGATGGAGAAACTTGACAAATGTTAGCTTTGGCACGTTCCTGCGTGCAGAGATGACCTCTTTTGTAAATAAAATGTTGAAAAATAAAAATTTATAAATTTTGAAGTACCGCTAAACATTTTTCTCGCTTCTGATTGGCTGAGAGAAATATCACCGCCGTCAGTGCAGAGGCTGTATTGTTAAATTTTATGCCAAACATTTCATTACCCGATTTCCGATCGAATATCACCAAAATTCCTCTTTCCTTTTATGTCGACCGCGAGCAATGGCGGTTTTCTCGAAATCGGAAGAAATAAGTTTTCGATACTTATGAATTCAGTATCCATGTGCGGTAAGACTCACGTAGTAGGTAAAAATCATAATAAATACTAGTCTTCATTAAATATTAATCGGTTACGACTAACCTTAGGTTTGTTTTCAAAAATCTTTCTCGAATTTTAGATTCCGGCCGGTGACAATCGCGTCTCGAAATACCGCCGCGCGTTAGGCACTTTCCACAGCGACCTCACCGTGTCAACATCCTCTCTTTCACCAGTCATTCTTTTTCTCTTTTTTCTAATTTAATGCACTCTATTGAGGATAAAATCACCCTCATTAAAACTATGAATGTACGCCCGAGCTCTCTGTTCGAAGAAACGGCTTCGGAAACTTAATACGGGACGCGTTGTAACTATAAGTTACGAGCCCATATGCAGGATACAGCCGAGAGATCGTTAAGCCGTCGCTCAATGTTATTGTTTTCAGTATTAATCTGGTCATTTTTACAGCGGTAAAGATATCTTGAACGCCGATGAATAGGAATCTAGGTATTCGAAACGCTTCGCTCGGAAGCAATCGGTAAATAAAATTCCCGGGCACATTCTCGTCGTCGAGGGAAAAGAAAAACATTTCAATGGGACGTTACTTACCTTGCTTGGCTTTTCGACTGAACCTTGCATCCTCACCGAAAGCTGTACTGCTTGACCTGCACTGGGATGACGAGGTCGCATTGCCGTCCTCTGCGAAGCTGCCCAATCAATCTTTAACGTGCACCGCTTACCACAGCACAAAATAACACTGACACAACCACTTCATCCAGGGAAAAATTTTACGATTTGATAGCCATTCGATCGATGGAAAACTGCGTAACGAAAGCATGGGGAAACTCGGTTCGCATATCACTAGACCAAAGTCTGCTCACTAACGAGAGCCGCCTACTGAGGCGACACCGGAACGATAACTCGGCCCCCTGTCGGATTTCGAATGTTTTCGGTATGACGAAAAACGTCGATCTATTCCAACCCTTCCTAAAATCTGCGTAGAGATTCTTTACGTTTAAAACTCTGCTCGGATACGCTTTTTCGAAGACACTAGTTGGATCGAGTTTCATTCCGCGCTAAAATACTTTTCGAGGAGATATCTCGTTCCTCGAAAAAGGAATGAAATTAAATGGCAATGAATCAATAAATGAGGAAGGGGGTAACCACTTGGAGACGGAAACATTTTCAGAAAATCTTTCCCTGTGTACGCGAATGCCTTTAGATGACCCCGTGGTTTTTGCCTCTCTCAATGTGCCAGGTTTAGATCGTACCCATTTCTCAGCGGGATGTGATAGCGAATCCTCCGACAGGACAATTGTGGAACATCGTCCGCGGCTAACCACCTTCCCTTTTACTCCATCAACGCTACGTTCATCACCATCCGCATGATAAGAACGTGTGAAAGTCTCTTCCAACGGGAGCATACTTCCATAAACCTCTTTTCTGAGCTTACATTTCATGCATCTCGTCTCCAAAATTTGTGATTATAAGGATACACTTTTGGATTAATATCCCGATAAGATTCATAATGTAAATGCTAATGTAGTTAAATCTCTCTCGAGGCTGGTGATTTTCCTTCAATCATACGCTCATATGCAGGCGATTCCTTCGAAGGACTTAAAGATAGGGTGGACATAAGAAGTAGTTTCCGCAATGGATGACGAAAGAACAGAGCAAGGCAGCGAATATGGAATGAAGGGAAAAGAGTTCGTCACTATTTGGAGGCAGTCAAAATGGTTTTCTTTATATTCCCCAAAAAATAAAGGAGGAGATTTATCATGTGTAGAGCCAGATGAAATCTTACAATTTGGTTTATCTGGTTCGATTGCAAAAGAAATCCTTAAAATTAATTGAGAAATTGAGCGATGATGAAACTATCACAGCATTTTCTAAATGAATGTCCTTTCCTTAGTTGAAGTTCGGTGAGAAAGGAAGAGTTTGCGAATGCCCTCAACGGTGTAAGGCCATGTGTAATGAAAGACAGTTTCTAGGATATGAGGAAAACTTTTATTGCAAGTGTACCATTAATTACATAGCAAGTTGTACAATCCATTGACATGATAATGGCCCGAGCTATGTGTCTCAACCTCTAGAAGTCCAGGCACCGTTTGCAATCATTCCTCAGCCGAAATAAGGGCCCGAGTCTCTACTGGATGTACCTGAAAGGAAGAGAAAATTTATTCAATGCACCGCAGTAAATACAGCTCTTTCACAGAGAAAGCAAGAGTATGATACAAAGGTGAGAGTATCTAAAAGCTCCCGAAATTTTAAATTGGGAGTAGAAAAGGGCATGGATTAAATGATTTCACATCAGGAAGGTTTCAAAACAGTAAGATGCTACAGAGATTCCAGAGTTGTTCATGCGAAATTGTCTTCCACCGAAGGAATGAGCATTAAGATCCTATTCAGTTTCTGAAGAGATACCTACCTCAATGAACATAAAGCATGCCTGAGCCCTTGATTCTTACAAGGAGTCTCTTACCTGAAATGAAAGAAAGTTGATTGCTGTATGCACTGTGGCAAATGCTGTACAAATCATAGAAAAAGGCTCAGTAGGGTTCCCAAAAATATAAATTGGGAAAAGAATAGGTCATGGATTAAATATTTTGACACCGGTGAAGATTCATTGCATCAAAGGGAGTAAGTAAACGAAAGGATTTCTAAGTTATTTGAATGAGTGCAAGGAGTTAGGTAAGAGGTTGCTTGGAGGCCTCAGGGGAGGATTATGCATGGAGCATTCAATGGCAGCGTTTCCCTTTGGAAAGCAGAATAAGGGATGAACATTATTTTGGGGAGGGAAATCTCAGTGATTAGCCTCGGAGCCAGAATGGATGTCAAATTGGAAAATGAGGACACTGTGGAATCATCCTTGCACACACTGAACGAAGGCGTTTACAAGACACCCAATAACAGGAATTCTGAAAGATGGAATTTCTTAATAACGAAGGAAAGTTCTCAGCTGCCCATGAAACATCTCCAAGAGTTATGATACTGCAAGTTACCTTATCGCGGTTTCATGAAGGTAGCATAGCTTACAGCGGAAGACCAAGAAGTATACGAAGTATTCAAAAGAAGATGCCACCTCTATCCTCCATGAGGGAATGCTTGAAGCATAGGAAGGGTTGAAGAGTTAATTGAGTGATGAATCAACAAGCTATCAGCAAGCAAGGCATGATGGAAGTCTGCAGAAGTTTGCCACTGCGCACAGAAATAATTCAGAGGAAACACTCAAGGCGTGGCAAGATATTGTCGATTGCAAACACTGGAAATGAGATGCTCAGCTAGAGTCAGGGACATGCGATGGCGAGGGAAGTTCCAAGGACACAGAAAATCATCCAGAAGAGAAGGTGAAAAGAGATCCTGGCGAAGAGCTCTGAATTTTCTCCCAATCCACTCCATAGAAAAATGAAGGTAGGAGTAACAAAGGAAAGAGTGGAGAGATGGATCACTTTAACAAGGAAGAAAGACCTAAGTGCAGATACAATGGACCCTGATGATGACAATGCTGAATGCTCATGTGCCCTGCATATAGATTTGCAGCAGAAAGTAACATGCTCTTCCTTCGCAAAAAAGGAACCGTCCATTGCATAACTATTGCACAAAAACTTTCTATTTTTGACCTTAAATTTGAGAAGGGAAATTTTTTGTGAGAAACTCCATCAATAATCACTGTAACCTTATAAATAAAATATATCAAAACAGGGAAATTTTAACTAAGCAAAAGTATCACACTTGGATTTATAGAAAGATATTACCTGCCCAATACTCTCTTCTCTCTTAAGATGAACTTCATGTTCACCATAAAGGATTGTTATAGCATGAGTACATGAAGCTTTGGTTTTCTCAACAAAATCCCCATTTTTGGCAAGCACCTAAGTATGGCAAAATATAAAAATTATTGAAATTTCTGTTTTCAAAGGAAAGCAAAAATAGGAATTATGGTTATTGAGAACTAAGTATTTGAATAAATAATATATATTCTCGTTTTGCATCGAAGAATAGATTCGATTCAATTGAGTGTAGGGAAAAAAAGTTGGCAGTGATACCTTAAAAATGTTATCTGCTCACAAATTGAAAGGTGTCAACGATTCCTTCCATCGTCTAAGAATGTGCTCGGCAATCCATCCCGTGAAGACTCATGGCTCTGCTCGTGGAGAGGACGGCGAACGTTCTCGACTCGATGGCATCCTAGAATGGAAGTGTGATGAATTGATTAAAAAAGGAAGCCAACATCCAGAACCAAGGCTCACTTCTACTGCACTAATACTGTCTCATTGATTTATAACTATGCATTGCTATAAATTCACGTGTCTCAATCTTGAAATTAGCTAAAATACACATGTTGCATCCGAGGAGGCTGTGGCATGCGTATGTTTATAAACATATATACTGACTGTGGCTAGGTTGTTCATCGTAAAATAAAGGAACATAAAGTCAGGCGATGGAGAAACTTGACAAATGTTAGCTTTGGCACGTTCCTGCGTGCAGAGATGACCTCTTTTGTAAATAAAATGTTGAAAAATAAAAATTTATAAATTTTGAAGTACCGCTAAACATTTTTCTCGCTTCTGATTGGCTGAGAGAAATACCACCGCCGTCAGTGCAGAGGCTGTATTGTTAAATTTTATGCCAAACATTTCATTACCCGATTTCCGATCGAATATCACCAAAATTCCTCTTTCCTTTTATGTCGACCGCGAGCAATGGCGGTTTTCTCGAAATCGGAAGAAATAAGTTTTCGATACTTATGAATTCAGTATCCATGTGCGGTAAGACTCACGTAGTAGGTAAAAATCATAATAAATACTAGTCTTCATTAAATATTAATCGGTTACGACTAACCTTAGGTTTGTTTTCAAAAATCTTTCTCGAATTTTAGATTCCGGCCGGTGACAATCGCGTCTCGAAATACCGCCGCGCGTTAGGCACTTTCCACAGCGACCTCACCGTGTCAACATCCTCCCTTTCACCAGTGATTCTTTTTCCCTTTTTTCTAATTTAATGCACTCTATTGAGGATAAAATCACCCTCATTAAAACTATGAATGTACGCCCGAGCTCTCTGTTCGAAGAAACGGCTTCGGAAACTTAATACGGGACGCGTTGTAACTATAAGTTACGAGCCCATATGCAGGATACAGCCGAGAGATCGTTAAGCCGTCGCTCAATGTTATTGTTTTCAGTATTAATCTGGTCATTTTTACAGCGGTAAAGATATCTTGAACGCCGATGAATAGGAATCTAGGTATTCGAAACGCTTCGCTCGGAAGCAATCGGTAAATAAAATTCCCGGGCACATTCTCGTCGTCGAGGGAAAAGAAAAACATTTCAATGGGACGTTACTTACCTTGCTTGGCTTTTCGACTGAACCTTGCATCCTCACCGAAAGCTGTACTGCTTGACCTGCACTGGGATGACGAGGTCGCATTGCCGTCCTCTGCGAAGCTGCCCAATCAATCTTTAACGTGCACCGCTTACCACAGCACAAAATAACACTGACACAACCACTTCATCCAGGGAAAAATTTTACGATTTGATAGCCATTCGATCGATGGAAAACTGCGTAACGAAAGCATGGGGAAACTCGGTTCGCATATCACTAGACCAAAGTCTGCTCACTAACGAGAGCCGCCTACTGAGGCGACACCGGAACGATAACTCGGCCCCCTGTCGGATTTCGAATGTTTTCGGTATGACGAAAAACGTCGATCTATTCCAACCCTTCCTAAAATCTGCGTAGAGATTCTTTACGTTTAAAACTCTGCTCGGATACGCTTTTTCGAAGACACTAGTTGGATCGAGTTTCATTCCGCGCTAAAATACTTTTCGAGGAGATATCTCGTTCCTCGAAAAAGGAATGAAATTAAATGGCAATGAATCAATAAATGAGGAAGGGGGTAACCACTTGGAGACGGAAACATTTTCAGAAAATCTTTCCCTGTGTACGCGAATGCCTTTAGATGACCCCGTGGTTTTTGCCTCTCTCAATGTGCCAGGTTTAGATCGTACCCATTTCTCAGCGGGATGCGATAGCGAATCCTCCGACAGGACGATTGTGGAACATCGTCCGCGGCTAACCACCTTCCCTTTTACTCCATCAACGCTACGTTCATCACCATCCGCATGATAAGAACGTGTGAAAGTCTCTTCCAACGGGAGCATACTTCCATAAACCTCTTTTCTGAGCTTACATTTCATGCATCTCGTCTCCAAAATTTGTGATTATAAGGATACACTTTTGGATTAATATCCCGATAAGATTCATAATGTAAATGCTAATGTAGTTAAATCTCTCTCGAGGCTGGTGATTTTCCTTCAATCATACGCTCATATGCAGGCGATTCCTTCGAAGGACTTAAAGATAGGGTGGACATAAGAAGTAGTTTCCGCAATGGATGACGAAAGAACAGAGCAAGGCAGCGAAGATGGAATGAAGGGAAAAGAGTTCGTCACTATTTGGAGGCAGTCAAAATGGTTTTCTTTATATTCCCCAAAAAATAAAGGAGGAGATATATCATGTGTAGAGCCAGATGAAATCTTACAATTTGGTTTATCTGGTTCGATTGCAAAAGAAATCCTTAAAATTAATTGAGAAATTGAGCGATGATGAAACTATCACAGCATTTTCTAAATGAATGTCCTTTCCTTAGTTGAAGCTCGGTGAGAAAGGAAGAGTTTGCGAATGCCCTCAACGGTGTAAGGCCATGTGTAATGAAAGACAGTTTCTAGGATATGAGGAAAACTTTTATTGCAAGTGTACCATTAATTACATAGCAAGTTGTACAATCCATTGACATGATAATGGCCCGAGCTATGTGTCTCAACCTCTAGAAGTCCAGGCACCGTTTGCAATCATTCCTCAGCCGAAATAAGGGCACGAGTCTCTACTGGATGTACCTGAAAGGAAGAGAAAATTTATTCAATGCACCGCAGTAAATACAGCTCTTTCACAGAGAAAGCAAGAGTATGATACAAAGGTGAGAGTATCTAAAAGCTCCCGAAATTTTAAATTGGGAGTAGAAAAGGGCATGGATTAAATGATTTCACATCAGGAAGGTTTCAAAACAGTAAGATGCTACAGAGATTCCAGAGTTGTTCATGCAAAATTGTCTTCCACCGAAGGAATGAGCATTAAGATCCTATTCAGTTTCTGAAGAGATACCTACCTCAATGAACATAAAGCATGCCTTAGCCCTTGATTCTTACAAGGAGTCTCTTACCTGAAATGAAAGAAAGTTGATTGCTGTATGCACTGTGGCAAATGCTGTACAAATCATAGAAAAAGGCTCAGTAGGGTTCCCAAAAATATAAATTGGGAAAAGAATAGGTCATGGATTAAATATTTTGACACCGGTGAAGATTCATTGCATCAAAGGGAGTAAGTAAACGAAAGGATTTCTAAGTTATTTGAATGAGTGCAAGGAGTTAGGTAAGAGGTTGCTTGGAGGCCTCAGGGGAGGATTATGCATGGAGCATTCAATGGCAGCGTTTCCCTTTGGAAAGCAGAATAAGGGATGAACATTATTTTGGGGAGGGAAATCTCAGTGATTAGCCTCGGAGCCAGAATGGATGTCAAATTGGAAAATGAGGACACTGTGGAATCATCCTTGCACACACTGAACGAAGGCGTTTACAAGACACCCAATAACAGGAATTGTGAAAGATGGAATTTCTTAATAACGAAGGGAAGTTCTCTGCTGCCCATGGAACTTCTCCAAGAGTTATGATACTGCAAGTTACCTTATCGCGGTTTCATGAAGGTAGCATAGCTTACAGCGGAAGACCAAGAAGTATACGAAGTATTCACAAGAAGATGCCACCTCTATCCTCCAAGAGGGAATGCTTGAAGCATAGGAAGGGTTGAAGAGTTTGATGAGTGATGAAGTAAACAAGCTATCAGTAAGTTCGGATCGCTCGTAGGCATGATGGAAGTCTGCAGAAGTTTGCCACTGCGCACAGAAATAATTCAGAGGAAACACTCAAGGCGTGGCAAGATATTGTCGATTGCAAACACTGGAAATGAGATGCTCAGCTAGAGTCAGGGACATGCGATGGCGAGGGAAGTTCCAAGGACACAGAAAATCATCCAGAAGAGAAGGTGAAAAGAGATCCTGGCGAAGAGCTCTGAATTTTCTCCCAATCCACTCCATAGAAAAATGAAGGTAGGAGTAACAAAGGAAAGAGTGGAGAGATGGATCACTTTAACAAGGAAGAAAGACCTAAGTGCAGATACAATGGACCCTGATGATGACAATGCTGAATGCTCATGTGCCCTGCATATAGATTTGCAGCAGAAAGTAACATGCTCTTCCTTCGCAAAAAAGGAACCGTCCATTGCATAACTATTGCACAAAAACTTTCTATTTTTGACCTTAAATTTGAGAAGGGAAATTTTTTGTGAGAAACTCCATCAATAATCACTGTAACCTTATAAATAAAATATATCAAAACAGGGAAATTTTAACTAAGCAAAAGTGTCACACTTGGATTTATAGAAAGATATTACCTGCCCAATACTCTCTTCTCTCTTAAGATGAACTTCATGTTCACCATAAAGGATTGTTATAGCATGAGTACATGAAGCTTTGGTTTTCTCAACAAAATCCCCATTTTTGGCAAGCACCTAAGTATGGCAAAATATAAAAATTATTGAAATTTCTGTTTTCAAAGGAAAGCAAAAATAGGAATTATGGTTATTGAGAACTAAGTATTTGAATAAATAATATATATTCTCGTTTTGCATCGAAGAATAGATTCGATTCAATTGAGTGTAGGGAAAAAAAGTTGGCAGTGATACCTTAAAAATGTTATCTGCTCACAAATTGAAAGGTGTCAACGATTCCTTCCATCGTCTAAGAATGTGCTCGGCAATCCATCCCGTGAAGACTCATGGCTCTGCTCGTGGAGAGGACGGCGAACGTTCTCGACTCGATGGCATCCTAGAATGGAAGTGTGATGAATTGATTAAAAAAGGAAGCCAACATCCAGAACCAAGGCTCACTTCTACTGCACTAATACTGTCAAGGCTGTCTCATTGATTTATAACTATGCATTGCTATAAATTCACGTGTCTTAATCTTGAAATTAGCTAAAATACACATGTTGCATCCGAGGAGGCTGTGGCATGCGTATGTTTATAAACATATATACTGACTGTGGCTAGGTTGTTCATCGTAAAATAAAGGAACATAAAGTCAGGCGATGGAGAAACTTGACAAATGTTAGCTTTGGCACGTTCCTGCGTGCAGAGATGACCTCTTTTGTAAATAAAATGTTGAAAAATAAAAATTTATAAATTTTGAAGTACCGCTAAACATTTTTCTCGCTTCTGATTGGCTGAGAGAAATATCACCGCCGTCAGTGCAGAGGCTGTATTGTTAAATTTTATGCCAAACATTTCATTACCCGATTTCCGATCGAATATCACCAAAATTCCTCTTTCCTTTTATGTCGACCGCGAGCAATGGCGGTTTTCTCGAAATCGGAAGAAATAAGTTTTCGATACTTATGAATTCAGTATCCATGTGCGGTAAGACTCACGTAGTAGGTAAAAATCATAATAAATACTAGTCTTCATTAAATATTAATCGGTTACGACTAACCTTAGGTTTGTTTTCAAAAATCTTTCTCGAATTTTAGATTCCGGCCGGTGACAATCGCGTCTCGAAATACCGCCGCGCGTTAGGCACTTTCCACAGCGACCTCACCGTGTCAACATCCTCTCTTTCACCAGTCATTCTTTTTCCCTTTTTTCTAATTTAATGCACTCTATTGAGGATAAAATCACCCTCATTAAAACTATGAATGTACGCCCGAGCTCTCTGTTCGAAGAAACGGCTTCGGAAACTTAATACGGGACGCGTTGTAACTATAAGTTACGAGCCCATATGCAGGATACAGCCGAGAGATCGTTAAGCCGTCGCTCAATGTTATTGTTTTCAGTATTAATCTGGTCATTTTTACAGCGGTAAAGATATCTTGAACGCCGATGAATAGGAATCTAGGTATTCGAAACGCTTCGCTCGGAAGCAATCGGTAAATAAAATTCCCGGGCACATTCTCGTCGTCGAGGGAAAAGAAAAACATTTCAATGGGACGTTACTTACCTTGCTTGGCTTTTCGACTGAACCTTGCATCCTCACCGAAAGCTGTACTGCTTGACCTGCACTGGGATGACGAGGTCGCATTGCCGTCCTCTACGAAGCTGCCCAATCAATCTTTAACGTGCACCGCTTACCACAGCACAAAATAACACTGACACAACCACTTCATCCAGGGAAAAATTTTACGATTTGATAGCCATTCGATCGATGGAAAACTGCGTAACGAAAGCATGGGGAAACTCGGTTCGCATATCACTAGACCAAAGTCTGCTCACTAACGAGAGCCGCCTACTGAGGCGACACCGGAACGATAACTCGGCCCCCTGTCGGATTTCGAATGTTTTCGGTATGACGAAAAACGTCGATCTATTCCAACCCTTCCTAAAATCTGCGTAGAGATTCTTTACGTTTAAAACTCTGCTCGGATACGCTTTTTCGAAGACACTAGTTGGATCGAGTTTCATTCCGCGCTAAAATACTTTTCGAGGAGATATCTCGTTCCTCGAAAAAGGAATGAAATTAAATGGCAATGAATCAATAAATGAGGAAGGGGGTAACCACTTGGAGACGGAAACATTTTCAGAAAATCTTTCCCTGTGTACGCGAATGCCTTTAGATGACCCCGTGGTTTTTGCCTCTCTCAATGTGCCAGGTTTAGATCGTACCCATTTCTCAGCGGGATGTGATAGCGAATCCTCCGACAGGACAATTGTGGAACATCGTCCGCGGCTAACCACCTTCCCTTTTACTCCATCAACGCTACGTTTATCACCATCCGCATGATAAGAACGTGTGAAAGTCTCTTCCAACGGGAGCATACTTCCATAAACCTCTTTTCTGAGCTTACATTTCATGCATCTCGTCTCCAAAATTTGTGATTATAAGGATACACTTTTGGACTAATATCCCGATAAGATTCATAATGTAAATGCTAATGTAGTTAAATCTCTCTCGAGGCTGGTGATTTTCCTTCAATCATACGCTCATATGCAGGCGATTCCTTCGAAGGACTTAAAGATAGGGTGGACATAAGAAGTAGTTTCCGCAATGGATGACGAAAGAACAGAGCAAGGCAGCGAAGATGGAATGAAGGGAAAAGAGTTCGTCACTTTTTGGAGGCAGTCAAAATGGTTTTCTTTATATTCCCCAAAAAATAAAGGAGGAGATTTATCATGTGTAGAGCCAGATGAAATCTTACAATTTGGTTTATCTGGTTCGATTGCAAAAGAAATCCTTAAAATTAATTGAGAAATTGAGCGATGATGAAACTATCACAGCATTTTCTAAATGAATGTCCTTTCCTTAGTTGAAGCTCGGTGAGAAAGGAAGAGTTTGCGAATGCCCTCAACGGTGTAAGGCCATGTGTAATGAAAGACAGTTTCTAGGATATGAGGAAAACTTTTATTGCAAGTGTACCATTAATTACATAGCAAGTTGTACAATCCATTGACATGATAATGGCCCGAGCTATGTGTCTCAACCTCTAGAAGTCCAGGCACCGTTTGCAATCATTCCTCAGCCGAAATAAGGGCCCGAGTCTCTACTGGATGTACCTGAAAGGAAGAGAAAATTTATTCAATGCACCGCAGTAAATACAGCTCTTTCACAGAGAAAGCAAGAGTATGATACAAAGGTGAGAGTATCTAAAAGCTCCCGAAATTTTAAATTGGGAGTAGAAAAGGGCATGGATTAAATGATTTCACATCAGGAAGGTTTCAAAACAGTAAGATGCTACAGAGATTCCAGAGTTGTTCATGCAAAATTGTCTTCCACCGAAGGAATGAGCATTAAGATCCTATTCAGTTTCTGAAGAGATACCTACCTCAATGAACATAAAGCATGCCTGAGCCCTTGATTCTTACAAGGAGTCTCTTACCTGAAATGAAAGAAAGTTGATTGCTGTATGCACTGTGGCAAATGCTGTACAAATCATAGAAAAAGGCTCAGTAGGGTTCCCAAAAATATAAATTGGGAAAAGAATAGGTCATGGATTAAATATTTTGACACCGGTGAAGATTCATTGCATCAAAGGGAGTAAGTAAACGAAAGGATTTCTAAGTTATTTGAATGAGTGCAAGGAGTTAGGTAAGAGGTTGCTTGGAGGCCTCAGGGGAGGATTATGCATGGAGCATTCAATGGCAGCGTTTCCCTTTGGAAAGCAGAATAAGGGATGAACATTATTTTGGGGAGGGAAATCTCAGTGATTAGCCTCGGAGCCAGAATGGATGTCAAATTGGAAAATGAGGACACTGTGGAATCATCCTTGCACACACTGAACGAAGGCGTTTACAAGACACCCAATAACAGGAATTCTGAAAGATGGAATTTCTTAATAACGAAGGGAAGTTCTCTGCTGCCCATGGAACTTCTCCAAGAGTTATGATACTGCAAGTTACCTTATCGCGGTTTTATGAAGGTAGCATAGCTTACAGCGGAAGACCAAGAAGTATACGAAGTATTCACAAGAAGATGCCACCTCTATCCTCCAAGAGGGAATGCTTGAAGCATAGGAAGGGTTGAAGAGTTTGATGAGTGATGAAGTAAACAAGCTATCAGTAAGTTCGGATCGCTCGTAGGCATGATGGAAGTCTGCAGAAGTTTGCCACTGCGCACAGAAATAATTCAGAGGAAACACTCAAGGCGTGGCAAGATATTGTCGATTGCAAACACTGGAAATGAGATGCTCAGCTAGAGTCAGGGACATGCGATGGCGAGGGAAGTTCCAAGGACACAGAAAATCATCCAGAAGAGAAGGTGAAAAGAGATCCTGGCGAAGAGCTCTGAATTTTCTCCCAATCCACTCCATAGAAAAATGAAGGTAGGAGTAACAAAGGAAAGAGTGGAGAGATGGATCACTTTAACAAGGAAGAAAGACCTAAGTGCAGATACAATGGACCCTGATGATGACAATGCTGAATGCTCATGTGCCCTGCATATAGATTTGCAGCAGAAAGTAACATGCTCTTCCTTCGCAAAAAAGGAACCGTCCATTGCATAACTATTGCACAAAAACTTTCTATTTTTGACCTTAAATTTGAGAAGGGAAATTTTTTGTGAGAAACTCCATCAATAATCACTGTAACCTTATAAATAAAATATATCAAAACAGGGAAATTTTAACTAAGCAAAAGTGTCACACTTGGATTTATAGAAAGATATTACCTGCCCAATACTCTCTTCTCTCTTAAGATGAACTTCATGTTCACCATAAAGGATTGTTATAGCATGAGTACATGAAGCTTTGGTTTTCTCAACAAAATCCCCATTTTTGGCAAGCACCTAAGTATGGCAAAATATAAAAATTATTGAAATTTCTGTTTTCAAAGGAAAGCAAAAATAGGAATTATGGTTATTGAGAACTAAGTATTTGAATAAATAATATATATTCTCGTTTTGCATCGAAGAATAGATTCGATTCAATTGAGTGTAGGGAAAAAAAGTTGGCAGTGATACCTTAAAAATGTTATCTGCTCACAAATTGAAAGGTGTCAACGATTCCTTCCATCGTCTAAGAATGTGCTCGGCAATCCATCCCGTGAAGACTCATGGCTCTGCTCGTGGAGAGGACGGCGAACGTTCTCGACTCGATGGCATCCTAGAATGGAAGTGTGATGAATTGATTAAAAAAGGAAGCCAACATCCAGAACCAAGGCTCACTTCTACTGCACTAATACTGTCAAGGCTTTCTCATTGATTTATAACTATGCATTGCTATAAATTCACGTGTCTTAATCTTGAAATTAGCTAAAATACACATGTTGCATCCGAGGAGGCTGTGGCATGCGTATGTTTATAAACATATATACTGACTGTGGCTAGGTTGTTCATCGTAAAATAAAGGAACATAAAGTCAGGCGATGGAGAAACTTGACAAATGTTAGCTTTGGCACGTTCCTGCGTGCAGAGATGACCTCTTTTGTAAATAAAATGTTGAAAAATAAAAATTTATAAATTTTGAAGTACCGCTAAACATTTTTCTCGCTTCTGATTGGCTGAGAGAAATACCACCGCCGTCAGTGCAGAGGCTGTATTGTTAAATTTTATGCCAAACATTTCATTACCCGATTTCCGATCGAATATCACCAAAATTCCTCTTTCCTTTTATGTCGACCGCGAGCAATGGCGGTTTTCTCGAAATCGGAAGAAATAAGTTTTCGATACTTATGAATTCAGTATCCATGTGCGGTAAGACTCACGTAGTAGGTAAAAATCATAATAAATACTAGTCTTCATTAAATATTAATCGGTTACGACTAACCTTAGGTTTGTTTTCAAAAATCTTTCTCGAATTTTAGATTCCGGCCGGTGACAATCGCGTCTCGAAATACCGCCGCGCGTTAGGCACTTTCCACAGCGACCTCACCGTGTCAACATCCTCCCTTTCACCAGTCATTCTTTTTCCCTTTTTTCTAATTTAATGCACTCTATTGAGGATAAAATCACCCTCATTAAAACTATGAATGTACGCCCGAGCTCTCTGTTCGAAGAAACGGCTTCGGAAACTTAATACGGGACGCGTTGTAACTATAAGTTACGAGCCCATATGCAGGATACAGCCGAGAGATCCTTAAGCCGTCGCTCAATGTTATTGTTTTCAGTATTAATCTGGTCATTTTTACAGCGGTAAAGATATCTTGAACGCCGATGAATAGGAATCTAGGTATTCGAAACGCTTCGCTCGGAAGCAATCGGTAAATAAAATTCCCGGGCACATTCTCGTCGTCGAGGGAAAAGAAAAACATTTCAATGGGACGTTACTTACCTTGCTTGGCTTTTCGACTGAACCTTGCATCCTCACCGAAAGCTGTACTGCTTGACCTGCACTGGGATGACGAGGTCGCATTGCCGTCCTCTACGAAGCTGCCCAATCAATCTTTAACGTGCACCGCTTACCACAGCACAAAATAACACTGACACAACCACTTCATCCAGGGAAAAATTTTACGATTTGATAGCCATTCGATCGATGGAAAACTGCGTAACGAAAGCATGGGGAAACTCGGTTCGCATATCACTAGACCAAAGTCTGCTCACTAACGAGAGCCGCCTACTGAGGCGACACCGGAACGATAACTCGGCCCCCTGTCGGATTTCGAATGTTTTCGGTATGACGAAAAACGTCGATCTATTCCAACCCTTCCTAAAATCTGCGTAGAGATTCTTTACGTTTAAAACTCTGCTCGGATACGCTTTTTCGAAGACACTAGTTGGATCGAGTTTCATTCCGCGCTAAAATAATTTTCGAGGAGATATCTCGTTCCTCGAAAAAGGAATGAAATTAAATGGCAATGAATCAATAAATGAGGAAGGGGGTAACCACTTGGAGACGGAAACATTTTCAGAAAATCTTTCCCTGTGTACGCGAATGCCTTTAGATGACCCCGTGGTTTTTGCCTCTCTCAATGTGCCAGGTTTAGATCGTACCCATTTCTCAGCGGGATGTGATAGCGAATCCTCCGACAGGACAATTGTGGAACATCGTCCGCGGCTAACCACCTTCCCTTTTACTCCATCAACGCTACGTTTATCACCATCCGCATGATAAGAACGTGTGAAAGTCTCTTCCAACGGGAGCATACTTCCATAAACCTCTTTTCTGAGCTTACATTTCATGCATCTCGTCTCCAAAATTTGTGATTATAAGGATACACTTTTGGATTAATATCCCGATAAGATTCATAATGTAAATGCTAATGTAGTTAAATCTCTCTCGAGTCTGGTGATTTTCCTTCAATCATACGCTCATATGCAGGCGATTCCTTCGAAGGACTTAAAGATAGGGTGGACATAAGAAGTAGTTTCCGCAATGGATGACGAAAGAACAGAGCAAGGCAGCGAAGATGGAATGAAGGGAAAAGAGTTCGTCACTATTTGGAGGCAGTCAAAATGGTTTTCTTTATATTCCCCAAAAAATAAAGGAGGAGATTTATCATGTGTAGAGCCAGATGAAATCTTACAATTTGGTTTATCTGGTTCGATTGCAAAAGAAATCCTTAAAATTAATTGAGAAATTGAGCGATGATGAAACTATCACAGCATTTTCTAAATGAATGTCCTTTCCTTAGTTGAAGCTCGGTGAGAAAGGAAGAGTTTGCGAATGCCCTCAACGGTGTAAGGCCATGTGTAATGAAAGACAGTTTCTAGGATATGAGGAAAACTTTTATTGCAAGTGTACCATTAATTACATAGCAAGTTGTACAATCCATTGACATGATAATGGCCCGAGCTATGTGTCTCAACCTCTAGAAGTCCAGGCACCGTTTGCAATCATTCCTCAGCCGAAATAAGGGCCCGAGTCTCTACTGGATGTACCTGAAAGGAAGAGAAAATTTATTCAATGCACCGCAGTAAATACAGCTCTTTCACAGAGAAAGCAAGAGTATGATACAAAGGTGAGAGTATCTAAAAGCTCCCGAAATTTTAAATTGGGAGTAGAAAAGGGCATGGATTAAATGATTTCACATCAGGAAGGTTTCAAAACAGTAAGATGCTACAGAGATTCCAGAGTTGTTCATGCAAAATTGTCTTCCACCGAAGGAATGAGCATTAAGATCCTATTCAGTTTCTGAAGAGATACCTACGTCAATGAACATAAAGCATGCCTGAGACCTTGATTCTTACAAGGAGTCTCTTACCTGAAATGAAAGAAAGTTGATTGCTGTATGCACTGTGGCAAATGCTGTACAAATCATAGAAAAAGGCTCAGTAGGGTTCCCAAAAATATAAATTGGGAAAAGAATAGGTCATGGATTAAATATTTTGACACCGGTGAAGATTCATTGCATCAAAGGGAGTAAGTAAACGAAAGGATTTCTAAGTTATTTGAATGAGTGCAAGGAGTTAGGTAAGAGGTTGCTTGGAGGCCTCAGGGGAAGATTATGCATGGAGCATTCAATGGCAGCGTTTCCCTTTGGAAAGCAGAATAAGGGATGAACATTATTTTGGGGAGGGAAATCTCAGTGATTAGCCTCGGAGCCAGAATGGATGTCAAATTGGAAAATGAGGACACTGTGGAATCATCCTTGCACACACTGAACGAAGGCGTTTACAAGACACCCAATAACAGGAATTGTGAAAGATGGAATTTCTTAATAACGAAGGGAAGTTCTCTGCTGCCCATGGAACTTCTCCAAGAGTTATGATACTGCAAGTTACCTTATCGCGGTTTCATGAAGGTAGCATAGCTTACAGCGGAAGACCAAGAAGTATACGAAGTATTCACAAGAAGATGCCACCTCTATCCTCCAAGAGGGAATGCTTGAAGCATAGGAAGGGTTGAAGAGTTTGATGAGTGATGAAGTAAACAAGCTATCAGTAAGTTCGGATCGCTCGTAGGCATGATGGAAGTCTGCAGAAGTTTGCCACTGCGCACAGAAATAATTCAGAGGAAACACTCAAGGCGTGGCAAGATATTGTCGATTGCAAACACTGGAAATGAGATGCTCAGCTAGAGTCAGGGACATGCGATGGCGAGGGAAGTTCCAAGGACACAGAAAATCATCCAGAAGAGAAGGTGAAAAGAGATCCTGGCGAAGAGCTCTGAATTTTCTCCCAATCCACTCCATAGAAAAATGAAGGTAGGAGTAACAAAGGAAAGAGTGGAGAGATGGATCACTTTAACAAGGAAGAAAGACCTAAGTGCAGATACAATGGACCCTGATGATGACAATGCTGAATGCTCATGTGCCCTGCATATAGATTTGCAGCAGAAAGTAACATGCTCTTCCTTCGCAAAAAAGGAACCGTCCATTGCATAACTATTGCACAAAAACTTTCTATTTTTGACCTTAAATTTGAGAAGGGAAATTTTTTGTGAGAAACTCCATCAATAATCACTGTAACCTTATAAATAAAATATATCAAAACAGGGAAATTTTAACTAAGCAAAAGTATCACACTTGGATTTATAGAAAGATATTACCTGCCCAATACTCTCTTCTCTCTTAAGATGAACTTCATGTTCACCATAAAGGATTGTTATAGCATGAGTACATGAAGCTTTGGTTTTCTCAACAAAATCCCCATTTTTGGCAAGCACCTAAGTATGGCAAAATATAAAAATTATTGAAATTTCTGTTTTCAAAGGAAAGCAAAAATAGGAATTATGGTTATTGAGAACTAAGTATTTGAATAAATAATATATATTCTCGTTTTGCATCGAAGAATAGATTCGATTCAATTGAGTGTAGGGAAAAAAAGTTGGCAGTGATACCTTAAAAATGTTATCTGCTCACAAATTGAAAGGTGTCAACGATTCCTTCCATCGTCTAAGAATGTGCTCGGCAATCCATCCCGTGAAGACTCATGGCTCTGCTCGTGGAGAGGACGGCGAACGTTCTCGACTCGATGGCATCCTAGAATGGAAGTGTGATGAATTGATTAAAAAAGGAAGCCAACATCCAGAACCAAGGCTCACTTCTACTGCACTAATACTGTCAAGGCTGTCTCATTGATTTATAACTATGCATTGCTATAAATTCACGTGTCTTAATCTTGAAATTAGCTAAAATACACATGTTGCATCCGAGGAGGCTGTGGCATGCGTATGTTTATAAACATATATACTGACTGTGGCTAGGTTGTTCATCGTAAAATAAAGGAACATAAAGTCAGGCGATGGAGAAACTTGACAAATGTTAGCTTTGGCACGTTCCTGCGTGCAGAGATGACCTCTTTTGTAAATAAAATGTTGAAAAATAAAAATTTATAAATTTTGAAGTACCGCTAAACATTTTTCTCGCTTCTGATTGGCTGAGAGAAATATCACCGCCGTCAGTGCAGAGGCTGTATTGTTAAATTTTATGCCAAACATTTCATTACCCGATTTCCGATCGAATATCACCAAAATTCCTCTTTCCTTTTATGTCGACCGCGAGCAATGGCGGTTTTCTCGAAATCGGAAGAAATAAGTTTTCGATACTTATGAATTCAGTATCCATGTGCGGTAAGACTCACGTAGTAGGTAAAAATCATAATAAATACTAGTCTTCATTAAATATTAATCGGTTACGACTAACCTTAGGTTTGTTTTCAAAAATCTTTCTCGAATTTTAGATTCCGGCCGGTGACAATCGCGTCTCGAAATACCGCCGCGCGTTAGGCACTTTCCACAGCGACCTCACCGTGTCAACATCCTCCCTTTCACCAGTCATTCTTTTTCCCTTTTTTCTAATTTAATGCACTCTATTGAGGATAAAATCACCCTCATTAAAACTATGAATGTACGCCCGAGCTCTCTGTTCGAAGAAACGGCTTCGGAAACTTAATACGGGACGCGTTGTAACTATAAGTTACGAGCCCATATGCAGGATACAGCCGAGAGATCGTTAAGCCGTCGCTCAATGTTATTGTTTTCAGTATTAATCTGGTCATTTTTACAGCGGTAAAGATATCTTGAACGCCGATGAATAGGAATCTAGGTATTCGAAACGCTTCGCTCGGAAGCAATCGGTAAATAAAATTCCCGGGCACATTCTCGTCGTCGAGGGAAAAGAAAAACATTTCAATGGGACGTTACTTACCTTGCTTGGCTTTTCGACTGAACCTTGCATCCTCACCGAAAGCTGTACTGCTTGACCTGCACTGGGATGACGAGGTCGCATTGCCGTCCTCTACGAAGCTGCCCAATCAATCTCTAACGTGCACCGCTTACCACAGCACAAAATAACACTGACACAACCACTTCATCCAGGGAAAAATTTTACGATTTGATAGCCATTCGATCGATGGAAAACTGCGTAACGAAAGCATGGGGAAACTCGGTTCGCATATCACTAGACCAAAGTCTGCTCACTAACGAGAGCCGCCTACTGAGGCGACACCGGAACGATAACTCGGCCCCCTGTCGGATTTCGAATGTTTTCGGTATGACGAAAAACGTCGATCTATTCCAACCCTTCCTAAAATCTGCGTAGAGATTCTTTACGTTTAAAACTCTGCTCGGATACGCTTTTTCGAAGACACTAGTTGGATCGAGTTTCATTCCGCGCTAAAATACTTTTCGAGGAGATATCTCGTTCCTCGAAAAAGGAATGAAATTAAATGGCAATGAATCAATAAATGAGGAAGGGGGTAACCACTTGGAGACGGAAACATTTTCAGAAAATCTTTCCCTGTGTACGCGAATGCCTTTAGATGACCCCGTGGTTTTTGCCTCTCTCAATGTGCCAGGTTTAGATCGTACCCATTTCTCAGCGGGATGTGATAGCGAATCCTCCGACAGGACAATTGTGGAACATCGTCCGCGGCTAACCACCTTCCCTTTTACTCCATCAACGCTACGTTCATCACCATCCGCATGATAAGAACGTGTGAAAGTCTCTTCCAACGGGAGCATACTTCCATAAACCTCTTTTCTGAGCTTACATTTCATGCATCTCGTCTCCAAAATTTGTGATTATAAGGATACACTTTTGGATTAATATCCCGATAAGATTCATAATGTAAATGCTAATGTAGTTAAATCTCTCTCGAGGCTGGTGATTTTCCTTCAATCATACGCTCATATGCAGGCGATTCCTTCGAAGGACTTAAAGATAGGGTGGACATAAGAAGTAGTTTCCGCAATGGATGACGAAAGAACAGAGCAAGGCAGCGAATATGGAATGAAGGGAAAAGAGTTCGTCACTATTTGGAGGCAGTCAAAATGGTTTTCTTTATA
Source organism: Pantala flavescens (assembly GCA_020796165.1). NCBI lineage: Eukaryota > Metazoa > Arthropoda > Insecta > Odonata > Libellulidae > Pantala > Pantala flavescens. The sequence goes on from CM036883.1 coordinate 54,348,867, forward strand.
TTCCCCAAAAAATAAAGGAGGAGATTTATCATGTGTAGAGCCAGATGAAATCTTACAATTTGGTTTATCTGGTTCGATTGCAAAAGAAATCCTTAAAATTAATTGAGAAATTGAGCGATGATGAAACTATCACAGCATTTTCTAAATGAATGTCCTTTCCTTAGTTGAAGTTCGGTGAGAAAGGAAGAGTTTGCGAATGCCCTCAACGGTGTAAGGCCATGTGTAATGAAAGACAGTTTCTAGGATATGAGGAAAACTTTTATTGCAAGTGTACCATTAATTACATAGCAAGTTGTACAATCCATTGACATGATAATGGCCCGAGCTATGTGTCTCAACCTCTAGAAGTCCAGGCACCGTTTGCAATCATTCCTCAGCCGAAATAAGGGCCCGAGTCTCTACTGGATGTACCTGAAAGGAAGAGAAAATTTATTCAATGCACCGCAGTAAATACAGCTCTTTCACAGAGAAAGCAAGAGTATGATACAAAGGTGAGAGTATCTAAAAGCTCCCGAAATTTTAAATTGGGAGTAGAAAAGGGCATGGATTAAATGATTTCACATCAGGAAGGTTTCAAAACAGTAAGATGCTACAGAGATTCCAGAGTTGTTCATGCGAAATTGTCTTCCACCGAAGGAATGAGCATTAAGATCCTATTCAGTTTCTGAAGAGATACCTACCTCAATGAACATAAAGCATGCCTGAGCCCTTGATTCTTACAAGGAGTCTCTTACCTGAAATGAAAGAAAGTTGATTGCTGTATGCACTGTGGCAAATGCTGTACAAATCATAGAAAAAGGCTCAGTAGGGTTCCCAAAAATATAAATTGGGAAAAGAATAGGTCATGGATTAAATATTTTGACACCGGTGAAGATTCATTGCATCAAAGGGAGTAAGTAAACGAAAGGATTTCTAAGTTATTTGAATGAGTGCAAGGAGTTAGGTAAGAGGTTGCTTGGAGGCCTCAGGGGAGGATTATGCATGGAGCATTCAATGGCAGCGTTTCCCTTTGGAAAGCAGAATAAGGGATGAACATTATTTTGGGGAGGGAAATCTCAGTGATTAGCCTCGGAGCCAGAATGGATGTCAAATTGGAAAATGAGGACACTGTGGAATCATCCTTGCACACACTGAACGAAGGCGTTTACAAGACACCCAATAACAGGAATTCTGAAAGATGGAATTTCTTAATAACGAAGGAAAGTTCTCAGCTGCCCATGAAACATCTCCAAGAGTTATGATACTGCAAGTTACCTTATCGCGGTTTCATGAAGGTAGCATAGCTTACAGCGGAAGACCAAGAAGTATACGAAGTATTCAAAAGAAGATGCCACCTCTATCCTCCATGAGGGAATGCTTGAAGCATAGGAAGGGTTGAAGAGTTAATTGAGTGATGAATCAACAAGCTATCAGCAAGCAAGGCATGATGGAAGTCTGCAGAAGTTTGCCACTGCGCAAAGAAAATAATTCAGAGGAAACACTCAAGGCGTGGCAAGATATTGTCGATTGCAAACACTGGAAATGAGATGCTCAGCTAGAGTCAGGGACATGCGATGGCGAGGGAAGTTCCAAGGACACAGAAAATCATCCAGAAGAGAAGGTGAAAAGAGATCCTGGCGAAGAGCTCTGAATTTTCTCCCAATCCACTCCATAGAAAAATGAAGGTAGGAGTAACAAAGGAAAGAGTGGAGAGATGGATCACTTTAACAAGGAAGAAAGACCTAAGTGCAGATACAATGGACCCTGATGATGACAATGCTGAATGCTCATGTGCCCTGCATATAGATTTGCAGCAGAAAGTAACATGCTCTTCCTTCGCAAAAAAGGAACCGTCCATTGCATAACTATTGCACAAAAACTTTCTATTTTTGACCTTAAATTTGAGAAGGGAAATTTTTTGTGAGAAACTCCATCAATAATCACTGTAACCTTATAAATAAAATATATCAAAACAGGGAAATTTTAACTAAGCAAAAGTGTCACACTTGGATTTATAGAAAGATATTACCTGCCCAATACTCTCTTCTCTCTTAAGATGAACTTCATGTTCACCATAAAGGATTGTTATAGCATGAGTACATGAAGCTTTGGTTTTCTCAACAAAATCCCCATTTTTGGCAAGCACCTAAGTATGGCAAAATATAAAAATTATTGAAATTTCTGTTTTCAAAGGAAAGCAAAAATAGGAATTATGGTTATTGAGAACTAAGTATTTGAATAAATAATATATATTCTCGTTTTGCATCGAAGAATAGATTCGATTCAATTGAGTGTAGGGAAAAAAAGTTGGCAGTGATACCTTAAAAATGTTATCTGCTCACAAATTGAAAGGTGTCAACGATTCCTTCCATCGTCTAAGAATGTGCTCGGCAATCCATCCCGTGAAGACTCATGGCTCTGCTCGTGGAGAGGACGGCGAACGTTCTCGACTCGATGGCATCCTAGAATGGAAGTGTGATGAATTGATCAAAAAAGGAAGCCAACATCCAGAACCAAGGCTCACTTCTACTGCACTAATACTGTCAAGGCTGTCTCATTGATTTATAACTATGCATTGCTATAAATTCACGTGTCTCAATCTTGAAATTAGCTAAAATACACATGTTGCATCCGAGGAGGCTGTGGCATGCGTATGTTTATAAACATATATACTGACTGTGGCTAGGTTGTTCATCGTAAAATAAAGGAACATAAAGTCAGGCGATGGAGAAACTTGACAAATGTTAGCTTTGGCACGTTCCTGCGTGCAGAGATGACCTCTTTTGTAAATAAAATGTTGAAAAATAAAAATTTATAAATTTTGAAGTACCGCTAAACATTTTTCTCGCTTCTGATTGGCTGAGAGAAATATCACCGCCGTCAGTGCAGAGGCTGTATTGTTAAATTTTATGCCAAACATTTCATTACCCGATTTCCGATCGAATATCACCAAAATTCCTCTTTCCTTTTATGTCGACCGCGAGCAATGGCGGTTTTCTCGAAATCGGAAGAAATAAGTTTTCGATACTTATGAATTCAGTATCCATGTGCGGTAAGACTCACGTAGTAGGTAAAAATCATAATAAATACTAGTCTTCATTAAATATTAATCGGTTACGACTAACCTTAGGTTTGTTTTCAAAAATCTTTCTCGAATTTTAGATTCCGGCCGGTGACAATCGCGTCTCGAAATACCGCCGCGCGTTAGGCACTTTCCACAGCGACCTCACCGTGTCAACATCCTCCCTTTCACCAGTCATTCTTTTTCCCTTTTTTCTAATTTAATGCACTCTATTGAGGATAAAATCACCCTCATTAAAACTATGAATGTACGCCCGAGCTCTCTGTTCGAAGAAACGGCTTCGGAAACTTAATACGGGACGCGTTGTAACTATAAGTTACGAGCCCATATGCAGGATACAGCCGAGAGATCGTTAAGCCGTCGCTCAATGTTATTGTTTTCAGTATTAATCTGGTCATTTTTACAGCGGTAAAGATATCTTGAACGCCGATGAATAGGAATCTAGGTATTCGAAACGCTTCGCTCGGAAGCAATCGGTAAATAAAATTCCCGGGCACATTCTCGTCGTCGAGGGAAAAGAAAAACATTTCAATGGGACGTTACTTACCTTGCTTGGCTTTTCGACTGAACCTTGCATCCTCACCGAAAGCTGTACTGCTTGACCTGCACTGGGATGACGAGGTCGCATTGCCGTCCTCTACGAAGCTGCCCAATCAATCTTTAACGTGCACCGCTTACCACAGCACAAAATAACACTGACACAACCACTTCATCCAGGGAAAAATTTTACGATTTGATAGCCATTCGATCGATGGAAAACTGCGTAACGAAAGCATGGGGAAACTCGGTTCGCATATCACTAGACCAAAGTCTGCTCACTAACGAGAGCCGCCTACTGAGGCGACACCGGAACGATAACTCGGCCCCCTGTCGGATTTCGAATGTTTTCGGTATGACGAAAAACGTCGATCTATTCCAACCCTTCCTAAAATCTGCGTAGAGATTCTTTACGTTTAAAACTCTGCTCGGATACGCTTTTTCGAAGACACTAGTTGGATCGAGTTTCATTCCGCGCTAAAATAATTTTCGAGGAGATATCTCGTTCCTCGAAAAAGGAATGAAATTAAATGGCAATGAACCAATAAATGAGGAAGGGGGTAACCTCTTGGAGACGGAAACATTTTCAGAAAATCTTTCCCTGTGTACGCGAATGCCTTTAGATGACCCCGTGGTTTTTGCCTCTCTCAATGTGCCAGGTTTAGATCGTACCCATTTCTCAGCGGGATGTGATAGCGAATCCTCCGACAGGACAATTGTGGAACATCGTCCGCGGCTAACCACCTTCCCTTTTACTCCATCAACGCTACGTTTATCACCATCCGCATGATAAGAACGTGTGAAAGTCTCTTCCAACGGGAGCATACTTCCATAAACCTCTTTTCTGAGCTTACATTTCATGCATCTCGTCTCCAAAATTTGTGATTATAAGGATACACTTTTGGACTAATATCCCGATAAGATTCATAATGTAAATGCTAATGTAGTTAAATCTCTCTCGAGGCTGGTGATTTTCCTTCAATCATACGCTCATATGCAGGCGATCCTTCGAAGGACTTAAAGATAGGGTGGACATAAGAAGTAGTTTCCGCAATGGATGACGAAAGAACAGAGCAAGGCAGCGAAGATGGAATGAAGGGAAAAGAGTTCGTCACTATTTGGAGGCAGTCAAAATTCATGGTTTTATTTATATTCCCCAAAAAATAAAGGAGGAGATTTATCATGTGTAGAGCCAGATGAAATCTTACAATTTGGTTTATCTGGTTCGATTGCAAAAGAAATCCTTAAAATTAATTGAGAAATTGAGCGATGATGAAACTATCACAGCATTTTCTAAATGAATGTCCTTTCCTTAGTTGAAGTTCGGTGAGAAAGGAAGAGTTTGCGAATGCCCTCAACGGTGTAAGGCCATGTGTAATGAAAGACAGTTTCTAGGATATGAGGAAAACTTTTATTGCAAGTGTACCATTAATTACATAGCAAGTTGTACAATCCATTGACATGATAATGGCCCGAGCTATGTGTCTCAACCTCTAGAAGTCCAGGCACCGTTTGCAATCATTCCTCAGCCGAAATAAGGGCCCGAGTCTCTACTGGATGTACCTGAAAGGAAGAGAAAATTTATTCAATGCACCGCAGTAAATACAGCTCTTTCACAGAGAAAGCAAGAGTATGATACAAAGGTGAGAGTATCTAAAAGCTCCCGAAATTTTAAATTGGGAGTAGAAAAGGGCATGGATTAAATGATTTCACATCAGGAAGGTTTCAAAACAGTAAGATGCTACAGAGATTCCAGAGTTGTTCATGCGAAATTGTCTTCCACCGAAGGAATGAGCATTAAGATCCTATTCAGTTTCTGAAGAGATACCTACCTCAATGAACATAAAGCATGCCTGAGCCCTTGATTCTTACAAGGAGTCTCTTACCTGAAATGAAAGAAAGTTGATTGCTGTATGCACTGTGGCAAATGCTGTACAAATCATAGAAAAAGGCTCAGTAGGGTTCCCAAAAATATAAATTGGGAAAAGAATAGGTCATGGATTAAATATTTTGACACCGGTGAAGATTCATTGCATCAAAGGGAGTAAGTAAACGAAAGGATTTCTAAGTTATTTGAATGAGTGCAAGGAGTTAGGTAAGAGGTTGCTTGGAGGCCTCAGGGGAGGATTATGCATGGAGCATTCAATGGCAGCGTTTCCCTTTGGAAAGCAGAATAAGGGATGAACATTATTTTGGGGAGGGAAATCTCAGTGATTAGCCTCGGAGCCAGAATGGATGTCAAATTGGAAAATGAGGACACTGTGGAATCATCCTTGCACACACTGAACGAAGGCGTTTACAAGACACCCAATAACAGGAATTCTGAAAGATGGAATTTCTTAATAACGAAGGGAAGTTCTCTGCTGCCCATGGAACTTCTCCAAGAGTTATGATACTGCAAGTTACCTTATCGCGGTTTTATGAAGGTAGCATAGCTTACAGCGGAAGACCAAGAAGTATACGAAGTATTCAAAAGAAGATGCCACCTCTATCCTCCATGAGGGAATGCTTGAAGCATAGGAAGGGTTGAAGAGTTAATTGAGTGATGAATCAACAAGCTATCAGCAAGCAAGGCATGATGGAAGTCTGCAGAAGTTTGCCACTGCGCAAAGAAAATAATTCAGAGGAAACACTCAAGGCGTGGCAAGATATTGTCGATTGCAAACACTGGAAATGAGATGCTCAGTTAGAGTCAGGGACATGCGATGGCGAGGGAAGTTCCAAGGACACAGAAAATCATCCAGAAGAGAAGGTGAAAAGAGATCCTGGCGAAGAGCTCTGAATTTTCTCCCAATCCACTCCATAGAAAAATGAAGGTAGGAGTAACAAAGGAAAGAGTGGAGAGATGGATCACTTTAACAAGGAAGAAAGACCTAAGTGCAGATACAATGGACCCTGATGATGACAATGCTGAATGCTCATGTGCCCTGCATATAGATTTGCAGCAGAAAGTAACATGCTCTTCCTTCGCAAAAAAGGAACCGTCCATTGCATAACTATTGCACAAAAACTTTCTATTTTTGACCTTAAATTTGAGAAGGGAAATTTTTTGTGAGAAACTCCATCAATAATCACTGTAACCTTATAAATAAAATATATCAAAACAGGGAAATTTTAACTAAGCAAAAGTATCACACTTGGATTTATAGAAAGATATTACCTGCCCAATACTCTCTTCTCTCTTAAGATGAACTTCATGTTCACCATAAAGGATTGTTATAGCATGAGTACATGAAGCTTTGGTTTTCTCAACAAAATCCCCATTTTTGGCAAGCACCTAAGTATGGCAAAATATAAAAATTATTGAAATTTCTGTTTTCAAAGGAAAGCAAAAATAGGAATTATGGTTATTGAGAACTAAGTATTTGAATAAATAATATATATTCTCGTTTTGCATCGAAGAATAGATTCGATTCAATTGAGTGTAGGGAAAAAAAGTTGGCAGTGATACCTTAAAAATGTTATCTGCTCACAAATTGAAAGGTGTCAACGATTCCTTCCATCGTCTAAGAATGTGCTCGGCAATCCATCCCGTGAAGACTCATGGCTCTGCTCGTGGAGAGGACGGCGAACGTTCTCGACTCGATGGCATCCTAGAATGGAAGTGTGATGAATTGATTAAAAAAGGAAGCCAACATCCAGAACCAAGGCTCACTTCTACTGCACTAATACTGTCAAGGCTGTCTCATTGATTTATAACTATGCATTGCTATAAATTCACGTGTCTTAATCTTGAAATTAGCTAAAATACACATGTTGCATCCGAGGAGGCTGTGGCATGCGTATGTTTATAAACATATATACTGACTGTGGCTAGGTTGTTCATCGTAAAATAAAGGAACATAAAGTCAGGCGATGGAGAAACTTGACAAATGTTAGCTTTGGCACGTTCCTGCGTGCAGAGATGACCTCTTTTGTAAATAAAATGTTGAAAAATAAAAATTTATAAATTTTGAAGTACCGCTAAACATTTTTCTCGCTTCTGATTGGCTGAGAGAAATATCACCGCCGTCAGTGCAGAGGCTGTATTGTTAAATTTTATGCCAAACATTTCATTACCCGATTTCCGATCGAATATCACCAAAATTCCTCTTTCCTTTTATGTCGACCGCGAGCAATGGCGGTTTTCTCGAAATCGGAAGAAATAAGTTTTCGATACTTATGAATTCAGTATCCATGTGCGGTAAGACTCACGTAGTAGGTAAAAATCATAATAAATACTAGTCTTCATTAAATATTAATCGGTTACGACTAACCTTAGGTTTGTTTTCAAAAATCTTTCTCGAATTTTAGATTCCGGCCGGTGACAATCGCGTCTCGAAATACCGCCGCGCGTTAGGCACTTTCCACAGCGACCTCACCGTGTCAACATCCTCCCTTTCACCAGTCATTCTTTTTCCCTTTTTTCTAATTTAATGCACTCTATTGAGGATAAAATCACCCTCATTAAAACTATGAATGTACGCCCGAGCTCTCTGTTCGAAGAAACGGCTTCGGAAACTTAATACGGGACGCGTTGTAACTATAAGTTACGAGCCCATATGCAGGATACAGCCGAGAGATCGTTAAGCCGTCGCTCAATGTTATTGTTTTGAGTATTAATCTGGTCATTTTTACAGCGGTAAAGATATCTTGAACGCCGATGAATAGGAATCTAGGTATTCGAAACGCTTCGCTCGGAAGCAATCGGTAAATAAAATTCCCGGGCACATTCTCGTCGTCGAGGGAAAAGAAAAACATCTCAATGGGACGTTACTTACCTTGCTTGGTTTTCGACTGAACCTTGCATCCTCACCGAAAGCTGTACTGCTTGACCTGCACTGGGATGACGAGGTCGCATTGCCGTCCTCTGCGAAGCTGCCCAATCAATCTTTAACTTGCACCGCTTACCACAGCACAAAATAACACTGACACAACCACTTCATCCAGGGAAAAATTTTACGATTTGATAGCCATTCGATCGATGGAAAACTGCGTAACGAAAGCATGGGGAAACTCGGTTCGCATATCACTAGACCAAAGTCTGCTCACTAAAGAGAGCCGCCTACTGAGGCGACACCGGAACGATAACTGGGCCCCCTTTCGGATTTCGAATGTTTTCGGTATGACGAAAAACGTCGATCCATTTCAACCCATTCTAAAATCTGCGTAGAGAATCTTTACGTTTAAAACTCTGTTCGGATACGCTTTTTCGAAGACTTTAGTTGGATCGAGTTTCATTCCGCGCTAAAATAATTTTTGGAGGAGATATCTCGTTCCTTGAAAACGGAATGGAATTCAATGGCAATGAATCAATAAATGAGGAAGGGAGTAACCCCTTGGAGACGGAAACAGTTTCAGAAAATCTTTCCCTGTGTACGCGAATGCCTTTAGATGACCCCGTGGTTTTTGCTTCTCTCAATGTGCCAGGTTTAGAGCGTACCCATTTCTCAGCGGGATGTGATAGCGTATCCTCCGGCAGGACAATTGTGGAACATCGTCCGCGGTTAACCACCTTCCCTTTTACTCCATTAGCGCTACGTAAATTCACCATCCGCATGATAAGAACATGCGAAAGTCTCTTCCAACGGGAGCATACTTCCATAAACCTCTTTTCTGAGCTTACAATTCATGCATCTCGTCTCCAAAATTTGTGACTATAAGGATACACTTTTGTTCTAATATCCCGATAAGATTCATAATGTAAATGGTAATTTAGTCAAATCTCTTTCGAGGCTGGTGATTTTCCTTCAATCATACGCTCATATGCAGGCGATTCCTTCGAAGGACTTAAAGATAGGGTGGACATAAGAAGTAGTTTCCGCAATGGATGACGAAAGAACAGAGCAAGGCAGCGAAGATGGAATGAAGGGAAAACAGTTCGTCACTATTTGGAGGCAGTCAAAATGGTTTTCTTTATATTCCCCAAAAAATAAAGGAGGAGATTTATTATGTGCAGAGCCACATGAAATCTTACAATTTGGTTTATCTGGTTCGATTGCAAAAGAAATCCTTAAAATTAATTGAGAAATTGAGCGATGATGAAACTATCACAGCATTTTCTAAATGAATGTCCTTTCCTTAGTTGAAGTTCGGTGAGAAAGGAAGAGTTTGCGAATGCCCTCAACGGTGTAAGGCCATGTGTAATGAAAGACAGTTTCTAGGATATGAAGAAAACTTTTATTGCAAGTGTACCAATAATTACATAGCAAGTTGTACAATCCATTGACATGATAATGGCCCGAGCTATGTGTCGTTTATTCTACCAGGCGTAACGTATCCCCTCTAGAAGTCCAGGCACCGTTTGCAATCATTCCTCAGCCGAAATAAGGGCCCGAGTCTCTACTCGATGTACCTGAAATAAGAGAAAATTTATTCAATGCACTGCAGTAAATACAGCTTTTTTATAGAGAAGGCAAGAGTATGATACAAAGGTGAGAGTATCTAAAAGCTCCCGAAATTTTTAATTGGGAGTAGAAAAGGGCATGGATTAAATGATTTCACATCAGGAAGGTCTCAAAAGAGTAAGATGCTAAAGAGATTCCAGAGTTGTTCATGCAAAATTGTCTTCCACCGAAGGAATGAGCATTAAGATCCTATTCAGTTTCTGAAGAGATACCTACCTCAATGAACATAAAGCATGCCTGAGCCCTTGATTCTTACAAGGAATCTCTTACCTGAAATGAAAGAAAGTTGATTGCTGTATGCACTGTGGCAAATGCTGTACAAATCATAGAAAAAGGCTCAGTAGGGTTACCAAAATTATAAATTGGGAAAAGAATAGGTCATGGATTAAATATTTTGACATCCGTGAAGATTCATTGCATCAAAGGGAGTAAGTAAACGAAAGGATTTCCAAGTTATTTGAATGAGCGCAAGGAGTTAGGTAAGAGGTTGCTTGGAGGCCTTAGAGGAGGATTATGCATGGAGCATTCAATGGCAGCTTTTCCCTTTGGAAAGCAGAATAATGGATGAACATTATTAAGGGGATGGAAATCTCAGTGATTAGCCTCGGAGCCAGAATGGATGTCAAATTGGAAAATGAGGACCCTGCGGAATCATCCTTGCAAACACTGAACGAAGGCGTTTACAAGACACCCAATAACAGGAATTATGAAAGATGGAATTTCTTAATAACGAAGGAAAGTTCTCAGCTGCCCATGAAACATCTCCAAGAGTTATGATACTGCAAGTTACCTTATTGCGGTGTCATCAAGGAAGCTTAACATTAACCGGAATACCTAGAACAATATGAAATAATCAACAAGGAGACGCCACCTCTATGCTCCATGAGCGAAGGCTTGAAGCTCAGGAATGGTTGAATGAGTGAAGAAGTAAACAAGCTACCAGTAAATTCAGCCTGAAATCGCTCGGACACATGATGGAAGTCTGCAGAAGTTTGCCACTGCGCACAGAAATAATTCAGAGGAAACACTCAGGGCGTGGCAAGATATTGTCGATTGCAAACGCTGGAAATGAGATACTCAGTTAGAGTCAGGGACACGCGATGGCGAGGGAAGTTCCAAGGACACAGAAAATCATCCAGAAGAGAAGGTGAAAAGAGATCCTGGCGAAGAGCTCTGAATTTTCTCCCAATCTACTCCATAGAAAAATGAAGGATGCAGTAAAAAAAGAAAGAGAGGAGAAATGGATCAGTTTAACAAGGAAGAAAGACCTAAGTGCAGATACAATGGACCCTGATGATGATAATGCTGAATGCTCATGGGCCCTGCATATTGATTTGCAGCAGAAAGTAACATGCTCTTCCTTCGCAAAAAAGGAACCGTGCATTGCATAACTATTGCACCAAATCTTTCTATTTTTGACCAAAAATTTGAGAAGGGAAATTTCTTGTGAGAAACTCCATCAATAATCACTGTAACCTTATGAATAAAATATATCAAAGCAGAGAAATTTTAACCAAGCAAAAGTATCACACTTGGATTTATATAAAGATATCACCTGCCCAATACTCTCTTCTCTCTTAAGATGAATGTAATGTTCACCATAAAGGATGCTTATAGCATGAGTACATGAAGCTTTGGTTTTTTCAACACAATCCCCATTTTTGTCAAGCACCAAAGTATGGAAAATACAAAAATTATTGAAATTTCTGTTTTCAAAGAAAGGAAAAATAGGAATTATGGTTATTGAGAACTAAATATTGGAAAAAATAATATATATTCTCGCATTGCATCGAAGAATAGATTCGATTCAATTGAGTGTAGGGAAAAAAAGTTGGCAGTGATACCTTAAAAATGTTATCTGCTCACATATTGATAGGTGTCAACGATTCCTTCCATCGTCTAAGAATGTGCTCGGCAATCCATCCCGTGAAGACTCATGGCTCTGCTCGTGGAGAGGACGGCGAACGTTCTCGACTCGATGGCATCCTAGAATGGAAGTGTGATGAATAGATTAAAAAAGGAAGCCAACATCCATAACCGAGGCTCACTTCTACTAGACTTATACTGTCAAGGCTGTCTCATTGATTTATAACTATGCATTGCTATTAATTCACGTGTCTTAATCTTGAAATTAGCTAAAATACACATGTTGCATCCGAGGAGGCTGTGGCATGCGTATGTTTATAAACATATATATTGACTGTGGCTAGGTTGTTCATCGTAAAATAAAGGAACATAAAGTCAGGCGATGGAGAAACTTGACAAATGTTAGCTTTGGCACGTTCCTGCGTGCAGAGATGACCTCTTTTGTAAATAAAATGTTGAAAAATAAAAATTTATAAATTTTGAAGTACCGCTAAACATTTTTCTCGCTTCTGATTGGCTGAGAGAAATACCACCGCCGTCAGTGCAGAGGCTGTATTGTTAAATTTTATGCCAAACATTTCATTACCCGATTTCCGATCGAATATCACCAAAATTCCTCTTTCCTTTTATGTCGACCGCGAGCAATGGCGGTTTTCTCGAAATCGGAAGAAATAAGTTTTCGATACTTATGAATTCAGTATCCATGTGCGGTAAGACTCACGTAGTAGGTAAAAATCATAATAAATACTAGTCTTCATTAAATATTTATCGGTTACGACTAACCTTAGGTTTGTTTTCAAAAATCTTTTCGAATTTTAGATTCCGGCCGGTGACAATCGCGTCTCGAAATACCGCCGCGCGTTAGGCACTTTCCACAGCGACCTCACCGTGTCAACATCCTCCCTTTCACCAGTCATTCTTTTTCCCTTTTTTCTAATTTAATGCACTCTATTGAGGATAAAATCACCCTCATTAAAACTATGAATGTACGCCCGAGCTCTCTGTTCGAAGAAACGGCTTCGGAAACTTAATACGGGACGCGTTGTAACTATAAGTTACGAGCCCATATGCAGGATACAGCCGAGAGATCACTAAGCCGTCGCTCAATGTTATTGTTTTCAGTATTAATCTGGTCATTTTTACAGCGGTAAAGATATCTTGAACGCCGATGAATAGGAATCTAGGTATTCGAAACGCTTCGCTCGGAAGCAATCGGTAAATAAAATTCCCGGGCACATTCTCGTCGTCGAGGGAAAAGAAAAAACATTTCAATGGGACGTTACTTACCTTCCTTGGCTTTTCGACGGAACCTTGCATCCTCACTGAAAGCTGTACTGCTTGACCTGCACTGGGATGACGAGGTCGCATTGCCGTCCTCTACGAAGCTGCCCGATCAATCTTTAAGGCGCACCGCTTACCACAGCACAAAATAACACTGACGCAACCACTTCATCCAGGGAAAAATTTCACGATTTGACAGCCATTCGATTGATGGAAACCTGCGTAACGAAAGCATGGGGAAACTCGGTTCGCATATCACTAGACCAAAGTCTGCTCACTAACGAGAGCCGCCTACTGAGGCGACACCGGAACGATAACTGGGCCCCCTTTCGGATTTCGAATGTTTTCGGTATGACGAAAAACGTCGATCCATTTCAACCCTTCCTAAAATCTGCGTAGAGAATCTTTACGTTTAAAACTCTGTTCGGATACGCTTTTTCGAAGACACTAGTTGGATCGAGTTTCATTCCGCGCTAAAATAATTTTTGGAGGAGATATCTCGTTCCTTGAAAACGGAATGGAATTCAATGGCAATGAATCAATAAATGAGGAAGGGAGTAACCCCTTGGAGACGGAAACATTTTCAGAAAATCTTTCCCTGTGTACGCGAATGCCTTTAGATGACCCCGTGGTTTTTGCTTCTCTCAATGTGCCAGGTTTAGAGCGTACCCATTTCTCAGCGGGATGTGATAGCGTATCCTCCGGCAGGACAATTGTGGAACATCGTCCGCGGTTAACCACCTTCCCTTTTACTCCATTAGCGCTACGTAAATTCACCATCCGCATGATAAGAACATGCGAAAGTCTCTTCCAACGGGAGCATACTTCCATAAACCTCTTTTCTGAGCTTACAATTCATGCATCTCGTCTCCAAAATTTGTGACTATAAGGATACACTTTTGTTCTAATATCCCGATAAGATTCATAATGTAAATGGTAATTTAGTCAAATCTCTTTCGAGGCTGGTGATTTTCCTTCAATCATACGCTCATATGCAGGCGATTCCTTCGAAGGACTTAAAGATAGGGTGGACATAAGAAGTAGTTTCCGCAATGGATGACGAAAGAACAGAGCAAGGCAGCGAAGATGGAATGAAGGGAAAACAGTTCGTCACTATTTGGAGGCAGTCAAAATGGTTTTCTTTATATTCCCCAAAAAATAAAGGAGGAGATTTATTATGTGCAGAGCCACATGAAATCTTACAATTTGGTTTATCTGGTTCGATTGCAAAAGAAATCCTTAAAATTGATTGAGAAATTGAGCGATGATGAAACTATCACAGCATTTTCTGAATGAATGTCCTTTCCTTAGTTGAAGTTCGGTGAGAAAGGAAGAGTTTGCGAATGCCCTCAACGGTGTAAGGCCATGTGTAATGAAAGACAGTTTCTAGGATATGAAGAAAACTTTTATTGCAAGTTTACCATTAATTACATAGCAAGTTGTACAATCCATTGACATGATAATGGCCCGAGCTATGTGTCGTTTATTCTACCAGGCGTAACGTATCCCCTCTAGAAGTCCAGGCACCGTTTGCAATCATTCCTCAGCCGAAATAAGGGCCCGAGTCTCTACTCGATGTACCTGAAATAAGAGAAAATTTATTCAATGCACTGCAGTAAATACAGCTTTTTCATAGAGAAGGCAAGAGTATGATACAAAGGTGAGAGTGTCTAAAAGCTCCCGAAATTTTTAATTGGGAGTAGAAAAGGGCATGGATTAAATGATTTCACATCAGGAAGGTTTCAAAAGAGTAAGATGCTAAAGAGATTCCAGAGTTGTTCATGCAAAATTGTCTTCCACCGAATGAATGAGCATTAAGATTCAGTTTCTGAAGAGATACCTACCTCAATGAACATAAAGCATGCCTGAGCCCTTGATTCTTACAAGGAGTCTCTTACCTGAAATTAAAGAAAGTTGATTGCTGTATGCACTGTGGCAAATGCTGTACAAATCATAGAAAAAGGCTCAGTAGGGTTCCCAAAATTATATATTGGGAAAAGAATAGGTCATGGATTAAATATTTTGACATCCGTGAAGATTCATTGCATCAAAGGGAGTAAGTAAACGAAAGGATTTCCAAGTTATTTGAATGAGCGCAAGGAGTTAGGTAAGAGGTTGCTTGGAGGCCTTAGAGGAGGATTATGCATGGAGCATTCAATGGCAGCGTTTCCCTTTGGAAAGCAGAATAAGGGATGAACATTATTTAGGGGAGGGAAATCTCAGTGATTAGCCTCGGAGCCAGAATGGATGTCAAATTGGAAAATGAGGACCCTGTGGAATCATCCTTGCAAACACTGAACGAAGGCGTTTACAAGACACCCAATAACAGGAATTATGAAAGATGGAATTTCTTAATAACGAAGGAAAGTTCTCAGCTGCCCATGAAACATCTCCAAGACTTATGATACTGCAAGATACCTTATTGTGGTGTCATCAAGGAAGCTTAACATAAACCGGAATACCTAGAACAATATGAAATAATCTACAAGGAGACGCCACCTCTATGCTCCCTGAGCGAAGGCTTGAAGCTCAGGAATGGTTGAATGAGTGAAGAAGTAAACAAGCTATCAGTAAATTCAGCCTGAAATCGCTCGGACACATGATGGAAGTCTGCAGAAGTTTGCCACTGCGCACAGAAAATAATTCAGAGGAAACACTCAAGGCGTGGCAAGGTATTGTCGATTACAAACACTGGAAATGATATGCTCAGTTAGAGTCAGGGACATGCGATGGCGAGGGAAGTTCCAAGGACACAGAAAATCATCCAGAAGAGAAGGTGAAAAGAGATGTGGCGAAGAGCTCTGAATTTTCTCCCAATCTACTCCATAGAAAAATGAAGGTAGGAGTAACAAAGGAAAGAGAGGAGAAATGGATCAGTTTAACAAGGAAGAAAGACCTAAGTGCAGATACAATGGACCCTGATGATGATAATGCTGAATGCTCATGGGCCCTGCATATTGATTTGCAGCAGAAAGTAACATGCTCTTCCTTCGCAAAAAGGAACCCTCCATTGCATAACTATTGCACCAAATCTTTCTATTTATGACCATAAATTTGAGAAGGGAAATTTCTTGTGAGAAACTCCATCAATAATCACTGTAACCTTATGAATAAAATATATCAAAGCAGAGAAATTTTAACCAAGCAAAAGTATCACACTTGGATTTATATAAAGATATCACCTGCCCAATACTCTCTTCTCTCTTAAGATGAATGTAATGTTCACCATAAAGGATGCTTATAGCATGAGTACATGAAGCTTTGGTTTTTTCAACACAATCCCCATTTTTGTCAAGCACCAAAGTATGCAAAATATAAAAAATTATTGAAATTTCTGTTTTCAAAGGAAAGGAGAAATAGGAATTATGGTTATTGAGAACTAAATATTCGAAAAAATAATATATATTCTCGCTTTGCATCGAATACTAGATTCGATTCAATTGAGTGTAGGGAAAAAAAGTTGGCAGTGATACCTTAAAAATGTTATCTGCTCACATATTGAAAGGTGTCAACGATTCCTTCCATCGTCAAAGAATGTGCTCGGCAATCCATCCCGTGAAGACTCATGGCTCTGCTCGTGGAGAGGACGGCGAACGTTCTCGACTCGATGGCATCCTAGAATGGAAGTGTGATGAATAGATTAAAAAAGGAAGCCAACATCCATAACCGAGGCTCACTTCTATTAGACTAATACTGTCAAGGCTGTCTCATTGATTTATAACCATGCATTGCTATTAATTCACGTGTCTTAATCTTGAAATTAGCTAAAATACACATGTTGCATCCGAGGAGGCTGTGGCATGCGTATGTTTATAAACATATATACTGACTGTGGCTAGGTTGTTCATCGTAAAATAAAGGAACATAAAGTCAGGCGATGGAGAAACTTGACAAACGTTAGCCTTGGCACGTTCCTGCGTGCAGAGATGACCTCTTTTCTTAATAAAATGTTGAAAAATAAAAATTTATAAATTTTGAAGTACCGCTAAACATTTTTCTCGCTTCTGATTGGCTGAGAGAAATACCACCGCCGTCAGTGCAGAGGCTGTATTGTTAAATCTTATGCCAAACATTTCATTACCCGATTTCCGATCGAATATCACCAAAATTCCTCTTTCCTTTTATGTCGACCGCGAGCAATGGCGGTTTTCTCGAAATCGGAAGAAATAAGTTTTCGATACTTATGAATTCAGTATCCATGTGCGGTAAGACTCACGTAGTAGGTAAAAATCATAATAAATACTAGTCTTCATTAAATATTAATCGGTTACGACTAACCTTAGGTTTGTTTTCAAAAATCTTTCTCGAATTTTAGATTCCGGCCGGTGACAATCGCGTCTCGAAATACCGCCGCGCGTTAGGCACTTTCCACAGCGACCTCACCGTGTCAACATCCTCCCTTTCACCAGTCATTCTTTTTCCCTTTTTTCTAATTTAATGCACTCTATTGAGGATAAAATCACCCTCATTAAAACTATGAATGTACGCCCGAGCTCTCTGTTCGAAGAAACGGCTTCGGAAACTTAATACGGGACGCATTGTAACTATAAGTTACGAGCCCATATGCAGGATACAGCCGAGAGATCACTAAGCCGTCGCTCAATGTTATTGTTTTCAGTATTAATCTGGTCATTTTTACAGCGGTAAAGATATCTTGAACGCCGATGAATAGGAATCTAGGTATTCGAAACGCTTCGCTCGGAAGCAATCGGTAAATAAAATTCCCGGGCACATTCTCGTCGTCGAGGGAAAAGAAAAAACATTTCAATGGGACGTTACTTACCTTCCTTGGCTTTTCGACGGAACCTTGCATCCTCACTGAAAGCTGTACTGCTTGACCTGCACTGGGATGACGAGGTCGCATTGCCGTCCTCTACGAAGCTGCCCGATCAATCTTTAAGGCGCACCGCTTACCACAGCACAAAATAACACTGACACAACCACTTCATCCAGGGAAAAATTTCACGATTTGACAGCCATTCGATTGATGGAAACCTGCGTAACGAAAGCATGGGGAAACTCGGTTCGCATATCACTAGACCAAAGTCTGCTCACTAACGAGAGCCGCCTACTGAGGCGACACCGGAACGATAACTGGGCCCCCTTTCGGATTTCGAATGTTTTCGGTATGACGAAAAACGTCGATCCATTTCAACCCTTCCTAAAATCTGCGTAGAGAATCTTTACGTTTAAAACTCTGTTCGGATACGCTTTTTCGAAGACACTAGTTGGATCGAGTTTCATTCCGCGCTAAAATAATTTTTGGAGGAGATATCTCGTTCCTTGAAAACGGAATGGAATTCAATGGCAATGAATCAATAAATGAGGAAGGGAGTAACCCCTTGGAGACGGAAACATTTTCAGAAAATCTTTCCCTGTGTACGCGAATGCCTTTAGATGACCCCGTGGTTTTTGCTTCTCTCAATGTGCCAGGTTTAGAGCGTACCCATTTCTCAGCGGGATGTGATAGCGTATCCTCCGGCAGGACAATTGTGGAACATCGTCCGCGGTTAACCACCTTCCCTTTTACTCCATTAGCGCTACGTAAATTCACCATCCGCATGATAAGAACATGCGAAAGTCTCTTCCAACGGGAGCATACTTCCATAAACCTCTTTTCTGAGCTTACAATTCATGCATCTCGTCTCCAAAATTTGTGACTATAAGGATACACTTTTGTTCTAATATCCCGATAAGATTCATAATGTAAATGGTAATTTAGTCAAATCTCTTTCGAGGCTGGTGATTTTCCTTCAATCATACGCTCATATGCAGGCGATTCCTTCGAAGGACTTAAAGATAGGGTGGACATAAGAAGTAGTTTCCGCAATGGATGACGAAAGAACAGAGCAAGGCAGCGAAGATGGAATGAAGGGAAAACAGTTCGTCACTATTTGGAGGCAGTCAAAATGGTTTTCTTTATATTCCCCAAAAAATAAAGGAGGAGATTTATTATGTGCAGAGCCACATGAAATCTTACAATTTGGTTTATCTGGTTCGATTGCAAAAGAAATCCTTAAAATTGATTGAGAAATTGAGCGATGATGAAACTATCACAGCATTTTCTGAATGAATGTCCTTTCCTTAGTTGAAGTTCGGTGAGAAAGGAAGAGTTTGCGAATGCCCTCAACGGTGTAAGGCCATGTGTAATGAAAGACAGTTTCTAGGATATGAAGAAAACTTTTATTGCAAGTGTACCATTAATTACATAGCAAGTTGTACAATCCATTGACATGATAATGGCCCGAGCTATGTGTCGTTTATTCTACCAGGCGTAACGTATCCCCTCTAGAAGTCCAGGCACCGTTTGCAATCATTCCTCAGCCGAAATAAGGGCCCGAGTCTCTACTCGATGTACCTGAAATAAGAGAAAATTTATTCAATGCACTGCAGTAAATACAGCTTTTTCATAGAGAAGGCAAGAGTATGATACAAAGGTGAGAGTATCTAAAAGCTCCCGAAATTTTTAATTGGGAGTAGAAAAGGGCATGGATTAAATGATTTCACATCAGGAAGGTTTCAAAAGAGTAAGATGCTAAAGAGATTCCAGAGTTGTTCATGCAAAATTGTCTTCCACCGAATGAATGAGCATTAAGATTCAGTTTCTGAAGAGATACCTACCTCAATGAACATAAAGCATGCCTGAGCCCTTGATTCTTACAAGGAATCTCTTACCTGAAATGAAAGAAAGTTGATTGCTGTATGCACTGTGGCAAATGCTGTACAAATCATAGAAAAAGGCTCAGTAGGGTTACCAAAATTATAAATTGGGAAAAGAATAGGTCATGGATTAAATATTTTGACATCCGTGAAGATTCATTGCATCAAAGGGAGTAAGTAAACGAAAGGATTTCCAAGTTATTTGAATGAGCGCAAGGAGTTAGGTAAGAGGTTGCTTGGAGGCCTTTGAGGAGGATTATGCATGGAGCATTCAATGGCAGCGTTTCCCTTTGGAAAGCAGAATAAGGGATGAACATTATTTAGGGGAGGGAAATCTCAGTGATTAGCCTCGGAGCCAGAATGGATGTCAAATTGGAAAATGAGGACCCTGCGGAATCATCCTTGCAAACACTGAACGAAGGCGTTTACAAGACACCCAATAACAGGAATTATGAAAGATGGAATTTCTTAATAACGAAGGAAAGTTCTCAGCTGCCCATGAAACATCTCCAAGACTTATGATACTGCAAGTTACCTTATTGTGGTGTCATCAAGGAAGCTTAACATAAACCGGAATACCTAGAACAATATGAAATAATCTACAAGGAGACGCCACCTCTATGCTCCCTGAGCGAAGGCTTGAAGCTCAGGAATGGTTGAATGAGTGAAGAAGTAAACAAGCTATCAGTAAATTCAGCCTGAAATCGCTCGGACACATGATGGAAGTCTGCAGAAGTTTGCCACTGCGCACAGAAAATAATTCAGAGGAAACACTCAAGGCGTGGCAAGGTATTGTCGATTACAAACACTGGAAATGATATGCTCAGTTAGAGTCAGGGACATGCGATGGCGAGGGAAGTTCCAAGGACACAGAAAATCATCCAGAAGAGAAGGTGAAAAGAGATGTGGCGAAGAGCTCTGAATTTTCTCCCAATCTACTCCATAGAAAAATGAAGGTAGGAGTAACAAAGGAAAGAGAGGAGAAATGGATCAGTTTAACAAGGAAGAAAGACCTAAGTGCAGATACAATGGACCCTGATGATGATAATGCTGAATGCTCATGGGCCCTGCATATTGATTTGCAGCAGAAAGTAACATGCTCTTCCTTCGCAGAAAAGGAACCCTCCATTGCATAACTATTGCACCAAATCTTTCTATTTTTGACCATAAATTTGAGAAGGGAAATTTCTTGTGAGAAACTCCATCAATAATCACTGTAACCTTATGAATAAAATATATCAAAGCAGAGAAATTTTAACCAAGCAAAAGTATCACACTTGGATTTATATAAAGATATCACCTGCCCAATACTCTCTTCTCTCTTAAGATGAATGTAATGTTCACCATAAAGGATGCTTATAGCATGAGTACATGAAGCTTTGGTTTTTTCAACACAATCCCCATTTTTGTAAAGCACCAAAGTATGCAAAATATAAAAATTATTGAAATTTCTGTTTTCAAAGACAGGAAAAATAGGAATTATGGTTATTGAGAACTAAATATTGGAAAAATAATATATATTCTCGCTTTGCATCGAAGAATAGATTCGATTCAATTGAGTGTAGGGAAAAAAAGTTGGCAGTGATACCTTAAAAATGTTATCTGCTCACATATTGAAAGGTGTCAACGATTCCTTCCATCGTCTAAGAATGTGCTCGGCAATCCATCCCGTGAAGACTCATGGCTCTGCTCGTGAAGAGGACGGCGAACGCTCTCGACTCGATGGCATCCTAGAATGGAAGTGTGATGAATTGATTAAAAAAGGAAGCCAACATCCAGAACCAAGGCTCACTTCTACTACACTAATACTGTCAAGGCTGTCTCATTGATTTATAACCATGCATTGCTATTAATTCACGTGTCTTAATCTTGAAATTAGCTAAAATACACATGTTGCATCCGAGGAGGCTGTGGCATGCGTATGTTTATAAACATATATACTGACTGTGGCTAGGTTGTTCATCGTAAAATAAAGGAACATAAAGTCAGGCGATGGAGAAACTTGACAAACGTTAGCCTTGGCACGTTCCTGCGTGCAGAGATGACCTCTTTTCTTAATAAAATGTTGAAAAATAAAAATTTATAAATTTTGAAGTACCGCTAAACATTTTTCTCGCTTCTGATTGGCTGAGAGAAATACCACCGCCGTCAGTGCAGAGGCTGTATTGTTAAATCTTATGCCAAACATTTCATTACCCGATTTCCGATCGAATATCACCAAAATTCCTCTTTCCTTTTATGTCGACCGCGAGCAATGGCGGTTTTCTCGAAATCGGAAGAAATAAGTTTTCGATACTTATGAATTCAGTATCCATGTGCGGTAAGACTCACGTAGTAGGTAAAAATCATAATAAATACTAGTCTTCATTAAATATTTATCGGTTACGACTAACCTTAGGTTTGTTTTCAAAAATCTTTCTCGAATTTTAGATTCCGGCCGGTGACAATCGCGTCTCGAAATACCGCCGCGCGTTAGGCACTTTCCACAGCGACCTCACCGTGTCAACATCCTCCCTTTCACCAGTCATTCTTTTTCCCTTTTTTCTAATTTAATGCACTCTATTGAGGATAAAATCACCCTCATTAAAACTATGAATGTACGCCCGAGCTCTCTGTTCGAAGAAACGGCTTCGGAAACTTAATACGTTACGCGTTGTAACTATAAGTTACGAGCCCATATGCAGGATACAGCCGAGAGATCACTAAGCCGTCGCTCAATGTTATTGTTTTCAGTATTAATCTGGTCATTTTTACAGCGGTAAAGATATCTTGAACGCCGATGAATAGGAATCTAGGTATTCGAAACGCTTCGCTCGGAAGCAATCGGTAAATAAAATTCCCGGGCACATTCTCGTCGTCGAGGGAAAAGAAAAAACATTTCAATGGGACGTTACTTACCTTCCTTGGCTTTTCGACGGAACCTTGCATCCTCACTGAAAGCTGTACTGCTTGACCTGCACTGGGATGACGAGGTCGCATTGCCGTCCTCTACGAAGCTGCCCGATCAATCTTTAAGGCGCACCGCTTACCACAGCACAAAATAACACTGACGCAACCACTTCATCCAGGGAAAAATTTCACGATTTGACAGCCATTCGATTGATGGAAACCTGCGTAACGAAAGCATGGGGAAACTCGGTTCGCATATCACTAGACCAAAGTCTGCTCACTAACGAGAGCCGCCTACTGAGGCGACACCGGAACGATAACTGGGCCCCCTTTCGGATTTCGAATGTTTTCGGTATGACGAAAAACGTCGATCCATTTCAACCCTTCCTAAAATCTGCGTAGAGAATCTTTACGTTTAAAACTCTGTTCGGATACGCTTTTTCGAAGACACTAGTTGGATCGAGTTTCATTCCGCGCTAAAATAATTTTTGGAGGAGATATCTCGTTCCTTGAAAACGGAATGGAATTCAATGGCAATGAATCAATAAATGAGGAAGGGAGTAACCCCTTGGAGACGGAAACATTTTCAGAAAATCTTTCCCTGTGTACGCGAATGCCTTTAGATGACCCCGTGGTTTTTGCTTCTCTCAATGTGCCAGGTTTAGAGCGTACCCATTTCTCAGCGGGATGTGATAGCGTATCCTCCGGCAGGACAATTGTGGAACATCGTCCGCGGTTAACCACCTTCCCTTTTACTACATTAGCGCTACGTAAATTCACCATCCGCATGATAAGAACATGCGAAAGTCTCTTCCAACGGGAGCATACTTCCATAAACCTCTTTTCTGAGCTTACAATTCATGCATCTCGTCTCCAAAATTTGTGACTATAAGGATACACTTTTGTACTAATATCCCGATAAGATTCATAATGTAAATGGTAATTTAGTCAAATCTCTTTCGAGGCTGGTGATTTTCCTTCAATCATACGCTCATATGCAGGCGATTCCTTCGAAGGACTTAAAGATAGGGTGGACATAAGAAGTAGTTTCCGCAATGGATGACGAAAGAACAGAGCAAGGCAGCGAAGATGGAATGAAGGGAAAACAGTTCGTCACTATTTGGAGGCAGTCAAAATGGTTTTCTTTATATTCCCCAAAAAATAAAGGAGGAGATTTATTATGTGCAGAGCCACATGAAATCTTACAATTTGGTTTATCTGGTTCGATTGCAAAAGAAATCCTTAAAATTAATTGAGAAATTGAGCGATGATGAAACTATCACAGCATTTTCTAAATGAATGTCCTTTCCTTAGTTGAAGTTCGGTGAGAAAGGAAGAGTTTGCGAATGCCCTCAACGGTGTAAGGCCATGTGTAATGAAAGACAGTTTCTAGGATATGAAGAAAACTTTTATTGCAAGTGTACCATTAATTACATAGCAAGTTGTACAATCCATTGACATGATAATGGCCCGAGCTATGTGTCGTTTATTCTACCAGGCGTAACGTATCCCCTCTAGAAGTCCAGGCACCGTTTGCAATCATTCCTCAGCCGAAATAAGGGCCCGAGTCTCTACTCGATGTACCTGAAATAAGAGAAAATTTATTCAATGCACTGCAGTAAATACAGCTTTTTCATAGAGAAGGCAAGAGTATGATACAAAGGTGAGAGTATCTAAAAGCTCCCGAAATTTTAAATTGGGAGTAGAAAAGGGCATGGATTAAATGATTTCACATCAGGAGGGTTTCAAAAGAGTAAGATGCTAAAGAGATTCCAGAGTTGTTCATGCAAAATTGTCTTCCACCGAATGAATGAGCATTAAGATTCAGTTTCTGAAGAGATACCTACCTCAATGAACATAAAGCATGCCTGAGCCCTTGATTCTTACAAGGAGTCTCTTACCTGAAATGAAAGAAAGTTGATTGCTGTATGCACTGTGGCAAATGCTGTACAAATCATAGAAAAAGGCTCAGTAGGGTTACCAAAATTATAAATTGGGAAAAGAAAAGGTCATGGATTAAATATTTTGACATCCGTGAAGATTCATTGCATCAAAGGGAGTAAGTAAACGAAAGGATTTCCAAGTTATTTGAATGAGCGCAAGGAGTTAGGTAAGAGGTTGCTTGGAGGCCTTTGAGGAGGATTATGCATGGAGCATTCAATGGCAGCGTTTCCCTTTGGAAAGAAGAATAAGGGATGAACATTATTTAGGGGAGGGAAATCTCAGTGATTAGCCTCGGAGCCAGAATGGATGTCAAATTGGAAAATGAGGACCCTGCGGAATCATCCTTGCAAACACTGAACGAAGGCGTTTACAAGACACCCAATAACAGGAATTATGAAAGATGGAATTTCTTAATAACGAAGGAAAGTTCTCAGCTGCCCATGAAACATCTCCAAGACTTATGATACTGCAAGTTACCTTATTGTGGTGTCATCAAGGAAGCTTAACATAAACCGGAATACCTAGAACAATATGAAATAATCTACAAGGAGAGGCCACCTCTATGCTCCATGAGTGAAGGCTTGAAGCTCAGGAATGGTTGAATGAGTGAAGAAGTAAACAAGCTACCAGTAAATTCAGCCTGAAATCGCTCGGACACATGATGGAAGTCTGCAGAAGTTTGCCACTGCGCACAGAAAATAATTCAGAGGAAACACTCAAGGCGTGGCAAGATATTGTCGATTGCAAACACTGGAAATGAGATGCTCAGTTAGAGTCAGGGACATGCGATGGCGAGGGAAGTTCCAAGGACACAGAAAATCATACAGAAGAGAAGGTGAAAAGAGATGTGGCGAAGAGCTCTGAATTTTCTCCCAATCTACTCCATAGAAAAATGAAGGTAGGAGTAACAAAGGAAAGAGAGGAGAAATGGATCAGTTTAACAAGGAAGAAAGACCTAAGTGCAGATACAATGGACCCTGATGGTGATAATGCTGAATGCTCATGGGCCCTGCATATTGATTTGCAGCAGAAAGTAACATGCTCTTCCTTCGCAAAAAAGGAACCCTCCATTGCATAACTATTGCACCAAATCTTTCTATTTTTGACCATAAATTTGAGAAGGGAAATTTCTTGTGAGAAACTCCATCAATAATCACTGTAACCTTATGAATAAAATATATCAAAGCAGAGAAATTTTAACCAAGCAAAAGTATCACACTTGGATTTATATAAAGATATCACCTGCCCAATACTCTCTTCTCTCTTAAGATGAATGTAATGTTCACCATAAAGGATGCTTATAGCATGAGTACATGAAGCTTTGGTTTTTTCAACACAATCCCCATTTTTGTCAAGCACCAAAGTATGCAAAATATAAAAATTATTGAAATTCTGTTTTCAAAGGAAAGGAGAAATAGGAATTATGGTTATTGAGAACTAAATATTCGAAAAAATAATATATATTCTCGCTTTGCATCGAATACTAGATTCGATTCAATTGAGTGTAGGGAAAAAAAGTTGGCAGTGATACCTTAAAAATGTTATCTGCTCACATATTGAAAGGTGTCAACGATTCCTTCCATCGTCAAAGAATGTGCTCGGCAATCCATCCCGTGAAGACTCATGGCTCTGCTCGTGGAGAGGACGGCGAACGTTCTCGACTCGATGGCATCCTAGAATGGAAGTGTGATGAATAGATTAAAAAAGGAAGCCAACATCCATAACCGAGGCTCACTTCTATTAGACTAATACTGTCAAGGCTGTCTCATTGATTAATAACCATGCATTGCTATTAATTCACGTGTCTTAATCTTGAAATTAGCTAAAATACACATGTTGCATCCGAGGAGGCTGTGGCATGCGTATGTTTATAAACATATATACTGACTGTGGCTAGGTTGTGCATCGTAAAATAAAGCAACATAAAGTCAGGCGATGGAGAAACTTGACAAACGTTAGCCTTGGCACGTTCCTGCGTGCAGAGATGACCTCTTTTCTTAATAAAATGTTGAAAAATAAAAATTTATAAATTTTGAAGTACCGCTAAACATTTTTCTCGCTTCTGATTGGCTGAGAGAAATACCACCGCCGTCAGTGCAGAGGCTGTATTGTTAAATCTTATGCCAAACATTTCATTACCCGATTTCCGATCGAATATCACCAAAATTCCTCTTTCCTTTTATGTCGACCGCGAGCAATGGCGGTTTTCTCGAAATCGGAAGAAATAAGTTTTCGATACTTATGAATTCAGTATCCATGTGCGGTAAGACTCACGTAGTAGGTAAAAATCATAATAAATACTAGTCTTCATTAAATATTAATCGGTTACGACTAACCTTAGGTTTGTTTTCAAAAATCTTTCTCGAATTTTAGATTCCGGCCGGTGACAATCGCGTCTCGAAATACCGCCGCGCGTTAGGCACTTTCCACAGCGACCTCACCGTGTCAACATCCTCCCTTTCACCAGTCATTCTTTTTCCCTTTTTTCTAATTTAATGCACTCTATTGAGGATAAAATCACCCTCATTAAAACTATGAATGTACGCCCGAGCTCTCTGTTCGAAGAAACGGCTTCGGAAACTTAATACGGGACGCGTTGTAACTATAAGTTACGAGCCCATATGCAGGATACAGCCGAGAGATCACTAAGCCGTCGCTCAATGTTATTGTTTTCAGTATTAATCTGGTCATTTTTACAGCGGTAAAGATATCTTGAACGCCGATGAATAGGAATCTAGGTATTCGAAACGCTTCGCTCGGAAGCAATCGGTAAATAAAATTCCCGGGCACATTCTCGTCGTCGAGGGAAAAGAAAAAACATTTCAATGGGACGTTACTTACCTTCCTTGGCTTTTCGACGGAACCTTGCATCCTCACTGAAAGCTGTACTGCTTGACCTGCACTGGGATGACGAGGTCGCATTGCCGTCCTCTACGAAGCTGCCCGATCAATCTTTAAGGCGCACCGCTTACCACAGCACAAAATAACACTGACACAACCACTTCATCCAGGGAAAAATTTCACGATTTGACAGCCATTCGATTGATGGAAACCTGCGTAACGAAAGCATGGGGAAACTCGGTTCGCATATCACTAGACCAAAGTCTGCTCACTAACGAGAGCCGCCTACTGAGGCGACACCGGAACGATAACTGGGCCCCCTTTCGGATTTCGAATGTTTTCGGTATGACGAAAAACGTCGATCCATTTCAACCCTTCCTAAAATCTGCGTAGAGAATCTTTACGTTTAAAACTCTGTTCGGATACGCTTTTTCGAAGACACTAGTTGGATCGAGTTTCATTCCGCGCTAAAATAATTTTTGGAGGAGATATCTCGTTCCTTGAAAACGGAATGGAATTCAATGGCAATGAATCAATAAATGAGGAAGGGAGTAACCCCTTGGAGACGGAAACATTTTCAGAAAATCTTTCCCTGTGTACGCGAATGCCTTTAGATGACCCCGTGGTTTTTGCTTCTCTCAATGTGCCAGGTTTAGAGCGTACCCATTTCTCAGCGGGATGTGATAGCGTATCCTCCGGCAGGACAATTGTGGAACATCGTCCGCGGTTAACCACCTTCCCTTTTACTCCATTAGCGCTACGTAAATTCACCATCCGCATGATAAGAACATGCGAAAGTCTCTTCCAACGGGAGCATACTTCCATAAACCTCTTTTCTGAGCTTACAATTCATGCATCTCGTCTCCAAAATTTGTGACTATAAGGATACACTTTTGTACTAATATCCCGATAAGATTCATAATGTAAATGGTAATTTAGTCAAATCTCTTTCGAGGCTGGTTATTTTCCTTCAATCATACGCTCATATGCAGGCGATTCCTTCGAAGGACTTAAAGATAGGGTGGACATAAGAAGTAGTTTCCGCAATGGATGACGAAAGAACAGAGCAAGGCAGCGAAGATGGAATGAAGGGAAAACAGTTCGTCACTATTTGGAGGCAGTCAAAATGGTTTTCTTTATATTCCCCAAAAAATAAAGGAGGAGATTTATTATGTGCAGAGCCACATGAAATCTTACAATTTGGTTTATCTGGTTCGATTGCAAAAGAAATCCTTAAAATTAATTGAGAAATTGAGCGATGATGAAACTATCACAGCATTTTCTAAATGAATGTCCTTTCCTTATTTGAAGTTCGGTGAGAAAGGAAGAGTTTGCGAATGCCCTCAACGGTGTAAGGCCATGTGTAATGAAAGACAGTTTCTAGGATATGAAGAAAACTTTTATTGCAAGTGTACCATTAATTACATAGCAAGTTGTACAATCCATTGACATGATAATGGCCCGAGCTATGTGTCGTTTATTCTACCAGGCGTAACGTATCCCCTCTAGAAGTCCAGGCACCGTTTGCAATCATTCCTCAGCCGAAATAAGGGCCCGAGTCTCTACTCGATGTACCTGAAATAAGAGAAAATTTATTCAATGCACTGCAGTAAATACAGCTTTTTCATAGAGAAGGCAAGAGTATGATACAAAGGTGAGAGTATCTAAAAGCTCCCGAAATTTTTAATTGGGAGTAGAAAAGGGCATGGATTAAATGATTTCACATCAGGAAGGTTTCAAAAGAGTAAGATGCTAAAGAGATTCCAGAGTTGTTCATGCAAAATTGTCTTCCACCGAATGAATGAGCATTAAGATTCAGTTTCTGAAGAGATACCTACCTCAATGAACATAAAGCATGCCTGAGCCCTTGATTCTTACAAGGAGTCTCTTACCTGAAATGAAAGAAAGTTGATTGCTGTATGCACTGTGGCAAATGCTGTACAAATCATAGAAAAAGGCTCAGTAGGGTTACCAAAATTATAAATTGGGAAAAGAATAGGTCATGGATTAAATATTTTGACATCCGTGAAGATTCATTGCATCAAAGGGAGTAAGTAAACGAAAGGATTTCCAAGTTATTTGAATGAGCGCAAGGAGTTAGGTAAGAGGTTGCTTGGAGGCCTTTGAGGAGGATTATGCATGGAGCATTCAATGGCAGCGTTTCCCTTTGGAAAGCAGAATAAGGGATGAACATTATTTAGGGGAGGGAAATCTCAGTGATTAGCCTCGGAGCCAGAATGGATGTCAAATTGGAAAATGAGGACCCTGCGGAATCATCCTTGCAAACACTGAACGAAGGCGTTTACAAGACACCCAATAACAGGAATTATGAAAGATGGAATTTCTTAATAACGAAGGAAAGTTCTCAGCTGCCCATGAAACATCTCCAAGACTTATGATACTGCAAGTTACCTTATTGTGGTGTCATCAAGGAAGCTTAACATAAACCGGAATACCTAGAACAATATGAAATAATCTACAAGGAGACGCCACCTCTATGCTCCCTGAGCGAAGGCTTGAAGCTCAGGAATGGTTGAATGAGTGAAGAAGTAAACAAGCTATCAGTAAATTCAGCCTGAAATCGCTCGGACACATGATGGAAGTCTGCAGAAGTTTGCCACTGCGCACAGAAAATAATTCAGAGGAAACACTCAAGGCGTGGCAAGATATTGTCGATTGCAAACACTGGAAATGAGATGCTCAGTTAGAGTCAGGGACATGCGATGGCGAGGGAAGTTCCAAGGACACAGAAAATCATACAGAAGAGAAGGTGAAAAGAGATGTGGCGAAGAGCTCTGAATTTTCTCCCAATCTACTCCATAGAAAAATGAAGGTAGGAGTAACAAAGGAAAGAGAGGAGAAATGGATCAGTTTAACAAGGAAGAAAGACCTAAGTGCAGATACAATGGACCCTGATGATGATAATGCTGAATGCTCATGGGCCCTGCATATTGATTTGCAGCAGAAAGTAACATGCTCTTCCTTCGCAAAAAAGGAACCCTCCATTGCATAACTATTGCACCAAATCTTTCTATTTTTGACCATAAATTTGAGAAGGGAAATTTCTTGTGAGAAACTCCATCAATAATCACTGTAACCTTATGAATAAAATATATCAAAGCAGAGAAATTTTAACCAAGCAAAAGTATCACACTTGGATTTATATAAAGATATCACCTGCCCAATACTCTCTTCTCTCTTAAGATGAATGTAATGTTCACCATAAAGGATGCTTATAGCATGAGTACATGAAGCTTTGGTTTTTTCAACACAATCCCCATTTTTGTCAAGCACCAAAGTATGCAAAATATAAAAATTATTGAAATTCTGTTTTCAAAGGAAAGGAGAAATAGGAATTATGGTTATTGAGAACTAAATATTCGAAAAAATAATATATATTCTCGCTTTGCATCGAATACTAGATTCGATTCAATTGAGTGTAGGGAAAAAAAGTTGGCAGTGATACCTTAAAAATGTTATCTGCTCACATATTGAAAGGTGTCAACGATTCCTTCCATCGTCAAAGAATGTGCTCGGCAATCCATCCCGTGAAGACTCATGGCTCTGCTCGTGGAGAGGACGGCGAACGTTCTCGACTCGATGGCATCCTAGAATGGAAGTGTGATGAATAGATTAAAAAAGGAAGCCAACATCCATAACCGAGGCTCACTTCTATTAGACTAATACTGTCAAGGCTGTCTCATTGATTAATAACCATGCATTGCTATTAATTCACGTATCTTAATCTTGAAATTAGCTAAAATACACATGTTGCATCCGAGGAGGGTGTGGCATGCGTATGTTTATAAACATATATACTGACTGTGGCTAGGTTGTGCATCGTAAAATAAAGCAACATAAAGTCAGGCGATGGAGAAACTTGACAAACGTTAGCCTTGGCACGTTCCTGCGTGCAGAGATGACCTCTTTTCTTAATAAAATGTTGAAAAATAAAAATTTATAAATTTTGAAGTACCGCTAAACATTTTTCTCGCTTCTGATTGGCTGAGAGAAATACCACCGCCGTCAGTGCAGAGGCTGTATTGTTAAATCTTATGCCAAACATTTCATTACCCGATTTCCGATCGAATATCACCAAAATTCCTCTTTCCTTTTATGTCGACCGCGAGCAATGGCGGTTTTCTCGAAATCGGAAGAAATAAGTTTTCGATACTTATGAATTCAGTATCCATGTGCGGTAAGACTCACGTAGTAGGTAAAAATCATAATAAATACTAGTCTTCATTAAATATTTATCGGTTACGACTAACCTTAGGTTTGTTTTCAAAAATCTTTCTCGAATTTTAGATTCCGGCCGGTGACAATCGCGTCTCGAAATACCGCCGCGCGTTAGGCACTTTCCACAGCGACCTCACCGTGTCAACATCCTCCCTTTCACCAGTCATTCTTTTTCCCTTTTTTCTAATTTAATGCACTCTATTGAGGATAAAATCACCCTCATTAAAACTATGAATGTACGCCCGAGCTCTCTGTTCGAAGAAACGGCTTCGGAAACTTAATACGGGACGCGTTGTAACTATAAGTTACGAGCCCATATGCAGGATACAGCCGAGAGATCACTAAGCCGTCGCTCAATGTTATTGTTTTCAGTATTAATCTGGTCATTTTTACAGCGGTAAAGATATCTTGAACGCCGATGAATAGGAATCTAGGTATTCGAAACGCTTCGCTCGGAAGCAATCGGTAAATAAAATTCCCGGGCACATTCTCGTCGTCGAGGGAAAAGAAAAAACATTTCAATGGGACGTTACTTACCTTCCTTGGCTTTTCGACGGAACCTTGCATCCTCACTGAAAGCTGTACTGCTTGACCTGCACTGGGATGACGAGGTCGCATTGCCGTCCTCTACGAAGCTGCCCGATCAATCTTTAAGGCGCACCGCTTACCACAGCACAAAATAACACTGACACAACCACTTCATCCAGGGAAAAATTTCACGATTTGACAGCCATTCGATTGATGGAAACCTGCGTAACGAAAGCATGGGGAAACTCGGTTCGCATATCACTAGACCAAAGTCTGCTCACTAACGAGAGCCGCCTACTGAGGCGACACCGGAACGATAACTGGGCCCCCTTTCGGATTTCGAATGTTTTCGGTATGACGAAAAACGTCGATCCATTTCAACCCTTCCTAAAATCTGCGTAGAGAATCTTTACGTTTAAAACTCTGTTCGGATACGCTTTTTCGAAGACACTAGTTGGATCGAGTTTCATTCCGCGCTAAAATAATTTTTGGAGGAGATATCTCGTTCCTTGAAAACGGAATGGAATTCAATGGCAATGAATCAATAAATGAGGAAGGGAGTAACCCCTTGGAGACGGAAACATTTTCAGAAAATCTTTCCCTGTGTACGCGAATGCCTTTAGATGACCCCGTGGTTTTTGCTTCTCTCAATGTGCCAGGTTTAGAGCGTACCCATTTCTCAGCGGGATGTGATAGCGTATCCTCCGGCAGGACAATTGTGGAACATCGTCCGCGGTTAACCACCTTCCCTTTTACTCCATTAGCGCTACGTAAATTCACCATCCGCATGATAAGAACATGCGAAAGTCTCTTCCAACGGGAGCATACTTCCATAAACCTCTTTTCTGAGCTTACAATTCATGCATCTCGTCTCCAAAATTTGTGACTATAAGGATACACTTTTGTACTAATATCCCGATAAGATTCATAATGTAAATGGTAATTTAGTCAAATCTCTTTCGAGGCTGGTTATTTTCCTTCAATCATACGCTCATATGCAGGCGATTCCTTCGAAGGACTTAAAGATAGGGTGGACATAAGAAGTAGTTTCCGCAATGGATGACGAAAGAACAGAGCAAGGCAGCGAAGATGGAATGAAGGGAAAACAGTTCGTCACTATTTGGAGGCAGTCAAAATGGTTTTCTTTATATTCCCCAAAAAATAAAGGAGGAGATTTATTATGTGCAGAGCCACATGAAATCTTACAATTTGGTTTATCTGGTTCGATTGCAAAAGAAATCCTTAAAATTAATTGAGAAATTGAGCGATGATGAAACTATCACAGCATTTTCTAAATGAATGTCCTTTCCTTATTTGAAGTTCGGTGAGAAAGGAAGAGTTTGCGAATGCCCTCAACGGTGTAAGGCCATGTGTAATGAAAGACAGTTTCTAGGATATGAAGAAAACTTTTATTGCAAGTGTACCATTAATTACATAGCAAGTTGTACAATCCATTGACATGATAATGGCCCGAGCTATGTGTCGTTTATTCTACCAGGCGTAACGTATCCCCTCTAGAAGTCCAGGCACCGTTTGCAATCATTCCTCAGCCGAAATAAGGGCCCGAGTCTCTACTCGATGTACCTGAAATAAGAGAAAATTTATTCAATGCACTGCAGTAAATACAGCTTTTTCATAGAGAAGGCAAGAGTATGATACAAAGGTGAGAGTATCTAAAAGCTCCCGAAATTTTTAATTGGGAGTAGAAAAGGGCATGGATTAAATGATTTCACATCAGGAAGGTTTCAAAAGAGTAAGATGCTAAAGAGATTCCAGAGTTGTTCATGCAAAATTGTCTTCCACCGAATGAATGAGCATTAAGATTCAGTTTCTGAAGAGATACCTACCTCAATGAACATAAAGCATGCCTGAGCCCTTGATTCTTACAAGGAGTCTCTTACCTGAAATGAAAGAAAGTTGATTGCTGTATGCACTGTGGCAAATGCTGTACAAATCATAGAAAAAGGCTCAGTAGGGTTACCAAAATTATAAATTGGGAAAAGAATAGGTCATGGATTAAATATTTTGACATCCGTGAAGATTCATTGCATCAAAGGGAGTAAGTAAACGAAAGGATTTCCAAGTTATTTGAATGAGCGCAAGGAGTTAGGTAAGAGGTTGCTTGGAGGCCTTTGAGGAGGATTATGCATGGAGCATTCAATGGCAGCGTTTCCCTTTGGAAAGAAGAATAAGGGATGAACATTATTTAGGGGAGGGAAATCTCAGTGATTAGCCTCGGAGCCAGAATGGATGTCAAATTGGAAAATGAGGACCCTGCGGAATCATCCTTGCAAACACTGAACGAAGGCGTTTACAAGACACCCAATAACAGGAATTATGAAAGATGGAATTTCTTAATAACGAAGGAAAGTTCTCAGCTGCCCATGAAACATCTCCAAGACTTATGATACTGCAAGTTACCTTATTGTGGTGTCATCAAGGAAGCTTAACATAAACCGGAATACCTAGAACAATATGAAATAATCTACAAGGAGACGCCACCTCTATGCTCCATGAGCGAAGGCTTGAAGCTCAGGAATGGTTGAATGAGTGAAGAAGTAAACAAGCTATCAGTAAATTCAGCCTGAAATCGCTCGGACACATGATGGAAGTCTGCAGAAGTTTGCCACTGCGCACAGAAAATAATTCAGAGGAAACACTCAAGGCGTGGCAAGGTATTGTCGATTGCAAACACTGGAAATGAGATGCTCAGTTAGAGTCAGGGACATGCGGTGGCGAGGGAAGTTCCAAGGACACAGAAAATCATCCAGAAGAGAAGGTGAAAAGAGATGTGGCGAAGAGCTCTGAATTTTCTCCCAATCTACTCCACAGAAAAATGAAGGTAGGAGTAACAAAGGAAAGAGAGGAGAAATGGATTAGTTTAACAAGGAAGAAAGACCTAAGTGCAGATACAATGGACCCTGATGATGATAATGCTGAATGCTCATGGGCCCTGCATATTGATTTGCAGCAGAAAGTAACATGCTCTTCCTTCGCAAAAAAGGAACCCTCCATTGCATAACTATTGCACCAAATCTTTCTATTTTTGACCATAAATATGAGAAGGGAAATTTCTTGTGAGAAACTCCATCAATAATCACTGTAACCTTATGAATAAAATATATCAAAGCAGAGAAATTTTAACCAAGCAAAAGTATCACACTTGGATTTATATAAAGATATCACCTGCCCAATACTCTCTTCTCTCTTAAGATGAATGTAATGTTCACCATAAAGGATGCTTATAGCATGAGTACATGAAGCTTTGGTTTTTTCAACACAATCCCCATTTTTGTCAAGCACCAAAGTATGCAAAATATAAAAATTATTGAAATTTCTGTTTTCAAAGGAAAGGAGAAATAGGAATTATGGTTATTGAGAACTAAATATTCGAAAAAATAATATATATTCTCGCTTTGCATCGAATACTAGATTCGATTCAATTGAGTGTAGGGAAAAAAAGTTGGCAGTGATACCTTAAAAATGTTATCTGCTCACATATTGAAAGGTGTCAACGATTCCTTCCATCGTCTAAGAATGTGCTCGGCAATCCATCCCGTGAAGACTCATGGCTCTGCTCGTGGAGAGG
Organism: Pantala flavescens; assembly: GCA_020796165.1. Classification (NCBI taxonomy): domain Eukaryota; kingdom Metazoa; phylum Arthropoda; class Insecta; order Odonata; family Libellulidae; genus Pantala; species Pantala flavescens. The sequence continues at coordinate 54,384,688 of CM036883.1, forward strand.
ACGGCGAACGTTCTCGACTCGATGGCATCCTAGAATGGAAGTGTGATGAATAGATTAAAAAAGGAAGCCAACATCCATAACCGAGGCTCACTTCTATTAGACTAATACTGTCAGACTGTCTCATTGATTAATAACCATGCATTGCTATTAATTCACGTGTCTTAATCTTGAAATTAGCTAAAATACACATGTTGCATCCGAGGAGGCTGTGGCATGCGTATGTTTATAAACATATATACTGACTGTGGCTAGGTTGTTCATCGTAAAATAAAGGAACATAAAGTCAGGCGATGGAGAAACTTGACAAACGTTAGCCTTGGCACGTTCCTGCGTGCAGAGATGACCTCTTTTGTAAATAAAATGTTGAAAAATAAAAATTTATAAATTTTGAAGTACCGCTAAACAATTTTTCTCGCTTCTGATTGGCTGAGAGAAATACCACCGCTGTCAGTGCAGAGGCTGTATTGTTAAATTTTATGCCAAACATTTCATTACCCGATTTCCGATCGAATATCACCAAAATTCCTCTTTCCTTTTATGTCGACCGCGAGCAATGGCGGTTTTCTCGAAATCGGAAGAAATAAGTTTTCGATACTTATGAATTCAGTATCCATGTGCGGTAAGACTCACGTAGTAGGTAAAAATCATAATAAATACTAGTCTTCATTAAATATTTATCGGTTACGACTAACCTTAGGTTTGTTTTCAAAAATCTTTCTCGAATTTTAGATTCCGGCCGGTGACAATCGCGTCTCGAAATACCGCCGCGCGTTAGGCACTTTCCACAGCGACCTCACCGTGTCAACATCCTCCCTTTCACCAGTCATTCTTTTTCCCTTTTTTCTAATTTAATGCACTCTATTGAGGATAAAATCACCCTCATTAAAACTATGAATGTACGCCCGAGCTCTCTGTTCGAAGAAACGGCTTCGGAAACTTAATACGGGACGCATTGTAACTATAAGTTACGAGCCCATATGCAGGATACAGCCGAGAGATCATTAAGCCGTCGCTCAATGTTTTTGTTTTCAGTATTAATCTGGTCATTTTTACAGCGGTAAAGATATCTTGAACGCCGATGAATAGGAATCTAGGTATTCGAAACGCTTCGCTCGGAAGCAATCGGTAAATAAAATTCCCGGGCACATTCTCGTCGTCGAGGGAAAAGAAAAAACATTTCAATGGGACGTTACTTACCTTCCTTGGCTTTTCGACGGAACCTTGCATCCTCACTGAAAGCTGTACTGCTTGACCTGCACTGGGATGACGAGGTCGCATTGCCGTCCTCTACGAAGCTGCCCGATCAATCTTTAAGGCGCACCGCTTACCACAGCACAAAATAACACTGACACAACCACTTCATCCAGGGAAAAATTTCACGATTTGACAGCCATTCGATTGATGGAAAACTGCGTAACGAAAGCATGGGGAAACTCGGTTCGCATATCACTAGACCAAAGTCTGCTCACTAACGAGAGCCGCCTACTGAGGCGACACCGGAACGATAACTGGGCCCCCTTTCGGATTTCGAATGTTTTCGGTATGACGAAAAACGTCGATCCATTTCAACCCTTCCTAAAATCTGCGTAGAGAATCTTTACGTTTAAAACTCTGTTCGGATACGCTTTTTCGAAGACACTAGTTGGATCGAGTTTCATTCCGCGCTTAAATAATTTTTGGAGGAGATATCTCGTTCCTTGAAAACGGAATGGAATTCAATGGCAATGAATCAATAAATGAGGAAGGGAGTAACCCCTTGGAGACGGAAACATTTTCAGAAAATCTTTCCCTGTGTACGCGAATGCCTTTAGATGACCCCGTGGTTTTTGCTTCTCTCAATGTGCCAGGTTTAGAGCGTACCCATTTCTCAGCGGGATGTGATAGCGTATCCTCCGGCAGGACAATTGTGGAACATCGTCCGCGGTTAACCACCTTCCCTTTTACTCCATTAGCGCTACGTAAATTCACCATCCGCATGATAAGAACATGCGAAAGTCTCTTCCAACGGGAGCATACTTCCATAAACCTCTTTTCTGAGCTTACAATTCATGCATCTCGTCTCCAAAATTTGTGACTATAAGGATACACTTTTGTACTAATATCCCGATAAGATTCATAATGTAAATGGTAATTTAGTCAAATCTCTTTCGAGGCTGGTGATTTTCCTACAATCATACGCTCATATGCAGGCGATTCCTTCGAAGGACTTAAAGATAGGGTGGACATAAGAAGTAGTTTCCGCAATGGATGACGAAAGAACAGAGCAAGGCAGCGAAGATGGAATGAAGGGAAAACAGTTCGTCACTATTTGGAGGCAGTCAAAATGGTTTTCTTTATATTCCCCAAAAAATAAAGGAGGAGATTTATTATGTGCAGAGCCACATGAAATCTTACAATTTGGTTTATCTGGTTCGATTGGAATAGAAATCCTTAAAATTAATTGAGAAATTGAGCGATGATGAAACTATCACAGCATTTTCTGAATGAATGTCCTTTCCTTAGTTGAAGTTCGGTGAGAAAGGAAGAGTTTGCGAATGCCCTCAACGGTGTAAGGCCATGTGTAATGAAAGACAGTTTCTAGGATAAGAAGAAAACTTTTATTGCAAGTGTACCATTAATTACATAGCAAGTTGTACAATCCATTGACATGATAATGGCCCGAGCTATGTGTCGTTTATTCTACCAGGCGTAACGTATCCCCTCTAGAAGTCCAGGCACCGTTTGCAATCATTCCTCAGCCGAAATAAGGGCCCGAGTCTCTACTCGATGTACCTGAAATAAGAGAAAATTTATTCAATGCACTGCAGTAAATACAGCTTTTTCATAGAGAAGGCAAGAGTATGATACAAAGGTGAGAGTATCTAAAAGCTCCCGAAATTTTTAATTGGGAGTAGAAAAGGGCATGGATTAAATGATTTCACATCAGGAAGGTCTCAAAAGAGTAAGATGCTAAAGAGATTCCAGAGTTGTTCATGCAAAATTGTCTTCCACCGAAGGAATGAGCATTAAGATCCTATTCAGTTTCTGAAGAGATACCTACCTCAATGAACATAAAGCATGCCTGAGACCTTGATTCTTACAAGGAGTCTCTTACCTGAAATGAAAGAAAGTTGATTGCTGTATGCACTGTGGCAAATGCTGTACAAATCATAGAGAAAGGCTCAGTAGGGTTACCAAAATTATAAATTGGGAAAAGAATATGTCATGGATTAAATATTTTGACATCCGTGAAGATTCATTGCATCAAAGGGAGTAAGTAAACGAAAGGATTTCCAAGTTATTTGAATGAGCGCAAGGAGTTAGGTAAGAGGTTGCTTGGAGGCCTTAGAGGAGGATTATGCATGGAGCATTCAATGGCAGCGTTTCCCTTTGGAAAGCAGAATAAGGGATGAACATTATTTAGGGGAGGGAAATCTCAGTGATTAGCCTCGGAGCCAGAATGGATGTCAAATTGGAAAATGAGGACCCTGTGGAATCATCCTTGCAAACACTGTACGAAGGCGTTTACAAGACACCCAATAACAGGAATTATGAAAGATGGAATTTCTTAATAACGAAGGAAAGTTCTCAGCTGCCCATGAAACATCTCCAAGACTTATGATACTGCAAGTTACCTTATTGTGGTGTCATCAAGGAAGCTTAACATAAACCGGAATACCTAGAACAATATGAAATAATCTACAAGGAGACGCCACCTCTATGCTCCCTGAGCGAAGGCTTGAACCTCAGGAATGGTTGAATGAGTGAAGAAGTAAACAAGCTATCAGTAAATTCAGCCTGAAATCGCTCGGACACATGATGGAAGTCTGCAGAAGTTTGCCACTGCGCACAGAAATAATTCAGAGGAAACACTCAAGGCGTGGCAAGATATTGTCGATTGCAAACACTGGAAATGAGATGCTCAGTTAGAGTCAGGGACATGCGATGGCGAGGGAAGTTCCAAGGACACAGAAAATCATCCAGAAGAGAAGGTGAAAAGAGATGTGGCGAAGAGCTCTGAATTTTCTCCCAATCTACTCCATAGAAAAATGAAGGTAGGAGTAACAAAGGAAAGAGAGGAGAAATGGATCAGTTTAACAAGGAAGAAAGACCTAAGTGCAGATACAATGGACCCTGATGATGATAATGCTGAATGCTCATGGGCCCTGCATATTGATTTGCAGCAGAAAGTAACATGCTCTTCCTTCGCAAAAAAGGAACCCTCCATTGCATAACTATTGCACCAAATCTTTCTATTTTTGACCATAAATTTGAGAAGGGAAATTTCTTGTGAGAAACTCCATCAATAATCACTGTAACCTTATGAATAAAATATATCAAAGCAGAGAAATTTTAACCAAGCAAAAGTATCACACTTGGATTTATATAAAGATATCACCTGCCCAATACTCTCTTATCTCTTAAGATGAATGTAATGTTCACCATAAAGGATGCTTATAGCATGAGTACATGAAGCTTTGGTTTTTTCAACACAATCCCCATTTTTGTCAAGCACCAAAGTATGCAAAATATAAAAATTATTGAAATTTCTGTTTTCAAAGGAAAGGAGAAATAGGAATTATGGTTATTGAGAACTAAATATTCGAAAAAATAATATATATTCTCGCTTTGCATCGAATACTAGATTCGATTCAATTGAGTGTAGGGAAAAAAAGTTGGCAGTAATACCTTAAAAATGTTATCTGCTCACATATTGAAAGGTGTCAACGATTCCTTCCATCGTCAAAGAATGTGCTCGGCAATCCATCCCGTGAAGACTCATGGCTCTGCTCGTGGAGAGGACGGCGAACGTTCTCGACTCGATGGCATCCTAGAATGGAAGTGTGATGAATTGATTAAAAAAGGAAGCCAACATCCATAACCGAGGCTCACTTCTATTAGACTAATACTGTCAAGGCTGTCTCATTGATTAATAACCATGCATTGCTATTAATTCACGTGTCTTAATCTTGAAATTAGCTAAAATACACATGTTGCATCCGAGGAGGCTGTGGCATGCGTATGTTTATAAACATATATACTGACTGTGGCTAGGTTGTTCATCGTAAAATAAAGGAACATAAAGTCAGGCGATGGAGAAACTTGACAAACGTTAGCCTTGGCACGTTCCTGCGTGCAGAGATGACCTCTTTTCTTAATAAAATGTTGAAAAATAAAAATTTATAAATTTTGAAGTACCGCTAAACATTTTTCTCGCTTCTGATTGGCTGAGAGAAATACCACCGCCGTCAGTGCAGAGGCTGTATTGTTAAATCTTATGCCAAACATTTCATTACCCGATTTCCGATCGAATATCACCAAAATTCCTCTTTCCTTTTATGTCGACCGCGAGCAATGGCGAAGCATGGGGAAACTCGGTTCGCAAAGAACTAGACCAATGTCTACTCACTAACGAGATCCACATACACCTCTTAAGAATTTTCTTAATTTAATATTTCATTTAATTCCTTAAATTTAGATAATTACAAATTCTTTACGCTTATTAACTTTTTTTTAATATTATATTTCGATAATGTTAATAATTGATGTTTTAATACTTATATTTTGCTCTTCGACACTTGTTAAATCTTTGCTCATTCTCAAAATATAAATGCAGATACAATTCAATCCACTCATTCGGGACATAAATAATTTCCTTCAAGCAAGTTGCCAGTCAGTTTTATGTCTGAAAAGTGAGGTGTTTGGCGAGTGGTCTGTCGGCATAGTGAGCTGTCGGTAAAGTGAACTGTCGGGCGAGCGGTCCGACGGTCCGTTGAGCGTCGGGGAACCGAGCGTCGTGGAAATGATCGTCGTTCATATGGACGAGTCCCAAATAAACCAAGGATAAGTCGTTACCGATTAAAATTTAATAAAGACTAGTATTTATTCTGATTATTACTTACAACGTGAGTCTTACTGCGCAAAAATACTGAATTGGTTAGTATCTAAAAATGTTTCCGTCTCCAAGGGGTTAATCCCTTCCTCACTCATTGAGTCATTGCCATTTAATTTCGTTCCTTTTTCAAGGAACGAGATATCTCCTCGAAAAGTATTTTAGCGCGGAATGAAACTCGATCCAACTAGAGCCTTCGAAAAAGCGAATCCGAATAGAGTTTTAAACGTTAAGATTCTCTTCGCAGATTTTAGGAAAGGTTGAAATAAATCGACGTTTTTCGTCATACCGAAAGCATTCGAAAACCGTCAGAGGGCCAAGTTATCGTTCCGGTGTCGCCTCGGTAGGCGGCTCTCGTTAGTGAGCAGAGTTTGCTCTAGTGATATGCGAACCGAGTTTCCCCATGCTTTCGTTACGCAGTTTTCCATCAATCGAATGGCTGTCAAATCGTGAAATTTTTCCCTGGATGAAGTGGTTGTGTCAGTGTTATTTTGTGCTGTGGTTAGCGGTGCGCGTTAAAGATTGATCGGGCAGCTTCGTAGAGGACGGCAATGCGACATCGTCATACCAGTGCAAGTCAAGCAGTACAGCTTTCAGTGAGGATGCAAGGTTCAGTCGAAAAGCCAAGCAAGGTAAGTAACGTCCCATTGAAATATATTTCTTTTCTCCCGTCGAAAAGAATGTGCCCGGGAATTTTATTTACCGATTGCTTCCGAGCGAAGCGTTTCGAATACCTAGATTCCTATTCATCGGCGTTCAAGATATCATTACCGCTGTAAAAATGACCAGATTAATACTGAAAACAATAACATTGAGCGACGGCTTAATGATATCTCGGCTGTATCGTGCATATGGGCTCGAAACTTATAGTTACAATGCGTCCCGTATTAAGTTTCCGAAGCCGTTTATTCAAACAGAGAGCTCGGGCGTACATTCATAGTTTTAATGAGTGTGATTTATCCTCAATAGAGTGCATTAAATTAGAAAATAGGGAAAAAGAATGACTGGTGAAAGGGAGGATGTTGACACGGTGAGATCGCTGTGGAAAGTGCCTAACGCGCGGCGGTATTTCGAGACGCGATTGTCACCGGCCGTAATCTAAAATTCGAGAAAGATTTTTGAAAATAAACCCGACCTACTACTCCTCCGGACAAAAAACTGACCGGCAACATGCTTGAATATCATTATTTACGTCCCGAATGAGAGAATAGAATTGTATCTGACTTTATATTTTGAGAAAGAGCAAATAATTAACAAGTTAATATTCCAATTCTCAATCCCAAAACGATGGCTTAAACCACGATTTAATTTTAAGGCCGTTGAAGAGTCCATTTACATCTTGCGCAGCAAATGGCTGGTCGATGAAAATATCAGCATTGAATGCGAAGAGAGCAACGGCACGTTAAATAAGTTCTTGAAACACAAGTAATCGATCAGTTCTCGCGTTAAAATTACGTTCCTTCGGGACATGCCCAATGAATCCTTGTACGGAAAAAGAAACTCTCCTTCGAATGCGTAATGATAGTGACTTGAATTTCCCCGAAGAGGAATGAAATGCTTCATATTATTCGATAATACAACGACCGCGCATGAACTCGCTCCTTATTCCTTCTTAATATCAACGTAAAAATAAATGTACGGATATACGAGTTTATATTCTGCTCGGAAAATTATTTACCCAGTGGACCATATTTAAACCTTGTCAGGCACTACATGTTTACTATCTCGTAAACTTACCTCTTCGTAGCCAACTTCTGCATTCGGTAGCACAATTAACGACACTCGCTGCAACGATGTGCGTCGCCGCTAACAGCCTTCACGGGCGGAAATGATCCCTCTCACTTTCTGGACGCTGCTGCTCTCCATCGGAACAACCCTTGGCCGTCCAACGGGGCCGTTTGTTTTCGTTCGGAACTTTCACTACTTCCTTCGACGGTCAGTCCCTGCAAAGTAAATGAATCATTCTATTCACTTGGAAATTGACCTAAGTTCTATTCTTTCTTGCCCAAGAAGGAAGAAATGATGAAGCAAATTGTCTTCGTCATCGTGACCGACGAAGATTATCGTGGCATATAGATGGTCCACTCTCTTTATGAAAAGCTCTATTTTCCTAAGTGGTGCACGCCACTTGATCAATCCCATTACATACGTATCTATTCTCAAATTAATTTCCGGTTCCTTACGTCCTATCTATGAGTCACGCATAACGAAGGTATACTACGTTTGTTGATAAACCCATACCTTATCATCAACAGTTTTTGTGTGACCGTATGCACTGTCTTTTCGATCGCGTTTCATCCGACCAGAGTTTTTCGCTCCTTTGGAGAAACTCTTTAGAACTAACATTTCTAAATATTCGATCGAGACGTCTTTAATTGGCTACCGTCGTCTCATAACCTAAGGAAGGCTCTGCTGCCTTCGAAGTCTAAGATTCAGTAGATCGATTATTTCGGATGCATACCCGCCAAGCATCCAGCCAGGATTCAAGCCCCAGTAATGTCTACAATATTCAACCTCTTTCATGTGCTCGTTTAGAGTTAAATTCGAGAAATTCCTCAAGCACACAGGACTTAATAAGCCAAAATTACAATTCAGTTTAAATTTTAATCAAATACAAATCCTCAAGTTGCATTGAAAGATTACCTTAGACTATGTGTGAGGTATGAAAAAACATCCCAATCGCTTATTCCAAACCCAACAGCCACTGTAAATGCAAGCATATTTTAATGGGTAGATATATCTTAATTATGTTATACAGACACATACACAGTAATTGTATTTAATAATAAAGAAATGGAAGCCAATGAATAAAAGTTGCAATCCTAGAGTCATCAATTATGTCTGATTAATGGTTATTAATTTAATCTTTATAATCGAATAGTTTAACATATTTCATAAGGAATCAACGAAGCAGAAAGCCTGATCATTATGAGCAGTGTTCAGGATTTCATTATTCCCACTCAGGCAGCATAAAAAAGCAGATTGATTTAAAAAAACTTGGAAAGGTGAGTAAAATATATAAATGTAACCATGAAATAGAAAATGAATGAAAATATTTCTCATTGAACATCATGTGAGTTAAATCATTCATGGATGCAACAACATAGTTTGGATTTAATGGAGGTTTTTAAACATTGTCTTGGAAAAGGGTAAATTGATTGTTCTTCATGAGCAGTTATCTGTGAGGCAATGAATGGTCATTCACTTCTTTGTGAATGAAGCTATGGTGGTGAGAAAATTTTTCATCCAGAAATATATAAAGTCTTTCTCATTGTTAGATTAGTAATTACAAGAATAGGAACCAAAAAATATCAAGTCTTTTGCAACTCCTCTCTGCTTAGGAACGCCTATGTACTCATCATTACACTCAATCATTATTAATGCTCGTTCAGTGAATTAAATATCATAACTTTTCAGACACTGTTGGTGTCCTTCCTTGGAAGGCAACAAATCATTGTGATGGTTATATCAGTGGTGAAAGATAAGATTGTGTACCAAGTGGCAGAAAGGATAATCAGTTGAGGTTGTGGATGTTATTTATATAATAACAAAGAAATGGATGCCACTTATTGGAAGTTACAAACCTAGAGTGATCAATTATGGCTGATGAAGGGGTATTTGTTTGCGCTTTATAATCTAATAGTCTTACAAATTTTCCTAAGGATTTTAATTGAAACCTTGTCAGTCTCTTCATATCATAAAACAGCAGCACTTTTTCAGCGTATATTGTAAGTATATTATGTGTTTTTTTATGTATGTAGGGTTAATCGTTTAGTTGGTGTTGTACGGTTATGTGTTGAATTCGCCCCCCTGACGAACCTGCCTCCTTACTTAAATAAATATAGGAGCGGAACTGGAGTTAGATTGACAGCATACGCATGATTGTGTTAGGCAATTTATTCTAATCTTCATTTAAGCGTAATACGGAGTAATCCTTCGAATTCTAATTTCTTTTAATAGTGAAAGACGAGGTAATGTAAGGGAGTCAAAAGAATTTTTGAATGGATTCATAAAGTGGGAGTTTTTTTGAAACGCCTTCTAGTAATGAGGCTTTTTTAAAAATACCTAAAATAATACTTTCACCATACAAATGGAAACTTCATCTCCTGCATCGCATTTGGTTAGAAAAAATTCCAATGAGAATGAGATCAAGGGCTTTCAGTATGACTTACAAATCAAAGTAAGACGTTCAGTCGATCGATGTATTATCCTTGCTTAAGTCGGTGGAGTATTGATTGATAAGGATCGGCGACAATAAAAATGCAGGCGTGTCCGAAGAGAGGTGAGGAAAGATTTGGAGATCTCAGCGGGAGTGCGGTGGAATATTTAGTGACGTGAGAGAGGGATGTTTGTATGGGGTGTTACCCATCTCCTCCCCAGGAGTACTACAAACGCCATAAATCGCCTATGATCACTTGGAAATCCTCTTTGGTCTCCCTCATTTCGTTGATCTTCCCCTTCAGTGTTTCTAAATTTAGGAGGGTATGTAAATACTGATTTGTAGTGTATGGATAGGTACAATATTGTGAAGGTGATACAGCTGAAGGGAAGGAGAAATAGTTCATATAGTTCATTATGCTTCGGCATAACTGACCATCTAATAGTTTTCTAACATTTTCATACAATATTATTTACTCAGACAGTACTGTTTCGCATCTACCATAAGAGATGGATAATTCTGATTGATTGATGGAAATTTTCCAAAATTAAGAAAGAACAGAACGCTAGAACCCAGAGTTCATTTTCATTTTTAAAATAAATACCACTTATTCTTACATTGAACCAAGAAGTTTTAAGCTGTTATTAAGCTATTATTGATAAGATATGAGTTAACGTTAGTTTTTCCAATTACACAGATCTAGTATCGGATATTTCTGCATCCGGGGTTTAAACATGGAAGTTCTATATCATAACCAGCATTCGGCACAATAAAAGACAAAATAAACTCATAAATTCAGTTTCCGTTTCTTTGCGGAAAGTGTCTTATAAGGAATGAATAATACTTATTAGACATCTCGAATGCAAGAAGAGCATGGTGAAACATTTCATGCTTAATACATTAGAAAAAAATCATTGATTGTAAACATATGTATACATGGTCTGTCTAAGAAGTATCGGGAACAATTTTTTCCCAGCGAGACTGTACGTCGCACTGCAAATGCACTAAGCAATTATAGCAGTGCAGGGTATGACCTTCAAAACGAGATAAGGGTCAGTTGTCTGAGAGTCTTTGTTCAGGCTATATCGAGTATTTAGTTGACCCCTGTCAGGTGGCTCGGTGCAAGCTTAAATTGCAGCGAACATTTGGACAGCGGTGCGCGATAAAATATTGTTCTGGATTACATAAATTTGGTACGGGAACGTTCGATATGATTCGAAAAGTCTTCAAGCATGAAAGCATGTCACCAAATTCTGTTTTTAAGAGGCAGAAGTTCTTCAAAGATAGCCGGGAGTGTGTGGAGGACGAGCCCCGCGCTGGACTGCCGTCGACCTCAAGAACTGACGACAACGTGCAACGTGTGCATGAAGTGCTGGAATCAGACCATCGGTTAAGTGTACGCATGATTGCAGATCAAATGAGTTTTCATTAAATGATAGTGCAAACGATTATCACTGAAAATTTGGTGATGCGAAAGATCTGCTACAAACTCATTTCGAAGGTCTTCACGGACGACCAACAGCAAAGGCGATTGTCTTTCAGCGTAGACCTTCTGCAACGCAATGAAAGTTTCAGTTTTATGTAGAACGTATTCAAGGGAGATTGTATCATACTGGAAAAAGATAACTCCTTGAAAGGACAAAACCATGGGACCCTAAGTGCTGTCAAAGACGCTTTCACGCGTACCTTTGAGGACCTTCCGGAATCTGACTTCCAGGGACCCTTCGAGTGTAGGGAAAGCCGCAAGAAAAAGTGTATCGATGCCCAAGGAATGTACTTTGAAGAATATAAAGGTTTTGTAACAATATATCAAATAAATTTATTTATCTGAAACTTTTCCCGATACCTTATAGACAGACCATGTATGCTAAGAAGTGAAAGTCTCATTTAAACCACCCGTCCATATGACGGACGATCATGTTCACGACGCTCGGTTCCCCGACGCTAAACTGACCAACGGACAGCTCGTCCGACAGCTCATTCTCACAACAACTCACGTTGCCGACAAAATACTGACCGACAACATGCTTGAATAAAACTATTTATGTCCCATGGAATATATTTCAATGGGACGTTACTTACCTTGCTTGGCTTTTCGACTGGATTTCGGGCTGGATGCTTGGCGGGTATGCATCCGAAATAATCGATCTACTGAATCTTAGACTTCGAAGGCAGCAGAGCCTTCCTTAGGTTATGAGACGACGGTAGCCAATTAAAGACGTCTCGATCGAATATTTAGAAATGTTAGTTCTAAAGAGTTTCTCCAAAGGAGCGAAAAACTCTGGTCGGATGAAACGCGATCGAAAAGACAGTGCATACGGTCACACAAAAACTGTTGATGATAAGGTATGGGTTTATCAACAAACGTAGTATACCTTCGTTATGCGTGACTCATAGATAGGACGTAAGGAACCGGAAATTAATTTGAGAATAGATACGTATGTAATGGGATTGATCAAGTGGCGTGCACCACTTAGGAAAATAGAGCTTTTCATAAAGAGAGTGGACCATCTATATGCCACGATAATCTTCGTCGGTCACGATGACGAAGACAATTTGCTTCATCATTTCTTCCTTCTTGGGCAAGAAAGAATAGAACTTAGGTCAATTTCCAAGTGAATAGAATGATTCATTTACTTTGCAGGGACTGACCGTCGAAGGAAGTAGTGAAAGTTCCGAACGAAAACAAACGGCCCCGTTGGACGGCCAAGGGTTGTTCCGATGGAGAGCAGCAGCGTCCAGAAAGTGAGAGGGATCATTTCCGCCCGTGAAGGCTGTTAGCGGCGACGCACATCGTTGCAGCGAGTGTCGTTAATTGTGCTACCGAATGCAGAAGTTGGCTACGAAGAGGTAAGTTTACGAGATAGTAAACATGTAGTGCCTGACAAGGTTTAAATATGGTCCACTGGGTAAATAATTTTCCGAGCAGAATATAAACTCGTATATCCGTACATTTATTTTTACGTTGATATTAAGAAGGAATAAGGAGCGAGTTCATGCGCGGTCGTTGTATTATCGAATAATATGAAGCATTTCATTCCTCTTCGGGGAAATTCAAGTCACTATCATTACGCATTCGAAGGAGAGTTTCTTATTCCGTACAAGGATTCATTGGGCATGTCCCGAAGGAACGTAATTTTAACGCGAGAACTGATCGATTACTTGTGTTTCAAGAACTTATTTAACGTGCCGTTGCTCTCTTCGCATTCAATGCTGATATTTTCATCGACCAGCCATTTGCTGCGCAAGATGTAAATGAACTCTTCAACGGCCTTAAAATTAAATCGTGGTTTAAGCCATCGTTTTGGGATTGAGAATTGGAATATAAAGTCATAAAACTTCGGGTTCATGTTCTGGCGAATACCTTCGGTCGGGGAAGTCTTTTAAATTTTGCTCCGGTTAAGAAATAACTTGCAGGATATTCTTATCCAATTGTGAAGCATTCATGCTCAGTATTCATAATTTGGAAGAACGTTTTCAAGTCGAATATCGGATCAGGAACGGAAAAGTTATCACAATAATTATGTTTCACTCAGAAGTCGCGAGTGACTCTTTCTTTGCAATGCAGCAGCTCGTCGTAGAAATAAGAGTAGCAGGAAGGCTTTAAGGAAAACACGAGATTATGTTTTGAACAGTTTATATTTCTTTAAGTAACAAATCTAGCGGGAAAAAGCTCACACGAGACGGGGAGCGGAAAAAACCCGCAAAAGACACAGAGATAATTGAACAATAAAGATCTTCACAAAACAAAAAAATATATATATACAGTTTTTGGCAGAGTTACGGGAGGATTAATTGAGTTAATCCAGCAATTGGAAAAACGATCCAAATTTTTAAAAACCTCTTTTAAATTACGTTCAGAAAACATTTGTGATGAAATTCGAAGCTAAATTCATATGAAATGCACAGTTTGGAATGGATGCCCACACTCTCAGCACACACAACCACACCACCACCACCAGGTTAGTAACTACCAAAATTCTACCACTAATAGGCATTCACACTGGAGTATACTCCGCACTCGTAACACACACGCACACACAAAAGTATGGGAACCATTCCAGTTCTGTGCAATGAATGAAAGTTAAGCTACCGAACAAGGCCTTGTTTTTTGAAATTAATTTGACTCAACCCGTAAAAATACATACAGGCATGATCAATACAAAACAAACATATTTGATGAAAGCCACCAATCTCACATAAAGCGCACACACGCACAACTGTCGACGAAAAGCGTAGGCGTCACTACAATACAAGGCAATCGCACTTGATGCAAGCCATCAATCTCACATACACAATGACAGGCGAACAGTAAATTACATGCGTAGGTGCCTGTAGATAGTTTTTCTCGGGTTTCCAACGAGGTCGACGTAGGTGGTGTAGTTTTCGCCAACGGTTCGATCATCCTGCACTGAGGTGGTTAATGCTCCTGGGTTTCCCACCGCGTAAGGGCGACCGTAGACTTTTTGTCTCCTCTCGTCTCCTATGAATCAATCCCTGTCACTGATGCTTAATGTAATACCTGAAAAGAGTACTTTGTTAAAATGAATTCAAACTCTCACTACGAATTCAGAGAACTGAGAAATCGGAACCTACCATGGAAAGCATTTCTGAAAAAAATTGCAACATGATTACGAAACAACGGATAATGATATAAGCATACGATAGTATAACTCAATGTACCTGCAAAAAACTTTATGTATTAACGACAACGAAAATTACGGACTAATTACGTACGGACGAATCAAAAGACGGAAGGAACCTAAAAATCGTTACCAATTGACCTGCAAGAAATTTATCGTTATTACACAACAACATAATACATTAAGTACCAGGTACGCACACACACACTCATGGCACCAGAACCATTCCGAAAGCAAACGAACAAACTCAAGCAAGCGGACCAACAAGCAAACGACAACGACAAGCCCCAGACCATGACTGCGCGCAGTCTATCCCTACCATCATGAATACGTACGCATCATGAAATAAATAGTTCGCATAGAACACACAACTAATATCACCTTATGTTAAATCACGCACATACGATTACGCGAGCATAGCGAGAGAACGAACATATAAAGTTAACACACAAATTAAAACAAGATTGATGCTGGAAACCATTTCCACCACCGTGGATTTGGTCGCGAATCTCTGAAGCCAGCGTGATTCTCGATGGCAGCGGATACCACCAGGTATCTCTTGTAGATAATCCATGCCCGACGACTCCGGATTCAACATCTTATGGTCGCTCCCAACTGCTCCCGCCGAAATCTCCGGACGAAGTGAAGCTAACCTCCTGTAGCCGATTTCCGGTCGCCTATCAGCGACCGGAAACCGTTCTCATTGGCGGGAACCTCCGAAAAACAACTGCGCATAGAATTAAATTTATAAATGTTGCATTCGGAAACTTTCATTGTCCAGCTTCCTAAATATTTTTCTTTATTCTATTCGTTGCACTTCAATTATAGTTCACTATCTTCTCATGATTGCGCTCTGTTTCCGAGAATACGAAACCTTGAGTTTATTTCAACTGTTTGATATTCTGATTGAACGTCAATTTATGATAATAATCATAAAAATGCATTGCATTTTAACCGTTTGTACGAAACATTAGCCGCATTTCACATCACCTATTCACGAGCAATGGCGTAGGCAATAATGCATTTCTGTACAGCCGTAAGCTGGTCGCCGAAGGTAGCGAGTTAGCTTGCCCGGAATCGAGATACGCATCCATACACTTCGACATCAGAGCTGGTTGCGGGAAATTAATCCGAGTGCGATTTAAGGAAATGGAATATGTGTGGAGGATGTTGGCTCTAGATCGAGGCGTTCGTATTATTATTACGATGGATTTACTGTTGCGGATTTTGGAAGCTTTGATTGTTTACGCAAAGCGATAGCAGTAATTGGGAATAGAAAAAAAAATCGAAGAAGATCCATGGCGACTATCTTTTCCTTTAACGAATGTAAATATATTTTAATGCGACTCTCTGTAGCACATATGATATAGGGAAATATACAATTATTTTTATATCTAATTCCCTCGATACCAATCAGCTGTGTAACTTAAATGAGTAGGTTGAAACAGCTTTATTTTTGTGTCAATGTTCACAAGATTAGTTACCTGAATGTGATGCAGTTGTTGCGTGTTAGATAACTTTTTTAATGGTAACTGATAGAAGTCATGAATAATGCTTCTCGATTGAATTTAGGATAGCACTATTTGATTGTTGAACAGTAGGAATCCAAACCCTGAACTGTATTTTGACCAAATGTAATTAAAGCTCATAGCAAAACCAGTGACATGAAGAGGATTGATTCATAGTGAGCTTGTCTCAGAAATTGTGCATTGTTATGAATTAGAATGTCCTTCATAAAATTTATAACATGGTAAAAGTAATAAATTTATAACCTTTACTTAATTAGATCCCTCCATGATTGATCTTGATCCATAATTGGTCACAAAATATTCAGTTGCCAAAGTTCCCCTCCTGCATAATTTGCATATTGATTTTGCATGTCAAAGGAGTGCTGCAGTTATTACCATCAACATATTTTTCAAGGTTCTTTTTGTAATTGCCTTTAAATAAGTATCCCTGAGAATCACCTTAGTTGACCACTGCTTTACCTCATCATAGCTCTGAAGTTCTCAGCTTTTGCACGCATGTAATCAAAAGTGTTTTTTGCGTCCACAACCTCAACTGATTATCCTTTCTGCCACTTGGTACACAATCTTATCTTTCACCACTGATATAACCATCACAATGATTTGTTGCCTTCCAAGGAAGGACACCAACAGTGTCTGAAAAGTTATGATATTTAATTCACTGAACGAGCATTAATAATGATTGAGTGTAATGATGAGTACATAGGCGTTCCTAAGCAGAGAGGAGTTGCAAAAGACTTGATATTTTTTGGTTCCTATTCTTGTAATTACTAATCTAACAATGAGAAAGACTTTATATATTTCTGGATGAAAAATTTTCTCACCACCATAGCTTCATTCACAAAGAAGTGAATGACCATTCATTGCCTCACAGATAACTGCTCATGAAGAACAATCAATTTACCCTTTTCCAAGACAATGTTTAAAAACCTCCATTAAATCCAAACTATGTTGTTGCATCCATGAATGATTTAACTCACATGATGTTCAATGAGAAATATTTTCATTCATTTTCTATTTCATGGTTACATTTATATATTTTACTCACCTTTCCAAGTTTTTTTAAATCAATCTGCTTTTTTATGCTGCCTGAGTGGGAATAATGAAATCCTGAACACTGCTCATAATGATCAGGCTTTCTGCTTCGTTGATTCCTTATGAAATATGTTAAACTATTCGATTATAAAGATTAAATTAATAACCATTAATCAGACATAATTGATGACTCTAGGATTGCAACTTTTATTCATTGGCTTCCATTTCTTTATTATTAAATACAATTACTGTGTATGTGTCTGTATAACATAATTAAGATATATCTACCCATTAAAATATGCTTGCATTTACAGTGGCTGTTGGGTTTGGAATAAGCGATTGGGATGTTTTTTCATACCTCACACATAGTCTAAGGTAATCTTTCAATGCAACTTGAGGATTTGTATTTGATTAAAATTTAAACTGAATTGTAATTTTGGCTTATTAAGTCCTGTGTGCTTGAGGAATTTCTCGAATTTAACTCTAAACGAGCACATGAAAGAGGTTGAATATTGTAGACATTACTGGGGCTTGAATCCTGGCTGGATGCTTGGCGGGTATGCATCCGAAATAATCGATCTACTGAATCTTAGACTTCGAAGGCAGCAGAGCCTTCCTTAGGTTATGAGACGACGGTAGCCAATTAAAGACGTCTCGATCGAATATTTAGAAATGTTAGTTCTAAAGAGTTTCTCCAAAGGAGCGAAAAACTCTGGTCGGATGAAACGCGATCGAAAAGACAGTGCATACGGTCACACAAAAACTGTTGATGATAAGGTATGGGTTTATCAACAAACGTAGTATACCTTCGTTATGCGTGACTCATAGATAGGACGTAAGGAACCGGAAATTAATTTGAGAATAGATACGTATGTAATGGGATTGATCAAGTGGCGTGCACCACTTAGGAAAATAGAGCTTTTCATAAAGAGAGTGGACCATCTATATGCCACGATAATCTTCGTCGGTCACGATGACGAAGACAATTTGCTTCATCATTTCTTCCTTCTTGGGCAAGAAAGAATAGAACTTAGGTCAATTTCCAAGTGAATAGAATGATTCATTTACTTTGCAGGGACTGACCGTCGAAGGAAGTAGTGAAAGTTCCGAACGAAAACAAACGGCCCCGTTGGACGGCCAAGGGTTGTTCCGATGGAGAGCAGCAGCGTCCAGAAAGTGAGAGGGATCATTTCCGCCCGTGAAGGCTGTTAGCGGCGACGCACATCGTTGCAGCGAGTGTCGTTAATTGTGCTACCGAATGCAGAAGTTGGCTACGAAGAGGTAAGTTTACGAGATAGTAAACATGTAGTGCCTGACAAGGTTTAAATATGGTCCACTGGGTAAATAATTTTCCGAGCAGAATATAAACTCGTATATCCGTACATTTATTTTTACGTTGATATTAAGAAGGAATAAGGAGCGAGTTCATGCGCGGTCGTTGTATTATCGAATAATATGAAGCATTTCATTCCTCTTCGGGGAAATTCAAGTCACTATCATTACGCATTCGAAGGAGAGTTTCTTATTCCGTACAAGGATTCATTGGGCATGTCCCGAAGGAACGTAATTTTAACGCGAGAACTGATCGATTACTTGTGTTTCAAGAACTTATTTAACGTGCCGTTGCTCTCTTCGCATTCAATGCTGATATTTTCATCGACCAGCCATTTGCTGCGCAAGATGTAAATGAACTCTTCAACGGCCTTAAAATTAAATCGTGGTTTAAGCCATCGTTTTGGGATTGAGAATTGGAATATAAAGTCATAAAACTTCGGGTTCATGTTCTGGCGAATACCTTCGGTCGGGGAAGTCTTTTAAATTTTGCTCCGGTTAAGAAATAACTTGCAGGATATTCTTATCCAATTGTGAAGCATTCATGCTCAGTATTCATAATTTGGAAGAACGTTTTCAAGTCGAATATCGGATCAGGAACGGAAAAGTTATCACAATAATTATGTTTCACTCAGAAGTCGCGAGTGACTCTTTCTTTGCAATGCAGCAGCTCGTCGTAGAAATAAGAGTAGCAGGAAGGCTTTAAGGAAAACACGAGATTATGTTTTGAACAGTTTATATTTCTTTAAGTAACAAATCTAGCGGGAAAAAGCTCACACGAGACGGGGAGCGGAAAAAACCCGCAAAAGACACAGAGATAATTGAACAATAAAGATCTTCACAAAACAAAAAAATATATATATACAGTTTTTGGCAGAGTTACGGGAGGATTAATTGAGTTAATCCAGCAATTGGAAAAACGATCCAAATTTTTAAAAACCTCTTTTAAATTACGTTCAGAAAACATTTGTGATGAAATTCGAAGCTAAATTCATATGAAATGCACAGTTTGGAATGGATGCCCACACTCTCAGCACACACAACCACACCACCACCACCAGGTTAGTAACTACCAAAATTCTACCACTAATAGGCATTCACACTGGAGTATACTCCGCACTCGTAACACACACGGGGAACCATTCCAGTTCTGTGCAATGAATGAAAGTTAAGCTACCGAACAAGGCCTTGTTGTTGAAATTAATTTGACTCAACCCGTAAAAATACATACAGACATGATCAATACAAAACAAACATATTTGATGAAAGCCACCAATCTCACATAAAGCGCACACACGCACAACTGTCGACGAAAAGCGTAGGCGTCACTACAATACAAGGTAATCGCACTTGATGCAAGCCATCAATCTCACATACACAATGACAGGCGAACAATAAATTACATGCGTAGGTGCCTGTAGAAAGTTTTTCTCGGGTTTCCAACGAGGTCGACGTAGGTGATGTAGTTTTCGCCAACGGTTAGATCATCCTGCACTGAGGTGGTTAATGCTCCTGGGTTTCCCACCGCGTAAGGGCGACCGTAGACTTTTTGTCTCCTCTCGTCTCCTATGAATCAATCCCTGTCACTGATGCTTAATGTAATACCTGAAAAGAGTACTTTGTTAAAATGAATTCAAACTCTCACTACGAATTCAGAGAACTGAGAAAACGGAACCTACCATGGAAAGCATTTCTGAAAAAAATTGCAACATGATTACGAAACAACGGATAATGATATAAGCATACGATAGTATAACTCAATGTACCTGCAAAAAAACTTTATGTATTAACGACAACGAAAATTACGGACTAATTACGGACGGACGAATTAAAAGACGGAAAGAACATAAAAATCGTTACCAATTGACCTGCAAGAAATTTATCGTTATTACACAACAACATAATACATTACGTACCAGGTACGCACACACACACTCATGGCACCAGAACCATTCCGAAAACAAACGAACAAACTCAAGAAGGCGGACCAACAAGCAAACGACAACGACAAGCCCCAGACCATGACTGCGCGCAGTCTATCCCTACCATCATGAATACGTACGCATCATGAAATAAATAGTTCGCATAGAACACACAACTAATATCACCTTATGTTAAATCACGCACATACGATTACGCGAGCATAGCGAGAGAACGAACGTGTAAAGTTAACACACAAATTAAAACAAGATTGATGCTGGAAACCATTTCCACCACCGTGGATTTGGTCGCGAATCTCTGAAGCCAGCGTGATTCTCGATGGCAGCGGATACCACCAGGTATCTCTTGTAGATAATCCATGCCCGACGACTCCGGATTCAACATCTGATGGTCGCTCCCAACTGCTCCCGCCGAAATCTCCGGACGAAGTGAAGCTAACCTCCTGTAGCCGATTTCCGGTCGCCTATCAGCGACCGGAAACCGTTCTCATTGGCGGGAACCTCCGAAAAACAACTGCGCATAGAATTAAATTTATAAATGTTGCATTCGGAAACTTTCATTGTCCAGCTTCCTAAATATTTTTCTTTATTCCATTCGTTGCACTTCAATTATAGTTCACTATCTTCTCATGATTGCGCTCTGTTTCCGAGAATACGAAACCTTGAGTTTATTTCAACTGTTTGATGTTCTGACTGAACGTCAATTTATGATAATAATCATAAAAATGCATTGCATTTTAACCGTTTGTACGAAACATTAGCCGCATTTCACATCACCTATTCACGAACAATGGCGTACGCAATAATGCATTTCTGTACAGCCGCTTCCACAGCCGTAAGCTGGTCGCCGAAGGTAGCGAGTTAGCTTGCCTGGAATCGAGATACGCATCCATACACTTCGACATCAGAGCTGGTTGCGGGAAATTAATCCGAGTGCGATTTAAGGAAATGGAATATGTGTGGAGGATGTTGGCTCTAGATCGAGGCGTTCGTATTATTATTACGATGGATTTACTGTTGCGGATTTTGGAAGCTTTGATTGTTTACGCAAAGCGATAGCAGTAATTGGGAATAGAAATAAAAAAATCGAAGAAGATCCATGGCGACTATTTTTTCCTTTAACGAATGTAAATTTATTGTAATGCGACTCTCTGTAGCACATATGATCTATGGAAATATACAATTATTTTTATATCTAATTCCCTCGATACCAATCAGCTGTGTAACATAAATGAGTAGGTTGAAACAGCTTTATTTTTGTGTCAATGTTTCACAAGATTAGTTACCTGAATGTGATGCAGTTGTTGCGTGTTAGATAACTTTTTTAATGGTAAATGATAGAAGTCATGAATAATGCTGCTCGATTGAATTTAGGATAGCACTATTTGATTGTTGAACAGTAGGAATCCAAACCCTGAACTGTATTTTGACCACATGTAATTGAAGCTCATAGCAAAACCAGTGACATGAAGAGGATTGATTCATAGGGAGCTTGTCTCAGAAATTGTGCATTGTTATGAATTAGAATGTCCTTCATAAAATTCATAACATGGTAAAAGTAATGAATTTATAACTTTTACTTAATTAGATCCCTCCATGATTGATCTTGATCCATAATTGGTCACAAAATATTCAATTGCCAAAGTTCCCCTCCTGTATAATTTGCATATTGATTTTGCATGTCAAAGGACTGATGCAGTTATTACCATCAACATATTTTTCAAGGTTCTTTTTGTAATTGCCTTTAAATAAGTATCCCTGAGAATCACCTAAGTTGACCACTGCTTTACCTCATCATAGCTCTGAAGTTCTCAGCTTTTGCACGCATGTAATCATAAGAGTTTTTTAAGTCCACAACCTCAACTGATTATCCTTTCTGCCACTTGGTACACAATCATATCTTTCTACAACCGATATAACCATCACAATGATTTGTTGCCTTCCAAGGAAGGACACCAACAGTGTCTGAAAAGTTATGATATTTAATTCACTGAACGAGCATTAATAATGATTGAGTATAATGATGAGTACATAGGCGTTCCTAAGCAGAGAGGAGTTGCAAAAGACTTGATATTTTTTGGTTCCTATTCTTGTAATTACTAATCTCACAATGAGAAAGACTTTATATATTTCTGGATGAAAAATTTTCTCACCACCATAGCTTCATTCACAAAGAAGTGAATGACCATTCATTGCCTCACAGATAACTGCTCATGAAGAACAATCAATTTACCCTTTTCCAAGACAATGTTTAAAAACCTCTATTAAATCCTAACTATGTTGTTGCATCCATGAATGATTTAACTCACATGATGTTCAATGAGAAATATTTTCATTCATTTTCTATTACATGGTTACATTTATATATTTTACTCACCTTGCCAAGTTCTTTTAAATCAATCTGCTTTTTATGCTGCCTGAGTGGCAATAATGAAATCCTGAACACTGCTCATAATGATCATGCTCTCTGCTTCGTTGATTCCTTATAGAATATGTTAAACTATTCGATTATAAAGATTAAATTAATAACCCTTAATCAGACATAATTGATGACTCTAGGATTGCAACTTTTATTCATTGGCTTCCATTTCTTTATTATTAAATACAATTACTGTGTATATGTCTGTATAACATAATTAAGATATATCTACCCATTAAAATATGCTTGCATTTACAGTGGCTGTTGGGTTTGGAATAAGCGATTGGGATGTTTTTTCATACCTCACACATAGTCTAAGGTAATCTTTCAATGCAACTTGAGGATTTCTATTTAATTAAAATTTAAGCTGAATTGTAATTTTGGCTTATAAAGTCCTGTACGCTTGAGGAATTTCTCGAATTTAACTGTAAACGATGAAAGAAGTTGAATATTATAGACATTACTGGGGCTTGAATCCTGGCTGGATGCTTGGCGGGTATGCATCCGAAATAATCGATCTACTGAATCTTAGACTTCGAAGGCAGCAGAGCCTTCCTTAGGTTATGAGACGACGGTAGCCAATTAAAGACGTCTCGATCGAATACTTAGAAATGTTAGTTCTAAAGAGTTTCTCCAAAGGAGCGAAAAACTCTGGTCGGATGAAACGCGATCGAAAAGACAGTGCATACGGTCACACAAAAACTGTTGATGATAAGGTATGGGTTTATCAACAAACGTCATATATCTTCGTTATGCGTGACTCATAGATAGGACGTAAGGAACCGGAAATTAATTTGAGAATAGATACGTATGTAATGGGATTGATCAAGCGGCGTGCACCACTTAGGAAAATAGAGCTTTTCATAAAGAGAGTGGACCATCTATATGCCACGATAATCCTCGTCGGTTACTATGACGAAGACAATTTCATCATTTCTTCATTCTTGGGCAAGAAAGAATAGAACTTAGGTCAATTTCCAAGTGAATAGAATGATTCATTTACTTTGCAGGGACTGACCGTCGAAGGAAGTAGTGAAAGTTCCGAACGAAAACAAACGGCCCCGTTGGACGGCCAAGGGTTGTTCCGATGGAGAGCAGCAGCGTCCAGAAAGTGAGAGGGATCATTTCCGCCCGTGAAGGCTGTTTGCGGCGACGCACATCGTTGCAGCGAGTGTCGTTAATTTGTGCTACCGAATGCAGAAGTTGGCTACGAAGAGGTAAGTTTACGAGATAGTAAACATGTAGTGCCTGACAAGGTTTAAATATGGTCCGCTGGGTAAATAATTTTCCGAGCAGAATATAAACTCGTACATCCGTACATTTATTTTTACGTTGATATTAAGAAGGAATAAGGAGCGAGTTCATGCGCGGTCGTTGTATTATCGAATAATATGAAGCATTTCATTCCTCTTCGGGGAAATTCAAGTCACTGTCATTACGCATTCGAGGGAGAGTTTCTTTTTCCGTACAAGGATTCATTGGACATGTCCCGAAGGAACGTAATTTTAACGCGAGAACTGATCGACTACTTGTGTTTCAAGAACTTATTTAACGTGCCGTTGCTCTCTTCGCATTCAATGCTGATATTTTCATCGACCAACCATTTGCTGCGCAAGATGTAAATGAACTCTTCAACGGCCTTAAAATTAAATCGTGGTTTAAGCCATCGCTTTGGGATTGAGAATTGGAATATAAAGTCATAAAACTTCGGGTTCATGTTCTCGCGAATACCTCCGGTCGGGGAAGTCTTTTTAATTTGGCTCCGGTTAAGAAATAACTTGCAGGATATTCTTATCCAATTGTGAAGCATTCATGCTCAGAATTCATAATTTGGAAGAACGTTTTCAAGTCGAATATCGGATCAGGAATGGAAAAGTTATCACAATAATTATGTTTCACTCAGAAGTCGCGAGTGACTCTTTCTTTGCAATGCAGCAGCTCGTCGTAGAAATAATAGTAGCAGGAAGGCTTTAAGGAAAACACGAGATTATGTTTTGAACAGTTTATATTTCTTTAAGTAACAAATCTAGCGGGAAAAAGCTCACACGAGACGGGGAGCGGAAAAAACCCGCAAAAGACACAGAGATAATTGAACAATAAAGATCTTCACAAAACAAAAAAATATATATATACAGTTTTTGGGAGAGTTACGGGAGAATTAATTGAGTTAATCCAGCAATTGGAAAAACGATCCAAATTTTTGAAAACCTCTTTTAAATTACGTTCAGAAAACATTTGTGATGAAATTAGAAGCTAAATTCATATGAAATGCACAGTTTGGAATGGATGCCCACACTCTCAGCACACACAACCACACCACCACCACCAGGTTAGTAACTACCAAAATTCTACCACTAATAGGCATTCACACAGGAGTATACTCCGCACTCGTAACACACACGCACACACAAAAGTATGGGAACCATTCCAGTTCTGTGCAATGAATGAAAGTTAAGCTACCGAACAAGGCCTTGTTGTTGAAATTAATTTGACTCAACCCGTAAAAATACATACAGACATGATCAATACAAAACAAACATATTTGATGAAAGCCACCAATCTCACATAAAGCGCACACACGCACAACTGTCGACGAAAAGCGTAGGCGTCACTACAATACAAGGTAATCGCACTTGATGCAAGCCATCAATCTCACATACACAATGACAGGCGAACAATAAATTACATGCGTAGGTGCCTGTAGAAAGTTTTTCTCGGGTTTCCAACGAGGTCGACGTAGGTGATGTAGTTTTCGCCAACGGTTAGATCATCCTGCACTGAGGTGGTTAATGCTCCTGGGTTTCCCACCGCGTAAGGGCGACCGTAGACTTTTTGTCTCCTCTCGTCTCCTATGAATCAATCCCTGTCACTGATGCTTAATGTAATACCTGAAAAGAGTACTTTGTTAAAATGAATTCAAACTCTCACTACGAATTCAGAGAACTGAGAAAACGGAACCTACCATGGAAAGCATTTCTGAAAAAAATTGCAACATGATTACGAAACAACGGATAATGATATAAGCATACGATAGTATAACTCAATGTACCTGCAAAAAAACTTTATGTATTAACGACAACGAAAATTACGGACTAATTACGGACGGACGAATTAAAAGACGGAAAGAACATAAAAATCGTTACCAATTGACCTGCAAGAAATTTATCGTTATTACACAACAACATAATACATTACGTACCAGGTACGCACACACACACTCATGGCACCAGAACCATTCCGAAAACAAACGAACAAACTCAAGAAGGCGGACCAACAAGCAAACGACAACGACAAGCCCCAGACCATGACTGCGCGCAGTCTATCCCTACCATCATGAATACGTACGCATCATGAAATAAATAGTTCGCATAGAACACACAACTAATATCACCTTATGTTAAATCACGCACATACGATTACGCGAGCATAGCGAGAGAACGAACGTGTAAAGTTAACACACAAATTAAAACAAGATTGATGCTGGAAACCATTTCCACCACCGTGGATTTGGTCGCGAATCTCTGAAGCCAGCGTGATTCTCGATGGCAGCGGATACCACCAGGTATCTCTTGTAGATAATCCATGCCCGACGACTCCGGATTCAACATCTGATGGTCGCTCCCAACTGCTCCCGCCGAAATCTCCGGACGAAGTGAAGCTAACCTCCTGTAGCCGATTTCCGGTCGCCTATCAGCGACCGGAAACCGTTCTCATTGGCGGGAACCTCCGAAAAACAACTGCGCATAGAATTAAATTTATAAATGTTGCATTCGGAAACTTTCATTGTCCAGCTTCCTAAATATTTTTCTTTATTCCATTCGTTGCACTTCAATTATAGTTCACTATCTTCTCATGATTGCGCTCTGTTTCCGAGAATACGAAACCTTGAGTTTATTTCAACTGTTTGATGTTCTGACTGAACGTCAATTTATGATAATAATCATAAAAATGCATTGCATTTTAACCGTTTGTACGAAACATTAGCCGCATTTCACATCACCTATTCACGAACAATGGCGTACGCAATAATGCATTTCTGTACAGCCGCTTCCACAGCCGTAAGCTGGTCGCCGAAGGTAGCGAGTTAGCTTGCCTGGAATCGAGATACGCATCCATACACTTCGACATCAGAGCTGGTTGCGGGAAATTAATCCGAGTGCGATTTAAGGAAATGGAATATGTGTGGAGGATGTTGGCTCTAGATCGAGGCGTTCGTATTATTATTACGATGGATTTACTGTTGCGGATTTTGGAAGCTTTGATTGTTTACGCAAAGCGATAGCAGTAATTGGGAATAGAAATAAAAAAATCGAAGAAGATCCATGGCGACTATTTTTTCCTTTAACGAATGTAAATTTATTGTAATGCGACTCTCTGTAGCACATATGATCTATGGAAATATACAATTATTTTTATATCTAATTCCCTCGATACCAATCAGCTGTGTAACATAAATGAGTAGGTTGAAACAGCTTTATTTTTGTGTCAATGTTTCACAAGATTAGTTACCTGAATGTGATGCAGTTGTTGCGTGTTAGATAACTTTTTTAATGGTAAATGATAGAAGTCATGAATAATGCTGCTCGATTGAATTTAGGATAGCACTATTTGATTGTTGAACAGTAGGAATCCAAACCCTGAACTGTATTTTGACCACATGTAATTGAAGCTCATAGCAAAACCAGTGACATGAAGAGGATTGATTCATAGGGAGCTTGTCTCAGAAATTGTGCATTGTTATGAATTAGAATGTCCTTCATAAAATTCATAACATGGTAAAAGTAATGAATTTATAACTTTTACTTAATTAGATCCCTCCATGATTGATCTTGATCCATAATTGGTCACAAAATATTCAATTGCCAAAGTTCCCCTCCTGTATAATTTGCATATTGATTTTGCATGTCAAAGGACTGATGCAGTTATTACCATCAACATATTTTTCAAGGTTCTTTTTGTAATTGCCTTTAAATAAGTATCCCTGAGAATCACCTAAGTTGACCACTGCTTTACCTCATCATAGCTCTGAAGTTCTCAGCTTTTGCACGCATGTAATCATAAGAGTTTTTTAAGTCCACAACCTCAACTGATTATCCTTTCTGCCACTTGGTACACAATCATATCTTTCTACAACCGATATAACCATCACAATGATTTGTTGCCTTCCAAGGAAGGACACCAACAGTGTCTGAAAAGTTATGATATTTAATTCACTGAACGAGCATTAATAATGATTGAGTATAATGATGAGTACATAGGCGTTCCTAAGCAGAGAGGAGTTGCAAAAGACTTGATATTTTTTGGTTCCTATTCTTGTAATTACTAATCTCACAATGAGAAAGACTTTATATATTTCTGGATGAAAAATTTTCTCACCACCATAGCTTCATTCACAAAGAAGTGAATGACCATTCATTGCCTCACAGATAACTGCTCATGAAGAACAATCAATTTACCCTTTTCCAAGACAATGTTTAAAAACCTCTATTAAATCCTAACTATGTTGTTGCATCCATGAATGATTTAACTCACATGATGTTCAATGAGAAATATTTTCATTCATTTTCTATTACATGGTTACATTTATATATTTTACTCACCTTGCCAAGTTCTTTTAAATCAATCTGCTTTTTATGCTGCCTGAGTGGCAATAATGAAATCCTGAACACTGCTCATAATGATCATGCTCTCTGCTTCGTTGATTCCTTATAGAATATGTTAAACTATTCGATTATAAAGATTAAATTAATAACCCTTAATCAGACATAATTGATGACTCTAGGATTGCAACTTTTATTCATTGGCTTCCATTTCTTTATTATTAAATACAATTACTGTGTATATGTCTGTATAACATAATTAAGATATATCTACCCATTAAAATATGCTTGCATTTACAGTGGCTGTTGGGTTTGGAATAAGCGATTGGGATGTTTTTTCATACCTCACACATAGTCTAAGGTAATCTTTCAATGCAACTTGAGGATTTCTATTTAATTAAAATTTAAGCTGAATTGTAATTTTGGCTTATAAAGTCCTGTACGCTTGAGGAATTTCTCGAATTTAACTGTAAACGATGAAAGAAGTTGAATATTATAGACATTACTGGGGCTTGAATCCTGGCTGGATGCTTGGCGGGTATGCATCCGAAATAATCGATCTACTGAATCTTAGACTTCGAAGGCAGCAGAGCCTTCCTTAGGTTATGAGACGACGGTAGCCAATTAAAGACGTCTCGATCGAATACTTAGAAATGTTAGTTCTAAAGAGTTTCTCCAAAGGAGCGAAAAACTCTGGTCGGATGAAACGCGATCGAAAAGACAGTGCATACGGTCACACAAAAACTGTTGATGATAAGGTATGGGTTTATCAACAAACGTCATATATCTTCGTTATGCGTGACTCATAGATAGGACGTAAGGAACCGGAAATTAATTTGAGAATAGATACGTATGTAATGGGATTGATCAAGCGGCGTGCACCACTTAGGAAAATAGAGCTTTTCATAAAGAGAGTGGACCATCTATATGCCACGATAATCCTCGTCGGTTACTATGACGAAGACAATTTCATCATTTCTTCATTCTTGGGCAAGAAAGAATAGAACTTAGGTCAATTTCCAAGTGAATAGAATGATTCATTTACTTTGCAGGGACTGACCGTCGAAGGAAGTAGTGAAAGTTCCGAACGAAAACAAACGGCCCCGTTGGACGGCCAAGGGTTGTTCCGATGGAGAGCAGCAGCGTCCAGAAAGTGAGAGGGATCATTTCCGCCCGTGAAGGCTGTTTGCGGCGACGCACATCGTTGCAGCGAGTGTCGTTAATTTGTGCTACCGAATGCAGAAGTTGGCTACGAAGAGGTAAGTTTACGAGATAGTAAACATGTAGTGCCTGACAAGGTTTAAATATGGTCCGCTGGGTAAATAATTTTCCGAGCAGAATATAAACTCGTACATCCGTACATTTATTTTTACGTTGATATTAAGAAGGAATAAGGAGCGAGTTCATGCGCGGTCGTTGTATTATCGAATAATATGAAGCATTTCATTCCTCTTCGGGGAAATTCAAGTCACTGTCATTACGCATTCGAGGGAGAGTTTCTTTTTCCGTACAAGGATTCATTGGACATGTCCCGAAGGAACGTAATTTTAACGCGAGAACTGATCGACTACTTGTGTTTCAAGAACTTATTTAACGTGCCGTTGCTCTCTTCGCATTCAATGCTGATATTTTCATCGACCAACCATTTGCTGCGCAAGATGTAAATGAACTCTTCAACGGCCTTAAAATTAAATCGTGGTTTAAGCCATCGCTTTGGGATTGAGAATTGGAATATAAAGTCATAAAACTTCGGGTTCATGTTCTCGCGAATACCTCCGGTCGGGGAAGTCTTTTTAATTTGGCTCCGGTTAAGAAATAACTTGCAGGATATTCTTATCCAATTGTGAAGCATTCATGCTCAGAATTCATAATTTGGAAGAACGTTTTCAAGTCGAATATCGGATCAGGAATGGAAAAGTTATCACAATAATTATGTTTCACTCAGAAGTCGCGAGTGACTCTTTCTTTGCAATGCAGCAGCTCGTCGTAGAAATAATAGTAGCAGGAAGGCTTTAAGGAAAACACGAGATTATGTTTTGAACAGTTTATATTTCTTTAAGTAACAAATCTAGCGGGAAAAAGCTCACACGAGACGGGGAGCGGAAAAAACCCGCAAAAGACACAGAGATAATTGAACAATAAAGATCTTCACAAAACAAAAAAATATATATATACAGTTTTTGGGAGAGTTACGGGAGAATTAATTGAGTTAATCCAGCAATTGGAAAAACGATCCAAATTTTTGAAAACCTCTTTTAAATTACGTTCAGAAAACATTTGTGATGAAATTAGAAGCTAAATTCATATGAAATGCACAGTTTGGAATGGATGCCCACACTCTCAGCACACACAACCACACCACCACCACCAGGTTAGTAACTACCAAAATTCTACCACTAATAGGCATTCACACAGGAGTATACTCCGCACTCGTAACACACACGCACACACAAAAGTATGGGAACCATTCCAGTTCTGTGCAATGAATGAAAGTTAAGCTACCGAACAAGGCCTTGTTGTTGAAATTAATTTGACTCAACCCGTAAAAATACATACAGACATGATCAATACAAAACAAACATATTTGATGAAAGCCACCAATCTCACATAAAGCGCACACACGCACAACTGTCGACGAAAAGCGTAGGCGTCACTACAATACAAGGTAATCGCACTTGATGCAAGCCATCAATCTCACATACACAATGACAGGCGAACAATAAATTACATGCGTAGGTGCCTGTAGAAAGTTTTTCTCGGGTTTCCAACGAGGTCGACGTAGGTGATGTAGTTTTCGCCAACGGTTAGATCATCCTGCACTGAGGTGGTTAATGCTCCTGGGTTTCCCACCGCGTAAGGGCGACCGTAGACTTTTTGTCTCCTCTCGTCTCCTATGAATCAATCCCTGTCACTGATGCTTAATGTAATACCTGAAAAGAGTACTTTGTTAAAATGAATTCAAACTCTCACTACGAATTCAGAGAACTGAGAAAACGGAACCTACCATGGAAAGCATTTCTGAAAAAAATTGCAACATGATTACGAAACAACGGATAATGATATAAGCATACGATAGTATAACTCAATGTACCTGCAAAAAAACTTTATGTATTAACGACAACGAAAATTACGGACTAATTACGGACGGACGAATTAAAAGACGGAAAGAACATAAAAATCGTTACCAATTGACCTGCAAGAAATTTATCGTTATTACACAACAACATAATACATTACGTACCAGGTACGCACACACACACTCATGGCACCAGAACCATTCCGAAAACAAACGAACAAACTCAAGAAGGCGGACCAACAAGCAAACGACAACGACAAGCCCCAGACCATGACTGCGCGCAGTCTATCCCTACCATCATGAATACGTACGCATCATGAAATAAATAGTTCGCATAGAACACACAACTAATATCACCTTATGTTAAATCACGCACATACGATTACGCGAGCATAGCGAGAGAACGAACGTGTAAAGTTAACACACAAATTAAAACAAGATTGATGCTGGAAACCATTTCCACCACCGTGGATTTGGTCGCGAATCTCTGAAGCCAGCGTGATTCTCGATGGCAGCGGATACCACCAGGTATCTCTTGTAGATAATCCATGCCCGACGACTCCGGATTCAACATCTGATGGTCGCTCCCAACTGCTCCCGCCGAAATCTCCGGACGAAGTGAAGCTAACCTCCTGTAGCCGATTTCCGGTCGCCTATCAGCGACCGGAAACCGTTCTCATTGGCGGGAACCTCCGAAAAACAACTGCGCATAGAATTAAATTTATAAATGTTGCATTCGGAAACTTTCATTGTCCAGCTTCCTAAATATTTTTCTTTATTCCATTCGTTGCACTTCAATTATAGTTCACTATCTTCTCATGATTGCGCTCTGTTTCCGAGAATACGAAACCTTGAGTTTATTTCAACTGTTTGATGTTCTGACTGAACGTCAATTTATGATAATAATCATAAAAATGCATTGCATTTTAACCGTTTGTACGAAACATTAGCCGCATTTCACATCACCTATTCACGAACAATGGCGTACGCAATAATGCATTTCTGTACAGCCGCTTCCACAGCCGTAAGCTGGTCGCCGAAGGTAGCGAGTTAGCTTGCCTGGAATCGAGATACGCATCCATACACTTCGACATCAGAGCTGGTTGCGGGAAATTAATCCGAGTGCGATTTAAGGAAATGGAATATGTGTGGAGGATGTTGGCTCTAGATCGAGGCGTTCGTATTATTATTACGATGGATTTACTGTTGCGGATTTTGGAAGCTTTGATTGTTTACGCAAAGCGATAGCAGTAATTGGGAATAGAAATAAAAAAATCGAAGAAGATCCATGGCGACTATTTTTTCCTTTAACGAATGTAAATTTATTGTAATGCGACTCTCTGTAGCACATATGATCTATGGAAATATACAATTATTTTTATATCTAATTCCCTCGATACCAATCAGCTGTGTAACATAAATGAGTAGGTTGAAACAGCTTTATTTTTGTGTCAATGTTTCACAAGATTAGTTACCTGAATGTGATGCAGTTGTTGCGTGTTAGATAACTTTTTTAATGGTAAATGATAGAAGTCATGAATAATGCTGCTCGATTGAATTTAGGATAGCACTATTTGATTGTTGAACAGTAGGAATCCAAACCCTGAACTGTATTTTGACCACATGTAATTGAAGCTCATAGCAAAACCAGTGACATGAAGAGGATTGATTCATAGGGAGCTTGTCTCAGAAATTGTGCATTGTTATGAATTAGAATGTCCTTCATAAAATTCATAACATGGTAAAAGTAATGAATTTATAACTTTTACTTAATTAGATCCCTCCATGATTGATCTTGATCCATAATTGGTCACAAAATATTCAATTGCCAAAGTTCCCCTCCTGTATAATTTGCATATTGATTTTGCATGTCAAAGGACTGATGCAGTTATTACCATCAACATATTTTTCAAGGTTCTTTTTGTAATTGCCTTTAAATAAGTATCCCTGAGAATCACCTAAGTTGACCACTGCTTTACCTCATCATAGCTCTGAAGTTCTCAGCTTTTGCACGCATGTAATCATAAGAGTTTTTTAAGTCCACAACCTCAACTGATTATCCTTTCTGCCACTTGGTACACAATCATATCTTTCTACAACCGATATAACCATCACAATGATTTGTTGCCTTCCAAGGAAGGACACCAACAGTGTCTGAAAAGTTATGATATTTAATTCACTGAACGAGCATTAATAATGATTGAGTATAATGATGAGTACATAGGCGTTCCTAAGCAGAGAGGAGTTGCAAAAGACTTGATATTTTTTGGTTCCTATTCTTGTAATTACTAATCTCACAATGAGAAAGACTTTATATATTTCTGGATGAAAAATTTTCTCACCACCATAGCTTCATTCACAAAGAAGTGAATGACCATTCATTGCCTCACAGATAACTGCTCATGAAGAACAATCAATTTACCCTTTTCCAAGACAATGTTTAAAAACCTCTATTAAATCCTAACTATGTTGTTGCATCCATGAATGATTTAACTCACATGATGTTCAATGAGAAATATTTTCATTCATTTTCTATTACATGGTTACATTTATATATTTTACTCACCTTGCCAAGTTCTTTTAAATCAATCTGCTTTTTATGCTGCCTGAGTGGCAATAATGAAATCCTGAACACTGCTCATAATGATCATGCTCTCTGCTTCGTTGATTCCTTATAGAATATGTTAAACTATTCGATTATAAAGATTAAATTAATAACCCTTAATCAGACATAATTGATGACTCTAGGATTGCAACTTTTATTCATTGGCTTCCATTTCTTTATTATTAAATACAATTACTGTGTATATGTCTGTATAACATAATTAAGATTTATCTACCCATTAAAATATGCTTGCATTTACAGTGGCTGTTGGGTTTGGAATAAGCGATTGGGATGTTTTTTCATACCTCACACATAGTCTAAGGTAATCTTTCAATGCAACTTGAGGATTTCTATTTAATTAAAATTTAAGCTGAATTGTAATTTTGGCTTATAAAGTCCTGTACGCTTGAGGAATTTCTCGAATTTAACTGTAAACGATGAAAGAAGCTGAATATTATAGACATTACTGGGGCTTGAATCCTGGCTGGATGCTTGGCGGGTATGCATCCGAAATAATCGATCTACTGAATCTTAGACTTCGAAGGCAGCAGAGCCTTCCTTAGGTTATGAGACGACGGTAGCCAATTAAAGACGTCTCGATCGAATACTTAGAAATGTTAGTTCTAAAGAGTTTCTCCAAAGGAGCGAAAAACTCTGGTCGGATGAAACGCGATCGAAAAGACAGTGCATACGGTCACACAAAAACTGTTGATGATAAGGTATGGGTTTATCAACAAACGTCATATATCTTCGTTATGCGTGACTCATAGATAGGACGTAAGGAACCGGAAATTAATTTGAGAATAGATACGTATGTAGTGGGATTGATCAAGCGGCGTGCACCACTTAGGAAAATAGAGCTTTTCATAAAGAGAGTGGACCATCTATATGCCACGATAATCCTCGTCGGTTACTATGACGAAGACAATTTCATCATTTCTTCATTCTTGGGCAAGAAAGAATAGAACTTAGGTCAATTTCCAAGTGAATAGAATGATTCATTTACTTTGCAGGGACTGACCGTCGAAGGAAGTAGTGAAAGTTCCGAACGAAAACAAACGGCCCCGTTGGACGGCCAAGGGTTGTTCCGATGGAGAGCAGCAGCGTCCAGAAAGTGAGAGGGATCATTTCCGCCCGTGAAGGCTGTTTGCGGCGACGCACATCGTTGCAGCGAGTGTCGTTAATTTGTGCTACCGAATGCAGAAGTTGGCTACGAAGAGGTAAGTTTACGAGATAGTAAACATGTAGTGCCTGACAAGGTTTAAATATGGTCCGCTGGGTAAATAATTTTCCGAGCAGAATATAAACTCGTACATCCGTACATTTATTTTTACGTTGATATTAAGAAGGAATAAGGAGCGAGTTCATGCGCGGTCGTTGTATTATCGAATAATATGAAGCATTTCATTCCTCTTCGGGGAAATTCAAGTCACTGTCATTACGCATTCGAGGGAGAGTTTCTTTTTCCGTACAAGGATTCATTGGACATGTCCCGAAGGAACGTAATTTTAACGCGAGAACTGATCGATTACTTGTGTTTCAAGAACTTATTTAACGTGCCGTTGCTCTCTTCGCATTCAATGCTGATATTTTCATCGACCAACCATTTGCTGCGCAGGATGTAAATGAACTCTTCAAGAGCCTTAAAATTAAATCGTGGTTTAAGCCATCGATTTGGGGTTGAGAATTGGAATATAAACTTGTTAATTATTTGCTCTTTCTCAAAATATAAAGTCAGATACAATTCTATTCTCTCATTCGGGACATAAATAATGATATTCAAGCATGTTGTCGGTCAGTTTTTTGTCCGGAGGAGGAGTAGGTCGGGTTTATTTTCATAAATCTTTCTCGAATTTTAGATTACGTCCGGTGACAATCGCTTCTCGAAATTCCGCAACGCGTTACGCACTTTCCACAGTGACTTCACCGTGTCAACATCCTCCCTTTCACCAGTCATTCATTTTCATTTTTTTCTAATTCAATGCCTCTATTGATGATAAAACCGCCCTCATTTAATCTATGAATGTACGCCCGAGCTCTCTGTTCGAATAAACGGCTTCGGAAACTTAATACGGGACGCATTGTAACTATAAGTTTCGAGCCCATATGCACGATACAGCCGAGAGATCATTAAGCCGTCGCTCAATATTATTGTTTTTAGTATTAATCTGGTCATTTTTACAGCGGTGAGGATATCTTGAATGGCGATGAATAGGAATCTGGTTATTTGAAACACTTCGCTCGGAAGCAATCGGTAAATAAAATTCCCGGGCACATTCTTTTCGACGGGAGAAAAGAAATATATTTCAATGGGACGTTACTTACCTTGCTTGGCTTTTCGACTGAACCTTGCATCCTCACTGAAAGCTGTACTGCTTGACCTGCACTGGGATGACGATGTCACATTGCCGTTCTCTACGATGCTGCCGGCAACCTAATCAATCTTTAACGTGCACCGCTAACTACAGCACAAAATAACACTGACACAACCACTGCATCCAGGGAAAAATTTAAGATTTCGAAGGCTCTAGTTGGATCGAGTTTCATTCCGCGCTAAAATACTTTTCGAGGAGATATCTCGTTCCTTGAAGAAGGAATGAAATTAAATGGCAGTGACTCGAAGAGTGAGGAAGGGATTAACCCCTTGGAGACGAAAACATTTTCAGAAAATCTTTCCCTGTGTACGAATGCCTTTAGATGACCCCGTGGTTTTTGCCTCTCTTAATGTGCCAGGTTTAGAGCGTACCCATTTCTCAGCGTGATTTGATAGCGTATCCTCCGACAAAACAATTATGGAGCATCGTGCTTGGCTAACAACCTTCCCTTTTGCTCCATTAACACTTCATTAAGCGTTATTCAGATTCATCTGCCTTATTGTCGCCCTGATTACGCGCTGAAGTTTGTGGTTTCAGTTAGGGCCGTGAATGCTGCATTTTTAGAGTCGCGGATCTCTGTTTTGCAGCGGAAATATGAAGCGATTCTTGAGACGAAACTGCAGTTCATTCTTTCACTTTTCTATTATTTAGCAACCGTAACTTTTCTTGTACGCATACGATTTTTAAAATTCATGGCCAATTACATCAATCTTTTCGCAAACAACTAACAATCTCAACAATTTGCGTTGGGCCACTAACGAATCTTCGTCCATCTCTTCACTATCACTTGCGATAATGATACGATGGTGAAGGAAAAAAAATTTTATAGATTGTCTACGCTTTCATTTGTTACGTACACTTCGGAAACTTAAATGTAGAGAGGTGGAAAGAAATCGACATTCATGGAATTGAAAACAGCGATCTCCAGCAGAGGGCCTTGAAGGCTTTTTGGCGACGCTGTGCAGTTGGCGGGACATTCTCGAGAGCGAGACCCGCACTGGGAGATTGTGAATGGGGCAGTTGTGTTAGGCGATTCCTTATTAATTTTACGGAGGGTTAAAAGGGAGAGCACCTCGGTATCGCCGGGCGAGAGATGGAGAAGAAGAGCTTTGGGTGAGGCTCGAGCGAAACGTTCAGGAAAGGGAAGCAGTCCCATCGGAAAATACTTCGAACTTTCCCTGCCCGTGTTTACGAAATTTGCCTCGAGAATTCCATCTGCTGTTTCCTTGGAATCCTCGATCCGTCGTCTCCGTGAGTATCTTTAACATCTTTATTAAGCTTAGTATATTGAGCTATCGCCATCTTTCCTATGCTGCATATGGGCTCGTAAATGTTTATTATTCTTTCTCAATTATAACCATCATAAGCCCCTTACCATTACCATGAGTCTTTGACGACAGTTCCTCTGCTTTATATTGC
Organism: Pantala flavescens; assembly: GCA_020796165.1. NCBI lineage: Eukaryota > Metazoa > Arthropoda > Insecta > Odonata > Libellulidae > Pantala > Pantala flavescens. The sequence continues at coordinate 54,422,689 of CM036883.1, forward strand.
AACATAAATAGCGTATGAAGTTTATGACTAACATCAATTACGATACATCGTTGTGTTATGTAAACTGATGTTCTTTGAGAGTGTACGTGTGGTGAGAGTAAGCTTTGTGGATGTATATATTATCTTGTTTTCTAATTTTCTTATTACTTTCGTTATTTTAGGATGACAGTTGTATCGAGGGTGTACAGGCATGAGTGGCGGAGAAGGGCATTCTTCGTTTGCTTTGGAAGCGAATGATGTAAATCAAACGTCTGAAAAGGTGAGCATGATTGAGTTATTATAGAAACGAATCCTCGGGGGAAATTTAGTTGAGAGCTTGTTATATATATGAATGTGCACCTCAATTATGCAAAAATTTTCTGTTCATGCATATGAAATTACAGGATGGATTAGCTTCATGTCTTCCAGCATATAATATCGCATGAGAAAAACAATGTAAACACTTTTCTGGAATCGCAGAAGATTTTTGTATATGAACAGCCGAGATGAACATTCAGTATAATCTTTATCCATGTCCAATCTTTTGAGCCATCTGTTTCCATGCTCGGTCAACCATGCCTTTACTTTTCCATTCCTCTAGCAATTTCTCCTGTGCATACATCTACATCTACATATTTACCCTGCGAGCCGCCTTTCGGCGTTTGGCAGGGGGTGCATGCACCATGACTCTATTTCCCTAGGCGATTATTTTCGCGAATAGTCCGAGGAAACAATGAATTTCTAAAACGCTCCGTTCGCGCATCTATTTCTCTGATCTTTCTCGCATTATCCGATCGGCCTATATAACAAGGTGGACGCATTATACTTTCCACGTCTTCTATAAAGGAGCTCTCCCTGAATTTATCTAATAATTTAATTCTTTGGCTCGACCTTCTCTCTTCTAGTAATTCCCACCCGGCGTCCTTTAGCATTTGCGTTACGCTCGCTGTTTTATCATATGAATTTTTTACAAAACGTATCGCCTTACGCTGGACCTTTTCTAATTCCCGAATGCAGTCTTTATTTGCAGGGTCCCATATGCTGCACGCGTACCCGAGGTGAGGCCTAACTAACGTGAAGTAACATCGTTCGCGAACCTTTTCATCGCTCCTACCGACTATTCTTTTGACGAAACCGAGTTTTCTTAGTGCTCGACCACATATGTTACGGATGTGGGCACTCCAATTTAAGTTATTCGTCAGCGTAACTCCCAGATATTTTACAGATTCCCCTATTGCTATATTTTTCCCTTGAATGCTATATAGAAAGTCTTCGGTAGTGGACTTTTTCTTAAAGAAGTTAACTACTGAGCATTTATGAATATTGAGCTCTAATTCCCAGTCATCGCACCATTTCCCGATGATATCTAAATCTTTCGATAGAGCTAACCTGTCCTCTCTACTTTCTATTTTTCTGTAAATAACCGTATCGTCTGCATAACATCCTTCTGATAAATTCCTTGCAAAAGCTTAATCTTTCAGAAGAAAGCTCATTGCTCTTCTTTTTAGGCTTGTGTTCCACATTCTTGGATACTCTGAAATTACTCTATATCTCAGATCCTTGCTTAGTATTTCATCTCAATCATTCCAGAAATGTTTCAAATGCTCGAGGATCTCCCTGTAATTTGTTAATTGGTCAATTGGAACTCTTGACATATTAAGCACACTGCATACCATGTTATCTATTAAATTAAACAAAGATTTTTCGTTCAACATTTTTGTTTTTAATGTTATTTTCTTGTAGCATGGAATTTGCCTCTTCCTTTTGGATTATACCCTGGCCTTGGCTATATTCTTCCTGTCATTGCTTCAGCCGACTATCCTGCTCTTGGTAATGAACTTGAATAAAAACCTTTGCTGTAGCTCCATTCTTCGAGCGCTTTCCTATGCAGCTGTAGGCTCTCCAGCTTTCCATGAAGAATTTCAATTCATCAATCTTCCTTATAATTCTTCTTTAACATTATTAACGACGGCAATATGCAGCAGACGGGCCATGTGAATCAGAGTGCTGGAGTTGCTGGCCATTCCTTTTGGTAGTAACTGTATTTTTTCACTGCCTCGTGGCGTGCTCTTTGTAGTAATCTCAACATAATTCTTGTAGTTCCTCTTTTAGTTCAACCCGTCGAATCCATTAGCTGTCTTAAATAACCATGGAATTCTTTCTTCAACAAAGCGTAGCTGCTCTTGTCAAGATGCTTAAGAACATTCGTCTATCATATTTGTTTCTACTAGAATAAGGTATAGCTACTCTGCTTTTAACGCACGAATAGCTGCGTTAGCACGTTCGTATGATGAGGATAGAAAATTTAGTCGATGTGTAAATTTTTGAAACAACCGTTAACCTTCTTTTCAGGTGCTTCGCATGGATGTTCAGGAGAAGTTCAACGAACGATAGCGTTTCGTCTTCAAGATTTGGTCAGATGATTAGTCGCCTGAGGACATGCAAGCAAGAGCCGGAATGTAGCTTCATCGTGCTATATTGAACGAATTGCAATACTTATGGTGTAAATAAATGATGGTGTAGTTCGAATAAACTCTGTTCTTTTTCTGAGCAGTTTTTTTAATACCCGCCGCTCAAGCGAGTACATATAAGTAAGCGTTAACCAGATTCATCCGCCTTTCTCGTCGCCCTTATTCCATGCTCAAGTTTGGGCTTTCAGTTAGTACCGTGAATTTTTAGAGACGCGGATCTCTGTTTCGCAGCGGAAATATGAAGCGATTACTGAGACGAAAGTGTATTTCACTATTCCACTATTCCATTATTTACCAACCTAAACTTTTCTGTACGCATACGATTTTTTAAATTTTACATCAATCTTCTCGGAATGCATGAACAATCTCAACAATAGAATAGAGACGCGGATCAATGTTGCTCACTAGAAATAATTTTGAATTGACATTTATAGTCATTTAATTTGCTTCTTTTGTCTTTTATTTTGACAGGGGTTCATGAAGGGATTAAAATAAATCCGAAGTGTATTGATGTTTTTAGTGTTCCTCTTATTTGTTCTTAACTACTCCTCGGGTTTTCCTGAGGTCGGATCGCAAATTTAATGTTTCGCCATCTCATCCCTCGAAAAAAATATAAATATCTTGCGACTTTTCTGTGCCTTTTATCGGTCCAATCTGATCTCTATCCAGTTTCGTTTTCCTGATTATATGCGAACGAGATTAATTTCAACGCCAATTCAGAGGATTAAAATATTAAGTTTACCATTTAAAAGTATATTAATATTTAGAATCATTACGTTATAAAACTATAAGTAATATTATACATAATATATTAGTATTATTGTTATATTAATTATGAAATATAAATAAAAATTAAAGTACATATAGTGTTCTCCTTTTATATTATGAGAAGAATTTTTTTTCTTGTAAGTTTCATTTTCGATGTGAATAATTTCACTGATCACGGATTATATTCTATAATATGCGTAAAAATACGATTATTATATTCGTATATTTAATGAAATAAAGTCTGTCCATCCCTATGTTTAAATTACACTTATCCTCCAAAGAGTTAGTCTTTCTAGAGTTTAAGAAATAACATTGTTTCAGATATAAGACACAATTTCCACAACCGAACACATTTTGTAATTTTGGCTTTTTCCGATTCCACTTTTCGCCGTAAACAATTCTGTACGAACTTTCTATATAAGCAAAAATCTATTTTTAGTTTCAGTAGCATGTGAGTATTACTCTTTCCGACAATCTTATTATTAATCATAAGAAATAAAAATATTTACTCCTTCTATTCAATACTATGTTTTCATTTTAACATATTCAGCCTTAATATATGTGGACGAGCATTTAGAAAGCCGGGATACGTTCAGGAATTAAAGAACGAATAAAGTCCGCGAGAAGTGTCATATCCTTAATTAATTTATTTATTGTATTGTATACTAGAGCTACAAATAGGCACCAGGCCAGGTGATAGCTCTATATTTACAGGAGGACATAAGCCTAGCAGTCGCCCCAGACGAGAGCGAAACCCCCCCAGAACCTCCGGAACGCAGTATGTCAAACAGAGTTTAACTAACTACATACAAAGAGAAAATGTTACATAACATTTACAAATTGCAATGATTTTCGGCCTACAAAACTAGAATTACGTATCCTATTCAGAAATACATTGTTAGTATGAGGAAAAGGTTCCAATAACCCTCCAGGCAAACTGTTCCATTGAACCACTCCCCGATTTAGAAAAGAAAATTTACAGACGTCCGTCAACTGTTTCAAAGTGGCAATTTTATGAATGTGATTATATCTTCCTAAAGAGTCCAGTTTTTGAAGTCTGGTTTTTAAGTACTTCAATGAAGTCTTTCCTATCACCGTTTTAAATAAATAATAAATCCATTTTTGCCCAAAACGAATCTCATAACTTGCCTCCGTATATTTTCTAGTTTAACTACACGTCCTGTTTGATGAGGGTCCCAAACGCTGTCGCTATACTGTCGCCTAACAAGCGATAAATAGGCCAACTCTTTAACTCCTCTACGGCAGTTTTTCAGGCTTCTTATTACGAAGTGTTTTGTTTGCTGTACAGGTTATATTTTCGATATTATTTGTCCATTTTAAGTTATTACTGAACGTAATCCCGAAATATCGAATGCTCTTATCTGATGGGACGCGCGAGTCCCCTATACATTTTAATTATTTTTAACAAGCCATGAGTTCAAATCATCTAGGTCGTTTTGTAGTGCTATGCAGTCTCCCGGGTTTCTTATTTAATATAAATATATAATGATATAAATAATGCAATCATGAGCAAACAAGCGAACATTCGAATTGAAATTTTTTTGGCATATCATTTATACGGATTAAAAATAGAAACAGCCAGAGAACATTTCCCTGAGGAACGCCTGAGGTTACTTTGACAGCTTGTGAATATTGTTCGCCGATTTTAACTTTGAAAGTCCCACCGATAAGGAACGTATGTATCCATTTAATTATTCTAGGATCAATTTTAATGCGCGAGTTTTTTTCTAACAGGATATTGAGATCAACTATATCAAAAGCTTTGGAGTGGTTAATTGCTACCGCGTCTACTTGCTCTGATCTATCGTAAGCTTCTACTATATCTTGATTGAAACATAAGAGTTGGGTTTAAGAATATTCCTTCCTAAATCCGTGCTGACTATCAGTTATCCAATTTTCATTCTTCCAAACCCTTCTTATATAATCAGCTATGATGTTCTCGAAAATTTTACATAAAACGCTTGTATAATTGACCTATAGTTAGACGCAACTTTTTTGTCTCCCCCTTTATGGATTGGTATAACTATAGCGGATTTCCAGTCACCAGTCTAGTGCAGTCCGGAATTTCACCGTTATTCAGAGTGATCGTAAATATTTTATGGAGATACTATTGCACATCCACCAATTTTAGCTTCCACCTGTTTGCTGTCAGGATCTACCAATTTTTAATTTTTAAGTGATGAAATTCTTTTAAGGATGTCGTTGAAGCCAAATTGAACCGCGAAGATTGCTTCCCTTCTTCCGCTGCTTGTTTTTGATCAACTAAATTGGTCGTATCCTTAGGTACTTAATTCCCTGTGAAATGTTAGCTTTATCGCTGTAACTAACATACTCTTCCCTGTTCATCCTATCAGTCCCCGAATATCCTTCCTTGCCCTATTCCTAATAACGGAGCGTTTTAAAAATTCATTTTTTTCCGCGGACTATTCGCGAAAATAATGGCCTAGGGAAATAGATGGTGCATGCACCCCCTGCCAAAGGCCGAAAGGCGGCTCGCAGGGTAAATATGTAGATGTAGATGATTGCCTTCTTGTAGGCAAATACCATCCTGCTTGATGGCGTGGCAACTGTCTTAATGTTCCAAAAAATTTCCATGCATATACCCTGGTGCTCGCTTATCCCTAGAAACACCTCAAGTTCACTGAATATTTCAGGAGGTCTCACAAGAGAAACGTTTATCAGATTGTCATTACGGGTTGGACAATTTACGTATTGTGTGAAGCAACCTTCTTCCACGATTCTATTTAATGCTTTTATAGGTTTATAATTTTGCATGTTTTTCCTCTAAGACTCTTCCTAAAAAGATCGAGTTTTTCAAATTATACAAATTCTCAACGAGGAAATTTCAAAGATCAATTTTTCAAAAAGTTGATTTATTTTCCGATTTTTACACATTTTATATCATCAAATCAACGAATATCTTTCCATTGCTTTCTTTTTATTACTTTCCTATCTTATTTTTAAATTCTTAAAAATTTAAAATTTCTATTTCAATATATTTTGCCTCTATATTGTACATTTTCATGAAAAAATTTTCCTTAAGATCAAAATTTCTTCAATTCATCCGATAAAATTTAAGTTCGCGCCGTTTTATTAATTTTTACTTATAATGACATCTCCCAACTTAATAGTATATTTTATGAGTTTATTTTTCTTTTTCAGTGTCTTAACTCTTCGTTGTCGAGGACGATGTCAGTACGGAGAGGAGCCGAAACTGACCATCACTCAGAGAGACAACTGTGATGTGCGTATGTACACGGAGGGATCTCGTCCAATTGGTATGCTGTAAACGTCAAAAAACGTCATTTGCCTAAAGGTCCCCTATGTAAAGTCGCCTTAGTAGATTGTATTCAGAATATTTTATTGTCTTATCCCGTATTTTCTTTTCTTCTTCTCAGAAAAAAAGTCATAATGAACATGAAAGAGTTCGAGCAAGGCAGTGAGGTGAACATTCGGTTAAAGCGGGAAAATTTCCGTCCGAAGAAGAACGTCTTGAGCGGAATTTGTAAGTGTGCGATGTAAAAACAGAAGAATGTAAAAGGAATAGAACTATTAAAGAGTTTTGAAGCATATCATATGGTTTTGTTTATTTATTTTGTCTACCGCGTAGTAACGGAATGGCTCGGAACGAAAGGGTGTCGAAGCAGAAGGGATAGAACGGCAAGGTCTATAAGGACGGTTCAAAGTATAAATGTATATGTATTCGGTAGACGAAACTGGTGTGTATCAGCGCCACAACGGCAAGATCCAGAATGATAATTCAAAGATGAGTATATGTATTCGGTAGAAGAAACTGGTGGGTATCAGCGCCGCAACGGCAAGATCCAGAATGATAATTCAAAGATGAGCATATGTATTCGGTAGACGAAACTGGTGGGTATCAGCGCCACAACGGCAAGGTTTAGAACTATACTTGTAAGGAGCACGATAAAGAGGGATTATTTGAAAAGTATCGCGTACTGGAGCACTGTTTCTATAGATGTCTCTGTATTTTTCATGTTTTAGTCATCGGGCATACCATAAAGACAGTAATACATGGAATATTTCTGAACCCCCTTGGCTTTAGGGGCATGAGGGTGGGGTGACTCCATTTAAAAACCGCGTTTCTATTAAAAAAAAATCCTTCCTATTTTCAATTATGAAAATTTTCATTTCCCAGGTTTCTTAAGTTACGTGTTTTAAATTATGATGAAATGGTGATTCCTCAGGTGTCTTAATTTTTCGCTTTTTGAATTCGGCGGGTGTCTTCAGTTCTGTTCAAAATCTGGGGAGGGAATGTACACCAAACTGAATTGGTGTAGCAATGAGGAAATGTACACCAACCTCAATTGGTGTAGCATTTCCTCCATGCCCCCCCAAAAGTTGGGCCCTCGACTTAAACCTTATATACACAAATGATATCCTCCGTAAATGCGAAATATCACGGGAGGCTATAGCGAAGGCTATCGATACGGAGGTTCCGAGAATTGTATTTTGAGATATTATTACTGCGGAACCAAAAAAACGAAATGTTGGAAAAGGGTCAATTAGTAAACCTATCAAATGAATCTAAACAGGGTTGATTTTTGTATAATTTTTTCTCTAAATTCGAAAAAAACGGAATAAAAGTAAATTTTTGCAAATAAATGTTGAGTGCCATCTCGCGTTAATTTTTACGTAACTTTAACGTAATCAAAATGGAGAGGGAAAATTCAAAATTTCGAAGACATATAAGACGAGTTTTGTAGATGGCTCTTAAGTCTTGATCTCTCTAAGTATAAGTCTTTTTAATCGTAAATTATTTAAATTGTTGCTTTAAAGAATTATACAGTAAACTGTTCGTAGATCCAACTAACATTTATTTCTGTAAGTACATAATAGAAATAAAAACTATCGTGCAAACTGCTCTAAAATGGTTGCCATGTCTACTTGTCGCATCCCACGACGTCTGCGCTAATTGATGTTGACGACAATTGTAATTTGCCCTAAGATTCGATCGGATGCTTCAATGGGAAAGTGTTGAAGTCCAGTTAATGAGAAGACGAGCTTACGTAAAGTTCTTATGGATGTTTAATAAATATCATTTACGGCTCAACCTATAAACACTGTTAGTGACAATTTTGAATTAACTTCGATTGTGCATTTATTGTGAAAGCCCTATTCTTTCCTTCCTACTTGTTTAAAAGTTACAACTACATTTCTTTCGTTCTATCCAGTTAATCCCCTTCTCCATACCAAATTACATAATTATTAACCTGGGTGTATTAGCGGGGTACAACCTTCAACAAAAAAGTGCCGGATACGCGTCAGTAGGCGATGCTCAAGAGTAATCACCGGAATTAGAATCCAACGGGAGCCTGTGTTTTTCCTCGTAATAGGATATACTAGCAGATGTTGAATTAAGGGTTGGTGAGCCTAATGAGTCAAAGACCATTAGTAACATCCAGCCAAAGCTCTGGCCGTACCCCTAAGAGATAATAGAAGAAAGTTAACGAATACGTCTTGTTGATGTCACTGTTTAGGACCAAAGTGCTGATACTCCGGTGGTCACTGTATCACGGTACCGAGCAAGATATCAATCATAGTTTAGTGACGTTTGCGTGATAAAAGTACGTATTTCACTGTAATTGTTCGGTACATCTGTACGAATCCCAATGAGAACATTTAAGAATTTGTGTATTGCCGCGTAATTACGTCACAACATTACGTCACAGTAAGTAGCTACAACACAAAAAGTACGTACTGTACAACAAAAATTATCATTTATTTATGGACTTGTAATGTACTTGCGGTGATTGCGAGCTGTTATTGGTTGTGCTACATGTTTTACTTGTCTCTTTTCAATTATTAAAAGTTGTCTATATAATTCGATAAGTATTACTAATTATTTTGTCGATTCTTTTAGAATCATTAGACATATAACTAAGTCATTAAGTAAAAAAAGGAGTAGTGAGTGATTGGGCAGCATAAACCTCAATAGTTTATTTCAATATAAGCTTTTATTCAATACAAAAACATAACAAAAACAATATTAAGTGCAATTATGTACATACAAGTTACGAAATAAATTCGCAACTCAGTACAAAGAATAAAGAAGGCAAATAGATGCAAGTACATAATATAGTTACAGAATAACAAGTAGAAGTAAGGAAATACAAGTACAAAAAATCAAGCACAACTGAAGACATACAAGTACAAATAAAGATACACAAGTACAAAGATACAAGTACCCAAGGAGATATAAATTTTGAACTGATATTGATATTATACAATCTGATTGATTCCTCATTATAATATAGTTAAACCGCATTTGCGTTTTTCCGCGTATTACGTAAAAATACGCATAATATAGCTTTACCTACTGAACAAAGAGAATATGTTCATTTATCATTGATTAGGATAAAACTTATTTCATATCGGAGTAGAAGTAGTAGATGTAAAAGTGAAGTACTTGTCCACATTCACCCTAGTTCCTCAGACAATTGAAAATACAAAATATCGGTTTAGTTTACTATCCTTGACCTTAATGTTTCTCTGCATCGACTGCTTGTTGTTGCTACCAACTTCCGTTGTAATTCCGGTGGACTTCGGTTCGGAAGGGAATAGCGATTGCAATAAGTTGCAGAGGGATATCAATGAATGGAGTCACTCAAACGAGTTGGAGATCAATAAAGATAATGTAAAGTAAATAACTATGTGAATTATCACTTTGTTCGAAAAATTTCTTATTGTAAAACAACCTTTTTCAAAAAACCTCAACTGCCCACTTTCTATGTAATTAACATGAAATCCTTGAAATATCTTCCAAACAGCTTATTTTCTGACCTAATCTTTTCTAATAATTAATCACTGTTCCATTCTTTACCAATCTACCGTTATATCCATCAATCCAGTTGTTACCAAAATACTGGAATCTATTTCTACCTGTCTCAGATGGAGGGTCTCTGTGCTAAACAGTTTATTCCTCTTTCGGTAAATTTCAAGTATAAGACTTAGGTAAAATGAAAAAAAATTGCAAACGGAGTCTTATAATCAAGCATTAGGTACATCACTAAGTTTCTGTTTTATCAATTGAATGAGGCGGTAACACTAGATTATTTTAAATAGAGGCTACAGAAAAGTTTATGATAATTTGTTTCCTACTGTTTTTCTTATTTAGATCAAAGATATCGGAGCTATAACTCGTTAGTAAATAACTTTTTTCGTTATGAAATAACGTTTTATCGTTCATATTATAACATAACTTGTTTCTTAGGAAGAATGGTAATGGGTAAATGTCAACCGCACTGCTAAGGATATTTTTTGCTCATAAGAAGATATGAGGGAATTGTTTTATGTTATTAGGTTATCGTCATCTTGGATGGAATTTTTTCATTGCTTTGAAATAATTCAAAGCGGTAAAATTCGATTTAAAATGCTCTTTCATCTCACTCACACCAAATATATTCTAAAAATCAACCTTTTCTTTAGTTAATTTTCTTACTGGTTGTTAAAGAAATATACTTATTATGTATATGATATGGTCCAAATTTTATAATGATAACAGGTTTTATGGGATCTCAATTATGTTTTCTTATATAGACCTCATCTGCGACAAACGAAGTTTCATTCTGAAGGGCACCCTTCCGATGATCATGCTACTATTTACCAAGAGAGATATCACTTCGTATCGACATCCAATGAAATTTACATCCCTTTTAAAGATTCCAACTGTCTAGACTTGAACAGCGGCTGTCATGGCGGGAAGACAGATCGCTTCAGGAAAAATCCACAACCTGTCGAGTTGGGACATTCGCAGTATTTCTGCACTCGCCTCTACCATACGCCAAGGGATTTTAAGTACGTGACGGGTGTTTTTCCCTCGACGCAATTCTTGTAACCGTGGTCGTTCGATTGTTATACTCTTCCCACAATTGCGTAAATATTCATTTTGTTACGAAACTGTAATCGATCGTTAATATTCAAAGTTAAAATCCAATTTCAAGAAACAGATATTGTCTTGAAGATTCGCTATTGTACATTATATGTCAAATATTGCGTCGAGAAGTAGTTTAAAATTTGGTAATGCAAGTCCCTTAATAGTACAATCAATTTGGACGCATTTTTTATGTGTTAATTATGATCGTTTTCCTTCCCATATCTATGCGATTATAATTTCTTATAAATATTTTCCATTAAACCTTTACCTATTAAAATACTCTAAATTGCAGGGTTTGATGTTAATATATCCTTAAATTGGAATATAACAGCAAAAGCTAAAAGTATTGCTTCAAGGAATCCCTGATAAATCTTCAATAATGTTGTAAATAGGACTCTGATGATAGGTGTCACTGAGTTTACATCGTCTCCACTGTTGCCAGAATATAACCCTCGTAAAGTGACTGCCATCTTCTTTGCGAGCAAACATATTCATACTCCGCAAATTGAAAAATCTCTCGAAAGAAACGCAAATGCTGGAATCTCTAGAGACAATACGCGCTTTTAAAAATCCCCGTCTCATTTGGAATGCCGGCCGCTCACCGTCCTTGCTCGGCGCCAACGGCGGAGGATTACGTCCGGGTGACAGCTAAGGCCGACGCAAGACAAAATGCGCGCGTATGCATATATGGGATTTGTCCACTCTTCCCACTGCGCCAACACCTTAGCGGAATGACGCGGTAATAAGGTGCTGTCACTCACGGCTTTCAAAGGGAGGATCCATTCGCTGTGTTTGATATTGGATTACGTTCTTTATTTACCTGTTCCACATATCGCAAGTGTCGCGTTCATACCTCAAAGCAGACTGTGAATGGTTATTTGAACCTCAGTGGGAGCAGTGTGATTTAAATATCTAGCTGATATCTACTAACTCCAATAAAACCATTTTAGGAAATTAATATTATTGCTCAAATGTGGATCAAGGCTATGTAGAAATCAACTCGATCTGGAGTTTGAGATTATTTTCAATGCTGAATGAAATTGGAACATAACTTATTATCCAATATAGTAGTCTATAACAATTGGTGAAACTCATTCATAATTACAAGACATTCACTACGACTATATACTTATAACGTACATCTTATGTGAATAGTAAATGTGCTGTGCACATATTTAATTCCAAATTTCTTCGAAAATTTAATGGACATTTTAACAAATAAATTCCGTCTATTTGAATGCATACGGTAAATTAAAGAAAAAATTACTCAGAAATGCAAACTGTATCCCGTAACTTTCTTAACTTCTTGGGAATACGTTCAACTACGCAAATAGTATAGCAATATAAAAAGATAAACCTATTTCATGTACGTTATAAATTATGCATTAGTATTCACAAACTCCCATTAAAATAGAACATCTATTTTATTCTACTCTTATGTCCATGTAATAAAACTTATATTTTATAAATTCTTAAGTCGCTTGTGTAATTTTAACTTAAATATAATCAAAATGTAATACATATTTGTAAGATAACATGTAAAATATTTTTATTCAGTGGCCGGAATTTTAATGCGCATCTAACTATAGCCTCCTCCGAATTTCTTGGCCGTTCTCACTTATATAATTCAATAGCCTCGTGCGCAGGTCCATTTTTCCGCAAAATCCGCTGAAATTTCGTTCGAACGGATAAAATTAAGGTTTTCAGTTTAGTTTGGTCGATTTCTTAAATTTTGGTGAAACAATTGATCATTCTACATATTGAAAAAGATTCTTTACCTTTTTAACAAAAGAAATATTTTTTAGCGGAATGAAATAAATTAAATGGCTGTGAAATCAGCCCTGGAACATTATCAAAACTGCTATGGTCTTCATACTATCCAACAAAAAATGCATTTTTTTCTTATATAACTATTAATCTTACGAATATGTAAAAGTCAAATTAATTTTTGAGTGACCATATCCTAGTTATAAATAATTTGAGTGGAATGTTGCCGTCAGAACATTTGATAGTTCAGTCCAATTTTTACCTCGACTAAAACTTTTTGTTTCTTGCGTTACGAAATAATTTTTACAGGAAAAATTGTGATACATGTCATTTTCATTTACAAGTTATTCTGAGTTGATAAACTGAAAAGCAAATTAGTTTAGAATGTTATAATATGCATAATATAATATGTAGAATAATTCATTCTTATCTCAAGTGCATAAGAATTAAAGAAAAATTCGATCAAATTAATCTTCAAATTTTAATGCATCCGTAAGGCACCACCAGACAGATTTAATGACTCCTGGGTAGAGATTCTCTTATGGCAGTTTACATGCATTTCTTCAAAAGCTTCTCGTACTGTTTTTAGGTAGGTAAGTTTTTTCAACGGACTATAGTTGGACGTACTCAGAAGTCCTCAGTAGTATTATATTCGTAAAAATCGAAAATTGTGTGTTGTTGAAAAGTTGGGAGCACCGCAAATTTTTTTAATTGAATATCGAAATAAATAATGACGAAATGAGTAATGGCTACAGAATGACTCTTAACTGTTATCCATCAGTTCACAAATCTCTTTCCCACGAGTAAAACTCAACCAAGGCGCTTACGGGTTGCGTTTTTCGTATATAAATTACTAGCCAACGGTTCTCGTATTCACGTTGTGGAAATTTAAACTGTTAGAGAGAATACTTTCTCTATTTGATTCGGTTTTAGCCGAATTTAGCCCTTCATCTCACGAAAACAAAAAAAGAGATACAAATGCGTGCGGATAAGTCTTGATGGGTTAGAGAAGGAGATTCCGCGTGGATTTATCTCCGGGGAATTTGTTTCCGTCTTTCTTCCGGTGCAATGGGGCAAGATCGTCCAACAGCAATACCGCCATTTTTAATTTCTGACAGAGAGTTATTTCCTTTGTGTGTTCTTGATTTCGAGCCAAAAAAACCCGTTCACGACACTGATTTTATTGATCGGAAATTAACTTTAACATCGATGCGATGAAGACGAATCGAGGGAGGGTACTTATTACTTGTCATATATACCGCTAGTGATTTCCTGGACTGGCATAGTCTTTTTATATTTATAAAAATTTATAAATACGTTTTAAATTCTATTTTGCATAGATGTATTTTTTAAAGCAACTTTTGCTGCCCTCAGTATATGTAACTCTTCATTTGTTTCCTGGGAACTCTTTCTAACTAAAAATATTTCATAACAAAGCATAAGTTTCCTCGCGACAGAGAGTAGTCGTATTTTACCATCATCGTTTGAAGAATGAAACATTTCCATTGTTCTCTTTTCATTACAAATGGCATTTTTTGGTTTCATTTAGAATATTTCCCATTTCAAGACATCAACTGGAAACGACATAACGGCGGGGGTTACGTAAATTAAAAATCCTAAGGTGACAAGGAAGAACTCTAAAAGAGTTTGATTTCAAAGAAAACAACACAAAGAGAATGTTGAAAAGGAAAACTAAAGGAAGCAATTTCAAAAATGACGAAAGCATTTGGATTGGAAACGCCATTTGTTTGAAGAATGGTTTTCACAAATGGAGGGACAATATTTTTTCCATAACTATCCACAAAGCTTTCATAAAGAGTTTATGAAGTTATAAATGCAACGTCGACCTTTTATTTATTTAGGGAAACTATCCGTAGATTGTTTCTTTAAACTCATCCCTTATTCGTTTATCGTTATTTTTCTCAATTTGGACAACCATTACAATTAAGTGTGTATGTTTCGCATTTCATTCATCAATAGGCTCTTCTCGAAGTATTTTATCAGGGAATCTTTCATAATCTACCGCAATAGCAATTGGAATCTTTCCTTTAGCTATAGTTACAAAGTCATAAAAACTTCACGATAAATTTAGTGCATATTTAGTTAATATCTTATTTCATAATTGTTTATGCCCGTTAATTATAATGTATATGGATGGAATCAATTAGGGAAAATCAATAATAATTTTTTAAATTTGAGGCTCATTTATTAGTTTTATCTTCCTATTATTTATGACATAATTAGAAATAATCAACTTCAAGAAAAAATATATATTTTAGCTTCAGAGTGCCAGTAATCATTCACAATCGCTACAAAATGATTATGATAATGAACAGGAAAGTTTGAAATATCCTGAGTTTTGCTTTGGGAATAATGGCATAAGATTATACTCCTTGGAAGGGAACAAATCAGAAAGCACTTGATTCTGAAGTGATCTCGGACCGGAATGAAGAATCTTCTCCTCCGAAACAAATTACTTACTTACGCAAAAGAGATTCATCATTCAATTACGTGAAGTGAAAGGAGTTTGTTAGTTCGAATGAAAAGGGAAAGGCTTTCGCCAGCAGACATCGGGAATTTGTTAGAAGATAACTTTACTTTGTCCACATAACATTTCGATGAGATGTTAACCATCAATATAAAAGGTAACGAATAAGGTTATAAATATAATAATATCGTGGAGGCAATAGAGAATCTTAACTCTAGAAATTTAATTTGTTAGTACTCAGTTAAATATAAGTAAACTTAACTATTGAACTCTAATTACTGTACTGAGTTTTATTTGTACGTCCCTTCATTTCTCAAAGAATTGTCGTAGCTTTGGATTTGGTAGGCAAAAATTTTGGCTTACCGTTTGGGATCTATACCTCATAATTTTGATATAACCTATTATAGTACATTAGCTACTAGGTTTTCTTATTTGCATGAAAATAATTTAAGCAAAGAAATATGGTTTTTGAACAATCACAGTTACACATTCTTTATAAAGCGAAATATTTCTATCAGGGGACATTTATAGCTACTTTGATGTTTATTCCTGATTTAAAATGTGAAAAATAGATAAAAATGCTTAAAATATTATAACTATTACTCTCAAAATTTTATTCAAATACATTAAATTTTGTTCCATTTTGATAAACTTTGGTCGATAATAATTATCTTCTATCTATAATTAAATCAGATATCAATTATTTTCTTCCTCAATTTTCATATTTAAACTATGACTGATAGTTATAAATGTATAGTCGAACTAAATTATAACCCGCAAAATTTTCTGTGCTATAATCTGAATGCTTATTTTTCTTATGAAGTAATTCTTCGCTATTTCCATCCATTATATTGATTCTAAATAGACTTATCTAGTCTCGTTGCTTTCTTCAGTCTGCGTTAACAGATTGATTGGACTTAGTTTCAATCTGTAAACTCAATCTGCACTGTTAATTACATTTTAAAAGTCAATTAATCGCATTAGCAATTGAAGTACACTAGCCTTTCATTTCAGATCGTGAAAGTCATGAAAAACACTCTATTCTCTATAGCTGATGAAAAAGGTCTATCGATTAGGAAGAACGGGATTGCTAAATATAAATCTAACTATATAAAATTTTATAGTATTGAACGAATCAAAGTAATGTGAATAAATGATTCAAATATTATTTTAAAATTGTTTTTAGGATAAATATCAGATATTTAATTTAATAAAGAAAAATTGCTTAGACAATGTCAGATATAAATTAGGAAGATTTTTCAATACAAAAAATGCTCATTCCCATTTCCATCTTCATTTCTTCACAGCTCAGAGTCGACCTTATGCGTTTTGGTTAATTCAATCAATTCAATAATCACCAATATCTTTCAGATAATAAGAAACATTTGCTTTTACTCTTGGGTGCATAGAAATAGCTATCATTAATTTTTCTTCTTAGTCATTTATCGCGATATTTATTCAGAGAAAATCCCCAAATAAAAAACGCTGAAGTAAGTAAATTTATTGAAAAATATATACATAAATATGAAAATGTATCTTTAATAAGAAGCTACAGGAAGTACTTAATTCGTATCCATTCCATGTATTTTCGACTGTGTTGAATTGGTGCCTAAAAGGACACAAACCAAACGATCTTTAACGCACCACTTTCTCTCGCATACGGAGGAGCGATTTATACTCGATGAGAGAAGGGTTTCCTTTACACCCCCTGCCAAGCGCCCCAAGTAGTTTTCCGGTGCCCTAATCCAAACGTTATAGAAGCAGGTTTAATTAGAACTCCGGGCTTATCTCCCACGAGAATAAATGGGAAGCTCAGGATGTCATTTCACCAATTCCTCTCTTCAACTGAGCTAACCACGGAATCGAGTAAAATTACCTCTTCTGTCTCCAGGAATAAATAAAAAAGTGGCCAAAGTTCGCGAATTATCTCTTCAAACTCCGCGAATCCGCATAAATTCATTCATCCCTTTTTGCTTTTTGAGGGTTCCACTGCGTGATTCCACGTTTTGCATCGGAGACACTTTGTGTTTCATCGGGAGTGTCACGAACAACTTTTGAAGGAGGTCTTCTCAGGTAAGGAAATTTTATCCAAAGTCTCAATAGCATATAGACTAGATTGGATATGGTCTATTGTTAGAATTTTACCTCAAAAATATATCACGTACATTTTGGAAATAAATTTTTGTGATTGATAATTTTCCTCCAAAAATTAAAAAGAATTTCTAGTAAATATCCATCTAAATCACTCAATCAAATGAATAATCCTTCTAACTTATGTTAACAACACTATTCAACTACAGCCTTGAATTCCTTTAGTACGTTTTGAGACCGAATGATCCATCATAAGAAGAAAGAGTTTCGTAGTTTTATGTTGCTTCATTCAGTCATAATTTAATCATCTTAAATCCGACGTAATGAATTATCGATAAAGAACTCTATGGAAAGCTACGAGGTTGATAGTTATAAACATAAGCTATTCATCAGCAAATATTTAGTCGGTATTTAGTATTTTATATTTACATTTGAAAGCATAACAGTGACACGTTTTCAAAACAAGTTAAAGGACCTTACACTTTAATTGATTCGGCAACCAAAAAGAAAGACAAGGATTTCACATTTCAAGTGGAAATCCACATTGTCATCCAATGATGCATAGTCTACAAACACGCAACGTAATTTCTCTCCACCGACACGGATACAAAGCTACCTTATTCCGTTTTTAAGTAAATATACCCATTCGATATTTATAGAAACGAACGAATCGAGTCCCTAAGCACGTACATTCGATTAACCATAAAAACATCGAGTGAATATCTATTTTCTTAATGGGCGCGGGAAATGCTCATAAATTATGCGACTCGATGAGAGATATTTTCAAACATAGTCGCGCAAACATAGCGATAAGGCGAAATTTGCATTGTGTGCGAGAGATTAATTCTAGGAAACTGTCCTTGCCAATTAAGAGAGAAGAAACGTTTTACAATTGCAGCCACTTAGGCACGATCAATTATCCTCGAAGAGAAGTCGATCCTCAAATGCCGTTATCATTCGATCGCATTAACCGGACGTCTCATTTGTTTTCAACGCTTTGGCGCATTCTTAGGATGTCTCCCAAACGGAAAAAATCGAGTGGCGATCGTAAGAATAAAAATCGGAAACGAGATGCTTTCGGACATGGTGATTATCTTAGCACGCGATGATGTGATGCAACCCGATTGTTATCTGCCACGCGTATGTTTAAGTAATGGCGACGAATGAATGCCATTGCGTGAGATAAGGAGCTGGCGACTCAAGAGACGCCCCGTGAATAAGAATTTTCACGTGGAAAAATCCCGATAAATAGTGGATCAAAATTAAAAATAGGATTCGTTTCTCTAAATCCTGCGAAAGACGTTTCCCAGCTTTTCCGCTTCTGCTCTAATTGCATTTTTATTTGCACTGCGTTTAGATTAAACTTCGCGGTGAGAGCTATTTGTCGTGGAAATTCCTAATGTATTCGAATCGGAGCTATTAAAGTGGGATTTCTCCACGTGCCGTCTCCTTATTAAAACGATCCGTAACTATTTCCTGCAAACATTCAAAGAAAATAATTGGAGTCTAATTGAATCCTTAGAAGGTCACATTGTATTTCCCAAAATAAAAGAACTGTAAGTTTAAATTCCTTCCAATCACTCTCTACCCACGGAAATTTGTGTTTCCTTGTGTTTTTCGCACGAGTACTCACGTACTTTTATCAAAAGTAAGCGTCTCTTTAAGTTTAAAGGAAATTTCGATTAATTCTAAAGATATAAAATAAACAAACAATCATCAATAGAGATATGAATTAATAGTGAGTAGTTGCTATGGAAAGCGGGGTTACAAATCTTACTACATAGGTCTCGTTTCGTTCCAAAATCATAAAGAAAGTATGAATAAATTTCATATATTTTTTACTAATTACTATTTTTACTCAAATATTAAAAATTTTATTGACATATCTCTAATACTGAAATAGAATGATAGTCCTACAGCGAACGAATAAAAAATTTACCATATCGCAAGATCATTAAAAAATTTACAAAATCAATAAAACATAGTTATCCTTTATCAGCACTAAAATCCTGGCTTACAAGTGCTGTAATCTATCTATATTATAGCTAAAATTACACTTCTTATATCTCTGACAGATGTTTTCAATTTCTGATGGCGCCACCTAGATTCTCATCTCGGAAGAAAAATGAAGTTTTGACCGTCAAAACAATTTTTGAAACAGAATAAAGATAGAAGCGTGTTTTGTTATCTCTCTCGAAAATCTCGCAATTTATAGCGGATATTTATAGTGTCTTACTCTATCCGTTCACATGTATCCTGTTGTAAATTTCAAGCAGTTCAGATATTTCAGGCATTTATTTGATGTTCCATATAAACATTCTTGACCCATTCCTCCGACGCCTTTGTCCGTGTTCATATTTTTCAGTTTCCTTTGTCTCGACAAGGGCGAATCTGATCTGGCGAGGAATCCAGTCTCTACATGTTTATGAAACACTTTCATAAAGATCATTCCCTTTTGTCTCAGAATCAACCACTGTAACATTTCCTCGTATTTTTTCCTTCCGACGATTATGAAGTCCCTTTTTTACGAAAATGTTTTAGGAAGTAAGTATATTCTGAATTTATTTAGATGTCATCGATGAGCAATAATGCAATTATTACCTTCCAAGGCCGTCGTTGCTCATTTGAACAGAGGAGATGCTTCCTTTACTTTTAAAAATATTTAAACTCAAATTCCTAATCATTCCAAACATCTGACTCTGATTTCCAATTCCTCTACTGCAAAGAAATTTACTTTCTCTATCGATAAATGGTTAACATATTTTTCCATCATTAATATCATCTTAGTTATGTATTTTTTCGAATTTTATAATATCAGATATATTTCCAGTTCCGCTTCTTATACCAGAAACTTCTAATATATTCAACTGTTAAAAATATACTTTGAAGGAATTAAGAAGTTACTCCTCTTTTTTAATTATGGCATCTGTTTCAAGATTTAAGAATAAAAGTGAGAGACATATCAGTATGTGTTATTGTTATTCAAAGTTATAAAAATTTTACCTTTTTGATCTTTAACTCTCACTAATTTTTCTAATTCTGTATTCTTTCTGCAATAAACTCTGCAATGACCTTCAACGCAGCAACGTCTAAACATTTAGATCTAATTTTAATAAGATTCTCTAGATAATTTTGATTCATTATGGCGAAGCACTTTTGGAATCCGACCTATTTTAAGATAAGGAAGTGAAAAACGAATTTAGGTCCTAATAATAACATTTAATAGTATAAGCACAAATAATAATATCTATATATACATAAATAAAAGATAGAAGGAAATCTCTAAGCGGATTCAAGTTTCATACATTCTAATTCCTCTACAATGGAATTTTTAAAGTCATCGAATTATGGTACGGAATAGATACATCTCTAATACTGCAATCGAGGAACAAACAAATAAGCGGATTTCGTAAGTCAACCCTTAAACAGAAAATGTAAAATGTTTTTGATAAATGCGAAGATTTGAAAAAGCGCAGAAAATAATGGAAATGGAAAACCTAAAATTCAAAGCTTACATAGGAAACGTATTTAGGACAAAATACTGTGATGGTGCTACATTCAGGG
This sequence comes from Pantala flavescens, assembly GCA_020796165.1. Taxonomy (NCBI): domain Eukaryota; kingdom Metazoa; phylum Arthropoda; class Insecta; order Odonata; family Libellulidae; genus Pantala; species Pantala flavescens. Next base: position 54,443,735 of record CM036883.1, read on the forward strand.
CCTTATCAATACGTTAGGAGCAATAATAGTTTAAGAACCTAAAAAAAAGTAACAGTAATTTAATCTTTCGAGTTTATTGTTCGGAATCTCCGAGTGTTCAATCCATTTTATTGCGATGGAAAGTGGATTTTAATCGCTTGAATTAGGTCTAATATTATGAATGATAATATCAACTTCTATTACTCGTAACTTAATTGGTCAGTGGTAGAATAGAAAAAAGGGTAGTAGAGTAAGGAAACCATTCAGCGATCAGAATACCTTAAATAACAATCCTAAGTATCGACCTAAACAGACGTTATCTCTAAGTGATATTAAAGCATCAAACTCCGTAAAAAGACGGATGTGAGTGCACGTGAATCGAGTGCAAACCTTTTTTATTTTAATCGAGTGACCTTGGTGCTGATATATCTGTGTCGTGCGAGATGGCGTCCCTAGTTAAGGATGGCTCCAACCGATAAGCAACCGTCTCCTCGGAGGCGCTCATGGAAATTGCCCGAGGAATTTTCTAATGTGAGAGCAAACGTTTACTCGCGCATTCTAAGCGACGGGAATTGTTGGAATTCTTCCTGATTGGTTTCCATAATTAACGACCTCGATGAAGACGTATGAAAACGCATTCGCGACCCGAGCCTGGTGACCTAGTGACTGTATTCTGTAGTCGGCCGTAAATTTGTAACCCGTTCTCTGCACCGAGAAGTGCTCGTAATTAATAGGGGCGATTCGTTAAAACGTCCGAGACGGTGAAGAAGTTTGTCGTTGGCCGACGCGAATTTGTTTAATTAATCGCTGCCTCATAATGAACGGCGATGTGCTATCGGAGCTGTAATTGCTAGTTAAGGGTTTGTTATGCGTCTCCTTCAGCAGTTATCTCTGGAGGTGCGAAACGATCGGTATGAAGACCAAGTGAGAGAAACAGTAATAGCTCTTTCGAAGACATATTGTCAACTCGTTGCGCAAGCAAATATTTTGATACATCTGTCACCTCTCTATCAGTCTTTAAGAAAATTTACATTTCACAATAAAGGTAAATGCTATCTAAAGATGCTATAAATGGGGTTGCATAAAATAAAGGTTTATACGTGAGGAGATGAGTAATTCCAAAAGAAGGGGAAAACCCAAGTGCGTCGATTCCACGCAAAGTGGAATGGAATGTTTTCAGACGCCGTTTTGGTATTGTTTCGAAAGAGTTTAGAAGCGAAGAAAGACAATTTGACAGTTTGAGAGGACGCTCCCTCATCGCGTATGAAGCAAAGAAGATTTGGAACGAACTAAAAAGGAGGCGCCTAATCCGATTGTCGATGGAAAAAGAGGAGCCATGGCGTAATGGCCTTCGATCCAAGATAAACTCGGCGTAAGAAGTTGATGTATTGAGGAAGTAACACCTCAAGAGATAATTCACTTTAACGGTCTCAACATGGTGACGGAGCGTATAAACGTTGTCCCGCCGAAATATTTATGGGCTGCACACTTACGTTTCATTTAACTCTATATAACAAAGCCGATGAACGGGATTAGAAATATCGCTAATTTTCAACAATAACCATTCAACTATCGATGTTAGTCTATAAACAAATTGGTCTTGTTTATAAAAAAATTCTTTATAAAAACAAATCAATAACTTGTGCAACATGTATTAACATTCCATAATCAGTACTAACAAAAATCACGAAATTTTGATTAGTGTCTGAAATCAAAATCAGATCTGAATGTAAATTTTGAAAAATATTGGATAGTAAAAATAAAAATAAATCGAGTTATTATGAATTTTAAATGTAGATTTTATAATTCTGTTTATCTAATTCGTTAAATATCAATTCCTTTGATACAACTGACAGCAATGAAGTGTCAAAATAACTTATGAGCTATTGATTTTCTAATTTATAGTCGTAATAATGTCGATTTGGAAGTTTACTTTTGTCTTTTTCTATTTGAAAAAGATTGATACCGATTGAAACATTTGAATATTTTATGAATGATTTTAAAAACTTCAAAGGTAAAATTTAAAGATTTCCGTAAATTGATAAGATATAGATTAAAATAAAGTTGTACAGGAACATGGAAATATTTTTATTTTGATTTATATTGAAATAAAACGAGATTATGATGTATTGTATTGTTACAATCTTTTGTATTGTGATGATTACGTTTCCCTAAAAAAAACAGTAAAATAAGTTCAAGTACAAATAAATTAATTCACTTTCAGTCATAAATTTCCTTTCAAACTTGTTTTTACTAATTCAAATTACTGTTTAATTCTGTTATTTGAATGCCAATACTTTCATTTTAACGGATGGATTAATGTGTCTATTTAATGGATATTATCTCGTTATGGTCTTCAAATATCATTAACCTAAAAAACCGTTGACTGTGTTATTTGTTTCAATTTTCAGTATAGTCCTGGGAATACAAGTTTTTTAAATTCATCTATAACTATCCTCGCTTATTCTTCGCAAATACTTCAGTTCTTGATTTTCGAAATCAAAAAGAAAAATTTGACCCAATTCCTCAACAAACGAATCTTCCGATATTTCGACGCGAATTCCAAATCACTGCGATTTGACAATAAGAGGCATCGTTCGAAGCGAAATTTCATCGAATTCATTCCAAAAATATAGCTCCACGTCACTAAGAAGATAAATATAGCCTGATATCCCTAGAACGGTTCTCCTATTTTACAAGAATTCCACGTCTTCTTTCAAAACATGTTCTTCGGAAGTTTAAACTGGGCCGAGTCAACTTATCGTATTTAAAGCTCAAATCATCTGAGATTCACTGCTATTCTCGACCATTTAAAACTTCATCCTCTAGAATCCCTCTAGCTCCATCTATTGAACGTGTAACAGCACGGGCCGTGAATACTACACATATTTAAGCCGGAGACTGCGGTATTTTCATGCAAAAGATACCGTTCGGTGAATGGAATAGCAAATCAGCCGGTCGTCGCCGATTAGAATGGGAACTGCAACGAAGTTTCCGATTGAAATAGTCTCCAAGAATTCCAGGATAAAAATCTGCGACGAAACGAAGCTCGTTATCCCGAATCGATGACAAATGAATTTGAGTGCATTAGAAAGTTCGAAACGAAAGATCCCTTGCGTCAAAATACTTGGTAAGTACTTAGAGATTTCAAATCAAGAATAATCTGCTTCAATTTGAAATGAAAAAGAATGCCCTTGAAATTTAAAATTGTATCAGACAATTTTGCGATGTTATTCAAAGCTGTTTTCTTCTTTTCCTGAGAAAATGTTTAAAAACACTCTTTATTCACTCTTAACATTTGCACCGCTTCAGAGATCTATTCTGTCCATGCTATTTTATTCACGTGAGATATATTTTATATGGAACCTAACTATAGATCAGTTCTAGGAATAGGAATTGGCCGCGTATTTCTTATGCAATCAATTTCGATGCCATAAGAATACGAATGTTCCACTGTTTAATCATACTACTCAATGTCGACAAGAAGCTTTTTTATGCATCTAACTCTTTCTGAGAGAAAGACCTTGATGTTCAATTTATGCCATTATTCTCCTTGGGTTGGTTTTTATTCAAATTTAAGCCAAGAAATCGCCATAGATACCAAATCCAGTGTTCAGCAAACAGAGCAAGTGTAGAAACTAGTGCAAATAGTTTCTCCTCCCATTCTATGGATCAATCAAGTAGTGAAAATAGCGAGTGAATGATTAGTCATTAACTATTAAATGAACGATTTTTAATTGCCTTTTGAATATAATCCGTGCTTATAAGAGTGATCATGCAATTAATTTACGGTATTATCTCATTATCAGCCACAGCTCGTGCTACTGCAATAGCTACATGATCATGGAAAGCGGTTTTCACTTCTTCCCGATACTCATTTGCATGTGAATGGTCGAGTTATTCATTTTCCTCTCATTTTCGCGCACCAGAATAAGCGACGACAAAGAAACAAACGGCGAATGAAACTCCTGTCGAAATCTTTCAAATGCAAATCCGCGTCTGTTTCAACGGCACTCGAGCGACGTCCTTTGGAAACAGATTTTCCTGTTGACGATATGCGGGGCATCGCAATTCGGAGGTCTTTATTGCCATTTGCGAAAACATTTCGAAATCAAAAGAATTCGACTTTTGGGCCTGTGTGCCCCTTGATGTGATTTCATTTATGTTGAATGGACTGGGAGAGAATCGACTTTGACTTATTGGGAATATAATCGCATTGCCTTCTGTTTTGAAATGCATTAGTACTTTAAGAAAACCCTTCCGTTATATAGTTATAGGATTTATAGTTAATATATATCGAAATCAGATTTAGTCTCATTTGATTTCATTCAATTTGTTTATTTTATTTCACAGTAATCCACTGGAACTGTGCACTATAGATAAGCTAATTTTACTACTTTACTTTCCTTCGGTCCATTTAATATGATATTTTTCATTCATACAATCATATGGTCATAGAAATTAACCTTTATTTCGTAAAACAAAAAGTATTTCTTTATTGAATATTCTGGCATTCAAAGTATGGGTGCACTTATGGGCAAGCAATACAATTTTCCCCATACGCGTAAGGAATACTTAATAATTCGATATTTGTATCCATAAGGAATAAGCGTTTTTTAATAATCTAAATTTATTGGAGCAATATATTATTATGAGGAACTCTATTTGGGTGCAAATAATTTTAAATGATACTGATGTCTCTTACCTATTCAAGCGAAGTAAAGGGTCGCAGGTGCAGAGTCGATAATTGCAAGCACTTCTCTGAATGACACAGCGTAAAAACAAAGCGAACCTTTCCTTTCTCCGTTTTTGATTGGTCTGCCCGCCATTCCCAGCAAAATAAAATCTCCTCCCCGATCGGCCGTTTGCGAAATAATAGCGATTTGATCCGAAGCAGAGCGTTTCGCGAAAATGTGATATTTGCGTCGCTTTGGTTTCTCATGCATGAAAAACGAGATTTTTCCCCTTCTCGCCCGTGACGATACGTTATTAAAGATGAATCGAACGCGGCTTCTTTAATTGAATCGCGGATAATGGAGTCTGCCTCTCTTTTTATTTACCGATACAAGTGGCAATTGATCCAACTGAATCGGGTCCGTTCGATGGACTCTATGAACTGTTAATGCGGAGACGAAAGAATGACACAGCAAATATGTTTCGACTTTGGATCAAATTTCATAACTCTGTCAATGCCCTACCGAATTTCAACAACCGTTCTTACTTCGATTATATCGAACATCATATTAGTAAATTTAAAATTTTATTTGGTCACTTCAATTGTAAAGAAGATAGATTCGAAGCATTATGCAAAAACTGAAATTATTTTTAAACTCGATAAGGGTAATGGAGACTATGTAAACATATTATGAATGTGCATACTAAGAATGTCATTACACAAGCTCATGTGTTTTATTACTTTAGTAAATTGGAGAATGAGGGTGAAGTAGCGATTACTTTTTAAATTTTTTTAAAAATTAGAGGTTAATTTTAGGCCTGTAGAATCTATATGGATGAATTCTACTTCGTATTCATAGTCCTCATTCTCAGATATTGTAGAAAATGAATTTATTTTTACAAATATTACATCATAAGCGAAAAATTTCTAAAAAAAGAATTCTACTCCGACAATTATCAAATTATTATTGATAATCTTCGCTTATTTTTGTAATGAAAGAGTAATGAATTTTAATGCAAAAAATAGATTTTACGTTATAGCATGAAGCGTAAACATAAACTTTATATATAATAATTTAAGGTCAGCCAAACCGTTTAACAAATATTAATTAAAAACTCAATACAGTTTTAATGGTTTCAAGAGAGTAGCATCATATCTATTGCACATTTTGACAATGTTTATACTATCTATCTTTGATGGGGTTATAATCCAGTGCTCATCACAAGATAAAATGATCCCTCATTTTAAGAATGCCTCTTTTGAACGAGAAACTTACATCGCACAAGTTTTTCGACGAACTACTCGTTAGCAACTTATTCGTATTTTGGCTGACCTTTGGTAGAGATACGGCCCCAAAATGGCAAAGATGCTGTGGATTAGAAGGAAAAGAATCATCTTTGTGAAAATAGGCAGCGATTCCGTCCATTTTTGCAAAGCCATTTTCGTACTTTTGCAGAGAGTAATTCGTGTGATATGAAATAGCGCAAGATTCACGTGCCAAGTCCGTAGTCAACCTCAGGAGGCGGAAAGACAAAAGAACTGCACGCACATATTCCTCAGAATGCCAGACAAAAAGAAATAAACCTCCACAGAACTTACGTTCCGTGAAAATCTCACATTCTTCTCCTTTAGTCTTTTCAAAGTCATACGCTTTACTTTGAGGAACTTGTGGAAGACCCTTTGGTCGGGAAATATTGGGCTGAAATTTTGGAAATTCAGCTTTTAAATAAAATAATTATGGTGACCTCGTTACAATTTTAAAAACGTTGATAAATATTCAAATCAAATTCAATTATAATTACAATGGTAGAATTGAATCAACTAGTCTAGAAAACACAGCATGCAAATTCATTGTCTTTTAACTGTTGGTAGGTCATAATGAATTAAGAGTTGATTCCGTAAAAATTAGTATAATTGAGAAATTCAAAATTCCAGCGAATATGCAGTAAAAATATCACACTTTTATTATATTTATTGTGTACACTTTATTTTATTCTTGGCACCAGAAAAGTTTACTTAGAGAGGGATACATTCAACAAATTTTTATCACGAGACCATAACAAAATATAGAATAAAGAACGAGAAGGAATTTCACATTTTACTATCGGGCATTTTGCTATCCTGTACCTGTCATCATTTTCAAAGAAGGGTCAAATGGATATGAACAAGAGTAATTGTATTTAAAAAAAAACTTAGTAATTTATATAAAGTTCTTTAAAGGTTTTTATAGTTGTCTTGTCTTTATTTAAAAGCGCAATACATTAAGCGCACAATATTTGAATAAAAAGAAACCCAAATTCAATGTTTGTGATTATTATATTACTCACTATGGCGGAGTGATCCAAGATTTCCGAAAAATTCCTAATATTTATTTCAAATGACTTCTTTCGTGAAATCCAATATAAAATTAATTTATAAAAGTATATGATGCGAAAAATTGAAGGTTGCGAAAGAGAATTATTCATTCAAATAACCGTATGATAATTACCCTTTTATATGATAAATGAATATCGACATAAATTCATAATCCTTGTAACGTACTTGCTTCATTACTATAATTTACATACTTTTTCATCATACTTCATTTAAAAATATCGAGATAACAATGATTTCTTTGTTAAATACCCATGGCGATTTAAATTTTATATATGATGAATATTATTTATAATGAACTTACATTTTAAAGAAAATAATTCTTAAATCAAAAAATATACGTATAGACGCAGACTATTATAGGTTAATGTAGGTTTCATCAAGTGTGTTGATAATGGAAGCTATGAAATTAGCAGAATATATTTCAATTTTCATAAAATCGATTGCGGTGTGTGTACGTAGGATTCAATCCATAGAATTATTCAGCAGAAAAATATGAATCCACTTTTTATTTAACTTAGAGATACGAACTCTAGGAAATGCTTTGCTCGATACGAAATCCAAACATAACCTATCGACATTTAAAGTAACAGCAGAATTTGTTACTAAGAGAAATTCATCCCCTTAAATCCCATTAAGTTCCTCCATTTTTGTTTCCGAAGCGAAAAGGGAAATGAGGAAAGGAGATCTTCGCATAGAAGCAGCGCTTGTCTCAAGGATTCCGACACGCCTTGATTGATGTTCTCCCTTCGTCTCTAGTGTGTCATAAAAGATCCTTGCGAGTCTTCTACTTTCCCCGTGCTCCGCTTCGTGTCGCCACCGTCACCCCCTCTCGCTTGCTTTCGTAAGACGGAGCATAGCGTTTGACCCAACACAACACGTCGATTATTATTTCGCGTCTTTTTGGACTCTTTATCGAGCTTGTGCGACGTGAGCAAAGGGAGTAAAGATGATTGAACCTCGTTCCCACGGCGTTTCGTCAAAATGAAAAGATATTCTTTACGACTCAAGTACGCCTCGTACATCCACCAGCTTTTTTCTTCACGCTTCTGCTGCAGATATCTTGGCTGTGACGTGTTTTCTGAATAATAACTCTGTCGAAGTCGGCTTGCTGTTATAAAGATCTGCTAGAAACTACACATCGTTTCTCACAGAAGATTGACAAACAACGTGAAATGATCGAGTATCACCATTACTTACAACATCTAACAGGAACCTGTGTTTCCAGCAATAATTAATCCTATCCAAAATACAGTCAAATTTTATTCTATTTTCAACTGCTTTCGATATTTTTCTAATTGATCCATAAATGCCGATTTAATCCGAAAATATTCCGATCATGTTTGATGTTATGTTGATCAAGTGCGTGTGAATATACATTTATATATAGATAGATAAATAATAATGAAATTATTATATTTTATTGCAGTAATTATAAGTAAATATTTTAAGATTCGTTGATTTTTGAGAGAAATTTGTCACTTTAAGATATTAATTGTAATTCTCCGTCAGCTATTTCGAAAAATAGAAGTGTCAAAATTTGGGAATTCAATTTGAAGCTAAACATCTTCTCACTTCAAATAAAAAAGAGGAATTTTAGGAATTGCTATCAGCATTTTTCAAATTCAATCAGAATCTCCAATATGAGAAACCGATAGCATTGAAGAATAGCAGCAATGCCGTTTACGAATAATTACCTCTGAATTTCGAGTGACGTAATACAAGAGAATCCAATTACCAATTAATCAAAAAACTGAAACTCCCATGAGATACGGTTGATCGGATATTAATATTATTCAGATATTTTTATAAATGGAACTGTGTCTTTATAAGAATAGAAAGTTTTTGGCAAAATGCAACAAAAGCGATGCATTTCTGGATTTCCCAATTCATGTGCGAATCTATTTTTATATTCTCCAAAAACTGAACAAAATCGAAAATTCTGCATACTTTTAAATGTTTAAATGCCATTATTTTTTCTCAAAAATTATTTTTTATGCTGATGATGTTGTCTATTGCAAATCTACCATGCAGCATATTGAATTTTTCGATCATTAGCAATGAGCAGGAATATATTTATCCTAAAATATCAATACAATCACTAGATGTTTTGGGGAGTCAGAGTTAATCAATTGTAATTGAACTTTTTTTTAAACTTTCAGGTAAATAAAGATTCAATTTGTTGGCAAATAACAGGAAATTTCGAATTCTAATTGCAGATTGAAAATCGTTTTTCCACTCATTCACTCCAAACAAGCTTGTTTACGATGAAACTTGTGCTGAAGGTAAAGATGAATGTTTGCAGTTAATGAGGGTGAGCATTATATTTTTCGTCAATATTTAAATTTATTTTTTTCCATTTTCACTGATCGTTCGTGTACTTGTTATTTTCCTTTCTTGGACAGGCTGGTGTAGTACAATAAGTTTCAATCGATTAGCTTATGTAGTGATTTACAGAAAATGATACTTGCACATTTTGCACATAAAAACAATTGTTAATGTTTAATGCTTCGAAACGGTAGAGTATAAGAGCGTACATATTTTACGTACGGTTAGTGTAAGATTCTTGGAACCAATCTCTATTTAACTAACTATTCGTTTAATAGCAATTCGTTAATATATTATGGTAAATTACAATATTCCTCTCTACTCCAGTTTTGTTCAAAGTGTAAATTGAAACTTCATTAAATCTGAATTTAAACTTAAACATTAAATCAATTACTGCTCAATGTTACGTTTTCTTCTATCCTTACACCCTATACATAACGTTAATAGCCGTTCGAAATGGGTTAAATCATGTACTACAAATAAATAGCCTAGTTTCCTAAAGTAGAAAAATCAGATGATATTCCAAGCAAAAAACTTCATGAGCCATAATTTTAGGTTCATGTCCTTTGCGAATAAATGCATTCAATGGAATCCACGATAACATTAACGTTAGAGAATCTTAGATTTAAGACGCGCAAATGTATTATCAACGACATTCTGTGGAAAATTATTCCATCTGATTATTTACGACTTCACTCATTAACGAGAACTAATACATTTTCTGAGCATTTTAGTTCGCACTTCAATTTCAGTAGAGCAGAAACGTAAATCTTGTTAATCGCCAAGAAATGGGATTTTAAGTGGCTAAATGCATCAACCGTCTTCTGATTAATGATTCGAAGAGCGCGAATGGAGTTCTGACAAAATTTAATTCATGGCGAATGAATATTCTACTTATTTTCATCGTTAAACAGGACTTGGGCATGAATTATTATTATTGTAAAAATTTATTCTCTAAAATGTCAAACTACTAATTCTTTATAGCTGATGATTCTATAGAATTTTGAAGGATATATCCACCAAATAGTAAGTTGATTACTATGAAAACAGAGAAAAAATTATATATTTTTTGTCAGCAACATCAAGATTATAATCAAGAATATGAACATATGATCTAATACTAAACATAAATGTGTATGATTAAAGAACAGTTTATCTAATCTAACATGATTCTAACAAAGGAAATGAGTAAATACTTGGAATTCTCATGTACGCAAACATCTTTCATGGAACTGTAAATCGCGTCAGTAATTTATAGTTATGAATGGAACTTTTCAATGTTTCTTCTCAGATAACATTGACTGTGTGTACAATTTTCCACATTCGCTACGGTTTCAATGAAGTAATCATTTCTTGTGATCTTACTCAAGTGGCGTTCGATTTTCCAGATGTATTAAATTGAATTTTTCGGACCTTTGATGTCTTAGATGGTTTCCCAATAAGCTGCTACTCTTGTTGAGTGGTTTACTGCCATGTTTTCACATAAATGGGTCACGACCTAGCACTTGGCAGCCGTGAGGTCGTGGAAACAAGAAAGCAGGTCGAAATAAGTAACAGCTGTACGAGATGGAAACATGTTCTTAAGTACATTGTTTACAAAATTATTTGACTTTTCTATCATAAATAAAACAAATACGAAAGTAGACTAGTTTAACGCCCTAATTGGCATCATAAAGAAATTTCTCATTCCCTTGGATTTTATAGTCGATTTCTAAGACAATAAAGAAAATTTCAAGAGCACATTTCATTGAAGAGTTTAAATTCTAATTTAAGAAACCATTACAATAATAGAACACCCTTTTCTGCCAATTTCTAATGCATTTCAATTCAACTTTATGACCTAGATAATTATGTAGGTTAAATTAGAATATCAACGGATAAACCATGTTTACATTGCAACTGAGATATTTTAAAATGAGATAATATATTTCAAGGTTGGAAAGTAGAACTATGGCTAAATCCTCTCATTGAAAATTGGCTCCGTTTATATTGAATACCGTTATCGAAGTTATAAATACAAAGAGAACCAACTGAAAGTATTAGATGATGGTATTAGGCCGAAGGTATGGATTTTGTTAAAACTATCGTCATATTTAATTAAAATTTATTTTTTCTTATACCTGACTCGTATTCATAACATAGAAATTCCGCAAGAATCAAAAGAAAGCATAATTCATCAGTAATGTCTTTAAATGCTCACTTAATACAACTTTAATTACTTTCGAAGTAATTAATCGTGTAAATATAGCAAGTAGGCATAAGACGAGTGTATCAGTTAATATTTATAAGAAACGAACGAGAGCAGATACTAAATGAATACGAGTAAAGAAGCAATAACATCAATCAAACCAATTACTTTGAAGAAGATATCTCCTCCTGATACATGTTCCTTAAGTACTACACGTACCGAGGTTCATCCAGATGAAATACATACATGTGCAGAAATAAACCAGCAAATAAAGAATGGAAAGCACATCGATTGCCTGATGATACATGAAGATATCTTCTTCAGACGGAGATAAATGGGACGTGTCTTTCAGAGGCCGTAATTAAAAAGCGAAGACGTTTCAATTAACGCTTTTCTTCACGCACCGTCGGTTGCAAGAAAAAAGGGAAACTTCCAATTAGGAATCGATGGGAATGAAACAAGAGAGGCCCTTCGCTGTTAAACGATTTCGACCTGTGACGTCACCGTGAATGCGAGCAAGGTTGCAACCTTGGCTCATTTTCGACGTATTTATTGCTCTTGATCATCCGGTTCGCAAGAGCATTTCGGCTCTTGATTCGCCTCCGTGCCACCTTGGATCGTGGCGCTGTCCGCGCAAACTTCGTTAACTTGTCGATCGGATAATGAATCGACTCCATTTTGAGGTGTTGCCTCCTCCAAGTAAGGAAGTATCACGTATAAGATCTCACTTTATCATTTGCTGTGGACGTCGGCTCACTCTTGAGATCACAAGGGTCGATTGCATTCGCAAAATGGCATTCGACCTTCGATTGGTGCGAAATATTGCATGGCCAGAAAATAATTAAGCCAAGAAACCGGTATTCAACATCGCAGTACGTCCTCAAGAACAGTTCTATATGGAAATACCTTCTATTCTTTGGATTGAGGGACCGCCCTACCGATTATTTGATCCGCTAAGAAATATCAATTTGAGAAATGAATGAGCACCAATAACGCGGATCAAATACGTAATTCTTGATGGGCGGGTATTTCAGCATTCATCCGATGAGATACCGATCCGTTTATTTCTGATGACGAACATTCGCAGAATGAAAGTACAATGTATACAATCGCAGAATACAATGGAAGAATGAAAATAGTGGAAAATGGAGACTTCAATTGAAGAAGTATCGAAAAATGATTTATGTACGTCGAATCATATGTCATACATATTTATGAAATGAAACGTATCGCGAATAACATGACCCTTTCAAATACAGTATAGAAGATCGTTCCTAGAGATGAGAGCCTTTAAATAATTTTTATAACTAAACATCTTCGTTTGAAGAACATGTAAAAGATTTCATTGTACATATTATCTTCAATAGTATATTTCAGATTCATAGAAGAGATTCATTTTTTTAAGCTTTTACCTTCGCAATTCGATTGAATAGTATTCACGATTTACTTCGTTATTATTTTTATTTAAATAGTGCAGATTCCAAAATTTTTAAATGTTTATCGTGCTAAATAAGCTCCATGTATGAACACATTATTAAATATGGAAATAATTTAATTAAATATTTATTCTAGTCTGCTTTAAAATGATAATCGTAAAGCAGAAAATATAGATGAAGTTTTCATCTGCAAATATATTTACAAATAAGTTTCTTTCTTTCTTGAATCTTTGGTAGAAGAATCTACTGCAATACTTTTTACGCGTTTGAATCGAAACCGCTTTTATAGATGAAACACTAATCCAAAAGAAAATACGAAGATGATTTGAAATATTCTAAACAGTAAAATACTTACTTAAATATTACATATTTGTTTAAAGTTTTATCTTTGTATTAGTTTCACCCTCAACCTCTCGCTATAGTATTATTCTTCAGGAAGTGTAACGTGGATATATTCCAGAAATGAAATCCAAGGAATTTTAAGGAATGGAATCTATTAACGATGCTAAGAAATGTAAATAAGACATAAACCAGTCGCAAAAAGGAAAAGTAACGACGACTGAGCTAACAAGATGATATCATTGCCTTGGGCAGATCCTCTGGCAATCCACTTCTCAGACTCCTGTTCCGCCCACTTTCACTACATGTATGCAAGGAGGAACGAGGAATTCTTTCAGTAAAGAGATTAACTAATAGCCCAACCCCTCGCATTCCAGCTCTTACCGACTCGTTCTTCGGGTGTTCATGGTAACATGACTGCAAGTAGCGCTTAAGTCGTTTGGGATCTTCTTCTAACAGAGAAACGACGGTCTAATTTCTGTGGTTACCTCTGCCTTGTTTGTATCCACTCTTGTGGGCGCACTTCAGCGGTCGTAAAATTCCAAAGGCTCTTCGGACAAACAGTCGTTTTGAAGAGGCCCACTGTTCTGCAGCAAGAGTGATATCTTTATGTCCCTCCTTTATGTAATCTAATTGGCCAATACATTTCAATTCGTCTTATTTTGTAAAGATCTTTACGATCGTTTTCAGTAAATTAATCTTATCCAAATTAATTTATTCCACATTAATAACGACGAGATATCTTTTTACCATTGAGGTTCTTTATCAAGATTCTAACCATCAAATAAAAGAGATGTAAATAATGATCGACTTAAACAAAGATTTAGGGCATAAGGTTTACTTAGTTCGAGGAATAAGATTACTATTCTTTATTTTTACTCAATCATCATGGAACGACCTATCCACGTATATTCTAGAAAAATACTTCCTCCATTATTAAGTTAGAGCATTAAATAACCATTGTTAACCAGTAACCACTGTTTATATTTAGTAAAAATGATCATACTTAGTTTTTTCTGTATCATAAGTGCCATGGAAAGAGTGGAAAATTATAATTATTTGATCCAACATTTTTAAAGTAAATTAAAGAGTAATAAGTACACAAGTTAACATAATATTATTGTGTGATCATACCATAGCATACCTGCACTACGCTATGTATCCTCTCCATTAACAGAGCAATACAGAGGAGTTTACAATTGACCTTAAAGTAAACCGCGTCTCTATGTTCCGTTTCTGCTTTAGAATAGCACCCACCGCGATATCGTTGAAGGCCTTGAAAAGCACTATTCTTTGTTTGCCTTTTCCTTATTCCAGATAAACACGGTCCCTTCACCAAAGGCTGCCGTGACCGGTAGATAAGGGAAATTAAAGCGTGTACGACTTTGAGCCGGAATAAATCACGAGATATCCCAAGATCCAGGGACGTGATTCGCGACAGGAATCGCCCGACCGCTCTTACATACGAGACGCACGCGTATCTGGATTTTCTTTTACTCTTTAGGGATTCAATCACGCGAACAATGGTTTAACCAAACTCGTTTCCCTGTAGGACAAGTAGAATCAATGAGACAGACTCTAAAACAGGATGTATTTTAAAGCGATATCATTACTCTCTCAGAAATAAGGGTTCATCCAATATGCGTATGTCATCGGATATATCTCTTCGGCATAAAGTTGTTTATAAAGTGACGTATTTTGATTCCTACGGAATATTTGGAATGAATCAATCAATATTAATTTGCCATTGATTTCATTATAACACCTTTTTATGTTTTCGAAATAGTATCTCAATCTGAATAGGATGATTAAGATATCACATAAATACTGATATCTTCAGAAGAAAATTGTTACATACTTAAAGATAAATCTCAGATATATACTATATTATTGGAAAAGTCAAACACTATCCCTTGCCGATTAAATGGAATAGTGGGAATCAAAGAAAAACTTAGAAGTGATAAAATAAGCTACTAGTGATATCATGGAAAAATATTTTGCTCTTTTCTAAATCTACTGTATTTTTCGCATTTATAATGCACCTAAATTACATATGAGTAGAAAATGAAAATTTATATTAGACATTATCTCACTAACTTTGTTTTAATATAAGATACTTTATCACTTTTAGTTTTTCTTTTTGGTGAATGACTACATTTTAGGCAAAAATATCATGCATAAAAACTGAGTACCAGGATTAAGTTTTCCTCACTTTTGACACAACCGTGAATTCAAAGCGTAACTTCATATTTCGGTAAAAAAACTCGCGCTCTTCAAAAGGAAAAATATGAAACATTAAAGTCCCTGACACGCTGTCAAAGTATCAAATCGAGAAACGATTGAATCAAAAAATTAACAATTCAGGTCCAAATTTCAATCATTTTTCGGCGACGCGGTCCAAAAAATCGGAATGGTTTTTCAGCACTCAGTTTGCTTTTTTGTATCGGAGGTGTGTTGTGATACGCTTTGTTTAAATTTGAGAATGACGTTTTTGGCGGTGTATTTCCCATTTGGCCAACTGTCAGAGTGATGGATTTATTGAAGACTGGTACATATGGATAGTGAAGTGGCGAAGGGTAAAAATCAGTTAGCGATCCGTGGAATGGGTTAAAGTAAAGGTGATAAAGGAAAGTATTGCATTGAAGAGGGCGAAACGGAATTACAGGACGGAATGTCACGGATAAACGAGAAGCTCAAATGGAGAGTCGTTTGGATTGAACGCAATCCATTTCCCTAAATTATCCTCCAACTGTGTGTGATGCAGTCGTTGCTACAGTTTACCTTCACTGCCCCAATTCCACAGATGTAAAATTTAGAGAAGGTGCTTATTGGTTAGGAAGAATAAATAAAACGAAGATCTTCGTTTCTCTTAAAGTTTTCGAACATCACTTTCGGAAGGGAGCTGTGGAAATGGCATGGTTACGCATAACATTGTTGAGCTACTTTTAAGATATCGGCTGAATTTTAGTAGCTTAAAAATCAAGGACGAATACAGAAGCTATAGGAGAAAAGCTAAAAATATAATGCTCTATCATAAGGTGCCTTAAGATTCGAAACGGTAAATATAATGACAAAATGTAGATTTCCAGTTATATTTCCCATTCTTTC
The DNA here is from genome assembly GCA_020796165.1 of Pantala flavescens. Lineage (NCBI taxonomy): Eukaryota > Metazoa > Arthropoda > Insecta > Odonata > Libellulidae > Pantala > Pantala flavescens. The sequence goes on from CM036883.1 coordinate 54,460,161, forward strand.
CTCTTTCACATCCATTTCTCGAATAATGAGCCTTAATTTACGACGAATGAAGCAGAAAAAGAAGAATCATTTCCGAATGAAATTGCATTTCCACAGAATGAACAACATTTACATTAAATATTCTTTCCGTATATCAATTATAAATCAGGAAATGTTATGAAATAAAAGACATTCCTATTTTCATCATTTCCTACAAATGGAAGACAGAAAATATCCTAATTAGCAATATATAGCAGCAGCAGAGAACGAAGACGTTTGAAAAGGTATGTCTACATTCTCACTTAAAATCAAATAGAATATGAGTAACTGCTCTTGAGGTCAGATGGGGTATTATTAAAGATAAGTTTTTATTACTGCCTCAACGCGTGAGTTGAAGCTTCTGCTTTTACGGCGCAAACCGGTTTTAACAGATCCTTTGGCACTGATGCTGACACTCTGCAGCACCAAAACACCAAGATCCTCGGAGGACATATTAAAGCACCACTTTGGCATTGAATCCTTTAACCTTCGGTATCTTTTCCTCTCTTTTATTGAGATCGGCACCTTTGAAAGAAGCCGCAGAATTCGCAATTGCCATATCGGAACTTTTTCTCCTTCGCTGTCAACCGGTCTTCCAGTCACACAGGCGCCATCTTTGAAGGCGTCCCGACAACTTCAAGGTCCGCGATCTCCTTATCTGCTGGACGTGGGTGTCGTCCCAAATGCTCACTCGTCCCAGTAATGCACGCTTCATCGAATCCGTCCATCGAGCGTCCGTCATAAACGCACGCTTAACTGAAAAGCAACATTTCTCGCAAAGGGTTGCGTTAGATAAAGTTTTGATTTGACTTGACTTATTTAACTTATCACCCGCTGAGGAAGAATTCGACCATCATTTTCTTCTATATCACGCAATTTCTTTTATAGAAACCTCGCAAATTAAACGTTGCTCAAAAAAGCATTCCTCCAAAATTTCCTACCGTTTCATTTTGACTCCGAATTTCATCCGAAGGATAATAGAGAAGAGTTTTATTTCCATTCGAGCGTTTGCAGTAAGAACGGGTTTTCTTGAGCTCCGTCCTCGACGTTTACTCGACACTTGTGGCGAATAAAAAAACAAGTAACGAATTGCGGAACTGGATTACCTGTAGAGCGCTTTCGCGTCGCAGGATCATTCGAGACGAGATATTATCCTCTTTTCATTTTTATTTCCTGAAAATTTTCGAATACGTCATTTGAAGCAGAGGAAAACTCTTTCGTCGCATGCGCACAGTTAATGAGGGGAATTTATTCGTTCTGAGCGCTATTCGCTTTTTTCGGAGGCGCCATCGGCTGACGAGTTTTTGTTTTTCGCCGATTGCGACCACCGAAAACACGATCCACAATATTCCGGTTATGCGCAAATGTAAAAAACAGAACGCATTTCTGGGAATCGAAGGTTTTTGCGGACGGCTCTTTTTCTCCGGGTGCTATCGGACTTTAATGCAGATGCCGAAATGGTTTTTTTGCTCGACTGATGCTCGACACGCTCGCGCCATTTGGAAAACTGGAATGAATTGAAAATTTTACGTCGAATGGCTTATTTCGAAAGGAAATAGCGAAATGCGAATTCATTCGCATAAAAGTTGCAGCGCCGTTCAAATGTGCGAGTGCAAATGACACACCTCGATCAGAAAAAGAAATGCTCTTACGTTAAATAAAGGTGAGAGTCGTGCGTTCGAGGAGTTAAAAATTTAGTTTCTACGTATTCTATGATTCTCGGTTATCTGTGTCAAGATTCACTGTGTATCTCGTTAGTTTTCTGATTGATTGCAAAACTCTTAGAAAAGTACAACTCTAGAACAATAAATATCTGAAATTATCTGTGACTTTTGCTCAAATTTACGAAAATTAAAAAATTGTAATTCCCTGAAAAATTGAAGAAATCGTGAGGATGTGATCGGATGCGATACAATTCCCAGAATTTCTGAAAATGCAAAATTAAATTCCAAAAAAGAAAAAACGCTGAGTTGAGATTACTTTTTGTGTTTCGATTTTCGAGCAGCTAATGAAATTGCACCTAAAGTTGCATCACAAAAGTAATATTTCACTTGAAAGTAGATCGCGATATATTTGAAGCCGCAACTCAGCATTACGTGATAATTAATAATCTAATATATTTATGGAACGCACTCAGATTATCATTTTAATGATTAATGTATTTATTTGCACCTTCATCATTAGGTTGTAAGTCCCAGCTAAATATTGTAACAAGATGTCGGACACTGGAATCCCTAATTTAACTTCAATGACCCAGGCGAAGTGTTGCGGTTACTCATTATGGCAATAATTTAAAATGATTTCCATTTTCTTACACTTTTGTGCTAAATGTACAAATCATAATTATAATGTTTCCTAAATTTAAATTATTTTACTCTGTAATGTGTAAGTCATCCCTAATCATACTAATATCGCAATAGGTTGAGTCAGTTTATGCATTCCAATTACACATTATTTATGAAGACATTTCCTCAGTTACGTCCTTATTAATACAATAATTGATGTAAGGAATCATAACTTACCTTTATCTCATATATAAAAATATGCGTGTGCCTGTTTACTTAAAATGGATTCTAAAAGTATTTCCTTCCTAATGAAATTTTTCAATTCTCTGCATAATCCGTATAATTATTGTGCAAATAGTCTCAAATTAATTCATCAATTAAATCAACTAATTTTCCACTAAATATTTCAGTGGTTCATATGCACATGATCAAAAACATCTATAAGAAGTTTTAAATTTGGAAAAGGGCATTCAAATTTATTCAACTATCGTACAAGGAGATGAGACAACTATGTTTAAACAAGAAAGGTCAAATAGTGAATTCAATAAATTTATGGATTCGTTGTGCGAAAATGAATAATGAAATATATTTAGTTCCCCTGGAGATGGGTAACGATAACAACTTCAGTTTAAAAATAGAAATTTCCATGATATCTTTTTATCTCGGTTGATACATTTCCTTCGCAAGCAAATTGAGGCTCCGTTGCCATAATCAGTGAGCTCGGGATTTTGCAGAATGGTCCACGGAGCGTGAGACCCGTATTATATAAATCGATGAAATTCCCAAGAGGAAAGAAAGATTTACAGGGTTGTCGAAATGAAGAGGATTTTCTGTGGAAATGGTTCGAATGATCTCATGAACTTCATTTGGAACCAATGGAAACTATACCTTAAATTTTCGTCAACATATAATGATAATATTGACTAAATATCTTCTCATATAGTGTAAAAAGTTCTTTTTAAAGGTATTTATTTCTAAAGCATTACCACACCGTTCAGTTTTGAGAGGATATTAAACAGGCAGCGAATAAGAATATTTTATTAATGTTAATTTTTAATACGGCAAACTCCAAGTACCTTTACCATGGACAATCCTCAACTATGTACATGTGTGAGTTCTACTGTAAAACTCTTTATGTGCAAAATAAGGTAGAACTGTAAAATATTCAAACAAACAGAGAAAAAGCACGAAAAAAAGCAAATATCACTATTCCCCTTCTTTAGATTCTAATTCTCTTTTAAGAAATCTTTAATAGAAACCTAAATCGCTTAAATAAGTCTCATTGGGGAGTTCCTCATTTCTTTTTGTCACAAAAAGAGTCAAAAAAAAGCGGAATCGAGAGAAAAAAAATCCGGAAACCTTTTTGTCTCTCGTCCATGTCAGGATGTCAGTAGCAACGTGATTCATTTGCATACAAACGGTGTGAATTTTTGCGGGGAACAAGGAAAGAAAAACCGCGAGTCCCTGAATAGGTTTGCAGCAAGGGTGTTGAGTTGGGTCGAACACCACCTTTGTCTCTGAAGTGAAAAGGGAAGCACTTCACACGTGATAAATGCAAACTAATCTCTTCCGAAATAAACACCCTTAACGCGTCATTAAATTCTTTGTGCCGGATGCAAAAATTCCTGGAAAGAGTTATTTCTGGGGAATGAATGCCGGCTTATTATGAAGGCCTGCGAAAATGTAACCGGTATATTTTCGTTTTTGGAAATGAGAGGAGAAATGAATAACGAGGCAGTTTGGAAGAATTAACGGCACTGTTTCTGCCATGGAAATGATGGAATTTTTCCGTGCAAATTAACTGTCAATCCGTAAAGAAGACTATGGAACTGTAGCTGTTTTAATAGAGATTTTTGGCATTTGAAATATCGATGAAAAATAGAGATAGTTTAAAGTTAAATAAGCAGTATTCAAAACTAAAACTGGATGAGATTATTCAATATTCCAAATACTATAACCGTATTTTGCAGAATGCGTCTGCAAATAGGCTTTCTTCTTTTATCTTCTCCTTCACGATCATGCTATTTATAGATTTTTAGGATTGGATGTATTAGACTTTCATTTCCTATTAGGGAGTTTTAAATGTGATTATTTAGTTTTTTAATTTTGTAATCTATTATTTTAGCTCTATTTTAAATACAAATGCCAATATTTCCATTTAAATGTTTACTAAGAACCTTGCCGCATCCGCATTTATCTAATTCCACTTACACAAGCTGTATACTATCGATCTTAATGAATAATAATGAAAATCTTTTAATGTATTAAAAAAAATTATGATGGAAAGCTAATTTATGAAGAACTTCCAAGTTAGTTTATAGGTGAATATATAAGGAAGTGAAACAGGATTCAACTAAAGAGCTCTTTTCCTTATTGATCTCTGCGACAACCAGTTATCAAGCGGGCTTAACACGAATCATGATTTTCCCCTCACCGACTTAGAGCAGATGTCTTCATCCCATGAACATAGAATTGGCAATCTGGATAATCATGTTTGGTTTCAATTACTGCGACTGTAATTTCCGAAAGAATTTTGCAACAAAATATTCCACCTCGCGTATGTGCAAGTGTTAACATCGTCTATGATCCAGGGAAAAGTCTGATCAAACACGAGCAATGGACATAGCTATCAACGGACCCGAATGCTATCCACCGATGATAAAGGGCAAAGTACTTGGACCAGAGCGATGATGGTATGTCCGAGAGCTTAGAGATTCCCGTGAAGCGTTTCGATTAATCAAACTCACGCACTATAGCTCTGGCGGTGCTGGGATCCGATTGAACTGCACTCGGGGGCAAAGTAAGGGGAGAATTCCTCTGAGCACAAGCGATCCTATGGACTAGTGCAAATCTGCTACGGCAAGAATTGAGAAGTAGACAGGTACAACGAAATGAGCGTCCTCTGTATATTATTTATTAAGAAGTTTAAAAGAATGTTTGTAAAGTTGTATAGTAGCGAATTAATAAATAACTTATTATAATTAACTCCAGTCATAATTATAGAATGTGAGTTAAACATAAGGACTCTTTCGAGAATGTATTGAAATACACCAAGAAAAGTCATCGAAAAAATAGTTGCACTCAATGGTATAAAATACAATGATAGTTAGATCCAGATATGTTATGCATGACGTGAAAATAAACTTCATATTTCAATCATTGCTGTGATTATTTCTCAAAGTAAAGAACAGAAAGGGTGAGCCTACGTAGGCAATAAAAATGTGAGAGAAACAAGTTAAAACATGAGAAGAAAGAAGTCTTTGAATAGGAAAGACTATCCGTATTCAGTCAACTAATTAACTCCTACAACGTTTACCCCCTAAACTAGAAGATTCTTTCTAATAGTCGTTGTTCGTCCAATTACTTTATCCTCGAGTTTTAAAACCTGATGGTGTATCCCCAACAATCGTTGACTTGCCGTGGGTCTAATTAGAATGGAGTCAAAAAAAGATACGAAAAGAATGGATTTAGAAAGAAAATTTGCTTCGGAATGAAGGATTTGGAAGGCTTTGCTAGAAATATAGCGTGTTTTAGAAAAGTGATTGAAGTTTGTAAAATACGGAAGGATCCTAAACTTGCCTCCGGCGAAAAACCAGTTGCAAAATAAAGCTACCATAAGCTAAAATTTACCCAAAACACCAAAACAATTTGCACAAAATAATGTTTTACTATATTTTAAATCAGGGCTTATTCGCACTCGTATTATAGGTAAATTTCTGCAGCGTTAAATTATATCGTGATATATTTGAAAGTAAAAGTACAAGGCTATAAAATCGGAAAGTAGTATAGGTTTTTCTGTGCGTGTAAGCAAGAAATAGTAAATATTTGTATATATATATATACATATACATATATAAGGAAATTATCGATCTAATTAGAATTCTATATGAGTGAAGAAATGTATATATCATGTACGGATTTATTAGAGAAATGTTACACCTGAAGATGACCTTACGGGTCAAAAACATAGTCGTAAAATAAACAACCTTGTGGTAGAGTGTACAAGTATTATCCTAGTATTATTTTCATGACGTTACAGTATTATTTAGAGCCATAACTTAGACTGTAAAGAGTGCAGTACTTCGATAAAACGATCTTCATTCGTAGCGTCGATTAACTAGCCGTTTCTAAAGGCACTCTATCGGTTAAACGTAACAGCTCACGGAATCTCATATCGCATGAGATAAGAAACCTCCGGATATTTTTCATCTCTCGCTTTCTTCATGTCCCATCAACTTTTCCTTCCCATAAACCCACGTCACTATTCATCAAAATGCCCATCTTCTTTCCTTTTACATCTCCCTGACCAATAGACTCCATCCACTTCGGAACCTCTCCAGTGCTGACCCCAATCTTTCCTCTCATAACATCTTCAAACTTTCCCTTAACCGCCTTCAAAATCCTTACTTCCTCTGTCACCCTTTGCACACTTTCCACCCTTCAAAAACCTCTTCACAACTTCCAATGGAATACCACACCCCTCATTACTAGGTCTCGTTCTTCCGCCATATTTCTTTTCCGGTCCCATTTGACTTATACTATCGTCCCATCTGACACCTTTGGTGTAGCATCGGCTGCCATTTTCCACGCGCTATTTCCTATCATCCAATCGACTCATCCAATTAAGAAACTATAATTTTAGCTCCTTCATCACCATAGTAACTCAATTGCTGAGATAAAGACTGGTTTGCTCTACTATAATAGAATGGTATCCTTTAGCATTTTATGAACTATATGAGAAGATTGCATCTCCAAGTTCCTTATTGGTGATTCATTAAATACCCAAACATTCCCGGATAACCTCATTATGTTCTTTAATGCAAAAATAAATTCTATAAAAAATATACCTTTAGTATTTTTTGCAATTCTTTACTTTCATTATTTTTTATAGATTAATTTAAATAAGAAGAATTTCAAAAATGCATTTTTCCTTGATGGATGTTTTTGGTGTGAAAATAGTATCCTGGAGAAGTTAATCGTAATATTTAGATTTTGATATTGATATCACTTAAAATTAAGTTACAAGAATTTTTTGGGTTTCTTTAAAATTTAAACTAGAGTATAAGAGTGAGGAAATTAGTATTTATAATTAATGTTCTTTCCCTGAGATGGGAATAAACCGTCAAAATGAAGGAAAAAGCAATATAAAAACATTGACTCGCAGAGTAATGTGCAACTTGGATGCAATGGTGAAATTCTGCGCATTAAAATGCAAACTGGAACCAGTAAACCAGTGGTTCATTGTCGGACGGTGGAATAGGGATGCAAATATTGACTTTTCTCCCTCAAAGTCGTGACTATCTTCACCACGCCTCCAGCTACTCCGTTTCAGAAGGGATTCATTCATTGCAAGTTAGGGAGTTAAATTTAGTTGCACGCACTAACCCAGTGCAGACGGAATGCGTACACCTACTCTTGACCTTCTCTTTAGGCAGAGTAAATACGTATTAACAGACGGAGCTTATGTCTAACAACCGAAATGGAGTTGAGCGCGTATCAACATATCAAAGGACAGTAGGTTTTAATATAATCGGTATTAAATATACCTAATTGGGTTAAAACTGGGTTAAAATATTCGAAAACCATTGATATATTATTGTATATTAGTATAAGTTTAAGAGAGAATTCTAAATCAAAAAACAATTCTAAACTTGAAGATCACAATATTATCTGTTGAATCTTTTGACTGCTATTTATCTCGTCTCCCGCTGAACCATATTAGCTTAAATCACTACTAACCTTAATATAATCTGAAAATAAATTATGGAATTGAAAATTTCACAATGTTTTTATTATTTAATTAAAATGAACAACTCTTAAATATAACGAACTAGGAAGGAAGGCGACTGTAAGATATGAATTTATCTGGCAGCAATACGAAGTACTCAGTTACAGATTGTACATAGCAAGTTAAGTGATTAAATTAAGAAAGCACTGCACACTATCTTTCCATCAACAGCAGAAGCCAAGGATTTAAAGGACGTATCTTAAAGAAAACACATTGGACCCATACATCGGCCCATTTGTAGTAAAAGAGTTAAAAACAACATTTCTTCAAAGATTAATGCAAACATCAAATTGAGACTGTACGATGTAATCTAGCGAAAGAGAAGTAACTAAGTCATTACGCAATGCATTTTCCAAAAAAATTCTGATTCGAGGTTGGCATTGATCGAACTCGAATCCCATTCGTTTTAATGAGCGCACCTAATCTCTTCTAAACAACATGGCAGCATTAAAGAAGAGCTTCTGAGGAAGCTTACGAAAAACCATTCTCTTATGCGATTAAAAAAGCTCTTTCTTGTAAAAGACTACTGCTCGTAAAATACACTGAGGACCAGGGTTATATTTTCTGGATATAAACAGAGAACTGGGTCAGTCGCCTTTACGATTTTGTCGAAAATAATTCTAGATATGTTTTATCGTGCGTTAATAATTTCAATATTTAGCTAAGTGTTGCGTGGTGATGTGAATTATTTTAATAGAAATAGATGTTCTACAATAAATTAATAGTTGACGAGCATGAATAATTTGGTTTAAAACAACACAGGAATTACTAATTCAGAAAAGGATCACATAATCAGTTATAAGTATACTTACTTAATGAAAAACAAAATTCATTCTGAATTGGGAATAAAATTAGGTAATGAAGTTTAAAGGTCTTACATTAGATTAAATAAAAAAACAATCTTAATATGGCAGTAACTACAGCTTAGGAGTAAGCTCATTTTTTCTTGGATGGGAATATAATATATGAGTTAGTTAAAATAATTTAAAATTATTCATACAACTGGTTCATTGAGTAAGTATATTCAGTTTGTATTCAAACGGCTTCTTTCATATTACAATTCTCATAATTTAGAAAATTATGCTGCCCAAAAGTTGAATTATTTCATTTAGCATAAGCTAATTAGGGGCTCTTCATCACAGATTAGCTGAGTCCAGTGAAAATTTTATGCACACTCTCCATTGTCCACTAATAACTAATTCAACAGCGCTGCCTCTGATCTCTTAATTTTTCCATTTATTTGCGCTGCGTGTAAACACGCCAACAGGATTCAAATCCTGACCCTTGCAGCGTGAGACACGCTAATGGGTTCTCGACCAAGGCTGCTCTATGGAAATTTTGGAAAGAGATATTGGCTCAGAAAAACAATTCCCATAACACCGTCTGCGTGAAATGCAGATTTGATGCAAATTGTTTACGCTTAAAGTGAGCGAAACCACGCGCACAAAGAACGCGAGCTAATGTTTTGTCTGTCGGACTGTGTCTATCTCGGCTGGTTTATTTGTTTCCATGGTGAATTTAACGACTTGAGCAGCAGATGAAATTTTCCGGAATTGCTCAGTCAATACAAAAAATATGCTTCGATCGGTCGTCGATATTTTTCTTTGCCATTAGCCGTCTTCTCTTAATTTAAGTGAATTACGATGCAGAAGAGTAAAACGGTGCTTTCTTTCACGACAAAGTGTTTTTTACTTCACCAGAGAAAAAATAGCACTACAACTTACTCATTTATAGAGCGTTCTCATGAATTAGTTGAAAGTAAAAAGATAGCGTATTATACTGTATTCCACTTCTGGAACAAGACCAAAGGAATTGATTGTCAGATTTAAATATAAGCATGTAACGATAAGAAGGATTCTTTCTTTAGAGGGTAAAATATGTACTAATGTTAAGTTTGTTCTAATGCTTGATGCAAATATGTATGTACTCAATAAAGAATAACAATACAAATTTAATACTATTGTACCATGAGAATAGTACTTTTAGATGAAATGCTGTTGATACTTTTTGGATGTTTTATATTTTGTCTCTTGAGTTTATTAATCGAACAGAGAATTAAATGACAGTGAATTTCATCATCTTTCTCTCCACTCGATTGAATGTAACAGCTGTGTTAGATATTCTATATTTACCAATTTTCACATAAAATATTTTCCGTAAAAATCCCAGTTTAAGAACTTAGAGATGATCCTTATCATTCCATTGAAAAAGTTCTAATCTACAGAAAAACATTAGGTGAACTTGAAAACCGTACTGTTTCATAAAATATTTACAAAGATAATGTTCTGGGATAAAAACATTTCGAATATTAAAAGAAATTTTCTATTTATTTTATACTTATTCTAAATCAGTAGAATTTCAAATTTCCGTTTCCTTTCATTCGAGATGATTGCTAAACATACGCGCATAATGTGTCTCTTATATTTCGCAGAAGTCCTTTTGGCACCATTCGGTTCGTTTCGTGTCTTTTTTATTTTTGGAATCAATGAATAAGCGAAGGTCACGGAATAGTGAACCAGATCTTCCGTTTTCGCCATTGGCAGCACTTTAGAAAACGCCAACATACTCTCGAGCGTCTCAAGTTAAGAACGGGATTACTTGGGCTTTAGCGACTGCTGTAGTTGGCAACATTCTGTGATGGAAAACATAGTGTACGCGAAAATGCCAAAGAGCGTTTCCTGTTTGGACAGCGGAATTTTATATTAAGACTGAGACATAAAAGCGTGGAGTAGAAAGTGATCCTTTCATTCAGATTTGGAGCAATGTTCATGATGTTTTAATACATCACAGAGACACTCACTTCATGCAAAACAGGAGAATTTTAGTTAAAAATAGGTCATATAAATATGCATCAATTTCTAACTAATCAACTGTGATGTGACATATTGAACCTTCACCTGAAGGTTCAATATGTACAATAATACAACTATAATACAATATATACAACTTTAGATGTCTCTATATGAAACTTACATTGACATTTATTCTCTTATTTTTCTCACTATAAAATGGTTTAGCAATAGGTTATTATTTTAAGTGATGACTTGACCACTCAAAATGAAAATTTTGGCTTCATTTCGCAACTAAGCAAGTTCTTTGAAATTTTGAAATTATAAAAATGAATATACATTCTTATGATTTTTATTTCGAATATAATATTTTTCCCCAAGTAAATACTAACGTTTGAAAGATGTGCTTCTAATAAGTATATTTAAAGCGTAGACAAGTTAATGGCACTAACCAACGATTGTGCTGGAGACGATAATTGTGCATGGAAGACTCATTCGTCTCTTCAAGGCAATACAAGGCACTGAAAACCATTCTTAATGAAAGAAAGAATGCATTCATCAATGCTAATGAAAATAATGTAAAGAGATATACATCGGAAAGAAGAAACATGCATGATATAAAATGTTCTGATTGATCATTAACTCTATTGAGAATTGATTGAAAATCCTGTAATTTTAGTTTTTATTTGGAAAGAACCACAGAGGTAATAAATACACCATCAAAAAAATAACGTAAATAAACTAAAAGAAATCAATGCAATAGCATCTGAGACATTCCCAGATTCATCTGAGAAGTTCCAAAGGGAAACGGGAAATCCCGAGAATAAACACCACGGACGCATATCTTTGGATCGTTGTTATGCAAGAAGAGTTAGACCATCAGTCTACTTGCTAATATTATATCTCTAGGCTCGAGTTCGAAATTGCTTATATTTAAACTTCTATTTATTTATGGTAACGTTTACACAGTACACTTTAGCGAATTCGTGGCTATTCAACGGTATAGGATTACTATTATCTAAGTTGCAATGTATACTCGCTTTAAGGTCACCGCCTATTCTCGGTTATCTTAAACTCTAGTATTTCTTTCCTTTCGTATGTATCTTCTTATCGCGTACTATCAACATGAGAGGAGAATTTCCTTTTCATCTCTTGTAAAAGGGAATATAAATCCATAAACATTCTATATCCAGTAAAGTAAAAATACATCAACCTGTAGAAGCTCTTCTGAATCCGATCATATAGAAATATTAAACTAGAAGAATATAATATATCTTCTATTCTGTATTTAAGTATTTTTATCACATTGGTATGTTCACTTGTTTAAGTTAAGTTCTGATTTGGATTATTATGTCAATTTCAGGAGCCATTAAAACATTCAAATATTTCATAACAGAAATTAGCAAACATAACAATAATCTTAAAGAATTTCAGTTTAAAGACTATAGGGAAAATTTTCGGAAAATTATGTTTTTCTCTATTTTACCATATATAATGACAGATGTCTCAATGCACTGTACAAATACATTCTTAATATCGCGTGTGCATATTTCCTAGTCACATATGTGGGTTTGCAATTTGCAAAATCAAATACTTTAACTTTCATTAATACAATAATATATTGACAAAGAAGAAAATAGTGACCTCCCACTCTTTTATTTCAATGGAATAATTCTAAGAAATAAAATCAAGAAAGATATCTATAATCACAAAGACCTTCAAAATTAAAGAGACTGTTTAGTTTAACAATAGCGCATTCATCCATTCGCAGAGAGACAACTTCATCTTGAACGTGGTTCTATATTAAGAGACAACGCATTCTATTAGTCAAGTTTATCCTTATGTGATCTTGACAAGTAATTAGGGAACTATTCCTTCGGCCTAAGAAGATCTTGCGTACAAAAGGTAACCCAGCACTAGCTCAGAGGTTGATGTTTAAGTAGGTTTACCACGAGACGTATCACATCAGACACTTGGGAGCGGGTGATAGTAATACTCAGTTTACTATGGCAAAGTCTCAAGTGTGTTTCTCCAAGGACGCTTTGTGAGATAGTACACCGAAGTTTTCGGAAATAAAACGTCACTCTTTCTTAATATGAATTATATTCGAAGAAAACATATGGCTTTAATCAACTCTTCCAATAAAATTATAATTGCTAGGAAAATAAAAGTCTTTCCTTGACAAATATATTAATCTCAGTTTGTCTTTCAAAATTCGTTTCCGTTGTTGAAGGGAATAGCGTGTCCTAAAAAGAATTAATCAGAGGGATATACATTCTAATTAAAAGGGTACCTAAAATGGGATACTTTCTTCCAGGTGGGAAAAAGACCCGGGCCTAAAATGTTATTTTAAAGATGCGAAATTTATTTCATCACATCGAGCGAATACTTAAGATGAATTGGAAAAATGAGTAATAAGAATTAACTTTAATTTTTATTTTTATATTCCATTTCATTTATAGCACAGATAAGAGTCATTTACAAAGATTAATACACTTTGTTAGCAATGAGATGCAATATGAGTGAAAAATAATTATTATAATTTAAAGTTCTTTCTTATATTAGATTATTGTATACTGAATATTAGCAGCTAAAGCCGGAGAGTTTTAACAATTATCTATTCAAATATTACACACGCCTTTGAATATTATAATCCGATTGTTTAACGCCGCATAAAAACCAAACTGAGTATATTTTAACCTGCGTACAGCTTCCAAGTAAGACCCATTCAAACTTTTTTAACGTATTTATACTAACTCATACCGTACACAGCTTTTCTCTAAAATTTTCCCTCTGCAAACGGAATGCTTCTTATCTTTTTTTGCCATTTAAATTTCCTTCATGCATGTTTCTTATTTTACCACACCCTAACCAAATAAAGAAATCTTTCGTTGTGTCGCTCTTCTGCTACACTCACTTATTACCGACTTTTTTGCCGGCAGTTGCTTTCAATTACACACCCTCAATGCATCATGAATACTTTTATTCTTATTTTAGCAATCCTTAATTAACTAAGTATCACATACAAAGATAGTCTTAATCCAGTTTCTAACTTCCCATCGTGTTTAATCCTTATCCAAGTATTTATGCAGGAATGCTTATCTGCATCTATTAAACAATGGTGAGGTGTTAACAATGATAGGTCTCGCCATAATTGTTTCAAAGAAATATTTAAATATATGCGCACAGTTATGTATTAACTGTTTATTATAATAAAGATGTTTATATCTTTGGTTTATTCTAAATTTGATGAAAATGCTTCCGAAACTTAATGACCCCTTTGTATGTAAGATTATGTAATATCCGACTTTCATAATAATTGTTTGAACTAAGCAATAAATTTAACATAAATAATTTATAAAATAAGAATGAAATCTTAAAGCATAAATGTTATATTATATATACAGAAATTATCTTCGTGCATTCTGTGTAACCTTATTAATCTATAAACTAGGCCAAAGTTCATAGATGGTAAATAAACAACCATGAGAGGTCAATGATTTCATTCGGAAGTAGGAATCAAACGTAATACGTTGATAAATAAAATCATCCGCTTTTACGATTCTGAATGCGTCACCTACTTAATTAAAGAAAAATAACACGCTCCTTCGGATATACCCAACTCGTATTTCCACGAGAGAAATGAGTAAAAGCCAAAAATTAGGCTAATTTATTCATCTCAGTCGTTTCTGAAGGACGCAGAGCATTTGTTCTCGCCGAGGAAAAAATCTCCGCATGAATCGCCTTCTAGGAATATCACCGCGGCTTTCCGCACCTAGTTTCAATTACGTCATAATTTTATTGAAAAACGGAATAAAGAGTGAGACGTGTTCATCTCCGGACATTGAAGAAGAGCATTTACGCGTTTATTCACGGCTTGTGTTCAATATGACGGCGTTCCCTATTGTCCGCCTAATTAGCCTCCACATGCCCTCGACGCGTGCTTGTGGTGGCCCGAGATGGCGGCGATGTAGGTCACGCCCGAAGACGGCAAACGGTCCAAGGCACCATTCGATTACGACATGATTAAACCGGAAGGTCGAATAAAGAGAAGTCCCGTGCAGAAGTTCCACTTCCGTTAACTTTTCAGACCACGGGCTGCAGACGACGATGAATGAGTTATATGGCGTTCGTCAGGTGTCGAGTTTTCCGGAAAAATGTCTCCGATGCATTTGCAAACTCAGATGTATATTTGATGGGATTCGGCCGTTGTCAGGAGGCGATGGTTAAATCAAAGGAATCGATTCCTCTGAATTACTGATTTGGTTCTCTGAAGATTTCAGAGGAGGTAACTCAAGGAGAGCCGAAATGGGAATCATTGAGATCCTTCTTTTCACTCATCAGTTGGGTGTATAACTGATAAGAAGTTCATTCACGAGAAACTCTAATTATCTTCATCTTTAGATTTAATACATTTTTGTAATAAAACCCTCTGAAAGTTATAATTTTAAATTTTATTAACTATTAAATTAGTTAAAATATTATCGCCGTTTCATCGAATAATGTAATATAAGAACTTTAAGGGAAATGCGATATTTAAAATTTTATTAATATTATTTATTGCTGTGGTATTTATTCCTAAGAATGTTTATTTATTCATTTAATTGCCTAATATCTGCTTAAAGATACACTTACAAATTATTCTGTACAGATTTATTTTAAGCTTATTAATGAGCTGAAATTAACAATCCAAAAAGAATATGATGTACAGCAATGTAATACAGCGACACAATAATTTCACAATGGCCTTATCCTTAGCAACAAAAATATTTTGAGGCTTCATCAAAGTAGACAAAATACCTATCTTACATGTTATATTGTTGAAATTGAATGCGCATGATCATCTTGAATTATAATTCTTGTATCGTTTTTTTAACATCCACTGATACGTAAACATGCGCAATTGATTTGCGAAAGAATTCCGGAGAGATCAATGTAACTTTTGTTTTTTCTTCAATTGCATCAATCACATTTGAAAACGTAACGGAGTCAACTCGTGTCTGTATATATCGCTTCAAAACCGATGAAAAACAGCTTCTTTCTGATGATACCCACGAATGGACCAATTAGAGCAGCCATATTAATCGATGCAATTTCAGATTCCTTAGAAGCCTTTAATTCGCTTCGTATCCGCGTTTTACCTCGTTAAGATGATAAAGCTGCTTCTTCCACGAGTCTAAAATAAAAACTCATTTTGCAGGAGACTTTAATAGATAGACGTAAATTTAGCTAAGCGAACTCGAATCTGGAGAATGCAGAGCAATTGGCCAACTTTAAAGCATCAATTCCCAAGATAATTCCCTTTTTTTAAACCGAATTATCACACTTAGACCCGCATCTGCTATTATAGCGCAAGTTTGTGTGATGGCTTCAGATTCGCCTATTATTCTTCGAAAAGATTTTCAGAATGGAAAAAGTTCTCGAGCGCTGCACTGACAATTCCATCGAATCAATTTGGAAGCTATTGCGAACACTTTTAAGAACGCCCGTATGATTGCGGTGAATTAAGCTCTTAGGATCCGTTTACATGGTTCAAAAACGAGGGACATGAATCTCGTAGTCTTGCAGCTTTTTCTTTGGTGATAAGAAAGAGAGCTAATTCCTTAATTAAACAGCTGAGTAATTTTTCAAAAATGAGACTTTTTCCAAAATACTACCTCATTTTGTGGGTATGGTAAACATTTATTCTCATCCGAAGTTAGAAGATGTAATATTCCAGTACTTCTATAATGCAGATCCAAATAAGGAATTTTATCAGATTTTTATATATTTTTTATGTATTAATAATTTAAATTTTCTTTTGATAAACTCTAATAATACGGAAACATTGCAGTTCCATACGAAATTTCATTTCAAGATTAAATATCAAAATAAATCGTTAAAAAAATTCCTTCCACCATTTGTTTTATTCGTAATCCAGGAAATTGAAAAACCTTTTAGGTGCACGATATAACACGTATAGATATTGGAAACTCGTAAAAATAGTTATGAAATATCCGAAAAAAGATGTTAATACTGTTTTAGTAATCTATTTTTGTATGTATATACATTATAATAGGTTTTATGTATTTTGATACGTCTGAAGTTTATATAGGATTAATTTTCTAATTGTTTTAGAGTATTTTCAAGGGAAAATGTCATTTATACGAATTAAACTCACTGAAATGGAGTTACAGGACTTAGAATAACTTCTTTAGAAGAAGTAAAAACAATGTCCGAAATCCAACTTTCATTTTTTCTCGAGACTCAGCACGTGGGAATCTCATTTCAACTTGATGAAGGTCTTGACTTTGCTCAGATACCTGATAAGTGCCCACTTCCGGAAGACGCATGGGTGTGTTGCGCCAAAAGGTTGCATCAATAAATGCGTCGCTGAAAAATTTCAGTGCTCTGATATTGATTGTTTGACGCCTACAAGTTGATATCGAGAACAGAGAATGGCATTGTGTTGTTTGAAGAAGATTGAGTGCAGACTCGTATATTTTCATTATAAACTGCCCTTTTTAGGATTTGAGGTTTAGTCTACACCTTGTATTGAGTAAATTTTGATTGTACGTTATGGATGTACGAAACAAATTATTTAGAAAATGAGTTTAATAAAAATAAGCATGGTTGGGGTAAGTAAAACAAGAATTATTTCATTCCCATGTACGATATCGAGCAAGGAGGGATAGCAGTACATTTTAAAACCTATTATGTACATTTGGAACTATGAAATATTTCTTATTTTCATCAAAAGGAAAAACGACAAATATACAATTATTGGATTCGATGGTCCAAAAATAATCCTAGCTGCTGATTGAAATTCATTTCTTTAGTATGTGAATTTAAATTCATATATTCAAGATATATTTAATTACAATTAAATAATTCTATTTTCATAGCTTCAAATAATCTTCTTACCGCTAATTTTTACAATCCTTCACGTATTTAAAGGTTGATTTTAATCTTTGAGGAAAATCATGAGATGTGTTCATCCAGTTTGTGAGTGAGCGGTCAGTTAAGTGTCTGTCAAAAGAGGAGATTCCATTGGAGAAAGGATAGTCCTCAGGAAGAACGTGTCGACAAAGGCGATGTTTGTCTCTTACGGTTTCTTCACAATGGAAGGAAATTCTATTTGCGTAGTGGGCGATTGACCGTCTTTCCAGTAAATGGCACCGGAAATTGAATCCGACGGAGAAATTAGGGAAAACAGTTAAGGAGTTTGCAGGATTGGTGGACGATTTTCAACTTCGAGGGGATTGTTTTTTTTTAGTTCAGAAACGTCTGAATGTCGCAATTGTACGAATGAGTGGATCAGAAAAAAATACCTTACACAACCACATATTCGATTTCCGCCTTGCATTGATTAAATGACTGTAGTTTTACACTATCCTACGCTGGGATAAGTTTCTATCAAACTTTTCTGTTTCTGTAACTGGATCTTTCTACGAGGATATTGAGTCATTCTTTAGTTAAACTCTTACACCAATTAAAAGGAAGATTCTGAAAGTACGTTTGAATTTTACCCCAAATTAAAGGTCAATAGCGAAGATGAAATTAAGAACCGTATACACAAATTAAAATTTGGATTTAGCATCAATTGAAAAGAATTTTCTACTCTCCAAATACAAATCGTTGGAATTTACAGATAATATTTTTATTATTAAAATGTTATATCAAATATAAATACAGCTATCTGAAAAGAGAATGCAAAAAAAATATGAGGTAAGGCTATTTAATTTTTTTTATTGTGCTTTTGAGGGAAGAAGGATAAAAATATCTTTTTGAGGAAAAAGGGCATATTTTTCCCAAAAGGTCCAACACGATGCTCGATGTGTTGTATCAGCATACACATGTACTATGACAACGAATCGAAACGCTGAACTTAATGTTCCTTAGTTATGTTACATTTCACTCCACAATGGCTAAATTCTTAGAAATATAATTTAACCTCACTATAATAGTTGTCTATTGTTTTTGAGCAAATAATCAATTTTACACTGCAATCCAATCCAATTATAGCATCGAAAATGCTAATCTATCTGGACCTTTTTGATATTTTGCATGGAAAAAAAAATAAAAGGAAAAAAATACTAATACGAAACAAAAAATATATACGAAAACGGGGCTGAATTTCCTGGAATGTAGGCCTAAAAGAAACATTTTTAAGGGCATTTTCTCTGAATCTTTGAAAGGAGCCCTCGATTTAACCATGACATAGTTCGAACGAAAATAGATCCACGCATCAAAACCATCAATGGCATCGATCATTCATCGTTTGAGTCATTTTGATCTTTACCTCCTCATTAAATCCGAAAAGAACGATCGCTTTTTAAACGACAAGGATACGTCTCTTCTGTATGCAAAGGAGATAATCCGCGATATCGAAGACGACGAACGCTCGTCTGACTAATTTGTTCATTCCGCTTCGACTCCTCCATCAATGGAATGTGTACGTCGATCTTGCCATTTATTCGTAGAAGAGCCCATTGCATATTTAAAGCCAATGGTGAGCAATTTGGGTCATAAATTATTTCCCCATTAATCAGTTGTTTTTCCGTTTCATCGAATATCCATGGCGATTCCTTTAATCTTACCGACACGAGCGGTTCGTTGAATTCCAAGTGAAAAGACACGCGAAATACGTGATGCGATTATAAGTTGGCGAAAAAAATGGAATAAGACGAAGGAAATGGAGGGCGGCGTGCGTTTTGAGGCGCACGAGAAAGGATGAATGGACATCGTGAGGAAGGAGGGAAATGACTTTTTTAAGTCTGAGAAGATACGGTTGAGTAAACGAGGTTGACGTCTCCATGTTGACAAGGTCTAAAAACAGCGCACGGCCGTGGGTGAGGCGTGTAAAGAGACGTGTTTGCACGCGAGTTGCCCTCAGATTGGCTGATTTATTCTTTTTACTTCGCCGGCAAAGGGAATATGGTAATCTCGAAAGAGTTCTGATTGTGCTTCCGATATTTGAGTCAAAGATGTTGCTTGGTGACTAATTAGCGGTTACTGATTAACGGTAACTTTTCTACGAATGATTTCTATTGCTTTGTATATACTCCTATAATGAATTTTCTACGTGTTACTATACTATAGGTTACAAGAGATTCATTCCGTATCATTACATTTTAAAGAATGAAAAAACCTTAATATTATTAAGAGGCCCAAAAAAAGAAAGAGATTTGAGAGAAAAATGATATATATATATATATATATATATATATATATATATATATATATATATATATATATATATATATATATATATATATATATATATATAATTTTATAATAAATATATTATAAAATAGCCTAAAGATCGTTCATCATTATTTTTTAGAACTATCCAAATACACCAAATGACTTTATATTAACAAAATTTATAAAACTTAACAGGAAACCTGAAGAGCGAAGTATTGTTCAACCGCTAATTACGTAGCATATAGTGTCCTTCATTTTTGGAAGTCAAAAATTTATTGTTGTACTTTAATTAAAACACTTATGTATGCATCTCTGTTTAATAAATGCAAACACATTATGTCATGCAGAAGGAGCGGTCGCCTCTAATTTAAAGGAGGACTTTATACTAAACAATTCATTTGCTATTTACGAAAAAAACGTGCCATGCAAACATGAATTCATCATGTCCTAGAATGAATAGAAGTAAGGAACATTCATATTCGTGGAAACAGGTTAATGTCCTTCAATTGTTTATATAATAGACATTCTAATACTACACCAAAAATAAAATGAGTTGTTTTCAATGATTATCAAAACAACGTAAAAATAAAATTAATTAGTCAGAATGTTAACGGATAAGCATTTAACCTTGTGACCTATATCACTATCGCAGTTGCATTTGCCAGTAATCGATATACCTCGCTATGCTAAATATGTTAGCGTCGTCTTATGTTGATATGCAGGTAATTAGCCCAAGCACGCATTGGACACGCTTCATTATGGAAAGCAATTAAATTCAATGTTAATCATGGATATAATTAATTGAATAAATTAAATTTTTTCCTATGCATATATCTATTGCTTTTATATAAATGTATTAATTTTAAGAAGCTGTTTTAGTTTTAAAGTAACTTTGATGGTATGCGAGTAGCGAATGAGTAGTAAGTAAGAAGTAAGTTAGAAGTAAGCGAATTGATAGATAATTCTTGTTTTATAAAGTACTTTTATAGGAAATGTTTATCCCTTTTGTAAAACAGCTAAAAGGTTTTAGGGAATAAAAAATATTCTGCAGTGCCTCAATTTTTATTTCAGTATTTCAGTTCAACAAAAATGAAAGATTATAGAATTTCCCCGTAGAAGGACTTTTAATTTCAATAATTTATTATAAATTATGTGATCTATTGAATAACACTGATCGTTATGAGAGTAATGATTCACCCTAGGTCAGGTGAGACCTCGCATACGAACCCGAGTGTGTTCCAAACTATACATTCATCCCCTAAATTGTCCAATAGATGATTCCAACCTGATTCCGGTCGCCAAATCTTTCCAAGTCTCATTCATTCCCGTAACAGACGGTGATCTGCAACGCTCTTGTTAACTGGACCGCTACAGCATTGACCTGATCTCTGTAATCCTGCGCTCCTACTAAATCTTAGTGAAAGCCTAAGATTGGTGACTCGTTGCAAATCCATGTCATTACTCATTAGGTTCGAGTGGTCGATGAAAAATATGTCATAGAATCTCACATTGTGGACTGATCGTTTTTAAAATATTATATTCCACTCCTTAGATTCAAAACGAGCAAATAAAATACATAAAATATTTTAATACTGATCTTTGTAAGAATTTTTAAAAAATGTAACAAAAATTAATGATTAATATTTATGAATAGAACAAGTAAACATGCATTTACATAACCCACCTTTTGACATAGTATATATGTTAAGCCAAAGAATAATAAATAAATATGGATTTTTTAATTAAGATAGATCAAATATTACGTACAATGAAATCTTTAAATAGATAAAAAATTTTATATACAATTCGTTTTTAATAGTATTAAAGTAGAGTTTAGGAAAGATTCAGCTCCATTGAAAATTTATCTTCGAAATATTATCTATGGCAACAAAATAAGATATTTAATACAAGTGCTTTGATATATTGATTTGATCGCCTTGTTTTACTGGACTAGTTATTCTGAATCAGAAAATTTCCAGAATTATGCCAGAACGAACTTTTGCAAAACCCAAACATTCATTTTCATAGAAAGTACAATCCTATTAAATAAGAAACTATTAAATCCATAGCATTTATTGCAAAGTTTTGCTACTTAATCGAATCCGCATCTTTTCATACTGATTTCGTAATCCTCTTAGTTTAATATCCATTTTATGAATACTCAATAAAAGATGAACATTTTTAGATGTCCTGAATATATATAGAATGTAAGATTTCTATTTTGTTGAAGATTTAAATGTCCCTATCATAGCCATAAATAGGATTACGTTGTATTAAAAAACGCTCTCTCGACCTTCACGATCTACACATTCAACCTAACTTCCGTCTTTGGTTGCCATTGGCAATATTTTACATGATAATAAACCACTTGAACGTTTTTGAGGTCCATTCCTAATTTCTCTGTTGGAATCACAGATGTATTCACATCCATTCTCTACCTTTGAGTCCAACAAAAGGTGGAAATAAATTGTCACACGTTCGCTAATTTAAGTCGAACTTGAAAAGAAGTGGACAATAGAGGCAGTTTTCTAAGTGGAGACATTTATTATACAACACATTTGCACCACCTGTGAACGGACAGAAGTGTTTATTAGTAACTTATGCCCCAATCCCATCCTCCGGTGACAAATTTACCGGCGGACGTCTGTGGTAATTAACACTGATTTATTTACACCGTCGATCCCAACCGATTTGGCTCTTCCTTTGGGACTCCCTTATGATTATGGATCCTCAACACTTCTAATGTCACATCCGTTGTCCTTCGAAATAAACAGAGACCTTAGTACTTTTCGTAAAAGAAAAAGGCTCAAAAACGCTTCCGCCATCAACGCGATTGTAATTCTCAAACGTTTTTAGAGGTATTTAAGATTTCCATTACGAGAGACAGTCTCTTCGCGCCGAGCTTTTAAAATCTTTCCAAAATAATAGTGAAGCGTTTCTTTGAAAATTTTCTTTAAATTTTTTTCTGAATTTCATGGACGGAAGAAATAGTAAAAACAGAAAATGAAACCTGAAAACTTTTAACATCTGTCCACTTTAATAATTTATTATAAGTACTTCAGTTTGAACGATTCATTTTCGACTTCTTTCCATTACTTCATGAAATTAAATGATTTTCTCTTTCGCAGATTAAAAAGCAAAATTACGTATTATTCTTAGAGCTCTCTTACATATTAATGAGATTTGAACTTAGTTTTACTCAGTCATTAATAAATAGAAATGGCTACTAAAGATATTTATACTGCGAACTATTCCTTTTTCCATTCTCGTGCTAAGCAATGAATTTTATTAGAATGTGGGACAATTTGGTATTAATCCTAGTCTTTCAACTACTTTTCAAAGATCGATTTAGGACTTCAATACTATATATCACAATAATTTTTCTTCCCATGATTATAGGACTAATTTATAAGTATTCCTAAGAATAACATAATCTGAATATGATGAGAATCGTAAGGAATAAGAAGTCTCATCCGCATTTCTGGAGATGTTTGATGAGAGGGCCAAATATACAAAATGAACTTCAAAGGCAACCGTTTTCCAGAAAATCTGATGATGTCGAATCTGATCGAATTTTAGTGCAGGAAACATGGCCAATGAGTCTTGCTCATCTCCTTTCATCTCCACATACAATTAATCCTCTTTTCCCCCTAAATTCTTTATTTATCGTTCATTATTGTTTACTCATTAATGTCCAAACACTTGTATTAAATACTGTACATTTTCTGAAATTTTAAAACGGATGATTGACTAAATAAGAAGTAACTTCAAAATATGCCAATAAATCTGTAAAAGAAGCTTACGCTTTAGACGGAAGTCAAAATATTATATGTATTTTTCCATAACTGTTGAGAGGCCACCAGAATAATTCACAAGATCCATTATAAAATACTTCCGATATAATGATGTTTTATCTTTGACTTCCTCCGTTTCAATGCTTTATGGCTTCTTTAAGCAGATCCATGGAACGGAAAAAAACAGGTCAAGGTCAATTCAAAGTCAAAGAATTCACAGATAGCTGTTCTATCAACGGGAAGATATGACCTTTTTACTGATTGTAAATTCACCATATTTTAGTCATCGTTAATATTTTTCGTAGTTGTTAAAATAAGTAAGATATATGAATATATTCGAGCTTAAATGGAATCAGAAAATACAAAAAGTATTTTCTATAGCTGATTCTAGAATATTAGCAAATAAATGTAATGATAACCCAGTAAATAATTCTGAATT
Organism: Pantala flavescens; assembly: GCA_020796165.1. Taxonomy (NCBI): domain Eukaryota; kingdom Metazoa; phylum Arthropoda; class Insecta; order Odonata; family Libellulidae; genus Pantala; species Pantala flavescens. The sequence goes on from CM036883.1 coordinate 54,484,460, forward strand.
CAATAAAACTGTAGTGATAATAAATTTAATAATATTGAAATTTTAATTTTTATGTTAATTTCTCTGATAACTACATCAAAGAACAAGTACCGCATTTACAATTTTTTAGAAATCCATAAGTTAAAATGATAATTAAAGAAAAGATCCATTAGAAAAATTGTTATTTCTTTGCACTAACTTATGGAACAAGTCTATTAATTAGGCATTAATATTTTTATCTACTTCTGAATTCCAATAAATTAGTAGATGTTCAAATGATTTAACGGATTAAACATAGCCTTCGGCCCGGGCTAACCAAACATAAATATTAAATCTCCATGTATGCTAGTTGACATCTGCAACGTAAACCCAATTGTTGACTGCTGTCTCGTCTGAGATGTATTCCTTCCCTTGTAACTAGATGAGGGAACACAAACAGCAAACGCTATACTCCAAGAGGAAAGATGCTCTAGAATACTTTTACTTATTACAAAAACATTAAAATTTCCTCATTGAAATATCCTGCAAACACAAAAGGGAACACTTAATGCGATTAAGAGGTTTGAAGAGTATATTTCATAAACTTTTTATTTGTTTTATAAAATAGTTATATTAAAACGAAATTCAACCTCAGCCTAATTTTTTCCCTAACATCTGAAACGAAAGAAAAAAAATTTAATTTGAAAATAAAAGTTTTTACGATAAATTAGACCAAAATGAAGTTCAACACACTCATTTCCTTGCTTATAATTGATTCTTTCATGATGAAAAGGCGCTACAGTTAGAAAGGTAACGAGAAATACTTATCAATCGGTTCTCTATCATATAACTAAGATATTTATTTCTTTTCATCGGTATTCTTTCGTTCCAGATTATCTACTGCGGAGATCTCTCGTTTTCTTAAAGGCGAACATTTATTTTAATATGGCACCATTCTGAGCACCTTTCTTTAACCTAGACAAGCGGGGCTTATTGAGGTAGATTACACACGGCTCGTGCTGGGCCCGTTTCTTTTACTACACGCATCGGAAGATGAAAAGTGTATTAAGTGTGGAGTGAAAGAGGCATCCGTTGTTTCTCCATGGAGAAAAAGTGGGGGATTTGAAGGAGGACACGAAGGGCCTCGAGAGAGAGAAGATTATGCAAAGCGAGGCTTTCGGAATGAATGAGTGAAAATGAGAAGTTGGGTACAAAAAAGGAGAGGAAAATAACAAGGGAGAAGTAGGAAAAAGAGGTAGTAACGAGTGGAAAGGAGAGAAAGTGTAGGGGATTAATAGGCGATAAACGGAAGAAGATGAAACCTGAAATTTAAAGGGTGAGAATCGAAGGAAGTGTGGGATTAAGGGATAAATTAAGTTATAAAGGAGGAAACACATTAAATGGGAGAGGAAGCATAAGGGGAGAAAAATGAGGAAGAGAAATAATGAAAGGGAAGAGTTAAACGAGAAAGAACGAGTTCAAATGTAGTAGAAGACAGTGAAACCCTAAATAAAAAGTATTATTATCCTTATAGTAATGAATGGAGTTACTTTTTTTATTTCTAATGTAATACACGAAAAAAACTAACAATGAAAGCCTTTACAACAGTGTTCTAACAGTGATGGAATTTCATAAATTTAGGATATTACTTATAATTTATATGTCTTTTAAGTAAACGTTTGAATATTTTTTGAATTAAAGTTTGTTCAGTGAAGAATTAAAAATTCCTGTTCTTAATTTAAGACTAATCAAAACAACATTAGTTCCGAAAGGAAATCTCAGTGCACGTTATGGACCTAAACATGAAAATTGTTCCTTTAGTATACCATTTATATTTATAGAAAAATAACTTAAAAATAATATTTAACGAATTTTTAATGTTGCTAGCATTCCAAAAGGTTAAGCTTGATAATATGAATTTTTATACCTTTAAAAGAGAAGTTTAATTCTGATTCAGTTAAATAAACGTAAAAATTAACTGTTTACAAACAACCTAAGAGTAAAATAATTTTTATGACTTATGCCGAAACATTTGTTCTTAGTGTAATGTATATTAAGTAATATCAGTATCCCGATTGAAAATTTTCAAAAAATTAAAGTAAAAACTTTTTTTCTTCTGAATAAATTCTCAGAGCTGCTTGGAAAATAAATTCAAGAAACGGAGAAAACCGCAGGAGAAAGTCCAAAAGAAAAACGAGAGTTTGAATGGAGTGAAAGCGAAACGCTGTAATTGCGTAAATTAAAAGTAACGAAAGGGGCGACGTAAGGAAAAAGGATGGAAAAGTAAAAGAACTTCGACAAAAGGATGAAAATAAACAGAATGAAAAAGTGTTTTGAGACGTGAATGAAAGATACATCGGGAAATGAAAAATTTAAATTAAGAAAATAATAAAAAATTAGGGGAAATGAGAATTAAAGATAACGAAAATATAAAGGAAAGAGTATTGACGGACCGAAGATGGTTTGTAGAAGGAAATTAATTTTTTCAAATTTCATGAAAATATTAAATATTCTTTAAAATGTAACCAGGGAAACAAAGCAAAGAATCAACACTAGGCTGATTGATTAAACGATTTGAGATGGATATGTAACAAAAATTGATATTTCGCGTTCTGCCGTAAATGTTTGTAAGGCTCAATTATAAATGAAGACGAGGAGTTCCCGCACCACGTTGATCGATTACATGTTCTGAGGAAGCATAACAGAGAAGAAACGAACACAAAGAGGAAGAGGAGAAGATAGAAAAGATGAAGTATAGACACTAAAACGTACCAAGCGAATGAGGGGCTTAATGCACCTTTAGGTGCGAAAGATAAACACGAGAGGATAGAAGCCCATCACGTTTTAGCGCGCTCCCGGGAATAAACCGCACAAAAGGGAAGAAGCATATTTTCCCGAACAACGAAAATAAAAAAATGTGAGTTTTCTTTCGACCGAGAGAATCGTCCTTTTACAAAAAAGAATCGCTTCGTTGGACGTTTAAGACTCGCTACGTTTTCCCATTCTCACGGAATCGAAGGAGCGAATAAAAAAGCCACGTTCGCGTGTTTTCGATGCGTGTACGAATCGGCCAGTCGAGGCAGCACGCGCTTTTATTCCGCGGACATTGAAAACTTTTTTGATGGCCTTTCAGTTTTCGGTGAAAATTCGAATCAAGAGTTTTATTTCCTCCGCAAAAAGGGCCTTCCGATGCGTAATCGAATGAAATGAATTTAATGCTTGATAATGTGTTTTATAATCGTTGGAGGCGTCATTAAGAAATAACTCAAGCTGTACCCAAAAACAGCTTTCGTTTCGAAGATTAAAGAGATATCAATTTGATTTCCATGAGTAGAAACGGAAAATTAAGAAGTATATTCAGTTACAATGTGCTCTCTTAAGAGTGAAAGAAAGGATTTTCTGGATAATAACGCGAAGAAACGTACTTCGTAAAGTATCAAACGAAAATATCTTGTTTGATGTGTCATTTAAGGAACATTACGCCAAATTCCTCTAAATGCACTTTTTGATTAAAAAACAAATTTCTTGTGCAACTCTGTGACCGCAAGTTTTGTCGTTTTGATGAAACCGGTCATAAAGCAATTACAGTAAGAGTTTTTCTTTTTTTAAAATCTGTGTAGCAGACTTCTTCTAAGTCGCATTTAATCTTCATAACAGTACCTGTATTCTGAGCTGAAATGCAATTTCTCATAACACACTTTATAAAAGCTAAATAAAATTTAATAAAATATTTATTTTGGCATACAGAATCTTTTGAAGTGTATCCTACTCTAAAGTGAAGACAGAGATAGATTTTATGCAGTAATATGTAGAAAAAATTGATTTTTCAAACATTTCCCTTCAAAACTTGTACCACTGGCAGCTAATGTATACGAACTAATAATAGAAGCTGTGGATTACAAAAGGAAGGATAAAGAGATAGTATCCACAACAAAATAAATCTGAAAATGGATGTTTGTTATTTGATAAAAAAAGATACTCTACTACTTCACTTTTTTGTTGAATAGTTCGCTCTCCTTGGAATAATTTTGTTGTTTCTAGTTCAAAAATAAATATCTTGGATATTATGTGCCCTATTAAACTATTAACTCATTCCCGGTTTCATAAAATTATGGAAAGGATAAAATTTATGAAAAGTATCAAAGCAAAAAAATTAGAAAAGGAATAAAAATGTATAAGACTACATGCATTTGAATTTTTCACTAGAAATACTTGAAATTTATAACTTCTATTGAGATTATAAATCCTCATTTTAGGCGTCTTGTAAATATTGGAGAAATGTTTAGAACATATAAACAACATCAGAATGCAAAGTCATTTTGAAAGAAGATCATTCCGATAGGAAATTTTATTGCACCAATATTTTTTAACAAATTATTTTCCCAATTGACCAATTGAACGATCCATATTGTACCATTGGTAAAAATAGGGAATTTTGCCAGTCTAAATATACGCCACCTGGTAACTGATTCTCCAAACTGTGGGACTTTATATTTAAATTATTCCCCCTTTGTAGAAACCTTTATCTTTGTCCTAAGTTTTAACTTTAAAGCTCTAGATACATTCGAATCTGTATCCTTCCGGTGAAAATCAACCATCCTTCACCAGAAGCACTTCCCCAAACGAGTAAAGCACCTTTCACAGGAACAGCGACTCTCACGTGCATCTTAATCCGAAATTCATGCTCCGTTGGCAAAATTCACGAGAATCGCCTAGACGACGGCAAGGAGATGTATAAAACGTGCCAACGAAGAAACTCCGGGGAGATTTAATTAACCCGGAGTTCCCGGAGGCTGTTTTGGCCCGAGAAGGCATCGAATTTCAACCGAGTTAATCTATTGTGATCTCCGAACATTCGGGCTCCCAGATCGCAGCAGCTCAGCGCTTCACCGCCGGCTAAGATTTGTATGGCAGAAGATCCCGACGGACGAATTCTCAGTGTAGGCTGTCCTTTTTAATCCCTATGCGAGTCCAAATTCTCGCCTTGTTGCTAGGTTACAAGGTGCTGTGATATAGCTCCCGGTTTATCTAGGACTTGGTGGAAAAGCTATCTCGAAATTTAGTGCGAACAGTTTCCCACCGTATGTACTCTAGGTATCGCATGTGTCATCTCAAGTTATGGAATACATAAGAATGTATCGAAGAAGATTATATGTCAATAAATATTTCTATATAGTTTGATTTATTTACTAAAATGAGTATATTTCGTGGTCCTCAAATAAATTGACGCACTCCTTGCTCAAAGCTGAGATGAAATTGTATACGACCACTCTTGTGCTACTATATATTTTATATCAAGCTATATCAAGAATAGAGGTATGACTGCTTATTTGTGAGACCTGTGCTGAAAATCTCATTCCTATAACTTAGCCGAGTATTGCTCAGACGATAGGGTAAAGAATCTCATAATATCATTTCATATTTCTCCAACATCTCATACTACTATGCTTTTACTTGTTACTAGTGAGATGGAGTAGAAGCATTGATAAACTTTATTTTTCTCCATTTTATACTCTATTTTTACCATCATATACCTATGAGTATTATCAATCTCGTATTGATTCAGTCGAGGATAGAGCTAAGATATCAGCAAATCAATTATTAGTTTACTTTTTTTAGTTACGCATGATAATTAAAAAGGGATTACATTTTACAGATTTTTTGGAATGTTTTCTTTTTATTAAACTATTAAAAAATTATATTTTATTTTCTTTATAAAACGGCTAAAATATGTTTGAACAAAGCGATTGTTAAGTTACGAATTGATAAAAATGTTGGGATCTCACTGAAGAATCGGATGAAGATTTTAATGGAGGGTCTCAAAGAAAATAACGCAAAATATGCTCCATAAAAGGCACATCAGAGAAGCGGATTCGACAAAAAAGCACTTCGCCAAAGAGGAATAAACAGTATCTCCTTTATTTCCGGTTTAAAGCCCGTTTATTAGTAGTGCAACAGTCTTTCAGCGACCCAAATCTGGGTCGCAGTTCAAAAGGGTTTGAAGAGAGGGGAAAACAAAATGTATTTTTATTTCCGACCTGTCAAGATCTCCCCATTGTCGAGTTCCTTTAACCCAGATAAGGCAACTTTATTTATAATTTACATTAGAATTAACCGCCGATTCAAAGCCCAAGTTTTGGAAGAAAACGTATTCTTTAAGTTTTTCGTCCTCTGGAAATCAAAGAGGACTCTTTGAGTTATAATTGGAGTAATTTAGATCAAAATCCCCATTAAGTTAAAAACTTGTGGGGTCAAAGGAAGTTGAGAAAGCTTTTTCGGGCTGATTTCCTTTTTAAGAGGCGAACTTATGAAAGTGTTGCTGTTTTCGGCCTTATTTAAATCTTGGCCTATTTTCCAACTTTTGGAATAAGTATCCTCCGCTGTTTCTTGGCGTCTACCATTGCATCGACACCAAAGAGAGACAGTCGTCCACATTTATTCGGACGTAATTGCTCATCCTTTCGATTTGAGTTATGCATCGGGCGTTTGCATACAGAATAGTCATCAATTTTGTATCCTCAGTGGATGGCCCATTGCGGTGGGAACACAGCACATTGTTACGTTGCTTCCATATCTTGCTTAGTTGATTTTCAATCTTATATTTTTACAAATATAAATACAATTGATACACTAACTTATTTTTAATAAATGAGAACTTTTTGCGACCATTACTGCACAGAGACTCTGTCATGCGAATTATGTCGAATATGAAAGTCGAAAAATTCGATAATGGAATAATTGAATCATTATTATATTAAATTAATTTCCCTATAGAAAGAGAAAATTAGTACATACAACTTCACAGTTTTTTACTTATAACTTATATAGTAAGGTTGAACCACTCCTAGTTGTGCACATTCTATTATCATAATCGCCATTAGCATTTTTGGTAAGTAAATAAATACATAACTTAGAATATTAACATAAATTTTATGGAACAATTAGCAACAAAATTTTAAATTACAAGGAAAATAAATCCCTAGAAAAACGGTCTAAGGTATAAAATGTTACCAAAATATATTTTCTCGCACTTAAGTGAGTCATTGTTATTATTAAATTAACTGGGTAACTAGATACTACAAAATGTTATTACATTGGTAGTTATAGTTGAATAGAATTTACTATCATTGGTAAATTTATATTGAATTTTTATTGACCATCTGTTGAAAATAGTTCTCTTAATTTTATATAATAACTTTTTATTAAATTTAGCGGTTGATTCTGGAAATTATGGATGCAAAGACGATGTTTGATATGATTTACCTCCCACAAGACAACGAGCAATCGGTCAACAATGCTTGCAACTAAGGACAATGTATCCGAGTGGAAATGGAGGATAAGTAAAAATGAGACAAAGAGAAAATAACGTCTACGTATTGAATACCAAATGTGTAACTTAAGCGACGTAAAATGTATTTGCGCGGGTGAAGCAAAAAGTATGGAAGTGTTTGGAAAGGAACTTTGGAGTCGATTATAATGTTAAAAACGGGTTTATTAGCATGTACGTTTTTTGCGTTTGTTCGAATGAATGCGGGTACTTATATTCTTTTTTAAGGTCGTCACTCAAAGAATAAAAACATCTTTATTCTATCACGCTCTCGTTTGAGCTCTTTCTGTCGAATTTACTTATATATTCTCCGATTTCTTCTTCTCTTTCTCATTCGCAAGGGGCCAAAGAACAATGAATCTCTTCTTTATTGTGTTCTTCAAATGATGTGCGTATTACGGTAAGATTTCAGCCTGCGAAAGGGAGGTGTATTTCCACATAATTTCGCTTGAAAAAATCTATCTCAAAAAGTAACGGTGCTGAATTTATAATTAGAGATAATCTTAAGTTAATCTGAGTATCTGCTATTTTTGATCGCTTTCATCTTCATAGTAAATCGCAGTCGTTAAACAATCAAGTGATATGTATATAATTCTGGGCGTTTTGGAAATCTTGTAAGTTCTATGATATCTTAGGGAATCTCTTAGTTAAACATAATTAAATTCCCAAAACTGTAATTGCGAAGGAGCATTAAAAATACAATTAAAAAACAACATGATACTCTTCTGTCATATCTCAGCAAATTCATGTGTTTATGCATGATGGTGAGGTCTATGCATTTTAAAAATAATGCAAATGATTCACTCTCCTTGCAGCACAGAATATTATCTGATATTCAAACATTTTACGGAATCATTAAGGCCGAAAATTTATCACCATTTCCATTATAATCCTTGGAAAATATTAAAAGATTTCGGAAAAGGTTCAAGGAAAAGAAAATTATAGTTGCATAAGCAATGACTCAAACATTTCGTCTTGTACGGCTACTTCAAGAGTATCCGAGGTAAGATTTTTTATGGATATATTCTCAACATTTATACACCCTTGAGTCAGCGTTTTTCACCCAAGTCCACTCTCTCAATCCAAGAATTGCCTTCAAATTTGCAATTCAAGTGAAATTCGCTTATTCTTGGGAAAAATAGTCGGTGAAATGATTTCGAAGAAAAAGCCAATGCGAAGAAAAACTCGCTCAGGATACGAAAGAAAAATACGTACTTTTAATAGGGAATGAAAGCTAACGAATGTAAATACCGAATAAATCCATAAGCTAGTCCTATATGGAATGAGAATAATATATATTTCGTCTACCGTTACTACGAGTAATACTTCATAATATAGTCGATAGCAGAGAAGTTCAAAAGAAAGTAAATATCTTCTCCAGTAAAGTGTAAGAATTCATTTCCGATCAAATGTTCGAAGGATGTGACTCTTTCTACATATTATACATTTTTTCTTGATTATTATATATTAATTTCGACTCCGAATTCTAATTGTAATGGAGGTATTTGTTCATTTCCTGAATTTATAATCGGTAAATAGTAATAGTGAAGTTACACTAATAGAATATTGATAATTTGATGCAAATTGATGCAAATTGCTTATCGATTGAGTTCTAATTAAAGCGCCTTCATCTCCAGTTACGGCCATCGAACTCTTTCAAATGACTTCCCGGAAATTTACTCTGTTTTTGATCAAAGTATTTTAATTTCATCTTTAACCAAAGAGCAGTTACAGTAGCAAGTATTAAATAAATCACAAAAAATTATAAATTACGGACTTAGCAACAGAAAATCTATGCAGAAGAAATCCAGACCTCAGTGTGTTTAATTTTATATTATGAATAACGTAAACCCGTAATAAATATTAAATATAAACGAAATCATATTTAAAACTTATATACATCTTATGTTTTGTCTGATGTTTGATCATGCAGCTTTTCCGATACTTCTCAAAGCGAAATGGTTAAGCGTAAAAAATACATAGGAAAATATTCTGCACTCCACCATTATGGCTATTTCATCAAACACATTTACTGTAATGCTAATCAGTGCATACTAAATACATACTGTTAATAATATATTATAATCAATATTATAATAAATATTTGTATTATTCTATGTAAAAATCGCAAATCCTATCTTATAATATAATTTTAATACTCGTACCTCTTTGTGAATTTGATTCAGCGTTTAGTATTCTAATTAAAAAAACTTTCTTTCTTTGAATTTCTTTCGATGAAAATGAGAAAATACATCCTATCTCACCCTCATTTCGCCAACAACTCGAATGCTCTTGCGCACCTCTTGATATGACAATAATGCAAACGAGAGGACCTCAACAGGAGATATCCCAACGGATTCCGAGGAAATAATTGTGTCGGGATTATGCAAGTGGGTAATTGGGAGTTTTCGCCCGAGTTTTACCGCCATCTAGGGAAAGAGATAGAACCTAAGAAAGAAAAAGGGAAACGGAGACTTAGGATTATGTCCACAATTTTTCACGTGTTTTTCCGTCCACGAACAGCTGCTGACTCATTATAAAAACCTTAGGGCGCTTATTTATTCATCCTTTTTGTTCCCAAGGAAACGGAAAAATGAGGTCAAATGAGGACTCCTCAGGAAGGTTTTCCGGGATATATATATTTCGTGGCGGAGTTGCAGAAAATCAGGTTGGAATGAAGGCGAAGGAAAAGGTGTTCAAGAGCCATAAAAATATTTAAGGAAGCGAAGAGAAATAAGTTGCAACGTTTGGAAGGAAAGGCTTTTGTTAATTCAGGGAGTGGAGTTGAGGATCTGGCTTCGTAGAGCTAATGCTCGAATTGCTTAGATGTCTTCTATTTTACAATTTTATAAAATTGATTGTCAAGTTTCTTATTTTCCATTCTTTTTATTCGATACTTTCACGCAATACGACTCCTAAATTAATAAAATATAAAAATGCGAATGCTTGTACATGAATGAAAAGGGAATAAAGTTAATTACTATCAATCAAGTTTCACTTGAACTCTTATTTGTTACATTTCCTATAAAATAGAAGCAAAGAATTATTACCGGAAGCATCATTCTCCATTCTGTAATAATGTGTTGATAACGTGAACTATCATCTCATAAAATGAGGGCCTATAAATTAGGATGTTCATTTTTAAACTTGAAAAATATTCATATTTAAATGTGCAATATAAACTTAAGGAATAAATACAGAATTTTTTTCTATGGTAAGGGAAATGACGAGGAATGCATTGAACTAAACCAACTCCTTATCAATGTGTTCAGCAATTGAAAGTAATAAGTATCTTTATACTTTTCATCATATTTTAATAATTCTATACTTATAGTTTTGCTGCTGAAAATAGAATATGAATACACTTAAATAATCTTAAGACCTCTTAAACTTTATCAAATGAGAAGAATTCAATTAGCCACGATTCACAAAACAGCTAGTAACTTATACATAAATATCATGAACTCATTTTTAGACTTCCTTTAAGCTTTTTTCATGGTACTTTCAGAATTACGTGCGCATGTTCAGTCGAGAAGATTGCACATAAAATATGTTGAGATATTGCGGAGATTTAGCCATCGAAATAAGAAAAAATATTATAGTTTGGCTGATTAACGTACTTTCCTAAAACTATTGGTCCATATTTCTCAGCCCACGCATTTTCAAGTGGGCAATAACATGAATCCTTCGAAGAACGCAGCCTAAACTAAAGCCGTGAATAATAAATAAACCTCACGAAAAAATACCGCCATCACGCAGGAATTTATGACACGCTCAGAATGGAAGAGCGTAAAAAATACGGTTACTTCTGCTGAAAAATACAACGTAAAGGGTGCAAATAACGTTTCGGAGGCGTCTTCCAACGCAGCGTTTTCCCGATTTCTGCAACAGTCATGGAAAGAAAGAGTGCTAATGCAATGCGTCGTGAAATGAAAACATCACGAAAGTCCGAAGATTCGTCGATAATCGCATCCCTGGTCCATTGCCTAGGGAACGAAGGAAGATTGCCATTCTTCGGGGTTAAAATAGGAGTAAAAAAGTCCGCGCCAAAGTTACGTCATTACATAACGTTCATCTCCCATGGGTTATTCCTCGCAGAAAGCAACTTCCGTTAATTGGATCCGCGGTCTCCCCTATCTAGTTACCCAAACAAAAAATAAAACGCAGTGTTGCAGTGATTAATGCGAACGGATATCGAGGTGTGGGTTTCTTGCTGAGCTATCCGAACTTTGCCCGAGGCAACTTTTTGAATCCGGGAAAAAAGAAAATGGGATCGATTGGCTTTTGATGTATAATTAATAATATCGAAGATTTAACTTATTTTGAACAAGCAGCTAAGATTTATTGGAAAATGGGGAATTCGATAGAATTATTTTTATTAAAAAAATTGCAGATTTTGGGAAAAGAAAACGGTGTTTGGTTTATTTCATCTATGAAATGTGAAGTTTTTGTAAAATATTCCAGTAATTCAATAATTGGTAATGAATTTATAGTAATTAAATTCTGTTTTACCGAAAATATTCAGTTTATTGTGTTCCAAATACATTGCGCGTCCATTACATACATTGTGATGGCTAATTCATACCTAAAATTAATCGAGATACAGTTCAATTCTTGATAAAATCATTGATTCAAAATTAACTTATATTCTAAAATTACACGGCCTATCCGTAATTTTCCACGTACGAAACAGTTTTGTGCATATTCGTTCAAATTCCATTGTCTGTATCAGCAGTAAGTTTTTGATGTATCTAATTATCTCATACATACATTGTAGCGGCGATTTCGTGGAGGCGATTTAAATGTTCATAAAATAACACTTTCAGATAATGAAAGCCCTATCGACCAATATCGAAAGGTGACCGTTAGAAATAAGCGTAATAATTCTTTGTCACGGACAGTGTCCATGTTTATCGTATGTTGCATAAGAGTGAATTATGTAAATTTGGGTTCAAATGTGAGCATTCAAGAATCAGTAAACATAAGTTATTATTACCATAGAAATTTGAAACTTAACTTATTTAAAAATAAAGAAACAAGATATTTTTATCTCAAAATTTTTAAAGGATCTTTAATCATTTAAATTTTCTCTAAAAACCGTCAGGAAAAAAGTGAAGCCATTGTAAGTATGTAAGGTTTCTAGGTCTTCATTTTAACTTTTTCGTATCATAATTTTAAAAAACTCTACTGCGTTGAAATAGAAGAGGAGAATGTATTTCTTCTCTTATAGGATCTATGCTGCATTCAACACTTAATTTTTCGTCCGCTTTATTTTGTCGGATAATTAGATTCTAAGATTATATCAGATTTTACGCATTGAGAACTCACTTCTTCGTATTGTATTTGATTCATTAATAGAATTCACTGAGTAATGTATAGAAAATTTAAAAAAATATCAGTTATATTTTCATAATAAGATCAATTAAACTTTTAGGAGATTATATATTTACGATACTATCATACCAAAATATACATTTCCACTTACAAATCACAATCGTAACATTTTAGTACGAGTAAGGAAAAAAGAAGTGATATATAAAGCTGCAATTCCAATGAACGGCCTTGCGATGTACTAACGATCGAGCAATCGAGACATAAGACGATATAGAAGACGGACTGTAAATGTTTTGGCGTTCGCAACAGAACGTCTATCCCCGTAGGCACTAAAAGAAACTCAAAATAAAAAGAGACGAACACGACTCGGCTCATTGTTAAAAATCAGCGCAGCCGTGAAAAAAAAATCGACTCCCTCTACAATGCACCGAAAAAGAAACAAGAGCTAAACGAAAACATTTCCCGACATCGCGCTCCACCCTTTCCCTTCAAGGACGCGATCCTTTCAAAGATAAAAAAGTAGCGAAGATAGGGGGGAAAACCTTTTCGTTTGTTCTGCACGTGGCACCGCCTAGCGGATGGTTTCGGAAAGTGAGGATCGTGCATTTGGATGTGAGGAAAGGAGATTAGGAAAATAGGAAAAGGCGGGAAAAAGGGCGTTAGGATCTCTAGAGGAGAGACGTACCTTGATGGATGGAATGTTTATTAAGGAGGAAATAATTTACCTTTTTAACTACCAAAGCTACAGTACTCCACTAAACTGCTTAAAATCATTTGTTATTCTAAAAATAATTTATAATTAAATAATTAAGATATAATATACAATTAATTTAAGACATTTGAAATTCGCCTTCAAAAAGACTAAAAACATACACAGATTAACTTTTTCTGATGAATAAATAGTGAAAATAAGTAATTTAACACTTCAAATAAATTAAATGGACATAATGATATTTGAATAGCTAAGTATCACTTAGAATGGAACGATGCAATTAGTGTATATCTCTAAATTTCTTCTTGAGCATGAATGTAAATTGCGAAATGTACGATATATATGTTAGAATGGAAATTACCTCCGACGAATTATTATGGATTAAACTTTGGATATACACAAAAGAAAATTCATAAAGAAGCTACTGATGAATCCCTTTTGTGATAAGGACGTAAGGAAACGACGGTAGAGCATAGCGATGATAATTCAGTTTATAGATTGACATCAAAGAAGAGAACGACTATTATGCAGAAAAGATAATCGTTTTATGTAAATTTAAATGAGAGATAAGGAAAGTGAAGTTGAATTTGCCACGACAAGGCAGGATATTAAGGTAAGAAAGGGTAGTCGAATTAAGGGGTTAGAATCCGGAATTCATTCTATAAAAATATGAAAGGTAAAAAAAGTATGCAAATAATTAATCAGTCTCAAAAAATACATGTTACAATTCAACACGAATTTATTTAGTAATTATAATTATGAATACATGAGTAATAAAATAAGTGTATACTACGCTTGAATTATAAACAATTCAATTAGAATTCTATATAAATATAATTTAATTTTGAGAATTCGATTAGATTTCCTATAATTATTTAAAATTTTCATAAATTTCAAGCGCTCAATATGAATATTTTCCATTACAAATGCTATCGAATCCTTAAAAACCAAACTCTTACGATTATTAAATTTCTTCCACTTCAAATGAAATCAAAATTCGTCTTGAGGTTCTTTAATGTTAAAGCTCTTCCAAGAAAATCAGCAAAAATAAGGAAGGAGTTCTTTAGAAAGCATGTTTGCATATATTTAAATGAGTGCGTGTTCTGTTGAAGGCTTTAATTGATACTGATTACGTAAGAGGGCGTTCTAATCCGTGGGGAGGCGAGAAGATCTCTAAATTTATGAAAATGATTGCGGTGAGAGAAACAAGGCGGTGGATAATAAATAAAGAGGCTAATGAAGAAGGAATGAATGCAAAATCTTGCCGAGAGAGAAAACAATTGAGAGACGAAACTTTTAAACGGAGAGAACCATTAAGAAATTCTGGAGACTCCCCTCTCAAGAAACACTTGAAAAACGAGAGAAGTATAATTTGCCATCGCTGCGTACACACGCTCAGGGAAGAGACACATGACTTAAGCAAAACGGTAAAATTTCCTCAACGACCGCTCCCTTTCTTTGGCCATCGATTTTCCGTAGGTGGCGGTGGAGGCAGACAAAAGCCTCATTAAAAACACCGGGACTGTTGCCAAATACATTAGATCTTGGGGTTCTCGGGAGTGCGATAGGGGGATTTCGTTAGATGGCTCAGGAAAAGGTGTCATGGCGCTCGGAATAGGACGAAAAAAGGGGTTCGATGAGAGAAAGTATCGTGCGCTCGAATGAGACACGGAGTGAGTTTTACGGTGGGTGATGTGTATAATACGTTCTTGCATCCATGATGGGGAGGGGGCCTCCAAGTGAGTTGGAAATGGGCGATAAAGTCTGAATTACGCCTCTCCGCCCTTTCAAAAAGAAGGATAAAATGAATCCGGTATAAGAATGGGGAGTTTTTATTCCCAACCCTATTTTATCCTCCGCTAAGTTGGCTCTTCCTTAAAGATTGAGGGGATCTCCAAACATCGGTTATCTTTTTATAAATACATTTCTTTGGAAATATTTGATCTTATTAGTTTTTATAATTTGGCTTCGATCGTACATCCTCCGTTAAACATAGAAAAGTCCTAAAGATTGGTTTGTGCTTAATAAATAGGATTAAATTGAAAAACAAAACATTCTTATAGACACCGGTAAATTTATCATGCTGGCATTAGGTCTATACACTAATTGAACGAAAAATTTTTGAGAATGAGCAATTAAACCTTATTTTTAGTTGTTTCAAATTTTTGAATAAATAAAATATCTGGAAATTCAAGAAAAATCGGCAGTTTTACAAAATTATTTATTCGAATCTTATCAATGTTTATTAAAAATAGTGGTGCTGTTTATTGAGTTTCAATGTATTGTTTATGTCCATGTTTAATGGCTCAAGACTAGTATAACGTATTATGTGCCATTTAGGAATGAATATATGATCGAAATCCTGCTGAAAAAAGAAATTTAATTTTTATTTTATGAAACTTAACATCAAACTCACGAAGAGAGTCGATCGATAATGTGAAAGTCAAATACGGATTCGGAAAACTGAATAGCAGATGCACACATTTCCAGTCTTTGAAACAGCTAAAAAAATTAACCTAAACGGTGCATTTTATAAGTACAGCGAGTTTACACTTTGGATTAAAATGTCGAGAAAGCTTTCAAAATACGGTATAAACACATTTTCACGGATAATTTCGAAAAAAGATGATGGGTGAAATACCAATAAAAATTTTTAACCCCCCCCGAATAATGCCTGACCTTCACTCACACATGCGTTGGAAATATACAAATATGCTAAAGATCAGGCAGTTGATATTTACTCGACTCGCAGATGCATTTATTTATTATTCCGTAATCCTAATTTATATTTGAGACTACTGTTATCGGTGAAAAAATAAAATCTTAGAAAGACTCCATATAATCATATACTTTTAATTTACCTAAATTAAAGACACTTACTAGCATAGGAATTCTTTGAGAAACGGGAAAAATAGTCTCAGAACCAAAAAAGTAAAAAAATAAATGTTACTTGAATAGCTTCCGATCTAAAATACACAAAATAATGAAGGATTAAACGCGTGAGAATGATCTAAAAAAGAACAGACAACAAAGATAACAGATGATGGAAATCGTTAAATTGGCTATAAAAAGTTTTTCAACGTCTCCCAAGTATAAGTTGAGAATTCGAACAAAGTGAAAGTAAAATAAAAGTTCCTATCTCTCTATAAATTCAGAGAAAGTATCTTTTTGGAATGAATAATGTATAAATGGGAAATTGGATTGCACAAGCGTCCAATTAAAAACTATGTGCTTAGATTATTTGTTTTCTCCTCCAGCTAGCAAGATACAATGATAAAATGGTGACGACAATATCACCCTGAGTTCACAATCCTAATGGAGACTTTTAGGATAATTATACATACGAATGAAAGATTCAACCGAATGCATGCTTCTCCTCGCTCAGGCGTAATTTTATATTTTTCCGAGTGGAAGTGTTGGCAGGAAGGATGAGATATTTCGAGGAAAAAAACAACGTGAGTGGAAAGGTAGGTTGAGAGGGTGGAAAAAGCTCTGGAAAGAACAAATGAATTGTATGTTCCGTTGTCCTCCAATCACAGCCCTGGCGACGGGTTGCCAGGAGAACAGCGGGTCCAACGGCCGCTCTGAATAAGGTGTTCCGTAGGAGGGGAATGCGATATCGTATTATATAATGCACCCGCCATATTGTTGGGCATCTCGCAGAGCAATATGTTAGACCCATTACGAGATAAATTTCGCTATAATTTACGGAGAAGTTCTCAACGGAAAGTTTAGAAACGGTTGTCGCAAAAAATAGAGTCGCTTTGTTGAAAGCAAAGGATTCTTGTTTTACGATGGAGCTGTTGAGTTAATAAAGCAAAGAAAAAGTTATATCAAAAAGGGTTATTTGGGTACATGATTTTGCATATACATGAAAGTAAATTATCTAGAGAGTGTTTATTGTAAAATTTCAATTTTCATATTTTACATGCAAAAAATTCATACATTCATTTCAAAGTAGTAAATATATATAACGGGCATTCGCAAAGAATTAAGAGTGTTTAAGACATAATTAATCACCCTTATCTAATAATCTTATTCTGTTGCAAGAAAAGATACGAAGTTGTACTCTAAGATCACGACTATTAATTTAATGTCATAAATTGTGCTCTGCTCTTTGAAAATATCTGAATTAAAAGATCTAATTACCATATTAACCGAATACCATCGAATATTAATTATTGCTTACTCGTGGTATCGAAGTAAAAAGCTTATGAATTATTTAAATGGATTGATATGAAAATATTCAGCCTCTTAGCCGCAAATGTATATTTTACTGAAATCTGAAAATATAAATTAAGATCCTATAAGATATTTGAGGCTGTTCTTAGTTTGTGATCAAATAAAGGAAAGCTGAAAATACTTCATTTAGAGCCAAAACTAAATATTTTCTAAATTTAGACAAATAGAAACATGAACTTTATTTAGAAACAGAAAGTGTTAATGAAAAAGAAGTTGATAGCATAAGTTATACAAAATAGTTTTCATCAACAGATATAAGATTTGGAACCTAATAAAGCTTTAATGTTAGGGAGATCCGTTGCATACAGAGCTCAATGACAAACAACAGTTACACAAATTTCACAAATCCACCCCACATCCGGTTTAATAGAGACGGAAATTACATTTTCGGAATACATTCATATACACATTCGTTCAATATCTATACCCTCAGCTCAGTTCCGTTGGAGAGCGCTTTTTTCTACTGATAAAAGGGAAGTGTATTGGAAATAGATTAGCAGTCCAAATCAAAATTGCGATCCGAAAAACGTCCGCGTGTCTTCTTTTACGAAAGAATAAGAGAGAAGTATACAAAGAGAATTTACGACACAGCAGTTGCAATTTTTGTGATCTGATGATATTGATTTTTAATATGCTCTCAACTGAGAATCCGTGAAGGCAAATCACAATTACTATCCGAATAAATTGATGGAAAGAAAAAATCAATCAAATTAAGAGGGAATGGAATTATTTTTTAATGATCTTCTTCTCCAATAGAAGGAGTAACCTTATTAAAATTAGAGAGCTGAATAGTAAGGAAACAATCTTCCTTAATACAGCATCTAATTAGAAAATGATTTTCAAGTTGAATTACCGTTATGGCACTTTAGGTTCAAAGGTAGTATTTACAATCAACTAACTTCTTAAAAAGCCAATATTTTATAAATAACACTTTCCTTGGCGTCTCGAAATATAATCCTAATCATATTCTTCACCTTACTTTACCATATTAGGTTTGAAGATATTATATAATTTACATGAAAATAAATACTAATACTCGTTGATTATTTCTAATTCTTTTATTCTAGCATGAATGATTATTTGCTCAGAAAAAAATAACTTATGTAAACCAGTTGCGATGGGAACATCTCTTAAGCTTTAGAAACGATACAATGTTCACTTCACAGACGTGGGCAATAATAGCATGAGATGAAACCACTTTGGGAAAACATTTTTACGATGCTCTGCCAATAATATCAACACCACCCTCTTTTCCTTAAACGATCACAAAGAGATTTGCCGATCCTCTTCAAACTAAACGATCCCACCCCCGCAAAAAAGCACTTTCACTTAAATGAGATGAATTCCTCTGTCACCTTTGAACGACTTTATTTTAAGGAGAAATGAGACCCGTGTGTTGAAGGGGATGTAAAAAAGGGCATAAGAAGAGAGCCTCGGAAGGTACTTTTTAAGGGCCGAAAGGATGAAGTGGAGAGAGATTGCGTAAGGAAAGGGTTTAGGCTCGATAAAAGAGAGTAAAACAGAAGAAGTTGAAATAGCACAATAATTGATCGATACTGTAAATATTCTATTTATTTAGTAGTAGTATTATGTATTTCTACTTAATAAAATTCCGAATCTGTTACTCAAAAGCATTATTTAGGCCTCTAAAATACTCTTTAAAATTTGCAGTAGAGACATGAATAAAAATATCTCTTACTTAAACTATTATCCTTCGGGGAATATCATGTACTTCATTTAACCGATTAATATTTCTATTTATAGAACCATAAGTTTTTACAACTACAATTTATAAACCAATTTAAATGAATATTTTCATAGATACCATCCCATGAATATAAAATTTTCTTTTAATTTACTTTCAGCTTCCATTTTCTCTTAGCTTTATATTCCAACCCTCCTGCTTTAATACCAATTTTTCAAATGCCTTTTTTATAGCTTTGAAATTGATATTCGATTCGGGTTATCTTCCTGAACCTTGTGATCTCAAAATTACATGCACGATCAGGGGCCGTTTTACATAGAATAAGAGAATAGAATTTCAGGAAAAAAGAAATAAATGCATAAAGATAAACCACGAAAAAAATCAAAACAGGCCCTGTTATTATGGTTCATTGGTCTTTGTAAAAGAAAAGATACAGGTTATTTCAAAATGAAGAAGATTCATATGATATTAAATGAAAAATCGATCCCCTAATGAGCCATCTCCACACATGTTGTGGATTATAATATATAAAGATGTCGTATTGTTATATTCCAAGAGGAATACTTGATTCATCATTTGAATAGCTTGCGTCGGAGAGGAAAATATTCTTATGAAGATGATGAGGATTCCAAATGATAAAGGTTCATTTTTAGAGAATTCATAGATTAATACGAGCAAAAAATTGAGATTACGTTTTTAGGTTTATTTAAAGATGAAGTTTCAAATTATAATAGGAGAACTAAGTTAAGGTTAAAATTGAGCTTGAAAATTAACGTGTCATCAGTCTAAACTCCATTTAACACTTAATGAACTATGTTAAGAAAGAACAATACCTTCTACGCACTTTCAAAGGGATATTCATTTTACTTCAAAATGGTCCCTCATTACATTAATTAATCACCTCCTGATGTTATTGGGAAGAGCTAACTCACGGAGAATAACAAAAAGGGCTAAACAGAAGAAAGGTTCTGCGAAAGGAGATAAATGTAAAGCAGTAGAAGGGAAAAAGACAGAATGTCGAGAGCGGCATACAATAAAAAGCGGATGATTGACGAGAGAAAGAAAAAAGAGGTGAAAGGAGGGAGAAAGTGGAACAGAAAAATCGCACTGCTTCCCGTTGGAATTTAGAGCTTATTGGATATGGCGAAGGTAAGCGATTAATGGTGATAAGAGCGGAACAGAGTTAGATGTTGTTCTCTGCAGGGGAAAGAATGCGGGGGAGGGGTGAAGAGTGGGGTCTCTTCAAAATGGTATACTCCACGGTTTTATGGCACTCCGATGATTCAGGTTTTAATGCTCCGGAGGATTAGAGGGAAAGATCTCTGTGTTGAGAAGAAGCCGTGATTCTCCGGTGCGTGCACCCATCGTTGGAATATCTGATGAGGAGGAGATTATATCGCGTCCTCTCGGTATTCATGGCGATGAATATATGTTCCGATAAATCGAATGTTCGATATATCGACTGGGTTTTATTCTCCGGAGGGCCACCTCAAATTTCCATCCTTTACGCGGAAGGAATCGTTTGAAGCTCTTTTTTTCTTTTTGGTTTTCGTCTATTCAAATTGCTTTTCATCGAGAATATACCTGCGCGTACAATAGCCAATTTAATTCCATGGAATGTATTTCATCTTTCCTTTAGGCTCTTTGATTTTGTGTCGGATAATTCGGTTTCTCGTGTTTTCAATAGCAGAGAACGAGCTACATTGTATTTCTTACCCTTATAACACCGAAAATCCTTTTTAATTTTCATGGAGCTTGAATTAAATATAAAAGGTAATAGAAAGAAAATAAAAAGACAAAGATTTTTATAAAATCTCGGGTTGTAAATTAATAACTCTTCTGTCAAAATTATAGAATTCTGTTGTATAAGCACATATATCGAAGGATTTGATACGAATGAATCACTCACGTAAACTAATCTATAATTCTTAAGATGTGAGTTATGTAAAATAATGTTTTGGTTTTATCCGAAATGATAATGAAGCGATAGAATAAGATTCATATTTAAATCAAATTTAAAGCAGTCCTAATGCACTCAGAATTTACAGTATCATATACGTGCACAGAATATAGATGATAATATTTTATACGTTTCTCCTTAACTCAAATCTCACCAAATATATTCTATACGGCGTACGTTTAATATGTTAGTTTAATTTCAAAGTAACGAATGAATAACTATCCCTTTGAGTGAACAGTACGTTTCAGTTCCTCGTATTCACTGTAGATAGCAACCGATACTGCAGGGCGCCTGAAATGATACGACCCGCAATTTAGGTGTACGTTCCGTTTGCCTAAGAATACGGCGGTGACCCCTTTCTCTAGAAAATTACTCTCAAGATTTAACGTTTTATTAATAATCATTTTCTTGTTAATTGCCCCACTGATTAGTTTTGCAATATGAGAAGGTTTATAAGTTTATCAGAAAGATGTTTTTTCTACTTTCGAATAAAGTAATTCGGAGATCATTAAGTCAATTCTTTTCTTGAAATTGTTATGCTAATGTTTTTTAAAAATTTAAGAGTCTTAGCTTTTAAATAAATGATTTTGAAAATTTATCAAATGGATACTCTTACATGATGCGGAAAATAGAATGGAAAAGATTGAATACACTATGAAAATTATTCGAAGTGATACATTTATAATGTACGTGATAAAAATAGCCACTTTATCCTTATAAATCCTAAAATCCCTCAAATGCATAGATTCCAATATTCTTCTAAATATATTTGGGCCTACAATAGTGAGTATCCTGGAAACGTTGGGACGTATTTTAGGAAGGGGAGCAACCAAGGGTCGAGAGGAAAATTTATAAGAAAATCGAGAGCGATCTTAAGAAAGAGTTTAGGGAAGACAACAAAAGATGTTGGAGATATAGGGATGCGGTGTCTGCAAATGGACGCCGAAGAAAGGAAAGAGGGAGATTAAGAGCGGGATTTCCCCCAAAAATGGAACTTTTGGTCTACACTATGAAGTGAGATGGATGTGAACAGATGGTCTGATTCTTACCATGGATAAAGGAAAGGCGTGCGGGGATAAACGGAAACAGGGCGTAACATATCGATTAACGGCGGCTAAAGTAAAGAAGAGAGCGTTTGCGGTCTTCGGACGTCCTTGGTCGACAAATATCATTTTTTCCCTTTGACAAATTATGAGTTTTTGCCTTAATTGTGTTATATTGTACTGAGAATTCACGAAAAAAAGTCTTTTTCTTGAGAAACGCTCTGCTCACGAACATTTGCAATCATGGAAAAACTCTTCGTCAGCCTTACCCAGCGATATTATTTGGATATATAAATGCTTGCAAATTTATTTATCATCATTGTAATTCCGCGAAAAATTATATCAAATTCAATAAAATATGATCCATTATAAAATAAGGACAGAGAAAAATTACAAGCAAAAATCGTATTTTGGAAGATATCGTACTTCATTTCAATTGTTTTACATATTTGACAATTTATAATTTTAAAATCCATGCATATACAGTTGAATAAAGCTTTTAACTTTCATTGATTATCTTAAGCGTATTATTATTCTACTTTTGGATTTTTCATCTCTGGTTCAAGTTTTATAAATAATTTTATCAGAGGTCAAAAATATTTTGATTTAAACTGAAAAAGAGAAATCGGAAATCAATCATATCCTTTTGTGCGGATCAATATTACATTATTTATTTTATTTAATACTTTTAACTGTTATTCAAGAGGCCTTGAAAAATATCGACATACATTTGTTTTAATTGTAACAACACTAACGTATTAAAAATCAGCCTTTTTCTTCAACTTATTTGAACAAATAACGGGAAAGTACCACGTACTGTGTATATGTAAGATGTACCACTGCAAAGCTTATAGCAACTTCTGTTCAACTCCTTTCTGCAATTCTTGAAAGCGGCTTTCCGTTGTTTGCCTTATCAATAAGTCTCAAAGAGTCCATAGATTCCAAGAAAAGCCCACTGAGACCAAATACACTGCAACACTTGGACTACAACTTGGATAGTTATCCTAGCTGCTGATTCATGACAGATCCTGAAGAAGGAGATGGGCCACCGAAAAGAAACTTCGCGAGTGATTGCAAACTTTGGTAGCCACTACACAAGGGATGGCCCATAAAAGTGGTGTCTCCAGAGTACAGTGAGGTATTTGTGGTTCTCACAACCTAACACCATACTTGTTTAGCAAAAAGACTTCAGTTTAATCTTTTCATTTTTTATAAATGTCGTTGATTGTGCAAAATTTTTAGTTTAAGAAGAATAGTTACTACATTCTGTTGCACTAATAATGGCCCCTTTTTTTAGTTATATTGTTGCATAATCTATATTTTGGAATGAACAAACTTGGGACGTTTTTGTTGTAGAATAATTGAGAAAGGCTTGTGAATTAAGACGTCTCTAAATATTAAATTTTATGGTGAAGTGCCTGAAGCATGTCAAAACTTATTATAAATGTGGTTGTTTGATTATCATATTTACCTTAAACAATTTGGAACTTTTCGAAATTTATTGAAACATATATAACGATTTGAAGTATTTTTTCAAGAACTATGACCCAAAGAAAGAAAGGAAATTTTATCAATACTATAAATTCGTGGTTAGCTGATTGTGAGGACGCCATGATGATTGTGATTACGTTACCCTTTTACATAGGATGTTAACCGTGACTTTAAAAATTTCTAATCTAACTAGTGTCTTTAATTATATATGTATGATTATGAAAATAAGTTTTACTAATATTTCTCTCAAAATTAATTACACGCATAAACGTTTATAGATACTCATACCTAATGTGGTTGATCTTGTCTTATGAAGTTTTATTTCGATTAAGGTACCTCTTGTATCAATCGAAGCGTAATTCAACTTATTTACTTCATACGATAAGGAATGTTTTGTTAATGTAGGTAAAATATTTTTATTCAGTGATAAGATTCAGCTAAAATAATTATTTCCATGCTAAAAAATTATATTTAAATAATTACCCCAATTTTTCGTTACATATAGGAATGAGAAGACTAGAATTATAATGCAATAGAAGTTCCTTCGAAAGGAAAATTTTTACTTTGAGAGATATTCAATTCCATTTTGACCAACCCCATCCCTGTATTGGTTGGAAGACAAGCTCTTCGTTGAATTTTTTCCATCCTCAATGATATTGTGGATGATTCACGCGGGAACAGGTTTCGTAAAAAAATCTCCTTCCATGGACCAATTCGAGTGGCCACTCTTTAGCTGGATAAGCTTCCTATACAACGACCAGTTAAAATTTTCAGAACAGTGAAGCATTCGGGAATACTCGAATTTTGCCTGCGGTGCATCGATTTTGCTCATGTTGAAACGAATTTACTCCCATTCAGTTTGAAACGCAGAAAAATTCTGATACAGAAAGATTGAAATAATTTCCTACGTTTGGAGATTTTCAATTTTTGCAACCACATTATATTTAGTTTAAAAGAATAAAGTTCAAGAGCGTGTATGAGTGATGCCGATCAGTACAAAATTTTAAAGTCAATTTTCTGAGGCCAAGGTTCTATTTTGTATAGTTTGAGTTTATTTTGCTAAACAACTGAGAAATTTTAAAGCCTTTTAATGTCTTAATATATGACAATGATTCTCTCAGTGAAATACAATGGCCCCACGGCCTGAAACGCGGATTGCAGGGTATACTCAGAGACGGTTAACTTTAAAGCTTTATATCCATTTCATACGCTAAATATTCTCCGAAATTTACTTCAGATCAACGCTCATTTCTAGCATTTTTAGTAACAATTTATTTTACAGATATTTTAAATCATTTCTAATTGACATAAGAATATGATAAATCCAAAACAAATTGAAGTCGTGGTTCAATAACGACATAATATTGCAAATCAACTAAAATCAGCCTAAATAAAATAGGATTCAAAGAGAATTAATGTACAACGACCATCTGCTTCAGAAATATTGCTTTGTCTTCCTTATCTGTAGTTTAGGATTCCTAGTCCCCACTTTGGCATTAAAATCTACCTTTTGGCGAAACCATTCTCGCTCACTGCAACTCGTCTCAAGTGACTTCAGCAAAATACACGGTTCTAGAATTTAGCGGTGCACCAACCAAACTCGGCAATGGGTTAACACGGCAGTACGAAGAGAAAATAACGGCCTAAAAATCCATAAATTGACGTAGTAAGTTTTTTTCCCTAAATACATCGACGCGAAGTTCCACGTTCGATTTAGCGAAGCGTAAATTCCACGTTATGATCAATTGGTCCCCAAAAGGATTCGTGAAGTACTCATGAGAGGGCAGTTCGGAGGGTCTTCTTAAGAGACCACTGAAGGGAAAATTTCAGTGGAACCGAAAATTTATTAATCAGAAAATGAAGTGGAAAATAACTCCGAAGGTAATTCATATTAAGGCGAACCGTTCAAATATATCGCTATTTATATTATTGCGTATTAAGAATAGTTATCGAAGTGAATTGAAATATTTGAAGATAAAAAATATTAAAGATGTATAAATAAATTCCATCGATATGTATTTGTCAATTTAAGACGATTGATTGCATACGCAAGTTTAATTATTAAAAATGGAAAATAATTTAATTATTAAGAAGAGCTTCCAAGTTCTTACTCTGTTTAATCATTTTAAGTTTCAATTACCTTTAACACATTAAGTAACTCATCGAGTTGGATATAGCTAAACGCAAAAAATTCCTAACATTTATGATATGAAGCTTTGTGAAATAACTTTTGGGGAAAAATTATGTCTGAGCAAACTATGTGTTTTTTCTCTATTATTTTGCATAATTCCCGATTTTCTTTTAATGAAATATAATTTAAAATTGAACGTATAGATGTCCAAAAAAGAAAGCATACTTTGCACATACACTTCAAATTGAACAATTTGAATTAATGTTTCAGCTCAATATTCAATAATTAAAAAATTTTAATTTAAATATCTCATCCAGAAAATTGATTGGAAGGTAATGAAAGTGATAAAACGAAATTGATAATTTTGAGATTTACATTTTGGTCTTTGGTTCCATTCCCGGTTCAAACCCCTGTTGTCCAGGAGATCTATTTGATTCGGGAGTGTTAATTTGTTCGGAATCAAGATAAGTCATTCATCGATGCAAAAAACACGAATCCAATAATCACCAAGAGTAATGCAATCCAGATGTATTGAAGAAGTTGTTTCCCGAAAAATAATAGCGATTTCTTGAATGAACGATTTTCATTTTTACGATAATATCACCCTTATCTAGTTTACATTTTGGAAAGTATTTCGTGAAAATTTGTTTGTAATTCGCTCAATAATAAATGTTTAAGAAAATAAATTTTAAAAATTTAAGATAAAATTCTATTCCTGCTTATCCAAAATAAAATCAGATATCGATCTTTCATATGCCAAAGACGATAAAGAAGAAAATACTTCTATTTTAATAAATTCACAAATAAAGCCAAACAGACTGAAGAATCTCCTCGATTTGCATTATTTTTTACGAAATCGGAATTAAGATCGAAGATTTCAAAAAACAAAATGTGTAAATACAATTTTACTTCCATGGCAACGATACGGAAAAATTCGATCTTCGGCTATTTCTCCTATTGTAGAAGAAACGTGGCGGAGGGACGGATATAGACGTTCATTACTCTGTCGTGAAATGTTAAAGGAGAAGAGAGGGGCTCTTTATTCTGCAGACTATTTCTTCCGTCTCTCGTGGAATAGAGAATTCAAGATGGAATTGGGAGACACTGAAAATTTCAAACGTCGGCGATGGAAGAAATGGTGAAGAAGATGAGTGAATTTACCGAAGAAAATAAGCTGAAAAATATTATTAATAATTTCGCGATTATGGGGCGCAGCATTCCGGTTTTGGAAAACTTTATGAGCCTATGATTGGATATGGAATGAGCAAGGAATTTCGTTGCCATGACAACGGGATCTTTTGAAATATGAACATAATAACGTTGGTATTTGAATGCGATACATTGGAATACTTATTCAATTACAGTTAATGTTGTTTATAATGTTAAATAAAATGAAAATGTAAATTTGTATAAAAACGATAAACAGTCATATGACTAATAATTTGTAAAATGTATCTTTATCTGAAAAATTCCTCAAAACTACTATTTAATTAAAGCATAAATTCTTTAATAAAGAGTAAAAGAATGTGATGGTTAAAATAGTTTATTGAAATGAAAATTTATTGGTTAGTGCTATTCTTAACTTAATATTTATCATAGTTTTCTTTTTTGAATGTTACGTTAAATTTTTAAAGATTACAGTGAACAATTTCATGAATTTTTTCATTACATATAAAACATTTAATTTCAGAATTTATGAATAATGATTAAATCAAATCTTCCTCGATTCGTTATAATTCCTAAATAAATTGTGTATTTAACCTTTTTACATTCTTTCAAAGTGAAAAGAGGAAAAATTACCTGTTTTATTCTTTAAAAAGGTTTAAATTATAGAAAAGGATGCCTTGGATTGAATTTAAACCAATTCTCAGTATTTTCTGAAATAATAGCCTGATTAAAAATTAATTTGCAAGTTATATTACACTTAAAGCTTTCTTAATTAGGTACTTCTTAGAATTTATTATTTTTCATTTCATAATTTTGCCCTTTTTAAACTGCTAACATTTATTTCCTAAAACTTTATTTTTACTCAATTATTTTCTTTCATATTAAGAAAATGTAAGTGAATTTTAAAAAATTCGAAGCCTAATTTGTATTCTTAGTGATACCAGTGTAAAGACGATAATATCGATAAACCCAACAGTTATTATTGATCCTGAAATCGCATTTTCAAAAAAGAACTCAGGTTACTGTTTTTTAGCAATAGTGATCTAAGAAAAGACAATATAAATTGACGATCGCCTCCACTAGATTAGCGAAATCTTTCCATTTGAACATTTCCGTACCTGGAATATTCTTATTCCGATGAATAAGCTGAATAAATTGCTTCCCTTTCATTTCTTTCCTGTTTTTATTTACATCCGAGGTTGGGAACACAGTTCCCCACGCACACCCTTTTTTATTTTTCGTGCGGTTCATGGACCCTATGCTGTTTCCACATTCGTTTCCCCTCTTCTTTCGAACTTCCGCTTCCCGGCTATTTTACTCCATTTTCCTCTTGAGCCAGAATAAAGCAGTTAATTCATTAGTCCTCTTCCACTCCACTCGATTACAGCTTTATCCTTCTTCGTTTATTCTCCTCTTTCCATCCTTTTGTTCCCTTTTTGAACAATCTTCTCTGGGATTCATATCCGTCACAACTCTCCGAATTAATCTATTCATAATGAAATTAACCCCGGATTCATACGGCTTTGCGTCACACTCCTAACTGTTCCTATTTCTCACAAATCGTAATTTGCGGGGACGAAGCGCATCCGCGGAAGCGTATGCCACAACTACCGATCGGACTACGTGAGTTATGGACGATTTTCGAATACATTTCTTTCCGTAGAAATTCCCTTTTTTACCGGAGAGAGTTCTTTATTGAGATATAAGGACGAGGCGTCGTTCAATTCTATCTCATCGATCGTATATTTGTGTTTTGCCAATTCCAACGAATATTGATTCACTCAATAAAATCTTATCAAAGAAAACATCGCAATAAAATGGATGTGGATTCGTGTAAATTCATCTCAGTTGGAAAAATTAATTTATAAAGCAGAACAAAAGCAAAAGTTCTTGTAATGGAACGAAAAGAAAAGTTTCATTGAACTGGAAGTACAGAATAGTCCAAATTTCTATATTGAACAAAAAAAGAGCAATCTGAAAATTTGAAAATAATTGGATGGTTGGATTTTCAAGGTCTACTAAATATTTACAAATGCAAAATATTTTCTTTTAACATGGAATTATATTTAACTCTATAATATCCTAAAATAAAAAAAACTGTTTTCAAAATAACTTATTTATATCCCTTAAAGTAATACTTAGACTATCAGCTTTAAATAACAATTTTATGGTGCTCCAAATTGCATAAAAACATTACCGAAATATTCAAGAGATAATAACTAGTTCCAAATAACTGACACAGACATTGAAATTGGAACAAGTTATTTTTGATCAGAGTATAATTTTCATCTGTTAATATGATTTTATAAAGGAATGAATCAATTGTAGATGCTATATAAATAGCTGTACGAAATGCAAAATCTATAATATAATAATTATCGTAAAAGAACATAAAACATACATATTTAAATGTAGACATTTTGTCTTTGTAATAAGGTAAAATCGGGACGAGTCCCTCTTTTAATCCTAAATAAAATAACAAAAAAGTTAATAATAATATATAATGAACATTGTAAAAGCAAATTCCTTTGATTATTATGAACATGCCTCTTATCTTTTAATTTTACTATTAACTTTACAGTTTTAAATCATTAAATAATAACGTATTCCGGAGTAGTTTATTACGAAAATTACATCGATAGCAATTCTTTACTGAGTAAAATGTTGCATATGACAACGTAAAATCATACGAACGTAAATCCATGTACTTTCTTTTAAACGGTCTACCGAATTACACTGATCTAATAAGAAGCAAGGTCAAAGAATCCTAATCCTAGAGGGGCGATCGAGTGACGTAAGAAGGTTCAACGACGCGCAGGAGCCATGTCGAATGGAAAGAAACCCTTTAGGGATCGTTGTAATGGCAGAGGGAGCTCATTTATAGCTTCCAAAAATACGTCTTCTCTTACCGATTCAAGAGGACAGTCTGGTGCCTTTGCAGAATGGAAAATGCAGATAAATCTCTGAATCAAATGCAATAAAACAGAAGAAGAAGTACACAAATGTAATCAAAAGTTGCATAGCTCAGTATTTTAGTTTTTAATCCATGTTTTTTTAATGGTGCTAGCTCTTTGATTAGGATAATAAAAAAGGCTTAACAATGAGTTTCCTGAACTACGTCGCTACAGAAGGGGTATGGAAATGTGGTGAATGGAATCTGGCCTTTTAGTAGGAGTTAAGAAACCATTCTAGTTAAATTATTCTGCAGCTGTCATATGTTAACTTCATAATATTCTTTTTAATAAAGATTGAATTTTATAAAAAATATATTCATGTTTATTTCTCTCTAATACTGGGTTTTTTGGTTTAGCAAAAATTTTCCACGCTGTAGTAAAAAATAAAAACAACTTTACTACATAAGATGTCATTCGACATTTTGTGCTTAACATCAAATTCATAAAATTTCAGTTTATAAATTGGAAATATGAAAGAGCTTTGAAAAGTTTGTTTTAAATGAACGGGAAAATGCTGACAAAGTAATACTAAATTAACCATTAACTTTCCTTCTTGGATCCGCTTTTACATCGATTCTTTTTTTATGATCGATTAATCTATGATACGGGATACTTCTCCGAAAAAACATTTCTCGCAAACAAATTGACTAGGACATGATTTCCAGCTATTAAAAAAGAGGCTGGCATAATGAAGCGATATATAGCGATATCAAAGAGCAAATTATTTTTGGATTAAAATAAACATCGTGTTCATCCAAATCATTTCCTCGTACTACACCCTGAATTCTCCGAAGTTTTCAATACGTCATCAGAGTGACGTCAGGAATCGACTCACGTCCACGTGGGAAAAGAATCTACGTAAAGACTAGAGCACGTGACCTTTGATACGACGAGTATGACATCACCTTATCATTGGAGCCTATCGGGAAGGAAAAACGAACAGAAATAAATCCCCCTTTAGATTCCTCTTTAAAGGAATTCGATAAACACTCCCTTCTCATTCCTAGGCAACCGTCTTCAAAGGACGCGCACCTTGGCGACGACGGGGAAAAGACGAGAATAAAAATATTTCTTGAAATAAAAGAGGGTTATAAAAAGGGGAATAAAATCGGAAAGAGATGTTCGTGCCCCTGTTCGGTTGGGGAAGAAACCAAGTTCCAGGTATTGCCATTATCAGAGTGTAAAGGGAGCGAAGGAAAAAGCGAAAAGGGAAAGAGCGCTATTTTGAAAACAGGATCGAATATAGTAATCGCGAGAGTGGACATATGGTGGTACAGCTGGACGGTGTTCGGCGATCTGCGGAGGAAATGACGTGCGCATTTGTGTGAAAGGTGGGAAAATCTGTAGCGACATGGAGAGCGGACAGCGCGGTATTCCATCGAGGATACGGTATTTCGGTAGAATAAATCTTGGCCCTTACGCTTAGACGATGTCGGGACACATCGCCTATATGATTTAATTAGCCGCAGGAAGATAGAGATTTTAAAGGTGAAATGACGGATAATGGAAATCGATTCCATTCAACATCTGCTTTGGTCTGTTCCATCCAAAATGAGGATAAGATATGCCTTATGATA
Source organism: Pantala flavescens (assembly GCA_020796165.1). Lineage (NCBI taxonomy): Eukaryota > Metazoa > Arthropoda > Insecta > Odonata > Libellulidae > Pantala > Pantala flavescens. Next base: position 54,516,061 of record CM036883.1, read on the forward strand.
ATGAATATAATAAGGCTAAACAAAAGGTAGAGAATTTAACGAAATTTGCAAGTTAAATGTAAAGAATTTGAAGATTGAAAAAGGAAAACGTATAATTTGCCGAAATTTATAATAAGATAATAAATAACTAAAGTAATAAAATTGAATAAGTAAATAATTCAGTAATTAACTAAAGAAATTTTCCAAATTATCAACTTGAGGAAGAACAAGAGGAAATAATATTTGAAAAAATATATACGTAAACAAGTCAGGATTTTCGTATTTTTGGTAAACTATAAATAAGGTATACGTACACAAAATCTTAAAGTTCATATAACGGACCCTAAAATCAAAAACTAAAATCTATTTAACCCATTATGAGAAGGACATAGTTACCCCGTAAATCAATGAAATGCATTGAATCCGCGAAATTCCACCAAACATCGAATATCAACGATATTTGTTTGAATAGGTGTATTTAAACTATTTACCAAATTTCAGGTATCAATTGAAAACGTCTTATATTAAAGACGAATTTTGAAATAAATTCAATCAATCTAACATTTTTCATGTAGAATGTGGAATTTGTAAAAATGACTTGAATTTTAGTCACACATTTCATAATTATTTAAGACATGCAAATGTGGAAATCAATTTCTTTTCTCTCTTTTGAGAAAGGAAGATCAAATAAAATCTTCATTATGTGAAATTTCGAATGAACTTAAGGAATGTATAATATCGATTGAAGAAGTCGAATTATGCAAAGGTGGTGTCGAAAATAAAACGTCACTGACGGATATTTTAAAGTTGACCTAAATAAACATCAAAAGGAATTCTTTCACTCAAATTTTCATGTGATGACTCTGAGTAAATTCAAAATATTTTCATAAAATGAGGGAAATGGTGGATTAAATACAAAAGTCATATCAAAAAATTAATTTCTAAAACGAGAATAACAAGTTAAATCAGTGATAGAACATTTCCAAGTTTTAAAATTCAACATCTCTTAAATACAGGACCAAATTCTTGAATTTGGTGGGTCAATTCTTTGCAGAGCTGAAATTTCGTGAAATTCACACTTCGGTGCATCGATTTGAAAAATCTCCGAAATTCAAATTTGAAGGTGTAGACCCGAAAGAACTTCAGTTCGAGAAAAAGTTATGGTTTGATTCTACATCAACTTCGTAATGGAATTATTTATTAAAACTAATAAAAATTATTTGGCATGACATATTTAATATTTACCATTCTGTAATATTATGTTCTTGGATAAGAATTCCATTGCTTCATTTTGCCATATTAATAATCAAATTCATTAATTTAATCTATCTGGAGATATATTTTTAGCTCAAAAATAATTGATGTAAGTATTAATAAGAGAAGGGGAATGTATATACGTATTTCTTTCTAAAACAGGGAGTTAAGTTATATTTTTTTCATGTAGAAATTACCTGAAATTTTATAATTTTTTGTTATTATAATCACCCTATAAATTTAAGGATTAAATATATAATTGTGTTGAAGAATGTCAGTAATGTAATTTTAGACTACTCAACTTCAATATTTTTAGAGTTTGTTTTGAACAATGAAGAGAAATATTTGAAGCCATTCTATAGCTCTTAGATGAGATAATTTAAAATTCACGTCTCTATACTTACATAACAATCAAAACGGCTGAAATAGACAAATCAACGGGTAGATTCTTTAAAGATCATCTCCATCAAATTTTTTGGTTATTTGTTATTCTTTCGCATTGCTTCGAATACTCTTATCATTGAAGAAAATCCAAATTATTAGAATTAAATATATTCAACGAAAGCCAATTCATTGATCTTTCTCGCAATATCGGTAGTCTAAAAAATGACGTTATTATATCGAAATGAAGTAAAATACAGGCATTCTGGGTAAAGACGTCGACACGTGCATACATGGACAAAAGTTATCATCCAGAGTTCCATATATATTAAATTGGTAGAATGCCCTTTGATGGATTTGGCAGGGGATTTTCCTCACAAAGAAGATGGGAGAATGCGAAGACTTTAGCCCACAGAGAGGACCAAAGGAAGCTGCATGCAGATGCGGAAAAAGAAATACGCCTTCATAAAGGTTGTGGAAAGAATTCCTCCTCGAAAGAGGAATGGGGTGCAGTCGTCGTATGAGTTGGAAGCGGTCCATTTTTTTCCAATTTCTCCTTCGAAGGCAGCGCAACAGAAGAAGACACGGTCAAAATGGGAACTACTCCGTGGTTCGAACCTTGTGATTTTAAATCAATTTTTCAGTGGCCGAGAAACGAGTTAATTTTCCCGGAGATACGCGGATGGAAGGCGTCCCTCTTTAAAATTGGAACAAAATGGCCGTGTTTATTGGGGAAAACGAAGGGATTAAAATCCTTTGGGAGATATTTAAAGGGGACGAAATGATTTCTCATCGAGAAAGTTTACTTAATCATCGCGCCGGTTAATATGTTACGAGCGAATACCATCGTTCGACATGAATTTCCCATTAGAACCCCTTCCAACTGCAGACCTTTGACCCCCTGAATTTTATCTTTTTTCCTCGATTTTCCCGCTTTAATTTAGCTTTTCCATGCGTTAACACGCGTTTTTTACATCTCTCAGTTTTCACTCGATAAAAGATTGAAATGAATGGTCTTAATCTGCAATTAAAATGGATTCATCGCCGAAGCCATTGCAAACAACTAATTGGTCCTTCGGAAGGAATCTTATTCTCGCGCTATTATATTCGTGTTAAAGGGACCTCTTTAAAACGCTGCAAATAATTGGATTGAGTTATTGGGAGTCTAATTGAAATAAAATTTTAAATAAATTGAATTTCTGATCTGCCATTTCGTATACGCCTTTAAGACTGTTACAATACTTATGTATATGATAGTCTAGTGGAATAGACAGATTATAATTTTACTTATAAGTCAATAATAATATGTATTGTTTGTTGATATGAATTCATATTGAAAAAATGTAATACTTCAACCTAAGATGGTAACATTAGGTCAGAAATCTTTCTTTCTATTTTATATATCAAAAGACTTAAATTCCTATAGTGAAAATTGGAAAATAATGCTTTTTATTTGAGCGGAACTTTAATTTTCATTAAAAGTCGATGCATCAGATAATCTATTGTGATAATGCTTTCTTAGTGTGAAGTGTGTGAATCTTGAATATTTTCCTTGGAAATATATATATATATGATTCAGTTTTAACATTAGGTCAGAAATCTTTCTTTCTATTTTATATATCAAAAGACTTAAATTCCTATAGTGAAAATTGGAAAATAATGCTTTTTATTTGAGCGGAACTTTAATTTTCATTAAAAGTCGATGCATCAGATAATCTATTGTGATAATGCTTTCTTAGTGTGAAGTGTGTGAATCTTGAATATTTTCCTTGGAAATATATATATATATGATTCAGTTTTACGTGTCAATTTTCCGTTCCATAACCTCCAAAAAACTTTGAAGATAAATTTTATTATATTGATTCAATTGAAACAAACTCTTCCGTATAACTCCAATTTTAACTATTGAATAGATTACTAAACATCTTATCCGAGAATTTTTAAAAGAGAATAAATTATAGGATAGTTAGAATCGAAAATTTTTACGCAGTATCTAACGTAAGATATAATTTAAATTTAAACCGTGTATTAAAGAAACTGACATGACTTTGTTTCATATTAAAGTATTCTATACATACAGTTCGAATAAAACGTACCTTTTTATTATACGTATCGAAAGGGCTTCTTGTGGATAAAAACAACAACCACAGAAAAAGAAATGGAAGAATAAAATTGCCCCGCAACGAGAATAAAATTGGGGAAAGGACTTATTTTTCGCTTTCTCTGTCGAAAAAATCACCTAATAACGTTTAAAAGGCGAACTCGGAATCGCTTCCCGAACTTATCCACTTACTCAAGAGTTGGAGTTTCGGGGCGAACTATTGCTAATGACCAATCTGCACGGCCCAACTCTTGCGAATTCACGCAGAAAAATCACGTGGTCTGGGGACAAGGCCAAATGTTTCGTAAATTAAATTCTCTCCCGAAGGACCAAAACCTCTGAAATTTTTTTCCTCGACGAATCAGTTAAGAAGTAATTTAAATTCTGAAGAGAAAACCGTTTCTCAGTGCGACTGTTCGATTTGCAATTAAAGAGAGAATCTGCGTGAGACACGTGGTAAAGAAATCACGTGTTATGTCATTTCATCCTAAATAACAAAATTTATATTGTTTTCTTATACAATACATTCTTTTTCAAAGCATTCACGCAACTATTGGGCTATGCTTTTCGATTTTTATACAGTCACAGTTTATGGAATATTTTCATTATAAAATATTTTACGAAAAATCGACTTTTAATTATATCTCAATAGATCATTCAAGACATAGGATAAGGATGGAGAAAGCTACATTTTAAGCTATATGTTTATATTATTTTTCTATATTTTCCAAGTTATGAAGAAGAGGCTTCTTTTTCATCTAATCCATGTCAATCTCATAAATCAATGGTCAATAAAAATTTAATATTAGAAAAAATAAACAAAGAGTTTTTGTTTGTGAAAAAAATTGCTCGTACACAACTATAAGGTATTTTATAGGCGTATAAACATGCGCAATGTTCTACCTAGCAATATTTGCAATATCCTTTTACCGATCTTTAATAAATATCCTTGGCACCTATTCGAAAAAATCTGTCTGCTAAATTTCTGCATTCAGCAAATATATAAATAGGTCAAAGCGAAATCAATGTATATCATTCACATCCAAGGATACGAATTCCTATATCTGTCCTCTAACTCTCTACTCTTTCCTCTACCAAATTCACTAACGATGTCAATTTTTGAAGAGGAGCTTAGATCATTCAAGCTGGATTCATATCTCCTCATTTCTTAAAGAGATAGCTTCATGAGAGCTCAAAAAGAGGTTAATCACATAATGAAAGCATTTCTAATAGCATGTTAGAATACCGGAGCAAACTGAGCCGGGAAATAACGAATAAAGGAATTCAAATTAGGGGACGATTTGGATTTTCGTAGAGGCATCCTTCGTAGACCAATTCTCCGATTAAACGCAAATAGGAAGGCTTAGCCTATTTTTACCCAAAATTATGATGTCTAAAATTTTCCTTTCCTTTTCACGACACAACACGTCCGCTATCTCCAGTGGGCGAAGGAAGATACGGTCGGCAGGGACACTTCCATTATGGCAAATGAATTACGAATACCACTGGCGCCTCAGGTGGCCGCTTCTCCAAACAACGACGCGTGACGTCACAGACCTTCTCAGGGTAACTGTGTTTGCTATGAAACCGTTACAAGTACCTTGTATTAGCAACTGAAATAGTTACCGTGCAACAATGGAGGGTGGATTTTGATTAAGTGGAAGGATTTGATGGGGACAGTTGCGCGGGGAGGTGGATCGAGCGTGTGTGCATTACCTACATCAAGGAATTGGTGAACTGGTACATTAGTTAGGATGTGGAAGCTTGCATAGGACGCGCATAATGAGTAAAGTTGAATGTTTCCAAACTGTGTTATGTGTATGGTATGCTTATAGGGATAACCCAAATGATGAGGGGTTGAGGTATATTAGAGATTGTGTCAGTATTACCCTAACATTAATTATTTACGATGGAATACGATGGCTTTTAAGATGAAATATGCGAAATGAAATAGGTCAATTTTAATGTTTGATTATTTTAATCTCATAAGTTATGTGATATGATTTATTAGAATGCATTAAAAAGAGAGAGTTTGAGGCTGAAATTCTGCTCTTAAATGAAACTCAAAGCGATCTTCTCTCATAATTAAAGTTTTGAGAACTGGTGAAAGTAGGAAAATGGAGGAGGGCTACCATTTCAAAATTGTGAGTTAAATATTTAGAAGAAAATACCAGTGAAAGTTAAGGCAAACTTAAAGGATGGAGAACTTGCAAATATATTACCTGTGCTAATTTCAGAGGTTTACCTTTAAAGAGATATATTCGTTCAAAATGCAATACGGAAAATATTTATTCGTTGAAGTGGATAAATACGGAAAATTGCTGCATGAAAATAAATTTTCTCGGATTTACAAGCTTTGATACTATCAAAGCCAAAAAAATAAAATAAAATATTTGGCATTAAAAAGAAGCAAATAATCAAAGATACTCCAAAATTAGTGTAACACTGGGATGGATTTATATAAATTGTAAATGAAATAGTTTTTTTTCTAAATTGAGAATATATATATATATAGTAAGAAAAAAGTGAGTCAAGGTGCTATACAGATACAAGAAAAAAATCACCAAGGAAGAAAGAGAAAATTTAAAACTAAATTATTTCCAATTCACATCCAATAAAAGATATTTATAATAATAATCACATTTTTAAATAATTCTAAACAATGATCGTTTCAGCTGCATCGTCGTCTTTCTAACTTCAGAATTACTTGTCTAAGATAAAATGATGCATGTCCTTTAAGATTTCTAAAAACATTTAGAACGTTAACTGAGTTAAGTTTAATGGTAACAATACAATAAAGCAAAGGAATGGTTTATTCGTCCTCGGTATATTTAAGAGAGAATTCTGTAATCAGTAAAGGTTACGACGGAAAATTTTGATCAATTGGTAAAGAGAGTGACAATCCTTAAAGTTCTTTTCTTCACTGATAACAAATTTAGGAGTTCATGTAATCCTATGGATGAACTGAAGATTTCTTTGCCTAACAAATACAAATACTCAGGAATATGGCGACCGTAATATCGCCAAAATATCCCAACTCATTCGACCGAAAAAATCATTAAGTGCCCAACAAAAAGCTCTAAATGGAGGAATCCTAAAAGACTTGTTGGATTAAATAGCGCGGTTTCCGGCTTTCGTTGCCCAGCGATCAAATAAAAAAAAGTCCTTAAACGAACCGCAATATTATCTCCGCTTTAATCAGGCTCTTGTGTAAATTCGGACGCTGACCTCATAATGTTGGGGAATGTCCTCCGTTAAATTTGCTTGTGCAGCGTAGGTAAGTAGCGGGAGATGAGGAACCGGTGGTTCCAGAGAAAGGGTTTTCCCTTAGGGCCGCTAACCCTCCCTGGGGACGACGGGGTCTACGAGAGCAAGATTAATGCGGTGCGTGGGTTGGGGTGTTTCCGTGGAGATGCGGGCCCTGGAGGGGATACAGGGCCTTTATTTTTTCCCCAGAAGATCGCCGGGAAAGAAGGTGAGGTTGCTAAGAGACGAGGAAGATTGATGTGAAGGAGCATTTCTTTTTTCTCCGCAGATGGGGTATGATAACGCGGGGACAACGGAAAGAGTGTCATTGATTAACTCCACCGAGTGTCAATCCTCGTGGAGTACCCCTTATGTCCCCTAATAAAACCACCCTGTTTAACTTACATCGTCCTTGCGTTTTTTATTCCTTTGTGTCTCAAAAGGATTTGTGAGTCTTTGATCGTACCATTTAATGGGCACAGCCGGGTCTTAAAGATTACCGACTTTCTTCAGAACGCCTTTGTCTTCTGCGAAGATTAAGGTACCTCAGAGGACTCGAAATTGTTAAGAAAGGATATCTCGAAGATGAAGAGAAAAAATTATCTTCCTCTTAAAGGTTGGTTCGTTAAGCGCTCCTTTCACTCAAAATCAACCTATTTGAAAATAACAACCGAAATACAATTGCTTTTACTTATAATTTATTATTTTTAGCTGACTTTTAGCAAACTCATAATTAACTGGATGGATATTCTATCTTCAAGTTATAATAAATTTAAAACAAATGTGAAGTTCTGAGTGATTTTTAAGCTATACATTTCAGAATCAAAATGAAAATTACGATATCATCTTCAAATGCAAATTTTTACACAATTATATGACGGGCTATGGATTTGGGCGTTAATTTTTGTGAGCCTTGGAGTATATAGCACGTAGTAGACTATAAGATTTTCATTTTCCATTTCTCGATTACTATAAGCCTTCAGAATTCTGCGTTTACGATTTATATTAAGTTTGAAATGATTTGAATAATATATATGCGTTGCCTTAGTCTATTACTAAACCTTCAGCGATTAAAAATACCGAAAATTCTACAGAGATATTGGCTGTGAAATCGGTCAGTTAGAAACGTGGGCTATAACCATTAATCGTTGATGAAAACAGATACAGCCCACGTAGTGTTCGACGAATGAGAATTTCATGATTACTCATTATTAAATTATTGTCCACAGACTGTGGAATAGATCGTTTTCCTCATAGGAATTCCAGGAACTATTTCATGCAGGTTAACATTCGTATTCCACTGCGAGAATTAGCAGAGCGAAGAGGGGTGTTGATCTAATGGAAACGTGGGTCCGAGTGCTAAGTCTAGGGTCCAGAATCTTACGTCTTCGGCTGTTTTCTTATTCACATGCAGAATCGGCGTTATTCAGTCGGTGGTCCGCCCGTACGCTAAGGGATGCTTTTAACCGACGAAGTGGGGTTTTTGGCGGATGAATTAGTAAGCTATGCGGTTCTAAAGGTCTTCTACTAAATCCGATTTCCTGTGTCTCTGGTAAGGAGAGCAGTTGGACTGTTAACGCCCGTTTTATGCGTTGGTTTTAAGGGAAATGTTTCAACAACTTGCGTCGTTAATAAAAGAGCAGATAGCCCAGAGGATGAAATTCGATTCGTGTTTGCACCATCATTGTAGACAGTTTCTCTCGCCTTGGACAAGTCGAAATGATCAAACTTCTGCAAACGAGGAATAACCAAAGTGATGATTATTAAATTACAATATATTACGCAATTACAAAAAAAAATTAGTTATTAAGAAAATATAAATGTATTATAATAATCCTAGTCGTCATCAGCTGTAGAAGAAGCAAAATACCATCAATTAATAACATTTATTTATTGATCTAATAATGAAATCAATAATCAGAAGGCTTAACTTCATGGAAAGCCATAGTATACGAAGTTTATGGTTATACATGCATATGATCCTTATATTTCTTATTCTCTCCATCAGTATGTAATGTAAATGAGTAATTTATCGTAAAGTTATCGTAGCCTTCAATCGCAGAAATTTTCCTTCGCAAAGAATCCTTTTAATGTGATAGTGTAACGCTCATTACAGGATTTCAGTATCTAGTTTCAATCAACAGTTCATGCAGGAAAATTGATGAGACCATACTGATGGATGTTTATGGTTATGAGACACAGCAATGCCTTAACATACTAAATCAAATAGGTTTACAGCTTCAAACAGATAATCAAGGATAAATGATTGAAATTGAAAGCACAAGAAGCAATTCGTTCGTATTTGTATTTTGCACCCTCGAGCAATATATATGTTACATCAGAATAAAATATTAATTATACATTGTAAAAATACCAATATAATATGTTATCTACTCCTTCGCTTTTAGAATTATGTCATACTGCTATCTTTCTCATCGAAAACTTTAATTAAAAGGGCAGCAAATTTTTAAAATGTTAGTTCTTAGTGTACGAAAAGCTATAAAAATTATTTATAAAAAAGAACCTTCCTAGATCCGTCAGTGCACTTTACTCAGAATCGTATCTATGGTAATGAAACTCCCTTTCAATGACATCTCTTACCTGAAGCATTAATACTTCCTCCTTTAATATGAAAGAAAGGCTCTCCGACAAGAGCAAATATGTCGCCGTTCGAATGCGTGAGCCGAGGAGCAATATACCAGCAGTCCGTGTGGACTCTGGGCCATATGAGAATATGCACTTTCTAATCTCCAAACGTGCGATTCAGACCTCCGCAAATTTGAGTGAAGAATAAAGATTTTTGCAAAACGTGCAGCTCGCCTTTTGTAAGGATCAAGGAGCCTGTAAGAAATGATCGGTGTATTGTTTCATTAAATTGCTTATTGATACTATTGAGAGAATGGGTATTATCTATTTATTGTCAGATATGAATATTTTCAAAAATATTATATCAAACCAGAAATGAAAGAAAGTAAGAACGAGTAAATATATGAAATTTAAAAATTAGAAACATAGATCTATAAACATTCTCATTTGTTAATTGATATTTGCTCTAACTACGCGGAAGTTTAACTCCGAGAAAATTATATAAGAATCTTTGTCCCCGTACAATATAAAATTTCTACACAGTAGTATCTATTAAAGCTGAAGTATAATAAATCTGTTGGTTTAAAGTATATTAAATATAGAAATTCGTTGATTGAATTGTAATTTCTAGCTCTATTTTTGTTCTCCAATACTTTCGGTTAATTATATGCTAATTTGAATGTGATGAATGACTGTTTCATTTCCATGGAAAGAACTCCATAAATGGAAACAACGTTCATGATAATTTGGAAAATGCAAAAGGATTGCACATTCAATTCATTTCTGTTACACAAATGAAAAAAATCAACAAAAATAGAGATTACTACCGATGAGTTAGTTCTTTTATTCCTAGAGATTACTCATTTCTCACGTTCGAAGGGGAAAACTAAAAAACTTCTGATTTATTACATCCCTTTATGTGGGATTAAAGAGTATTAATGAACAATTTTGACGCATGAGTGGTTCCGAATGCAAAAAAGTTTGAATCTCGGGGATGATTATCCAATATTAATTGGCTGCATCATCTGAATTAAATCGGTTACGTGGATGAAACAGTTTTAAGGCAGTCACTCTATTCCAAATTTTTATCTGAGTTGCATAAATCATTAGTCGTCAGTGGAATTTTTAAAGGTGATTGATTTTCTATGCTGTAAATAATTAGGCAACTATTGCATAAGAGAAAAATCTATACCACAGCATTAGAAATTGTTAACTCTATAGCAATTAAACGCAATTTATGTACAATCTTTTGAAATGATTTTTAATTTATGTAAAAGAGTAACTTAAAATCGAATCAAATAGAGAACTAAATTCAGTAATTTCTGTACTTTCACTAACGGAAAACAAACTTGCGCCAATATTTCATTAGCGACCGGTTGTCATAGCATCATCAGGCGTCTGATGAAGTTAGTGTCTTTTTGTGTGATATGGCCCTCTTCACCTAAACCTTCTTATCTTAATCGAGTACATTAATCTAATACTGTCTCGAGCACCATAATTTAGTTGTCATCCATTGCATTCATGATTTATGTATTCATCAACTTTCCTCACACATTCAACCGCAACGACTGATACCTGAATCAGATGGGCTAACATTTCTTCTCAGAATCCTTTAATATAAGCATTTCGCTATTGAATCATTGAATATTTTGATTATACCATCTATAATCCTTGTTCCTTCCATTATGTAATTCTGGTATCGATGCACATCCTACTTAAGACCTCTTGCAGATTGACATGACGTCATGCGCCTTGGTCGATGAATTATGAAAGAGGACTCATACTTTTCCTCTCATCGAACCTTTTATCAAGGATATGCTTCAAAGGGAATCTTTTATCCAAAGCCTTTTTGCTCATTTCATGTTTACACTATGTACTCTTGTGTTACATCTCCTCCAGCACTCTACTGAATAAAGGACATGAGATGGACTGCATTCAGGCCCTTCTTTACATAATTAATATTCGATCCGGAAAATATCCTTTGAATATTCTTTTCCAAGTTCTAAAACTCATTATAAAGGGTTCTCTCGTATTTAAAAAACTGTGACAATTGTATGTTTTTCTAATATTCTATCTCATGTAAATGCATTTCCATTCAAATTATTATAAAAAAATCATACGTAAAACTAGCTGGAATGATTTTGAAGATTTATATACTACATATAGTTTCTATTTTATATATAGGGACATTAATTTAAGTTATTGTGGACCACTAATGATAATATAGCTTTTTTCCTCCAAATTTTCTAACATTTTTTCCTTTAAATTTTTATTATATACTTTTCTCTTATTCTATCACAAGTATTAAATGGAATTTGGTACTCTTTAGTCCCAATATCTCCCAAAAAAGCCTTTTATTATTATCAATTCATTCTCCGGATTCTGAATTTCATCCGGAACAAAGGCTTGTCATTAATGTTATTAACATTTCATTCTGTGTATTAAGTAATGCAAATGGCCTTATATATAACCGTAAATTTTTTACTCGTATATTTTCGCAATAATAGAACACTTTAAAGGTCAAGTAAAAATTAATTAATCTTTGATAAGTTCAGAAAAAAACATTAATAGTTTGAAGCATCGTAAATATTTTCCTGAGTGTGTAATCCACTTCACTTTGAAACTATATAGTTTCTCGGATTTTCCGTGAAAGCATAGAAACAGGAAATTTTACGAACGAATTATAATTAAAATTCTTTTTTTCCGGTTTCAGTGACTTCATGAGTCTAAAATCCTTAATTTTCTGAAACACTCGCGAAATGGTAAAATTCATTTTCAAAATTCTCCGTGACTAAAAAACATTCTAGTTTTCATTAACATTCCAACTTCTTGGATCGCTAAATCACCCGTTAACCGGACCCTTTGGCCTTATAATGGTGACCCACATGAATAAATATCGCCTAACAAAATTGGCCGCTCTTTGGAGGCAAAAATAATCGCGTCCTAAATTCGGTAAACTTGAAATACGCTGGAAGTTGTCGGGGTAACTGGTTATTTGGCAAAAACCTGCAAAACATTTGGTGGAAGAAGACTTAATTGATAAGCTCGGTGAAGTATCCCAGCGTTAATGGGCTTCTGAATCCCAAAACCCATAAATACCGAATTCAAAACGTTTCCCCCTCAAAGCTCGTATCTCCCACAATCTTACGCCACCTCATAACGAATTTCTTTTTCATTCCGAAAATTTTCGCGAATAAATTGATTCCCCCAAAAACTTTCCCCGACTTTTTTTCTCTGCTCTCCTGGAAAAGAAGAGGAAAAAATATAGATTCGGTTTGCATATAGAAGTGGGATCTCTTAGGAGGGTTTCGGATGAGTTCAGAAGAGGAGATCTCAGGCAAAATGGGAGGAGAAACGAAACAAAACCAAGACATCGCAAAATATTAATTGGCTATAAATACGAGGAAAGTAAATCGAGCGTCCGCTAATTGTGCCATCGCTCGATATTAGATTAATTCGCGGATTAGATGAAATTATGCAGAACGGATCGCTTGAACATGATTCACCAGTAATGTGCAAGGTAAATGGAAACTTAATTTGCACCAAGTGGCCTAAATAAGTTATCTTAATTATAGTTTTCCGCTTTTAATCGTGCGGAAAATCGCGTGTGGAAGTTATCGTCGACTGCACTTATCCTTTAACCGAAAGATATAATAATACTCATATTTTTAAACAATTAACGATAATTAATAATTTTTTCATGGTTTTGGTGTTCTAGATTAGCCAAAGTGAAGTATCTAATTCTAGCTACGAAATCTAAACCAACAAACGAGCCATCTTTCTGTAAGGCAGAGAAAGTATGCAGCATATTTTTTTTATCCCTAATAGATTATTCTTATTAGAAAGTTGATCTGAGCGAATCATTTAATATTCTCTCTGTACCTCAACTTATATGCAAAAAAGGCACATTAATCGCACACTCTTCTTCTTATTTATCGGAGTAGTTAAGATTGAAAGTATTCGGTACTTTAAAATGAAATTCGTTAACATAAATATTTGATACTGGGATACTTAAACATCTTTAAAGGTATTTAAGACATATATGTTACATTTCAACAATGAATAAATAAAAGCAATTCAACATGGAAGTTTTGAATATGAACGAAAATACCTTACGCAATATTCCTTCAAAATAAACAGGAGCTATGAGTGAATTCAGCCTCACTGAAAATGAGAATGAGTTCAGAGAGTGATGTCTCACCCCCTACCACATACAAGTAACAATTAATATGGAATATCCCTGCTTTACTTCACTTTCTATAATAAGAGAACTGAGACGTTTTTGTCATAGATTCATAGATTTTGGAATAGTAAATTTTGAAAGAGATAGCAATCATATTCGAATGAAGATGTTCCAAAATTGAAGCCTTTACTGAAATATAAATACTATAACCCTTCATAGAATTAAAGAACATTGTAATTTTCGGTGAATATAAATTTAAATTCTGCGATTAATTATCTAAATATCTGAATAGGAAATTATATTTTCAAGTATATTACGTAAGAAAATGAATTAATATCATGAAAATGAAAATAGAATTGGAGTATTCCGAATAAATGTATCGGAATAAATATTAAATCCTTGGTAGGTTTCACTACTCGATGGTTCCACACACTAGCAAATAGTCACACTCCTACTAAGCACGTAATTCAGACTGTGGAGGGGAGCCTTCTTGATCCGCACCCTAAACACCAGCAGGGTGCACGCAAACACACTCGCGAAAGTGAACTGGGTGCTATAGGAAGCGTGCGGGCTTAGAGAGAGTTTAGCACAATATGGTGACGTGCGGGCGAATCGACGGCTATCCCGAGGACTCCCGAGGAAGCGTTTGACGCCTGGGTCGTTCCGCATCGTGTCCTCCGAGGGCAACGACGGGAAACCTCCCCCATAAAGAGGGGGAAAAAAGAGAATCGGTGGGGAAACCCCTCCGCAGAATCCGCCGCACACACATCTCTTGCAGAACCCCACCCTCCCCTCCCCGCGGCCCCACGCCTGCGTGAGCCCCCCGACGCCTCCTGCGCTGGCGCGGCCCTGGAAGGGGTCGCGCTGGAGGATGGTGCGAACGAGGGTTTGGGGGCGGAGGGGCCCTTATTCCGTACTTTCCGATGTCTCGCAGAAAACAGTCGGGCCTCAGCAGGTATGCCGGGCGGTCTGGCCGGCGATTTGACGCTATGAAGAGAGTTGAGTAAATATCGTGCAGACGCTGGAGGATTCTCCCACACAGTGACACTCATCACAAAGAGTGGATTATCATTTTTCGGAAGAAAATCAGTTCCTCACTCTATTGGTTTCTCCGGAAGATGTGAAGGCCCTTTCTTCAGCTCCCTCCTTGGACGTGGAGTTGTTTCATTCCGAGAGTTACGCCTCCGAAGAAGTGGCGGTAAAAAAGTTTCGTGTGACATTTTGCCAACGTCAGGCGGAAAGGGACGTTTTCCGCTCTGGAGAAAGTTGTCTCGCAGCGGAGGCCGGGGAAAAAATACAAACTGTTGGGCGTGTTTTCCTCCGAATCCATCTGGATTTGGAGCACAGTGTCGTGTGATTCTTCTCTCCTTTCTCCCTTCCTTTCTCTCTCTTTCTCTCACTCCATCTCTATCTTATCTGCTTCGGTCAGCGAATCCTTAATTACCCATTAGTCGACGACCGGAATTCGACTCTCGTACATCGCGAGTGATATCATATCTCTTTGGTAAGCAGGAGTTAATAGGCATCCTTTTTTTTGGATCTCTCTGATGGGAAAGTACGCTTCTGGTGATTCAATTCAAAAGAGAGGTCTTCTGAAAGAAGATAATATCCTTTAATACTTCACCTTTTCAGGAACAATCTGCTCGTTATTTCCCGAGTAAAGGAGAGAGTTTGCTCTAAGTGATTGAAAGACAGCAATCTCGGCTGGAGATTTTCTCCTTGTGCATCGCATTAAATCCACTTTCGCGGAAGGCCTTTTCCACTCAAAATTGCACCCTTTGTACTTAACAGCGGCACGTGAGATACGCGAAAAAGGGTGGGGTTCCTCAATTTCGTCATCCGTTTGATAACGGAGGGCAAAGGAAACGAAAAGAACACGATTAAAAGAAAAGCTTCACGAAAATAACTTCCTCTCATCCAATCCGTGCGTCCAAGCGAAAATAAGGGTTTTCATCCGCCTTTTATCCACTTTTAAAGACCATCTCTCGACGAACGGACGTTCGCGTGTACTCGCTCCATAACCGGGAGTTATGCACCGCTAAATTTCGTGCCGGTGAATAATACACTCGCGTAGCTTTTCTCCTGATTATTTTCCGAGTAAAAAGTGGAGTTTCTCGGAAGATACGGCGAAAGCAACTCGAAAGAGGGAGATCCTCTGTTTCCCGTGCCTTGCATACGTACCCTGTGGGCGGAGATCGGTATCTCAACCCTACCGAGGAGACCCCTTAAAAAATAAAAGGGTTGATAATAGGATCGGGAAAGGTCACGCGTGCTCAGGAGGTTCAAAGGTCGCTCTATTTGCCACAGGAGACGAATTCACGTTCTCTCTCTCCCGTGTTTGCCCCGTTGAATGTCTCAGTTATTAAAAACTTTCCACGCGGAGGTTGGCGCGGTCCGTTTCCTTTTACGAAAGCAATTTTCCCCCATAATGAGTTTGGGGCGACCGTTTTGGAGAGCGATTTAAACGTTTCGCTCGAGGCGTAATCACAGGTGATAATAGGATCACACAACAACTTCGCCGAGTGTAAGATTGAATAAATCCTCGCAAATTGGACCCGACTTCGGTGGAGGGGGAGAGAGAGAGAGAAGCTCTCCGAGTCATAAAGACGACCGAGTGTCCTTTTTGAAACCCTCGGACTAAGTCAATTGTGCGAGGGTGAAGATCGGCCGGGACATTCAATTAACAAGATATATTAAGACCCTTTATAAAGTGTGTGTTCGGGACTGCGGACTTCCAAGGGGTCCCAGGGTTTCGAACGACATCCAGGGCTGAAACCAGGATTTATAAAAAGCAGGCGGTGACATGCAAGTTGGTAAGAGCGGAGGCGCCGCGTAAGAGGACAGCAGGACCCGAATCTTCTGCGGACGGATGCTACGGAGAAATCTCAAGATACTTCCGGGAAGGTCGAGCTGGACCAAGATGCTGTCCAAATCCCGTCCTAGGATATCCATCGTCGGTGTTCTCCTCATCCGTCTCTCACTATGCGGTGAGTTTAATTTCTATGCAATTGAAGATGGTCCCCAACATATTAAATTAAACACGATTCCTGTGAACATACCTTTTCGATGAACAATTAATGCACACGAACGAATACACAACGGGAAACATATTTTATAGGATAATTTTTAGTGGCAGAGGTATTTTTATCTTTATTATTCAAGATAAGATTACGGAATATAATCTTATAATATTTTAAAGTGCAATAAAGATATCCAACGAGAACAAACTTCGATGGAAATTAGCTCATCGAAAGAAATCGTATGCGCGAGATTTTTATCACACTAAACCAAATATCATCTTGATTTGTTTCCAACTGCAAAATCCATGTGGTATCATTAAACTTTTCCTTCTCCAAGAATACATTGAATTTATTCAATATAGAAATTTTACCGACATTGGAGAAAATTTTTCGGAACAGAAATACTCCATATTTTTCATACAGAATGCGTTAAAAGAAAATTGTCGCACAGTCTTTACTTTTTACAGAGATATTAAGATAAAACGCAGGAAATTTTGTTTTAATTTCCCACTTTATCTGATGTCCGTCAAAAATCTGAATCACATAATCAATTGGTTCCTATTCCTTAAAGTGTTATAAATGGCAATAAAATAAGCTTCCTCAACTCAACTCTAAAGAGTTATTTACAAAGTACTCCATTTTTGTAATGTAATCGGCAACAGAAGCCTAGGACTTCCGCCAGCTTTCGCGTTACAGTAGATTCTCTGCTCGGAAATACCATTTGAAAAGGAATGGCTTAACACCGGCCTAGCTTTATGAGAAACCAAATGGTAAAACATTGAGCTCGTCTATTTAATAACCGTTTGTGTTTCTATAGTACAAGCGGCCCTTTGCCCGGATTCACCATGAATTAATATGGACTAAAATGATTCAAACGTTTGCACACAGTGAAGTCTCTCTGTGCATTGTGTTTGCTCATTATTTAGCCAAATTAAATTGGGATGGTATTTCCTCTTCGAAGTGCTAGAGCGCTCCTCTATGTGACCTCGCAAAATGGACTAACAATTACTTCAATCTAAAGAGCAAAATATTTTTCTACGCACCGGCGTTTGTCCGAACTGCGAAACAAAATCTTTTAATAAATTAGATGGAACATTAAACATTTGTTGACTCATACAATTATTGAACGAAATCTTTTTATTAATTATGCGAAATTTATCCCCAAAATTGAGTTTCGATAATGTAAGTTAAATATTTGAGGAAGCCTTCAAGCTCTTAACGATTTCAATCAAAGAATTTTGGCAGAAATACGTAAGGTTTTTATAATAAATCTTTGTCATTAAATTCATTTGTTCTTAGAAATTGATAGTGGCGAGTGCATGAAAGAGCTTTCCCACAAGCAGAAAATGTTTAAATATACCAATAATAATTCATATAAGGACATTTATAAAATTCAATCCCTCTTCCGATAACGAATTCGACCGATTTTTTCTGTATTTCGAAGTACTTTCACATATTTTTCTCGGAAGTTTCTCTTTAATTGTTCCATCGAAGAAATCTTTTGCTTTAATTAATATATTTTAAAGAGTTTCAGATTTAACAGTGCAAAAGAATGGCATATTGATTGAAATTCGGATGGAAATGGGAGTAGTTTTGTTTCGATGGAGGATAAATGAAATCCATCGGAGGGAATGGTTTTGGAAAATTTCTCAAATTCGGTAGAGCATTAAGTAAATGGAATAGGATAAAATTCTAGAACAAAAAACTAAAAATATGAGTAAACCTTAAGTTTATAAGCGAATTTTTGAATTATTCAGTGTAATAGAAACTCATAAATAAAGTGCTTAGAATATTGTTCATATAGAAAATCCGTCTTCTAATAGTGATTATTTAGAAAAATATTCTTAATCTTCTATACTTAATAATTTTGAATATGGAGAAATTCGCACAAGAAAAATATTTTGATATTTAGTTATTCGTAATCTCTTAAAATTTCCCGTTCGAAAACTCTTAATTAAGCGAAAAATAATGTGATGAAAATGTCGTGGTGGATGACTAAAAGAATGCATAGAATCTATTGATCCAAAATATGCTTCGCATTCAATTTTGACAAAAAAGAACACTCGTTTTCTTAGGCAGAACATACCTCAATTTGCTGTATTGCGTATGAAGTAATAAAATGTAACAATATTTCAGAGTGTGCCTAAGAAATGTATTCATGCCGCATATGATAACTGCTATGCAAAATGGAAAATTCTTTTGGAATTTTTACTTAACATTTCTGAAACAAATTCAAAATGACATTTATAATGTGGCCTATTTTATGGGAATATACGTTCATGAGAACCCTTTGAATGCATCCCCTGAGGTAACAAGCGGTAACCACCCGTCACTTTACTACATCAACGACGTACTAGCGACGGAAACTTCAGCTTAACATTTCCAAGTAACGTACTCCCACTTGAGAACATTTACACTGGCGTCGCTTCTTTCCGTGGGAAATAAGACGTCTTTCCACAATCAGAGGCACAAAGACGGAGGTCTTTTGTGAAACGGAGTTCAACATTCACTGGATTAAGAAAATGCGTATTGTCTAAAGCTTTTTGAGCTCCTAGATTCTGGGGACCATTGTTGAAGATGTGCCTGCGCACGACGTCGCACTATCAGCGATACGCCAGTTACGGAAAATAAAGGAACCGAATTTAATAATTCTGTGTGTGCAAGTCAACTACATCTTGTGGAGACATTTCTCTGAATATTTATTGTGATCTACTCATTCTGTACTACATTCTACATACTATATTTTCGCAAGAATTATTCCGAGAATAAAATAATATCGTCTCAATCATCGTGAATTTTAGTAAATAGCTATCGTGAATCTCCTATTACCATACTAATGGAAAAACTTATTAAAATTAGTCCAGAGAGTAGAATAGTAATGACCTATCTTAAAGAAAAGTGAAAAGTGCACTACTACGTAAGAATTCCATCCCACCCGAAGGGATCGTTTTACGTCATAATTATGAAAAAAGTTCCGAAATAAATATTGGGAATTTCACCACCATTTAGAGGGAGTATATCCACTATTAATAATCTTCGATTGATTATGTGCTGAAATCGTAGATTCTGGAAACTTTTCATTTTTCAAATGACCCGGAATAATGGAAGGCAAAAACGCTGGAAATTGAAACCGAACGCAAAGTTTTCTTGGTCACGATAAGCAATGCACGAGAAGAGAGTGGAGAGAAAAGTTTTTTCGAGAGCTCGAACGCATCTAGACGTGAGCTAGATTAAAAATTGCCTTAACCGAACGGGATATTATCAGGGCTGAGTACGATTAAGTGATGCATTCGAAGGCGGATAAAAAGTTTTCGAAATGAAAAGGCCTCTTTCGCAGGGAAAATTAGGATTTGAAAACGATCAGCGGGAATGCATGGGAAAAGGTCGCGGGAATCGACGGCCGAAGAAGCGGAGAAGAAGGAGCAACTAGTACCCACCTCACAGAGTAGTGCGTTATGGTTTTATATCGGCATTTAAATACTTCGATGATCTTTAAAGATTAAAAGAGGAGTCTTAAACTCAATTCTTATCTGAGGATTCTCCATCTTCGCAAAATTAAATAGTATTAATAAGTTCAAAATTTCAAATAAAAATCCAAAATTCAAAATCTCCAATCAGTCTTTTAGCGCACTATTTTGGTTTTTACTTTAAAGAAATGCGTGTGCCTAATTTATAATGATAAGTTGTAAATTACGGAACAATCATCACAAAGAAGTTGTTTCTAGCTTAATGATGTCAAACGTATCATGCTAAAAATACATTTGTATAAAGACTAAATCCATGAATGACTTCTTTACCCATTAGTATAATCATGATAATAAACTTATACCAACTATAAGTATTGCACGCTAGTAGTAAGCTATTGAATATGAAAATGAATTTTATGGAGAAAATTAAATTTGAAGAATACTTGAGTTTCTGAATAGAAGTTGTCATTCATTCTTACATTTTGTTTCATTGAGACAAGAAAAACTCCCTTACCTTTAATTTCGCAATCTCCGATTCGTGTTCATGTGCTAACGAGAAGATTTGCGGCTCGGATTGAGACCTTAAGCACATTCTGGCGAGTTAGCGGTGTGTTGGACAACCCCGCGTTGGACCATTAGTGAACACGCGGTTTTACGGAATCTCAGGCGCCTCTTCTAAACACTCCGTGAATAGTTCACGAATCTTATTTCTAACGTTCTCTCAAAGTGAAGAATAATATTTCTCAGACAATGAATATAAATTAATTTGACTTTCTAAGAGATATTTTCTATAATATCTGGAGATTGTACGTGAAAATCAGTTTGGGTTGATTGAGTTTTGCAGCCTGTTATTGTTCTTTGTCAGATATGTAGAAATTGCAGCTTCGCTATAAAACGAAGGCCGATATTGGATTATTTATAGGAATTAGAGAGGATTTCCATCAGGAGATAAAAGTGCCCAGAATGATAGTGCTCTAACGATATATAGAACGTTTTATATCTTTAATTTTAAGAGTGGCAAAAGGATTTATTATTACCAGAAACTAGTATCCAATTTTCAACAATACCCTTTCCAGGAAAAATAAATATCATTTATTTTAATCGATAAATGTATTCTTCTTAATACAACGTACATATTTTAGATTTTCATTCAGTAAGATGAGAAAATTGACAATAAAAAGAGTTTACTGAAAAATAATTTGTACTTATTCGGTTCAAATTAAAGAACAAACTTACATTTGCCGAAATTTTTCCGTTCTTCAATTACCCTCGGATGTTGATTTTTGTATCACAACGAGAGAATAAAGAAATACAACAAACATACAAAGAGAACGTTAACGGGCATACATTTATCGGAGTGAAAGTGAAGGTGAGAGGTTCAACCACCTTAATGAAAACGAATGGGAAAGACAACATCTCCGTGATTCGGAATTGGCCGTGCATCGCGTAATTCCACACGATCATTCGGACGGAGAACCCAATGAGAGAAACCGGAAAGAAACAACAAAACATCGTCTGCAAACAGCCACGGGGCACGGAGAGAAAGTTAAGCGAGTTCTCCCTAGAGGGAGCAAACACCCAGAATGAGAGGAAATAACCTCGTGGAATTACAAAACGAAGGTTTTCCGCACTTTTTGTTTGCACCGATTGCCGCACCTAGCGGAATCCGGAACGACGACTCTCCCGAGTGACGGTTACACTTAATATGCGTCAGCGGTGTCGACTCCCTGCGTCAGATCGGGAAATGGTTTTTCCACTTTCTGACGTCCCGTTTCAACGCTTCCGGGGATATCTCCTGTCATTAATCACGCCGTTTTCGAGGTGCGTAAAAAGAACGCGCATCGGAAGGTTGTGCTTTATTCGCAGCGTTTCTCTGTCGATGCGGCACAAACGGAAAGAAAAGTTTCTCTTGTTTTCTTAAATAAATTTTTCGCTGCCGGCGATTTTTTCCCTCATAATCCGATTTTTAGATGTTCTTCGACGGAAGAGGCATTCCGGTGGAGTTTCATTGTTTTTACAACTCTTTCTGACGAAGAAAGCGGAAGAAATAACGCGAGAGTGCAGTTGGCGATGACTCGTTCCGTGAAAGGTATGAAAAGTTTGTTTGGATTCCACTCCTTGGCTCTCGTCTAATGAGA
This sequence comes from Pantala flavescens, assembly GCA_020796165.1. Taxonomy (NCBI): domain Eukaryota; kingdom Metazoa; phylum Arthropoda; class Insecta; order Odonata; family Libellulidae; genus Pantala; species Pantala flavescens. The sequence goes on from CM036883.1 coordinate 54,538,416, forward strand.
GATTCGTTTCTGCGGATTTAAACGACGATAGTTCGAGAGATACGTTTCTTAGCGTAAATGCTCAGGAACTGTCGCTATTATAAAATACGGTTCAAACTTCTAATTTTTTATTTCATATTACGTGATATTTAAGCACTTTAAAGTTTCCCATATTGCCCATTTCAACTTTAGATTTACTCCATCATTAAAGTAGTACTATAAAAATATAAGAGAAAATTTTTGCTGCATCTCCTGTTTTTAGACTACCATTCCTCATCACGTCCCAATCAAGTTTTTTCTTTACAGCATAATTCTCTTCATGTGAATGTAGTTGAAACATTTATATCGATTGTTCGACTATCGTACATTTTTTCCTATACTCTTTACTGAAATTAAAATTAATTTTTAAACTCTGCACTGTCTAAAGTTGATAATAAGCAAAACTTCATTTCGCGTTTCAATAATCTTTAATCTAAGTTTGAGTCTTATTTTAATGAGTTTCAATTATTTTAATAAATAATACTTTGAAGTGATTGTGATACGATGTGACGACAATCCTGCTCTTTATGGATTTAACTTTTATGTCCTCTATGGCACATTGTGGTGTAAAAGTGTAGTACATCCAATATTAATATAGATATATGGGAATGATAAAACACTGAAATTTAATTTATAAAAGGAATATCTCAAAAACCTGAATTTAAGTAAACCCTGGAAAAGTAGCATAAGTCACGTTTTCATCGCTGCAGAGAGAACAGGGAAAAGGTTACAGCCCTTCTCATCTTGATGCCTTCCTCTCAATTCAACTGCATATTCGTCACTCATTCTATTGATGTTCCTCTAATGAGATAAACATCGAAGTTTGCACACGGCGCATAGTTTTTATCGAGATTTCGTTTCATTTTGGTGATTCTATTTTCTTTCGGAGAGATTTTTTTTCCCAGGAACTCTCTGCAGTGTGTCTGTATGTGCTCAGCAGCTTATTTTATTTGTCTCTACGAAACTCGTGTGTGCGTGCGTTTTGATCTCAGCGTGGACACGAGGGAGGTAACCGCATTGCTCTTTATTTCCTCTGACTCCACAGTTCCTAGGAAATAACCTCAGAAAAGAAAATAAAGGAGTTTTGTTACCAAAGGGACAATTGTTTCGCGGAGTTCTCGATCGAGACAGTATGTTCAAGTTTTAGAAGTGGATATTTATGATACTTTCTGCGAAATAATTTTGATGGTGTGATAGGTTACAGATTTTGGCCTATTTTGAGAGAATAATACGCATACAAAATCAAATTATGATGTTATGGAAACTGCTACAAATATTCCATGGTGGAACTATTTTAAGTTCACTTTGTTAAATAATTGTGCTGCAGGAAATTTAATTTTAATAATCAATGGCTCCTACTTCAAAGTATTGCTTCAATTAACCATATTGAAAATAGGCATGACTATTATATAAGAAAATCAATAAGAATAAATAGTATGTGAAGACAATGTTGATCCAAAAGCTGTTCTATTAATGAAACTGCCAAATACTCTTTACTTTTGTGAAGATTTGGCAAATAAGATATGATAAGCTAATACAATAATGTAATTTTTAGAAATAATTCACCGATTTGATAAATTTTATACATTGAATTAGATAATTGAATTAGACGATTGAATTAGATGATTGAATTAGATCATTGAATAGGATAATATTGGATTTAAGTCAATATTTCAATTCTATACGGGCTTCTTTCTATACTTGTACGTACTCTTGGGTGAGAATTCGGTAGAAATTTGAGGTTGTTGTAAATAATACTATTATATGCCAATGTTTAATTTAATATCTGAATTTTATGTAACACTATGAATTGCAGTTTAAGACTCTCGCACAATCATTGTGAATTTCTATGCCAATTGTTCTCCATCAGAATTTTCCTCTCCATTTTAAAACATTAGCTGGGCTTTAATGAAAGATCCAATAAGGAGCTCTGATGAAATATCCCGATTAATTAATCTAAAGTAAAAATGCGGGTCCGGATATCGATTTGTTTGTTTTAGAGACATTTTAAGTCCGGATTTTAATTTATTCAATTATAGATGCGCACAATTTATTCTGGACGGATTGCAAATTAATTCAATTTCTCAATTTGGTATATTAACTGGGAATGTTTGCTTCATTGCATTTCGATAATTCAGCCTCCGGTAATTTTTAAGGCCTATTTATCTTCCCTCCGTTGATTGATCATTAATTCCGGAATTGCAAACTGGGAAAACATTTTAAAACAGATGTTGAAGGGTGACTGTGATGCGTTGCCATAGAAACCTTTTTAAGGAATGCTTGTAAATAAAAAAGCCACAATACATACTGTGAAAAGATTAACATAACCAAAGAAAGCTAAAATAATTTTGAATAATCAACTTATGTCATAAGTCAAAGGAAAATTACACGGCAAATGGGAGACATGGGTTCGAGTCCCGGTCATGTCACCATATTCCTTTTCTGTTTAAATTTGTGATATAGCTCACGCTTTAAGGTACAGGCGAATATAAACGCATCCTTCATGTAAAAGAAAAAAGAGATATCAAAATCATACTTTAATAATACATTTTCTGAAACATGAAGAGAAAGAATAAAGGGATTAACTAAATATTTATTTAAATATTATTTTAAATAAGTATTGTTTCAACATTCTAAGTTCATACTCTTCACATATTTTTTCTGAACTTCTATCTTTATAAGTAAATGTGGTATTGAACTTCTTTATAGCTTTAAGCAATTCTTAGTGACGCTTGGAACGGATTTATAAGCAATTTATTATTAAATGAAATTTGAATAAACAGAAAACGAACATATTATTTGGTGCAATAAATTTATAAATATTTAGGGTATGGTTGAAGTTTAGGCTTAAAATAATATGTATAATTTCGAATTTAAACGCACCATACATTGTTTGACAAAAAAGTAGGTTATCAAACTAAGATCAAATTATTCTCTATTTTAATAGTGTTAAATGAAATGGTTATCAGATCGATTTCTAAAGACATCATCTTACGTAAACAATACTTTCATTTGATATTATATGATTTATGTAGTAAAAATATATCTCCATTGTCATTACTCTTAAATTATAGTACATATCCATATATATAATAGAAAATGAATCAAGAAAGAATTTATTACAAATAAATTTCAACAGGAAATAATTTTTTCAGATGCAAAGTCATTCTTTCTTGAGAGAAGATAAAATGTATCATATTTAACTAAAGGTTTGAATATGTTTCATTTGTAAATATAAATCATGTAGTTCTCTTACGACGAATAATATTGAAATGTTATCTCACAATAAGTTAAGATCATTGATTTTATTAGTTTGAATATAATCACATAACGATACTCGGAATAGAACATCGGTAAAGCTTATGAGTTTGAAATTTCAGATCGTTTTATTTTTGTATCGACATTATAATTAAAGTATTACAGAGAATGATATGCACTATTAAATTTAAAAGCAAGCGCTGCAGATTTAATTTAACTTCAGGTTAACTAACAGCATTCAGGTTTACCGAAACTAATGAAAGAACTGAAAATTCTAAATTTTGCTGGAGAATCGATAAAATTATAACTTAATATCCCTAAAATGATCCCTGAAAAATTAGTTCTGAAACATTCCCTTAACTTGGAGCATTCATACATATCCGGAAAATCAATTATTTTTCAATCTTTACTATGAATGCTAAAAACAGTCCCATCTTTGAAATTTGAAACATCTGTTTAAGAGTAACGAAGTTGTAATCTTTTAATAAAAAAAACTTTGTAAATTTCCACTGAAAATTATTTTCTGTGGAAATTTACAAAGTTGTTTTTATTACTATGGCATTCCACGAAGTCACGCCTTCTCACATTGATTTCATTGTAATCTTTTCCTTAAAGATGAACGATAAAGCTCGAATGTCACTCAAATTTTATAAAAGGAACTAATACCAAATTCTGATTACAGAACACGCTTGATTTTTCCCTTCTAATTCTTCATGTGGTATAAAATTTCTAAATTATTTCTTAAGAAATAAAAATTCTCAGTCATACTTTTACGTAATAAATATTAATTATTTTGAATTGAAATAGAAAACAGATAGATTTAAGTAAAGTTCTCCATAAATATCAATTGAATGAAGTAAAAATATGAAACTGTATAAATTCATTCCATTTTTCTTGATTAGAAGTATTCAGAAAAATTAGAAGTTTACTCTCCGGATGAACTGATGAGTGATACTAAGTGCACATCTTAATAGATGAGACTGCCATCCATTCAATTTGTGTAACCGAAAATGATTTGTACCTCAGTAAAATAATCAGAAAAGAATTATTCTATATATACCTACTGAGAGATAGTGATTAGATTTAAAGCAAGAGTGACACGGATTTTCACATACTTTCCATTATTGCGATTGGAAAACAGAGTGCTGATTCTATGGCCGGAGATTGAACCCAACACATTCGGAAATGGCATGCGGTTCTCTGATTACCACGAACCCGTTCTTTTTTAATGAGAAAAAATACCGGTTTTATCGTCTTTTGAAATGTACCACAGAATAGTTTGTCAATGTTTCATCCTTTTCGTAATAAGCCACTTCTTATCGGCGATTGGATATTTATCACATCAGGAATCGCACTCAACGCATTCCAATTATCAATAAACGATGCAAATGTGAAGTACTCGTACAAGAAGAGAGAATACATTCATATCTACATTACATACAAGTTCTTACATGTCCTTAAAATTAATTTTTTAATGAGAGTTTGTGAATTAGATTCCTTTCCTTCTAAATAATTGTTTTTGGACATATACTTATTTATAGCAAATATTTTACTTCTGAAACATATTCGTTTATCACACATAGATATTATTCTGTTTATGGTTAAATTTCTCTCTTGCTGATATTTTACAATATTAAAAGATCTGGAGTGAAAACAAGTTTTACTATTTATGGTTAAAATGGATTAAAATTTCTAACTTTAAAATTCCCTACTTACGTCTACCATTTCTATCACTAATTAATTAAGTATAAATACGCCACAAATCCAATTAACATTGAATAATAACGTCAAAATATGGTTCCCGTGCATTAAAAGCGATAAAATATACATAATTGCTCTTATACATCATTTAAACCACTTTAAATAATATATATGACAGTGGGTTTTAGAACATTTGCTACTAATAAAGGGTGAATTTAAGTCGATAATTATACAGTGACAGTAGTGAGAGAATAGTTATCAGTTATCTTGAGATCTTTTATTCTGGAGGTTGGATTAACCATAAGTGTATTAGTTATGGTCTGAGGACGCGTTTACATCAGCCATTATGAAGTTAATCATATTTATTATATAGAAAACCATGTATATGATTTGTAATATATACTTAATATATACTAGAAATAGGATAAAGAAAGGGAATAAGGTACTTCTTGGCACGTTAAAGCCTGCGCTTTTCTACAACTTTAAACAGAAGTGAAAAATAGCGACATGACTAGGACACGAACCCAGGTCTCCCACTTGCCGGGCGGGTATGTTAGCGGATATGCTAACCACTACACCGCCTTGCCGCGTCAATTCCCTTTCCATTGCCGCCGCAATGGAAATTGACGTAACAATCTGTCTTGAATTCAGTTACAATCAACACATTCATGAACAATCTATCTCAGAAACCCATATTATGAACGGAAATGCTCCTTTATTGGATAAGTTATCAAACGCTCTTTAAAAGTGGTTATACAATGATTTCAAGGGACAATAAAACAGAAGCAATAAAAGGGTTCTTTTTCGAGGTTTAATTATCGAATGTAAAATCGAGCTGTTTCGAAATGAAGACGAAAACTTCGAATCTTTTATTGAAAACAATTGAAGAGGAAATACTTCAAACAAACGATCGAAGATTACGATAATTCTTCTGTGGTTCGAATTGTGTACGAATTAACTCTTTCCGAAACCAGCGATTTCCGACCGTGTTTTTCATATTTTTTCCGTACCTAATGGGTGGGTAGCGCTGATAATTCGAGGGATGTGGGAAAATCGCTTGGAAACCATTTCGCTAATTCCACGAAACGAGATTTTTTCTCCGCAAGTCCCTTTGAAACGAAAAAAAGGGCTTTCATCTTCCAAATTTGATTGCGATTCTCCATTCACTTTTCTTTTTACTGCTTATTCGCTCCAAATCGTCGTGAACTGCCACCTACCGGTAGCAACCGAAAGGTGTCATCGATCAAAATAAAATAGCAAACTATTGTATTATACATGAGTTAAGTCTTCTCTTTCAATACAACTTGGATACGAGAAAGTGAGGGGTTTTGGAATAAGGAAAATAATGAGAATTTAATCCATAAATTAATCGAAAATAACCTTTTGAATTTTGTTACTCATTCGAGGATAATTTGATTTATCATTATCTGATGCTTTTTCAATTTCATAGAGGAAGGATTAATGTTTTTCTGTTCGGAGCAATGTAATATTTTAAGAATCTTGGTTTAATATAAATAAGCGAATTTCTCTATCTGATAGACCTTAATACGTCCCTATTTTAAAGCCCGATTTATTAAAGCAAACTTCCTTCGAGTGGAGGCCATGTTGCGCGTCCAAGGGAAAAAAGTGCAGGAACCCGAGAATCAAATTTTGGTAACGCAATCCGAACACAAACTGCGTTCCACATCTCAAACAGCACCTCTCGCATTTCCATCGATTTATCGAAAAATCCTTTGTTTCCCCTCCTAGAGGAAAGCCCGTTTCCCGAAGAAGAGAAAATCCTGCACATACATCTCCCCCAATAGATGTCATAATTGAATTGCAAATTCCTGCATTTATTAGGACTCGAGCCAATTTGTAGCGAGAGCTTATTCGTATCCAGGATACATGGATGTGTAAATAAATGACGCGCTTGGATGATTTTAACGCCGTCGCATTGTTGTCCATCCTCAAGAAAGGCCACTTTTGATTTAGCGTTCTCTATTTCATAACGCCTCCTAACAACTGAGATATTTATTCCAAATAAATTCCGAAAAGAGAGAATCGGAAAAGATTAACTTCTTCCTATCGTCGAAGCACTTTCGATGCGTAAAAAGGGGCATTTCATTCGATCACTTCCTTCGAGAAAATAAACATGTCGGAAAAATGGGAGGTTTTCCTTTTTGGTTTTCATCCCCTTCATCATTTGCTCGCTTTCATAAGAAGGAATAATGGAAAGAAGAGGCAAATCTGTAGGAGAAGAATAAGGGATAAATCGAGTTTTTGAGTGAAGAAAAGTGAAAGGATAAATGGACTATAGTTTATCTCTCGGGAGTGCGAAACTTTTTCGGTTCGTAAATTCCACATGTGAGTTCCGATAGTATATAAAATCATCCAATAGAAATAATCAGGAAGTACTTGCTTCGGAAAGTTCCACTTTTGAGTTATTTAACATTGTGGTGATGTGAGATGAAAGTATATTATTGATTCGGCTGCTTCAAATTACTTTTAACAGTATAATAAAACTGACAAATATTACATAAAAAGCATCTTCACTATTTATCGCTTATAAGGAAGAAATATAATAAAATAAATTTTTTATGCCTCAAAGGAAAAATAATACTGATTTGTTTGAAAATTATGCATAAATCCAAGTAAATTAATTCAGTTTTAAGGAATTCTGGAATATTGTCGATAAACCATTGAAATACATTCTTACAGGGTAGTAAACATATTTGATAAACACATGTGGAATAAAATAAAGTCAATTAAATTTATAGGAGAGATAATTTATTATAACAAAAGAACCCATTCGATATCTGAGTTCTAATAGTATATTTTTCATAAAAGTAAGGACCATTTAATCCAATCCACATCAGCATCTTCAAATTTAACACAATCTATTAGATATATCGTGAGCTTCTTCGGAAAGATGTTATGAGATGAAAATGTTTAGGACAATAGTAACCCTAAATTAAAATATTCATCGTTTTCATATCTTCCTGAGAAAAGCTAGTAAGCTCAATGCTGAAGTTTCAATGAACAAAACCATTAATCTCTAGTATTGGAAACCATTCAGAATAATAAGAAAAACTTATAAAATTTAGAATGTTGTTCATAAAAAGAAAATCAAATATAATCAAACATATCATTTTAAGTCTGAATAGCAATACAAATGACATGGAATGATTCCCACTTGTTATTGGCAAGAATCAAATTAACGGAATATCCTGAGTATTTTGGCCAAAAAGTTAGTTATATGTCAGTTTTGGGAAGATGGTCTCACCGACGAAGCTTTTAGCTTTTGACATTTCTGTAAAATCCTATCAAATTCTTATTTATGATTCTCATGTAACTCTTATCATTTCAATACGGATTTTAAGAAAGAGAAGAGTAAATAATACCTTAGAGAATGACATCCGAGGAAATCGTGGACATGAAATCAATAGAAATATAATTTGAACGGAGTTAAGTGCTCAATTTCATCGATTGACTTTACGAAAACAAATAAATGATGGTTTTGAGAAATACAAATTAAAATACTGGTGGCACGCATTTAATAAACGAGTTCAGAAGTATGTAATATGAGTGTGTATCGTAAGCACGCAACTTTTTCATTTGATGCAAGAGAATAAGGTAACGATTTCTGTATTTTAAGAAAATAATTGAGGTGAAATTCAAAAGATCAAAAAAATTGAAGTATTTATGGAATAGGGAACTTAATAAGTTAATGCTTGCCTAAAAAAATGAGGGAATCGGTAATGAAAAAACTTTATTAGGGCAAAAAATACTCTGAAAAGATAAAGTTTTTGAATAATAATAATAAAGTAAATACTTTAAAGAGAATTTTGATGGTGTCGATAATAAACATAAGGATTCTCTTTGCCATTCTGCACCGATTCTCATTGTGGTTTCCGAAATCGGAGATTGCTGTTAAATAAAAGATGAAAAACGAATTCCAAAGTCTACATTCGAAGAAAGAGGTCACCTAAGCAAGCGGCGAATCGCAAGAAAATGAGAGATGAGGTTTACTCTTCGACCCTTGAAAGAAAAAACCCCGCAATCCCTTTTCCTCATACTTCTTCGGTGTCCCTTCCCAAAGAGGAATCTATCCACTGCCCGCTTCAGTTGGACAAACTACCTCTCGGATTGTGCACACGTCCCAATGGATTCTAATATCTCCTCTCTTATTTACTGTGATCATAAAATGCCTGACACACGCACGCGCGGCGTTATTACAATAAAATTAATAACGAGGGAAATAAATCACGTGATAAAAGAGGGCGAATGACAGACAGGCGCGGGAAATAGAAGGGCTCAAATATGCAGCTTTTGTTTATTCCCGGATTTACATTATATAGAGAGGACATCTCAGCTAAGAGGGATTTTCTATTGATAATACACGAAATAGAAGAGACATTCCATGAAAGGAATAAACAGCAACTGGATTTTTCGGGAGTTTAATAAAAGTATTCGTTAAAAGCAAGTAAACATGTTTCTCAGAGAACTTTGGAAATATTGAAACAGACCATCAAGTATACGCATTAAATCTGATTTTGTTTCCATAGATAAAAGAACGCATATCAATATCACAACTTATCAAGGAATCTTTGATAATATTCGATATACATACGATGATTACTTTTTAGATACAATCGAGTGAACCATAGACATTTAATTGTGAAAAAAAGATTTCACTATCGCAAATCATATAATAATAAATGTGGACAGTGAAAAAATCGTCCGTAGTTTGATAAGATGCCGATTTTTTATCTGAGGTAGAAAAAAATTAGAACAAAGATTTCGATTCTGCACTGAGGTGAAAGTATCAAACATCTATTTTCTTTATCTTGAATTCAAAAATTTACTGGATATTATGTCATTTATTCCGACTACCATTGAAAATTTAATTAAAAAGAATTAATTTGAATTGATGGCTTAATTATGTGTCTTATACGAATTAATATCAGGTTTGGCAATCGAAAATACCATTAAAAGAATAAAAATTGAAAGAATTGAGTGTGTTGTTCATTCTTATTTAAAATACATTGAACAAAACTTAAAGGAAACAATGCACATATAATGGATTGAGAACAATATTCCCCTCTATTCTTTTCCTTGGCGTAAAATAAACAATACGTTAATAATTCTTGCTTTATTATCAAGATGCGTCGTGCAGATATAAAATACCCCGAACGGGAGCTCTACACGAAATACAAATTAAACGCCAAATAAAAGGGCAGTAAATTAGACTAGAAAAACACGTTACGTACGGATGTGGCATAAATCGGGCAACAAAAATCCCGCGCACGCAAGAAATCAAAACCGCGACAAGGCCGTAAAACATCACGCATTCTTCGTACGCGTGTTTATGGGAGCGAAGAGAAAAAACTTACGAATAAAAATGAAAAGGGGATGAAAGTGCAGAATAAATAACGACGGAGGCGATAGGCCTCACGTTCGGCACAACAATGGCCCCTCGGGCCCGAGAAGGTCGAATAAAAGGGCCCTTCGACAATCGAATCCTTGCGTGGGTCATCAATCATACGTGCGGAATTTTTCACTCCTCCGGATGTAAGGAATCTCTATTTATCGGATTAGAATACGTGTGGCAACATACAACGGGGAAAGAGGGAATCTCGTATCAATAGGAAAAAAATACTCGAGAGCTCTCGTTGATTACTTCGCATCCCTCTGGTGGCTAGCAAGGGCATTAAACTGATGGACGCGCTTCCCTTTAATGTCAAGATGACGTGTGAGAGATATTTTTATAGTTCCTCTCTGCTTCTGGATTTATAGTGTTATGGCTTATAATAACTTGAGGATTCTGATCGATGGCAGAATTCCGCATTACGATAGAAACAAATGACTCGTGCGACTCGTGTTTGGAAAAACAGGTAACGAAGGAGTTAATTCGGAGTGCAACTTTATAGTGATTTCGCGTCTGTGGATGGAAGGCCTCGTTTGGCACTTTAATCTGCACAATTAGAGATTCGAAGGACATAAAACAGCGATGGTCCAATTTTACTCATCTACGCCATTGTGTTTCGAAAGGTGTTATCGTTGAAGGGAAATCTGTAATTTAACTATTCCTTCTCTAATGGCTTATATCCATTCCATTGCTGTATTTATGTTTGTATCGAACGATATTCCGCTTAAAAGCTCTGTACACGTAATGACGGAAAATTTTAATTATTGTATATATTAATCCGAAAAAATTAATTATAATATTTTAAATTTACCAGAAATTTACACCTTCATTCCATTTATTTTATAAATAATAAGTTTAAATGAAAAGTTAATGAGAATACATGTATATATAAATTCTTGCGCATCATGTTATTCTGAAATTTAAATGGAATATAAAAATTCACAAATTCATCATTTTCGTGTGAAATTCTTTTAATCCATGTACCATTTGTTAATTTTTTTAATATTCATTTGTTTCACTTTTATTTCTTTTTTAAATAATCCTTATTCCTCATGAATATCCTTTGGTATTTTCATATACGTGTACTTTGTTGACATAAATGTCTCTTTAAATAAAAAATGAGAAAATATAATTTTATTAAAGATTACCTCAAGTTATAAGCGAAATTATTTTGTATGGAGAAAAACAGCTATGTATTGATAAATAAAGCGTTGTTTCTATTTTTCGAAAATGTCCATAATCCGGGACTGAAAATAGCATATAAGGTTAACATTATTTATTGAGGCATATTTTTGGTTGTATTCTTATCGAATAAATTACAATAAAACGAACAATTTGGAAGGCGTGAGAGAGACCCTAAAAATTCCATGCCAAATTCATGAAACAACAAGATTATGTAAGCGTCTTCGAAGAAGATAGTCATCATCTGGAACGGAAATCGGAATAAGAGAAGACAGCAATGCAGTCCTCAGCCAAAAGGTTTCCGTCTAAGTTTCAAGAAGGACATTGGCATCTGACTTTGCCGCTATCTAAGAGCACATCCCCAGAGGGCGGTTTGGAAACCAGGAGATCTTTACATGACTGTTTCTGCATGGCAAATCTTTCCGTCCATCAGACTACATATAGTAGTACTCAATCACATAATTTCGAATATCTTCAGTCGCAAATATATGGACACATCCAATATGTGTATGATAAAGACCCGCTCTAAATTATATTCAAATTTTAAGTTTCCTAATGTTGCATACATGTTCAATTCAGGGAATATTTATATTCTTATACCAATGCGCTACTTTTTGCATCTAAATAAATGCCGAAAGAAGGCAAATGAATTACCGTATTTTTCGGACCATAAGACGCACCTGACCATAAGACGCACCTGGTTTTTAGAGGAGAAAAATAGGACAAAAAATATTCTGAACCAAATAGTGTAATAAAATATTTAATAGTCTTTATTTTGGAGGCGAGATTGAGACTAAAAAGTCTCTTCTTCCATCTAACCTCTTTAAAAAAAAGTTTAAAGTACCAAAAGAATTAGAAAGAGAAAAATAATGATTATAAGAGAGATTTAAGTGGATATAAAAACCTAAGAAAATTCTTAGAAAAAAAATCCACTGCAGGAAAACACCCACAATGAAGGGGGGGTGTAAAACCTGCACAAACCTACTGATAGAATTATCTAAAAACAGAATACTAAAATTTCAATTTTACAAGATAATCAATGAGTCAGATCATGTTAAATTCGAAAACATATCTTATAACTAAACAGGTAATTAAAAACATTCAATGGTATATTTAAGTTGATTGCCGAAAAGAGAGGCAAAGTGTAGATAATAAAATTAAAAGATATTGAACTGAGCTGCAAAAAAAAAGAATATTTCAGGACAGATGCATAGTTAAATGAATTGGAGGTTAAGAGTGAAAGGAGCAGTAGAGAGAGCGTTGATCAGTGCTGTAGAGATGTGATGACTGTTGATACAGGAGATAAATTAGATGTATGATTAAGATAAGTAAGACATTTTCTTCTGAAAGATCGGGTGGATATGGAAGATTTTATGTGGGAGGGAATGGTATTCCAGAGCGTGGTAGCAGTTATAATAAATGATTTGTGATATGTCTCTGTTCTGTGGTTCGGTATTAGTAAATTGAATTTCCCTCTAGTATTACAATTATGGACGGACTCAAATCTTACAAATTCGGAAAAGAGATATTCAGGAGATTGCGTTCGCAAAACAGTGCATGAGAACGTTAGAATGTGTAGTTGTTTGCGAGTTTCGAGTTTTATCCAATATAATTTTTTAAATGCACCGGAAATATGGTCGAATTTTATCAAATTAAATATAAATCGAACGGACACATTCTGGATGCGTTGGAGCTTATTGGCTAGATCTCTTGATAGATCTTGGTAAACAATGTCACCGTAATCAAAGTGGGGCATGATCAATGAATTTACTAGTCTACTGAGTCGAAGGCTTTACTAAAATAATGTATAACAGAATTTAATAATGTATAACAGAATAATATTTGATCCAGCGGGTCGGCTGCAGCGGGACCCCGCTGCAGCTCTGATACAAATGCCCGGCATTAGTATCGGCGTCTTAGTACAGCGTGTGTCAGTCTTCTATTCGGACCATAAGACGCAGGCACTTTTCTCCCCACTTTTTGGTGAAGAAAAAGTGCGTCTTATGGTCCGAAAAATACGGTAATTAATTACAGAATCTATCGATAATTGGAGATCTTATAATTGCCAAAGAACAGATTATGAATGTTTTAAGTTTTCGTTGAACGAAATAGGTAAACTTCTCTCTATAAGTATTTGAAGAGTGATTTTAAAGATCCATGAACTTGAGAATTTCAATATTTCAAGAAGGCTCATCCGCTTATTCTTGACGGTCGAGAGGATCGCAATAGGGCTTACAACAATGGAAATCCGTAATCCATCAAGTGGTTTTAAATGAGAGATTCAAAATCCAAGAGAAACAAAATGGACCACAGCTTCAGTATGATATCGAAAATACTATCGTGTTTTGAGAATTAGGTTACACCTTAATAATTTCTCTGCTATTAAAAATAACGCTAAATATATCGAAATTCTAAACTTACTGCTCCAATGAAAGGTAGACATTAATTAGAAAATATTGAGCACTTAGGTTTTCCATTGAGTGTACTTCACCTTTTAATGGGTTGTTTGCAAAATTGCGAATTTAGATGAGCTTATGGAACGGATCGTAGATAAGATAGAGTCGTTGTTCGGAAAAATCTAAAACTATTGATTCGATAAAGTGATAGCCTGCATATGCTCCATTGGGGCGAAACTAAATAAAGTGCAGAGATATTTAACGACTCCGCACATTTAATCAATACTGAATCTTTTACGAGATAACCTATATGATAGCACTGAACGAAGATCTTATCATAAGATAGTGAATATTTCATCACTTTCATATATAGAATTTTTATTAGTTTTAAAGGAGATTTTGTTACCATGGCCATCAAATCAACTATAAAATGGAATTAATTTATCTAAATAACATTTATAATTCCATGATGTTAGGATTATTTATTAATTTAGCATGAAATCTTATTTAACTATAATTCTAATATATACATTTAATGATAAACCAACATATATTCAATAGTAAAATTCATCATTTTCTTCATCATGTTCATACTGAACATTTCGCATATTCTATGTTTTACACAAAATCTACCATGCTATGTACACATTATTGACTTAAATAAATAAAAATTTAATTCCTAGTTCTAATTATCTTTTAAGCAATGAAAGCTAAACCAACTCATAGATAAGACAGAAAAACTCTAACTGAATCTCTTCGATGAGGATCGAATATTTCGTTCGAATTGTACCAAAATTGAGCGAAAGCGTCAGAAAAGTCCCAAATCGCCTCACCAATGGTTACCACGACAGATCCTGAAGCAATCGATGATGGAGACTGATGACGTAATAGGAATCTGATAAGCGCTTTTGTGCTTAGTCCAGATATCATTTCGATTCATCGTTTTTATCGTCGACCACGATTATCAACCTGTTTTTCCCAATTAATACCTATGGAATGATTTAGAGCGGGATTTGTTCTTTAATGGGATGGATAAGGCGGAAACAAGGCCATGTGATGAATTAGATACCACACGAACCGGATGAGACGATTTCTCCTTAAAAATGTCACGCCAACCGTAAGGAGCAGAAAAACGACTATTGGATCGATATTCTCTCGGGGAATGTTAAATCTCTGGAGGACGAAGATGTATTTTTTCCTCCGTCGTAAATCTTAAATTCAGCGGAGATACTGAGATTTTCAGCGAAGTGAGAAACAGCTGTTGCTAAGGTTTCCCTTTTTCCTTAAACCGGAACGATTATGTCTCACCTTCATTGGATATTATATCCCTGATCTTTATTAAAACATGCACAGGATTAGAAAAGGAAAAATTACAAAATTTTTGCCTATCAACCATTTTTACGTAACCCTTATAGACTCATCGTTAAAAATAACCAGTTAAGAGGACGAATTTTCTACTAGTCACTATCGATATTGTACTTAAGTACTTATATTTTGAGTCCTTATGTAAAGAATCGTAGACATTTTAGCATTTCAATGTAAGAAAAGACTTCCCAGTGTCATCTTAGAGTAATGGAGGATTACAATTATTATTATTATAAATATTTTAAAGAAGATAGAGTAATATTCAGATGCCTTAGAGAAAATGCAATTGAGAAATTATCGCTTTGCCGAGACTCGAACCCTAATCTCCCGCATTCTGGTATCAAATTGATTAATCTACCATGCAGTGCAGAGTCACTGCGTTGCTAGGGAACCTTTGTAGCCACAATGCTGGAGATGACAAGCAGTTTCCTCAAAGGGGGTAGTAAGTGAATGGATTAAGAAATAATTTGGCAAGGAATTCTGAGTAGATTACTGTAGCAATCCTATGTAATTCCTCAAGTTCTCGTTGAAGTACCATTTCCCGTAAATTGGCTCCTAAATTAATTCGAATGTATTTCATAGATATACAAAGAGAAACTATTCAAATAAAGATTGCCTTTTACAATTTTCCAACCGATATTTATTATAATTGTGCGAAACAAAATATTTTTTGTTAATTTTAACTTTGTTCAAAATAAAATATAATAGCGGTTGATAACAATAGTATTGATGGCCACCTTTTCAATTTCTCATACGTATTTTTAAGCTTAGTCATCATGAAAATTGCTTTGATCGCTCATAACTCTTATATAAATTAGTTTCCCTTTGGTGAAACAAGAGTTGCTTGAGGTTATGCTTGAGTTGTTATCAGTCACTCATCGTTTTTAAGATTAAAAATCACATAATCAAGATCATTAGGTCAGAGAAATATTCAATATTAGTTTAAAATAAACACTGATTCATAGTTTATACAAGTCGTAATATTTTCCTAAATTATCATTGCAACTTTTTGTTCCAATCAAACCTTGAATTATGCTTTCACACGATGCCTCTGCAATGAAAAACTAATAATTAATTCTTTTTATTTTGGGAATAAAATTCAGATGCTGAGATGTCGGTAAAAGGAAATGGAAATAATCGAATATTAATATAAGATTATCAGTGAGAAGGATTAACTTATTCAGCTAGGGTCATATAACAAGTGAGCAGTATTCTTAATATACTTAACTTAAATACTCTGGAAATAAACGATTAATTTTATCCAAGGGAATAAATTTCGAATTTTCAGAACAAGTGAGTGCAGAAGATAGGATTTGGAAAGAAGTGCTGATGGAAAATGATAAAAACAGGATTGAGTAACTAACCTATAAACTTCCTCAGAGTAGCAACTTTCTCTTTCCACAAGTGATAGATCGTTCTACGATAACATCATACACTTCACTTGTTTACTAACATCAACCCTTCAGGAGATTACCTTTCACTAGTCCTCGAACGCACTGTTACTTAACAGACAGAAAGCTGTGAGATCATAACATTTCGCCGAATTCAAGCTCATTATTGTCTGGTAATTATTTTTGTATTTGCTGAAAGCTTTAAAATGGAAATTTTTGTTCATTTCTACTTTCTGATTGTAAAATTTAAAGTCATTCGTACAAGAATAGTGAAGAGGCACCTTAACCAAATACTCTTTTTATTTCAGTCGCATTTTTTTATCTATGACATCTTCACATAATCACTCTTCTGTCAAATAAGGTTTACTTCATACTCCATTAAATGTTTTCAATTGTTCCTTTTTTGTTAAACGCCATGTTTTCAAATTTAAAAAGAAAAATCCTAATCGGCAGAAAAATTCGATTCATTCACTATGGTGTATACCAACAATAGTAGGTCATTTTATTGGAAGGAGCTATTCACGAATTCACTATATAATCAAAAAAAAGGAAAAAATGAACGTAATGAGAGTTAATTCGATTATTCCGATATCGAACCACGGTTAACTCTTGAAAAATCCATAAGTTGTAATGTGGGAGGTAAAAGTACGGAGAAAGAGTGAAATTGAGGGGAAGGTAAATTAAAGGATAATGAAGGAGCAATTAGCGAAGTGAATAATTTTCGTATTGTTGACCGTTGATGAATCAAATGGTGGTAAGTTACTTGATAGGGAAACCATCGCTTTGGTGTCATCGAACGTTCGAAAAAGCAGAGTAATTCCGTTCGATAATCTACGAAAGAACCATCTTTAAACTGATATAATAATATCTTCGTTTAAGGATATATCGTTTTTACTTGACATTTTCCATAGCAAACTGCCAATTCAATGCGATTTGGAGACAACTGAAGGAGTGAGTATTTGATGTGAAAGATAGAGAAATAGAATTTTCCATACAATTCTGGCACGTTATGTAGACGATGTTATAAAGTAGCAATGCGGAAGTATCCAATGGAATAGTTCAAATAAATGTGCATGTATCTGTTACCAAAGCGATTTAAGGAATTCATTTCCCTCTTACAGTATTATATAACTACTATACTATAACTTTTAACATGTTTCCATTGATGACAATTTTTTAGGAAACAAGGTTTTAACTTCCTTTTTCATAATATAGAAATATGAAATAATATCTTCTCACGATTATGCGTGAATGCGATTATTAGCCGCTTCTTTAAGCTAAACGAATAAAAAAATTGCAACGTACCAATATGGAAATTGTATTTGTGGTTATATTTGGAATACCATCTTTCATTGAAAGTTCATTAAAGGTGAAATATCCTTATTATTATCGTTCTTTAACATATTTATACATTGGAATACGTAATAACTGCAAGTATTTATAAAGATATAGGATAATTATATTCGCATATTAATCGCTAAAACAAATTGCTAACACCGTAGCACCGGAGTAAAAATAGTCTAATTTATAAAAAAGGAGCAATTCCATGCGATAGAATATAATTATAAGGCGATTAATCAGTAGTTAAAAACTGAGTAATAAATCTTACTTCTCCAATATTGACTCTTACCCAGCATTGTAGAAAAGGGACGGTAGATGAAAAAATACTTTAATTCTAAACCGGTGATTTGCATGAATAGAAATACACTGCTTTTATGAGTCGTTTCTAATGTAATTTAAATAATGGAATCACTTTCTTGAACGATCTCGGGGAAGAGGAAGGCTTCATTAACGACTTTTATAGACGATGCGAGTTAATGAATTCTAAAATTAGAAGGACGGTTAAAAAAGAAACTGACAAAATTACGGTAATCACAAAAGACGCGATAGGTTTGCGTTGATTACATCTTTTAATACATCTAAATATGTACTTGGTTAATTACCGTAAAATGAATTTTTTTGATTTAATCTCTTTATTATACTGAAATAAAGACTCTTATGAACTTATGATTTAAAGAAAATACGGAATATGAAATAATTAAGATGGAAAACAGATGATATTTCAAACGCCCCTGAATTTAAGGGTGCATCGACGTATCCGATAAACTATTGACGGCAATATTTAAATTTAAATATAAACAAATATTTAAAGATTGATATGCTGTTGGATTCATACCTTCTTATCAAAGTTAACTTCCATTAAATCATTAATTAACAGCAAATATATTATTGAAATAATATTAATGTTAGTACAGACGAAGGTGAGTGATGAGACGAGTCCATAAGGGCCTAACGTCATCGATTTAAGGGTCCAAGAATATTAATAATGTTTAACAAAAATTGATAGGAGCTACCATAATTTCGCTTGCACTTTGCTTTCCTGAAGTAGGCCTCCGTAAGTTAGTTTAGAACTATTATTTTCTTGGGTAAGACGGTGAAGAAACTTTCACTTTAACATCATTACTTAATTAATCAAAATTCGTGGAAGCCTTTGAGAAAAGTAGTGCTAATAACAGCAGATCAAAGGAGCGGCTAGTTTCATGAGCGTAGTGCAGTCTAGTGTAAGTTTCCGTTATACCTGGGAAACATTTTGGTCACCTCGATTGATTTTGTGTAACGTCGTCCTTATAACCGATCGCAGCAAATATTAACGAGGACCGGACGCCTCCGTTAAACATTTATTCGGGAAAAAAACCGGAGGAACAAAAGCACCGATACTTCCCTTCCGCTTTGATTTGCAGTAATCCTTTTAAATGATTCACTCGCGGTAGAATGTGGGTCATGAATGAATGAAGTTGAAATTTCGGGATAGCCACTGACGAATGACAAGGAGCCTTTTCCGTGCATCTGTAGGCGTTACACTCCCATGAACCCTTTGTTCCCTTTACGTACATCTCTTTCGATCCATCTCCTTGGACCGCATTGTGTTGCGGAATCTATCAATCATGAGGGAATGCGTATCACAAAGAAGGAAAAAAGGAAATTATCCAAACGTGATGCGTTTTGTGCAGTTCTGGAAATCCCATTTCAGCCTCTTTTGCAGCAACAGTCAGCGCTGTTATTTAGATTGAAAGATAGGAAGATTTTTACTGCTCCTTTCTCGACGTTCAAATGATTAATCCGATGCAAAGTCCCCTTTTTCTCTCTTGAATCTGCAATCGCCAGTGAATTATCGGTTTTTACTTCGAATGTTGGATTTGTTACAAATTTTTTCGTGACCTTAGAATTTTCCGATGTAATTCCTACAGAATCCGATGCAGTCCCAGACAAGAACATTCAGTTTAGCAATTGGGGAGACTGCCTTCACCATTATTTCCAAGGATCTATTTATGGACATTGAAAAGTCCTAACATTATTATGCACCACTGCTTAGAAGGTGGATGAAGAACAGTATCTCTTCATAAGATTTAAGCGTTAATTAATTTTAAACAGAATATCAAACGGTTTTTTCTCACGAACTCAAGGCTATTAGGTAGTTAATAAAGCGACTAATTTACGTGAATTGAATTGCATTCCTTCAATAATCCAAATAAATTTGATGATAATACTTCTTGGTGATGAAATGAGGATAATTTTAATTACATTGTATTATTCGCAGTGGATTTTTCTCAAAATTTGTTGAAACGTATTGAATTAGAAAAACTAAATTTATAATATTATTTTCAATTTGCTGATTTTCAAACTGTACATTACTCACTTGTTTAATGCAGCTAGTAATATGGAATTGTAGCGAATCAAACTAAAAATAAGAACGGAAGCTTTATTTATAATTAACAACTAAAATTTCTTGCCTATTAATTTTTTCATCTCATGCTTTAAAGCATCCTTGAAAAGAAAATTTCACCGTAAAATACACTCTTTTTATTTTGTCAAACATGAAGTTAACCAGTTCTGCGATGTTTAGTTTGGATACAGTCATCTACGATCGAATTCCATTCGCAATTAGTTGTACGATCGTTGAGTCGAGAGGCACTATGCACTCACTACATCGAGACTGTCGCAGGAAGAGAAAAAATAAACAGTTGAATAATGCATCGCGTCTCCGAAATTCGCAAACGAAGCGCATGAAATCCTCATTTCAAATAATTTAGTGCTTTGGACGATGCATCACCTCTCTAATGAGATTGTGTGCATATCAAACACCGAGGGCTGTTTGCGTCGCCGCTGGAAACGCTCTGAGACACGGAATCCTTTCCGAGTTCGCATTACTTGCGTGTATTTATTTTCTT
The DNA here is from genome assembly GCA_020796165.1 of Pantala flavescens. Taxonomy (NCBI): domain Eukaryota; kingdom Metazoa; phylum Arthropoda; class Insecta; order Odonata; family Libellulidae; genus Pantala; species Pantala flavescens. The sequence continues at coordinate 54,559,366 of CM036883.1, forward strand.
CTGACGTTTAAAAATATCTCTGAGCAACATTCGGATAAAAACAAATTCCTTCTCAATAGAATTCCATTGGGAGCAATCCGAATTTTCTCCGTTCCCTAACATCATCAGACAGATAACTTCAATGGGTTCCAATCGACTCATTCCCGTGTTATTAAATGAGTCCTGTGCATCGAACCGTTGCTTCCCAAAACGAATATGTAATACGATTGGTCTCTGCGGGATAGCGATTCGACACGCGTTGGATTTAAAACCTAAAATACGAGCGAAGTGATGAATGCGTTACCATAATTCAGTGTCGAAACCGCTGACTAATAATCTAGAACATTTAACTCCCATCCCTTGTCTGAGGATATTTAATACTTTCATCGTTGCGATACCTTTGTTTGACTTAGCATTTCATTATTATTCCTTTAACTCCGTTTAGAGGCATGTCTATGAGGTTATAAAGAAGCATCGACGTTACATTAAAAATACGCTGAAGTGAGTAAATGAGATCAAGAAAGTTTAAAGGTTTAAATTAAGGATGAAAGAATAAAGGGGATGAGAATCTATTAGTCATTGAAATAGATCATTTTAAACCCATTCCATCAGTCGTATAAACTTTATAATAATCTATAAGGGGAGATTATCATTTTAAAAAATCAGTACGACTTCATGAAAGAATACATTGACAGAACTTAAATATTATGTTATAAACATTAGCACTTTATCGAATAATTCGCAGCTTTTTTTTTTCTTCTGACCTTCATGTAAAATATATATTAATTACCTGATGGAAAAATAGATTTTCGTAATCATAAAAGTCCATGATAATTTTCAGATTGACAAGAGTTTAATATGTAAACTGTTTTAGGGAGTGAATTGACCATTAATAGAATTAATATAAGAGGTAATTAGGGATTATATCTGTATTGAATCATTGAGTAAAGTATATCAGAAATAAATTCTATATTCGTATGAGACTGTACATAAATTAGAGAACTAAGAAATTATCTATCGAGAAATCTATCGAGAAATTTCTTTTGCTAACAGCTATATTTATACAAGTAACCTGCAAGGTGCTTCTTGGAGTGATATATGGGTAAGTGATGGGAAATATTTTAAAATAGAATACATTGATCCTCCTTTTTAAGTTTTGGACTTTTTTATGTATTTTTTAATTTTTCCATTGATTGGGTCCATTCCGTTTCGATGAGATTAAACAAGGAGCTGAAGGTCACGTAATCGCGTTTCTTACGGTCATTTGCCGTGAATGACGCTTCACCAGTAATGAGTTTCAAATTTGAAGCTTTTTGGCTAATTTTTAATACCTTTTTCCATCTGAAAACACATTTTATGCATTTTTAGAGAAAGTTAAGGTAATATGAACTCATGTAACGTTTATAATTGCACTTCTTTCAATTATGAAGCATTTTGATTACCAGATGAACAGAGGTCGCAAGAATGCTTTTCAAATGAACAAAATATAAAAATGAGAATAGAAATGTATGATATATTTATAACCATCAGGTTTTAAAACTAAAAATTGCTGTAAAATTAAGTAAAATTCACGAGCAATATTATCAGTGAATACCACAGAAAACCCATCTTGAGCGCAGCATTTATTATTTTGAACAATTGATGCAAAAATAAGATATCGAAATAAAAATAGAGATTTATAAGAGACTAAATTAAATATACACGTATATTCATTTATCTGAATAATAGATTGCGAAGGGTTTGAATTAATGTATTAGTGCCTTAAATATATCAATCGATGTCAACTCTAAAACTCCATTTGAGGAAGATAAACCTTGAATATTTCATCAAGATATAAATAATCTATTGAAAATTCATCGAACTGGAATACTGCATTCAATACAGAAACACTTAATAAAAAATAAACATGAATGTTTCCAGAATAAATCTTCGGTGTAGAGATTAAATCGTTTTGATAAGTCGAATCTAAATAAAAAAAACCCACTCCAATAATCTCTCTCGGGAACATGTTTCAACAGACCAATAGTAAGTTCGCTCGGCAGTCGCTATGGCAACTGCTCTGTCCAATCTCCCGATAAACATCTGATAAGAGCAGCAATTCCGGACGCCAAATCGCCTAAGAGGGCGACATTCGTCACTTCTTTTCCGAAGAGCCTTCGAAAGGAATCCACGTTAATCGCCAATTACGCACGTTTAATTATAAGAGGGCTGCTATAATGAAGTTCGGTGAGCGTTGCTGTTCAATTAGCCTCCGAATGGGATGCGGAGGTAATTACGTTCCAGAGTTGGATTTTTTGGTTCCCAAAAATCGTATGAAGAGAATGCGGTTGACGCGTGAGTCTAATTCGGGGCAAATTAGCGTTGCCCTATCGCAATTACAGAGGGTGCGAAAGAAGCTGTGTTTCGGTAAACATCCGATATTTTTACGGGCAAAACGCAGGTGGTTTGACTCAATGAGGCAAGAAATTAATTTGTCGGGTTTATTCGGATGACAGAGAAATCATCGGCTCGACAACTGCTTCCCAAAGGACTTTTACCAACGCTGCTGTCATCCTATGGCTCGTGGGCGAATGTTCTTTAATGCTCGATCCTGGATTCGGACTTCCAAATGATTGCCAGCAACCAACAGCAATGCTATCAAAAGTGGACGTGAAATGCCAATGGGAAAAGGAAAGAACCCTCTTTAATATTTGATCAGACCGCGTTTGATTTTGAGCTGTCAGAATTTTGACAGTATTCATCTGATTCAGTAGAACTATAGAGTGTTATATTAAGTCTTGGATTTAAAGTAATTAAATGGTGGGGAAATCATTTATATTTAAACTAGTTATTAAACAGACGATTTTTTTTGTCATTTGAAAAAAATAGAATTTTAACGCATGTTGATTCGCAATGCCGAGGTTTATATTTACCTCAGCATTCCTGTTTTTATAAAGTACGAAGTAAGGAAATAATGAAGCAAACATGATAATTAGGACTAAATCTGGAAATGATTCATACGATAAATAGGAGTTTGAAGTTACTAACATCATGTGGCAATGAAATAAGTAAAACCGATTAATAATCCAGAAGTAAAAGTTATAGAATTCACGTGGAAATAGGAAATAACGATCGCTTAGAATAATATGCCAAGAGAGCAATATTAGCATGAGACAGATTTTAAATGAATATCGATATTGACATTTGAAAGTTAATAAAATCTAAGTAAGCAAAGTAAATTAAATACTTTGTAACTTCCAAAAATGTTTTGCGTTTTTCTAGATTGACTATAAAGAGAGCCCGAAATTGGGTCAAATATTTGTGGCTCTTTTGAGGCACTTGGAATTCCAACTATGCCTATGATGTAGCTGAGGTAAAAGAGAAAACAAAGAGAAAAAAACCAGAGCCTTCTATGAAACGTATAAATACGTACCTCGCTTAAGTTAAGAATTTGTACATGTTACTGAACGTAATTGAGAAGGTATACAAAAAATATAAAAATGGAAGCAATTCAAAGATAAATATTTACTCTTTTATTATTTCAATGATAGTTAATATCTGTCATCTATATTTTAATAATTAATAATGTTACCTAACTTCAATTTTCCTTCAAAGTTCATATTACATCATGTTTCCAGAGAATAAAATATAGTTTGTATGTTTGGAAATGTTTAAGTTGAAGAATCAAAATGCTAAGAAGTAGCAACTATCCATCCCATTACTTTGGGCACATAGAAATTGGAACTACTTATTCCGATGCACGATTTACTTCCGAAATTCTCCGTTGGAACTCTGCTTGCACATCTCTTTCGCCTTTTGGAGATGTAAAAGCGTCTTGAGGAGGAGCATTTATAGCGGAATACGAGGATCCTTTAAATGCGAGATTCAGTTTAAACTCCTTTTTACGTGAAATATGGCTGCTTTCGTTACTCAATTCGGCGAAGTAGCTTCTGCTATGAAAATAAACCATAGCCATAGTCTAACACTCGAAACGTATTTACCCACCAAAGTGCTCGGACACTCGGGATCCGTACTGAATGGGACCATCGATCCATCTTTAAATTATAGCGAATGCAACGACGAAATAACAAGGAGCGCATTTTAAAGTTTAGGATTCTGGTCGACAACGCACGATCGCTTGAGAGAGGTCCGTGTTACAGTTGCTACGAACTAGTATGATATTGTCGAGAAAAGTTACAAACAGTGTCTAAGACGAAATAAAATCACTAAATAAGGTTATAAATACGAGTATGGGCTTCATAAAAATTAATCCGTGGAAGTTAAGTTAATCTAAGAAAATAACTTCACAGAAACTAAACATGTGTTATATTTTTAACTATACATTGCCTTCTATTGTCTCATGTTTAACATTAGCCGATGAAAACAGTAGAACCAATGAATAATGAAAAAAATTTATCGCAGTTCATGATAATAAGTAAATATGCGACGAAAAATTCATTATTTGGCATTTATGCAATAAACAAAACGATTAAAAAGAAATAAAATCCTTATCCTATTCATTGTTTGAAATCAATAACTATATGAATAACGTATTATTTAAATGCCTCATACACGTATTTATTTCTTGCTCAAGAAATCTATGGGTGGCAATTTGAAAAATACTGTTTGATTTATAGCATAGTTTTGGAACTGTATCGTCAAATATATACATTTAACTCTATGTTAAAGTAATATACGTTAAACTCTCAAAAAATTTTCTGCAAAGTTACTTCAGAAATTTTACCGATGAATAAGCCAATATGTTTCCTAATAAATTATTCTTAGATTTCAGCTAAATAAATAATATTTACTTTTTAATTGTATTATTACAATTATTATATATTTTTGATAAAAGGAAATCCAATTTTTAGTAAATCTGTCATAAGGAAGATTAATCTCCTCCCCAATTTCAAAAAGATATAAAAATATTCCACATTCAGAGCGCCCATGTTGTAAATGGCACAAAGGATTTCACTATTTAAACGATCGTTAGATATTCTAACTAAAGCTTTATCCTAATTAGCTACTGGAATATTGCGCATTTACCGGACTGCTTGTTATTTTACGGTCGTTCAAATCACCTATTAATTGAGGAAACATTTTAATGGCAACTTTCGAACGGTTTGGATTTATCACACGTTAACCTATTAACCCAGATCCTAAAATCGCCCGTAGAGACCAACTGCTGAGCACAACGATTGTTTCGAATCTATAGACGAGTTATATTCTCACTTATTATTGCGCAATATCTGAAATTACGGATGACGGGGTCCTATGAAGAGGTGCCCTGAAAAAGGATATCTATTGATTTAAACTAATTCTTTAGGGGGTAAAGTTTCTAGCTTTGGCTTATGCACAGAAAAAATTGTATTTCTCTGAATTGGAGTGTCTCTCAAGTTATAATTAGAATACCGAATCTATATTCTATGCAACTAGAAATGGTGGCATTTAGACAAATGCACAGTTAGCTTTGTAAATATTTCCTTCACGGAAATGCAAGACTGAAAAGATATTTAATTACTTAAAATTATTCCTCTCCTTTTTTTGTTGAGACTTCTCAAAAATTAGCTGTCAAATTATGGAAATTTTAGTAGTTTAGTAGCAGAATTTTTTTGGCAAATAATGTTCGAAGGGAAACGTTAATATTTACTCATTATGAAATAGGACTAAAATAATTCTGAATGTTCCTGTGCTGATTATCTTCGATAATCTTACATATATGAAGAATTAAGTTAATTTACAATGATACCAGGTTTAAATGTTATTTTTCTATAATATATCGAAGCTTTTCTATTTTCATTTCATTTCTTTGCAATGCACACTTATATTTCATTAAAAATGTTTCAGATTATTGGCTTGATTCCAACTTAATTAATGCCTATGTGTAGTGGAAAGAAATTTAATTGATATAAGTGTTCCTTAAAGGGATTTAGGCTATCGTCAATTCTAATAAATCCTATTATTAGAATTAGAAATAACATTTTTATAAGAACGAGACGCATCAAAGACAAACCAAACATATATAATATTTCCCTTTGAAAGTCTCTTACATTTTAGATCGCGGGCATATCGAAGGAAGTTGATGAAGGAGGACTCTCGAAAATGAATTTACGAGCGCTAATCTTATTTACACTCGAGAAATTAACGTCACGGAAAGATGGGTGGGGCGACGGATTACTGCCACAAAGCGTTTAAAGTCATCTATTTATCGCAGAAGCCATAACATCGCCGGAGATTACAGCTTCCCAAATTAATAACGACAGTTGAGGCGTCTTTCCGGTTTTGAATTATACGTTGCACAGGACGATGTGGGTAATAAAATGGAGGCGATATATGTAACACCTTGGTCATTCTTTCCGAACGCCATTTCCCACGCAATAAAACGACACTTTATGAGCACTTGTCTAAAGCAATACAAACTGCCGAAGAAGCGAACGGTATCAGGTGACACCTTATGCAAGTTAATGCAGAAAGATGTAAATGGATAATTTTGTTTGGAATGGAGGAGTTGGCAAATCAAGTCGGTCGTATGAATAGCTGTTATTTAATAAATTAATACCTATACATTCAAATGAGAGAAAAAAGAAGTTATTTGAATTATAAAAGCGATAGGTAACATAAATAATCTGAAATACAATAAAATGTATTGGAAAATACCAAAGCTGATAGGTGAGTCAAATATTTCTGAATTTTACTTTACTATTTTTATAACTAGAATATAATGGACATTTGACGTAACAATGTTAACTGCCACAGTATAAGTCATACCACTATAAGTATGAATATGGATTCAAAATCATACAATTTTCATATTTATAATTATCTTTTACTTAAATTATTAAATAAAAGATAAATATGGGAAATAAATATTAATATCAAATCACGAATTACGACTGCGAAAATTTTCTCAGTAACAGACATCGAAAAGCTCTCCTAATTAAACTTACTTTACAGGAGAAATACATGGATAAAAATATATATGTATGAATCGCAACGTGTGTTAAAGGATACTTGAATTCAATATTATAGATAAATAACTCATCAAATCGTAAACATCATAAGAATTTCCCCAGCGTAAAACCTGGAAATAAAATATGACAAGCCAATTACTGAAATAGAAACAGTATGAAAGTACCGAATAAAACGCGGATTTAAACTTTATCTTTCCGAGAAGTTAATTATTACCTTACACACGTACTCTGCCATAGGCAAAGAATTGTGCAAAAGAAGCAAAAATAGCCCTCGGGACGGATTCTGTCCATTCTCTTATCGCACATACACTGCGGAAACCTGTGAATCAAATCCTCGTTCGTGTCTGCCGTTTCATTATATTCCGGCACGCACGGCACAAAGAACTCCCAAAAAATAGAAACGCAAGATGGATGGCGGGATTCGTATCTGTATGCAAGAGACTGCAGCGCCTCCGCGACAAAAGCGGACGCTCGGAGAATCTATTCCGAAGAATTAATCAAAACATTATTCGCTCTCCGTTATGGCCACCTTCTATCATCCGCATACAGATTCGAACTCATTAAGAGCGAAAAATGAACAGCTCTCCTCCGCCAACTCGTGCGTTTTCCGAAAAAAAGCCACTGAAGCTCTCGTGAAAAAATATCGTTGTGCGTGGGCAAAATTCCGTTCGCGAAGTTTCGCGAGACAATTAAAACCGTCCCATGAATCCCGGATGACAAAATCGTGCGTTCAGCGAGGGAAAACATATGTATTTTCCGAGCTCTATGGGTTCTTTTTGTATTGTTTCCCTTTTTTCCCCTTTCGAATCACCCGTCAACCCCTGTGCAATTTCTCTCGAAACGTCCCCTCGTTTTCTGAGACCAACAAAAGAAGAACGCACAATTGATTACCCGATGACAATAGCGCCACACAATGCGAGTGGTTGGAAACCGAACGATACGGACTAAATACTGCTCCAACGCATCCGATAAATTAAGCGAAGCAATGGATGAAGACCGTCATTTCGGCCATGAAACGTATCGGGAAACGGAAAGAAAGTAGAAATTAAAGTTTCCCGGAAAATAGTGGACGATAGGGAAGAGGACAAACGAGGCTTAATCAGTGAGTGGTGAAATTCAGAAAAAAGGCATTCTCAGCAGAGAGGAAAAACTTTTTTTAGAGAATATAAGGATTAAAAATAAATATATGACGATAAAATAAATTACAACTCTTCATTTTATTGACTTTCTTCGATTATAATTTACGAGTCAGTTATTTCAGAAATCATTCCAATAATTTAATTTTAAACCAATTTCATATTTTCTAATTTATGCAGCGAACAATTAATTCAATTATATCGACGATAACTATTAACTCCTTCTATAGATAAGACCTTATTATTTGAAAAGTTATTTTTTGTACAACGTTAAACTATTGGCTCGAGCAGTAAGTTCAAAACTCTTAAACACGGTTCAAATTTCAGCCTTTTGATAAAAAGTATTTGCTTTATTAATCATCCAGTTTTCAGCACCATATTACGTTCTTATCATTAAATTATTTAAATTGATTTCGAGAAAAATAAAATCAATCGAGAACTACCTACTAAATAATCACCGATAATTACTACAAATAAATCGATGAGCATGTATTTATGATATTGTTGACAAGAAACTGAACAGAGGTAACCATGACAATGGATATAATAATACATCTATCAACTGTCAATAACATCATTCAACTTAATTCAAAATCAATATTTTCTCTGTTTTAAGGATATTCAAACAAAAGCCATAATTATTCGTGTCCTATGACACGCACAGTTTGATGGGAAACAGCGCGAAAAATAAAAGTGATGAATTGCGAAGGATTCAACAGGATGAGTCGGGGAAAAGTGTGCACAAACATCGAGAGACAGAATAAATTGAATATTAAGAGGTGAATTGGAGATTTGGAAAATCGCATGTAATAAATCGGAAATCGTCCATTAATCAAAAGAGAGAAAGTTAAAATAATGAGCCAAAAACTACTCGATTTCGAGGGGCCTATCTGAGGAGGAATTCCCATCTGCTGGGGGTGGAATAATCAACGGAGATAAAACAAAAGGGGAACTCGCTTTTTCGATTTTAATTCCTCTTTTCGACGATCGATTTTCTCTTTTATTATCCCTCCTAATACGGAGAAGACAAAAAGGGGATGAAAAGGGGTTCGATGATCGGAATGAGGTTGTTTCCTATCGACCAACGCACCTGAGCACATAAGCATGGAAGGCTCATAATCTCACGTAACTGACATTATGGAATGCCGCGGAGGCATGGGCTCATGGTGGCATAATGTGATATCCTCTAAAATTCCGACTATTCTGTGCTAAATTCGGTAAGTCTTCAAAATTTCCAAAATAGGATCGATAAATTTTTATCCAGTGCGATATCGTCGCCTTAAATATTTATATCAAGCCTCATCATTCTATAAAATATAATTTGGACCAATTAAAAGTACATTATGATGGAGGTATATTACTGTCCATCGTCATCAATTCTCTATTTACGCAACTGTTATCATACATTAATTTTCTACTGAGTGCATTTTACAGCATTTATATTTACTTATTTTCTCTCGTTTTAAACAGAGAGTTAATTAACCAATGCATCGGGAATCAGTGCGAAAGAAATTTCATTACCGCAGTGACTACAAAAGCCATGTCACAGTGATCTAGTTGCTTGGAGTTTTTACTGCGAATGGACAATGTGAGACAGCATGGGAAGTTATGAGGTTCATTCTAAACAATGTTGCGCTACTTTGACGTTCCTCAAACTCGTAAAAGCCTCAATTTCCCTTGAAAAAAGCAATACTGCAAATAAATATATCGCATAAAAAATATATTCTTTATTCCTATACCATGTAAACATCGTATGGATAAGGTTTTGCAAACAATAAACAATCTGTAAATTAGCGATACTCCGCGCCGAAGTTTTTAGATATCCCTGCATATTGATACAACAATTGCCTTGCTTTGCACTTATTCTTATTGGAAGAATATAAATGAACAAAGTTGTATTTTATTGTCTTAATTCTCTTCTTTTATTTTAACTTCAATACTTTGCTATATTTACACTAAAAAAGAGATATTAAAGCACAAAGATTAATAATCACAATTATTTATTGATTTTGGATACTTATCCCTCAATTACAAAGACGTTGATGCTAAAAGATAATACACTTCTGTTTAATTAATGGTACTCTGTTTTAAGCATGGGAACTAATTTTACATACAAATATTTCACCAACTGAACATCATTCCTCGTATAAACTGATATTTTCCTGTATTTTTAGTGACGTATCCTTTATCTCATTATTTTTCTTATTTGACCCATGTCTCATTGACTTATTCATACGGATAACATTATTCATAACTCATTACGTTGTTCATACTCCGAAATAAACCATACGCTGAGACGTTTCATCAAAATCGAATACTGTTTGTATTCAAATTCAAGAAATGTTTTATGATATTCTGCAGAAAAATTATTCAGAGAAAAGAGGTCCGAGATATAAGTTTCAGATGAACAGAAATGCGTTGAATATCGGAGTGTTTATATCAATATCATTTGGCAGTTTTAGAACATTTCAACTCCACGCGCATCTTTCTCCCCTTCAAAAACCGTCTGCATCGTTTAAAACCTCTCGTGTCCAGAAAAGTGCTTCGGAGAGAAAATGCAAAAAGGGCGCAGATTGGAATAGAGAAGAGACTTCAAAAAGGTTTATATTTTATTTGCGCGATTGGAATGCATTCGAAGGAAGACTGACGGCTTTGCCGCATCCCACTGAGGGAAAAAAATCCATCTGCTTTGGGAGGAAATTGGTTCATGAGTGGGGTGAGATTTGTAATTTCATTATCTTCATGGACCGAGTTTCGCCCTCCTTTCTATAAACACCTTCCCGGGAATTCCTACAGAAATGCACACCGGAAATAAAAAACGATGCTTTTTCGTGCACTTTTCGCTCTTCAATTTTTCCCTCGCGGTCTATGCGAAAGTTGCGCACAAAAAGGGGCGCGAGATTTAAACGGGTTAACGAAAAAGTAGAGCTCTCAACTGCGGAAGTGGAGGAATTCGTAGGAGTTCCTCGAAGTCCGTTTGGTATTTCGGGCACGTATCTCGGAGTTGAGAAATGAATAATAGTGGATTGTGTTGAGGAACTCACCTCGATGTTTGAATCCGACGGATGATGTGGTCGTCGTGCGGATGGACTGGTCCATGCATCTTCACACACATCTTTGAGAAAAGAAATGGAACGTGAGTATCCTAACAACACTTAGTGGATCTTTATCATGCAAAATATATTGAAAACGAGTACAAGAAAAGTACATAAATAATTCATAAAATTTCTCTATTGCATATTTAGCATCATGATTACTAACACTTGTATCTCTTATTATTTTACATATTTGAAGTAATTTTACCTTTTAATGATACCGAATCCTATTATATTTATTATATCTATATATATATATATATATATCCTATGAAATTATATTACCATTATGAGATTGTTTTTGAGCTAAATTAGAGATTGATGATAGGTTTATGGTGAATTGGATTTACTATGACTTACAGATTTCAGTTCCACATTTGATATACTAAATATTATAAGATATTTCGACTAAATATTGCATTTAATTGCTAATTTTTAAATTCAAAATATATAAATCAATATAAGTAAATGGAATATAGGGAAATATTCAGTTGAGGAATTTCACTATTCTATAGTTTCTATGTTTATTGTCGCATAAATTGAAGAAGTAGTTGGAGCTGAATTTTTATATTCCTGCTCAAAGAAATGAACAAGTGAAACTGGGTCCAGTATTATAAAATGCTTTTTAAAAGGTAAGTTTTTTAATATCCGATTCTCTTCAAATGAAAAACAATGATGAGATGAAGTACTAGTCGCTAAAACCCCGCAGCAACATGACTACTCTTAAAAATGCGAATAACATTGTGTCTCATTCAAATAATACTCCGTTTAAAGCCAATCAAAAAGTGCATTTTAAGGACAATAATAGGTTTACTGTGTACACAACTATGGCTGCATCGCTTATAAAAACAAGTTTTATTTGGAATTGAAAAGAGAAGTTAGGATGTTCAAAATTTATCGAATTCTCGGAAAAGGAAAATTATTCTTTGGAAAAGTTTTAAATTTTGTTCTGCTAATAAGTTTTAAATATATTTTATAATATTCTATCTCTCTGAGCTTATGATTGCAACACTTCTAAATAAATTTATGCATCATAGATGTTTCCATTTAAGAAACTGATTTATAATATTCTAAGCTGTATATATGATTGTTTATATATTTAATTATTTATAAAGTATATTAGATTAATTTGAGAAAAACATCGTAATTTCTATCTATCTATATACCCGGCAATCCGCCTTCGACCGTGTGACTGGAGGTGCACCATCCCTATACTAATCGGTTGTTCTCGCGGGAGAAACGAATTTTTGTAACATCTAGTACGGGCATATAATTCCCTGATCTTTTCTCGTTGTTAGAGCTGTCTATAAATTTCCAATAGAAACTGGAGAAAAACGCTGGACACTGAAAAATTTATAAATCAAATAATAAAGATTAAAGAAAAATACTATTCTTGAATACTGTAATAAAATTTCAGTTACTCTTTGAGTGTATTAAAATAAATATTCACACCCGACTGTTATGGCTGAATAGACTCAAGGGACTCTCTCACAAAAATATTTTCAAAAATTCCATAGAAAGAGTAACAATTCTAATTTCCACTTACTCCTTCGGCATTTCAAGAACTTTCTGGAGTGCATCGTGCTCTTGGGGGCAAATATCAGGAGTTAACTGATCATCGCATCGCACATTCTAACCGAGATTTTACTTTCTTTTAGTGGCGAAAAGAATGGTTGCTTACATCGCGAGCCGGTCAATGTCACTTCCAATATGGTAAGATAAGGAGACAGGTACCATCCTTACGAGATTCCTCCACATTGGAACAGCGAATGATGGCGACGAAGACGCGCTCTTTTAAATTCTCTTGGACCTCTATTTATTTTCCCAGAAAACTCCATTGGGTCCTCTGTTTTCCCCTCTCACGACCTCCCCTCAGGGCCTCAGCCAAATCAATGCCCAGGCGATCCTAGCAACCATCCTTTCCACGTGAAATATTCATGACCAAATCGGTTGGGACACATGCTCGATGGTATAAACAAAGAGGGTGCCGTCCGAGGGATCCGCAAAAATGGAGAAATTGTGGTGCTTAAAACCCATGGCGCTGGGGAGTCGAGGGGATTCGGTACATATTTTTGCATTTTTTTGGATGAAGCAAAGCACGTTCTGGAGTTTGTGCTTTTCCGATGCGTTCGTCTGATTTCGATAGAATTGCAAATGTTTCTATGGGTTGAGGAGAATTATTGTGACGTCATCGATGAAGAATTAAAGAGTAAATGATGGATCACCGTTCTATGTTGTGTAGGCAGTATAAAATATGAAGCTATGTGCGCAGAAAGGAATTTTCAAAATATTTTATGCGTTCATTAAAGTTATGTAAATAAAGAAATGGAGGTATTTCACGCATGGTGAGATATCGCTCTTTCAATATTTCATCATGGGTCTTCATTCTGTAGACAACATAAGGCCCTCATAAAAAATTTTTGAACATAAATATTTTGTATTTGAACTAAAATATTATTAAAAATATTGAAACAGTACAACATTTATCTCTATGCAAACATTTTTGGAGATAATGCACTGATTCTACACCTTTAGGAAAGCTATTTTTCCGCTCATAGAAAAAAATAATACTTTGAACTGAAGTAGTATCCACGCACTGAATATACTTTCCAGCATTACTGTAACTCCATCTCAAGTAATGAACTTTTAAAAAAATCGGCCTTAGTCACAGAATAAATCGTAATATGTTGAATATATGATTTGCGCATTTCTATCTCAAACCTATTTCGTTAAAGAATTAGGTTGGATCAAAATGCGTAAAGATTTCTATTTATATAATACACTGTAAACAATAATGCAGCTACGTATAATCAACGATACTTTCAACAGAAAATTAGTTTAACACATACGTACGTTCTATTCATACAAACCCAACATATCCTCTCCACGATTCTATTTTCTCTTGCTATACCTGCTAATAATATCTATTCCTATGAATAATGGCTTTGATGAGGTAAAAGAGATGCGTGTCACATGTAAAAAGTTCACTCTAAATTCAATCGATTCCATAAGAAAGTTTCAAAAAGGCATTCGTTCTCTATTCCTCCCGAAATCAGACTTCACGGAGCGTCACGACTCCACACTTAGAGGAATCAACGGGACAGGAGAATAAACTCTGTGAGAATCGAGAAAGAATGGAAAGAGCAAGTAGAGAAATCCCAGGTGGTGGATGTTAAGACCGAGAGATTTCCAAATCTCGCACCGTGGTCTCGAGTGCTGTTTGAGGACGGATTTGGTGTGGAGGCCGAAAACAGAGGCAAAAACCTCAATATCGAAGAGGGTTGCGTCATTGTGAGGGGCGTTATATTTTTTCTTCTTTGGGAAGATTAGAGGAAAGGAGATGTTTTTGCGAACGGCAGCGCGTCTCGGAATTATTCAAGGGACGTGGAAATCATTCCTTTCCGATCAAATGGAATTCGCTTTTAAAGGGGACGCAGTGGTACTTCATTTGGAGTCGTCGTTTGGACGAATTGGGCGATTCTGCGTATTATGCGTAATTATGCTTCTGAGGGCTTCCGGTGGAATGAACGATAAGCGGAGGAATTCGGATGATGGACGTTGGGCTTCCGGTTCTTTCCGGACTTCCAATTTGAGCGGAAATTTTTACGACCACCGAAATGTTAATTTTGCCCCAATTGTGTCATATGTTCCGAAAATAAAAGTTATTAAAGCATTTTTTAGGGGGAAAAATAGTAGTGTCGATATTTGGGCAAAATTCATTCTCTGGGTCTACGATAGAAAATAATCCTTGATGGACTTGTCCCAAATTTATAATTAACTACTGAACTTATATTGATCTGCTAGTTCATTTAAAACTATGATGATCGATAATTTCCTTGAATTATTTATCAAGAAATGAAAATTGTAATAGTAACTGGGAGTAGAATTTTCATCCAAATATCTCTTGAATAACGTCGATAATAATCTTAAGAACTATGAAAAATTATAATATTTATAGACGGAATCGTGTTCTAATGATTTTTTTAAGAATTCAATTATCATTGAGCAATTTTTGTGTCAATCGAATGTTATATTTAACCGTGACTATTTACAACAAAATTCAGTTATTGAATCAGTTTATAGAGTGAAAATTATCCAGGCTTACTTAATTACACCTGAATATTGTTTACATATTCAAGAGATTTTTAAATGCTTACCAAACACCAACATTTAAAAAAGTATAAAAAATTGTTAAGCATTGTTTGACTGTAGATGATTATATACTCAAATTTTTGGGCGTTAATACTGCTTCATTTTATTTTATGAAAAACTGACAGAATGATTCCATTTTTCAAAGTCGATCAAAACTTCCGAAGCACTTTATTCGAAAATATCTTTAGTTGCAGAATTATGCGATATTATGGAAATTTTAGGACGCGCATCGCTTATGGAAGATGAAAAGGTCGTCCGTTTAATTCAGAATTTTCGACATTTACTCATCTTTCCGCATCTGAGGTAGTTACCTGCAAGTATCTATTAGCATTACAAATTTTTGTCGTTTATCCTCCGTAGTTTTTGAGTCGCACACTTGAGCCACAAATTTGGAGAGATGATCTATAAAAACGGCGAATTCCTCGCGACTTCCTCCGGGATTTACTATCCTCCACATAGGCCAAGTGTGAACTTTAACCATTTCTGCAACTTTTTCCTTCTAAATTTCCATTCCTTCGCAAATTAAGTCAGACAGTTCTTCCGCCACATAAATCCTTATATTAACCGCATGGTGTCGCACTTCTCCGTTTTTTGTTTTCCTCGAGATGAAAAATTGTAATGCTCTGCGGGAAACTCTTGATTTGAATTACGTGTAGTTATAACACGGAAAGAGTGACAGGGATTACATTATCCTTTCGGTATATTAAGTGACACAAGAGACGGTGCTTCATAACGATGCCATAAATTTAGGGAGCATAAACAAGACGTTTATATCATCCCGTTATGGCGACGCAAGAGTGACTAAATTTCTAACATTAAAAACCTAAATGTAGTGCTTTAACCCTTTCTTCTTTCCGGTAAAAAGGCAATTGAGTTCTCTCTCAAGGCTAATTAGCTGTGTGAACGTGCAAATGACGCGTTTATCTATTCCCATAAACGTACACAAATATATTGGTAGATTCTACTAGAATGCACGAAGACCCCGATTTGCGTCTCTCGGTTCTAAAATTACCGTTTTCACCACATTGTTAAGATACGAAGAATTTACGATGGCCCAGTGATTATTATCTCTCTCTTATTAACTCAATATCTTTCGTAAGCAATTTGTGACGCATATATTTGCAGAGGATTACGTCCACAATCGATTCCCTTAAAAAACGGAAAATTTAAAGAATCGATAAATTTCGGAGAAATTTCATTTTGCGTCCGCACCTTTGCTTGGATATTAGAACCAGGAATAATCTCTCTAAGATCTTTCCCATTTCGTCGATGATTCCATAAAAACTCTTTTTAATTCCAGGCAAAAGTTCCACTCGGTTCTCCGACTTTATCGTCTTCGGGACGTATTGAAATGCTCCAAATTCCTGCGTTCCCTTCTTCGTCCTTTCTTCGATTACCAAGTTCCGTCGTTCGTACAAGACCTAATCTTCTTTTTACTTTCCTCGGGAAGTATTTTGATTCGGAAATTTGGTTTCCCCGCATTATTTGCCGAGGATCCTAGGAAAATGGTGGATCGGGAGTTTGGTTCCGAAGAAGAAAAACACGTCTGACCAAAACGATGTCGACTTCGGAATGCAAGGACAGCTATGTCAGATATTTACGGAAAAGTGGAAGTACTATAAATTAATAAATATTACTCTTCATAAATTTCTAGAATATTGCGAGAGATAGCTTATGAAATGTTTCCACTGTTTTGAGATTATATATACTTATATAAAGTTAGAATAGAGTAATTTTCTGATTGGCAATGTTGTCATAGAAACGACTGTTTTTGCTACAATAAAAGATAAATATCTGCGCTGAATTTGAACGGTGGGATATCCAAATTTCGCTCACTTTTATAAAAACCTTTCTTCATTTAATTTAGTTTTCGTGACAATAGAAAGGCATTTTCCTTTTCCTGTGCCATGAATACGTAATTATGTTCCTTTTTGCTGAAATCGTGTCGTTCCTTCCTTCACGCTTTTATTCTCATTCATATAAAATTACCAGAGTTATTTAAGTTTACTCTCAGTGGAGTTTTTTATTAAACTCGTTCAACTGCGTTGAAATTACTCAAGCTAATCTGCGTTGTTGATCTTGCCACTCAAGTAATCAAGAAATAAAACATTAAAAACAAAATTCTAGTAATTATACTCTATCAATAATAATAACACCTAGAATAGAAATGGGTGGTCGGGCATAGCTGTAATTAAAATATTTGTAGTATTTCAACATTGTTCTTAAAAATATTAGGTATGACGCAGTAGATGATTTTGTGAAAGAGGTGAAATTAATGGATAGAATTGAATTGTATGAGGCAAGAAAGAGTATACTGTGAAGTCGTTTTAATAAACGATAAACAAAGGTTCATCAAATGTAAAATTTTATAGTTGATTGTGTTGCTATAGCTAAAAAAGTAAACATGCTACATTTAAAATGTCTGAAGTACAAAAATAAACTGTTAATCATTATTCTCAACTCATGCTCATAAAGTAGAAAATAAGTAAAGTTTTACAATAATTTTCTTTCATTACAACTCTCTTCCAAAACAACACTAAAAGGTGAAATCGTAAAGCACTCTAGTCCGTTTTAGCCTAAAAGTGACATTCGCATTAAGCTGTACAAGAGCTGAGAATTGAAATAATTCCAGCGCCTAGAACACGGGTTTCCTTCCCTTTCATTTCATAAGTTTCTACTTCAGTGCAGCATTTATCAATGTATCCAGCTAAAACTGCCATTTCGTAACTTGAAAGAATTGGATACCTCGGACTTTGATCTATAGCTTTGAGAACGCAACGTGCAAACCGAACTGAAGTCAGGAAATACCGTTTTATTGATTCAGTAACTTGATATATCTTTATCTCCTTGGCTCTCTGAGATTTCATAAGGATCAATGTAAAATCTGAGCGTATGTAATCCGTTTATATGAAGTTGAATTTCATTCTGTATGATTATACATATATTTGCATATAGCTCTCTCTATTACAAAAGTAGAAAACTTGTAATAAGAAAAGAAATCTTATTCTCGCTTTAGCTGGTGGATTAAAAATTATGAAAGAAAGATAGTTAATAACCTCATTATTAAGATAGTATGAGTTTTTCTTCAAAGAGATAAACTTATTCTATGCACACTATACGAAGAACATATGCCACATTTTCACCTTCTCTTTAAAAATAAATTTTGAAGTCAGTATTCTTCTGTTGAAGACATTTCTCTATTGAATTCAATCAGGATATACTCCTAAAATATTGCAGAAATTGAGGAGTGTAGATTTTAGTATAAATAAAATGAGAAAAAATATACACCAATTCCTAATAAATTCAGCAAGATATAATTCATAATAATAATTAAATAGAACGATGTTTTTTCATCCTTTCCATATGATTGGGCAGAAATGTTTACTTATACGCTTGTACTTCTTGCACAAAATTAAATGTAATATGAAATATATGTCATAATAAGTTCGAGAATTATCTATTACTCTTTTGGAAGATTACTAAAAATTCATATTGCAAAAAGAATATTTTACATTTAAATATACTTTTGAGTTTTTCAAATTAAGACAAGCAATTTATTAAAATCAAGATTGTAAAATGTGAATAAGGTGAAAATCTTAAGAAAACCAGAGAAAGTTTATCTCCTAACGTTAGCCATATCTTCTACCCCGAGTATATCTCAAAGAAAATTGGGGGCAAAAACTTGTCGATATATCTAAGGGTATGGGCACCATTAACGTTTTCTGTCAATGTTTCAAGAAAGGCAAAAACTAGATTAGCTCCTTTTGATGATAAACTCTCAGACATGTAAAGGGGTTAAAGGTGAGAAGGTTTGTCGCTTCTACGAAAATCCCTCGTGTGAGATTATTTCTGACCCGTCCACCTAATCTGGTTTGGACCCTCCATTTTGGGCTCCCAGAGGGCGGTTAAAAAGCAAGGTCGAATTCCTTGGCGTCTCAGATTATCCAAGAATTATCGTAATATACGATAGAGGAAAGTGGTGCCATATAGTGGCAACAAAAAGCGAAAGTACATTAATCTTGCAAGAATTTCACAGATTTATGCCTTTGATATGAGATACGGTCGTTTGATTTTTATCTGCATCAATTTCGTATCTTTAGGCATCGAATTTTCCGAAAACATTATCATTTGACTCTTGATTAGGCATAAAATTAAGGTCTTATGCGCTTGGAATATCTTAATGTGATTTTTATTCAATGGAGGCTCCATTTACAGGAGTTTGGTTATTTTTCGTGAACAATATGCCCAATAAAACCGAATACCGAATACTTCGCCACCAGTTTAGATAAGAAAACCTTTACTTACAAAGACGAATATGAGCTTATTTGAGAAAGAGTATATAGAGAATAGTTTAAGTTATCACCACACTTACAGTACAATGGAAATGAATGTAATAAATATTTTTTTTGCAGTGGACCGTGATTTATGTTTCATTAGTATCATTTGCACAAAAATGAACATAATATACATAAACTTCATAGCTGAATAAGTCCATAGCCACAGATCTAGATATCTCCAAAACGCAGATTTATTCAAATAAATCGGTTATTTTTTTGCGTTGGAATGCAAAAAGATATTTATAGCTTATGATTTTATTGGATGTATTACAGTCTTAATGTGAATGGAACGCTTTCTTTATATATCTTGTTATCGCAACTGATTCTAAGCCACAACACTTATACGTTGTTTCAAATTATTTTATTGAATATAGGTCTCTGTTATGAAATTTTATTAGCAGAGGAATTCAAATGAAAGTATATTAAAAATGCTTAATAATAGCCAATTTTATTTAGGCAGCCGCAGGGCTTCAGAAGGAGATAATATAAAAGAACACGATCGAACCAAAAATTCGTAATTTCATAAAAAATGTCGGCACATTCGATATTTCGTAAATATAAAATAAACGGGAGCTAAAAACATAATATGTTCAATAATGAGGAGCGATCATATCAAAATTCCACATTCCTAGAAGCGAAAAAGAAACAATCGTGGAGGGAGAGTCGCTTCTGTATTTATATTCTTGGAGAGCGTAAATGGATATCCCGGAACTTTGCTTATATTTCGCTAATCAAGCATTTTCGGTAACCTTCATTATACTTCCCTGACATTTACTTGCTCCGGAAATGTTTTATAAATGGATGAAAGGAGATGAGACTCCACTTTTGGAAGTGCAGGACGTAACTCAAGCCATCTGGAGTGGAATATTTTGGAACGATAGTCGACCTCCTCTTTGCAATACATTATCGGTATTCTGCGTCATCAAGGAACAAGGAAGTAATGGACCAAAAAACTGTGCATCTGCCCCAAATACTTTCGAAAGTGTGCATCATAATATCTGAGAAAATGCGCAAATGCGGCTCCGAGTATTGTTAATCGAAAAAAACAAACTTTTACAATAAAGGTTAAGTTTATTTGAGAAAATATTCTTCAATGTCAATAAAAATCTTCTTTTTAGTTATAAAATACAAACTTCTGCTTACTAAGCGGAATAGTTAGCTCTTATGAAAATATAATAAATTTCGAAATGTATTAATTTGCAAGTTAAAATATTTATCAACCGGTATCATAAACATCAGATATCAATATTTATATCGATAAACTATTTAATTAAAAATATATTCGGGAGTTTATAAAATATTATAGTCAAGTTCAAAGTAGATGCTTATAGAAATCCTTATGGTTCTAATGTAGAGCAAAAGGATTTTCAAACTCTTACAATGCGTTCGCTTACAGATAATTGCGTATCGATGGCATGGAATTCCTCATAATGTATTCCTTCGCATTATTTTATATTATAGGCCATTCATCTTTCAATTCCATTGGTGAAATATATCACGTACTTAGCCTAGAGATGAAGAACGATAATTCCCCTAGGTGACCGAATGCAAGAGCAGGAACTAAAATTTAATTTACACCACTCTACGAAAAAATAATTAGCTCCTATATTTCATCGGGAAAAAAGAACGACGACGCAAGAGCGCTACCGAATTCGGCTCTCAGGGGTAACATTCGCGGAAGAATAATTCCGATGACAAAACGTCAACGGCAGGAGCAACAAATCCTTAAGAATCATCCAAAAAACCATCACATTCTCATACGTCAGCCTGTCTCCTACCAATACACTCCTTTTGTGCGATACTCTCTTTATTTCCACTTCCCCATTCCAATTAAGAATCCACCGCATTGTTCCTACCCTTTGCCTTGCAGTTATCCCCACCAAAGTGCACTCCTTTATTCTCGATTCAATCCGAAGGTGTAAATAACGGAAAAGGGAAAAATATGAACGAAAGACAGTCCTAATCGCTGTGGGTCATGTTCCTCGGGAAGTTGAAACTCCCTCCTTTGTTCGTTTCGCATCGTTTTTGTGAACGATATCTGCTGCCTCACGGCGTTTCCTGATTGAAACGCACATATGGATATCCTTAATGGGCCTATTCTTGAAGCTCCCGATGGCATCGCCGACGGTATCCCTTCTTTATCCCGAAAAAAGTGGCGAGTTTATCATGCCTCCAATTTTACACCGAAAAGAGCCTTTCCTTCATTCCACGTCTAATTCCAAGTACCGTCTTGATGCCGTTTTTTATAGGAGATCATTCAAATGGGATCCAATATGCCGATACACATTTTCTGCATCATAAACTATCGATTGATTCCGTAAAAATGGAAAAAGTGTCTACAATAATACCCATACCGAAAGTATTCAAAAAACGAGCGTATTTTACAAAATACATTCCGGGAATTTGTTAATGAAAGTATATACTTGTGGCGGATAAACGATAAAATCAGAGTTTTTACTGCGAAAGGCAATAAACTGTCAATTTAACAAAAAGCGATAAAAACCCGACTGCAAAGAATTTTTAGATCAATGAAAAATTAATATTTTGACTTTGAAAAATATTTTCTCCGACATTTGACTGTTACTTGACGAGCTCTTGAAATATTCAATTTATTTTTTATATACTGGAAGTGATTTCAAATGTTGGAATGCGCTATGTTATAAGGATTGTTGGTAATGTTCATTATTTTAGCTGAATGGGATATCATTACTTATAAGATTATTCGTGACGTATTTTTATTAAGTCCTCAGTCATATTTATATGCTTCTATATTCATTAATTTCGATTAAGTGTTATTTTTTAGTATTAATAAGTAGATAAAGAAATATAATAATTATTTTAATATTTATGAATGGTTATTCATGTGTTTTAATCTTTTTTAACAATTATTCATTGTTAAACATTCTCTACGAAAATTATTCAAAATCTTTCGCTGAAATTGCAACCGATTTCGAATATATTAAAACATCTACGTTTGAGCAATTAAGTGTCTTCACGAGACAAATAATACCGTCACTCGAACAATGACTCGCAACCCCCGCACGCATTCCATTGCTTTTTTACGACTTTCCCCATAAAATTCCAGATATGGCTGAAAATTCCCAACATTGCCTCGGGCAAACTGTTTAATCATTGCTCCCGTCACGAGATTCTGCATCATTTTGTAAAACAGGAGATAGGAAAAAATTTCCGCGTGGTAGGCAAGGGAGTGCATATTGATATTTTTCGGATGGCTGTCATGTTAAAATAATTTCCGAGCTCTGTCAGTAGTCACGGACGCATGAAGCGTGTATCTTTCCGGTCCCCTTGGTTTCCCTCTCATTCACCCCCTCATCTTACAGACGGAGAAGTAAGCATCGGAGATGCTTTGGCTAAAAAGGTTCCTATTTTGCACATTCCGTTGCGAAAGGACATTATTCGCGCGTGAATGAGCTCGAAATTTGCGTTTGACGCTCTGGGATCGGTGCTTTGATTAGTTAGGAATGATTGGGTTGGAATGTCAAGCGAGGAGCTTAATCGTGGTGCAAATCTTGCAAATACGTTGTGCTCTTATAAATTCGGTGGAAAATCGTTGTAGCGTATTTTATTATGGGTCACTCTCATATTCGATAAACATATGTCATTTATTTGTAAATAGACTATCGCTTTTATAATCTCTATAGGTTCCAATATCCTCATAATATTGGTATTTAGTGCAATAGGAGATTTAGGATAGTAAATTTGTTGGTATTATAATGATATTAACCTTCTTTTTTGATAATATAATATTGTGAATGAAAGGCATAGAAATGATTACTAAATAATCTTCAAATCCTATTCATGTGTTTAACAATTATTAAGATAGTACAATGGCAGTAGCAGTGCATCAAACCAAGAAATGATATCTATTACTAACTTTAATGAAATAGAAAGACCTAAGTTATCTTTAATATTTAGGAATTTATCGTTCGATATCTCGCATTTTATAATTTTCAGATTTTTTAATGTTATAATTTTATGAAATTAAACGATCAAAATCTGACATCAACTAAGAATAACACAAAACAAATCGTTGATTAATGTCATGAGGAGAAAAGTAAATATTCATATAATATAGACTCATAGAATTTAATTTACGCTCTAGAATCCCAGAGTAAATATTTAGATAAGATTTTAATTAAAGAGCTGTTATTTAATAAGAACTGAATTTTGAATTAACTTAAATACAATAATTGTCTATTTTACCTAAAATTTTACGAAGGCTATTTAAATTTTCAACAAAAAACTTGATAATATTGTATATCAACCAGATTTTTAAAATCAGAGCTTTGAGGAATAAATAAATACGGAAAAGAGGTAATCCGTATTGGACATAAGAGCCGTATAAAAATACGCAAATTCCATCAAAGAGACGCTAAATTTATATCCGATCGAAGGAAAATATTGGCAAAAATAGAGCCAATAAACGCTTTATGAGTGGAAGTAAGTCAACAAGTTGATAAAACACATCCGAAAATAAATATGGAGGAAAGAGACGATTGGAAAAGAAGGCCGTGAATAGCGAAGGATAAGACGAACATCTCTCCTTAAGAAACGACATCTGCCTCCAACGACGGCCAATAGAATTCAGTTTCTGGTTTGTTGCCTCTTCCTGCTCCTTTTTTTTTGTTCCCTTCATTTCTCGAGGAAAATTCTCTCCCTCTTAAAAATAGAAACTAAATAAATAGGAAATACTTTCCACTCGTCGTTCCGCTCAGTTTATTAAAAATTTATCGCCGAACTGCCAACCGCTAATATTGCACCCTAGGTGTCTCCGACCTTTCCTGCAGATTATGTCCATTCGCATATTTTAGTGTTATTCCCTCTCCTCGCCTTTCCTTTCATCCATCCCTTTCTTTATCTATTAGAATGTGATTTTCCTGTCCACCTTCACAATCTCTGAGTATTTTTCAAATTAAAAGATTGAAAGATTTCTCTCTTCGTGACAACGAGGAAACTTTAAGAGGACAGTTTTCTTTAAAATTTCCCTCAACTTTTACATTGCGGTAAAGAATATTTTGAACCAAAAACCAGCAACGCTTGGTGTATAATTGGAAGGAAATAGAGAGAAACATTATAGTTCGGTCGATGGAGAATAGCTTTGTAGTAAATACTGACAGAAAAGAAGAAGAAAATATCTTAAAACTTCTCAAACATCGTGCACTTCTATATTCTATTATTAATTCTCTCAACAAAGGAATGCATATGGTATATATTGTATTATAATCTTTCAAATGGAATATATAAATGATACCGGCGATTGTATAAATAAAATACAATGCTAAAACTTTTAACAATAAAAATATTACAAATGTTGCCTCGTAAGTTCCAGAAATACAATTTTTTGCGAAAAACTATTCATGCATTAAAATTTACTTGGGTTCATGATTTTGTTAGTCTGCTGAGTAATGGATTCCTTAAAATTTACCTCCTCTTGTCATTCAATCTATCCTATACAGAATTCCCCTTCATTCAAATTTTTTATCGTAAATAAATAACAATTTTCTTTTATCCTCTCTTGGTACAAATTCGCTATTACAAGTACAGGATTCAAGGGAACAGATACTTTAGATAATACCCTCAGAAAATGAAGTTCGAAATTTAAATGAGTTCAATGTGATCCTAGTTATTTATTTCATTAAATATTTTATAAAGATATGCTTCAAGGGGGAGATGTAAGAAATCTTTTTCCCTCAGGATAATGAGAGCAAACGAACTTTCACACTTTCTAGACAGTTTCCATGGATATTAATAATGGGTGAAGCAAAATATTACTTTCAATTGATTCAAATGTTATGAATATCATATTCAATAATGACTTTTTATCGTGATAATATTTTCATTAGATAACATGCATTGATTTAGAAGTTATCAAGCCTATAATATATTTTAATAACTTATTAGGAAAGCTATACGATACAATTGTATATTATTAAAATTGAAAATAAATGTATGGATAATTTAAGCTCGAACAAATCAGAATTCCTAGAATATCTTACTGAAAATATTCCTAGGAAACTGATTTTACGGATTCTTCCTTGTTATACATAATTTACGTGGAAGGACTTTTTACATTCAACTACCTCTCGTGAATATATTTAATTTTATTTGAAAATCATAAGACTCTTTCAATGAAGCAATTAAAAAATAAACCCTACAATTGTTAATATTGTTATACATTGTTTTACGATTATATTGATATACGATTGTTAATACTGTTTAACGCATAAAATTATATCGAATAACCATATGATTTTCCATAAATTTTTTCTTTCATTTGAAATGTTAATGATCACGTTTCAACGAAGCCACTAGTCTCTTACAACATCTCTCTTAAAAATTCTCTTAGAATTTTCCACAAAATAATGGACACATGAATAATACTTCAAACGTTTGAAAGGTTTGAATCAAAAGTCGCTAATAATGATGCACATTTGTACGTAAGCCTTTGAATCCAAAATATTCGGAGAAGAAGAGCAACTCCCCCATAAATATTCACCGGTAATGAAGTCCTGAAAACACACCGCATTGGCCTCTTTCGAAAGAGAATCCCTAAAATATAAATCATATACCTTCATGTGGGACCATTAACGGTAAATCTATGCCGTTGACATGGGAACGAACGCAGAGGGTAAATAGTAAATATTCCCGCTTCATTCTTCTAGCGATCCGCCCACTTAAATTTCCCGAATCACTTGGAAGGAGCGAACCCGTCCCGAAAAATACGCCCACTTCTGCTCCAAACAATTTTTCCGTAGAAGGAAAGCAACCCCTTCTTAAAAAAAATGAATATCCCCTTCTTTCCATCAACTCCAGTCCAAAGCTCCTCAAAACATGCGAACGTTTTGTTGGCGAAAAATAAAGAGGATGATTCTAGAAGTAATCGCCCAGTGCTTTTCATTTTGCTTCCACCGCAGAAGAATCGCATCATGGACGGAGGAGGTGGATTTCCCCCGCTGACCCATTCTCATCCTCCGCCAATATCGTGAGCCCGCCGTCGCTGATTCTCATTTTCTCTGCTCCTAAGCCGGTTACGATTGGTCGCTTGGACTCATATGTTCCCTTCCCGTTCCTCGCATGCCTTCGCCGACCTTCGCCCCTTTAGTGGCCATCTGCGTCCTTCCAGTAATTTTTCTCCGTTGTGATAACCGCAGGGAATCTTAGAGTTGCAAGATCTTACCTCCAGCCACTTTCCACGGAGCACTCCTGGTAGCATCTGGTTTAAAAACTCCTTTTTGGCGTGTAAGTTATTTACTCCCATCTTATAAGAGAGGCTTTTGGATTAACGTGGATGTTCTCGACTAGGGCGATCGTCTGAGATGAGAGTTTGTTTAAAAGAATACGTTCAATTCTTGATGAATAATCGATTCAGAATCTGTTGAATTTTTCAGCAATACATTTTCCAAATAAAGGATTTATTATTCTGAGGTACATCCGTGCAAAAGATTTTGGAGAATGTTTTATGACAGTTGATTGTTAAATGTGACGAAAATACACATGTTTTATTCAGTTAAATTATTATTTAAAAAACATTTAATCACTGAGGAAACACCACAAATTAAAAGATTTCCAGTACTCTACGAATATTGGTGTAGCATGTACTACATCGTATTCATATTTTACGAATTTAATTGAAAATTAACATAATTAAATATAAAAAACAATTATTGAGTAACGATAACATGGTGCGAGCTTGAAAAAAAGGGGTTTAATATAATTCGAAACAAATTAAAATTTCCTTTGATGTGCTACTATTGAAATCCTCTGAATAATTCAATTATAAGCATTGATATAGATACAATGAATATTTTTAACTGCAAAATGACAGAGGTCCTACGCACGAAGTATTTATTCACAATACTATTTGCAGCTTCAGTTATCTTGGCCCATATTCGCCGAGTGATGTTTCCCATGAGATGAGGAAATCAAACAACGATCGCTCCACTGACTTTGCTCACCTCAAGGGAATGCTAATCGAGTTTAAAATCATAGTGGAATATCTCAAACGAATGAATTATGTAATTTAACCCAACAAAACGTGTTGAAATTGTTCGGCTCTTTCATTAATTGAAACCGTGCAAACATCTTGAGGCGAGTTTTCGTCATGATTGCATGGACATTTTAGCGGAATAAAAGAAAATATGTATATATGCTCATCTTATACAGCGAATTCACTCAAACATTTAGTATTTATTTACGAAATGGAAAACATTTCCGCTCCGATGCCGCAATTCTGATACGAGTCTGCGTCTTATTTGGCAGTGTATCACCAACTACATAAGAATCGGGGGTCAAATCGAATATCCTTGGGGTTTCTGGTTTCGCCAATTCAATTGAAACGGTCTTCTCCTTAATTTACAAGAATAGTATTCTAAAAATAATTCGTTTGTCTAAAATTTGATAAAATTACGGTTATCAAGAAAAAATTAAAAAAGAAATATCAGAAAGAACGTGTGCGGAGTTGTGAAACAAAGTTCAGCATTTAATAGTAATTTCATTTGGTTGTTTATGATCATATTTTGAGAAACATAAATCATAATTTTCAACATGAGATATCTAAAATTCTGACGCTTAAAGATATTATGATAGCTATGACAATAGAAACTCTTTCAAGCAACAATTCCATTTCACATTTGCTTCATTTTATTTCGCAAGCTGCAAAAACCCAAAATTGCAATGTTTGATAATGGAATACCAACAAGTGAATGAAGAGCGGAAATCCTCCGAAACACGGGCAGAGGTCAATAAGGCGAAGGGAAAGGGTCCACCGAATGAATTTAAATGAGATCCTTACTTATCTCCGTTGAGAGGGGAAATGACCCTTGAAATTCGGAGAGATACATCGGCGATGGCCACCGGAAAATATGCAGAAGTGGATTTCTTCGGAGGTTTGATGGCAATTTGTCGCTTAAACGTTAGAATTCGCACCGTACGCCTTCTCCGCGAACTCTGACTTCTCCTTTTCCCCATTCATAAAAGGGATGAGAAAAAGGGGTTTTTCCTTAGCACTTTAATCGGATGCGGCCAAGATCAAAGAGAAAAATGACGCTCACAAAGGCGATGCTGGCGCCACTTATTTTCCGCGGCCGGAGCGTGAATGAGGGCACGCCGCCAGGAAGATTCTCCCTTCTTTTTTTTCATATCCACGCCCCCAATTTTTTTTACCCCTTCCTTATCCTTTTAGGGAAAAAATAACGGTGTCCGGATCCCTCCTTTTTTCGTGGCCATCAATTAGAATTCGGTTACATAAGCTTTTCATCGCGAACAAAAAGTGCGGGAATAAAAGAGTTTGAAAGGAATTGGAGATTGATGAATTTTTTGGAGATGGTTTGTGTGTTTGGTCAATAGGGGAGGTGTGAAGGGAGGAAAATGACCCTCGAAATGTGTTAGGAGGGTGTTAAAGGAATTAAAAATCGATCTTTTTCAACGCCCATCTTCCTTTAAGGTATTAAAATCGAGGGTCGAATTGCCCGATCAATTACCGTTTTAATTGGGTTACGATTGTTTGCACTTTTATGAATATTTAGACTTCAACGGGGAATTGAAAATTGCCTCCGCTTTTTCACTGCTAATTTCAGCAGATTTCGTAATCCCGGAATTTTCTTAATTAATGTCTGCCTTTTTCGAGGGCTAATTCACACACCGGATGTAACGGATTCTCTTCTATTAGAGAGCTTTTCGCGCGATTCCATTATATACTTATTTCTCACCTAATTGTGTTAAAATAAATCACAGAGGACTATAGAAATTATTTCATTTACGCTTTTCTGGAAAATTCAACCAAAATTCGAGGTAATGTTCAACGTTTTCTTAAAACATTAAATTCGCTATTCTCACAATCTGAGTAAAAAATAATAAAAACGAAGCCTCCGCTTAATTTACATTTGGTTTTTGAAATTGAATATCATCAATGCTAAGGCAAGGTTCCCTACTGAATCCTCTAATTCAATTTATGAAAACAATGATTCAATTAACTTACATAAATTTCTGGATGATCTATTGTTGATAGTATTCAAGAGATTTCATTTTAACAAAGTTTATTATCCTCGGTTAACCAAAATTACATCAAGTCAGATTGATTGTCAGCTATAAATCAATGTGGAAGCAAATCTAAGCGATAGCGTGTCTACCAACATGACTATATTTCTTTAGATAGTACCGTTTATCAAATACATTAGGTTTTTCTGGTTAAAACATGCATGTATTTTTTATTTTCGGGAATTAACGTTCGTCTTAACAAAAAATTTCCCACATTATTAGAATACCAAGAGAAAAATATCCACTTACAGTGTGCATATGTATAAATATTGAGAGTGGCTTGAACTCCTGAAACAATATTTCTCCTCAACGTATATAACTGCTTTGTCTCGTTCTTTCAATGTTTGAAATGTATCCAGAAACATTTCCTTCTTTATCCGACGGAATCTTATTCGCAATCTCTCGGGAATATTTGGCGTCATGAAAAGCGACAGGATCATTATCTGTCGCAGGGTCAGAAGATGCTATCTGAAAAGAATTGCTTTGAAGTTGCTAACACGGCCTCAGATCTTAACTCCCTAACACGGAGTAAATTTTAATCTCAGAGTTCGTCCATTTAGGTCACATGTATTGAGCGTTGGGTTTATCAGATATCGTAGAGTAGAGCTGAATACTTTATGTCCTCATTGAGACGGATTCATCTGCTCCTCATCCTTTTGTTGATCAGAATAAGAAATCAAAAACGTGATTAACAGAAAGGAAGAAACATTCGTTTACCATCAAATATGTTTAGAGCGTAAAAACTACCTCTTTAAAGTAAGAGTATAATGCAATTAATTATTTAATACTGATTCATTGAATTTATTTGTGCATATGAAGAGAATTTAAGAGAAACTCTGAAACTATTAATAATTTGACAAAAAGACATTCAAATACACTTCTTGAAATATTCTTTACCTTCATTGATTATGAACATTGAATGATTTTACATATTTTCAATGTATACAGATAAGAAAAGGAAAGTGTTGTGAGTTTGTGTCTATTCAAATACAACTATCAAAGAGCGATTTCTCAAATAACTAACGCGACAAATATCACCTGTCCATAGAGAGATCAATCCTTCGTTTTCAATCTAATTCTAACATTTAATGCGTAAAATTTATTGAATGCTAAATACTTACAATGCAATGGCCAGATTTTTTAGGACAAAATTAATGATTCGAACCTACGAAGACTTCGACTCTACGTTGGGCTAGAAAACAACTTTCAGCAACTTGGAGCAGATTTATATCAAAGTCTTGGAATCATCCATTTATTCAATGTTCGGGGATAATTCGATATCCAGTGTTTACAACACCGAAAATGCAATTACTTCATATTGAGGGAATGATGTATGCTTTTCTTTTACAGCTAAAAGGTGAATCCTTCCAAATATTTCTAAGCCATTTCCTTTGCTGGATTTGAATTTCATTCGTTATCAACAACATAGATCAAGAAAGCCAATGACCCCTTATCACAACTCTACATCGTTAGATAAAGAGACAGATTGCTCCAGAATGTCCTCTTTTTCCTTTTAATATTTAATTTAAAATGAACTATTCATATATCGTTTCCAAGCGAAGGATTTAGAATCTTTTGAATGCGATAAAGTACATGTTTTACATAATCTGATTTTCTGATTTAAGATCTCTTAGCGTCTGAAAATTGTCGATACAAGTTACGCGCATCTTTTCTACCTTTACATCTTATTTTATATCTTAAATATATTATTACAATATTATAACAGCTGTGGTAGAAATGAATGTATGGAGCAAATATTTCTGTGTTCTTAAAGGCCATAGAATAGAAGCGAAACCTACTTTTACTATGATTTTCCTTATTTGTTTTAAGGCAGTGATAATACTTGAAAGGCTTAGTAAACTAAGAAGCTGATTAAAAAATCAGGCTTGATGAATGATCTGAAAGAAATATAATCTGTTGAATGTATAGCTATAACTGTTTCAATTATAAATTAATTTGATTCTGGTGACTAATTTAAATAGCTTCATGGACTTACATATTAGACACGCAAATTGATTCGGGTCTATCAATTTATTTATTGTTCATTCCAAAGAGCTATTAATCATATGCTATTATGAAATAAGCTTATTTGGTTTTACAATCTAGCATGATTAAAATAAACTATTCTCCATTTCAAAATTATATATGATATGATATATAACTGTCAAATGCTGCTATTCCGTGAAAACTTTTCATCGATTTAATACATGTAAATTGAATTCCAAGGAAAATTTAAAATTAGCTTACTAGTGAAATTCTCAGGTGCTTGTACCCTACATTACCCAACAACGTACAGTATTTAAAACCTCAGAGGGTTATCGGCTCCGGAAATTGCTTACCTCAATCGTCTCAGATGAGTACGCAATCTGGAAATTGCGCGTCTAAATCTTTCTGCTCTGCCGCTTAATTTCAATTCGAATTTGAAGGCCATTTCCTTCCTTTTATTATGCGAACATTTCACGGATGAGTTCGCAGCTTAAGGGTTTCGCACAATACAACGGAGATAGATTTTTATGAAGGAGTTATCGAAACCGCGATGCTTATGGTCGCGTCTCATAAGACACGAGAATGGAATTTGGGTCAGAGATTATGGGAAAAATTGCTCACTGCGCGAAATCTTGGATTTAGCGCGGACTTCCTTTTGATGTTAACGACGTAAGAGGAAGATTACTTCGTAATGGAGGTAGAACCGCATTTTTGGGATAGAGAGAATTTTTTATCATTACCTTTTCTATTATTTTTCGAGCGCTTTTTCTGGAAAGGGCTCTCTAAAAACTCTCCTGTCGCGGTCCATTATCTATGGAAACGGAATAGATTTGTTTGAGATGTCAGAGCCATGTTCATAAATATTTGTGGAGGGGAAAAGCTTCGGTAATTGACGTATGTAGAGTGTGAGAGACAGAGCAAACACTTAGCAGCCATTTATGAAGGTCAACAGCTATAACCTTTGCAAAAAGATGGCAAAAACTATTTCCCCAAGCATTAGTTACCAATCCCAACATAATCATCGCACTTCAAACGCGAAATTGGGTGCAAGTAATCGTATTATAATTGCCCTTGTTAATCCACTGGGTGCCAATATTTGTTTGAACCGTAGAATGTAAATATTTTAAAACTCCCGATAACATTTTTAAATTAAAGTTGCTAAAGGGTTGCAAAATAATTGGATGAAATAATAATCATGTATTATACTGTATTAAATATTTAAGAAGGTTAGGACTGTAATAAAGACTCAGTTCTAACGAGTTTTGTTCTATTTCCATACGGATTACACGAGTTAATTAAAAATAAGCTATCATGATGATAGAAATAGTTAATATGGTTAATACTTAGCACTTTTAAATCATTTAAAAACACAAAATAGTATTTGTATGTGGTTCAAGGGAATATTTTTATCTCAATTTTCTAATTCTTTTTCATCATCCTATATCAACGATAATTAACACTTAATGACTTCAGAGTAGTAAAGTTCACGTTATATTGAAGGAATCTGATTGGTAGAAACACCTCATCATAAGCAAATGCTTTAATTCTGTGCAGAAAATAGCATCCAGAAATCGAGGTAGGTTGGGATATCTATGATACAAGAAAGTGAGCTTTTCTCCTTTCCATCTAAAAATACACTGCGAGAGAAAGCGCTAAATTAAAATGTTTGTTTTACCATCCACACGTTCACTCCCATCGCAATAATGTACACAACGTGATGGACATAATCGCTTCGATAACAAAAACAAACGAAGATAATACTTTTTTTGGTTCAAGTCACCGCGCATTTTGACGGAAACAATTTCCCTCGATTAATTGAAAGACAACATTTTAAAAAGAGATTCGATTGCATCAACGGGCTAATTTTCGCTCCAGGCACGCGACCGCC
Organism: Pantala flavescens; assembly: GCA_020796165.1. Classification (NCBI taxonomy): domain Eukaryota; kingdom Metazoa; phylum Arthropoda; class Insecta; order Odonata; family Libellulidae; genus Pantala; species Pantala flavescens. Next base: position 54,592,945 of record CM036883.1, read on the forward strand.
CCGATCGATTCGCCGACCCTGGGCGCTTTTTCCTGTAACCACGACAAGGGGCCCGTGATTGCCACGGCATGCTGATCACGGATGCACCGTGCCTCATATCCCTCTTTCCTTCCAAACGTGCTCTGCATCGCAGAATAAACGGAGCAAAGTATATACGTACACAGACTTTCTCACTCGACATGATGCATTGCCTAAAGGTGTTCAGAACTAATGGATCGCAGTGAGTGAATGTCTAAAAGAAATATTTAAATTTTATAATATACCTGTAGTTGGTTATTAATCAGTGGTCTATTCTAATAAAAACATGAAAATTTAGATATAAATAAACTTATTTTAGAATATATTTGAATGAAATAAACATACATTAATACAATTCGTTAATATTATCTAAAATTGTATGCATATATTTACATATAAAGCTTATTTAAACGCTTTCTAGCATCATTATAATATGGGAAATGTATTATTTAGAATATTAACGAATTTCTACCTGTTTCATTTAGAATTTATTGCAAATACAATCACTTTTTTATTAATTGGCATTTTTTTATTGGTAGGCGAATATGCCGCTATGATTAAAGAATTAATTTTATCATAAATATTTTATATCTGTAAATTGTGCATCCTAGATCAGACAATGATGTATTATATTATTTAATCGGGATAAAATTGCTGCATGGGGAGCATTTGTGTGTTGAAACAAAATCCACTTCCGATGCATATTCAAGAAATTGAGGGAAAGGTTATGAAAGTATTAAATAAGTAAAATAAATTATAAGGAAAGTAAATAACAAAAACCTGTCCAAAGTGTGATCGAACAGGTCTTAAAGGAAAAGAACCCGAAGGTAAAGTTTTCAAATCTATTAGTATAGTACTGCTTCTCTATTTCATGAGTTACTCTATTCATCATCTCCTAATTTTAAATGATTCTCTCAGGTATTATTTATCTAATCTACATCCTATCCTACCTTTTTCAAAAGATACATACTATAGAAATAGAAAAGAAATACTAATTATATTCCTTTCCCAAATGCATCTATGAATAAAGAGTTCTTTCATCGTATAGATTGAATTTATAATTGTTCTGTGGCTCCAGAAGTCACTTGGCTTGAGAAGGGTGATACTTAGGAAAGGAATACTTATTCAAAAAATCATTCCTCAGTATATAATTTCACCAAAAGAGTAAAAAAAAATTCAATCTTGCTCTCACGGATAAAATTAATATTTTTATAATTACTACCTGATGACAGTAATTTATTCCAGCTAACAGATGGAAAAATCTTTATTTTTATTCGAAGACATTTTATTATTTGTTTTGAAGAGTTTATTTAAGTGACTTGTTTTTCTTTTGGATGACGAATTCAAATTTTATCGTTAACACACTGAAATCAAAATTTCATATCGATGAAAATGAAGAAATAATGAAAGAGTTGTATTCCTTAACCTTTAGTTTTAATTATAAAAATTCTGACTCATAACCAGGACTTCGAGGCCATTTAATGCCGCTTTATATCCATAAAGTACCCATTTATGAGGGAATTTCAAATTTTGCTGGAATTGCAGCGCATAAATTGTATGTACGTTAGACGTAAGTCTCTCCTGGGTTAATAAGTCCTCTTAAAAATACCGAACTCGATTTAACTCGCTTCATCCGTGCCTGAGCACGCGCGTGATGAGAACTACCTGTTCATAATTCAGCTGCACAACGCGTAAATCTATCAACCCATCACAGCCATGCATCATCGCGAATGCAGTACTTCCACAGAAAAGTAATGGAAGAATGGAAACCTCTGCACGTTGATTACAACCGGCATTTTCCGGAAAGGTGCCCGTTTTTCGTCTCTTTTGCTGTCGACGTATGTTTCGGATCGTTTTAATTTAAAGCGCTGTGATTGAAGGCATATGCAAAGGGTCCTGCAGCTGAAGCTGTGACCCCCGTCGGCGTCCGTTCCATTTTCTTCACGTCAACCGTCATGATGGATTCAAGCGACTGCCCAAACAAAGGAGAATTCGGTCAAATGGGGAAAAATGGAGCCTAGAAAAGGTAGCGCTCATGAATTTCGATCAGACGCAAGAAAAACAAAACCGGAAACTTTGGGAGTTTCGATAAGCCGTAATTTATGTGTTTGCGTTCTCCCATCCTTTTCCATCTCGTTTTTGTGAATGTGGAGGGATATCTGCATCTATTAAAACGGAGGCACAGCCATAGAAACTATGGTCTATTATTCTGAATTTGGCATGATAGACGGTTGTATTACGAATATAATGATATTAAAAACCCCGAAATGCTGTGGTTCTCAAATTAAATTCAGATAGCTATCTTGAATTCAAACTTACCACACGAAATAAATATGGTAAGAAGAAGAAGTTTTAAGGCACGATATTTACATTAAAATTCATCTGAATATTATTCTGTATCACTTGATACAGTTTATAAAATTATCGTATCTCTCAATTACTCAATATAAAATTTTTTATTTACATACTGCGTGTCTACCGTTACCTATACAACAATTTACATTAGTATATTTCGACAATGTATGAAGTCAACCTTCATTACTTATCACAATCCAGTTCGCTTTATCTGAGTTCTTCTATTGCATCAGACATTTAAATCTGCGATGAGCTTATAACTCTCTCTAATAAGGTAAATTAAAAGGACTCCTTAATGGTCATTGATTACCATTTCACCTCACTTTATATTGATAATGAACAGGATGGAAGTTCGTTCACATACTCTATCCATCTAACCTCTCTGTTAATTTTAATTTGAAACATTTTGGCCCAAGTATTCTTAAAATTTAGTCTTAATTCTATTTTTTCCTGACATCGGATCTTATTCTATACCTTAAATTTTAAATGAGAAAATAATGAAGTATATTGCGTTGAGAATCCCAAACGCGAGAAAAAATATGTTCAAACTATCTTAATAATTACATACTATCAATGAAGACTTAGATCAGCTAATTTAGATCAAAACGCAACTATCATTGACTTCTCTTGAATTGTAATCACCAACTGACGAAACAAATTTCAGTACATCATTAGTACTGAACGCCAATCAAACCGTAGAGCAGCGCTTATTTATCATGGTACAAGATAAGTTAAAGGGAATATAAATAAGTATTTCCACCCTCTCCTTAATATACTAATATCAATAGTAAAGATTTTAATTCTTCGCAAGATTCGTTTCAGTATTTTAATTCATTTTTAGGCTCCATATTTGATAATTAATACATAAATGCGATGCATACCCCTTCATTAGTAAATATTCATTTATCTGAACCATAGAAATCATACGCACAAGAAATCTTTCTTTTTAATACATACAATGGCTGCAATACGCATTACTTATCTAATCTCTTAGAAAGACTACGGGCAAAATTGCGAACCTCTTTTGCTTTTGGTGGAGATTCAGGAGCGACAAAACTCCGCTTTTATGTGTACCCTTTTAATCTCTCCTCTCATCCACATCTCCACTTCACTAGAATATTCCACACCTTGTGTCTCCTGGCTGCGTTCTTTATGAGTACCATGTGTACAGGTGGTCTATGTTTCTCACCCCCTGCATCAACACTGATCTCTCAGATGGTTCCATAAAAATTCATCCATCGCTCTAACATCACAAGATTTGACCCATTCTGCTCCTCAACGGACGCTGTTTTACTCCTTCTACGCGTGCGATATCTATCTTATTCATGACATAACATTCTGTATTCATTAAATTGAATAGCAACTCCTTTACAGGCTCCGAATATCTTTAGTTGCATTGGCAAAGGTGCTCAATTCACTTGTGATACAATACACAAAGCAACGAGTTATATAGTTATTAATTCTTTGATATTCAATATATTATAAGATCAAATTAGACAATATTGAGAATACTTAAGATTATTATCGTCACAATTCAAATTGACGAGGACTACATAATTGGAACAGATGGAAGAAGATAAAAGATTAATGGAGTGACCACGAATGTTGGCTATTCCATCGAAAGCAAGAGACTTTGTGGAGGATTCGGTCCAAAATGAGTTATGAAAGGAATTGGAAGGGCTATTGGTCGAATGAGAGGATTTGAGAGTCGATAGCAACAAATCAATTTCTCGGAAATCATAATGATTCGCTCAATTATAGAAGAGATGCTTCAAAGATAAGAGATATCGCATTGAGTTTCCATTTTATTTCCATTTTTAGCTCAATGGTTAAGTGTGTTTAATTGTTTGGAAATTTATTACCACTAGAGATAATTTAATAGCACTCTATATGCTATAATTCTCCGTTTTCAACTATTATATATTATTTTGGAGGTAATTTGCTAAATATACCTCATCCAACTAAATTTCAGGTTTTCTTTCTTTTCTCCTTATTGGTACTCAATTAAATCTTCAAGGCGAAGGAAATAATTTTTAGAAATTTAAATTTCGAGAGAAAATAAAGAAAAGTGGATATAAGATATTCAAATAAACCTTATTTTTGGGAAGATAATATTTGTAATTACTAAGTATTAATATGAGAGTAAAAAAGTGTTTTAGACAAAGAATCAAAGATTCGGTCATCGAGATAGTTGACCCCTTAAGTAACAATAAGTGAAGTTTGTAACATATAATTCAAAATATAATTTAAATAAAAGCAAATAATAAAATAGCTTCAAATCTCATCCTTGTCTTTACAAGTTTTAGGGAAAATAAGTAGGCGTCCATTGTTAAAAAAATATAAAATATATGTATTTTACCTTAAGCTTATACTATAAATAACTTGAGCTGAATTCCCAATATTAGAAATAAATAAGCATATCTAAATTCCTTTCAGAGATATTTATCTATAATTCTGCATTGTTACGTATAATTTTTTTTTGTTTAAGGCCCCATATTCTGTTTGCTATTTCCATAGACTTGGAGCTTAATAAAATTTCAAGGATAAAGCATAGGTTCTTAATTTCCACTTGAACTGATTTTATTAAAAATCGACTCAATTCAACGTAATCTTCATTTAAAATCAATCGGACATTTTCTACTCTCTGACGTAGTCAGTCGTTCATGGCAACAATCAGTCGCAGTATCGCCCCTTTAATCTAATATCTTGATTACAAATGATGGCGTCTTATCCATGAGATTGGGAGTTTGTACGCCTCCCTTTTAATTGGAACTCTTACTTTCTATCCAATAGATATTGTCAATGTATTAATGATAAGATTCGACATAAAACAGTTTAAATAATACATAAAAGCTTGATATAGAATCAGTCCCTTCGAAGTAATTATTCATTATTCATTCATCATTAAGTCAAAGAGTGTTTTGAAGTTAAAAATTTAATATTCGTACTGATACTTCGATTTATTCTTATTATCTTTTAATGATTTACTTTCGAATTATACTACATTCACTGAGTTCTATGAGCAATTACACTCTACATAATTGAAATGCGAAAGTAAATAGGGAACTTTTACGAAGCCATTCCGTATTCAGAAAGTAGAGCCTTCGGAAAGACTTCCATTCGAACTATTTGCGAGGAGACCTATAAAGTCCTGGCGCCATAGGGACTCTCTTCCCGCGTTAATTTCTCCGCCGAGTGATTAATTCCGTTTATTTTTGGGAGTCGTAGATTCTTTTTAGCCGAGTCTAATTAATTTCTCCCTTGTCTACGCTTAATTCCGTATTTTCTGTCCCCTCCACACATTCTTCACCCCGAAATTTTTGATAAGAGGAAGGAGTTTTTCCCTCTGGAAAAAATGAGAGGGGCCATAATTCTTGTCGGAAAGTGACAGGGACGCGCCTTCGAGAGAAATACAAGTAATATTCCGGACTTTTAAAATAAGAAAGAAACTCGGCTTCGTGTTTTGTTCATTTTTTCCAAACACGTCTGGCTTATTCAATTTTTATCCTTTTTGAAGGGAAGGAAACTATTTGGAGAATTATTGGCCACGGACAGGCATTTCTGTCTAAAAAAACCTCTCTTTCGTTTTTTCTAAATATCAAGACATTTGAAGGAAATGACTTTAAATTCAGGGGCATATTTCTTCTAGTTTCGCTCCTGTGTCTGGTGTAAGGTGAACTTCTGCGCCATCCGCTTTCGGGGGATTTAAAAATGGAAGATTCATTGGAACTGTTCCATTTATCATTTAAGAGGCGTTTGGATTCTTCGAGTATGTTCCCCGGAATTGTCATGTGTCGTTTGCTACTTCAGATGGAGAATATATGTCCTTGGAAACATACTCTTCACGGAGACGAGGTGTTTCATTGATGCACATTCAGGTGACTGTTTCTGAGAATTAGGATGAGCACAAAATGTCAATCTCTATGAACCAATAACTAAAAAATAATAGATTCTTCTTTATATCAACATCTAAAATATTGCTCATGAAACGGCCCCTTAGCTTGTGAACATATGTATATTATATTAACTATAATATATGTGACTTTTTATTCTTCTTTGTAAGAATTAAGAATATTTTTATAATAGCTTTTCTTCGATATATTGTGTGTTTTAATTAGGAGGAATGAGGTGTATAAATCTTGGGTGAAATGATGTTTCTTACATAAAGCAATTTTATGCATCTAATGTTTAAAATTATATTTAAAATGAAAACTTTTCCAAAAAATTCGTTTAACTTTTGCTAAACTATCAAATCTAATATTGAAATCCTTATCATGTGAATCGGTAATCATTCTATTCCATGATTTAGAATTTCTATTCATATTCGTTATTTGATTTTAAATAGAAAAACATTCTTTTGATTATTCCTTTTCCTGAACACAACTGATATCTCAGTGAAACTGTTGCATGAATATGTAGAGGTTAAGTCTTAATAACGGCATAATAATTCGCGAGTGAGATTATTGGATATGACAGCCATCCAAGATAATCCGTTGAAGTAGTTGATTAAGAGTGGCACTTGTAGTTTGGAGGGTTCAACCACCGTTCAAGAAGGTCCTTCATGAAGATCCTCGAGCTGAGAAGTTTCCCAAAACTTGTTAGCTCCACAGAACAAATGCTCTGCGTGTGTTGAGCTCCCATTGTCTCGAGTCTTCTGAGGGTATCGTCATTCAAATCTACGAAATCTCGTACACCCTCAAAAGTACTTCTATATATCCTTGAAATTACCCCTGTTTCCATATTTCTCTTTGCAGGAAGGTTCAAACCCCTTTTACATAAACCTTCGTACACCATTCATGATATTTAGGAGGATCATTACTTCATCGAGTATTTTAATTAATCATTTATCATTAAAACACAATACGGTTGCGTGTGATGATAAAATAGGCAAGAAAAAACACAAGATTATAGAGTTATTTTTATTATTATATTATGTATTAAGGTAAAGTATTCAACGCGAATAACTTTGGTCACTAATCCTTTTGAATTAGACAAATTCAGAATAGATGCTGCACTGAATTAACTTTGTATTTTCTGCATTGAACGTCATCAAGATCAGCCTTGAATAGAACCTTGATAAAATCACAGCATTCCCAATCTATTTCTATGAATCTCAGAAATTCACCCATTCAAATGGTTTCAAAATTAACAGGAGACGAATACCATTTAAATAGAGTTACGAAATCTCAGTTAAGGCATCATTAGGATTCAGAAAGATCTATCTATCCTCTCAAACCCGCATCTAAAAACTTCTTTATATATACTCGTATATAGTAACCCGCTAGAACTTGATCTTGACTTAATTAAATCTCGGATCGATAACCCCACTCACACACTCACTTTTTACGCGCTAATGAACCACTCCCGCCTTTCTTAGGTATCTATACTCTCTTATACTTTAACATCGGCAAAAATCGACTCCCCCGCAACCTCTGCTTCCAAATTATCTCTCGCGAGGGCGCACACCGTGGGATATTTCCCTACTGATCCAACCATTCCGCGCACCTTACAAGGGCTCATTAACAAACGAAGACTATTACGGACTCCACCCACGACGCTGTTCCCATTGTACCCACCCCTTCCTCCTTCTCTCCACGCCCATTACGTACTTTTTAGTTGCATTGGAAACTTTCATCCGCGTACCTTTAAACGTTCCACCCTCCTCCCACCGCTGTCCTTACCCATTGTTGGAGCGGGGAGGTGATAGTACCAGCTCCCGCTCATGTTGGCGCTGCCGTCGACGCTCCATTGTTGCCCCGCGCAGGAACCAGGAAGAGCTTTACAAGAACGTGTTTGTGTGCGTGTTTGTGCGTGCGTGTGTGCGAAGGGCAAAAAAAAGTTTCCAGGACGAAGGAAGAGCTCATAGGTGTTTTATGTTTCGGCAGCTATTTCGTTTTGGCGGTTCTGTGTTATTATCCCTTCTTTTTTTATTAAGAGAGAGGATCCATAACGGGCCTTGGTATTCGCGGTAAGTTTTATGCTGATGAATCCGTGAAGAGCATCTAGCTATCTATTACTTGGCGTCGAAATATCCTTCGCTGAAGGATCATAACTCTCTGTTTGTCGGACAAAAATAAAGAGAGGAAATGGAAAACACCTCTTCCGACATATCCTCGCTTTGCAGGACTTTTGTGAAGGGTTTCGGAAGGTAATTAAAACAGACTCTTGCCCTTTTTTGCGAATCCATGAGAAGGAGTGTTTTTTGCAGTTCGTTGGTCTGTTGTGAGAATGGAAAATGGGATAAACATGAAGGAAGGTCGGGATGTTTAATTTATATGTGCCCATAGAAAAAATGTTAGAAGTTTGGGTTGTAGCTTTTGGGGCTCAGCCTCAAGTAGAATTCGTAGTATTCAATCTTCAGAGAAGGATTTAAAGGTTACGAAATGGTACCGTGAGTTGTATAAATATAATAGTTGAATATAGTTCGTATAATAGTTGAAAAAATATTTGTCCTTCAGAGCATTGGAAAAATAATGGTCGTATTCCTAATCATCTTCACTTTTTTCGAAGCTACAATGGTCATCAATGTTTACTATCGAAGCTATTCATTGAATGGCATACTCTATCATTACTTCCAATCTCTTAATTAACGGTTAGGCACTCTATTTCCCACACTCTATAAAATTCACCTGTGTATTTAAACCTGAAAGTATAGGCTAATTATTCAAGTCTTTTTTACAATAATGCTCAGTAAAAGAAGCCTATCAACAATATTACTCGATACATTCATAGGTAAGTGCTAAAGGAAAGACTTAGGTAAAGGAAAGCGGAAAATTGATCGAATTATTTCCTAATGAAAACGGAATTCTGGAATTTCTCAACGAAGCATATTTAAAAGATACTCAAGAACGAGTTTGATTTCATCAAACACGAAGTCTTTTAATCACTTCATGAGATGAATTTGTCAATGAGAAGATGCTATTAATTTCTGTAATATGCGATCGCAGGAATTTTGTTTGAAGTCTGTTCAGTTAATATATTTGGCGGTTCAAATCCTTTTTTATAAATTAAATTGCTCAAAGGCGCTTCTTTTGGGTGGAAAATTCTACGAATAATTCTACTCAACGGATGATTAGTCGAAAAATAGCATTATGTTTTTGCTATGATAATATGTAGTGGGATCAACGAAAAAAATTGAGGTAGAAAAAATATTTATCGTAATACATGCTCAAAGGAGAGCGTGTATTTCTACAATAGCTCATCATCTACTCTTCTTCACCTAACACACTAAAGGTTATAAAAATCTACTACATGGTCATCTGCAGATCTGTCTTTCAAAACCTGCATAGCTCTTAGAGCCTTTTCTAAAAAAATGTCAAATACTTGATTAAAGGTGTTAATAAATTTAGTAAGATGACGTATGTGTCTGCTGATGACGAAATATGAGGAGATATATAGGGTATCGTTTGGCTTAAGTTTGAGTGAAGAATTCGTGACTTCTTTTACAAAAAATCTATTCTTATTTGGCTATGGCACCTTAGACAACTTACAAAATGAAATAAAAAAAAATAAATCAGCGTTTTTATTCATGTAGTTTCTACTGGATTTTTCTTTGAAATTAGTTATTCATCAGCAATTATTGTTAACGTAAGTTAAAGTTTTGAAAATCATTCTCTATCACGAGATAACATGACTTTGATCGTGCAGCAGCCTAAGGTTAGTTGGACTACAAAGTACAGTTTCTGCATCTATTTTCTGCGTTATTCACTTGAGAGGAAAGGTAAATAATATCCAATCTCGCGTTATGAGGATTTGGTTGAAATTGAAAATGTATCAACAGAGACTGTTTTATTTTCAATCAAGCGAATTCCTTTTCAGAGTTTAATTTATATTTCCTTTGGCTATGTATTCCTCATTTCCCTGAAAATGGAAAAGCCACTCGAATTGCCTTCATTCGAAGTGAACTGCAATTGATGATTTCAGAATAATGTTTAACTTTCAAAAATATGAAATTAAAATGTTCCACTTTCTTTTTTCAATCAGTGATATTTATATGCTTTAAAAGAATCTCTCCATCGAAAATATATCAAGTCAATATCATTATGTTAGATAGTTTAGGGACTTAAAATTTGTAAATAAAATATACTAAGAAAATAGATTATTCTAATTCAGTCGATTAAGTTAAAAACTCATAACCTATACAGTACCTGGCCTAGTACAAGTAGGTTAGGCAATATTGCTCCATGATAGTGTACAATATGCTAAGAAGCAATTATCCCAAACGTCTCCAAAGAAACGCAAACTAAAACGTTGGAACATGTTCTTAGCACAGACGAAGTACTCCTAATCATCTTATGCCCAATATTTCATCAGAGCGATCAAATTCGGTACATGAAACATGACGATGTATATTCTACTTAACTTTCCCTCGATTTCGCATGACAGAATTAGATCTCCAAGGAAACTTCAGCGCTGGAACATAATCTCTGATGGGAAACCTCCACATCTCCTCGTTTTACAATATGCGATATGTCTCGAATTCCTATCAGCCCTAGAGGAAAGTTAAGCCTGTAGATATATTGGGGAATAGAAGCTCATACAAGAGACGTTTTTCAAAGAAAATTTTGGTACTACTGGAGGACCAGCCAGGAATCTAAAATCCAATCAAAAGATGAACCCATAGTAGATTCTCAATATCTATTACTACAAAATCGTCTTCTATAGATCAATATCAATTCAGATATTCTATCGAACCTTTTCGATAAAATTTTCAACAAAGCTCTTATAATGAACAAGGAGCTAAAAAGAACACTTATGCCTTTACCATAATTCATTTTTCCATGACATTCGAACAAAAATCTTCGGTGGAAGGTCCATAATATTTATTCGAGTTTCGGTTTAGAATACATTAAGCAAGGAAGGATATTTCTGTTAGACATTTGTAATAACTTAGCAAAGTTGAAATTTATAAGCTGTTCGATCAGTAAGGAAAGAACAAGTATTAAAAGGAATAGATTTTCAAAGAAGTACTTAAAATTAATTACCCATAACGAAGTATCAATTTCAACCACTAAAAATAAATGACAAACAGTTGAATGTACGATATATCCCAAAATATTTTAACGAAATATCATATAGAAACCTACCTTTCAATGGATTCGGTAAATGTTTATAGCATCATGGTGAAGATAAAATGGATAGATGTTTATCACATAATCTAGTGCCTTTCCTTGAAAGGGTGAATCCCTTACTTACACATCAACTCAAACCCTTTAAAAGTTTTCTACGCTTGACAGAGAAAAATACCAAGAAAAGTGAGAATTAAAATTAAAATTGTAAATCATAATTTTATGAACTTTTAATCGTCACTCAAAGCAACATATTTATGAGGACATGAGAAGGTGGAATTTTAATGGGGAGTTAAGGTTTTGACCGCTTTTGAACGTATGTTGTCCATCAATCATCCAGCGTCAACAGCGATTATCTAGTACAACAATCCCCACATAATCACTAGGTTTTATTTCACTCGTTATCCCAAAAAAGCGATTATCTAAAAAGATCGCATCTTCCAAGGCCGCGTGCGACCTATTCGCCGAAACGATGCGGCCTAGTTTACACGGAGAGCGAAGAACGCGCGGCTTTGATACCGCACGTGAAAATGTGTGAATAGAGTTTTAAAAAAGGGACTCTCCTTTGTCACCATTCTTTTATCTCTTCCTCACACTGAGTAATCTCTCCTCTTTTCCGTGGATTATTTTTTAAACTGATTCCCCTTTTTTATAACGCGAGATTAAAGGAAAGCCCATCGAATAGTGTTTTTTGCGATCCACTCTCCGAGGAACTTTATTTTCGCTGCTCATATCAGGCGTTCCTCCTTTACCCATAGAAACCACGGTGATTATCAGTTTCTTTATTAGAGTGTGAGATCGTTTATGATAGCAGTTTGTCTAAGGCCTAAGATGGCTCGAGTTACTCGAAACTTTTCATTCAACTTCGGAATTGCATAGTTAATAACCCGGAATCAATTTTAAGTCTGCGGCATTTATCGATCTTCTACGAGTCTAAATAGACTTAAAGTGGAGTCTATAAGAGCAGTAAGATTCATCGTTTCAAAGTTAAATTCGTGAGTAGGATCTTCTATGTACGATACGGTTTTATTTTCGCTTTTATAAACATTAAATTGTTACCACACATAAAAAATACATTGTAATGGAAATAGCCATAGTCGAAATATAATACTGTGCAACCTACAACGTAGACCGAGTGAAATATAAAATGATTGTACGGTTGTCAATACTATTACACTGAATTATTTACTAACTATTATGGTATCACAAAAATTTTCCCTATTCCCATCTATCAACAAAAGAGCATAAAAATATAAAACACTTATGGCGCATTTCTAATTACTACATTTGATATACATGATAGTTTTGTAATATAAAACTATGATCAAGTCTGTATATCTTATTTCGAAACTGTTAACATTTAAGGACCCGAATATCAGATTCGGATATCCAATTTTAATTTGTATTGTTAATTCAGATGGTTAATAAGGAGCATCTCTTTTTAAAGTTTAATATTGACTTACTTCATTGCCAATTCGTATAAGGAATGTTAATGTATTGGAAAATTGATATTAACGGAACTTTAATCAAAATAAATATAGCTACCCTGAAAAATTAAAATACTTCTTAATAATAAAACTAATTCTACCCGATTCATTTAATATATAACTAAGAATATTTTATTGAATATTATAAAAATTTCTGAAAAATGAAACTTAAAGAAGTTTAATCGTTAAATGAGACTGCTATAATCTTTCATCTGCTCATAACTACATTTGTATGCCATAGAAGGAGGCACAGAATAATTACTGAATATTATTATATATTATAGTATTAAAACCAAGATTTTAGAATAATAAAGTAAATCAAATCTCAAATCCTCGTCAGTTTCATTTAATTAAAGAAATTGAATTGATTAATTTACTGGTGCATTTAAGGAGTAAAATTGTCCCTCTATCTGTTCGCTATAAATCTCTAAAATAAAGTAATTCAACTCAGAATAACTTATGTGTGATCCGCTTATCAACTCCCTAATACGCTCAATTGAAACATCTCCAAAAAGCCGTATTTTTTATGTGTGGACACAAGTAGGAGCTGAATCATATCTCATGTGGTCATTTTTATGGGAAAAATTTCCTGTTCCCAAGAGAAAATGCATCGATTGCCAAGCATTTTCCCGTGTTTAACTTGGCCACGGTTTGCTGCGGTGTTACAAATTTCACGAAGTCCGCTGATATTTCACCGAAGAAAAAGTGGACTTTAAATCAGGACAGTTGACTTATGCGCAGTGACGAGCCACGCAACATTTCTCCGGAAAGAGTACTTAATGTATTTGCGCAGGTATCCCTTTGGAATATCACGCCAACCGGAAATTTTCCGCATTTTTGGACTGCAGCGGTATCTTGACCTGAAAGATTAGGTGTGAGCGGGACACTTACGATGCGCGATCAATAGAAGCTGTTTTATAAAGAAGTATGTCTTTCACAAACGTGATAGGATGTCTATTCATTTGCAACTACATTAAAGAATACGAAAAATGTTCCCTAACGCGATGTTACGAACAATTCTTCAGTAGATAAAGAAAACATTGCATGTCGATGAAAATGTTAATGATTTGCAGTATCTTATCTTAAATAATAAACAAAAATACCAAGAAAATGTCAATAAAATCATCTATTTGAATGTAAATTAGCGATTAGAATTAGTGAGACTAATTATTAAGACACTAAAACGAAAATTATGACTATTAACAAGACAATATGTTCCGAATTCATAAAAGCCTAATATTAATATTACCTTTCTTTTAACATCAAATTTGCTTATTAAAAGAGGAAAGGAGTAATCGTAAAAAGCTATATTAAATTAGAACAATTTTTCAGTATTTTAACATGAGTAACTTGTATTAGATTATTAGACCTTTATTTTATCATAGGAAAAATTCCTTTTTTTCAAAGCAAAGTATCAACATTGCCAAAATATGAGATCAAACAACGCAAGTTAAGCGTATGAAATTTCAGTCGAAACATTAATTAACGTCCGTCACAATAAATATAACGTATATAGTATGGAACATCGCCCATCTCCAGAACGCGGTTTGAAGTATAACAGGGAAATCCTATGTGAATCCTTTCTGTGGAACGTGTAACTGACATTTTTGACGCTAAATAAGCTCCGAAAGACGAACAAAGACGAACTCAAACACTCACGTCCGAGCGTTTTTCACTGCAACCAAAGCTGGATTCGCCCGCATTCGTTCGACTGACTTTTCGGACACCGACCATTTCGCGTTCCCTTTGTGCTGCTGAACTTTTGCTAAACATTTCCACATATCAGAGCGATGCTCGAATAAATTTTTAAGCGCCCTCCAAAAAATTCTCTTTCATATTTTTTATTCCGCATTATCCAGGCGCAACAAGTCTGCTCCACGGAGAGAGGCTTTTGTCTTGTATGTAGGTCACCTTAAGATATCGTGAAAATGCCAGACATTAGAGAGCAAATTGTGAATAACTAGGTTAATACACACTATCCTTCATTTAACGCGCCTCGCGTAAAACTTATAATTCGTATGATCCTGTTTCCATGACACGCCTTCGATGAGGAATTTGAGAGCAATGGCTCGTTGAAGAGAAAAAGTTTTCTTTCCGAGCGTTGCTTCCTTCGGCGAGTACACGGCGTGAATTTTGTGTGCAGAGGAATATAACTTCACGGCTCGCTGACCCACCAAAGTTCGGAGGGTAGCATAACTTTAAGGAGATACTGTAGTATGATACCGACTGGCAAGATTACTAGAGGCGAATTTATTTAAGGCCGTCAAAGTGGAGAACTCAGTTATTGCGTTCTAGGTTATACGATGGTTCTCATATAACAGCTATTATTCTGTACGAACGTACACTGTAGCTAAGTGACGGAAACAATCGAAGATTCTATGAAAATCATGTTTAGAAATTGATAAGCACAATAGATAGACTATATTCTACTTGAATTTGCAAAAACATTTTATATTCATTTTTGGTTTTAATAATCATGAATACTCTTCGAAGTCAATATATTTGTTTAGATCCTAATATTCATTGACTGCAGCAGAAATCCGTAATCGGTAAAGTAAATTGACTGAACTGTGGAGAGAAGTGATAAATGAGGGAATTTACTATTTACAAAATATTATAATGAAAATTTGTTATTTGTTCAGAAAATAAACGAATATGAGATGAATTCAAGTTTCCAGTCTTCAAATTATTAGCAGTGCACGTTTAAGAAATTGAGGTAAAAATTTATAAGGTTAAATAATTCCCAATGCAGATCAAGAGAAAATAAATTCATATTTTGATAAATTTTTCTTGTAGAATAATTGAATTTACTGATCAGTATTACCATTGTCTCTAAAGAATATTCATAAAATTTTCCTTAAAAAACTTTAAACTACAAAAGGTTTAGTTACATGAAAGGTCATAAATGGTTTGATCCTGGTAAATAATTCTATCCAAATATAGATAAATATTTTCCTTGAAAATGCTATCTTAAATTTCAATTAAATGTAACACACTATTTATCATTTGAAATACACAATTTATGCATCTAATTTATTTGTTATAAATTAATATATTTAAGATAAAAACAAAAAGCAACTCGCATATATAGAATCGAGTGAGTGAAACAGAAACGCTAACATTGAATATGTCAAGTAAATGATACGTATGTTTCAATTCAGGGATCTCTCGAATTCGAAATACTAATATCCAATGATACATTAGCTAATTTTCTTCAGTGACACATTCCCCTGTCGGCGTTAATGATACGTCCATTAAGGACTGATATAATTTTCATTTGTAACAAGCTGTCCACACAGTTGCTTTCGCTAATTAAATGCACGAAAAAGGCAGAGCAAAGCTTTTATTTTCGGTTCCCGTATTTCGAAGGAGTAACCCAAAAACGTACACCGGCTGTATAAATCCATAGCGCAAAAAGTCTAATTGGAATAACTTTTTCGGTATAACTCCGAACTGTTACCTCCGGGATTTTCGAGCGCTCCATTTCAAGGTATCTGAAACGCGGTCCGAAAAACAGTATCGCGTTAGTGTCTTGTTTTCTGCGGTGGCACATGTGTCAGCCCAAATGAATTTATCATGCCGCCACAGTTCGGAAACGTAAAAAGAGTATTAATCCGAACGGGGCCATATAGTATGCGTGGCTTTATCTTGGCTACGCGTTGTCACCTAAAGGGATTGCGTACTTCTTCTGTTTCCATGTCTCAACCCGTTATTTTTCCGTAGAGGGTTATACGTTCCGAAATAAAGATGATGGTCTTGAAAAATGGGAGTAGAAAGCTTTATCCTGCATGGCCACAATATGGAGAAGTATTCCACGGATTATGCTTGGATCTCTTAATAAATATAACTTTACTCTACCTCCAATGGGGCAAAAGCTAAGGAAAAGTTATGGCGATAAAAATTCCAACTGCTCGTTTAAGGTAGAAAGATTGTTGGTTAGGACTATTCACATCTCCAGCCACGATTTCTAATAAAAAAGTTAGGTAAGAAATTCTATATTAAACAGTATTTTAATGTAATGAGGTGTCATTTTAATATCGTTATAAAACATAACAAGCAAGTATAATTTTAATCCAAATTAATTGATATAGGTCATTGTAATATTCACATAAATTGGAATGGAAAATTGTTTTTTAAATCGTTTTGATAATTAATGGCATTCAACACAACAATAAAAATGAATGGGTGAGCTGTGAAAAGTTTCATACTGTCGCAATTATAATTCATATGAGATTTAGGTACTTAGAGATTATTTATTTATAATAATAATAATATCCCCATTCATAGTTATTCCTCGTAATATTTTCATTAAGCCCAGTATTTTTAATATGAAATTAGTTTTTCTTGATTTCTGAGCAGCACTTGACTCTAAAGGTGGTTTATCTTTAAAATCTTTTATTGATCCGAATACATACAAATTTCTATTCCTAAAGTTTCATTATTCAACCCTCTCATCCATCTCCGTAATTTTCAAAGTGAAAAGCATTAGATGTGTTAACTGTGGATAAAAATAGCTTCCTTGCGTGAGGTCGTTTCACAGAACAAAGTGCTGAAATGTTGTGCAGGAAAAAGACATCTAACTCTCGGAAAATTAGGCACTGGATTTTGTTAAAAATTCAATTACATAAGTTACTCTGTGTACTCTCGAGTGCGAGTCACATGTCAAATTAAATGCCACGGAGAACGCATTATCTCATGAATTCCATTTCCTTTTTTACGGGAAACGTGAGAGTAAATGAAACAACAAAATTCGCCTCCTTTACCATTCATATGAGCGGAAATTTTATCAAAGCAGTTGTGATACTGATTCTGAGTGCTGACATTTTCGTTCTTCTCGTCTTATAGTTCATAATGGCAAAAAATACCTCCATTATTCAATGTTCGCTATTTTACACATCCACCTAATTAGAGGAGAAGCCTTTCTTTGCAGCTTCAAAAAACTTTCAAAGCTATGAACCACCAAAATTACTGTTTTGCGGCAGAAGAAAGATGAAAGGGAATAATTGATAACAAGAGCGTCTAAGTAAGCTGCGGCCACTTTAGTCCTATAAATTTTATAACTTACGATAACATTCATGAGGGAAATTTTATGCGTTGCTCGGTTAATTTTTTTTGCACAATTATCTACCTAAATAGTGAAAATACGCATAATTCAGGCATTTTATTATCTAATAGCTTTTAATCCATTCAAAACTTTATAGACGTATCGTCTGCCGAAATTGTGAAATCATCATAATTTCTTTACTCTTAACAAATCTACATAGACTTGACTTATTTGAGAAATTTAGAAATGAAAGTAAATTGTGTCTTCCCGGTTTTATTAGTTTCCGAGTTCCACTTTTTCACATTGAAACTATCCTATATTCATTAGAAGTGCACCATTGAGGGTATAATATAAGAAGAAAAATTAGCTCAAATTTTAAGCAGTGTATTTGACGAAAATGAACCAATTATGAACAGCTTGAGGCGATCCGGTCTATAAAGGCAATTTTCAAGGAGTTTCGTTATATCGATCGAAATCACTGCCTCCGTAAAGACTGCTTTATATCCAAGTTGGAAGAAAGTTTCTGGAGCCTCTAGAAGCAGAAGTACAAGCTTTATATTAAGTTTATTCGGAAGTTCTTAAGTTAAAGCCCTATCATTTACACTTCTTTCTGAAAATTCCGCTACAAACTTGGGTCAGATTTCATATTTATCTTTAGGGATATAGACGTCACTGAAAGAGCAGTTATTCATTGGAAACTGACGGGCTGAATTAACATTGAAGAAAGTAGACGGTAATTTATTTATAGTTTTTAATGTTGCTATATCAAATATTCTCCAATTTCCAACACATTATACATAAATATTTTTTTCGTTTAATACTTCATAATACTATACTTGATTTTGTTTCTAAAGATTGAGGACTCGGATGGTAAATATCTATCCTTAAATTACGAAATCTTTGACCTCGGGAAAGTGTTTTCATTCCTTAGACAAGTGCTAATTTTACTACTTATAAGTGTAAAAATACCCTATGGATTTTATCTATAATAGTATTTCTATTTCCATTCATAAAAATTGTTGATACGTTGATGTATATCATCATTACCATTTTTGAGCGATACTTGTTTTGAGTATCGAAAGAGCCAACCAATCAGACGCCATGACCTTTATATTTTTCCGAATGATGCATCAACGACCATGCGAAAACAATCCTTTGGGAAATCAAAAGCGACCATGAAAAAGGCCATCTTCGTGCGGACAAAAAGACTCAAAGGGAAATCGCAAAAAGGGGACATTTTTCGCCAACGTCCAATTTCCGAAGAAGCTCTTAGAGAGCATTGAATTCATCCAAGTCGCCTCCTTAACATCCACTCTCTTCCAAACAAGTCGCCGGATATAAACCCTTACATAGGAAATCCCTAAAACATTAAAGAGACACATTTAGAGTCCTTTCCTTCATCCGGAAATGCACTTCGAATCGAGTTATGATTCGTATATTTCATTTTTCGGTGTATTTCCTTATCTCATTTAGTCTCCGTGCATCCGCAGCACATCAAAGTGTTGACCACTGTCAGAAGCACACCGGAAACTAGCACTGCCGGATTTCTATCAGATAGGTCATTTGTTTCCTCCTCTCCTTAGCTCCTCGAGCATTTATCATTCGGATCCGGATCGCTGGAGGCTTAAAGAGGCCTCTTTCCGTGGAAAAGGCTCTTCGATACTCCTACTAAGTGTTCCGTGGTTAAGTTTTGAGTGGACGTCTGTCTGCCGCTCGTTGGGAGCAAATGATTTCAATCATAAATCATTTTGTGTGTTAAAAGGAACCAGATTAGGAATGAGTAGAGAGAGTAAATGGAATGGTGCTTCTTGGTAGCACGTGGTTTTCCTTCGAAATTGGATTTCCTTCTGTTGACTGCGGCGGTTGAAATTTTCTCAGCGAATGTTTGGGTTCCAACATCGCCATTGGCGAAAAGCGTGATTATTACGTCCCTTCTTCTACATTGGCCAAAAAGTTGCAATGAGAGATTAAATCCATAATAATGAGCATTTTTGTAGAATAAGTTGTGATGCGATATAAAAATAAAAATGTCTCATCACTGAGTAATCTTTCTCCCAAAAAATAAATTCTTTTGCCAGACTTATAGAGAATAAAATGAATTATGATTAAATTATAATAACATTTTACTATATGTAAATATCGTTTAATGAATTTATATCCTTTCATTCGAGCCTTCTAAAAACTAATTAATGTCTTGCCATGATTTTAGTTTTCAGTTTGTACAACTAAAAAATAGTACATTACTTTTGTAACTGATCTTATAATAGATGAAAAAAGTTCATTCGTTAAGATATATTTGCATTTTTATATATTTTTCTCCTTATTTTCTCTAGATACTGGAGTTACGAATTTCAATTTCAATATCTGAATAAGTCTTTGTTAGTCATGCCTAAAATTTTACATTCGTAATAATTAAACATATATATGACTTTGTACTAATATTACTGTATTCAAAGTAAAATTTTCTTTTACTTTGTTCGACTATTTTAGGACAAATTTTATGTAATATTTTAAGATTGTAATGTTATAAGTTTCGTTTTACCTAATTATGATAATACATTTAAAAAGAGAATGGAAATGTTCGATAGGCGCACTATCGATCTTTTTCTCCGTCTTTTTACCACGTCAAAGTTTCGGTCAGGCATCATACGAAGCCTGGAACTTGCTTCTATAACTTATCAGACTTCAAATGATTAATCACCGCAAGTGATCCTTCACCAAAGTGCATCACCACTCAAACTTTACCCACGAGATTGCTTCGAAAAAATTCTTTGGCGATGTATTTTCAAATATTTGTTCAAAACAATAGTTGTTTTCAATCAATTCCGTAGATAAAACCTTATAAAATATTATATATTTTATCAGTACTTCGTTATTTTTTATCACAAAATGTATAATAAAAATCAATAAATCTCCACATTAGATATATGAAAGATTTAAGAAGCAATTTTGTTTAACGATATTTTGAAACTGATTCTTGTTGTTTAGAAAGAGGAATGAATAAGAGGAACAAGTCATTATCATATTTTGCCTTGGATGTCAATGAATGCTTTATTCGAAATTGATATACTCTTGGCGTTTCCAGTTTAAATTCTCATCGATACACTTAATTTCTTAAATAATATACTTAATCAATAAACTCAACTGTCTGTGATTATTTTAAATAAAGCGGGATTGAAAATTTTGTTTGGAAATGATACTAATCGGAAATAAAATATACGACAAATAAATTATAAAACGTTCTCTCAGCCTTTTATCTGATCAGCTCTAGATATTTATCGATTAGCTTCCCTTTCCAATTTTTGAAGATGTTTCTAATCATCGTCATATGAATAATACTCGGATATAAGAAAATTCATTGTGTGTATATTCCTTATGAATTTATCTCTTACAATAATCATATTTCTAAGGAGAGCTTTTCCGTATGATATAAAAAATGTAAGGAGTGGTGACCGAGATTTACGGCAGATGGGTCACATTAGTGTTATTTTAGAGACGCCGTAGCAGTGTTAAGGTGAATGCACCAAATCTGGGTGCTGACTGAAGCACAGAATACGAGGCTTAGTAATTACGAAATGCATTCAAATCTTTCAGTTGAGGTTCATAGGTCTTATGGGTTCAAGCGAAACCAAGAGCTTAGAGTGAAACTTCTTTATTTTCATCATATCAATACTACTACCATTACCATTTTCCAAGATTATATGCAAAATATAATTAAAAACGATTCTGTGAAATTATAGGTTATTGCGATCGAATGATCTAAGAAAGCTAAGTGTTGATGATGACAAAAACACACATTCTTTGATATTTACATTTAATTTTTAATATTTCAGATCCAAAGATAATCAGAGTAGAAACAGAACTTCAAAATATTTATTTTCCTTAGAGTGCCTAAGTATTTTTACATTTAAATTGTAAAAGAAAAAATTTTGCTTCGGGCGATATCGGTATGAAACCACCGGAAAAATTGTTGTTACCTTGGAAACGGATGCGGTATTTTAGGGCAGCAACAGCAGAGGTTATCTCTCGTTATCCCCAAACATAACAACAAAAAAGTATTCCTGTGCCCACGATGTAACTCAGCGGCCTTTTCAACAGAAGAAACCAGAGGCTTTATCCGAAAAACCGCGGTAAACCGTAATTCCTAAGGAACAAAAAAGAAATAATATTTCCACCTCAAATCCCAGAGACTGAGGAAGAACAAGAGGACATGAGGGAATAACTTAGGCCAACACAAAGGGGAGAAAGTGCGTGCATTATAAAGATGAGGATAACCTCAAGAGAGGGATGAGGAGGAAACTGGAGGAAGAGTTTTAATCCTCACGGCTAACAAACTCGTACCTCGCTCGCAAGAGGGCCACTCAAACAACCCTACGCCATTTGCCTCCAAGTGGCCTCCCTTTACTATAAAGCAACCGAACACCGTCGTGGCACCTCCTCAGTGACATCCGGATTATCTTGGAGGGAGCAATTCGACCGCAGCAGAACACCGGCCTCTCCCAGAAGCCCTCTGGGGTGGGCGACGACCCCTCTCTTGGGGTGCATAAACTAACATGGATTTCGTTTCTTTGCGGAAAAAATATGCGCTCATATCCTCGGATTATTGCGTTCTGCACATTTTTCGCCGAATTTACTCGGAAAAGTTCAAACCGACCCTGGAAAGGTAACGCTCCCAAGAGAACCACAAAATCCGGAAGAGGCATTGATCGTAAAATAGTGTGCAGTGGGCGTTTATAACGCATCTGATAATTTTGGAGCGGACCTTATTGTACATTATTCTCATATGATATGTTACACATACATTAAGTAGTCAGACTATCTCAAATGTAAGAAATGATAATGTCATTTTTGGCCATTCCATTTATAAAAACATATCTGTTTATTGAAAAAGAAGTCTTATATTTTCTCGTTAAAAATTCTATTCTTCATTGTCGGTCTCTCTATTTGAACAGCAATCTCAATATTATTTAAAATTAAATTGAAAAACTATGAGCTTCAAAGGGAAACTGTAGCATAATTTCGTTTAACTAGTCAGAATTCTTGAATCTTAAATCTTCTTTACTCCAAGTCTTAATAATATCCTAGAGCTGAGGGACCATGGAAACGTAATATTAGTTGAAATATTTGGCAGTTCACATTAGATAGACAGTGGAAATTTCCGGTGATTTCACAAGGAAATAAATCCTGAATCCCGCATTTGAAGGCTAAGTGGGTTTATAGTACCTTTGGTTGCCGTGATCATCAAACGGAATTTCCTAGCACATAACAACGAAAACCCTCCATCCTATAGTAACGAGAAGGAGCTACAAAAATGAATCCTCCTAAAACCCTCTCCACTATCTACACAGAGATTCTCAAATCACCTCCGAATGACAGACGTATCTTTAACCGATCCTTCAAATTGGCAGCTCGCTCATATCTTCTTTCCCATCCTTGACCCCTTTCGTGGAACTTAATGCTACGTTCCATTTGGTGCTCGTCTCATGGGCGTGTGTCGGACCGGAAGATGCGTGCCACGAATGCATTCGGGCTACTTTATAAGGAGTACTTCGCAGATTCTGGCGTTTCCATGGTAATGTTCAGCCGCGTGAGCATTTGCAGCCGCAGAGGCTCTTATCTTGGCGTCCGTTCTCCATTTCGCCGTCTCCTCTTTCTCATACAAAAGTGAGCCTTTCGCTCCTTAAGAGAGATCGTGTAATATAAGGATGGAATGTGTTTTTATTTTCTGAAAGCATAAAGAAGATTCACTTGAGTCTATATCGTGAACAATGTAACAGGAGAAGCAAAGTTACGAGCGATCTTGAATTTTTATGATTCTTCATACCACAGAAGTTTATAATTTGGTATATTTTAATTGGAACTTAGTAATAGAGTTCATGGAGATTCACAATATACGGAAAGCAATTACTGGAATATTTTATTTCTATACAGACTTTGATAACTTGAGATTCTTGCAGATTAGAATAAGGTTTTTCATTATTCCATTCCACAAAAACGTGTCAAATTACCGAAAAGAGGTCAAAAATAAAACGAAGTGGGATTTAGTTGAAATTCTTGGACTAATACAGTAATTACTTAAAACTTTGAGAACGAACTCGAAAATATTTTTCGTAGTTTATGTATTATATAGATTATTTAAGAAATAATACAATCAATAGTTATTTTACGCAAGCAATTATGATTCAATTTAAAATATTACATTAATATAAAGTTACCTTAAAGCTGAAGTAAACCGTAAGCTAATATACGTTAGATATACTTAGTTTCATTGCGAGCTTTATCAAACCGATTAGAGTTAAAATTAATTTACCATTACTCCCACAAGAGTACAGCATTTTCCTATGTGTGATGCATCTATTACTCCGCGTCTATGTAAACGTTGGCTTCGTGTGCCTCTGTGCGCCCGCATCATCGACGTCCCTCCTGTGAATCACGTGATTTCTCCTTTGCCTTTGAAGTTTGATCCCTTACTACGATTGTGATCAGATGTACGCACAAATAACTCCGAGTACTTTTAAGGGAGTTATCGTCAAAGATAGTCCTTTGATGTTAAAATAGTTGATTCTATGCATCCTTTTTTAGGGATACAATAATTGCAAACTCTCTGATATTAAAAATTCAGTGATTTTCGAAAAATTATTAATCATATATACTGTAACCATTCCAACCAAAATTACCACATTTAGAAAACTTAAAAGAAAGATCTGCTAGGAACATAAACTATCGCAATACATATTTAAAATATTAATCATTGAAAAACGTCTCTCATTATCTTCAACAAATTACATGGTTATTGTTTCTGATTCTTTTTTATTTTCTTTCGTTGCTCGATTTATATAAATCACGAGGAGGAGCGATTTCATAAATTAAAATAGAAAATAAAAACGTTGAATGAGCAAAAATATAACAAAAAATGCACACATTGCGTCTGAATTATGCCTCTGCATTGTCTTATCTTGTTATATCCAATGAAATACATTCATCCGACGGCAGTTGTTTTCTAAATAAATAGCATTCCTGCTCAGTATTCTTGGCTCTAGCATATCGTTCCACTCCCTCACCACCGCTTGTTTTTATCCTTCACTTGTCTTATTATTTCTATTTTCTTTTCTCTCGCATTATCATTCCCCTTATTCCTTCCGCTTTTTTATCTAACCTCTCTCCGCCCATCTCGTAACATATCTTACATTTTTTATCTCTATCGTAAATTGTTTTCCCTATCCTTTATTTCACTCGAGTGTACTTTTTTCCTCTCGGAAAAACAGCTGATAAAGGAGAGACTTTTTTCCGAATGAAAAGAGGGAATTTTCGCCAGATGCGTGCGCGTGTGGCACATGTACTGCAATAACAACGGCCGTAGTATAAAAAAGAGGCATCGTCACGCAAAAGTGCAGATTAAATTATCGAATTTCCTTTCTGGGAAAGTGCCTTTAAATCACCATCTCTATTTTATCAATCCTGAAGTGAAAGTGTTCGCTTGATCCATGATGTCAATTCTCATCTAAATGAAGACCGATTTCTCTGTTTTCTTCGAGGTGATTTGGAAAATGGGATTTCAAATGAGAAACCTGTTAAAAGGGTGCTTCAAGATTACGAGAGCCTAAGTGGGATCGTGAAGGAAAAAAGTTTTGAAGACAAAATATCTGAATTCAAAGTCCTACTATTAAATTTCTTCTTTTCAAATAGTTTGGACTTGATGGAATATTGAAATGTAACTCAAACTATCTCCTATCATTGACATTTCTCAAACTTTTACTGATTACTAGAAAGGAAACAATGTTCTATAAATATATATATTTGCACGAAACCGATCGTCTTATATACGCCTCCATTACTCTTCAACCTCAACATAAAACTGCATGCCTGTTTTTAGGCGTTTGGCAAATAAGTCATTCTAAATTACTTATTCTCCGTGAGATGTTTAAACTCTTCAGTATAATCGGATGAAAGACTAATAAACTATTAATAATGATGTGATTCAGACTATTTCGACTTCATTTGAATCCGAGTTGACCGTTAATTACTGCAAAATGTGTACGCTCTTAGTGTATTCATGTGGTGGAATCTCCAAGTTCCATGATTTACTCACACAGCTGCCAGCGACATGAAGTACAAGAGAAGTTTTAAAATTTATAGCGGCGAGCAATTCAGAAATGCCTGAGAAGGCCATTTAAGATGGCGAAAGTTTTGAAGTGGTAAAAATTACCTTAAGGGGTTAAGATTGTAATATTGAAGTGATGAGATTGAATTTCTATTATTTTAGAGTGAAATATAAAATGGTGAAATAAATCCTCTATCATACGATTTGGTAGTATAATGTTAGTTTAACTATTTAAAGTCCAAATTACAATTTAAATTTAAAATTATTCCCTTCTACGCCTTTACATAATATATCACATTGAAGTAGATAGAATTATGAATAGTTGAAAACAATTTTACCTAAACTCTGCGTACCTTACTCTGAGAGTAAACTTGTAAAAATGAGTACAGGTGAGTTAAGTGCAAGATATTTTTTCTCATCTTAAATTATTTGAATGAATTCATTCTGAAAATCGAGCGAACGAATATAACACATAACGATAACCAACATGTAAACATATCGAATATTAAAAGAAGCAGAAAAGAACAATTAAATTAAGTTTTTGTTTAACATTTCTTATTTCCACACTTCAGAAAATTGACATGATAACATGATAATGGATAATTTGACGAGTATTTAAAAATTGATTTAAATATTTTATTACTTTGCAATCGATATTATATGCCGAAAATACTCATTTGATAACCAATAAGTATTGAATCTACGATTTAAACGATTTTCAAAGTAATAAAAAATAAATCATTAACAACTAAAGTGTATAGTGAGAAAATATTTTGTATAATGACATCACTTCTAAATTTATACAATTTACTAAAATGTATGAAAATACGTGACAATACAACTAGATGGAGTTTTTCCTTTTTTTTGAATGTAATAAAAGTCATCCTTATTTTTTCAATAAGATCTATCATTTTAAATATATTAACGTATCGATGCAAATCGATATTTATGATCCATACATGTATTCAAAAAGAGGAAAAGGTCATTTCTCTCCGTCAATATTTATAAAGCAGAAAATATAAATTTGACTTTCCATATCAACGCTTTCAATTTTTATATGTTAAACGTAATTTTAATTGGATACAAATACCTCACGCCTAAAAAATTGATGTTTTTTAGTTTATGGATACGCTGTGAATCAAAATGATATAAACTTCCAAAAATTCGAGATTTTCACCCAATCAAATCGTTTTGAAAACAACGCGACTGAAGCAATGCAATTTGTTATTCTTCGCAGAATGAGGATTCAGATATAAATGACATGTTAAAATTGGAAGTTTTTACAGATGGCATACAATACTTTTTTAAAATTTGAAATTTATCTCCAATTAACAATGAAATATAAATAAACAAATGAATTAAAAATATAATATGAGGCAATTTATTTTTCTATCTTTATGAAAATTAGGAATAGCAATTAAAGGAAAGGTAGCATTTTTTTCAAAAATCGTGGCGATTTATCGATCAAAAATTTACAGTATATATTAAATAGTATTAAATCCACTTCTTTCGATTTAATCAAATTATATTGAAATTAATCGGAAAGATTAGGATAACTTCATTCATTCATTTTTGATACTTATTTTTGGTATTAATTACATTTTTTTAGAATAGAAAATAAAATGGAACGGTAGTTTATTCTAAAAAATAAGCAATCTTCTCCGCAATGCATAAGGAAACCTTTGCATTCATTTCAAAAATCAATAACCGCTATCAACAGCTATAAATGAGTAACGATAAAGGTAGAACAAAATTATCGATCGAAATATTCCTATCTCTATTCGTAAGGGTTTGGTACGCAATAAGTAACAAGTAGCATCTGTAAGTTTTTACTGGTAGTCCGTAGCAAAAGAGAGGAATAAATTCAGTCGCATCCCATTCGTAAGATCCAGCGAGGCGATTACCTCATGAATAAAGTTCACGCCCTAATGGAAGCACCTTTTTTATAAATACTGAAAAAGGATTTCCTATTCCCTCACGTGTCTTAAAGGCATTCGGAAGAGGAAGACTCTGCATATTCACACAAAATGCTCCTTGGAGCTCGAGATATCCAAAACCGTATCCATGGTGCGTACCTCAAATAATGCACACGCTGGAAATGAAAGGAGGAAATCAATGCTTTCGCTTGCAGGAAAAAGTAAGACAATTCCCAGAGGAAACTGTGCGATGAATAGATTTCCGTCAAAAGGAGATTATTTTTCAAGTCTTACCGTGAATAGTTCAAAGGCCGTCTAAGGACGCAAAATGATAGGCGGATCTGAGGCAAAATGCATTAAATCGGGAAATAATACCCTTCAGATGTTTCAGTATCGTTCTTTCGATTTATTGAGCTTTCCTCTCAGCTCTCTAATAGTATTTCTAGGATCATGAAAGCATACAAACATACGGCCCACCGCTTATGGATAGCAATTTATGTTCTTCCATTGAATCCACTTTGTAACTCGCTCTTGACGCACGTAAAGAACGATTGATTCCGTTAAAAATATTTTCATATAAAAAAATATTTTTTTAGATAAGAAAAAATAATAGTGTACCTGTCTATCGATGAGCGAGCATTGAACTTCAAAAATCACCATTTTGTGATGTGAAAATAATTATGGATGTTAAAAAATCAAAATTATATAGAAGCTTTGAATCTAAGAACTAATTCTATCCATACAAATCACATTTATTTGACTATTTAAATTCAATTATATATTATAAATAATATACATGTAATAAATATATATTATATCTAATAAAGTTTTAGGGATCTAAGTGTGTAAATAAAAATGTTTAAAAACAATCGAATGATAAAGGGCATTGCCATGCAAGCAATAACTAAGGATTGTACAACTAAATATAATATTAGAAGACAAAAACTTATTCATTTTTTATCAAAGACCGCAGAAACATCCACTTTTTGGAAAAATACAATTCTAAACTTAAGAACGTAAGTTCAGAAACATTGGCACCCTTAGAAGAGATTTTCTCCT
This sequence comes from Pantala flavescens, assembly GCA_020796165.1. Lineage (NCBI taxonomy): Eukaryota > Metazoa > Arthropoda > Insecta > Odonata > Libellulidae > Pantala > Pantala flavescens. Next base: position 54,621,993 of record CM036883.1, read on the forward strand.
CCCCCGGGATTTGAGCCCGGGGCCTCATCTTTAGAAAGAGGAGTATTGCTAACCACTTCGCTACTGAAGCCGGCAAAACTAACTTGTAGAATACAACCCGTAACGGTTATTATTCTTTACGATTAAGTTGAAATACTAAAGCAGTTTGGAGGAGAGGAAAAAGAAAACCCGAGAATAGTTCAATAATCAACCATTTAAAATACCATTCATTCCAAAAGTTAGGATAATAGAAAGATTGTTTTTGGCAGGTAGAATCCATTTTGACTTTTTTTACACGCTCATAAAAGCTCAACTTGTTTCTAAATCTCATCGCATTGGTTCCTCGTAAAATTGAAGGCACATCTTCCCTTCACGGTCGCTTAATATTTCGAGGAATATATTTCATCGTCCGGGAGGCATCAAGAAAATCCTTTGAAGTTAGCCCGTCATCTTTTTCCGCACGTTCTGAATACATTTTCTTCTCGACTATAGCATCCAACCCACATTTAGCATTCCATTCACACCATCGAGCATTTTGTGTATTCCATACGTCCATCTATTATGCGCACCACACTCGTTAATCATAGGATTTCCCGTAGTTTTTAACTAGAGACTTATTCTGCTACTCGTTAGTAGAGTTGTACTTCAATCTGCTCTGTCACGAAGCTCTTTTATAAGCAGTGCAATACGTATTCGACGTGTTTGCGAAAGATGCCGAGTTCTTCCGTTCCTTTTTTTTTGGACCCTGAGTTCGCTATTTCCTATACGTGATTTACCGCCTGTTTTTCTTTTGTTTCGAAGCAGAAATAAAAGCAGTGTTGGCCTTTAACGAGGTTAGAGCTCTTGGAATGCAGAGGCATTGTTTGGAGAAGTAGCTCGCAATAAAGGAAGAAATGATACATTTTTTAATGAACAAGAGGATCGGAGAGGCATTGGATACAAGTTGGTGCTCTGCCAGTTCTATGGGAGATTGAACTAGTTGAATGAATACTTTGTTGGGATCATTCGTTGGCCACGTAAGAAACTATTTTTCCTCGTATTGAAACACCAAGCACAATAGGAGGATCGTTCGTTTTTAAAACTATAAATGTCTGTGCCACAGAAATGGAATCGGATGAATGAAAAGACTGCACGAATTTATTTGTCTGTTTTACATCAAAATCTTTTATAATTTATAAATACAATTAAGTGGAAATACAATATAATACTTATGGTGAAAATAATTTAATTAATAAGAGTTTCAATAACTTGTACGCATAAAGCTATTTAACTGTATATATTACATTTTAGAGGGATATATTATATAAATATATTCATCTAAAATATATATGAATATATTATAAAAAATAAATGACCAATTAAATCAGCACAAACAGCTGAATACGAATTCAGTCTGTTTCCCATTGAATATGAACAAGGAAAAGGACTTATTTGGATGGCTATTTAACATCGAAAGCTTCTTGGTGAAGATGGCAACAATCACGCAAGAGTCCGATTGGAAACGCAAACTTAAGTTGTTTTCCCATCATTTCAAGTGAGTCCGGGGAGATGTCGAGGTCGTCAATGAATCGACCAAATCAAATAGAAATGAATAAAAGGATTCATCCTGAACGAGTGAATACGTTAGATACAATGGACTCAGTTAAACTTTAAGACATTTTTGTCTAGTAAATGCCATCTTTTCTCGTAAGGTAATGATTCACAATAAAAATTACATCATAATTACATAAAGTTGTCAAAAGTGAGGGAAAGTGTATCAGTACATCAGGAGAAAGTACATTAGGTGAAATTATAAATAAATAGATTATTCAGAATTATTAGTTCAAAAATACTTCAAAGATAAATAAAAATTTATAAATAAAATTCCTAATTTTATGGTAAAATATAAGGTAAAAAATACTAGAAATCGATAAGGTAGATAAAAATATAAATAGAATGTATCGAGATGCACAAAATGTTCGGATTCCAATATAAAATATACAAAAAATAAAATGACCATGAACCAATTGGTATACTATTTCAAATAGTGCTATTGACAATAATTCTTTAGCATACATAAAGTAGATAAGCACCTCGAAAATCATTAAGAAAAGCTATGACTAAAATCCCAAAGAAACTGAAATATTCTAAGTCTTAATTTTACAGATTCGTTTAAAAGATCGTAATCTGAAGGAATTGCATGCTATAATCTTCAGCAACGAATTGGGTCGGAAATAGTAAACTCATATGACCCAATCTTAACGAGGCAAAAACTAATTTCGTCGTATACTTTGGAGAATAAGTTAGGCGAAATTTTGCGTGGCTGATAACAAATGAGATCCGATAGCGCGATCTTCTCGGAGAAATTTCACCGTCGCAGTCCCAAATTGCTTCCATAAGAAAAAGGAAAATTAAGGCCGAGCGTTATTGGTAACACAAGCGATAATGGTCTGTCGTTTTTCTCTCGACTTCTTTATTTCCCAGCTTAGGAATCGGCCTGATTTCGGAAAAAGGGCTGACAAAAAAGACAAACTGGATTAAAAATGGGTTATGCAGCGAAATAAAGCTGGGTCATCAGCAATTAACGACTTTCCGAGTTGAATTTTATCTCCGAAGCAAAAAGTTTGCCGTAGCGCGCGCTGAATATTAATTGATACTCGATTACCTAGAAAATCCCCTTTCGTATTCTTTACAGACGTTTCTTCATTTTACAGTAATTGAATTATCATTTGATGACGTAATTTCTAAAATGTGATAAAATATTTCGATGATAAATGAATACGTGATCAAAAATATTAATTTTCAATAAGAAAGTGTTTATCCGAATTCCTTTTTAATGACGTTCGTCAAAACAATCGATAATAATAATTACATCTCTTTCCAGACATCTTTTCTATATTTAACTTTCCATAATTCCTTATTAAAATATTGAAGGAATTTTTCTAAAAATTAGGCTTATATTATCACGTTCGAAAAATATTTAATTATTTGTTCATGTATATTACTAATTTACAATTTATTTACGAAGTTAAGAGTAACTAAGTTCTTTATTCGACTCAATTTGAATTTCAGCTATATAATAAAATCTGATGGGCTACCTTTCATCATTAACGTGTGCTCATGCTTCCTGAAGTACAAACTAAAGTTACGGTGAATACCACGAATCCACCTCAAACACCATGGGGATGAAGGGTACCGCCAAGTCCGATCCTATAACGCGTGTAGATGAAAGATCTCCGTTAGATACCCAGCAAAGTTCTTATTATTCCTCGAGACAATTTTATCTTACGAAGGTTAAAAGACTCGTTCCCGTTGGTTAATCTGATAAGCATTCTAGTCATCCTTTCTGGTTATTGCTACATTCCCCCTAAGAGAGTTGATTACAGAAAGTCTTCGGAAGCACTCCACGCAGCCAACTAGGCGTGTCCGACTGATGCCCTTCAACTCGCGACCTTTAAGCAACTTTACCAAAATCTCTGCGCCATCAGACCGACAAATCCCATTCGCATTCGTACGGAAGTACTCTTACAACTGCGCCTTACTAATTCCCCCTTCGGCATTAGGCTTTCCTCTCCACACTCCATATCCCTTCAAAGTCCATTGAGATAATTGGGCCTCCATCTTAATTACACCGCCCATTTTAGAGCCATTTTCTTCGGTCAATCGGCTAACCTTGAGCGAGCTGCACATTTACCCGATCCTTTAAAGCGAAATTTGGCGGAAAATATTTGCGATGAGGAGAAGAATACTGAAAGAAGCAGTTTCCAAGGAAGGGTTTGTTTTATGAGAGTAACACACCCGCATGGAGCTGCTTGGCATATACGAAGTGTAATAGTAGGATTGAAAGGGAAAAGTAAGAGAATTATTAAATTTATATAGTGACTAGAGATGAGGAACTTTTATATTCTGAATTAAATTGATTTTTTTCTATGTTACTTAAAAAATTCAATTTTTAACGGTGGTTCTAAGCATTCTGAGGGGCTATAAACCCTCAGAGGGTGGGTACAATCTGAATTGATCTATCAGCTATCGAAAGGCCTGCGTTTCAGTACTTAACTTGACACTTAGTATCAGTCCAAATTTTTCTCCCTCCACTAAGCCTATTAATGTCACCTATATCAAATAAAATAAATAAAATATTCTTGAGTGCAGTCTATAATGATGAAATTAATATGAAAAGTAAACAAATTTACATCAAAATATTTAAATACAATATTCACTAAGCAGTAATGAGTTTAAAGTCTGTTAAGTTACCCATTAAATTTTGATTCTAAAAGAATCTTCCATACTTAAAAGGATGTATTACCAAAGAGATTGGTTTCATTTTTGCACTTTCAATAAATTGTGCGGATTCGAGATGAAAAATCAGTCTGCATGCATTGAGATGAAAAGAATCGCAGACTCCGAATCATAGTTCGTAAAATCCATAAAAACTTGAGAACGCGTCGAGTCACAGAAATCCAGTTCACCGTATAAAAATCGCAGACGAAGATCATAGACAAAATACGAGATTAACAACAACGAGAAAAGTTTCGAGAATCACGGATGCAGAAATTTATCGAGAAGTAAATGGGACATCCGAACACACGCTTGAAAAATGGGGCAGTGGAATAGACGCAAAGTCAGATCCCTCTGAAGAAAAGTTTCCCATTTATTTCGCCCTGATTCAGACTCCATCCACACTAAGGGAACCTCTTTCCGCAGTATCCATTTCACTTCTCTTTCTTCGGCTATTAATCTTAATCATCTCCAAGAAAGGTAAGAGAACAAAATCACCACCATTTGCTAATTGCGGGCGTACCTTTGATTTGGCAAAATACACTTTGAAGAGATGTTCTTGGATAATTTACGTAGATTACGCAAGAAAAAAATTCTGTTATCAGATTGCTCAGAACGTTTCAGAAAAGTTTCTCCCGTCGGTTAATGTCGGTTTGTAACTACAAACATATTCTCTCCTTACAAATAGATTTTCGATGATTAATTCCTTCATTTTCCCTTTTTAATGTTTAATCCATATTCGTCCACATAAAGAAAGAATAAGAATTTTTCATCGATTTTTTCTGAAATTCTTCTATATTTTGCTACAGGAGAATTTGTTGATAAAATAATCCTTAATATACACAACATTTATAAAGCATATACGATAATATAATTAATATATATATATTAAAATTAATATTAAAATATTTTAATATTAAAATTATTATTAAAATTATTATTTCATCCCATGCTAAAAGAAAGAAGGGTATGGTATAAAATGTAAAGGCACAGGTTATTGTGAGAGAGTTCGATCGGTTTGGAGTAAACCCAAAGCAGTCTTTCGTATTAGTGCTTAATATTTAAGTCTTGCGTGACCATGGGTCTGAGTGTTCTGGCACAATTGGCGATACATGCAAATTGCTAGAGTAGTAAATTACTAGACCTTCTTAAGATTCTGTAACACTTCTTTCGATTCCATTTCTCATAGGTTGTTAGTTTACATTCAATACGTAGCGCTATCAACATGCAATCACTTGATAACTAATTCTCCTGTTAATTATATAATACGCAGGAAACGTTGGAATGATGATAATGAGGTTTTCTTAAATCGATAATCTAAATATGGTAGTGATATGTACAACTTCCCTCGCGTGTTAAATAAAGTAGGTTGGCTACACATTTATCACGAGGAGAGAACGTCATAGTACTCACTCGAGTTAGCTTTTTGCAGACTACTAGATGATTCCTGTCTGAGAGCTTTGATAAAAAGGAGCGATGGAAACTTCAAAAGTGCTTATCCTCTGCAATGGTGTTGAGGAAACTCACGTCGAGTTTATTCATCGCAGTGGCTTTCATTTATTTTCACGGAAGAGATAAGTAAAGCAAAAAACGAAGCTTAATATACAGGAAACACGAGAAAGATGAATTTTGAAGTTGGCCAATGAGGAAAGGAATGGAAATTTAGTTGTAATTAACGCTCTCGAACGGTATCAGATTTCTATGCCATGAAGAACTTCAAGTTTCTCATAAGAAGATCGTAATGCTCCGAAAGTGGTGTGGAATCCATCTCTCCTGAGGAAATGGGTCCCTAAAAATGCTTAATTAAAGGAAAGTGGAATTTAATGAGCATTTTAATCGAAAGCGGTTAACGGAAACGGGAAGGCTATAAAGCAATGATGTCAACTTAGAAATTTTAAGGGCTGGAATGGGTGACGATATTAAAGCGTAAATTTGCGGAGAATGAACCATAGGATCCCATTAAGATGGTTATACTCTTCGCGACACCCCTTCCAACGCATTCTCATAGTTCGCTACAAAACAGATCGTTGCTACGGGCGATAGCTGATTGCTTTCGGAAATTGAGGTGGTATCCATTACATCACGTTAGAATGCTATAACGAAATTCTAGTTCTCCAATGCCTATTTACCGCCGACAGATGAAAGGTGCGCGTGATAGCTATTGCTTTTTTATGCGGACATGTTTCCTTCAAAATCCACATTAAAGCTCCATTCTTAAGGAGTGTGCTAAAAACGCTAATATTTGCGCCGTTGGTCGTCCGGCCGACCGACGGCAACCGTCCGTCCGAAATTGACCGTTCCGTGGGAAATCTTAACATTTCCGTCACGTTCGATAGAAGATGGCGCCAAAGTAACTTCCCCTTCGAATTTTTGTGCATGACTCTACGAGATACATTCCCCGAAAGTCATAAATAACCGGAGGATGCATCGCATTAAAACTTGCTCAACATTAAGAAGTTTACTCTCTCGCCTCCGATAAGGTCATAAACGGAATTTATGTTTGGTGTAACATATCCAAGGAGCATAAATCATGCCTTTCCGTGATGAATAACTTTGAAATTTTTGATTGATTTTTGGTTGAAAAATCGTTCGTAACATTCTCTTTGCGACCATCACGATTATGCTCTATTGAAAAACACACTGGAGTGCGCACTATGAAACGAAGGTTCCTTCATCTGAATCGGAAGAGAATCGGACTGGAAGCGATTATTAATCCTAACCCACATTCGTTTTCTACCTTAACGTTCTGTAACGAGTATAAAATGGCCTAACCGTTTAGAAAGGAGAGTCTTTTCGTTTTAAAGGAAAGATAACCGAGGGACTGAATTGAAAAGAAGATACGGTATTCATGAGAAAACTTTTTCTCGGGAAGGTAAACTTCTAAGGCGATGTTGCATGACCGATGTTCTCCGAAGAGTAGATTAAAGTGGGAAAGAGAATGCAAGCACCTCTCAGGCTTAAAAAATGGAATATTCATACTCGGGAAATTTTCGTGGTTATTTTTAAAAAGACAAGGGGAGTCAATGATTGTTCCTATACACACATTATCGTCCTAAACAGATATCTTTAATTTTACAAACCTTTCAAAGCTCAGAAGTTTTAATTTTCTAGCTCTACCCTTGCCAATTTATGCCAAAACGTGATTGTGTTTATATTTATTAAAATGGCTTAGTTTCAGTCTCTTCACATACCGTTCATTGAAGATTTATTAACTTCCAATTTCGTTGGTTCTAAATGTACATAATTTCATCTCGTTTTATCAAAATTCTACAATATATATATCCTCTAATTTCTCCCAAATTATTTGAGTGTGGAACTTAAAGCTTAGATGTGCCATTACTCTTACAGTGGAAGCTGGTCTCTTATATATTGTACAATGCACAACTAACAAACATTTGCGATATTTCAAAGCTATCCAAAAAGAACAGGTCTAAGTTTCATCGTTGCTAAAACAGAGTTTATCGCTCAAAAAGAACCGACCCCGAGTATTATTGACACCCGTTGTCCTTTCAGATAAAATTGCGGTTTAAGTACGAACAGCTGAAAGATCAAACGCGAACTGGTGGGGAAGGAGAAGAGATAAATGGAGAAAACGAGTTATTATGATGAAAGAGAATGAATCAGAGATATGGAAATAATTAAATGCCCTCAGCTAAATGGATGATTGAAAGTGTACCCTCTTCTCCGCCATATAATGATGCGGTATTGAATAGGATTAAGTAAATCAGGGTACGTTACAGGTGGATAACAGGAAATGACACTAATCGAAAAATGTTTTAAACTTAATATTTTATAATATTGATGGCATTTTCAAGAAAGTTTTATAAATCACTAACGCACAATAATAAAATAGATAATTCCTTTTATCTTTTATTTCTAGTTAAAAATACTGCCAATTATGAACAATACCAAACATAAATGTGATCTATTTTCATAATAATTAGTTTTTAATAGATGAAATCAACAGCCTGATTTTAAAAAAATGCTGATTTGACCAGAAATATCTGAAAGTTTTCGATGTAAGAGGACTAGACTATGGAGAGACTTGTTAATAAGAAAGAAACCACAGAAGTACTCTCTTCACTCTCAAAAGTTTTGGGTAAATATTTTGGGATTCTCTAAATTTACTTCACATATCTAACGATTGCTCAAATATGAAATCGTACTGAATTTCCCTCTACAACAGTAAAACGATTTCTTTGAAGTGTGGAGATGAAGGATCAATACCTCAAACGATAATTGGAAAGAGGATGTGACGAAACGAGCGAGTTATTCCCATAGAACTTGGTGTATACATTTGCTATTTTGGAGGAGGAAAATGATTAATTAAAGCGGATTAGTGGAATAATAACTACCATCGGCAGCCATAATTACATCCCCCATGTTTATTTGTACGCCTCCAGTTATGCAATATGCATCCATTTCTCCAACTTCCCCTCCTTGAGGTAAATTTGCATTTTGACGGAATATCAATCGAGAACTCTTTTCCAAGAATGCCTTTGTTATTTCCGCGATCTTGCCTTAATTCTCGCATCCCACTTTAAAAAGACCCTTTTCATTATTTATCCCTCTTTAAAGCGTTTTTAATTATTTTATTTCCCTTTCATCGTTCATGCCCTTTTTCATCTCTTTTTTGTATCTCTTTTGAGGGACTGTTGTCACATTTTCGCGTTCTGTCATCGTTCCTCACTCCGCCGCCAGCAGAATAAAATGTTTGATGGCAAATAAAGATGCTATTCATCTCCGCTCTCTTCATTAAATTCGAAACGGTTTCTGATATCTACTGTTCTCGAATAATGTAGGCAGTCTATGTCCTTTGGATAGAGCACTTAAACTTCTAAAGGATAACTTTAAATTTTGCAACAAAAATACAAACAGTTCCGTTCCGAGAAAATATACGAAGCATTTCAAAGCTCTGGAAGCAGTGCGTAGTCTATTTATAATCTCTCTGTAACCGCTTTGTACAAAAGTCGGTATAATTTTTTTCACCTCCGGATATTTCAACAGTGGTAGATAATTATTTCGCTAATTATAATTCAAAGAATGGATTATTTATTTGTCATTAGATCTTATCATTCAATGTTTTTATGTTAGATTAATTATTTCTTCTTTAATCGTTAGTCTTCCATTCGTGAAACATTTCTCATTCTTTAAGCAATTCATCCAAAGAAATTTGCATCGAATTTATTCCATTTAATGTATTATTTTTTCTTAAAAACAATAATTATTTGATAAAATGATATTTTTCTATCTTTCCATTTTTGATACATTGTACTAGTATAATGCATATTTTCATAAACAATGCAAAAAATTGAGGAAATATTCTGCATTAAAAAGGGCAATATCATTTGTAATTTCAAAAAAAATTTGCGAAGAATTTTCAGTGAGCGAAATCGACCGTTTTGAAAAAGTAGACCGAATGATTATTCCCAACTTCCGAGAAATTCTCTGCACTCTTTTCAAATCAGTGGAGAGAGAAGGCGTTTCCGACTGCCCGAGACAAATGAGCTTACAAAACTTATGGTAAAAGTGGAAGGTTTTTTTATGACATTACGTCGTTTCTCGGGATGAAGCAAATCTAATCGCTTTTTTTAAGGTTTCGGAACATATTACGCCTTTCCAACATCTCGATGCTCAACTTTCCAGCACCATTCCGCGAGTTCCACAAGAACTTTCAACACCCAATCAAAACCTATCAAAATCATGAACTTCACCCGCTTCTCCTGCGACTTTTGTTACTTTTTTCTTTCATCGCCAATTTGCAGCAGCAATCCGCCGTGAAATTGCCCGCAAATCCGACCAATATTTATTCGATATATTTACCGTCGAAATCTGCGACTTTATCGTATCTGTATATAAATACTGGATCGTTAAATTTTGTGGAAGCCTGTGCACCAAATGTGATATGCTGTAACGAATGAGGCAACAGGAAGTATGCTGCCAGCCTATAATGATTTTGAAGGACAAGAGAAGTGCTTTGCATTTCTTTAAAGACCTGTTATAAAAATCCGCGAGCCAAAAACTGCGATACAGTTATTATAAATTTATTCTATAAAGTACCTATATATTTTACTCATTAGCGTTCAATTTTCGATGTATCATATACCTTTATTTCTTTTCTAAGAGGACCTAATAACATAAGTAATTGAAATTAGTGTTTAGTTTATAATAAATATTATATCATCTAGCTTTTATTTCGTATTTATGAATATACCAGTCCGGTTTTAACACCCAACATTGCCACGTTTTTCTTCACTGAAAAATGATTTATATATTTTAGAATTAATAATTAAATTATGAAGGGAGAGCGAGATACCAAATTCCCTTCCATAGTGGAGAATTATTTCCTAAGGAGAATTTCCGATTACAGTTTATAAAGGTTTCCGAGTTCAAACTCCGAGTTCTTATTAATATCATATTCGAATAGCGATGCGAAGTTCCCACAAAATAAATAAAATATCTTTCATAGATATTCGTTGTTGCAGCATATTTCTCGGTGTTAAATTTCTCGGATAAATATGATTAACATCCATACCCAAATTTTAGGCATTTTATGAATTAAAAGTAAGATATCCGATTTATTGAACCTATTACTTTGTGGTGTTTTTATAAGGAATAGAACGAAGCGTGCTGTTCATCACCATTTTTATGAAGAGAAATAAAACGAAGAAATATATTATTCTCTCCTTGTTCTTTTGGCACGATACTTGCAGATCGTATACGCGCGTATTGTAGCCACTTTTCTCTATAGTTTTTTAAACCCGATCTCGCTTTTCCCTTTCTATTTCTAATCCTTTAATTCTTCAGCATCTTTACGCCGCATTTAATCCGTTTTCAATGTCGTTGGGGTGTGAATTTTTCTCTTTCGTCTCACGCTTTTCCTTCCAAATGTTCTTTCGCCGATCCCTTTTTGCAGAGAAACGGATTACCGCTCTGCTGGGTTCGTATCTGCTGAACCGGCTTTTTGGCCGTGCAGAGAACCAGCTCCCAGTCAAAAACCGCCCTATTTAACGGGAAAATAGGTAGATATTCTCACCTTCCTTTTATTTCGGGATTTAAAGGAGGATCGCTACTTCAAACTCCTTTTCGGATCTCTTTCCCGTTAGGATTATGGTGTTTTTCGGTGACTAATGTTTCCCACCTTCTTCCCTTGGTTTCTGTGGATCCTTCTTAAACAAAAGAGATGTTTCGAACGCTCTGTACAGGTGGGAAGGCCATAACTCTTGTCGTCTCTTAAGCCGCCATCTCTCGCGAGGTCAGCGGCTCGCAGCAACCCTTCCATCGCTCTTCTGCAAACTCGGTGTGAATTTGCGAAGGTGTCGTTCCCTCGTGGCCGCCTCCGTAATCTCCTCGTAAAATAAGCGTTCTTCGGAATCCCCGCTTGCTTTATCTCTCCGTCTCGGAAAAGGTTCCGACTCCGTCCGTCAGAGCGCTCGTTCAAAGCTAATATTTCAGCATTAATTTTTGCGCTCGTCTATCTCGACGTGAATTGGACGTAAGAGCTTCTCGTGCAGAGGATATACATCTGCAACTGATACAGACGTACAGCTCCCATGGATCTTCAGCGGCTTTAGAGATCTTTCTAGAATTGATGAGAGGTGTTTGAGGTGTACTATCAGAGGAAGCGTACGATATGCCTTTCCGATCCACTACACTTACAGGGCTATAAAATATGATTTATTAGTGAAGATTTCTTAAAAATGAAATACAAAACGTCATGTTAATTTTTGCTAATATTGAAGTCCTTAGCAACAAAAAATTTTCATTAATATGACCTCATTGCGACTATGTATTGAATAATGAATAATATTGAATTAATTTAAATCAAATAATATTTATCTGGAAAAAAATACTACTGTTTCCTAAAAAATACATTTCACTGATATTCGTAATGAACTTTCCTTCCTTCTATTAGGTTACAAGAAGGTAACAGTAATTACAATTATATACATTATTTATTCACTTAGTGAAATTATTATCTCCGAGAGTTTCTTATACAAGGGAATCAGCAAAAACAGTGAAACAAAGCTTAACAATTTTAGATTGTTCGTTTCAGCATCTGCAAGGAAATAGTTTTATAAATATACTTCATCCATCTTTCATCATAAACGATAACGCAATGATGAAATTTAAGAAAGTGAACTCAAACTTCCCAAGTTTTATTCCCTCGCTGTTATAAAGACTTTCGCGATGTTTCTGAATCAATTTTTCTCAAAACTATTGAACTGCTAAATTCCTCCTTTACGATTAATTTTGGGCTGTAATCAATCTTTTCTCAAACTTCCCTTTTAGTATTCAGGCGCTTCTTACCGGAAAACAGGTGCGGCTGACGCCCACAAAGAAATATCTCCGAACCTATATTCAACCTTTCTCCTTTCGAATCAAACGCAGTTTTCAAAATCCCTTATTTACGAAATTTACCATGGAAACAAATGAGCGATAGTTACGTAATTTCGGAAGATTTGTTTAATATAAATTTTACTAAAGACAGTGAATATAAATAGAACAGAATTTAATGTAATTAGTATTTTCGCCGAAAACGTGGAGATTATCTATTACGAATATTAATTCACTTTGCTGGATTAATATCTAAGGAATAATTAATATGAATTTCTGCTTCCAACTGTCCATGAGATTCTCACCCCAGCTCCTATGTAAAAATTAGAAGATTAAAGGAGGGATTTTACAATTCTTTGTTTCTAAGTTATTATAATCAATTTCATTCTAGATCGCGTTCCAATATTTTAATTTTCTTTTTTCATAAGTACTTTTGATCAATTATTGCTTTAAAGTCGCACCAAAATTCTAGATTTATGAAAATATATTATGCAGTTTATAGCATTGAGGATTTCTAATGCGTAATTAGGAAAGAGCTAGGGAACCATTTCCATATAGAAAGTAATATACTGATCGCGGAAAATAGTTTTATTATTTTTAAGATAATTTTATTTGTATTAACTCATTCCTTCTATTTTCTATCCCGAATCCTGTACGAGTTTCGTTTTCAACTTAGCTATTTCAACACTTCGAAACGTGATGGCCCAATTTGAGAATATTAGTATTTTCGCAATAGATTCTATGGGTGGATTTAACTTAGGAATTTAATCTTCAAGACGAGCACTTACCGATGATAAATCACTCCGCATTCAAAAGGAGCGGATCAAAGAAGCTGCGGTAATTTTCGGTTTTCTCAAGAAGAGACCATTTATACTCTTCCCTCTCGGCGGTGACATACGCCTGGAATTTTTTGCCCTCTCCAGTGCTCTTCCCGAGAACGTCTTGCGAGGAGCCATCGAGGCGTGCTAACAAGCGGAGGAAACACGCCGCGGGAGGAATAAAAAAATCCGAAGATCGGAAAACGCATCAAGGACACCAATTTCACGCTCACAAATTATTCTTCCTTTAGCGAAAAGGGAAGAGTGCAAAAATTTTGATCATCCAGAGCGCAAAAAACTCAATTTCTCCGAGAGACTGTCATCAGGAGGAATTTTCCTCTAAATTTTCTCTCGTTTTCTCTCCAATGAGAACCTATTACGGAGGAACGAATGAAAGTTTAGCGTATCGAAGACGTCTCGAAAGGAAAGTGTCGAGTCTCCGATTGGTATCTGCGGAATGACTAATAACTGAGAGGGGGGCTACAACTCCGTGCGTTTATGTGCTGACTACGCAGTTGATTAGGCGGATGATTTATCTGAGAAGAATATTAATGAGTCCGAAGTGCTTCTGAGGATTATTAAGTGAATAATTGGCGTGAATTAATTAATGCCTCGAGGAGAGTTTAAGATTTTTCGAAGAGACGCCTCTGTAAATAATGCTCCGTCCTTTGTCTTTATTTTTGAAAGGCAATTAAGCTACAGTCGCCGTGAATTTATGGTTCGCGACATTGGGAAGAGTACAGTTTCCATTAGAAATTCTGGATTCACTGGAGACGATGTTTCAAAAGTCGGCGAGATTTTATTTATCCCTTAAAGAGCTGTCGAGAAATTTCAGCACTCTTTTATCAGTCGAGAAGTTTGACCTTTATTAAAGTGAAAAGGGATGAGAAAGAGTGAAATAAACTCGTTCATTCTTTTCGTTTTCAACTATCATACTCCATAAGACGTTTACTACCCCTCTGTTATCGTTGATTAAATAGAAAATAATCACGCCTATTGAAATCACCAATACGTTAGAATGTATTAAATCAAAATGATTTAAACAGATTTGGATGCTTAAATTTAAATTTAATTCTTGTCCAATAATAAAACTCGTATTTATTCCTATACTGAATACCAACGGATAAAGTCAAAAAAGACTATGGTTAATAACAGCGGTCGGTGATGGTTATTAATGAATTATTGACAAATTCTCTTGTGGCTCTAAAGAGATCAAATTTACTGTCTAACGAAAATTAGGAAATATTCAAATTAGTTTTTTCCAATAGTAATTATTACACCAAAATTTTTTCTCCCAAAGATTTCTATGTTAGAACCCGCATTCAAGGAAAATGCCTTTATAGAAGACAAATTTCGAAGTTACTTTCGAACTATTACTCGAGGTCATAAATATTTCATATGAAATTTTTCAATAATAGCCTACAAAAACAAATACATTTCCGTTCAAAAGAAAAGAACTACCTTTCGACAAACTTCATTCCAATTTGCATCAATTTCGGAAATTCCATCTCATCCATTCTCTTTCGCGGGGAAGAGAAAGAAAAATCTAAAATACTGCATCGCCTGTGTAATCTTTGGGAGGGAAGATAGGCAATTTGCGGTAACCATGGAAGCGAGACGACGAGGGGGTGGTTGAGAACAACATCCTTCACTCTTATTTTCGTGGAAAAGAAGGGAAAACGACGGAAGAATACGACGACAAGCGAACTAATTGGAAATATAACTTTGATCTGAACAATGGATAAAAAAATGACCAAACTCCTTTGAATCGATTGGTAAGGGCATCGCTCCTTTAGCCTTTCACCCGTAAAAACAAGCGAACGAAAATAGAATGGGACAATGAATAAAAGACCTTGAGGATTCCAAAAGAATGCGTCGAAACGTTGTTTGAAAGCGCCATTTTACAGATCTGAATGTCGACTTCCGATAATGATACAGGGTTTATTCATATCGTTGGATGTGTTCTTCATTCGGAAGGATTTTGAAGGACATCACATACATTAGAGAGTTATACTTACGAAAGGCAATAGTTAATTGACTCCGATGATTGAGCTTTGAATTAAAAGCAGTTCCTCTGTTATTTAAAGAGCCAATACCAATGACAAAAGACTGCTGCCGTGTTTTGATACTTTGTTGATGAACCCTAGGTCAGTGAAGGTGACATAAGTCAAGTCTACTAAAGAGCATAATGAGCAAAGATTTTTAGGAAGCATTTACTTTATCAGAAATATAATACACTAAAGTTATTTGATATCAAATGAAAAATTTTAAGTATTTTGAGTTTAAAATATACGATTGAGAGTTCTCTCTAAAGTAGATATCCATTTTTACTAACATAAATTCCAAATAATTCAATGGGAATATAATCCTTCCAGGGAAGGCATTAAATAGCGAAGAAATTTTACCCTAAAATTGATAGATTCCAACCGTTTGATCCCTCACATAATTATCGTTCGATTGTCTAATGGATGTTTTCATTGTTTTTATACGAGAAGATCATTGATTTAGTAAGGAGAGTCTTGGTACATACACCCCCTGCCACACGTCGAATGTTTGCTGGCGGGATATTTACATAGACATAATTATGAATACTTAAACAATAGGTTTCATTAACTACGTCGTTAATTCCCGATTACAAGCCATAGATTGTTACGCCCTCAAACTTCATCAAGCTTTATTCAAAATACGGAACTTTTCATATTTTGCTACTCTATATTTGCGAGAGTAGATGAACACATCTTTGTCGAGGAGGTCAACGATCTCCTGTGATCGAGAAACCGCATTTCAGACGGAAAAAAATTAAAAACGTAAGAAAGTCCGCCGTCCTCGTTACCCTTAAGAAATCAGGATATAACCCCCGTGTGAGTAATTACTCTGGAGTCGAGGAAAGGAAAAAGAGAGAGAGATTGGTCAAATAAAGAAACAGCAAATGCGGGACAAGAGAGGGGAGTTTGTGATCGATGAACAAGGGCACTCCAAAAGAAGTTCTGGGAACTAATTAAGTAACTGGCCCCGGGTGGAACCCTTAAGGGGCGATTTTCGAAAAACGCGAAGAAGAAAGCCGATCCTGTGGCGATTTGTGAATTTAATTACGACGGAGTCTCAGATGGAAAGTTTGGAGGCGCCGAAGAAATATTGTTTTTGAGAGTCGTTGTCCGATGAAAGTTGCCATCGGGAGCTTGTTATCCCAGGCGACGCTTTGGTCCACGGTGATGTTGAAAATGCCTTCGACCTATTATCTTCCACTTCTGCGAGTGCGGTTTGTACGCTCCTAAAATAAGGAAACCATGAGAATTTTTGATAGAAATCGCTTATTACGTCATTTGCAACTTATTATTGTAGATCATGATGAAACAGATTTCAATGAATTTCTATCTTTTTTGTAAATGGAACTTTCAGCTTTAATATATATATATATATATATATATATATATATATATATATATATATAACAGTGATATATATAGCGGTGATAAGATCCGATGAAAGGAAATGCGAATTAAAAAAAAGTTATGAGAAACGCTATAAATATTTCCGGCGAAGGCGCGATATTGATCAGCCAATCACAAACAGAACTCAATTTATTGGACAGAAAAGAATTTGAAAAAATTCCTTCGCATTTATGAACCTTTCTGTTCACTTTTCGTTAATTTTCAGCTGTATGGGAAAGAGTTCGGTGTGAATTGCTGATCTAACATTGAATTTCATAGAAGTTTAGATACATTGTTCATAAATAAATAGTATTATATATATTGATTAAAAAGAATAAAATCCATTCATAATGGTTCATGTCGTAAGTATTCATTCTGACGCTTGATTTTTTTTAAACACTCCTTTTATCTCAATCGAATCAATGCTTTATTTATGACAATTCTCAATCGATCATCTGCTGTTTATATTTATTTAGGAAGTTAATTTTATAAACATTTTACTCCTTTACTTTCCCTATTTACTTTTAAAACTCTCTGTACAATTTTGTGAAACAATTACAGACTTTTTACTCCTTTATTGTATGCGTTTTCCTTCATGATTTGCACTGGCGAACAAACTCTTGCTCATAGCACACGAATAGTATCCAAAAATTAAATACAATGAAAGCACTTGGATGAAGCATTAATGACCCAGACGGTCCGAGAGAAAGAAAAGAACTAACGAACCCCATACGCAATCATCAAATTAAAAGATTTCCATTACCTCCACATACCAAGTCCCTATTAATTCTCGGGCAATTTCAAACAGACGTTAATTTCCAAAAGATCTCCATCTGAAATCCCATTACCTTTGGTTCAACATAAAGCGAATTTTCGTAAAGAATTACTTCGATAGGTTTTCTCGAAGGAATCGGATAACGGAGAGAAATGAAAGGAGCTCGTATTGTAGGGAATTACAAACGCCATTACAGCAACTTCATTAACCGGTTGAAGAACATCGGGGAATTCTTTGTATCGTGCCTCCCCGCTCATTACTATTTACGAGAAACCTTTAAAAACCCCCGAAGAAAATTTTCCTTTAGATCATGCATAATCTTTTGTAGCACGTAAACACGACGGAAATTCTTATGAGTATTAAAGAAAAATAAGGCGGGTATGGACGACATCCCCTAATGTGTACCTTTGCTCTTTCTTTGTACAGATACATAACTCCATGTACCTCGAATTCACTTACATTTGCATTCGCATAAGACTTTCGAAAGGTCTGAATTAGTGAAAATCCAAAACAGGTTCGTTTGCAATGAACTTTCCGAAACACGAAATCCAGGGCGTATCCGAGGAAGGGCTATAATTCCTCTGCTAATGTGAAAAGTTACGGTGATAAGGGGTGTGAGCGTGGATTGGAGTTGTGAGCAACTGGAAATTGGAATCTTGCGATTGCTTCGGAGTTATCAATATGTGTATTGGTGTCGAACGAACGAATAAGGCTTCTTTCTTCACCTTTTCGGGTAGTATATCATGCGTTCTCATTTCTTGAAGTTCCTTTGTGCTGCATCATTATCCTCCTACAAAATTATTTGATAAATGTAATTAAAGAGATTTTTCCTGAGTATACAGCCATGGAAATAGAAACTCTTCATTACTCATTTAATAAATATCATGTCGAATTTTGGCTTAATTTTCATTTCAACGTACATTAAATCGATCTAGTTTATTTTGAAATCACCTTATGTTCTAGAATTAACATCTTAATTCACAGAAATACTATTTAATGTTCGTTCTAACACCTATGCAGGTATGATACTTTTAGAAATGAGTTATTATATCATAGTTCATTTAATTTGTTAATTACAATATTTTATAGCATAAATAGGTTTGTCACATACCTTTATTTTTTCATATTTTCCGCTTCTTCAGAGCACATGAAAAAGTCTTAAGAATGAGTTCTTAAAAGATCGATAAATAAGTCCATTAAGTTGTGGGATGCAGTAATAGAATCTGCCGAACTTTCGGAAGACCATTTCCTCGGAGTCGTAATACTCGATCTAGTAGCGCAAGATCCGAGCTCCTTTTACATCTCCATTATGATTTAACTCTTCGAGTTTACGATATGGGCCATTAATACTTAATTAAACCAGCTTCTGCGATTAAATTCTACTTTCTAATGAAGTGAAGACGGAATCTGATCCTTGGAAGAGTAGATAAGTTACACGTTTTGAGAATATCGAATGATATACAGACGTTTTATCTAAAGAAAATAAAAGTATGCATACAGCTTCTTATTCGCTTTTGATATATCCTCAAAAATTAGTTTATATTTTCGTGGTGCTTCGGAGGAATTCGGAATACTTTCAATCTGCAATCATTATAACTTATCTTTAAGAATATAATAATAAGATAAAGGTTCACACCGGAGTTACCTGTTTTGAATCGATTTAAAATTAATAGGGTAAATATTTACAGATAAGCAATAATTTATTATTCTTATGAAGATAATCAATATATTGTTCGATAATACTATTTAACAGACCGTATTTAAGGAATACAACCTCAGCTATTCTATGCTAAAAAAGCATTAAATTTCCCAAATTATGAACTGGAATACTCTTTACTGAGAACAAATTTCCTCATCTTTGAGCCTATGAAGGATTGGTCGGACAAAGTATGAATTTTACTGGGATTGGCATAATTTATCCAATTTTTATATTTAAATATTTTTAGGGAAAACTTCGAATCCAAATAGCAACATTCAATAGTTAATCAGTTGTAATACGAAGGAAATAAATTACAATCATAGAAACATCCTCATAACTTCACTTCCAGATACACATCTACGCATCCAATTCATTAAATTGAATTACGATACGACTCCAGTTTCTTCAGATGTCTAAATTTAGCAAATCAGAAGGTGAAGACTTTCTTCCATTATGATTGGCCACTGTTCATTCGGAGGATCCGCATCCACGCAAGTTTTGAACCACAATGTTTATTCATTCCTTCGGCAATCGAATTACGACCGCCTTCCAACAGAACTTCCCGTAATTAATCTCGAAGAACGCACTTTTTCCCTCCTTGTATCGAGGGCCGTAACACCTCAGGCCTTCCTTAAGAATTCCCCGAAGTCTAGCAAAAGGCCCCCTTGATTCCCCATTACCTCGATAACGAACCGGGGGTTGGATCAGCCGATGATATTTACACACGGAAGATGATTGCTTGAGAAAACTCCATTCCGATCCCTTTATCAACTCGGAAATTAACACCCGCCGGCTAAAACCCTTCCGGAATTCGGTACCCAAAAGGAAAAAAATCAAGAGACATTCGCGAGGAATTGGCGACCGTCTCGAATTCCTTCGCGAAACAAGTTTCCGTCATCATCGGCGCATGAAAATCCCTTTCACAACGATTTGTCCCGGCATTCGTCCGACGAGGATTCCAGAGGTCCGGTTGCGCGGTGTTGCCATGTCTCGTTATAGATCAAGTAGGGTTTCTCCTATTCCACGGTGAAACACGAGTCGAAAAGAGAAAGCAACGAGAGCCGGCAACTCCGAAGGGCTTTCATGATAACAGGACTGAAGGCTTCAATTGGCGATCTCTTCCGTCCACTTCAAAAACCCCTCTCGGAGTAGTGCGCCCTTCAGCGAAATGCACTGTTAAAAGTCCCTTTTCCGAGCCAATGTCAACGGAATTGCGTTCTTGTGGGGATGTCCAAATCGGGAATTCGATGTAAATATCCAAGACAATTACTCGCTCCACTTCTATTGGATATTCGTCCGTTTTGATTGATAATGATAGGAATAAGTCAGTTAAATCTTCTATTTAAATTTTGAGGAACGAAATTTCTGAGTTCTCGAAATAAAGTTCGAAAATAGTCCATTGAAGAATCTAATTCACTGATTTTTATGAATCAGAATAATTTTTATGTAATTATCTATTTCTATAATATAATATAATGAAAAATTTAATGATTCTTAAAAGTATAAGCAATATCTTGCTGGCACTTTCGTTTCTATCTAATTCTTGAAATATGAAAATATTGAGGAGACACTCCTTCATCAACCGATGTTTTATCTTTCTCCACGAATCGAGATTCCTGTAAAACGAAGAGGAAACAGGCAACCTCGAATTTAACAGCCCATTCCAATTCCAATCACTGCGGATCTCCCCCAAAATAAAACATCTTTCCAACGGATAATTATTTCTCGTCTTCTCCTTCAGATTCGTAATGTTTTAAAAACCCGTCCCTTTCGAGGAAATTAGAATCCTTCTGGATAAATTGATGACAAATTAAAAAGTTTCCGGCCGTAAATTCCATGGGAGACTGTAGCCGTAAAAAATAGAAAATGATTTCCTGATAAGTTGCTTCTTGATGAATTTACGCACAGGCGAGAAGCTGCTTTACACAGATTTCAAGAGTTAGGAAGGACTTCTGCTCAGAATTTCTGCTAAAATTTCGCATAGAAGTTTTAATACGAAGTACCCAGTGAATAAATTGACTTTTTCCGAGTTAATTTTTACAGTAGATATTCAGAAATTCCCCTTTAAAAGGCTTACATTGCTTCAATGTACGTTGTATTTATATGGCTCATATAATAACAATAAATCATAGCTGAATTACATTTTATTCTAATATTTTTGGTAATGGGTAAATACGCTGTTAGCTCCTCATTAAGTTTAATCTTTAAGGAATCAAAATTTCTATCTTATATTTTCTAAAGGGAGATTCATAAAAATATCCAATAATATATTTCTAAAGTCAACGTAACTTATGCTGCTATATACTCTGTTGAGTATTATATTTTACATCCATACGATTCTTGTTTATATAATATATTACAAGATAAAGATATTATAATGATAAAGTCTGGATAAATTTTGATGAACACCTACTATATTTATGTGAAAATTATTAAATATATTTCATTTCGAGAACATGATGTAAATACGTTTTTGTTAATAAATAACTATGAAAAGAATGTATAGTAAACTTGAAAGATTTGTCAAGATAACCTGATAAGCAAGGAATGAGAATATAAACTGCTTATGCTGTAACAGTAAAATACACAATCTCATCGTCATTCGTCTCGAAACAGTTGTTGAGAACATAAAATTGCAAAATGCCAATATCGGAGTCGAAAATTCAGGCATCTCCTGTGAGGAAATATACAGTCTTAATACGTTTTTGATTACATTCCTGGCTTGGGTGTACATGAGGAATCCGAGTAAGAAATGCAAGGAAAATTGAAAGTAAGGAGTTTTAAAAAGTTACGTCATTTCCGGAGGTTTGAGACGGATGAGAGCAACTGTCAGGAGGCGATAATGAGAAGGGATGGAGAAATAAGGAAGGGACTCATAGAGAGTGACATCTGTAGAAATTAAAAGGGGGAAGGCATTTTTCTCGTATTTTCGAGTCATTGTGAATTTTGCATTAGAGATAATGATCTACGGGGGAATATTCTAGCGTAGAAGAATTATTTTGAGAGTGGGCTTCTGCCATTTCGGTACAAACAAGATAACTATCAAAAATCGACGATATAGAAGTTATTTAAATAGTGCTCTTAATTCTTTCGAACTAAAATCACCTATGTTCACTCGATATTCAAAGACATTCAAGAGATTAAGGAAATTCGAATAAATCTAATGAACAAAAAGGAGAAAAAATGAAATATAAACTTCTACCCGAACCCAGGTTTCCAACTTTGGGTTAGGAGACTTATTATTGGAATCGATCCTTTTAGTGTTACTCGAAGCAACGTAAATTATGATGTTGGTGCCCTTTTTGGATTTATTTGAATTATCTCCCTCATAAAAATATTTAAATTAATATATACTATACACCTATTTAACCTTCAATTAAAAATTTGATTTCATTTTATAAAAGCAATGGTAGTGGAAGGGGTTAAATGCAGTGGAAAAGTGGGCAAAATTCTTTAATTATAAATTATTTTAACCGTTATCATATATTTTAGATTCCTATTAGTGGTAACAAAATAATTAACTCCAGTATTGAGATTTACTATCAAAACATAATCCCTAATTATAAGTCAAGTAAATAACAACAATCTAAAAAGATAAAATCTTCCTAAAGTTAAAATGAAACAAATAAAGGCCGTGCTGAGTTTACTTTTAAGGGTTAATACCACGAATTAAATTCAAACACACCCTAAGGTCATCTTTTCACCGCTTTCTTTTTCACTGGGTGTGCTCACCATCGCTATCAAAGGTGCTTATATATCCTAATTAGTCGGATAGAAAGGAAAAATGAGAACTGCTACGTCATCCTTCATCTCCAAGGAAACCCAACAAACTGGTAAAATCTGGAGTTTCCATCCGACTTTTTGCGATTTCCAAAGGAAATAAAGTTGCAGAATGCGAAGGAATTAAAGTTCACCTTTCAAAGCATTTCCCTTAATCTTTACACGGGAATGCCATGCGTTCTTCGGATATCTGAGTTATGACCGTTAACTTTCTATCCTTGTGAGTGTAAAGGAAGAGAAGAGATAAAAGACGGGACGGGGATGTTAAACGAGAAAAAGGAGTGGAGTTTGGAGAGAAAACGAACGTAAAATTCGTTCAATATGAAGACATTTTTATAGGCCTCTTCTCCTCTTCCAATATAGAGATATCTGATATTACGCTTTATGGACACTCGAGTATTAGATGTCCCGGTTTACGAATAAGTCGAGTGAATAATGTAGATCATGATAGCACTTCCGAGTTAGCCATTTACATCTCTTGGTTCATTTAGTGTAATGATGTCAAATATGTATCCATGAGAAGAACAGCGTGTCATTATTTTTCTATGGCGAGGTTTTTATCGCCACGCATTTCTTTCAAAAACAATCATGAATAAGCTTCTTGGTCCATTCTTCTCGAAAGATATTAACAAAGTATCTGTTTTCAAAATCAAACGAAATTGAAAGTTATAAGGTATAAATACTAACCAAGAGTTTCTATGTAGATCATCATACAAAAAAATCTTTCTACAACTGATTAAAGATAACTAGAAGATTTTTAATTAATAATATTATAATAAATGCTGGAAATAACAGTGCTTTAACGTACACTTTTAGTTTGTTATATAACTCTCTACGAACTTACCGGTAACGGCATGAAAATTACGATGGTGTTCTAGCATTATTTAAGGAAGTATTAGCAGAATCAAATTAAATAATGGTGTCCCGTTTCTTTTGATGCAAACTGTACTTCTACTTCTGTCTTGAAACATTTTCTCCATGATTTAAAACATAAATTTAAGTTCTTCCGAATTAAGAACTCAATATTAGATTCGTTATTGGATCAATTTAGTTAAAACAAGAGGGAAATACTTCCTCTTTCGATATTCATCGGCAAAGTTCTCTTTTCGGAGAAATCCCCTTTCGCTTCGATGCAAAGAAAATAATTCAGATGGAGCGCGTGAGGGTGCACACAATGGAGTCGCGCTGAACGGATTGTTTCGAATAATTAGAGCGATAGCTGAGAAGACAAGGAATCTCATCAGCGAAAGAAACGTCAACTTCACAATTGTAGAGGAGAGAACGTTTGCCTTTCGTCCCATCTAATCCCATTCCCACTAACGAACGTAACTGCTCATAACTTCGTTATTAGGCTTATGGAAAGGGGATTCGATTAAAGTTTTAAAATATTCCATCGTCATCAGTCGGCTGAAAAACAACACGGGACTTCTGAAGATGGAGTTTTCCTCCTCATTAGGAAGTGAATTTTTATTTACCGTAGATAAGGCACGTGTCAGCAACGAGAATAGGTGTTCAAACACGTCCCTACCCAAATATTAGGGTTGAATCTTTCATCGAATCTGTTTGAGAAATGTAGCCACAGGTTCATTGCGATGAGGTTACGCTGTTGACCCAGCAAGTGAGGTTTCAGTTTGGCTGTCTTAAGATGGCGGTCGGTTAAGAGGAAAGATTACGAGTACAGGGAGCGCAGAATTAGAAAGAGATGGGATTATGCAAAGGACAAGTTAAATGAAATTCTTACTGAGATAGTCTAAAGAGATATGCCGTCAATTATACCTGAAAATTCAAAAAAATCAGAGAAAAAAGCATAAAAAGTCCAATTAAAAGGGTTATTGTTTGGAAATAAAAGAATCAAGTGAGGATTTTTCGTATCGAAAAATTAACTCAGCTGCAAAAAAAAAAAAATACTTCTTCATATTTCGCAGCAAAATCTGTATATTTGTTTACTTTAATACCCGATTTAAATTTTTAAAATCATTATTATTACCTTTTAAAATTAATAATTCTCATATTTCAATGTATATCAATTTTAGAAGTAACGACTATATCAAAGGAATAAATATAATGAAATTATAATTACCTTATGACAAACTCTAATTACCTCTTATGGAGAACCTAAATGATTGTTTGAAATAGGAATAATTAAAAAACTTACACATCCCTTATCACGAGAGATATTAATTCAAAAGGAAAGGCATTCTACTACCCTGTTATAAATCAACCGATGAAAAAGGTAGCAGTAAGTTGTGACAACCACTTCGTCTCCATTCTCTAATATATCATAACTGCGGCCATTCTAACTTCATAGGAAGTACATTCTGAAACTCGAAGTAGCTGCGATAAAAAGTTAGAGATGTGAAAAAACGCCTCGAATTGGATGGAGCGATCCTTTCCCTTCATCACACAAAAGCATTCGAATCATTACGGACATCTGCGCGCGGATTCGACAGTTTCTTGTGTTCGTTTTTGCCCTTGTTAAGAGAAGTCATTAGACCTCGTTTATATCCGAGGCGGCGACAAACATACGCCTTTATATAAAAGAGACAATGGGCCACCGATGATTCCCTTTGATAACAGTTTTGTGGAAGGTGGTGCAATCTAAGAAGAAGACCACACGGAATGGAGATAAACGGGGGAAGAAGTGCATAATACGCAGAGAGGTCAATTCAGGCGTCAAAGGGAAGATTAAGACAAAGTTTTCCCAAGGTTTCCTTCCGGTTCACCCACAACCCTATCTCTTTGAATACCGGAGCAAACGTTCGCTTCCATTGGTCTCCTTGGGGACTGTTGCTCGGAGACTCCATCGAGAGGAGCGTTATTTGTGTCCAACTAATAAAACCCTTTTAAGCCCCGGGCGCTGCCAAATGGGTTCCTCATCTGAGAGAGTCTTTCCCATTTCCTGGAATCCTTCCTCGTCTTCGCAAACTCATTCGCCTCTCATTTTTGCCGCGGGATTTGACTTCTTGCGAACAAAAATCTCGGGAAGAATGTTTGGATCCCTAAGTAAATTATTTCTGCGTTATTCACGGAGACGGGCAATCGTTTTTTCTCTCAATAGGTGCGTATGAGGACTTAATGGATTAACGTCCCGCAGTCGATCTTCTCCGGTGATGAAGATATTCCGTAATCCGCTCGGAATGTTGTTGTTTTTCTCCACTACAGTTTCCATGGCGAACGGAGCTGTTTGCTCTGAAAACGGTTCCGGAAATCTTCAACGGCATAATTTCCTCGACGATAAGCGAGGATCTCTGAAAACTGAGGATGCTTACGAGTTTGTCGCGAAAGATGTGGGAGTTGTGGCGAAGTTGCGCTGAGGGTCTGAAGATGGTCTCCTTTTGATTTTTAGCCGTAATATTTGCTTCACTTTTGCTACTGATTTCACATCCCTTTTGGTCAATTTTATTTTCTATAGCATTAATCAGAGGTCTTGAGGATGTTTGTAGAGAATTGGCTGATAAGTTAATTAATTCTGACAAACTAATGAGATTGAAATATACCACATTAAGAACTGATTTTAAATTATATTTTATTTGAAAAGCTAATTCTCCGGTTTAATATAAAAAGCACCTCTTATATATTAGGGTAATCTCCATAAATATTTCACTAACGAAAATTCAATTCATTTCTTAGTGCGCATTGTAAGTTGATGTAAGGGTAACTCACAGTTATAACTCCTTAATTATAGTAATTATCTTAAAACACGGGTTTCCGAAATTCCAATTATAGATATCATCACAACGATGAAGCACACATGAAGTTTTCTGTTTGAAACATTCACGAGGAACATTGTGAGGATATTGCAGCAGCTACATCAAGAATTCAATTAGTTTCCCTATTTTGACCGTTGTATTTCGTGCTTAATTGAGCGATCCTAGAGCTTAAGTAAACCAGATTTCGTTTTTGCCCATCTTCCAAAAGAATAAAATCAGACGCTGCAGTAATTAGAATCCGTTAAGTGCATCAAGGTTTTAAAATTTAGTTACTTCGGCCGAAATAAATAAGGTTTCTTCTGCGTGTACTCGAATTCACGGCGCACTTCCTGAGCATTTATATCCTGCAGAGATCCGAGAGCTTTAATTTCCGGTCTTTGAATGTATTGTTTTGCTCGTTAATGGCCACTGCGGGATCTTTCATCGTCCACTCAAATGATTAACCTTTGGAGAATTTCCGCCTTGAATATCCTTGGTGTGTTATTCAGGGAACGAATTCACTATTCCGACGAGTTTTTCTCTCTTTTATTCGCGACCTTTCAACCGCTTGTCCAGCTTTAACCTTTGTCATTCGTGAAAAATCGCTCTCTAGCATTATATGTACAGGTGAGCCAAGAACAATGCTCCACATTTTAGTGCACGCATGGGCATCATGAGCTGCAATTAAGCTCCAGGAGGAAGATTGTGTTGCTGCAATTAAGAGCGATCGAAACTGTGTCTCTCGATGAACATTTCATGATTGAAACTACTACTTTGTGCAAAATAATTTGCACATTTACGGATCATCGGGTAATGATTCCTGTGTACTAATAAGTGCTTCGCTGCAGATGATCGTCTTTGAAATAAGATTGAACGATGTGTTTTAAAAAAGGCATCCGATGACCTACAGTTCTGTCAATAATCTTTAATCTGCTCACCCACTGAGATAATTCTAACTTAATCATTGATAGTGCCAAAGTAATTTTGAATAATCCATTCGGGTGCGGCTGAATTAGATATACTCGTACATGTGATCCACAATTTGGGTGCGATATCTATTTCGCTCGCGTTCTTCTTCTTAAAAAGACGTGCAATTAAATATTTCATTTAACTCCCTTTTTTACTCCCTGCACACATTTGAACTTCTTTGATAAAATAATAAGACGTGTTCAAAGATATGGTGCTAATCCAATGATATCTTTTTCTGCCTTCGGGAGGTTTTGCGGGATTTCCCTCTCGACTAGGGTAAATGCCGGGCAGAGTATTACATTTGTTCCCCTGAGAAGGGAGCTACCACCAGGCCTGGTGCCTATTTGTGGCTCTAACAACAATAAATAAATAAATAAATATGGTTTGCAATCACCTATCTTTTCGATGATTCTAGAGTCGTAATATTTTTCGATTATCTGAGCAATTGATAGTACATTAATGAAACCGATCCATTATCTACGAATGATGCAATGTTTCAAATTTTTCAAATTATATGAAACTCAAGAAAATCATGCAATTGAATACGTTTTTTCATGTTTCATCCTCCTATTTGATAAAGAGTATCTCGCTTCTAGAAAATAGAAGATAGATTAGTTACCGCTATAATATAATATACGATATAAGAGTCGACGCCAGTAAAAGCGTTGTTCTAATTGTAAATAATACAGTAGTAAAAATTAGAAAAGAATTCTAAAATATAATTTACGATGTGGAATCACAAGTTACAATATCTAACTCGAGTATCCAAAGAATGACAATCGCAGATTTCAATTATGTATCTTACATAATTGAATAGAATAATAATACATCAAGAAATACAGTAATATTAGATAATTTGGAAAGCTAAGATTCCATATAATTTGAAGAAACGGATCAATATAATGAATTCTTACTGTGAAAAAACGCTTCTACTTATAACTTAAGATTTTATCAGACATTTTCTGTTCTATTTTCGTATTCGTAATTGTGGGATTCCGATTGCTATATCGATATACATTACGATTTACAAAAGGAAAAATCTGGAATTTTTCATGTAAATCAATTGTTAGAAAAAGCTAACGGCATTTACAGAACAAGTATAACTGGACAGTGCGACTTTTATGGTGATATCATTTAGCCATTAAACTAAAATTCAATGTGAATACTGACTGAACGTTTTCTTCCGAAAGCAAATTAAAGAAGTGCTCAAAATGTTGTCTCATCTCCATTAGTTTTCGAGAGTCAACTGTTTCATTCTCCAGAAATGTAGAACGTCACCACTCGACTCCTCCCCAAATACAAAGCTCCTTAAACTTTTACTCCAGTAATTCTTGGGCCTTCCACGCAAGGGAATCCCCTGCTATCTTTTTCTGTTCAAGTCACGGGAGACTTATTTCAAAGGAAAAAGCGTTCTCCTTTAGTAAAAGCATTCGCGTGTTAACAGCTTCCGTTCGTTTACTCAGCGTGGACAAGTCGCAGTAATGGATGGGTGACAATTTTCGCACAGTCACCCTTTTATTCTTAAAATTGTCCTCTTTGTCCATCTGAAAGTAAACGAATCTCAACTGCGGAGGAGTGTTCGAAGAACCGTTGCAAATGACTGAAACGGGTCACTTTATTATGTTTTGATGATGGATTGACATCATTCTTATCATAACGGAAAACGATGTATAGCACGATGCGCGTTGTGGAAAATTGGAAATGGATTTCCTGATTTGTCTTTTTCATTCAACAATCAACCTCTCATTATCGAAACAGTAGAAACAAACGTATTACTCCAAAGGTTATTAGAAATTTTTAGAGAAAGATATTATATTTTAATTTCCTACAATATCAATGCATCCATTACAAATATCCATAATCTGTACTTAATTCCTTCTTAAAATGTGCTATTGTGGACTCCACAGATAGCTTCCTTATCAGTTGTGTTCTTATTCAAAGGCACGCACAAACCCAAAATCAATCTGATGGTGTATAAATAACGAGATTCTGTTCTCTGATTCAGCGATAAGTCGATTAATTGCGATTACGCGTTCGAATTTGGGTCAATGGATATTTATAGCACATGAACAGCTCCGGAATTTGCGATTCCGGGTAATTGCGTCTCTAAAGATTTCCACTGCATTTGAGCAATTTACGTGGCTTTTCAAAAATTATAGATAAATATAATTGATTAGAGAAAAATTTCTCCTTTTAAATGAAAAAAAATAAGCTTTGCCTCAATCAAATGATTTTCAGGCGCATTAAGTAGTATTCATCAGAAAATTGCATTGTTTTAGAAAATCCATCATAGTTAATTGCAAGGTGTTCAAGAGGAAGCTCATGCAAATAAATGTAGAGAAAAAGTACTTTCCTAGAATTCCACTTTTCCTTTCATTACAAAGTATTAAGTGCGAGATGATAAAACATATTACAATATATTCGTTTCTTATAAAAAACCCAAGAGCAAAGTAAGATATAAAAAGGGTCTGAGCAGATTATATTATCCACCATCATTAATCACTTTTAAGTTATGGTATATATATAAATATATATATAACCACAATTAAGTTCGGATATTATAGATTTTCCCCTGATATTGACTTCTGAAGCACACTCTCGAGCAAAGCGACGAACAGACACAAAAGGACTTCATTACGAATCGAAACCCTTTCCTTTCTTGAATAACCTCTTTGGGAATGAACTAAAGGAATTCGTCTCTTCGTACTGTCAAAGCGATAAACGAATCGATGAAAAATAATGGAGAGAGCATCTGAGGATAATTAATCGCGGAAAATAGCCGTTCCATATCAAAAGACGCAATTTCGTGGAAAAGGGAAAAGAATGGAAATAATAAGAACCGTTTACATTTGTCCTCCGAGAAGTAATAAGATGCGACGCCAATTTGCATGGCTGAAAAAATTCTTCCGGTTCGGAATCATTCCTTTGTCATCCCTTCAATTAATATACAAAAAGGATAAGAGCGATAGGGCCTATTCTGCTCCTTTATATTCAGAGACGAAATCCTTATGCAAATAAAAGAAATCCTTTTCAGCTGCAGTAATGAGCCAATCCAGAAAGGACAAAAGAAAGAAATTCCTACCTTCTGATCGTTTGATCCCTTGTTTGAGTTGCGTGTGTTTTTGATGAATGGATTCCTTTCCTCCAACACTTCTCAAATCCTAGAAGGTTATTTTTCAGGTGGTAGTTCTGCTTTTTCGGTGGTGTCCTTCCTTTGATCGTAGATAATTGGTTCCCTCTGGTGTCATTCTGACCTCCATTAAAATGTCCTGAGGAAACGATCGGAAATATGGCTGCTTACTGATCGTAAAATCAGAAAAGGGATATAAAGACGTATTTCGAGAGAATTTCCCTGTAATGCGAACGAGTAGGCGCGAATTGTTTTTTTCTTAAATGACTTTGAGGGAAAATTCTCTTACTCCCTTTACAAGTTTAGAATCAAGATAATACTTAAATAGGTTCATTACATTGAAACGAATTTTCAATTTTCTTTTCCGATTCATTTAAAATTTATACAACACATATATTACATTAGGCAATTAATTAACTGGAAAATTATTTTGAAACCCTAATAAAATGAATATATAAAATTATAATATAAAAAAGAGTTCAAATTGGAATAAGGACGATTTCAATGAATGTAAATTAATATAGAAATATAATTTATTTATCGTAATAGAATAAATAGCGAACTGTAACATGAAATTTATATGCATTAGGTGTATCAAACACAGGAATATATGGGAATATAACATATGGAGATTCATATCATAGGCGTGTGAGGAAATAAGCTCCGAACGCAAGGGACAAAGAACAGCGCCTGAGTAATTCGAATGTACGAGAGATGGGAAACTGGCAGTTTGAATTGTGGAATAAGAGATGTTCTACTGAATAACCTAATAATTGTTACGGTGCTAGAGTTTCGACGGATATCTATTTGAAGTAGCAAGAATAACTCACGCGAAAGAACTTTACAAACAATACATCGAATCCTTCGAAATTCAACGAAATTTTCTCCATGAAGTTTCACATTTTCATATATTTTACATACTCTTTATTGAACCTAATTTTCACTGAATCCTTCCGTTAAATCCTTATGTTAAATCATTTCACTAACATAAAGCCCGTTACTCCATCATAATGATGAGCAAAAGCTTTGAGAAAACAAGGTCGATGGTTCAACATTCATTTAAGAGCTCAAATCTCCCGCAAAGAGATTCTTAGCATTTCGACGGGTGTAATCGCTCGACTTATCGTATGATGAAATATCGTAAAAGATGTGCGTATATTCGCAAAACTGCATCAAATGAAATGAAAACTTTTCTTTGGTGAATTTCTCCGCATACTATGGAAGATAGTCCTTTTTTCAGATCTTTTTGATTGAGGGTTTCCACAATTCCAAGGAGCTACCGTTCCTCGAGCATTCCAATAAACCTGTTCCAACTTCTCGTCTTCAACATTCGTTTTGCTTTCAGTTAAGTAATCACTAACGATTCATTTAACAGATTGAGTCTAAGTCAATTGTAATGTTTCGAGTACTTCCGTGAATCGATTCTTCCTCCGAATTCGTGAATGGCGCACTAACATCGAAATTCCAAACTGATGCTCAAGAACGACGTTTAACGAGATTGCTCTCCGGCGAACACATGAGTGGATGCGTGTTCCTGAGGATCGATGAATTTAAAAGAATTTCATAAGATATGGAGTTTACACTATTGGCGAGACTAAGTTAGATTGAATTTTTCTCCTTCGTCAACAAAGATAGGCTGACAAAAGACAAGTACATAGTTTCCAGGAGTCAAAGGAGCCTGATGATCAAACATTTTACCGTAATTAATGTGGGATTTTGCGATAAAACAAGCATCGTTATTGGTTTTACATACAATCATAGGTCTAAAATCATCAGCTTTATCTTGATATAATTCATAATTCCCTCTTCATTTTAATAAATTAATGTCCAAGATTAAATCACTGCACTATACTATAATTGGTTTCAGAGTTATAATATAATGGTTTCATACGACATCAATATATATGTTAGGTATCGAAAAATTTATCAACAAATCACGTTAATTAAATTGAATTATAATCGAAATCTCTACGGAGAATTTTAAAGATTTCATGGAGTCATTTCCCCGTGAGATCTGCTTAAATGCGCCTGCAGCTCCATGGATTCGAATAGCAGACAAGATGCTCCGTACCATTTCTCAAAATTGGATTACGTGAAATGGAACAGTGAAGGCGTAGGATGTGCAAATTAAAACCCAACTTCCTAAGCCAGGATTTCTCAATCCCCTAGTTCCAGTGCACGCTCTATAATTCAAAATCGACGTAAGACTTGCACAAACACTTTCGGAAATTAATCTGCAGAGTAGCAATGCGCGTTAATATTCAGACTTCTTCGGCATATGTGTAGGTTTAATTCACTATCTAATTTCTCGTGGATAAATGACTTTTATCACCCCGAGGGCTGAGCGCACACAATTAACACGCCACTTCCGTAAGTCCTCGAGGGACGCCTGCGAATTGCACGAGCAAAATCAGGGAATGAAAATCGAGCAAATGTATTTTAGCAAATGGCAGAGCGTAGATTAGATGGATCTTCGATTTAAAAAGTGACCATAAGATATGGACCTGCTGCATTTCAAGCTACAAACGCAATTTACTGCATTTCCGATAGATTGAATTTGTGATTCATTAAGTGTTCTATGACTTAAGCGGTAAATTTCACGCCCCCCGCAATGTAGCAGTCTAGAATTGGAGTAATTCATTGCTTAAAATTTAAAACCCTCAAAATAAAATAATTTAACTCTTATTGATTGTATAAAGTAATCATTGGTGAATCGTTCAGACTTCAATTTCTCAATTTGGACAAATTGATTGCAACGAAACATGAACAGGAAAATATTGACTTCGAGTAAATGAATAAACAAGCTATTCATTTAAATTTCGAACTCAATTACTACATTTAGAAAGTATGTTCGCAAATGAAACAAGAAGAGTATAAGCAAAAAGATAGGAAAGGAAATTTTTAGCATCCATTAGGCACTAAAAAGTAGCTTTAACAGCATTCTATTTAGGTATGTTTAAATCTAAAATTAATTTGATGGATTCAAAGACATCCAAAGATATTCTAGTCATATGTGAATATTCTCTGCGCCGAAAACATCTTAAGTATGAATAATATTTTGATTTGAGTTGACATAAGCATAAGAGTAAGATTTATGTCGCGAATTTAATGGAAAAACGAGGATGACGTATTCTACGGCAAACGACAGAACCCTTCGGTGTCATACTGTGTTACACTCCTCCGCTCGCATGCGATCTTCCTTTCTTTCTCCCACGCAGGCTGCATTAATCAACCTTACGCATATTCTGAAATTCCTAAGTTTGTGACAGAGGCTGAAAATGTAGCAGACGTGAGAAAGTTGAAGTTAAGTAAACTGATGTTCGCACGAAGAAGAAGTTTCTTTCCTTTGTCTTGGAGCATAAAAATGTTCCCCAAGAAACTCTAAAATCATGCTTTACAAGAACGTATTTTATAATCTATGCATCTATATAATGATAATTTTTTAATTTTTGTGGAATAACAAGAACGAAAAACAACAAATGGCGCGTAATCTGGAGAGTTACGTTCAATTTGTACTTCACACGCTACATTCTGTTTGCAATTGTGTGATCCGTAATTGTTGCTTGCAGAAACGCATCATTCAAGAAGAATTGTTATTTCAATGTGGTTTTACTGTCGGTGTATACGATATCTTACTAATGTAGAAATTAGCTATAAAAATACGTTAGTACATAACAAGAGAGGATTCTAAAGAAATCACTATATTTTATATTGTAAACAAATAAAAGTGAAATCGGAAAGGATTAATGACCTTAGAAAATAACATTTAAGAAACATGGAATAGCGTTCTGTAACCAATGACAACCCAATCCTCTTAAAGGGACATCGATAAGGCAGATGACTTGACCTCCGGTCAGTCGGTGATGACTCTTAGGGATTGGTCAGGTCAAAATTGGACCTCTGCATCAAGCTCCTCTGCTTGGCATCGGTTGACTTAGTGGAGGAATTCGGGATAAAAGATAAGCCTCTGAACATGATATGGAGATTGACAGGGGATATTGATAAGGTCCCAATATCATCATCTAAATTCGCATTTCACGCCGCATTCACACCCTCCAATGACAGGCCCCTCGATCCGTGTAAACAACGTTCGATTTTAGGGGATAAAAGGAATTCTATTGATTTACACGGCTTTTGAACCTCTTTATTCGAGATCGGCATTATAAACCTAATCGAGGACGTAAACTTGAGCATATATCGCTGAAGGAGTATTTGTGCATTCATTTATCTCCTGCCCTTCTTTCGTCATATCCTTTATTCTACGCGTAGTAAACGGAAGTAAAAATTAATAGCGTCCTTCGTGGGTTACGGCCTCTCTAATGACTGCCTTCCTTCCCTCGGCCGTCCGAAAGCATTTCCAAATAACTCTCTGTTCGGCCATTCTTTTCCATTCGCACCATTACTTCAAAGGCCGCCTCTAAAAACCCTCATTTTCATTTACTACCCTTTCAGAGTCGCGAAAAGAGAGCATTAATGGATTAGATCTGACGGAAATGCTAACGAACATTTCCTCCAGATGATTTTATTTCTTATTTTGTGACCGCTTCCTAACGTTTTAGTGCCATTTAGTGTTTCCATACTATAAATGATATGGTTTCGTATTTTATGTTAAGGGTTTTGTTTATTG
Organism: Pantala flavescens; assembly: GCA_020796165.1. Lineage (NCBI taxonomy): Eukaryota > Metazoa > Arthropoda > Insecta > Odonata > Libellulidae > Pantala > Pantala flavescens. Next base: position 54,657,484 of record CM036883.1, read on the forward strand.
TGGAATAAATAACCTCCAGGACATCCTGTCTCCCCTTTTGCCAATTACTGAAGTATCCTTTCGCGTACGAGGTCTTCGGACTTCAATGCGGAACCATCAAATACTGTTCTTCGACTCACGTTTGACCACGTTTTCTATCTTCATTTCATCCATCCTGTGAGATTAATTCCTTCCTCAGCCAGAATTTGGACCGCGTTAGAAGGTTTCTAGGTATAAAGCGGTAAGAAATAATTATCCTCTCTTGATGATTATTCCTTTATATATATATATATATATATATATATATATATATATATATATATATATATATATATATATACGAGTAAAGGTGCGCTTGCTGACAGCAAGCAATCTAATAATATATCTTTTAATAAAATGTAACATTTTTCGAAACATTATTCTGAAAGGCCAATCTAAACATAAAATAAAGGCCATTTTCGCAGCGAGTATTGCTTTGATTTCGATTTCCAATGCATTTTTTACCGCAGCATTATTACCGCCCTGGCGTCGAACCAAGGCCATCCAACGAAAATCACTGTCATTATTGGCTTGAGTACGATTGACTATATAAACATTCCGAATTTGAAAAGAAAATTCATTAAGAAAGTACCTTAAAATGAGTCCTTAATTCCCTATGCATTTCTTACGAAGGTATAGTTAACGCCCCCTAGAATCGAACCAACGACCATTTACGACATAATTTTGGTCGCTTTTAAGTGAGAATGGTCCCTTTTATGGCTGTGTGAAATTTTGAACCTCTGCGCGGTTGGGAAGTGTCATAAAAAGCTTTCGGAAAAATGGTCAATGTATTTTAAACGGGAAAAATCGAATTTATGGGACGCTCTGGAATCGAACTCGTGACTCATACGTAACTGTTGATTTTTTCCGAAGTACATTATGTAAGTATCTATAGGTGTAGAAAGTTTGAATGATCTTTGTATCATATTAAGAGAGCTACGATTTTTCGAAATTTGAAAGTATTTAACCTCCTGGCATCGAACCCATGACCGGTTGTACGTAAAAATAGCATTTTTCCATAGATACCAATAATAGCAATAGCTGTATGAAATCTCATTTTTCTAGCGTAATGGGAAGTATTTTTAAAAATTATTTGAAAAACGGCCCCATGCATTCTTACGGGGGAAAGTCGATTTTTGGGGCCTCCTAGAATCGAACCCATGATAGGTAGGGTCGGTTTTCGAATTTTTCCTAAGTGAGATTTAGTGGGCCATCACGTAAAAAAATCGGCGGCTCCGTGGCCCGAGCGGTTTGGGCCTGACATTAATATCCTATATATATATATCCCCTATATATATATATATCCCCTATATATATATATATCCCCCCGAAGCGTCTATATGTATAGATATATTAATTTTTTTGCTTTTAATTTTCATTTAAACCAGGATCATATATCCTTAATCGGAGCACTCATTAAAAATAATCCTTTACTTAGTCACGATATCAAATACATTTTTCATTTACTATTCACAAAAATGACAGCACTTTATGCCTTTTTTAGAACAACAAGCCGCTGTCAAAAACAATCGGGAAAAGGGTGAAAATTCTTTTATTTCCTTCGGCATTAACTACTACAACACAAAAAGAAATGTATTAAATCTCGAAATTAATGCATTTAAATGCCCACTATTGAGATGGAGGTTGCCTCATTAGGCACTTCGACCCCATATTTCGATGTTTGCTCAGCCTTTTGGGAGGACGTGGAAGACTCCGGAGGTCAGCAGCCGAATTGGTGTTTGCGTTCGCCCGCAGTTTGTACAGAGGCTCCGAAACTTAAACTGCCGCAGGGACATAAAAACCGCAGCTGCCTTCCATTGTGTGAAGCCGGAGTTGAACGAGAAATGGATGGCATTATGCGAATTGAATCTTTGTGAAATGCGCTAATGTAAAGAAAGAAGTTTCGCCCGAAATATTTTGAATCGCTTGAATTTGGAGGCGGAAAGATTCGTTTTCATCTGCGAAATATCTCTCTTTGTGGAGAAAACTTCTCTTCGTTTTTCTCTCTCTAACCGCTATCTCATCCTCTCGTCCGTAATCTAATACTGAGCTCTTTGTTCCTTTTTCTGCGGCCCTTCTTCTCAAGCGATACCCATTCCTTCTTCAACTTTTAAATCATCCTCTTCTTTTTATTCTTCTCGTATTTTAAAAATTTATTGTGCAATCTCCCGTAAAATGTTTTCCACATCTACTGTGAATTTTTTGAGACAGATTAATTTACAAGTACCTTAATTTCCTTTTTTCTTTCGTGTCGCGTCTATAACGGGATTGTTTAAGATCAAAAAAGGGAATTGAGTATATATGCATTAATTATGGAAGAAGACAGATATATATATAATTGTATGTCCATCCTACTGCAGAAGGAATAAGAGTGTGACATAGAGTCCATCGAGAGCATATGTTATTGAAGTTAAAACATTAATTTAGGTAGACGAGAATGTTGCAAACTAAACTAATCAATGCAACTGCACATGTATTACATAATGTGACCTTCCAAAAATCAGGCATCTTGATAAAGAACTTCGTTTGTCTGTAAATGGAACATTCACTTAACCGAACATAAATTAAAAACTGTGATAAAAGAACCCTGGAAAAATAATTTATACTAAGTCGAATGTCATTGCGGTAAATTAGTATGCTGAAAATAAATAAGAAACATTATATATCCCAAAATATGAGTGCGTATGGCCAATTCCACATTCAATTCACTTCGGTCCACCTATACATAGTGGTACCTTTCCACACTTTAATGCCCATCTTTCTATGCACCCTCTTCCATTTCCTCGGATTCCACATCTCTGCACATACTTTCCCTTCTTCACTCCTTCCCATAATTCCCTCATTTCACTTTCATCTCCGCCCTATTTATTCTTTTCCCACAAAGACTACTTTCCAGATTACATCTTCCCCTTATTTGAGGAAACCTCGGTCACCGCCAAAGGGTTTGCCGCCAAAAATGCTCTCCGCCAAAAACGCATATATTCCTGAGGAACGGATTAATTTGGAATCGCTAATCCCTTCCAACCCCAGTTCAATACAAGGGAGAGCATATGCTCCCAAGAGAGAGGTTTTCCCCGCAAAGAAAAAATGACTAATCCTTAATGCAACCGTAATCCTTTTCTGGCCTTGTTATTCAACCGTTTTTATATAATGTGGGCGAAGAAAAGTTCTGAATTTGTTCTTTAAAAGAGATTCGTGTATTTTAACTGCTCCGGGGAGTTTAGCTTTTTTAAGTCGAACGCATTTGGACTGAGAAGAGATATTTTCAATAGCATATCCAACGATTTTATTATAATTGATAAGTGCTGTTAAGAGATGTTCAGATTATAGCAAGATTTGATATATTTCTTCATTTTAGAAAAAATACGATTAGCTATTTCAGATAGAAACTTTGATCAATTGATTTGAATTAATACCAAATGATACTAATTGTATACTAATATATTTTGTTGAATAAATACCATTCAATAAAATGTAGGTGAAATGGTAATGTGACAGATAGTCCATAATTGACTATGAACGATATAAAATGCACATTTCAATAAGTAAAATATTCGAAGTCACAATGAAGACTTAATTAATCTTATACCATAATTAATAAATATTTTATCAAGCTCTTATTAAAGTTTTACGAACGAATGATTTTGAGAGTTAAAAATGTGAAAAGTAATCTATTTAGCGAATGTCACGAAAAAAAGTTTTCATGAAATTTATGTCGATTTATGAATTCATTGGATTCCATTTTTGGAGCATAAAAAAGCTGAGGCTGACCCATTTAACCACTCTATTGATTCAACTTCCGAAACCTGCTTAATAAGCAGTTCTCATAAATGATGACCGAAAAAGAGCACTCGTGCGATATTAAGAAGGAAATTTCCTTTGCTAAGATCCTCAGCAGAAATAAGTATTTCCAGAAAATATTCACTTTTTAACTTTTCCAAATTTTGAGTTTTCTGATATCGAAAATTTGAAAACATTCATTTCGCGTAAATATTCTCAAGGTATAATAAATACAAGAGAGATATAAGAAATTATTCTCGAGAAAATATTCTTCATTCATTAATTTGGTCTTAAAAATTTCTAAATCTTCTTTGAATGGCTTGAATTAATACTACAATGGAAAAGAATATCAGATGTAAATAATACTATTATTATCAGACTGTTTTCAAATTTAATGAATGTTATATTCATTTCTGCATATTAAATCGAAAATGATTCCGAAAAGGTTATAAACTTTGGTTCTAAATGTACCTTTAATATCTTAGAAAGAAAAGGAATCCGATTATATAATGTAAAAGAAGTTCGCATTCAGAAATAGTCGAATCTGAGCAGAAAGATCTAGATGGAATCGCCAATTAACGGGGAATGATTTTTTAAACAAATATTTTGATATTTACGATTCTTTCAAAGAGATCTTCTCCGTCTACAATAGACTCGACCAACGGAATCCGTTTTTTACATTTAGACTGACAAATGGACCCTCCGAGAACGCTCCTGGCGGTGATTTTCGTAACTATTTTCCCATAAAACCGAACCGACCGGTCCGCGTCGTTTTGCTTAACGAGTTCTTGGAACGAAGATTACAGAAAAAATAAAGAGAGGTGAGAAGTGCTCCATTGGAGTGAGAACTGCGTCAGGGAAGTCCCTCGGGACTCCACCGAGCGGCGCTGCACATTCTTCCGTCTTCGATTTTAATTCTTTTTAGTCGTTATGAGGCGTCGATATAGAATTCGAAGCCTCGTTAACGCTGTGGGGTGAGATCGTTTCCCGAGAATATCTCGTACAATATTATTAGAAAACTTTCCGCGAATAATTGACTTTTTTATTCCAACCGCATGTTTGAATACGTAATCTGATTGATTACTCGGAAGTTTTTCTGGATCTTCGGATCTGCAGATTCCAGAATTAATTCAATTAAGGGAGGCCGTCGAGTTCATTTAGCTCGAGTTTTGGTCCGCAAAAAAGGAGAAATTTTGCGGTTGATGATGAATTGCTGACGATTTTTGTCTGAAGGCGCCGGAGATTTTGCAGCGATTGAGAGCGTAAATGCGAAAGGAATTATTCTCTCTCATTAATCCCGTATTATTTTGGAGGAAATTACGATGTCCATTTTCTATTTAAACACACGTAGACACCATAGATATTCATCGAATAAAACAATATTCAAAATTTGGAGGAATAATTTAATACGGGAATTATGACCTGGAAATGGGAATAAAGAAACTTTCGTTCATAATACATGGTTAAAATTTTAATGAAATTTTAAAGTCTAATTCTTTGTTACAAATAGTCACGATGAAATTTCCAATTATTAGAGAAATGCATATACAGTTCTTTATTTCTTTTTAGCATACTTTTATGATTCAAATCTTTATTAGTTTTAAAGATATTCAACTTAACTAGTATGACATATTTTCTATGGAAAACGAAGCTTATTTTTATAAAAAGAGTATCTTCCTGACCCATTACGACATTTTTTTCTACAAAACTGTAAGCAAAGTCTAAATAATTTTCAGTAAATAAGATAAATTAAAGTACACAAACGATGAAATCAGCTCATAAATACAAACGTTGATTATTGTAATTGGTTGGTTGATTTATTACATTTACTTTCTAACTTTAATGAAAGGATGACATGTTTCTAATTTCTAAGCATTTATAAATTAATCTTGAATAAAAAATAAAAGAGCTGATTTAATAAATTAAGATATTAGACTTAAGTTGATTTATTTCACAAATCTTAAATGAAAGGAATGTGAAGAATATTAATTGATCTTTCGTGAGAACGATGAGATATTAATTTATATTTATGAATCATTGATTAGTCCCGTAAATATATAATCACTAAAACTGATGAAGGGTAACCACCTAATCATTGAGCAATATGTTTTTATAGCATATAATGGTATATATAATGGTTTTATAGTATGGCTATGAAGTTACGTTATAATTATCATCCTTGAAAACAAATAGGATCGGCCATTTCTCTTTGTTGCATCATTATGGATATGAGGGAACAAACAAATCCTCAGTTTGAACAAACTATAAATTCTGAGATCATTACGTTCCTTATTGAGTGTAAAACAAAGCTCATATATTGGATTCTTCAGCCACTGTGTTAACATCCAAATGACCCACTATCGATGGATGAACCCCATTCTGATGTTTCTTCTCGTTTATTGCCATTGAACGAACCCATTAATCCCTATTATTCTAAGCCTTTTATAATCTGTCCCCTCGATTACCATAAATATAAAATGAGCCCATCTGCATTAGATGCAATTTCTGTGGGTTCACCAAACATTAGCGGGAGTATGAATTGTGACTAATTCACCTGTTGAAAACATGGTTTCGCCCAAATAAAGTTTCAGTTTCTATTGAGTTGAAAAACAATGATATGGGGATAATGCTGACCGCTCTCTTTAACGAATTCAACCCACTTTCGTGCAATTTCGCTCGTTATTCGAGGCGCCCTTGATCATTCAGACGTGAACATTTTTATTTTCAGAGAGGAATACAGAGCCCATATATTTACAACGTCGATAAAGTTTTGATAGCTCCATTTAACAGCCAATCTCCGCCATTAAAATTGTTTGCGGGTCTTAAACCTCATGAACGATGTAAATTGAAGGATGAACATTTTTTTTGTTCATTTATTCAGAAATCTTTGCTTAGATTTTAGCAAACGAAACGGCTCACTAATTAACCAGTCATAAAAATTATATCTTCAACGAAAACATTTCCAAAAACTATTTTTCGCTACCTTTATTATATTATAAGTACCATATACAGCTCAGAGAAACTTAAGCAATGCGTTTTACAATTTAAATGCTCTATAAATTGTATTTTTAATACCTCCTTAACTATAGCAAATATAATCCGAATTTAATTCCATTTTTGAAAATATCTGAATTCTATAAATAACATAAAAACACGTTTACCTTAAAAAAACTATATATACCGAAATGAAAATAAACATTTCAATTTACGTGTTTATCTCTTTTTGACTTACTTTTGATTCTTGGTAATTTTTTTGCTTCTATGAGAATGTAAAAAAATGAAAAAACTTTGACTTGCAAATGGGAATGAAAAAATGTTCTTCCTCCTCTTTGTCACATTTCAATCACTTTCCTATTTGAATATAGAATAGGACACTTCATCAAAACTCTCTGGAAAGATAGTAAGATTTACGCCCTTGAAATCGAACAAATTAGACACTTATCATAAACAATTCAGTCGTGCAGACAAGAGATTTGTTCAATACCTTATTTGCGATAGAAATTGCAAAATTTAACTTCTGCACTTTATCTTATGATTGAATTGAGAAATTGTTTGCAGTAGACTCATTTTTTCAAAGACGAGTGAAAAAGAAGAGCTATCAAATATGTACTTTGCCAAATGGTTATTAAAATTATATTCATTTCGTCATAATGAGCTAAAGTTGCGATAAAAATTAACATTGATTTCATCTTTGACAATGGAGATGCTATTAAAAAAGTTCTGAAAGATGGAACGACTTTATCTGGATTAGCATTTGGAGACAAAAGGCGGCTAATACGTAACGTTGACATGATCCATAAATTAAGCGCCGCGATGTCCTAACAACGGATCAGTAACTTTAACATTCCGTTTCAAGAGCATCAAACGATCGCATAATGAGAATCGAGGACATTTGGGCCACGGATTGACAAAGAAGAGCCAAGTAGACCAAAGGAGCACAATGGAGTACAGCTAAATAGAAAGACGAATTTCTGCAGTTACAAAGAGAGCATACCATGACGTGGAAGTTTAAGAAATAACAGTCCTCATCACCAAAAAAGAATAAGCAAACTAAATAGTAACTCATCCATCTAATCCATGGGTATTTTATGTTATTCGGTAAAGTATCATTAAAATTAAAGACATAGGAATAATCCTATACAATAAAATATCAGCGCACTTGATGAAATTGTATTATAGTACTTGTAATTATTCTAGGAGATTTATTTATATATATGAGTATGACAGGGCGCAGAACACGCAAATTAGAGAATAGTATAAAGAATACGTATCTGTATAAGATTTTATAAAATTTCCTATAACTTTGATGGCTTAATTCGACTAAGTAAACATAAACATATAATTAATAATAATTACACTAAAATCAAACACTCGTATCAATTAAAATGAGATGCCGCGTCGCCCAGAACTCAATAATTTAAATAAAATTTCATTCTCTTAAAACATTTAATTGAATTGAATCTGCTATTTTTTTACTTAATATCTTATTTTAGTCACTAACTTATATTAAATTGCTAATTTTTCCATTGACTTTATAAAACTGTATGATTTACAAGAATATTTTGAATGAAAATTAATATACTATATTATATTAATATATACATTGATTAATCGGCAAAAAATGAATATCTATTTATAATTACCCGCATCTATTAAAAAGTAAACTACTCCAATACGGAATGGAATTGCAAAACCTATTTCAGCGGAAGTTCGTAGATCATACAGATCAGTAAATTTTAACATAACGCGTAAATATTTGAAATGGGCCCTTTCGCCAAAAATTAGGAAAACCATGATTTTCCACAAATAGAGTGATAACCTCCCACAAAATCGAAGCTCGTACCTAAAACGGGAGCTGGATGAAGTGGACAAAAGCAGTGTCCTCTTCGCAGATTTCGGCAAAACCGTCCAAACAACTCCAAAAGTCAACAGCGCACGCATAGAAGCGAAGGAGGGAATGGAAACATGAAATATTAAGAGTGGGTGAGGCGAATAACAAAAGGCGTGTAGCAGGAAAGGGTACATAGCGATCGGGAAAGTGACGTCGAGGGGTGGGCTCTCCCCTGACACCGACAGGAAGGAGTGGTCCATTTCCCCGGTCCATTTTGCTCTCCTCCACAGCCTCTGATTGAGGGAATAGGATTAGGCAAACAAGATAAATTTTGATTCATCCGGGCCCTTTGCTACAGCGAGAGGTTTTTGGGACGGAGTGTGCAGCCAAGGGAAAGCGAGTCACGTGGGGTTCGGGGGATAAGTGGAGGTTCCAAGTGATGCGGAAGGGAGCTGCGGCTTAAGGGATATGAGAGGGACGGAGTGAATGAAGCATGGATGGACCCTGGTGGAGAAAAAGTCTCTAAAAAAAAGGAGAATGCAGCTGAGTGGGGATGGCCGATACCGAAGCTTCCGTAATCTGCCGTTTTCACCGGGAAAGCTGCTGTCCTCGTTTCTTTGTCGATATTTTGCGCCGGAATACACTGTTTGACGTTTGAGTCTCCAATGAAAATGATATATAGCGCATGGAAAGATGGTCAAATCGGATTTCTACTTTTACGAACTGTTTCCGCGTTCAGCTAATCGTCGTTAAGAGATTTGCTGTCCTTAGCAGGGTGGCTGCGTTCTACAGATAAGGATGAGTGTCTTTTGCAATAGGGCCATTCTGAAAGACCATTATAGTTTTTATTCGATGCTCTCTATTAATTCGAATGAGTTTGTTCTTAAAAATGAGTACATTACCGTTCGAAGATTTGAAATTAGCATTTTCTAGAATTCTTAATTATCTCTGTTCTAATGAAGCAGAAATGTTGCCGATCCTCATAATTGATTCTTTTAATAGCTTTGGTAAAATTTGAATGATCCGTAATGTTCTAGTCTAAATTTAAGAACCGAGTTAATGATTGTTGTTTTCTATTGAAATATTAGTAGAAGGAATGGAGTAACATGACTTCGATAAGTGAATTCTATAAGATTTATCAGTAAGATGAACGACAAATAATATTCAGCATTTAACTCATTTATGGTTAATACTCCCATTGGGAGACAGGACCTGAGGTAATTCCGGAAGATCGATTCACGTAGTGCCTCAAATTATATCTTTATGTTTCGAATAATGTGCTTTAGATAATAGCCTGAGGAAAGTGTCTATCCCTACGTCATAGCAGAGGAGGATGATATTTGATTGGATATTCAATCTCTAAAGGGAGATAAATAGATAACGTAGGGTTCAAGGTGTTGCCCAAAGGAATGGCTCGTTAATACCAAAGCAAAGCAATTTATTAAAATATCAAAGGGTAATAAACGGCAATCTTTGAGAAGTATACGTTCTCTTTGGAATTTCAACCAGGGAGAAGGGATTAATATCTTATGAATCTTTAATGAAATTGCTTCAATTGATTGACAAACGTTAATAATTTGATGGAAATCAAAAAAACTTTCCTTAAGATATAAAGTGAGCTCATTTAAATCTTTCCAAGTAAGAGTATAATATCAGTTAAAATTTATACTCAAGTGTTAAGATCTTGAAATATAGAAAAATTATCTTAGCCTACAAATAGGATACTACTTGTTAGTAGCTCTCGCAGATACAAGCCCTAAATTATCGCCGATGAATTAGCTATGCTTTGATGTTAAATCGAATACCATGATAAATGAAACTTTTATTGAAACTACAAAAACTCGTGAAAATTCTGTGAATTTGAAGAATGAATTTAGAGATCAAACAAATAAACTCAGGGATAATTAAACTCATGATGGAGGAAAATCAATACCAGGATCACAAACTCGCGTTTCTTAGAATTCAAGCTAAAAATCAGAGATGCAGTAAATGTGACTGATTTGATTTCTCCCTAAATTCCAACGCGCCTCACATAAATCGATAACATGAGAAGGTTGATGGATGAGATTTATTACATATCATACAACCTAAGCTGTGACCCACAGTCAATCACGTCAAAGTTCCACGTCATTCGAGTTCAATCAACCAAATTCTTTATCCAAAAATTATCCGATTGAAAATCGAAATGAAATCTGAGCCAAAATAATGCGGGCATTTTTATCCCATCGACACCACTAAAATTGTTCAATAAGCCACATCGCTCTTTTTGCTGTCCGTGACCGTATTTTTTCATTGGAAATTATTTTTCAAAACTAATTTACAATCGTTTGAGAGCTTTTCAATTTTCCTATGAGAATTCCGCTTCGAAATTTTTTTCGACTCTGAAACTTTTCATTCCCGTAGATATTTATTCGTAGGGATTTTATTGCTTTGCGTCCGTGGGCGTGTCCGTTTCTCTGCACTAATACGTTGAAAAGGAACATGGAAAGGTCGTAGACGGTGTAGGCATATTGAGACAAAAATAAAAGGCGGAAAAAAGAGCCAAAGAAGCGTTTCCTCGCAGTGTATAAAGGCCTTTTCCATGCTGATGCTGCCTCGATCTCTAAAATTGTCACAAATCGGATAAAGCTCGCTTCAGTGTCTCTTGACTTAGAAGGGAAATCCAATGTGCGTTCTCTTGGGGTGGGACGCGAATATTTTTCGCTGTATTGGGATGGAGAGAGTTGTGGGATGAGTGAAAAAAGAGGGCGGAGGAAGATACCTTGGGGGACTCCCTTTCCATCGCCATATTGAATCAGTCTCTCATGGGTAGCTGAGGTTATCGTACAATCTGAATTGAAAAAAGGGGTATCAGAGAAGGGAATCGGGGGGAATTTTTCCCCATTGAATGAAGGCTATGCAGAATGAATGGAGACTGGATATAATAGACGTTGCTAAGGGCGGCAGATAAGTAAGCAACTATTAAGAATGAAAGAGAGGCGTTGGTGAATCCTCACTTTCGAGTTCCTATGATGAGTGACATAGAAAATCCGTATTTTTCATACTAAAGCTTGCTTTAGAAGACCGTAGGGGAGGAATGTATCTTTATTTCTGCAAAGAAAACATTCAAGTCAAAAAGGCGGAAAATTGAGAGCGAAAGAGTTATTGCGACATCTTTCAGAAATCTGTGCTAAGGTTGCAACTTTTGAATGGCGATTTTAGTTTGATTCTAGATATCTACTAACAGCGCACGGAAATATAAACATCGATTGATTACATGACCGTCTGTCGGACGAAACACGCTAAGAAAGAACAAACTAAATATACGTATTTCCCATCGATATTCTATCTCCCTCTAAAATAGTAAGCAAACTACGAATTAAATTCTCATTCTTAATGAAGGTCTATTGTTATGGAAACAAATATACCAATAAAAGGTTATATTGAGAATGTATACATTAAGGACAGTGACTTAGCAATTGCGAGAATTACTGAGTTAATGGCATTCTCCTTTAGCCAAAGGAAACAAATATCTACTGAAAAATGCAAATTTAGGATAAGACAAATATTCAGCCCTTAGTTTTTATTTGAGCGCTTAGCATTTGAGTGTACAGCAAAGGTTTGAAATATTTCGGGATCCCTTACTTTAAGAACTATAGGAGCATTATCTTTTCATCAATTTTTTTATCGCAGAAAAACATTCAAGGAATTAAACAATCGGCAGGTAATCAATTTTTGAAATGAAACGAGTAAAATGATTTTTGATTCACGGTGCACAATGAAGTATGGAAACGCAGTTATTCTATATACACTCAAGTATATACCAGCAAAAAAGGTATTTAGAGTAACAATTAATATTTTCGGAGCACATTCGGTATTGGATCAAAGCTAGAAACATCGTGTATTTATCTTGCGCATCAAAGCCAAATTACCACCATGACGTTGAAAAGGAAAAAAGACTCACATTTGTTCGTTGCAATCCACCGAAGGCAATTCAAGGCCGACTTTTATTCTGCGATGAAAAAATGAGCTTTTCTCCGGAGAAAAGGGAAGAAAGGTCTTATGGAGGCTGTGGGCTACGCTGCCGGAGAAAGAGAAAAAACAATGATAAGCAGACGCATTCTCATTCTTCCCCAAAAAATCCCTTCCGTTGAACCTTAAGGACATCCTCTTAACCCATTTCTTATTTTTACCTCTTCCCCCTCCCATTTCGTACCTCCAGAACCATTCTTTTTAACCCCTATCGTGAACCTTACGTTCTGATTCATTCTTCTCCCCGATTCTTATTTTTTACGGGGAATCGTCCCCTTTCCATCGTCCTTTTATATCCCTTGGCAACTATTCTAGTCGAGAACTATTTGCGAACAGTTAGCTCTCCACTTCTACTTTTAGATATGTTTAATGAGGAAGAACAATATCTTAGTTGAAATTGTAGAAGTCGACTGGTATTCAACTTCAATGTTTTACTAGCATTCCATTAGTAAGGGTAGTAAGAAGTAAAATACTATCTATAAGCGAGAAATCTTAGAAAGATATAGAAAGCTCAATGTTAATTTAACTTCTCGCAAATGCTAATACGTTATGTTTTACTGCAAGCGCCCATACAGTCTGTAATTGCAGCAAATAAGGATGAATAAAACTATCTGATTCAGTGATAAGTTAAACTGGTACTAAATATAAAAACTTTATCCATATTTAAAATAAAATCTACAATATAATTGTTAGGATATTTAAGATGTTCGTGGTTCTATTTTAAGAAATATCTTCGGTTTATATCTTTACCACAGTTAAAATCGATAGATATTTAATGAGTGTGAAAAGGCATGGAAAAGTAAATAGAGTTCACTCACAAGTATTTTAAATTCATAAAGATGTATTTTGAACCATAAGTTGAAAATTACTATTCGTGAAGACTGGGCTAAATCCTCAGAAAAGGATTCCTCTGAAGTGTTAGAGAATGTAGAACTGCTGATGGAGTTAAACAACATATAATACTCAACTAATTATTCTGATTTTGAACAAACAATAGAGCTTACGATGGATTTATAGATATCCCTGAGCTTCTCTCATAACTAAAAAATTCACTATCTTTAATCATTTTTCATTCACTTTGTAAGCATTTTCCCGAAAAATATACATTTACCATATTTTTTACTAATCTCAAATCTATCACTTAAAATTTTCGTAAAGCCTAAAAGTACATAAATAAAGCAAAATATTGATAAAATCGTATGATAAATACACTGATATAAATTGTCTAATGTACGTTTGTATAATATTGATGATAACCGCAAAAAATTAAAATATTCACGGATACCAAAAGAATTATTTATTCCGTAAACTATCTTTGTATTTTAGATCTAACTATGACCCGTGAGGTGCAAAATTCAAAGTAGAAATAAATGTTAAAGAAGAAAATGTGGCACCTCAACGCAAAGCATAAACAAAAAGTCATCATAATGAAATTATGTATTTTATACGTATTAATTTATGGAAGAGAAGAGACGGAGAAGTACTTATTTTCCAGAAGGGCATCTGGAAGCCCCTTCTGATATCATTTTCCCTCTTCTCCATACATTCCAACCCTTTTCTCAAAATCCCTTAATAGATCGAAATGTTCGCTTTCTTCCCTTTTCCATCTTTTCCCGACCATTTTCATCGTTTTTTCTGCCCTTCGAATTATTTTCGAGCCGAGGGCTATATGGAGAACATTCCCTCTTCCCCAAGGCCCCCGGTTCGATCCCCTTCCAACGACAATATCCAAGTTTAGTACAGGTCTTCTAACTGAGCACAAAAAATAATGCTTCCGAAAATATCTCTTATTTATGGGAACGGCCTCATCACCACTGAATTACGGAGCTTCGTTCTTTTGCGAACGACGCGAGGTTATTACTTCTCCTTTTGCCGTATTTCACGAGAACTGCAGTTGAATGCATTTCATTCGCCAAGTTCATCATTCAAGCGAACTCTAGCCGATGCGGCACAATTCGAGGAGAACATCTTCTCGTTTGTACTGCTCCAGACGCAAAAAGGGTCCGGACATAATTCTCCGAAACGCATTGCCTTTATCGCGGGTGGACTGTAATGGAAGGAAACGTTTATGTCCTTTGTTAATCCGGGACAGAGCCGGTGTGGAAAGAATGATAGCGCACAATATTCGAAAATCTCCTGGAGAATTCTGTTTTGAATAGCGCCCCCTAAGGCTCTCCGGAAAAGGGGCATTGGAAGTAAAATAGTTGGTTCCCCGAATATCCACCAACTGCTGTGGAGAATGACCCCTCCGAAGTACATTTATCTAATGTACCTTTAATCGCGCAATTTAAATATGCTGTCTGTGAGACGGATATGAGCTCAATTAAAAATTAAGTCTACGAAGATATTGTCCTAATCTCATTTCCAGAACTTTACTTTAATTTACGCAATTTCCATCTCCGTAAGATTCCCACTCAACTTGGTTGGATTCTTTTGGTGGAATCCTCAAATGAATTTCAAGATGGAAGAGGTCATGTTTTCCTTTTTCGGTTTAAGGAAAAGACTTCAATAGATTAATAGTTTGCTTTGAAATATTCAGCTTGTAACCTTTAATCTAAATTATTCGTAACGATTCTATTCCTTTGTGAAAGAAAAACGCTTTTCTTCTCATCACATATTTTGGAGATGAGTCTATGTTAGCCTTAGGACGCTGATGATAAGGTTTCGATGTAAAATATATTCTGCCGTCCACGTTATTTGGATTCTAATAATACTCATAAATATTAGGCTAGTTTGAGAAATATAAAATGATTAAAATTTGAAGAATCAGTTTTCGTATTATACACTTTTCAATGAAAAATAAGTTTTGAAATATATTTAATTTCATTCGAGATATTATTCTCAAATATCTGCAAGACCAAAATATATTGACTTTTAAATTGTACAAAATTAAAACTCGAAAAATAATAGAAAGAAAGGCTTACAGAACACTACGTTTTACACACAACACGTATTTGGAGTTGCTTGTTACTTTCCGATGTTAGAAATACATTTCTCTTATTAGAGGAGGGAGTCAGTAAATATCTTTGCTATTTTTCCATCTACAAAAAGGGAAAAAAACAAAAGAATTTTTCAATTAAGGAGCCATTTCATCATTTACATGGCGTCGACCTGACATGAGCTTACAAAGGGGCACTTTGGGAACCCATTGTTGTCCAATAAACCCTCGTTTCTCTTTGTTTACCCTCGCCACTCCACAAACTTCCTCATCCTTTCCTCCATCCGCCCTCTATCCCAACTTTTACACTCACCAACTGTGAATATAAGACAAGGTCCCCAACACCTCAAGGCTAAGATGTCTTCCGATGAAACACTACCTCGAGAAAGAATCGTTGACCCTCGAGGCTCTCCTCTAAGATAACAGACCTCTCTTCATTTCGTCTTCTTTCATTTAGCGCCTTGCATGGACCAATGGTCAGTACGGGTCCTCCCTCGAGGCGCCCTTTGTAATGATCCGCTCTCTTCCCAAATCCGGATCTTTTTCCTGAACCGTGAGATTCTCGGGACTCTTTAGAGTTGTCTTTCGAAGCACCGCGGGGCGGATGACGCTGCAAGGTAAGCCCTGGGTGACGGTGAGCCCACTTGGGCTCAGATGTGTGCGGAATAATGATGATTCGCCGAAGGGTTACCGACGGTTATTGTTGGGCCCCGCGGGGCTGCCTTCTAGGATGCGATGCGCAGAGATTTAATTTCAGTGGAGTATTTTGTGTTTGACGGAATTGATTTTCTAGATAAACTTGGAGAAGTCAGGAATATTGGATTCCCGCGCGTAATTAAAACCGGTAGAGTTGTAAAGAAGAGGAAAGAAAATAATTTAGACAGGGAATTACTGATATAAAAGACAGAAAATGATTGTTATTTGAGTTTCTCTTTATCATTGCTTGAAATTATCGCTTGAGGTAGAATATTGCAAATATACTTTTAGATATTTTTAGGAAGATATTTGTTATTGCTAAAATGAGATAATTGAACAGACTTCATACACTCCTAAATATGACTATTTAGGAAGCCAGTCAACATTTTCTTTACAAAATAGAATCATGATTGTCAAACAAAGTCGATTAATATAATAAACTTAAAGCATCATTTCCATTATCCAGAAATTTCTTTCCGTATTCCTATTTTCCAATTCAACAGTATCCCTTAATTTTTTTATAAATCCTTATCATTGACTTGAGTATGAATTAAATGTATTTGCCACGATGGTTATTTATAATTACTGTCGTAAACCTGATATTGGAAGTGCAGTTTGGTCGGTCAAATCATTTAAAGTATATAATGAAAATTAGCATAATAAATTTGACAATTATTTTCTTGTTTTATAGGTTTGTTAATTCATTCCAAAAACGCTATAATTAAATTGAAACAAACACATCTCTTACATTAGAAAAGAAATTCAATAAGGAACAGGGGTTGTATTTAAGGGACGTTCCCCAGTCTTAAATTATGTACAAAAATCAATTAATTTCAAATTATAGGACCTATATACAAAGATTAAATTTCGAAAAATGAAGCAGAATTCTTGGTAATATAGCGAATGGTGTCTAATCACCAGTTTCTGGTGTTCTCGACTGAGTTTCATCTCCAAGGGAAAACCTCACTTCATCATTATTGCAATTCTTTTCCCGTTTTTCCGATCCCACTGTGACATTGAAATATGAACGATTTCCCATAAAAAACTCCAAGTAACGTCTTCCGCGAAGAATAGTCATACTTCCACTCTGTGACACATCCAAAATGCTACCTTTTCCATGTTTCTAAATCCTAAGAACAGTTTGAGTGACTCGTTTCCCGACACTTCAACGTTTGCTTCTACAGCGAAATTCAACTGAAAACGTGGCGGACTCTGGTTCACTTTTTGCGAACGAATATAACGTTTGCAAGGGACGTAATAAACTTTTAGTTCGTTACTTGCGGTGCTTTAACGACTGATCATTCCTCTATTCCTGGTGTTCAAAATTTATAATTCACGAAAATTTAAAAAATTGACAACGCAAAGATTATTGTACAATCGACGAAGTCTTGAATACTTTTGAATGACTAACCACCATATTCTTTCCTGTCAGTGGTTTTTAAAATAAATATAAAACTCTGAAAAAAATGAAGCCTTAATTTGTACGTCTTTTTTGCATCAATAATTCTATTTATCACTAAAATTGTGCTCCAAGAATACGCTGTTGTGAGATAAAAATGATTTTGATACAAAAGTTGAATTAAAGAAGGCGCTCGTACGACTGTAAAGAACTTCTATATTACATTATGAACGGGAGAAAGAATTTGGAACCAACGGAATATGAATTACACAATTTTTATTCTACAAACAAGAAACATCTAACTTGATAATGAGGTAACATAGTTAACTGCAAATTTTACATAAATGAAAGCAGTGACTGGAAATAGTTCGTCGAAAGAAGCGCTCCCAAATAAGGAATTGATATTCGAAAGTTTATTCGTAGGTAAACTGTCTCCGACACAGTGGAAGAATCGACGGCACAGCCATTGAATCGTGAAATATGAAGGAAAGAAGCGGTGAAATGTTTGCTTTCCTTTTATGCAAACGTGTTCCCTTTGAGATCTCCGTTCTGTTCGGAGAATCGGCCCATAAAATGTGCCTTTGCGAAGAAATAACCTCATCAGCTGCGACTCACAGATTGCATCGCTAAAACAAACGCTAAAGCGCGTACGAAATGCGAATTCCGGATGAGAATCTTCCATAAACATACTCTGAAAGAGATCGAAGAAGCTCTTAAGTCTCTGCAAACTTCAGTTATACATCGTAAACTCCTTCAGTAAAGTTTTCAGAGTTACTTTGTTGCGCACATTCTCCGCTATCTCTTGCAAAGTACTTTTATTTTTAATCTTTCCTAAATCTCGGAATAGAATTGGAAATAGAATGGCGAGGTTTTCGGATTCGAGATCTAAATTTTTCCGAGAAAATACTGGTTTTCGTGAAAAAGCAAAATCTGAAGCGAAAATGCCAAAGAAACCCTTTCGAGTGTGTTACAATGAATTTATTTGGTGGACTGTTTATTGTAATCGACGTTTTTGAAATGAGCGAATTCGAAAATGTTCTACAAACTGATCTAATTAAAATTCTTTCAATTTTCCGTTCACACGACGCACTTCTTCAATAACAACACTACGCCGTGACTTGGAAATGTGGTTCGTATTTTGTGAATGAATAACTCATTGCACAAAATTTTCTTTTGAAATATCTCTTATACTCGTATATCACCATTTACTGAATAACAAACAGAAAATAGTAAATGAAAATAATGACAGAATTTCAAACTTCAACTAACATTTAGTCCAAAAACTTAAAAGTTATCTATTGATCTTCTTGATTGTTTATCACTACATTATTAACATATAAAGGTAATCCTAACATGTGCTCGTATGTATTTTCCCAATAAACAACAACATTTTTACGCATATTTTCAAACGGTAATTACATTAAAGATAAGATTTAACAAAATGGTAAATAATATCTGCTAAAGTCGACCAACATGCATTTACTGATACTTATTTCATTGTAGCTATTAAAGTAGCAAATGCTGATTTGATCTTAATATTATTCCGCCTGAGTAGTTAACTATTCTCTGTAAATGGTCAATTATATACATATGATGCTTATACTAAAAATACCATAGAACGTTACTTTATAGAAACAAAGAAAACATATCTCTTTCTAGGACGAGACATATTCTATTGAAAAGACAACTCGTTTTTCGTATTCATACAAGAACAAAGACGCCTTATCTTATTAAAAGCAAAAAATAAATCTCATATCCACTCATCGCAAAGTTACTTCTATAGAATTTACTTTGCTTCCTATCGAAGCGTCAATATTATCACGTTAATCGGTACTTAATTCTTTTCTGAATTGATAAACAGTTGAACGTGCGTTTAGGCAATTTAATCTCCTTTTTGAGAGAACTTTCGCCGCGTTATCGACCCGCACAAGATTAAACGTCCGTTGGTGTCCTTGGCTTTGTTAAATCATTCACAGCGCCTCCTGGTGGTGTCATCGCCGTGCTAATTGTTCTCCTCCCATTTCAGGCCTGGCCCCGGGGGCCTCAGCCCTGAGGGACGTCCGGATAGAGGTCCCAGAGGCCGTGAGGAGAGGTGACAGGGCCCGACTACTGTGCGAGTACGACCTGGAGGGATCCCCCCTTTACTCCCTCAAGTGGTACAGGGGAGACGAGGAGTTCTACCGCTACGTCCCGAAGGAAGCCCCGCCGTCCAAGGTGTTCCCTCAGCCGGGGGTCAATGTGGACGTGAGTCTTTGTGCTTTCGTCCTGTTCGAGTCCGTGTTCTTTAAAAAAATTCGTCTTTGTTGGCTGAATTATTAAGATGTGACGCTTTTCGTTCTTCAATTTTCTCTTATATCATCGCGCACATGAAGATGAAGCAATGGATTCTCTTTGAATCGTACTTTCTTGGCAAAAGAGATCGACCTACTGAAGCCATAAAAACTATTAAGGGTTTTTAAGGCTCATTTTCAAGATAAGCATCCGCATACATTGCATGGTTCATTTATAGCTGAAAGGCTTGCAATATAGCTTTATTTATTTTCCTTATTATATCTCCTTGCAACAGAAATAAGCCTTTGAACGATTATTTTCAAAATCTTGGTGTGTATATTTTACGTTTCGGCTTACATAAGGGAAATTCGACTCAACAATTATTAACTATCTACTGTCGTGTTTGCTAAAATTACATACATACATGTCTTTATTCGGCGAAATTAGGACTAAAAAGTCCCATCTTCCATTTAACCTGAATACATTAATATGATTTATCATACAATAATAGTAAAATAGAAAGAAAAAAAATACAAAAAACGAAAAATAATAAGAATATACCATAATTAGAATGGAATACAGATAGATTGTTACAGATATTACAATAAAATGTGTTTTTATGTGTATATACATGTATATCGGCACAAGAGAGGACTAAATCTATCATTTGTTTTTCATTAATGTTTAATTTGACTGGTCCAAAACATAAGGTGTTCATTCGTCAGAATATGGGTCAAATCAATTTTGGGAGTGATTAAAATTCCAGGGAGAATTTCAGTAAAGCGTATTTATTCTGGAGAAGAACATTTTACAATGCCTCTCCCAACTTCCTAATTACTTCTTGTTTTCATCAAAAGATCATCAATACTATTTTTCTTCAAATCAGTTACGTTATGAAATGTTTAAAAACAAATGCAAATCTCATTCACAAATCATAATTTGAATCAAAGCCAGCTTTAAAAAGAATCACAATTTTTTTCTAAATTACATACATCTATTTAACCATAATAAGTGCGATGCTGAGTCTGTTTGTTGGATATTTAAGTTTTTTATCTAAGGTTTTTTATTAATTTTATTTAATTTAGTGGTTTATCGATCTATGTTTAGCGATTGTATAAACCTTAGTGACTATTTTGTCATAGAAGAGGACTTACGTTCCAACTTTTATACATAGGCTTATTAAAAATAATTTGTTTAAGATTAAAGTCATGAAAATTTCATGATTAAAGTGGCATAACATAATGAGCATAGTAAGTATTCATAATCATAGTATATTATACAAGAATTTAAATAGAATTATGACAAAGATCTTCAATATTGTAATCTGTACTATACTACAAATTTTTCTTTACCGTAGGAGATCATTTCATTTCAATACTAAGTTATGTGTCCTTTTGATGATATTTTCTCGAAATTTGTATTCTTAATGAAACTTTGAAATTTCAGCAGCATATA
The DNA here is from genome assembly GCA_020796165.1 of Pantala flavescens. Lineage (NCBI taxonomy): Eukaryota > Metazoa > Arthropoda > Insecta > Odonata > Libellulidae > Pantala > Pantala flavescens. The sequence goes on from CM036883.1 coordinate 54,678,883, forward strand.
CATATATTTAGAATGACTTTGAATTATCATTTAAGATTTTAAGTTGAAGTTTATTTTTTTATTGATCAAGTCATTAAAAAATGTTTATATCTTACGCGCAGGTAAGTGATGAGTATGAATCAGAAAAATGTAAATTTTTTCAGCAAACAAAAATATACCGGCGTATATTATGTTTAAATTTCAACAAAATGTTCTAATAAACATGTAACTGATAAAGTGTATAAGTTTGATTGATAAGAGATTTATTTACAAAGCGATGACGAAGATATTAATTTCGAAACAGATTTATTCGATGTGGAAAGTCATTAAAGTCCATTTTAACATCTATTAATCCCCATGGCAACATGGTTTCCTTGACGATCAATCGTGGTTATTCAGAGGAAAGATATTCCCTACTCTGCATACTAAAGCATTAGATATCCCTCCTTGACAAACCTCGTCACGATCAACGGACGAACCTCTCGGAAATGAAACAATTGCTTTCACTTTCCTCGACCCTTCATCCTATATCTCATGGCTGCCAACGACCGTCTCACGTCCTTCGTTTTAATCTTCAGGTATCCCAGTCCAACGCCCGTCAAGTGGTTCTCAGCGATGTGCAGCTGGAGCTAACCGGAATTTACAAGTGTGAGGTGTCCGCTGACGCGCCCTCCTTCCACACCGAAATAAAAGCGGCAACCATGGTCGTCGTGGGTGAGTCCCCTTTAATCTCATTCAAGACAATGGATCCGCACAGGATACGTCGTTGCCAAATTTGGAAATGAAATCGATAAATTTTACGACGTGCTCATATGACCCTGCTTGACGTAAGGGAGTGGTCATTTATGTTAAGAGCTGACCTTCGTGGACCCACTGAATGTTAATGAGGACGCAATAAGACCACGTGACATCATGAATATCGTGCCTTCGTTTTACGGAGTTTACATGCATATACGAGACCATGACTCCGTGCATTATTTGTTTTTATTTATATTATAATGAAAATACATCTCTTTCAATACGAGTCAAGTGATACTCAAAAATTATATAATTTACTATGTGTAGACAAAAAAATGAAAAAATACTCAATACAAACTAGTGATAATCTATGGAAAATTTAGATATATTTGAAAGGTAATCTACAATGATAGAATATGATGCAATATTTTTTTAATATCGAGTACTTAGTAAACTATCCAATTTATTTGTTCCACTTTGCGAAAATAGAAGCAAATAATTCTGAACTGAAACATTGAAAAAGGCCTAAAATTCCGAATTTTACTTACTCATTCACTGGCATTATAAGGAAGCCAAAATTAATCGCGTGAAATGAATTATATTTCGAAATTGCGCTCAGTAGTCTCTTTCTCACATTCTTTTTAAAGAAAATTAATTAACCTGAGTAGAATCCTTTCCAATACATTCTCCGAGAATTAAATTACGAATACAAATCAACATTTTTCTGCAAATGGTATATTTGGTAATTAAAAGAACTTAAGGATTTCCTTTGAACTTTAATCGACGCACAAACTTTCCTTTAGCCTTCTAAGTAATGAAACAAAAAATATGAAATCTCGGGGAACTTAAGTAGGATGAATGGAAGCTTTTTCAAATGTTTCCCTGGTGCATTAAATTCTCCTCCTTCGGGTCTTTCCCACTCTTCTCGGGATACAGAAGAACTTTTTGATTCGATCGTTTTCTTAATTTGATCACCAAACTTAATTTGATTCACCAATTTGATTGAATAAAAGTAGTCTACTCTAGATACAAGAGTTTCAACATGAATTGGTCTTCTGTAGTAATAACTCAATTTAGGGGTTAAATTTATAATGCTTCATATTTATTTAAGTATGTCATTCTACTGCTCTCTTTTTGAGATGGTTTTCAAAGTTCTGATACACCTAAATCTTTATATTTTGCAAGGACATTTTTGGAGCAAACCAAGAAATTGAAATCAGAGCTATCTAAAGTAAGTATAAAGCTGCGAAACATAACACTTTGGGCTAATGGAAATTCTGTAAACAAAGGAGGATAGAGGGAAATAAATTTATCAAGAAACCAATTTACATCAAAGTTGAAATCTATATTCCATCATCCTTAGGGTTAGGTAAAAGTCTATTTGTCACTGGATAAGCATTAAGCAATATTATTTTGTAATATTTAACGTTACTCTTTGAGTTCTATATTAAAACAATCAATGAATTGTATCGTAAGTAAATATTTCTACATTTCTTAATTCTATACTTTTCTAAAATTCGCATAATCCGTATTTATATCCGCATAATTCATTCTGAATTTATGAGGATTTGAATATATGTTTGCGTTTTGAAGTACCTAGAAAATTTAGAATTACAAAAAGTACCTTTTTTCATTGACAGCTGACCCTTTATATATATATATATATATATATATATATATTTCCTGTACATTATTGTAGCGAAAACCCTTTTCTCACGCGAACACCCAAAGAAATATCCAGCATCGTTCTATAGCTCCAAAATTGCGAGCTACGGGCCTTTCCCCAGATCCGATATGCTCTAAGAGGAATTCAATAGGGTTAGAGATTGAGGGATATAGAAAAGGGATGTGCCCATCAAAGAAATGACCCCATCACAACGGCCTCGGTAGCAGGCGGTCGCGCGTTCGTGCCTCGAGAGGCTTTTGAAAAGGCCAATGCGCGGCTTCGTAATTCCAGCGCGGGGATCCTCCGGAAGAAGGGAAAAAAGAATTTAGCTCCAATATGGAAGGAATGAAAAAGAAGGGGGAGAAATCAATATCAATCCAATCTACTAGGAGGTCTTTTTTCACTCATTTTCGGTTCGCGGTTCAAGTATTACGCTTGCTCCTTTTGGTTTTATCCTGCTTCTTAGGCCACCTTTCATGGCATATGAGTATCGCGGGTTGCTGCATCCACAGGCAAGAAAATTGACTTATGCTTTTTTCTCTATCGGAGTACACTTTTTTCCTTGATGTACTATTAAACTAATTGTAGAACTTATTACTCGCGCACGTATACGTATTTTAGGACATATATCGTAGCATTCGTGCTATTCTCGCGGATGAAACGTGTTCCGTCTTCCCTCTTTCATTTCGTATTTTCTCCGGAGAGTGGAGGCATTTTTCCATCCATTGGAAACGAAAAGAAGCCAACTATTGTGTGCGGACGAATTGTTGGTATGGTCGCAACATGTACTCAGGAGAAGGAAGAATATTGGTTTTATTTTCTCCATTTCTGAAGCAGGCTGAATGATTGGGAAGAGCACGTTTTTATTTAGGTACTCTGAGCTGTTTTGGTGAATAGACTTGCAGGAGGAGGATTTTATCGCTCGGCGTCCGATGAAATTTTAAATTTCATCGAGTGCTTCATTCTTATGATTCGAAGCAAAAAGTGATCATATATATTTACTCTGATGAGAATCGCCATTGTTCTAAGAGCAGCATCTCGGGAGAAACAATCCTTCTTTCATCTATTTTTACGAACAGAGGATGAGTTTGCGAGGCATTCCTCGAAAAATGCTTTTACCCGAAGAACGATATCAGTTCCATTATCGCTAAATGCACAACCCTGTCCCTCGCTGAAAAAAAGTGAAACGGAGCTACCAATTGGTCACGAAAGATATGTATCTTCTGTTATTTTGATGCAGTAAATTATTTTTCTCGAATACATGAGGAACAATTGACAATTGGATTAAGATCTATAAATTTTCGAAGTGAGGTTTCAAAAGCAGCAAGAATAGCATGGACGCCCAAAGTTAAGAATTTATCATTAAAATGAGTTGAAAGTTGACTTGATGATCAATATCAACATGTATGAATAATCATGTAATTCACATTACAGTAAATTTACGAAAATTTCTTTAAATGCTCACTTATTTTTCTATGATGCCATCAAATTGACGGTTCAATATTAAATGAAAATTCCGTTTCATTTCTGTATCTAGTATGAGGATATTACCTTATCGAATATTTTTCATTGCGATGTATTTAAAGTTAATATTTTAGAATAATAAAACAATATGATAAATATAATTTAATATTAAATTCATTTAATCCTTTTTTATTCATTCCAATCTTCTTAAAGTGAAAATTTCTGCAAAAACAGCTAAATGATAAAACTAATTCAAATTTAGTAAATGAAATTAGTAATTCGCGCTCTACGTAACTCATACATATCGAGTGAAGAAATAAGTAGATTAGTTCAATTGTGTATCTACCATTTGATTTGTAAGGCATGAATTAGTTGGCAATAATTTACTTTTTGAAAACGTTACTTCATTGTGAAAATAAAGCGCAAATTTCATTAGAGGGATACTAATAAACACTTTTCTAGGATTAACATACACCCTTTGGAAACGTGTAAAATGTAATGCCTCTGTATAGCAACTTTAATTAATACCCTTCTCACGGACACTTTACAGCCATGAATACATGAAACAGAAGAGGTTATTTGCATATTCATATTGCGAGATCAACTTACCATTGTTGATCATGTGTTCAACTAAATTATCTTTCGATTCCCGAGCAAATAATGGATGTTGGAATCGAGGTGGAGATATTTCAATTTCATCTATCAAATCAATCTATTTTTAAAAATACCGTCCCCTTTTTATGTGAATTCAATTATTATTCTAAAGGAGTCTATTCAGTATAAATTACATTGTCTTTAAAACGTTGTCAGCTGTTTACGCCGCGTTGCTATGCTTTTGTTTCATTATCAACTGTATCTTGTCCATTCTCGGAAATAAGATGGCCCTTTTCGAGTAATCTTTTCGCGCAATTCCACTCCAGTGGATATCGGGGAATAAAAAGCGTTCCAATTATTCGACGGAAGTATAAAAAAGAGTATCACAGAGGTAAACGATCATGCTGTACCTATAGAGGAGAGGATGTTATTTTAAAGGAACGAGATAGGGAAATCCTTTAAAGTGTTGGAACAGTTGAGAAGCCCTTTGAAGTGGAACATTTAGGCTTGAAATCCCTCTTAATCCATTATGGCAATCCTTTTTTATATGAAACCATTTTTCGCCTTCTAATCCACGAAGGGCTCCGGACCTTCCGATAAAGCCTTCTTCTTTACCCTCCTCTATATATATCCACAGTCACTTTCTTCCATCGTTTTTTTACCTCCTTCCACGTAATTCCTTTTCAATTTTTCCTCCGTATTGGCCAAGGTCTTCCCTTTGTGGACGTGGGAAAAAGAACAGGTTTCGATAGATGGAACGGTTTTTCCATTGTGGGCTTATTTTGCGAGTTCTTTTTTCATCGCCCGTGGCCTCAAAATATGACATTGTTTCCACAGCGCTTAAAACGGCATTCCGTTGTAGTTTCCGAACTGCGCCTTTCATTTTTTAAGCTGCTCAATGAGGAAAATATTTTTCCGGCTGATGCATTGGCGTGCAGCGCCGCGGTTTCACTTTAAGATAACACGATCACGCAAATATTTATCGCATTTTGTGTTTCTCTCCTTTCGCACGTTATTTTGCATGCAGAATATGATGATAGCGATGCCGCTTGAGTTTCGGTCGTTGAAACTTTGGCGAATGAGAGTTTGTTCATTTCTAAAGAAGTCCCTTTAAAGAAGGAATTGCTTTGTACCTAAAGTACATGAGTTTTGATATACGGAAGCAATTTCGTTTTTACTTAATTCACCGTATCTTATGTATTGCAGTATTAATAAAAGATTGAGGTATCCCGTATAAAATCAAAATTTTAAAGTATTTAATTATAAACTTTTAGTTACGTAAAAATATTTTCTCTAAATTATGGAAATTAAGGTAACTTATAAATTGACCTATTAATTGTCTGCAATTTACATCTTAATAGTCCACAAAATGCAAGATTTTTGCTTTGGGTAAATACATGGGTTGAATTGCAGTTGATTGTTAGCATGATTCAATAGTTAATTATTTCCAAAGTACTCTGAAAGAAACGGTACCATGTACATAGAAAGCAGACAGAAATAGTGATAGGAATGCTCAATTTTTGCATTCAAAAGATTTTAATTTTCATAAAAATTAAAAAACAAGATCACATCTCTGGTTTAAATCCACAGTGTATTAAATATGGTTATTTATCACGAAATAAAAATCCAATCTACCTTGGAGAAACGCATCACGAAATTCATTTTGCTGGAATTATAGAATAGTAATCAGTGAAAAGCAAGTTTAATATCATTTTTAGTATTGGACTTGAAGTTAAGTAAAGATTTAAAGCTAATTAGTGAAAGGTAACCTAGCTTAGAGATATTTTCAGCAAATATCTTACGAAAGATACACTTTCCTACATTTACAAGTTCCTACACTTTTTCACTCACGCATCTCATACACCTCACGTTCTCTGCGTAATTCTAAAGGGCACAGAGTTTGGAAGATGCAGTTTGCGACGCAAGGACAGCGAACTATTTTCATTAGAACAATTATTGCTACTTCTGCTCCGTGAATAACTTTCCAACAACTCTTAGTCCGCAGTAAACCCATTCTATCTACTCGGACGTGCGTACGGAATAGAGGAAGCCGTCACAAAAAAGCTTTTACTATGACCAGGAAAAAAGGCTTTGGAGCAAACGAAATTATGTAGATAAAGACGACGAGTCCGGAGGATTATATTATTTTCTAGGGCTTAAAGAAGCGATGTTTTTGAGCTTCCCACTTTCATATCGCCTTCTCGTCTTATCTCCTACTCCCCAATAGCAAGTATTTCAAACTTCTTTTTCTTCATTATATTAATGCACTGGCGATTTATATCCTTACATTCTCATCTCCTCATTTACTCGATGCAGCTTCTCTCGTTTCATATTAATATCTCGTAGAAAGTATGAAATTCCCTTCGTAGTCCCCTAATGAGTTATCATTATCTTTTTCGCTCACTTAATTTTTCCAATTCTCAAACTTTACTTGACCTTTTCAAAGCTCCTTCTGTCTACTTATTCCCATTCTTCCGAAACCTTATGCATTTCACAGAAGAGAACTGCATATTGCTGAGATGAAAAACCATGTTTGGAATACGATTTAAAAAGGAGCGCACTTTAAATAATAAGACGATAAATTAAGACCTTTTAATTAAATTTTCCGGAATCGTATGCTTCACAATTTAATTCCCAAAAAAATTTTATTCATTATAATTATATAACTTATATTTGTTCGCTCTTTACTTTTTAAATTACTTTTTTCAGTTTCAAAATTTATTCGGAGACTTAATCCGCATAAATATTATTTCGAAACCAATGACCGAATCATTCATTCGATTATTAATTTCATCTATTTCTCTCAATACTAACAAATGTAAAATAGGCCCGTCCTTATATTCGTTCCCTTCGAAGGGACAGATTTCCGTTGATATTGTTGGAGAGCGGCCCATTTTCGCTCATCAATTGATCCACTTCTTCCCACTTTCGGTCCATCGCAACTGTGAGGCGATACGCCCCCCAAATACTGCTGCATTTTTCTGTTAATACTGCCACCTCGTTGAGAAGATCCGTTTGTGGACTTCTTCCTCTGCAAGTGGTTTCCAATATTTCTTTACTCTTCTCTTCATCATTTCATTTTAGTTTCTCTTCGACCTTCTTCTATCCGATATTTTTATAAATTTTTGAAAATATAATCCTCTTCAGTGTTAATAAATGCAGTGTTAACTTCAGTAGTTTAAGATGTTATATTTCATAAGCTTCTTTTCAAATTCAGTTCTCCCTGAATTGACTTTTCCAATTCTAATTCTCTATTTATCATATTTAAAATAATATATAAATTTATACTATATATACTAAAGCGTAAAATTTAATAAAACTTGGATTTAAAAATAAATTTTTTATTGAAGGCATGGAAAAGCTAATACAACAGACGCGTAGTTATTTTATTAACGATTAGTGTCACTTATTAAATAGTAAACCATATTTTATGCTTTTTGTGAATTTTATACGTGACTTACATTTCTTACAAGTTGATCGGTATATGATTTCAGTCACCCATGCTTCCGAGTGTTTAAGAAAAAATATATGTAATTTAATTTTTTAGTGTAATTATTATGCAAATTTAGGAATAGTTGACATAAATAAAATTAAAGGGGTAGTTGTTGTATTTGAACATTTGGACTACTAGAAAATACATGTTAAATTAAAGGTTTTATTGAAAATATGATTATAAGATTTAAAAAGTATGGATTACGATCAAAAATGATGATGATGATATGAAAAAAATGATGATATGAAATCTAATATCTTTCAATCAATGTTGAGGAAATATAATAAATTGGAAAAATAGAAAAAAGTAGCAGATTTAAATATAAAAAGTAATGTAGAAAAATTAATTTTATACTATAATTTGAAATGATTCTTTAATATACTTTCATTACATACCAAATTTCATTCGTTTAACTCCAATCATCAACTTAAAGTAATATACAAAATATTTTGCCTCGTTCACTTTAAATAATCATTACATATATCGTAAATAGAAAACTGACATCTTAACCTCCATTCTCTTTTAACCTCTCTTCCATCCAATTACTATTCTTTTATATTCCCATTCCCTCAATTCATGTCTGCCCTATCTTCTTCCCCTTTATTATCTCTAAATCCACTTTCTTTCTCTTTGCGGAATGAGTCACAAGAATGAAATATGAAGAGTTTAATTAAAGATTTAATAATGAAATTTTTCGCCAAAAGGTTAAATAGAAACTTTGTCGACAAATTAGCAATTAGCGTCGGAATGTTATTAAGGCAAACAAGGATGATTTTTAAGGTAAAGCAATTACTTTTTGCCGTAAACCAATTAGATTGTAATACAAAAATCATTTAGAGATAATCTCCGAACATTTTGAGCTGATCCTTGTTTACATTTCCTACTAAACATAGCAGCTTAAAAAAACTTTTATGAATAGCCTGAAAGAGTTCTAATTTATTTATTAATTATACTTTCGTTTTAAAAGATAAAGTAATGGAATGTGAGTTCCGTGAATATTAGATGATTGCATATATTTTGAGACTTCTTGCAATTCTGAACTTAGCGTAACTACGCAATTTCTACTTTCTTCCCGAACTGAAATACTTCTAAATGTTTGGTTTTAGAGTCAAAAAACAGAAGTTCTTCATAAATTTGGTAAAACAAACAAAGAAAAATATTATACATATAATACATGCAAAACGTCCATCAGACGATCAAATGACACAAATAAATTACAAATGTATTGCAAAATTATTTGATGTTTTATATGGAATATAATTCCGTTTTTGATAATAGGTTCTTTAAAACTTAAATTCTAATAAATTATTTAATCGCAACTATAAGCAGGAATTTTTCAATGAGATATTTTATAATAGAAGAACACTAAGTTAATGCTTTTACGCCAAAATTTCGTCCCTCAATATCCCTTCATCAATTTTGAGCATTTAAATTCGACAGTGAAAATTAACTTGCCGTGGAGAGATAACATATTATAAGTGATATTTGAAGGGAATAAAAACTTATGTAGATAAAAGTCATTGACTGAAATCATAAACGTAAGATGACGCAAATGTTACTCTTTTGCGAACAAATTGATTTTCGATTCTCCTCTGTACCAAACGATAAGATTGGCTTTGAACAGTAACGCCAAAAACCTCAGAATAAAGGAATCGCAACCCCAAAATTTTGTCGAAATCAATCGAGTTTTCCCACTCTCCTCGAATAGATCAAGAAACACCAATTTCTTCGATAAACAAAAACGTTTGTCCGATCACAGTCTCTTTCGAAGCCCTTCTTCTTCTTCCACAAACAATCCAATAAACCCGAGAAATGAATTCCGTACGGAAGATGAAGCCCGATCATATATTCCTCCTAATCTTATCTCTTTACAGTAATTTCCCATTTAACCTGCTCCCATTAAATTTTTTCTCCCGAGAAACCCTCATTTCCTCTGGAATTCCACGATCACCTAATTTCCTTCGCATACGACCTTTTTCATATCCTCGCGCCTTTTGGAATTATTTTTTCTCCGCTGTCATCTTTAATTTCGACGGAAAGGCTTTCGTAGAAGGAAAAGGGGCGACAAAAAAAGCAATTCTAAAACGTTCTGAGTGTTCTAAAATACCTCCGTGTCCTCATACACTTGGTTCCTCTCATTTTACCTCCTTAGGAATTTGTTTCATTATCTTGATACACATCGCCTTTAAAATATGTTTAGCGTCTTAGGCGCCTCAAGCCCACTTCTAAACTTTTGCCCTCGCAAACATCTCTCTTTGGCATCACTTTACAGCCCCTCCAGTGCCTCTTTTGAGATCGTCGACACTCGTGAAATAAAAAGGCAGTAGTAAGGGGAGAATTTTCCTCCCTTTTTTAGTCGTTCTCGAGGTAATTTGACGTCAAATCCACCCACGCACACTTCAAGTGCGTTCTTTATGTAACCGATGGACTCGGCATAGTTTCACATAATCTCCCGAAATGAGCTCAAATAAAGAAGAATTAGAAATGTAGAGATTGGAAATTAGATAACGAATTTATTTTCTTGTAGATTTGTATATCTGCCCACACCTTTTTACCTAATGCACGAATTTTATGCACGAATATATAATAACTATCTATAAAATTTTACCTTTAATGATTCCTTTTTTAAACTTTTAAATAAAGCATGCCAAAAAGTACGGCTTCTATCATAAAAATCATTATTTCAATTGCAATATGACAATATACTTAATACAAACATTCACATTTCTTTTTATTGTCTTCTATTTTACTTTTTGTGTTCGAATTGTGCGGCAGGGAATTTTTTGGCCGTGTAACAATGAAACATGTACGTACCAATCACATTTTACTGCAATTAAAAAAATATAAAATACATAAGATTACTTCAGCTACAGAAAATATGCCATACAGAATATATTCCATTTTTATTTCAAAAGTACTGTTTAAAAAATGGATGGGCGACGCAGTTAACTTATTTCACATCATAATCAGTTCTTTAAGTAATTCTACCATCGAATCATTACATTATTTTATTCTCTACATCCTCGTTGATTTATTATCCAGAAATAGTTCTCTATTTTCATTTTATATTTGATGAAAACTCTAAAAATATTTTATAAATATTAACAATAATGTTGAATTTTATAAGGAAAAGTTGAACAGTAGGCATTTATATTTTTGCTGAAGCTCCTTAACGAAGTTTAAAATAAATGAAAAGAAGGATTAAATTTTTTTTCAACTTGGAATAAAGATAGGCGAAATGGTACCGAATATTAATAACTGCATCATAGAATCTTTTATGCCGCAATATTAAAACCGAAATAATTTAAAGCACTTCAACGGTTGTAAATCTCTTCCATATGCCAATAAACACATGTGGAATGACGGATGTCATGTTTCAGGACAGTCTGTAATCATACGATAGCATGCTTTGTGGATACGCAAATCACCTCTATTGGTACAGTTTACATCGCTTTGCTTCAGATCGGCGCATATGCAAACGCAGATGTACTTGTAGTGCCAAAGTGAATAATCATTTAAGTATGCTACCACACTGCTTTGGTCTCTATAACGGACATCCTTATGTTTAACTAAAATTTTCATGTTTGGCTTGGAATATTATATTGCTTAATAAGATATTTAGAGCCAAATGTATATGTAACTTACATTAATCATGCATGATCTAGTTTGGAGGTATTGATTTGAATCATTTTTCGCAATACCTTTTTTTAACTACGATAAAGTTTTGAGATACAGTCAGATTTTAATCAAATAAACTAAATAAGCCCAAAAGTAGGTTTAAACTGCAATCCGAGGGATCGATGAGACTTATCAACGTTATTTATTATTATTTTCCTATTCGTACAATCATATGGAACGATTAGATTCTACAAAATCATAATAACTTGATTCCATATTATACTATTTCTCCTAATTAATACTTTTCCGATACTATAAACATTAAGCATAAACAAATGGACTGTAACGGTTAAATAAGATAAATATTTAAATTTAGATTTGAAAGTTACAAAATTTAAACAACATTTTGAATATTTTTATAAAATTTGTATGAATCCAATACAATTTCCGATAATCCATCCCCTGTTTTTAAGCAACGATAAGATTAAATATATCTTTAAATGATGATAATACTTTCATTTCAGTCGCTACATTGTGGTTCGGAACTCAAAAATCGAATATTCCCCATATTTCTTTCCTTTTCGCATTTATAGCGATGAATGGACAAAGAAATATGGAGAGAGACTTTGGCGCATCTCACGTTGAATCGCGTTAAGGATTCCCCATGTTGCACCGAGAGACGAAAAAATGTCACGATATGAAATGAGTTAGCGGGTGGAGTAAAAAAGTCATATTTATGTCATCCGTTTGGAAGGAGATTGTGACAAATGGTTCACGCGGAGGCTTAAAATTTATCAACTGAATCGAGTGCGGTATCTTAACATTTCGCGGATGGGACAGTTCAAGAGTTTCTTTTTCGATGCTCTCTTCGGGGATTGAGGAGTTCATCCCTGTGAACTATGTCCCTTATCTGGGCGATGTTGCGAAAGATGTTTTACACTCTTGAAAATTTCGTTCCTTTAATGGGAAATACACCATTCGGGATTTACTGCATTCTTTCCCTTCTAAAAATAATGGTATCCTCGTAAGGCAATGCACGCTCTGCAATGAGACGGAGGGCCATTTGTTTTGCAGTTGAAGTAGAGAATAATATTGTATTCGGAGAGAAAAAGAAAACATTCTCTTTGAGAGATATTTTTAGGGTGATACAGAAATTCAAACGATTATACGAGATATGTTCTGACAGCGGGAGTTTGATTTATATTCAGAGAATATCCGCTATGAACGGCTATCCAAATATCAGAATCAATTTTTACGAAATGTATTTTGAATCAAGGGATGGCTTTGAACATTGGAACTTAAAAATACATTGGAATATAGTGGAATTATCCGTTGAAGTCATTAATACCCAAATTTCTCCAAACCTTATATCTCGCATCAATCTTTGAGTTTGGCAAAGAATAAAACATTCCAATATTAATACTGTATGCATTTATCGCATTTACGAGGATATTAATAAAAGTAGAACTTCGATGATTGCGTAAAATGTGTATAACGGTGTGCAGAATAGGATAGAAATCTTGTGTAAACATTTGAAATTTCTCATATTTTCCTCAATGTAACTGACGTATTTCTAAAAATATCTCGAAGAAAAGTAGACATTTTCATAAATTGGAAAGAATTTAGGGAATAGAGCTTCGTTCATTTTCATATTTGTTATTCTGTCTCCTTGATAAGAATATGATGGTCAATTCAAATTCTATAAATACTCTATTATTATCCCTATATTTCTTGAAATTATAGCCACTTTATGATTTAATTTTCATAATTCATCCAGAAAACTCCATTGCATTTATATATTTATATATATGAAGATATATTTTAGATTTATAAATTTTTCTACTGAAATAACATTCAAAACCTTTTGCAAAAAATTAAAAAATTGCTGAAACTGCTTTCTGTTAAGGTAAATATACTACTCTATCTCTTGGAAGGAACTCATAAATTTAATATTAATTGAACTCGCCCCAAAAACGTTCCTATTTGAAATATAAGACAAAAGGTGGAAATTCTTTCAAGAAATATCACGAGACTCCCCAATGTACGTCATCGAGAAACGTACGTGGTAGAAATTCGTGTACACTCTCTGGACGTGTAAGAGTATTACGTGCTGGACAAATGTACACAACTTATAAAGTATGATGCAAAGTTTTATCTTCAAAAAAGTATCGCTTTTGGAAATTCGTGGATGGCGAGAGTCCGACTCATGAATAGGAGAGGCAGAAGCTATCCTTGCCGTAATTTTTATAAAAGCATGGAAAGGATTCGAGAAAAAAGTAAGGATGGAACAGGAAGATTGATTCGCGTGGTTAATATGTGAAAACAGTTTCTGTCTGGGATCTGACCTAAATATTTCGTCGAACGCGCTCCGCTATTTTTTCGCGAGATATAATGCTTTTGATGTTTTTTCTAGCAATGTGGTTTGAGTTCTTTCTCTCTCTTTCTAGCATCGCTATTGTTTGCTCTTCTGATTTTGTTCGCTCCAGTTTCTTATGTTCCAATAAAATGTTCTTCCCATACAAAGCGTGGATAAGAGGGATTTTGCCCCAATGATATTAGAGGGACCAAAGAAAACTCCATCATACATTGCTGCGAATAAATCTTCCATGTGCTTGCCAAACGTACGTCATCCTACTTTGAAAATAAAACCCTCTATTGGTAAATAGAGCATTCTATTTGAGATGAAGTTAAAAGGAGTGCATTGGCAAACACTCGTAGTCGAATAAATGTTATACGTCGTGCAACTATGACAATTTAGAAAATAATAAATTACAAAGAATTTGTTTTGAAAAGATGGCATTAAGTTATTTGCAATCAAGGAATTTTTGATAAGTTGAATAGAAGAATAATCACCGCTTTTTATTGTATTTATGAATATATTCCAGCAATAGTAAGTTTGAAAAAACATTATTTATTTTTAAAATAAGTGCTTTGAAACTATACTCATGTTATAAGCGTTACATTTAATTATTCAATGTCTAGAGTCGAGTAAATCTTAAATCTTTCGTCTTAAATGTTAAATAGTATCACATAACAGCAAACAACTTTATCTCTTCAGAAAGACACATAATTTTAATAAGGTAAAAATTCAGCACTTTCCCCTCAATCCATACTAATATATATTAACACAATAAAGGGTCATACTAGGCTTTCTGCACTGTAATTCCTCTTGATGAAAGCTTTTTTAAATCCTGAACCGATCTTTCGTCTTGCAAATATGCCGGTAAAACTCACATGATCATATGAATCTCTTAAGCGGAACTTATTAAAGGGTGATCAAACCTTTATTAAGATATAAAATGAAGTATTTTCAAAGAAGATAATGACATATTTTATCTGTTTAATTTCACAGGTCCATACTGATCCGTAAATATTTGGGTTTAATAATTCATAATTATTTTTCCCTCTATGATTTTATTATGGTATCATTTTCCTATGGTTACGTAAACACATGATAAAAATACTTTGTTGTTACTTCAAGTTTACTGTATTTTAGTTCTATATTATACTTTTAGTTTAATGAAGTAGATAGTCTTACGATCAACAATTATTCGTCTCTCTATGTAATTCTTTTTTCCAATATCTATTCAACTAGCATCTCTTGCTGATTCAGTCTCGTGATATATTAATTGAGTCGTAAATCTTCAGATTCAGCAAATTTATCAAAATATATTTGATGGTGTTCTACTTTGAGTGAAAGTTGTCATTCGAAGATGAAAAAGAGCCCATTCCCTTAATTCCTACCTCCGGCAATTACTTCTCCGTAACTCGGACACTCACAAAATGCGACTTTCATATTCCAAATATCCATCAGTCCGATTTCCACCGCATCTCTGACCGCTCCCTTCCTTTGTTTCTTTCCTCTTCCCGTACTTGCCTTCCAACTTATTTCTCCTTCCCTCTTTCAAACTTACTTTTCAAACAGATCTCTTTTAAAGAAGAACAAGGTATTAGCGTCTCCTACCCGTATTTCCTCTATGTCTCTATTCCTGCTTTACTCCACCATCTTTCGTAGGAGGGGCATTAGGGTGATTTGTCGTCAGTTTGAGCGGGCTTTTTTATTTTTGGGGCGTGGGCTGGAAACCCGTCGATATCCTACGCTTCAAGCATCCCCTCCGCGCAATTTTCTTTCTGTCACACCAAAGGCAGTCGCCTTTCTCTTTCCGTACGCACCTTTCCACCCTCCCCTACTTTCCCCTCCCCTACTTTCCCTCCCCTACTTCCCCATCTCCCCTCCCCCACTCCCCCATCCCACTCCCCCCTAGCTTTTGTCTCTTCACTCTCATGCGATTTCTTTCTCGATTTTTTTTTAAGTTTCTCTCTTCTGTCGCCGCTTATTTCCGTATCTCTTCCGAGATATGTGTGTGACGTGTATTCCTAACGTCGCATAGATTGTGCCGCTTGGAATGTGGAGGTGAGATCGTTTCCGCGACTTTTTTTGGAGTTTTTATCCGTCTCTGTTTTTCGCACGTGTGGATGTTTGCGTTGGTAAAACGATAGGGAAATGGATGGAATCGCTTGGGAACAGCGATTTTCGTGGAATTACGATGCGAGATATTTTTTATAGAATAAAAGAGGCTGAATTTTCTAGATTGACGAAAAACGATTAATTCCCGAGGTAAGTTTATGTAAAATAACAAATTATTTTACTCGTTTACTGAGTTATAAATATTTTCAGGTTGCATATGAGCTAAGTGCTTTAATTCCATAATGTACTTTTATATTAGTATCCATTCTTAAACTTAAGGAACTTAAGAAAATAATCTTATTAGATTATGAATGCATTTCAGTTTAGCGAGAGGTATGATTTCCATATGGGCCTATGCTTGATACTCCTGCCCAATAATCATATTTAACCTTGCTTATTGCAAGAAAATCCCAAGAGTGAGATCATACACAAGCAGAGTTAAATTACAGTATTATTGGGATTTATGTGTCAGTGGATTGGCATTAGCGGA
This sequence comes from Pantala flavescens, assembly GCA_020796165.1. Taxonomy (NCBI): domain Eukaryota; kingdom Metazoa; phylum Arthropoda; class Insecta; order Odonata; family Libellulidae; genus Pantala; species Pantala flavescens. Next base: position 54,695,393 of record CM036883.1, read on the forward strand.
ATAGGTTATACTATTTCCTACTCATTAAAATTGGTAATATTCAAACTTCTGATCGCCAGGATATAAATACAACTAAATATATTGGTACTGTTTGAACAGCAATGAGGATACTAAAAATAGTTGATATATCTTAAATTAGGCAAAATTGTGAGTAGCTGTAGATGATTTTGCGGAGCGCTTACGAGATAGCCGAGTAGAGTGACGTTTTATTCTTCGTGTACACCTCTATCACGAAAGTGCTCCTAAATAGGAAAAAACAATATAAATCAAATAAAAATAAACAAACGTTTAATTAAATTAGTGTGTTTTCTACGCAAAGGCTTCATTACTATTAATTATCCTCATTAAGAGCGGGTTTAAAAATAACTTACAGCTTTTTCTTAGCTGAGATTGAAAAAGAAGAGTTTGTTATGAATTATTCATTTCCCTTTTGTTGAGTCCACTCTTTGCTGTGAATGAATAATAGGATAGAAGATGATAGAAGCAAAGTAATATCGATTGGCACTCAACGGATAACAAAATTGGGATCAATCAAGAAGACCTGCGAAGACATCTGCTTTACATATTTCTTATTCATGGTCCTCTTCGTTAAAGCCTCAAAATTTAACGAAAGGCAAAAGTTGAGAGGAATACTTAGTGAACATGAAGTTTCGAAGATGTTAAGCGAGAGAAAGGGAAATCTGAAGGAAAAGATGAAAGATGTTGAGTGAAACATAAGGGCAAAACGAAAAGTATGAGGAAAGGGAGTAAATGTTCGGATATAAAGTTGGTATGAGTTTCGTGGGATGCCTTAGTGAGAATACAAGAAGAAAAGCAGTGTGAAATAATGTCTTTAAAAATTAAAATTTAAGAAACTAAATTATACTCAATGTAAGAATTATTTGAGCTTTTCAAGGAAATAGAATCTTAAAGAAGATCCAAGAGTATAAATAACTATAATATATACATATAAACTGATCTGATATAATTGATCGAATTGATGAAGATTTTACTAAATGTTTTACTATCAATATTAAAGATCGGCAGGATGTAAATTTCTCAAGTCTAATGGAATACCTTCATAACAAAAGCACATTGCTGATATTTCTAAGCCTGAAGTGCCTTTATCCAAATTGACCCAAATTTCAGAGAACAAACTAATTCAAAATGAATTTACTAACTAAAACAAAGAATAACTTCTCCAATCGATTTTTTTGTTGAAAATAAATTGATCTAAGTCTCATAATTAAAAAAAATGAATCATGAGATCTGTAACATAATTTCTTTTAGCATATGTTTATAGATCAATTTTTTCACTCGGATACAAAATTAAATATTAAATGATTATCTTCAATAAATAAAAATCTTTGTTTCATTTAGAGTTTCATTTAACAATAAAATTATCCAATATCTAATGACGATGCTAAGTTTCGTGAAATAATTTCAATGAAAAAAGCTAACTTATTTTTTATGAAAAGGAACGATTACTTTTACTTTAGAAATTGGAATTAAGAAAAGAGCCTTTCGAGGAAGTAAATAGACAAAAACCGAAAAGAGAAGAGAACAAAAAAGCAAGCTTAATTTGGAATGAATTGAATTTCATGAAGAAGTAAAATAATCTCCTAATTGGCAAGCATCCCTGAAAGTGAAACTGTGGAGAGCAAAAACTCCGCTATGTAGACTTCACAGTCGACGGCATCCCAAACTGCCAACTACGTCTCTTCCACTGGCTTGCTCTCCAATACATTTTAGCGTTCTTTTCCTTTGGCCTTCGTTCCTCTTTTGTTTCGAGACGAAAGCCATCCCTTTCTGTACAAGAATCCATCTGTCTCCTCCATTTTGTGCTATCGAACCCTCCATTTCCCAAGGGCATCTTAAAGTAGGCCTTGTCTTGTTATGTCGATGAATGGAAACCGTTCCAAAACCACATGCGATACATCCGAAGAAGATAAATATCATTGGATTGGAAAAATAAGTCGAATTATTTATTTTGCACATAAATGTTTGTATTTCAAGTCTGCTCAATACTTGAATGAATTGAATCGATATCATTCATCCTCAATCATTGAAAAATCTTGAAGTTGATGAATCATCGTACATTACTTGATACTCCAACTGAGTTGAAAATTTGATGATGAGTGATTGCAATAATTAGTCTTTATTAAGGAAGACCTACGTTGAGCTTAGTTATCGGAAATAGATGTTAATAATTTAGAATTTGAAAGAAGAAATTATAAAGAAAATTTGTCTCGTAGTTGAACCAAAGCAATCTTATAAAAGCTATAATCAATTAAGCCAAATAATCACATCTTCGTTGTCAAGCCACGATTGAAGCATTCAAAAGGAAAACCATTGAACTTTATGCACAAGAATCTCCACCTTATAATGGTTATAAAAAGTAACGTATACAGCTATACTTTCATCTACTACATTTCTAATATGTAAATAAAATTTTGAAAATTTCAATGTCCAGGGAATCATACATTTCCTCACATCTGTCGAACGAGTTTTTAGATTTATGAGGTCTAAAATATCAAAGGATAAGAAATATATATCAAGGAAATAGAATAAAATAATTTTCTCAAGGAATATGAAGTAACCGATATTTTAAGCAAAAGATTTAAGACGGTATCGATAAAAAAATCGTAACGTAAATTTTATTGCTTTGAAAATACCATTGAGATTACTACCATTTGATAAAAATGCTGTGGATCAATAATCAGTATATCTTATTTAGTTTCTAGAAAATATAAACTGATAATCATTTATATTTTCACATGAAATTATTGATCTCGGAGGTAGAGTTATTCATTCTAGGAAGTATAGTGATTAAATAAAAAAATTCTGCCATCAGAAATCTATTTTTTCAGTACCTTTTCTGAATGTAACGCTTCAAATAATCGCGTATCGAAAAATTTCATTTGATGTCCGAATCGATTGAATTAAAACGCTGTATGACAAATTTTTATGAGTAAATGCATTGATGCTCCTTTGAATATATTCCCCACAAAATGGACAGCAACAAGAACCCATAAATAAAATGTGTTTGGAATTGAAGAGACTCTTTCCATTTGATATTTCCTTTTGCGAAATGAAAATATTGACATCATTTGATCAGCCTCAGTAATAGATTGCATCACATGAGAGTGAATCAGCTCTGCGATAAACGGAATCCAAGTGCGTTGTTATGATGCGAAAAAGGCATTCGAACGGAGACATGAAAAAATGCGCTTTCCCTTTGAGAATCGGTTGCTCTCACCGCAGATTCATAGGATTGCTTACCACTGACGCATTCTGCGGAGAGCACGTGATTCCCATCATAATTAGCGAGTCATCAGCGGCTGTTATCGAAAGGTCTTTCGATCGAACGATTAATCGCTGACGAGAGTAATACTGCTTTCTATTCCAAAAGTGCCGTTTCTTTTGAAGTCTCACTTTTTATGACGAACGCGCACTCGCTTTGATCACGCGTGCATCAGACCGAATTAAAGTGAAAATTTAAATGATGCGCGAAATTATAAAGAAAATGACGAAATTCGGGGCATTTGAAAATATCATCACGCTGTTCAAAGTATTCGATCTAAGTGCGGCATTCTATCCTTTAGCAGATAGTATTGAACCATGTTCTAAAGAAAATCAATTTAAAGGAGGATATTCCGATTTTAATAGCTTTTTTTGGTATGATTCTTTTCCTTTGAGTTATAATGATTTATGTTTCTCTGTATTCAAATGAGTATTACTAGTCTTTAATGTGCGATATTTTGCCTATTATTTGCTAGCCAAAAGTAAGTAAGCATGAATATTTATGACAGTAATATTAAAAATTGGATATTAAAAAAATACGAGTACATTAATATTGGTTATTTAACATTCGCACTAAAGAATTACTCTATTTTCGAGCCTTTCAGAATTTTTCAACACATTGCCTTTTCACTGCAATAGTATCTCTTCGTGAGACGGATACTTTTAAATTTAAATTTATTCCCATGAATTTTTGAGAGATATTCATACTCCAGAATCGTAGTGCATATCTTCATCTTTCTGTTAGATTTTTCGAACTTTTCCCTGACTTTCATTGTGCCAACTTCAGCATTAAGTTCAGACTCAATGGTGGAATTCCTATCTTCTCTTAATATGCTTCACATTTTTCTACCTTTTGGACTCCCATTCAAAGAAATATCCTCTTCCTTTCTATTTCATTCTGCCCTCGTCTCTTTAAAGAACCGTTCCATATTCTATACGTGATGTTTTTATCCTTTTGACCGTCTAGGAATTTCCCGAAACGATCGCCATCCTTCCTCATATAAGCTCATTTGTGTGAGTCGTAGAATTTCAGATCATTTTAATTAAACTTTCAACAGATAATGAGTTATTATCGGTCTTTTATTTCAATCACTCCAAATAAGTTTCACTCGGAATCTGCGGTGCTTTGTTTGAGGGAACTCGTTTAAAAAAATTAAAAAATAATTCATTTTCCTGGTTTCATTTAAATTTACGAAATAATATGACCTTCAGCGAGTTTTAGTCAAATGAATTTAAATTTTACATTTCGAAACTTTTGAGATAAAATAGGAGTGTTCGCCGAAATCAAGCACGAGAATATACAATTTCTATTAAACATTACATTTTCTGTTATAACTTTAATTAATTAGTATGAAATCCATTCCTATTCGATGCATTTTCTAAGACAACATGGAATTTTTTGAATCTCTATTTTGCGTTTCCCATGGTTACCAGCTTCGCACGCGAGGAGTCTCTTTCCGCACTTTTCCACTCGTCACTCCGCATCTCTTTAACCTTCTTTATTATTCCTCCTTTTCATGCAGGTCCTCCCATTTTGAGAGGAGAGAAAGAATTCCAACAAAGACAATCACAACCCGCATGTAGTCGCCCTTCTTAAAAACACCTTTCCTTATCCTATTGTGTGAGGCATTATTATACCCTTATGCTACACGATTTCAATCATCCGACGCTGGGATTTCTCTTCATTTCTAACTTGCGTAACTTCTGAGGAGTTTTTCGCTTAGTGACTAGGAAATCCTCACTCGATAACTAGATATCGTAAAATCCTACAACTTAGGGAAGACTCTGTGATCTTCTTCTCGATTTCTTTCAGAGATTTCTACTCGATCGAAATACGATTCAAAAAGGAATTCAATTCGAAAAATGAAAATATTTAGGTTATCAAGGGATAATAAAATATTTAGGTCAATAAATAAAGGATTTAATTCTTCCTGTCCCTACTTAAAGGAGCTTCGTCCTTGAAATCATTCTTGAAAAAGTCTCGAATTTCATATAACTCATGAAGAACGTTCAAAAGCCCAAAGTAACTATTTCCTGAATTTACGGCGATTTCAAAGAGTACAAAGCGTATCTAACCCTTACAGAAAATGGCATCGAGTATTCAAATAAACGACAAAGGAGCCCTATTCTCTCTGACAGAAGGAACCGTCGAAACGTATCCTTAATACGGGCGCTTTACCTGAAATCCCTAAAAGTATGCTAATAATGATTAAATGCAAAAAAGGGGATCTGCCTCTCAGATGAAGATATCTTCCTTTGTAGCGAATGTTTGGGTCCATATTATTCGCTCCTTGTTATACACGCTCATTTGCTATTCGGAATTTTCCTGCCGATTGCGCTCGATGCAATTCGATTCGAAAAGACGTATGAAAAAATAAATAAGCGGCAATAACGAAACTCTCTTTCGGCGTCACTTCGAGTTATAGAGATGAAGAATGGAAGACTGATAAATGTATGAGGATATTCGGAAGGAAGCGAGAGCCGAAAAATGGATCAAAGGAAAAATTCAAGGAAACATTTCCTCAAACGGCCGAACGAGAGCCAGGTGAAAATTTATCCGTCATTTTGGAGATGAAAAAGCGCCATCTTAACACTCCAAAGATTTTTTTCTCATCGTAAAAGTACAACATTCCGTAAGGTCGATGTTCTTAAGAATTTACAATATATAGAAGAATTTTATATCAGGAAAAAAATGTAAAGAAATATTTAATATTATGTAAATATACTTTGTCTGGCCAAATTATTTCTCAGAGAATCACCATTCATAAGATGCCAATTAATATCTGAGGCTAAAAGGAATGGCTAACGAAAGGAAGTAATGCAATAGAGTGAATTTGGAGGAGAGAAATCGACACTGAGAAGAGAGAAGTGGAAATGGGACGTGTGGAGAAGATGGGTTTTTCCCTCGGACGTGGGTGAATGGAAGAGTGGCCAAGGAAGAGGGAGCAAGAAGAGTTTAAGTGCGGGGGTGGAGGTTTGAATGGAGGCTACCAATGGTGGCCTGAGAAGGGCTTTGAGGGGTCTTTTGACTCAAATACGTGAGGTCCACTGGGTGGGGTCATAAATGGGTGAGATAATATTAATCTCAGGTTATATCGAGATTGTTACCGGCTCTCGGAATGCTGTACGTTCGGTGTAAGGGTTTCTCTTTTCTATTTCGGAAGAATTGCCCCGCCCTACGTGTCTGCATTGCCGAGTAATGTTTGTCAGAGGATGGAAAAGTATCAGCACGACTCTAATCCTGGGCTTTCCGTTTCAGATTTCAGTCCTTCCGATTCATATCCAAAACAAAGTCTCGGTATTTTTACACACAATTCCAGGATTGGTAGCGGATGAAACTACGCCTAACGCCAAACTGTGTTAGATATATGTTTTTTTGCAATTTTCCATTTCTGTTAACACTTGAAACTTAGAGTAAATCTTTTTCAATACTCAACTGCTCTTAACGTTTAAAAATTGTGAATTCTACGTAATTAATCGATATCATCGCTAATGCCACTTTCGGTATATAAAGCAAGAATTGTGCATGAAGTCAAACATCTTGCGTTGTAAGCTACGTGTACAGTATCTTTAAACTTTAAAGGTGACGTCTTAGAATAGGGTCAATACAATCCTAATAGCTTACGTAAGCTTTGAAAAGATATCAACCTATCTGTATTTATAGTACAATGACTGTCCTATTCGCTAAAAATGAACATCACAAATTACAATAAAAGAATTTTGAATCGTTTATCACAAAAAGCACGGCACTAAATGTATTTGTTGCAATCGAAAAAGAGCATTAAATTTTTCCTTCGACAAAATCTAAAGCCAAACAATCCTAGACTCCGTCGTCGGATGAGTTTTCTTTTCCATTTATCCAATCAGCTATATCGAAGGGAGTTGCGCTCGTATTTTTTGGATTTCCAGGTCACGAACGGATTGGCACGCTTAGGAAAAATTCTTGGGCGGAGGGTGAGGAGCTTCCAGAAAGTTTTATTCGCAGACGACGAGTATTTTCTCCTCGTAAACATCTTACGCTCTCATTAGGGAAAATAAACGCTTTTTTTTAATTAATTTACCTTCTTTTACTACTTCCCTGTTGCTGAGATATGTTTAAAATGAAAACTCAAAAGTTGAGGTTAATTCACGAGACCATTTCTAATAGTCAAGAATGTTATTGTAAATAATGTTCATTAATTTTTATACATATCGTAAAATTTTATTCGATAATATTGAAGTCACCAACTATTAATCAACATTATCAGTAGTAACGCCAGATGAAAGCTATACAAAACTAGTTGGAAGATAAGATGGATAATTTGAAGATTTAATTTTTCAAATAATTGTATTTTTAATGTATTCTGAGGAGAGTAAAATGGGAGAGATCATCTGAATTCACTGCTGAATATTTAGATTTTGATTTGGTAGCTAAGGAAATAATATCCGCAAAAAGCATACAAACGCTACATGAATCAAAAGCGGGAAATTAAGATATCCAAATAAAAGGGGAAGTTTCTATAAAGAAACGGGGAATGAGATCGTGAGATACTGAATCCTGCGAATTATGTTTCAAGATTCGAGGAAAAGGTGGTATTATGGAGCACATATTTATTTACGTAATATTCAATAAATCTCAAATCAAAGCAACGTTTCTAGAAAACATCGTACTTCCTAAAACTGAATTGTGAAAGCGCATCCGAGGGAAGACAGAATCCTTCGTCGATGGTTTATCCGAATACGGAAATTCGCAGAATGCTACATTCGCACACGGGGTGACTGATTTCACAATGACGCCGTGGGTTTGCACGAATATCCTCCGTAAGACTTCCGGGACGATTTGTAAATTAGAGTGCAGCTCATTACCTCCAGAACAGTTTCCAGGCAACGCTCGCGAAGGGATTCGAACCGTGAAAAAGAGAAGCTTGAATTAATTCCGCGTTAAAATGTGAAGCGGTTACGGAATTATTTTGGATTCGCATATCGTTGGCGAATAATCTTAACGAAGGGGAAAATGTTGAATGTGGAAAAAATAATACATTTGAGCGCTCGAATAATAAAACACAAGCGAAGGGTTGAAGGCGAAAATGGAGAAAGCGCGACAATAACTTCTCGGAGGGGGTCTCTAGATAAGATGCTATCTAAATAGGAGATAAGGGAAGAGCTCGTATTTTCTACAGGAAATAAAAGTCCCGTTTCTCTTATTTCACTTTTTGGTGATCTCTGTGGGCGGAAATAAGAGGCTGTTTCGCTTTTCTTGAGGTGTTGGATGGAATATTGTGCTGAGAAATAGATGCAAGGAATACTTTTCTCGCTGCAAGAGCGTCGGGACGGAGGAAATGAGATGCGGATTACGAATCCTTCATTTTAAATTACGTGAGGAAAACACGGCCGAAAAGCACTTAAATATTTCCTCGACCTTTGGAAGAGCCAAAATGGAAAAGCCAAAATTTTCGTTAGAAACAGAAAAGTTTGAAATTTCTAGTAAGAAACCGTTTATCCATGGAAGTCTGAACACGAGTTCGTCTTTTCAATGTTAGGTGCTAGGGATTCAATAAAGGCATAACGGTAAAGCTAAAGTATATTAATGGCATACTATCTTATGAATATTAAATAGTGTTATTTAAGAATTTTTCGGAAATTTAGTCTGCCTCTTCCAAAAAAATGCAATCAAGCACCTTCATAAAATGGAATGAATATTCATATTTATGTCTTTAAAATGTTTCGCTGTCCTCTTAAATTCTCGTAATGATATGAAATAGTAGTGACTTTTAAAATATAAAATAAGATATTAGATAAAATTAAGGTATAACATGAAAAAAGTACCATAAGGAGCATTCCCTCATATTATTTACCTATAATTATCATAAGAAAATAAAAAATGGCCAATTTACCTCAGTTCTCATCCGAATTGCCACATTCACATCTCTTGACAGTTGAATTCAGAAAAGGATGAATATCCACCATTTCTCGAGTTGAAAGTTTCACAGACTGCGAAAAAAAATATGAAAAATTTGCTTGAATTAAAACTAATGGGTTTTCGCATGGAAATGCTTTCGGGAATAAAATCATACGATTAATTTTGATTTATATGAATATTATCACTGGTTTGGTAGAAAAAAGCTTTATTTGATTTCCCAATCGCCTCGATAAAATTCGAAACGAGAGTTACAATTCATTTTAATTGCATTCCAGATAAACCTTTCCCTGTGATTTTTATCAGGAAAACAAAACCAATATTTTCAAATATGTAAAAATCTGTTTTTTCCTTCGAAAATCAACAACCACTCAATATTGATAAATCCACTCAACAAAATAATTTAGGGAAAATATCGAATTAACGTCTTTTAGTTGAAATGTGATACTTCGTGGAATCATTTTGTTATTCTGAATTGTCTGAACTTTCATTGTGTATTAATTACATCTATACAAATTATTATTCTATATTTCTCCTATCCATTATAAAGATTAAAATATAAAACTTAAGAATACGATATATATATTACAGATTTCACATTCTTTCAAGTTCTATTAGCATTTCACATTCCTCAAGTTCTATTGATAGATAAAAGGAACTATTGAAGATAGTATAGTAAGATAAAATCTTTAAATTAACAACGGAATGAAATTTTATGAATATTCTTTTTTCAATATAATTCTTGCTCAAATATAAAAATCTTGAGTATCAAAGTGTGTATTTTGTATTAAATTAGTAATATTGATAATTTTTAAATGAGAAAATCATATTTCACTTACAACAGTAAAATACTTTTTTTACACTTTGTATACTTTTTTTAAAATTGAATTTTACACTCAAATCTATTATCTCAAATCTAATAATCAAAATATTATATAAAAACAAATATATAAAAATTATAACTATAAAATTTTAGATATAAATTCATGTAAAGTTTTTTCTAAATTATACGATTCCGCTGATTAGAAGATTCGTACATTCTTTAGCAAATTATATCAAATTTTAGTCTATCACATTCAATATATAATGAGCATAAAAAATTAAATTCCCAGTCTGTGCCATTCTGCATATATTTTAAAATTTTACCTTATTTCAGACTAAATATCTATTTGAACCTAGTGATTCCAAATCCTATAGACGCAATTTCCTATTCCACAAGACTGAGACAATTCGATTCCAGTTGAAGAAGAATTCCATTCAGTCGATTTGAATCCATGAGAACACTGAGAATGTGGCACGTTGATTGATTTCGATATAACGAATTCAAAACCCTCCATCCGGAATAGGTGAAACTCCGACATTACCATTCTCGTCTCGGTCCCTTTACAAATACAGCCCATCGATGGCTACACCCGAATTGTATCCCATCGCACATTAACATTCACTCTCTTCGGAAGGAAAAAACTCCATGCATATCGATGAACTTCATTTAAGCCCTACTGCGGAACTCTCAAGACCTTCTGAATTCATCATAGCGACTCCGGGGTGACTGGGAAAGGTCGACAAATCCAAACCTTTGCTTTCACGATTTTGTGCACGGACATTGGCCACTATACATCATGATAGAATTCCCGAGAATTCTGGAAAGTAAAGCGGGACGTGGGATGGAATGAATAGGGACAGGTTGATGGAGAGAGAATCTTGGGTCGCGAAAGAGTGTTGCAGCTCTGGCAGGAGACCCAAGAGATCGAGACGGACGTGTTAGGGGTGGTGAGTTGAGCTACCCAATGGGATTGATTGGGTTCAAGGTGAAAGGAACAGAAGAGGAGGTGGAATAAACCGACTGGTGCCAACTTCTCTGAGGTGGTCCCGAATATCCTGAGATAAATGCTTACAAATTTCGCCAATAATACACAGCTCGAGTGCTCTTGCTATTACACTAATCAGTTATTTCTAAATCCTCACTGCTTGTACAAGTACAATAAAAATTCATCTTAAGAGTATAATTTTGTCGCTTTATCAATATCCAAAATCTTACAGAGGTCCGTTTATCGTGCTTTGGCATTACTTTAACTTTGGAAAAATACGAATTCATTGCCTCAGGATAGTGGCGATGGTTTACTAAACTCTTAATTTATCAGCTAAAAATGCTGTCACTCACATCTTAATGGGTTAAACTGTAAAATAATCCTGTTAAATATTATTCAAACGTTAACAATTAAAAAACTTATAAAAAACCTCAGAAAATAATTTGAGTATCAATTCCTTTGGATTTTTACATTCCAATCAAAATTTTAACTCTGAATTTTAAAAATTATCTTCTCAATGGTGAATAATTAATTGCGAATTTGAAATTACTATAAATATCAAATATTTATGGTCCTCTGTTTTAATCGGATATATTATATTGTGTTCTAATTTGGAATATAATAACCACCAATCCATGATAAATCCTTTTCCATCGACAGAAGTTACTAGTGCCAAACATTCAATGAAAAAAGTGCTCAAGGCCTAAGCTATAAATTGTGAAAATCAGATATAAATTTTGCCAATCGATGTATCAATATATTATCAAGTAAAGGGGGGCTATGTTTCATTCCATCAAATAGGGGGAATTGAGGATAAGCGAAAAAATATTCAAAATCGTTAAATTCACTTAAAAACTGTAGAATATCATCATCCGAATTCCCGTTTTATTATAATTAACGAATATATAATTCATCCGCGGAGCATGAAATATTCCATCCCTAGGGCACATCTAACGAAATAAATTAAAACATAAATAACGAAAACCTTTAATCCAACGAATTAAGCTGGACCCCCGTCATTGGGGAAAAATTGCCGAATTTTCATCCCAAGAGCTTCCATTTGAGATTAATATCCGTAATAAAGTTTGATTAATGCACTTTAACATATTAGTCAGCTATTTTACGGCCCATTACACGGAATTTTTCGTCGGAAGGAAAAAAGATATATTTTTGGAGTGGATGCTTCGAAGGGCAGATAAGAAGGCAGTTAATGAAGAGGCAATGATAGGAATGGACACGAAGGCCGTCCTTTGAAGAAGAGGATGAGTAACAACAGTCGCTCTTTCGGTGGTGTACGGGAGGCATTTATACGTGAATTGGTACCAAGGATGGCATTTTTCTCAGAATATGGAGGTTGAAGAAATTCGTTCCGGGAATCGATGGGTGGAGGAACGGAATTTTCTCATTAAGAATCTTTGGAAATATATATCTTCTTAATGATTCGTTATGAGAGTTTGTATCTAATCGTATTTTATTGCTGATTTATTTTTGATTGAGAGATTATTGGTGTGTACGTGCGTGGTTCCTTAAGTCCCGGAATAATTCTTCCATGAGATGATTTCGGTTATTGACAAAGAGCGATGTTACGTGAATAAAATATCTCAAAAAGAGAGCATTGGAATGACACAATATCGGTAATGGTTAAAAGTATCATCGAAATTAAAGTATTGTAAATCACAAGGACAATAAAATTCTGAATGTCCTACATAAAGTATTTTAAATAATCTAAATCCAAATGTTTACTGCTATAAATGTAATGATTCCATTATGAAACTGACAACATAGACATAGAATAAAAACTCTTTTTGTAATACAGGTGGCATTATTTATTTATGAGCGATTTATTATGTTATTTTCTAAAAAGGAACATGTGCAAAGGGATCTTTCATAGATCTTGGCACCAAGAGCATGTGGGCAGAATAAGAGGTCTTACTACTTTGTATTTTATATGCAAAAGACACCTCCAAAACACTTTATGAACTAACTAAGTCTTTTTATCATAGATATTTATATTTTTAAAAAGGCCTTTTTAAAGGCAATGAGTACGTACGTGTCAACAATGGTCAACAAAATTTAGCATGTAAAGTGAATTGACGCATTTTAACATTGTTCTTACTGAATATATTTCCTGTTATATTCTATGCATTCAGAATGATAAACTTACACTAGCTTTGTCCAGTTCTATTGTAAACCTTCACAATGCACGTATGCAATTACTAACGTGTATTTGATTACCCGCAACAGCGTCCGTTCTTCACACAATGCCCTTAATCTAAAGCAACGCTATCCTCGTTTCCTTTCTATTTCAAAAGCACAACATCTTCGGAAGGTATCCATCTAGTTACATTCCTCTACATTACAGCAAACCAACGAATTATTCACTTCCACCGCAAATATCAACATCTCACGAGCATCGTGGACTATAGGTTCGCGAAATTTTAGCGTTGCCACAACGACCAACAGAGATCTTAGAAACGGTGATATAACCGAAAGAGGCTCATCTTCCGGTTCATCCTATCCTCGAAGTTCAACCTTCTTTCAGGATTTATCCCTCCGAGCATTAATGCTTAGGACACTACGTATTTACTCTCCTTTCCGAAGGGTTTTGGGAAATTTTCCTGGGAGGCATTAATGCCTTCGAGGAAGCGGCACGGAATAATATACGAGCCGAAAGGTTAAAGGATACGTTCTCGCCCTTAGTTCTTCATTCCTTTTTCCTCGCCTTTCCAAAGGAAATTTTCCTTCGGATTCTTTCGAAAAAAACCCACGGCTCAGTTTGTTCGACCAATAAAAAGGAAGCAGCCATTAATTCCCGTGTTTTTATTAAGGATTTCGGCTATGAAAGAATCAGTATCGCTTTTGTTCCCTCTCTTTCTTTTTGTCGGTTTCGGAGATTTATAACCGTGCCGGATGGATAAATTATGGCAAAGAGAGTTTATCACGAGCTTTCCCGAGTAAATAGCATTTAACGGCCACTTTCGTTATTAGCTACGGATTTGGTCGTCGTTCGATCAGCGAAAAAACTTCGCGATTCAAATACTGCGCAATATCGGTCGTCCTTTGGCTGTGAATCCTCTAACGATTCGCGTAATACGAACATATTTATTATTAATATGAAATTATTAGTATTTAAGCTTACGATTTAAATAAATGATCGAGGAAAAAAATTCATGAACCCTAAGTTAAAGAGCGATCTTTTCTGATCAAATACATTACATACATCCCAATGTACATAACGGATTTCCATATTTCATAGTAAAGGAATTTTCTCACAAATAGATGGGCTAAAAGGTTAAGAATGACTAGAAAACCTTAAAATAAACATAAATTCGAACAGAACATTGTGAATGAAGTAAAGGAAGTAGAGTGAATGAATTTAAAAATAAAAAAGGAACTGCCTTGGCTGAATGATACTCAAATATTACTATACCACAAGCAAGAAAGTAGATGTATAATATTTACCATTTCAGATTAATGATAAGTAAGTTGTTTATATTTAATCCCACAGACACTACATAACCTTCTCCGTCGCCTTAGGGCGAAGGAAACTTGTTCGATCCATTTGAAAGTGGCTTCGAGAGATACTCATAGTAAGACTTCTGTCGAACTCGGGATCAGCTGTCGTAAATGAAGTACTTTCGAAAGTTTCGGTCAAGTTATCATTTGCTATCGTGGTGGAAAGTCGAGCAACATCTCTTCCTATCACATATGAGATCATCGTCTTCCTGCTCTAAACGTTAAAACTAACCTTCTTAAACACTAATGAATCCTGCCGCGCTCGGGTAACTACGTTACTCATATAACAGAATCAAATTTCAAGACTTTTAACGAAGTCAAAGAAAAGGATCGTCTTTTCCGCTACTCCAGAAAGTTACGTAAAGGTTCATAACTTTTTGTAACTGTACAATAAGTGCTTGAGGTAATAGTATGCATTCATTCGAAGCTTCTGAAAAATACGACACACGAATATGAATGAAATTGAGGCTTCTAAATCCGTTTCCGAGAATTTCCTATGTAAGGGATTCTGGTAATAACAGTTGGAGGTAAATCTTCTGGTCTCCTTGGAATCATCCGATGCGAATTCAGTAGGTGTTTTATTCAGATATGGAAGAGAATTAAATAAAAAGAGAATAGTTTTCAAGACCTATTTTAAGAAATAAGGAGGTGCTTTATGGTTCAAGTTTGAAAAGGGAATGTTTTAAAATATAATATTTCATGGGTTTTGTTAAATATAATTCGGATAATAATTTACATGCATAATAAATTAAATTAGACGATTAGAATAAGCAGAATAATTTAATTTTATTACTCATAATTGTGGATTCGTCTGTATTATTAGATTTAAAAGAAAATTATATAAAATAAATATCAAAGATTTTTAAATCCTTAAATTTCCATTTCCATTCAACGTTGTTTATTTATGCATTTCCTTTTTAATTCGTTTTCAAGAAATAATTGCTTTATCGAATAAAGAACGCTGAATTATTCTCAACTAATAACTGAAGGAAGTTTGCGAATACTTCTTCAATTTCTTTGTGTTGATTATGAGGAGAGAAAGACTGAGCTAACTGAGTGGTCTACTGCATCCATGGACACCAAGCTAAAGAATAAATTTTGTCAATACACTAGTCTAATAAAGGCTTCTGTACAGAGATGTATATTTGTTATCGGTACTTCTTAAAAAGAGGAAACACCCCCTTCCGAAAGTTCCGAACGTGAACTTATCAATTTTGCACGCCCTTCTCAAAACTTCCCGAAGCTCTCCTTCAAAAATCCCGTCTCTGAAAACGTTCGCGGTTAATGAAGTCGAAGGACGTGCTCATAATCATCGCGCGATGAAAGAAGTCTCTTGCGATTCAAAAAACGTAAGCGAAATACCAACAGCGTGCAAAGGGAATCCATCGATGTAGATCTATCGAGAAATATTTCACCGAAAAAATATCACCCGCGGCTCCGATGTAATTCCGCACCACCTTTTGAAATTCCATACGTCTCTCCACGCCCCGTTGACCTGAGTAGCCTCTGTAGGCAGTGTGAGAGGGTTTTCGGAGAAGAAACTTCGATTTGTATTCCGGAAGAGTACTTTATTTGGGCCCATTCCTTGCCTCACCTACTTCTTCCTTTTATTTGTCCCCTCTTTTTCATATTTTTATCTCGCGATAGCGCCTCTCTCCCTTCCCAAGGCTCAGTCTTCGATGAACTGCCGCGAAAAATTCCTCTCGATATTGATTCTTCGCATTGACGTGCGTTAACCCTTTGGATTTTGGAAGTGTACCTCCAAAGGGCGTTGTTTTCTTTAAGTCCTTTTACCACATTAAAAGAAAATTACTAGATTCAAATTATAGTTTATCAGTGTTTTAAAGATATGTTTACATGGATTATGAAGTAAGAAAAACGCTCATTCTATTTGATTAAATGATTTATCGGGTATAAATGATTATGCGACATTCTCTATCTGTGAAGGAATGAAATCTTCTTTAAAGCTGCTTCATCAACGATAAGATCTGTTTTGAGAAATGAACATGATTACTTTGCCTTCATCAGTAATTAATTTCAACTATAATGGGAATGTTTTCACCACATTTAGCTCTACGATTGCATTCCACGAATTAAAGAATAATTAAAGAGAATCAAGAAAAAGGATTTAGTCTTTGGATATACAAACTATCTCTAGCAATATACATTCAAAATGTATACTTAAAATACTTTCTTAGAGGAAAATGGAACGTTATTGTATTTCAAACATAAAAAACAAAATTATTGATTGCTTCGAAGGTTGATGGAATTCATGAACTGCAAAATGATACGTAAAAAAGAAATTGATAGTCTTAGGACTATAATACTTATGACTTAGAGTGAAATCTAAGTAGGGACATCATCATATCAGCCATTATAAGAACAAACCGACTATTATCAGGTTAATTCAGAATAATTACCTCCTTCTTACAACTACAAAACGTAAGAAATATAAAAAATATTTTCCCCGTTATTTATCCTCAAATAAGCTCAATATATTATTCTATGTTAGTGTATTAATTTCACAAAAAAACTATTTACGATTCTCGACTTCTATCTCAACTCAAAGAGTGAAATAGGCAAGGATAATGGAAAACTTTATGAGAGTACCAAAACTATTTTAGTCAAATTTTTTGGTAAATTAATTAAATCACACGATAAATTATACTGACAATTTACGGTAAAAAATGAGAAGAATTTATAAAAACAAGTTCGAGTAAAAAATTGAGAACTAATTAAATCATAATCTAGTATATATAAAATAAGATGGTAAATCCAATTCCATAGGTGTTACATTCAATGGACCTCAATTGTAACTCGGTTGCCGCACAACCTTCCCTCGCCTCTCTTTTCCTCTTTTCACATTCCGCGCATATCTCCTTCTCATTATTATTCCCGTTCATTCAGAGCCTTTCCTTCGGAATTGTGTTTGCGTGAAAAATTTTGACGGAAGCGTCCTTGGGTTGGTCACGTGATTTCATCTGCGTTTCACTCGCGTTGATGGCTTTCGTTCCATTGGAAGTCACGATTTGGCTAAACTGCTCGTGAATTATCGTAAAGGACTGCGTTTATAATCCCTCAGAAGGGTTGAAAGCGTGACGATATTTCATTTTTATTTATTTTCCTGGATATTCTGTTTCTACTTGTCTAATAAAAAATATTGTAAAATGAAGATCATTGTGTGATGAGTATTATATGTTTCAATTCAAATTGTTTATAGCCGTATTAAAATGAAAGTTTTCAAGGTATTTATGATTCTAGAAAATCTCATTTAGTAAAGTAGTTGTTATTTGCCTTTCGTCATGGAAAGTTAATATGATTGATTGACTAGAGATTTTCTTATTACAGGTTCAATTTATCTTGCATGAATTTTCTGGCAGAATGAGAATAAAGGAAAAACGTTTGTGTACATTCTTTTCTTTACTTATGAACGTAAACAAATGAATTTCTCATTTTCTAACTCCGTTTCATAATGGCTCATTTTCTGTTATTCTTATCTGCAGAAGGAAGAGTGAACACGCAAAAGATTAACAATTAAATGTTGGAGAGATAACTGACATTTCATATATCTTTTCATCGAATAACCTTTTTTGTTTCGAATATCACGAATTTCGCGTGGGAACTTTAAAGCTTATCTGGAGTTCAAAGCGATTTGCACGTCGGGATTTTATCTCATCTCCTATTACTCTGTCCTCTCCCTTATGTCCACTTTCAGCCGACTCAGCCCTTTTACTGCTCTTCTTTGAACTTCTTCTTTCACTCCCTTTTTACGACTCTTTCCATGTCTCCTGTCCATCTTTCCCTTCCTCTTCTTAATAAGCTGCTCTTGCAAATTCGGTTTGCCCTTTAATCCAGTCCTACCATTCTAATGTCTCCTCATTCACTCACCTCAGGTTTCACATCTCTCAAAAGTATTATTTTATAGAAAGGATACATATATTTGCCCATCAAAATAGGTCAATGCGTATACACGACATACAGCTTCCATTTACTACTTTGAACCACCTCATTTAGTGATGACATCAGATACAAAATATATCTATTATGTGTACTCATACACTATCATGGAAACAATTGTAAAAATGACTTAAAATAGGCTAAGATACATGATTACTGATGACACGATATTAGCATTGTTTTGTAAGTAGAGTATATTTACATTGTTTTCTATTACGTAATATTATTTTATCTTCAGATATGGAAACTGCATTAATTTCCTTTAAACTATTCTAAATCTGAAGTAGATTTAAATTTCGATATTTCTTTCAACTTTAATTAAAAACATACACTTACGTAACACGAATATTGTGAATTTTATAAATCGGATAATAACTGACTTTAGTAGTAGTACTTTAAGCTTTTCACTCTTTACCGGAAGTTTCCTTAAAACATACTGTAGATTAAAATATGAGGGCAAAAATCCTATAATTTCTGCTGCACTGCTCCTTCCTTATTCCATTCCATTATCAAAATTCAAAAACACTCGCTCACCTTTATTCCATCGAATAATAATTTGCAATAAATGTTTCCCTCTTTTATTTCAATAGATAGAAAGGCGTCCTCTAATATATCTGAAGGTATAAATAAGAAATAATAAATAAAAGAAAACCTCTCAGTATCGCAATCGATTCTCCTTTTTGTTCCCCCCAATCAGGTGTCCTCTTCTAATCTCACTAATCCTTGCCTTTCGAAATTGGGTTCTTTCCCTCGAGCATTGCTGAAACCAACCCCTTCAACTCATCTTTCTCGCCAAGTTAACCAAAATACATAGAATTCTTCGATTATTTACATTGTGGCATTGAAATAATACCCTTAAGAGCAAAATAATACATAAATAGAATATTGTACTTTTGTGATTGTTTTAAATCTCAATTCTATCTAGAATCTCCAGCAAAATTAAACTACCTAATAATTTTAATCTAAATAAAGTATTCAATGGAACAGAGACATGAATGACTTTGTTTTAGTGAATTTTAATTTTTTAAAACAACATAGCGAATCAAGAATCATGTTATTTGAACCACGAATCTGGAACCCATGAGTTCATTTCTCATTTCATCGAAGAAAAGCATGAGTTTAAACTCATGCTTTTCCTTATCCCTTAAACAACTCCCTTCCCTTAAACAACTGGACCTAATTTTTATCTCTTTCTTTAAGCGCTTAAAATTTCCATCCCCTTTATCAATTGAATTCTCATCCCATTTCCGCTCATTTGGAAATGAAACCTTTCTTCTCCTACGCAACTCCTTGGTTTACTTAATCCAAGATCGGACAAGAAATCTTCTATTTGCTCTACAAAGATATTTTCTCTCATGCAAATAGAGAGAGCAAAATTGCCCTTTTAAATAATCCCTCAGTCAATATTATTTACATAGGCCTCTTTTGCGTTTATCATTCCGAAACGTCCGAGAGATTTCGAAATATTTCCGTAGCGAATCTAGAATTGAGCAAAAATGGCTCGTTTTGCCGTGGTGTCACCATAGTGATGGATTGGGTTATTCACAATATTGAGCACTTAACTGAAACGTCAGTCAACTTTAATTAAGTAGTGTGGACGCAACCAGGAAATGCTCTCCTGCCGACAGACTTTTCCCTGTTATTTTTCCACTCCCGAGAGAAATATACGTCAAAAATTATATAATTCAATCTAATAGTTAAACGAGAAATCCGATCCGACTTTAAAACATTTCCTGATGGTTTATGTGCAATCCTTTGGACATAGCGATTGTTTTTAGGAGAGAACCTTGTAAAGGGGTTCTCGGGAGGGGAATTGCAGGGAGTAAACAAACGTCTGAATACTTCAAATATTTGGATGAGAAATCTGGAAGAGACAGATTAAAAAGGGGAAAACAGGATGATCGATATCTCTTGTCATCCGGGAAATAAATTGACTACAAGTCCTCTATAAATAGATCTCGTATGTTATTATTTACATAAATAAAACATGATAGACAAATGAAAAGATAGTAATCTTATTATACTGAGCTTTAGATGCACGTGAAAATTGAAATCGCATAAAATAAGGTATGGAATTACCAGAATCATACACACTTCTGGGATAAAGTTTTTGATTTGAATCGATTGATTCCGAATGCGAGATTCAGGCAAAACTATACCAGATTAATATTAAAGATCGCTATATTCATATATATTAAGTATATAAACATGACCATATAAAAATTATTTTTTAAACAATTATGTACACGTTGATTAGGGGAGTACCGATAAGTAAATAACAGATTGGAGCCCATCAGATTAAAATAAGCAATTATATTAACAGTACCTAATCAAATATAGAAACTAACAAAACGTTTTTTATAGAAATTATAAAGTAGATAACGTTTAATAACCAACTTATGCTAAACATCTTCGGCATTCCTCGCTTGAGTTAAATTTGTTAAATTTTCGGAATTATAAGGATTCAAGTTCTGGTTTATATATTATTCTTCGCATGTTATAATATCCTATTTCGTTTTTCCGCGCGAATTCTAATCGTATTTTCCCCTCATCACGTCCCGTTTCCCTCGTAACTCTTCTCCACAAACCCTCACATAAATCTATGGCCTCATTCCAAAACAAAAATCTCCACTTTTCCTTAAACTGACTCCTATTTCACGGAATCCACTGTTCCAATACTTCCTTCACTCGAAAGGACGCAGAAATGCATTCTTCCCGTTTGTTTTCCTTCTTGGAAATAATGGGAAACAAAAGTGAAGAACCTACGGAATGGCAATCGTGCGTTGAAATGACTTTAAATTACCTCTATAATATGCCAAGCGATTTAACTTTGAATAATCAAGGAATCGCGTTAAATGCGGATCATTTCACGTAAGAGCTTCAAGTGATATTCTCTTAAAACTCTTTTGACAGAGTTAAAGCATTCGACTCAACCATTTAGTAAATAATGATAAGGATACACTGAAAATATTTTCACCGAATTAAAAAGTCATAGTGTTAAAGAAATGTTTTAGAATTAAAAATCCAATGGCCTGTGGAATAATGGTGAGGAAATTTAAAAATCAATCGTAAAAGGATTACTATCATAGAGCATCTCTTTAGTACACAGGGATTTCCTTATCGTGAATTTCAGATTATGATTGCACATTCAAAAATGAAGATTGCACTTAAATTGAACTGAAGTGTTTAGATCTGATATTATTCCAAAAAATGAAGTAGATTTTATTCGAGAAAATAACTTACTCAGCAGATAAAAGTTTAAATAATTACGGCAAATAAAAGAAGGTAACTTTGAACACAAATTTTACGAAATTGCAAAAAACAAAATTAGATTTAAAATAATTGATATGGGCTTACTTTCTTAAATAAATTTAGTAAAAGTAATATCATTTAGTAATTAGTGGTAATTTCTCAAAAAAAGAAAGGTACGATTTCAAAGGCAATGAACGAGAAATCTGGGAGATTGCCTTTAAATTAGAATTGATTAAAAAACAATTGAATGATTCCATAGGTTCGCAGAGAGAAATTTCTGAGATGCAATTATTCAGAGAAATAGATAAAAAAGAACAACTCTATGAACGTTCAAAGACTGATATAGAGAAGTTTGGGCTATATCCAGGTTCAAAAAAGTTGCGATTAAATAAGAGATGATATTCCTCAGAGGTTCTTTGTTTTCCGATTCACTTCCGGTTTCCGTTTGTAAGGAACTCGATCTCTAATATTGAAGTTTTATTTTGCATGAATTTGAAGTATCTCCGAGAGAGCAATTATAAAATTCCGATTCCTTTAATTAAGTTTCGTCTTTTAAGAAACGATCCAACGATGACCCAGTTTCCTGTTCAATATACTTGAAGAGTAGAACGTAATTCTTTTAACCGAAATTTGATAAATAGAAAACAATCGTAATCGATAAAATGTAAACGATTTTTAAGGAAAAATAATCTTTAAAATGAAATAAGGTCAATTCATTCTCAATAACGAAAAGTAATTCATTTGAGATTTTGCAACTTTAAGAGAGAAAAATAGAAATTTTGATTTATGGCTATATTTTTATATTATCTATTACTGCATTGGCGTAAATAAATTAACAAGACAATTTAAGATGAAATAAATAATAAATGAAATTAATAAAGTGAACAGAAGTTTAAATTAAACTTAGCTTTAACGATTAAAGTATAAAAACGTTTATAGAGAGAAATTACTACGTTATTTTGAACATTCCTGAATTTAATTAGGATCAAGAAAATAAAACAATATACATAAAAATGCGCCAAACAAAGAGTTCACATTCCAATTCTAACTTATAAATATCCACCATAATGATTATTTACAAATTAATGTACTTTAAGGTGAGATAACTGAGGTATGTCTGCAGTATAGGCAAAAGAGTTTTGATGACAGACAGCAATAAATCGAAATTGTATCTAATCAAAAGCTTGCTTACTATCTTGTGAAATGTATGTGTGTAGTATAAAAATGCGATAAATTTATACACACACATTTGCGCATCATTTTCCTTTCGATTCCGAAAGATTCGATGGAATTGATAGTCATCTACGAAAGACAACGCCCCGCAAAAAATTGGTGGCATCCTTCGAAAGTTCAGAAAAGTTCTGGATAAATAAAACTAAAAATGGAATATCTCAGTCCCGATGAAGTAAACAAAGAGACGTTGTGCATGTGAAAGGGAGGGAATCGGACTTCGAGGGTGGTTCGAAGAGATAAAGAAGTTGAGGGGGGGCAGGAAGAGTTGTTTCCGTTGACAACCTCTGCTGGGTTCATCTCCCTTCGACGTGAAGAAATGTGTCGAGATACCACTCATGAGAAAGGAAGGGTTTTGGAGAGGGTGTGTACGCAGGTGTCCGTTTGGGAGAATCATCTCTGGCAGGAAGGTGGCGCCGCCAACTGGGACAGCGGGGTACAACGAAAAGACGAATTCGACGCAATGATATAGACGTGTTTATTCGGTTATCAATCTCCAGTCTCATAAAAAACTGAAGACGAGGCGAATTGGATTTTGACGACAAAGAATACATTCCGTTGACGTGCATTGATCATCCAATGCTTTGTGCCCATTGATGTGAGGAGTAAAACATTTGACTGCTGTCTTTATGCCCAATACCTCAATTGATGAAAAGTTTCCCTCCTAACGAACATCATGGATATCAAGTTAACACTTTTAGTGCTATGAACTCATACATACGTTTTTATACCTCTCGTTTATAGCTCAAAATGTATTCCGTTGTTACATTCCTCATTTGAAGGAAACATTTATAAGAGAAATTATCAAATAGAAATGACAATTCAGGAAAAAATAGCGTCTTTGAGCTACTATTTCCAGTTTTCGACTATTTAAGAAAATTTGATAAGAAAAAATGATTAAAAATCATTGAACACTGTATAATTTACGAATAAGAGAAACATACTTAAGAATCTTAGGTGTTTCTTATTTGAACTTTTTACCTCTTTTAATTCATAATATTTAGCGAATTATGTATAACATTGCAGAAGCATTAAAATCTCCAAGAAGTCATTCGCACTATTGGAATTCAAATGCTTCAATATGCGGAACGTGAGGCTGAGAATGAAATGCACTCAAAGAGTTAAGGAAATGGGCTATAAAATTTAGCATCTCCTCGGGAAGGACCTTTTCAGTTTTTACAACTGTAAAGGCCACTTTTGTTGCCTTGACACTAAAATCCGAGAGGATCCATCTTATAGGCTTTGCATATAAAAGGTGATAGGTCACTATTTCATTTAACTGAACTTCATGTATTAAGTACGTAATTTACCAAGATATATGCATAATTTAGACATTGTATAATAATCATACATTTATTGTTATCACATTATATAAAAATACATAAGGAGATTGAGATTTTATAATTTTCAAGCTAAACTATTTTCGAAATTTTGAAAATCATCTGATTTACGTAATGAGTATCTGATATTGATAAATTTTAGTATCAGAAACCAACTCCTTCTATGTATATTTTTAAATAGTTCCTTAGAGCATTAATGAATTGAAAATCACCTTGAACATCACAATTCTCTTCCATATGGCTTTAAACTAATTAAATAATACTATTTCAGTGATAATATTCAAATGAACAATTAATAATTAAAAACCCGGTACCTCTTTCCCCATACATATCTTTTGCATGCCCTCCATATAGATCATTATCTCTGGGAATATAACTTTATGTCCTTCTCGATTTATTATTTTTTGTGATTCTTTGAAATTTTTCGAGCATTCACTACCACCCCAAGTGAGTACAAAGTTTCTCACCCGCGTAGAATTATTTATCCTCTCGAAAATCTATTTCATCCATACCAAAATTTTTAAGACTTCTCAATCCTCTTAAGTTTACTCAGCTTAAAAATACTTTCCGAAGTATAATTGGAGGAAAACAAAATTAAACTATAAAACCTTCCGAAGTCGTATCGAGGCCTAGAAACAACTTTATTCCAGAGAAGTGGAAACATTCGTGTTCGCAAGTGAAAACGGTGTTAGAGGAAGGGAATCGGAAGAAATACAAGTTTAGGGCCCAAAGTAGAGAGAATAAAGATTGAGTGGGAAAAAAAGAAAGAGTTTCCTTCGACTTTCCAATCGAAAAGTTGAATGGAGAGAGATGCGGTGCGGCCCTGGGTTTGATATACGAAGGTCTACATCGGGCGAGTTTCAATCGTGGACTCGAATATATAAAAGAGGAATAAAATGAGGGACAGAATATTTCGCTAAGAAATAAAGAAATCGATGAGAATACTCCAAAGACAAGGTCGATAAACCCAAAAGAAATCTTTTATTGTAAGAATGTGGTTGTAAATGAATTGCAATGAATTTTCATAAGAGAGGAAATTATAAAAATGAGATGATGTTTTAGTCTAACAGATATTATATATTCTGTGAAGAAAGACGCGATCAATATGTCATGTCTTTTTGCAAGAATTCGCTACTTAATTGAATGACAAAGACTTACCTTTTTCTATCAAACATGCAACAGCTACTCGAAATTGATTGAATTATAAAAATAGTATTTACAAAATACTGTATACGTTGTTATTGGAATAACCGTTCGCAAGCACCAAATCCATGTTCAATTATGTTACAGAATAAGATTTTGAATACAATGAGTCATGTTTTCATTCAATCGCTGAAGAAGTTTCAAATTTTGAGAAAGTTACAAAAAGAGAGCAAAAACAATAAAATTATGGAAAATGTATCTTAAATTATACATTGCTTAAATTATATTAACAGTGATTCTAAGATTTATTTGATTTAAAGATATCTTTACCAAAGTATCAACATAATCACATTTCATCATAAATGTCACATTCTTTAATATTCGAAATGCAATATTCTCATCGTTTCCTTACGTAACGCCTGTGACGTAACAGTGGGACAAAGATCTGCCCTGAAACGAGCCATTCATCACAGCCGCATCCAATACGGAGAACAACTCGCCCACTTGTATCACAATGAGCGAAGGAAAAGCCACTCATTGGTTTCTGGGCACAAGTAGCTGTAGAAAAAGGCTTCGACACTCTTATCGGAAGCCGGGGATCTTTGCGCTATTGTCTGAGGCACATGCGCTCCAACGACCGTCTTTATCTGCTACCACAACTGCCCCACATTTTATTCCTCAATTTTAATCTTCTTAGCTATAAAATTCACCCCGGAATTAACGCGAGGATTCATAATTACGGAATAAAATCCTTACCCTCAAAAGAAATTTCATTTCTCATTTCTAGAAGTTAATTTATACTTGCAGAGGTGCTATATTCATGAGCCATTTCAAGAGCCTTCTTTCCACTTTAGCCTATTTACAGAAGTGAATTACTCCTTTATACTCGAAAATGTTCAATATATTTCAGAATCATAGAACTTCAATTTGATGGAAGATGCTTAAAATCTAAAAATATTTCCCTTCTGAAAATTTATTTCATGGTGTGAATTTCCCATTCTCTAAATAGTATATCAAAAATTTTCTTGTAAACAAGAAAATTAATTCTCATTCAATCCGTAATTCTTATTAAATCAGAAACAAATCAACAAAACAAAAATGAGTGTGAATTAAACTTTAAACACATTTATTCGGATTATACTTAATGTTCAACGTATAAATTATAGATAAAGACTGAAACAATAAAAACTACTTTAGCTAGATGAAAATCATGGAGAGAAATACGAATCAAGGATTTGAAACATCCCAAACTGATTGAAAAAATGTAAATAAGAGACTAATTTTTATTTCACTTTATAAACGTACTTCACTTACTGTATATGATGTACGATTTCTAAATATCATGTGCACAAGGAAACCTTCATAATTTAACGTCTTGATGATATTATCGACTTGAATGTATGATGATTAATTGTGCTTCTTGCTAGATTTCCTTGAAAGTATTCGTGAAGTTTTATTATTGCAGGAAAAATATCTAGTATCAAAATCAATGAAATCCATGAAAAAAGATGGAATAAGCTCTTTTAGATCGTCCTCACAATTCAGATGGTTTTTCAGTTAATCATTAATTTCTACTCTAATTATTTTAAGTAAATTATTTCAAACCCTCGGATGATTTCCATGATGATGAGGGCGTCTCCAATTCATTCAAATCATGTCCGTGCAGCGAATAGATTTTCCCTCGCGGCTATAAGTATTCCAATCCGTGACAGATTGGTATTCATATCGCTAAAATAATATTTGTTTATTCCTTTCGCACCAAAATAAGTGGGACATCCCTTCAAATTTCCCTTTACCCTTTTCATCCATCACTTTCATGTTTCCTCTTCTATTTTTCTCACGTCGGCTTTTTTCATTGCAACTCCTTTCGCCCATACTTATTACCTTCTCTTTCCCACGTTCTCTTCCTAACTCACAATCCCTCATCTTTCATTCCTTTTCGAAGGAAAAAACCTTCGCCATCTTCAATCATCATCCCTTTTCTCGCTGTATTTTTCATCTCTTTTTTCGTAGCTTCTCCCGACACTTTTAATAATTATATTTTTATCGTCCTTTGCCTCTGATGGATAGAGACGACGAGAGAAAAAATCCAGGATTTTTCTCGCGTTCTTCGGAAAAAAGTTGAGAGTCGAGTGATTGTAACCGCTCTCTCTATTTATAATCTATCTCGTACATCGAAAAATCCACATTTCTTCATTTCCCTTGATATTGCGAGTGGTCCGGAAAATTTCAGCGTCGAACGTTTTGTTCGATTTGTTTGCGTTACAACTCCAAGGGCGAGTAACAGAAGTATAACTCCCTCACCAAGAAGAAGTTATACTCCCATTCTACACATAACACATTCTACGTTTTGGTTACAATAATATATCATAGACTATGTCTTTCACCCCTAATGCTGTAAATTGAAACAAGAGCATCTTAATGAATATATAAGCTCTTAAATATCCTCATTTCGAATAGATTCCAAAACGATCAAAGTATAAGATGATATGAACGGTTAAGGAAAATGAAAAACATTTTATGGTATTTCATTCATCGAATGAATACTAAAATGGTCGATCAACAAGCTGTCACTACAAATTAAATTCAATTTTCTCTTTACGTAATATTTAATTAACTACAATTTATTTCTCTCCAATTCAGGACCCATTTTAGCAATCAGTTTTGTTGAAAAAAACGATAAATTGTACGATTTATAAAAGTATTCATCGCATTCATAATACTAAATCGTATAAATCAATTTTTATTCTGTCACTTTTAAGCGACCACTTTGACATTTGTAGTGACAACCGATTCAATGCGAAAGGAAAAAAGAAAATATAGTTGGTATAGTCAAGGAATACAATTTTAATAGCAAATTTATAAGAAACCGTAGATTAAGTCACTTATAAATATGTATATCATGGCATTTGAAATTTTTTTCTTCATTTCAAAGTGATTCGCAACAGCACATAAATTTCTAAAAAATTGAGCAAACAAATCATTCTCTAAAACTCAGCCCTTTCGATAAATCATCAAAAATATTTCTTCAAATTTCGCCATCCTTTTTCAAGCGATATATTGTCACTAATGATGGTTTATTGGGTGATATTACGGGGATCTGTTTGCTTTCCATCAATTCATCGCTTTGGAAGCAAATCATCAACTGAAAGGTCATGCGGGATAAACGTGCTGTCAATATACGACCTTACACTTTTTGATGTGGAGTTCAGCTCATATTGAGTCCATTCAATACAACAACTTCGAGGGAAGCCAATCAATATATTGCCAACACAAGTAGAACAACGGAACGGAAAATAAAGTACAAAAGTTTTACACGAATTAACATTTCTTTTTTGATTTTTTAATTTAAATTTTTTGATTTGATAACATAATACAAGCCAACTTATAACCCCAATTATTCAACGTAATCGTGATTTTAGAGTATTTTACCATATATAAGACCAACATTTTCGTACACATTAGTTACAGGTAATTGGAGAAAATTATTTATAATAATTATTAGGTAATACATTAGGAGTATCCCATGTATTATATAATGACCTATTTCTGTACTATCCCACTGAAAGCTCTCAAGGCTTCTTTATCCATACCAAGGAACGATAAATACTTCCGTAACATATTATTAGGGGAAAGAAAGCTTTTGTACTGAGATTGTAGATATTGAAGGGAAGAGCTTTCGATTGGAAACATTGACTGTTCAATAAAATAAATTCAATCAAGTTTTATGTTTATTAAACATCTTTGCAAATGTATACTGCAAACTTATGCCTTTATTCAAAGTTAAGAAACTTTAGTAAGCATAGCATAAATATCACATACATGTTGAGCATCCTTATGCCCTACACTGGGTCAATCCCTTCGCGAGCCTTCATTCAGCTGCCCAACGTCACCCTGGGCACACCTTCAGTGTCACGTTCTCCGATGTAATTTTTTATCCTCTGCCCATTCGCACGCTCCTTTTACAACCGTCGTTATCGCGTCCCCAGAGCCACCTTCCGATAAAAAAACGATCCTCAAGATTACGGGCCCTTTTCCGGTCCTAAGCACTCTTTTTCTATTTATTCTCGGGAGAGACAGCGAATACTCATATATATCTCGACAAATACTCGGTTCCAACAAAAGAAGTTTTTCTGCAACCCGATGACTTTTTTCCCGAAGGGCTTTAGAAGGGACCGAATGCACTTTTTTAGGATAAAAGTAATCTTCCGAAGTTTCGACGCAAAAAAAGTGTGGAAATAGCGCGTTTTCCGATAAGAGCGCTCGCTTATGTATATACGAAATAAATTCGAATTGTTTGAGAACTGCGTCGAAAACTTCGGGTCTCTTTCGCCAAGTTTTGCTTAAGAAACGCATTGGCGGAGGAATTTCGCATGTGTTCGCAATTTGAATTCCCGCTGCGATATTTGGGTCAAAGAGATCCTTTGGGAAGGAAGTTCTTGACCAATTTCTTCGTGTCGCCCTTCTGACCGAATAGATAAATATCTTGGACACGGGTATCCATTAAGGAATTTCTGGTCTAGCGTTTATCACGGTTGGGATACGTCGAACTTTGGTCATCGAAAACGATACTTGGAACGAATTTCAATGCAAGTTGTGTTCTATCTATAAAATCTATCTTGAAGCATCAGAAAAGTGTGTTCAAAAACAATTGCGGTTAGTAAGAAGGGGGTAAATATTATGAAAAGATTCATTTATCACAGTAATATTGCTGTAATAGTAAAAGCTTAATTTAAAGTTAAATACCGTAAAAAGTTTACTCTTACTTTATTTGGAAAGTAATATTTTACAAAATCGATTGCTAAAATTAGATAATTACTATTTTTTATAGATTCAGTAAAGAATGGAATGTTAGATATCGTGGAGATTAAAGAGTTGCTAATTTTCTGAGGAATGATTTGGATATTTTGATTATTGACTCTTATTTTCCCACTTCATTTCTAGAGATTTATTTTATTCTCATCAAGTAAATTACAGTTTCCCTGTTTATAATCTTCTGAAGTCTATTCAACATTACATATAATTATCTGAATTTATATTTTATAGAGTAAATATATAATTTGGTGATAATGGCCAAGATTACGCTCTTAGCTAAGATTTTGATCCCCAAGAGTCCTAATCTATACGATAAACAGGCAAATTGGCGGTTATTTTCGTTCAAATTTTTCTCGTTAATTCCTGTGGATGATACGCGATGATTTTGGAGATTGTGTGAGCTTATTGATTTCACACTTTACTGATGTCCGTAGTGTATCTTAAATAGAATATAACCACAATGAGACTCCAATTCCATATATACATTATTAGTCCAAATTCCAAACTGCTTCGCAATAAATTCGAAGAAACGACTAAGGCGAGATCTACAAATCCTTTTCAATCTTATTCTCTGAAGATTTATCAGTTTGACTCAATGCAGGACACTTTCCGAACTTAGCGTTTCGCATTAAAGTTTGACGTCTTGATGTGAGCCACATAAATCATTTCGTTTTGAATATAAGAAGTTTCGAGTGAAAAAAGGTCGGAAAAACATGTGAAAACACTTTTGGAGACTTAAATGGAAAACGATTCTTTAGGAATTCGTCGCGAAGTTTGAGTTTGCGTCGAACCGTGAAAGGCTTTTTCAAGAAAACTCCATTTTAATTTCTTTAATTAGTTTCGGAGTTTATTGTGCCCTGGAGAAATTATCTTATAAAACTGGCCGCGAAATCAATAGTTCCATCTCTTCAAGAAATTATTTTCAGAGAAACGAAACAAGTTATTTCAACTTATGAAGTAAATATATTGGAATTCTATGGAAAACATTCTCATTTGTTAGTTTTGCAGTTTAGGAATGGCATTTCATAGCCGAATGACTGTTCACCATGGGAATACTCCCCAAGATATATACTCTATATAGAGTGAAAATATTAATCAGTAGCTTTTCGGCTCTTTTAGATACATTTCAGTCATAGTGAATTTCATAAAAATAGCGATATTTTGAAGGAATTTAAGATTTATATTCTAATAGTATTCATATTTTGATTAGAAGTAAATACTCTACAATATTACTTGTCCTTAAATATGAAAGATATTTTCGAAACTAAATAAGTATGTGTCTAGCACAGCGATGATGAGTATCTTCACTCTCCTCCGGTATTTCAATATCTCTTCAAATTGATCTCGACAAGTACGTGCCAAGGGAATGGCGCTAGTTTTGAATATATAGAGATACTGAGTGGGGAAGAAAGGGTGAAATGAATGGCAGTCGAAAGTGGGAAAGTTTCGATGAAACCGGATGAGGAACCCAAAGTGGGAAAAATTATGCGTATCTGCCTTTTGCTGGGGATCGAAGATGGGGAATAGTTTTGGATGCAGAGAATAGCAGAGGAGCCTGAAACAGAGCTGCATTAAATTGGGAATCCGTTGAGTGTGTTTCATACGCGTCTTATAATAGTCATTTTCGATCTCTTTGAACGCAAAATTAGGAAACGAATTGCGTCTAGAGGCTAAAGTTGAAATTTGTAAACCACCAAATGGATTAATTAACAAATTAACAGCAATAAATTTGCAAAATGTGTAACTGCAAGAACATTTGTACGTGATAATTTGTGAAATTTCCTTTCTCAGATGATATAAACTACTTGAATACATATATTCTAGAACTCTAAAAAGAGAAATAAATTTAAGTTTTTTAACTTTCAAACTGAGCTTCAGTTATGAAAGAAGTGAAATTTTGACTAATCTTTGAACTTCACAAGTATATAAATAGTTCGTAATTCCGAAAAGTGCTAAACTTGTAAACATCATATCCTTTAGATGAATTTTCGATGTTTTTTGCTATATTAGCCACATTATTTGATGTTTCGACAAAGATACCTTCATTATAATCAGAATAATAACTTCACAGTAATGGAAGTAGAACGTTCGGATTATTTCAAAAACAATTGCGAACATTATGATTTGTTTTTCATAGTAAGTTTGTTACTTCTAACTTAATCTAAATGTAATGTAATCGATCTTTCACACACTCAAGGATAAAGATCCCAGAAATCGTCAACAGAATGCATAGTGCTGAGGAAGAATCAGAGATTGAAATGCGAAGAAGAAAAAGCTGGAGTCGCAGAAAAGTAACGTGATGATTTGTGGATTCATCCGGCAAAAGCCTCTAATCCACTTGCTCTGTAGCGATCGCTGATACCGTTTTAATTAGAATTCCGCTGAAATATTCTGGATTTTATTTTTCGCAGTAATTGACGTTTTCATTTCACTGATAATTCAAGATTCGAGGTTTTTTGATACTTTCGGATAAAGTTTGCTTGGAAATAAGGGTTTGGAGAGAGGAAAAATTCCCTCGAATTTTGATCCCTTTAATATGATCAGAAGATAAAAGGCCAACTGTGGTTACCTTTTTTTGGTGTACACCTCGGAGCCGGAGGATGGAAAAATCGCGACGGCGAACAAGAGATGATATTTCTTGTCGATTTCCAATCTTCTAAGAGCTTTGGATTTCGGAAAAATTTGGACCCAAAGATTCGAAGAGATTAAAAGATTTTACATGATTTTAGCGCCTTAAAATTCGTTGCCA
This sequence comes from Pantala flavescens, assembly GCA_020796165.1. NCBI lineage: Eukaryota > Metazoa > Arthropoda > Insecta > Odonata > Libellulidae > Pantala > Pantala flavescens. The sequence continues at coordinate 54,728,381 of CM036883.1, forward strand.
ATTTCTGATTCAAATTTTGAGAAATTAATATTGGATAACGTAATATGTGCTATCACATTTAATGTTAAATTATCGAATTAAAGTAATGAATTCTGTATTGCGTTCTTAAAGTTTTATTTAAAAAAACATCATTCATTTACTTATTTTATTTATGACTAGCAATAAAATTGCAAAGAATTTAAATATATAAAAAGAACCGATGAAAATATTTTTAACAATTCGTAACGGTGAATTATATTTAATAAGTAAAGGTGTAATCTGAAATGAAATTACATTTTCTTGAATACAAATAAAGTTCCTGGTTATTTTAAAAATTCACATCCCCCCCTTTATTCTATTACCTAAAAAATGGAATTCAATCATTAACTGTCGTCCTTGTCATCGATAAGAATCAGGTGAAGGGAGCACAAAATTCCCTTCAGGGAATCCAATCCTTATAACCCGATGATTCAGGAGAGATAAAAGTTACCCCCTTTTGATCTCCAATCGTCATAATTCCTTTTTACTGCTCTCAAACATCACGGCCGTAGAAGATGGCGGATTAACGTTTGATAATCAGCACGAAAATTAAGGCCGTCAATCTGCAGAATCCCAAAGGCGAACCAATGGAGGGGTCGGCAAATGAAAGGATATTGGGATTTGGATTGATGGGTATTGGTTAAGGATGGTTGAGAGGGCAGTTGGCAGGAGCGAAGGTGGTGAGATGCGACCTGGAGAGAGGCCCGGGTAAATTGGTGTGATTGGTTTAGATGAATGGGTGTGAAAGGGATTTGGGATATGAAAATTAAGATCTATCGGCAAATTGAGGTTTTCCGCTCTCACCGACGAACTCTCGATTACGCAATAAATGATGGTTTCGAACATCAGAAGGGGCATGATCTATAGTTTAGACGAAAAAGAAAATATTTGAACATTATAATGATTATTTTCCATAGAAATCATTAGTGTCGAACCTGAAAAGTGTTATTTTCTACTAAATCATTCAAAAGAAAGGGAATAATTTATATTTTAGCCGTTGAGTCATCAGATTCATATTTGCATTCTAAGCCGGACTTCAAAGTCATTAATCACCTGATGTTCATCCATATTGAGAATATATTGCTATGACAACATAGCCAACCTTGTAAGCCTATTATCTCTTTACTGTAAGTACCCACAATTCTTAACACAGGTGATTGGAAATTGCATACATTGCCTTTCAAATAAATATGAAAAATTACATATATTTCGTCAAAAATTTATAACTCAAAATTCTTTAGAAATAAATTATAAATATCCAGTTCACAGTTAAGAGGGAAAAAGAGTCTGATCGATTAAATAAATTTTATAGGAAGTCTTTCAAGATTCTATTTTTATAAAGATTGAAAAAATTTTGTGTGAAGTAGGAATGATGGAAAACTGAACAGTTCTAGCTGAAGGAAAAACAGGTAGGAATGTGTTATCCGGTAGTTTACCCGCATTCAATCGATGCATATATTATTAATATTTATTCAACTCATTTCCTAGCAGATATATTAACCAGATTTTTGTTACAACTGCTAAAGGAGATTTATAGATTAAAGGACATGAACAATAAGCGATAAAACTAAATCCATATTCACCTATATGCATTTCCTTTATTCTGGTTTCCGATGCGTGATACTTCGGATGGATACGTGACTTTGAGTAATGATGCTCTTAAAGAATTGAATAGAGAGCACTTTTGTTGAAACATCTTCATCAGAAGAGTTACTGCTCTAACATGGACTAGAGGAAAATGCAATAATTTTAGATCTTCCAAAACGATATCATGGCTAATCACGAATGAGTCACCACTTTTAATTGTACCTATAACTAAAGATTATTCTTGCATAGCTTAAATTTTAAATAAGTAGAACGCGTATTTGATTTAATCAAATCATATGAATTCCACGAGATACATATAAATCTAAAAATTCTGGATAAAACATTCACAGTCATTCAGTTTTCTGTTTTAAATTATATACCATTTAAGAAAGCAATTCAATAACATAACGACAGAGGTAATTTTAGTATCATATCAGTTTTTCCAATCATATTTCACCTAAAAACTAAAATTTAAGCTTTTAGGTGCTATAGTTTATTACTCTATAGGTATTATATTTCCCATTCTCTGTATATTGTTTTCATTCGTATTTTACTTCATATATGCCTCATACTTGGTTCTTGCAGTCAAATATTTGTATCAAATGTATATGAAATACTAAAACGGTAGTTAAGTGGAGTTTTGAATGAAAACAGCAAATTCCTTTTGAATATTGAGGTCATTATTCTCCCGTTGCCGTGGAATGCGGCCCAAAGAGGAATGGTTACCGACCTCTCACAAGGTCGGTGAACATTAGGTCATCCGGAACAATACGGTGGAACTATTGTGGACTGCATCGTTGCTTACGGGTGGCGAAATTAATGGTTGATTCAGAGATAATCTTTGAGTTATGCGCATCCAAGTGTAGCACGGGCGGTGGAATATTATACGCTATTTAATTATTAGATGAGGGATCTAAATTCCATCCTGAAAAAGGAGATTTGGTGAAACTATTTTACGATCAACATAGCTTGAATTGAATGGAATCCCGTGAATAGAAGACTGTTATGGAAATACAAGAAAGATGATGAAACGTGATCTTGGAATTTACTATAATTTAAATTAAGTTAAGGCTCAGTGTAAAAACTCATGGTTCACAACGGGCATAATACAACACTACTATGTCAGGTAATCCTACCTTACAAATATGGAAGTTGTAAAAATGACTTGTAAGTGAACATAAAGTTATCCGTCAAATCAATTTCAGTCCTCAAAAAAATCGTAATCGAGTCATAATAATACTATAATAAGGGAACTGAATTTAGAAAACACCTCAACATACGCGAAATCGGAAACCTCAGTAAAATAACTTAAGCTACACTAAGAATATCAGCAGATATTTTTTCCAAGACGAATGATTTAAAAGTTGAAATATTTTCTTAGCATTGCACTTTTCAAGAATTTAAGGCTGTTATCATTGTAATGGTGCAAAATTGAAATGCTCCATCCGATGATGAGCTTTGCACTCAGTCCAAAGAGTTGTCCACTGAAATGCACCCATTCTCTTCTTACATCGAGACCATTACGTTCAACCATCCATCTTTTCTGTCAAAAGCAATTTTGAGGGATTTAAGGATCTCCGTGTTACCTCGAAGAAAGGGCAGATTACTTTACAACTGTCCTCTGTCTTCGGGATCTCTTACCACCGAAGAACCTTTCAGAGGAAATGATGATGTTCGTAAAACTAGGTTGGACAGGAATGAAATTATGATGGATTTGAACAAGGTCTTCTCGATTCAAAAATGATAACTTACACCTTATCCTTCCATTCTCTGTTGGAGCAAAATCTAAAGTGAAGCATTGGGATAGCACATCATAGGAATTTTAGAGGCTCTCATTCCTACAAAAATCGATATCTTTGGTATTGTTCCTCTTACTGTAAATATTTCTCATTCTTATACAGCTGTCAAAAAATTGAATCTTAATTCAAGGCAAAAAGTTTCCATTCTTAGCCAAGAAATATTCATTTAAATTTAAATGTTAAAACGTGTTTATTTAGAGTTAACGATCCTCCAAAGAAAGTAGAAACATTAAAGCTGTTCCTTCGAACTTTCTTTCCTCAAATCGATAAATAATAATTATTATAAAATCTATAGCAACGAAACAAAAAACACGATCCTCGGATTCAATTGGTCTTCGTCTATAAAGATAATTTGTGATAATGTGTCTTCTGAGATCTAAATTCTCGAAAGCATACTAAAGTGCGTTAGGAATGATAGGACATGAAAATCTGGTTATACACTCATAATAATAGAATAAGTTTATAAAAATGAGCTCGGTTGCATTATTTGTATGGCAGCTTATAGCAAGTTGAAAAGATTCATACAATATCAATTTAATGATCGTCTACAATTTCAGCCATGCCTTTTTATACCATTTCTGTTCTTTTTATTGATTTTTGATATATATTAATAATATTTTAATTAAATGTATTAGTAAAATTTGCCAAAATTTCTCCTTCTCCCACGATTGAAAGTAAATTTTTAACTAAAAGATTGAATGAATTATCTTAGAATCACCTTTTGTGTTCTATTTTAGGTAAATTCCTCCTTATCAATACATTTTTCAAAACGAATTATTTGAAAGAAATATAAATTTTTGCAATACTTTCAGAACTGAAGCTACACTATCAGCTGAACATAGTTTCAAATCTTTCTTCAGATGATTTTATAAGTGATGTTCAATGGCTCGAATTAGAACTAACAAACGGAAGTAATTTGCAATTTGTTTGAATGAATGTTTGAAAACTCAGAAATAGAAAACTACTCCTCAAGTATGGTTTAATTTATCTAAGTAAATCCAACAGAAAATAATGTAAATTTTGATAAGCTAATTAATCAGGTTATTAGCAAAACACCCACTACACCAAATTACTTTGTGCGTAACATAAAATTCCGTCAATTAACAGAATATGACAAAGTAGTAAATATGACACTGTTTTATCATTTTAGTCATTCAACCGCACATTATAGAAAATAATATTAAATACACATCAATACATGTTGAGCGTTATGAGTATATATTCGTTTGCGAATACATTTACAGTAAAATATCAGATTGAGTAGCAGTATAAAACTGAGCTGTATTGGAAAGAATACATGTGAATATATATACACCAGATAGACCCTGGTGAATCATAATTAACACTGTAAATAAGAATACACTAAATATACACTGATTCACATTATCTTCGCAATTATAAAATGCCAATTGTAGGCAATAAAAAGGTATAAGTGCTCTTTCTCTTGATACTTATTTACAGAACCTTCAGTTCACTCATATTGATTAGAAAATCATGATAGCCAAAAACAGTGGGGCGCTTGTTCATTTAACACTAACAAGAGAGGGTTTCATGAGTGAGATTTTAAAAGCAGAATTTCGAGTGAGTATACGTTTGCTCTTTTTGTAATTTACCTCGAATTTACTCCATGAAGGGTCGTTGATCATAAATCAATTGAAACTGCCGATTGTTCATTTCGGTTTCCGTTTGATAATTATTTATTGCCCCTTATTATAATTTCATAGCGTTTCAGTACATATCGCGATGCGCACTTGTTCAATTACATTCGCGGATACAGAATTCATATTTTCATTTATTTGTGTAAAAACAGCAGTTGACCGCATCGTCACTTTAATGAGCAATTTTCAATTGAAGTAAATATAAAGTGGAATGAATTTTGGAATGCACCGTGACTATGAGCGCTCACTGATGCATCTGATTAAACTTCTTTTCCATTCATATAAATTGGATATGAGAGTTTTATCTGAGAGTTTTTGTATGGTTCTAGAACTTTCCGCTTTATACATATTATATTTTTAAGTTTAGTGCTCAATAGAGGCAAATAACACGAATTAGATAATTTAGTTTTTTTTATGTCAACGTTAAATATCTACTGACACTCATAGATCGACCTTAAGGCAGCTCTTCCGTTAAAACAGGTTAAAATTTTAGAAAATGATTATAAAGATTATGAAACGTTAATAAAAATGATACTGAAGATTCTAGTGAAAAATCGATAATGCTTATGATTGGTTGGTATGCGACAAAATTTCCAAGAATAAATTATTTTCATTTTTAGTGCATGGAAGTCAGAACTATGATATACATGTACTTTACTCAGATTCCAAACAACTTTTATATATCAACGCTATAACTAAAAACATTTCAGGGTATATCAAAGGGACTTTTAATTTTTCATAATGAATAACTGTCCTCGTTTGCAGATCTCCCGGACGACACACCCATTGTGAAGACGGAGAAGACGAGGTACTCGTCCGGGGAGCGCATCCGGGCTAATTGTACTTCGCCCTCCTCGTTCCCAGCTGCCAACTTGACGTGGTTTCTGAACGGGAAACAGGTGAGAGCCCATTCACCGTGAAATTCCTCAAATCAACTGTTGCTATGATTTAAAGGTTGTTTGCTCCTCAAACAGAGTGAAACACGAGCGAATAAATATTTTATAATTGAGTCCCTCACATGGGAGCTCACGTCGTGGCAATAGATTCACTTTGGGATCTTATGAAACCCTAATCGTTCGCACCCTATCACTTGAAGGGGATATTATCGCCGCGTTATGGATTCATGAAGAGAGAAGGGAAATATATGCAAAAAATGGCAATCGATGGAGAAGAGGAAGCCATTAAATAGGAAGACATTGCAATTAATTATCTTATATTGTTTACTAGTAGTTCATTATGAATATAGATTGAGTGTTTTTGTTATATTTTACTTAATTAGAGGTATTGAATTTCCTCATTTTTTAAATATATTAATATTTAAAAACAGTAGGATTTGGTTTTTACAAGATGATAGTATTTTATGATCTATGTAGATATTGATCTTTCAAAGACCAAATGCATTGAAGGTGTATGAACTGGAAAAAACCATTCGGAGACTAGATTTGTTTCCTTAAGACAATTGGAAGAAGTTTATTGGATGAGTTACATGAATCAACCGCAAAGGAAACGCATACCTATTGGCGAAGTAAATTATACATTTATTGCAATATTATTTATCGCATGATTGAATAAAACGTGATTAAGTTGGTAAAAAGGTTTTTCTTTGGATGTAAACTTAGTGCACTGGGTGATACAGAAGAGAAAGATAAATGCTACATCGAAAAAGAATAGTCATAATTACATTATTTAAGAATCTTAGAATATGGGTATTATAAATGCGTCTAATTTTCGAAGAAGTCCTTCTTTGCCTTACCGAACTAGATTGGAAATGTGTACTTAAAATTAATAATAAAAAGTACCTATCAATTTTTTAACAAAAGTTAATGCATACCAAATAATTTTTTTCATAGAATATGTTAAAGATCGGCAAATCATAAGTTTGAAGTGCAATAAAATTACAACAAAGCTGTCATGAAACATCCATAGAGTAAATTCCTCTAGCAAAATTTAACGAACTGTATTCTCCGAGAACTTTTTTATGTCATAAATATGGGGACGAAGATTAATTTCTACTTCTTCCTCAGTGCTCCTTCAGTACTACTCTCTGCGTACATGACCCAACCAAGAAAAACTGCGGTCATCAACTTCATTTCCGGCCTCTGAGAGAGTTCCTCCCAAAACATCGCCTCCCGAAAAACCCATTTCTCCAACTCCGAAGTCGCGAAAAGTATAAATTTTGTCCAAAACAAAAAAGGCGGATTTTTTCCAAAATTAATTTCCAGCACTCGATTAGGCTTCCCCCTAGCGGATCGAAAAAGAAACAACGGCGCACGGACCAAAAAAAACGTTCCGAAAAAAAAATAAACAGATAAATCACAAAAAGTAGAACGCTGTGAAAAATGACGTATAAATCGCGATTTGTAGTTGGGAAGAGATTGATTGCGGGCGGTGTAAACAATACGAGTCTTGTGACTCTCGCGTGGGAGTATTTAAATGAAGAGCTGGTTAATAGACCTTTAAAAAGGGAAAAAATAAAAAGCTCCCGGATTCCGGGGCGTGGCTCTATGCGGGTGCGATTATGAACGCGTGGACGGTGGAATAGAAAACTCAGGCAATCAGTGTTTTTCATCCATCAATCTTTCCGATCTTTTTTTATTCCCCACGTAGGGAAATCTCCGCCCCTTCGGGTAAATACTTATCGCCGTCGATCGCGTTCTCCCGCCGCGATAATCTGAAATATGACCGATTTCTTCCCTTTATTGCATCGATATTGGGCCCTCTCCATTCTTCCTCTAGAAATGTTCGAAATTAAACTGGGAATGCAGCATCGATTTGGTGGCAGCTTTGGATGGGCGCCTGGAATTATGCGCAAAAATCAGAGGAATTGTCGGCCGCTTGTTATGTGCGTCGCAGTTTATAAATCGTGTGATATCCCCTCGCCGAATTGAATTTGCATGCGCAAGCAGAAACCTTTTCGCGAGACTTCGATGATGACGGCACGTGATGGTAAAAAAAAGAGCGGCTTTAGGGCGTCTGGTAACCAGAGTTTGTTGTTGAGGGAGCGCTGAGTGATAATCTCGTCTGGGTTATAGTTTCCACCGGTTGGGTGCGCGAGGAATCAAAATTGCAAAGGATAAGCCTCGTTTTCATTGGCGGGAGCAATTAAATCACAGATGGGGTCGTTAATATTTAATCGAAAGTACGTGTAAGGAAATTACTACGCACGATGAAACCGAACCGTGGACTCATTATGAGGCAAATGAGCAGATCCGTAGATCAGAATATCGAAGGGAATTTAGTAAGGAAAGATTTCTTACAAAAGAAAAGATTTTTGAAAGAACTATTTACTATTGTTTGCAATACATGTAAAAGATTAAAGATATTCTGCATTAATTTTTGAAAAACAAAATTATGAATAAAAAAATCTTTTTATTAGATTGAGCGAAACTAATGGCAAAACAATACGAGCCATTATTTTAATATTATAAAAATTCACCTTTATCTAAGGGCCATATTAAGAATAGATAAACCACCCTCAAACACCAGCAAACAGCTGAATGAGAGTTAAATACTCAAAAGGAGTTTCTGAGTCTTCATAGAAAAATATTGAATAATTAGGGACATCCTCTGCAAAAAGGGAGTTTATAAGAAGAAGAAATAATTATTAAAATATCTACTTCGCAGCTCTTTCAACTTTTCTCTATTTTTTTAAGCATCCCAACGTCGTCAACTTCATATATTATAGCTTTCTTAAGAAATGATCACGCATTCACAGAATTTTCTGTAATATTTTCTTTTTTGAGAACAGAAATTATTATAATATTACAGAGTAATTCTATTTAATGGTGAGATGAGAAATATAGCGATTTCCCCGGAAATTTTTAGATTTTTATAATTGAGGAAATATTCTTTAACAATGTAAATTGAATCTAAAATAAGGTACATATCAGAGTACACCCTCATTTCATTTATTGTTCCGTTAAGGGACTTGAGCCTTCACTCGTACATTTCCTTTTAAAGATCAATCCATCAATCATCATTACTTAAATTCCTTTACAACAAATCGATTATCTGCGATCAAAAATAAATTCGGACAAGGAAAAATGGAGAAATATTTCCTACCTTTCCTAAAATTTGACAGTTACATTTTATCCTCAAAGTTGTTTCGCAGAAGCCACGTCTTCCGAAAATTCTTCGAAACTTTGTTGAACTTACAAAGGGAATAACTGAAATTTCGGGTGCTGGGCAGTGGTCATACTGGAAGGGTATTCACTCTAATTGAATTCGCGCTAGCAGGCTTCTATACGCGCTATAAAGCAAGTAAATAGATTATCTAGTACAGCTGGTACAGCGGTGTTCAAAATGTGGTGAGCCAATGGGGGAGCACCGACTCTTTGTCCAGCGATATTAAAGTTTCAGAAAGCCCTTTGTGAAAGATAGCGAAGGTTGTGAAGGACAGAATCTTATGACGAAATATATTCTCACATTTATGAAGCGATTGACTGTGTGTTTAAGAAGAATCGATTATTCTGAAAATCAGAAGTGATTATAATCGACGTTCTTGATTTGTATGTTACTCGAATAAGAGTATTTCTTATTGGTAAATCATTCATTATTCATCAAACGCCAAATATCACTTGTTTCAAAGGTTTGAACTGGTAAAGAAATTCAATAACATGCTAAAAAGTGATTTTATTTTGCTGATACATTTTTGCGGATTTAAACAAAATGGATATCGAATGTTCCCATTAAATATAGAGCTGGAAAAAGGTTAATTTTATATTTCTCTCTAATTTTAAAAATGTACATCGTTCTTGGAAATAAGTGACCGATAAAAGCTCATTTATTTGCTTTGGAATACTTTATTTGAAAGTCCCATATAAAATTAATTCAGAACACAAAAATAGAATTCATATGAAATTATGTTCAAGTTCATTAATTCATCGCATGTCAATGCTCAATCATCGCAATGAGACAGAAGAAAAATCTAAAAACTTACCTTTAGATATTTAAGGGTAATAGCGATAAATTATGATTTTGAATGAACGAAATTTTAATCTAATTTAAAATGGAAGAACTTCATTTTAGCTAATCAGGATATTCTTTATGAAAATTTTAAATTACAAATATCTTCCCTAAGCTCAATCCTGTTACTATATAATTATTATTTTATGAGGTTTCAGTAACGTAAATTTTGAAATTTTGAAGACTCGGACTCAAATGAAATACACGACGAATTCAATTCACGAGTTCAAAATCATATAGCTGAAATAATAGATAAGGGATAAAACATACCATTTAGTGGAACCATGGAAATAATATGATTTTTATATTTAATAAAGTGTATTTATTTGCATCTTTAACTTGGTGCTGCAAGTATGTTTAATTTGCATATGATATCGTTTCTAGGGTGATTCAAATATGACATTCGATACTCAGTTGCCCTTGGATACGAACAATAACGAAAAGATAAAACATCTAAATCAAACATTTAAAAATGATAAAAATAAATTTTTACGTGGAAATATATATTCGTATCAAAGGAAATCGACGGTTTTTGAATTGAAAAACAACACAGGGTATCCGATAAAAACACTTGCCATTATTGTATTACGATTGAATTCGAACAAAAATAAAAGCATTTCTAGAGGACGTTACGAAACAAATTAAAACGTATCTCGCGAAAGATAAACGAACTATTATTTTTCGAGATTTCCCATCGAAGATCACATGATATTCATCTTTCGTAACGACGCTTTTTCGAAAGCTCGTATTTATCCGCAGCAATCCATTCAATTCTCACCCTTATCGGCCGCGATGGATGATTCACTGCACGAATACATGCACCGTCGACAGATTTACGATTACTCGATCCCGACCCGATAAAACGCAAGAAATCAAATCCATATAAAAGCCCGGAAACGAATTTGAATCCGTTTTTTGCTCCACGCGGCCTTGGGGCAGAATTAATTCAATTAACTGAAACCTTTTTGCGAAATCCATTAATAAGCGGCTAAAACGTATGTATACTCACGTGGAATTTTTTAACGAGAGAGTATGGGAAGAGAGAGAAAACACTGGGGATGAATAACGTTTCAAACATCGCAATTTTGGCCTCGTGGAGTACGGGTTCCTCCTGCAGACCCTCTCCGTGGTAACCGATTAATCAAAAACATCCGCGATAAGGATTTTTTGTCTCGTGTAATCCAGGGCGAGTGAATCATGGGATCTCGTCCTACTGTGTTGTCCGCGGTATGAAATTTATGATGTCCGCTGGAGTTGTGTTTCTTCGATAAAGAAGCGAACACGGAGACGGACAAGAGAAGATTGATTAGTGTAACTGCGGCAGCCGAGTGGTTCCACCCATCAACGCGAGGGGGAGAAAGTAATTCTGAAGGACTGTTCTTCCGACACTTTTGTGCCGGGGAATTTCAGGTTTTCCGATATAACTGTGACTAATTCGGAATGCGCCAATTAACGGAAGAAGTGAGGCGTAACTGAGCACAACTGTTGTGAAGAAAGGATCCGAGAGAATCTGAAACCAATCGGCGAAAAAATTCATCTCTACGATGGCGTATTCCAGTGACTTTGAATTGTGGCTTCAGCCTCTAACAAGAATGTAAGATAAAATGAAAACAAATATCCAGTAAATTATACGCTAGCATAACTTTGGACTCTGTTACCGTAAACTCATATTAAAGAAAATCGTATAAAAATATTTCCTTAAAAATGCTTCTTCACCAAAAGCTAAAATTTAGGAGTTAGATGCCTATATTTGGTTATTTCAAAAGAAATAATTGCCTCGTACTCTTTCTTGATCTGCATAAGTCCATTTTAAGATGCAATAGCTTTCATTAAAAAATATGAATCGGATTGAGCAGATGCAATGGGTATCCTCAAATACAAAGCTGGAGTTCATAATATTTTCTTTTCGAAATAAAATAGACTTACAGGGAAAATATGAAAAAGGAAAACTTTGCAACAACACCGACATGAGGAGCAATTATGAAGACTCGAGAAACGGAGATATTATATTGAAAACTGGCGTAATTTTTTAAAAAATTCATAAGAAAATGAACGGTGGTAAATACTTAGCAAATTTCCTAATCTTTTAGTATTAGACTCGCTAGCTCGAAGGAATAAAGTGGATCTACCGAAGTTCAACGTAAATACTTTTATTAAAATCTTAAACCCCATCGTAACTTCTATCACCGATTAGTACTTTTCAACTCATATCCTCTGCGAATCATACGCATGGATAACTTCGAGCAACTTACTTCCATCGAGTTAAGCAATCTTTAATAATCCGGAAGTCTTTAAACAATTTCGCAGCCCTTGGCAACGCGGCCATAGTTTCTAATAACTCGCAAACTGCAGAAGATGCCGTAAGAAAACACATTCGCCTTTTCCGGACGATCTACTTCGTCTGCACTAACACCGTTTATTTCGCGCTAACCTTAAACCCGCTTTAAATTGTGCCCAAGGGATTAAAAAGAACAAAAAAGCGCGCATGTCATTTTTATCCCCTAGAACGTGAAGCGATCTCTAATTGGGTCACGGGAAGGATTACGATACTTTTTTTTCTCCAGTTTCGAAGCGGTTTTGAGCCTTGTCGTAGGTTTAAAGACTACGAAACAGTTTCTCGGCTCTGTTTACTGAGTTTACAACTTTGGCAGGAGCTTCAGCGGAATGCCTTTGCTCAATCAATTGACCCCCGAGCAACTCGTTCCCTCGGGTAATATAACCGCCGGGTCCCCAAAGGACCAATTGGTGCGAATTCATCGGTCTGGTTATAAACGCTCGCATAATTGCAGCCATAAAAAAGAGCGTCTTAAATTGGAAGTGGGGAGTTATTCGTCAAAAGAGCAGAATGGGCGCTGGGATCCTCCGGGGGACTTTATCGCCATGGGAATGTTCAGGTGATAAAGAATAGTAACGTTCAATTTGGAGGTGCCGTTACAGGTCGTCGATGTTCATATCACAGCCTTTTTCGGTTTATCGGCTTTGATTTGCCGAGACAAACGAGATTGAAATAAAGACCTATCTGTGCGGGGATTTTATATTCTAAAGGTTTATTATAATTTGTACAAGAGGAATAATTGCTCTCTGAGCTAAGGATTGCGTCGTTTTAGAGTTTGGCGCCATTCCTTAAGACACTGAGAATTACGAAGCCTTTTGGGATAAATTGTTAATTGATTATTCTGCGATTGTGAAAAATATCAATGAAGTAAAGTACGCGCAATCATTTGGTCGAAATAGGTGGTAACCTAACCTTTTTTGCCTCTTTTAAAACCAGTTAAGTATTTAAAATATTTTAAGGTTTCTTTTATTAGGATAAAATATGTTAAATATGATTATTATATGTGATTAATAAAAATATAGATGAATGAGGAACTAACACTTAGTGGTTTCCACAATATATTGCAACAATCACGACCGGTTTCGGCAAACTGCCATCTTCAGGTAGATATATATCAAATGCTATATTAATGTCGAAAAGAAACAGCTAAGTTGCAATGGAGTTACGAAAAAGGAAATTCTTCATTGAAAACCCTCCACTTTTCTTCACTCGAATCTACACTTGAGAGTGCAAATGGACGTATTTAGAGGTGAGGCTGAATAAACTCGTTCGAAATGCATACGCGAAAGTAAACATATAAACATTTGCCCTTTAAATAGCCATGTCAAGGTGAGTGTGATTTTTAAGTGGGGAAATGAATTCGAGAGAACATACGGTTGACGATGCGGACAATGTGGCCTTTCGGGTGTCATTAGGAATACGAAACTGATATAAAAGGGAGAGGTTATATTCCTAAACGAGGAAACAAAAGAGATGGTTTTTCTATTTTTTTTCAAAATCGTCATTTACAAAGTCTTTATCATTCTCAAATCGAAAAATGGGTTAAAAAGAATAAAATGAAGCAAAAGATTAAATGGGTTACTCTAAATTTAGGTTTTATTTCTTGCAAAGGTTAAATACTTTGGAGAAGATCTCACAAAATATGCAGAAAGAAAAGAAAAGGAGCAGAGCATAAGTGAAATATAAAAAAAATTCAATGAAATCTTCAAATGAAAAGGAACTTCAAATCATTTCATATATGGAAATATGGATAGGGATATGCGATATGAGCAAATGCTTCATGATTTGGCTTGTGCTACGATTTAATGTCTCACAGTATATTACTATTTATAGAACGAACACTCCGAGGTCAAAGCAAACATTAAACTGCATAAGATCGACTTCCGAAAGTAGAAAATAGTTCTTTTTGACCTTCACACCAATTCACTCCACCGCGATTTCGCTATATTCCTCGCTTTCATTCACCCCACGCAACGCCATAATTCGCACGTTGCGATGCAGTAACACGTTGAAAACGGGCTAAGATGCCCTTCTCCTTCAGGATTTTTTTCGCTAAATGATAACGCGCCTTCTCCTGCAAAAAATTCCATCACCGAATCCCTCGTAATGGGTGAATATATGAGCAAAAAGCGGTGAAAAACGACTCAGATAAGAAAGTTATCCGGAATAGTGGTTCCCTGAATGTTAGCGAACTCCCAGCAACTTCAGAAAAGGTACTCTCTAAGATGCTTACTTATAAATAGACGCGTTTCAATTATCCCTCTTTTCTACAAAAGTACGCCACACGAGATTCGAGATAAAGCTTATGAAAGAGGAACGCGTTTCTCACTTCCGGAGTCACGCGTTTGTCTTAATTAGAAAAGTTTTTTTAATGAACTTTTCCCTCGGATACGATGTGACGCTGCCAATTTACCTACAGATGGAAGGAACACTTTTCTGGAAAAATATCATGACCTCACATGCCATTTTCAGAAATCTGTGTTAACATTTTCCGTGAACATACCAAGTTATATAATTTTCAATTTTCAGTTATCAATTATACTAAAAATAAACCGAGGCTGATTCATAAATTGTGTGATATACGTATTCAATTTCCAATCTAAACTTCATGGTATATAATCGTTCTTGCTATCTTTTTTATTCAAAACCAAATATATAGCTTTTAAAATATATTTATAATTATTTCAGTAATTTAACATAGAATATTTGAATAATTTTTATCAATACTAAACAAAAACGTTTTTGAGGATGTTACTTTATATATTCCGTTTAACCGTAGCAAATATGAGTCCAATATCATTTCGAAAATTCTCAGAAACGTACATTTAAGGATCGTTCTCCATTCGTTTACTCACAGGGATTTCACTTATTATACCGTTTACTTTTCATTTAAAACTTCAGACGATAAAATATTATCGGATTTCAGTTTAGCATCATACGTCGTCCCCTCGTTTTGTTTGAACGCTTTATGGATTCGATAGAGATTGATCACCTTTTTGATTCGATAAACTCCATTAATTAGCTCCCATATAACGTACATATTGACACCTGCTGGCTTTTTTTAACCCAGAACTTAATGGACGTAGACATATATAACGAATGGGAAATCCTGCTGGTCTAGTTGATTGCGTCATCACGGCTATTTTGCCTCTTAATATGTCATGGAAAAATGACAACAAATCATTAAAACTGTGTGTTAATTTAACGATAAAGAGCGTGTAGTTTTTTGTGGTGATTTTAACATTATCATACACTTTTTCCTTAAATATCCCTGATTTAACCTCTATTGAAAATATTACGATTTTCCTTCAAATTAAATTCGCGACCGGTTTCGTAATATAAAATTACATCTTATATTACGAAACCAACGAACGATATACTAATCTTTTCTGTTGAAATTTACAAAGTTGTGTTTATTACTATGGTATTCCACGAAGTCACGCCATCTAATATTGATTTCATCACTGAAAATGTTTATAAGAACATTTTATTTGACGCATTATCAAGCTTATTAAAATGAACTGTTTCATGCAAAGTGCGTATTTCCAATAATACAAAACAAATGCAATGATGACAAATATTTTCCACGGAAAGAATAATCCTTCGCCGATGAAAACATAAATACTATAATAAATCATGCTCCTTATTCAATTTGACAATCTTCCGTGCTGAAATAGCCTAAACTTTTACATTAGTAATCAGTAAGCTCATAAATTACCAATCTCATTCACATACCATCTTCTGTGAGAAGGTGTTAAGGGAGGATATTTTAGTAAATTTATATAAGCGCATTTCCTGTCCAAGCACACGTTATCAATTTGAAAGGGGTAGTTTTGGAATTCTTCAAGTAATTGAAATACTTCGAGGGATGAGATAGCATTCTTGTAAGCTACTAGTCAAAGAAGAGAGATGTAAACCATTCCACAAAATTGTCTCAAAAAATAAACTTAAAACAATATAATTCGATTTATCTCATCCTATGAGTTACAACATTAGGAATTTTGTATCACTCCTAATTATTTTCATTATCCCATGATTTCCTTTAAGTTTTTGATGGGATTATAATTTAAGTGATAATTCGGATGACACGAGATGGCAATTAACAACGTAGTACTAACAGACCTCTGTATTCGCTCCTTTGAGGGCATGAGGAACAATCCCAAACAAAAAAAGAAACTTTGATAATTAATAAAAGGGTATACTTATGGAGACGTCATAAATGAAGTACGATAATAGTTTGAGAAAGTAGAAATATCTCGAGAATCAACTAAATACACCGAATCGATATTTTGCTAAAAACAACCCTTAATTCGCGGAGGCCATCTCACGATGATTAAATGGCCTCGAAAGCCCTTTAACCCGAGGCACTTCTTAAGATTGCATCTCCTGGCCACCGCTCTCTCCAAAAGAGACGCAAACTTCTTTTTAATGGATCCTCCTCACCCTCTAACGACTCCCCCATAAAACTTCTTTCCTCAGGTCCCCGCGTCTTCGACCCGACCCTACCCCGTTTTGGTAGTGCCTCAGAAGTTGACTACGACCACAGCGCCCTCCACCGAGGGCTCCATTTGGAGGCGGGACGACAGCGCAGACGACCCCAGTGCCCTATACTCATCGCACGACTTCGCCCCGCCGCCCACTGTGCCGGCCCTCGAAACGGCCGTCCTCGGACTCGAGCTGGAACTCGATCCCGAGGCGTATTCATTTTCCACTCACTTCAATTCCGGAGCTGAGCCTTCGGCCGCCGCTTCTTCGACCGCTGGAGGACCTGGAGGGAAGGTGAGGGCATCTGATTCTGAAAATATGCGAAAGGTGTAAATGTATAGAGAGGAATGCTTATCAAATTTAGTCTATTTTGCAAATAATTGGATATTTAGAAATAAAAATCCATTAAAAATGCAAAAGTTCTTGAAAAAATAGCGAAATAACTCAATGAATTTCTTCAATAAATATGTTGCTATTTGAGAATCAACACGCATTTAGATAGAAAACAACTAACTAAATTTACTCTTTGGGTTGTATTTACAAGTTTTGTGTGAAGAATTATTTACTTCAGGAAGGGTGAGTCTATAAAGAAACAGCTTTAATAGACAAGTTTACTCAAATTCGTATATCTCTTTGTAATGAACGAGATTCTTCAAAGAAATGTGTCATGTTCGGCTGGAATACCCTAGTTTTCTCACGGGTAAAAATATTTCAGTCTTTATCGATAAATTTGAATGAAATAGATATTAAATTTCACTGAAAACTTTAATCCCTATAATTTATATCATTTTAACTTACATGTATATGCGCTTTAGGTTAAGCTGCAATATACTCAAGAACATGTTTCAGTTTTATTATAGTAGAGCGTTTATGTAGTAATATCATATCTTTCGAAATCAATCTGCCATTTATCTTTTCATCTGCTTTTCTGATTTGATTCGCTCTGTTTAAAGACGTATTCACTCCACAATCAATTAAGATTCATGTTTCAATTTATCGTCATAATCAAATTTTGGCCACGACCCCTTTCTTCTGTGTATCTTTCGCACAAGCTTCCAGATATTATTTAATCATTCCGGTTGAATTCCAATCAATCAATGACCTGAACTCTCTGTTTCCTTTCAATACCCAATCATCAACTCTTACCCAAGTTTCTCTTCCTCATTTACTCCTTTATGTCAGACCTCTCTCATCAATTTGTCATTATACGGGGCCGTCAGAGCATAGCGCCTCTAGCGGCGAATAAAGGGAATCACTCCATGCATCGCTTGGTACGTAAGAATCAGGGACTCAATTTTTGCGCGAACTTAAATTCGGGCTAATTGAATCAAGGTAAAAATTAACAGTTATTTTCGTTCGATTAACTTTTTTCGTTAACTATTATCTTGGAAGTGCTTTGCCAATGGTTATTTTTATTCTCTTCATTATTTAATGGATTTCAATGCCCTTCAACTTCATTTATTCATTCATTTCGCCTTCATCAAGTTTTTATTCTGTAATTTAAATATTGCATTCCATTGATCATAAACTACATTTCTTTTATTATTAAAGAAAACCTTTATAATTTTTAATGCTAGGAAAAAATTTATCCATATCTATCTGGCAATAAAAACGATGAGGATTATACAAGACGTTAAATATTTTTTATGTCACTTGCTTTTTATAGTTTAACTTCCTTTCACCTATTCTTCAGATATAAATTGAATCTTCGAATTCCAATCGTATATTTTGGTGGGTTTATACGCTTAAATATCCCATTGAATACGATCCATACAACTTACGACACGAAATCGGCCATAGCATGGGGAAGGAACATAAAAACTCCGAAATTAGATTCGTTTTTCACATTTCCCAAAAGCTCTCCTCCCGAACCCAATTTCATAGCTCTACAAATTGACTTGAATTGGATCGAACACGATTCCAAGTTCCACCATCAAAACGGTATCTTTAAGCACGGAAATTAGATAAATTTTCCTCGGGTGCTCTATCCTCAAACACCGCAATGTTTTCCCGAAGGGGTCCGGCCTTTTCACTTTTGGTGCCACGAACTCAACCTCATCGCCTTCTTCCACGACGCAGCAACCTCCTCAAAGGTACATAACCCTGCGTTGCCTGGCCACGCTCTTCGCCCTGTATCGCCGAGCAACGGACGTACAATTGACAGCGGATGAACCACCACCTCAGATTGCACCCGTGTTGCTGGGAGCGGGGGGCGACCCCGGAGTCGACGCCCGATACCACTCAGCGGATCCACCGCCTGGGGCTGCACACGCAGGTGGGTCACCTCAGTGGTCAGCTTACATTACAAGCGGATGGTGGATAACAGGGGTGCGATATGTCGCGGTGTTGGAAAAATTAAATGGATACGGACATCTAAAATATATGAAAGACAAAACACATCGATAAACATTTGACAAATAAAATATGCCAAAGAAACGGTTTCTCACTTTTCTAACATGAATTCTGGTCTAATCTTTCATTCTGTTCATGTTAAATGTTAATATGCGTATGGTTGTGTTCAATCCAATCGAAATAAATTCAAGCTCAACATTCACGTTCATAGGGTATTGGCACGCTAATTCATTCTAATTTGTTCTTATGTTTTTGCTAACTTTTGGGGAATGATTTCAATTATAACCGATTTTGGATCGCTGTCGAAGGAATGTTGCCTCGACTGATTTTAAATATTTCATGGATTGTAAACAAGGAAATGATATAAGTATAACCGCAATTTAAATATCACTTTAAAATCCAAATAGTAAATTACGATAAGATACATATTAAATCTACGATATTTCTGCATTTTGTATCAATAATTTCTTTGTTTATAGATCACTAATCACTGTACAAGTTTAGTGAAAACTAGTTTTGATATACTTATTTCTCTTCGATATTAAGAACTCACTGCGATGTTGAAATGTAGATAATGTAGAATCGATGTGATTCTTTATCAACGAATCTTATTAAATGATGAAAGTTTGGAACATCTTCACTCAAATATTCATTCTGTTTCCCAAATTAATAGCGAAATTTGGGTTCAGCAGACATTTATCTATCTTATTTTCAATTTATATTCAAATAATTGCATTTCTCTATGTGAACGTTTCACCATCTGATGTCACAAAAACGTGAAAATATTTGCATAGAAACATCATGAGGATTTATTAAACTCGTAAAGATAGATTTAATAAATTTATTCTTTTGAAAGTGACTGAAGCCACAAAAAGTATTTGGCTCGTTTGCTCAAGATTATATTTCAAAAGTTATGATTATACATTATAGCTATTCAAGGTATTGTAAATGAAAACTTGGATCCGTCATCCCGTTCTAGTAAATTATGTTTCCCAAATTTCGGTGACCTACAACTTAACGTAGAAAACGAGGTCAAGACACAAATTATAGTCAAAGGACACTAACTAAGAAGTGTTGAATAGGAGCCTCACCGCGTCCATTGAAGGCACTCGAGCTGGAATAAAGCAAGAGAGTGTTTATCTTCAAGAGCTCGTATTAGGTAGCTGTATAAACCGTCCTAATTAAGAGAGGCCTCAAATAAACAAAGTTAAATTATACGCTGTTGCTATGAAAACGCGGAATAGGCTCTCCGTGTACTTTATGCGAATAAACATTGGTTAAAAAGTAAAATCCTCGCTCGAGTCTGAGTATGGAATACATAAACATGTTATTTATACGAGAGGAATATGCAAGAGATACATATTCATTCGGAGAGTTCTCGAACAAATATTTTGGAGATATTTCAACGGATGATTAGCAATTGGCGATGTTTAAGTCGGAATTTTGCATACGCTTATACTTTTTAATCCTTATGAAATTCTGGCTGAAAGAAATAAATAGCTCATTATACAGCTTTAAGCCCTGGAAGAGAACGATCTCTTGATGATGTAACTCATTCATTCAAATTCTTAATTATTTAGAGTTTTAAAAATTTCAATGCACCAATAATAGGATTCTTTAAAAAGTGAGTATTAAATATTTTTACAACTTCTCCGTTACCTTTTCTGCAAAAAGTTAAATATTTGAGTGCTGAATGCACCGTGATGACTTTAGATTCAAATTTAACTCTCATTCCTGAAACGTTTAAAGGTGATGTACTAATGATATATTCCCTCGAAGAACTCTATTGATAAAATGCTATACTCAATCTCCCCCTTATGTAATACAAGGTAATCCTTTCAAACTAAATTTCTTTACGAAACAAGATTCTGTTTCTGGTGAGAATCAGTCTTCAAAACAACTTTCGATAAATAAGTTCGCTAATAAAGATTCGCCTTAATCGGTAAATAAATGTATGATCGATTGGAATACTTTAGGAAAAAATACAGTATGTTTAAAAAAGTATTAAAAAATCATAGCGTTAAAAATTTTCCACGTTTACGTGTATTCATAAGTCTAATAATTCCAATGTAGCCTAAGTTTTCTTCAGAGTTATCTTCTGTAGCATCACTACTTTGAGTGCATCCGCAGTATCGAAGCGAAAAGAGCGACGTCTATTCTAAAGATCTCCTTCCCTCCGCAGGCGACTCCTCCTCAAGCAGCGGACTTCGTCTGGAAGCTCGCCTCAACCTCTTCATCGCCCTTCTGCTGTTCGCGACGTTCGCCTTCCTGAAGCCGTGCGGCACGAGATAGCACGCCTCTCCTCACCTGTCTTCCTCGAATGTGAACACGCGCTCTCGGAAGTGAGTCACCACAATGGACAATCCAAAGATAAACATTTTCGCGTGTTGAGGAAGAATGAAACAATGAATTTTCGAGTGCTTTAAAAAAGAATCCGGTGTTTATCCGTGACATTCCATGACGGATATTTCGGTGGACTAATGGAACGAAGACAAAGGATAATATTGTGGTGGTGGCTGTGATCTTAATGATCTTCGTCGAAAGGATGCTGAGATCGCGTTATTCCTGTAGTAGCCTATCTCAGACGTAAATTATGTTTCGAATGGACTTTTTGCTTGAGCGGTTGAAAGGAGGCGTCGGTTTGATGGAGAAAAGGCTAATTTAATCGAATGTTTAATCTTTGCTGAGGAGCTTGCTTGATGAATACGGCGAACACTACGATTAGCTGCCAGATATATCCCGAGTGAGTATTTTAACTAATTTTCGTAGATATATCCTCGGACGCCAGTATTGGAAGGTAAATGATTTTCTCAAACGAGTTTTAAGGACTAACCCACTATGCTGTTGAAGTTTACCCAATTATTTTTATTTCCAACGAGTGAGCGTACAAATTCAGACGCAAGTATATATTCCCTGAATTTTTCGATCGAAACGAGCGGTTTTCAATTGCGTATTTTCCTTCCGCCGAAATTTGATTTTACGAAGTATTAACAGTAGAAATGAACGAGGGCGTCTCGAAAGTGTGTGAGAAAAACAGATGAAAATTCACACGGTTTATACGTCCCACGGCTCAAGACTTTTTTGAAAGAATGACAGAAACACTGAAATTCGAATGATCAATGTTTGCTCATGTCCAAAGGGGAGACGAAGGTGAATGGAAATAATAATGTCGATCCATCAAGTGGTTCATACACGACACAGGGTTATATGTGTTTTTTCATGTTGCATGTACATTGCTGTTATGAAATAATGGAAAATTTAAGGCGCGAAATCTTACAGGGACAGAAAAAGAATACCGAGTTTTTGGCAGACCCGATGAAAATTGTTTTTTTTTGTGGTAAACCGGCCAAGTCTCCGAAGGGAAATTGAATTTAGATGAATAATAGGTTCATTTGTACGCTCTGTGTGAGACGGAGTTGAAATGTGAACGATACTGGACGAGAGTTATGCAGCCTAATGTTAAAAAAATTGTCAACGAATAATTTCACTGTGGTGTGTAACTAAATGATTTGTAAGTCAAATAAAAATATAGAAAATAAACATGAGTTGTGTTTGATTGATTTTTCATGGAAACCTGTCCATTTCCCTTAAGGGCGAAAAAAAATTTCCAAAAAAAGAAGAATAAAGCCCCCATGGATATTTGGTGACGTTGACTAAAGTGTACGAAAAAATCGCAAAATGGATCTTGCTTTTTTGTAAACATTAATAAATTTATATTCGGAATCACATTAAAAAGAGCTGAATTTAGGTCCTTCTATCTTATTTGGAAAAATACTTGTTCTTTGATTCATTGAAGAATCTTATAAATAAAGGGTGTTTCACTTTAAAATTTAATTATTAAACATTCAGTGTCCAAAGTTATTTTACCAAAAAATCTTGATTTTTGGAGAACAAACTATTCCATGAATATAATTATACCGACAGATCTGGACATAAGATCTTAAAATATTGGGTTTTGCAGATTAAAATTGTCAGAAAAACTCTTAATACTTGAATCCGTACAAAAGAATAGTACGTTATAAATAACAATGAAGCAACTTCATACAATCAACATACGTGACGTAATTTTGGAAGATAATTAAGGAAATACGATTATATTCGATAAAAATTTGCGCCTCTAACATTCTTCAAAGTGCACAATGCGTTGGATTGTGAGTTTAAGGTGAACGATTACATGCATTCGATTATGCGTATCCCATCTTTTATCTGAATCTGATTACCACGTAAATATTCTAAGTTTGGGCACACAAAACCTAATTTAGAAGATTTAAGAATACTTATGTCAGAACAACGGTATTTAATAGGACCCATTTCGTAAAACTGTATCATGCAGTTACCACAAGCCCAAGCTTGAGATAATTAAATTTCGAATATGATATTCTGAATGATTCAAATTAAAAAAAACTTCATGCATTTTAAGTATCCTATTATTTTAATAGTCATTGTATCGATGCAGAATTCAAAATCTCAATCAAAGATAGCTATTTATAAGGAGAATGAGGGAAGCCTGTTTTTTGCGTATCTATGACTTTGCACAAAAGTAGAAATTCATTGGAAGAGATAAAAACTAATATCACTGTGATTTTATTTATCAGGATACAATTTTTCTCATTTCCAAGAATTATATTTGGAGCATACAAAGGCATGAAACACTAAGCTGGTTAACAGTTCTGCAGTAAATGAGGAATCGTATTTGAAATATTGTTTCAATCTAAGTATTTAAAGAGATGGTTTAAACTGTAACATAAGGTAGAGACGCGTAGCCCTCAAAATGCTCTTCTAAATGACCACAAATAACTTCCTAAGAACATTGATTTCCAAAAATAAATGCGTTAACTCACGAAAATACGAACAAGCGAATTTGTAATAGAAAATTATTCCAATAATGAAAGGGAGAGAACATTCGAAGGATCATTTATTGGGAATAAATTTTCCTTTAAGAAACGATTCCAATTTCCTGAGGTTAATCAAGTATTTACGTTTTGACCTCATTTCAAACACGACAGACGTATTTGAATAAAGAGGTCTAATCAAGGGTGTTATCCAACAATCCACGAAAGCAAATAATGTAATCAATCCTATAGAAATGAGCAAAGAATACACATTTTTCAGATTTCAGTTTGTATTTCTCGACCTTCGATTTCGAAAAAATTAATTTGTAAAAAAATTGAGTTATAATTTTAGAGAAATCAAGACCTTGATTCGATGTTTTTCTATTTTGATGAAATATTTCATCGAATTTTATCTTTAAGAAAGAAAATACGCTGCCAACAATGGACGTAATAAATTAAAATTTTACAGTGATCAAATATTTCGAAATCATATTAAAAAAATAAAATTGACCTCAAGTCTCAAACTAAGCACAATATGGGGTTTCCTTAATCATGATGAAAAAACTTTAATCACAAGCCGTTATCATAAAATTATTGTAGCTATTTTAAAACAAACAGTTAGCTATAATTTAAAAATACTTGGGGGATAAACATCTTAATTTATGCTGATAATGGTTAGTGTCAACATATATGAAGATATCCCTCTTAGCTGTTATATATCACTCTACCGAATGAAAAATATTTATTTCATTCCTATGATAAACTAATTGAATAAAAGAGCTTTACTATTAGGTTAGTTTAAAATTAAAATTACCATTACAATTGGTAGATTGCCTCTTAAAAGTATGCTTTTTATTTTAAAATGGTGCTAAATTTATCTTTTAGATGGTAGCCAATCTTTTTTGAAATGAGATTTCTATAATTAAGAGATATTCAACTATTGAAACTATCAGAATACTGAATTAGAATGATCCATCCATAGTAATCTTCTTACGTTGACTCAGATTCAAAGCAATCCTTCCAATACACCGATAAATATCGAATCCTTTCCCCATAGAATTCCGGCAAAATATCCGCCAATCGATACGTAAAAAAGCCGGATCGTTTCAAGTTTTCTCTTTTATTCCCCACATCGTTTCGCGTGCTCCGTTCCTCTCCACTGAGTTTCCAACGCAACCCTCCAAAAATAAACACTCGAGGTTTATCTGAAGCCGCTCTGGTAATTATCTGCCCGTACGTGGCTTCCGAAGCATCATGTTGCCGAAGATGTAGTCCATCATTCGACGCCCAGCGACCGCTCTTTGATTCTCCCTTGGGCAGAGGACTGAAATGCAGGCTCGGTCAAGAGTGGCACGCTGATATTGGTTGAAACAGCGACAAACATAGCTGGTTTTACCACTCCAATTCAACACACTCACTCTCCGGGGAATGCAGGATGTAACATGCGCCGGAATAAAAACCCTGCGACAAACAGGGAAAAACCAAATTGGCAAGAGTTTCTGCGAGACGAAGAATTTCGCTTGCGTTAGCGCTTTTATTGATTGTCGCACGCGTGGTTGGACCTAAGAGTAGTCGAATTCGGACTGTTTGCGGTGTCTCCATTTTCGGATGGAGTCACGGATCCACGTGAGATAGACAATCTGCTCCAAATTATCCCTTCCATGTCAATCTATAGACCGCCATGGCTCTTCTTGCTACTTCTCAATTTCGACGTCAACGAAGCATATATCACACCTTTGGTACCGCTAGGAAAATAGAATAGTTAAAACGTATCCTAAATTTGGAACATTGATAGACTCGTTAAAGCTAAACAATATCCCATAATTATCCTCGTGCAATTCATATCAAGATGTATTAATGTTATTTTATGCCTTACATTTGACTTTTCCAATAAATGTCTACATGAACTTTGTTGTTTCATAATAACTCAGTTCTATATTGAATCAATCCAGGTTATAATCCAGCCAAAAGTAATCGAACCGATTTAAATAAAAACTGCATTCATTTATGGCCAAAATTCAAAATATTCAGCAAAATAAAGAGTTTTAATACGTGAGACCTATTTCTTCAAGCAAAAAATTATTGCCTAATCTGTTTTTTTTTTTCAAAAGGAAGTAGAATTGTGATATTTATGTTAAATACTGTTTTAAAACTTAATATTTACGTGAATTATATATTAAGAAAAGAATTTAGAGTAAATATGTCGGATATACCTATTCTCCATTACGTTAAATAAGTACATAAGAAAGTTTCTCAAGAAATAGAAAAAGATAATTATAGGAAAATCCTTTACATGGATTTACACTAAGCAAAGGTATTCTGATTTTAATTTCAGGAAGGAAGTGTCCTTAAATCGACTAAAGAGGAAATGGAATTAAAGGGTAATAAAGAGTTTACGGGTTCTCCATTTTATACAATCTACTGCACGTCTAGAAATGTGCTTATCATGTCTCATCTTATGAGCCTTCGCTTTGAGACTGTCTTCTCATTTCCGGCGAAAAACATTCTGGAAATTGAGTTTTCATTTACGCTAAATATAAGTGAAAGGAAGGAAGGGAAGGATAAACCTTTGCGTTGATATTGAAACCAATTTAGGTGATACTGATATACGTATATGATAATAGAATACAAGAATTCTAAAATTTATCTTATGGCAAACAACACAAAAAACAAATGTGCGTCGGATTTAAGTATGAGAGAATCAATAGTACATGCCTTTTATAACTAAAGAAGAAAATAATTAAGGATTTATTTTTTCGGATACAAATGTTAAATGTATGAAAGAAAGAAATAGGTAAGTATACAACTTTCTACTATAAAAGATGGGTAAAGCTATTTTGGAATCACTGGCATTCTATTTTAATAATTTTTCCCTTTCATAGATATATGAAAATATTCATTTAAATTGAAAGTATTGACGTAGTTATAAAATAAACAATTTGTTCTTATAAACAAATTAAGTTTTAAAAACCAAATAACTATTATTAAGATACACCAAATGAATCGAAACAATAATAAAAATAAACTTCTAGAAAAATATAAGATGAACGATGCTACTTTAATCGCTACATTATTTCCCTGTCAAAATATAGCTACACCATTTGTTTGTATACTAAGGATTAAACGGCAGTAAAGAGTACGGTATTCACTACTTTCCAATTAGTGTCTGACAAACGAAAGAACCCATCTTTGGAAAAACATTCGATTAATTCATTTATCCAACAAAAACGTTGCAAAAATAAAGCATTTAAATGAGAGCTTTTAATTATTGACGCTCTCTTCAACATTTACAAATTAGTTGAGGAAAAGAAACAATTGGGTTGCAGAGGAAATCAAAGAAATCCACTCGGCAATCAGAAATAAAAGCGAATAAAAGGTTGAAAATAAGAAGAAATAAAACTAAAAAAGTTTTCCAAGAGTCGACGGAATCAGTAAGTTTTGGAGGAAAGAAATGAAGGAGAGAGTGGGTAAAGCATAAGAATGGCAGGGACACAGATAAAGAGAATTCCTCTCAAATGAAGAGGTGTTCGACGGGGACTCCCTTTTACCAGGGCTCGGACATAATTGGAGGAGTCCCGATTCAATTAAAATAACTGACAGCCCACAGGGTCTCTGTCTTCCGCAAAACCCTTCTTGCCTTTCGAGTGCATTCCTTTAACTGTTCATAGAATTAACAGAGTTACATAAATTTTAGGATTATCTTTGCATTTCCATTCAATTCCTTTGCATGTCCATTCCAGCAGTATAAAACTTTCGCAAATGCTATTTCTCATCTCCAATCATTTGAATTTCATCCTCATTTTCATAATCTCATGATCTAGAAATTATAGGATTTATATAAGTATGTATTCATAATAAGCTTTGTAATTCAATTTTATGTGACTGTGAAAGCCAGATCATAATATTAATCAAGTGAAAGCAAATGGATATCCTTGTTGTTTATCTTATTGATATTCAATGATATGCAAAAATTCAAATATTCATAGC
The DNA here is from genome assembly GCA_020796165.1 of Pantala flavescens. Taxonomy (NCBI): domain Eukaryota; kingdom Metazoa; phylum Arthropoda; class Insecta; order Odonata; family Libellulidae; genus Pantala; species Pantala flavescens. The sequence continues at coordinate 54,756,399 of CM036883.1, forward strand.
AATCACCCTCGATTCAAATCAATATATGAAAACTAAAAAGAAGTGAATATTAAGATATTTGGAGAGAGAAGTTGCAAAAAGTGATTAATTATGCTATGTAGCGTTTACGTAACAACCTTGCTACCACTAAACGTTGGGAATTTTTTATCAATTAACTACGCAAAGTTTGATAATTTTAAACAGTCTAAAATTATTGTGCTTCATTTACAAAAGACACCAAATCCGGAATTATCATAAAATAATTACAGAAAAGATAACTGAGTGAATTGTATTAGAAAATTTAATTGGAAAGGAAAAGAAAGATGTATTTACTGTCATCTCAAAAAATCCGCTAATACAATGAAAGTGGTAAAAAGTGAAAACTATAGTGTTGATTATAATTCATTGCCGTAAATCGTTTTCTACAATTATTATAACTCAAATAGTATAGAAATCTGCAGAAGTAAAGTTGAATTGCTTTCGCGTTCTAACGATACATTATCGAGCCTCGAGAAAGTTTGAAAGAGATTGGTATTCTACAGAAGCTTCCATCCCAACTATTTAATCATATCTGACTGATATTTACTTTTCTAAAGAGGAATTTGATTTGCAAAAGTCACTTTTAAAATGCAGCGAAATAACTTTTTCTCTGCTTCAAGCAAAATCTGACATTTTTTTGAAACGCATTCCTCTTTTTGTCGTCATTTCCTTTCATCTATTTCCTTCTCATTTAGTCGCCTTTAAAATGCACCTGATTCGGGCACGTACTCCTCAAAAAGGTCTTTGCCAAGAATTAAGAGTACACATTTGAAACGTCCACTTGAATTAAACACACGGGAACATGCACGGAGTGGAATTTTGGGATTAAAAATGAGCTCGGGTTGGAGGAGGGTTAAAGATCTCTGCTTAATGAAGTCGAGCTATTGATATGGTGAACTGTATCGATTTATATTCGTACTTAACTCTTGTACGATCAGCCGTTTATTGAATATGCAGCCATTTATTAATTAATTCAGTAATGAAGCGATTAATTTAAATTAAGAAAATTAAAATGAAGTTATGTATGAATGTTTTCCCTTAATCGTGTCGAATATTTCTCCAAAACTATTCATACTCATTCAATCAATGAAAAGGTCACAATGCAGATTCAAACAGAATCATTATCTTGTCTGATTGAGATGTGTTATCTTTAAGTTTTTCTTTCGGATAAAAGCATAAAAGACGTTGAAAGTAAAGTATTTGGCATACGATATTTTTCAAGTAAAATTTTGCAAGGAAAATATTATTTTAAAACTTATTTGAATCAAAACACATGTAATAGTTTATTTGAGGCTCTTTTTCTATTTATATTATATAAGTTACGGGTGGTTCTACTTTATAATACCAATTAATTTAATTTTCTACAATATAATACCAATTCCTAAAAATATAATTCATTAATATCTCTCCACAAATCGCTTCACATAATTCGCTACAAAAAAATATAAATGGACGAAAGGATGGGGAATACTTTTTAATATCTACCAATTTTCCATAAATGTTATACTTTGCTGAAAGCACTATGAATGTACTCTTATCAGCATATTTTTATCTGAATGTATCCTCTAGACACTCCTGGTGAGAAGGATGCAATTTAAAAAAAGGTTATTTACTTATATTATATCCGAAAGTTCTTACAGTGTAATGACTTTATAGTGAGAAGTTATAAAATTATCTTTTATCAGTTAATTACCCAATATTACTTATTTTATACAAATAAATATTTAAATTCAATACAATCTCTCGATAATAGGACAAGATAAGAATTATTCAAGGAAGAAAAGGTTTTGACTTAATTATACTGTTGGGATTATTTCAATAAATTTAGTGTTTCAAGTATAAGTTTAAAAAAAGGTGAACAGAAATATATATTGCATTCTATCGTATTAAATGATTCTGCCATAAAATGTGTTCAATAAAATATAAAAGTATGTAACTGATTATGTGCCAAGTATAACCTATATCCGGAATAGATGTAAACATACCGTACAATTCTTTCTCGATATGCTCAAAAACTTTTCTTTCATTTTCAAACTTTCCGTTATGAAGTCCTTACAACTTATTGGAAGCTCAGAACCGTATGTTGGACCTCGCTGAACCCAGATCCAGAACAACACTCACCCCCTCACACGACAGGCCGCTAAAACTACACGCGATGACTCCGACAAACCACACTTTCCCATCTTCTACAGGACGCCGTACTTTCTCCATTCGTTGTCTCTCCGCGTATACACGTGCTCGCGTGTTTCCCCAAACACCTTACTTTGCCACCCATATAACAAACCCTTTCGACAAAACCCTTCCTTCGCCTCACAACCCCCTTTCACTCATCGTTATTTATCGCATCCTAAAGCTGAGGCATTTTCCCCTTCCATATTTCGAATTCTTCCTCCGATGTCCACATTATCTGCGATGTTCTTTATGCACCTTTCATATATAGACTTTCTCCTGCACTCCGAGAAAAAAGAGCTGTGAAGGGGACCCGAGAAGAAACGAGTCCCGTGTGAAAATGAAAAAAGGAGTGAAGATTCATAACGCGGGCAGAATGGTTTAGGGGAATAGACAGATAGAAGACTTTATTACGAAAGGGATTGTAACTTCCCAGCTCACGTTTAAACCACGATTTAAACAAGGTGTTTTATGAGCCTGAATGTAAGGTGGATCTACAACTGGATATATAGCCAGCGAAAAAAATGGGGTTTCCTTAAATTTAATATTCTTTTTATTTCGTTTATTCTCCCTTGGTACTAGATTTTCCTGAAGAATTAAAGCAGATATTATCATTTGAAAAAATGCTTTTCCAGTTATCTTAATTTTCATTAGTTTAAATTTTTGGTAATTAATCAAAAAATTGTTTGAGGAGCATATTGTTTAAAAGATTTTGATAATACATCAGTAAATTTTAAAGTAAAGGAAATAAAGAGGTTTTCTTTATAATTCTTACTAAGATTAATGACGAAAGATTGTAAAATCACGATTAAAATTTATTTCAAGTAAGAAAAATTTTGATTTTGTGATAATTCGACAAATCTAAACAGTTTCAATAATTATTTTTGTACAATTAATGATAAACATCGTAATTTTTATTTGGTTCTATGCAACTGTAAAATACACATTTTCCTTTCGTCCGGAGAATGCAATCGGATATTTCATTGAAACATCCGAAATTTATTTAGATTAGTCTTGGAAGCCATCAAATCAATTCAAATAAAGCTTTCAATAAAACTACTAATAAAGACATCAACAATTTACACAATGAGTTAGTAATACAACCTTTTAATGATTATTTTCAAATTCAACGAACCTAACCTTTAATGTTAATATTTATTTTAATAAAGACATACTAATTTATACTTAACTATCTATAATGAATATGTTTTCATGCTATTAATACATTTATTCTCATCTTCTTGAAAACAGTTGAATCACTACACCAGCAAAGGTTTTCAACTCACGAAACCTACCTTTTGCAGACAGCGATATTATTTGCTCGAAAACAATGAATACTTTCATTATCAGAAAAGTGCGATACGAACATGAAAGTTTCATCTCATCATTTCATGAGATTCAACAGAACAGAGTTTCATTTCGCAATGCGAAACTTTGGATCGAATTTTCCGCCGAATCTCAGATAATTTCGCAATATCTTCGAAAAAAATGAATATCGCAAGGACGAATGAGATTAAATATCGAGAAAACGAAAGAGAAAGGCATGATTAAAGAAGAGAAAGGCCCACAAAATATATCGATAAGTTAACACACATCCTGGGATCGGTTTGTGGAAACAAGAAAAAAAGATTGAGATTTTTTTTATCGGAATTTGAGGAAAAAGTGGGGCGATAATCAATACAGCCTCCATAAATGGATCCTTTGGCAGTCTTAGGAATCTCGAATCGTTCAATTGTCCGATGCATCAGATCAGAGATTCGGACATAAAGAGAATTGATATGTACCTCGAATGCATCAGTAGAAGATCTTAAAGACGATACGATTCAATAACATTCATCTTATCGTCAAGAATATTAGGAATTATTGTAGTTAGACACTTAAGAAATCGAACGTTCTTAGAATTATGTGCATATGTAATGAATGTTCAAAGACGATTATAATAATTTACTGAAATATACCTCACTGTCTGAGATACTAATTTTTATGGCAATTAATGCATTCAGTATTCTCTGGACTGAATGGACTATGATTCGCATGTATTAAAATAGAATACAAAAACACTTCCTGCAATGCAAAAATAGAAAAAGGAAATGTAATAGATTCTACTAGTTAATCTAAAATTCTACCGTCACCAAAAATATTTAGGTAATATCATTCTTAAGGAAATACTACTTTCACTATTGCAATCTTTCAAATGTCACCTTAAGTAATTAAGACTCCAAATTTCAAGAAAATCTTTGTGTTTAAAATCTTTACATAAATATTGATGCATTCTTATAAAATGCTCACAATTCAAATTTTGCAGCCCAATGTAAGAATAAAATAATTCATAAAACGTGTCAATAAATAACTTCGTATTTCTCTGCAACTAGATATTACTTTCAAATCACAGCTTCCGATGCGCGATTTACTTGCATCCTCGTCAGCAACACTTTCTCATTACTTTCACGTTTTTTTTAAAGCGTGCAGTTTATGCACTCCCAAGGGGATCTCTCCATGGCAACGAGTGCATCCTGTTAAACAATGCATAAGCTGCGAGTAAGTTCGGAATCCACGGGGGAATGGCGTTTTTGAAGTGGAAAAAAGTAGGCACAAAAGTCTGAAGGGAAAAAATTGAAAAGGTGGAATAAAAGAGAGGATTAACGAAAGGGGAGCAAATGAAGGGACGTTCAATGAGCTTTGAGAGGTCAGACATCGATAGATATGGAAATCGCGGAGGGGTTCTTGAATTTTAACTGCGGAGATTTTGTCTGCAACATAAAGAGGCGAATTGAGGGAGGAAAAGAAACTAAGATAAGGAAGGAGATGTTCGAAAATTATTGAGCTCCCTATTTTTCACCTGGAGCTAAATGAAATGTAAATATTTGCCAACGTATTACGGAGTCTTATTATTTTTTAATTGCTGCAAAAACACTCTATCCAAATAGGCCTTCTATCAAATTTATTACCTGGTAACGAGGTCTCATTATGTAGTTGAAAATTATTCTCTTGGGAACTTTACCTCTAGAATTCAGCCGAACCCTTTTCTCAAAACAAATGATTCTTTTGGAAGAGAAACTGTTCCACTGAGTTAGCAGAAATGACGCCGGTGAAAAATTGAAATCTTTCCCTTATGTTTGATTTCGGCTCCTTTTCTAGGAGGATATGAGCAGGCATGCATAACGGGTCCAGATCCGCTATTAATATTTGCGCTGTTTGTGTCATAGGATGTGACTAAACTATCATCCCTTTTGAAGCGTGCTACTTTTCCCAAGAGATTAATCTGTACTTTAATAGTTTCCACTTCGGAGTATCATAACAAAATATGCTTATATAATTTGATAGAATGAAAGAGGAAGTTATAAATCCAGTGGTTAAAATTCGATAAAAGTGAAAGGTTTTATAATAAATTTTAGTCATACTTATACAGAATAAAAGAAGTAAACGAACAAGGATATAATCATATAGAAAATACCAGGATAGTATTACTTTTTCTTTGAAATAGTGCTGTCACATTAATGTGTTGTAATTGTTATTACTGCTATTTTTGTTGCTCTCTCCAATCTCGAGTAACGATGACGTTTTTTACCTCTTGATTTTAAGCTCTTAGTTTTATTATTTTAGAAGAAAAACTATCAAATTATATGAAACGTAATTTTCTGATAGCTCCAATAAATGGGTGGAGTTTCAGATTTAACTTAATATTTTAAAATCTTCTGGAGAAAAATATCTAAAATAAACTTTTATAAAACGAATGAATATGACGCGAAATATGCTAAAAAATAGCATTCAGCATCTCATAATATTTAAATTATAAAAATTATTCATCAAACGGTTTAATTTGGAATTTCGGTTAAATATTTAAATATCCCTTAAACTGTATCTATATTAACGCAATGCACGCTATCAAATTTCAGTGGATTCTTCTTGCATGAGAATCGAGCGTAGCTCTGTACCAATACAAGTGAATAAAGACATAATGATAGTATTTTTCTTTCATGTCGCCTATTTGGTGGACCTTTCCAAATCTCCAGAAGCAGCCATAGGACACTTTCACTTTATTGGCACGTCGACTGCGCTAAACTGCTTCTTCGCAACTCATGCATAAAATTATTTTTCTCGAGACACATTCTCTGCCGTTATGGGTATTTCTTCTTTGATAATCGCCCTCATAAATCCGAATATACGCCACCAAAATACTTCGGCCGAATCAAACGAGAGAAATAGTTAGCACATCATTCCTTAAACCGGATACATTAAAATCGCTTCTGGAGGAACCCCCGCCCACGCCGTACTTAACACGAAGGATGGACAAAACGAGCGATGGATTCAATTTGGCACCGGCATTAGAACATTTCACACTATAAAATGGGGAAACAGTAGTCATTGATGCCCAAACATCAGGGCAGTAAATGATATTCTATTAAAAAGTGGTAAATTTATAAAAGAGAATTATTTTTTAATTTTAAGAATACCTGAAGAATATATTCATTTACTTATAATACGTATGGTGCGACTATATTGAGAAATAGATGAATTGGTGTTCGGTCCGATTGTAACACCAAAAGAAAACTTAGAGATTAATTATGTTGATTAAAATATAACATATTTCCATCACAAATCCAACGCTTGCCTTTTAAGATTCACAATTTTCAACGGCAAAATTTAATTAAAATACATCCCAGCTCAACTTTACGGCAATAAATAAAATTCGAAAATTGAATCAAATCAATTCTTTTCCTTTATTCTTCTCGAGAGCACGAGTTGGATACAAACGGGTGCTTAATTAGCCTTCGCCAACTAATAGCTCTCGGGATGTGTAAGTCGGCAGCCTCTGAAAGAGGATTACCCAAATATATTTGGAAGAATATATGTGCCGCTTCCGTTTCTAAAACTCGAAAGTATTTATTTGAGAACGATAATGGAAATGAGGGAATAATGATTCCTTCCAATTGAACTTAGGCCAATTGGAACGGAGAGAATCGGTGCTCAGTGGTTGATAAAAGAATGTCGTACGATTTGGTTTAATATCTCCTTGAACTTTATTTTCCGATGGGACTGCGTGAGTTAAAATGGTGGAAATAAGAACATTTAAGAATGAAAGAAGTGCATAGGAAACATAAATAAAATATCTAAACTTGCTTTTCTTTACCGATACCGATAATTATTGTTTATGATGATTTTGGTTAATTAAAAACTTTAGATAACTTTGCTGTATCTAACTTAATGAACAGACAGAATCTAGGTTTTACTAAGAATCTTAAAAGACACAAGTTCAACTTAATAATTCCAACGACGTGTACCATTCATATCTACAGGAATATTAATATTTGAATTCGAGTCTTATATTTTGATAATACTCTTTCTAAATAGTTAAAGGCTCAAAAAGTATTTTATTTTACTTTAGACAAGTAATTAGATGATTAGGAAATAAAATTACCGAAAATGAAGTAAATTGTAGATATATCTAAATTGTTTTCCGCAAGAATTATATTCAAACATAGAATATTAAATGATTCTTATTAACTTACTTGCAATTTTTACTACTATATTAAGTGAAAATTCATATAAGGACGAGATAAGCTCTTTCGTAAAACTAATACATTACGGAATCCCAGCCAAGGTAATGTTGATGATATGGAACTTATCCCATGCAGAAGTCTATGTTTTTGCGTATAAACTAGTGTCTTTACAGAACTGCATATTCCATGCAAATCAATCCGGCAAATTTTTCATAAGTCATGCTATTTCAAAGAATGCAATATACGGATTCTATAAAGATGGTGAAATAGAAGGAAGTCTTAGCAAACTCCTAGAAATGTGACAGAACGAACTGATTTTTAGCTGCAGCCGTATAAAACTAAACTAGGTTCCTCGAAGTTGCCTTATCTTTTCAAGTTTTATGATATCATCCTTATATAGGAGGTAAATAAGGATTGTCATATTTATTAGAAAGAATATATGGTACAATATTCTCTATTTGTGCCTTTTCTTGAGGAAATACATGATTCTCAATTAAATCTGTCAAATTAAGTTGATCTTATATTAATAATTAATTTCGATCGATTATATAAGGATCTAACTATATCGTAATTTGATTTAACTGGTTCCATAATAAATGTAATTTTTTAAAGAATTTTGTACGACTGAATTTCCCTCAGCTTCTATTCAGTATCTCTTTAAGATAATTTTCTTACTTCGTGAGAAAATCTTGTGAAAAAGTGTCTCCGAAAAAGGAAATGAAACCACGGAAAAGAAAGCAGAAGAAGAGGAAGTGGTGAAGGAGATTGCTTCTGTAGTCACTTTTATGGCCACAGGATTTTATTTTAAGGCGTAATTTACCGAAAAAGAAAAAGTAATAAGAGGCCTTATGGTCAGAATGTGTCCGTCCGTGGGTTTCATCTCGGAAACTATTAAGAAGATTTTCATTAAATTCTGAGACTAAGAAGTTCCGGCAGAGGCAATAAGAAAGTGACATAAAATTTTGGCATAACTCAATCAGAAGGAATAAATGCGGAGAAAGTGTTGGAGTGACACGTTTTGAGGCGTCGGTGAGAAGTACTTCATAAACAAAATTGCGAAAAGGTTATTGTATCTAACCTCTATGGCCGAATTGACATAGAAAAATGAATTTAAATTATCAGGCAAAGAAAGGTTTTTGTGGCATTTAAAAGGATATAAACACTGGTTTCAAATATATCAAATTAAAAATACAGAAGTACATGAGATTCTAAAATATGGATCAGTTTCGATATGCGTATAGTAAGATCGTCCGAAACTATATATCTACCACATACTTTTACAGGCAAACTTTCTTAATGTAATTATAAATGCAACTATGGTGATAATATTTAAAAATATTTCACTGATATAAAAGTAACATCGTTTCGTTGATTAATCGCAATTCCGTTCAAACATTAATAAAAGCGCAAACATTAAATTCGTAAGATTTAAAATATTATTGGTCGATATTTGAAATTTAAAGGAAATAAAGAAAGTCATTAATTTCAGATTTCTCACAACTTTAGTTCTCATATAGCAAACAACGTATAACTAATCTAATTATATATCAGTGATAGATACAGATTATTAGTTAGGTTGAAAAAGATTTGGGCGAAATATCTAGAAATAGTTTTTCATCTATTAATCAATTTAGCGAAATGAATTGTATCTAATGAATTTATAATTGAATATTTAAATTCAAAAATCGTTTAAGTTTTTTAAGCGTTTTCCCATGAAAACTCGTAGAGCCATTCAATTCATTGGAAAGCCCTTCATGAAGCGCATCTTTCTTTCAGTGCAATTAACAGCATCTACAGAAAGGCCATCAACGTTTCAAGAAGCGCATTAAGGCATCATCAACCAAAAAGCATCATTCTTTTGGATTCCAAGTATGAGCGCCTTTCTATCACTTCAATGCCTTGAAAATATGAGGAAGGCAATGGAATGTGAGGAAATAAAGATGAGAAAGTGTATGAAGAGAAACGAGATGCAGAGATAGAAATTCAACAACTGAGCTGGTGGGCAAAAACCCTCTCTTCGGAATCTGTCTTCTCCGTTTTTCCGCGAACTTCATCAAGTGGAAGCGATGTTCCTTAATCCACTTTCTGGGACACAGCGCGCTTTCACGGGTCGTCGGACGGCAACAGATCGTATCAAAAACAAAACAGGTGCGAGGATGATACCGCGTGGAGAGAAACGTCCTATCATAGGCCCGAAAACACGTTTCTATCCGATCTCTATTTCTATCCAATGGAGCTGTGAATGCCGAATATTTCTCGATACTTGGAAAGATTTTAATTTCAAAGCGAATTAATTTAAAGGACGCAAAAGCCGATCATTGTCATGCATTCAGAAGCAGAATTTGAGACGGGACTGGTCGGTTCCGGGAAATCTCGCCTAAGGCAAATCGCTTATTCAACTCTGCCTTTATTTTAGCCGCTTCTCTTTGTGACGCTTTCGAATGCGTCCCTTAGGAAATTTGGGGGAAATTTAATCTGGCGTACTTCCCATCGGCGCCGAATCCTATTCTTCCCTCATTAATAAATATTTACTCTATTTCCCTTCCATTGCTTGCGTATCCTCGATTGCTTTCCTGAGCAAATACTTTTCCGATGTAATTCTTCCATTTTTGCCAGTTTCGGTTGTAATCTCTTTTAAATAAGCAACGATTTACATTTTAACAAAATTGGATGAAACACTTGCTCCAAATGTTCAACACGTGTGAATTGAAATAAAAATCTTTGCTCTTATTTACTGTTAAAGCGCAAGAATAACTCTTATAGTTATCAAGTTATATTTATAATTTCATTATATTATTACACGAAAGAATTCCCGTAAGTTCTCATTAATTATGTAAGTATTTCCTCTTATTGAAAATGTAATATACATTCGTAGATAAAAGTGGAATCGAAATATATATTTATTGATGACATTTGTTGAACGATTTAAAACCTTACATAAAATGTTAGGTTATTTGAAACGAACATATATAAGGTCTTATATAAATTGTAAGGTTTAAGGAAATTCTAGCGGTATGTTATAAAAATTAATTTGGCACTGAAGATGGGACTCCAGAAACCGGCTTTTTAAGGATATTATCGTAAACGACTCATTTAAGCTCATTTACTCAAATTTAATATAAAAGCAGTGACTGTCAGCAAGAAAAATATTATATTCTTCCATACGAGCATACAATTCGGTCTAAATCTTTATCCGACGTCTAGGAAACAGTATCATCAAATACCAAGATAAAGACAATTAAAAAGTACTAGAGAAAAGTGAGTAATGTTTATTAAAGTAAGGAGTAAACATTGAAAATTTACAAATAAATGTGTATTTTTATTGTGATAGGAATTATTATTTAATCATTACAAATTAGATGTCTTCGAAAGAGGCGCATAACTTTATTATGATGTGCAAATTCATCATTAGTTTTATTTTGACGGAATACCACCTTAATATCCTTTGTTAGGTCATATTTTAAGAGAATACCGGATACAAAAACAAGATTCGCTAATGAACGATGCCATATGCTCTTTGTCGTATCTTTACTCATTCATCGACTCCCTTCGAAAAAGGAAGAAATTGCCAACTTCTTCCAAGGCATTGCAACAGAAAACAATCCCCATTAATTCTTTCTCTTTCACGGAATAATTCAACTGTGCCTCCCTTTGAAGGCTTTGTTTCTGAAATAAGAATATTCCTCAGAAATCCTTATCAAACGTGAAAGAATACTCATCAACGTGAATTATAACAACAATTATACAACCGTCAGAGTCATTTAAAGGATGCTGTAAGTTACTTTAGCAATAAATATATGGTATATTTGATTCATATAAAGTACCTAAAAGGGAAACAGTTCGGCAAAGAATTTTAGAGGATTAATTAGGATTAGAGGGGTGCAATGGATGTAGAAGAAGTCATTAACTTTAGCAAAGAAATGACATGACAATCCATATACATGAATGATTTCAGCGATGAGGTCCAAAAGGTATATCTTCCGTCACCACAGTTTATACTGTTATCGATTAAATTCTTAGAGAAAATACCAAATGAGATTTCTTTAATCCCTAAATAAATACATTGCGTTAAATATCACTTTCAGAAAATAGAATATTTTGCTCTCACTGACAATCAAGCAAACAAAAGTGAATCTACTCAAATTAAACTATCAACGATGGTTGACATATTTTCAATTTTTTCCACCAATTATACTTTCAGTAAAAAATTTTTAAAAAGTTTAATATGACTTTAAAATATTAAATGACATATAAATTGCTGCAAAACAATTCTTTTAAATGTAAAAATGGATAACTTGAAGGTTCCATTACATGACGATAATTGAATATATTTTAACATACAAAGAATTTTCTCGATTTCTACTTCAGAACATATACTCGCTCATTGAGATTGGAAAATGATTTGTTTCAATTTCGAGACATTGATCTGATAACTATGTCCTCTTCTGAAATCAATTTCAATATATAATTAATATACTACAATAAGGGTATAAAGTAGAAAGCAGATATATACATAAGGAAGATAACCAGAAAAGTAATTTTGAAAATCAATGAACGTAGAACTAAAGTACAGCTTTAAAAATATTAAAAGAAGAAAAAGTTGGAAATTAAATGAAACAGATGTTATATAAACTGATAAGGATTTGCAAAAGAATTTTCTAAAGACAAAATAGTGTCCACTTATGTGTTTCATTTTTTTAAGTACGAAATTAATCTCTAATTAACAGCCAAAGATACATCATAAATCTTTGATACACACTTTATATCTTATACCAATTGTTTATAGCAAATGTGAAGAACAATTAGATATTTAAATGATTCTTGACGTGTTTCTACTATCCTCCGACTTTAATCTACATTCTACAAATTATTTTTCAATTTACCGCGATCTTTATTTTTTCATTATCGTAACTTAAACACTGAAAAATAATATATCTGTCAGCTTGCCAATCCAGTGTATCTACCCTTTTCTCATTAATCCAACCATTATCGACGGAAAAATAATAAATAAGATTCCACATAAATGTTTTTAGCGGATGTGTATCCATGTGGACATCTCTACGCAATGTTCCACTTCAGCAATTCGACCACTCCCTTCACAACCTGGAGATTTCCCATCGATTTCCCGTCGAGATTAAAAAAAGAAGTCTACAACCGCGTATTTCTCGATTCCTCATGCATATGATTCGTGTGCAGCGGAAAAAAAGGTTTTCCTAATGTACACATTTCCTGATTCGAGTGAAAATTGCGTCGAATCGGTCATTACACATCTCCGTTGGGAAAAAGGAGGGAGTCTGCATCGGTCCATGGGAGTGGAAAGAAAGGGGAGGATGGATGGCTGCCTTCATTTGGAGCTACGGTCCATCCTATACGCTGTAAGGTTCGCCGGAAAAAAATAAAAACTCTCAAATTTTCAAAGGGGGTTCACAATTACCGATCGGGCACTATGAATCGATTAAACACTTCGATTAATCACCGTTGCCAGGGATATCTTCTGCGCAAACCTCCATGGCAATGTTATACATGTAATCGTTAATTTGAAGGATATGACGTCGTATGTGCATGTGACGTTCTTACAGAAAATATAATGCGTCATTTCCTTCATACTAGCTCTCAAATTTACCCCAGTGATAAAATGCACGAAATTCCCTTCTGAAATTGATTTGATCATCTTCATGCTGCCAAAAATATGAATTCACAGCGATAAGGGTGAAACACTACAATGAAGAGAAATTGAGTAATTTACAGCAAAATATGCAACTGTTACCAAGTCCTTTCTCAAAGTAAGGGTTGGTAAATAGGAAATATTCGATTGAAATCTGAATTTATAAAGATAGTTATGAAGGCGTGGTCACTTAGAAAAGGATATTTTTTCATTCGCAAATAAAAAGCGTACTATCTCTTTGATTATATTTTTCTTGATTTGAAAATAATATTGAGCCTAGAATTGAGGGACTTAAATAAGAGTATATTTAAGTAAAACAAGAAAATCTAATTATATACGTTTCTCTGTATAAAATACGTGTAGAAATTTTAAGATGTTGTAGCGCTCAAAGAATTGCCTAATCCCTTTCGTAGCCTCTCAAGCTGTCACTCGGAGCACAAATAACGGCACATGATAGGTTTCCTAATAAATGCAGGTCTTTCTCTTTTGCATGATGTAAGTTTCACAACTTTGGTTCAACTGTTATGGGATATGTTGAATTTTATTTGCTAGAGATATAAATTGTGTCAAGTGCAAAATACGTATCATATTTCGTTATAATGCACTCCTTTGAATTTGCAGCTTTCGTAGGAGTTTCTTATGCTTCAGTAAAGACGCCTTCGCTATCTTTCGTGCTCTCTCAGGGAGATCAGTTTTCCGAGAATAAGAAGAAAAAGGGCGAAAAGATGTCTCCATCTAAAACATCGCAGTAGAACGTCGTCACATCGATGATGTGGAATACTGAGATCATGATAGAGCTATTTTGTATTATTTTACTTTAATTGATTGTTAAATCACATTTTTTATTGACTGAAAACTTAAAAAACAAATACTGTTGTCGTTCTTACTGTATATAGAAAACTGTGGGGTGTTACATCATCCCCGTATTTTTTTAGTTCCCTTTCCTTCTTTATGAAACTTAAATTATTGTACAATAATTTGGAAAAAAGTAGATTAAATATTATTTCAAGAATTTCTATTAAACATACAAATAATTTGAAATTTTTTACATAAATATCTACACAAAATTTATTGTTTTATTTTTTACATTTCCATATCATACTACCGTTTCGTATAGTATTTTGAAGCTTGAAAAGCTTAATAGAACATGATATCAATTATTATGGCGTGGCAACGCAACAATTTTCTCTTAAATTTTTAGCCATTTCTGCTATTTATTTTAAGACGTAGCGTAAGAAATTGAATACCTATTTTGAGTTAGAAAGTGAACTCTCACTGCTTCCCATGAGCAAAATCCCCTGGCATTTCAATTTCTGCACTCACTCATTGTTACTCACGGTTCAGTTGTGGGACCGCCTTCATTAGTAATGATTAGCATTTAAACGGATAAAACGCACCCCCTACGCAGTGTATGCACGAACGGAGCAAAAGAAGAGGGGAGATTCGACTGAAAGAGTGGAATTGGGGAATAACCGGTTGAAAGAGAAGAGCAATTAGAGGCATATCCTCAGTTACGTAAGAGAGTCTCATCCTCAGAAACAATAGCAATCAAACGAGAAAATAAAGGGAAGAAGTGCAGAGAGTTTTCAAAAGGGGAGATTTTGTCCTCGTACAGAGAAGTTTGTAAAAGCCTAGCGATGTTTCCGTCTATTCTCTTCGAAGGGGAGCGGTGCTGCGGTTTGGACTACGACCACAATGCGCGTGGTAACGCCGTCAGTCTATTTACGCGAACTGTTTGAAAATATTTTCGCGATCCCCACGGTCTTTGGGAGATGAAAAAATACGTAACGAGGGGAAAGAGCTGTTTCCGGGGAAAAGTATGGGATTAGCGCTAATCAGAGGAATAAAAAGTCCGGTTTTAATTCCCGATAACAAAAAGGAGTGAATTTTCAGCGCTTATGCTGAGGAACGTAACGACACGACGTTCAAACCGCTCTTAATGGAAGCGTTTAAAAAACGTTGAATCCGGTGACAACTTCAACGGACTCGGCGACTAGAAGCCCAATGCTCGTTAGTAGCTTACTCTCACAAATAAAACGTTTTTAACAAGTTTTCTTCTATACCGTGTTGTCACTTGCGCATTGCAGCAATTAAAATACATGCAAATACGTTTTGGAAGCGACTCTTTTTAAAAAGGCGATTTTCATGCTCAAGAGAGGATCTTGAGTTTGTTGCCGTTTCATTATCAAGCGCTTTACTCGGTCATTGCACCGTTTAAATTATATGCATGAGTACGGAATATGCTGGATTAACGCTCTTTACGTGACCAATTTCGATTTAGCATCGGTTTAATTATAATAATTGTTTAAGTTACAATGTAATTTAATTAAATAAAACAAATTTATCAAAAAAACGCTTCCCTTAATTCATTATTCTTCATTTGTTCCCCATTTTCACCATTTTGTTTACAGGATAGAAATAGCATACCAAAAACCCCGATGTTAAAAATTTCTGCATAGTTATAGGCATGGCTGAATGTAAGTAATCAATTCGCACAAATACATTGTGTTTAAATATTTTAACCTTTCATTTATCCTTAAATTCTCATCTTCTACTCAGATATTCGTAAAATTGAATTGTACATGAATTTTATTCAAACGGAATAAAGCAATTTATTTCCTTAAAAAGAAGAATTTATATTTCTCTCGAACGATTTAACGTCACGCTAATTGAAGTATAATGTTCCGAGAGTATGGAACAACTACTTCATAAAATATCCGAAGTAACTCATCCGTGGCTTATTCCCTTCCGTGCTAAGCAACGAGTTTGAAATTTAAGTTCCTTGAATGACTCAATGACTTTCGGTAAAGCAGGAGGTTTATTAAAAAATACACAAAATAAACACCAGTGCTCATTGCACCCTTTTCTGGAAATGGAGTAGTTTTTCAAAGTTTTAACTAACATTATTTTCCTATAATTAAAAATTTATATATGAGATTACCGTGCTTTCCTCTGCTAACAGATAACAAAAATTTAAGCGAATTTAACATGAAATGTATCTTTGAAACGTAAAACATTCCTCAACTTGAATCCTATTAGAGCGTATATTAAACCCTTGCATTATGATTCCATCACTGTCTCCGTTTTCTCTCTTTAATTCATACGCAAGTTCGTTTAAAGAGAAATGTACAAAAGGAACGACCCCTGAATTCTAAATGAAAGTTTCTTAAATTTCCGCTGAGAGTAAAATTCCGCAGATTTGTTTTGTTTTTCATTATTTTCGTCAAAAGCAGAGATTTCCTACGGAATTCTAGGGAACTGCTAGAAAAGGACGAGTGACGTAAAACTTTAATAAAAATTCGGGAAAAGAGTTACATTAGTCGTTAAGAGATGAGTAATAAATTAACAAAACGGAAAGTGGAAAGGAAAGACGTTTCTCTGAGAATAACGACGTTTTTCCCGATGCTATTTGCAATTCACGAGCAATTACTGAAGTTCTCGTAAAAATTAAACGACCATTTTGCAACAAAAGAGACTGCAATGCTTTACAAACATTATCTGGAGGAAGCGACGATGACTAAGGGCAGTTAATAACATCTGAGGAATGCACGTGGAATTAAGAGAACTTGTCTTCAGACATTGCACAAGGAAGATTAATTAGAATTAGTACAGAGAAAAGTCATAAGGAACATGGTCTAAAATGCTATATTACGTGATTTCAACTGAAAACTATTAGTTCGCAATGGATGGGAAAATGTGTTTTTTAGTGTATATATTCGTTTAAAAACTCCATAATAAGGTTATATCCAGAAATACTCTAATCAATATGTTTAGCCTTTGTTTTACCTACTTTGATACCAAAATTTTGAGATAAGAGACTTCTTTGAATTATTTAAATGATATGGAATTTATTAAAAAATATAAAATAAAAATATTTGCTCTGAAAATTAGGAGCTTCATACTGAAGATGTCTTTTATTTATAAACTACAACTTCAAACGGTTTTTTAAGATTTCGGATCTATTACGACCTATTGCTAAAGAACGTAAGTGAATTATTTACTCCTGATGACTTGTGATGGAAAAAAGACTTCTTCACCTGAAACTTGAATACGAGACGATCTTTGGCGCCTCTGAACACACAACGAGATCTTCTTGGACTTTTGATTTTCGCCTCCCCTTGGGAAATTAGCACAAAAAAAGAATAAAATAATTAAATGGAAGTCTTTGTTTTAAAGGGGACGCTAGAGGTCGCGGGTTCACAGTCATGAACCAGTGGAGGCCTCTGTGGCGCTTTCCGGAACCTCATCGCTTCCTCCGCTTCTTATCCCTTGCAAAAGGGAATCCTAGGGAAAAAGGTTCATTCAATTCGTAACGACAATGTACAGATACATTTTACACTCCTATTCTTGATAGTCCTCCTCTTCTTCATTCTTTCCCTTGCATATTTTGCATAACCAGTTCGAAATATATAACTTAGCATGTTTGCTGTCCCATTCATTCTGAACTGACTTTTAATTTTATGATATCTAACCAGAGATTTTCTACGATAGCAACCGGGAAAATTTCCGTAGACATTTGAAAGAACAAGGGAGAAAAAAGAAATTCCTGTTTGCTCTCTACCGATTTTCTCGAATTCGCTCGATTTTTATATTTTTGTATTTCCTGAGCTCCTACGCCAATCTTGGAAATTTTTTTCCCCCTCTTTTCTTCATTTTTTTGAAATCTTAATTTCTTCATTCCGTGTGTAGAGCCCGGCTGGTCATTCACTCTTCCGTTTCATTTACCAGAATAAGACTTTGATATTATTCCTCGCAGTCTGATTGGTGCGCATAAATGAGATGGAAATCTCGAATCTAATTCTTCAACCTCCAGCGTAATAATGGAGAACTCGAGGTTCTCATTCCTTTAAGTTTTTTGTATTCCACACTTTCAATAAAAAAGAGATGCAAAAACGGTAAGCTTATATTATATTCAAAATCATTTAGAAGTAATTGAATTTTTATTAGTGTGAAATCATATCGTTTGGAACGATTAAATTATAAAATTTCATTTATATAATAATCATCAATTCTATCAAAAATATAGCCTTTAACAATTAATATTTGAAATACAAATGTTTGATGAGTTATGCAACTCTCATATTAAATACATTGTTAATAAACTATTCTATTAAGTTTTTATATTTATATAATATCTTTATCATGAAATATAATTACCTTATGTAAAAAAATTACGAAACCTGAATCGATTGAGACCCTTAATTATGAAGACTATAGAATTTCGTTCTATTTATCTTATCTTATCTTATATACCTTTCTTAAATAGATTTAAAATTCCACCTAAATGTTTTTTCTTACAAAGTTATTAAGCAACGCCTTGGATGAGGATGAAACAATGACGTATTTTTTCACGTTCTAAATGTACAAACTTAAATAATATAACTAATATATAAATAAGAATATTAACCTTAACAGAACTCCATAATCCTGCATTATTTTTGAAAAGTGCAACATAAAAATTAGTCACCAACAATTTTCCCTTCGTGCTTCCTCATCATTCAATTCCAAGCTCTTAATTTATTCCGTTAATCTGTTGTTAATTGCAATTTCCCTTCATTAGGAGCGAATATCGAAGGGAAGACCCCTTTTTTTGACTACCCCAGGGTGTTGTCGACTCGCTAAGTACGTATTCTCCGGAGAGTACTCCACGGTGAGGTTACTCTGCCCCAAGGGCCCGACGGTAGACATCGTGCGGCAAGAATGATGAACACCGAAAGAATTTCGGCCGCAATTAATTACGCCAATAAAATGTCTTTTTTACTGCGAAGAAGGGCTTCCCTTTTTATTTCCTTTCAATTCTCACCATTCAGCTTTCGCCACTTCGGCTAAAGAGCTCGGCTCTAGATGTTCCAGCAAAACGAGTAACTTATTTACGAGCGATGTCTAACGAAATGTTACGAAATTGTTTTAACGGAAGTAATCCAGTTAATTAAAAGCAAACTGAATCTAATTCGCTAACATTTATTTCAACTCGAGTTAATTTTTTTATTCTTCTGCTCTGGATTAATATGCAGCAGTTGTTGCAGTAGTGGTTTTTTGTAATGTAATTAATTATAAGCTCTTGTTGTTTCAAAAATCTGCCGAAGCTAATCAAATGCTAAAGCTAAACTCTTTTAAATGTGTTTTTTTTGATGCGTTGTTTCCGAATCTTGATGGTCTGTGAAAATACGTGACTGCAGCACTCGCTTTTAGTCTCGTCATTCACATCCTGTTCTGTTTAATACATCTATTTTTTCATATTTTGTGTCATATTTATATTAAATTTTCACAATTCTAGATCTTTAACATAATTCTTCCATCTTTTAAACAATAGGTAATCACTATTTTGTATCAAGAGCTACATAGCTGACTTTTTATGTTATACTATCATAATCTGTAATAGATACATTCCATAAATATTAGCACATATAATTAGAAGAGAATTTTATCGAAAACTCAACGTAGGATAAATACCATTAATTCAATATTCGGAAATTTTTAAATTGACAGCACGATGAATACTAAGAAGTAAATAAAAATATTCAGAATATAACGCCATGCTTAACACAAGCTTATTTTTCCACGTATATATTATTCATCAATAAGGGGATTGATCTCATACTAAATTATTCCTTCGACTATAAATATTTAAATAAGTGCTACAAAGACGTGCTGATTTGAGAAAAATTTAGATGAAACGGGTAAACAATGAAAAATTTAGAACACATTTTATTTAAAAATCGTTCAATATCGCATAAGTGAAAAATTGTTGAAAATTGAATCAAGGAATTGATTTCAGGATAATTTAAAGCAATTATTACTTAAGAATCAAAGGAAAAGAATTTTTATTTCTTTACAACTTTGGTAAGTAATTTGTTATTTTTCATTTTTCAATAAATTCAAAAATTCTTTCATAATTCTTTGCCCAAATATATCCTCTGCACTAAGTTATACAATAAATGCACTCAATGTAATTAAATACGAAATTAATCTCAAAAGCCATAAAAAGTTTTGTAATACAGAATTCTCGGTATTCGATAAAAAAGGTTAAACGAATTCAGAGGCGCTGCGTTTGAACGTAGATGAAAAGGGAATAAATTTTGAAGCAGCCAAATGGGACAGGTAATTAATCTCGCACTAATATAGGCTATTATGTGAAAGATTTTTTTTCAATATTTTGAGGATATCTGAAGTTTTAAAAACAAAACAAAACGAAAACTATGACACGAATTTGCCTTGCTGCAATGTATTTACTTCCTTTCACAATCTAAATTAAATTTACTAACGGACTGATCATCAATATTTAGAAATGATTTTATGTCTTCCTTATGATTATATATAATGAATTAGATTTCGAAATGAGACAATCTGTTTTTAATTATAAAGAGTGATATGTACTGACTCAGAAATATCCATAGATAGAGAAATTTTTCTTCATCGACTTACTTTGAATGCAAGGAGCGATCACAATTTTCCAAATCATTTGTAAAAAACTAAGGAAACTAGTTATTTAAATGATACATGCCCCACTAAAAAGTTTGCGAGGAATCAGTGCGTTAACGCAAATTTCTTCTCTATGCCAAACTCCAATTCTGTAGACGAAAAGTTCTGTACACCTGAACCTAATCTTCCACCGAGAAATCCACAACAGGCATTCACTGCTCCAAGTATTCCTTATTCTGTCTTGAAATGCCACGTAATCTAACTTCTTAACGAATTCATGCCTTATCTCGGGAATTGCATTGAACTTGATTTAAATAGAGAAGGGCCAAATCGTGAAGTAAATAGAAATTAACTACTTTTACTCTAAATTGAATAATCCAATTTCTTAACAAAATAATTATTTATGTTTGAAATTAAATGAATAATTAATGTAATATTTTATACTTCTCTCGTGTATTAAAATCTGAAGTACTATATAAAATTAAGCTAGTTAAATTTCATTCATACAATTCTTTTAAGATACTTCAATAATCTTCCAAAGCGCTGAACATTAACATCTCAACACTTGTTTCTCACTTCTCCTATGCTATCCTCACTTTTAATTGCTTTCATTCGTTTTGCACATTTTCATTCTAAATTAAAACCCGAAAAGTTAAATTTGAACTTTTTAGCTTTAGAATATCAAGAATAAAAATTTTTCCTTGATTAAAATGTTAAATCAATCATCTATTACATTATTAAATCTAGGGCAAGAATTCGCGTAAATATTACAATATAAAAAGTGGCAGAATGGTATTATCAATCCATCTACATACGTAATTATCAATTATTGATGAAAATAAAGGAAGGTACCTTCAATGTACTCCAGTATTAGACACAATGTAATCCTAGTATATCATTATCACATGACTATCACTCCTCCCTTAATGAACACTCCGTTAAAAAGTCGCATCAAAAGAGATGGCATCTCTAACGAATCCTGATCCACCGTCTGCTGCAGCAAACACATCTTCGCTGAGGAGCTTTTTTTAATTTTGCGGGAACAATAGACGGAGTATGGTGACGCTTCTCATTCTTTTTGCAACATTTCGGCAAAAATTCCCAAATAAGGACCGCTCGCTAATCAAAAGAGAGACGACGACTCCACTGCACTCACGATTCAGAAGACAGAAGAGATGAAAGAAGTTAAAGGAAGTGACGCCGGGAGAAGGAAAAACAACGGCAAAATACGAGTGTAAAGTAGACGTGGTTAGAGGAAGAAAAATCGAACGGGCCACGAGGATGACTAAAGGTAGAAATGGAAAAAGGAATTGAGTCAAGCGGATGGAGAAGAGGTCTTTTCAAACTATACTTGGTGGAACTAGTCAAAATTGAATGTTCTAGAGGCATTCACCGTGCGATTCTTCGAAATTTCCCTATAATTATACCTCTAAAACATCAGCAACTGAATACACTCTTGTTTGTTATTCTTTTATTACTACTCTCTATTTTTTATTCTCATTAACTGAAAATTAGTGTGAACACATACATTTTACTACTCATTCCAGATGATTCTAAAAAGAGATTGAATTCATTCAACAGTATATGAAAAGAAGATAACCAGAGATTGCAAATCAATGAATAAAATATCGCTGAGTAGAAAACAATATAAAATATATGTAAGGAAGGATGAAACAACAAGAGAAACGACGATGGGAAACTGAATCAAAAGGAAAAAGAAATTAGTCCGTTTTATAATTTAGCCAAAATTTTGCAGAGAAAGTGATATGATACAGTTGTCGCGTATTGTTAAGTAGAGGCGTGCGAAAGATTGAAAATCCGCGAAATGTGATCTCATCTGTTGGAGACGTCATCCGGTTTGGAAGAGTCCGTTCTTCACTCTCCGAATCATCTCTATTTCGCATTCTCTTGCGCACGGAATATTTGCGAAGAAAGAGAATGCCAACGAAAGGAGAATATACAGGTGCAATAGAAGGGTAGTAATACATATGGGAGGGGTGCAGAACAAGGGTGGGTATCCGAGGGGTGAAAGGCTGCGCTGGTATTGCTTATGTATGAGAGGAATTGGTAGGATTGGGCGGCAAGATATAGATGAGAAAGTAGGGAAAGGAAGAGACCCGGAGTCAGAATTAATTGGCTTCACTCTCGGGTGCTTACAAAACTTCAAGTTCCTCGGTTTGCATTCATCATCCAACGTAATGGAACAAATCGTCCCTTGAAAAAGATATGAAGTCCCCACGAACCCACGACTGCCTCATTCATTTTCCGGAGAAATAAAAAATATGCTCTCTGGAGCTCTTTTATTTCTTCTTGTCAACCGTCGTTCAAAAGCCAATGGAACTTTCTCCTCTTAATGCTCTCTTCTGAGGAAATAATGGGATCCTCTCCGTTATTATAAATAAATTTCGTCGACCCTTTTTTACGCCAATAATCGGAGGAGATAAACGGATGCTCAGAATTGGCTCTCCTTTTTCTGAGTTGGAAATCAAGAAATCGCGGTGATCAGGGGAAAGGATTGCGGGAGACTGTCGATGGAGAAGACGGTTGAAATGGCAAAGTGATATCAACGGAACGATACGCCGATTTCAAACTGTTTAGTACCCATGAACTTCAATACTCGGAACAAAGAAAAACTGTAGGAAAAGTTTTATCCTCCAAAAAGCATAAACTTGGATTCAGTTCATATTTGGAAGAAATTGAAGTTCTATTTCGGTTTTCAAAATAAATTCCATTTCTTAACTTACAGTAAACGATTCTCCGCCAAATAACAAATGTAAGTCCAATAACGTCAAAGTCAATAACAATCAAAATTATCTACTACTTTACGCTGAACATTATCGCAAGCTAAATAAGTTTACAGGACAAAATCCCACATTTATTTTATGTATGTTTGATAATGAATAAAGTTATTTATTTAAAGTTTTTTGTTATACATCAGAAGAGCAATCAAAAAGGTTTAAAATTTACTATCAAAAGTATTAGAAGTTCTATGAGCTTTAGATTGGAGCTTGGCATTTATGATACCTGAGTATTAGCTGAGTTATTAAATACCGTTCCACACAACGCTACAGATTTAGGAAATTGCATTTTGGAGATAAAAAAGCGAGACCTGCTTCCAATTTATTGCCTTTATCTGCACTTGGGAACTGACAGTGTCATCGTTCATCATTTTACCATCGAATATAACAGGCTATCGAAATTTGAAATATATTCCGAGTTCTTTTCCCAAAAATTGTGTGTTATCACCATGTTTGTCAACCTGGGTGACAAGGTTGAATAGCTTTCTATTTTAGAGGTCTGATTTACTAAGCTTTATTTAGTTACGCGAAAAAATCTTTCATGTTTTTTGGTTGTACAACTATCGAATGAATTATACTGTATGATAGCCAAAAACTACTTTTAAAATTTTTTCACACTATATCAAATGCCATCAATTACGAGAAAAGGAATTTTTACAGCTGAACGAACGGCTTCAGGAACGAAGTTATATTTATTTAAAAGATAGAATTTCTGCATTTAAGAAATATCAAATTTTCGTTACATTGTAAGCAGAAATTAGCAATATTCTAGAATCATCGGGTAAATTTGGCTTGATAACGTGCATCATCTATTAGTCCGTAAATGGAAAAATACAAAAAACTACTCCCAACTCTCTTCCAGGTTTGATCTCACGGCAGAAGTAAATGACGGATTTCTCTATGAGCATCCTCTCAAATGATCGTCACCTTTCTAATGGTATAGGTGGTCTTACTTTAATGAAACAATCGTTTCTAAGGTTCCGTAAAAATAATCAAACAAACTTCCACAGAGTCATTTCCTGTGATTGAACTGCCAAGAAAATTGAAGATCATCGAATTTAACATAAAATATACAACTAAATATAACGATCTCTATCTAATTTTAAGCTTTAAGAGCTGACACTCTGCAGAAAATTCTTTCCTTTCCGCCACAAATAATTGTTCCTTCTTAAAAAGGACCATTTTGAGCCGATGAAGCAATACGGCGAAGAGTTAAAATTGCGAAGGAAATCAGGAGAAAACAGAAAAACATGGAACTTGAAAGAATATAAATTGAATATGTGACCACTTTTAACTGAAAAGAGGACAAAATCATCATAACCTGGAGAAGTTGTCTCAATCAGCTGATTAATAGAAACTTAAAAGAAACTGAGCTAAAACAATGCATCAGAAATTTGAGTAAGATTAGAATATTTCTGTAAAGAACGTCCGTTTATTTACAATTGGTATCCGTTCTTCATACAAAGAACATCATCAGATGACCGAAAGGGACATCTCAATGCGTGCCTCAACCGAGTCCAGGGCAACGGATTATTGGGAGAAAAGCCGAAGAACTTCGTGAGAATGGGGCCGAAGAAGAGTCATAGGAGTGAATTGAGGGTGAATCTTCGAAGGGCTAATCAATTGATCCAACGAGAATCGTTAATGGAAGGATATTCTGAATGGGCGGAGGGAACCCGTAGATGTGTGAAACTCTATTGAAGGGGCTTGTTCTTCCCCTCGAACCTTATCTCTCGAACCGAAATCCGACCTTTTTTTTCTCTTTTTTTCGGAGAGTTTTGGTTGGACTGATGTCGTTGGGATGAAAAAGAGAATTACGTCTGAAGTGGACCGGAATAAGACGGAGAAAGAATATCGGGCGAAGGAGTGTATCCAGGAGGAGAAGGAGAACGAAAGAGACTAAGAGCAATGGAATAAAAGGGTGATGAACGGAGGGAGTTTTGGTTAACGATTTATTAGAGATTTTCCAGTCGTTTTTTATCCGAGTCGTGATTCCCGGGATTGTTTAATCGGTCATGATGATTCATGGTATCGAAAACGGCAGAAAACTTCTCTCTCAATTTAAAAGCTTCTTAAATGTGCTTTATATCGTCCGAGGATAGGAAAATGACAAGGGATTCGGAGGGAATTGAGGTCTAAACGGGCGAAAAATTATGGATTATCAGAGATAAGGAATCTAAAAATATTGGGGGGAAATTTGGTGTAGTCTACTGGAGGATTCTTTTCCTTAAAAATTCAAATTAATCAATACCTCCCTACAGACATAAATCTTAATCATCTTCCAAAATATGGACTTAAGAAATATTGCTTCTCTTGAGCACTTCAAACTTACACCTTATCCTTTTCTCAACGAATGATGTCATTTACGGATTGGCGTATGCGTCATCAAAATTGATTATTTACATTGAATATTTACTCTCATATAGAGTTCATAATGATTTCGTTTCTCCCAACAGCTTAGCTGCGAAAAATTGCCATCACTACTGCTATTTAGCCAGATAATTCATCTATTCATTTCTAAAATATCTTCGTAAATACATCAAAGATCGATTAGATTTCAAGGCCATAGTACTTCTAAAGACCGTGAACATTCGACGGAAAGGTGAAGACGGCGAACGCAAAGATTAGAAGGAATTTCATGGATAACGAAATGAAGTCTAAGCGAAGGAATTATTGAAAACGTGAATTTAACTGATTTGAAACTGTGTTACGTAGTTACGAGTATTCCGAAAATGAAATGGGAAAATTTGGAATTATTATAAATAAAAGAATCAAGATAAGCTGTAATGACAGCTGAGATTAGAAAAGCCTTTGTAATACAGTAAAAGGATCGACTCGGGTGGGAACGGTAGAGAAGTTTTCAATAATTACCCAAACTGCAATTAGTATCTTCCTTCGTTTTAGCATATCCTTCCCTTAGCTAACTACGACCGTCGAATGAGTAAGTCATGGAAAGCAAGAATATTTACTTACTTCCTTCAGCTCTATCTGGTAAAATGAAGAACTTGCTCCTCCTTTGAAAAGTAACATCACCGCTATGACGATCGACTTGAAATGGCACCTACAAAATTAATATAAGTTATCAGTAATGATCGCATTGAGGAATAAAATTCATCGACATGAAAACTTGTATGGATATTAATCTATGAATACTTTTACGAATGCTAATATCTAAATTCTATGAGAATCAATCGTCTAAATAAGTATCGCCAAAATAATCCTAATAAAGTTTAAATATTACTATTTTATTAAATTTTAAGTCAATTACTCTCAACGTGATTCCTCCTCACAGCTCTCGCTCCAACCTTCGAAGGAATGAGCTGTGAAGTTTAAGGCAACGCTCGGTATGGAATCCACTCCGGGTTAAGTAACCCAAGAATTGATCCCAAATGGAAGGTTCGAATGGATAGTTATACTTATTCATTTTACTTAAACGTAAGGTTACGGAACAGAAGCCATCATCGGGTGAACACATACAGAATTTATTTTCAACCTCACCTTTCTGTGTGAGCGCACTTACCTACATTAGAATTTGAAGACAAATCTACGTACAGACACCCTTGGCCTCGGAACCCCACTGAGAATGAAGGGGAGGTCTCTAGCAAAAGAATGTACCTGCGTACACTTCTTGGATTCCTCGTACTCTCTCCTTTAAGAGGGGAGTGAACTCTTTGCATGAGAGGTGGCGTTTTTTACCAAAAGTTATTTTTCAAAAGATCAGAATATTTTATCGAAAGATGCCTTTCTTTTGCTTCAGTTCTATAACAATCAATCTGTTACCGTTACCTGTTTGCAAAAATTAACATATTCATAAACGACAATCATGGATTTATACTCTGAATTACTCTCAAGTAACATCTTGGTAAAATGATGTTTCCTTGAATGCCTCAATCATCCCTCATTATATAGGAAAAAACTAAAATCAGATTTTACAGTACTATATGTTGAACTATAACTCCTGAATATATTGAGTATATAAATAAAGCAGATAATGATGAGTGTACCTTATATTAATATATTTTCGTGTAATCAAGAATGACCATAACATGACCAAACACAGGCAACGGTTCCAGAACAATATAAATATTTTTGCCTTGAGTACTATCTTAGTAGTGATTAACGTTAATTTTCTGAACCATTGATTTTTGATTTCATCTTGTGTTATAGGATTCAATCAGCATCAATATGACCACGAGGAGAATATTGTTTGGGAAAGACGCTTCGTAGGACGAAGAAATTTAATTTAAAAAAGCCGCTATCAAATGTTTAGGATCTCAACAGTTTCATGCGCTTTTGCTGAAAAGAAAAATTATGTTTATCATCCAATTTTACAATTGTATCTATAAGGAACACGCAAAAATTCGTTCACACTGATAAAACTAAAAACATCCTAGATAACTTAAACTTTTAGTAGTCGAGATGAATCATTTATCTGAATAATTACACCAAGTAATGTCGCAGATTCAATGAACGTTTATAGTGCCAATTAGATTTATATATTCTGAAGTATTGTTTGAGTACAATGGGTCATTAGAAAACACCGCTGATGGGTAAACGCGTTAAAGAACAAGCGCTCTCCACAATGTTGAAAAGCGATACGATAGATAACCTTTTTTCGAGAATTTTTTAAGCTTGAATCCGCCCTGGCTGATACGGCCTTATCTCCGTTTTCGATAAACAAACCCGGACCCTCTAAGCTTTTATCTCAATAGCCCACTGCGTAATACTAATATTTGTCAAATAAAGAATTGGAAATAAAAGAAGAATATTTATACGAACCTTGGCCGTTGGGGGTAGGACCTCCTCCAATGGTCCTTTCAACCCTTTTTTGGGTGACCTTGTTTAAAAAAGATATCTTTATGGTCGGCCGCTCGAGGGGTTGGAGAAAAAACCCACAAGAATGCCATCGCAAGCTATTTCCCACTTAGTGACCCAAATCTCCCACTTAACTTAGCTCTATTTCGGAAGCTGATATCCCGAAGTATTCTCATGGAAGGGATAATGTTTTCTTTTCATTTCCTTCCGATACTTTTTTTCCGACGTTTAACTTCCTTATTATTCCTTTTTTTTCTACCCTCCTGAGTTTCACCGTCCTTCCACCGATTTGCATAATTCGCGAGTTATATTACCAATATTCCGGACTCTAAGACAGGCATTGTGATACGCGTGCGTGGAAACTCGGTACGGTTGAGTGACGATGTCGAAGGGGTGAAGTTTTCGCCTCGTAAGCCTTTCCCTGCGAAAGAGGGAGTGATTTTTTTGTAAATCTTTCGGTCGCCGTGCTTTCGGAACACCATTTCGCGCCTGGCTGATAAAATTCGGGAATTGATTTTGCCCCACCCTTTCCTAAAGATTTGACTTAGTCTCCCCCCACCCCTAGGACAGAGAACGAGCTTGTGTTCGTGCGAAATGGCGGCAAAAATCCCCTTTTACTAATTCCCTCTTCCCACGAAGAAGGAGGAAAAACCGACCAATGCGTCCGAAAGTTTTTAGTTTTTTTCCCGAGGGTGGGCTATTAGCGATCGGGAGGTGCAAAACATGGGAACGATGAAAATTGAAATGGCAGGGAAAGGTAAACGTTGATCGCTTTTTGAGGGGAATTCCTCGAGGGGAGGGCGCAACGGTTTGATGGCTGCCTTCATTTCTCACGAAGTCCGAAAAACTTCAATAAAAGCGTACATTCAGCAGATATTAATATAACGACGAAAAAGAAGCGGACAATGTATCATAATTTACGAGCGTTTACTGGGAGATAATGTATATTATTACGAAATTCAATGTCTTTAACTTATGATTTCAAGAGAAAAGATCGAAAAAAGTAACTAAATAATTAATATCATTTCCAAACATTTTCCAAACAAATACATGAGAGGGGCAAATTCATATAACGCTCCCTTTTAAATACATTTATGAATCCTTAAATCTTGATAAACACGGACCACATGCACATATTCAACTCGAATTTACGGAAGAGAAGCATTCGAGTACAATAATTGGCTATGTCGGCGATATCGCAATGCTTTTCAGCAGTTAAGAATGAAGTTGAGAAAAAATTAGCCTTTTTGCCGATTAAAAGAGACCAAATACAATGGAAGGAATTCCGTCTCGGCGAGTCTTTGTCCATCAAGCGGTGGCCAAAACAATGACGAACCTCCGGGCCATTTTGATTTACGCCTCCCCATTGTTGGAATACTAAGTTGCATGCACGTGTCCGGGATTCGGTGAAAGATCGCTTCGGCGTTGTTTGAGAGAGAATTTCGCCAAAACAGTATTCAGGTGGATGTTATGACCCCTCGAAAAAATATACGAAAGTGAAATGATTCCGGACTTAATCCAATGAGTGAGAATAAATAGCAGCCATTGAGATTTAAAAACACACATGTCCACACTAAATAAAAGAAAGAACTCGCTATTCTATGGTTTTAATTGTTGTCTCCATGAGTTATGAAATAATTAGTTTCACCAAACGGATGGGAAGGACTCACGACGCAACTGCCTTTTGATACCGAATCACGTGGATTCAGATTAAGTATGTTGTTGCAGGATATTTATGGGCCCTGTTCGAGATTAAAGAATATTTAACTGTAGTGAAGAGAAATAATTTTATTTAATTTTTAATGTAAACCCTACTTTAATATTCGTGCTAAAGAATTGCTGTGTGAAGTATGGATAGGTTTTGTTGCAAGTTTTAAATAGAACAAAGAAAAAATAAAATTTTTTTAAGACCACAGGCTCGATTATAACAGATGAAAATAATTCCGGGCTTCTCACTATGATTACAGAATAATGTGCCGGAAGCCAACGCTTACAGAACTATTATCGGGAGCATGGATGTCTTCGATTTTAAAAATTTTTATTTTAACGAGAAAAAAATTGTAATTTCCACAAAAAATTTGCTTTAATGGCGACCGTTTTGTAATAATAAATTATATAGTCAGACCATAGTAACAAATTTTCAGTGGAAATTACAAAGATTTTTTCATTATACTATGGCTCTCCACGAAGTCACGCCATCTCATATTGATTTAATTCTTTTATTATTTCACTCAAAGAATGAGTTCTGAAAACCATATTTCTTACCTTCTTTATCTCAAAAAATGCCAGTGATGAAATATACTTGACAGAATTAGTATCATTGTCATTTACGAAGACTAAGTTTATGACTGATAAACTAATTTCTAAGTAGATTAGATTTAGTAATGACAGTTAAAAAAGTAATAGTGAAGTCCCTTTTCCATTCAAGTCAAGTTTGCATGGGATTCTCCGGAGCAAAAATTGATGATAAATTTTATTCAAAAAAGTAGTAAAATATCATTGGTCCTTCAATGGTCGATT
Source organism: Pantala flavescens (assembly GCA_020796165.1). Classification (NCBI taxonomy): domain Eukaryota; kingdom Metazoa; phylum Arthropoda; class Insecta; order Odonata; family Libellulidae; genus Pantala; species Pantala flavescens. Next base: position 54,787,307 of record CM036883.1, read on the forward strand.
TCTTATGGAAACCTCATTTATTTATGTCGTATTCGTTATCCGCTCGAATATCTGAGGTTCATTTCAAATCGAATCACTGACACATATGAATCGAGAGCACTCTGAATCTACACTCTCCGTAAAAGTGATTCGATCATCCACCGATGCTGGTTATCCAACTCCAAAGAGCGCGTGCAAAACCGGTTAATTACATTTGGGTCTTTATTGTATGTAAACTCCGCTTTGTTGTTGAGACAAACAAATCGATTCTCGATGGAATTGAATCCCTTTTTTTCAATCGAATCTCGATGCTTCACCTTAATTTACGGATCTCTTTAAAGCGATGAAAGCCCATTTCCGCTTCATTTCAGTGCAATTCTACACTTGATGACGTAGGCCGAATGGATTTATTTCGTTGCTGCACCGACGTCACGAAGAAGAGCGCGTTTGAGCTGTTAATTATTCCCCACTGATAAGGTCCTGTCGATACGAGAAGGAAGCAATTTTTTGATTGAAGAATAGGATTCTCCCAAAATAAATTTCTCTTAAAAGGTGAAAATCGTCGCAAGTGAAGCAAGTAAGAGAATCGTCAACATCAAAGATTCATAAGCTATTAAAAGTCTCTAAAAAATAAGAAAAACGTGCGAATTCCGATTTTAATATCTGCCGCTTTTATTCGGCCAGCAAACCGGATTCTTTTCATATCCTCTTGCCAATATTTGTCCGTTCAAAACCAAACTTATTCTCAGCATTCACAAAAAATTCTAAATCTGCACGAGAGAGTAACATATAACACTTTTCCACCTTTGAATTCGGAGCCAAACAGAGGAGTCCAAACGGAGGAATGGATGTTTTTCTAGTCTCCGCTTGTCGATGGATGGTGGGGATGAAAAGTGTCAAAATGACGCATGAAAAAGGTATTTTCCAATCGACGCTATATTTTAATGAAAGGAATCGGAGGGAGAGTGTACTTGAGATGCGGGAAAGCTACTTCTATGCCAGTTGGATTCAAAGGAAACATGAATTACATTTGAATATACCACATTCAATCATTAAAAGGAATATTTTTCATTAAGTTGGAGTATTTCTAGATCTATCTCTCTTCACGTACACTAATGTGTACGTGAAGAGAGATAGATCTATCGAATCTTTGGAAAAAATTACTAATAATGTCTTCAAAAGAAAAGTGATAACATACAAGATACTGAGTCAAGCAGTCTATCAACTATTAATTTAAAATTCATTCCTGAATCGCTTTCTATTGGAAAAAATACACTTGAAAGAAGCAGTATATAATTGAACTTTAAACTGCCGTTTTTTGCACTGATGGCTGTTCTTATTCGATAGGTAAAATTTAATGTCGAGAAAAAACGTTTCTTAGCTTCATAAGATAATACTTTCATTCAGGGGACGTAAAAATAAAGAAACTGACAAGATTTTTATATTTTATATAGGAATTATCGTGCACATGTTTTCGCGGGTGCAAGGATGTTTTAAATTGTATACATTATTTATACTGATGCATATTTAAGAAAAGATTTAAAACCTGCATAGAAAATAATATACTGTAAGGTGTCAGTGAAAATTAAATAGGTTTATAACAGAACTGTATACGGTTATGCATATTAAATGCTTGCGTTGAAACGACGAGTCTAGCTCGTCATCAGCTATCGATGCCTTACGATACAATGACGAGTATCACTCGTCATCACACTTAAATTATTGTAAGGCGATGAAGAAGAAATATATTGTTCCTTTGAAATAAGATAAGAATAATTTATCTAAAGAAGACGGAATTTAATAACGTCTCATATAATTGGTAAAAAATAATGAAACGAACTGTTCTTCAACGCAGAGTTAGAGTCAAATCTAATTTCGATGAAAAAGAGCTAAAAGAAAGATTCAGGTAATACAAAAATAGACATAAAATGCAAAGTTTGTTCAAACCTACACCCTGACAAACCTCGGTTGACTCTTGGATACCATAAGAATATAGAAAAAAAAACGAATTAACACTTTCACCTAAGTTTCTTGTTTTTCGCAAATAAGTAAAAAAACATAACCGAATGCCGAGGCTTCAACGTCAACGAATATAAAAACGCAATAAGTAGTTTAAAGTTTAAAGTTCAAAGATCCTTTCCAGAAAAATAAAATTGTAATTCTTGGTGATAAAATACGAATAGAAAGTTTTTAAAGGTATCTTTATTTTTAACATTACCATAATTTACATCAGAAGTATTACATTTCATTTTCTTTTGTACAATGCAGCTAGGATTCTCCTTCCCGCTTGCGGCTGTTCGTCCAAATGTAACGAATTACCCATCTGAATTCTGAGAACTATATGTCCTGGGCTATGTTGTCTCGATCGAATTCCTTTCCTGAACAGTCGTTCGAAGTATCTGAAAGAAGAGGTATTATGAAAATCAATGCACAATATTTTTGTATTAAGTGTTTAAAGGATACTATATAAGTGAACGGATCAATTTGCATATAACTTACATGAGATTGAATTAAAGCTAAGCAGGACTGCACTGTAAGATGCTCCAAAACAATTGATGAAAACATTGAGTGGGTTGACCATGAAACCTTCCAAGTAACCAAATCTCTAGCAGAAACATGGATGTGGACGAAAAAGAATAGGATCCATTAAGAATTAACATTGAGGTAGCGGACATGGATTTGAGAATGATGCAAATGATCCGGAGCAAACAAGGTCAATGAAGAAATTCTAGAAACCCTTCACGTTAATCAGCAGCGAATTTGATAGAATAATATTGATAAATTCCAAAGTCAGAACCTATTCTTCAATATTTAGAGATGACTTGATTTAATAAAAATGTTAAGCATGACAGTGAAGGAGTCAAAAGGGGAAAGAGAGATGTGAGCGTACATGAATACAATGCCTACTCTATCCTGCTCCCTAAACGATGACATGTTAGAGTATCTGGAAGATGCTACCAACGTTTATTACCAACCTTCCAGAGCACCTGTTGTGAACAATAACTGTTTCTGGACACAGTAAATAATGAGTCGATTAAGAGTTTTTCTTGAAGCATCTCGATAAGGCATATCTTGCCCATAAACTGATATACCTCCCTCTTCTGCGGCATTCGAGGACACGATTGGAAGTAGCGAGCTGAAAGAACTATCCCAAATCCTGAAAAGAAAAAAGAAAATTGAAAGTCTGTATAGATTTAAAATCCATCGATACCTAGTAGCTACTCTGGAGATGAATATTACAAGAAAATTTTTCAGTGGAAATTTGCAAAGTTGTTTTTATTACTGTAGCATTCCACGAAGTCACGCCTTCTCATATTTATTTCATTACAAGGAAAAATTTGAACTGAAATTCACAAGGTATATCCTGGCTTTAGGTACATGAAGGACACAATATGAAATTAATTGGCAAAAGTTTATTTGGTTCTGATTGAAGCCTGCCGCAGAATAAACACCTAGAGGATAATTATTTTGGCAACAAAATTTTATTTTCGAACAAAATTAATGGACCAAACATTAAAAAAAAAACTTTAAACATTCGTAGATGATTCTTTAATCGTCAGACCAGCTGTAGGTTCACTGTGATTACGGAAAGAATACTGTGGTTAAGAGGAATGTTGAGGATCGATCAAGCAGAGAGATAGGAGAAGTAAGGTTAAATAACATTAGAGGTATAAACTATATGAAATTAAACACAGAAAAGAAGAAGCGCATCAATCGATCCTCTATAAAGATAAACTTTGTTTATCAAATGTCCTCGAAGGCAGAGTGAAAGAAAATGGGCCAAGAGGAAGACGAAGGAGTGAAAAAGGTAACCAAATGGGAAAAGCAGGTGTAGAGAAGTAATGTCGGCAAAGAATTAGGAAAAGAATAATTAGAAGAGATAAAACGTGGGGCATGGCATACTGCAGATAGAATGGCCTATGATGCTGATAATTATGGAACATCATTGTCTCATTTTACTTTGATGAACCTATCTCTATTTCGCAGCATCTATTACTTATTTAGTTCCCTTCCTAATTTAGCACCGCCCGTTGCACAACGGTCTCCGTCTTTAATCTTTAAATGCTGTCAATACCCATAAATATTTATAGAATATCATTAAAAATATACATAGTCACATCTTCCTAGAAAAATTAATGATATCACAACAGCCCGCTTCAAAGTCCACTTTCTTTGAGCGGATAATAGGCAATACTCACATTCTCCAATGTTTGATTCATTTCGTCCTCTTGATTTGGACATGGTGATGGATGTAAATTATAGAAATACATGGCATCCTGAAATCGAAGAATATCATTAACATTCTATAAACGAGCAAATTACCAAAAAAAGCAAATTTCTACTACATAAACTTTGCTGAAGATACCTTATTGATGTAAGAACGATGTATCTAAATTAAAAAAAGCGTCATACTCTTCAAAATTAGTTTACAAAGAAGTAAAAATTTGAGAAAGGAATGGTGAATGTATTGGTAAAGGTTTCAAATGATAAAAGGTACTGAAATATAATGTATCGGAAGTATAGACTGGATAGACATTACCTGAGAAACGTTGAAAATTACGAAGAGTAATTGAATTTGCTGTTTATCAAATTTTAAATCTAATAATATAGAATTCATTATATTTAATCACCCGCTAAACATTTATCTTGAATCTGATTGGCTGAGGCAATAACCACCACCGTCAGTGCAATTGTTGTATTGTTATTTTTTATGACAAATATTTTTTTACCCCATTGCAGATTGAAAACCACTAAAATTTTTCTCTTCTTTTACGTCGTCCGTCTGTAATGGCGGTTTTCTCCAATTCAGTAAATAAGTCATCGACACCTTATGAAAATTGTAATTTTGTACAGTAAGACTCACGTAGTAGGAAAAAGTCATAATAAATTCTAGTATTCATATAATTTTTATCGGTTTCGATACATCTAACGTTTATTAAAAAAATCTAATTGCGATTTTAGAATCCCGGTGGTGACAGTCCCGCTTCCCAACACCATAATGCATATCTCACTTTCCCCTTGCATCCCACCGTGCTCACATCGTTCCTATCCACAGACGCTAAATTTGCCTTAGTTAATAATTTAGAGTGTACAACTAGGCTTAAAATCATGCCAAATCGAACTATAATGTCACGACGGACTTCTCTGTAAATAGATCCGCTTCCAAATCTGAATTGATAGGTGTATTTCAGCAATATTTTGCGAGTCGACATGCATGATGCAGCGGATGAAACTTAGCAATAGTTCAATATCAGTTCTTGAAGCTAATTATTTAATACATTCATTATGACAACGAAAGAGAATCTAGGTATCCGTTCATAGTCGCTTACAAACATTAAGCAGGTAACATTCTCCAAGCCTGTAAACATAGGCAAAGGGCGTTCGAAATATTTTCCGATGGGACATCGTTTCTTACCTTAATGTCTCCTTTGAACCTCGGTCGAAGTCCTTTAGCTTCACTCACTGGACTATGCTGCATTACTTTTTGCCAAATCTGCCGAACTGCAAAATCCGTCAAATCCAACGTGTTCTCCGATTTGAGACGCGAAAAAGGACACTATTACCTCATCCAGCAGGAGATTCCACAGCGAAAAGATTCACGCGAAAAGGCTTACAGCACAACATAAGAGACTTCTTGAATTACACGCAAATAGAGAAACCACAGTAAAGACCCGCCAACGAAAGCAGGAACAGCGCCACTGCAAGCGTTGCTTCGCCATCTGTTGGAATGAGTTTTATACATGAAACTCTGTGACAACGAGGCAATGAATGTCGAAATATTCTAATGCTTCTCAAACTAGACTCCGCGGTAGCAAATCAATGCCGGGAAATCTATGTTCTTCCAACTGTCCTTACTTTCTCATTTTTGGAGAACTTATTAGACCAAAGATTGATCGAGCTTCTTTCTTCTGTAGAGACGTTTCATTAATTGCGGGAAGATTGGTAATAAATACCAAAGACTTCTAATAGAGAATGATTAAAAGTATTTATTTCAGAGGTCGATGAATAAAGAATGGGTTAGTGAAAAATGACTGAATTAAATGAATTGTAGCTGGCGCTCACTGGTAGATACATGGAGTTTGATAGTGTTACATTAAATATTGTTCAAGCGCATACTTTGACGGTAGAGGAGTTCGTCTTACTAGAAGACATTCCTCGAGCATACTAATGAAATTCTGACAAATTATATAGCTGTATTAAATAATCGGATACAGTAGTTTGAAGCGGGGCATCATCGTAATGAGCGGTTATTTCTTTTAAAGATCCTTTCAAGTAAAAACTATTTGAATGGTGGGTGCTAAAGTACGAATCGAAAATTTTTCAAAGATATTGTTTATTTCAATAGTTACATTATTTACATCAAAAGTATTTCATTACATTCTCTTTGTAACATTGCAGTTGGGGTCCTCCTTCCCACTTGCGCTTGTTTGTACACTAATCATCCATACGAATTTTGAGAACTCCTTTAGTAATAGCTTCGTAGTCTCATTCCGATGAAATCTGACCAAACGGGAAGGTTCGCATAATTTTGAAGGACCAAAAACTGTAAGGTTCAATCTTACCCTAACGCTACAATAATTTTCGTATTAAAACGATAAATGAGAAATCTTGTTAATTATTTTACAAAATATCACACAAAAACTAAAAAAAGTGAATTTTATTCAAAGTTTGCTGTTTTCGACCTATAAATACATGTCCTGGTGTGATTTTATTATTTTTATACGTTTGTTTACATTAATTTTCGTAGTCCTCCACAATAAAGGGTTGATATTTTGGAAAAACCCGCGAAATATAGAGCGCGAAGTGGCGAGGGAGTGTGTGATTCGATCCGAGCTTCATTTTTCAGAGGCGCTTCCTGGCATCTCGGCGTGCGTTAACCGGATGGTTAATTACGATCTCTATTCGACCGGATGATTGCCGAACGTATATTTATGGTGGGTGCGCTGTGTAGATTCCCGTCCGTGGAGGTACTTTGAATCTGCCGTCGCTTGGAAAGCCTCTAAATTGAATGCGGTGTTGACAAATTTGGTCTGATCCTTCCGTGCTTTTCTTGGGGCTGATCAAATAGCATCTCATGTTTTGGAGCGATTTTAGAGAGAACATGTCAATGAATTACACAGTCCGGTTGAGGATGTTTCAACCAGCTCACGAGCTTAGACTGTAAGTGATTAAAGAGTGCACTTCTATTTTATAGAATTTAGGAATGCGATTTGTGAGAGATATACAACTCAAATTTATCGATTTCCTTACAAGCTAAAACGATAAATGACTGAATAACTTATAATAAAACATACTGGTTACTTATGATAATCAATTATACTATCATGTATTAAATATAATACAGAACATTTTTTCGAATATTTATATAAAAATACTTGGTGAAACAGCTGTGGATGACATTGTTGTTGATATAAATTACTTGCAAGAGCTCGCATTTACTCGAATTTCATCGAATCAACGATGAACTGAATTCATTACCTACGATTGAAAGTACATAATTAATAATTAATTTTTCATTGACCAGTATTTCACTATAACTGTGGATTTATTTGTGTGAAAGTTGGAATATCCGTATTCTTATAGAAGTAAATGTTTCCATAGACTTTTACCCTCTATCTGCTATTTTATAACGGAATTAACAAGGGAGAGAATCGTCAGATCAAAACACTGCACCTTAAATTATTGAATGATTTTAAGTACCATAACAATTTCTGAAGGCATATCGATACTCTTTCGACGATATATAGCTGCCTTTTTAGAAGTATTCTTTCTGTTAAAAGAGATTCCGCGTGGGAATATACGAAAAGGCGATATAAGGAAAGCAATCACTTCACTAAATTCCGAGGACATTTCATATTTACCGGAATATTCCGCCGCAACTCCAATCGAGCTATGCACTTTATGCTAAAAGAGACATTTAGAAGCAAAACTTCACTTAAGCTGTGTATTTAAACTCCTCGTATGTCATAGCTGAAATGAAATCTCTTTGACTCTACAGCATTAGCTAGATTAAAACCCAGAATTCGAGCATCAACTTTGGATGGATACTTTCCTATGAGAGCATTACTTTGATTGAAAAGACAAGAGTGTGCTTCTTCTTGACAAACATTTAATCTGATCGGAATAATGTAACAAATGAAATTGAGACAAAGAGAGCTTTTCGATAGCTTTAATGATAGAGAGAGTAAATATAATGAGTGAACGATATTATAAGAATCCAAAATAAGTTTAGGGAAAATAAAGAATATATTATTTAGATTCGAGAAGTTCTTTTGGAATGCGAGGAAAAGACTTTGATCGGATCTATATTTTATCTATTCCTAGTATATAACTTTTATGAATATTTAAGTTCCCATTATTGATAAACTAAGAAACCAAACATACTCAAAATTTAGTTTTATATCGGTTAAAAGCGGTTCAAAATATTCAATCTCGTAAGCAAAAATATTTTCACAAACTCTAATAACTGTAATGGTATTGAATAGGGATTATTGTCTCAGGGATAAAAATCCTGCAAAAATTATAGTAAATTTCAACTAATTTCTTGAAATACTCACGGCGTATAGATCAATGATATAGAATCAACAGAAATCAGCTGGGTAATAAATTTGAAAATGAATTTTTATTCCTATTTATGTAAAACAAAGGTTTATCACACTCATTTCATTTCATAATCGCTTGATGACGTTTGCTATTTATCCGAAATACGGCAAATTCTAGGAGTGATACTGAATTCAATTATACATCTTCAAATATAATAGTAGATGTCAGAATATTCGCAAACAAAATTTTCCGCACACTGACCTTGATTTCTTGCAAAAAAATTACGTTTTTCCGTTTAAAAGTCTTAATTAAACCTTGTTAAAAATATATTCTCTTTGACGACTTGAGTAAGAATAGCTTCAATAATTGGCAATTTGAGAAGATCTACAACTGACGTATGTTCAATCACATCCAAAAGAAGGCCGCCACTTTTAATAGCTGAACCTTTTCGAAGACATTACGATGTCCTCTTTTTTCAACTCAGAAAAATGTCCCGCCAGAAACTCGTAAATTGTTTAAGAACCACCACCTTTCGCACTGGCTACAAGATTACGTGAGAGATTAACTAGCAGAGTAACAAAGGAATAGACTCTAGATAGATGAATGTTGCCCACATCGCTTCCTTAAGCGCTTTAACATATAAAATCGCTCAGGTAGGCATTAAGGCCACACGACTTCTTTGCGTCCCAACGAAGCCACCAGGTGTCAGCGGTTTTTACTCCACCCAGTTGCATGAAAGGGTGAACCTGCTTGTAAAGATGAAGGAGTATAAATGCGAGGTGTCAAAGGGAACCTTGTTTACTTCCATTTTTAGGCGCCAGGAGACTCTCCTTCCGCTTGCCTTCTCCAGCTCGTAATTATTCCACTGCGCTCTTCGTGTCGTCATTTGTTTCATCTTCCGCTAAACACTTGAGTTGCGTTAGCGCAACGTGCAAGAGTCGAGGAATAGTTTCCTTCCTATTTAATAGATGGGAAGCTCTCTTTTTACGACGACTTATTCAACGCCATTTCTTTCAGCCATTTGTATCTGCGAACTTACGATCTCGTTCATTTTATCGTACCCGATTTACGGAATATTAAATTAACTCTGATAAAGGGTTTTCATTCACAAAAGGGTTGAAATAGGGATGTAAAAACGCTCTGGGATTTATTTTCAGGAATTTTGAGTGGCCAAATTAATTTCTTAAGAATGCCATTTTAAAAAGTAAAAATCTCTAAATCTTCTATAGTAAAATAAAACATGTTATTGGACTTAAATAGGCGTCCTATGGAGATAACTAAATAAATAATTCTTAATGCTAGATTCGGAATCACTATCTATAGTAGAAAAGAACGTCTGATAATAAAATTTTATGTTCGTTATCCTATATATTAAGACAGAAAAGTAGACGATCATCCAAATTCGAATGCTACTTTTACTCCGCAGAACGTAATTGGAAGGGTTTCTATGGATACAACCCCAATAAGAAGAGAAAATGATAATTTTTCGATGTTCCCTTTCGCCCCTCCAAAATATTGAACGCGGCGTAAGAAATATTTATCTTCCCAAACAATTTGGGCCTCAGCCAAATCCAGCTATATCAACTAACGCCCTAATAAACCATTCCATCTCATTATAATTTTGGCAACTACATTTCGCAATGGAATCGCGAGGGATGGTCCTCCGAATCCATGGAGATGCTAATAGGATGCGGTTTTTTCATCCTGACCACCCTTTTTTTCCTGAATTTATCGCCCTGGAACATGAATGCGTACACGGAAGATGGGAAAATAGCACCGAGCTGCTTCTAACACGCGCCTATACAAACATCTCGATCATAATCATTCGTTCCTTTATCTTCCCCCTCAAGAACGAGAAATTAATGTCACCGCGATGGCTTTATAATACACCTCTGAGGGAGTCACAAAAGATTCGCTTTGTTCATCTATTCTCCCTGTTAAGCCCTAATTTTCTTCCCCTTTCTCATCCTGTGTCTTCCATCTTAAGTCTTAGGAGTGGTCCCCTTTCACTCCGTAAGAGTGCAGTATAGCAGTATGTGTAATTTCACTTTTCTTTTTTTGTTTCTACAGAACGGTACGAACCGTACAGTGGGTTAGAATAGAAAAAAAGCTTGTCATAAGTAGGAACACCGTTTATTGAAAACTGGACTTCGCATTTAGCTTTTGAATAAATTTTGAATGTATAGTAAAATTTATTTATGTTTATTCTCGAGCATTCAAACAATACATTTGGCCAAAGTTGATTAAATTTAAGAAAACTTGCAGCCTTCAAATTTTCGCGGAATTCTCCAACTTCGAATAAGTGCTGTTAAATGAACAAAATCGTCGGAAATTAATTTGATGTTTTAGAGCTGTGCTTTATGATACTTAAGTTGAATGATTACATTTGAATATTTGCATCCTATACGAAATCTAAAACCGCTCTGAAATACGGGATAAGACGATTAAATTTAGTGAATATAATGCTCATTTCTTTCTTAAACTTACTTCGGCAGTTGACATTGTAAAAGTGATTCTTAAACTACGATAAGAAAATCGTAAGTTTTAATCGTTTAAAAGCTGGTGATGATGTTCTACAGCCATTCGCTTTCATTAGCAATGAAATATTTGAACACTCTCCATAAGTTTCGCCATGGCGCCTCGCGTGATTCATAAAACCACATTAGGAACACACACACACTTAATTTTAATAGAATAGTGATAAAGTTCCCTCGCTCCATCACTTCAAGAGACTTTAAAAAGGTTTAAAGAGAGAATAATGAAGCACAAGGAGTGAGCGAAGTGGTTGTGGCGTCATCTTTGAGGAAAAGCGGTTGAGGAAAGAAAGGGAGTTCAAAAAGGAGCCTCAGCATTGCACTTGGATGGATATTAAGAGATACGGCGAGCATAGGTGGAGGATTTGGTTAAGGGGGAAATAAGGGAAGATTGCTACCTCTGGTTAAACGTAAGCCATCAAGGGTTTCCTTTGTATTCAATTGAGAAGAGCCTTTACTTTTCTTAGCATTAGAACACAATCTTTGGCGGTACGCAGATTAAACATTAGTTTAAATTTATTAAATATAAATATTCATTATATACGATCAAAGCTGTAACGCCCACCGAATTTAAAGAAGCTCAGGTGAACCAACTCGTTAGTTATTTTTCGAGTTTTTTATTACCATTCTCATTTCTTCTACGAGTCCCAAAATCTATAAAAATGTTAAAATCGCTCTATGATTCTTTCTAAACTTGAGTGTCAAATGAAAAATATTAAATTATATTTATTAGAGCTAGACTTTTGAGAGAATATATACAATGCTGAACCGCTTCATTTGTTCAGAATTCTATCTTATCTTACTTTATGGTAACTAGCTTATAATACATATTAAAAATGCATCGTGATCAAATAATCATCACATCCGTGTGTTATAATTAATTGCACACTAATGAGAAGTCAGTAAGAGATTTCAATTGTTCACTTTCAGAGTTTTATAGATTAATTTAAATCGATGTTTATACACTACTTTAAGACAAAAATTTTCTATCATAAGTTTTCAGAAAAATGGATACGAATTTAATTTGAAATAAATTGTAATAAAATATATAAAAGTGGAATTTGATAGCCCAAATATTTTTTAGCCGTACTATCCATTATTCGTCATTGATTATAAACACAGCGTGTATTACTTGAGCGTGGGCATAAATCTCTTGGTAATTTGTTAGGAAATGTATATGAAAATATACGTTTCTTGGAATAATGAGAATTAGAGGGAAGAATGAAGGGAATGATTTAATGCGGGAGCGGAGATGAATTGCGTACGAGGAAGTGAATCTCTTAAGGGAGAGAAAATGGTGCAAACAAGGAAGCAACGAAAACAAATGGGCGAAATTAAGTGAGAGAAGTATAAATAGGATAGAAGATATAGGAACTCCCTCTTATATTTCGGTGAAAGTAAGAAGATATGTAATACAAAGGAATAGAAAGTCTCCTCAGGGATTCCCGAATAATTTCGTATTCAGCGTGAAAAAATTTTCCATTATGTTTTGGACTGGAGAAATTGATTCAATTCATGCCGCTTAATTCATTTTTACTTTCTCTCCGAAAAGGAGGGTTTAAATTTTAATCTCGAAGAATTAATGCAAAGCAGCCGAACATCATGGACCTCTTCAGAAACAATAAATCAATTTGTGAACTTTCTTAATGTTGTTTCACCGCTGAAGTTACTGAAGAGTTAAGAAAGTGAAAGCAAGATTTTCATTCCTTTGGAAGGATGTGTACTCCTTCCGCTTATATATACCGAGTCATATTCATTTATATCTATTTGGATAAATTTTAGCAGATGAATTATTATCATAAACATTGTAAGTCATAGTATTCTAAATTAAAATCATGATTAGATACGTTTTTACATAGATTGTTTACTGCTAACACATACAGTTTTAAGATTATGATTTTTTAAGTACGATTTTCAGGGTTCCTATTATACATCTACGGTTACCTTAGCGGTCCCGTTGACCCAACTGTGCCTCACCAGCCAATGCCCTACTCATCTTACTTTTCTTTCTCGGCAAGACAATTTACTTCACTACAAAGGTTCACTCACTGCTAGATCGATGAGACACCTAGCTCAAATAGAACAGAGAGTCAAGTTATACTAAATGTCCGTCAATGGAATCGAATTTTTTGATTATAAGACGAGATAGTAGATGAATTTTAACTTACACCATCCATAATGATGTGACTGGCATAAAATTAGCTTACTTTACAAAATTTTTTAGTTTTGATTAATATTTCAACTTTATTTTCTTTATAACCACATTCAGTAGATTCAAACTATTTGCTTACTGTTAATTTCAGCCGAATTTCAATGCTATAGATGGACGTATGGTGGGATTATTCAGAGAAAGCATTGGAATCTTAAATGATGGTGAGAGGGGAGTTCATCCACACGGAAAGGAAATATGAGAACCATGAGAAAGGGTGAAAGAAAATGGGAAATGATAGGAAAAAATGAAGAAGAGGGACACCATAGAGAATAACGAGGGAGGACCAAGATTACAAGGGAAGAGTGAGAAATAGTGATGCGTTGAAAAGGGTGCGTTATAGGGAATAGAGGAAGAATTGGAGAGGAAAAGTTTCTTGGGAATCTCTGCAAGGCTGCGGAATATTTTAAAGATTTGAGAGAAATCGAGGGTGGGGAGAGGGATGCTGTATGGAGCAAAAGTAGGTGGGGAGTTATGAAGGTGGTCTTGAATAAATGAGATTATGAAAAGAGAGAAGAATAAGATTTTCGGATCTTGTTGTGTTTCAACTCTAAGGATGGAGGTCAGACAAAAAATCCGCCGTAACTGATAAGGACACATGGATGAATTCTGGCGGATTAATTAACGCATCACGACAAAGATAATCCAAAAGGACTATCGAATTTATGGCTACGTATCGAAGCGATGGATTTTATTTTTAGGATTTTTGAATAGATCCAGAATAAATCCAGTCGCATCGTGTTCACTTTCGAGAGGCTTAAAGCATAAACAGGATTTTTCATCATTTCACGCTTCGGCTGATTTAGGACACTGAATTATGATGCAAATAATTTCAATTTTTAATTGCCACGATAAGTTTAGAAATGTACGCCAAAGTGATTAATGTTTCTATTGATGATTTATGATAGTGCTGAATAATTATCATTAAGATATTCTCTATTTCACGTAGAATCAAAACATAAAAGAAAATTTAAAAAATTAAATATACGTAACATTCTTAAGAAGAAAGTATTATTTTTTTTTAAATCAGAGCTATACATGTAATCTAACTCGGAGATATATAGCAAAAGCCGATACCTCTGCTAGTGCTCTATGTTAGTGTTTCCATTTCTTCAAAGAATTAAGCGGAAAATCAAATTCAACACATAGTTAACAAACGTTATTTCTAAGTTATAATGGAGATTTAATCGTTTCACTAACTTACGCATCAGTTTTGACTTACTTCCAAATAATAGATATTTAAATGCGCTAAATTATTTTTTTTTCGTTATGAATCAAATTTTCAGTATTTCATTTTATTTAGAGTAGTAATACTACTCTATAGAGAGTAGAACATTTAGAGTTTCAAAATGGACCAAGCAGAATCTGTCTTTCTGTAGTTTTCAATTGTTTTAATGAAGTAATTATGCATGAATTAAAGTCAAATCCAGATTATCATTTCAAACGTAGTTAAGAGGAAGTATAAACCATCATTGTTTCCTCTTCGTCTAAATCTTCATTGAAAAGTAAGAAACTTCGTTGACAGGGATCTTGAAATAGCAGAGAGCCCAAAATAAATAAGTTATAATTGAATGAAGAGATTCAAGCAAAGTCTTTGACTCTGGTCCTCAGGAATTCTTCAAGCGTGATCCCAAAATCACGCTAAATGAACTCACAAAGAAATGGGAAGGAAAAACAGTCCTTACGAATCCAGCGCTAACGATATCTGAAACCCGTGTAGTATATACTCTTCGGAACTCAAGTGATGTCATAATTCGATTTAATCCCAAAAGGAAGGATTGCAGAGTTTGAGGTACGTATTTCTATCTGAGATATTTCGGGAAGCTTCTGTATTTTATCGGAAACTATTCTCATATTTTTCTTCAAGTTGAAGTGGGAGCGAAAATACACGATTCCAAAGAGCCTAATTTAAAAAAGTCAACTTGAGGAGGAAGGACTTTTGAGCAATAGAATGTCAAGTGTGAGCATTAGAAAACTAAGATTTACACTTGTTTAAATTTAGTAAATACAATAATAAATAAATTCATTGAGTTACGAAGAACCTAAAGTACGTAAGAAAACTTCTTAATAATTTCTATTCCTGAATCAATTATGTTTGCTAATGAAATCAACAAAATATTTTATTAATAATAGGACAAATTAACGCATCAGCTTCCTAAGAAATTGGGAGAAGCCGTAAAATTGACGACAAATCTGCGAAAGTCATTCCAGATTAAATGATCCCTTCTCAATGAAGTGCAACTGTATGATGATGGAGGACGGTAAATAGTTGGGTAGATGGACACCTGAAATAGCATCTTAAACGTGTCGTTCCTTAATAAAGAAATAGCGGATATATTCATTCAAAGCTTTCTAAACGGTGCTTAAGGGAGCAAAGCAGCGAAGATTTAAATAGAGGCGACGCAAAAGACCTGTGCACCTTTGGGAAGAAAGGAGGTTGCATCGGCACAAAGAGTTTCTTCTCTTGAAAGGGCGCCTTTATAAAGGGTTTTTGTGGCGTGAAAACCTGTTTAAGTGGCTGTAAACGGTACTGAGGAGAAGTGCAGGTTCAACCAAAAGAATAGAAGGATGATATGGTCTAAAACGGAGGCGGACAGCGTTCTTTGCGAGGGGAAGAGAAAAATGAGCAGGTGGATATATTTCTTAATTTAGGGAGATTGAGGGAAGGGAAAATCTTTTTCACATAATCCTCTCTTTAATGAAGATGAGGAGTGAGGAGATCCGGATTTGGGAGAAATTAATTATGCGGGAAACTGAGTTTGCGTGGATGACCGGTGAGTAAAGAAGGGCTCATGTAATCAACACCTTGTTTTTGTTGATTCCTTAACTGCCGGAATTTCTTTACAGCGCTTGGACCTCTTCTTACAAGTATGGATAAGGAAATCGTGACGTTCTTCTTTTCATATTGTAATAGTCATAAGTAATTTAAAAACTATTAAATTAATAGATAAATAATTAATGATTTCTTAAATTGATATATGCATATATTTTCTTTCATACTAATGATTTTAAATTCTACTAAATGTTTTCTTTTCCTTAATTAACTATTTAAACTTTACTTATTATCTATTTATATTTATTTAAATTTGAATAATTAAATATAATATTTTAAAAAATTAGATTTAAATATTAGAAAAGGAATGAAATTAATATAAGGCGTGACTTCGTGGAATGCCAAAGTAATAAAAACAACTTTGTAAATTTACACAGAAAAAAGAAAAGGACAGTTTTTCTGTGGAAATTTACAAAGTTGTTTTTAATATTAAGAAAAGGAAACTTAATCAATAGACTAAAGGATAGAAGAAAACGCTTAAGAGAAGCTTTGAAAGGATGAAAATTAAATGATTCTATTGAGTGTGATAGCTGAAGTGCTGAGGAAACAGTGTAACTGAAGACATAACCAGTGTTCTTTGAAATATAATTTAATATCATTAGTTAATAAAATGTTTAATATTCTTCTAAAGGCTTTCGACTAATGACAATTCTAGATATAGTAACACTAAATACAGTAAATTATAATCATGAATATAATGAAAATTTAAGAAATCACTAAATAGTGCAGTGCCTATAATTCGTGGAACAATTCCAAGGTCATCATTTCTGCAATTCCATCAGCATTTTGAGATCAAGGGTAATATAAATCCTCTTTATTATTACTCATAATATTTATACAATTTTTTCATATTTAAACCGTTTGTAAGTTAGCTCATATTAATTTTATATGTTTTTATTATTGAATTTGATTTTTAGAATAATTTAAATCAGATAAGGAAATTTTTTATCATTCAATAACCTATTTTATCCATCAATAACACATATTATTATTCTAATATACCTACTCTATTTTCTATTTTAATCTGAAACTCTAGTTTCCATTAATTAAAGAGACGAGTTAATATGCAACTAAGTAATTGAATCTAAGATCATGTAAAATTAAGTTTTCAATTTCAGAAACAGTTATTTTTTCATTAAGTTTTTTGACCTTTCTCGGATATCTCCAGAGCAGCAAAAAGAGGGAAAGGGATGGAAAATATAAAAATAGCTCCATTCGGTGGAGACTTCCTCCACTTCTCATAAGATAAAACTACTGATCCCTGAACCCCCCTCTAATTCCGAGAAAGGTCAATGAATTCCGGCCAAACTTCCGCACTTCTAATCAACCCCCTTATCTACACCTTTTCCCTTAATTTCTTTAACCTTTCAATTTCTCCCTTCTTTTGTTTTCATTCGAGGAGTCCTTCTTTCGGTGGCCAATTTCTCACGACCATTCGTAGTCACGTGACTAATTAGACTGCTTCTACGAGCGTCTCTTTGCCGTCCTCCGTGGTCCATGTTCGCGGCGTCCTGTAATTTGAATAGCGGTTGGTCAACCCCCGCAGTCCTTTTATTTCTTCCCTCGAAACATCCTCTAAATGCCATTCTGCTACCCTTTTTATCTCTCAGCCGAAAATTTCTCTGCTGTGGGAGTGGTCCTCGTAGTTGAGGAAACTTGGACAACGTAATTGGTTCAATTACTGGACTACGCGATTTTTATGAAGATTATTCTCTATTCCAAATACGCAATAATAATCTGTTCTTTAGAAGTAAGAAATAATTTAATGTTAATTAGGTTCTTTGATAAACTAATGCTACAGAAATATGATATTGGGTCGCTGATAATTGGAAAAATGGTGCAAATTTATAAGAACGAGTTGGAAATAAATAGATCTCGAATCGATATGGATCCAAAGCTGAAGAAGAAAAGTAGAAATCTGATAAATTAGAAGAAAAGCATGGTAACATTTAACAGAATTAAGGACAGGTAGCCAAAATAAATGCGTCCATTAAGTTGAAATGTGAATAAAAATCTATCACGAATCCGCCTTAATTTACATTTTCTATTAAAAATATAAATCATAGGAAAATTTATAATGGTCTTACGAGGAAATAAATATTCAATAAAAACTATTTACATTATATAATAACCGAAATATGAAAATGGCTAATTAAATATTTTATTTACAATCTTAAATCATCATAAATGATGGATGGATCGATATTTATTCTTCAAAGAGTAAAAAAATATGGAAACTAACACTTATAAACCAAAGTGTATAACTTATTGAATTTTCTGTCTGCTTCTGTAAAAAATAGAAAATTGATAGCATTGTAGAAGGTCTTCCAAAAGAGGTAGTATTCACACGTATTAATACATTTTCACCCGTATGAATATTGCTCAACTAATTTAAAATTTTGGATGCAAGATAAGAAATTTTGCATTATTGTTATTTTTATATGAATCACCAACTAATAATTATAAGCCCATGGAAAAAAATTCAAAATTGCACAAAATGGGCTGTTACAAGTTCTTTTACATACAATTTCACATGTAAAAATCAATGGTGATCAAACTTTAATATGGTTTTTAAGTTTAACCTAGAACTTGAATTAAAAAATATACATATGATCGAACCACTTAAACTCTCATGGACTATTTTCCTTTAATACGTTTCAAAATAGTATTAAAATGAACAAAAATGTTTTATTCAACGGTAAACTGGACTTAAGAGAAAAGTAGAGAGCTTTAAATAGTCTAATGAGTAGAATCCACGATATACGATTGAGGAAAGTTGCTCAGTTATATAAACTTTTGGTATCTATCTTATGCGGCATCATAATTAAAGGATATTGCAACATATTTAGATATCCGCTTCGTTATGCATACAAAATGACTGACCTGTGTCAGGGATGTATTTATTTACCCAAAAACCCTTTGGAAAAGCTGCTAAGGTAATTTTCCTGCCCAGCGATCTTTGAAATGTTAAGCAGATTCTTTAAAATAATCCATGTAATAGCATTTGGGAGACCAGAAGATTTTATTCAGTATAGTCTCTGACGTTGATCAAATAAGGCGTTTTCACATATGAAATTTAGGTTTATAGCATACCAGTTTCCTTTTGCAAATTTAAATATACATCGTCTTACTTTATTCGATTCCAACCTAAATTAAGTATGTATTAAATAGATTTCCTAAGAGATTCTTGAATTATTCAATCACTTTTCTTTAATATAAAATTGTATTGAATTAATAGGGACCGCTAAATTCACAGGGAGTTAAAGAAAGTATCTATCCTATGATTGATATTATAATATTACCTTTTGAATTATATTTTATAGGAAACGGGGAAAATACTCTTATTGTTAAAAATAAAACTAAGATAAGAAAAACAGTTAAGAGTGATCGAGAAAAGACAGAAAATATTTGAATTGTGTAAATTGGGAAATGAATTGAATGTAAACAATGGAATAATTTCTGTACGGAAGTTATACATGTATTAACCATATTTATTTAATAATCGTGGTTGCTTACATTTTAGAATCATTTTTTTAAGACAGTGAATATAAACAATTGGTTATAATTTGAAAATGGAAATCAGTTGACTTTAATTATTAATAAACATTTAACTCAAACCTCAGAAATTATATGACTAAAATTGTAAAACTATTCAGAACCACTATTATCAGCAATCACCTACTAAATTCACCATAACGAACCATAAAAATTGTCATGGCATCATAGATCCATCTATCACGCAAAAACCTAACCGTATTATTTCCTGTTGAGAGTATGAAAGTTTAGTAGGATAAATTAACCATTTGTCATAATCATAAGAAGATTGGGAAATACAGGAAATACCCTTAAGAAAAATCATAGTTCTATACCACATGACATAGGAATTTATTCTATGATTTATAACTGTACGGCTGAAAATTAATCCTTGTTAATTAGGAAAATCACTTCATAAGGTGAAAGACGAAATCTCCTGCACTCATTGTGTAGTACACCTGAAACTTGCTTAGCACATTATCCATCAGTTCCACGGATCCTTGGAGAGGAATGTTCTTCGAGAATAACAAGCACACGATCTCAAGAGATGGCATAGTTTTCGAAAAAAGGGGCATTTATTGCGTTCACCTTTGAATGAGACATCCGTTATTCCCAAAAGAAAAACTTTCGTTGTTTTTCCGTCAAACTTCCTTGGGATGAAATATACACTGTCGCCTCAGAGACTTTCACCCGAGAAACTTCATGAAAGCCACTACTTCTTGGAGAAACGAGGTCTACGACAAAACGCTAAGAAGATAAATTTGCGAAAAGTCATTCCATCTTCGCGCATCTTGTAAATATTCCTAAAAATCTCGGCTGCATACGGAGATGGAATATTGTGCTCCAGAAAAAAATGAGCTTTCTTTATCTCGTCCGTTATGAGTTGAGAAATTTTCTTTGGCGAAGCATTGGGAAGGTTGAAAAAGAACTTTGCTTTAAATTATATGATGAAGTAGTGGAAGACAATCCAAATGAAGTATTTTGTAAAAGTTGCAAGAGGTGGAAAGATCACTAACTATTGTGAGTCGAAATCTATTATCTCCATTTATAGGTAATAATTCATCAAAACCACTTCTTTGTGGGTGAGAAACTGGTATGGCAACGAAACAGTTGGATTCGGGCTGTTCAAATAGGTCCATTGGTGACATCGAGAGTTCTTGTTAACCAAAATGAGTCCAATACAGCTTTGGTGAATTAATAGCGACTAAAATAATATTATTAGGGATTTATTGAGGGTTTACGGACTTCACAATCGACATAAAGGTTTTATAAACGCTCTAGTAAGTTGTCGCTACAATGCATTATTGATATTTCTCGTTAAATTACATAATGTACTATTACAACTTCCCTTTATTATTGGAAAGTTAAACACCCTTTGATGCGGAATAAATGCTCTCTTGAAATTTTACCTTTAAAACCTCAAAACGATAGTTTCAAATCTGATAGGAGAGAAATGAAAAAAGAATGAGAAATGAAATATTTGTTAAAGATAAAATATGAAATCATCAAGAGATTGTTAATTTAATATTATTTCATATACTACGTGGAACTTCATAGAGTAGTTACAGTTCATATAGTTATTTTTAATTTATTTGAAACACCTCAAGGATGATTTATCGAAATTTTTATCTTCAGTACGAATTATGTCAAACTTTGTTAAAATGACAGTCTGGGATTAAGTGGTCGCATAAATTTATAAATTTAACAGTTTATGTTGCTTTTCGGTTAGAAGGAGCAAGCTTATTTCACCACGTAAACTAGGTTAAATCGAATAAAAATACGAGCAATGTTATATCATCATGTTTCATACGATATGTCACCGAAACAGGATTACATTAATATCAGTAATACAAAATTATATTCCATCAAGAGAAATTCACTTGATTGATGAGTTGACGAATAAAAAAGAGCATTTAAGAATTATTAGAGTCTTTAAATAACATCAATTTTATAGTAATATTTTAGGGTAGAATTGACATACAAAAGGATATTTTGCTATTTAGACATATAATTGAATAAAAGAGCGTTAATATATTTTCATAACGTTCCCTATTTTTCGTTTTTACTATTTAAACATTGTTGTAATATTTCTTTTTCAACTTCAATTTCAAGAAATTGCTGTTGTCCAAAAGTGACATTTATTAAAATACCACAAAAAGGCGTAAAGGGCATTCTTTTTCTTAGTGTACTTTGTCTGATGAAAAATATCTACATCTACATATTTACCCTGCGAGCCGCCTTTCGACGTTTGGCAGGGGGTGCATGCACCATGTCTCTATTTCCCTAGGCGATTATTTTCGCGAATAGGTCGCGGAAAAAATGAATTTTTGTAACGCTCCGTTCGCGAATCTATTTCTCTCATCTTTCGCGCATTATTAGATCGGCCTATATAACAAGGTGGACTCATTATACTTTCTACGTATTCAATGAAGGAGCTCTCCCTGAATTTATCTAATAATTTAATTATTTGCCTCGACCTTCTTTCTTCTAGTAACCCGGCGTCCTTTAGCATTTGCGTTACGCTCAATATTTTATCGAATGAATTTTTTACAAAACGTATCTGCGGTATCGAAGACTGCGGTATATATAAATATGTATACAGTGGTACCTCGAGATGCGAGTTTCATTCGTTCTGTAACCTAGCTCGTATGTCAAATTGCTCGTATCTCCAATCATTGTTCCCCATTGAAAGTAATGAAAATGTCATTAATCCGTTCCGGACCTATGAAAAATCCCCAAAACATTGTAAATTATGAGTAAAGATACGTTTTTAATTAAAAAATAAACATGAATAATTAACAAATACGACTCCTTTTAAAAATTGCGTTTCCATTAAAAAATCCATTTTCAAATATTATGAAAATTTTTATTCCCCATGTGTTTTAAATTACGTCTTTGAAATTATAATGAAATGGTGATTAGTCAGTTGTTTTAAATAATTTTCGAAATTTGGCGGGTGTCTTCTGTTACGTTCAAAATTTGGTTTGTTCCATTTTATGGAACAAACCAGTGAATCGAAAATCATACCTAACTTGTCCAAAGTGAGGTGATATTTAAAGGAATTTTCCTATAAATTGGAAGTAAAATGTAATAAATATAGATGTTCTGCAAATAAATGTCATGAGCCATCTCGCGATCATTTCTACGTTATTCTTACCAAGTCATAATGAAGAGGGAAAATTCAAAATTCAAAATAGATGTAATAGAAGTTTTGTAAATGGCTCTTAAGTCTTCGTTTAATCGTAAATTCTTTGAATTCATGAATTAACAGAAGAATGTTTATATTTATTTCTGTCCGTATAAAATAGGAATAAAATTATGCTTGCAAACTGCAAGTAAATGGTTGATATATTTAATCATGAATTATGAAAGTTTTATTAGGTTCACACATTGATCGACCTAACAGGAGAAATAACAGGATATATTTCAATTCACGAAAAAAATACACTAATAAACCTCAAAAAAAATTATTTATTCCCTTAGATTCGTATGATATACATTAAATAGAGAATACATACATAAACACGTTTTCATGCATTGAAATACACTTAAATACAATGAATTACTTTTTAAAACAATAGAAACTATAATTAATCTTCGTTTAATCATAAATTTCCGTCGTATTAATAATTTAAATTATTTAACAAAAATATTTATATATCGAACTATTATTTGTTCAAAACACGCAATGAGCATAATGTGTGAGAAAATGAATGAGTAAATAAAGATTTACGAAAGGTTTATGAAACTCATACACCTCTCAAACTTAAATGATAAACATTCCGTGTGTGTGTTTTTAGTACCCTCTTCCATGTAATTTTTAGTGCATTATTCTTCTAACAAGTCATTTCTTGGATCTTAGCAGGTTACAACAGTCACAAAATACGCGACGCCAAAAAGTAATCACCGGGATTAGAGAACAGAATCTGTGCTCGCTAACCATCTTTATAGAGTAGACCTCACAACTCCCGATTGCTGAATTCAGGTTTGGTAAACCTTATGATCCATCAAGCGAACCTAAAATCCGGCAAACATCAGGCTATACACCTTAATGATGATACAAGTACAGTATATGGGACCCTGCGGAAAAACGTTACATCAGTGACTTAGAAAAGGGTCTGCGGATCCGTTTTGGAAAGAACTGGTACGATAATTCGGTGAGCGTAACGTAAAAATTTGTTTAAAAAAGGCTAAACCTATTAGATAAATTCAGAGAGGGTACCTACTCGGAAGTTGTTACTACTAATATCCGTCCTCCCTGTTCTATAGGCTGCTCTGACTATAAGGAAAAGATCAGGGAATCAGATGCCCGAACTATTCGATAAAAAAATTCGATCTTCCCGCAAAAGATACTCTAGAATAACCGA
The DNA here is from genome assembly GCA_020796165.1 of Pantala flavescens. Lineage (NCBI taxonomy): Eukaryota > Metazoa > Arthropoda > Insecta > Odonata > Libellulidae > Pantala > Pantala flavescens. The sequence continues at coordinate 54,811,307 of CM036883.1, forward strand.
TTATGTAAGAAAAGACATGGTGCTTGCACCCGCAACCAAACACCGTAAGGCATGTTAAGACAAGCAAGTGGTCTTTTAAAGAGTTAATAAAAATTTCTAAGCGTCTTATGAAAAACGCACTATACTCAAATTTATCTAAAAAATATTAGTGTTATTCTCTAAGCACTACTGAGCACGCTGTTTATCTTTTAACTGTCATTTCTGGGATATTAGCGGGGTACGCCTTAAAAAAAAGGCGCCGGACTATAGTCAGTACGTCTAGCCGAATAAGTAATCACTGAGATTAGATTCCACAAGACCTGATTCCCTAACCCTATAAATAGGGAAGTTCCTACAGATCCCAGATCAGGTTTCGTGAGCCTTATGGGCATTCAATCGTACTAACATCCGAAAAAAAAGGTCAGGCTGTACCCCTTATGATATCAAAGCTAATTTTTTGAGGACCTTTTCTTATATACACTGTTATGGATCAACGCGTTGAATCAAGTAAGATCACTGTATTTCGGTACTTACCCAGGCATCAATCATAAATCAGAGACAATTGGGTATTAAAAGTACGTATGTTGAAGTAATTTTTAGGTAGGCTTGTATTTTTAACCTAGTTAGAGTCATTATAAACATTAAACTTGCTCTTTGTTGTACTGATTGAAGTACAGAGACCTCTTTGTGACTTCCAGTTAGAACCTTTTTGAATTTCGTATTGCCGCGTAATTACGTCATACTATTACGTAAATATACACAGTTTAAATACTGTATGGTACGGAAACTTCATTTCTTGATATTTACAGTACAAATGATTAATCACGTGTTCCAAAAGGTTATGAAACACACGCTGCTCAACCAAGATTGAAATACATTCCGTATGTGTAATTCGAATTAAGTTCGAATCTTACACGTACTCCTTAGTTAATCATTCCTTTCTAAACTTATTATTCTTATGTTTACGGGGTACAACCGTCAAAAGAATGGGCCGGACATTCGTTAGTACGTGATGCCCCTAAAGCATGACACAGGTACCTAGAATCCAGCGGGAGCCTGCGTTCTCGTTATCCTTCTTAATAGAGTAAGACCACGCAGTTTCCCTAGTTAGGGCTCAGGGTTGGTGCGGTCGATGACACATCATCGTATACCGAACATCCGGTTATCCAGTCTGCCAATCAATTCCATTTGACGGCCCCGCAGTACCCCGCAGATCAGTCAAACTTTCCTTCAACTACAAGCAAAAAGTTGGTACGGCTATAACGGCTTTTTTAAAACTTAAAACTATTTTCGTAACTTTAAACTAAAACAATACTTTATTTACTTCAAATAGAAGAAAATACTTAAAACAATGCTCTTAACTTTAAACTGAAACTAACCTTAACATTAACGTAAATTTAACTATCACTTGTTTCTACCTTCTTGGCTGCACTGTAATAAAAAGTTCAGTAATCACGCAAAAATGATTACAGCGCACAAGATACACTTCGATTCAAGCGGGTAACACATGCTAGTGAGTGAGAGATTTTCTCGGATGATGCTCGACCCAGCGCACCGACTAGCTAGACGCTCTGGAAACACGAATTTGCGCTCGTACTTCGAATTTGGGCTCGTATCTCAAACAAAAATATGGCCCGAGCTCCAGCACGTATCTCAAAAATCTCGTATGTCGGGCTGCTCGTAACTCGAGGTACCACTGTATATACATACATATACATATATACTTACGACTCATCCGAAGCTGCATATCTTTGGGGAGCTGTTTGTGAGACAAGGGCCCGCAATATTCTTATCACCCTCTTGTGTTTTAACAGAACAGGAATACGTATAAGCTCTAATAGCTGTGTTACTATACTCGAGGGAAGGTGCAAGAATCCGGTGACAGTAAGAAAAGCAAAGATGTGCTGAAAAGAATAAATAAATCTGACTAAAGGTATACATTTTGAATTCCGACCATAATTTCTTTACTGATTTATACTGAACACATATCTTGAATATAAATCTTTGCTTAAAAATCACTCGGTCTTCAATCTTACAATTTTCTACAATTGAAAGGAGACTTGGATCTCGACTTGAAAATAGAGTTATACATATATCAGCCGTAAATTCATTAATACAATCTAATTAGTGAAACCCAATTATAATACGGAGGACATCTATGTGGATAAGGAATATAAAAATAATTTTATGAAAATATAATTTATTTGTTCATAAACGAAATTTATTTCTTGTATTTTATGCTGAAAGTTTTCGAATATTCAAAATCGCGAAATCGTGAAAGACATAAATTCAACATTTTGAACATGAAAAAACGTTTGAATTGCATGCATCAATGGCACTATGATATTACAAAGGAATATTAACACCGAAGAAATGCTTCGTAAGATTTGAATGGAGTTGTAGAAGAATAAAGAGCAGCAACGCTGGTACCATGTGAAACACCTGCAGCCCGGGAATGAAGTTGTTTTATCCTGCACAAGTAACTACGGAATAGAGAATCCCGAGAGTAAAGGAATGCTAATCCGGAGTTCACTTGAAAATGATTCGAAGGGAAAGATGAATACATAAAGAATAATTACTATTTGTTGATGAAAGATGAACGAGAACTAAACATAACAAGCATTGAATTTCAGAAAAGTGCAATTGATATTACAAATGAAATACTTGATCATATCTTGATATAGTCTTTGAAGATATTCTAAGAACCAAGAAAGAAATCAAACGCATCTATTTTGGAAAAAGAAGGATTGATAAGAGTGAAGGTAAATAAATTGGGAAAATGCTCTAGCCTGCGCCATTCATGCTGACATTGAAAAGAAGCAAAAGGATGAAAAAATCGTTTGAACCCAACTTGCCTTGAACATCTCTCGTGAATAAGAAAAGTTGCTTGTTAGAAGGAAGATGTTGTTTGGCTAATATCAATGTTTAAACCTAGTTTCCCTCAAAATAGTTTATAATTGCGCCCATCATGACCAGTGGTAGGAAAAATCATCATTAATACCGTATTTGTAAATTATTATATACATCGATGGAGCTCATTTTTATTTTTGAAAATGTTTGGCCAATCTAAGATTGGTGACAGTCACAGAAGGGAAGAACTGCCCATTCTGTAACATCCTAATGATATTAATTTCTTATTGTGCCTCGAGGTATATTGCGGGAACCCTAATAAAAATATTCGAGTGAAACGACAAAATTAACAAATATAGTGGCGAAATGTTGAATGACACAGCGGGTGAAAGGGAGAAGAGAAACATAGGGAAGGCAATAGAGGAGATGAAGAGACAGAAGGGCGTGTCTGCGGCGGTAAAAGGAGAAGCTGATGAAAAGGTGGAGTGTCCTCCGAGAAAGGAATCGCACTTTTGGTGTGAGGATTCGATCTGAGCGTTTCTTTTGGAGTCGTGAGAAGGGTATTGAAGGAAAAAGCCTCTTCTTATATTTTATGCAGTGAAGATCGAAGATCGGATTGATAAGACTCGTGGGAAAATACGGATAAGAACAGTTTGATCCCTTTTTCTTTCGACCCTTGCCTACACCTGAACTTTTCTTGTCGCAAGGATGGCTCTATCTTTTTGGACCTAAACGTTTCAATAATACATCGACCTTTGAAAGGCTCCAATCTCGGCTCCGACGTACTTCTGTATACACTCGAGATTTTAAGGGTGTGTTAAGAGCGATACTTGCCATCAAACGGCCATTTGATAAAGGAGCAGAAATACATCTCTCAATGGACGTATTCAATAAGAGTTGCATTTACGCTTTATGTTACAGAGGCCGATGACCTCTATGAAAACGTGCTTTCATTTATATACGTTGAGCCAATCCGGTACTTGCCTTACTCATTTTTAACTTCTCAAAGTGCTTCGACCTCACTGCTGGAATTTGAATCGAAGACACGCTGGATTTCTTCCGAGGGTTAGAAATGTTGCTATATTTTTGGTCCATTTCTATATGTCTTAGTATATTAAAGCAAAGAGTTATTTACGTAATCGGCGAATGTTAAATTAGTTTGTTTTTATTTTTAGCAAGAGAAATACGTAATAATCAATAAATGCAGCATGTTTTTTTCCAATTTTCCTTACGCAGATTTACGAACGTAAAATATCGAAGTAGACAGAATCAAAGAGACACTTCGAAATCATTTCTTCTAACTGTTTGAATGAAAACGGATTAGGCAATGAATAAATTCCCGAGATTAAAAAAGCTATATACAGACAAACTTTATCGACAGTTCGGAATTGCAGGCATAGTGGCTATTTATTCCATTAATGCACCAAAATCTGTTTCCGGATACCATATCTAGGTACCAGAATTGATCATTTGTCGAAAATATTTTAAAGCCTCAAAAATCAAAATCCTTTCATGCAGAACTGCTATCTTATTCGATATCTTTCTCAATTATATCTGTTTTCATCTGATTTCTTTTGAAGGTAGAACTAGTAGATGAATACTAATATATAATAAACTAGTAGATGTGAAAAAAACTCGTTTCTTTATACCTCGATAAGACCAGTTAATGGTTATTGAACGCGCATCGATAATTCTTAAAGAAATTCTTGATAATAATCTTCTTTTATAAGAAAACACAATCAAGGAAAAACTAGAAATATACGAAAAGTAAAATTAAATATATTTAATATACACAAAAACTGCTTCGTACTTAAATTAGGTCATTAAAATTATCGACTCAGAGCATGAACTCTAGGACACATTTAAGTGAATACTTGCAAATATAGAAAACTAATATTCTAATTATATGTTAATACCTTTATCTTCTCATTAAAGTTTGCGATCATATGAAAATAATACATCACAAATCCAGAGAACCCCAAAAGAAATGTAAAATATTGGATCATCTCAAGCGTGATGAAATCTTTGGTGTCACCAGATGGTGACATGTAGTGGCGAAACTGGTTCGCAGCAAATGCACAATTGTGTTCAACCAAGACTCTCCGCGCACGTAATACTCCGGATGTTGCGGGATCGTTATACTTGTCCTACCCATTGAACATCCCTCAGCCCTCCTTATTAATCTATTACGTCCGATGAGGGCCGACAAAGGTTTATCTGAGAACAAAGGGGAGAAGACTTCGGGTGTAGATCATTAGATGTGCTATGTCATGGAATTTATGAGTCGGCGATAGAGTTGACCGAGGACACGACAAGAGACTGAATATAGAGATGATGTGGGTGATATCATCTCTTCTTGACAGTTATTGAAGGTTTTTTACATCCGGAACATGCTAAATGGTGCTCGTTTCGCTGTATCGACCGATTATATTTTGAATCCTTAAGGACGAAAAATGAGGGAATAGAATCTAAAATTAATGAAAAATAAGGAGAATAAAATTCAGGACGATTTGTATAGTTATAAAAAGGGAAAGATAAGAAAATATTGCTATGACAGCTAAAACGATTCAACAATTGAGTTGATGATTTTTTTTAAATTTAAGTTTAACATTTTTCTTGATGACTATTGCGATATTACAATGGTCAAGATAAGCACGTAAATTACCTCGAAATTTGTCTTTAGTCTTTTCCGAATGGAACAATTTGCTAAGATGAAATAAGCTCGTACTTTTTTTAGCTAACAATAACAATTTGAAGATTCGATGTAAAGTTCTGTGATTTCAAAGCTTGATTTTCGGACAAAAAAGTGCAGTTAAAATCATTGATATATGATTTGATAAAGTGTCAACGAGGTACTAGTTTTTTCACGTCTTTTAATTCAGTGAGATGTATCAAAAACTGCATATTCCCAATCGGAGGAGCGGTTTAGGCAAGTGAAGACTTAATGTCTTGTTCGAAATAGATATTTAAAATGTGAAAGAGCAAAAAGGAGATTGCAATATTTGAGCCCAAACGTAATTATAACAAACACAAAAGAGCAACTCTTGGATACGAGCATCTTATTACGAACAGATAGGTACTCTGGGAGAGTTCCTTAGAACGTGACTTTCGTTGAGGAGACGATCTTTATCATTCTGCTGACTCATGAATAGCTCACAATTAACTCAAAGGTCGTGATTGTTCTAATATTCATAAGAGATCAGTTTTTGATCGTAAAACGAAATATCATTCAGGCTTATAGTGGTGATAAAGTTTTTTAATTCCGGCTCCTTAAATAAAAAGCTAAATAAATTCCGGTAAATAATTTTTTTTTAAATTGGTATTTAAAAATTGACAAAATTTGGTAATTGAGATTTTCTGGTTTTTGACAATGTTTGCATTGCACTTAGATCACTCTCGTTAGACCCGGAAGCTATATTTCAAGGTATTTCAAAGAAGGCATTCTCGATCCTAAGGGCGCCTTTCAGAGCAGATCTTCACAAAATGTCTTAAAAAATATAACATTCGATACTATAAGGAAGTTCACAATGTATACATACTCGCTTACAGAAAAGTTTGCTTACAGTAAAATCACACAGTTATAGATCTTTTTGAATTGCAGTCTCATATTCTTAGAGAAACGGTTGCGAAGCTAACACCACTTTTTCTTTCTTCATTCGGATGACTCTTTTACAAATATGTTATAAAACTAAATGATTAAATAATATAAGACTCACAGAAAACAAAATGGATAACTATATCTTATTGTGGGCAACTTGCATGCTAAGGTGTTCAGACCCAACTTTAAGGTCCTGAAAATTTTTTCCAAGAAATAGTCGCCTGGTTTTGTGTGAGGTAAACGCTCCAGCGAAAATGAAATAAAGAGGAATGTAAAAGAGTTTAATTTGTCTTTAGCATCGAATTTCTATTCTTATAAATTACGTCACTTCTAATAATTAGCAGTGTTCACTGGCATGAAGTGGTATTTCATGAGTTGATTATAGTTAGGCAAGAAGTCATAATTGTTAACAATTGGAAGAATAATAAACAACATACAAATTAAGATATGGTAACAAACATACATAAAAAATTTTAGATTTTATTTCTTATTCATTGATCCCTGAAATATTTATTTTATTGAACATAGTGGAGATGAGAGTAAAATGTCAAGATAAAACCTGCCTTTTTCTAATTTCCTATAGTTTAGCACGGTCTCTAAGGAGCTCTTCTCGTTAGTGATATAATCATAAAGACTCGGCGATATTACCAGCAGTAGCATAATCCTCGAAGAGATGGAGGCGTTTTAGGTGGCGTCGCTTAGGCAACGGATGCTTTGCGGTGGATGCTACAGATTGCTTCCCTTCAAAGGCTGAGAAACGCTTTTTGCAACTGCAGCGAATGGCCGTTCTTCGGTTCGGTGCATCAGAAGGCCATCCACAGTTCCAGGGAATGATTAAACGGTTGAGCAAAATCACATGTCAAATGTAGTGAATTTTTGGGAACGACTTAATTTTATTCGGAACACGAATACAACAAATAAACTTATTTTAGCCTATTGAAGTAATGCGCTGTATGACAAATTCTCGTGACATTCCTCTTTTTCAAACATTTGTGCATCGAAACTTCATATCATGCATCAACGTTGGTGTATATAATCATCTATGTATGTCGGGATGTGAAATTGGACACTCATTCATTTATTCTTAATTTTACAACTTGGGTAGTACTACGTAGATAACTGTAAACTAGTTATATCTTTCCCCGCGCATGATTCATGACACTTTTAAAACTTTACATTCCTGTAATGCGTACTTAAAATATCAGTAGATATTTTGGCTAAAAAGTGTGTTGTAATATAATAATAAGGCCAGGAACTTTGGGGCAAGAATGAAAATATTAATTCTCTTCTCCTATTATATACTTCTATACTAGATTCAACACCCAGAGAAGAGAATGATAATGTAGATTTGCTCTAGTAGAGGTGTTTCCTTGATTTTATTCATTGTCGAATTCCTTGAGCAATAAAGCTGATGAAATAAATTAAATATATAATTGTTAAAAAATGAATGAGACTAAATGTGGTGCAAAGAATTCGAAGATGGCGGAAAAATCGTAAATTTATTGAAAGTGAATTTTAAACATTTTAATTTATATAAAAGGATAAGGAACCTTACAGTACGCCCAAGATATGGAACATTCGAACATCCTATTTTCTTTGATTGAATTGATTTCTCCATTTGCTAAATCATTCAAATGCAATCAAAGGACTACTTAAGGCCAAAACGGATTTATAGTGTGTCTTAAATGTTGACCACTCAGGGTTTGCATAGGATTAGCGTTCAGATTTGGGCAGATTTAAGCACTTAACTAATATCACATTAGAGCCCTTCAGTGGAAAATAGACTACAAAAAAGGGAGAAGTTGTCAATTTATGGGTTTCTATTACTTGATTGAGAAAATTATTTTTTTTTTATTACAAAAAAATGTATAATTTTATTCTAGAGGGTTGTATAAGGAACTAATTTTAACTAGATTGCATTTATTTTTTCTTTTGAAATATCTAATCTTATATTTTTTAACTTTTCATTTAAATAAGTGATTAATGTAATTTAGGTCTGAATAAAGATGAAAATCTTTCATATGACAGTGAAATCAATTAACTCATATCGGAAGACAATCGATATTTCCCCGATTGATTATAGTGATTCGAACCTTGTTCAATGCTGTAGAAAAAAGGTTGAATAATAAAAAATATGTTCGAAGTTCGAAGCAATAATTAATTTATGAAGACCTAAATAAAAAAAGACCGCAAGAATAGTTTAAATAAACAATTTCCTATTTTCGGCTTTTATTAATTTTTTTACTCAATTTAGTCGGACTCTATATCCCATTTCTTGAAGATGGCATTAATTAAATTAGGATCAGGATAATCACACACGAATGCACTCATAGCATAGTGCTGATTGAGGGACTTAACTTCATTGTAGCCTTTTCAAAGAGATAGATTCATACACACTCTACAGCAGAAAATGTTCACATGAACACAGAAATATTGACTTCATTTGATGGTGGTTATCTCTTTTGAATAAATGTGGTTAGGAATAGACATATGAATTCTGCTTCAGTGCAAAAGAAAAGTTGCAGTTCATCTCAAATGTTTTGCACGAATCCACCAAACGCATTCCGCATGGGAAAATCGCAACAATTCCAAGCCTTTTATGCCAAAAAGGCGAAATTAAAAAGTCCAAAAATTCCAACCGCTTATTGCTGCCGACACCTTCCGTTTTTATAAAAGAATCCCTTTGACCAAGATGTAAATGGGAATGCTTTAATTAAACCACCTCTCCTCACCGAACAGATGAATGCATCGAAATAATAACAGAAACGGATACGTCTCGAGAGAGAGGAAAACTCCTCCGTTGATTCTCCCCCGCGAAACATTTGATGAAATATTCACGTCTCCCCTTTAACTACTTGGAATTGTTTCCTCCCTCCGCGAGTTCTCATCCATAACGCAATTTCGGCGCCATTAAGACGCCATGCATTTACATATCACTCGAATTGATTCAATAACTTTTGCTGTTCTTTCGACTTCCTCTCTGGAGCCACTAATGACTGTTTGTAAGCACCGAGTTATTTCACCATCTTTACTTTCCCTTGTTCTTTTTCGATGGGTATATTTTTCCTTTTGTCTTCGATTAATCCCTCGTAATTCCTCGTATAGATTACGTTCTTCAACTGCTTTCGTTTCTGTCTCCATATATTGATGCCTCTATAAATTGTCTTTATATATTGATGGATTAAACTCGAGATATGATATTCCCCCAAAGGCAGTATTCCACGATGACTCATATTGAATAGCGTCGATCTTGTTCAAATAGGCTTGTTTAGCGGCGCGATAAGTGCAAGCACAGGAATACTTTCAAGCGAATATCCACAATTAGATAAATTTGCAAGGTTTAAATTGGAAAAATAATTTTCTTTGAATGTTGTAAAGATACAGGACAACTTAATCAAGTAATTTAATGTTCCGATAATATTTGATGGATGGATCTATTGTAGAATTGTATATTTTTTACGATTTGATTTTGATACTAGAGCTATATATATCCTCTTTTAATTTATTGCACTTCGCTTCTTATTTTAAGAATATAGTCTACCATTAAATAAATATCAGGGGAGAGACCACGACGAATAACAAATTTTGAACATTTACCTCGCATACAGATTAATATTATTTCGATTTTAAATTCTTGAGATTAAAATTACTAAAGAAAATGAGAATTCAGATGAATAACTACTATAATTGGCAACGAAATAGAGCTTTACTTATATAGAAAAGAGCAGAATGATATTTTTTTACTAAAGATAAGTATGTATTAGCTAGAAAATAGTACATAACAGTAGACATTAAAAACAATCCAAATATACTCATTAAATTAAAGTAAATTGTAAAATAAAATGCGCATAAATAAATGATGAACATTTTGAAGATTTATGATAGTTTTATATTATTTACATTAAATACTAATTTTGGGATTAAAATGTTCATTGTAAGTATAACGTCATAAATGAATGTCATAAACTGTTCTGCAAAAAAATAATTAACTTTTGCATTTAAATCTATTCGATACAATTACATCATAATAAATGTTTTACAAGTTTGAAAGATAAAATTATTTCACTTTTATTCATATGAAATAGACAATGAGCTAAACGATAATAATTAAAATATAATCAAGGTAGTTCCACCAGTAATACCCTGTATCTGATTCAGAAGAAGTTCCGCGGCATTGGAATTTGAATGCAGAAGAAAACTTCGAGACAAAACTTACATGTAAGCTGAATCGATTCCGTAAGTCCTTCGAGCATTTGAACTTTGAAAGCGATCGGAATTCTTATCGGCGATGAGCAGATTCTTTCAATTCTAGATACTTTGAAAGTATGTGTGATGCCTCTTTTAATGAAGACAACGAAAAAGGAATGGAGGGCAACGCTTTTTTACAAGGATCATTCTTTTACTTTATCATTTTCTCCACAATATTGCCGATTACATTTTTACAATTAATCACTATAATTGCGAAAACTTTGCGCTCAAATGGAAATCTTCTTCCCATTTCTACTGCCTCTTTAGTCTGCCCAGCACTTCTTTCCCTTAACTCACCCCATTTCCGTGGATTTGAACTTTTCCATCCCTTCGTCTCCCACTCAAACCATCCGAAAAGTTAATTAAAAGTTCTTAAAAAGAAATGCTTTTTGTACCTTCTCCAGACACCAGCGAATACAGCCATCTCCCAAAAAGGCTCTTATTTCAAAGTCCGTCGGAAGCATCTATAAGACGCACTCAGATTCAACCTTTATTTATCACTCAAAGAATGCCCCTTTATGGGTGGAGTTATCTCCTTCTTACCCAAAAACCTTTGACCCCAACTCTCAACCTTTAACTCCCTTTAAACACACCCCACACATCTGAGGAGGGATGCCCACACTCATTTCACTGCGAAATCATCTTCAAATCTCCTTTCTTTAGTGAGCGAACTCTGCAAATGTTCCGCACTGCATTCTTCTCGTCTCCTATTTCTTCTTCGGTCTCCCTTTTATAGGAATTCCCTCACACTTTGTCTCTAAATTCGCTTTTCCTTGCGCTTTGCCATTTAGTTACGAGCGTCGAATTCCGTGCGCTAATCTCCTAAATATCTGCCATATCTTCCCTTTTGCTATTTGGCGCCACCTTTTTTCATCCTCACCCTAGTTTACCTCCTTCCCATTTCCCCACGCGACCGTCTCTGGACACAATCCTCTCTTATCGAAGCGCTCGAATCCCTCTTCTTCTATGAGTCCCTCGATGTTCACCGTTAGGTCTGTAAAAAGCCGAATTCTTATCAGCATTCTTTCCCTTCTAATCCTCTTCCCGTCCACAGAAGCATAATCCGCGTTTTCCGAGAAAGGGACGGCGGATACTGGCTTAAGAATTCGCATTAATATTTATCCATCTCTTGGCTCAGAATATTGACTTCCTCGAACAAGGATCCTTTTCTTCTTCTTGGGAAGCGATTTGAGCTCTTTCGCCTGTTTTTCTCGATCCTTACTTAAGATTATGAGGAAGATACGAAGATGAAAGACGAAGTACTTGATGAGGAAAAACAGGTTCATCTTTTTTTAGGCTCTTTCAAATTTTCTACGGTGTATTTAAGTAAATTATGTTTAACGTAAATGAGGTTTATGTCTCGATTTTAAGTGTATGGAATTGCATATTGGATACATACAGACAATTACAAATAAAAATGGCAGTTAAAAACTTTTGCATAAAATATATTTTCTATAGTAAAGAAAACATTTTCCAATTTTTCATCTTAATCCATGAGACAGAATCACCGTTAAACTGAAAATGTGAAACAAGGAAGATTCATTGGCAAGCGCGTTTAATACCTTTTTAATTGATGAAGATAATTTAAGGAATGTCTTTAAGCATTTAAAATTTTAGCTTCCAGCATCTTTATGACAATTATATCAAATAATAATAACTATTTCAGTGATAAAACTGACTCAAGCTCATTATTTGAGAAGAATTAAATCATATTTCTAGAATATTATGTGGAATATCAAGGGAAATACAGTACCGTCACGAGAATATCTATCGGTTCTCTTCGTTCCTTATTTATCGTTTCTTAGTCGATTAAGCTCTCAATCCAATTCATCTGTTGTCCACATTTATATTCTTCTGCCTAAATTATAAATCCTCAATCCTTCCATTCCTAGAATAATCAAGGTTTTTCCCTAAATAACTTAGAGGAATACTTGTTCTTCTCCATGTCGATGAGATGCACTCAAAGATGAAGAAATGTTTGTCGTATGAGATTCTTTTTATGTAAAATAATTTGTGAAGGATACATTTTGTTACTAAGTTGGACTCAAGTCAGAGAAGGAGGAAAAAATATGAGTTTTGAATACATAAAACCTTCTCTTTTAGAAAAGCACAACTTGTCTTGGTTTACAATATTATAAATTTATCCTTTCATTCACTTCAGATCTAGATCTTTTTCTTTACCTCAATATTTTGATTGAATGCGTCATCAAAAATTAGAATGAAGGCCTCCGATGAAAGATTAGTGCACTTTTTAAGGCCCTTCTTTTACTAAACCCTTCAAACTAAATCTTTAATATAGAGAATGTTAAAGATAACCATGATCATTGTTATTATTATTATGATTAATTATGATTTAACTCAGAATAGAGACAAAATTTAGAATAAAGAGAAAGTTTAAATTAAATAAACAGCAATTAAGAGTCTTGGCAGAACAGAAGTTTCGATTATATTGAATAGAGTCCAAGGAATAGTTAGGATGATTTAATAAAAAACCGATATGTAAAAATGGGGACGCCAATGCTAAGAATTCGATTCATGCGGTGCAACTTAGGATAGGCGAAGGATTTTCGAATTGCGTAGAATAGGAGAGGACCTGAAGAGGAAATCCACAATGAAAAAATGCTTTCGATGAAATTGCAATGCCTTCGTTTGCTTCTCATGAATATTTAACATGATGAATGATTTATGAAATTGTGGCAAATAATCGATTCGACAAGCATACGATGATATGACGTGATTTACTACACTTAAATACATTAATTATGTTTGTGAGAGTAATTGATGATGACTCTTTTAACGTCCATTATCTGGATAATTGTGGATATATTTTATATGAGGGTTGCACTAATGAAGCAATAAATTCGCTTGCATTTTGTTTCCTTTCGTTTTTTAGGATTAAATACGTCAAATCGTTCTTAGAAGTTTTCCATATGGAATATATTTTCACACCATGCTGAGATATTTGATAACAAATTTGGTGCCAAATATCGCATAATTGATCCATTTAAATTCTCCCATATTTTATGCAGGTGAGATTTATTGAACGATCAACAATAGAGATGTTCGACGATTTAACAGAGATATTTAATACCCTTTTTAGCACAGGTAACTTGAGTGAGGTCACATCTTTCGCTACAGTTAAATCGCATTCATTTACGCAACGATTCCAAATTCAATTGATACAATTTGAATCTGTTAAAATGGATTTTGCTTTTTAAGTCCTTAATTGCCCAGAACAAACTTAGGGTTGTAATCGATAATCTAGGCCGAGCGTTTAGGAAATATTTTTTGCTGCATACTCGATTGACTCACTGATTTAAAGTTCGCCTCTACTCGTGAATAAAAATAACGAGATAAGGTTTCAGCTAGTTAGATTTCAATAATTTCAATAAGTTACATTGAAAAGTATATAATCTATATTTTGCTCAAAAATATCGATAGCTCACAGATTTCTCGTGACTGAAGTATTGATACTCGAGAAGTGTTCGAATTATTTTTTCATTATGACTAATTTAATAAATACAACTTCATAATTCACTTTAAATATTGGCTGGTATTTTCCGTTATATCTGTGTTTTAATAATGCATTCACTACTTGCGAGAATTAAGGGTAATCTGGAAACCTATCACTTCTATTCATATGCCTTTTTATGGCAAATAGTTCATAGCACTTTTCTTAATTACCAGATGAGTAATTGCTAATGTAATAGCTTACCTGCTAACGATAATATTTTAAATGAATGAGCGTTAAAAACTATGAAATTGTCGATAAAAGATAAGACTTAAGGGTTAATCATTAACGAGAGGAAGAGCAGCACATCTTCATCCGATCAATCGGAGAGACTTCTCATGCATTCGCACACCTTTGGTTGACTTAATAGGCCTCCAAAGCCCTTTATCGGAATCTCCTCCTTCTCTTTCCAAAGCATTCCCTTGGCAACGATACCCTCCATTGTCAACTCATTTCTGTTGGAGGGAATTTTCTTCCTCAAATCGTTTATTTTTATCAACTTCGGCTCCGTCACATCACCTTTTCCGTGATTTGGGAGTGAACGGTTGCGGAAGAGAGTCTTCTTAATTGCGGAGTCTAAAATTCACTGCCTTTTTAGAATCTCCTGCGATCTCTCGTTCAATTTAAAAACTCTGAACTTAAACAGATGAATTGATTTAAATCGAAAAAAAGGATTCCCCTAAATATTATGTGAAATAGCGAGAAAAGAACTGGAAAATGGTCTTTAGATAAAATCGATTTATTCACAATCCCGCGATAGTACTTTTCATTCTGGATGATTTCGTGCATCTCAATACATCAGAATATAATTATAAGGATAACATTCTATGGAAATGTGAAAATCGAAATCCAGAAAAATGAAGAAATTTGTATTTCATTTAACGTAAGTTTGAAAGAAATAATTATCTTCTAACGCCAAACGTAACTTAAGCAAATGAAGAGAGAGGGGAAAAGATAAAATATAATCCATAAGAATCATCATTTATTTCGTATGAAATTCAAATAAAACTGAAAATGCCATTATTAACTTCACTTGGAGAACGAGAAACATTTTCCAATATTTCTAAATCCGCTTTTTAAAGGTCCTCACCTCTCCTTAAGCAGCGTCCATCATTCACCCAAATATGGAAATATAATAACCGATTATCGATTGTGGTGTTTTGATATTCGATGGGAAAAGTAAGAGAGAGATGGAAATGCGGAAGAAAAGTTGAGAGAGTGAATCTAAAGAAGACGTAGAAGAGGATAAAAGGTGGGAAAGAAGAAAGTAGGAACAGTCGAAACAAAAGAAGACAAAGAGCGGTCTCCTTTTCTTTCCTTCTCAGTGAGCTACTCCCAAGGAACACGCAACTTTATATTTTAAATGTGGAACGTGTTATTAACTTAATTACGGAGAGACGTTTTCGGCCAACACCTCTCCATTTCGTGTTTGCGACAGAACACCGAGAACCCTACGTTTTATTGCCGAAAAATCATTAGAGTTTGCGCTTTATCGCCGCCTTGTGTCCACGCTTCGTCGCACGCATGAGTTAAAATGCAGTTCAATGAGTTCGAATTTCATTTCTTTTGAAACTTAAACGAATTGGGGGCGATATTTTCGTATAGAAAGATATTTCGTAAAGAAATCAAATGTTGTCGAATTCGAATACATCAAAAGTAACTATTTTGAAATAAAGATGAATTTAAAATAACAAATTTTAAGGTTGAGGTATTCCTTGTAGACGTACCTGTCTCAAAGGGATTCAGTTTTCCGGACTTCAAAAGGAGATCCGTTATAATTATATTTGAACTGAAATTAGAAGAAAAGATTTTGAGCAATAAAATTGACAGCCTAAACTCCTAACTGATTATAAGATCTATTAGTGATCGTCATTTTTACCTCTTTCCTTTATTATTATATCCTAATAAGAGAAAGTTTGACCTTAGGAGATGTTCCAATCACAAATAACTTTATTTATATAGTTATCAAGTTTCTTTTTGAAGGAAATACATATTTTTGTATTTATTTGAAAAACGTATGAATTCTCAAAGAAAATTTAACTTGAAATAAAAAAAATGACTATATCTTTCCATAAAAATGAAATAGGCAAATTGATTAATCATTGTAAAATAATAGAGTTTCAGCAGCAGTTTATTCTCGATTCAGAATCATATATTATTATAATTTTAGTAATAAAATGGTGAATCGATTATTATTTCCTCCGTGTTCATTTTAAGACCAGAAAAGGAAACGGGAAAAGGGCCCACGGATTAAAATCTCGATTAGGGTTTAATTACTCTAAAAAGGAAACCTATACATTATTCCAGATAAGCTGGCGTTCGCAGCCAAAATGAACCAATGACTTTGAATTGATATAAAGGGGCCGCTGTTCATTTTTTAATTCCTTAACAGGCCATTGCGGTTACGATCATTGGATAGCTTATCTACTGTACGAAGTAAATAACTTTCACATTCATTCCTATTCCTAAGTCTTGTTTGAAAAATATTATAAAAGGAAATTTCCATTGGTGATTTAGGAAACTTTTTCAAATGAAAGGTTTGTATGCTCGAAATTTAATGGATTTGAACTTCAAGAGGGACAACATATCATTTATACTCATGATTTCAAATCCATAATGGATCTGGCATCAATCAATAAAATCAATATTGTATCCTGATCCATTTTTTCAAACATTTCGCCGTATAACTAAACAAGAGATTAGATAAAGATAGAAGTAAGTCGGTCGAAAAATACTGAAACAATATATGTTCTGTCAAAATCGCATAGACCATTCTAGTGATTGATTACTTTAAAAAAATTCCTTTTTATTTCTTCTCAAAGACCGCACAAATATTCACCTTCAGGATAATTACTGTGAGGCTACAAACTTAACACCGGACGTACACGAAGACCCTTTGAGGAATATTTTCTCCTCAGCCATCATTGGAAGCGTTAGAATATTAGCATGCTACCTTCCTTGCTCTATAAATAACCTAAAATCCCATATATTTTTATAGGAAAATCACATTTGGTTTCTGCAATCGAATTCATGACAGACCTATGGATTATTTTCAGAATCTTCCTTATACCTGATTTCATAAAACTTGTGCACAGAGCTTATACTAACATCCGTTAATAGCATCAAGTAATATAATATTATATATAATATATGCAATTCGGTTTCATTTTTAAAAAACAACGTGATTTATATCCTTCTATTGAATATGTAATAGATATTTACTCTCCTAATCTCAAACATTAATATATTCCTGTAAAGGAAGTTGTATCGAAAGAAAATTAAAAGAACCGGATATCCTTTCAGCAAACAACAAAATATTGCTTTTATGTCTTCCTAGAACGTCAGGTGTATTTTAAATTAATGTCTAAAGAATATCTGAGATTCGAAATGATATAATGTACATCCTCAACGGAAATAGGAATACTCTTGTTTTATCATATGTGCTATACATTTAAACATATATTATGAGTTACTTTCAGGACTAAGTATTTTATATTATATTATACCGTAAAAGCACATATAAGAATAGGAATATTAATAATATGAATGTTAAATAACTTATCAACTCAAGAACTTTTAGATATTCAATACAATAATGTAACTCAAAATTACGTAATTCTAAAAATTTATCATCATCTACGATATTATAAATAATACGGCAATTAATTCCTTTTTTTGCAACGAAAGTAATAATCTTTCCTTGAACACTTCTTTAAACGATTTCTATGGCCATTTTTTGGCCTTTCATTCACTTTCCCCATAAAGTTCTTCCGCAAGAGATTTCACGGGCGACTTTTCCCTTGGGGAGGATTAGTACACCGTTGCATGCAACTACGAGAGGACCTTCTTTCATCATCGTTTCAATCACTTCAATATCCTTTATTTCCTTTTTTTATTCCATTGTCAGCACTTGTAATCCTCGCGGCGCCGGGATTTCTTACGACTGCCTTCGACGCACCTCTCGAATAAAAGGTTTATCTTTCTTTTATTCGTGAAACTAAATCCTTCTCGGTTTTGTTACCTGCGTCGCCCTCGTGAATTCCGAAGACTTCAATCTGCGGACGCGTTATGATGGAAAAGAGAAACGAAATTCGATGAGCGGTTGTAAAAGGAGATTGGCTTCCGAAGTGGGCGATGAAAGTCCGTGGAAATGATTTAAACCTGAAGGTTCTTTGCTTGGAGATATTGATAAGCGGTTCCTATGGCTTCGTGTTTTATGAGCTTACATAGAAAAAGGAAGAAAAATAAACAAAAAAGCTAAAGATGTTTCTACATTCAAGAACGAATAGCTATAATTGTAAAAGAATAAATGGGTTCCACTTTTGGAGTATTCTCATCAACATTGCAAGATTTAACGCTGTAAATAATGGAGTATAAATAAAACAAAAACTAAATTTTTTACCATTATCACAACAGAGGGATTACTTCACCCATGAATGGTAGACCTACTAAAAAAAGAGTTTACTTTAAAAACAATATATATCATCCTATTTAATTATATATACAGTTAGTATACTACATAATTATATTTAATTATATACTCATTCACGTATGCTCATATTAAGTATTGGTATTCTACCAATATACTAGATACCATGTACCATACACATGTACCAATATACCAGAAAACTTTCAAATTAAGATACCTTTCGTAAACTGCGCTTATTTCGATGTGATCTGAAAATTATGCAAACGTAAACATATACAGTAGAAAATAGGAATTTTTGTAAGGTTATATTGGTTTTATGAAATGAAGAGTCCAAAATCCACTTTTAATTTAGAAATTCCAAGGAAAGAATCTGTAGCCTACGCAGGAATTAGGAAATTATTTTCATAAGGCAAATGGCATCTCATAATCTTTCCCGTAGAGAATATTCATCTATCATAAATTTCATTCAATTCTTGTCTACTGAACTAACAAGAACTAGAAGAACTATTAATATAAGTTCATAAAACATGGCGTCAATTACAGTTCTTATAATTAAAATCCGAAGATACTAATAATATTGATAAATTTTATCAAATTCGTTCCAAAAATGTTAATTATGAATTTAAAATTACTAGATTCACTGATACAGAACTTAATATTTCGCAACTTTAAATTTGGTTGATTGATAGATAGAATAATTGATAAAATATAAAATATACTAAAGAAGTTAGACAAACTTTTGCAAAATTTTGTTTTGCAAATTTAATTTTCTTAAATGACTGTTAGTTTGGGTAACCATACGACTCATTTTTGGACTTGAAAAATAAGCCACTCTGTTCATTGAAAAATCTCAGTTAATCAAGAACAATATTTATGACTATATAAAGAATGAATGAATACATGCTAGTTGTACTTTTAAATGCTGTTGTTTATATTATTATGAATGGGGTGAATCTCCAGAAAAGGAAATTGAAATAGGTAGAGGGAAAGAAGATAGTAACTGCATTGAGTATTTTGTAAGGTAAATAACATTTAAATGCTGATATTTATAGTTAAAAATTTGTAATATACCCAACTACTAATTGCGTAAATTATCAAACCCTTTTCTATTCTTCTAGAGATCAATTTAGCCATTATTTGAAATGTAGTCATTTTAATGCTGTAAGTTCGGACATCAATGCAAAGTATGAACCTTCTTCATTTAAGTCATTAATAATTAAACCTCTAGAAAGAGAATAAGAATTAGAGATCGGAATAATTGGATTATAAGACGAATACATCCTTCCACTTCTCCACGCTCCGTCTCCTTCCCTCAAAACAATACACTTCTCTTAGCGCAGTTCTTGAGAAAAAAGCGCGTTTCCTTTGCCCCTTATTCTTCCAACCTTTTCCTTCGCATTCATTTCCCCTTCCATATGGTTCTCCAAAACCGCCCCTTCTATCTGTAGTTCATACTCCAGCCCCGCCCCCTACATCTTCTGGAGAATGTATTGACGAAGTTCTCCTGCTTTGATATCGTGTGTTGGGGGTCCACCCGATGCCATTCATTCCCGCGGACACAATTCTCGAGAAAAACAAAAAACAAATTATGGTGTGATGAAGCCTTATGGGTGGAGAGGAATATGGTATACTGCTCTCTAGTAAAACGGGACAAATTTATCCTCCTCTTTTTCTCTTCCTCGAGGTTCTGACCCCTGGAGAGAGATGTTCGAAAGATTCTGAGCGCAGTTGTGCGTTGGCTGTGAGATAAACTTCGGGTGATACATGACAAGTGGAATGGATTTAGGGCGAAGAGGACGGTGTTTAAGAGGATACGATTAGAAGACACTGGTTTTCTTCAATGGTTATCCATACGAAACTTTGTATTCATTTGAGATGACTGATTATAAACAAGCGGCAATTACTCTAAGTAAGCAAATCTAAGGTATATTCACCGCTTAATTTTAATTAGCTCAGATATAAATTACGTTGAATCATTTTACACTTTACAACGAGTTTAAATGGATTGTTAAATAGTAAAGTCTCAATAAAGAGCCTCACAGCGAAATGTATACCTATACGAAAAAGGATGATTTTTGAAAGAAACTTAATAAAAATAAGATTTTCCACAACATTGAGGTACTCGTATACATAATCTGTCGATATTTTTATTGATACATTAATTATTTATCTCTATTTTTGATAAGATTTTATAAAACAAGAATCAAAAAAGCTCCCAGATTTTTTAAAGACGCGTCCCTCATTAGCATTAGAGAATTTCGATAAAAAGGACATTTTCAATTGCAGAGAAACTCCGTAAAGGAATATATGAGACCTCCTTTAATACCAAATCTGCTTTATTTTAAAACACATGGATAAATTTCGTTTCCGTTACTTGTAATTATAACCGTTAATATGTTTTTATCTAATTTTTAATGACTGAAAATTGTGAATTGAACTATGAAAATTTTCTGTAGTTAATAACATCACCACCGATCTGTAATTTTCGATTCACCGAATCGACAAATACAATACAATCAAG
The DNA here is from genome assembly GCA_020796165.1 of Pantala flavescens. Lineage (NCBI taxonomy): Eukaryota > Metazoa > Arthropoda > Insecta > Odonata > Libellulidae > Pantala > Pantala flavescens. The sequence continues at coordinate 54,832,443 of CM036883.1, forward strand.
AAATTTTCAATGAATATTTAGAATCATGACATTTATAACATACACGTAATATTTCATTTCAGTGCATGAGAGATTGTTTCCACGCATAAGTTCCGCTGCTGTTGCGAAATATTCGGCTGCCTTCAAAGTATATTCATCTCAAAGAGACTCATTTTATTCGCCCAAAAGGTATTCGAAAATCCTCTCAATTCTTGAAAGTATGACCGAGTTCTACAATTTTTTCCCAACTTTTTATCTCATAAGACGAAAGAGCGAAACCTTTGGGCAAAGAGTATAGGTAGAAGCTTTTAAACTCGAAAAGCACTCTCCTTAAGAAAAAATGCTAAGATGGAAAAAAAATATATTAGGAGAGCGGCAGTGTGTACATCTGCGGCGCGTACGAAAAAATGCATAAAACAGGGACGCTTTTGTGAATCCATTCTCATCCGGCAAAAATCTTTGCGGCGACTCTTTTGTGGCCCTCTTTTGAGAAAAAATGGAATATAATAACCACCTTCTTTGTTTTTCCTTAAGAAAGAAATAATTCCGCGTTCTCCGCAAAAAGTTGTTAAGAAAGCTCCTTTCTTTATTTTAATCTTGGCCGGGAATTAAAAAAACGAGGGTTTCGGGATGAATGTAAAGGACGCACCTCAGGAACAGGTTGCTGTTTTCTTAAACAGGAGAGGCGTGACCAGAACTCGAAACTTGGGCTCACATTATTTTATCTGACCTAATTGTGGAGGGAGATTTGGACATATTTGGAAATATTATGTTACGAATTCCCAAATACCCCTTAAAATTTTCATTTTAATCATTGCAAAGACAAGAAATTCAGCAAACCTTTAGCATCATAAGCATATATACGTATAACCCCCGTGGATGACGATTTTTCTGAAGTAAACCTTCCCCATCTCATTTATGGAGAAATAAAAGAGAGTTTTAGGCATCTATAATGTAACTATGTGTCAAGTAGATTTTCTTTTACTCTATCCTTTACTTCGTGCATCGTGGACATGGACAGAACCATGCGACCTTACTCTTTTGTGATTGAAGCATTCATCGAACTGGATCCCCTATCAACTGTATGAAAAGTTTTAAAAACCTTTTGTTACAACAATATACTAAAATATTTACTAATACTTGGCAATCTCTTTCGAAAAACTTCTCTTTCTTAAAAGTATCTTGAGTTTCAATAATTTAAAGCTTCTATAGTCACAAATTCGTGGAAAGAGTGCAAGAATAGGTTCCATATCATGAAACCACGAGTGCCTTTTTAAATTCTAAATTATGTAGTTTATTACAAAAAACGAATTATTATATCATTTATGAAAGAGCGAAAATTAATTAGCGAAATTCAACTATGCTATGTTTCCAATCAATATATTGACCTCAGAAGTATAGTTTTATATTTAGCTTTTCTCCTTTAGGTAAACATTTTTGTAAAGTTACTCTTCTCAATCCCTTACTCCGTCGTTCATTTTAAGAGCGTCATAATAGCCAACGTCGCCTTTTTATCATTTCGCTTATCTCACAACTAGGGTCGTAAAGCAGTGTCGTCATTGACAAGCTGTTTCGTTTATACTGAAAAAGAGAATTCGAAGATCGCATCAAAAGATAGACACGTTGTCAACTTCGATGAATAACAAGCGCTCGATTCATAAAATTTATATTATTATACTTTTAAAAACTCCTTTATGATCCTTGTTTTATTTCCATTAATTATATTTAGATTCGGAATATTTATCACTTTCTGAAGATTAACTGACGCAAAAGATGCGCATTGCGTTGATATTCAATGTCATTACAGACCTTCTCAATTTTCTGGATGCGTAAAATTAATATATTCGTAAAGGTGATTTGACTTTTAATCATGCCAATGTCTCATAACGCAATGCATCTGTAAATTGAACGTAAACGATGGACTTTTGATTCTCATCTTTGATATAATCTTCGATGTATGAGAAAATACCACGTTCTATCAATATCATATTCAATAGTTCACGTTAACTTTTCTTTTCTGAAATTCATCCTTATTAAATAGTATAAAATGCTTTGAACTATTTTTATGTAAAGCAATTCTGATCCTCTCACAAATAGTTGTGGGAAAGAGAGATGCCTTGTCTCTGCATCGCCCGTAGGTAAATTACTCTCTGGAAATAGTATTGGTGCTAGAGTATGTAGGATTTGAGAAACCCTTGGGGCATTTTGTTTCCTTACATTCCAGAATACTATGCTAAGGAAAGTTACACGAAAACTCCATCAAAGTAGAACAAATGCAATGACATACGATTGACGTATACGAGTGGAAGGATATCTTAGGAAACATCTTCTGTTTGGAGTGTATGGAAAAAGACTTTCGAGAAGTAGATAAATGCAACTCACACTTAGAATTCATATTAAATTATTGAATTTTTCTAATATTAATTATTTTTAGCATAATTATTATTGAATAAAAATATGTTTATATTAAATTAGTATAAATATAACATTTTTGGCATAAAAACTGGCATAAAGATTTTAATGCAACTGGAGTGATGGGCATATGAACGCTTATAACGTTCCCTAGTCAAAAATGATCAAAATTTCACAATTTAATAACGCGTACTTGAGATTTATCCTTTTTTTGATGAAAATATGTATATTTACTTGGAAAAACTGCTATGTGTTCAATTAGTAATTTAATATTTCAGATAGTGGAAGTAAAAGAAGTTTAGAATATTGCTGAAGTGATAAGAAGAAATAAACTCAACTTATCTTAAAACTATCTGAAAATAACTTAAAGCTTGAAAACATTCTATTTTTATTCTAAGCTTAAGTGAGGTGAAAATGCAAGTGTGAAAAGATGATATCGAGCGACACATGTTTTTCCATCGACGTAAAAGAAGAATTGTACTAGTGCTCGATGACCTTTGTCGTCAAGAGATGACAAAAAGATGAAGGGAAATGATGTTCACTGGGGGCTGATTGCGCCAAACGTACTTTCACTGCCCGTTGAATGGGGAGGCTAATATTTTTCCTGGAAAAGAAATGGAGCTGAAGAGAGATGGAGCACTATACAAAAACAATCGAGAAAGGAAATAAAACAACGCAGATGAGTAGAAGAAACGTTCGTAGCTTTCTATAAAAAAATGAGGACTGACTTAAAAAAAATAGATTCGGAGGGTTTTTTTCTTACTATGCGCGTTTTATTGGATCGTTTCTCCATTTTCACATCATCCCACTGATTCGCAGCAATATTTTTTTCGTTTTGATGATTTTTACAGCTGCGATGGCCAACGACGATTACCCGCAATCGCACTTCCCAATTGGAAAATATCCGCCGGATTCACCACCAGCCCTTGTATTCCTCTTGTATCTTCTGAAGAATTTATCTCACTGCCCCGATTCAAAGTCAGTAGACAAAATAGTGTGCTTCGCCATAAAAAAGACGCAGAAATTGAGGAGTACGTTAATTATTTCATATCTCTTAGCGAAATACGATTCGAAAAGCTACACTTTATCGCTATCCAAATGCAAGTTCAATCGTTATCCATCACGAACTATAACTTCAAGGACTGCAAGATTTATTTGAAGTCTTGATACTCTAGACAAAAATTACGTTGTATCAAAATTTATTGCCAACCCAGACCGCTCTTTTAAACTTTTTAGTAAACTGGATTTTTTACTGCAAAATACATCATCATGACTCTTCTTCATTTTGGAAATATTTCTTTGTATAAATGCGAAAACGTTTCGAGTCTTTCGATCACATCTTTTTATTTTAACTTTTTTAATTCGATCGACGCCCCTTTATCGTCCAAGACGCGGAAATCCTACGTTTCCAATTAATGGGGTCGTTCCAATATAATCATTGTTTTCGTGAGATCTAAACATCGTCCATTCTCCATAAAACGTTGAGGAAAGTGGAAAAACGTCCAAAATAAAACCATATAAATTCCGCGGCCTTCTTTCGGTTTCAAATGAAAGCTAACTTTTCTCCTATGAGAGCTTTTTTTAATAACTCCGATTCCGTATGGAGATTATTTGGTTCCAATAAGGCTTTGAAGTTTTCGTTTGAAAGAATCAATTTTCGGGTCAGGATTAAACCATTGAAAGCGTATTCAGTTCAGTTAGTGCAGTTCCTAATGAGAGGCTCTTAGCCTATTAAGATTATACGTAATTTATGTCATACCTATTTACGATAGATGTATCATAGTGAACAGCAATTTGAAAATAGGAATTAACAACTAATGTAGACAATTTGATTCGTGATCAATCGTTAACTATTATTCTCACCACTGAATGTGAAAGTTTTCAGATTTCTAGTCATATAATTGAGAGGGGAAATTATCGGTGGAAGATTTGTTAATTACGAATTTAAATCGCTGAATTTGTAAGAGTTCGAGTACCGATTGTGTCAGACTTTCACGCCCGTTAAACCAAATATTTTAGTGACCTTAAATGTATAACTACTTCTTATTAAAGTTTAACAATTGAAGCTCCAATTCTCTTTGATTTTAATTAAAATTCGAAGAAAGCGATGGATAAAATGAAGTTGAACTATTACCAAAATAATCTTTTTCTGCTATTGTGAAATTATATCCAATTAAATATTACGAAATGAGAGTTTTTACAACTTACGACAGCAAATTTCTGACTAAATTAAAATTCGATTAGTAGAACACGATGCAATCAATTTGGATCCACTTAATTTGTGGGCAACGCGCGGTGCCAAGAATCTTGACATTCTCTTCGAATAAAATGAGGCCTCATCAAATGCTTTTGGGGCAAAAAACGCAGGCGAAATAATGAACGCGTCATCTCGCTTCAATTGTTCCCCATTTTTTATCGCGAAACAGCGCCCTCTACCGAAATAACCGCCCTCCCTTATCTCCGGAATTTGTTTCCCTCTTCTTTCACGAGAGCGCATATTTCCTCTCTTTGCGAAAACGGCTGTGCGAATAAAGCATTTCCTCGTGGCGCCCTCTTTTATCTACCGTCACCCTTCAATTGTTTTGCTTCGCTCATTTTTCCTCGCCATTCATATTTTCATTATAATTCTCATCCTGCTTCGTCTGCACGATGTTTTGGTTGACTGCGGAATGTTTCGATTGCTAAAAATGAATAGACGAATTATAGATTAAGCTTATGATAGGGTGTGCATAAAATACTATTGAAGGCTATTAGTACTTCTTTCTATATGTAATTTCCCTATTTATATTGTAATGTTCTTTTTTGCATTCCCTCCAGATATACGGCGCCTTCAACTAATACCTAAAAAAAGGCGAGTAAAAAAAATCTGAAAAATTTATATGGACCGAAATAATGTATAGAATTTAATTTTTATACGAAACTACGATCGCATATACGATGCACATCTAATAATAAATTTGTGTAACAATCGAATTTTATATTAAACTGTAATGAAATGGTTGTTTACCGATCACTTGACGATTTGTCATGTTACTAATAAACTTTGAGCAAAGAAATTTAAAAAAACCTTTGAATATTGTTTAACTGAAATTTCAAACAACTTATCATAGTCATCATAAAGGGTGCCCTTATATTAATAAAAAAACAGTCTATATTTCGGAAATACTGTCAGATAATGTAGTAATGTGCACAGTCATGGTACCTTTTTTGAAAAATCAATAATAATTCCGTTCGATTAATCGTTTCTAAAAGAACATATCCAATCTCTAATGAATGTTAATAATATATTTAAATATCAAGTGACAACATAAACGAAACAAGTTATAATCTTCGCAGTAGAGGCACCCTGATCATGAAATGAGCAATTTTACACCTTTTCCCATCTTACACTACTTCCAAATTCCGCCGTTACAACTCTCCACACAAAAATACCATTTTCTTACTCGAACGTGGAATGGCTCGAATGAATATTCGCTGCGAATTCTTTCATCATTCTTACTGCCAACCCATAAGCGTATGAGCAATCAATTCCCAACTACTGCCTCATATTTTTTATGTTAGAACTTCTTTCCGGAAAGTAAGTGAATGACATTCTTCTATCCTGATCTGTTTGTTTCGATGAAAACCGTAAATTCAGTGCCGTGGACTTCTGACACATATTTTCCTGTCTCCTTCTTATTTTGCGAGGAAAGAGCAGTTCCCTCAGAGGGAATTCGAAACAGTTGAGGAATCGATATACTGTTGGAAAGAAAATGTTTTGAAGTGAAGCTACTTGGGGTGAGAAATAGGTTTCAACAATTTTCGGAAAGTTTCCAGAAGGAACAAAGTAAAACTTGGAATTCGCTATTGAAAAAGGAATCTCAGGGAAACAATTGACATATTTTCTTTGAAATTAATATTGACGGCGAATCAAGTCTGAGATGAAATGAATCTAAAATTAAGTTTTTGGAAAACTAATTTGGGCATGGTGTGAAATATATCGCAAAGAGAATTTCTTATCTTCAAATATCTTCCAATTTTGCATTATTATCTAGAATACTTAGTTTTTTCAAAGTTTGGCTTAAATTAAGTATTTTAGAAGGTTAAATAAGTGAGAAATAGCGGAAATAGTGCAAAATGCCTTGTGAGCGGAAACCTCGTGAGAGGACCTAAGCAGTGGTTGGTGCCACACCACGATTGCCTTGAAGGCATCACCCCAAAAGTGGACGTGGCATGGTGGTGTAGTGGTCAGCATACCTGGCAAGTGGAAGACCTGGGTCAGTCATGTCGCTATTTTTAACATAGTGAAAAAGCGCACGCTTTAAGGTGCTAAGATTAATCCCTTAATTCCTTTCCTTATTTTAGAATATCTATTCCTTCTTTTTAAAGGATTATAGAATTGTTAAACGTATATATTGTAAAATAAATAAAATTTAATTTAATGACATTAATTTTAATACATTATTAACCTTATTTAACAGAAGTCATAAGAAATTGAGTAAATTACTCTAGCTAACAAAACTTAAAGTACACTAAACTTATTTCTCAGTGTTTGACATGGATTCATTTGTATCTCCGCTAAACATTGATGTGAAAGCCATTCAAAGCATTTCGAATATCCATTATTTTAGTTTGCAGTTCGGTCAAATCAGGAAATAGAATTCATTGAACAAAATTAGCATTGATTTAATTTGGGAAATATTGAAAAGACACAAGGAGAGAAAACAATCAAGACAACTAGTAGTAAAATAGTGGAGTAGAACTAACATGAAAATGGTGTAAGATTACATCAATTGTACCCCACCCATTGTGTACATGTATACTTCCAACTCACAATACTAATAAGAACCACCTGCACCGACGTAGGGGCCCTTTATATGCTTGTAATATCAACGATTAAATGGGTGGAATAAATGACGTAAGGAAGTGTTTCAATGCAGTGGAAGATGAGTGCATTTTGAGATGGAATCAGCGGAATTCGTGAAACGAAAACATTGGAATGGCTTATCTATTTCCGAATTATAGATTGCCGAAGAAAGTGGAGAAGTTAAGCAAATATATTTTCATATCTACGGAGTTTTCAATTTTTTGAGACTGAATTCTGCTTTTTTCCCTTGTCACTCCGTTACATGTGACGGAGAACTCATTATCGATTGAATAATATTGAATGATTATGTTCCAATGTAAATCTTTAATACGTCATTAGTGACAATGACTGTAAATTTATTGCATATAACTTTAATACACTTTCCTATGGCCATGAATATTATCCTAAAATTACGCTTTCCGACATTTCGCCAACTGTTTACCATTACCTATCCAATTTCATCTCGTAAATGTTATAATAATTATTCATATTCAGGTAACCTCAATTACATGAGCTACAAAAATGGACAACACAATACAAAATAAGCTAAATTAGTATTAAATAATAAAAAAAATATAAGGTTAAAAGTGTTCTCTGAAGATAGAATATTTTCTTGCGCCTTCCTCTTCATAGAGGATAGAGAGTGGCAGAAAAATCGATAGAATTTGATACAGTTCTGCTAATTCTTGGAATGGGAGAATTCATATGAACGTATCATATATCACGTCTTTCTTGAATAGGGTCCCTGATAAGTAAGGATCTATTTCGGGTTCTGCGGAAGAGTTATGACAAAGATTCTAGTTTGAAAATAACAGTCAAATTCACCTTTGAAAACCTTACGAACAAAGGATTATTCTAAAATTTTGCGTTCGACCCTCAAGAATAGGATACCAAAACAATTATAATAATCTTACAACGGTATTCAATGCCGACATTCCAGGAAAGCCATTTAACGAATTTTCATGAACTCGTCAATAGCTTCAATTTTAGCCTGTCTAACAAAGATAAGTAAAGATAAAAATGATTAATAGATTTAGTAAAACATATTTAAGTTGAATGTAACACTCGGAAAATGTTATCATGCAGTCAACTTTATAAATCGCCTAATAAATCGCCGTTTTTGTTACTTGCGTTACGAAAAACTTGGGGGAAAGAAACTGAGGTGAATGTTTTTTATCATTTACAGGTTCTGAATCCACTTCTTTAATTGAACTTCAGTTTTTGAATTTTAAGACCGACAGCGGGTTCGGATCAATTACGCTCTCGAGTCTACGAATCTCGAGCGAAAAAGTAATGATCAACAATCGGGTATAAAATTGAACAATTGTTTACTTAAATATCGTTACTCAAAAATTAGTATAAATTAACTCTATAATATATTCATAAGGTATTAAAAGTAATAAAGAAAAACTAGCATTTTATGTTGGATAGGATCAAAGTAATTGAGGTTTTAATAATGTTTTTGTGCCTATTTCGCAGCCATTTTTTCAATTCCGCAATAAAATTTTAACTCTTCCATTATAAAGATAAAAAACCTTCAATGCATACAAACAATCAATCCTATCTTTATTTCAGTGGAATACATGAAAAATCGACCAAAGTAATCTTGAAATCTTAATTTATCCGTATGACTTCGACCGATCAAATGACTAAACAGAAAAGTTTCGGATTCACAGAAGTCGAAGAGCGCATGGCTTCGAAGTCAAGCTGAGAAATTGGGGGAGGTAAAAAGGCGACTGTAACTGAGGGTCGGATTTCAACCCCTCTTTTTCGAGGGAAGCTTCAAGGTCATTGTACGCGAACTGAGCGAAGCCACGCCGCGCAGGGGGCTAGAATCGAAAAAAGCTGGTCAAAATTACAAAATACGTTTTTTTGAGTGCGGACTTTGAAACTTTGCATAGTCAATCTGAAATAAATTGTGCATCGACTGTTAAAGTTATATAGCTTAGTTCCACCAAATTTAATATTTACAAGGGGTCAAAGTTGGCCAAATTTTCAGAAAATCGGCCGTTTTCGATTTTTCGCAGAATTCTTCAAATTCAAACCAACGCTGAACCTAAGTGAACAAAAGGATCGTGTTTCATGTTATAAACCCATTCTTAATAGTTCATAGTATTATTCTTAATAGTTCATAGTATTCAATTTGAATTATCACACTCGAGAATTTGCCTACTTTACAGCATAAAAAACTTAATTTAGAGGTGATTTTTGCATAAAGCGAGGAAAATAATTGTGATGTACATCGATGTACATGGAGTTACTTGTACTACAGTAGTCGTGGAAGCTTCCTGAAAAATCATCTGAAATAAAATCCTGCGCTTTTTTGCGCCATTGAAAAATAATTCGGCTTTTATACAACGATGCAAAGATGCGAGAACTTTATTAAAACTGCCATTTCTCTTATCCTATTAAACGTAAAGTTCGTTTTTTCTTAGTTACTCTTCATACCTTATGAATACATAAAAGTCTAATTATACTAACTTTTAATTAATCATTTCTTAGTAAAAAAATTTAAGTAGAATGCAACCTCCGAAAAATTGGATCGCGCAGTCAAATTCATACAACTTTTTTCTTTCTTCAGTTTTGAAAAAAGTAACAATGATTAGCAATCGGAGCGCTAAGTCAATCACTCTCTCGATTTCCCTAAGAAGTTATCCTGAAGATAACTAACACATTTAGAGAGGGAAAGAAGTAGCCTTCATTTAGTTAGCAAGCACAAGAACACACCGCAGTCAATACAAGACGGATTCGCACCATCTGCGAATTCCGCAATCCTTGAAATGACCTAACCTAACACTACCAGATGGAGTAAGATCCTCCTGATGTACTTAACAAGACTTCGCTAAACCAATCTGTGATACGGAGCATTTTCGCTACTCTGAGTATGCAGTTAATAGAGTGTATCCTTTTCTCAGCGGAGTGTCGTATCCTTTCATCGGGAAGAATAATTGTGGAACACCATCCATGGGTACCATTAACATAAATACCCCACGAACAGCCCTATGGCGTATGTCGGGGGTGTCAGTACACCAATCTATCTAATATTTAACCTATTAATTCTTCTAATACTAACCGGGAAAAAAGATGATAACCATTTGTACGCGCGATAATATCACGAAATTCCTTGTTCGTCTGATTCCGAAAATTATGATCCATAATAACGGGAATCATGATGTCACAATTCACGTTCTGTAAATCATTAGGAATTTTTTAAAAAGTAAAAATCTATATTCGGTTCTCCTATGTACGAGAGACGTCCAGCCGAGTGTTTTAGTTATCTCTATTTAGATACACTAATAAAATCCTCCTTCCCTTCTGAAATGTGACACACAATATCATCATTATCATTTAGGATTCGCGCAATATATACCTTAAAATTGAAATATAAAATTTTAATGTTCTTTTTTAATTTTTCAGCGAAAAATAAAATTTTAATGTTCTTAGCAATATCCGCAGGGAGTGCTACAAAAAATATAAGGAAATACAACTGCATTAATAATGGAAATGCTTAGAAGCAATGCTGTAAAAGGGAAGGTGGAACACCCGCGGACGATGTTCCATAATTGCCGTTGCTGAGGATATGTTATGGCATGCCGCTGAGAAAATGGTACTCTCTAAACCTGGCACATTCAGAGTAGCTAAATCGCTCCGTACCAAGGGGAATTTCGTCAACTGAAACCCATCGTACATAGAGGAAGAAAACTTCTCCGTCTCGAAGGGGTTCATCTCTTTCTGGCTTATTAAGTCATTGCCATTTAATTTGATTCTTTTCTCAAAGAACGAGATATCCACTTTCATAGTATTTTAACATAGAATGAAACTCGATCCAACTTTAGCCATGGAAAATGCAAATCCGAACACAGGTTTAAACGAATAGATTCTCTACGCAGAATTTAGGAAAGGCCGACATAGATCAACGTTTTTCGTCATACGCTAAACAGTCGAAATCCAACAGAGGGCCAATATATCGTCCCGGTGTCGCCTCAGTAGGCGGCTATCATTAGTGAGCAGAATTTGCTCTAGTGATACGTTAATCGAATTTCCCAACGCTTTCGAAACAAGGGTAATTTCTCAGCAAAAATCGGTACAATATAATAAAATATTCTGTAATATTGTTAAATTAGCTGATTTTATCCATATTGAAAAGAGTTTTGTTCATAATATCAGAAAATTATGATGACAAGAGGATAGTAGGAAGCTTAAGACGGAGAACACAATTATTTAGTAGTAAATTTAAATGCTAAAACTAAATAACATTATTACTCATAAATACGTTTGCCAGTCAGTCATTCAAAAGTCGGGAGCCACCTATGATCGCTCTCCTTGTAGGATTATTCGATTTTTTTGGTAGACTTGGTGGATAAGAAATAGGATTCTGCACATTAATGGAGATTTTATGAATTATAACAGAGAAACTTTTTTTCATTCGGGCTGTAAATATCGGTTACCTTAGCTACAGAGAACGTCATTATAAATTACCATTGCATACATCCAGCTCAACATGAATTATTTTCTTTCAATTTTCTTGTTATACCTAAAACACGAATAAAGGTCAATTTATACTAAATTAAGAGTGATAATATGAAAATCAATACAATTTAATCCTAGGTTCTTCAAACAAAGCTAATATTTGCCCGCGTTTTCGTAGTTAATCGGTTCGGTAGTCGACTGGTCTATGTTACGTAGGCCAGATGGTTCACGTTAGTTTGGCGAAATTGTATATGTTAGGTTTGCGCACTTCTTTTATGTTATGTTGGCATAATGATCAAAACTGCAAACTGGAAAGATTTAGGACTACGTTTCCGGATTATACAACGAGGGTGTCGTTTTTGTGCTAAATAACTGGTATCCCGGTTATATATTTCCCATCCATCGGCTCGGAATGTGATTTTACAAAAAACGATATGCAGATTGCGGTCTAATTTTATTTTTAATTACTATATCGTATAATGCGTCCACCTGGTCCTATGGGAAGATATGATGATGCGCGAAAGATTAGAGAATACGGTCGCAAACGGAGCGTTACAAAAATTCATTTTTTTTCGAACTGCACGCGGATATATTCGCCTAGGGAAACAGTGATATGCACGCACTGCCAAACGTCGAAAGGCAGGTCGCAGGGAAAGATATTGCTCGCATCGTAGCTACCGTTAGCAATGGGAACGGAACAGTTAGAACGTTACAGTTCAACAATAGGGACGGTACTTTTGGTCGTAAGGAACGCTTGAGTTGGCAATATTGGGACGGTTCATTTGGACAAACTGGTACAATTTTGCAACTAGAAAAGTAAGGAATCGCTCGCATTCTCGCCAACTGCTGCAATGGGAACATTCATTCTCTTTCGAGCTTCCGAGGTGAACAGACGTCTCCTGACCGTCATTAGCGTACCCTTGAGTGATTGACCATCGGACAAGGACATTCCCCTAGCTGAACAGTTCTTCTCTCGAGGAATAGTGCTGAGTAGAACCAGGGCTTTGCTCATTTTCTTATATCTCTATTTATTTTTTCATCTTTCTCTACCCCTGTACCATTCGGATTTATTGTTCCTTTTTTTGATTCTCCTTCTAAACTCTTTCTGTGCGTAGAATAGTAGCGAAGTTTTCTATCTTACACAAGGTTCATCTATCGATTTCATTTCTGTGCCTATTTAACACTTAATTCCCTACTTGCTTAATATATTTAATTCTTAATCGCCTAATCATTTAAGATCTCTTTATATATTTTATTCCTTATTTCTATAACCTCCATATATATTTTCTCCTACCGAAATTTAAAACTTTACTTCCGAGCGTGCAAATAACCACTTCCTTAAAACCTTAACAAAAGGAAGTTTCGCGTCGTAAGTAAAAAACAGCGGTTGATAACTTGTTCATTCTAAAGCGCGTCCCCGTAGAGACAGTAGAAATAGGATGGCAGCTCATAGGTCCGCCTTGGGAGTCCTCAAGAGTGAGTCAGAGGTCGACCTTCTTAAGGCTCGAATCTGCGATCTGGAGAGGGCGAACAGGGAACTCCGCTCATGGATCTTGGGGAGAGGAGTCGTCCCAATGGGCGGTGGGTATGGTAAGTCCTACTCCGAGGCAGTTCGCGCCCCGTCGACAATTCGGGTAACTCCGAATTCGTATTCAGTGGGCCAGCTCATAAGGTTTTTAGAACGCTTGCGTCGCTACCAGCCGCAGGTTAAAATTGTACAATCAGCCAGCTGGGAAGGCATAAAAATCCCTCTCCTTGGCGTTTGTACGCAAAAAAAAATAATATAATATTAAATACAGGAATCCAGGGTTCTAAGACCGATATCAATCCCAAAACCGATGATAATGAATTCCTAGCAAACGTTGCGGCGGTTTCAAATTGCGGAACTAAAGACTTCGCGAGCTATCTTTCTGTATCCTTACATTTGTAACACAGGGTATCGTGACACGGCCCTTGCTCTTTTTAATATTCATTAACGATCCTGGTGGTCTCATTGATAGTCACGTTAGATTATTTGCAGGAAATACGGTCTTTTAAAGAGTGGACTACATAATAGCGAGGACATCTCTACCCTATCCAGAGATTAACATAATATCGGGAAATCGTGCTATGATAAACTGTTGAAGCTCCACAAAGATAAATGCTCAGAAATAAATTTTTTTGGGGAAAGAATCCGTTACCGAAGACTTTTCATGCAGCTTGGAATGAGAAATTTTTAGAGTTGTTGAATCTAACACATATCTGGGAGAAACTCTAACGTATAACACCAATTGGAGTGCCCACATCCGTAAAATTTGTGATCGAGCACTAAAAAATTCGGTTTTGTCAAGAGAATAGTCGGATGGAGCGAATAAAAGGTTCCTGAACGAGTTTATTTAACGTTTCTCGGGACTCAACTTGAGTGCGTGTGACGCAAATCGGACCCTGACAATTCAGAATGCATTCGGGAGTTAGAAAGGATTCAACGTAAGGCGATAAGATTCGTAAAGTATTCGTTCGATAAAAAAGCGAGCGTAACGCGAATGCTTAGGGACGCCGGGTCTAGAATTACTAGAAGCAGCAAGGATTCAAAAAGGAATTCAATTATTACAATAAATTCAGGGAGAACTCCTTCGTAAAAGAAGTAGGAAGCATAATGCGTCCACCCGGTCCTAAAGGAAGATATGATTATGCGCGAAAGATGAGAGAATACGGTCGCGTACGGAGCGTTACAAAAATTCATTTTTTCCTCGAACTGCACGCGGATATACTCGCCTAGGGAAACAGTGACATGCACGCACTGCCAAACGCCGAAAGGCGGGTCGCAGGGAAAGATATTCTCGCATCCCAGCTACCTGTAGCAATAGGAACGGAACAGTTGGAACGATACAGTACAACAATAGGAACGGTTTTTTTGGTCATAAGGAACGCTTGAGTTGGCGATATTGGGACGGTTCATTTGGACAAACTTGTACAATATTGCAACTTGAAAAGTAAGGAATCGCTCGCATTCTCGCCAACTGCTGCAATGGGAACCGTTCTCTTTGTAGACTGGGAACGGTTCAATGGGCCAGCTCATAAGGTTTTAAGAACGCTTGCGTCTCTACCGGCCGCAGGTTAAAATTGTACAATCAGCCAGCTGGGAAGGCATAAAAATCCCTCCCCTTGGCGTTTGTACGCAAGAAAATATAAAATAATATTAAATACAGGAATCCAAGTTTCTAGGACCGATATCAATCCCCAAACCGATGATAATGATTTCCGAGCAAACTTTGCGGCGGTGTCAAATTGCGGAACTAAAGACTTCGCGAGCTATCTTTCTGTATCCTTACAGTTGTAACACAGGGTATCGTGACACGGCCCTTGCTCTTTTTAATTTTCATAAACGATCTTGGTAGTCTCATTGATAGTCACGTTAGATTATTTGCCAGAAATACGGTCTTTTAACACTAGAACAGCGGGAAACGGACACCCCCCCTAGAACAGCGGAAGGTGTCCTCAGGACACCTACACTTGCGCTTCTTTTAAATTGAATGAGGCAGTCGCATTTAAATTTCTAGTCTTTCCTTATAAGCTTAAAAGTTAATAACTAAGTATGGGTACTTATTTATCGGCAGATCATGAGGTAAATAGTTGCTACATATTTAATATAGAAATTGTTGTTGAGTTCAATCAATTTCATGAGACTCATATTCCGATATAAAAATATACAGAACAGTAAAGCCAGAAATAAATTATATGAATAAATTAATATGAAGCCTTTTCGAGATAAAATAATTATTTGCTTGAATAACTTTTGAAAATTACCCGATTTTATCAACAATTTACATGGGGCACAAGAAAAAATAAACTCGCGTAATAAAATTTTACCGCTTCACGTACCTTCCTTTGATTTTATTTCACAACAAAAAGACTAGAAATAAGGTTTAAGACACAAAATGGACCTTAAATGTTATTTGCATACGCAATTTTATTAATTTTTCTTTTTTAGCACAATGATGCTGTCACGAAATAATTACTCCATAGAATCCTTCCACGAAGCTCATAGATAAATCTTCTTGATGTTACATTTTCTATATACCCGTTCCTTGCACTTCTTACACTTATCTGATGCTTTATTTCACTTGTATTTTCTTTTGAACAGATATCGGTGGCTTCATTGGATGATGTCTCGTGCATCTAGTGTTTACTTAGGTCCTTTTTGAGATCTCTTTACACAGCTTAGGTTTTACTTTGTTTATCTGCGATTCGGTGCAAGAATCTATATCTGGTTATTTGGCGACCTCTTTTCTGCTTGCAAATAACCTATACATTGACTTCTGCTAGATAAATTTTTATGTAAAAAGAATGCATTAGGCAACGTCGTGAGTCTGTCTCACCGTGTGCCTACGCGCCATTTGGTCCACTGCGCCGCTTTTTGTACAATTATGGTACGTCACCGCGTCTGATTTTCTTTTACTAATACTGTCAAATACGACATTAGAAAGCATCTAAATCGCGAGAAGAACATGTTTATTCGGTTTAATTTTATAAACAAGGATTATTCTTCATTTTTCGACAACATCGGAATTCTTTGCAGATTTTTGCTGGTTTTCAACTCCAGCGTCTCTCATCACAATTTGTTCTATATTCCAGATAAAAAATACCTGCTTTCTTCAGCCTTTGAAATAGTTTCTTTAATTTAAAATAATTATCGGTCATTAGGTTAATTCCTTTTATATAGGAAAGGTCCCATCAAGGTCATGACCACATGGTTCAGGATGATGGCCTATCCTCCAACTCGATAACTTATGGAAATCTATTCTATACATATTTGGAATTAAAATCCACTACTAACCGAAACTTAAGTACATATTTATCAGGTTTATCAAGAATAAATTGTGTGAATAGACATCTACACTTTCTGGGAAAAAGCTGATCATTCACCGTCACTTTTGTAACGGGATTGTAGCAAGCCTGGCAATATTCAATGAGTGAGTGTCACAAAAAGATATAAGACAAATTAGTCTATTGCGAAAATAGAAATGGGAAACGTATCTTATAAATGGAAATATTAGAAAATATAAGGCAAAATGTTTCCAACTCAAATCATCATTAGAATTGCTACCTCAAATTTTTATACATAACAATATAATTAATTAATTTTAGAGAACGTGGACAAAATAATAGCAAAAAGCAATATTATCTCAAAGTACATTCGTAAGAGCTACTAATATAAAACAATGAAGGTTTTATCATAAGAAATATTAGTAAATATTACGTAGGTGTCCTGAGGACACCTCCGCTGTTCTAGGGGGTATGTGGTAGGATCTTCTATGAAAATGTTCCAATAATTATAAAACTTGGTAGAAATACGCAGAATATTAAATAATTAAAAGTCACGAAACGATTTTTTTCTATGATACAAATTACAAAAATGGTGCTTTTTTTTCATGGGCGAGGTGTCCTGAGGACACCCTCCGCTGTTCTAGTGTTAAAGAGTGGACTGCATAATAGCGGGCACAGCTCTATCACATCCAGAGATTAACATAATATCGGGAAATGGTGCTATGATAAACTTTTTGTGCTTCACAAAGATAAATGCTCAGAAATAAATTTTTTTGGGGAAAGAATCCGTTACCGAAGACTTTTCATGTAGCTTGGAATGAGAAATTTTTAGAGTTTTTGAATCTTAAACATATCTTGGAGAAACTCTTACGTATAACATCCATTGGAGTGCCCACATCCGTTAAATTTGTGATCGAGCACTAAAAAATTTGGTTTTGTCAAGAGAATAGTCGGATGGAGCGACTAAAAGGTTCCTGAACGAGTTTATTTAACGTTCCTTGGGACTCAACTTGAGTGCGCGTGACGCAAATCGGACCCTGACAATTAAGACTGCATTCGGGAGTTAGAAAAGATTCAACGTAAGGCGATAAGATTCGCAAAATATTCGTACGATAAAAAAGCGAGCGTAACGCGAATGCTTAAGGACGCCGGGTCGGGAATTACTAGAAGCAACAAGGTTTCAAAAAAGAATTCAATTATTACAATAAATTCAGGGAGAACTCCTTTGTAAACGACGTAGGAAGCATAATGCGTCCACCCGGTCCTAAAGGAAGATACGATGATGCGCGAAAGATGAGAGAATACGGTCGCGTACGGAGCGTTACAAAAATTCATTTTTTCCTCGAACAGCACGCGGATATACTCGCCTAGGGAAACAGTGACATGCACGCACTTCCAAACGCCGAAAGGCGGGTCGAAGGGAAAGATATTCTCGCATCCCAGCTACCTGAAGCAATAGGAACGGAACAGTTGGAACGATACAGTTCAACAATAGGAACGGTTTTTTTGATCATAAGGAACGCTTGAGTTGGCAATATTGGGACGGTTCATTTGGACACACTGGTACAATTTTGCAACTTGAAAAGTTAGGAATCGCTCGCATTCCCGCCAACTGCTGCAATGGGAACCGTTCTGTTTGTAGACTGGGAACGGTTCAGTGGGCCAGCTCATAAGGTTTTAAGAACGCTTGCGTCGCTACCAGCCGCAGGTTAAAATTGTACAATCAGCCAGCTGGGAAGGCATAAAAATCCCTCTCCTTGGCGTTTGTACGCAAAAAAATATAACATAATATTAATTACAGGAATCCAAGTGTCTAAGACAAGTATCAATCCCCAAACCGATGATAAGTATACCCGAGCAAACGTTGCGGCGGTGTCAATTGCGGAACTAAAGAAATCGCGAGCTATCTTACTGTATCCTTACATTTGTAACACAGGGTATCGTGACATGGCCCTTGCTCTTTCTAACTTTCATAAACGATCCTGGTAGTCTCATTGATAGTCACGTTAGATTATTTGCCAGAAATACGGTCTATTAAAGAGTGGACTACATAATAGCGAGGACTGCTCTACCCTATCCAGAGATTTACATAATATCGGGAAATGGTGCTTCTGATAAACTTTTGGTGCTACTTAAAGATAAATGCTCAAATGGCGTTTGTACGCAAAAAAATATAATATAATATTAATTACAGGAATCCAGGTTTCTAAGACCGATATCAATCCCAAAACCGATGATAATGATTTCCGAGCAAACGTTGCGGCGGTGTCAAATTGCGGAACTAATAATAACGAGGACAGATCTACCCTTTCCAGAGATTTACATAATATCGGGAAATGGTGCTATGATAAACTTTCGGAGCTCCACAATGATAAATGCTCAGAAAGTTCAGTGGGCCAGCTTATAAGGTTTTAAGAACCCTTGCGTCCCTACCAGCCGCAGGATAAAATTGTACATAAGCAATTGTACGATGTAGGTTTGCATTTGGGTCAAGTCTGCCAGCTGGAGAGATTTGGAATTTGTTCCGGATTATGCATGGGTGCAACATTTGATCAATGGAACTGATATTTCTGTTAAAAAAATTCCCATCCTTCTGTTCTGAATGTGATTTTTAACAAAACGGTACACAGATTTCGGTCCGATTCTATTTTGATTTACTATTATGATGATAGATTCTGCTATAAGGGCGATTTGTAGGCAAAAATCAGAACAATATCGGACACTAACGATATTGGTTCGCATTCTTTGTTTAATTACCTTTAGATTCACGTTCCGAACCGAGAAAAATATGATTTCTGGGCGTAATATTCTTATTATAGCTGATTTTATCCAAATTGAAGCGAGTTTTGTTCATGATATGAGCAAATTATGATACCGTGAGGATAGTATGTTGCATTATATGGAGAACTCAATTATTTAGTACTAACCTTCAAATGCTAATATTAAATAACATTATTACTCATATATACCTCTGCAGTAAAATCATGACGAGGAAAATGTGGGAGAAAAATAAATTCGGAGTGAAGAAATTGTTTCCCCGCCGGGTCTCGAACCATCGACAAAATGCTGAATAACGGATCGAAGATACTCTATCGTAGCCTAAAACGAACTAAACAACCTTCCTTAGCTTCATATAGAGCCGTAGTTCGGAAGAAATCTTAGCGGAAATAAGCGGGTTCGGGTTGTTCGCGATGTTCGAACAAATCGCACTGCTTGTACGTTAATATCTCCTGAAATTACTAAAAAAAGCGTATAAGCGTAGCGTACAATTTATTAGTTTCGTACGCTTCAGAACATAAAACGTGATGTGGAGGAAAGGAGAGAAGCGTATCGGCCTTCATCGCCCGAAAATATGTCTAAACTGAATCCCGAAAGAGGGCGACGTATTTCTTCACGTGTCGCTTTATTTGGCGGGTTCTCTCGTGAGAGACGGTCGGTAACGTGGCTTGTGAATCGTAAAGCCTTTTCCTTTGTGTTTCGCGGAAATCATCAAGCAGAGGAATGCTGAGGATTCCTCTTGGATCATTAGTGATTGTGACCGAACTGTTGCGTTCAGTGGACATCGAGAAAGGACGAGATACGAGAGGGTTGGGACGGCAACGACAAGTCTTCGTCTGATGGCAGAAGAGCTTGGAGTGAGAGAACCAGTTTCGAGGAAATTTTGAGGTAAGAAGCGAAGTCCCATTCGAAATATTTTCGAACGCTTTCTGTTTACAAAAATTTGCTTGGAGAGTTTCACCTCCTCCTGTGTCGAAGTGACGAATACCTCGATCCCACTTCGTCCTCCCGAGAGGTACGTATCTCACGTATTAGCGGAGGCTTACATGAAAATTGAGCCAATGCTAACTCATCTCCTTTGTATCGTGCATATGGACCGTAATATATTGTGGATTTGCAATAATTAATCGAGGATCCGAAGCGATTTCCATGTACAGAGCATCCCTCCTTGGCATCACAGTTCAAATAAGGGTGCTCATGACTTCGATCATAGATCGTAAATATGAAATATAGCGAAATTAAGCGACTGGTGATGGGAACGATGTGAACACCGCGAGGTGCACCGGAAAAGTGACATATGCTCAGTGGACTTGGGACGCGCGACTGCTACCGCCGAGATTCTAAAATTGCAATTTGATTTTTGAAAACTAACAAGATGTCCATCGTAACCGATTAAAATTTAATGAAGACTAGTATTTATTATGATTTTTACCTACTACGTGAGTCTTACTGCACAAAGAGATTATTTTCATGATGTAGCGTCCGCTTATTCTTCCGAAATCCAGAAAATCGCCACTTTGGGCGGTGGACGTAAAAGAAGAGAGGAATATTAAAGGTATTCGATCGGTGATCAGGCGAAGAAATATTTTGCTACCAATTTAATAATACAGCGTTTGCACTGACAGCGGTGGTATTTCTCTCAGCCAATCAGGATCGAGAAAAATGTTTAGCGGGAGATCAAATTTTGTTAATTCTTAATTTTTAAACTTTGAAATTGACGGAGAGTTTTTTTAAGTTGCTCTTTGTGATTTTCGATTTCATCAACGTTACGCGCATCCAGCATACGCCCGATAGAAATAGTTTTCGAATTCATTACGATTTACAGCTCTTGTACGCCATATTGAACCCTTCATTTGGTATGCATTCATTTGCTCCAATCTATTTTAAACAGCTTTAAGCAGTGCGATCATACATTCTATGCGGCTTATCCTTACACATATATTGAGTATCTTTCTAACGAATTTCATTTCTTTCAATTTTAGGATGCCCTTTTCATAGAGACAGTACCAGTGCAACTGAATGAGCTGAGTGATTGTCTTCGCCGAATGGATTGTAACTTCTACTTCCTTTTATTGGTGGTCTAATTAATAATTCTTCCTGTGAGTATTTAGGAATTTATAAAGGAATTTTGCAAGCACCAAGATTTGGTTTACTGTACTACTAGCAAGCATTATATACTGTTCAAATTGTAATTCATACACCATAGATTACTCCCTGTGATTTCCTTCGTTTCATAGCTTAGTTTCTTAGTTTCTTGCCCTTCGAATTTTCCCAACAGATTTCAATTATATTAGATATCTTTCAAAGTATTTTTACAAGAAGTTAGCCTCGTTAGGAGTTTATTTGTTCCTTCAACTTAAGAGTTATTCTTTTAATTCCAGGATACCATGGGTTTCGAGAATATGAATGCACGTACGGAAGGCAGAGGGAATTTGTACAGCGAAAGCATATAAACGCTTTCATCACTCTTTCTTCTAGAGTACGATGTGAATCAATCCTTTGGGTGTGTGAGTATGTTTAGCCTCTGAGTGGAAAACGTCTTTGAAGCTACTGGTTATGCTGTTATTAAATGATTCTCCAACGAACAAATGACGCTTGGCGTATCATTTGTAGCTTCTATGTTTATGTTTATATATTTATAGGTTTTGATAGCATTGAGTTATAAATAACGAAGACAGTGGTCCTCCGGACGGTAGCTGATTGCTAAGAGGGCTAATTATTTCAAGTTCTGAGAAACGGTTAGTGGTAATGAAAGAAAAACATTGGCCATTCTATCCTTGGTTTGGTGAAACTCTGCCTTGTTATTCATCTCCTCTAAATCTACATGTAATTCATGCCGCCATCAATTTCCTACAGTTCCTCTCCATGCTGGGTTTACTTTTTTTGCATTGCAATCCAAACCTCCTCTCACATTTTTTTGCCATGCCTTCACAGTGAGAACGTTCCCAATGTAACCCATTGGAACTCGGTCGAAACTGAATCACTGCGGTTCTGCTTTTCTGGAATTAGTTTCCAGACAATAGTTTTCAATGAGCCATTCTCCTTCAGAGTGCCTACTGGGCATCGATGGAGTTCATGAACGCATGGTTCTGGCAAATTCTTTTCAAGGATTTCTTTTGCTCCGTTACTTGGGTTCCGGAATGATTAGCTAACATTTGCTTCGAATTATTGTGAGCCTAAAACTGCAAGTACGTTACGGAGGCCTGGTTGGAGTCTGAATTTTCAGTATAAACGTCTCACCTATCTGCAAAGCTTACCATAGAGGCATCAATCCAACTATCCACCTATGCCAATCCTCGCATTGCGGAAGGGAATGTTGAAGAAAAAAAGCGCCAGCTTTCAACCTCCTTTTAGCTTTCTAGAAATTTATAGTTTTTTGTTCCTTGCAGTTCCTTCTTCAGAAGATGACCGATGTATGAATGAAGTTAATCGACCTTCCACAGTGCATCCCTCTCCATCTGATCATAATACCCAAAGCATTGATTGCAGTCAACTCAATTGTGGGGAATATTCAGGTAGGTGGTATTGCATGATATTGGAATTCTTTCTCGACATCGTTCAATGTGCAGACTAGACTAGAGCTTCACAGCGTTCATTGAACCTCACATCTCAAGAGCACCATTTCCTGTGCTGCCAAGATTTTAAATTCTTCTCCATACCCTTCTTTCCTTGGATTTGAAACGCATCATTAATATCTTCTGCATGATGTTTTAACCCAAACGGATGCTGACTGCAGGAAAGCTGTAACTCATCAGTTTAGAAAAGTTTATTGACTGAAGCCATTCACCCTATTCATTTCATGCCATTTCGAAAAATCGAATTTACTCAGAAAGACTCAACCGTTTTTTTCTAAATAGCTCGATTTATGCGTTCCCCTAACCATGTGTTTGCTGCGTTATGTTAATCAGAAATGTTATCCTTCTGCTTTCGTTTTAGGTGTTTCGAATGAGAGGCAGGCAGCTGCGATTTCGAAGGAGGAACGAATTCAGAGCACGGCCATTTTCAATGAATTGCACCAGCTGAAACGCAGACAGTGGGAAAATGTGTTGAATGCGATGCGAAAAGACACTCATTGAGTGGTTTACTGTTTGTGTATTTTTTAGTACTGTTCCAATAAAGTTACTCTCTAAAAAGCTTGAGTGCTGTGTTTTTATCCCAACCGTCCACGAAAAAATATTGAGAAAGGTGTGCGTTCCTTTGCTCGCAAACGATACGACCTTCGTATGCATTCGTGTACGGAAAAGATTTGGCGAGAACACATTTTCTGATCGACGTCAAACTTTGTTGCGCACGAATTTTAACTTTTATTTTATATTTCCAACTCAATCTTTTTGTACAATTAACCGTTCGAAAGCTAAACCGCCTCCAGATATTGCCAGAGACTATTCATTTCATTCAATCACTCCATCAAGAAATCTTGTGATGAGCCAACTACTTCTCGTTCCCACCCACAACTTGAATTCGTCTCTATTTAATCGCGGTCGCTTCCAAAGTAATGAACAATGCCCGAAGTAAGTCTTGCAGAGATTAAGAGAGCAGATATACTTTTTGGCAAAAAGTAAGTTATATGATGGGAATGGAAAGAGAGTTTGAAAATAGATAGACCGTCGATCAATTTATTAGTTTCGTACGCTTCAGAACATAAAACGTGATGTGGAGGAAAGGAGAGAAGCGTATCGGCCTTCATCGCCCGAAAATATGTCTAAACTGAATCCCGAAAGAGGGCGACGTATTTCTTCACGTGTCGCTTTATTTGGCGGGTTCTCTCGTGAGAGACGGTCGGTAACGTGGCTTGTGAATCGTAAAGCCTTTTCCTTTGTGTTTCGCGGAAATCATCAAGCAGAGGAATGCTGAGGATTCCTCTTGGATCATTAGTGATTGTGACCGAACTGTTGCGTTCAGTGGACATCGAGAAAGGACGAGATACGAGAGGGTTGGGACGGCAACGACAAGTCTTCGTCTGATGGCAGAAGAGCTTGGAGTGAGAGAACCAGTTTCGAGGAAATTTTGAGGTAAGAAGCGAAGTCCCATTCGAAATATTTTCGAACGCTTTCTGTTTACAAAAATTTGCTTGGAGAGTTTCACCTCCTCCTGTGTCGAAGTGACGAATACCTCGATCCCACTTCGTCCTCCCGAGAGGTACGTATCTCACGTATTAGCGGAGGCTTACATGAAAATTGAGCCAATGCTAACTCATCTCCTTTGTATCGTGCATATGGACCGTAATATATTGTGGATTTGCAATAATTAATCGAGGATCCGAAGCGATTTCCATGTACGGAGCATCCCTCCTTGGCATCACAGTTCAAATAAGGGTGCTCATGACTTCGATCATAGATCGTAAATATGAAATATAGCGAAATTAAGCGACTGGTGATGGGAACGATGTGAACACCGCGAGGTGCACCGGAAAAGTGACATATGCTCAGTGGACTTGGGACGCGCGACTGCTACCGCCGAGATTCTAAAATTGCAATTTGATTTTTGAAAACTAACAAGATGTCCATCGTAACCGATTAAAATTTAATGAAGACTAGTATTTATTATGATTTTTACCTACTACGTGAGTCTTACTGCACAAAGAGATTATTTTCATGATGTAGCGTCCGCTTATTCTTCCGAAATCCAGAAAATCGCCACTTTGGGCGGTGGACGTAAAAGAAGAGAGGAATATTAAAGGTATTCGATCGGTGATCAGGCGAAGAAATATTTTGCTACCAATTTAATAATACAGCGTTTGCACTGACAGCGGTGGTATTTCTCTCAGCCAATCAGGATCGAGAAAAATGTTTAGCGGGAGATCAAATTTTGTTAATTCTTAATTTTTAAACTTTGAAATTGACGGAGAGTTTTTTTAAGTTGCTCTTTGTGATTTTCGATTTCATCAACGTTACGCGCATCCAGCATACGCCCGATAGAAATAGTTTTCGAATTCATTACGATTTACAGCTCTTGTACGCCATATTGAACCCTTCATTTGGTATGCATTCATTTGCTCCAATCTATTTTAAACAGCTTTAAGCAGTGCGATCATACATTCTATGCGGCTTATCCTTACACATATATTGAGTATCTTTCTAACGAATTTCATTTCTTTCAATTTTAGGATGCCCTTTTCATAGAGACAGTACCAGTGCAACTGAATGAGCTGAGTGATTGTCTTCGCCGAATGGATTGTAACTTCTACTTCCTTTTATTGGTGGTCTAATTAATAATTCTTCCTGTGAGTATTTAGGAATTTATAAAGGAATTTTGCAAGCACCAAGATTTGGTTTACTGTACTACTAGCAAGCATTATATACTGTTCAAATTGTAATTCATACACCATAGATTACTCCCTGTGATTTCCTTCGTTTCATAGCTTAGTTTCTTAGTTTCTTGCCCTTCGAATTTTCCCAACAGATTTCAATTATATTAGATATCTTTCAAAGTATTTTTACAAGAAGTTAGCCTCGTTAGGAGTTTATTTGTTCCTTCAACTTAAGAGTTATTCTTTTAATTCCAGGATACCATGGGTTTCGAGAATATGAATGCACGTACGGAAGGCAGAGGGAATTTGTACAGCGAAAGCATATAAACGCTTTCATCACTCTTTCTTCTAGAGTACGATGTGAATCAATCCTTTGGGTGTGTGAGTATGTTTAGCCTCTGAGTGGAAAACGTCTTTGAAGCTACTGGTTATGCTGTTATTAAATGATTCTCCAACGAACAAATGACGCTTGGCGTATCATTTGTAGCTTCTATGTTTATGTTTATATATTTATAGGTTTTGATAGCATTGAGTTATAAATAACGAAGACAGTGGTCCTCCGGACGGTAGCTGATTGCTAAGAGGGCTAATTATTTCAAGTTCTGAGAAACGGTTAGTGGTAATGAAAGAAAAACATTGGCCATTCTATCCTTGGTTTGGTGAAACTCTGCCTTGTTATTCATCTCCTCTAAATCTACATGTAATTCATGCCGCCATCAATTTCCTACAGTTCCTCTCCATGCTGGGTTTACTTTTTTTGCATTGCAATCCAAACCTCCTCTCACATTTTTTTGCCATGCCTTCACAGTGAGAACGTTCCCAATGTAACCCATTGGAACTCGGTCGAAACTGAATCACTGCGGTTCTGCTTTTCTGGAATTAGTTTCCAGACAATAGTTTTCAATGAGCCATTCTCCTTCAGAGTGCCTACTGGGCATCGATGGAGTTCATGAACGCATGGTTCTGGCAAATTCTTTTCAAGGATTTCTTTTGCTCCGTTACTTGGGTTCCGGAATGATTAGCTAACATTTGCTTCGAATTATTGTGAGCCTAAAACTGCAAGTACGTTACGGAGGCCTGGTTGGAGTCTGAATTTTCAGTATAAACGTCTCACCTATCTGCAAAGCTTACCATAGAGGCATCAATCCAACTATCCACCTATGCCAATCCTCGCATTGCGGAAGGGAATGTTGAAGAAAAAAAGCGCCAGCTTTCAACCTCCTTTTAGCTTTCTAGAAATTTATAGTTTTTTGTTCCTTGCAGTTCCTTCTTCAGAAGATGACCGATGTATGAATGAAGTTAATCGACCTTCCACAGTGCATCCCTCTCCATCTGATCATAATACCCAAAGCATTGATTGCAGTCAACTCAATTGTGGGGAATATTCAGGTAGGTGGTATTGCATGATATTGGAATTCTTTCTCGACATCGTTCAATGTGCAGACTAGACTAGAGCTTCACAGCGTTCATTGAACCTCACATCTCAAGAGCACCATTTCCTGTGCTGCCAAGATTTTAAATTCTTCTCCATACCCTTCTTTCCTTGGATTTGAAACGCATCATTAATATCTTCTGCATGATGTTTTAACCCAAACGGATGCTGACTGCAGGAAAGCTGTAACTCATCAGTTTAGAAAAGTTTATTGACTGAAGCCATTCACCCTATTCATTTCATGCCATTTCGAAAAATCGAATTTACTCAGAAAGACTCAACCGTTTTTTTCTAAATAGCTCGATTTATGCGTTCCCCTAACCATGTGTTTGCTGCGTTATGTTAATCAGAAATGTTATCCTTCTGCTTTCGTTTTAGGTGTTTCGAATGAGAGGCAGGCAGCTGCGATTTCGAAGGAGGAACGAATTCAGAGCACGGCCATTTTCAATGAATTGCACCAGCTGAAACGCAGACAGTGGGAAAATGTGTTGAATGCGATGCGAAAAGACACTCATTGAGTGGTTTACTGTTTGTGTATTTTTTAGTACTGTTCCAATAAAGTTACTCTCTAAAAAGCTTGAGTGCTGTGTTTTTATCCCAACCGTCCACGAAAAAATATTGAGAAAGGTGTGCGTTCCTTTGCTCGCAAACGATACGACCTTCGTATGCATTCGTGTACGGAAAAGATTTGGCGAGAACACATTTTCTGATCGACGTCAAACTTTGTTGCGCACGAATTTTAACTTTTATTTTATATTTCCAACTCAATCTTTTTGTACAATTAACCGTTCGAAAGCTAAACCGCCTCCAGATATTGCCAGAGACTATTCATTTCATTCAATCACTCCATCAAGAAATCTTGTGATGAGCCAACTACTTCTCGTTCCCACCCACAACTTGAATTCGTCTCTATTTAATCGCGGTCGCTTCCAAAGTAATGAACAATGCCCGAAGTAAGTCTTGCAGAGATTAAGAGAGCAGATATACTTTTTGGCAAAAAGTAAGTTATATGATGGGAATGGAAAGAGAGTTTGAAAATAGATAGACCGTCGATCAATTTATTAGTTTCGTACGCTTCAGAACATAAAACGTGATGTGGAGGAAAGGAGAGAAGCGTATCGGCCTTCATCGCCCGAAAATATGTCTAAACTGAATCCCGAAAGAGGGCGACGTATTTCTTCACGTGTCGCTTTATTTGGCGGGTTCTCTCGTGAGAGACGGTCGGTAACGTGGCTTGTGAATCGTAAAGCCTTTTCCTTTGTGTTTCGCGGAAATCATCAAGCAGAGGAATGCTGAGGATTCCTCTTGGATCATTAGTGATTGTGACCGAACTGTTGCGTTCAGTGGACATCGAGAAAGGACGAGATACGAGAGGGTTGGGACGGCAACGACAAGTCTTCGTCTGATGGCAGAAGAGCTTGGAGTGAGAGAACCAGTTTCGAGGAAATTTTGAGGTAAGAAGCGAAGTCCCATTCGAAATATTTTCGAACGCTTTCTGTTTACAAAAATTTGCTTGGAGAGTTTCACCTCCTCCTGTGTCGAAGTGACGAATACCTCGATCCCACTTCGTCCTCCCGAGAGGTACGTATCTCACGTATTAGCGGAGGCTTACATGAAAATTGAGCCAATGCTAACTCATCTCCTTTGTATCGTGCATATGGACCGTAATATATTGTGGATTTGCAATAATTAATCGAGGATCCGAAGCGATTTCCATGTACGGAGCATCCCTCCTTGGCATCACAGTTCAAATAAGGGTGCTCATGACTTCGATCATAGATCGTAAATATGAAATATAGCGAAATTAAGCGACTGGTGATGGGAACGATGTGAACACCGCGAGGTGCACCGGAAAAGTGACATATGCTCAGTGGACTTGGGACGCGCGACTGCTACCGCCGAGATTCTAAAATTGCAATTTGATTTTTGAAAACTAACAAGATGTCCATCGTAACCGATTAAAATTTAATGAAGACTAGTATTTATTATGATTTTTACCTACTACGTGAGTCTTACTGCACAAAGAGATTATTTTCATGATGTAGCGTCCGCTTATTCTTCCGAAATCCAGAAAATCGCCACTTTGGGCGGTGGACGTAAAAGAAGAGAGGAATATTAAAGGTATTCGATCGGTGATCAGGCGAAGAAATATTTTGCTACCAATTTAATAATACAGCGTTTGCACTGACAGCGGTGGTATTTCTCTCAGCCAATCAGGATCGAGAAAAATGTTTAGCGGGAGATCAAATTTTGTTAATTCTTAATTTTTAAACTTTGAAATTGACGGAGAGTTTTTTTAAGTTGCTCTTTGTGATTTTCGATTTCATCAACGTTACGCGCATCCAGCATACGCCCGATAGAAATAGTTTTCGAATTCATTACGATTTACAGCTCTTGTACGCCATATTGAACCCTTCATTTGGTATGCATTCATTTGCTCCAATCTATTTTAAACAGCTTTAAGCAGTGCGATCATACATTCTATGCGGCTTATCCTTACACATATATTGAGTATCTTTCTAACGAATTTCATTTCTTTCAATTTTAGGATGCCCTTTTCATAGAGACAGTACCAGTGCAACTGAATGAGCTGAGTGATTGTCTTCGCCGAATGGATTGTAACTTCTACTTCCTTTTATTGGTGGTCTAATTAATAATTCTTCCTGTGAGTATTTAGGAATTTATAAAGGAATTTTGCAAGCACCAAGATTTGGTTTACTGTACTACTAGCAAGCATTATATACTGTTCAAATTGTAATTCATACACCATAGATTACTCCCTGTGATTTCCTTCGTTTCATAGCTTAGTTTCTTAGTTTCTTGCCCTTCGAATTTTCCCAACAGATTTCAATTATATTAGATATCTTTCAAAGTATTTTTACAAGAAGTTAGCCTCGTTAGGAGTTTATTTGTTCCTTCAACTTAAGAGTTATTCTTTTAATTCCAGGATACCATGGGTTTCGAGAATATGAATGCACGTACGGAAGGCAGAGGGAATTTGTACAGCGAAAGCATATAAACGCTTTCATCACTCTTTCTTCTAGAGTACGATGTGAATCAATCCTTTGGGTGTGTGAGTATGTTTAGCCTCTGAGTGGAAAACGTCTTTGAAGCTACTGGTTATGCTGTTATTAAATGATTCTCCAACGAACAAATGACGCTTGGCGTATCATTTGTAGCTTCTATGTTTATGTTTATATATTTATAGGTTTTGATAGCATTGAGTTATAAATAACGAAGACAGTGGTCCTCCGGACGGTAGCTGATTGCTAAGAGGGCTAATTATTTCAAGTTCTGAGAAACGGTTAGTGGTAATGAAAGAAAAACATTGGCCATTCTATCCTTGGTTTGGTGAAACTCTGCCTTGTTATTCATCTCCTCTAAATCTACATGTAATTCATGCCGCCATCAATTTCCTACAGTTCCTCTCCATGCTGGGTTTACTTTTTTTGCATTGCAATCCAAACCTCCTCTCACATTTTTTTGCCATGCCTTCACAGTGAGAACGTTCCCAATGTAACCCATTGGAACTCGGTCGAAACTGAATCACTGCGGTTCTGCTTTTCTGGAATTAGTTTCCAGACAATAGTTTTCAATGAGCCATTCTCCTTCAGAGTGCCTACTGGGCATCGATGGAGTTCATGAACGCATGGTTCTGGCAAATTCTTTTCAAGGATTTCTTTTGCTCCGTTACTTGGGTTCCGGAATGATTAGCTAACATTTGCTTCGAATTATTGTGAGCCTAAAACTGCAAGTACGTTACGGAGGCCTGGTTGGAGTCTGAATTTTCAGTATAAACGTCTCACCTATCTGCAAAGCTTACCATAGAGGCATCAATCCAACTATCCACCTATGCCAATCCTCGCATTGCGGAAGGGAATGTTGAAGAAAAAAAGCGCCAGCTTTCAACCTCCTTTTAGCTTTCTAGAAATTTATAGTTTTTTGTTCCTTGCAGTTCCTTCTTCAGAAGATGACCGATGTATGAATGAAGTTAATCGACCTTCCACAGTGCATCCCTCTCCATCTGATCATAATACCCAAAGCATTGATTGCAGTCAACTCAATTATGGGGAATATTCAGGTAGGTGGTATTGCATGATATTGGAATTCTTTCTCGCCATCGTTCAATGTGCAGACTAGACTAGAGCTTCACAGCGTTCATTGAACCTCACATCTCAAGAGCACCATTTCCTGTGCTGCCAAGATTTTAAATTCTTCTCCATACCCTTCTTTCCTTGGATTTGAAACGCATCATTAATATCTTCTGCATGATGTTTTAACCCAAACGGATGCTGACTGCAGGAAAGCTGTAACTCATCAGTTTAGAAAAGTTTATTGACTGAAGCCATTCACCCTATTCATTTCATGCCATTTCGAAAAATCGAATTTACTCAGAAAGACTCAACCGTTTTTTTCTAAATAGCTCGATTTATGCGTTCCCCTAACCATGTGTTTGCTGCGTTATGTTAATCAGAAATGTTATCCTTCTGCTTTCGTTTTAGGTGTTTCGAATGAGAGGCAGGCAGCTGCGATTTCGAAGGAGGAACGAATTCAGAGCACGGCCATTTTCAATGAATTGCACCAGCTGAAACGCAGACAGTGGGAAAATGTGTTGAATGCGATGCGAAAAGACACTCATTGAGTGGTTTACTGTTTGTGTATTTTTTAGTACTGTTCCAATAAAGTTACTCTCTAAAAAGCTTGAGTGCTGTGTTTTTATCCCAACCGTCCACGAAAAAATATTGAGAAAGGTGTGCGTTCCTTTGCTCGCAAACGATACGACCTTCGTATGCATTCGTGTACGGAAAAGATTTGGCGAGAACACATTTTCTGATCGACGTCAAACTTTGTTGCGCACGAATTTTAACTTTTATTTTATATTTCCAACTCAATCTTTTTGTACAATTAACCGTTCGAAAGCTAAACCGCCTCCAGATATTGCCAGAGACTATTCATTTCATTCAATCACTCCATCAAGAAATCTTGTGATGAGCCAACTACTTCTCGTTCCCACCCACAACTTGAATTCGTCTCTATTTAATCGCGGTCGCTTCCAAAGTAATGAACAATGCCCGAAGTAAGTCTTGCAGAGATTAAGAGAGCAGATATACTTTTTGGCAAAAAGTAAGTTATATGATGGGAATGGAAAGAGAGTTTGAAAATAGATAGACCGTCGATCAATTTATTAGTTTCGTACGCTTCAGAACATAAAACGTGATGTGGAGGAAAGGAGAGAAGCGTATCGGCCTTCATCGCCCGAAAATATGTCTAAACTGAATCCCGAAAGAGGGCGACGTATTTCTTCACGTGTCGCTTTATTTGGCGGGTTCTCTCGTGAGAGACGGTCGGTAACGTGGCTTGTGAATCGTAAAGCCTTTTCCTTTGTGTTTCGCGGAAATCATCAAGCAGAGGAATGCTGAGGATTCCTCTTGGATCATTAGTGATTGTGACCGAACTGTTGCGTTCAGTGGACATCGAGAAAGGACGAGATACGAGAGGGTTGGGACGGCAACGACAAGTCTTCGTCTGATGGCAGAAGAGCTTGGAGTGAGAGAACCAGTTTCGAGGAAATTTTGAGGTAAGAAGCGAAGTCCCATTCGAAATATTTTCGAACGCTTTCTGTTTACAAAAATTTGCTTGGAGAGTTTCACCTCCTCCTGTGTCGAAGTGACGAATACCTCGATCCCACTTCGTCCTCCCGAGAGGTACGTATCTCACGTATTAGCGGAGGCTTACATGAAAATTGAGCCAATGCTAACTCATCTCCTTTGTATCGTGCATATGGACCGTAATATATTGTGGATTTGCAATAATTAATCGAGGATCCGAAGCGATTTCCATGTACGGAGCATCCCTCCTTGGCATCACAGTTCAAATAAGGGTGCTCATGACTTCGATCATAGATCGTAAATATGAAATATAGCGAAATTAAGCGACTGGTGATGGGAACGATGTGAACACCGCGAGGTGCACCGGAAAAGTGACATATGCTCAGTGGACTTGGGACGCGCGACTGCTACCGCCGAGATTCTAAAATTGCAATTTGATTTTTGAAAACTAACAAGATGTCCATCGTAACCGATTAAAATTTAATGAAGACTAGTATTTATTATGATTTTTACCTACTACGTGAGTCTTACTGCACAAAGAGATTATTTTCATGATGTAGCGTCCGCTTATTCTTCCGAAATCCGGAAAATCGCCACTTTGGGCGGTGGACGTAAAAGAAGAGAGGAATATTAAAGGTATTCGATCGGTGATCAGGCGAAGAAATATTTTGCTACCAATTTAATAATACAGCGTTTGCACTGACAGCGGTGGTATTTCTCTCAGCCAATCAGGATCGAGAAAAATGTTTAGCGGGAGATCAAATTTTGTTAATTCTTAATTTTTAAACTTTGAAATTGACGGAGAGTTTTTTTAAGTTGCTCTTTGTGATTTTCGATTTCATCAACGTTACGCGCATCCAGCATACGCCCGATAGAAATAGTTTTCGAATTCATTACGATTTACAGCTCTTGTACGCCATATTGAACCCTTCATTTGGTATGCATTCATTTGCTCCAATCTATTTTAAACAGCTTTAAGCAGTGCGATCATACATTCTATGCGGCTTATCCTTACACATATATTGAGTATCTTTCTAACGAATTTCATTTCTTTCAATTTTAGGATGCCCTTTTCATAGAGACAGTACCAGTGCAACTGAATGAGCTGAGTGATTGTCTTCGCCGAATGGATTGTAACTTCTACTTCCTTTTATTGGTGGTCTAATTAATAATTCTTCCTGTGAGTATTTAGGAATTTATAAAGGAATTTTGCAAGCACCAAGATTTGGTTTACTGTACTACTAGCAAGCATTATATACTGTTGAAATTGTAATTCATACACCATAGATTACTCCCTGTGATTTCCTTCGTTTCATAGCTTAGTTTCTTAGTTTCTTGCCCTTCGAATTTTCCCAACAGATTTCAATTATATTAGATATCTTTCAAAGTATTTTTACAAGAAGTTAGCCTCGTTAGGAGTTTATTTGTTCCTTCAACTTAAGAGTTATTCTTTTAATTCCAGGATACCATGGGTTTCGAGAATATGAATGCACGTACGGAAGGCAGAGGGAATTTGTACAGCGAAAGCATATAAACGCTTTCATCACTCTTTCTTCTAGAGTACGATGTGAATCAATCCTTTGGGTGTGTGAGTATGTTTAGCCTCTGAGTGGAAAACGTCTTTGAAGCTACTGGTTATGCTGTTATTAAATGATTCTCCAACGAACAAATGACGCTTGGCGTATCATTTGTAGCTTCTATGTTTATGTTTATATATTTATAGGTTTTGATAGCATTGAGTTATAAATAACGAAGACAGTGGTCCTCCGGACGGTAGCTGATTGCTAAGAGGGCTAATTATTTCAAGTTCTGAGAAACGGTTAGTGGTAATGAAAGAAAAACATTGGCCATTCTATCCTTGGTTTGGTGAAACTCTGCCTTGTTATTCATCTCCTCTAAATCTACATGTAATTCATGCCGCCATCAATTTCCTACAGTTCCTCTCCATGCTGGGTTTACTTTTTTTGCATTGCAATCCAAACCTCCTCTCACATTTTTTTGCCATGCCTTCACAGTGAGAACGTTCCCAATGTAACCCATTGGAACTCGGTCGAAACTGAATCACTGCGGTTCTGCTTTTCTGGAATTAGTTTCCAGACAATAGTTTTCAATGAGCCATTCTCCTTCAGAGTGCCTACTGGGCATCGATGGAGTTCATGAACGCATGGTTCTGGCAAATTCTTTTCAAGGATTTCTTTTGCTCCGTTACTTGGGTTCCGGAATGATTAGCTAACATTTGCTTCGAATTATTGTGAGCCTAAAACTGCAAGTACGTTACGGAGGCCTGGTTGGAGTCTGAATTTTCAGTATAAACGTCTCACCTATCTGCAAAGCTTACCATAGAGGCATCAATCCAACTATCCACCTATGCCAATCCTCGCATTGCGGAAGGGAATGTTGAAGAAAAAAAGCGCCAGCTTTCAACCTCCTTTTAGCTTTCTAGAAATTTATAGTTTTTTGTTCCTTGCAGTTCCTTCTTCAGAAGATGACCGATGTATGAATGAAGTTAATCGACCTTCCACAGTGCATCCCTCTCCATCTGATCATAATACCCAAAGCATTGATTGCAGTCAACTCAATTGTGGGGAATATTCAGGTAGGTGGTATTGCATGATATTGGAATTCATTCTCGCCATCGTTCAATGTGCAGACTAGACTAGAGCTTCACAGCGTTCATTGAACCTCACATCTCAAGAGCACCATTTCCTGTGCTGCCAAGATTTTAAATTCTTCTCCATACCCTTCTTTCCTTGGATTTGAAACGCATCATTAATATCTTCTGCATGATGTTTTAACCAAACGGATGCTGACTGCAGGAAAGCTGTAACTCATCAGTTTAGAAAAGTTTATTGACTGAAGCCATTCACCCTATTCATTTCATGCCATTTCGAAAAATCGAATTTACTCAGAAAGACTCAACCGTTTTTTTTCTAAATAGCTCGATTTATGCGTTCCCCTAACCATGTGTTTGCTGCGTTATGTTAATCAGAAATGTTATCCTTCTGCTTTCGTTTTAGGTGTTTCGAATGAGAGGCAGGCAGCTGCGATTTCGAAGGAGGAACGAATTCAGAGCACGGCCATTTTCAATGAATTGCACCAGCTGAAACGCAGACAGTGGGAAAATGTGTTGAATGCGATGCGAAAAGACACTCATTGAGTGGTTTACTGTTTGTGTATTTTTTAGTACTGTTCCAATAAAGTTACTCTCTAAAAAGCTTGAGTGCTGTGTTTTTATCCCAACCGTCCACGAAAAAATATTGAGAAAGGTGTGCGTTCCTTTGCTCGCAAACGATACGACCTTCGTATGCATTCGTGTACGGAAAAGATTTGGCGAGAACACATTTTCTGATCGACGTCAAACTTTGTTGCGCACGAATTTTAACTTTTATTTTATATTTCCAACTCAATCTTTTTGTACAATTAACCGTTCGAAAGCTAAACCGCCTCCAGATATTGCCAGAGACTATTCATTTCATTCAATCACTCCATCAAGAAATCTTGTGATGAGCCAACTACTTCTCGTTCCCACCCACAACTTGAATTCGTCTCTATTTAATCGCGGTCGCTTCCAAAGTAATGAACAATGCCCGATGTAAGTCTTGCAGAGATTAAGAGAGCAGATATACTTTTTGGCAAAAAGTAAGTTATATGATGGGAATGGAAAGAGAGTTTGAAAATAGATAGACCGTCGATCAATTTCTTAGTTTCGTACGCTTCAGAACATAAAACGTGATGTGGAGGAAAGGAGAGAAGCGTATCGGCCTTCATCGCCCGAAAATATGTCTAAACTGAATCCCGAAAGAGGGCGACGTATTTCTTCACGTGTCGCTTTATTTGGCGGGTTCTCTCGTGAGAGACGGTCGGTAACGTGGCTTGTGAATCGTAAAGCCTTTTCCTTTGTGTTTCGCGGAAATCATCAAGCAGAGGAATGCTGAGGATTCCTCTTGGATCATTAGTGATTGTGACCGAACTGTTGCGTTCAGTGGACATCGAGAAAGGACGAGATACGAGAGGGTTGGGACGGCAACGACAAGTCTTCGTCTGATGGCAGAAGAGCTTGGAGTGAGAGAACCAGTTTCGAGGAAATTTTGAGGTAAGAAGCGAAGTCCCATTCGAAATATTTTCGAACGCTTTCTGTTTACAAAAATTTGCTTGGAGAGTTTCACCTCCTCCGGTGTCGAAGTGACGAATACCTCGATCCCACTTCGTCCTCCCGAGAGGTACGTATCTCACGTATTAGCGGAGGCTTACATGAAAATTGAGCCAATGCTAACTCATCTCCTTTGTATCGTGCATATGGACCGTAATATATTGTGGATTTGCAATAATTAATCGAGGATCCGAAGCGATTTCCATGTACGGAGCATCCCTCCTTGGCATCACAGTTCAAATATGGGTGCTCATGACTTCGATCATAGATCGTAAATATGAAATATAGCGAAATTAAGCGACTGGTGATGGGAACGATGTGAACACCGCAAGGTGCACCGGAAAAGTGACATATGCTCAGTGGACTTGGGACGCGCGACTGCTACCGCCGAGATTCTAAAATTGCAATTTGATTTTTGAAAACTAACAAGATGTCCATCGTAACCGATTAAAATTTAATGAAGACTAGTATTTATTATGATTTTTACCTACTACGTGAGTCTTACTGCACAAAGAGATTATTTTCATGATGTAGCGTCCGCTTATTCTTCCGAAATCCAGAAAATCGCCACTTTGGGCGGTGAACGTAAAAGAAGAGAGGAATATTAAAGGTATTCGATCGGTGATCAGGCGAAGAAATATTTTGCTACCAATTTAATAATACAGCGTTTGCACTGACAGCGGTGGTATTTCTCTCAGCCAATCAGGATCGAGAAAAATGTTTAGCGGGAGATCAAATTTTGTTAATTCTTAATTTTTAAACTTTGAAATTGACGGAGAGTTTTTTTAAGTTGCTCTTTGTGATTTTCGATTTCATCAACGTTACGCGCATCCAGCATACGCCCGATAGAAATAGTTTTCAAATTCATTACGATTTACAGCTCTTGTACGCCATATTGAACCCTTCATTTGGTATGCATTCATTTGCTCCAATCTATTTTAAACAGCTTTAAGCAGTGCGATCATACATTCTATGCGGCTTATCCTTACACATATATTGAGTATCTTTCTAACGAATTTCATTTCTTTCAATTTTAGGATGCCCTTTTCATAGAGACAGTACCAGTGCAACTGAATGAGCTGAGTGATTGTCTTCGCCGAATGGATTGTAACTTCTACTTCCTTTTATTGGTGGTTGAATCAATAATTCTTCCTGTGAGTATTTAAGAAATTATAAAGGAATTTTTCAAGCTTGGAGATTTTGTTTACTGTACTACTAGCAAGCATTATATACTGTTCAATTTGTATTTCATACACAATAGATTACATTACTCTTTGTGATTTCCTTCGTTTCTTAGGTAATGCCCTTCGAATTTTCCCAACAGATTTCAATTATATAAGATATCTTTCAAAGTATTTTTACAAGAAGTTAGCCTCGTTAGGAGTTTATTTGTTCCTTCAACTTAAGAGTTGTTCTTTTAATTCCAGGATAACAAGGGTTTCGAGAATATGAATGCAAGTACGGAAGGCAGAGGGAATTTGTACAGCGAAAGCATATAAACGCTTTCATCACTCTTTCTTCTAGAGTACGATGTGATTCAATCCTTTGGGTGTGTGAGTATGTTTAGCCTCTGAGTGGAAAACGTCTTTGAAGCTACTGGTTATGCTGTAATTAAATGATTCTCCAACGAACACATGACGCATGGCATATCATTTATAGCTTCTATGTTTATGTTTATATATTTATAGGTTTTTATAGGATGGGGTTATAAGTTACGAAGACTTTGGTACTCCGGACGGTAGCTGATTGCTAAGAGGGCTAATTATTTCAAGTTCTGAGAAACAGTTAATGGTAATGAAAGTAAGTGATTGGCCACTCTATCCATGGTTTGTTGAAACTCTGCCTTGTTATTCATCTCCTCTAATTCTACATGTGATACATGCCGCCATCATTTTTCTACAGTTTCTTTCCATGCTCGTTTAACTGTTTTTGCATTGCAATCCTCCTCTCACATATTTTTCGCCATGCCTTCATAGTGAAAACGTTCCCCATATAACCCATTGGAACTCGATAGAAACTGAATTACTGCGGTTTTGCTTTTCTGGAATTAGTTTTCAGGCAATAATTTTCAAGGAGCCATTCTACTTCAGAGTGCCTACTGGGTATCGACGGAGTTCATGAACACATGGTTGTGGCATATTCTTTTCAAGGATTTCCTTTGCTCCTTTACTTGGGTTCCGGAATGATTAGCCAACATTTGCTTATTGTGGGCCTAAACCTGGCCATCCAATTGAGGTTACGCATTATTAATCCAAGGCGTAAATGATGGAAGATGAAAAATGATCGTAAATGGATTTATATTTTTGCATTTACCCCTATACTTTTGTTGGGAAAAGACGTAGTACTTTTTTTATTGTTCTTACTATAGTGAACTTTGAATTGTGGTGCTGCTTCTCTCCTCGACCTTTGGATATCTTATTAAGCCATCAATTTCTTCTCTGCCTTTTTACAGCATCTGATATACTGCCATTCATTTCCAGAAAGTGGTTAAATTTCAGTACAAAGACTCCTTTTTACTTGAATCATAAGTTCCTCAACCAATCCTCTTCACTTTGGTTCTCTTTGGAGGGAACGATTAGGAAATGTTATTCATGTACTACTCTTGACTCTCTACGTATTGTAATTTATAACTCGTGTCTGACATTTTTCTCCTGTGTACACATAAGGTTTTATTTGAATTGGTACACCCAAAGTCTCTATATCCGACTTAACATCACCTTTTGAACGTCAATATTTTTGTAGTTGATCAGATCAGATCTTAAGTTCATTACCCGATCATCCAGCTTAATTTCCCACTCACTGGTGATATCTGGAAGGCTTGTCGCTAGAGCGGATTCAACGTTCGTGGAATCTCACAGCTCTGGATAACTGTCTCCTTTCCTGATGCGACGCTTCATGACCCTTCTAACTCCTTTGTGTTTTCATTGTAATCCACACTAGATGCTTTTAATTTCAAGGAAAGTCCTCCTCTAAGTTTTTAACTCCAGTTCCAGTGATCCATGACTGACATCTATTTCTCTTTTCTCATACATAAAATTAAATTAAGACTTTGGTTACCTCTCCCCTTTCCAAACCCTGAGAAATATTGCTTTTTATTCAAGTATTTTTACCGTACAGTTGTTCTGGTCATTTTTCAATATGATTTAATGAGTTTGATCAAATTGTCTATCAAAATAGGCCTACACTTCTCCCTCTCGTTCAAGCAGTTCCATAAAGAAGACCTTCATTCCAGGAGTTCTGGAATCGTTTATAATCACACTGTTGTTCATTGAATAAAACAATAATTCATACACTTTGAGGATATCAACATTAAGGATGCATGCTTTTCCTGCTTCAAACGATAAGCAAAAGATTGTAGGATCTCTCCAACTCTAATCTGGATACACTATTTCGGTCACATTCAACGTTCATATTAAGAACATTTATTAAGAAAACACCAATAAACCCTTAACGGATTCGATTGCTCCGCCAGTACCATTCCTCCCACCCGAATTCCTATAGATTACATCTACGTCGTACGATTCGTGAGAACTCATTTCAATTTTTGCTTTTCTAATTTCTACAGCTGTCTCTCCTCAGATCCTACTTATTTCAGACGTTAAGAAGACATAACTTAAACTCTTGAAATTGCGAAAATATTTTCAATGGCTCTTTATTTCGTACAATTCATTCATCCTTTCTCCAACAATCTAATATGGATCTTTCAATCCATCCTCTCTCTGAATGATCGCTTTCTTTCAATCTCAATCTCTACGGAAGCCATGAATAATCTCCGTAAATACTTTAAAGCGACGAAAGAGCCATCTTTATGCTCATATTTAATTGGATACTTCGAAGGAAGTTTGGAACATATGGAAAGAACATTATGCATTTCTTACACCTGAAACTGAGGTGCGGAAAGTGACCGACGTTCGTCGACTGAAATGCAAGTAAATCTAACCTACGTTCCGGGAGAGGGCAATATGTCGCTTTTGGGCAGTAGTCGGCGAGGCATTGTTCGTGAGTGGACGTCGTTTTCGTAGTTTTTGGATCAAGCAGCCTTTTCCTCAATTTCTTAAAAACACTTTGGATAAAGAACCAAGTTTCCTACCGAGTGAAATGATTCTGACCGTATTTTTGTTCCGATAGATAATCGGAGGGCGTATATAGTATTTCCGGAGGAGGCAGCTTTGTTTTAGTGCTAGCGAAGCAGAAGAGCTTTCAGTGAGTGTAGGAGGTCTTTTTCAAGGTAAGAAAACAAGTCCCATTTGAAAAATTTCCGCGCTGTCCTTGCCTTTGTTGACGATAACGAGCCTCGCGAATTCTCCAAAGTTGTCCTTTCGAAACGAAAAGCCTCAAATGCCAAGATTTCAAATCGTCCTCACGATGATATCTCCATCGCAGTGAGTAAGACAGGGTGATAATAATTTCGAAGAAAAAGGAAATTTTCTCGTCTTCGGGCTAAGTATAAGACGTGGATTGAATTATTCTACGAGATTTGGAGCGCTTGTGAGCCAATTTATATCCATAATTACTCCCTCTGGATTTCATTTCCGCGTATAACACTTTAATAAGGTTTTAGACCGTGCACGCACTTGTTGTATTTTGTGGTGTACTTGAACTGCTCTTGGCATTCATTAATTAATATCGATGCATCGTTATAAATGAATAGACTCTCTTCGAAAGAGTTGGTGCATCAGAGGTTCTTGGGATATTTGGTAGTTCTTAAATCTAATCATTTCAATTGGTATTTTAGGTTGCCTTTTGCATGGAGAATGTAACTGACGCGGTGAGAAGAATGATTGTCTTCAAGTAATGGATTGCCAAGCCTGTTGCTCGGTGGGGGAGGGATTTGATAGGACAATGAAGAAGGTGATTGCCATAACCTTTTCTAGGTCTTTAGCATTAGAATCATTAGGTAATGAGATTTTTAATAGACCATTTTCAGAGCCAAAGTGCATCTCAAAGTGGTTCTTTTCCAATCATACGCGTTTACGCTTCACGTTTTATATCTCCATACCATACCTGTACAATATTGGCCATGTTAGAACCTTCTCAAAATTCATTGAATCTCCCATCTTTTTATTCTAGTTTTTTCTCCTTAATATGCTTTTAATCAGATATTTGTTTATGTTGTCCTCATTGGCTTTCTTTGCTCCATAGAATGCATTTTTAGTGTCCATTTTATATGCAGGAATCTTATAATGTTAATTTCCTATGTTGTTTTTTACTCTTCTCATAAATATTTGTCAGCATGGTAGTTTACCGTTTAATTTTACGGGTTATTTTTAACTTGATTTGCTGAATTTGTAATTTTTAACTTTACCCTATGCAGTGCTTTCCGTTTCATTCATGATAGTTGTTATGGTACTGTAACATACCTTTAAAATTTAAGTACTTATAAGCCTATAATGTTTCCTTGATTCTAATAACAATATTTTATACATCTTTAATATTTCAATATTGGCTACGATGATATTCATTTTTGGGAATTACTTGGAAATTACTTCTATTCTCTTCTACGTTCGCCATTAT
This sequence comes from Pantala flavescens, assembly GCA_020796165.1. NCBI lineage: Eukaryota > Metazoa > Arthropoda > Insecta > Odonata > Libellulidae > Pantala > Pantala flavescens. Next base: position 54,874,689 of record CM036883.1, read on the forward strand.
TGAAATATACTTTGTTCATTTTCACAGTAGGTCCTAATTTTTATTATTCTAATTGGATAATGTTTTTCCAATTACATTCTAGGTCGTCCTTATGATGGAGAGTGGAACCGGGTCTTTTTTTCATCATTAGGCCATTCCTTATGTCGAGCAGCTGATGAATGGCAAATGTAGTTATTTACAATTAATTGATTGATTATTTTGATTGCAAATGATGCAATTGTTTTGGAATTTTCTATATAATTCCTTTGTAGTGATTTTTATTTTTACAATAAACTTTTTATGAGAAACTTAAGGCCATTTATTATTTATGATTTTCAGTGGACTTAATAAGATAAAGATGAACTGTATATAATTCAATAACTCCTCCTCCACAGGCATTAGTCTATTTGGATACATCGTTGTCAATCAATAAATTTTCTACGAAAGAGTTGGTGCATCACATCTGAACGTTAAGGAACAATTAATTTTGAAATATAAATGTGATAGGACGTGAATTGAATTGTTTCACGTTATTTTGAGCGTTGGAAAGGTAGTATTAATTTATCATTCCTCCGGATGGATTTTAATTCGTATATAATACGATTAGTTGGTTTTGAATTTATTGGACAGAATTTCTTCATATGAAATTAGCCTCCTTTTGGAATATTTGCTCGTTTCTCATTCTCATATCATTACAATTTGTTTTTAGGATACGTTCCTAATAGGTAATAGGTGTTCCTAGGTACACCCACGAACGAGAATACTTATTATTTGGAACGGAATCCTCGAATTTCAAATTAGATGTCTGATAATCTGTTAATATGACTGATAACGAATGCATAACATTTTATCATGTTCACGTACCTCTCAATTTTGATGCCTTAATATAAAATATGTCATTTTTATTTGATTTGATGTCCAATATACTTCTCAAGGCAGCATACGTCACTGCTCGTATTTACTCTCTGTTATTTATTGAGTACAACAATCACAAAGGGTCATAAGTATATAACTATTTCCTAGAATCTAAATATACATCTGTGTTTTAGCCTTTCCTCTTAATATGGCAGAACACGCAATTCCGGGATTCCTAGCTGGTGCGATCCTTCACACATAATCCTATACTAAAAATCTGGTTATCTAGTCTGCAAATCAAATTCTGCCATACTCCATAGAGGCCATACTCTGTAGAGCCAATAAAATATGACAAATTTCACGAGTACATGTTCTTATACCCACTGTCATGAACCAAACTATTGTACCTCGTTACTGGGCAAGATATCAGTCATAGATCAGATTCAGATTTGCATCAACATTTGCGTTGTAAACGTACGTATTTCTCTGTAATTGTCTGGTACATTTGTACTCGTAGCCTAACCTAACCTAATTATTAACCTTAAAATTGCTCTCTAGTTTCTTAATTAGAATTATCTCTTTTTGCACTGAAAGGCATACAGAGACATCTGTATGAATTTGAATCAGAACATTTCCGAATTCGCGTTTGCCGCGCAGTTACGTCACAACATTACGTAAAGTAAGTAGCTGAAGTACAGTACAACAGAAATTGCTATTTATTTATGGATTGTAAATTAAATATAGTGATTGCAAGCTGTTATTGGTTATAGTCGCTATAAGTTTAACTTGCTATTCTATCATTAAAAGTTTTTTTCTTTATTTGATATGTGTAACTAAATATTTTGTTAATTCTATTTGAAATATTAGGCATAAAACTGAATTCATTAAAAGCAAAGAAGTGTAGGAGCGATTGGGGTAGCACAAAATTGTATCAATAGTTTATTGCAAAAACACCTTTTATTCAATGCAGAAATATCTAGAAATAATATAGAGTTCAATTATTTATATGGAAGTTACGACGTAAACTCGCTATTCAGTACAAAGTATAGTGAAGGGAAACAGATGAAAGTACATAACAAGAAGATCGAACTTAACTCTATATACAAAGAATGACTTTCAAATCCGTTTGAGCAGTTTATAATACCAACAGAAAAACATAATTTATTCATTTATACTCAGTATTAACCATTTGCTTGCAGTTTGGAACCAGAATTCCACTCGTATTATGTAAGTGCAAATAAATGCAAACAATTTCCCTTAAAGCATAGATTCAAGTATTTTAAAATTAAAACTTATGAGCCACTGTTTTTCAAATTTCGAATTTTCCCTCTTCATTACGATTATGTTATAGTTACGAAAAAATCAACGAGAGATGGCTCTCGACATTTGTTTGCAAAATATTCACATTTATTGCGTTTTTTTTTCGAATTAATAGAAAAATTTCTTCAATTTTCACCCCTATTTAGAATAATTTGTAAGGTATATTAATTGACCCTTTTCCTTCATTTCGTATTTTAGTTCCGGATTCATAAAATCTAAAAATTCAGTTTTAGGCACCTGCTTAACGATAGCCTTCGCCATAGCCTCTCTTGATATTTCGAATTTACGAAGGATACATTTGGGATATATAATGGTTCGGATGAGGACCAAATTCTCGGGGGGGTCATGGAGGAAATGCTACACCAATTCCGGTCGGTGTACATTTCTCCATAATGACCTCCAGTTCCAGGTAATGGAACATATCAACTTTTGAACCGAATATAAGACACCCGCCAAATTTTGAAAAATTAAATTAAGACACCTAAGGAATCACCATTTCATCAAAATGAAAATGACGCTATTTAAGACACCTGGGGAATGAAAATTTCCAGAAATGAAAATACGCAAGATTGTGAAGTATCTATAAACGAGGATTTTTAAAAATAGAAACGCGGTTTTTATATGGAGTCGCCCCACCCTCATGCCCCTAAAGCCAAGGGGGTTCAGAAATATTCAATGTATTACGGTCTTTATGGTATGCCCGATGACTAAAACATGAAAAATACAGAGACATCTATAGAAACAGCACTCCCAACGCGATACTTTTCAAATAATCCCTCTTCATCGTGTTCCTTACAAGTATAGTTCTAAACCTTGCCGTTGTGGCGCTGATACCCACGAGTTTCGTCTACCGAATGCATATGCTCATCTTTGAATTATCATTCTGGATCTTGCCGTTGTGGCGCTGATACACAACAGTTTCGTCTACCAAATACATATTCATTTATACTTTGAACCGTCGTTATAGACCTTGCCGTTCTATCCTTTTTGCTACGACACCCTACTCCTTGAACCGTCATTCTGACGCTTGCCGTCGTGGCGCAGATACACACCAGTTTTGTCTACCGAATACATATGCTCATCTTTGAACCGTCATCCTGACGCTTGGATTTGCGTTACTCAGAATATTTCCTGCATCGTCACCGTTTCGTTCCGACCCATTCCCTTACTACGTGGTGGACTGAACAAGTGAACAAAACCATATACAATATGCTTCAAAACTTTTTATTATTTCTATTCCTTCTACATTTTCTATCTTTACATCGCGCAAATAAAAACCCCGCTCGAGTCGTCCTCCTTTCCGAAACGGAAAGGAGGACGGTTACACAGTTATCTTTCAGCGAAGTGATGGCAAGATTCAACTCCTATGTAAAGATAGTCAGTACGAGGAGAAGGAGGATATATATTATATTTATAAAGATAAATAATAAGTACGTTGAAAATTTGTGCAATGCTAACAGGCTACTGAAACTTAATTTTGATTTTCCCATGTATATGTTACGGCAGCATTTTCTACGGCACAGAATCGAAGGAAGCTAGCTGGAAATACAAAATTCGTTTTTTGCGGGACAGCGGATACCATGTCATACATCTGATCCGATCATATTCATAAAACACTAAAACAGGAAAAATCGATATTTGTGAGCCAAAGTAAAGCAGCTTAATGAAGAGGAAGTGGCGCATGGAGAATGTCTAATTTTGGTGCATATAAGTTCCAAGTATATTAGTCACCTCTTGTACATCGATGTTAATCACTAATATTTACACTATTATTTATGAAAGAATCACCTCTAAAATAAAGTTTCGCCTTATTGTCCTGTAAAATCGTAAAATTCCCCGGTATGGTCATTGAATTTGCGGGTGAAATGGCTTGTGCAGAAATATATTTGTATATTCAATTACATATCATCAATGCAAAAAAACACGTTTAAGATGCATATTGAATCTCTAAGGTAATTTATTATTATAATCACATCACATGAAATTTCAAACGCGAAAAACCTTAAAATAGATATCAAACTCAGATTCTGTCAGTTCAATCAATTTCTTCTACATTAGAGTATTCCATGAAAACAATAAACGTGCTGAAAGGTGGGTTGATTAAGATAAGGTTTTTATTCCATTCAATAGGTATCCAAAAATCGAATTGAAAGGAATTGATTAACGAAGAAGTAATTAACAAAAAAGAAGTCTTACTTCTGGTGCACATAGTCTGACAAAGAAATTTATTTCTACCGTAGCAATGTAAATAAAAATCTGTCCCTATTGTCAAGAACAATAGAAATAAAGAATAAATCAACAATAAAGGCATATATATATATATAGGAATACAAGGAAAAGAAATAATGAATAGTAATAAAAGGTACCGGGAGTAATGATGCATATCTAATAGCCTCAACCCGCCCAGTATATCGAGTACTTCAAACCAGTTCATATCCAACTTACCTTTCAGCATAATACCTAATTTAGCCTTACCAGCTTAAAACTCATCAGAGTAATATATTAAAGGACACAGATGCATGTTAAGTAAGTTTTGTGATAAAAAAGCTTTACTAAAGAGGGAAACATAACAATTATATTTCCTGTATAATTCAATAGAACAGAAGTGATTAAAAAACGTTAATTACCACTAAGTATTCCATAACTACGAAACATTGAAAACCTGTTTCAATATTGAATAAACATTGCTCCAATGCATCGCAAAAACTGCATTCTTAGTGCTGCGACAACTTTAACAAATCGCCAATCCATTGCTAAATATCCGGGACCAACGCTTGAGCATCATCCGAAATCACGGCATGATAAGTAGTCGTGGTCTCTGAAACGAATAGAGAGAAAACGTACCAAATAAGGGCACTCTGGTAAGCACTAAAACAAATTTGAAAGTAAAATTTGACGAAAATAGCATAAATAGATAAATATAAAATAGATACAAAACATAAAGAGGACAAATGTAAGGAGATTCTAGCCTTAATTGAATATTTCGATTATGAAAGATTAAAGAACTCCTAAAATGAAGATCTACTATATAGATTGAAAGGTAAGTAACCATAGTCCTCTATACGTCTGAAATAAGTAAGATCTGAGGAGAGACAGCTGTAGAAATTGGACTATCATTGAGCAAAAATTGAAATGAGTTCTCACGAATCGTACGACGTAGATGTAATCTATAGGAATTCGGGTGGGAGGAATGGTACTGGCGGAGCAATCGAATCCGTTAAGGGTTTATTGGTGTTTTCTTAATAAATGTTCTTGGACAGAGGGTCATTTAAATAAAGATTGTTTGCTACATGGATTTATTTATTTATAAATAGTAATTTATTGAAAAGGCACAGTACATAACATGGGTATTTGTACATTGAATCGAGAAACGCATGCATCGCATAAACTACGTTTTCCATGCGTCGGTAGCTCCGAGAGACGAATACACGTCTACATTCTGCTATGTAAAACAGGTCCTTTCTCTCGCCAATCTTTCGAAGTCGCGGACTAGAAGGTCATTCGTAGTACCTGTAATGCGGAGAGAGAAGATGTATATCATATTATTATGGTCCGATAGAGAGCGATGCAATGTGGAAGGTCGTATAACTTCATTAATACATCGGTCATCTTCTGAAGAAGGAAGACTGCAAGTAACAAAAAACTATAAATTTCTAGAACGCTAAAACGAGGTTGAAAGCTGACATCTTTTTTCTTCAACATTCCCTTCAGCAATGCGCGGATTGGCATAGGTGGATAGTTGGATTGATGCCTCTGTGGTTAGCTTTGCAGATAGGTGAGACGTTTCTACTGAAAATGTAGACTCCAAGCAGTCTCCGTGATGAACTTGCAGTTTTAGGCTCACGATAATTCGAAGCAAACGTTAGCTAAACATTCTTGACCCCAAGTAACGGAGCAAAGGAAATCCTTGAAAAAAAAAATTGCCACAACCATGTGTTCATGAACTCCATCGAAACCCAGTAGGCTCTCTGAAGTAGAATGGCTCCTTGAAAATTATTGCCTGAAAAAATTCCAGAAAAGCAGAACCGCAGTGATTCAGTTTCGACCGAGTTCCAATGGGTTACATTGGGAATGTTCTCACTGTGAAGGCATGGCAAAAAAATGTGAGAGGAGGTTTGGATTGCATGCAAAAAAAGTAAACCCAGCATGGAAAGGAACTGTAGGAAATTGATGGCGGCATGAATTACATGTAGATTTAGAGGAGATGAATAACAAGGCAGAGTTTCACCAAACCAAGGATAGAATGGCCAATGTTTTTCTTGCATTACCACTAACCGTTTCTCAAAACTTGAAATAATTAGCCCTCTTAGCAGTGAGTTATCGTCCGGAGGACCAATGTCTTCGTTATTTATAACTCAATGCTATCAAAACCTTAAATATATAAACATAGACATAGAAGCTATAAATGATATGCCATGCGTCATGTGTTCGTTGGAGAATCATTTACTAACAGCATAACCAGTAGCTTCAAAGACGTTTTGTACTCAGAGGCTAAACATACTCACACACCCAAAGGATTGATTCACATCATCCTGTAGAAAAATGAATGAGGAAAGCGTTTATATGCTTTCGCTGTACAAATTCCCTCTGCCTTCCGTACGTGTATTCATATTCTCGAAACCCATGGTATCCTGGAATTAAAAGAATAACTCTTAAGTTGAAGGAACAAATAAACTTCTAACAAGGCCAACTTCTTGTATTAATACTTTGAAAGATATCTAATATAATTGAAATCTGTTGGGAGAATTCGAAGGGCATTACCTAAGAAACGAAGGAAATCACAGAGAGTAATCTATAGAGTATGAATTACAATTTGAACAGTATATAATGCTTGCTAGTAGCTTACAGTAAACCAAATCTTGGTGCTTGCAAAATTCCTTTACAATATCTTAAATACTCACAGGAAGAATTATTAATTAGACCACCAATAAAAGGAAGTAGAAGTTACAATCCATTCGGCGAAGACAATCACTCAGCTCATTCAGTTGCACTGGTACTGTCTCGAAGAAAAGGGCATCCTGAAATTGAAAGAAATTAAATTCGTTAGAAAGATACCTAATATATGTGTAAGGATAAGCCGCATGGAATGTATGATCGCACTGCTCAAAGCTGTTTGAAATAGATTGGAGCAAATGAATGCATACCAAATGAAGGGTTCAATATGGCATACAAGAGCTGTAAATCGTAATGAATTCGGAAACTATTTCTATCGGGCGTATGCTGGATGCGCATAACGTTGATAAAATCGAAAATCACAAAGAGCAACTTAAAAAAACTCTCCGTCAATTTCAAAGTTTAAAAATTAAGAATTAACAAAATTTGATCTCCCGCTAAACATTTTTCTCGATCCTGATTGGCCGAGAGAAATACCACCGCTGTCAGTGCAAACGCTGTATTATTAAATTGTTAGCAAAATATTTCTTTGCCTGATCACCGATTGAATACCTTTAATATTCCTCTCTTCTTTTATGACCACCGCCCATAGTGGCGATTTTCTGGATTTCGGAAGAATAAGCGGACGATACATCATGAAAATAATCTCTTTGTGCAGTAAGACTCACGTAGTAGGTAAAAATCATAATAAATACTAGTCTTCATTAAATTTTAATCGGTTACGATGGACATCTTGTTAGTTTAAAAAAATCAAATTGCAATTTTAGAATCTCGGCGGTAGCAGTCACGCTTTCCCAACTCCACTGAGCATATGTCACTTTTCCGGTGCACCTCGCGGTGTTCACATCGTTCCCATCACCAGTCGCTTAATTTCGCTATATTTCATATTTACGATCTATGATCGAAGTCATGAGCACCCTTATTTGAACTGTGATGCCAAGGAGGGATGCTCTGTACATGGAAATCGCTTCGGATTCTCGATTAATTATTGCAAATCCACAAAATTCTACGGTTCATATGCACGATACAAAGGAGATGAGTTACAATGGCTCAATTTCCACGTAAGCCATCATTAATACGTGAGATACGTACCTCTCGGGAGGACGAAGTGGGATCGAGGTATTCGTCACTTCGACACCGGAGGAGGTAAAATTCTCCAAGCAAAGTTTTGTAAACAGAAAGCGTTCGAAAAGATTTCCAATGGGACTTCGCTTCTTACCTCAATATTTCCTCGAAACTGGTTCTCTCATTCCAAGCTCTTCTGCCATCAGACGAGGACTTGTCGTTGCCGTCCCAACCCTCTCATATCTCGTCCTTTCTCGATGTCCACTGAACGCAACAGTTCGGTCACAATCACTAATGATCCAAGAGGAAACCTCAGCATTCCTCTGCTTGATGATTTCCACGAAACACAAAGGAAAAGGCTTTACGATTCACAAGCCACGTTACCGACCGTCTCTCACGAGAGAACCCGCCAAATAAAGCGACACGTGAAGAAATACGTCGCCCTCTTTCGGGATTCAGTTTAGACATATTTTCGGGCGATGAAGGCCGATACGCTTCTCTCCTTTTTTCCACATGACGTTTTATCTTCTGAAGCGAACGAAACTAATAAATTGATCGACGGTCTATCTATTTTCAAACTCTCTTTCCATTACCATCATATTACTTACTTTTTGCCAAAAAGTATATCTTCTCCCTTAATCTCTGCAAGACTTACTTCGGGCATTGTTCATTACTTTGGAAGCGACCGCGATTAAATAGAGACGAACTCAAGTTGTGGGAGGGAACGAGAAGTAGTTGGCTCATCACAAGAATTCTTGATGGAGTGATTGAATGAAATGAATAGTCTCTGGCAATATCTGGAGGCGGTTAAGGTTTCGAACGGTTAATTGTACAATAAGATTGAGTTGGAAATATACAATAAAAGTTAAAATTTCTTGCGCAACAAAGCTTGACTTTGAGCAGAAAATGTATTCTCGCCAAATCTTTTCCGTACAGGAATGCATACGAAGGTCGTATCGCTTGCGAGCAAAGGAACGCACACCTTTCTCAATATTTTTTCGTGGACGGATGGGATAAAAACACAGCACTCAAGCTTTTTAGAGAGTAACTTTATTGGAACAGTACTAAAAAATACACAAACAGTAAACCACTCAATGAGTGTCTTTCCGCATCGCATTCAAGACATTTTCCCACTGTCTGCGTTTCAGCTGGTGCAATTCATTGAAAATAGCCGTGCTCTGAATTCGTTCCTCCTTCGAGATCGCAGCCTGCCTGCCTGTCATTCGAAACACCTAAAACGAAAGCAGATGGATAAAATTTCTGATTAACTTAACGCAGCAAACACATGGTTAGGGGAACGCATAAATCGAGCTATTTAGAAAAAAACGGTTGAGTCTTTCTGAGTAAATTCGATTTTTCGAAATGGCATGAAATGAACAGGGTGAATGGCTTCAGTCAATAAACTTTTCTAAACTGATGAGTTACAGCTCTCCTGCAGTCAGCATCCATTTGGTTAAAACATCATGCAGAAGATATTAATGCTGCCTTTCAAATCCAAGGAAGAGGGGTATGGAGAAGAATTTAAAATCTTGGCAGCACCGGAAATGGTGCTCTTGAGATGTGAGGTTCAATGAACGCTGTGAAGCTCTAGTCTAGTCTGCACATTGAACGATGGCGAGAACGAATTCCAATATCATGCTATACCACCTACCTGAATATTCCCCATACTTGAGTTGACTGCAATCAATGCCTTGGGTATTATGATCAGATGGAGAGGGATGCACTGTGGAAGGTCGATTATCTTCATTCATACATCGGTCATCTTCTGAAGAAGGAAGGCTGCAAGTAAAAAAAAATATAAATTTCTAGAAAGCTTAAAGCAGGTTGAAAGCTGTCGCCTTTTTTCTTCAACATTCCCCACCGCAATGCGAGGATTGGCATAGGTGGATTGATGCCTCTGTGGTTAGCTTTGCAGATAGGTGAGACGTTTCTACTGAAAATTTAGACTCCAAGCAGGCCTCCTTAATGTACTTGCAGTTTTAGGCTCACAATAATTCGAAGGTAATGTTAGCTAATAATTCCGGAACCCAAGTAACGGAGCAAAGGAAATCCTTGAAAAGAATTTGCCACAACCATGTGTTCATGAACTCCATCGATACCCAGTTGGCACTCTGAAGGAGAAGGCTCCTTGAAAAAGATTGTCTGAAAACTAATTCCAGAAAAGCAGAACCGCAGTGATTCAGTTTCTACCGAGTTCAATTGGGTTATATTGGGTATTGGGTATTGGGTTATATTTCACTATGAAGGCAGGGCAAAAAAATGTTAGAGGAGGATGGAAATGCTAAAAAAGTTAACCGAGCATGGAAAGGAACTGTAGAAAATTGATGGCGGCATGTATTACATGTAGAATTAGAGGAGATGAATAACAAGGCAGAGTTTCACCAAACCAAGGATAGAATGGCCAAAGTTTTACTTTCATTGCCACTAACCGTTTCTCAGAAATTGAAGTAATTAGCCCTCTTAGCAATGGGTGACCGTGCGGTGGACCAATGTATTCGTTATTTATAACTCAATGCTATCATATATACAAACATAAACATAGAAGCTATAAATGATATGCCATGCGTCATGTGTTCGTTGGAGAATCATTTACTAACAGCATAACCAGTAGCTTCAAAGACGTTTTGTACTCAGAGGCTAAACATACTCACACACCCAAAGGATTGATTCACATCATCCTGTAGAAAAATGAATGAGGAAAGCGTTTATATGCTTTCGCTGTACAAATTCCCTCTGCCTTCCGTACGTGTATTCATATTCTCGAAACCCATGGTATCCTGGAATTAAAAGAATAACTCTTAAGTTGAAGGAACAAATAAACTTCTAACAAGGCCAACTTCTTGTATTAATACTTTGAAAGATATCTAATATAATTGACATCTGATGGGAGAATTCGAAGGGCATTACCTAAGAAACGAAGGAAATCACAGAGAGTAATCTATAGAGTATGAATTACAATTTGAACAGTATATAATGCTTGCTAGTAGCTTACAGTAAACCAAATCTTCAAGCTTGCAAAATTCCTTTACAATTTCTTAAATACTCACAGGAAGAATTATTAATTAGACCACCAATAAAAGGAAGTAGAAGTTACAATCCATTCGGCGAAGACAATCACTCAGCTCATTCAGTTGCACTGGTACTGTCTCGAAGAAAAGGGCATCCTGAAATTGAAAGAAATTAAATTCGTTAGAAAGATACCTAATATATGTGTAAGGATAAGCCGCATGGAATGTATGATCGCACTGCTCAAAGCTGTTTGAAATAGATTGGAGCAAATGAATGCATACCAAATGAAGGGTTCAATATGGCATACAAGAGCTGTAAATCGTAATGAATTCGGAAACTATTTCTATCGGGCGTATGCTGGATGCGCATAACGTTGATAAAATCGAAAATCACAAAGAGCAACTTAAAAAAACTCTCCGTCAATTTCAAAGTTTAAAAATTAAGAATTAACAAAATTTGATCTCCCGCTAAACATTTTTCTCGATCCTGATTGGCTTAGAGAAATACCACCGCTGTCAGTGCAAACGCTGTATTATTAAATTGTTAGCAAAATATTTCTTTGCCTGATCACCGATTGAATACCTTTAATATTCCTCTCTTCTTTTATGTCCACCGCCCATTGTGGCGATTTTCTGGATTTCGGAAGAATAAGCGGACGATACATCATGAAAATAATCTCTTTGTGCAGTTAGACTCACGTAGTAGGTAAAAATCATAATAAATACTAATCTTCATTAAATTTTAATCGGTTACGATTGACATCTTGTTAGTTTAAAAAAATCAAATTGCAATTTTAGAATCTCGGCGGTAGCAGTCGCGCGTCCCAAGTCCACTGAGCATATGTCACTTTTCCGGTGCACCTCGCGGTGTTCACATCGTTCCCATCACCAGTCGCTTAATTTCGCTATATTTCATGTTTACGATCTATGATCGAAGTCATGAGCACCCTTATTTGAACTGTGATGCCAAGGAGGGATGCTCTTTATATGGAAATCGCTTCGGATCCTCGATTAATTATTGCAAATCCACAAAATTCTACGGTCCATATGCACGATACAAAGGAGATGAGTTACAATGGCTCAATTTCCACGTAAGCCATCATTAATACGTGAGATACGTACCTCTCGGGAGGACGAAGTGGGATCGAGGTATTCGTCACTTCGACACCGGAGGAGGTAAAATTCTCCAAGCAAAGTTTTGTAAACAGAAAGCGTTCGAAAAGATTTCCAATGGGACTTCGCTTCTTACCTCAATATTTCCTCGAAACTGGTTCTCTCATTCCAAGCTCTTCTGCCATCAGACGAGGACTTGTCGTTGCCGTCCCAACCCTCTCATATCTCGTCCTTTCTCGATGTCCACTGAACGCAACAGTTCGGTCACAATCACTAATGATCCAAGAGGAAACCTCAGCATTCCTCTGCTTGATGATTTCCACGAAAAACAAAGGAAAAGGCTTAACGATTCTCAAGCCACGTTACCGACCGTCTCTCACGAGAGAACCCGCCAAATAAAGCGACACGTGAAAAAATACGTCGCCCTCTTTCGGGATTCAGTTTAGATATATTTTCGGGCGATGAAGGCCGATACGCTTCTCTCCTTTCTTCCACATGACGTTTTATCTTCTGAAGCGAACGAAACTAATAAATTGATCGACGGTCTATCTATTTTCAAACTCTCTTTCCATTACCATCATATAACTTACTTTTTGCCAAAAAGTATATCTGCTCCCTTAATCTCTGCAAGACTTACTTCGGGCATTGTTCATTACTTTGGAAGCGACCGCGATTAAATAGAGACGAACTCAAGTTGTGGGAGGGAACGAGAAGTAGTTGGCTCATCACAAGAATTCTTGATGGAGTGATTGAATGAAATGAATAGTCTCTGGCAATATCTGGAGGCGGTTAAGGTTTCGAACGGTTAATTGTACAATAAGATTGAGTTGGAAATATACAATAAAAGTTAAAATTTCTTGCGCAACAAAGCTTGACTTTGAGCAGAAAATGTATTCTCGCCAAATCTTTTCCGTACAGGAATGCATACGAAGGTCGTATCGCTTGCGAGCAAAGGAACGCACACCTTTCTCAATATTTTTTCGTGGACGGATGGGATAAAAACACAGCACTCAAGCTTTTTAGAGAGTAACTTTATTGGAACAGTACTAAAAAATACACAAACAGTAAACCACTCAATGAGTGTCTTTCCGCATCGCATTCAAGACATTTTCCCACTGTCTGCGTTTCAGCTGGTGCAATTCATTGAAAATAGCCGTGCTCTGAATTCCTTCCTCCTTCGAGATCGCAGCCTGCCTGCCTGTCATTCGAAACACCTAAAACGAAAGCAGATGGATAAAATTTCTGATTAACTAAACGCAGCAAACACATGGTTAGGGGAACGCATAAATCGAGCTATTTAGAAAAAAACGGTTGAGTCTTTCTGAGTAAATTCGATTTTTCGAAATGGCATGAAATGAACAGGGTGAATGGCTTCAGTCAATAAACTTTTCTAAACTGATGAGTTACAGCTCTCCTGCAGTCAGCATCCATTTGGTTAAAACATCATGCAGAAGATATTAATGCTGCCTTTCAAATCCAAGGAAGAGGGGTATGGAGAAGAATTTAAAATCTTGGCAGCACAGGAAATGGTGCTCTTGAGATGTGAGGTTCAATGAACGCTGTGAAGCTCTAGTCTAGTCTGCACATTGAACGATGGCGAGAACGAATTCCAATATCATGCTTTACCACCTACCTGAATATTCCCCATAATTGAGTTGACTGCAATCAATGCTTTGGGTATTATGATCCGATAGAGAGAGATGCACTGTGGAAGGTCGATTATCTTCATTCATACATCGGTCATCTTCTGAAGAAGGAAGGCTGCAAGTAAAAAAAAATATAAATTTCTAGAAAGCTTAAAGCAGGTTGAAAGCTGTCGCCTTTTTTCTTCAACATTCCCCACCGCAATGCGAGGATTGGCATAGGTGGATTGATGCCTCTGTGGTTAGCTTTGCAGATAGGTGAGACGTTTCTACTGAAAATTTAGACTCCAAGCAGGCCTCCTTAATGTACTTGCAGTTATAGGCTCACAATAATTCGAAGCAAATGTTAGCTAATAATTCCGGAACCCAAGTAACGGAGCAAAGGAAATCCTTGAAAAGAATTTGCCACAACCATGTGTTCATGAACTCCATCGATACCCAGTTGGCACTCTGAAGGAGAAGGCTCCTTGAAAAAGATTGTCTGAAAACTAATTCCAGAAAAGCAGAACCGCAGTGATTCAGTTTCTACCGAGTTCAATTGGGTTATATTGGGTATTGGGTATTGGGTTATATTTCACTATGAAGGCATGGCAAAAAATGTTAGAGGAGGATTGCAATGCTAAAAAAGTTAACCGAGCATGGAAAGGAACTGTAGAAAATTGATGGCGGCATGTATTACATGTAGAATTAGAGGAGATGAATAACAAGGCAGAGTTTCACCAAACCAAGGATAGAATGGCCAAAGTTTTACTTTCATTGCCACTAACCGTTTCTCAGAAATTGAAGTAATTAGCCCTCTTAGCAATGGGTGACCGTGCGGTGGACCAATGTATTCGTTATTTATAACTCAATGCTATCATATATACAAACATAAACATAGAAGCTATAAATGATATGCCATGCGTCATGTGTTCGTTGGAGAATCATTTACTAACAGCATAACCAGTAGCTTCAAAGACGTTTTGTACTCAGAGGCTAAACATACTCACACACCCAAAGGATTGATTCACATCATCCTGTAGAAAAATGAATGAGGAAAGCGTTTATATGCTTTCGCTGTACAAATTCCCTCTGCCTTCCGTACGTGTATTCATATTCTCGAAACCCATGGTATCCTGGAATTAAAAGAATAACTCTTAAGTTGAAGGAACAAATAAACTTCTAACAAGGCCAACTTCTTGTATTAATACTTTGAAAGATATCTAATATAATTGAAATCTGATGGGAGAATTCGAAGGGCATTACCTAAGAAACGAAGGAAATCACAGAGAGTAATCTATAGAGTATGAATTACAATTTGAACAGTATATAATGCTTGCTAGTAGCTTACAGTAAACCAAATCTTGGTGCTTGCAAAATTCCTTTACAATATCTTAAATACTCACAGGAAGAATTATTAATTAGACCACCAATAAAAGGAAGTAGAAGTTACAATCCATTCGGCGAAGACAATCACTCAGCTCATTCAGTTGCACTGGTACTGTCTCGAAGAAAAGGGCATCCTGAAATTGAAAGAAATTAAATTCGTTAGAAAGATACCTAATATATGTGTAAGGATAAGCCGCATGGAATGTATGATCGCACTGCTCAAAGCTGTTTGAAATAGATTGGAGCAAATGAATGCATACCAAATGAAGGGTTCAATATGGCATACAAGAGCTGTAAATCGTAATGAATTCGGAAACTATTTCTATCGGGCGTATGCTGGATGCGCATAACGTTGATAAAATCGAAAATCACAAAGAGCAACTTAAAGAAACTCTCCGTCAATTTCAAAGTTTAAAAATTAAGAATTAACAAAATTTGATCTCCCGCTAAACATTTTTCTCGATCCTGATTGGCCGAGAGAAATACCACCGCTGTCAGTGCAAACGCTGTATTATTAAATTGTTAGCAAAATATTTCTTTGCCTGATCACCGATTGAATACCTTTAATATTCCTCTCTTCTTTTATGTCCACCGCCCATTGTGGCGATTTTCTGGATTTCGGAAGAATAAGCGGACGATACATCATGAAAATAATCTCTTTGTGCAGTTAGACTCACGTAGTAGGTAAAAATCATAATAAATACTAATCTTCATTAAATTTTAATCGGTTACGATTGACATCTTGTTAGTTTAAAAAAATCAAATTGCAATTTTAGAATCTCGGCGGTAGCAGTCGCGCGTCCCAACTCCACTGAGCATATGTCACTTTTCCGGTGCACCTCGCGGTGTTCACATCGTTCCCATCACCAGTCGCTTAATTTCGCTATATTTCATATTTACGATCTATGATCGAAGTCATGAGCACCCTTATTTGAACTGTGATGCCAAGGAGGGATGCTCTTTATATGGAAATCGCTTCGGATCCTCGATTAATTATTGCAAATCCACAAAATTCTACGGTCCATATGCACGATACAAAGGAGATGAGTTACAATGGCTCAATTTCCACGTAAGCCATCATTAATACGTGAGATACGTACCTCTCGGGAGGACGAAGTGGGATCGAGGTATTCGTCACTTCGACACCGGAGGAGGTAAAATTCTCCAAGCAAAGTTTTGTAAACAGAAAGCGTTCGAAAAGATTTCCAATGGGACTTCGCTTCTTACCTCAATATTTCCTCGAAACTGGTTCTCTCATTCCAAGCTCTTCTGCCATCAGACGAGGACTTGTCGTTGCCGTCCCAACCCTCTCATATCTCGTCCTTTCTCGATGTCCACTGAACGCAACAGTTCGGTCACAATCACTAATGATCCAAGAGGAAACCTCAGCATTCCTCTGCTTGATGATTTCCACGAAACACAAAGGAAAAGGCTTAACGATTCTCAAGCCACGTTACCGACCGTCTCTCACGAGAGAACCCGCCAAATAAAGCGACACGTGAAGAAATACGTCGCCCTCTTTCGGGATTCAGTTTAGATATATTTTCGGGCGATGAAGGCCGATACGCTTCTCTCCTTTCTTCCACATGACGTTTTATCTTCTGAAGCGAACGAAACTAATAAATTGATCGACGGTCTATCTATTTTCAAACTCTCTTTCCATTACCATCATATAACTTACTTTTTGCCAAAAAGTATATCTGCTCCCTTAATCTCTGCAAGACTTACTTCGGGCATTGTTCATTACTTTGGAAGCGACCGCGATTAAATAGAGACGAACTCAAGTTGTGGGAGGGAACGAGAAGTAGTTGGCTCATCACAAGAATTCTTGATGGAGTGATTGAATGAAATGAATAGTCTCTGGCAATATCTGGAGGCGGTTAAGGTTTCGAACGGTTAATTGTACAAAAAGATTGAGTTGGAAATATACAATAAAAGTTAAAATTTCTTGCGCAACAAAGCTTGACTTTGAGCAGAAAATGTATTCTCGCCAAATCTTTTCCGTACAGGAATGCATACGAAGGTCGTATCGCTTGCGAGCAAAGGAACGCACACCTTTCTCAATATTTTTTCGTGGACGGATGGGATAAAAACACAGCACTCAAGCTTTTTAGAGAGTAACTTTATTGGAACAGTACTAAAAAATACACAAACAGTAAACCACTCAATGAGTGTCTTTTCGCATCGCATTCAACACATTTTCCCACTGTCTGCGTTTCAGCTGGTGCAATTCATTGAAAATAGCCGTGCTCTGAATTCCTTCCTCCTTCGAGATCGCAGCCTGCCTGCCTGTCATTCGAAACACCTAAAACGAAAGCAGATGGATAAAATTTCTGATTAACTAAACGCAGCAAACACATCGTTAGGGGAACGCATAAATCGAGCTATTTAGAAAAAAACGGTTGAGTCTTTCTGAGTAAATTCGATTTTTCGAAATGGCATGAAATGAACAGGGTGAATGGCTTCAGTCAATAAACTTTTCTAAACTGATGAGTTACAGCTCTCCTGCAGTCAGCATCCATTTGGTTAAAACATCATGCAGAAGATATTAATGCTGCCTTTCAAATCCAAGGAAGAGGGGTATGGAGAAGAATTTAAAATCTTGGCAGCACAGGAAATGGTGCTCTTGAGATGTGAGGTTCAATGAACGCTGTGAAGCTCTAGTCTAGTCTGCACATTGAACGATGGCGAGAACGAATTCCAATATCATGCTATACCACCTACCTGAATATTCCCCATACTTGAGTTGACTGCAATCAATGCCTTGGGTATTATGATCAGATGGAGAGGGATGCACTGTGGAAGGTCGATTATCTTCATTCATACATCGGTCATCTTCTGAAGAAGGAAGGCTGCAAGTAAAAAAAATATAAATTTCTAGAAAGCTTAAAGCAGGTTGAAAGCTGTCGCCTTTTTTCTTCAACATTCCCCACCGCAATGCGAGGATTGGCATAGGTGGATTGATGCCTCTGTGGTTAGCTTTGCAGATAGGTGAGACGTTTCTACTGAAAATTTAGACTCCAAGCAGGCCTCCTTAATGTACTTGCAGTTTTAGGCTCACAATAATTCGAAGGTAATGTTAGCTAATAATTCCGGAACCCAAGTAACGGAGCAAAGGAAATCCTTGAAAAGAATTTGCCACAACCATGTGTTCATGAACTCCATCGATACCCAGTTGGCACTCTGAAGGAGAAGGCTCCTTGAAAAAGATTGTCTGAAAACTAATTCCAGAAAAGCAGAACCGCAGTGATTCAGTTTCTACCGAGTTCAATTGGGTTATATTGGGTATTGGGTATTGGGTTATATTTCACTATGAAGGCATGGCAAAAAAATGTTAGAGGAGGATTGCAATGCTAAAAAAGTTAACCGAGCATGGAAAGGAACTGTAGAAAATTGATGGCGGCATGTATTACATGTAGAATTAGAGGAGATGAATAACAAGGCAGAGTTTCACCAAACCAAGGATAGAATGGCCAAAGTTTTACTTTCATTGCCACTAACCGTTTCTCAGAAATTGAAGTAATTAGCCCTCTTAGCAATGGGTGACCGTGCGGTGGACCAATGTATTCGTTATTTATAACTCAATGCTATCATATATACAAACATAAACATAGAAGCTATAAATGATATGCCATGCGTCATGTGTTCGTTGGAGAATCATTTACTAACAGCATAACCAGTAGCTTCAAAGACGTTTTGTACTCAGAGGCTAAACATACTCACACACCCAAAGGATTGATTCACATCATCCTGTAGAAAAATGAATGAGGAAAGCGTTTATATGCTTTCGCTGTACAAATTCCCTCTGCCTTCCGTACGTGTATTCATATTCTCGAAACCCATGGTATCCTGGAATTAAAAGAATAACTCTTAAGTTGAAGGAACAAATAAACTTCTAACAAGGCCAACTTCTTGTAATAATACTTTGAAAGATATCTAATATAATTGAAATCTGTTGGGAGAATTTGAAGGGCATTACCTAAGAAACGAAGGAAATCACAGAGAGTAATCTATAGAGTATGAATTACAATTTGAACAGTATATAATGCTTGCTAGTAGCTTACAGTAAACCAAATCTTGGTGCTTGCAAAATTCCTTTACAATATCTTAAATACTCACAGGAAGAATTATTAATTAGACCACCAATAAAAGGAAGTAGAAGTTACAATCCATTCGGCGAAGACAATCACTCAGCTCATTCAGTTGCACTGGTACTGTCTCGAAGAAAAGGGCATCCTGAAATTGAAAGAAATTAAATTCGTTAGAAAGATACCTAATATATGTGTAAGGATAAGCCGCATGGAATGTATGATCGCACTGCTCAAAGCTGTTTGAAATAGATTGGAGCAAATGAATGCATACCAAATGAAGGGTTCAATATGGCATACAAGAGCTGTAAATCGTAATGAATTCGGAAACTATTTCTATCGGGCGTATGCTGGATGCGCATAACGTTGATAAAATCGAAAATCACAAAGAGCAACTTAAAAAAACTCTCCGTCAATTTCAAAGTTTAAAAATTAAGAATTAACAAAATTTGATCTCCCGCTAAACATTTTTCTCGATCCTGATTGGCTGAGAGAAATACCACCGCTGTCAGTGCAAACGCTGTATTATTAAATTGTTAGCAAAATATTTCTTTGCCTGATCACCGATTGAATACCTTTAATATTCCTCTCTTCTTTTATGTCCACCGCCCATTGTGGCGATTTTCTGGATTTCGGAAGAATAAGCGGACGATACATCATGAAAATAATCTCTTTGTGCAGTTAGACTCACGTAGTAGGTAAAAATCATAATAAATACTAATCTTCATTAAATTTTAATCGGTTACGATTGACATCTTGTTAGTTTAAAAAAATCAAATTGCAATTTTAGAATCTCGGCGGTAGCAGTCGCGCGTCCCAACTCCACTGAGCATATGTCACTTTTCCGGTGCACCTCGCGGTGTTCACATCGTTCCCATCACCAGTCGCTTAATTTCGCTATATTTCATATTTACGATCTATGATCGAAGTCATGAGCACCCTTATTTGAACTGTGATGCCAAGGAGGGATGCTCTTTATATGGAAATCGCTTCGGATCCTCGATTAATTATTGCAAATCCACAAAATTCTACGGTCCATATGCACGATACAAAGGAGATGAGTTACAATGGCTCAATTTCCACGTAAGCCATCATTAATACGTGAGATACGTACCTCTCGGGAGGACGAAGTGGGATCGAGGTATTCGTCACTTCGACACCGGAGGAGGTAAAATTCTCCAAGCAAAGTTTTGTAAACAGAAAGCGTTCGAAAAGATTTCCAATGGGACTTCGCTTCTTACCTCAATATTTCCTCGAAACTGGTTCTCTCATTCCAAGCTCTTCTGCCATCAGACGAGGACTTGTCGTTGCCGTCCCAACCCTCTCATATCTCGTCCTTTCTCGATGTCCACTGAACGCAACAGTTCGGTCACAATCACTAATGATCCAAGAGGAAACCTCAGCATTCCTCTGCTTGATGATTTCCACGAAACACAAAGGAAAAGGCTTAACGATTCTCAAGCCACGTTACCGACCGTCTCTCACGAGAGAACCCGCCAAATAAAGCGACACGTGAAGAAATACGTCGCCCTCTTTCGGGATTCAGTTTAGATATATTTTCGGGCGATGAAGGCCGATACGCTTCTCTCCTTTCTTCCACATGACGTTTTATCTTCTGAAGCGAACGAAACTAATAAATTGATCGACGGTCTATCTATTTTCAAACTCTCTTTCCATTACCATCATATAACTTACTTTTTGCCAAAAAGTATATCTGCTCCCTTAATCTCTGCAAGACTTACTTCGGGCATTGTTCATTACTTTGGAAGCGACCGCGATTAAATAGAGACGAACTCAAGTTGTGGGAGGGAACGAGAAGTAGTTGGCTCATCACAAGAATTCTTGATGGAGTGATTGAATGAAATGAATAGTCTCTGGCAATATCTGGAGGCGGTTAAGGTTTCGAACGGTTAATTGTACAATAAGATTGAGTTGGAAATATACAATAAAAGTTAAAATTTCTTGCGCAACAAAGCTTGACTTTGAGCAGAAAATGTATTCTCGCCAAATCTTTTCCGTACAGGAATGCATACGAAGGTCGTATCGCTTGCGAGCAAAGGAACGCACACCTTTCTCAATATTTTTTCGTGGACGGATGGGATAAAAACACAGCACTCAAGCTTTTTAGAGAGTAACTTTATTGGAACAGTACTAAAAAATACACAAACAGTAAACCACTCAATGAGTGTCTTTCCGCATCGCATTCAAGACATTTTCCCACTGTCTGCGTTTCAGCTGGTGCAATTCATTGAAAATAGCCGTGCTCTGAATTCCTTCCTCCTTCGAGATCGCAGCCTGCCTGCCTGTCATTCGAAACACCTAAAACGAAAGCAGATGGATAAAATTTCTGATTAACTAAACGCAGCAAACACATCGTTAGGGGAACGCATAAATCGAGCTATTTAGAAAAAAACGGTTGAGTCTTTCTGAGTAAATTCGATTTTTCGAAATGGCATGAAATGAACAGGGTGAATGGCTTCAGTCAATAAACTTTTCTAAACTGATGAGTTACAGCTCTCCTGCAGTCAGCATCCATTTGGTTAAAACATCATGCAGAAGATATTAATGCTGCCTTTCAAATCCAAGGAAGAGGGGTATGGAGAAGAATTTAAAATCTTGGCAGCACAGGAAATGGTGCTCTTGAGATGTGAGGTTCAATGAACGCTGTGAAGCTCTAGTCTAGTCTGCACATTGAACGATGGCGAGAACGAATTCCAATATCATGCTATACCACCTACCTGAATATTCCCCATACTTGAGTTGACTGCAATCAATGCCTTGGGTATTATGATCAGATGGAGAGGGATGCACTGTGGAAGGTCGATTATCTTCATTCATACATCGGTCATCTTCTGAAGAAGGAAGGCTGCAAGTAAAAAAAAATATAAATTTCTAGAAAGCTTAAAGCAGGTTGAAAGCTGTCGCCTTTTTTCTTCAACATTCCCCACCGCAATGCGAGGATTGGCATAGGTGGATTGATGCCTCTGTGGTTAGCTTTGCAGATAGGTGAGACGTTTCTACTGAAAATTTAGACTCCAAGCAGGCCTCCTTAATGTACTTGCAGTTTTAGGCTCACAATAATTCGAAGGTAATGTTAGCTAATAATTCCGGAACCCAAGTAACGGAGCAAAGGAAATCCTTGAAAAGAATTTGCCACAACCATGTGTTCATGAACTCCATCGATACCCAGTTGGCACTCTGAAGGAGAAGGCTCCTTGAAAAAGATTGTCTGAAAACTAATTCCAGAAAAGCAGAACCGCAGTGATTCAGTTTCTACCGAGTTCAATTGGGTTATATTGGGTATTGGGTATTGGGTTATATTTCACTATGAAGGCATGGCAAAAAAATGTTAGAGGAGGATTGCAATGCTAAAAAAGTTAACCGAGCATGGAAAGGAACTGTAGAAAATTGATGGCGGCATGTATTACATGTAGAATTAGAGGAGATGAATAACAAGGCAGAGTTTCACCAAACCAAGGATAGAATGGCCAAAGTTTTACTTTCATTGCCACTAACCGTTTCTCAGAAATTGAAGTAATTAGCCCTCTTAGCAATGGGTGACCGTGCGGTGGACCAATGTATTCGTTATTTATAACTCAATGCTATCATATATACAAACATAAACATAGAAGCTATAAATGATATGCCATGCGTCATGTGTTCGTTGGAGAATCATTTACTAACAGCATAACCAGTAGCTTCAAAGACGTTTTGTACTCAGAGGCTAAACATACTCACACACCCAAAGGATTGATTCACATCATCCTGTAGAAAAATGAATGAGGAAAGCGTTTATATGCTTTAGCTGTACAAATTCCCTCTGCCTTCCGTACGTGTATTCATATTCTCGAAACCCATGGTATCCTGGAATTAAAAGAATAACTCTTAAGTTGAAGGAACAAATAAACTTCTAACAAGGCCAACTTCTTGTAATAATACTTTGAAAGATATCTAATATAATTGAAATCTGTTGGGAGAATTCGAAGGGCATTACCTAAGAAACGAAGGAAATCACAGAGAGTAATCTATAGAGTATGAATTACAATTTGAACAGTATATAATGCTTGCTAGTAGCTTACAGTAAACCAAATCTTGGTGCTTGCAAAATTCCTTTACAATATCTTAAATACTCACAGGAAGAATTATTAATTAGACCACCAATAAAAGGAAGTAGAAGTTACAATCCATTCGGCGAAGACAATCACTCAGCTCATTCAGTTGCACTGGTACTGTCTCGAAGAAAAGGGCATCCTGAAATTGAAAGAAATTAAATTCGTTAGAAAGATACCTAATATATGTGTAAGGATAAGCCGCATGGAATGTATGATCGCACTGCTCAAAGCTGTTTGAAATAGATTGGAGCAAATGAATGCATACCAAATGAAGGGTTCAATATGGCATACAAGAGCTGTAAATCGTAATGAATTCGGAAACTATTTCTATCGGGCGTATGCTGGATGCGCATAACGTTGATAAAATCGAAAATCACAAAGAGCAACTTAAAAAAACTCTCCGTCAATTTCAAAGTTTAAAAATTAAGAATTAACAAAATTTGATCTCCCGCTAAACATTTTTCTCGATCCTGATTGGCTTAGAGAAATACCACCGCTGTCAGTGCAAACGCTGTATTATTAAATTGTTAGCAAAATATTTCTTTGCCTGATCACCGATTGAATACCTTTAATATTCCTCTCTTCTTTTATGTCCACCGCCCATTGTGGCGATTTTCTGGATTTCGGAAGAATAAGCGGACGATACATCATGAAAATAATCTCTTTGTGCAGTTAGACTCACGTAGTAGGTAAAAATCATAATAAATACTAATCTTCATTAAATTTTAATCGGTTACGATTGACATCTTGTTAGTTTAAAAAAATCAAATTGCAATTTTAGAATCTCGGCGGTAGCAGTCGCGCGTCCCAACTCCACTGAGCATATGTCACTTTTCCGGTGCACCTCGCGGTATTCACATCGTTCCCATCACCAGTCGCTTAATTTCGCTATATTTCATGTTTACGATCTATGATCGAAGTCATGAGCACCCTTATTTGAACTGTGATGCCAAGGAGGGATGCTCTGTACATGGAAATCGCTTCGGATCCTCGATTAATTATTGCAAATCCACAAAATTCTACGGTCCATATGCACGATACAAAGGAGATGAGTTACAATGGCTCAATTTCCACGTAAGCCATCATTAATACGTGAGATACGTACCTCTCGGGAGGACGAAGTGGGATCGAGGTATTCGTCACTTCGACACCGGAGGAGGTAAAATTCTCCAAGCAAAGTTTTGTAAACAGAAAGCGTTCGAAAAGATTTCCAATGGGACTTCGCTTCTTACCTCAATATTTCCTCGAAACTGGTTCTCTCATTCCAAGCTCTTCTGCCATCAGACGAGGACTTGTCGTTGCCGTCCCAACCCTCTCATATCTCGTCCTTTCTCGATGTCCACTGAACGCAACAGTTCGGTCACAATCACTAATGATCCAAGAGGAAACCTCAGCATTCCTCTGCTTGATGATTTCCACGAAACACAAAGGAAAAGGCTTAACGATTCTCAAGCCACGTTACCGACCGTCTCTCACGAGAGAACCCGCCAAATAAAGCGACACGTGAAGAAATACGTCGCCCTCTTTCGGGATTCAGTTTAGATATATTTTCGGGCGATGAAGGCCGATACGCTTCTCTCCTTTCTTCCACATGACGTTTTATCTTCTGAAGCGAACGAAACTAATAAATTGATCGACGGTCTATCTATTTTCAAACTCTCTTTCCATTACCATCATATAACTTACTTTTTGCCAAAAAGTATATCTGCTCCCTTAATCTCTGCAAGACTTACTTCGGGCATTGTTCATTACTTTGGAAGCGACCGCGATTAAATAGAGACGAACTCAAGTTGTGGGAGGGAACGAGAAGTAGTTGGCTCATCACAAGAATTCTTGATGGAGTGATTGAATGAAATGAATAGTCTCTGGCAATATCTGGAGGCGGTTAAGGTTTCGAACGGTTAATTGTACAAAAAGATTGAGTTGGAAATATACAATAAAAGTTAAAATTTCTTGCGCAACAAAGCTTGACTTTGAGCAGAAAATGTATTCTCGCCAAATCTTTTCCGTACACGAATGCATACGAAGGTCGTATCGTTTGCGAGCAAAGGAACGCACAACTTTCTCAATATTTTTTCGTGGACGGATGGGATAAAAACACAGCACTCAAGCTTTTTAGAGAGTAACTTTATTGGAACAGTACTAAAAAATACACAAACAGTAAACCACTCAATGAGTGTCTTTCCGCATCGCATTCAAGACATTTTCCCACTGTCTGCGTTTCAGCTGGTGCAATTCATTGAAAATAGCCGTGCTCTGAATTCCTTCCTCCTTCGAGATCGCAGCCTGCCTGCCTGTCATTCGAAACACCTAAAACGAAAGCAGATGGATAAAATTTCTGATTAACTAAACGCAGCAAACACATCGTTAGGGGAACGCATAAATCGAGCTATTTAGAAAAAAACGGTTGAGTCTTTCTGAGTAAATTCGATTTTTCGAAATGGCATGAAATGAACAGGGTGAATGGCTTCAGTCAATAAACTTTTCTAAACTGATGAGTTACAGCTCTCCTGCAGTCAGCATCCATTTGGTTAAAACATCATGCAGAAGATATTAATGCTGCCTTTCAAATCCAAGGAAGAGGGGTATGGAGAAGAATTTAAAATCTTGGCAGCACAGGAAATGGTGCTCTTGAGATGTGAGGTTCAATGAGCGCTGTGAAGCTCTAGTCTAGTCTGCACATTGAACGATGGCGAGAACGAATTCCAATATCATGCTATACCACCTACCTGAATATTCCCCATACTTGAGTTGACTGCAATCAATGCCTTGGGTATTATGATCAGATGGAGAGGGATGCACTGTGGAAGGTCGATTATCTTCATTCATACATCGGTCATCTTCTGAAGAAGGAAGGCTGCAAGTAAAAAAAATATAAATTTCTAGAAAGCTTAAAGCAGGTTGAAAGCTGTCGCCTTTTTTCTTCAACATTCCCCACCGCAATGCGAGGATTGGCATAGGTGGATTGATGCCTCTGTGGTTAGCTTTGCAGATAGGTGAGACGTTTCTACTGAAAATTTAGACTCCAAGCAGGCCTCCTTAATGTACTTGCAGTTTTAGGCTCACAATAATTCGAAGGTAATGTTAGCTAATAATTCCGGAACCCAAGTAACGGAGCAAAGGAAATCCTTGAAAAGAATTTGCCACAACCATGTGTTCATGAACTCCATCGATACCCAGTTGGCACTCTGAAGGAGAAGGTTCCTTGAAAAAGATTGTCTGAAAACTAATTCCAGAAAAGCAGAACCGCAGTGATTCAGTTTCTACCGAGTTCAATTGGGTTATATTGGGTATTGGGTATTGGGTTATATTTCACTATGAAGGCATGGCAAAAAATGTTAGAGGAGGATTGCAATGCTAAAAAAGTTAACCGAGCATGGAAAGGAACTGTAGAAAATTGATGGCGGCATGTATTACATGTAGAATTAGAGGAGATGAATAACAAGGCAGAGTTTCACCAAACCAAGGATAGAATGGCCAAAGTTTTACTTTCATTGCCACTAACCGTTTCTCAGAAATTGAAGTAATTAGCCCTCTTAGCAATGGGTGACCGTGCGGTGGACCAATGTATTCGTTATTTATAACTCAATGCTATCATATATACAAACATAAACATAGAAGCTATAAATGATATGCCATGCGTCATGTGTTCGTTGGAGAATCATTTACTAACAGCATAACCAGTAGCTTCAAAGACGTTTTGTACTCAGAGGCTAAACATACTCACACACCCAAAGGATTGATTCACATCATCCTGTAGAAAAATGAATGAGGAAAGCGTTTATATGCTTTCGCTGTACAAATTCCCTCTGCCTTCCGTACGTGTATTCATATTCTCGAAACCCATGGTATCCTGGAATTAAAAGAATAACTCTTAAGTTGAAGGAACAAATAAACTTCTAACAAGGCCAACTTCTTGTATTAATACTTTGAAAGATATCTAATATAATTGACATCTGATGGGAGAATTCGAAGGGCATTACCTAAGAAACGAAGGAAATCACAGAGAGTAATCTATAGAGTATGAATTACAATTTGAACAGTATATAATGCTTGCTAGTAGCTTACAGTAAACCAAATCTTCAAGCTTGCAAAATTCCTTTACAATTTCTTAAATACTCACAGGAAGAATTATTAATTAGACCACCAATAAGTAGAAGTTACAATCCATTCGGCGAAGACAATCACTCAGCTCATTCAGTTGCACTGGTACTGTCTCGAAGAAAAGGGCATCCTGAAATTGAAAGAAATTAAATTCGTTAGAAAGATACCTAATATATGTGTAAGGATAAGCCGCATGGAATGTATGATCGCACTGCTCAAAGCTGTTTGAAATAGATTGGAGCAAATGAATGCATACCAAATGAAGGGTTCAATATGGCATACAAGAGCTGTAAATCGTAATGAATTCGGAAACTATTTCTATCGGGCGTATGCTGGATGCGCATAACGTTGATAAAATCGAAAATCACAAAGAGCAACTTAAAAAAACTCTCCGTCAATTTCAAAGTTTAAAAATTAAGAATTAACAAAATTTGATCTCCCGCTAAACATTTTTCTCGATCCTGATTGGCTTAGAGAAATACCACCGCTGTCAGTGCAAACGCTGTATTATTAAATTGTTAGCAAAATATTTCTTTGCCTGATCACCGATTGAATACCTTTAATATTCCTCTCTTCTTTTATGACCACCGCCCATAGTGGCGATTTTCTGGATTTCGGAAGAATAAGCGGACGATACATCATGAAAATAATCTCTTTGTGCAGTAAGACTCACGTAGTAGGTAAAAATCATAATAAATACTAGTCTTCATTAAATTTTAATCGGTTACGATGGACATCTTGTTAGTTTAAAAAAATCAAATTGCAATTTTAGAATCTCGGCGGTAGCAGTCACGCGTCCCAACTCCACTGAGCATATGTCACTTTTCCGGTGCACCTCGCGGTGTTCACATCGTTCACATCACCAGTCGCTTAATTTCGCTATATTTCATGTTTACGATCTATGATCGAAGTCATGAGCACCCTTATTTGAACTGTGATGCCAAGGAGGGATGCTCTGTACATGGAAATCGCTTCGGATCCTCGATTAATTATTGCAAATCCACAAAATTCTACGGTCCATATGCACGATACAAAGGAGATGAGTTACAATGGCTCAATTTCCACGTAAGCCATCATTAATACGTGAGATACGTACCTCTCGGGAGGACGAAGTGGGATCGAGGTATTCGTCACTTCGACACCGGAGGAGGTAAAATTCTCCAAGCAAAGTTTTGTAAACAGAAAGCGTTCGAAAAGATTTCCAATGGGACTTCGCTTCTTACCTCAATATTTCCTCGAAACTGGTTCTCTCATTCCAAGCTCTTCTGCCATCAGACGAGGACTTGTCGTTGCCGTCCCAACCCTCTCATATCTCGTCCTTTCTCGATGTCCACTGAACGCAACAGTTCGGTCACAATCACTAATGATCCAAGAGGAAACCTCAGCATTCCTCTGCTTGATGATTTCCACGAAACACAAAGGAAAAGGCTTAACGATTCTCAAGCCACGTTACCGACCGTCTCTCACGAGAGAACCCGCCAAATAAAGCGACACGTGAAAAAATACGTCGCCCTCTTTCGGGATTCAGTTTAGATATATTTTCGGGCGATGAAGGCCGATACGCTTCTCTCCTTTCTTCCACATGACGTTTTATCTTCTGAAGCGAACGAAACTAATAAATTGATCGACGGTCTATCTATTTTCAAACTCTCTTTCCATTACCATCATATAACTTACATTTTGCCAAAAAGTATATCTGCTCCCTTAATCTCTGCAAGACTTACTTCGGGCATTGTTCACTACTTTGGAAGCGACCGCGATTAAATAGAGACGAACTCAAGTTGTGGGAGGGAACGAGAAGTAGTTGGCTCATCACAAGAATTCTTGATGGAGTGATTGAATGAAATGAATAGTCTCTGGCAATATCTGGAGGCGGTTAAGGTTTCGAACGGTTAATTGTACAAAAAGATTGAGTTGGAAATATACAATAAAAGTTAAAATTTCTTGCGCAACAAAGCTTGACTTTGAGCAGAAAATGTATTCTCGCCAAATCTTTTCCGTACACGAATGCATACGAAGGTCGTATCGTTTGCGAGCAAAGGAACGCACAACTTTCTCAATATTTTTTCGTGGACGGATGGGATAAAAACACAGCACTCAAGCTTTTTAGAGAGTAACTTTATTGGAACAGTACTAAAAATACACAAACAGTAAACCACTCAATGAGTGTCTTTCCGCATCGCATTCAAGACATTTTCCCACTGTCTGCGTTTCAGCTGGTGCAATTCATTGAAAATAGCCGTGCTCTGAATTCCTTCCTCCTTCGAGATCGCAGCCTGCCTGCCTGTCATTCGAAACACCTAAAACGAAAGCAGAAGGATAAAATTTCTGATTAACTAAACGCAGCAAACACATCGTTAGGGGAACGCATAAATCGAGCTATTTAGAAAAAAACGGTTGAGTCTTTCTGAGTAAATTCGATTTTTCGAAATGGCATGAAATGAATAGGGTGAATGGCTTCGGTGAATAAATATTTCTAAGCTGATGAGTTACAGCTTTTCTGCAGTCAGCATCCATTTGGTTAAAACATCATGCAGAAGATATTAATGCTGCCTTTCAAATCCAAGGAAGAGGGGTATGGAGAAGAATTTAAAATCTTGGCAGCACAGGAAATGGTGCTCTTGAGATGTGAGGTTCAATGAACGCTGTGAAGCTCTAGTCTAGTCTGCACATTGAACGATGGCGAGAACGAATTCCAATATCATGCTATACCACCTACCTGAATATTCCCCATACTTGAGTTGACTGCAATCAATGCCTTGGGTATTATGATCAGATGGAGAGGGATGCACTGTGGAAGGTCGATTATCTTCATTCATACATCGGTCATCTTCTGAAGAAGGAAGGCTGCAAGTAAAAAAAAATATAAATTTCTAGAAAGCTTAAAGCAGGTTGAAAGCTGTCGCCTTTTTTCTTCAACATTCCCCACCGCAATGCGAGGATTGGCATAGGTGGATTGATGCCTCTGTGGTTAGCTTTGCAGATAGGTGAGACGTTTCTACTGAA
This sequence comes from Pantala flavescens, assembly GCA_020796165.1. NCBI lineage: Eukaryota > Metazoa > Arthropoda > Insecta > Odonata > Libellulidae > Pantala > Pantala flavescens. The sequence goes on from CM036883.1 coordinate 54,905,243, forward strand.
AATTTAGACTCCAAGCAGGCCTCCTTAATGTACTTGCAGTTTTAGGCTCACAATAATTCGAAGGTAATGTTAGCTAATAATTCCGGAACCCAAGTAACGGAGCAAAGGAAATCCTTGAAAAGAATTTGCCACAACCATGTGTTCATGAACTCCATCGATACCCAGTTGGCACTCTGAAGGAGAAGGCTCCTTGAAAAAGATTGTCTGAAAACTAATTCCAGAAAAGCAGAACCGCAGTGATTCAGTTTCTACCGAGTTCAATTGGGTTATATTGGGTATTGGGTATTGGGTTATATTTCTCTATGAAGGCATGGCAAAAAAATGTTAGAGGAGGATTGCAAAGCTAAAAAAGTTAACCGAGCATGGAAAGGAACTGTAGAAAATTGATGGCGGCATGTATTACATGTAGAATTAGAGGAGATGAATAACAAGGCAGAGTTTCACCAAACCAAGGATAGAATGGCCAAAGTTTTACTTTCATTGCCACTAAACGTTTCTCAGAAATTAAGTAATTAGCCCTCTTTGCAATGGGTGACCGTGCGGTGGACCAATGTATTCGTTATTTATAACTCAATGCTATCATATATACAAACATAAACATAGAAGCTATAAATGATATGCCATGCGTCATGTGTTCGTTGGAGAATCATTTACTAACAGCATAACCAGTAGCTTCAAAGACGTTTTGTACTCAGAGGCTAAACATACTCACACACCCAAAGGATTGATTCACATCATCCTGTAGAAAAATGAATGAGGAAAGCGTTTATATGCTTTCGCTGTACAAATTCCCTCTGCCTTCCGTACGTGTATTCATATTCTCGAAACCCATGGTATCCTGGAATTAAAAGAATAACTCTTAAGTTGAAGGAACAAATAAACTTCTAACAAGGCCAACTTCTTGTAATAATACTTTGAAAGATATCTAATATAATTGAAATCTGTTGGAAGAATTCGAAGGGCATTACCTAAGAAACGAAGGAAATCACAGAGAGTAATCTATAGAGTATGAATTACAATTTGAACAGTATATAATGCTTGCTAGTAGCTTACAGTAAACCAAATCTTGGTGCTTGCAAAATTCCTTTACAATTTCATAAATACTCACAGGAAGAATTATTAATTAGACCACCAATAAGTAGAAGTTACAATCCATTCGGCGAAGACAATCACTCAGCTCATTCAGTTGCACTGGTACTGTCTCGAAGAAAAGGGCATCCTGAAATTGAAAGAAATTAAATTCGTTAGAAAGATACCTAATATATGTGTAAGGATAAGCCGCATGGAATGTATGATCGCACTGCTCAAAGCGGTTTGAAATGGATTGGAGCAAATGAATGCATACCAAATGAAGGGTTCAATATGGCATACAAGAGCTTTAAATCGTAATGAATACGGAAACTATTTCTATCGGGCGTGTGCTGGATGCGCATAACGTTGATAAAATCGAAAATCATAAAGAGCAACTTAAAAAAACTCTCCGTCAATTTCAAAGTTTAAAAATTAAGAATTAACAAAATTTGATCTCCCGCTAAACATTTTTCTCGATCCTGATTGGCTTAGAGAAATACCACCGCTGTCAGTGCAAACGCTGTATTATTAAATTGTTAGCAAAATATTTCTTTGCCTGATCACCGATTGAATACCTTTAATATTCCTCTCTTCTTTTATGACCACCGCCCATAGTGGCGATTTTCTGGATTTCGGAAGAATAAGCGGACGATACATCATGAAAATAATCTCTTTGTGCAGTAAGACTCACGTAGTAGGTAAAAATCATAATAAATACTAGTCTTCATTAAATTTTAATCGGTTACGATGGACATCTTGTTAGTTTAAAAAAATCAAATTGCAATTTTAGAATCTCGGCGGTAGCAGTCACGCGTCCCAACTCCACTGAGCATATGTCACTTTTCCGGTGCACGTCGCGGTGTTCACATCGTTCACATCACCAGTCGCTTAATTTCGCTATATTTCATGTTTACGATCTATGATCGAAGTCATGAGCACCCTTATTTGAACTGTGATGCCAAGGAGGGATGCTCTGTACATGGAAATCGCTTCGGATCCTCGATTAATTATTGCAAATCCACAAAATTCTACGGTCCATATGCACGATACAAAGGAGATGAGTTACAATGGCTCAATTTCCACGTAAGCCATCATTAATACGTGAGATACGTACCTCTCGGGAGGACGAAGTGGGATCGAGGTATTCGTCACTTCGACACCGGAGGAGGTAAAATTCTCCAAGCAAAGTTTTGTAAACAGAAAGCGTTCGAAAAGATTTCCAATGGGACTTCGCTTCTTACCTCAATATTTCCTCAAACCTGGTTCTCTCATTCCAAGCTCTTCTGCCATCAGACGAGGACTTGTCGTTGCCGTCCCAACCCTCTCATATCTCGTCCTTTCTCGATGTCCACTGAACGCAACAGTTCGGTCACAATCACTAATGATCCAAGAGGAAACCTCAGCATTCCTCTGCTTGATGATTTCCACGAAACACAAAGGAAAAGGCTTAACGATTCTCAAGCCACGTTACCGACCGTCTCTCACGAGAGAACCCGCCAAATAAAGCGACACGTGAAAAAATACGTCGCCCTCTTTCGGGATTCAGTTTAGATATATTTTCGGGCGATGAAGGCCGATACGCTTCTCTCCTTTCTTCCACATGACGTTTTATCTTCTGAAGCGAACGAAACTAATAAATTGATCGACGGTCTATCTATTTTCAAACTCTCTTTCCATTACCATCATATAACTTACATTTTGCCAAAAAGTATATCTGCTCCCTTAATCTCTGCAAGATTTACTTCGGGCATTGTTCACTACTTTGGAAGCGACCGCGATTAAATAGAGACGAACTCAAGTTGTGGGAGGGAACGAGAAGTAGTTGGCTCATCACAAGAATTCTTGATGGAGTGATTGAATGAAATGAATAGTCTCTGGCAATATCTGGAGGCGGTTAAGGTTTCGAACGGTTAATTGTACAAAAAGATTGAGTTGGAAATATACAATAAAAGTTAAAATTTCTTGCGCAACAAAGCTTGACTTTGAGCAGAAAATGTATTCTCGCCAAATCTTTTCCGTACAGGAATGCATACGAAGGTCGTATCGCTTGCGAGCAAAGGAACGAACACCTTTCTCAATATTTTTTCGTGGACGGATGGGATAAAAACACAGCACAGGAAATGGTGCTCTTGAATTGTGAGTTTCAATGAACGCTGTGAAGCTCTAGTCTAGTCTGCACATTGAACGATGGTGAGAACGAATTCCAATATCATGCTATACCACCTACCTGAATATTCCCCATAATTGAGTTGACTGCAATCAATGCTTTGGGTATTATGATCCGATGGAGAGAGATGCACTGTGGAAGGTCGATTATCTTCATTCATACATCGGTCATCTTCTGAAGAAGGAAGGCTGCAAGTAAAAAAAAATATAAATTTCTAGAAAGCTTAAAGGAGGTTGAAAGCTGTCGCCTTTTTTCTTCAACATACCCCACCGCAATGCGAGGATTGGCATAGGTGGATTAATGCCTCTGTGGTTAGCTTTGCGGATAGGTGAGACTCTTCTACTGAAAATTTAGACTCCAAGCAGGCCTCCTTAATGTACTTGCAGTTTTAGGCTCACAATAATTCGAAGGTAATGTTAGCTAATAATTCCGGAACCCAAGTAACGGAGCAAAGGAAATCCTTGAAAAGAATTTGCCACAACCATGTGTTCATGAACTCCATCGATACCCAGTTGGCACTCTGAAGGAGAAGGCTCCTTGGAAAAGATTGTCTGAAAACTAATTCCAGAAAAGCAGAACCGCAGTGATTCAGTTTCTACCGAATTCAATTGGGTTATATTGGGTATTGGGTATTGGGTTATATTTCACTATGAAGGCATGGCAAAAAAATGTTAGAGGAGGATTGCAATGCTAAAAAAGTTAACCGAGCATGGAAAGGAACTGTAGAAAATTGATGGCGGCATGCATTACATGTAGAAGTAGAGGAGATGAATAACAAGGCAGAGTTTCACCAAACCAAGGATAGAATGGCCAAAGTTTTACTTTCATTGCCACTAACCGTTTCTCAGAATTTGAAGTAATTAGCTCTCTTTGCAATGGGTGACCGTGCGGTGGACCAATGTCTTCGTTATTTATAACTCAATGCTATCATATATACAAACATAAACATAGAAGCTATAAATGATATGCCATGCGTCATGTGTTTGTTGGAGAATCATTTACTAACAGCATAACCAGTAGCTTCAAAGACGTTTTGTACTCAGAGGCTAAAAATACTCACACACCCAAAGGATTGATTCACATCGTCCTCTAGAAAAATGAATGAGGAAAGCGTTTATATGCTTTCGCTGTACAAATTCCCTCTGCCTTCCGTACGTGTATTCATATTCTCGAAACCCATGGTATCCTAGAATTAAAAGAATAACTCTTAAGTTGAAGGAACAAATAATCTTCTAACAAGGCCAACTTCTTGTATTAATACTTTGAAAGATATCAAATATAATTGAAATCTGTTGGGAGAATTCGAAGGGCATTACCTAAGAAACGAAGGAAATCACAGAGAGTAATCTATTGAGTATGAATTACAATTTGAACAGTATATAATGCTTGCTAGTAGCTTACAGTAAACCAAATCTTCAAGCTTGCAAAATTCCTTTACAATTTCTTAAATACTCACAGGAAGAATTATTAATTAGACCACCAATAAAAGGAAGTAGAAGTTACAATCCATTCGGCGAAGACAATCACTCAGCTCATTCAGTTGCACTGGTACTGTCTCGAAGAAAAGGGCATACTGAAATTGAAAGAAATTAAATTCGTTAGAAAGATACCTAATATATGTGTAAGGATAAGCCGCATGGAATGTATGATCGCACTGCTCAAAGCTGTTTGAAATAGATTGGAGCAAATGAATGCATACCAAATGAAGGGTTCAATATGGCATACAAGAGCTGTAAATCGTAATGAATTCGGAAACTATTTCTATCGGGCGTATGCTGGATGCGCATAACGTTGATAAAATCGAAAATCACAAAGAGCAACTTAAAAAAACTCTCCGTCAATTTCAAAGTTTAAAAATTAAGAATTAACAAAATTTGATCTCCCGCTAAACATTTTTCTCGATCCTGATTGGCTTAGAGAAATACCACCGCTGTCAGTGCAAACGCTGTATTATTAAATTGTTAGCAAAATATTTCTTTGCCTGATCACCGATTGAATACCTTTAATATTCCTCTCTTCTTTTATGACCACCGCCCATAGTGGCGATTTTCTGGATTTCGGAAGAATAAGCGGACGATACATCATGAAAATAATCTCTTTGTGCAGTAAGACTCACGTAGTAGGTAAAAATCATAATAAATACTAGTCTTCATTAAATTTTAATCGGTTACGATGGACATCTTGTTAGTTTAAAAAAATCAAATTGCAATTTTAGAATCTCGGCGGTAGCAGTCACGCGTCCCAACTCCACTGAGCATATGTCACTTTTCCGGTGCACCTCGCGGTGTTCACATCGTTCCCATCACCAGTCGCTTAATTTCGCTATATTTCATATTTACGATCTATGATCGAAGTCATGAGCACCCTTATTTGAACTGTGATGCCAAGGAGGGATGCTCTGTACATGGAAATCGCTTCGGATCCTCGAATAATTATTGCAAATCCACAAAATTCTACGGTCCATATGCACGATACAAAGGAAATGAGTTACAATGGCTCAATTTCCACGTAAGCCATCATTAATACGTGAGATACGTACCTCTCGGGAGGACGAAGTGGGATCGAGGTATTCGTCACTTCGACACCGGAGGAGGTAAAATTCTCCAAGCAAAGTTTTGTAAACAGAAAGCGTTCGAAAAGATTTCCAATGGGACTTCGCTTCTTACCTCAATATTTCCTCGAAACTGGTTCTCTCATTCCAAGCTCTTCTGCCATCAGACGAGGACTTGTCGTTGCCGTCCCAACCCTCTCATATCTCGTCCTTTCTCGATGTCCACTGAACGCAACAGTTCGGTCACAATCACTAATGGTCCAAGAGGAAACCTCAGCATTCCTCTGCTTGATGATTTCCACGAAACACAAAGGAAAAGGCTTAACGATTCTCAAGCCACGTTACCGACCGTCTCTCACGAGAGAACCCGCCAAATAAAGCGACACGTGAAGAAATACGTCGCCCTCTTTCGGGATTCAGTTTAGACATATTTTCGGGCGATGAAGGCCGATACGCTTCTCTCCTTTCTTCCACATGACGTTTTATCTTCTGAAGCGAACGAAACTAATAAATTGATCGACGGTCTATCTATTTTCAAACTCTCTTTCCATTACCATCATATAACTTACATTTTGCCAAAAAGTATATCTGCTCCCTTAATCTCTGCAAGACTTACTTCGGGCATTGTTCATTACTTTGGAAGCGACCGCGATTAAATAGAGACGAACTCAAGTTGTGGGAGGGAACGAGAAGTAGTTGGCTCATCACAAGAATTCTTGATGGAGTGATTGAATGAAATGAATAGTCTCTGGCAATATCTGGAGGCGGTTAAGGTTTCGAACGGTTAATTGTACAAAAAGATTGAGTTGGAAATATACAATAAAAGTTAAAATTTCTTGCGCAACAAAGCTTGACTTTGAGCAGAAAATGTATTCTCGCCAAATCTTTTCCGTACAGGAATGCATACGAAGGTCGTATCGCTTGCGAGCAAAGGAACGCACACCTTTCTCAATATTTTTTCGTGAACGGATGGGATAAAAACACAGCACTCAAGCTTTTTAGAGAGTAACTTTATTGGAACAGTACTAAAAAATACACAAACAGTAAACAACTCAATGAGTGTCTTTCCGCATCGCATTCAAGACATTTTCCCACTGTCTGCGTTTCAGCTGGTGCAATTCATTGAAAATAGCCGTGCTCTGAATTCGTTCCTCCTTCGAGATCGCAGTCTGCCTGCCTGTCATTCGAAACACCTAAAACGAAAGCAGAAGGATAAAATTTGTGATTAACTAAACGCAGCAAACACATCGTTAGGGGAACGCATAAATCGAGCTATTTAGAAAAAAACGGTTGAGTCTTTCTGAGTAAATTCGATTTTTCGAAATGGCATGAAATGAACAGGGTGAATGGCTTCAGTCAATAAACTTTTCTCAACTGATGAGTTACAGCTCTCCTGCAGTCAGCATCCATTTGGTTAAAACATCATGCAGAAGATATTAATGCCGCCTTTCAAATCCAAGGAAGAGGGGTATGGAGAAGAATTTAAAATCTTGGCATCACAGGAAATGGTGCTCTTGAGATGTGAGTTTCAATGAACGCTGTGAAGCTCTAGTCTAGTCTGCACATTGATCGATGGCGAGAACGAATTCCAATATCATGCTTTACCACCTACCTGAATATTCCCCATAATTGAGTTGACTGCAATCAATGCTTTGGGTATTATGATCCGATAGAGAGAGATGCACTGTGGAAGGTCGATTATCTTCATTCATACATCGGTCATCTTCTGAAGAAGGAAGGCTGCAAGTAAAAAAAATATAAATTTCTAGAAAGCTTAAAGCAGGTTGAAAGCTGTCGCCTTTTTTCTTCAACATTCCCCACCGCAATGCGAGGATTGGCATAGGTGGATTGATGCCTCTGTGGTTAGCTTTGCAGATAGGTGAGACGTTTCTACTGAAAATTTAGACTCCAAGCAGGCCTCCTTAATGTACTTGCAGTTTTAGGCTCACAATAATTCGAAGGTAATGTTAGCTAATAATTCCGGAACCCAAGTAACGGAGCAAAGGAAATCCTTGAAAAGAATTTGCCACAACCATGTGTTCATGAACTCCATCGATACCCAGTTGGCACTCTGAAGGAGAATGGCTCCTTGAAAAAGATTGTCTGAAAACTAATTCCAGAAAAGCAGAACCGCAGTGATTCAGTTTCTACCGAGTTCAATTGGGTTATATTGGGTATTGGGTATTGGGTTATATTTCACTATGAAGGCATGGCAAAAAAATGTTAGAGGAGGATTGCAAAGCTAAAAAAGTTAACCGAGCATGGAAAGGAACTGTAGAAAATTGATGGCGGCATGCATTACATGTAGAAGTAGAGGAGATGAATAACAAGGCAGAGTTTCACCAAACCAAGGATAGAATGGCCAAAGTTTTACTTTCATTGCCACTAACCGTTTCTCAGAAATTGAAGTAATTAGCCCTCTTTGCAATGGGTGACCGTGCGGTGGACCAATGTCTTCGTTATTTATAACTCAATGCTATCATATATACAAACATAAACATAGAAGCTATAAATGATATGCCATGCGTCATGTGTTCGTTGGAGAATCATTTACTAACAGCAAAACCAGTAGCTTCAAAGACGTTTTGTACTCAGAGGCTAAACATACTCACACATCCAAAGGATTGATTCACATCATCCTGTAGAAAAATGAGTGATGAAAGCGTTTATATGCTTTCGCTGTACAAATTCCCTCTGCCTTCCGTACGTGTATTCATATTCTCGAAACCCATGGTATCCTAGAATTAAAAGAATAACTCTTAAGTTGAAGGAACAAATAAACTTCTAACAAGGCCAACTTCTTGTATTAATACTTTGAAAGATATCTAATATAATTGAAATCTGTTGGGAGAATTCGAAGGGCATTACCTAAGAAACGAAGGAAATCACAGAGAGAAATCTATAGAGTATGAATTACAATTTGAACAGTATATAATGCTTGCTAGTAGCTTACAGTAAACCAAATCTTCAAGCTTGCAAAATTCCTTTACAATTTCTTAAATACTCACAGGAAGAATTATTAATTAGACCACCAATAAAAGGAAGTAGAAGTTACAATCCATTCGGCGAAGACAATCACTCAGCTCATTCAGTTGCACTGGTACTGTCTCGAAGAAAAGGGCATCCTGAAATTGAAAGAAATTAAATTCGTTAGAAAGATACCTAATATATGTGTAAGGATAAGCCGCATGGAATGTATGATCGCAATGCTCAAAGCTGTTTGAAATGGATTGGAGCAAAGGAATGCATACCAAATGAAGGGTTCAATATGGCATACAAGAGCTGTAAATCGTAATGAATTCGGAAACTATTTCTATCGGGCGTATGCTGGATGCGCATAACGTTGATAAAATCGAAAATCACAAAGAGCAACTTAAAAAAACTCTCCGTCAATTTCAAAGTTTAAAAATTAAGAATTAACAAAATTTGATCTCCCGCTAAACATTTTTCTCGATCCTGATTGGCTTAGAGAAATTCCACAGCTGTCAGTGCAAACGCTGTATTATTAAATTGTTAACAAAATATTTCTTTGCCTGATCACCGATTGAATACCTTTAATATTCCTCTCTTCTTTTATGACCTTCGCCCATAGTGGCGATTTTCTTGATTTCGGAAGAATAAGCGGACGATACATCATGAAAATAATCCCTTTGTGCAGTAAGACTCACGTAGTAGGTAAAAATCATAATAAATACTAGTCTTCATTAAATTTTAATCGGTTACGATGGACATCTTGTTAGTTTAAAAAAATCAAATTGCAATTTTAGAATCTCGGCGGTAGCAGTCACGCGTCCCAACTCCACTGAGCATATGTCACTTTTCCGGTGCACCTCGCGGTGTTCACATCGTTCCCATCACCAGTCGCTTAATTTCGCTATATTTCATATTTACGATCTATGATCGAAGTCATGAGCACCCTTATTTGAACTGCGATGCCAAGGAGGGATGCTCTGTACATGGAAATCGCTTCGGATCCTCGATTAATTATTGCAAATCCACAAAATTCTACGGTCCATATGCACGATACAAAGGAAATGAGTTACAATGGCTCAATTTCCACGTAAGCCATCATTAATACGTGAGATACGTACCTCTCGGGAGGACGAAGTGGGATCGAGGTATTCGTCACTTCGACACCGGAGGAGGTAAAATTCTCCAAGCAAAGTTTTGTAAACAGAAAGCGTTCCAAAAGATTTCCAATGGGACTTCGCTTCTTACCTCAATATTTCCTCGAAACTGGTTCTCTCATTCCAAGCTCTTCTGCCATCAGACGAGGACTTGTCGTTGCCGTCCCAACCCTCTCATATCTCGTCCTTTCTCGATGTCCACTGAACGCAACAGTTCGGTCACAATCACTAATGATCCAAGAGGAAACCTCAGCATTCCTCTGCTTGATGATTTCCACGAAACACAAAGGAAAAGGCTTAACGATTCTCAAGCCACGTTACCGACCGTCTCTCACGAGAGAACCCGCCAAATAAAGCGACACGTGAAGAAATACGTCGCCCTCTTTCGGGATTCAGTTTAGACATATTTTCGGGCGATGAAGGCCGATACGCTTCTCTCCTTTCTTCCACATGACGTTTTATCTTCTGAAGCGAACGAAACTAATAAATTGATCGACGGTCTATCTATTTTCAAACTCTCTTTCCATTACCATCATATAACTTACTTTTTGCCAAAAAGTATATCTGCTCCCTTAATCTCTGCAAGATTTACTTCGGGCATTGTTCATTACTTTGGAAGCGACCGCGATTAAATAGAGACGAACTCAAGTTGTGGGAGGGAACGAGAAGTAGTTGGCTCATCACAAGAATTCTTGATGGAGTGATTGAATGAAATGAATAGTCTCTGGCAATATCTGGAGGCGGTTAAGGTTTCGAACGGTTAATTGTACAAAAAGATTGAGTTGGAAATATACAATAAAAGTTAAAATTTCTTGCGCAACAAAGCTTGACTTTGAGCAGAAAATGTATTCTCGCCAAATCTTTTCCGTACACGAATGCATACGAAGGTCGTATCGTTTGCGAGCAAAGGAACGCACACCTTTCTCAATATTTTTTCGTGGACGGTTGGGATAAAAACAAAGCACTCAAGCTTTTTGGAGAGTAACTTTATTGGAACTGAACTAAAAAATACACAAACAGTAACTTACTCAATGAGTGTCTTTTCGCATCGCATTCAAGACATTTTCGCACTGTCTGCGTTTCAGCTGGTGCAATTCATTGAAAATAGCCGTGCTCTGAATTCTTCCTTCCTTCGAAATCGCAGCCTGCCTGCCTGTCATTCGAAAAACCTAAAACGAAAGCAGAAGGATAAAACTTCTGATTAACATAACGCAGCAAACACATGGTTAGGGGAACGCATAAATCGAGCTATTTAGAGAAAAACGGTTGAGTCTTTCTGAGTAAATTTGATTTTTCGAAATGGCATGAAATGAATAGGGTGAATGGCTTCAGTCAATAAACTTTTCTAAACTGATGAGTTACAGCTCTCCTGCAGTCAGCATCCATTTGGTTAAAACATCATGCAGAAGATATTAATGATGCCTTTCAAATCCAAGGCAAGAGACTTGGAGGGGTATGGAGAAGAATTTAAAATCTTGGCAGTACAGAAAATGGTGCTCTTGAGATGTGAGTTTCAATGAACGCTGTGAAGCTCTAGTCTAGTCTGCACATTGAACGATGGCGAGAACGAATTCCAATATCATGCTATACCACCTACCTGAATATTCCCCATAATTGAGTTGACTGCAATCAATGCTTTGGGTATTATGATCCGATGGAGAGAGATGCACTGTGGAAGGTCGATTATCTTCATTCATACATCGGTCATCTTCTGAAGAAGGAAGGCTGCAAGTAAAATGAAATATAAATTTCTAGCAAGCTTAAAGGAGGTTGAAAGCTGTCGCCTTTTTTCTTCAACATTCCCCACCGCAATGCGAGGATTGGCATAGGTGGATTAATGCCTCTGTGGTTAGCTTTGCGGATAGGTGAGACGTTTCTACTGAAAATTTAGACTCCAAGCAGGCCTCCTTAATGTACTTGCAGTTTTAGGCTCACAATAATTCGAAGGTAATGTTAGCTAATAATTCCGGAACCCAAGTAACGGAGCAAAGGAAATCCTTGAAAAGAATTTGCCACAACCATGTGTTCATGAACTCCATCGATACCCAGTTGGCACTCTGAAGGAGAAGGCTCCTTGAAAAAGATTGTCTGAAAACTAATTCCAGAAAAGCAGAACCGCAGTGATTCAGTTTCTACCGAGTTCAATTGGGTTATATTGGGTATTGGGTATTGGGTTATATTTCACTATGAAGGCATGGCAAAAAAATGTTAGAGGAGGATTGCAAAGCTAAAAATGTTAACCGAGCATGGAAAGGAACTGTAGAAAATTGATGGCGGCATGCATTACATGTAGAAGTAGAGGAGATGAATAACAAGGCAGAGTTTCACCAAACCAAGGATAGAATGGCCAAAGTTTTACTTTCATTGCCACTAACCGTTTCTCAGAAATTGAAGTAATTAGCCCTCTTTGCACTGGGTGACCGTGCGGTGGACCAATGTCTTCGTTATTTATAACTCAATGCTATCATATATACAAACATAAACATAGAAGCTATAAATGATATGCCATGCGTCATGTGTTCGTTGGAGAATCATTTACTAACAGCAAAACCAGTAGCTTCAAAGACGTTTTGTACTCAGAGGCTAAACATACTCACACATCCAAAGGATTGATTCACATTATCCTGTAGAAAAATGAGTGATGAAAGCGTTTATATGCTTTCGCTGTACAAATTCCCTCTGCCTTCCGTACGTGTATTCATATTCTCGAAACCCATGGTATCCTAGAATTAAAAGAATAACTCTTAAGTTGAAGGAACAAATAAACTTCTAACAAGGCCAACTTCTTGTAATAATACTTTGAAAGATATCTAATATAATTGAAATCTGTTGGGAGAATTCGAAGGGCATTACCTAAGAAACGAAGGAAATCACAGAGAGTAATCTATTGAGTATGAATTACAATTTGAACTGTATATAATGCTTGCTAGTAGCTTACAGTAAACCAAATCTTCAAGCTTGCAAAATTCCTTTACAATTTCTTAAATACTCACAGGAAGAATTATTAATTAGACCACCAATAAAAGGAAGTAGAAGTAACAATCCATTCGGCGAAGACAATCACTCAGCTCATTCAGTTGCACTGGTACTGTCTCGAAGAAAAGGGCATCCTGAAATTGAAAGAAATTAAATTCGTTAGAAAGATACCTAATATATGTGTAAGGATAAGCCGCATGGAATGTATGATCGCAATGCTCAAAGCTGTTTGAAATGGATTGGAGCAAATGAATGCATACCAAATGAAGGGTTCAATATGGCATACAAGAGCTGTAAATCGTAATGAATTCGGAAACTATTTCTATCGGGCGTATGCTGGATGCGCATAACGTTGATAAAATCGAAAATCACAAAGAGCAACTTAAAAAAACTCTCCGTAAATTTCAAAGTTTAAAAATTAAGAATTAACAAAATTTGATCTCCCGCTAAACATTTTTCTCGATCCTGATTGGCTTAGAGAAATTCCACCGCTGTCAGTGCAAACGCTGTATTATTAAATTGTTAGCAAAATATTTCTTTGCCTGATCACCGATTGAATACCTTTAATATTCCTCTCTTCTTTTATGACCTCCGCCCATAGTGGCGATTTTCTTGATTTCGGAAGAATAAGCGGACGATACATCATGAAAATAATCCCTTTGTGCAGTAAGACTCACGTAGTAGGTAAAAATCATAATAAATACTAGTCTTCATTAAATTTTAATCGGTTACGATGGACATCTTGTTAGTTTAAAAAAATCAAATTGCAATTTTAGAATCTCGGCGGTAGCAGTCACGCGTCCCAACTCCACTGAGCATATGTCACTTTTCCGGTGCACCTCGCGGTGTTCACATCGTTCCCATCACCAGTCGCTTAATTTCGCTATATTTCATATTTACGATCTATGATCGAAGTCATGAGCACCCTTATTTGAACTGCGATGCCAAGGAGGGATGCTCTGTACATGGAAATCGCTTCGGATCCTCGATTAATTATTGCAAATCCACAAAATTCTACGGTCCATATGCACGATACAAAGGAGATGAGTTACAATGGCTCAATTTCCACGTAAGCCATCATTAATACGTGAGATACGTACCTCTCGGGAGGACGAAGTGGGATCGAGGTATTCGTCACTTCGACACCGGAGGAGGTAAAATTCTCCAAGCAAAGTTTTGTAAACAGAAAGCGTTCGAAAAGATTTCCAATGGGACTTCGCTTCTTACCTCAATATTTCCTCGAAACTGGTTCTCTCATTCCAAGCTCTTCTGCCATCAGACGAGGACTTGTCGTTGCCGTCCCAACCCTCTCATATCTCGTCCTTTCTCGATGTCCACTGAACGCAACAGTTCGGTCACAATCACTAATGATCCAAGAGGAAACCTCAGCATTCCTCTGCTTGATGATTTCCACGAAACACAAAGGAAAAGGCTTAACGATTCACAAGCCACGTTACCGACCGTCTCTCACGAGAGAACCCGCCAAATAAAGCGACACGTGAAGAAATACGTCGCCCTCTTTCGGGATTCAGTTTAGATATATTTTCGGGCGATGAAGGCCGATACGCTTCTCTCCTTTCTTCCACATGACGTTTTATCTTCTGAAGCGAACGAAACTAATAAATTGATCGACGGTCTATCTATTTTCAAACTCTCTTTCCATTACCATCATATAACTTACTTTTTGCCAAAAAGTATATCTGCTCCCTTAATCTCTGCAAGATTTACTTCGGGCATTGTTCATTACTTTGGAAGCGACCGCGATTAAATAGAGACGAACTCAAGTTGTGGGAGGGAACGAGAAGTAGTTGGCTCATCACAAGAATTCTTGATGGAGTGATTGAATGAAATGAATAGTCTCTGGCAATATCTGGAGGCGGTTAAGGTTTCGAACGGTTAATTGTACAAAAAGATTGAGTTGGAAATATACAATAAAAGTTAAAATTTCTTGCGCAACAAAGCTTGACTTTGAGCAGAAAATGTATTCTCGCCAAATCTTTTCCGTACACGAATGCATACGAAGGTCGTATCGTTTGCGAGCAAAGGAACGCACACCTTTCTAGATATTTTTTCGTGGACGGTTGGGATAAAAACAAAGCACTCAAGCTTTTTGGAGAGTAACTTTATTGGAACTGAACTAAAAAATACACAAACAGTAACTTACTCAATGAGTGTCTTTTCGCATCGCATTCAAGACATTTTCGCACTGTCTGCGTTTCAGCTGGTGCAATTCATTGAAAATAGCCGTGCTCTGAATTCTTCCTTCCTTCGAAATCGCAGCCTGCCTGCCTGTCATTCGAAACACCTAAAACGAAAGCAGAAGGATAAAACTTCTGATTAACATAACGCAGCAAACACATGGTTAGGGGAACGCATAAATCGAGCTAATTAGAGAAAAACGGTTGAGTCTTTCTGAGTAAATTCGATTTTTCGAAATGGCATGAAATGAATAGGGTGAATGGCTTCAGTCAATAAACTTTTCTAAACTGATGAGTTACAGCTCTCCTGCAGTCAGCATCCATTTGGTTAAAACATCATGCAGAAGATATTAATGATGCCTTTCAAATCCAAGGCAAGAGACTTGGAGGGGTATGGAGAAGAATTTAAAATCTTGGCAGTACAGGAAATGGTGCTCTTGAGATGTGAGTTTCAATGAACGCTGTGAAGCTCTAGTCTAGTCTGCACATTGAACGATGGCGAGAACGAATTCCAATATCATGCTATACCACCTACCTGAATATTCCCCATAATTGAGTTGACTGCAATCAATGCTTTGGGTATTATGATCCGATGGAGAGAGATGCACTGTGGAAGGTCGATTATCTTCATTCATACATCGGTCATCTTCTGAAGAAGGAAGGCTGCAAGTAAAATGAAATATAAATTTCTAGCAAGCTTAAAGGAGGTTGAAAGCTGTCGCCTTTTTTCTTCAACATTCCCCACCGCAATGCGAGGATTGGCATAGGTGGATTGATGCCTCTGTGGTTAGCTTTGCAGATAGGTGAGACGTTTCTACTGAAAATTTAGACTCCAAGCAGGCCTCCTTAATGTACTTGCAGTTTTAGGCTCACAATAATTCGAAGCAAATGTTAGCTAATAATTCCGGAACCCAAGTAACGGAGCAAAGGAAATCCTTGAAAAGAATTTGCCACAACCATGTGTTCATGAACTCCATCGATACCCAGTTGGCACTCTGAAGGAGAATGGCTCCTTGAAAAAGATTGTCTGAAAACTAATTCCAGAAAAGCAGAACCGCAGTGATTCAGTTTCTACCGAGTTCAATTGGGTTATATTGGGAATGTTTTCACTATGAAGGCATGGCAAAAAAATGTTAGAGGAGGATTGCAATGCTAAAAAAGTTAACCGAGCGTGGAAAGGAACTGTAGAAAATTGATGGCGGCATGTATTACATGTAGAATTAGAGGAGATGAATAACAAGGCAGAGTTTCACCAAACCAAGGATAGAATGGCCAATGTTTTACTTTCATTGCCACTAACCGTTTCTCAGAACTTGAAGTAATTAGCCCTCTTAGCAATGAGTGACCGTGCGGTGGACCAATGTCTTCGTTATTTATAACTCAATGCTATCATATATACAAACATAAACATAGAAGCTATAAATGATATGCCATGCGTCATGTGTTCGTTGGAGAATCATTTACTAACAGCATAACCAGTAGCTTCAAAGACGCTTTGTACTCAGAGGCTAAACATACTCACACACCCAAAGGATTGATTCACATCATCCTGTAGAAAAATGAATGATGAAAGCGTTTATATGCTTTCGCTGTACAAATTCCCTCTGCCTTCCGTACGTGTATTCATATTCTCGAAACCCATGGTATCCTGGAATTAAAAGAATAACTCTTAAGTTGAAGGAACAAATAAACTTCTAACAAGGCCAACTTCTTGTAATAATACTTTGAAAGATATCTAATATAATTGAAATCTGTTGGGAGAATTCGAAGGGCATTACCTAAGAAACGAAGGAAATCACAGAGAGTAATCTATTGAGTATGAATTACAATTTGAACTGTATATAATGCTTGCTAGTAGCTTACAGTAAACCAAATCTTCAAGCTTGCAAAATTCCTTTACAATTTCTTAAATACTCACAGGAAGAATTATTAATTAGACCACCAATAAAAGGAAGTAGAAGTTACAATCCATTCGGCGAAGACAATCACTCAGCTCATTCAGTTGCACTGGTACTGTCTCGAAGAAAAGGGCATCCTGAAATTGAAAGAAATTAAATTCGTTAGAAAGAAACCTAATATATGTGTAAGGATAAGCCGCATGGAATGTATGATCGCACTGCTCAAAGCTGTTTGAGATAGATTGGAGCAAAGGAATGCATACCAAATGAAGGGTTCAATATGGCATACAAGAGCTGTAAATCGTAATGAATTCGATAACTACTTCTATCGGGCGTATGCTGGATGCGCAAAACGTTGATAAAATCGAAAATCACCAAGAGCAACTTAAAAAAACTCTCCGTCAATTTCAAAGTTTAAAAATTAAGAATTAACAAAATTTGATCTCTCGCTAAACATTTTTCTCGATCCTGATTGGCTGAGAGAAATACCACCGCTGTCAGTGCAAACGCTGTATTATTAAATTGTTAGCAAAATATTTCTTTGCCTGATCACCGATTGAATACCTTTAATATTCCTCTCTTCTTTTATGTTCACCGCCCATAGCGGCGATTTTCTGGATTTCGGAAGAATAAGCGGACGATACATCATGAAAATAATCTCTTTGTGCAGTAAGACTCACGTAGTAGGTAAAAATCATAATAAATACTAGTCTTCATTAAATTTTAATCGGTTACGATGGACATCTTGTTAGTTTAAAAAAATCAAATTGCAATTTTAGAATCTCGGCGGTAGCAGTCACGCGTCCCAACTCCACTGAGCATATGTCACTTTTCCGGTGCACGTCGCGGTGTTCACATCGTTCCCATCACCAGTCGCTTAATTTCGCTATATTTCATATTTACGATCTATGATCGAAGTCATGAGCACCCTTATTTGAACTGTGATGCCAAGGAGGGATGCTCTGTGCATGGAAATCGCTTCGGATCCTCGATTAATTATTGCAAATCCACAATATTCTACGGTCCATATGCACGATGCAAAGGAGATGAGTTACAATGGCTCAATTTCCACGTAAGCCATCATTAATACGTGAGATACGTACCTCTCGGGAGGACGAAGTGGGATCGAGGTATTCGTCACTTCGACACCGGAGGAGGTAAAATTCTCCAAGCAAAGTTTTGTAAACAGAAAGCGTTCGAAAAGATTTCCAATGGGACTTCGCTTCTTACCTCAATATTTCCTCGAAACTGGTACTCTCATTCCAAGCTCTTCTGCCATCAGACGAGGACTTGTCGTTGCCGTCCCAACCCTCTCATATCTCGTCCTTTCTCGATGTCCACTGAACGCAACAGTTCGGTCACAATCACTAATGATCCAAGAGGAAACCTCAGCATTCCTCTGCTTGATGATTTCCACGAAACACAAAGGAAAAGGCTTAACGATTCACAAGCCACGTTACCGACCGTCTCTCACGAGAGAACCCGCCAAATAAAGCGACACGTGAAGAAATACGTCGCCCTCTTTCGGGATTCAGTTTAGACATATTTTCGGGCGATGAAGGCCGATACGCTTCTCTCCTTTCTTCCACATGACGTTTTATCTTCCGAAGCGAACGAAACTAATAAATTGATCGACGGTCAATCTATTTACAAACTCTCTTTCCATTACCGTCATATAACTTACTTTTTGCCAAAAAGTATAACTGCTCCCTTAATCTCTGCAAGACTTACTTCGGGCACTGTTCATTACTTTGGAAGCGACCGCGATTAAATAGAGACGAACTCAAGTTGTGGGAGGGAACGAGAAGTAGTTGGCTCATCACAAGAATTCTTGATGGAGTGATTGAATGAAATGAATAGTCTCTGGCAATATCTGGAGGCGGTTAAGGTTTCGAACGGTTAATTGTACAAAAAGATTGAGTTGGAAATATACAATAAAAGTTAAAATTTCTTGCGCAACAAAGCTTGACTTTGAGCAGAAAATGTATTCTCGCCAAATCTTTTCCGTACACGAATGCATACGAAGGTCGTATCGTTTGCGAGCAAAGGAACGCACACCTTTCTCAATATTTTTTCGTGGACGGTTGGGATAAAAACACAGCACTCAAGCTTTTTAGAGAGTAACTTTATTGGAACAGTACTAAAAAATACACAAACAGTAAACCACTCAATGAGTGTCTTTTCGCATCGCATTCAAGACATTTTCCCACTGTCTGCGTTTCAGCTGGTGCAATTCATTGAAAATAGCCGTGCTCTGAATTCGTTCCTCCTTCGAGATCGCAGCCTGCCTGCCTGTCATTTGAAACACCTAAAACGAAAGCAGAAGGATAAAATTTCTGATTAACTAAACGCAGCAAACACATGGTTAGGGGAACGCATAAATCGAGCTATTTAGAAAAAAACGGTTGAGTCTTTCTGAGTAAATTCGATTTTTCGAAATGGCATGAAATGAATAGGGTGAATGGCTTCAGTCAATAAACTTTTCTAAACTGATGAGTTACAGCTCTCCTGCAGTCAGCATCCATTTGGTTAAAACATCATGCAGAAGATATTAATGATGCCTTTCAAATCCAAGGCAAGAGACTTAGAGATGTATGGAGAAGAATTTAAAATCTTGGCAGCACAGGAAATGGTGCTCTTGAGATGTGAGTTTCAATGAACGCTGTGAAGCTCTAGTCTAGTCTGCACATTGAACGATGGCGAGAACGAATTCCAATATCATGCTATACCACCTACCTGAATATTCCCCATAATTGAGTTGACTGCAATCAATGCTTTGGGTATTATGATCAGATGGAGAGGGATGCACTGTGGAAGGTCGATTATCTTCATTCATACATCGGTCATCTTCTGAAGAAGGAAGGCTGCAAGTAAAAAAAAATATAAATTTCTAGAAAGCTTAAAGGAGGTTGAAAGCTGTCGCCTTTTTTCTTCAACATTCCCCACCGCAATGCGAGGATTGGCATAGGTGGATTGATGCCTCTGTGGTTAGCTTTGCAGATAGGTGAGACGTTTCTACTGAAAATTTAGACTCCAAGCAGGCCTCCTTAATGTACTTGCAGTTTTAGGCTCACAATAATTCGAAGCAAATGTTAACTAATAATTCCGGAACCCAAGTAACGGAGCAAAGGAAATCCTTGAAAAGAATTTGCCACAACCATGTGTTCATGAACTCCATCGATACCCAGTTGGCACTCTGAAGGAGAATGGCTCCTTGAAAAAGATTGTCTGAAAACTAATTCCAGAAAAGCAGAACCGCAGTGATTCAGTTTCTACCGAGTTCAATTGGGTTATATTGGGAATGTTTTCACTATGAAGGCATGGCAAAAAAATGTTAGAGGAGGATTGCAATGCTAAAAAAGTTAACCGAGCGTGGAAAGGAACTGTAGAAAATTGATGGCGGCATGTATTACATGTAGAATTAGAGGAGATGAATAACAAGGCAGAGTTTCACCAAACCAAGGATAGAATGGCCAATGTTTTACTTTCATTGCCACTAACCGTTTCTCAGAACTTGAAGTAATTAGCCCTCTTAGCAATGAGTGACCGTGCGGTGGACCAATGTCTTCGTTATTTATAACTCAATGCTATCATATATACAAACATAAACATAGAAGCTATAAATGATATGCCATGCGTCATGTGTTCGTTGGAGAATCATTTACTAACAGCATAACCAGTAGCTTCAAAGACGCTTTGTACTCAGAGGCTAAACATACTCACACACCCAAAGGATTGATTCACATCATCCTGTAGAAAAATGAATGATGAAAGCGTTTATATGCTTTCGCTGTACAAATTCCCTCTGCCTTCCGTACGTGTATTCATATTCTCGAAACCCATGGTATCCTGGAATTAAAAGAATAACTCTTAAGTTGAAGGAACAAATAAACTTCTAACAAGGCCAACTTCTTGTAATAATACTTTGAAAGATATCTAATATAATTGAAATCTGTTGGGAGAATTCGAAGGGCATTACCTAAGAAACGAAGGAAATCACAGAGAGTAATCTATTGAGTATGAATTACAATTTGAACTGTATATAATGCTTGCTAGTAGCTTACAGTAAACCAAATCTTCAAGCTTGCAAAATTCCTTTACAATTTCTTAAATACTCACAGGAAGAATTATTAATTAGACCACCAATAAAAGGAAGTAGAAGTTACAATCCATTCGGCGAAGACAATCACTCAGCTCATTCAGTTGCACTGGTACTGTCTCGAAGAAAAGGGCATCCTGAAATTGAAAGAAATTAAATTCGTTAGAAAGAAACCTAATATATGTGTAAGGATAAGCCGCATGGAATGTATGATCGCACTGCTCAAAGCTGTTTGAGATAGATTGGAGCAAAGGAATGCATACCAAATGAAGGGTTCAATATGGCATACAAGAGCTGTAAATCGTAATGAATTCGATAACTACTTCTATCGGGCGTATGCTGGATGCGCAAAACGTTGATAAAATCGAAAATCACAAAGAGCAACTTAAAAAAACTCTCCGTCAATTTCAAAGTTTAAAAATTAAGAATTAACAAAATTTGATCTCCCGCTAAACATTTTTCTCGATCCTGATTGGCTGAGAGAAATACCACCGCTGTCAGTGCAAACGCTGTATTATTAAATTGTTAGCAAAATATTTCTTTGCCTGATCACCGATTGAATACCTTTAATATTCCTCTCTTCTTTTATGTTCACCGCCCATAGCGGCGATTTTCTGGATTTCGGAAGAATAAGCGGACGATACATCATGAAAATAATCTCTTTGTGCAGTAAGACTCACGTAGTAGGTAAAAATCATAATAAATACTAGTCTTCATTAAATTTTAATCGGTTACGATGGACATCTTGTTAGTTTAAAAAAATCAAATTGCAATTTTAGAATCTCGGCGGTAGCAGTCACGCGTCCCAACTCCACTGAGCATATGTCACTTTTCCGGTGCACGTCGCGGTGTTCACATCGTTCCCATCACCAGTCGCTTAATTTCGCTATATTTCATATTTACGATCTATGATCGAAGTCATGAGCACCCTTATTTGAACTGTGATGCCAAGGAGGGATGCTCTGTGCATGGAAATCGCTTCGGATCCTCGATTAATTATTGCAAATCCACAATATTCTACGGTCCATATGCACGATGCAAAGGAGATGAGTTACAATGGCTCAATTTCCACGTAAGCCATCATTAATACGTGAGATACGTACCTCTCGGGAGGACGAAGTGGGATCGAGGTATTCGTCACTTCGACACCGGAGGAGGTAAAATTCTCCAAACAAAGTTTTGTAAACAGAAAGCGTTCGAAAAGATTTCCAATGGGACTTCGCTTCTTACCTCAATATTTCCTCGAAACTGGTACTCTCATTCCAAGCTCTTCTGCCATCAGACGAGGACTTGTCGTTGCCGTCCCAACCCTCTCATATCTCGTCCTTTCTCGATGTCCACTGAACGCAACAGTTCGGTCACAATCACTAATGATCCAAGAGGAAACCTCAGCATTCCTCTGCTTGATGATTTCCACGAAACACAAAGGAAAAGGCTTAACGATTCACAAGCCACGTTACCGACCGTCTCTCACGAGAGAACCCGCCAAATAAAGCGACACGTGAAGAAATACGTCGCCCTCTTTCGGGATTCAGTTTACACATATTTTCGGGCGATGAAGGCCGATACGCTTCTCTCCTTTCTTCCACATGACGTTTTATCTTCCGAAGCGAACGAAACTAATAAATTGATCGACGGTCAATCTATTTACAAACTCTCTTTCCATTACCATCATATAACTTACATTTTGCCAAAAAGTATATCTGCTCCCTTAATCTCTGCAAGATTTACTTCGGGCATTGTTCATTACTTTGGAAGCGACCGCGATTAAATAGAGACGAACTCAAGTTGTGGGAGGGAACGAGAAGTAGTTGGCTCATCACAAGAATTCTTGATGGAGTGATTGAATGAAATGAATAGTCTCTGGCAATATCTGGAGGCGGTTAAGGTTTCGAACGGTTAATTGTACAAAAAGATTGAGTTGGAAATATACAATAAAAGTTAAAATTTCTTGCGCAACAAAGCTTGACTTTGAGCAGAAAATGTATTCTCGCCAAATCTTTTCCGTACAGGAATGCATACGAAGGTCGTATCGTTTGCGAGCAAAGGAACGCACACCTTTCTCAATATTTTTTCGTGGACGGTTGGGATAAAAACACAGCACTCAAGCTTTTTAGAGAGTAACTTTATTGGAACAGTACTAAAAAATACGCAAACAGTAAACCACTCAATGAGTGTCTTTTCGCATCGCATTCAAGACATTTTCCCACTGTCTGCGTTTCAGCTGGTGCAATTCATTGAAAATAGCCGTGCTCTGAATTCGTTCCTCCTTCGAGATCGCAGCCTGCCTGCCTGTCATTCGAAACACCTAAAACGAAAGCAGAAGGATAAAATTTCTGATTAACTAAACGCAGCAAACACATGGTTAGGGGAACGCATAAATCGAGCTATTTAGAAAAAAACGGTTGAGTCTTTCTGAGTAAATTCGATTTTTCGAAATGGCATGAAATGAAAAGGGTGAATGGCTTCAGTCAATAAACTTTTCTAAACTGATGAGTTACAGCTCTCCTGCAGTCAGCATCCATTTGGTTAAAACATCATGCAGAAGATATTAATGATGCGTTTCAAATCCAAGGCAAGAGACTTGGAGGGGTATGGAGAAGAATATAAAATCTTGGCAGCACAGGAAATGGTGCTCTTGAGATGTGAGTTTCAATGAACGCTGTGAAGCTCTAGTCTAGTCTGCACATTGAACGATGGCGAGAACGAATTCCAATATCATGCTATACCACCTACCTGAATATTCCCCATAATTGAGTTGACTGCAATCAATGCTTTGGGTATTATGATCAGATGGAGAGGGATGCACTGTGGAAGGTCGATTATCTTCATTCATACATCGGTCATCTTCTGAAGAAGGAAGGCTGCAAGTAAAAAAAAATATAAATTTCTAGAAAGCTTAAAGGAGGTTGAAAGCTGTCGCCTTTTTTCTTCAACATTCCCCACCGCAATGCGAGGATTGGCATAGGTGGATTGATGCCTCTGTGGTTAGCTTTGCAGATAGGTGAGACGTTTCTACTGAAAATTTAGACTCCAAGCAGGCCTCCTTAATGTACTTGCAGTTTTAGGCTCACAATAATTCGAAGCAAATGTTAACTAATAATTCCGGAACCCAAGTAACGGAGCAAAGGAAATCCTTGAAAAGAATTTGCCACAACCATGTGTTCATGAACTCCATCGATACCCAGTTGGCACTCTGAAGGAGAATGGCTCCTTGAAAAAGATTGTCTGAAAACTAATTCCAGAAAAGCAGAACCGCAGTGATTCAGTTTCTACCGAGTTCAATTGGGTTATATTGGGAATGTTTTCACTATGAAGGCATGGCAAAAAAATGTTAGAGGAGGATTGCAATGCTAAAAAAGTTAACCGAGCGTGGAAAGGAACTGTAGAAAATTGATGGCGGCATGTATTACATGTAGAATTAGAGGAGATGAATAACAAGGCAGAGTTTCACCAAACCAAGGATAGAATGGCCAATGTTTTACTTTCATTGCCACTAACCGTTTCTCAGAACTTGAAGTAATTAGCCCTCTTAGCAATGAGTGACCGTGCGGTGGACCAATGTCTTCGTTATTTATAACTCAATGCTATCATATATACAAACATAAACATAGAAGCTATAAATGATATGCCATGCGTCATGTGTTCGTTGGAGAATCATTTACTAACAGCATAACCAGTAGCTTCAAAGACGCTTTGTACTCAGAGGCTAAACATACTCACACACCCAAAGGATTGATTCACATCATCCTGTAGAAAAATGAATGATGAAAGCGTTTATATGCTTTCGCTGTACAAATTCCCTCTGCCTTCCGTACGTGTATTCATATTCTCGAAACCCATGGTATCCTGGAATTAAAAGAATAACTCTTAAGTTGAAGGAACAAATAAACTTCTAACAAGGCCAACTTCTTGTAATAATACTTTGAAAGATATCTAATATAATTGAAATCTGTTGGGAGAATTCGAAGGGCATTACCTAAGAAACGAAGGAAATCACAGAGAGTAATCTATTGAGTATGAATTACAATTTGAACTGTATATAATGCTTGCTAGTAGCTTACAGTAAACCAAATCTTCAAGCTTGCAAAATTCCTTTACAATTTCTTAAATACTCACAGGAAGAATTATTAATTAGACCACCAATAAAAGGAAGTAGAAGTTACAATCCATTCGGCGAAGACAATCACTCAGCTCATTCAGTTGCACTGGTACTGTCTCGAAGAAAAGGGCATCCTGAAATTGAAAGAAATTAAATTCGTTAGAAAGATACCTAATATATGCGTAAGGATAAGCCGCATGGAATGTATGATCGCACTGCTCAAAGCTGTTTGAGATAGATTGGAGCAAAGGAATGCATACCAAATGAAGGGTTCAATATGGCATACAAGAGCTGTAAATCGTAATGAATTCGATAACTACTTCTATCGGGCGTATGCTGGATGCGCAAAACGTTGATAAAATCGAAAATCACAAAGAGCAACTTAAAAAAACTCTCCGTCAATTTCAAAGTTTAAAAATTAAGAATTAACAAAATTTGATCTCCCGCTAAACATTTTTCTCGATCCTGATTGGCTGAGAGAAATACCACCGCTGTCAGTGCCAACGCTGTATTATTAAATTGTTAGCAAAATATTTCTTTGCCTGATCACCGATTGAATACCTTTAATATTCCTCTCTTCTTTTATGTTCACCGCCCATAGCGGCGATTTTCTGGATTTCGGAAGAATAAGCGGACGATACATCATGAAAATAATCTCTTTGTGCAGTAAGACTCACGTAGTAGGTAAAAATCATAATAAATACTAGTCTTCATTAAATTTTAATCGGTTACGATGGACATCTTGTTAGTTTAAAAAAATCAAATTGCAATTTTAGAATCTCGGCGGTAGCAGTCACGCGTCCCAACTCCACTGAGCATATGTCACTTTTCCGGTGCACGTCGCGGTGTTCACATCGTTCCCATCACCAGTCGCTTAATTTCGCTATATTTCATATTTACGATCTATGATCGAAGTCATGAGCACCCTTATTTGAACTGTGATGCCAAGGAGGGATGCTCTGTGCATGGAAATCGCTTCGGATCCTCGATTAATTATTGCAAATCCACAATATTCTACGGTCCATATGCACGATGCAAAGGAGATGAGTTACAATGGCTCAATTTCCACGTAAGCCATCATTAATACGTGAGATACGTACCTCTCGGGAGGACGAAGTGGGATCGAGGTATTCGTCACTTCGACACCGGAGGAGGTAAAATTCTCCAAGCAAAGTTTTGTAAACAGAAAGCGTTCGAAAAGATTTCCAATGGGACTTCGCTTCTTACCTCAATATTTCCTCGAAACTGGTACTCTCATTCCAAGCTCTTCTGCCATCAGACGAGGACTTGTCGTTGCCGTCCCAACCCTCTCATATCTCGTCCTTTCTCGATGTCCACTGAACGCAACAGTTCGGTCACAATCACTAATGATCCAAGAGGAAACCTCAGCATTCCTCTGCTTGATGATTTCCACGAAACACAAAGGAAAAGGCTTAACGATTCACAAGCCACGTTACCGACCGTCTCTCACGAGAGAACCCGCCAAATAAAGCGACACGTGAAGAAATACGTCGCCCTCTTTCGGGATTCAGTTTAGACATATTTTCGGGCGATGAAGGCCGATACGCTTCTCTCCTTTCTTCCACATGACGTTTTATCTTCCGAAGCGAACGAAACTAATAAATTGATCGACGGTCAATCTATTTACAAACTCTCTTTCCATTACCGTCATATAACTTACTTTTTGCCAAAAAGTATAACTGCTCCCTTAATCTCTGCAAGACTTACTTCGGGCACTGTTCATTACTTTGGAAGCGACCGCGATTAAATAGAGACGAACTCAAGTTGTGGGAGGGAACGAGAAGTAGTTGGCTCATCACAAGAATTCTTGATGGAGTGATTGAATGAAATGAATAGTCTCTGGCAATATCTGGAGGCGGTTAAGGTTTCGAACGGTTAATTGTACAAAAAGATTGAGTTGGAAATATACAATAAAAGTTAAAATTTCTTGCGCAACAAAGCTTGACTTTGAGCAGAAAATGTATTCTCGCCAAATCTTTTCCGTACACGAATGCATACGAAGGTCGTATCGTTTGCGAGCAAAGGAACGCACACCTTTCTCAATATTTTTTCGTGGACGGTTGGGATAAAAACACAGCACTCAAGCTTTTTAGAGAGTAACTTTATTGGAACAGTACTAAAAAATACACAAACAGTAAACCACTCAATGAGTGTCTTTTCGCTTCGCATTCAAGACATTTTCCCACTGTCTGCGTTTCAGCTGGTGCAATTCATTGAAAATAGCCGTGCTCTGAATTCGTTCCTCCTTCGAGATCGCAGCCTGCCTGCCTGTCATTCGAAACACCTAAAACGAAAGCAGAAGGATAAAATTTCTGATTAACTAAACGCAGCAAACACATGGTTAGGGGAACGCATAAATCGAGCTATTTAGAAAAAAACGGTTGAGTCTTTCTGAGTAAATTCGATTTTTCGAAATGGCATGAAATGAATAGGGTGAATGGCTTCAGTCAATAAACTTTTCTAAACTGATGAGTTACAGCTCTCCTGCAGTCAGCATCCATTTGGTTAAAACATCATGCAGAAGATATTAATGATGCCTTTCAAATCCAAGGCAAGAGACTTAGAGATGTATGGAGAAGAATTTAAAATCTTGGCAGCACAGGAAATGGTGCTCTTGAGATGTGAGTTTCAATGAACGCTGTGAAGCTCTAGTCTAGTCTGCACATTGAACGATGGCGAGAACGAATTCCAATATCATGCTATACCACCTACCTGAATATTCCCCATAATTGAGTTGACTGCAATCAATGCTTTGGGTATTATGATCAGATGGAGAGGGATGCACTGTGGAAGGTCGATTATCTTCATTCATACATCGGTCATCTTCTGAAGAAGGAAGGCTGCAAGTAAAAAAAAATATAAATTTCTAGAAAGCTTAAAGGAGGTTGAAAGCTGTCGCCTTTTTTCTTCAACATTCCCCACCGCAATGCGAGGATTGGCATAGGTGGATTGATGCCTCTGTGGTTAGCTTTGCAGATAGGTGAGACGTTTCTACTGAAAATTTAGACTCCAAGCAGGCCTCCTTAATGTACTTGCAGTTTTAGGCTCACAATAATTCGAAGCAAATGTTAACTAATAATTCCGGAACCCAAGTAACGGAGCAAAGGAAATCCTTGAAAAGAATTTGCCACAACCATGTGTTCATGAACTCCATCGATACCCAGTTGGCACTCTGAAGGAGAATGGCTCCTTGAAAAAGATTGTCTGAAAACTAATTCCAGAAAAGCAGAACCGCAGTGATTCAGTTTCTACCGAGTTCAATTGGGTTATATTGGGAATGTTTTCACTATGAAGGCATGGCAAAAAAATGTTAGAGGAGGATTGCAATGCTAAAAAAGTTAACCGAGCGTGGAAAGGAACTGTAGAAAATTGATGGCGGCATGTATTACATGTAGAATTAGAGGAGATGAATAACAAGGCAGAGTTTCACCAAACCAAGGATAGAATGGCCAATGTTTTACTTTCATTGCCACTAACCGTTTCTCAGAACTTGAAGTAATTAGCCCTCTTAGCAATGAGTGACCGTGCGGTGGACCAATGTCTTCGTTATTTATAACTCAATGCTATCATATATACAAACATAAACATAGAAGCTATAAATGATATGCCATGCGTCATGTGTTCGTTGGAGAATCATTTACTAACAGCATAACCAGTAGCTTCAAAGACGCTTTGTACTCAGAGGCTAAACATACTCACACACCCAAAGGATTGATTCACATCATCCTGTAGAAAAATGAATGATGAAAGCGTTTATATGCTTTCGCTGTACAAATTCCCTCTGCCTTCCGTACGTGTATTCATATTCTCGAAACCCATGGTATCCTGGAATTAAAAGAATAACTCTTAAGTTGAAGGAACAAATAAACTTCTAACAAGGCCAACTTCTTGTAATAATACTTTGAAAGATATCTAATATAATTGAAATCTGTTGGGAGAATTCGAAGGGCATTACCTAAGAAACGAAGGAAATCACAGAGAGTAATCTATTGAGTATGAATTACAATTTGAACTGTATATAATGCTTGCTAGTAGCTTACAGTAAACCAAATCTTCAAGCTTGCAAAATTCCTTTACAATTTCTTAAATACTCACAGGAAGAATTATTAATTAGACCACCAATAAAAGGAAGTAGAAGTTACAATCCATTCGGCGAAGACAATCACTCAGCTCATTCAGTTGCACTGGTACTGTCTCGAAGAAAAGGGCATCCTGAAATTGAAAGAAATTAAATTCGTTAGAAAGAAACCTAATATATGTGTAAGGATAAGCCGCATGGAATGTATGATCGCACTGCTCAAAGCTGTTTGAGATAGATTGGAGCAAAGGAATGCATACCAAATGAAGGGTTCAATATGGCATACAAGAGCTGTAAATCGTAATGAATTCGATAACTACTTCTATCGGGCGTATGCTGGATGCGCAAAACGTTGATAAAATCGAAAATCACAAAGAGCAACTTAAAAAAACTCTCCGTCAATTTCAAAGTTTAAAAATTAAGAATTAACAAAATTTGATCTCCCGCTAAACATTTTTCTCGATCCTGATTGGCTGAGAGAAATACCACCGCTGTCAGTGCAAACGCTGTATTATTAAATTGTTAGCAAAATATTTCTTTGCCTGATCACCGATTGAATACCTTTAATATTCCTCTCTTCTTTTATGTTCACCGCCCATAGCGGCGATTTTCTGGATTTCGGAAGAATAAGCGGACGATACATCATGAAAATAATCTCTTTGTGCAGTAAGACTCACGTAGTAGGTAAAAATCATAATAAATACTAGTCTTCATTAAATTTTAATCGGTTACGATGGACATCTTGTTAGTTTAAAAAAATCAAATTGCAATTTTAGAATCTCGGCGGTAGCAGTCACGCGTCCCAACTCCACTGAGCATATGTCACTTTTCCGGTGCACGTCGCGGTGTTCACATCGTTCCCATCACCAGTCGCTTAATTTCGCTATATTTCATATTTACGATCTATGATCGAAGTCATGAGCACCCTTATTTGAACTGTGATGCCAAGGAGGGATGCTCTGTGCATGGAAATCGCTTCGGATCCTCGATTAATTATTGCAAATCCACAATATTCTACGGTCCATATGCACGATGCAAAGGAGATGAGTTACAATGGCTCAATTTCCACGTAAGCCATCATTAATACGTGAGATACGTACCTCTCGGGAGGACGAAGTGGGATCGAGGTATTCGTCACTTCGACACCGGAGGAGGTAAAATTCTCCAAACAAAGTTTTGTAAACAGAAAGCGTTCGAAAAGATTTCCAATGGGACTTCGCTTCTTACCTCAATATTTCCTCGAAACTGGTACTCTCATTCCAAGCTCTTCTGCCATCAGACGAGGACTTGTCGTTGCCGTCCCAACCCTCTCATATCTCGTCCTTTCTCGATGTCCACTGAACGCAACAGTACGGTCACAATCACTAATGATCCAAGAGGAAACCTCAGCATTCCTCTGCTTGATGATTTCCACGAAACACAAAGGAAAAGGCTTAACGATTCACAAGCCACGTTACCGACCGTCTCTCACGAGAGAACCCGCCAAATAAAGCGACACGTGAAGAAATACGTCGCCCTCTTTCGGGATTCAGTTTACACATATTTTCGGGCGATGAAGGCCGATACGCTTCTCTCCTTTCTTCCACATGACGTTTTATCTTCCGAAGCGAACGAAACTAATAAATTGATCGACGGTCAATCTATTTACAAACTCTCTTTCCATTACCATCATATAACTTACATTTTGCCAAAAAGTATATCTGCTCCCTTAATCTCTGCAAGATTTACTTCGGGCATTGTTCATTACTTTGGAAGCGACCGCGATTAAATAGAGACGAACTCAAGTTGTGGGAGGGAACGAGAAGTAGTTGGCTCATCACAAGAATTCTTGATGGAGTGATTGAATGAAATGAATAGTCTCTGGCAATATCTGGAGGCGGTTAAGGTTTCGAACGGTTAATTGTACAAAAAGATTGAGTTGGAAATATACAATAAAAGTTAAAATTTCTTGCGCAACAAAGCTTGACTTTGAGCAGAAAATGTATTCTCGCCAAATCTTTTCCGTACAGGAATGCATACGAAGGTCGTATCGTTTGCGAGCAAAGGAACGCACACCTTTCTCAATATTTTTTCGTGGACGGTTGGGATAAAAACACAGCACTCAAGCTTTTTAGAGAGTAACTTTATTGGAACAGTACTAAAAAATACGCAAACAGTAAACCACTCAATGAGTGTCTTTTCGCATCGCATTCAAGACATTTTCCCACTGTCTGCGTTTCAGCTGGTGCAATTCATTGAAAATAGCCGTGCTCTGAATTCGTTCCTCCTTCGAGATCGCAGCCTGCCTGCCTGTCATTCGAAACACCTAAAACGAAAGCAGAAGGATAAAATTTCTGATTAACTAAACGCAGCAAACACATGGTTAGGGGAACGCATAAATCGAGCTATTTAGAAAAAAACGGTTGAGTCTTTCTGAGTAAATTCGATTTTTCGAAATGGCATGAAATGAAAAGGGTGAATGGCTTCAGTCAATAAACTTTTCTAAACTGATGAGTTACAGCTCTCCTGCAGTCAGCATCCATTTGGTTAAAACATCATGCAGAAGATATTAATGATGCGTTTCAAATCCAAGGCAAGAGACTTGGAGGGGTATGGAGAAGAATATAAAATCTTGGCAGCACAGGAAATGGTGCTCTTGAGATGTGAGGTTCAATGAACGCTGTGAAGCTCTAGTCTAGTCTGCACATTGAACGATGGCGAGAACGAATTCCAATATCATGCTATACCACCTACCTGAATATTCCCCATAATTGAGTTGACTGCAATCAATGCTTTGGGTATTATGATCAGATGGAGAGGGATGCACTGTGGAAGGTCGATTATCTTCATTCATACATCGGTCATCTTCTGAAGAAGGAAGGCTGCAAGTAAAATGAAATATAAATTTCTAGAAAGCTTAAAGGAGGTTGAAAGCTGTCGCCTTTTTTCTTCAACATTCCCCACCGCAATGCGAGGATTGGCATAGGTGGATTGATGCCTCTGTGGTTAGCTTTGCAGATAGGTGAGACGTTTCTACTGAAAATTTAGACTCCAAGCAGGCCTCCTTAATGTACTTGCAGTTTTAGGCTCACAATAATTCGAAGCAAATGTTAGCTAATAATTCCGGAACCCAAGTAACGGAGCAAAGGAAATCCTTGAAAAGAATTTGCCACAACCATGTGTTCATGAACTCCATCGATACCCAGTTGGCACTCTGAAGGAGAATGGCTCCTTGAAAAAGATTGTCTGAAAACTAATTCCAGAAAAGCAGAACCGCAGTGATTCAGTTTCTACCGAGTTCAATTGGGTTATATTGGGAATGTTTTCACTATGAAGGCATGGCAAAAAAATGTTAGAGGAGGATTGCAATGCTAAAAAAGTTAACCGAGCGTGGAAAGGAACTGTAGAAAATTGATGGCGGCATGTATTACATGTAGAATTAGAGGAGATGAATAACAAGGCAGAGTTTCACCAAACCAAGGATAGAATGGCCAATGTTTTACTTTCATTGCCACTAACCGTTTCTCAGAACTTGAAGTAATTAGCCCTCTTTGCAATGAGTGACCGTGCGGTGGACCAATGTCTTCGTTATTTATAACTCAATGCTATCATATATACAAACATAAACATAGAAGCTATAAATGATATGCCATGCGTCATGTGTTCGTTGGAGAATCATTTACTAACAGCATAACCAGTAGCTTCAAAGACGCTTTGTACTCAGAGGCTAAACATACTCACACACCCAAAGGATTGATTCACATCATCCTGTAGAAAAATGAATGATGAAAGCGTTTATATGCTTTCGCTGTACAAATTCCCTCTGCCTTCCGTACGTGTATTCATATTCTCGAAACCCATGGTATCCTGGAATTAAAAGAATAACTCTTAAGTTGAAGGAACAAATAAACTTCTAACAAGGCCAACTTCTTGTAATAATACTTTGAAAGATATCTAATATAATTGAAATCTGTTGGGAGAATTCGAAGGGCATTACCTAAGAAACGAAGGAAATCACAGAGAGTAATCTATTGAGTATGAATTACAATTTGAACTGTATATAATGCTTGCTAGTAGCTTACAGTAAACCAAATCTTCAAGCTTGCAAAATTCCTTTATAATTTCTTAAATACTCACAGGAAGAATTATTAATTAGACCACCAATAAAAGGAAGTAGAAGTTACAATCCATTCGGCGAAGACAATCACTCAGCTCATTATGTTGCACTGGTACTGTCTCGAAGAAAAGAGCATCCTGAAATTGAAAGAAATTAAATTCGTTAGAAAGATACCTAATATATGCGTAAGGATAAGCCGCATGGAATGTATGATCGCACTGCTCAAAGCTGTTTGAGATAGATTGGAGCAAAGGAATGCATACCAAATGAAGGGTTCAATATGGCATACAAGAGCTGTAAATCGTAATGAATTCGATAACTACTTCTATCGGGCGTATGCTGGATGCGCAAAACGTTGATAAAATCGAAAATCACAAAGAGCAACTTAAAAAAACTCTCCGTCAATTTCAAAGTTTAAAAATTAAGAATTAACAAAATTTGATCTCCCGCTAAACATTTTTCTCGATCCTGATTAGCTGAGAGAAATACCACCGCTGTCAGTGCAAACGCTGTATTATTAAATTGTTAGCAAAATATTTCTTTGCCTGATCACCGATTGAATACCTTTAATATTCCTCTCTTCTTTTATGTCCACCGCCCATAGTGGCGATTTTCTGGATTTCGGAAGAATAAGCGGACGATACATCATGAAAATAATCTCTTAGTGCAGTAAGACTCACATAGTAGGTTTAAAATCATAATAAATACTAGTCTTCATTAAATTTTAATCGGTTACGATGGACATCTTGTTAGTTTAAAAAAATCAAATTGCAATTTTAGAATCTCGGCGGTAGCAGTCACGCGTCCCAACTCCACTGAGCATATGTCACTTTTCCGGTGCACGTCGCGGTGTTCACATCGTTCCCATCACCAGTCGCTTAATTTCGCTATATTTCATATTTACGATCTATGATCGAAGTCATGAGCACCCTTATTTGAACTGTGATGCCAAGGAGGGATGCTCTGTGCATGGAAATCGCTTCGGATCCTCGATTAATTATTGCAAATCCACAATATTCTACGGTCCATATGCACGATGCAAAGGAGATGAGTTACAATGGCTCAATTTCCACGTAAGCCATCATTAATACGTGAGATACGTACCTCTCGGGAGGACGAAGTGGGATCGAGGTATTCGTCACTTCGACACCGGAGGAGGTAAAATTCTCCAAGCAAAGTTTTGTAAACAGAAAGCGTTCGAAAAGATTTCCAATGGGACTTCGCTTCTTACCTCAATATTTCCTCGAAACTGGTACTCTCATTCCAAGCTCTTCTGCCATCAGACGAGGACTTGTCGTTGCCGTCCCAACCCTCTCATATCTCGTCCTTTCTCGATGTCCACTGAACGCAACAGTTCGGTCACAATCACTAATGATCCAAGAGGAAACCTCAGCATTCCTCTGCTTGATGATTTCCACGAAACACAAAGGAAAAGGCTTAACGATTCACAATCCACGTTACCGACCGTCTCTCACGAGAGAACCCGCCAAATAAAGCGACACGTGAAGAAATACGTCGCCCTCTTTCGGGATTCAGTTTAGACATATTTTCGGGCGATGAAGGCCGATACGCTTCTCTCCTTTCTTCCACATGACGTTTTATCTTCCGAAGCGAACGAAACTAATAAATTGATCGACGGTCAATCTATTTACAAACTCTCTTTCCATTACCGTCATATAACTTACTTTTTGCCAAAAAGTATAACTGCTCCCT
This sequence comes from Pantala flavescens, assembly GCA_020796165.1. Taxonomy (NCBI): domain Eukaryota; kingdom Metazoa; phylum Arthropoda; class Insecta; order Odonata; family Libellulidae; genus Pantala; species Pantala flavescens. The sequence continues at coordinate 54,940,340 of CM036883.1, forward strand.
TAATCTCCGCAAGACTTACTTCGGGCACTGTTCATTACTTTGGAAGCGACCGCGATTAAATAGAGACGAACTCAAGTTGTGGGAGGGAACGAGAAGTAGTTGGCTCATCACAAGAATTCTTGATGGAGTGATTGAATGAAATGAATAGTCTCTGGCAATATCTGGAGGCGGTTAAGGTTTCGAACGGTTAATTGTACAAAAAGATTGAGTTGGAAATATACAATAAAAGTTAAAATTTCTTGCGCAACAAAGCTTGACTTTGAGCAGAAAATGTATTCTCGCCAAATCTTTTCCGTACACGAATGCATACGAAGGTCGTATCGTTTGCGAGCAAAGGAACGCACACCTTTCTCAATATTTTTTCGTGGACGGTTGGGATAAAAACACAGCACTCAAGCTTTTTAGAGAGTAACTTTATTGGAACAGTACTAAAAAATACACAAACAGTAAACCACTCAATGAGTGTCTTTTCGCATCGCATTCAAGACATTTTCCCACTGTCTGCGTTTCAGCTGGTGCAATTCATTGAAAATAGCCGTGCTCTGAATTCGTTCCTCCTTCGAGATCGCAGCCTGCCTGCCTGTCATTCGAAACACCTAAAACGAAAGCAGAAGGATAAAATTTCTGATTAACTAAACGCAGCAAACACATGGTTAGGGGAACGCATAAATCGAGCTATTTAGAAAAAAACGGTTGAGTCTTTCTGAGTAAATTCGATTTTTCGAAATGGCATGAAATGAATAGGGTGAATGGCTTCGGTGAATAAACATTTCTAAGCTGATGAGTTACAGCTTTTCTGCAGTCAGCATCCATTTTGTTAAAACATCATGCAGAAGATATTAATGATGCGTTTCAAATCCAAGGCAAGAGATGAGGGGTATGGAGAAGAATTTAAAAATTTGGCAGTACAGGAAATGATGCTCTTGAGATGTAAGTTTCAATGAACGCTGTGATGCTCTAGTCTAGTCTGCACATTGAACGATGGCGAGAAAGAATTCCAATATCATGCTATACCACCTGACTCAATATTCCGCTTGAAGGAGTTGACTATAATCAATGCTTTGGGCCTTGTGATCCAAAGTAAGGTAATGCACAGCGGAGGGTCGAATAACTTTATTCTTGCATCGGTGATCCTCTGAAGATGGAAGACTGCAAGTGATGAAAACTATAAGTTTCTGGGAAGGTAAAAGGAGGTTGAAAGCTGCTGCCTTTTTTCCTTTCCAACCACAACGCGAGGATTGGCGTTAGTGGATGATTGGATTAATACCTCTGTTGTTAGCTTTGTAGATAGCTCAGACGTATATGCTGAAAACGTAGACTCCAGGCAGGCCTCCGGAATGTTTTAGCAGAAGAATGAAAAGGGTTTATCGTGTAAGAAAACAGGTGGAAACTAAGGGTTGCAGGATGGAACATGGAGAAACTAAACGTTGCTGGAAGGAATATTCATTCGTGCACTTTCGCTCGTTATGTGTTTGTGTACCTGATATGATGCGAAACATTCCTTACAATCCAGCGCGTCAGCTTCATGGAAAACAATATAATGTATAATTAAAAAAAGAATCTACTTATGTCCTCCACGAATGAATGCCTGAGGGAAATAAACAACCAACAGTTTACCTGTCGATATTTGCTGGTGGTGAAGAAAGCTTTAGTGCACCTTATTTGACCACTGAATTCGAAGTAAAGGAATCACTTACCCATTGAAAGACATTTGTGATCCGGACTAATGAAGAGAAATGAAATGATACGTTCAGAAGCGTAAACAGCGTTAGAAGAGATAGCACAAACAGCATGGAGAAGAATAAAATATGAATTCATTGTCTTCTGGAGTACAATGTAATTTCTTAAAATGTACTACATGTAACGGGATGGACGAGTTGTCAATAGGAGGAGAGAGAAACAAATAGTTATCCAAGCAGGGGAAAGACAAGCTGTAGATAGAAATGGGGCTGAAGACAATAATGGTGAATGCTCACCGCCGCTTCACGTACTCCATGTGAACGGATAGGAGTTCATCATCTGAGAAGCGCTATGCTTTACCGACAAAGATGAAGGGGTAAATGTAAAAATATAAATCTATTGATGATCCTTTTTCGTTTTTTATTATTTACCCCTTGAACTTGTGATGCATTACTTGAATTGGATGGCCAAGACATTTTCCCACTGTCTGTCGTTTCAGCTGGTGCAAATCATTGAAAATTTGAAAGGCATAACCTAAAAATAGCCATTCTTACTGTGGTAAAGTTATCTTGAATGGCGATAAAAAGGAATCTAGGATTTCGTAACGCTTCGCCTGGAAGCAATAGTTAAAAAAAATTCCTGAGCACATTCATATCTTCGAGGGAAGAGATATTTTTTGCAATGGGACGTTTCTTACCTTGCTTAACTTCTCAACTGAACCTTGCATACTCACCAAAAGCTGTACTGCTTGTCTTGCACTGGGATGACGATGTCACTTTGCCGTCCTCTAAGAAGCTGCCGTCGTCTAGTCAATCTTTTATGTGCACTACGAACTACAGAACACAATAACATTGACACAATCACTTCATCCGGTGAAAAACTTTAAGATTTGATTGATGGAAAACTGCGTAACAAAAATGTGGGGAAACTCGATTAACATATTGTAAGAACAAACCCTGCTCACTAATGATAGCCTCCTACTGAGGCGACACCGGAACGATAACTTGGCCCTCTGTCGGATTTCGAATGTTTTCGGTATGACGAAAAACGTCGATCTTTCCTAAATTCTGCCTATAGAATCTTTACGTTTAAACCTGTGTTCGGTTTTGCATTTTCCATGGCTAAAGTTGGATCGAGTTTCATTCTTCGCTAAAATACTATGAAAGTGGATATTTCGTTCCTTGAGAAAAGAATCAAATTAAATGGCAATGACTTAATAAGTCAGAAATAGATGAACCCCTTCGAGACGGAGAAGTTTTCTGAAAATCTTCCTCTGTGCCTTCAGTGGAAAAACTTCCCCTTGGTACGGAGCAATTTTGCTACTCTGAATGTGCCAGGTTTAGAGAGTACCATTTTCTCAGCGGCATGTCATAACATATCCTCAGCAACGGCAATTATGGAACATGAAATTATGGAACCACCTTCCCTTTGGTTAACTGCTTCTAAGCATGGCCATTATTAATGCAGTTGTATTTCCGTATATTTTTTGTAGCACTTCCTGCAGATTTTCCAAAGAACATTAAAATTTTATTTTTCGCTGAGTATGTGGAAATTGGAAACGAAATTCTACCAATTCAATTTTAGGCTATATGGAGTGAAACCTAAATGATAAAGATGAAATTGTGTTACTCATTAACTACCTTATTATTTGCGATAATATTTCGATCAATGATTGTACAAAGTCATCGAATTACAAGATTTTCTCTTCCAAGGCAATATTAAACGTTATTTTATTTGTTTATCACAGCTCACTTTCTATGAGTTGGAAACATATCTTAGGTAAAAGTAACCATTGATATCGTAACACAATGCCTCAAAAATTCATACCTTGAAAAGATAAATCATATTTACCTATTCAGACATTTAACTTAAATCTCTCACTTCTAAAGCAAACGAAAAAGGCGTTCCGATGAAGTCGATCACTCTTGTCATCCATTCATGCGTGTACACTCTCGAAACAAACGGCATCTTGAATTAGAGAAAATAATAATAACATTAAAAAACCAGTTACCATCCAAATAGAAGGCTAATTCCTACCGCACATGGTTGAATTTTCATCGTAGTCGTTATGATTGAAGCAGTTATACATTTGATTTGTAAGGAATGGAATAGTAAGTATTGTTTGATTCATTTGAATATTAGACTGTACTTTCAGGAAGGCCTTTTAGGGTTTTTATGTATGTACTAATTAAATTGAATTTTTACTGTCCGGTTGTATTTTATGGTTGCTCTTTTAAAATATATTCTTATAATATTTCTTAAAAAATAGCTGAATTTTTCATAGAAATTACTTTAAAATTGCTGCATTTATGTATTCACTTTGACAGGAGAACTAATTGTTATCATTTCTTTCACTCTTGCATAGCATTTTATCAGCCTATGATAACAATTGGATGCTTTCGTGCAAAAAAGTCCTATCTCATTTTGTTTCTACGATGTTTTTCCTTCGATAACTGAGAGCGATTCAATTTCAACAACATCCGAATAATAAATGAATATTCATAATTGGGGAATGAGTTTGATATTTGAACCCGCCCAAAAAAAAACAGTTACGTTTTTCACGAAAAAATCGTTTATCAGGCAATGGAATCTGAAATGTCTATTTACGGATTATTTTTTTTTTAAATAAGTGCTAGATCAAGTTCAGGACAGTACGGATGTGGGGTAATGGGAAAGAAGGTGGAATGTGAAGAAGCCAGGACTAAGAATAATTAATTATACATTAACATAAATGAATTTCAATAATAGATGGAATGGAAAAAATGGAATAGGTAAATCATTTTCAAATTATCTCATTTGATTGGACCAAAACTTTCAGGCCGATAGATCATTGTAAATGAAGAATACGGAACATATGAGAATTATAAGCCGATAAACACATATTATGAAGTAAACCATAGGAGACAGAGTTTAATACTTTGAATAATACGCTTAGGGAAGGGGGTAACTTTGAATCGCAAAGAATAAAATTTATCAAATGAGTGGAATATTACCTTCTTTAAAAGATATGATAGAAGCAAAAGTTAATCTATAAAAGTATTGCATGATAGTCATATGTAGACATAGTCTTGTTCCATCTTCAAAATAAAAATAACAAGTATATTGACCACGGATGCCGTGGTTGGAAAAATGTGTAGTGCACTCGACAATTATTCATCTTCGTATTAACATTGGCGTACAAACAGTACCAGAGACAATTACTTAGAAATTACAGCGATGAACAATTAATGTGGTGAACTCTATTAGAGATAGTGAATTTTCACATCTTAATGCGAAATTCGCAAATGTATAATTTGAAGCTGGCATATATTAAGATCCTTTTTATAATACTCTCCAGGGATCTCAATTGTGAATATAACTATCATTTTTGTAAAATCATCATTGCTTCAGCAAATAAAAATTAAATTAATTGTTTCTCATGAATAATGTTCCTTCAAAATGAAGTATTTTATTTTAAGAATATGTCTACATTAATGATCATCAACTTAAATTCTGCGACTGCCGTTATCAAGCAAAGGTTAAAGAGTATAACCGAAGAAAACAAAAGTTTTCGGGTAAAAACGCGAGTGGTGATCGATGGATCAGACCGTTTGAGTACCCCCGAGGTGAAAGAAGGGATTTCCAGGATGAGGCCAAGTAGACAGCTCCTCCTACCGCTTGTGATGAATGGCACCCTCACGTCGGTGCCAAAGAGGTTTCTCTGGTCCGATATACCTAACCCGACTGCCAAAAACTTTTCTCTCCCAATATCTCCCTCAAAACCGCGCTCTTATAAACTTAACGCTCGCGTTTATATTTCTCCTTAACCTCTGGGATTGTTTCCCCAGATTCCTTCTCGCAAGTTCCCAAAAAGGAAATGGTGATCAATTTTCAATTTGCCTAAGTTCCTTAGACGCACTTGCGAGGACTCAGATTGGTGTTTTTTCTCCCGTTTACTCGGAGTTTATTTCCTTGGGAAATCCATCCTACCAACGAATCGATTCAAGGTAATGTGAATCGACTTCTTTATTTTGCAGAGAACGCATTTCAGAGTTTCTTCTGTTTGAGTGACGAGGAGTTCATTATATTATTTTTAGATGATCCAAAATAGACTGCGGTGTGTGGACGCATTAGGTTATACATACACGGTATGCATATTTATGCATTAAAACATTGAGTAAGGGAGCTCATGATTACATTTGCATGATCGCATTGGAAGGGCGTTGGAAAATATTCTTGCGGAGCAAATAAATATCCATAGTGGCGTTGTTTTCGTAATGGTGTTAAATTTTCACTGTTCGATATTCTTCGATTGATATTTATTGATGTTAATTGGCACAAAATTTAATTTTAATAAATCAATTCTGCTGAGTGATCTCAAGAATCTCAATGACGTTATTTTAATCATCTATAACGCACCGTCAAATGATTTTTAATAACTGAATTACTTGTACAGCTCCAGCTGAAAAAATTTATTCTCGAGACTTTATTTATATTAATTGAACCTATGGAAAACAAGGTGATTACAATTAATACATCGTTATTAAAAATAATAAACCGAATCCCATGATGAGTACTTCATAGTTATACCCTACTCCATTTTTTAAATAGTTACAGGTAACAAACGTTGATATAAACCAACGGATCTTTGTAATAGCTTTACATGGATACTGATTTCCCATAGATAAAACCCAAGGCATAGTTGGATTGTACGATCGTTTAGATATCTTTGCTCGAGAGATATACTCTAAAAATATTATAATGCAAAATCGTAAAAATTTTGTTGATACAAAATATAAGTTTAAGTTGTAAAAACACTTTTTCATATCGAAACGAGTTTTATGTTTTTAGAAATTGATCATATAATAATCGACATTCGCATTAAAACTCAAATTGAAGCATTTTGGTATGTCATACAGTTCCAAAGTTTGCTTTGGAACTGCACCCAACCATTTAGTTACTTTGACAGAAGTCCTTCAGTTCGATGGCACTCACTCAAAATTCCTCCACCACGTTCGAAGCAGGTAATGCTGACAGTTGTTCCCTCGGTCATTGGGCCTCCATAAACTTCTGAGTGTGTCTGCCCAATCATTTAGACCATCTCCGTTCATGTCCATCACAATCTCTTTCCAAAATGCGTATCGTTAATAAGGTTTCAGTTTAAAGGTAATTATTATTTATTTGCGATTTATATGAATTGACTCGATGAACGCATTTTTACGAAAGTGCGCCTAAACGCAGTCATTGCTGACCGATGCTCAAAAAAAAGAAGGATTTTTAGCGCAACTAACAAAGACGCACGAATCGTGTGCAAAGAGAGCTCCTCGAAGTGGACAGCTCATTTCCGAGGGCTAATGCGCACAGCATCCTTTACAATTCAAAATAGAGCTAACTAGAATCACACAGCGTGAATGGACGTGCTTTGGGGGGCAGCCTCATTGACCGTGATGCATTGGGTCAAAGCGGGGAATTGTTGATTCAAGGCACTCCCTTACGAGGCGACATTTGGGTATCACAACAGACAAGCCATTAAGTCAGGAATGGTTACGGACGCTAATATTTTCCCTCTGTCGGCTGCGAGCGAACAGAAGAAGCCGTATTTTTGAAAGATCCTGAAGTTGCTTGCGATTTTCACCAATCGAGAATAAAATCCATACGAATATGTTTTCAGAGAAACACAAATATTCGGCGATAACTGAAGAAAATGATAAATAGGTAAACAGAAAACAGCAAAATTTATTCAAGTTCTTTGAAAAAAAGAAGTTTTACTTAAACCAGCACCACATTCTGATTGATAATGAATTTCAAAGTATATAAGTTTCGATGTTTAATGGTTGATAATTATTATTGATGGCCTTACAGAGGAATGGGGGCCATAGTGTTAGGCTTTTCCTAAAGTATGTTCCGATTTCTTAACATTAGCAAAAGTATCTTCTTTTGATTTTAAATCAAGATAAAAATATGTATTAAATTTAGTACTTTGAATTGTATTTCAAGAGAGATGCATAGGATAAGAAAATACACGGATTATTCGACTTTAATATTGTCAAAGGATTACACAAATTTATATAATATCTAAGAATATGCGCAATAGTTTACTTATCCTCTTATTAAAACAGGGTAAATATTTATATTCGATCCATATCAATGTTATATATTATCTACACTGATTAAAACAATTTATATAACATAAGTATACTCTAACTCGTAAACTATGACTATTAGAATACAATATTAGAATAACGTATTGCATTTTATTTAACCCGATGAAACATCTGTCCATTTTGCACCGAATAAAATCGTTATCCGTTTCTACGGCAATATTTCGTCCTCAAATAAACGCACTCCCGTAGATTCACGGCTTCGTCTCAGAAGCGTTAAATTTGCAAAAAATTTGCCTCTTCGGCGGAGCTACAAACCGTCCCCGCGTTTCCCCCGGCAACTGCTATCTTTCCAACTCAAGTGGGCTCTCAAAAACACACACACCCTTGCACACACACACATGCACAAACAGGCTCTCGAGGAGTCTCCTTTCGGAACTCCTCGTCCCAACACCTTTTCCTAACTCGATTTTCAACTTCCTCTCTAACCAATCACGCGGGTTAGTCAACCATCTCGCTCTATTAATCCGTTGGACTACAAAGGATCTATTAAGGTGCGACCGGCGTTTAGGATTCCGTGTGAGGAGAAATTGTAGAAAAGAGCTCCTTTTGAAGGCACTCAGAATGGTTCATTGGATACTTTACGGAGAATGACCTTTTCCACTGCGATATTTGCCTTCTTACCGCTGTCGGGTCATTCCTTAGTAAGAATTGATTTAACAGGGTATTCATATGATAACATCGACTAATCATTAATCTCCACCGCATTAGGTGATAATAAACAGAAAATTAACATACGTTTAGGAAAATTATAAACTCATATAGAAGTGGAAGAAATATTGCAACGTAAATGTGCCCTACAGTTGAGACTCTCCATTTTTGATTGCGCTATCCATCAGTTGAAATCACTAATTTTACAGAGGACATAAATACCAAAATATATTTCCTCAAAACCCGTATATTTGTATCCGGGCTATTATTTCAGACTTATCATTCAAACCATATTACCTTTAGCTTTCATTGTGACACAAAATTAATTAGTAGAAGTTATCAAGTACTAATTAAAAATTTATAATTGATATTTCTCCTGCTTTATTCTTATTAACATCTTATAAAATTTATCCTATACTAGAACACGCATTTATTATCTAAATCGGAGTTCGTGCTTCGGCTCTTTCTTTTATGAAAAAAAGATAAGAGAAAGAAATCATTTCTATTCCTTCTCAAAATGCTCAGAATATTATTCAGGATTTATTCAAGGACTCTTTCACTTCCCTCACATTTAGACTCGTTTCTTTCTCTCAAACAAAAGAAATCGGACATCCACTAGCAACAGAGCAGTAATGCATAACCAGTGGCCTACATACAGGTCTTCTCTGCAATTCATGGTAACTGGGACTGTATACAAAAAATTTCGTGTGCCTAAAAGAATACTGCGGACTTAAAACTCCGCATTTTACTTAACTCTATCCATATCTCAAAAAAAATATGGAGTAATCGAGAATGTAATAATACAAAATAACTACAGTGAGATTAGCTTATGTTTACGGATAATTTTAACTGCTTAACAAGCCTTGAATTGATGAATTCAGTAGCGCGAGACATTTAATGTGCAAACAAAAAAAAATCCTAAAACCAATATTTACTTCTTCATTGCATGTAACATTTGATAACTGGAACTATTTATATTTTAATTGGGATGTATATATTAAGGATTGGACACAAATTTCGCGTTGATCATGAAAAAAGTTAGATGTTTGATTGATCTACATTCCATTTTCACGACATGACATGGCATTGGTACCTCACAGCCTCTTTTCTAACGCCGTATATAATGCAGACCAATAAATGTATTCATTTTGAATGAATATACATCTTAAATGGTTTTAACAACATTGTTGGTAATATAACCGAAAAAAAGTAGAGTTCCAGTTATGGAGATGGAAAAGTATCGTTAGAGAATTTCATTTTGAAAAAGTAAATATTATATCAGATATCCAACTGATACGATCACCTTCTTGACAACCCTCAAGAAACATACCAACAATTTCAATTCTCAAACTAGTTGAAGGATAACCAAAAAACTCAACCCATGGGAAACTGTTCTCGCATTTGTATTCAACATGTGCTCACATGAAGATGCATCGATGCATATCCGGGGGCAGAATTTATGCACACAGCGGAATCCGAGGACTGGAAACACGAGTGATACAGAAGTAGAGGTCTTTAACTTCTTCGGCATTCATTTCATCCAATTATATGTTTGAATTATACGTAATTTTATTATGTGTTTTAAAGGAGAAAGGTAATTAATTTTCATTGTACAGAGACTCGCGCTAACTGCGAGCGTTTTGCACCGGAAATATCTTAATTGGGTCAAATACAAATTAATTGCAGCAAAATCCATGAAAAATATAAAAAACTTCTTTCCGTCTAATGAAGAGCAAATTTTATGAAAGCAGAACCCTTCAGTTGGTCTTCTTCTATCTTCAAGATGACAAAATATTCAAAAATATATTTACAAATATTTTCAATGAACCACAATTCATTTCATTAATTACCATAATACAATGATGGAGAGAGAATCTGTCAGTAATCTCTATCGATTTAAAATATACTTAGAGGATTCTTTTTCGTTCTCGTAAAAATATATTGGTTCTAAAGCTTAAGACGAAGACTTTATAGAAGTAAAATTAAATGCATGCCTGAATATTTTCCGAGCATAAATGCAAGGAAAACGATTCAAAAATAGCATGGTATTAATTAATTCAGCAAAATGATTCCATTCTAATTAATTTGTATTTCAACTCTATGAATAATTGTTATAGAGCTGAAATTATGATTTAAAGATAATTTAAATTATGAATACCTGATACTTATTCAAAGGGTCACGAACTATATTTAGCTTTTTTCCTCAGTTCCTCTTGAGAAGGTTGAAAGCGCTAAAAACGACGTCACTGTTCGCGTGTCCAAATACGAAGGCGTCTTTCGGAGGAATAAAGGGAAATTAAAAGGAGGAAAATAAAAGTGAGTGGGGTGAGACGTTTCCGAAATAAGGGGTGAGTGAAAAGGGTTCGCCACCCCTCATATCTGGACACTCAGCAGTTGGAAAATGTTTTTGATATTCCCTTGACAGCAACAACGATGCATTTTCGGCAACTAGTGTTCCCAGTACATGATGATACCTATTAAAGACGTATTTTCGATAAGATTGAATGTATTCGGCGCTTATTCAACACAGTTCTTGAATTTGTATCTAATTTTTGGATGGACTTTCTTCCAGACGAAATACAGACTAATGACTGTATCTTTTACATGCAACCACATACTATTTGGAATTATCCTGTTCTACTTTATAAAGATCTCCTATTTGAACTTTAAGAAGACTTTTGATATTTTCTTGATTTACGTATTCGTTGAAATCATCGACTCCTCATTAGCATCCAATTTTATGTGTTAAGTGTATTATAGTTATAAATTCAAAATTATTTCTACTCTTACTTATCCATGAACTTAAGAAATTCTTGGTATCATAAAGGTTTCTGATAATGGAGTAACGAAACACCAAATGCTGCACATTTAATTATTAATATCTTTAAATATGACACGTGGTATGAACAGAAGGAACAAAATTAGGATTTTGGAAGTTACCCTGAAAATTATAAAAGCGACGGCTGTAATCATTTCAATTTAAAATTCAGCTTCTCACGAATCATAAGAACAACCGATAACAAATTTTATCAATAAACACTTAAATCATCAATCTGATTAGAATAATGGATTCATAATGTAAAGCATTGAACAGAAACATTGTTTAAACTGAATTATGGATTGTAAAGTACAAGGGAAAATAAAAAGAAATCAGAATGAAATTGCGTTAATAAAAAATAATTCAATTTATAGGTGAGGAAATGTAGGATTCAATAACGGCAAATTTAAAAAAAAGGGTAATAGTAATGAATTATCCGAAATAAATATAACAAAGAATTATTTTTTGATTATTTGACGAGAAATTTTTTCTTGAAACAAACAAAATCGCATTAAATATTCAGCGTCGAGTGCGTTTAATATACTATGGTATGGTATTCATTGAATAAGAAATCAAATTGCCTCAAGTCTCAAATATTTCTCTTCGTAACGAGTTAAGAGTGAATACAACACTCTCTTCCGGTATAAATTATAAGTCACCGATGATTTACATCCAAACTTCATTAATAATGGGAAACAAAAGAGAATCAGCCCCCAAATGGGCCTCAATTAAAGACTTCCAAATGCTACTTTCAATTATGAAAGACCTTCCTTCCTTGAAAGCAAGCCAATTAACGTCCCTTCAAGATATCTATGCTTCCTAATGAGTCTATAGATATACATTTTTCAAAAGACGAGAGAAGAAAACAACCGAGTTACTAAGATAAAATACTCATTCATCCTCCGAAACGTCCTTTCAACAGATTGCAGGTTGTAAGTCTTAACGAAAGAGTGAATAATATAACCAATCAAGTTTGTGCCAATAGAAAATGTCAATATTTTTCAATACAGCTTTACAGAAAATACATAAAAGAATAAGAGGATATTTATTAATAGAAATAGCAATTTTTAAGGCCTTTCAGTAGGGTAAAATGTATTCGCAAGCGATTTCACTATGATTAGAATTGCATCACTGAGAAAAATATTGGCTTCCTAAGTATCCTTCCAGAGGAATCAGCAATGAGTTAACTAATGAGGAAAAAATATATATAGGATTATACGTGTAAAATAGCATTCATTTCTTGTACCCATTCATTCTTCAACTGATAAGTACCATATCTAAACGTCGAAAGAAATTAGATTTTTTCACACATTCTGGTACATCAAGAAAGGAATCTCCACTGAATCGCGCGTTCGTCTGTCTGCAAGATATTCCTGAAATTGGACTTTTTTGCTCTCGTTTGTGAAGAGATGTATGAAAGATGTCTATAAAAATGACTCAATAACTTTTTCTTTAAATAACGTACGAGGAAGGAGAAGCACCTCGACGAAATATTCCTCCGAGAAATTGGCTGTAAGTAGGGGTAATGGTTACTGAAATTTTATCAAAGATGTAGGCACACACTCATGATTTACAAACCACCCATCTGGCTGAAAACCTAATTCATCCCTCTGGTGAAAGCTTATTATGGAAAAGGCTTTTACGGCTTTTTTCTGCTTTCAACGCGACCATTAATCGAATTCTTGTGGAGTACTTTTTTCAATCTGGAAGAGGTTTATACAGAAACTGTATTTGCCTTCATGAATACAACCAGCGAACGAAGGCAAAGGTTTAATTCTCAGAAATTCCACATCAAAACGTATGGAGAGAGTACATTTTCAGGGAGTGATAAAAAGATAGGGATAAAACGTCAGGTCCAAACAAGTTAATCTTTATCATTTTTCAGCAGTGCTTTTTTTTCTCGACTTCTTATTGAATAGGATGAGTAAATTGGTATTCTATTGATAATTGATTAAAGATTCTCGCTTTAGTAGTTTTAGTTAATTTAAGTTAATGAGTTACTGGCATATATAACTTATATCCTCTTATCAGGATTTGTTGCCTTCACGATCTTCAAAAGATTAAGTTTAGATCGTCGTGTTGAATCCAATTATTTATTGGATAAATTCTATACATCGATGGTATAAAAAGAAGCAGCCCCTAATTTCTGGTGAGTTGCATCGCCAATTCCGACCGTCATCTGTTATTAACGTCAAATTCCTTTCCGTCGCAGCTGAGGTACGACTGACCCGAAACAAGGAAACAAATAAAACATGGATCCGTAAATCAAACAAGAGAAAGTCGAAAAAGATGAAATTCTCGTCATGCGGCGAATCTCTTTGGCCGAGTTGATTGCGAAGAGTGGTCCTTGATAATATGAGCGATGGGGTTGCTGTGAGAGAGAATCCTAAGAGTGAGAAATAAATGGCCTTTAATGAACTCTCCCGACTCCAGCTGACCCCTCCTATGTATTCCCATCCTCTCCCACTTCAGTATTTCTCACGTACTTTCGTTTGTCCCCGTATTTTCATCCGGTTTATTTTTTATCTCTCCTTCGTTTTTTCTCTGTCGCCTTTCCCTTCCAATGGCAATTTATTCTCTGTTTTACACGTTCTCACGTAATATTTTCTCTTAGGAGAAATCGCCTCCTCGTGAAGTTTACTTCGCTTTTCATTTTTCTCTGCCCGCCACTTATCTAATGTCCACTCGGAAAAAGTCGTATTTTATGTTTCAATACTACAACCTACGTATTTTTCAACCTAACGCATTACTTTATTCAATACGTTGGTTTTATCGATTTTTGGATGAAAAGTGTTTCAACATGCTTACTTAACGATTAATATCTAGGAATGTTCAGCTCATAATTAAATACTTCCGAGTATGTGCATATTTTGAGTCAATTTTAAATATTTATTAATTTGTTGCAAAAGTAAATTATTTTCAATTGCAATGGATTACCATTAAATATTTCGAAATATTAGTAATTCCTACGGATAATTATGTGCGGAACTCTTACCACGAAATCACGCTTTATAGAATCGTTTTCAATGTATAGCGTTAGATGTAAATGTGTAGCAATTTATAGCAGTTTTTGAATTGGAATTGTATTGTCTCTAGATACTGAATCAACGTAACAGTCTATCATTATTAAGATATTATGTACTTGTAGCATTATGTTTATTTCTTCTTACCAATGATTAACCCGCCTGAATATTTATATCTAAAAAACCGATCTAACAGATGCATTTTTGATCGTTTTTATCAAACACTTTTCAAAATATACCTCAGTGTATTGTCATTTATGAAGTGTATCTGCGCATAAAAATATCCCACTCAAATTCCAAAGATGAAACGAAATAAGAGTTCATCTATACTCGTAGTTATTTTTCCCTCGTTCTAGAATACATCCGCGCTACCCTTTAATATTACAATCCCATTGTAATCATTTGCTCAGGATATTCTCATCGCTGCTTCTATCCATGCTCTGAATATTATATTTTCCACAAATCATCCGATTTTTCTTTGCTCTATTCACTAGAATTCCTACAACTCCACTTTCACTTTCACTTCCTGTACACCTCCTCTCTCATCCATCTCTTTAACTTTTTTATGTATTCCCTCGACTTTCACACTCCCCTTTCGTGTGGGGGAGAGATTGGGTTTATGAAGGATAACGCAGAAGAGAGGGTATTTTTTCCAAGAAAAACCTCTGCTTCATCAGTTTCCTTCATCTTTGACCTTTCGCTGGCTATTCTTCATGTCCCCTTTTTTGTGTACGTACGAATGTGATCCCGTATGTGTTGTTTGCGAGATAAAGTCGCCTCCTGCGCTCTCTTTGATAAGAGAATAGGTAATAGAAACGTTTGCTTCTGAAACACCTAATTTTTCTGGTTTATCTACTTGGATATCTGCAGGGAAAAAAGTTATTTCTAATTTAAATTTAATGGATCACAAAGTTCTCAGTCTTCAAACCAACAATACAGACATGATATGTAATATTATACATTATAATTAAGCTTATATTATAAAAAACTATTTCAAATGAATTTTATGTAATTAATCTATTGTTAGTTATTCTAAAAATATTAAAGCATAATGAAAGACTTTTTCGGTGGTCGTATACTTATCAAAGGTATTTATATCGTACGAATGGTAATACATATAAAAGAATATTTTAAGGAAATTATATGAGCAGTAATCTACGATTGGTACAATATTACGCAATCAGTATTCTCAGTAAGTAATTAGAAACTAATTTCTATATTAATATTTTCCTTAAACTTTTTTATTAATTTCTCCACAATCATCCAAAAGTTCATTATAGCATCCATTACTATCTGGAGTATTTTCACTTCCGTGCTCTAACGTCACTCGTGTGTACACAGGAACTCATCTAGATTTCAAAACTATATTTAAATACTTGTGAGGACCATTAGAACTCTGTTAATCGAAGTAATATTAAAATGAAGTCAAAAACGTTATCTGAGTCAAATATGCTTATCAACGGATTTGGTATTGATGTGCTAATTAACATTTCTATATAAAAAAGTAGGGAGCTATTTACCGTTTAATACAAATCATGATCACTTACCAGAGCCAAACTGTGATACAAGCATGTTTTGCGGTAACATCAAGAAAACGATACATATCTTTAATAATCGTAATTAATATTCTTTTGTAATTGTTATTGTTCCTTATTTAACAACAATGTCCAGCTCTAGAAGATTAATACAAGCAATTTAAATGCTCTATTTAATTCAGAAAAATTTTCCTCTTATTTTCATTTTCGTACGAACACATTACATTCGAATTCCTTACAGAATGGGTAATTTAAAATCGTCAGGAATCCTTTCTAAAAGATTTATAAAAAAAGCCAAAACTTTGAGTGGAGCTAAATGCACGAAATTCTGCCTCAATTTGAGTTGTTTTGAATGGGAAGTTAATAACTTGAGCTCTTTTTCCAGGAATTCATCTTTGGATAATTCTGCTTCGGTACTTATTCGTCCATCCTCTTTAATGACGTTCATCATTAAACTCTCCATTTTCCATTCTCGAAGTCGTGGCTTATTTTCTTCAATGAGCACCTTATCCCTTCTTTGCAAAACGACAAGCCTTTGAGTATCACAATATCCTATTTATGCTACGAATACATCGTAGTTTACTCCATCATTCTCATCGTTAACCGCTGAAAGCATTCATCATCTCGTAGATTTGAATGCTATGCGAATTTTTATTGCAGAGCATAACTGTTGAAATATCGCAAAAAATGACTAAATATCATTTTCGAAAATATGAGTTTAAATGTCTCAACTGCAAAATTTACTATTTCTATTTCAATTTATATGGATGTATTTTCTTTTGCTCTTTAACATTCTATTTCAATAAGATTAGATGCATCCTAATAAATTTTAACTTAATATTATGAAAATGGATAAATTTTATATTACAAAATACAAGGGAAGTCAAAGTATTGGCGAAGGATATCAGTTTTTATTAATATAAATGCGTAAAAAATTCAGAGTTTACATAATTTTGAACCCTTCTTATAAATGAATCGAATTTTTGGAAATAAAAATGGTAAGACATTATGATATATATATTTTAGAACTGTTCCGTCCAATTATCACAATTCGCGAAGGTATTATGTGGTGAAGAATGTATCTTTCATGATTATACTACACTCTGTAAAAAGAGAGAAATTTAGAAGCATCATTACTGAGCAGTACAATTCCTATTTTATGATAGTGAAAAAGGCTTCCAACAATCCCTAAAGTAATATCTAAATTCAAGTAAGAAAATTTTGTATTTCAAAATAAAATGAAACACCAATTGTTTATGTTAAATTAAGTGTAAGATAACAAAGAGCAAAACATTTTGTAGTTTAAATAACAGCAATTTATTATTATCTCACATAGAAAAACTTACCCTCATAACATTTTCTTTATCTAAACAAATGGATGGATGTATACCAGTCAAACCTAAGTTCAGTTATCAAAGGTATTTGCCGTAGGAATCCACAGCAGTTGAGCCATTTCGGACACCGCTGATGGTGCACACAAGTCGTCCATTTACAGGGCAAACACGGCTTTTGTTTCGAACGCGTGTCCAGAATGTCGGAATTGGCGTGTCAGTTGCCACGAACACGGCGTGTTGCCGTGTACTGCTTAACAAGGTGAGTTTCAGACCAAAATTGTTATGAATTGTCGAAGTTCGAATGGGCGATAATGTGTGAACTGATTGATTGGTTGCAACAATTAACTTGGCTTAGTTGCAGAAACCCCAAATTATTGTGAAAACAAAGTTTTACTTTATTCAATCATATGGACATTAATAGCTGTCAATAATGAGATAAACATGGTTCGAAGGATATATAGCTTTAACCAAACTAGGGTGAATACAGAAACTTCTCAATGAGCGTTTCTTTAAAAATACACGGGAAAAATAAAGGCAAATAATGGAGTTTTTACGGATGTGAAAACATAGTATTACGGCAAGTACTTGATCATGTTTATTGATTCGAGATGCTTTATAGTTTTTATTGAATAGTGAATTATAATTACATTAATTTATTTTAAATTTAAACATATTAACATATTTGAATTTTTTCAAAACTCAAACATTTTGCAATAATGGAGGAGAAATAAGTTTTGATGAAGACTTATGCGACATGAAAAAATTTCTTTCGACTTTCGAAATTGATTTTCTATTTACCTGTGTTCTTGATTAACCTTAATTCATATCATAACCATTTACTACCGTTTATTTAATGGGCCTGAATAGCAGTTCCAATTAGTATCATAGGAGAGATTACTCCATTATCATTTAAATGTCACTTGTAAAGAGAAGGTTTCTTAAAATCGCTGCACGCAGTTGCAATCGCAGCTGCCAAGGAGATGGATTGCCCGCAAGAGAGGTTAATCCTTCTCAATTTCATGCATTCATCTCAATGAAAACATGTGCGTCATTTCAATGATTCAAATTATTCTCTCTTCGATTATACGCATCTAATTCCAATTTCTTTGCAAAATTATTCTCTATAACAGATTTTCCGAATTTCGGTAAATCAAAAGAAATGTGTATATATATGTATAGCCATCTAGAGCGTTGGTATTTCCTTATTTCCTTTTATTTTCACTTCTTTTCACACTTTATTATTTTATACTTTCCGAAGTGTTCGCCATTCCCTTGTTTTCTTTCGTCCCGCTCAAGTCGGGAAGATTCTTCTTCTGTTTTTCTTTTGCCTCTTTTCACTTGAACGGTTCCAAACACTTTGGATCTTGTTTTCCTCTACCTTACAATGCTCCTAATATAGCAGGGTTAATTCTTAGATGTCCCGAAAGACGTCGATCAAGAAGACTGACTTGAGAAAGGCCATTGTGGTTTACAATTTGAAAGTCATCAGAAATGCCAAAATTTAGGAAAGAAAGAACAGGGAATATTTTCATGATTCTAAAGAAGCATAATAATATTTATGTATATATATATATATATATATATATATATATATATATATACATAAATATTATTATATTCTTAAATATTCTTATTCTCATAAATATTATATATATATATATATATATATATATATACAGTAGACTCTCGATAATTCGAACCTCGGTAATTCGAAAACCTCTATAATTCGAAGAAAACCCTCGGTCCCCTGAGAAAACCTCTATAATTCGAAGAAAATCAATGTATTTTGGTCCCCTCGATAATTCGAAGTGAAGCTAGACCGGCCCACTCCACAATTCGAAAAATTAGTCATTTTATGGAAAGTGTCGAGGCAATTTTTCCAAGAATTTACCTTTATTGGCTAATTATGAAGCGAAAGATATCTTTAATTGTGATGAAACAGGGCTGTTTTATAAATAATTACCTGATCGTACCTTGGCATTTAAGGATGACACCGGTCATGGAGGCAAACACAGCAAGGAGAGGGTTACAATATTATTGACAGCCAATATGGATGGATCACAGAAATTTCGACCTTTTATGATAGGAAAATTTGCTAAGCCTCGATGTTTAAAAATATGAAATCTCTTCCTCTAATCTACAGATCAAATAAGAAGGCGTGGATGACAGCAGTATTGTTTTCCTAATGGAAAATGAGCATTGATGCTAAAGAGAAGAGAAAACTGAATGGGAAGAGAAAAACGAAAAATTTTGATGTTTATCGATAATTACTCAGCCCATAAAGATGTCCCTTAACTTGAAAATATAGAGCTGAAATATTTACCCCGTAACACAACTTCAATTCTTCAACCCCTAGATCAAGGAATTGTTAAAAATTTTAAAACCTTGTATCGAAAAGAAGTGGTTAGAACTGTAATAGACACAATGGAAAATGGAAATAACCTGTGCAGTATTTCAATGCTTACTGCAATGGAAATGGCTCACAAAGTATGGGAAGATGTTAGCTTACAGACAATCGCAAATTGTTTTAAAGCATGCGGATTCATCAAGGATTAGGAATGCAAGGACGGAAATGATATGGTTCAACAAGATCTGCAAGATGAAGGACCTTTTTGAGTGCTTGGAACAGACTTCCAGAGGTTCCCATAACTTTCAACGATGTTAATATTGACAATAATGTTGCCACAGCGGGTACATTGTCTGATGAAGACATTATGAAACAGTCAATTGTGGTCAGTCAACAGATTTCTGACAGTGAAGATGAAGACGACGATGTTCCGAAGGTGTATTCTAAGGAAGCAACCTTTTTTTAAGAGGGTTGCGTCGTTTCTTCGAGCAATCCGAAATGGATAACATCCAACCTGGTTGTGTGTTTAAAGCAGTGAGCACTTTGGAAAATGCTGTGGACGAGATTGCAGCCAACCAAGCGACCCAAACGAAAATAACCGATTTTTTTATGAAGAAATGATACAACTTTTTTATAATAAATAAATTGATCCACATGTATTATTATAATATGTATTTTTGTTTCTACCAGCATTCACAATCTTATGCAATGACAAATAAAATGTAACTTACTTCAATTCGAATTTTTACTTTCAGCCCCTCTTTAATTCGAACTCTCGCTATTTCGAAAAACTCGATAATTCGAATTTTTTGTTCGGTCCCTATAAATTCGAATTATCGAGAGTCTACTGTATATATATATATATATAAGAAATTTTTATTTTCTGAAAAAAACCATTCAACTTGAAAAATGTCCCATATTTCCAAATTTAATTAAAATATTAAGCGAAGTAATGGTAAAAACATATCTTGCATTTTTTAAACATCGCCACATTAGAAGATAATTTAAGACATAAACTTTGAAAACCACCTTTTGCACTAAAGCAAAAATTCCTGTTTGCGAGAGGGAATAAAATTCTCTCGTCATATATTCATAACGCAAAACTGTGACGTAAAACCATAACAAAACAATGCATGAATTTCGAGAGGTATTTTACGGGTTTCGAAGTAATGAGGGTGTGAAAGGAGTCGTCCGAAATAATGCGTACTATACAATGCGCGTGCATTTTTTCACTGCCTTTTCGCATTTAATGGGATTTCTCGAGATATTTGGGCCACTGGGTGCGAAGATCTGGCTGTTAACTCGGTTTGTCTGGAAAAGGATTACCGCTTCTCTGCTAATGCAGTCCGCGAGGACATCGATCGTAACAATAAGAACTGTCTCCCAACGTAGAGAAGAAAGCCATTGCGAAATCAGATTGAAGGAGAAACGCTCATCTGCCATTTCTAAGAAGGCCCGCACTCTTCAAAAGCCTCTTCGTCGAATAAAATATCCATTTTGTCATCGAAGACTGTTTTCACATTTGTGTCAAAATGTGTTCTGCCAAGGAGACTCGATTGGACTCAGTGATTGCATCTACGCTGATTATCTCATAAGGTTTTCTCATTTGGGATAAAGAAATTAGGGATAAATATCTTCGAAAGATTTTAATGCGCTACATTTTTTGGATGGGTCCAAAACTTCAGCAGTGGAATTGATTTGAATTAGTCCAAAAAATAGAAGATTAATGTCAGATATCATATCAGTTTGAAATGTATACAAATATTATTATATTCGGTAATATGAACCAGTTAAATTTACCAACAGCACTGAATAAATACGAATTTAATAAGTAAAGATTATGTATTAAATTTGAGATATTACGCTTCTCTGTCGAACAATGAAAAATTAAAAGCAAAATTCTCAAAAAAATCACTCAAATTTCTTGTTACTATTTTCTCCACTATTTTCATGAAGCACAACCCAAGAACATCATTAATATATCATTAATTTATGGCAATAAACTGCTAATAGATGATACCTGAATAAATGGAATATTCTATTTATATTATTCAAGACTATTTAATTCTATTCGTATTATAGAAGATGTTACTGAAATAAATGTAATAAATCGGATTTCAACCAAATCTTTCAGTTTTAATCTGATGAAAATAAGCACTACTTCAACCAGCGCATCGCTTCTTGCATAAGTGATTAGTGCAACCAGTAAATTCCCTTCAGTACAAAATGCCTCAATCCCCTTGGCTTTTCCACGAGCCCTAATCCAGAAAATCCATCCATTCAAGCGAGTTAAAAGCTCTGAAAATGATTTTGTGGGATTACAAAACAACCCCACAGTTCAACCGTTTTTGTCCCAAAAGAATGAACTCTAGATCCTGAATATCCGAGACGCTGCTTCCCTTTTCATTCGAAACACCCTTAAAAGCCAAATAAAGCAATTGGTCATTCAATCCGCTATCGGATATGTCTTCTTTTCAACGCTTTCGCCGTTGCCACCATTGAATTCCGCGATCTTTTCATTAAAATCCCCGACACTTCCGAATCATCAAAAACCCACTTTCTCTTTATGATTCGCTATTACCTTTCTCCGTTCAATCTCCCGCGCATTGTCCATCTCCAATCTCCTCTTATCTAATGACCTTAATTCTCCTCGATTCCTCGATTCGTCGAATCTCGTACAAATAAATGCGATAAACATTCATAATTTTCTATTTGCATAAAATTAATTTCAAAAGGACATTAATATCCATAACGCCATTTTAGCCAAATTATTAACAGAAATAAATTTTTAAGAAAATAAAACACTGCCCTTGCAATTGATATAAATATATTTCTTTGCCTAAGAATTTTTACATAAGCCGCAAAAAAATTTTTGAATGAGAAAAACGAATCGGACATTAATTTTTACGCGCAGCATCTTCTATGAGTTGTTAAAATCATATCCTGCACACGGAGTTCATAGAAAGAATTAATTACTTTGTTGGAAATAATTGACACAATAGCTAAATAATGACTATTCTGATAAATAATAAACAAGCGTTAAACTTACAATATCCTCTCTTTGCTCGAAATCGCACGATTAAGGTGGTTGTCAATCTCTTGACGCAATTAGCGAGAGAACGGTCGTCGCAAATTTTGTCCCGCTCGGGGTTCTTCCGCTGTTCATTGAGCTCTTCCGACGCTCATAGAGTGGCCGTATGCCGAGTTCATTTGCAGATAAGAAAGAGATGTGCCACCATCATGCTAAGAAAATTAAGTACCCAATCAAGACCTCCCTCCAGCCGTATCCTTGAAAAAACAAGGCTTATAAGAAACTTCTTGGAGTTGAAATTATTGGGCAAATAACACTCCATTGTGAACACACTCCTAATTGCTATATAACATAACGAGGTTTTAAATAGTCATTAAAATATTTCATAGGTAACATATATACTTGTAACTAAACATATAACATTATGACTATCGATTGTGTATTTATAAACTTCAGGAAACGATAATTTACATGAATTAAAGAAAACCACCAAAAGATTACACTTAATTTATTCCTTCGCTTCTAATTGAATGTGTATTTTGCATTTCAAATATACAGCAGTATCTGGATACATTTTCCAGATAAATATATATTAATTATCCTCCATGATTCCCTTATCCTATTTTATTTTCCTGACGTCTCTTTAAATGTCTGTGAATAGAACCAGTAGATAACTTTCTGATTGAGCTCGCTTTTATATCACATGGATTGAAAATTTATTATTTCATCAGATTTTTAGAGATGGATTGATATTGAGTTTCATTTTAATTTAGACTTAAACGGAATCTAGAAGAGAGTGGGACTGGAATAAAATAACGAGATCCATTTTTAGGCCAAATAGTGATGGAAAATATGAGGTTGGGATGTTTATTATATTTATATATATATATATATTTATTTATTTATTTATTCATTTATTTATTATCCATTATATTTCTTTCATCCGGTATGTTAGAAAATATATTATCACAGTACCTTTTCAGTTCGGAGTAAGATGTTCTAAATTATGTGCTAATCTACACTTCGCATCTCGCAAATCTCAACAGATATTCAACTGATGACGACCTATAATTAAAATTCAGTCTCGTCAAAGGTATAAAAAAGTTGAAATGTTCAGAATAGATGTAACTTGTTACCAAAGTATGTTACGTCATGAACTCACTAATTTGTGCAATGGACACAATCCCTTGAATTCATCTCAATATCATTTTCATTAATATTAAAAGTATACTCCGTAAATTACTTTAAGTAAATTTACGTTTCTATAAACAAACATAATTTGAAAATAATGCATAACCATTTTCTATTCGCACGCTCATAATTGCAAATTTTTAAGCAGAATAAGAGCCAATCTTTATAAAGATCCAATTTTTCGAGAGAAGATCCAAACCGCATCGTTCCTCAAACGTCTCGGAAAAAAAGCCTCGTAAAAATAAAGAATGCCTCGATAAGCCTTCGCGCTCATCTCTTTAGCACCATCATACACTCTGAGCTCAACTTTTCATCGCATACTCCGGTCCGCGGGTTTTCTTTTTATCCCGTCTCCACTCCGAGTAAAACTCTTTTAACCCGCTGAAAAGAAACCCCGCCCCATCTCCTCCCGATGCATTATGGTCCTTCCTCTATTTATCTCTCCCTCATTTCCCCTTCTCCGAGAGGAAGCCGTTTCTCCCTACACCCACTCATATCTCTCTTTCCCTTACATTTTCCTCTCCTTTAACATTCTCTTCTTTGCGCCTTTATTCCTCATTTCTCTGCTTTCTCTTTTCAAGATGGCCAAGACATCTGCGAATGTCAAGTGCTTGAGACCGCGAGGATTAATCTAATTTTCTCCTCTTTCTCAATATCATAATTAGAGAGATTATGAGAGTATTGTTTTCATAAAGCAAAAAGACATTAAAGCTCGATGGGAAATAAATTGTGAAACTGAAAAATGCCATCGCAACTTAAGTGATGATTCCGAATCGCTCGATCATTCTCAAACGATTGAATACTAAAACTTGAAAACTACAAAAAATAGTTTTATTTCAGAATGTAATCAGTTGCGATTGTTAGGTGAGTATGAAATGTGTAGTGAGTAGAGTGAACTAAGATGTTAGTTAATGAATATATTTGTAAAATATAACCCAATGTAAGTAAAACGTTTACACAAAGAAAGTTTGTCGAGAGCATTCTTACATAAATGCTGTCAAAGATATTCATTCCGATTAATTCTTCTTCCCTCGGAAGAGTTTTACCTACTACAGTTCTACCTTTTTCTCATTTCCAGTAATTAAGTACAAATACGAAATTTTAGATATTGATGTTGGAGAAACTAAATTTTTACTTAGTTAGTACCAAAGTAAACTTATGTGACAATCGTACGCCAACAATTATCCAGTTAGATATTAAAGAATGGTAAATTTATCTTCTCCTAACTATTGAAACTGTAAATTTGAGACTATTGAAGCTTAAACGTGGGTGTAGTATAACTCATCGCCTCAGAAGCACTGAATCGTATTAACATAAAAATTTATCAGCTCAGAACGATTCGTTTCCTCAGATTAAGCTTACGAAAAAGAAAAAAGCATCATAATAAAGCAATGACTCAGCAAGCGAAAATTGCTGGAAAATTTGAGTAAAAAGTCCAGGATTCCCAGGGGAGATCGCTTCTCTAAGAAATTGCCTGGATAAAAAGACTCCGTGTATAATTCGCGGGCTTTCAATGAATGCCTGAAGAGGTAACCTTATCGGATTGCCCTCGTACAAGAGTATTACGCAAGTCCAGGGGATATAGGAATTTGCCCAGATGAAGACCGTGACCTCATTTCGGAATACTTCCAATACTTATCCTTTATATGATAGTTCCGAAAATTCGGTGAAATTTACGAGAGGTAAAACTTCCCTCTTGAATATCCAACGAGAGAATCAACAAACTGATCATCGGAGGCATAGAGGATAACACCAAACAATCATTTATTCTTATTGTTAACAGTTCAGATTTACTTATCCAGTGAAAAATATTATTCAAGAGTACTCAGGAGACACTGAACGCCAAATCGCTTTAGAAATTTATTGTCATTTATGACACTTTACCTTACTTACCTTTTTACCTTATATTCTTAAAATATATGTACGATTTATTTGAAAATTTCGGTTCAGATCAGAATATGGAGATGATAAGACTGAATTAAGATTACTACTTTACTGCTTCCAAACTATTTTGAAATATATGTTATTCATTTCTTATCAAGTATAACTAAGATAGATAAAACTTTAAATTTTATGAATTGAATTTATTAAATACAGAATCTCCCTTCATCTATTATTGCTAGTAAACATTTTTCAAACATCACAATTCAACATATCATTTTGTAATTCATAAAAGTAAAATATTTACTTATTTCATCAACATTCATACCACATAACATCTTCCAGCAAGATACAGTTCTATTTGGCACGGCTGATTTCAGGCATCTTACATAATTAAGGAAAAGCAGGAATTATGATTTCGCGCGTTTTATTTAACATTATCATAATCTGATTGCCGATGGTAAGATTTCAGGCAAATGGAATCGACGTCATTCTGATCGACTCACACACACATTCGATAAGTCTGCGACTTTAGTGAGTACTCTCTATTTGAAGACATCTCCTATTTCTCAGAAACCTATTCTGGAAAAACTTTTCAGTCTCCATTTTCTCATAAAAGCCCCACAAATCCACTCTCACTCCTTGAATCACGGATGTCGTTCTCTATTTGAACATCACCGAGTCAGTGAAAACTCTCTTTTGTCGTCATCAACCGCCTTTCCTCAAAAACGCCTCAATTTTTCCTTCACCGCGTTTCTTCTGATCACTTCAATGGCTTCTCCCATTTTGTTCGCCTTCATTAACTTCCCACACTTCTCCATTCCGCTTCATTTTATCACTTCCGAACTCTTCCCTCGTAATTCTCTTTCCGATCTATTTATAAGCTTTTATTGTTTCCCTACGTCACCGCTTAACAACGGATACCTTTTATCCACCGGTCATTCATATAGTCTCTTCATTAGAATTGGATGAATTATATGAATATAATATATTTGCTTAGAAAATCGATGATTTCCACTATTTATCCTTTGATCAACCTTATAGTAAGTAGAAAATGATATGGAATATTTGCATTTAAAAAATAGAAAAATCTTAACATTGTCCTCACTTTCCATGAGTTCACACTTCATTAACTTCCATTTTCGATTATATCTCATAAATGTACTCATTCATTGTATTTAAAATGTTTATTTTAAAAATGTTGCTACATCCGTAAACACGTTATGAATCGATCGGTACGACCTAAACCTTAAAGTAAACGAAACTTATTTAAAGACGGCAAAACAAAATTTGGTTAAAATATAAAAACTATTGGACGGTATGACCGTTTCATTACTTTTAAACGGTAATTAGATAAATTGGATTAAATTATTAATAAATTTACGGATCTAATTAACTTTCTTCTCCATAGGAACGTCTTTAAGAACAATAGCTTCTGAACCATGTTCATTTCGATCATATAATTCACGTCAGCTCCTTCTTCAACATTGTTCTTTTCCCCCATCGTAAGGTTCGCACCCTGAGGTTACTCTTTTATCATCTACCTTTTCCATCATCTCCCCTCTTCATTACTATATAAAATTCACACCACCTGTAATCTTGTCTCTATTCCATCCACACTCCATCACTTCCACCTTCTCATTGTTAATTCATACATTCCCTTGACCTCTCCTGTCCCATCCTTCCCTAACTTCCTCACACAAACCCTCTTTGTCTTATGGCCATTTCTCTTATATCCTTTCACAACTAAACTTTTGCTAGTTTACCAAACTATCCATTCAGTCGTTTTTTAATTTTTCCGGATTCACATTAATATACTGAAAATATTTTATTTTAACCTAAACTGATAATTTATGATAAACTAAATCTTTTCCATCATGAAATGTTTATCATAAATATTTTAAGGGCAATATTGATTATTCAAAACTGATTTTAGAATCCAGAATATTTTTGTATTCCCCTTGGTTTCAACAAACAGCATAATATTCAAAATAATTCATTTCTTATCCAACGCTCTTCCTTTTTCTTTAATCTCCACTCATTTCTTCTCTCTATTCCTTTTACTGCTATTCTATCGTATTCATTCGGAGCACTGTCTGCATTTACTTCACTTGTTTTAACATCACCCTCTTGTCGTCTATTTTGGATGACTGGTTACATCCCAAAAGACGACGACGTATATTCGTTGAGTCTCCCTTTCTGGGCCTTCCAGTCGTTCACCCCATTCTCTGGTGAAATGGAATATCTTATATGATATTTGTCTGTCCGTCTGTGGACCATCCACGCCCCAGAAGAGGGGAGAGTAAACGCCCGTAATAATTCGAGTTCAATAAAATCTACGTTACGGTGGTAAACAGTGATTAGAAACTGGATTTTAAATATAAGGCGTATGTATATCATTGTATATGAGATATAAATTATAAATGAAAATTGAATATGAATTTCCATACGATCATAATCATTTTATAGAACGTATTAATGTAACAGATTTATTTTAAGCAAACTCAGTGAGAAAAATTTAAATTAGTTCACTTTTGTGAAATCTTTGTTATTTAAGGACCTTGTTTGAAGTTATGATATTAGAGGAATGGGACAGTATGAGATTTACTATTTTACTATTTGAATCTTAAGTTTACTGGATTGAAAGTCTACTCTTTCTTGTAAAGATATTGATATGGTTAAGTTAGCATAAAGACTACAATGTTCAAGAACGCTATATATCCAATTAAAACGTACGAAAAATAGAATTCAACTCGGCCCGTCCATGAATCTCACGAATGTCCATTACAGAAACATTGAAATTTCAAGGATTCTAAAAATTGCAGATTTAAACGGAATATTAATTAAGTGCAAACATAAAGAAACTGACATAAGGGAGCCGTGCATTCTCTACTAATTAAACACAGAAAACATAATAATTATATATTATTCTCCACAGTAAAAATCCGTCTGATTTTAATTTTGAAAACAAAAAGCTGTATTTAATAAAAAAGAAATATTTAATTCTTTTCCATAAATATATTTCCTTTTATTAGTCGTATTTTGCGGTATTTGAAATACTCCATTTATTTTAATTAATTAAGAATATTTGGAACTAAATCACTTGTAATATTTTGTTGATATTCTCTAACATAAAACAGTTTTAACTATAAAAATACTCGTTCGCATAAAAATATCATCGTCCGATTCATATCTACCACAGTATGTTGTGAGATTATCAAAGCTTCAAAAAACTTTTAATTTTATATATGAATATATAGCTTTGGAAATGTATAAGTAGTCATATGAAATTCAATTATCACATAAAAATGAAGTTTTTAGAATTCCTCTAAAAACATTAGAATTTATGAACTGTTTTCTAACTGCACACCTCTATTTACCTTTCAACTCTTACGAATCTTGAGTACCATTTCCCATGAAATTGCAGCTGATATACTTTTATCGCACCCGAGTAATTGCACTACACTCTATAGAATCCTGAGGAAAGCGGCACCTTAATCCTTTGCTCAACTACTTTACATTGTGTCTCTTCGAACATAGCTATAAATCTGAGAGGCATTCAAACTTGATAGGAAGAAAACTGAGCCAAATTTATCCGCGACAAAAAATCGTGGATTTTATTTCTGGGCGCAGTACCGCCTTTAAATTAGAAGCAACAAATAGGAGAGCTAAGGAAATAGGAAGGCTGATTGAGAGATATATAAACGGTGACGCTCTTAACCCAGATTAAGACCTTTTTATTCGACAAGGAATAAGATTTCCAGGTTTAGAACTCCGCCTAATCCCCTTCTGAAGATTTTTCTCTTCGTTTAAAACCGCGTGGAATTGATTTCGCGAGAGACGCTGCTCCGCCTTCTTTTGTTATTTTCGCTATTTATTTTCTGAGGCAATCCTCCCTTGATACCCTGAAGTTTGAGAGTCAGATTACTGCTTCACCCCACGGCTAGATAGGTTCCCGTAAAGGATTTCCCAACCAAGTTCCCATTTACAAAGATAACCTCTCGAGGATTTATTCGCCTATGAATCGAAACAAAAAGAAAGGTGAGGTGTAAAACAGGCAACTTTACCCCGTCACCCGTGATATTAACGCGAACAACCGCTTCTCGCATTTTACGATAATAATTTCGGTTGATATGAGAGTTGCTTTTTACGGCGGAGTGTATCTGAAGTACTACTTCTAAAGTGCTTCAGAGGGTGAGGGTATCCTAGACATAGAATAAGGATGGAACCGTTTTCAGCAAAGACGAGCAAATTCACCACTCGGAGATTACCGTTTTAATCGCATGTGAAATCGGGTCTTAAATGTTGTTCAGAAAAGGAATCATAAAAGTTACTTCGTGGAAGAGAATGATATGAGAGAATGAGGTTTGGAACTTGAAAAATTGATTCCAATTCTGAGTGCACGTTTAGTTATTCGTAACAGTGAATGTACAAAGTGTCTCGTTGCATATCAATCCTTTCCTCCTTCTTCTGGTTCGGAAGCTTTAATCTGTTCTGCTGGAGAAAATGGAACTTTAAAATAGGGGTAAAATCTTTCGCCGGTACGGAGTCGATGTAAGGAAGAACCAGCAATATCTTCCTTCAAAGTGCCTTGTGCACGTCGAGGGCGAAAGGGACGCACTCATATCCTTATTTTCGTCCCTGGAAAGCATCTCGGAACCACCTTCCTTTTACGCGATAAGCCACCTTCTTCCCATGTACATATATTTACGCTCTTACCTCCTTCCAATGCAAATGGGAACATTTTTCCTTCTCCTGGATCACTTCTTCGGAGGCGCATCTGGTGACATGCTCCCTCATTTTACCCCTATTTCACGCGTTTAGTACAAGTGAAGACGGATATTAAGAGTCGATGTATTGGTAAGAATGTTTTTCCACGCGTCATAAAGCTTTATAAATTCAGTCGAAGTAGAGAAGGAACTTGGGCGAGAGCGATTTAAACTTCGACTGCTTCTTCATTTTGTGATGAAAAATGCACATCGACGGAGCAATGGAGATCATGTTTGATCGAACGTCACTCCATGAAAGTGTAGAATATAAATTACATCCGTTTGCCTCATCACTGTGAACTAAATTATTTTTCAAAATTTAATGAAATTTCGATTTATTGCTGAAAATTTACCAAAAAGTCACCAGCGAGTTAAAGCGAGCGAGAATTCATGAAATTTCAAATTCAGAGCTCTTTGAAACTTACAATCAGATGCATCTTCAGGGTTCTCTTTTCTTTATTTCCTTTTTTTATATTTATTTATTAAGTTTGGGCATGTTTTATTCATGGGTTTAAAAAAATTCGTGGAGGTTTATGTTAATGTTAATTATATATCGCAGCAATTTTTATTTGCTTCAAAGTGTCCTTTATCCACTAAAGGTTATGGCCAAACTGTACCATTAGCTACTTTCGAACTAAAACTAACGATGACAGTCATCCCGAGATAAATTAGGATTTGCAAACTTCGAAATATTCAAACTTGGACTCGGCGAAGTGTAGGCTAATGCAAAGGGCTTTCCTTCCTCTTAACTTTCATGTAAGAGGCTGAAGATAAGGGATTTTCTTAGCTGTTGTTTACTTTGGAGAGAGCCTCGTGGCCATGCACCGCTAACAATGGAAGCATCTCCTCAGATATGACCTTCCCTCGTTACGTGTATTCTGACCTGAGAATTAAAAAGTATCTCTCGTCACGATCTTTCAAATGCTCGGTCATTCACTGAAATTCCTTTCTCTGATAATTTGAAGCCGCGTCTGGAATCCATCTTCCAAAATGAATGCAGTTTTTACTCGAGATTAATTTTCTCACTCCACACCTTTTGCTGTAATTATTCTTGAAGAATAATTCTTTAAGGAGGAAGATATTATCCAGAGAAGAAAAAAAATTGCTTCAAATGAAAAAGTTCCTGAGCTATGAAATGTCAAAGTTATCCGTAAACTAATATAAATTGAGAATTTCAGCTAAAATGAGAATATATTTAGTTAATCTGAATTATGTAAATTTAGCTTTAGCACTTTATATTTTAATATTTAACCCTAAGACGTCGATTAGATTTTATGAGCTTTTTCTGATGTAAATTCGCGAATGGACATATAGATTGAATAACAAAACGAATAAGACTATATGAAAATAAAATGCCATATATTAAACCCAATAAAGACTGTATTCCGTTAATTTAGATCCATTTTGATGTTCTTATTATCAATTTAACCCTCAAAATGCCCTTTTAAGTGAAATGACCCAAGAAGATCCACCAATTTAACTTACTCTGCCCATTAGCAGTTTCAGCGTTTAGAGGCACAATGAACTCACGAACTCAAAACTTGAGAAATTAGAGCACAAGAAGCAGCACGAGATTTGAAGCAATGGCTAAACACTTAATTTTGAAGGCGACCAAGTGATTGTTTCATTCATCAAGTCAATGTTGACTTTCATTTGACTAATGGATACGTTACAAGTGCGAATTGTTAAAAATGGGTATTCTTAAGGGTATCAAATTCCTTTTTTCGTTGGTATTAATACCTGATACTGGATGAAATGAGTTTCAAAGAGAAAAGAATAAAAATACACATTGGTTTAAGTAGAGCTTTTGTGGTCTCCAAATCGAAATTAAAATTCAAATATAAATAATATTTAACGAGTAACCGATTCAGGGTATTTTATTACTCATTGAAAATCATTCATATCCTGAGGTAATTTATAAATTTAAGAAATAAATTAATTTCTAGTTCTGGTCCGCTGCTCAATGAAACCATTTGAAAACTCCTCCGTAGGTTTTAAGTGTATTAAAGTTTATGTAAGGTTAAGTTTTTGTCAGCAGTGATTCAATGAATTCCTCTCCCTTATTAAAGCAAATAATGTATCGTTTCATAGAAACTGACTTAATCTTTTCACTAACCCTTACCAATTTAATCGTATCCTCTTATATTTCGAAACACCATTCAAGATGATTTCTTGTTGCAGTCGCAGTGACCGTAATTTTGTGGCTCTTGTTGTTTTCGTGCCCAATGCATCTGCAGCATCTGTTTTGCGAGGATGCTCGGCGAAAGCATAGAAAGGTTTCCCAAATAATGAAAAAGGAACATCAGAGTGACATGTTGCCAAAATCGAACTTCGGGAGCTCCACTTTTACGGTTCGATGATAAAGGAATGCAATGAACAATAAAGATAAAACTCATGAATAGGTCCATGAAAAAAGGAGAAAAATAGATTAATTTTCATTTTAGCTCATAAAGTAAAATAGAATACAAGTATTTCTTGCCCTCCGTTCTTGATTTTAAGAGATAAATATTCAGAATATCATGATTATTCATCATAGATGAAATTTCGATCTATTGACGGATTATTTGTGTTATTATTTCCTTTAATATATTTGGTTACACAATTTGCGTTGAGGCGTTTAAGATGGAAGTCTACGTAATTTCAATATATTTTACTTTATTTTTAATATAATAACGTGATGCTTGCGGTTTTAACCTAGGAAAATCTCAAAAGAGTCTTCGTTACTATTCAAGATAAGAGTTAATGAATTTTTAATTTCATTGATCCTAATTATCGTGACAATATATAGATGATGTTTAAACAGAAAGTTATGGTTCTTAATTTTCTGCTGTTTCGTAGGTGTGCAGGATTCCACATCTCGTTTACGAAAGACGCTAATAAATCGCCATTCACATTTGTTGAAACAGTAGAAATTACCATCTGCGTTGAACTGTGTTCGTGTTTTTCAAGTAACGCTCCATTTGGCATCACGGGCAGAATTACGCCATTGGAAAAACTATCTCTCAGATGTTATTATGTGCATATTAACCAATAATTTAACTCCTATTCTCCATTCAGCAATTGCCTAAATTAATAGAGATGCGCATGGAAAAATAGCAGCTCGCGTGGAATTTCCGGTACATAAAATTGAATTCCGCATTATTAGTGGGATAAATTCGCGAGAGTTTATGAAATAATTGCAAAATAATTCACCGTAGATATTCCGAAGCGTTTCAGCACCATTTATTCCCTTCGTCTCTCTCATGAATCAATTCGGCATAATTACCATGCAAAGATTCTTTTTTATCGTTTCAGCATTAAACTGGCGGATAAATCATATCATGAATCAGGAAAATTAATTGAATACAGACATTCGAGTATGCAACTGTGTTGATATTTCAGAAGCATCGGCATTAGAAAAATATACTTGTTTTCAGTAATAAAAATAATTTAAGGGAAATAGTGCATAATTCTTTATTTTTTCCCTCGTTAAAAACATTGTTAATGAAGTAATCGTTAATAATTACTCTTAAAACCTTAAATCTTATAAAAACCTATTTCCTCCGATATATTTTTCGAATATCAGTACTAAATAACTAAACTAAAACTAATAATATTTCTGTCACATTCTGATAAAGAATGCCATCTTATTTTAAACAAAACACATGATTTCAACAGTTAACAGTTCGTAGAAACAAATATTTGAGTCATTATGACCATTTTGGAGTTGGTGAATGAGTGTGGGAGGGCAAGCATTTGGAACAATAGTAAATAAAGAGTTTCCGATATATATTCACACTTAGAAAGGATCTACTAGAAAAGAATTCATTTGTATTCACACTATGTAAAAATAATTTTACCTTAAATTTCCAATATGTATATGCATATTATTTTACATATACATATTATTTAGCCATACTTTTTTGTAAAATATTTTATTTCCGCTCTAATGCCATTAACAGAGAACATGAATATTTCTACGCTACACCATTCATCATATATCGTTTTGCATTTTGAGTTAGTGCTACTTCATCAAAACATGCCAATGACTACAAATATATGCAAATTAGAGAGGTGCTAAACTCATAATGCGAATGTGACTGCCGTATTATTGGCTATTAAATGATGGATTCCAGCCGAATAAGGGATACTATTGAGTAATGGAAGAATATAGGAGTTTCATGATCTCCTTAAGTTAATTGATTTTCATCGACGACAATTTTTGCAAAATTATAACGAACAAGTAGATCCTAACAAATCTCTTAATAGAGGAACATATATTGGCTTCAAAATATAAATCAATACTCCCCGATTATTATCTCATATTATACGATTGTAAATCAAAATATTAATCTATAACTCTACTATTTGATGAAATTATATTTTTATATAATAAAATTTTATTTTAATCATGGTGTTTTAATATTGCATCGCTCCTCTTTCGGTTTCCGGGATTTCCGAGATGTTTCCGCAAAATAAAGTGCGAGATAAGAGACCGAGGGCAGTATTACAAACCGACCTTAAAATATTTTTATAAAGCTTCTGAAATTTCTTTACATGTTTATTCTCATCGTTAAGTGTAGAACTTTCCATCTCAAACACCTGTATTTCGTTCGTTCCATCCAAAACTCGTTCCCATAGGAGAAGAAATCAACTTCCGAATGCAAGCGAAGTACTATATATATTCAGTCTAATTTTATCCCAAATTCCCCTCAACTCGAATTTTCCACGTCTTCATATCGCATTATTGTGGAGCTCCGAATTTATGAAACTCACGGAATTCCTTCCTCTGAATGGCACTACGGGAACTTTCATTGGCCTCTCTCCTAAATCAGCCCCACCTCCAAGACGCAATTCTACCCCTCGTTATTCTCCATTCCACTTGTGCCGTCAATTTGTCCTCGAGTTAAAACCCCTTCTGCCCAACTTCCCTTTTTACCGTCCTTCTTAACATATCTCACCTTTCCCTTTTTCTTTTCTCTAAAGTACGTTCCTCCATCCCTTTAATCCTCTTCTCCAACACCTTTTACTTCCACCCGTTCATGTTTAATCACTTCTCCTTTGTGGAAAAAGTACTGCAATTGCGGAAATATTCGGTCGCGAGATCTAAGACGATTGCGTGTTATTTCGTCTCCGGAGTCGGTTCGTGTTCTTTAAATCTTTTCAAAGTCCTTTCGGATACGTTGAGTGGAATTCGATTAAATACTTGTACTCATTGATCGGGATAAGGAGCAGTGAAATTTTTGCTGCTACTTTCGTTTCGGTATTCTAGTTGAGACATTCATTGCTTACATAATCATGAATTTTAAGCGATAGAAACTCTCTTTAGTGGATTGAGTTAGAGATTATCAATTAATAAATAGGATAACATTGTAATTTTACTGATCTCAATTTCCATTTAAAACTTTGGGTAAGATGAAAAATAATACGCTAAAAATTGAGCCTTAATTTGATGTGATATAAATTTCTATATGAATGTTATCGGAGTTGGAAATATACATTCAACAAATATAATGACAGTCGAATTGATAAATCAAGAAAACGATCCATTCAATGTTAATGTTTATCCTATAGAAAGTAAATAGTACACACCTATTTCGTGAATTATTTACTTTAAAAGATTATCAATGTTTTTGAGATAATTATCTCCAAGTTTTAAAAAAGTTTTTTAAAGTTTTGGAAGAAATTACTCATCGAAGGAATTTCATTGAGAATATAATTGCTAAGTAATGAACACTGCTTTCCTCATCATTACCTGCAATTTCGGCCCATTCTCATTACATCTCCCAAACAATCTCTCAGCCTCTTCCGAGAGGAACAATCGTCCACAATAAACGCTTTCCATTTCGTTTCTAAGTAATTAATCGCCGCGAAAACCACATTCTCCTCATCTTCCATTGTCCCCTTTCCCCAATCGGCAGAGATTCCTCAAATAAATGCAATAGTCTTAACCCACTTTTTTCCCTGATCATTCATATCTATTCACTTAAAAGAAGAGCAACCCTTCCAATGAATCCTTTTGCTCTTACCGTCTCAAAGCCCTCTCAGAATATTCACGATTATTACATCCACTGCTCCTCTTCTCCTTTTGATTTCCTTTCGAAATTCTTTTGTTTTTTTCCTCTCCTGCATTAGCGCCCTCATCTCCTATTTAGGCCCAAATACTCATCATCGGCCCTTCCCAATGTTATTTGTTCTCCTCCAAGACTTTCCTAGACAAAGTCTCTTCCTTGAGGATGAACATCCCCTGAGGGAGTCCGATAATTGGCCTCAGTTGTCGCTCATTTGTGCAGCGTTTGCCGAACGTTTTTCAAATAAACATCCGAAGAGAATCCGATTGATCGTCAAGATTTCCTTAAACCTATCCAACCTCC
This sequence comes from Pantala flavescens, assembly GCA_020796165.1. Lineage (NCBI taxonomy): Eukaryota > Metazoa > Arthropoda > Insecta > Odonata > Libellulidae > Pantala > Pantala flavescens. The sequence continues at coordinate 54,977,093 of CM036883.1, forward strand.
TTTTGAATAAATCCTGGACTGATATTGATTTGATTGTAATCGTCTAAAAGTATCGAATTCCTACTACCTATATATTTAAAGTTATGAATGCAAATAGACAGTATTTGCCATTATGTTAAACAACTACTATAATTCGCCATTTCATGGATTTTCAGATTAAACCATCTCCTTACAGTTACAGCAAGAAACAATGGGAATTATTATCCCGATGTAAATAAAATAATTCTCCTTTTGCTTACTAACTGAATTGTTAACAATATTAAAAATAAATTATTGCATTTATATATGATATTTTAAATTTCCCATTCGTTTAAAATAATATCTGATCAATACAATTTTTATTAGAAAAATAAAACTAATGAATTAATCAATAATTTTTTTATTTATATTTTTACTGAAAATTTTGCACGACCCTGATCCCAGATTTACATAGATATGTGATACTAAGATCTTCTAAACCACATTACTACTAGTTTTCTACCAATTCCTCTTGAGGCACGCATTCTTGTCTCAAGAAGCATACTGTCATCCGACCAATGGAAGACGCTCGTTTCAAGACGCCGCATCGAGCTTCTATTACTCCACCGTTTTATGCGAAAAGCAATGCCACGCAAGTGAACTCTTCTGAGAGCACTATCGGTGGAAGGCATCCCGCGGAATGGGCTGAGCGAAATCATAAAAGGTTTCTTTATACCGATATCGAATAGGCACGCTGCAAAATATGACAGGCAGTGGTAGATATAAGGGGCCATTGAGTTGCTGCCATACTTCGTTCGAAAGGAATCGAAGTGTTTGACGAATTCATTTGCAGTAAAATATTATTATGAAAATATAATTAGGATTTAAAATCTCCTATCTCCTTCTTGTAGATACTTCGAAAGCGAATAATATTCAAGGCTGCCCATTTATTGCAACTCTAGTATATCCTCAGTTATTCCAATTGAAAAATATTTTTAGTAGTGCCAATATTCGCGATTTGAGATTGAACATTCAACATAAAGGAATTACTAACAATTTACGCCATTAACATATATTCAATCAAGGGTAAATCTTTAATATCAATAAAAATTTACGAATTATGTTTCATTATAAGTATTGATAAGTAACAAAATTATGTCGTGTTAATAAGTACACAAAAAAGTTTTCTTCTCAACGGGTAGAACAAAGGATTGGTCTTGAACCGCGTCATTAGTTAACATTAATAACTTTTTTATATATAACATTCAAATTTCTCATTTCACAGTTATTTTAATTGATTACAATCGTCCTGTGAAGGGCAATATTCAGTTTATACGCTGATTATTATTTATGTGAATATAATTAAGTTTCTGAAATTAATTTTTTAAATAAACTTAGCATAAATAATTCATTGAACTCGTCATTTGTACTATGTTAGCATCGATTCATTCAATCTCTTACAACACGTTTAACTAAAGAAAGAATTGTTTTAAATTATGAATAAATTGTTAAGAAATTTCTTCATTTATGAAATTACTCCCCTCCTATCAAAAATATCGACAGTTGTTAGGGCGACCCTTTTTTACTTCCCATTCCCATCATTTCATTATTATACTCATTATCAAAAGATTTGTTCAATTCAGGTGTACTATGAATAGATTTTCTCACTAAAGGAAGTGATATTTTGAAAAACTGAAGTAATGCCTCTTAATGCCATGAACCCACAGCGATCATTAAAAAGCAAAGAAGGCAAGGATTGAAGCTTTTCATAAAAGAGTTTTACAAGAGCATTTGGTGGCGATTCTTGCAAACATTTGAATCCTCTTGGTGACCATCCTCTTTCGCCTCCACAGACTTAACCTTTAGTTGTCAAAATCGCCCCTTAATACTCTCCTCAGGAATCGGACAAAACCCTTTTTTCCCCGAAACTTTCTGTTCTCCAGCAGAAGGAAAGTTCTGTTCTGCCTAAACAGATGCCATTCCTTATGCGTTTTCAACTTCTTTCCGGATTGCGAACTCCGAGAGGTCGAGTGGATGCAAATTCTACATTCTGACTACGAATTCGAAAAGCTATCTGCTGCCATGTAACTGTACATCAAGACATGAGAATGATGTAATCGAAACTTATTATACTGTCTGATGATGTTTATTTTGTAAGAAATAAGTGCTAAAGGAATGAATATGCTGTTTTTTTCTTAAAAAAATGTACGATATGTATGATATACTGTATAATGTACGGAAACGCGAATTATATATTGTGATACTTTTGATGAAGTTATCACTATTCCCGATTTCTATTTCACTGAAAAAGTGATTTAATGAGAGATTTAGGAACTTTTTATCTTAGATTCTGATGTGCTTTTTGAAAAAAGTTGACAAATAGTAACAGAAATAACTACTTCTATAAAAAGAAGGGTAGAGCTGAAAGTGAGGTAAAATGTTTATTTAGCAACTGAACGGTGTTTTGATCATTGACATAAAAAATTGCATTATTTTTATTCACTTATAGAATTAAATTCATTGCCTTAAGTTTTACAGATTGTGAACCGATATAGTAAATATGAATTATAATACGAAATATGAAAAAGAGGTTTTTACAATTTACACTATTCTATTTCATATCTGAAATAAGAAAAGAGGAATCAATTTTCCTTGTGACCCAAATGCGTTTGCTTTTCCAAAAATCCGAAATTCAGATGTCGATTAGTTCCTTTCAATATAATCCGTCTAAGAATCGAGTTTTTCTTCGGCCTTGCTGCATAATGGTGTGCTCGACGGTGGCGCCAAGAAAAAGAGAGCGGCTGATTGGAGAAATAGAGTCTAATATGATTGATAGCGCTAATGTGTCGCCTGGCGGAATACGCTTTGAAGATGGAGTGTTTTCCGAGGTGGGAAAAGTAGTGGAAAGAATGGAAAAGGTTCTCATATTGTAAGGGTTCGAGGAATGGTATTTCGCGACCGAAAATCAGACCCATTACTCGCATTCCCTTGATGGTACTAAGGAGAGTTCTAACTTTAGGGCTTCAAAACTTTGCTAAGGACGCTATGAGGGGGTTTAGGGAGGCTTTGGAGGGTCGTGAATGTATGACTACAAACTGAAAGCCGACCGTAATGCACCGCCTTCTGATGACGCATTTGACACGCCCGTTGTTTATGCACCTGAGAAATGTTTCTCTCACGAATTCATCTTATAATATTTTCCTAGAACAAGAGAAGCAATTACTGTGGTAAAATAGTGTTTTGAATAATATCTATAATTAGTTCGAGGTGATGAAGACTCAATGGGTTAGTACAGGTTTTAGTAATTCTTCTAATATTCACTCTTTCTATTTCTTTTTTATTAATCATTCGGGAGGAATTAAAATATACTATGATGAAAATTTGTTTGGAAATTTTTTTAAATTCTGGTATGAAATTGGTCTAATAATTCATTAATAACCGTGCTAACTTTTGTTAGGAACTAATTGTCTCACTTTCAATTAACTTCTATCTTCCAACTGAAGGCCAAATCTTTCCATGTGTAATCAACTTGGAGTATACGTAAATGCTGAAAAATCGTTTTTATCTATTTTCCTTCGAACAGAGCACTTCAAAAGCGCAATTTGTACGAAAATTGACGATTAGTTAGAGATGCATTAAGTTGAATCGAATATTTATTAATAGTGCTTTTCATTGGATATAGGATAAGATTTTAGAAAAATGGGAAATTTTAATATTCAAGCACATATATTTCATTTTCATTTAGCGGTTCTGAATAGCTTAATTATAATATTACAAAAATTAAATGCTGAAATGTATTCTAAATATACATTTCTAGTAAAGTATATTACGTAACATCCAAAAGTGAGCTATGTTTTATTGTGAAGGAGAATATGTTTTAGAATTTTCAAGTGGTCCATTCAATCTTGATGTATCTTTGTAACGCTTATCGATTTTTAGACGGGAATTTAAGATATATATCTGAAAAAAGTGAGGTTTCTAGTAGATGATTTCAATACTTCCTATGAAACTATCCGCGCACTGCTCAATTCCCTCTCAAAAGAACTCCCGGATGTTGACAAATTTACAAGTTCGCTTATTCTCTGCTGTCACCCAATTCCTATGCCAATCTGCTCATTCAAAGTTTTTATCTTTTACTTTCTGTCGAAGTTCCTTATTTACGCTCCTTTCAACGAATTATAAGACGACGGCGAAGAGCTTTCAAAATCCACGGAATAATTGTGCCGAAGAGATAAGAGACGAAGGATCCTCAACGGATCATCAAGAAGCGTTAAAAAGGACCCAAAGATTCTGCGGAACTTAAAAAAGATATTTATGTAAAGTTTGATCATTTAAGTTTGCTCGACATTATTTTCTGCGATGAGGAAAGCTCTTGTGGCGCGAATGAAAGGGATGCGTCCTTTAAACTGTTAGAATTTCTCACTGATATAGTGTAACAAATAGCATACGCTCGAAAGGAGGATGAACTATCTCGGATATAGGTCGCGAGGACATAGTCGCGAAGGCTTACAGAAATCTTCACTTCGTAATGAGAAACTTAAAAAGTAGTGGGAAAGGCGTCAGGGAAAGGGCATTTAAATCGCTAGTCAGGCCGATCATAGAATACGCAACGAGCGTATGGGATCCGCACGAATCAGGCCTTATCAGGAAACTTGAAGGTGTGCAAAGGAAGGCGGCCAGGTACGTCTTAGGTAAACACAGAAAAGCCGATAGTGTCTCAAAAATGCTAGCGCACCTGAAGTGGGAGTCATTGGAGTCGAGAAGGAAAATTTATAGATTAACTGGGATGTTTAAATCTTGGAATTCTGCTGAGGGCTGGGGCGAACTAAATTCGAGGTTAAAACTCCCGAATTATGTAGGACGCGGTAATCACGGTTTAAAAATCAGAGAATGCAATCAGAAAACTGATATTGCTAAATATTCGTTCATAAATAGGGGAATTAGAGATTGGAACGCTTTACCTGGAGAAGTTCTCTTACCAATGCCGAAAAATGTAAAAACTTTTAGAAATAGGTTAAAATCTAATAGTTATCTATAGCCTAAAATAACGATTAAACTTTACTTTTATGTTTTATACATGTATTAAGTATAATGCATGTACATATATGTATTAAGTATTTTTTCAACGTATATTGAATTGTATGTATTGTATAGTGTATTTTGTTAAATGTGTATTGTATAATGTATATTGTATGGAGTATATTGTGTAATGTATATTGTATAGTGTATATTGTATGGTGTATATTGTATAATGTATATTGTATAGTGTATATTGTATAATGTAACTACAAATTGCCTGCGGGAGGTTTTTTTGGAGGGGTTTTCCTCCCGTCTTCGGGCGAATGCCAGGCAATACCTTGTAATATATCCCCCTACACCACCGCTGCCACCTGGTCGAATGATCAAATTGCAGTGTTCATGATATTAAATTAAATTAAATTAATATAACTCTCATCTTGTATGGAATGAGTAAGTTGAATGAACACTTGAAATTACCTTCTAACGAACGATGAATGATCTATAATTTTTATCAAAATGAACCAAAAAATATTTGAGGATAAATATCAATTATAAGAAAATTATAAACCATGAAATTTCCCTCGCTATTTTTTCATTATGAAAATCCATCAAAGTTTTACCTTAAATAATTGAGCATTGAATCAGTTTTTTAAAAAGCAGAGAATCAGACGAGTTATTTATGAGTTTTCTGTCTAAGAATTGAAAGAGTAATAACTGAATATGGCCTAGGTAACAATTATGTACCAAAAAGGAACTGTTTCTATATCAATAAAACCGATTAAAAATCAATACTGGCTAAATGGAAAGAGAAACAAATCAATGATCTGTTGAAACTAATGAGCTTCTTTTCTCTCATCCAACTTCCAAATCAATATGAATCAATGCATTTGAATACGATGTTAGTACTCTTGCCAAAAATTTGTTCAAATCCCCTTAGGAACGATTAAGAATAAGTCATGAAATATAATAATTTAACATTAAGTCTGCTTTTTTGAAAATTGGTAAAAACGTATTAAACACCGCGAATCGATTAAAAGAATCGATCGTTGTTTAATAGACGTCTGTTCAAAGATATAATTCACTGTTAAAAAGTAGCCTTACTCTCAAAATTTAAAGTTAATTAAGGAATTTTTCAAAGCAATGACAAAAGGCCCTCTATGAGTTTAATAATCTATTCTGTTCATAGGATGTATTCCTACCATAGTTTCCTCTTCGGCCATCAAACACCCCAAATAAGACCACTGCGGATCCTTCGAAGTTACATCCCTTTTCCATGTTTCCTACTATTCAATAGCATTCAAATACCCACTGCTGGTCAGCATCCCTAACGGAGTGCCTGGCCTTTTGCCATTTCAATTTCTCCTTAAAATAATGTCATAACTTGGCTCCAATCATTTTTTTCTCTCAGCATGCGTTGTTCCATCATTCTACGTAGAGATTGCTGGACCACGCAAATCCATACTTGTGTTTGTAAATGAGACGGCGCATTGTCGAAAAGATTTCCTCTTATATCCGAGAGGAATTCTCTAGTGAATAGAGGAGCAATTCTTTTCAATTTCTTTTCTCTGTTAGATGTTTAGGGAGATTTGTGCTCACAGTCCAAAATGGATGTCTTTAATTCCCTGTGTATATAGGGCTCCCTTCGATGAATGCTCCCCCAAACGATATATACGCTCGTCTCGGTTCATACTTTTGGTGAAATCCTTAATCTTACTTTGTGGTTTGCCGCAGTTTCTGAGGAAACTTATGGCGCCGTTTCCAATGCAATTAAGCGTTTGGAGTCTTTCCATCAGAGGGACATTAAATAAATTGAACATTTTTTCGCCTTACTTACATAACTTACAACTGGGAGAAATAAAACACATTAGCAAGCGAAAGAATAAATCAATTCATGTTCATTCTCGCGTTCGCGGTCCATCCAAAGGTTCGATCTTTCTTTGAACTGGTAATCAAAATTTTATTGCAAAATATAAGGATATGACATCTTAACTTCATGACATGATAACAACTTTATACCGTTCGCGAACTACTATTCGCTAAATGAAATCGGGATGTTTTTATTTTATTGTTTAAGGAAATTTCCTTCTTTTTCTTGGAAATGGAAAGTCTTAATTTTAAATACTAAAAATCAGATTACATTTTATTATTTACTTATTAAAAAAACGTAATTATTTTAATCTCTGGTGAGTACATTTTTATATAAATCATTATAAATGACTTTTTAGGGCAAAAATTGAACTTGAAATGAGTTAATCAGAAAGTATTTCAAATTTCAAGTATTAAGTTATCAAAATTTTAAATATTCATTAATATCGTAAATCCAGGAAGTTAAACTGATCATTAGCCATTACTTAAAGAAAAGGAGGCTAAGACCTTTGAAGCATCAACTGTAACCTAACCATATTTATAAGTGAATTTCACGCTATTTAATTCTGGCTTCTGTAAACACTTGTATTTCCGTACATCTTATTGCGCTGATTGTGAATATTACAATGAATATAAAAATTTAATATATCTCTAATTTTGTATAAATTTCAAACGAAATTTTTCCGCTTATTTAAAGTTATTTAGCTTGCAGCCTATATTATAATGGCGAAATTGGATTCTTCATTTACTAACTTACTATTATAGATAAAATTTCCCTTAAATTTTACAGTCATCAAATCTTAAGGTCTTTTTTTCAAAGGTAACATATAAAATTATTCCTTTAAATTAAATTCAGCTATATTATCGGAAAAAAATTGATTTGCAGCTGCACTACGCTGGGAAAGGGGCTTAATTTACCAAGAGGCAAGGTTTCCTTTAGGGGAAAAGGTCTGACACTCCCTAATGAAAGGTCAGAAAATATAATCCATAATCGTTTGCATCAGTACCATTGCACGTTTTGTACTTCCGGCGTCAAAAGACGACGATTGACGTTGGGAAATTCCCGACGTCTATAGACAGCATTCGTTTCGAAAGGGTTAAATCCCGTGACTAATGTACATATTCATATTTCTTACATATTAGAATATACTAATATTTGTTTTATTTTCCACGTTCTACTTTTACAGTAAACATGAATCCATTTCAATGTATTGAAATAATAACTATATCAAAAACGTGAATCTAAAAAAAATTATTTTAGATTTACCGCAAACAGAAGCAGAGATTCGATTTCCGAAAAAGAGGATAATACGCCTAAAATGCATTTTCCCATCGTCACATATTTCCTTTTCAAAACTGATCGACGTTGACAATGGCGACTATTTTGCAGCTCCGATAAAATGAACAACTGGTATTTGGAGCGATAAAAAAGCAAATATGAATATAATTCGCCAAAGATAAAATAAAACTCTACTTGGGTTAATAACTCTTGTTAATAGCCGTTCAAATGATGAAAGTGGATCGGAGAGGGCCGTATTTTACTCGGAGGATTGATTCTGAATACGCACGAAATGCCAAATTTTTATGATACAATTCGGCACCGCTTTGTCCGAGTGAATTTATTTTTGGCTAATCACCACATTAAGGTGATGCATTCGATTTATGTGGTCGCTCTTTCTTCATTCATCAATTGTGAACGATAAAGTTCAAAGGGACAGTTCGATAGATTATTTACAAGACTGAAGTTCACTAAAACATATCGTGTACATTAAGACGAGAGCTTGCCTTCTCTTGCCTTCTTCTGATTAATTTTCACTTGAGAACATATCAGCTTTTTAGAGAATACAATTTTGATGCCATTAATGGAACGAAAACTCGCGAATCCATTATATTATTATAATAGTGAAGCGGAGGCCTCTTCATCTCAAAGGCATCCATTGCAGCGGAGGATTTAAAGGAAGATTCTTTCGCTTCTTTTGCTTCTTCGGAAACACTTTCCCCTAAAATGTGACCCTCGAACCCTATGGCGGCAGAGAGTAAAGAAACAGAACTAATTAATGAGGGACAAGATGCTCATGAAGCGAGCCTTGCGGTGGATGTCCTCGAGGTTAGTGTTTGCTTTTAATCGAGAAATGGGAAAGACATTCAGATAAATGCCTCGGAGGAGACAAGCGGAGGAAGGAAATGATATTAATGCTTTACTATGGAATAAAATTTTTTGGAGTTTTCAGCTTCCGAAAGGAAAAAGGTTGCCCTCCGTTGAAAAGGCACTGTTTGATAGATTGACACGCATACCATTGAGAAACTTAGATCGTCTGTTCCGATTTAATGAAGAGGGCTAAAAGGATATGGAAAAATGTGAGACACCACTTTCCGCTAAATAGGCAGATCGGATACAACCAATAAAATAAGAGAAATGGATGCGAAAACAAGTAGATTCAAGTTTTCGTTTTCTCTTGAAAAATATTAATCGTTTAGGCAAATGGACCCATGGTTCACCTTGTACCCTCTGCCACACGAGGAAAGGTGGGGTAGACATGTAAGTTAATAATGACTCGAATTTCATATTCCCGTCAGTTGTCATTGATGGTATTAAGTCAGGTAAAAATTTTCATTCAACAAAAAAATACCACCGACAATTTTAACTTTAAGTTTGCACTGCCACTTTTCTCATAAATTAAATATATATAGCATAGAAAGTTATAATAGCACTTACAAGCAATGAACATCACTCACTACTTTTTTTTATCACTAGCTACTTTTAATTATGATATTCAATCTCAATAGTATTTACAAAAAGTTTATAAAAACTGTGATTTTGGAATTATAATTCCACATAGAGAGTAATTTTTCTCGAAGAATAATCGATATCCTACGTTGATATTTAAACTCAAATAAAGGCGGCTCCTAAAAATACCCATCGAAACTGTGAGAGCACAAGAACAAAGTACTTCATCGTGCAAACATAAACTCCACTTCTTGTCTTATTTTCTTTATCGAAGATCAATGACCAGAATTTTAACGCAGATTTACATTCCGACTTGCTGAATTATTTATGCCACTTCCGAGGAGAGAGGAAAATAGAATAAAAGACAACAAAAGAATTCTCGTATAGGACGCCATGGTAAGAAATTTGAATGTATTCCGAGAGAGGACGCAAACTGCTCTCCTATCAGCGATGTCCATTTTCCTGCTCTCGAGTTTATTGAGGGATTTTTATAGGCTATCTATCGCTAGACAGAGTTAAAGAGAAGTTTTAGAAGGAGTTTCTTGTAATGATGGCCACTTTTTTTATAACTTTCGCTCAAGATCACATTCTCTTTTACAAGAGGTACACTGAAAGATCTTGAGCAGTAAATCTTTCGCCCTTTCGAGGTAATTATCCACCAAAAAGATTTACCGCCAGCGTAGCCCCGATCAACCCTCTTTGAAGCGGAAACTGAAATCAAAAGAAGTATCGCAAGCGTCGTTCAATGAATATTGCATTTTCCGAATGACGAACGATATTTGCAAAGTTGTGATTCGATGGCCAAAAGGAAATATTTTGTAAAGCGTTTTTTTCAAGAGCTGATAATTCCGGAGTAATCGTTAATGACGGGTGATTTTCGAAATTTTCAAAACTCGATTTTTATTTATTTTTTAAACATCGCCCTCAGGCTTTTTTGGCAACGTAAATTACCCCACTCTAATTTCATACTTTCGGAATTTTTTATGATTTGTTTACTTAATTTTATCCATATTTTTTTGCAATAATGTTTGTAAAATCGGTCACCTTAACACAATATTAACCATTGTTGGTAATAAAATGTTTGTCATTTTTCTTCGACTTTTTATTTCCTTGAGATCTGGCCTCTGGAATTTTTGCCTTAATTTCCTATTTAAAGTTCTTTAATATGATCTTCATGTAATTAATCCTTTGGTTATCAGAATAAATCCATCATTTCAACAGAAAATACTCCATAAAAATACTAATCGGAAATAAAATCTTCAGATGACCAGAAAAAGTAATTGTAAAGTAAACTGCACAATAGTTGTCTTTAATTTCTATTTTATGAATAAAAAGTAGACTGAGACTTGACGTTTTAACCTTTCCTTGTTTTTTTCGAAGGCCATACAATCAATAGATTTATTAATTTCTTATTTCTTAATTTTAATTCTTAGGAATTTAATTTCTTAGGATTTTAACATTTAGCGTTTAATGCATGTATCATAAATTATCTAATTCTTTCATTCCATTTATATATTAAAAACTGATTAATTGTAAATTTTAAAAATAACTAAATATATTCATTCAAATTTTTATGTACATTTACTACACAGGATTGGTATACTCTTTTCACCAGCTTATTATTCAACGTTTTCTACTGTTCCAATATAGAAATAGAGCTAAAGAACAAATATATTCTTCGTTAGCAGTAGCAGTTCGTTAGTATAATGAACAAATAGCCAAATACGACATAAAGATAAAGGGCGATAAAAGAATTTCCATGATCCATGTTTACGGATTATGAAACCGGTAATGCAAATAGACACAAACCTCGTGCGGTTATCGTGTGAAACTGAGGCCCTTTACTATTTAATGTGCAAATATGATCGATTTAATATTCGCTTCCATCACTGTGATATTAACTAACATATTTTGACTCTCTTATGAGCAAATGGGTATTCAAACGCAGTATGAAAATCAAGTTTATTCAATCTATCTATCAATGGATTTTTCAATATCTATCATATGTAGTTGCTTCGGGGGGATACATTCATATCTATATATGTATAGGATACGAATTTCAGGCCAAAACCACGCGGGATCGCCGATTTATTTGCGTAATGGCCATCTAATACTTGCCCAGAAAAAAATCGTAAACGAACGCTACTTATCATGGGTTCGATTCTAACAGGCCCCAAAAATCGACTTTCCCCGTAAGAATGCATGGGGTCATTTTTGAAAGATTAAAACAAAATACTTCCCGGGCACTTATAACAACCTGATTTCATGTGCCTTTATCTATTGTAATATTACTACACTAAAGGGTTATTTTTATCCACAATAGGTCATAGGATCGATGCCAGGGGGTGACATATTTTCAAATTTTGAAAATTCATATTTATCTTAATATGATACATAGATCATTCAAACTTTCTAAAACTATAGACACGTATATAATGTACTCTGAAAAAATAAACAGTTGCCTATGTATCATGGGTTCGATTCCCGAGAGACCCGTAATCTCGATTTCCCCATAAGAAATATATGGGCTATATTTCCGAATTTTTAAAGGCATTTTCCGACTGTGTAGAAGTTTCAAATTTCGCACATACATTGAGAGTCCACATTTTTACATATAGCCTCCGTATGAATGTCGTACTTGGTCGTTGGTTCGATTCTAGTGGGCGTTTACTATATATCTATAAAAATGCACAGAGAAATAGGAGCTCCTTTTGAGGCACTTCCTGAATGAATCTCCTTTTGAAATATTGAGTGTTTATAAAGTAAATCATACTCAAGCGAAAGATAACAGTGATTTCTTCGAAAATTGGGAATTAGATTTAAATATTAACAATTTTTAACAGGACACTTAAACCAGAGTCAAAAATTCGTTTTATTAATTATTATAATACTAACTCGAACAATACGCGAGAAAAACCGTCTAGGGAAGCAAATTCACGGTGCATGCACCCCTTGCCGCACGCCGAAGGGTGGCTCTCTGGGTATCTACATAGACGTATCTTGTTTTTGTTCCTACGGAATTGGAAAAAATTTAAATCATGCTTTTGGCTACATTTAAAGTAGGAAAGCATAATAATAACTTTATTTTTACCTATATTAGGAAATATAAGAAACATATTTCCTGTATTGATTCAATGATGTTCGTTTATTAAAAATATCCGTTGTTTATTGTAGACCTCAAAGGGATGCTTGAGTTATTTCCGATATTTCTCTTTGACCGCTTGACTTTTTTCTCGCATTTCTGATATTTGCGGTATTCCAAGAATATTTCCCGAGAGCGATATACCGAGTGTATCATCTCTTCTTTTATATCTTATTATATCTTGGATATATAAATCTGCAAAATGTAATTTCTAATTTCAGTACACAAATCCTTTTTGTGAACGAATTAGATTTCGAAAATCCTTACTTGCATTACCAAAAATTGATAAACCTTGTTTAGCAACAAAAGGAATTTACAATTCCAATGGCACGCAAATTCTTTGACAACCGTACGATGATCGAAAATAGTGTTCATCCCTTCCCACGGCGATATACGTAAGCTTTGCTGTAAAAAGTTATTTTTCCGCATTTCATATAGAAGCATCTCGAAGGAACCCAATTTACGACTTCCATACCATACTGCAACGTCTTGGACAGAAAGCGATATGATTACATTTATTCCCCAAAAGGACGGAACTTGAATGTACGCTTTGAAGTCGTAAGGAAAAATAAATTGACAATTTAGAATTTTTCAGATGTGGCACGCTTTCCAGGGTCGACGACCCCGAGAAATGATTTTTTTCTGCATTTAGACATGATGTGTTGCTCTGAATGGACTTAAAAAGCACGCGTTCGATGTTTCCCCGTGATCTCTTGCTGCGACGCCCACGGCCTAATTAAAGGTACGCCGAGGTAATTATATTCCCCAATTCCCCATACAATTTTCCCCTCGAAAAAGGAGGAATTTCCACGAGAGCATTTGAGGACGGTGAAATATATTTCGTCGATTTGGTAGATGCACTGCATCACTTTGTACCAATGCCCGTTAAAGTGCATAAAGGATAATTCAATAATGTTAAGAAACAGTGGAAAATTCACAGTTCTAGATTAATTCTAATCGCTTAAAATCGATATACGATGTATTCGGCTCCTTTAGCACCTAGAAAATATTTAATTCGCATTACATAAAGAGACTCCAATGAGCAACATAAGTGAGCCTTACCTAGATTGCTATTAATCGCTAAATAAGTTTTGGAAATATGGATGATTAATTTGAATTAAATACCAGAAAATTGAAAGAACATCTGCATATCGCAGATTCATAGCAGTGAAGCGGAAAACTCGATCGATATATTTAGAAAAGGTAAATCAATACCAAATAATTTCCTCGTTAGTGTTCCTATATTTCCCATCTCATGATCGTATTGGATATTGGAAACTAAAGATGGATATTGGTAATACTATCGAACAGGAATCCTAAAGGAATTTTTCTTTATGAAGTTCGAATGCGCGAGATCAAACGAACAACCCCGTATATATTTTTTCCATTTCAAGGGATTCAACAGAAAATCAAACGATTCTCGAAGATAAAAGAAATGTTGCTTCACCCGATCATAATGGAAGAACAAATGAGAGAAATAATTGCCAATCAATACGAAAGGCCCCAGAAATGGAAAGCATTTACAGGAATACGTCATTAAGATGCCGATAAATGGCAGCGAGTATTCTTCCGAAAATGGGGCAAAAGTCGCTTCTTTTTTCGGCGCCGCTCGTTACGATAATTTCACAATGAGTGCATTGTGAAAGAGGCGACCATTCCTGGAAAACTTTGTGAACCGATAAGGAACATGGGGTAAGCAATTAGCCCCTTATTGGGAGCTCTTCATTAAAAATATGAAGAGAATGGAAATTTTATCGGGGAGGGTCATCGAGGGTTCTAGAGGGAAAAAATTAGAAAGGGATGTCTTCCGAGATTTGTAACGAGTGTCTGAAGATAGAATGAACTCCAAAAGATTCCTTCAATTTTTCAGTCGACTTCTCATAACTTTTTGCTAACCCTCCTTCCTCACGAATGTTCTCAATTGTACTTCTCATTTCACATCGACCGAAAGGACGTCGAGGGCTTCGTACGCTTCTACTAATGATAGTCATGATTTTCATTAAATATTGTTATTTAATTACCAAAGTAAACGATAGAGAAGTCCGCAGATTTTAATAGCAGCGGTTGGATAGGATAAATTTTCGCGCTCATCATTTAAGTTGTTTATTCACATTTATAAATCCGAGAATGGTATTAAAACATAGAGGCATCATTAAAAGGCATGTTTAGATTGCCAGTAAAAATTACCTCATATTATATTGATTTTCATACAATGGTGTTATTCTTCATAATGAAAAATACAGCAAGTAAATAGATTCTGGATTTCGAAAAAAATACATCAATGTAAATCAATTTGTTCAATAGTTTTGTGGGAGAAACAAATTTTATTCAAACTTCTTTTCATCAAAATGATCATTTCCTAATTTCCGAAGAAGTTGATTAATGAATTAAGCAAACACGGAAACAGATGCTGAATTCACTCATAAAGCAGAAAAGTTGAGTCAATCCGTGGTCAGCGACCTTTACAAAGCGATATTGAACAAGTAATAAACTCCTCCTTATGTTTTGAGGGAATCTTTCAGTTGGCAACGCTGTCGAAATTGTCGTCATCGCTATTTGAAAGGATCGTCCACTCCCGATTCATGTGAGGTATATGAAAGGAAACAGCCTAACGAGGACTGCTCCTCAAAATTGGATTCGAATGATTTTCTTTATTCATATTTTTTGCGAACTTTTTTTTTCGAGAGGCGACGCGGGGCTGATTTCTGCTACTCATTCTTCGAATCTAAGATACCATGGATTGGGGAAAGTATGCAAGAGCTCGGAATGTTTAACAAGTTGGAAAGAATTCAAATCAGAATTTTACTATACTTCGAACACTAAATCACTTTGATGACGAAGCTTCTGCGTTTGTTTTCCTCATGTAGTCCGAAATAAACGCAAAATGAAACCGAAATTAAATCACGGAAAAATGTTCGTAAATTATCAATTGATTGATTCGTTCTACCTTTGCTAAAAATGAATAGAAAATTTGATTACAGCAATACTCCTTTGTATAAAGGGACCTATTCTTGTCAGTGTGTGTCTCATCTTAATACCTAATAGAATACAAAATATGAATCCTTTAAAGTTTGCCAAATAAAAGTCATTTCAAATATATCATAATTTGCCTAACTAGGAATAAGAGTATCATATTATTCAAATTTTTCACAGCGTTCTTACAGTACGAATATTTTGAAATATATTAATCATTTTCTTCCGTAAAATATGTAGGAGATCTATCGGAACGGAATGGAATCATAGGTTGAAATAAAAATAACATTCGTGGGGGTGAGTTATTTGAAGTAGCACCGACATTAATAATGGTTTACTTCAAACAGGGCACGTTTATAAACAGAATTTGTAATTAAAACTTGCATTCCTCTATTATATTATCATATTTCTCTCCGCCTAAAATAAATCTTACTTTACCGACTCCGAAAATGATTAGCGAAACCTAAACTTGAGCATCTTCTGATACACCGTCAAATTTAATATACCTCAGAACCTCAAAACCGTAACAAAATCCAGTCCGAATAAGAAATATCTTTCGAGGGTGGATCAGCATAGGGAAATATCCGAAGAGCGGGATAGAGTGGTTTTTCCTCCCCCTCAAGGATGAGCTAGCCTTGGAAGAAAGAGTGGTAAAGCGCTCATATCCATCGCACATAATCCCGAGTTAGGGAAAGGAAAAAAAATTCGATCTTCAGTGGCGACCTTTTTGACCCTTTCTCAGGAAATGGACTCTCCGAAGCGGATCAGCGGCTTGATGGGCTTCCTTCGAAGTGGCGCGACATTTGAATATCCACAGAAATGAGAATGGGAAATGGGAAAAAATGAAAAGCGGATGCGAAGAAATGGAGGAAGAGAAGAATGGATGGGAAAAGAAAATACGAATGAATGCATAAATGTATTGGCGGCAAAGGCGCATAGCTAAGGTCGTCTTGGAAACAGCTGCACATTACGAGAGTGTATTGCTTATGTATATAGAGATAAGAAAGTAAAATGCACCCTGAGCACTAATTTGCTCCAAAAATGAAGTTGACATATGAATTTACTACGTGCGACTACTACTACAGGAGTAGACAGTATTAGAAAGTGGTATTATTTATTATAGATAATATTATCCGAATGAGTACCTATATCAGATAAGACTATCAATTACTACTAAAATTATTTCAATAGTTTTATTTAAATTGTTCTTTCTCCATTATTTCGGTTAAATGAGAAAACATCAAGTATAAGAGGATGTTGATTTAAATTAGATGATATTTATGACCAATTAAATTTATGCTCAGTATTAAAAATCAAATAATCCATAATAAGTAATTTATGAATAAAGGAGAACCAAAAATTAACTGGGAATATAAATTGATTTAAGAATAAAATATGCATGTAACTTTCTGTGTCAAGTAATCCTTCCATTTTCATATTATATAAGTTAATCTACAAAATAGTTATATTAAAAGTACCTCAGAAATTCATGGTTCATCGTATGCGCTGAAATCACAATTATGACGATTGTATAAGAAACAATATACCAGTGAATTCGCTCATTAAATGGATTATGGAATAACAGGAAGGGATGACGATACAATGTCCAATTCACGTAAAACAACATTCCACTGCGAAAAGCATTTCTTTGGCAAAAAACGGCAAATTTATTCGTCTTGGGAATAGATAAAGGGCAACCGGAAAGGAAGTGAAAAATTGAGGAATTGAAAAGGAAATTCGGTGTGAATGCGATATAGGGAAAGAAAAGGAAAAGGGAATGAAGGAAACTTGGCGGGTGACGGAAGGTCATATGGGAGTTGGGGATGATCGGAAGAAGCATTAGAGGCAGAGAAAAATGAGCAAAGTGGAGGTTATTGGAGTGAATCTGTGGGAGGAGCAGAAAAAGAGAAAGGACACGCAAATCGCTTCTCCATTTTATTCCGATTATTTTAAGAGCGTTGATCTTGAATCCGAAAATGTCCGCGTAAATATAGGTTTTCTCGCAATTTTCGGGTTTCGATGGCCTTCGATGGAGTTCCATCAGAATGGAATCAGAGTTTACCTATGGAAATTAGAATTTAAAATCTCCGCATGGCCGGAGTTATATCGTGATTGTATTAAAGGGAAAAGTCGGATTTTATTATAAATGAATTAAATGTAAGCGAAGAAGTGAGAGTGTAAAACCTTTATTGATTCATCCCTCGTGGTATTTGCAATTCAGCTGGAATAAGATCTATTTGACTGAGAGCCCTAATCACAGTTCAAATTGTGAGTAGTAATGAAAAAATAAATAATTCATTTGATAGAAATCCAGAACGGTGATCTAGTTTCCTATAGGAGAATGTTAAACGAATTATATTTCCATAAATATAGCAACAAACGCATTTGAAAATTATTCACGCTTATGAACACGAAAAGTAAATTTCAGCAACTTAACATTGTGACCAAATATCCCGCTATTTTAGTTTACTTGCATCGTTTAGGAGACACTTACGGATTTTTGTCGTATCTGATTGTTTATGGAAACTATCCAACCGTAAACTACGAATAATTATTATCTTGGAGATGCGATTTTGAGATTTTGCCATAGAAGTGTGAATAATCAAGGTATCGATTTCGTAGAAAATAAGAACGTGGTTCGTAAGGTTTTCCTTGAAGTGAACTGAATCTGAAAAGTGTGTAAAGATAAAAGGAAACATTTCTGAAGCAGCTCATTTCACTCGAGAATATCTCATTCATTCCGAAGCTCTGATTATATAATCACTTATTACGCAATACATGGACCACTAGAGATGAAAAAGGAGACGATGCATGAGCTGCGAAGTTCCCTCACATCGGAAAGAGAGACTCTTTCTTAAAATCTCTAAAAATACGGATATTGCGGAATAAAAGGCATTTCCATGAAGATATCGATAGAAGAAGCAAAGTGAGCGAAAAACAGGTAATGTGGAGGCAGAAGAATTCCTGGAATTAAAGAGGAAAAAATACTCAAAGGAAATAGAGCGAAGAATGCCTTCATAAACCCAAATTTACGAGGAGGTTAAATGTAATTGAGAGATTCATTGAGACGATAAAACTCTTGGTTAATTGAGAGGAAATGCCGCACAGAGATAAGGAAAAGAGATAAAAATTAAAATAATTAAGAAGGATCGGATTCGATGAGCAATGGAAATAGAATACGGCCTTGTGAAGGAGAAATGAAGGAAACGAAACATATGAAGTTGAAAGAGATCCTTTGAGATCGAAGACTTAATTGAAGATTAATAAAACGCAAAGAGTCGATCGAGTGAAAGGTTCGGATTTAAAAATGAAAGAGAGATTATGAAGAGGGACGAGTAAATGAAGGAAACAAAATCCGAGGGATCTGACTGAACGGATGAAGATAAGACCTCACAGTCTATAACGATATCATGCTCCTTTCTGCTTCTATGTTGATCTTCGATACATCGTTAGAATTAAAACGGCAGATTAAGAATTTCAATAAACAAACTGAAAATAGAGGTGCTCTCGGCTTTAGTTTTGTACTGATTCAGCTCTTTAAATTCTGTGAGGTGTGGTTGATCCTTAATATTAAAGATAAGAGATGATAGGGCTAATTAAATCTGATTGCCTTAAAATAATATTAAAGGATGTAGTACGAGCGAAATCTTGGACTACTTTCTTATAATTAATCCCTTTTATAGTACAAATTCGATTCTTTATCAGAATTTGAGCAATAGATCTTAATATTAACACAATAATCATTAAACCTATTAAGAGAGAGTTGTTACCGAAATTCTCATCCGATACTTTCCTTTTTCCTTATTTAGTTCCAGCGAAACGATGAAAGCTAGAAGATAGAATAAAAGGGCTAACTAAAGGGTTATGTTCTTAAAAGTGAGATTATTTGTATCAGGAACATACACAAGATAATATATATATTAACCCACTGAATACAATAATTCTTACTATTATACTAATATTGTTTTAATGAATATAAAACAATAGTTGGATGTCGTGCAAAGTTCTTCTCACATGTACGATGCACTTTATATTGAATTTAGAACTTCTTTGTTAAAAGAATAATGTAGATGCGATGGTAGCAGTAAGTCAATATAAGAGAATATCAAGAGAATAATAAAAGAATGCAAACGAACGAGGCATACTTAATATAAGGACACAGCAACAGAAATCCGTATTCTAAGCGAATCAGGTGTGGAAAAGAGCAAAAGATGAGAAAAATGATTAAAACGATGGAAATGAGTGGAAAGGGGAAAGGAAGAGCAGAAATCGAAGTGGGGAGTCCCAAATGGGTGTTGCGATCGGATAAAGGCGATAAGGAGGTTATTGTTGGGGGGCGCACGTCGTTTTCTAGAGACTCTTCATGACACGCCATACACTTTTCCATGGGTAATAAATTGCTCGGAACCCTTTCTATATTTTCCCTTCTTCCTAATACGATATACAAACTGGTTCGACAGAAAAAGACGATAATGTTAGTCATGTTTACGCTCGGTTTTTCAAGCATAAATCGCACCCGCTTTTCCTTTCAGATAAGAGAAGTCGAATTATGACTTTGATATTCAATTCGAATGAATAGAGCGTTTTCATTCAATTTGTATTGCGCACTATCATCGACGCTCGGTTACTAAACATTTGCGTAAGAGAGAAATATGGGTTTGATTCGATTTTGCAGGTGCGTGTTACTTTAAACAGATACAATTATCAGTAGATTCAAGACTCATTCTATAGTTTGTGGAATATGTGTTAATAATCAAATGCATTGTAAATTAAATAAACGAGAGGAGATTCATTATATAAATATTGGATATTTTTGGTAAGGAATAAAACGCCAACATTTCCTTTACTGAGATCGCAGAATAATTTTCTGCCGTAAAGCTCAAGACATCTTATTCAGAGGGCTATCCTTGTGAATAAATAAAAAGAATAAAATCCAATTATATGGTTCGTTAGTTCCTTAATTTGAATGAAATATCACTTGAAGATAACCCATATCTTTATTGAGTCTATATAAACTCGAATGCCTCTCTCTGAGAAAGATCAATTCTGAAATTAATCCTGAAGTGATAATAATTATATATTTCAATCAAATTATTTTTTGAATGAATATTATATACGAATTATTCTTTAAACTTTCTTATTGTAAATATTTATAATTTTAACTCGTAATGCGGGCAATGATAATCAATAAAGATCCAATATAGTTTCTCACTTTATGCAAGTAGAAACACGAATTTTCGTTAGAATATGGAAAAAGTATATATGTGGAAATCCAACAGAAAAATCTTTCACTCCATCGACTGAAAACGATTAGTGACCAAAGTGCTAATATTCAACTCATAGAGATTTATTACTTTATTACTCGAACGAAGCACGAATCATTTCCCGATGATTAAACATTCCCAGATTTCCACGAAATCGCTAAAACTATCAGTAGTATCTAATGAAATTTGATTAAATTCCAACTGTGTGTCAATTTGCACAGTAATTTAACATGTTAATAAGTAAGAATTGCGAGCCACAAATTATTTCTATGGGAATGCAGAATTTGCCCCATTGATATACCGTCGCTTTATTACCGTGTTAACGAGCGTCCAAATGAAGAAACCATTTTGGAGAGCCCATCGGATATTAATTAATATTACTCCCAAAATATTTACGATTTCTATTTCCATACTCCCGCAGTTTTAGCAAATTCGCCTGATTCACGATAGAACGGCGAAAATACGTGAACCCTCATATTTTCCGATTTAAAGGAACCGTAATGCACACGCTTCATGAATCGCTGGCTGTTTACGCGCCCTATATATTCATTGAGATCGCCTATTGGCGTATGCCCTCGAGGAGTTGGAGTCTGCCGAACCATGGCATACAATGGATTCCGGAATTGATTGAAACATTTTCTTCCGGCACACGTAACACGAGTCCTTGACACCTCACATGGCATCTTCCAGCTTTCAAAGAAGGGTTGGGAGCATCACAATACATGGCAGAAGGCGAGGAAAAAGTTTCTCGGGTGTGGGAAGAATTTGAAGAGGAGTTGGACTGAGAAGATTCTAAAAAAGGATGGAAAAACATCTGATGATATGTATAGAAGGATAAACTCGAGGGAAGAATATAGAATAGCTCAAAATTGTTGGATGATTGAGATACGATACAGAAGTGACTTCAAATGCACTCTTCCAACGTGAGAAGGGATATTGTTGCAGAAATACAAGATAATGATTCCGAAAATAATTGAAATATAAACAAATATTACGTTTGAAGTTCCAGTACAGGAAATTTGTTTGGCAGTTTCATTCAAAAATTTTAGCAACATTTAAAACGGTTTTATTTTTTCATCCATGTTTTTCACTAAGATAATGCTGTAGAATGAATCCTTTAACGATTAAAAATTATTTTGTCAATCCAGATTTTTCTTTGGATAATAAACCCATGGAATGACAGCTGTATTATTTTTTTACTTACGAATAAAAAAAATTGTAAACAATCAATATCGTACATACAAAAATATCAATCCCATTTCTGAATATTAATTAAGTTAATTATTGTAATACCTGCTACTCTCCAATAAGATCGATTATATTGTTTGATATTTAAATTAATTGAAGCACAATATAGTCCTTCGAAAAGTTTAGAATAGTTTCTTTTTTACTTTTCTTACATCGTTGAATCGATGACCAAATCTTTTCCAACACTTGAATATGTATATGGAAAGTGACGATTTAGAAGAACATCACAAATGAATTAATATCTTTCCATCAACGCTCTATTTACCAAACAATCCTCTGCACATTTCTGCATAATTACGTACTAGTCGAATTATCACGTATACTCCGATGATTGGGAGAAATTAATGCACCTGACTCCACTTACCCGCGCAATTAAAGAGGGTGTCCTTCAACGGCATTGCTCGACACATGAGGAGGACACACAAAGGAAGACCAGTTCCTCAAGAGAGGGATGCTCACTTTCGAGGGAGAGTCCTCGGAGCGAATAACTCAAGAGACGATTTTTTCGACGTCACCTCCGGCTGAAGGGCCTTGTTGGGCGGATTTGGGGAAAATATAATTCGTGGACCAACGACGAATTGGTAGGGAAAATAATGCCATAGCAACCGATTGTTTTTTGCGCAATATATGTTTACGCTGAAGGATTAGAGTGGAGGAAAGTTAGGTGAAACGGTGCGATCCCCTAATTTTTTAAATGAGGAGTTGTTAAAAAAATCTCCAAGTGTCGTTCCAGCCAAAAGTTGGCGGTAAATTATCGTTATTGTGAACACGTAGAGAGGTCTTGATTTCTTCTGGACGAATGTAATATCAGCCTTTATAAATCATTTCTATTGAAGGCGAGAGGGGAATCTATTCTCTGCTCTATAATAATTTCATTGTAGTTGTCATTCGAGCAAGCTGTCGGTCAGTCGATCGGGACTTGAGATTTCTCCTCATTACTCTTAAATATCAAAAGTACGTAGAGACAAAACCATCAAAAATAAACCAATCAGAGCTCCTCAGAAATAGAACCACTTCTAAAGCAACATCACCTTCATCGTCTCGAGATTTCATTTTCTCAAATCAGTTTCTTAAGGAGTTTTTAAGGCGGTTAATTCAGTGTTAAAATTCAGCATTAAACAGTTATCTAAGGAAAGTATGATGATAAAAAAGGCGAAACTTTCCCGAGAGCCATAAAGAGAATGCAGAGGTTTTAATGACCTCTTAATCGACGCAATCGCGGCATTAGTCAACACCCGAGGCGTGAGATAAAAAACGAGGGTACAGGTGCTTCTCATTTAACGCAATCTTAACAAAATTCGGGTCTCCCTCTCAAAATCAAGGCTCTAAGGAGCTTTTTGTGCGGTCTTCGCCAACCCCTCCGCCACCAGAGCCCAGGGGCGAACCCTTTTGACATCCCCTTTCTGCACAGCCGACGACCCCTCCTCCGTGAACAGCCCTCCACTTAATCCCGGATGCAGGGTTCTTAAGTAACTCTTTTCCATATACTCCATCTTTATATGAGCATATGAAAAAATACCCTCAACTTAAGGATTACTATGATTGTATACTAACTGAGCTTCGGTCAGATTTGCTATTTCAGAGGATCTATATAAACTTCCTGTCTCTCTAACCAACAAAAATGAAAACAAGACTTAAGAAGAAGCTCAGTTTTTGATGCAATGAAACGAATCATTCTCCATTCTCACATTTTCTCCATAGCTTTTTGATTTTTTCACGAAGGTAATGTTTAAGCGTGATTTACTGCACATTTTCTGTGTAAAAACACAGCTTGCCTCGACAAATCGCGACACAAGAGTTAGAAATGTGACAGAGCTCTTTAAATATCCGCATTCATGCAGTCGTTATTTTATAACAAGTTGGCTCGTATTGAAATATAGTAGTCTCAATAAAAAGTGACGAAAAATTTTAATGCAGATCATCCCATCTATAAAAAACGTATCTGAAAGCTTCGAAACGAAATTTAACTTTTCAGAAGGTTGATAAATTTCAAACTATTCCCTTTAATGAAGAACACTTCAGATTAAAGCATTTCTCTAGTTTGCTGGATTAACCTTAATAAACAGAAATAATTCAATTTAAAGGGCCCAACACATCCTTTTATGCCAAAAGCACGTACTTTTAAAGAAACACGGCGGAGATGAATGGTCTTTAAAATTCAAAGAATGTACCATTCTGGTAAAAATCTCCACGAAACATTCCTATCTCCAAAAGCATGTAATGCACCATTAAGCCTCTTTCATACCATTCTTCCTTTCTAAAAGGCCACACTTTCGCATCTCGCGGTTATCAGCTCCGCTGCGATCTCCAAATTCTCCCCATAAAACCCATCGCCACCTCCCCACGGAATGAACGAGTGCTTGGGAAGAAGTGACCGAAATCGTTCGTTCTCGTACAAAGCCGTACAAACGAACGAGATTCAGCGGTTTTAAATAAAAATCTGTCTATTCGTCAGCTTTTATGAAACCCGCAAACATAATGCGCGGAATTGGTTAATTAT
Source organism: Pantala flavescens (assembly GCA_020796165.1). Lineage (NCBI taxonomy): Eukaryota > Metazoa > Arthropoda > Insecta > Odonata > Libellulidae > Pantala > Pantala flavescens. The sequence goes on from CM036883.1 coordinate 55,001,791, forward strand.
TGGATTAGCAGCAGCGAAGTTAATATTTAATGAAGTCGGATAATTTTGAACCCAATAATTCGCGATCCAACAAACGCGTTCCTGTGCATTGTGAATTTAATCACTGAATTAATATAATCCGGAAGTAAATTACACTTTAAATCAGATTTCCGGAGAGATTTAGTTTTACTAAAAAAGGAGTACATATCTTACAGATTTATTAAACGATATCTCTTTATGACTTCCATAATATATAAACAAAAATGAAAATTAGCTATTGGATGGTCAGTATGTGATTGGAATTCAATTTTAGAAGAATTTTACATTCGCTTCAAAATGAGGGAATGAAATAGATTAACAGATTATAAGTCTGTGAAGTTTTTCTATAATATGACGAATATTTCATTGCCTAGACACTCAATGCGAAACTTATTGATTGTACGATTTCTATTAATTACTCTCCATATGAATAGAATAAAAAGAAATTCCATATAAGCAAATAATTCATACAAAATCAATATTTTTTAATAACAGAAAAAGCATTTTGGTAAAAAAATATAAATAAAAGTACTAGATATTACAAATGATTGGGAAGAAAACCGTTATATAATTTAATTATATTTCTATCTATAAAAAGAATTAAACATCCTTAGATAAGGCTGAAAGGATAAGAGCTAAAGCAAGTTCCTCAAAAATTAGCATGGAGAGATTAAAGTTTATATCTTTGCTATAAAAGAATTCGAAATTAATCAGGTACATACTACTTTCATACGTTGATCGTATCTTTGAAGAATAACACACTCGAATTGTACCCAAATATATAATTAATTCTAACAATTAATACTCAATATAATTTACTATATATATGTCAGTTTCTCTTAGTCTCTGCAAAATGTATTAGAAAGATGTTTTATTGATAATATCAAACGATTGTTACACTAGAAGTTAAAGGGAATAGTTTACTTAAAATTTCAGTGGATATCACTTTTCGTACTTAAATTTTCCTTCAAACTACCATTTAAAAGCGAAACTTGATTTTATTCTGATATTTGAATACTGAATGTCATTGATATGGATGAATCGCGTTGTTTTTTAACACACTTTTATTCCGATTGATAACCGCAAAGTATAAAGACATAAATACTTCGTGTGCATTGCCTTTTCCATATACGAGTCGCAATATTAAGACTTCCATCTTTTTCGGAGCCGAAGGACATTTTTTCCCTCAAAAAGAAATCCACGGTTTGTTAACGCGTCTGAGGAGACTTCTATATTCGCTTCACGCATTTTCGTTAGTTCCATTTTTGCCGCTATTCCATTTCATTTCCATTTCGCCCATCGTTTCTCTTCCCCACTCAACCTTTTTTTTCAATCATCTTCCTCACTATTTCAACTTTATGGCCACTTTTTATTCCAACCCTCAGCGTTTCCACTCCGCGCACCAATTGAATATTTTCTTCGCCGCTTAAGAACGGACATGCGGAGAAAAAAGTATTCAACAGATTAATGAAATCACGAGGTCGTGACTAACGCAGCATCGGATGGGCACATTTAGGAACTCATTTTTCCTCAAGTTGAGAACGAATCTAGAATTTTACCGTTGGAAATGAACCTTTTTTACGATCGTAATTCGTTAAATGATGTAAATGTTAGTCTTGGATCACATTGAAGTAAAGTTTAGGTCTGTCTAGAGCTGGATAACAACATTTCATGGAAAAGTTTTCTTCTTTATATTTTACAAATTTTAAGCGAAAATAAAGTATTAATAATAATTAGCATAAATTTTAATTGTGTATTTTGAAAAGTAAGAGAGAGTTAAAAGCTCAATAGAGGGAGCATTATATATAAAATATTTATTCCTCCAACCAACTTTTTGTCTTTAGTTTTTCAAACCAAAATAAGGAAGTAATTTCAGTAGAACAATGAAAGGCGTGCAATTGCCCCGCGTGTCATAAATCACGCCTCGAAAGTATATTTCTGAAGAGAAATTGCTGAGACTTAATTTGACAATTCAAAGAAATAAACCGTTCTTTGTGAGGCGTTGTTTTCGCCTCTTTCAAGATGGACACATTCACATTTCTCCTCTAATTCCATTCGATAAATTCTCATTTGGTCACATGATCCTTTCTCAGGGAGTTTTCATTTATCACCTCTTCTGCAGTCCTAACACGCACGGTTATGGATTATAATACTCCCTTTCCCTTTACATTGTCTCGACTAAAATCTCCGTCTTCTATTTGGAAAGCCCCTGCAACACACACAGCCCGCATATCATGTCCTCACGCGATTTTCATGTCCACTCTTTCCATCCGATTATGTTTTTACGCCGATTCAATCCCCTACGTGTTCCCAAAGAGCAGCTCCATTTTTTTGGAAAAACAACCCTTTGCCTATTCGCAGGGGCTACGGCAGCAATTTATCTGAGATATCAGACATAGGGCTCTTAAAACTTTGATCAATGGCAAGTACGCAATCTCCTCGTAAAGAAAAGGTTCCTAGGCAACAAAGTGAGTGCAAGTGAATAGTTACGTAGAGCAAAAAAATATTACTTTGCTATGAAAAATGTGGTAGAACGGTAGCGTTACAATAATGGCAGGGGTTATAACATTTGCATCAATTGTTTCTTGAATTTTATGAAATTATTCTCTTATTTAATATTTTCTAATAGAGAGTATATTAAATTCCACTTACAACCAGAATATAATAAAATAAATGATACTATCCTTTGGTCGAGGCAATATTTAACATTCACATGGAAAATAAATGTTGCTACAAAAACAATTATATAGATAAAACCACTCCTTAAAGAGTACACAAATCACTCGACCCATGAATTCAACTTTTCAGAGGAAAAACTTCCACTCTAAGTCGGTTGCAAATGTTTCGGCGCACTTAAGATCAAAGATGATCTAAATGTCACGGTTACATAAAGGCAAAAGATAAATATGAGTTTTGACTTCTGGTGCCATTTTACAACCGCCACTTTAAGAAAAATAAACTTGTAAGAGCGTCAATTTTCAGTGCTCCGATGTGTAAGTTAAACAAGTGCTAGAAATGCCTCTCAAACGAACTTTAGTTGCCTCAGTTAACCCATACGTAGAATGATTCCTAATCCACGACAAAACGGTTGTTTCTATGGAAGTAACGGAGGTGCAGACAGTGAAATATTATACATAAAAAATTTTAAAGTAAATAAATATGACAACCGTTAGTATTTTCTTATCTTCCAGCATAGGACTATCTCTAATTTTCTAACAAGACCTTCAATACTAAAATTGAATATAAATAGTTCCAAAATGGATATTTTAAGATTTTCGAAGAAATTCATGGTTTACAAGTGAAAGAAGTAATTATGTAACAAACAACGGGCAGAATTATTGAAATTTATATATTAATTTAATAACTATTTGTTGATTTTAATATTATAACGTTACGAAAGATTTTACAATTATTTCCTTTTCTTTACATCAGCTTTCAGCTCAAACTATAGTTGTCTCCCAAACGTAGTGTAAGAGGTGAACAAAAGAACGTTCTAATGCCCTTGTATTGATTTGGATTTGAAATTGAAACTACTTAAATCTAAAGATAACTAATTAGACATAGTAGACTCACCGAGTACTGATAACTAGTCTTCAATAGGGCTGCAATACGAACCTAGTTATTAAAGAGAGCGTAAATATACATGTATATTGAAGAACCGTTTTAATAGAAAGGTAGATGAAGACCAACCCTTCGCATGTTTACATTTATTTTTCCTAGAATAAGAGAAAAGCGTCAAACAGTTGGACCATCGATTCTAAATATTTCCACCGAAAATGCGGAGTATTTCAAGAACCTCGACGTCTTGAGACAGCTGCTTCTTCGAATCGGACATCTGATGGAAAAGGAAAACATCTTCCGAACGCGTGCTCTGAGGATTTCGTGACGCGCAAAGCCCAGACAATTCTTTGCTTCGGAAAAATGATATTTTCTTTCCGAGGCAATCGCTTGTCGAAGGCGTGTGTAGTCACGGAGAGGAGGGGGGGGATAAGGGAAAAAGGAGCATTTGGAGGCCATCTAAAGAGAGAAGAGAGTGAAGGAAAAGTTGTCCGAAGAAGGTGAAACATTGTAAGGCCTTTATTGTGGTACGAACGAAGATGGAGAGATTGGAGGACCAAATCGGAGTCGTAACGCTTGTATTTCTAAGCGATTGTTAAAAGAGCAAATGACGGTTTTTTATTCACTCAGTGGGCCTTCCGGTTTTTGCAGATATTGACTTCGTTTTGCTGCACCGTTTCCCACCTGAATCGGAGGAAATTCTTACGAAGTCGACATTGAAATGCCTGAATTATTCATGAAGTCGAACATATCAATAGGAATTGGCAGCGAAAGAATTCGTGCATTATCTTGGAGACTATCAGGCTGACAGATGTTCATTCAGGTTTTCGAATTTATTCTTTTTTGTTGTACCACTAATTGTGGAGATGTACGTTGAAAAATGGCTAATTCTATTGCATAAGAAAAATTAAAATTACAATTTCGAAAATCCATGCACTAAACGAGGTTGCAAAGAAGTTTACTACGGTATTTTGTAGTATTCATTGGGAAAAGGAAATAAATTGATTTTGGAATTTTAATAGATATCGCAGTTGTTTTTCATATTATTATTCGGTAGTTCCTAAATATCGTGTACTAATACTTTCAATCGGAAACTCCGATTTATGTATTCAGAAGTATATATCAAGTTTTAACATTCATGACGATTAAATTTCTAAATACTGTAAAATCTGTAATTTTGTCTATATTGAACATCAGATTTTATCAAATCAAGTTCAAAAATAATAAATAATTTCCTATTGGAAATTGCATTGATTAGACATAATTATAATAGATACTGTCCTCTTTAAAACTTTAGAAAGTTTAAAAATCCAAAAACCTTTACAGAAAGCCTCTGCAATGGAATTTAATACTAGCTGCAAATGGGTCATTTATTCTTCTTGCATCCGATGGAGTTTGATACTTTTCCTGTGCGCGAAAATATTCTAGTTTAATTTTTAAACACCTTGCAGCTACTTTCTAAGGTTTATAATCCTATTTCATTCTTATGGGGCCTCTTCAGGCAATCTCGGAAAATGAGAGAAAGAATGTACAGTCACCATAGAAACAAAGCTTTCCTTCTTTAAGTACTACTCTTATCTAACGTGGGTATCATGAAGAAACAATGTGTCTGAAAGCATAGTTGTAAGGAATATATGAAGATCAATATAAGATCACAGCACCACTTTGAAATGATAAGTGAACTTTGTTGAGAAATAAAATTTTTTCAGTTCAACACCATAAGAGAAGATTTAATATGAAACGTTAGAAGATAAATATATTGGATTTTAATATTCTCGTATCCCCTTAGGGTTTAATAAGGGATAATTATAATGACTATAATATCGATGTTGGATCTAAACTTTGTTTGAAAGGTTCTATTTAACTTGCTTATTTCTAAATGAGACTACATATTTTCGCAGATAAAAAATTTGTAAGAATTGTTATCCATCTCAAAAGCAAAGGGAGATTAATTTTTAGGTCGAATTAATTAACATCTGTTTAAAATTATAATTAACTTTATTATCAGTGGAACATTGAACTCATGTTTTATAAACAATGTTCAATGATAAATGAAGTCATTTTAATCAAGTACCTATACTGAAATATTTTCACGTAATTCTTGTCTAATTTAAATAGAGTATTTTTTCAATTTATTCGTTTAGTATAATTTATAAACACTTTAATATGAGATGCTGATTGTTAAAATGAGTATGAATTGTAAGGTTTTTACTCCTGTTCTTAGCTGTAAAACATTATTGCAAGTAAATAGAAAAGCTTTTTTCTCAATGAGGCAATATTGTCAGACCCTTTTAAATTAGATGATGCAATTCAGAAAGTGATTGACTTCATGTCACATTTCGGAAGAATCGCTCTCAACGATTTCCTTCCTTCTCAGTGTGAAAAGAACGATCTTCCAGAAAATTCCTTCCAATTTCTTGTTTACCAAAGAAAGGCGAGAGAAATTGTCGAATAAAACACAATATTGCAGCTTTGTCGTCTTGAAGTTTTCTTATCACAACAGAAGTGGAGAGATGATGAAAAAGCTCAAGAAGAGATGGATTTGAAGATTACAGAAGAATCAAAAATCGAATAAGGGCTGCATCTTAAGAAATTTTCGATTAAAAATTGTTGGAGGTGATTTAATAAGGTAAACTATCGAAGGTTTGAGATATTACGAAACATTATCATTTTGAAGAAGAATTCGAGTGAATGGAACTCAATAAAACTCCGTGAAATTCTTTCCGCCTGCATCTCCTTTTATAATAAAAAAGTATCTTTTCCGATGAATTCAGAATGCGGAAGTTTCTCTGAATACAAAATTCTAACGTATAACCTTGTACATTTTCAATCTTGCATTTTTATAAGGATTTTGGGATTATGGTAACTTCTGGTGATATAGAACGGCGGGAAATCCTGAAGGAAAAGTCAAAAGGAAGAATAAAATTTATAAGGATATGTTTTAAAAAAAGATGCAAAAATATTATTAGGAATTTGCCTCGAGCAAAAATTCTCAAATGTATAAGTAATTTTTAAGCATGAAAGGAAATTGGTATAAAATATTTAGTACCGAACAAGCGTATGCAACAATATAAGCGATAAAATTTTTCCTGCAGAATTCCGTTTTAAAAGTGGTTGCAGTAATGGAGTTTCATGTATGCACGCATAGTCAAAATAAGATAAAGAACTATTTGTGTGTTATAGATTAGAGTCATATCCTTCACTCACATTTTAGATAAAATATTCCCATGAAATATTTTCAAAGGTTTTACAAGAATTATAATTATAATGAAGAATGTATATATGGCGGAATTTTTTTCACATTCATAGATGGTCTGAATACTTTCCGACATTTCACCATTTCGACATGGTTTCTGAAAATTCCTGAATATGTCAAATGTAGTGAATGAATTCAACGAATCTTTGCTTGAAATTTGTAAGAAAGTATTGTAGAGTTTGAGTAGTATTTCCTCTGGAAAACGATGGAAGAAAACAGCGGAGACTTGTGTGTTGGCGAAAGCAGAGCCCCTAGCGGAGGGAAGAGCCACCGTGAGACTGGTTAGGGAAGCAAATGGATGAAGACAGGAAGTGATAGGTCGTGGGCTGACCAGAAGCTACGGAGGAGCTAAGCTTAAAATGGCTGAAGGGATTTTCGCGGTATAAATAGTGAATGGCAGTGGGTCAGGAGAGATCTTAGGAAAGGTGGTGAAGTAGGGCTGAGAGTGCAGTCAAATGGAAGGGAAAAAGGATCCCGGGACACTGAACGTGAAATGCATGAAAACTAATGCGGGTTGGATTTTTTTTGGAAAGGTGAGGAAATAAGTTGGGAAGAGGGACGCGGGGTGGCGCCTCGAAGAGCAATCGAAGCGGAAAAAAAGTTGAATAACGCCCAAATAAATTGCTAATCCCCGCCCTCGAAAGAAAGCGATTCGCTCAGGAGATTATTGTTCCTTATCCTTTGCATAAAAGCAGCTGCAGGAATGTTTCATTTACGTTCGACCAAAAGGCCGTTGCTGTTTCTCTAATTGCTTATAAGGGAGTGGAGTGTACTCGAATTGTCCTCGTTTTCGGATGACAGAAATACTCGATGCCATCTGATCGCCATGGAAACGGAATAACATTCAAGAAGCGTTGGAGTTTATTTCTCATGAACTCGTGATTTATTCCATATTTTGCGTCCCAAAAGTATGCTAACAACTGCAACTGATCAAAATAAGGATTATCTTTAACTCAAAGATATATTTTTCATATTTTATCGACGAAGCCTCATTTTTTGTAAATTCTATCGATGAAAAATTATTTCATGTTTACATTTTTCAATCATTTTTTCTCAGAGAATATTTTAAAAGGACTAGGTCAACAAGCTTTAATAAAATGGACGAAATTAAGGGGAATAGAACTCGGCAGAGCGGAGCATTAAATAAAAATACTTTTTTAACTGTAAAAACTCTGTCATAAGTAGATCAAGAATGTTTGCCTAAAAGGCTATTAATTTTATCATCAAATGAGATGATGCGCGGGTGTAAATAACCTTACGAAAGAAAAGTTTCTTATAGTAACTTATCAGATCATAATTAATAATTAATTTGGAAATTTTAGGATCTAATAAAGAGAATGTCATCTTCATAAAACCTCATTCGATAATCTGAATCTCAAAATCGATTCTAAATTAGTCCAAAGAAATATGTCATCAAATTCAACTTTTTATTAGGAAAGAGCGACAAAATGTTTATTGACAAAGTTAAAGTAACTAGTAATACCTAAAAAATAAACGATTGAATTTTCAAACATGTAATACTTAAAAACTGAAAATCACTAAAATATATCCTGAACATGAAATAAGTTAGTTAATTTAAAACTAAGTTGTAAATATAAATAACATCGTATCATTGTGGTAAAATAATGCTGAATGTATATTGTTAATTAAACCAACTCTGAGAAACGGCTGATTCTCATGTGATTTTTACTATTCATAAATGAAGCAGGTATATATTTTAATGAAAACCATTCAATTTAGTCAATTTAATTAAATTAAAATTGAACCAATGCATCTGAATAATAATGATAAATTAAGATTAATGATAATGCATTATTAAGCGTATAATATTTTTTACGTATTTCAACCTAATAATAAAGTCGTTAAATTTAAATCATTAAGATGCAGAAGAAATCGTATACCTCTTTCAAGAAGTAATTAATCATCCGTGCCTTCATCTTTAATGCCAGTTAAAAAGAAAAGTAACGCTACAGAGATGGATATACAAATGTTACTCAACAGAAAAAGGCTCATTCTACATATCTTTAAACTTTTCACCTAAGCAATTAGCAAACTAGGGATTATTTAGCTCATGATTTCCTGACACACTAATTAACTGTTTCTCGCATTTCAACAGTTTTGCTTAATTAGTGTCAGCAGTGATAGCTCAAGAGGAAATTAGACTGAGACTAAATGTTTTGTACTTAATGAGCGGTACAGTTATCCTTTAATGCTAATCAAGCTCATTTAACCGACACTTTAAGTCCTAATGTATATGACGAAGATTGCACTCATGTGAGCAGTATTCATCGCGATAAGAATGACTGTATCTTACATCGAAACAGATATCGCCCTCGGGATATTAATCAATATAATATGAAATGCCTCACTTGACGTCGCGACGAGATTGGACACGATAACAAAGATCCCTCATCGCAACACAATAATCTCGCCCAACAAAGGTGGGAGACGTGAATTCTGAAGAATGAGGGAAAAGGGATACTTCGTAAGGAACTAATGTCTGCAGCTATTGACGTGATTCCAAATGGCAGATCCTTATAGGGGTCGGAATTGGTTTTCAGCAGTGGGTTGTCAGGGGGCAGAGCCGAATGAGTAAAGGGGAAATGGACCACAGCTGTTTCTACACTTGCTTCGAGCACTGCTGCAACCGACACGGGATCTGACAATCGCTATAAGTTTCTTTCCTCTCTCCATACATTTCCTTTGTATTTCCTCTTTTCTTTCCTTCTTTCCTTTTGCTAGAAACACCCTCTTTTTCACGCTTTCGCTTAAGCTATCTAAAATGGCTTCTTTCTAATTCTAGGAGAAGAAATATATACTTGCTTCCTCTACAAATATCACTTGTTTGCTTGTTGTATTAATATTTCTCAGAACGTATTAAAATGAATAGCGGTACTTCTTTTATATTGGAGTTCTAGTTGTACTAAATTTTATTTCCATTGAAATTTAGGAATTTTGTAAAAATATGTTTATTCATTTAATGAAAACATTTCACTCGCACGATATTGCAGATTTATCATACTAAAGATGAACGTCGTGTCGGCGATAATAAATTTGCTAGAAAATATTTTATCGGAAGTGACGAAAATTATTATTAAAACAAATCAAACAAGGTTATTTTTTATAGAGTAAGTCATCTTTGGTCTTCATAATACCGGTTGCAGTACCGTGCTTTGACTTGGTAGAACCATGCAACAATGGATTCCCGAGTTCAAGTGCAAGTTAGGTTATTGACATTTGAAATCATATGTATGTGGTATAAAGACAGCTTTTGCTGGTTGAGTGAGGATCCAAACTTCCCAAACACAGCTCATAAATCGAGGTTTCGAAGTGGAATTCTTACTATAAAATTTAACATAGTATCAATCACAAATAAGTTATTTTTTATGAAATAATTCAGTTGATATTTTCTTCTTCCTCCATGGAGGAACTCACGAGTTTTAAATATACTCTGGTAGGAAAAGATAATGATAAAAATATGTTGTTCTACGAGACATATAATTAATTAAGAATGGAAATGAATTCGCTAATGTACATCATTAAGTTCAAAGCAAGATTTTTTAATTCCAGTTACCAATGTTAGATACATAATTTATTCCTTAACATCATGCACCTCTTCAATTCTTGGCTCAGATCTTAAGATAAAAATCGACACTAAGACTACTGAACGTGCTGAGAAGTAAATGATGTTAGGTGAGCCAATAAAGAACCATTGTTTTTTCTATCAAATCAGCTCTCTTTCAACTTCTTTTTTAGCTGGAAAGATCGCAATTTTAGGTATTTTTTTCTTTCTGCAGTGGAAAGGTTCGATGTTCTAAGAGATATTTCGCTGAATAAGATTTCTCTTCACCTCAATGCCGCAATCTTATCGATTAGATTTAAGTACTCCTTTTGAAAGGGAAAGAATCCCACTCCGAAATTTTGACCCCTCTTCCGTATAATTTACGCTTGATGCATCTAATTGACTTTCATTACGAATTTGCTGAGTTTGCCTCCATTTTTCATTTGGAAAATGTGTATATTTCGATGACCTTTTATCTTTATGATGAAGTCTTTCTAAATTGATGGTTACTCGATCTTCTGCAGAAATTCTTCGTTTCGGCTTGAATTAATGAAAAAATCTTTTCCGCAAAGAATGAGATTTTAAATTGTGGATCTTAAATTATATAAACACTCGATTCCCTATTCTATTTCTCGGTGCCGTACATATTTCCTTGAAAAATTCAAAAATTTTATGGAAATCCTTTTCAGTAGTTTGATTCAGAAACCCACGAAATCTTAAAATCATTCCTTGAAGGAGTGGAAACAAAACATTGATGAAGATGAATGACAAGATGTTTATATTATAGGTGAATAATTTCTTCTTCAGCTGTTCACATAATTGACATACGTGGGTCAGGTTGGCCGAGCGGTCTAAGGCGCCAGACTTAAGTTCTGGTTCCCAAATGGGAGCGTGGGTTCGAACCCCACACCTGACAAAATTTTACTAAACAAGTATTCGCAAATTCCGACAAGAAAACTATATTCGCTTACTTCTATAATTACATAAAATATTCTAGACAAGAAGAAATACGTACTTTTTTATTAATACTCCAAATCCTGAGAGCAACAAAAAAAAAGAAATTATGAAATAAGTTTTTGTAATAAGTAAGGATATTTTAGGCTCTTTCACGACTTCCTATTTTACAAACCTTAAAGGTACATTATCTAATTTACACCTTCGAGGAATTCATGAATTTTTATATCCTAAATACGTAGATTGAGCAGTAGGTGCAATAAGAAATGCTTCACAAAATAAATGCTATTAAAGTTACTTCTGGCCGTAGCATTTGAAATGCTCAATAAAACCAAAAATAGGCTAAATGAAGATAATTAATAAGATATTTGTACTCGCAACGAAAATATACGACATCGATAGCACAGCTAATAGTCCTCCATCTCTTCTGACATTACATCCTCCCGCGACAACATTAGCTCCATTTTCTCTCCAAACATAAGGAATGGTGCACAAAAACACCATCGCCATTTTTACCATCCTCCTCCATATTAACTTTTTTCGCCGTCCACAGAAACCCTTCATCATATATATTTTCTCCATCAAGAGAACCCCTAGAGAATGTTCAACCCCCCGAATCTCTCTCCTCTCAAACTCTGCTGTTGAGTGGCCTCTTATGACCCTTCGAAAAAAACCGAGCACACAACCTCAGATACGGCGAATCACTGCTTTTCGGTGTCACCCATAAACGCACTGTCGTAATCCCTCCATTTGCACAGCTCTCCACTAGCATAATATGAAACGGTCTTTTTTCGGACAGCGCTTGTTTGCACTTGGCCCCTATTGGAGAGAAAGCGTTCTCATAACTTGTCTTCCACAATAATGAAATCGCTCCAAATGTGGAATCAGTTTTCCTTTTGCTTCCTCATAGCTCTCTCTTTAAGAGAAGGTGAGGGCACGAAGATAGAAAAATCACCGTAATGAACGGGGAAAAGAACTTTTCTTTAAAACTGGTTGTATAACTATAAACATGTTTCCACTAAAGGAAACCTTTAAAGTCATTTTTTGTTGTTTAATTTGGATAAGAACTCGGAGTTGGTGTGCGAATCCGTTTTCACTCAGAGGGAATGATTTCAGCCATTCTCTTTCAGCATTCGTGGTACTTAAATCGTTTTAGGAAATGAAATTAATTCTTTTCAGGAATTGAATTAATTAACATTACAATTATTTCAAAATACTTTTCATATATTATATGAAAATTAATCTTTGTAAAACACGTCTTTTAATCGAGCGCAGAACTCGCTTTCACAAAGTTAATTGAAATCTATCTGACACATAAGGTTTTCTTTAAGAAATTAATTTACAATTTCGTGTTAAATAACGAATATATTTTTCTTTGGTTGAATTCAAAGATTATTCAAATAACGCATTCTTTACTTTAAGTTAATTTAAATTATAATTGATAATTGCTCTGTTCACCAGAACGATGTCAACCATTTCCGTTTGTAATTCAAACTTGAACATCAATAAGTCTTTTCTTTCTTTAGTTCCGATTTCCGTAGCCGTCCTCGATGGTTGCACTTCCCTCGTCCCCTCTCCGGAGTTCCCCACGGTTACCTCCCTTTACTCTCGATGACGATGAGGCAATTGCAGCCACAAGAGCTACGCCGATAACTGCAAATTTTATCAGTGGACTGTGAAGTTTCTCTTCTACTTGCATTGGCGCCGTTGATGATTGGTGATCGGGATGTTGAAATTGATCCTACTAAGTCATGGATAGTGATATTCTCGATTAATATCCCACGGTGTATTAAATTTATAACGCAGCTATCAGTTAAGTTACCATCCTCATAAGGATCTGGAAGTGATTCTTAATCCTAAATTAACCTATCCGGATCATGTTCCCTTTCCATGGCATTTGCTTGAATACTCCTCCGCTTCAATTAGACCCTTTCGCCCTAAAAGTAATTTTTACTGGCGGCATTCTTCCCATCATGGAGTACTACTCAGAAATTGTACAAACCCCTTTAACTTTAAAATACTTGAACCTTACACTTAACATCTTTGTAACATTTGTTGTAGACAGACAGTACAGAACAGACGGTGGTAACAAATGAGAGTGACTCAATTAAAATCGCTAAATAAGAAATATCTATAATCCCTCATCTATATTTTTGCGTTAAAAATAATAAATAATATCCATTAACGTCACTTACCTGAAATTTCTTAAAATTTTCTGCCCAGTTAACAGAAATATTGCAAATAACACTCGAGGAGCTTGGAATATATAGAACAGTGAACACTACTATGGGAGCACCGAAACGCCACTAACCTTCACCATAGACACGATGTAACTGAAAGTCTTAGAATATTTCGAAATGAAAAATGCTAAAAGAATTCGGAGGGTAACCGTTTATCCTGAGGAAGAGCAGCTGAGTGCCATAAAACTATCCTTCCAGATTGTCCTAAGCAAAGGTTTACTCGAGGCGCGCGAAGGATCAGACGAAAAATGCCAGATGTGTGATTTCTTTTCCTTGCAATTGAGGGTTAAAGAGAAAGTTCAGTTTGACACACACTATAACAACAGCAGAAATTGTTAAACTCAAAACGGCACGTGTATCATCTGAAAACTCAGATAGGCACGGAGGGCGGCCCTCCGCCGCGCGGATTTTGCCGTTGCATGACTTTAGAAAAATCGTTTTATTTTTCGAAAGTGCAAAAAGGCGCAGGATTTTATTTCAGATCCTGTTGCAGGAGGCTTCCACGAGTACTGTGGTATAAGTAACTCCGTGTACATCGATGTCCCTCGCAACTATTTTCCTCGCTTTATGCAAAAATCACATCCAAAATAAGGGTCCGCCATTTTGTACTGTAGAGTAGGCAAATTTTCGAGTGTGATCATTAAAATTGAGTATTATGAATCATAAAGAATATATTTATAGCATGAAATAGTTTTTTGTCCGAACCTTTTATTCAATTGGTTCAGCATTGGTTTGAAATTGAAGATTTCTGCGAAAATAGAAAACGGCCGTTTTTCCCGAAATTTGGTCAACTTTGACCCCTTGTAAAACTTAATTGCGCGGGAACTAAGTCAAATGACTTTAACAGTCGATGCAGAATTTATTTGAGATTTACCATGCGAAATTTCAAAGTCTGGACTCAAAAAAACGCATTTTGTATTTTTGGACAGCTTTTTTCGATTCTAGCCCACTGTGCGACGGGCTGAATTTCATTCAATGCAATAATGAAATGTTTACGCAGAAATAAAGATAGTCTTTTGGGTAATTTTTTGAAACAATAAATTTTGTTTGATAAAATCTATTTATAAATTTTAAAAATTAATGAAATGATACCATATACATTAATAATCGTTTAAGTGAATTTTAAAGATTATATTCGATTAAACTTTTATAAAAAGACTGTAGTCTTTATAAATATCAATTATTTTACATACACTTTATAAAAAGTCAAATAAGTTCACTTAATTGATTCGTAATGAATTACCTCAACCAACTGTAAAAGTATTAATAGGAAAGAAATAGAATATACGATATTCGGAGTGAGTGCGCAATCTGGGATGAAATAGAAGAGTGGCATAAATCGTAGACGCACTCTTTGAAAGAATAATTTAGAGAACTACAGAGCATCTTGCTCCCTTTCCATGGACCGTTTATCATTGAAGATGAATTGTAAATCTGTTTTCCACTTTCATATGCTCGCGTTATATCGTAAATCTCAATTAATTTCTATGCAAAATATAGCCGCAGTTCTTTTTGTATTGTAACAATTCTTTCGTACCAAATTTTTATGACTTTATTTAGACATTTGAATGGCATCAATAAAATGCGTTCAATTGGAATTTCTCTTTAAATTAAATAAAAAAGTAATTGATAATTTATTTGATAAAACACTAACTGGTATCAAAATATCCATGTACGTTGACTTTAATATTGTTACTTCGAAAATACATGAGAAATTACTTAAGAAGATGAAAATTCAAAAGCAGTTATTTTCATACGATTAGATACTATTTAAAATTAATGTATATTATGTATATATTAATTTAAAATTATATTAATATATATTATTATATAATATGTATTATGTATATATTAATTTAAAATTATGAATGATGAAAATCAATGAAAAGGAAACAGGCACCAATTAATAATTCGAAGAATGAATGAGGAGAAATGTTAAAATAGGTGCAAAACCACCATCGATTAATTCAAATTTCTTGCTTCTACACGCTTTTTATTTCGAATACATTTCACTTCAACATTCAACTCGCTCTCATCATAATTCACTTTAATAAAGTAATTTAAATACTTCCAAATCACCATGTCCACTTTTCCATATTAGGTATAATAGCATTAATTATTTAAGTTCAATGTCGGCTCAATTTCAAGGCAAAATTTTTAATGATAGTGAATTCGTATAAACAACAAACTATTTTATGTTATTTCAGAAGATTTATTCTCATAACCCTATAAGAAACGTTAGATTAATTATTTAGACTTCAGTATTATAGGAAGAAACGATAACTACGAAAAGGTTAGGAAGAGAAAACCATTCCTTAACGCATTTTTTTATTATATTTACTTTTCATTTAATTTCTTTCTTTCTTTTTCACCTTAAAATAACAAATGAAAATCGCTTGAATGAATTCTTAATTACAACTCAGCAAATTCTTCTGACTATTTCTATCTTCCCTTCCAATGTTTGAATACAAATAAATGAAGAAACATCTTTGTGATAGAGATCCGAAAAAATCTTTGATCAAATTAATGGACGATTGAACGCCTCACTTAAATAGTTAGAATAAAAGGACCGCAAATTTAAGTAAATTATATCAATTTCACAAAATATTAGATATTTTCGATATTATTTGCATCGCCAGCTTCTTTTCGCTGATTTGCTATTTAAATTTGATAAACTAAAAGATAAATTTCGTCAGACTAGTTCAGAAATGAAGTACTTCAAAACAAAGTACTTCATACTAAGTAGTATGAAGTGCTGGAAGTGATCATGTGAAATTTGTACTCTTTTAGCTTAAGTGAGTTGTCTTTTCTAAAATATTGCCATTCAAACCATCAACTCTATAAAAATATCCACATAAAAGTATAAAAATTCTAAATGATTTGAAATGCACACGTCGATTATTCTGTAAAACTTTTTATAAAGGCATTCACAGAAAAAATTTCATAATCATTATTTTCCAAAGGAATGAGTGATTTTTGGAAAGTAGAAGAGTGAGACAATGAGAATTATATTTAGCAAAAGTACAAGGAAGATGAAAGTAAAACGAAAATGTCCCTCGAAAGTGCAACACCTGGATTCCGGTCTAATCTAATTCGGTCATTATTTCCTTCCAATGTTATCTCCCATTTCGTATTATGCTCAATCTTCCTAAATTCAAGCAATAGTTTTTCCAAGACGAAACCGCATTGACCCCTTTCCTTCGACTAAAACCAAATAACGAAAAAACGAGGCATTTCCCCAAATCACGAATTTAATCTCTAAACGAGTTGGCGAACCCATTTCGGAGTGATATGGACTTTATAAGGGCCCAATATAAATAATCATGATGGGACCCCGCGAAATAACAATGACAAGAGGGGTATGGTAATCAATTCTCCCCACAGAAATTACGGGCTGTCTCCATTATTTCGTTCTACCTACGACCTTAGAACACGAAGACCAGAATGCATATTTCATTTGTGTTTTTCTCTTCGAAAGGAGTTTCCCCAAAGAGGCTATGGAAGAAAAACGGTCGCTAAAAGGACTAAGGGATCACAAACCTTCATAACAACCTATCATTTACGCAAATTGCCAAGGTTTCGCAGAGAAGATCCGTGACTGCTCTGCTAAAGTTCGGAATGAATTTTGACGTGCTGATATATAAATGAAATCGAATAAAAACTGTGATGATTCCCTTATCTCTAAGAAGTGGAGCAGAAAATATAATAATAATAGTAATATTTCAATTTCTGATATCTCATGAATCCGAATCAAAATTTATGCACTTTACGTTGAATCAACTTTAAATAAATACTCAGATATAGCACATCTTATTTGAGTGCATAAAGCAAATATTATAAAATTGTCGGAGTATATTAAAATTATCTTTTCTCCTTTCTAGGAGTTTTTTCATTCAATCAATATATTTTCAATAGATGTGGATGTATATTTTATTAAAAGACAACGAATCACAACAAATTAAACATGATTTATCAAAACATTGAATGAAATAAAAAAATGAAATTCTCCAGAATTAATTTTGTATATTATAATATTTATACCGACTATGTATATTCTTCGGGACTTCAAAAATGAAAGTTATAAGATAAAATCTAGACTTCAAGAATAAGATTACACCAATCAAAAGCTTAGTTTTCAATAATTCATCTGTGACTGTCCAAAAAGTGGATGTTTGTGCGGTCTTTGATACTAAAGAATAAAGAAAAATTTATATTTTATTATTTTATAAATATAAATAATATCGCTATAATTTAACATTAATCTAATTATTCTTTTAAAAACAGGGAATGTTAATATTTGAAGTTCAAATGCTTCCATATGATTTATAACCAGTCCATATTCAGTTTAATTTTTTATTAAATAAACTATTGAAAGAGAAATTCCCGCCGTGAAACCTAAAATTCTTCACATACTTCAGTTATGGAGTCAAGATGAAGAGAAAAATTGTAGTTAACTCAATTCAATGGATCTCATTCTTGGAAATTTCTTGTACAACGTTACCTCTGAAAGTATCAAAACTCTCTAACATTAAATTATTCACATGTTTTGAGAGACGGCAACTTTACATGCGTCAAATTCTATCCTCAGGTCCCATGAGGAATAGCAAATCTTGAGCACTCCTTCTAGAACAATTCGTCATCGAGGTCAAAGAGATGGAGACGCCCATTCTTCGCTAACCTTACGGGCGGATTCAGTTGACGGGTCTTTTCATGAAACAATAGCCGCCCATGGAGGTAACTGTTTCCAAGGGGTTTTCAGGGGGACTAAGAAATGGCGGGAGAAATAAGCCGACCGCTGCGCCACCTATTCGTACCGAGCAGCCATGCATCTCTAATCCATGGGAAAAATCTGTGCCGTTGGTGTTCAGGAATTCACCCTTTGTGAGGGAGAAGTATGATTTCCGACGCACTGGATTTATGAGGCGTTGAATCAAATGAGAAGTAAAATTGAATCAAGAATTTTGTAGCGATAAATAATTTCCTGCAGTCAGTTCTCTTTTACCATACTAGTTTTTTGCATACACATTTTTGTTCAAAATAACTATAAAAAAGATATTATAAAAATTATAAAATAACCAGCATTTTGGAATAGCATGTTTTAATAAAATATAGCAAAAATATTTTAATTTGTGTTTCGTTAAGGAGCTAATTCTGATATTTACTTACACAGTTCGGTTTTAATATCCCTAGAAACTAATTCTTACATTTCCCACGAGTGTCAGATGTGAATGATATTTTAGCAGTGATAACACGCTAATATGATTGATGAAGTGGAAATCTTCTTTTAAACAAATAACCAGTGATCCAGAAATAAAAATAACTTGCTCCGAAAGGTGTACGTCTAATTAGTAAAGGAAAAGAGTTTACACAAAAATCTCTCTTCTGTTAAACATGATTTATTTCAGATAATTCAAGGATGATTCAGGTTTACTACTGCTCTACGAAAAATTAAGGTATATTTATATGTTATTGGATAAAAAATATATTTACAAGATTCCTTTTCTCTTTGAATAGGACAATGCAAATCAAAGCTTTATTACATCCTAATGAGACATGTGTTCCACTCAACGGAGATTTTGTGTTTATTTATCCCATTGTATGTTAAGAAATTCTTAGTAATCATATTATACCTTTCACCGAAATAGCAGCTGTTTTGCGAAGGGACTCTCTCTGCTTTATTCTATGGTCCATTATGTTTTCAAATTATTTGGATTAATAATTAACGAATTAATAATAATTAAATAATAATAATAAATAATAATAATAATAATAATAATTAATCAAATTATTTGGATTAACGAATATATATGAGACTCCAACTGATCGAATAAGAAGCTCATAATACGGACTGCTTTCAATGATCGGCATTCTCAGTATCAATTAACCGAATGAATCAACAAACTGATTGAAAATAAATACGTAGAACGATTCAAGCAAGTTCTATACATATTGTCATACAAAAATTGACACTTAATTATATACGCTATCTAAGAATGGTAACTGTTTGGCGTAAAGATTTAAAACAACTCATGCAGTCAAATCAACAACCAGAGTTCGATTTAATGGTTGAAGGCAAATTAATACAAATCTACTTGCAGCATCACGAGCTCGAAATTTTAGACTTTAATCACTAAATGAATGATTTGAGAAACGCATATTAGGCGGATATCAAGAAGTAAAAGCAGTAAAAAAATCTAACCCTCAATAGCTCTGAATGTGAGCAAGTCAAGCAAGAAAATATAAATAAAATTGACCGGGACCCGAACCCAGGCCTCCACTCGATGCCATCAAATCGAAGGCTTAGAATGCCGTCCTAAAGAACTGTTCCTTAATCCTTCTTAAATTGCTATTCGTTGCAATTTGTACTTAGCTTTTGATCCCAACTGAATCATTCCTCCTATTTCACATACATCATAACCCGCTACGTTGTGCGTCTCTCTGCATTGTTTTATTTGTTTGTTATTAGTGCGCTCCTCAAATGGCCACTTCCCATTCTTCCAAATCTCCCGCACACCTTTCCAAAGCAACTCCGCGTAGAAGCTCTCCTTTTCACAGAAGTGTCAGACGTAATTTGTACCCGAATTCGAAAGAATAATGGGTCTCTGCTTTAATCTCTCCTTTCTTTGTTCTCTCTTCTTCTACTCATCCCTTTATCTTCTCACTCACCTCTTTCACGAGAAAAATGTCATCTTGCGAGACTTTCTTGGCTTTTTTACAAGAATACTCATATTTTTTGAGTAAATAAAGTTAAGAGAGGTAAAGTTTTACTCAATCTTTAGGCTAATGCTATGAAACTATTTGATTAATCAATAAGCCTTTCACTTCTCGGACGAATTGAATTCTCGGAGATCTGAAAGATGGAGTTTTTTTCTATAAGTCGCTTTCCTTAACTTTTCAATCCAAAGAATCGAGGACAAGCGACAGAAATTTATGCTCCGTTCCCACCGTTCAATCTCTCTAATTGAAATTTCAAATGGAAAATGTCCTCAAATTCAAAAAACCCTTCGCTCTCAATTAATTTTATGAACATTTTTGGAATTAATTGCATTGCAAACTTTGTTAAGATACGAAAGTGTTCAGAGATGGGTGAAAGTACTGTTCGTATCTTCAATCAGTCTTGTGATAAATTCAACAATCGTGGTTTTTCTATTCGATTGCTTACTTACGGAAACATTAATTTATGACTGCTTCTAAGTATTACTATATACAACTCACTGAACATTGTTTCCTAAGAAACACTTCGCGTATCTAAGACTATTATGCTCTTTGATGGTTTTCGATCCTCGTTCCTCTTATTAGACATAACAAGATGAAACTATCAAAGAGGGAAATATGGTGACCAAATTATATAAATTCTTATAATGTTACCATCCTCTACAATGAATTTAACTGACCAACAGAAGCGTATTCCATGACTTCAAAAATTCCATTTTGATGGTAATTTTGGGTTTATTAAAGTGTAAAACTCAGTTTTTAAAATTCCATATCTGATATTGCACATGTTTAATGTCATCATGATAAAATATCTTTATAGTTTAAAATTTATAATGACAAATAATTAAATGATAAAAGAATAAGAATGCGTGAATTTTATGAGAATGGAAGATTTTTATGTATTTGTAAATTGGTAATACTACACTCGATGTTATTTTAATTCAATGTTCCGGCTGAGAAATATGCAAATAAAAAGATTTAAAATTCGTCTTCAGAAGAATCGCTGAATTTTTCATTTGAGAATGTAGTAATTTATCTTTGTTCACAGCTAAAAAATTCTTCCCGAGCATTGTTTTCCTTATTCTAAAAGGTCCTCTTCACCAGAACACTCTTTCCTCTACATCTGTGTTTACTTTCACATTTCCCCGAAAATTCAGCGTTGTTTTTGTTAATTTTTAAATCAATTTCCGTAACAATTCCTTCTCCTGAGGACGCTTTTCGTTTACTTAAGCCTCGCTAATTATACAATTAATCCTCCATCGGCTCTGCTCCTAGAGACAGCGAATTTTTGCAGCCTCCTTTCACTTTCATCAAAGGAACTTTAATTAGGTTAGATTTTTTGGTTGAAACATCTTTCCTTTAAGTTATTGAGATTATGCAATAGAAAGCTTGTCTTTTTCTCAAACAGATGTGAATGAAATCATATGCATAATTAACGGGTACGAAATAAAATATCATTCCCATGTCGGCATAATACAGTTAAAAATAATTCATTCGGAAGATTGAATGATATACATACATGGAATATATAGAATAATAAATCATAAATTCACAACAAAGTCATTTTAGACTTGTAAAGTCAAATAATGATTTCTAGCATATGACTGCATCACTGTCTGCCTTCTCATCTCCCAATAATTACTTCCTTAATGCAACAGAGTCAATACCCTTATCATTAATCAGAGACTTTTGAATAAAAACTTTTCGTCAATACCCTAAGTTGGTGATTGAAAGATTTAGAAAACGGTTGACGGGAATGTTACATGGCGCTTTGAATTAACTGCAACTGCTGAATTAAATTCTTTGCTAAAGCAGTATTATTAGTATTCACCGTACTTTGAAACTGAATCTACTGATGCTATTATATTCATTGAATTTAATATAATAATTTACTGAGTGAAATAAAATATGTTGTCATTTTAAAAATTAATTCTATAAGTACGGTAAATATAACGAATTCAATTTCATATATTTTGTTTGAAAGAAATGTGTTTTTGGGTTACTATTCCTATACGATCCTGCCATTCCTAATATAGGTCATATTTCATTCCGTGCATAAATATTAGCTCAAATGCTACGAACACAATACGGCATTTCGAAACGACTGACATGAAGCTATAAATCCTCATTTAACTAACCAAATTGCGTTTCCCAAAATACGCAATCTCCTTCCGATGCAAGAAACCGTTGAGGAGCTGTGAGGGGTAAAAGCGATTCCTAGATTGTAGATTCCTGGAGGCAATCTCATCCACTGAGATAATGGCAACCGCAAGACAGTCGTCCTAAGAAGATGCCAATTACTTAGGTGGAAATGAGCGCGAATATATAAGTTCATATTTAATCGAAATAAAAATGGAAATCATTACTCATAGAAAATATTATTTTATGATTCGTTTAAGAACGATTATTCTTCTATTAGATTAAATCTATTAAGAACTATTTTCTTATTTTTTAATTTTATCGAATTTTATATGATTTATAAAAGACTTAATTTTTTATAACGACGAAAAGATGCGTCTCTATTGTCTCGTTTATAGAAATAAATCGCACGGGAAAATCCTCACGACAAGGGTTAAATATAATTTTGTGAAAGGGAAGACATTGAATATTAACGCAAATGTTCTCTCTCCTTAAGGACATTACATCGGGACTGAAGTTGTATCGCGATAAACTGTGAGAGAAGTAGAATATACTGCAATAGTTGCATTTAAAAAACATAAATTATAAAGACTTAGTTTGAATGTTGGAATCATAGCTGAAAAATATAAGTTTATGGTATCTATTTTGAATCGACATAATGGCGAATGGGAATCGTGGATAGATATTCTCTGAACGCCTTAAAAACGCAAATTCCTCATTAAGTCGATGATGTTTGCCTAAAAAGCGTAGACTAAAGTTGGCTGAGGTAAAACGCACTTACCAAAATAATACGCAAAAACTGAATAAAAAGAGCCTTTGAATTGCAGAAGGACATTACATCAGAACTGAAGTTGTATCGTGATAAACTGTTAGAGAAGTTGGAGAGAGGATTATTCTTTATCGGATGAAACCCATAAATGAGGAGCGGACGGCGTGACGAAACTACTTTAAAACTGACGAATTATCCCATCCAAAGGTGCTGTCACGTGACCGATTTAATTTTCGTACTCACTGCGTGTAACCGAGAGGAATTTTTCGCTACGGAAATTGAAACATTTTGGATCGTTCCGCTTTCTGAATTTTTATGATCAAGCCAGATGTTCCGGTGGACATTTCTTACCAAAAATGAAGGAGGAATATTAAGCTGATGTGAGCTTTCAGGTAAATTAAAACCTTTCCAAAATGGAGGCTCTTGGTTTCCGGTTGCCGAGAACTTGTGTTTCTATATTCACGGGATTTACAGGAATGAGATTCAGATGAAATCGTAAATACGTTCAAGTTGCAGTAATTCTACGCGATAAAAAATTTTAAAACAATTCGTTCAATCAAATTATTATTTCATTAAAAGCTCTCATTGTTTTTGAAGAAATAAGATTTTAATTTATAAAACTGTAAAGTAAGATTTAATTATCTTTCGAGGCCCTCATATACATTTTTTTTCCTTAACATATATTTGAATTCTTCATATTTTAATCTCCTCTCAATATATCGAAAATATTTACATTATTTTAGTAAATTTTTTATTTTAGTAAAACGTCATAAAAATCCAAAAAAAATCTGATGTGGTGATGGTATTTACTTAATAGTTTTCGCGAGATTCCCTTAGAATATCTTTAGAAGCTAGGTTGGTAAAGCTTGCTGAAATATATTTGAAGTGTTACATGAGTAGATAAAGAATAAAAACATTATAAAATTCCACATAGAATTTATTGGCAACCGGTTTTGTCATTTGCATTACATTACACCTACATCTTCATTACACTCAAAAGATTAAAAGGAATAATACGCTTATTCTTCTAATTGAATAGTTATAAATTTACCTAGATATTCATTGAATGTGTGAACGATTCTAATAGGCTATTACGGGAAATGATTAAGCAGTAGAAGTAAGAAGAGCAGTGACAGAACGATGTCCTGAGGGGACATGCGTTGGATGCAACATTTGAGTCTGAACATAAAAGGATTTAACTCTTGCCTCTCTTGTCTCCATCGAGTACAATTGAATCTTCATGCAGATCCAATTCTTGGAATGAAACCGACGTCCCATTGTTCTTCTTAGTATCCTCAGGGAAAACGAGGAACGACACCTAATTTAAATTCCTTAACAATGAAAGCGAAAACTAACACATTTCTATGCATATCATCGTATTTGAAAACCATTATAGAATCCGTTCCATTATAATTTGAAGGAGGCTAAAAAAATCTTTCACAATTCTTTCTTTAATCGGGAATTCGGTCCATCAAATGCACTTTCTTCGATCGATTACAAAACATCGATATTCCCGATACAGAGTAAGAATGTCTTAGGCAACGAAATTATCCTTTTAAAATTCCAGGCCATTGCATAAGTGAACCACTTCTTTATGCAGAATGCTTTATAATAACAAAAAGGTCTTTCCAGACTTTATCTGTCTTTCATTCATCAAAGGGTCTTTTCATCCACTTCCGGTCTCTATTTATGGTCGTTTTTTTCGTTTCCTCTTTCTTCAGAACGAATTTCTCCTTCTTTAACCTATACCTGGTCCTTTTGAAAATATTATGAATGATAATCACTAGTTTTCATTTATTTTTTCAGAATAATCTTCTAAATTGTTTCTTTAAGAAATTAAAATTGTTTTCTCTGGAAATTATTTACTCAAGTAAGAGTCGTCCTCGAATACATTTCATTTTTACCTTTAAATATATGAACAGTACATATTATGAAATTACTACAATGAATTTGGAAGGCATTGATTTTCATTAATATATTGGAAACTTTTCACGTCATAATTCCTTTTATATCATCAAGATTATAGAAATGAAAAGATTTAAATTATCAATATCATACTATGATTATAAAGTTTAAAAAATATAAGTATTTCAATGGATAAATTAAGATCAATGGGAACACTTAATCTCATGTTTAAATATGCATTACTTTTTTCCAATCAGCATTAAAACTGAAAAAAAACTGGAGTATTGTGAAACATTTCAAATAAATTCCAAGACTTGCTAGCATTAAAAATTCAAAACTGAAAATTTAGCAACAAAATGGATATAAATTACATCGCTAAGTGTATCTTATATACCTATAACCATAATAATATCTGATTTTTAAAGTTAGAATGATTTTCTTATAATCTAAGTGAAAAAAAGACGCATCGTTATTTATTGTCCACAGGAAACTAACAAAGTATCGAAAGCAACTGAGTAAATCGAACGTAACGAAGGAATCTCAACCAGAGCCCACCTTAGTTACGACAATGATCATTTCAGCAATTGTCCTTGAGCTTAGTTCCATAGCGAACCATTGACGGATGTTCCTGACCCCAGATTTGCCCCTTCTTTCATAAGCAGTTAACGATTGAGGACTCCCACTGCTAAATGGCTCGTAAAACCACTGGCACATACCGTTCAGCTGATACCCCCGCACAACATCCTATCTGCTACGTCTTCCATCTCTACATCTTTTGAAAAAAAATAATATCATACTTCCGTCTCCGGTTAACGACCATAATGAACAGAACTTGGGGCCATTAAGAGAAGGCAGTTTCCAGAAGTATCCGCCCGAAACTCTGCACAAGCAACTTGAGCGTTATTTCGGTGAAAAGAGTAGCGAATGAGGAGAGGAAATAATTAGATTTTTGCAGACGATTTCGATGCGCTTTAATGATTTTATCATAACCTTTCAGATGAGAGATTGGGGAAGTTTGGAAAGGGCTTCGGGAAATGTATTTCGCGTGAATTACAGGAGCAGGTGGAGTGCAAAAATGATGTATTACTTGCCTTCCGTGAATCTTTCATTATTTTTTATTCCAGAATATTAAATGCTAATGATATGTTTACGACTCCAAGTGCAATATTTAGGTGCTATTCCTATTTTTTATACCTTCGTCTATTATCATGTAAATAACGAGATACGGATCATCGTAATAACTTGTAGTGTCCCGCTAGATATTTTATCTCAATTCAGATTTTTGAGTAATTTTTTAATTAAAGCGCATACCGAGTTTTTCAATAATTTCTGCATAAATTTCCTTCTGTAATATTAACGTTTCTCTCTTCGCTTTTATTTCCAAAAGATTGCTAAATAATGATAGATTTTTGGCAGCATCGCCGAAATAATTACATATCGAATTCCAAATAAAACTAAAGATCTATGAACGATTGAAAGTATAAGAAAAAATATTTTTCCTAAAAAAGTAATGAATATTAATTTAAATAAAACATATTTCAGCGTACCCATATAAACTTAGTTTAAACATCAGAAACTACCTAAGTCTAATAAATAGTTTGCGTAATCATAGAATAAATTTAAAGGAAGTATAAATGATATTAATATCACATAGTAAAAAAAATAATAGTAAGAATATAAAGGAATGCAAATAAATGTCAATATCCACCGTCTTTTAATATCACTCTACTAGCGATAGAAAACCTTTTTTTAATTCAAGATAACCATTAGTTTTATACCCATAAAATCATGATATCAGTTATGCAAAAAGGGACCCTCTTCAAATACGAATAGTGATCAGATTCCAAACAAAACACAAATGAGGCGTATGAAATGATATCTGAGAAATTAGCAGTGACGATGCACAAGTACTAAAGGCCTGATTAATATGAAAGGACAGATAAGAAGTCAAAGATTCTAAATAAAAGGAAATAAGGGTCGAAGGATTAGAAGGAAGTACAGGGGAACCTGGATTTGTGGAGTTTCTGGTCCATTGCTTGGATGTGTGTTTTATATGGTTTCCTAGAAAAGCAGAGATGAGGTAATTAGAGTGTGTTCAAAATGAAGTTGAGAAAGTTTGTATCCCTTCGAGTGCTATGATCTCATTAGAGATTGTCAATTCGGGACCTTCAAATGAAACACAGTCGAATGTGAAGACAGTTTGGTCAAATATGATTAAGTATAAATCAAAAATTTCATTTTCTGAAAAAAATTAGAATTTCTAATAACCTGCTTTCACAAAATAGACTTAAAAATCATCTTGATTTTGATCTAGATAGCAGGTAACTTTGGATCAGGACCATTAGTAACTGCAATGTCTTTAATTACAGTCACAATTTGGATTTTTTAGTAAATTGAAATACACCACGAATAGTTATAGTATAGTTACAAACAAATACATATACTAAACAATGAAAATGTAAATTATATTCATAAATATAATCGTACACTGAAAATATTTATTCGATACTTATTTCACATGATACTGAAATATTAAATAAAATTTTTTGGAGGTTAATTAATAAGTGGAATACTCAATGATTGCTATTCTATCTACAATTAGAAAGCAGCGAGTAAATAATTAGCCATTTCTTTTCATAAAGTGGATGCAGTTCCACTCTTCATCTACCGTATGAATCGCCTTTGTTGAGAGCATTTCATCTGTTTCAACTCTAAATTGGCACGATTCGAATTAATTATCGGTTTGATTGTATTTTTGATATTGATTGCTTGAAAATTGCGCATATGATATTGAGTTAACTTTAGTACTGTTTTCGGTAGCGCCCTATTAAAAGAACGTTTCATTTATTGAATTTCGAATTGCGTTAGAAGCGTAGCCTAGTATGGAAAAATTAAAATCTGCATAGAAAAATTGTTTTGCGGGCAGAATGCCATTACAAGTGATTCGATAAAAGTATATTTTCAATTACAATGTCACAGAAGAGCAACATTTTACTTCTAATTAATGATTGTATATGGAGAAGTGATGAATTGGATTTAATCAAGAGTACATGAACAAGAATAATACAAATACAAAACGTATTCAAGATGACTACCAAGAAACAATAGTCCTTTACTCTTCATTAATTATTGTGAATGGGTTAAATTATAAGAATCTCGTACAATAATAGAGCCCAGTACAACATTAAATAATAATTATTAAACAATAAAGTTTTTGATTGCCTAATTTAGTCTAAAATCCTTCATTATAGAATCGATGAGTTTAGTTGTGATTTGGTGATATAGATTCATCAAGAAAAATAAATTTTTGTTACAATACCGCATACTATTTAATGAGGATGCAACCTAGGTTCTGAGACAGTCATTATTTTGAAATATGACCCTATAATTTGAAACCTATGTTGTATCCTCAGTAATTATTACGTGGTATTGTGATAATAATTATTTTTTTCTTGTTTCTGATAGCTTTGTTAGATATATATCAAATCTGGTCGTGAGAATACTTTCAGGGACAATTGACACCGTAAATAAATGAGAAAAACATTTGATCGAATAATGAGTAAGAGATATAAATAGACACCCACGGCAAGAAGAGAACACCATTGTCATCCCCTTTCTTGAGGATATTGAATATCGATTCCATTGCATATTCTACTGGTTCCATATAAGATTCGTTTATTTACTGATTTCTTTTTTCCAATCGGAAGCTCATTCACGTGCTGTAATAAGAATGAACTTGTTATTTGGTCTTCATTGCACTATCATTATTTCTAAATACCGCCTTAACTATCGATGGAATTTCCTTGCTGTAGTTAAAGGTCTGGCAAACAAACCCATATCATCAAGATGATCCTAGACCAGGAATAATCTAGTCTCAACGGATGAAAATTAATTCCCATCGATGTTCAATTTTTCTTGAGATGAAATGTCCGTGTCCGGAACCTATGACGTTCCTCAGTGGGCCTCAGACATCCTATTTCTCTCTTTAAAGGGATTTCCAATGCACCGTTCAATGCCCTTTATCCTGAGAAGTACTCGGGATAATGTGCATGGGTTTTGGTGTTCTAAAAAGACGCATAACGGATGAGTGAGGGAGATATCTATTTTAGAAAGAAGCCAAAATGAGCTGAATTTATGACATTGGAAGAGGGAGCAGCGTTTGCGAGGGTGCATAGGAATTGTGGGTATGAAAAGAAGGGGTTACGATGCGTGGAATCGGATTCATCTGAATTATAAAGTAAAATAATTTCAAGAGAAGATGAATTATGAGTAATACTTTTGATGTACGAAACATAACATCAACAAGTTGATTAGGAATAATGCATTTTGACAACAATTGCTTAACCAGAATTATCGAGTAAATAAATTTGCTTAAATACATAGACTAAGAAAAATATATTTCGCTAAAATGAACTACATGGACCAACATATTTTCAGGAAAACAAATTTATGATAATTTCATCTATTCATTAAAATGAATTCACAAAAAAGAATTTTTATATTACGCGATTGTGTATTTTGGTTAACTCTCTGAATTCATTTGAGAAGTGTTACTCACGGGAAGAAAGTAACTTTTCTCGGTAAGTCCACTAGGGTCGAATAATCCCAGTTTTATAAACAGTCTGAATAGGGATCTCCGATCACTGGTGATATAACTCTTATGGTCAAAGCTAATGATCGACGTTATCCAGGATCCAAAGCATTCAAGTTTATGGCATTTTAAAAGGATCCGTTTCAGAATTCAATCTCAAACAAAATTCAAAAAATCTCAATCAAACATCTCTCAATTTTTAACTACTTGTACTCTCGCAAAAGCCGTTTTTAACCTTTTAGCTGTTCAATTCGATTCTCATCGTATCGCTTACCTCAAAACCGAAGACATCTCGAAACCCTAAAGGATTGTACTCCATACAATATTCACTCGTCGATCAAACGTTGCCTCTTCATGATTCGCTGATTGCATCTCTATTTGACTCCATCGTTTGCTCTTTCGTTAAACGTATCTCTATTGAAATTGTCATTAGCGATCAGAAATTGGTTTATAATTCGTATCACATGTGTGGAAGAAACGGAGGATTTCAGGGTGTGAAAAAACATAGAAAATTTTTACTCTTATATACTCTGCACGTTTTATTCTATTATAATTAACGGTATTAAATGCAAGATAAAACATAATTTATAGGACTTTTTATGGAAAATATAGTCTTTTTAATCATGGCATTCTCTCAATCAGAAAGAATCATAATTCATGTTCATATAACTGTACCACTGTTTAAAATTTTAGACTTAAATGAATTAATTGAAATTTAGTCGTATAAATAAATATATATTAAACGATACAATACTGAAGGTGGGAATAAACAGTATCTTATACCTTTACCACAATATTTTATATTTTCACGACCATCTACATGGTCATCTTCATTATGGAGAAAGCCGAGTCAGCGGAAAGTACGATACAATACTAAAAAATGCTAATTAAAAATTATAAAGATTTACAATTTGTTACAAATTGCCGCATTAATTTGAAACAAATATAATTTTCAGTACTTTAAGGTCCTTTCTAAAATTTTAAGACTGCCCAAACTTATTTAAATAATATATAATATTTACTCATAAAAACCGAAACTTAATTGTTTTCTTACGTAATATTTATTAAAATTTCGAACCACTGACTATTAGATTTTTCTATTCATCTATTTTACGAAGCTCTATGATAAAAGAAGTGGCGGAAGATAAAAACATTGTTATTGATATGCTCCAAAACTCAATACCTGAAATCGCGAACACATCCTCGTTTTTCAAAAACTGGAATTTTCGCGTCGTCTTAAAGAGAAACTGATCCATAAATCCCAACTTCGAGGTGAAATACAAATCCCCAGTTTTCAATCAGCGCAAACTTTACTTTTATTATTTAGCCAATCTTGCGGGATTAAAACAAATCCACCCTCTTTATTTCTTTCCCGTTTTAACGAGAACTCCGCTCTCGAAAATAAACCCGCGATTTCATTGAAAATATCGAACGAAATAAGCAGCAAATCACAACTATAAAACCACGGATCCCAAGCGGTGGAAAGTAACGCTCTCTACGAAGAGCAACGCAATCGCGCGGGATGAAAAAAATAATAAACGAATGATAAGAAACAAATAACGCAATGAAATGTTTATGGCATTCCTCGATTAATGATAAAAACTTTCGTCCAATCGTTCGATCCCTCGTCTGAAAGAAAGAAGAATAAAACTTCTCTAAAAACACACCTCAGGGTCAAAGGGCGTTGAAAAGAGATCGCGGTAAGAATTTATCGGCAATGCGCGATCTCAGTGGGATTCGAGGGCCTTTTTCCGTATGCAGATTCGAATGGTAAAAGGGGAGGCTTGGGGGGAATCGGTTTTGTGTTTGTTTGGATAAGGGAGTGGCCATCTTAGGTTCAGTCATCCATCGCGACCAAAAATCCCACACGAAGATCACACACTTTCGGAATTCTCTTATATTCGATAAGAGAGTGGGCCTCTTTTATCCTCCCCCTCTCGAGAGATTCTCTCCCATCTAATCCTCCCAAAGATCTTCTCCGTGATCATACTTCGGCCCCCTTCTCTTCCTTCATTTTCCAATTCGACCCGTTTTCACTCAATGTGTGTGCATCCGATTCGCATTCAAAACTCGTTTCTTCTCTCCATATTTTTCTTATCCTTTCAGATGCGCATGAGCGTTAACTAAATCTGCTTTTGATGATGTTAGGAGAACTAAAGGAATCTTTCTCGTTTCCAAAATCGATCGCCTTACACCCATTGTCTTCTAAATTATAAGAAAATTAATCTTGCTACAAATATAAAAGAGTAAAATTTACATAATCCTTAATCATCTATTAATCACGTATCGTTGTAAGCACCTAATTTTCTGGACTCGAAAACTGACGACGAAATTTCGAGTGAAAAGTCTCGAATCAGAAATCTATTCAATAAAATTAACTGATATTAAGTATAGTACTACTGTTTCGATACTCGGTGGTATTTCCTAGCTCGTTTAGGTTATCGGCAATTCGTTTCTCTAATATAATCTTAGCTCATTGTCTCACTAAAGAAATCAATGTTCCGCCTATGGAATTATCTTTAATGTTAAAAAATTCACGAGCAATTGAAAAACTGAAACTGAAATTATCTTTTAAATTTAGTGTTTAATTCTCATCTGGAGAAAAAATTTGGAAATCCATATTAAAAACTCGATATAGGTACACATTATAAAATAATTAAAATTACTTTCATCCGTTCATTTAATGAGAGATCCAGAAATACTTCATGTTATCTGACGCATAATATTTGTTCACTTAGCTCTTCAGAAAGAACAATTTTACTTATATGTTTTCTTAAACATCCGTGAACTAATTCCAACGGAATTAGTGGTCTAATTTTTCCGCTGCTTCCACGAAACTATTTTTAATTCTCTTGTTTTCCTTTATTTTCTTCGACATTTTTTCGTTATCCTTTGAGTCCCGCATCGAATACAAAGAGGAGGCGAGGAGAAGAATACTAAGGTAAATGGGGAAGATTTATGGAGAGAGATGATTAAGTTGCCATTGAGGAAACTAAACAAGAGGAATTTTTGGAAGAAGTATTATAAGAAATAAAGATATACCAAAACACTTTTCATCTATTAAATTTTCTCGACAGAAATGCATTTCGTATTTTGACCTGCGGAATGATCTTGATAAATGAAAAAGATGGGATTAAACACCTTAAGGAAGACCTTATTTCACAATTTTCCGAGTACAAAAGTATAATATGTTACGGGAGCCGTTTACAGAATTACAGATTTAATGAATTCGATAAGTGAAGTCTGAAACCACGAAAGATCCGATTCGAAGGATAAGATGGGAATTCGGAGAAACAGAAGGAAAAGATAGAAAGGTTGGAGAAAGTCCCTTTCTCTTTTCACCCTTTCATACACCCTTCCGCTTGATCCAACCCGATCTCTTTCTCAATGCACCACACCAATGATATTCACAAAATTATATTTATGCCACAGCGAAATATACTATGCGTCCTTCGAAGACCTCCCGGAGTTCTTATCGCCCCATTCTTCGGCATAAATAAAAAAGATATTCATATTTCGATTGTCTTTTCGAGACTCTAATTCATTTTTCGTCGAAAGACGAGTGTTTATGTGCGAATGCAAATCTACGTTCGCAATGCAATCGATTTATTTCGTCTGAATATCTCGATGGAGCTCGGAAATGAATTGAAATGCCTTTAACCGTTAAAAATTACGCATTTTACTAGACAAGCCTCTAACGTTCACAAAACTTCGCAAAAATGAGAGCTTACTTAACATCGAATGAATGGAGAACAATAAAAAATAATAAGAAAAATTCCAATCGGGATTTAGCCTTGAATTTCAATATAGTACTATATTTAATTTACTGAGTTATATACGAAAGCGTTGAGATTCGAATACCTTTCGACAACATTCGTTTTTTTTAAATAGATAGAGTTCGCTGGAATTCGCAACGCTAAATACCCATTCCATTCTGACTGAATCAAAGATATGAAATTTAAGGGAATATTAATTCTTTCCCGTTATTCTTAGTAAAGCTCATTACTTTTTTTAATTGCTTTACGACCGTCATATAACATTATTATATTACTATGTTATATTATGAAAAAATTCCTCAATTTGGAATTTTAATTAGAAAAACGTAATTTTCCCCGTTCATAGTTCGATGACCTCTTTCAGACTCTTTCGATTCGTAGATATTTTAAAACTCCATGAACGCGGTCCTCTTTTATGTGTATTGTCTTAAGTCACGAAGCAATTGAAATTACTGGGAATAGAATTTTTTGAGACTGAAAAGCCTTTCCCCTGAAATTAAAAATGATCAAAGACTAAAGTTGGATAGTCATAAATTGATCACTTGGAGGAAAATTTTCAAATATTTTGGTATTTTTTCGGCACTCAATTATAGAATAAAATCCTTTAATCTATTTCATCTATTGTATCCGAGAGAATTTTAGGAATAGAATAATGATTTAAGTGAGGAAGAAGATTTTTTCCCTTTCTAGTATGGACCCTATTCAAAGAACATAGAAGTGAATTTAAATAACTATTTCCAAAAATTCATATGTATTATGTATCTATTATATTTAATGCATATGTTCATATCTTTTCCTGGAATTCGAGGTACTTAATAAAAGCGAAGGAATTTCCCATTTACGTCCTCACATCCATAAAAATGATTTACGCATTTGATAGCATTTTGTATTATTTATAAAATCTCAGGGTGCAAAATTATGAAATATTCTGAGTAAAAATAAGATCATTTTGACAAAAAAAATAATTCTTTCTAAAATCAAAACAGAAATCTTCGAGAAAGAAATACATCAAAAATTGTGCTTGGATTCCTTATTACCTCAAAAATAATAAAACGACTTCATGTTACAAAAAGAGATTATTTATTGTACCCACTCGAAGCCTTATCCTCTTTCTAAGGAGGGAATCTTAGTGAGACATTCCTCAATTGAAATACTTGAGCCGAAGAAAGGTTCGGGTGACCGGTAGTTCAAGAACATAAAAATAATAATTGATCGCTCTCATGAATAGGTCACCCCCTGACGTCATCCATTCTTAGTCCTTATGAGGCCTCCGAAACTCCTATAACTCAAACGTTCCTTAACTATTCGTCACATTCTTCATGTGTGGCATATAATGGAAGCTGGAAAAGGGATATAAATCTTTTCGAAAGACTTTAGATTCCTCTTGGAAACTATCCAAATGCTTTAAGACGTCCTACCATTTTTTGCGGAATTTAAAATTCTGGAGGGAAATATCTCCATGCTGCAGCATAACGACTCTTGAAGCATGGTTCGTTATGTGAGAGATCTCGTTTATTGGTCCATTGCAGCATCGGGAGAAATCCTATTTATTAAGTTTTCCGGAATTCCGATTTCGAAGAAATATCGAGGGTGATTCAAAACTTTTGAACCCATTATGAACCCATTAATTCGTTTAAGTTGATGAAATATCCATTCTTAAGGGAGCAAGAATGTTAATGGGAGTTTTCTTTTGATATTTTTACTTGCGTGTAATTGATTCTCAACCACTTTTAATCCCATACACTTCTATTATAATCATTTTCTCTGCACAGATTTGCTCTCAGAAAACTGATTTAGAGCTCTGCTTTTGGAACTAAGAAACATGGACGATGAATTTGTCGACTCTCCGCACAATTCATTAATAAACCACACTAATTTACCTCCAATTTACCTAAATATAATGAAAATTATCCTTATTATTAGAGTCAAACTGTACTTAAAAAGTGGTCCTTTAAGACTAAGATCCTCCCCAAACAGGTATGACGTAATTAGTATTAAATTTACTATGCGAACTTGTATTTTGTTATTTGAGGTAATGTTCGGTTGTCCTCGTTTATAAACTGAACACACAGACAAATCGGTCATGGAAAGTATTCAAATATTAGGAGCATGATTTAAAAGTTTTGCATTTAGAATTTCATTGTCTGTTTGTGTCAAGTTTCGTAGATTGAAATAATACTATTTTTGTTTCAGGTTTGGTTTTTTTGAAGGATGCATTTGTTATAACGAATCTCAACGAATCTCAACGAATCTCAACGAATCTCAACGAATTTACTTATTCCAAAATTTAATCAATTTATAAAGAAAGGATATAAATGTCTTCAAAAGTAATTTATCTGCATGAAATTATTTCATTCTTGCAATATTGAAAAATGATCGTTATCAAAAATAATCAGAAGCAAGTTTAGTATGAAATTATACATTAAGAATTATTCAGCAAATGTGTTAAAAATTTGTCCGTTGAATGACAGTAAACATGATTAATCAAGAGTCTGTGAATCTAGTAGGATAATATGTAACAATCAAAACAGCTATGACTCATGTATATACATAAACCACGCAAAGTAGGCTTAAACATACATTGCACTACATTGAGTTCCATATTGATAATATGTTTGTGAAGTTCATAAATAGATTCCTCTATTCAATCCGCCTACGCCAACTATTTGCATATGGAATTGCATACGAATAGGTATACAAATTGCATTTACATTAAACTTAAAGGTATGCTTGTTCAGCGCATAGAAGTCCCTTATTCAATTTCGATTAATTATTTGAATAAGGAATGTGCGAATGTGTGCGAATAATACATTATAAACAGGACTCAAAATATCACCATCCAAAATTATGAATGATGAGAAAATTTTTGAAATTGATTGCTAAAGATACGGCAAACATAAAAAACTGTAAGAAGAGAGCTTATTTAACAGAATTATCGCTTAGAATATTAATTAAAAGTCCCTATAACAGCAAACATATTCTCTATTTCGTAGGTTAATTTGAGTACGGATAAGCAAAGCCACGATAATTTCTCGCAACGTATCTGAT
The DNA here is from genome assembly GCA_020796165.1 of Pantala flavescens. Classification (NCBI taxonomy): domain Eukaryota; kingdom Metazoa; phylum Arthropoda; class Insecta; order Odonata; family Libellulidae; genus Pantala; species Pantala flavescens. Next base: position 55,038,321 of record CM036883.1, read on the forward strand.
TACTCAAAAGCCGCAATTATCCCCTTGGAAACAATACAAACAAACGCGGAGGGCACACTCGTCGTGAGACTCATAGGTGAACGAACCGCGATAACCAGAGGAAGCTCAACTGCTACAGCAAATATACGCACGCATTTAGGATCCAACGCTGCGAAAAAAACATGCGAAGTCGTAGACATAATTCGTCTCTCTTCTATTCATTACGAAATACGCTCTCTACGGCTATGAACCACTCGTCAGATCGCGGTTATGCACTCACTCTCGCAGCCTACTGTATTAACAAACGGATGAAAAAAATAAGAGAGATCAACGTTTAAAAAAGTTGCGGATGAAAAGGAGAATTGGGCGCCGTCAAAAAAGGATAAGTGGGTGAAAAACTAAGTTCCGAACGAAGATAAAAGGAAACATGGAAGTGGAAGTTTCCCACCCTTCGAGAAAAGAACTTGTAATATCCCTACTGCTCTATATAAACTCTCAAATTTCTGTATTGCCATACGTTTTTTACAGAATGTGTCTTCCAATTCTTTCTTTCACTCTTCTTTTAAAAGCAGATTTAAGTGTATGCTTTTGGATACTTGTGCCCGCCCACTAACACTCGCTGGGGTCATGGACCAAAAAACTCTTTCTTTTCCCCTAATCGTGCATAAACCCTCGCTGTGCGGTTTCAATTTATAACACTCCCTCGTCCGAAATTGAAATATTAATTTACGAGCCCTGTTATTATTGCCTCTCCGGGTTGCCCACGCAACGGGAGAAATACAATAAATTCGTCCCTCGGATATCCAAATTCGATTCTGTGTTGGAAAAAGCACCTTACTGAGTACATCACGGTCTAAAAAGATAAATGTAATTGATATCAGGATATGCGGTCGACAATTTTCTTAGGAATAAAAATAAATTTTAATGGTAAAAATTCCTTTAAGAATTTCCTTCAGAGAACATCGAGAGTGAAGGACCTAAGAAGGAAAAAGGAAGAGTGTTAAACTTATTAATTAGATATAACCTTGTATTATATATATAACCTTGTATTATTATATAACCTTATATTTTAATATTTTTAAAGAATATATGGAAAAAATACATTTGTATCACGTACATGATTAAGCATAGGATCTGTCAATTAATTCGACTCTTTTATTGATGCTATATTATAAATTAAGAGTAAAAGGGTAATTATAGGCAAATTTACATCGTATTGAATACAATTTAACAAAAGGAAACATATCATGAAAATTCTGAGGGAGAAGAAAAAATAAATACTTGTTGACTCAAGAACTTTATATTATAAACTCACTTGTATTAAATAAAAAGACAATGTTACAAAAAATTATTGTAAGAAATTCTTTTAAAAAGTCAGGAAATTATATGAAAGCATACCTCATATAATTTTTCAATTTTTCAAAATTCTTAATTTTATTAATTTAATTCCTGATTTTTCAAAATTTCACCAAGTATTTTTTTAAATGCGTTTCAGGGGAATTATTGCCTTGCTTTGATGATTAATTCAAAGGAGAATTTTATATCCGTATCTCAAATTAAGTGCATTTTAAATTTTAATTAATTTCTAAGACCAATCGCAAATTTTTCAGCGATATTTTCTGTAAATCATATTATTAAATAAAATTAAATCGATACAACGAATGTATGAATATTGAATAACGACGGAAGATATTTCATATAGTCATGAGTGCATAAATACGAAAAGTTTAAAAAAACTCTTCCGGTAGAATATAAATTTAAAAAAAACTGTATCTATTTCAACTTACATTTCTCAGAATTTTTAAAAATTAAATTTCTTCAAATTTAATACATTCCAAGTGAGAAAGCAGATGGGTGATTCAGTTACATCTCAAAATAATCACATATTTGAATCGACAAGTGAAGTGGATTCGAACGAATGAATTTCAGATGTAACGAACTCTAAAGCATTCATTAATCCACAACTACAAATTTCCCTTGAAAATAAAAACGCTTCAAACCAAGGAATCATTTGAGTGTATCCGAACAGAAATACAATATAAAAAATGAACGTTCGTTTCGTTCATTAAATATAAACTTTGGAGCGATTCGTTTCAATTCATTCAACGTTCTCTGGCGTTTTACCATACACTGCAATTTACAATTTACGAATACTGCTTTACACTATTTTGAGGAACCTTAAAGAAGCAAAAGATTTGAATCAAAGCGAATTCAGAGGAACGAAACATATTTCGCTCTGCAAATCCAATTTACGAAGTATTCTTCGTATATCTCAAAGTACATGATATAAAAGTCGACCCATTCTCTTGAAAAGAGATCTGTGATTCGTGGAGGGCCTTACATACGTGGCAATGGGTCGCAAAATAGGATTTCAAAACACCATAAAAACCCATGGGTCGTTCTTTTTATTTGGAGCGCGTAAAAACCTTCGAAAAATAACTCCAGCGTAAGTGTTTTGCTCAATAAGCGACAAAGCGCTCCTTTCGCATTTTTCACGCTCATATTTTTCAAAAGTAACTCCAAATTGAGATGAAGTTTAAAGGGCCTCGCAAGAAGGGAGGGAAGCAATTTAGGGAGTCGAAGGTATGGATGTTTTGGGGTGGACAGTGTATCTCAGTTAAAGCGGAGGGGTGGAAACGTCCTCTACTATATATTGGTTCTTCCGGGAGTGGGCGGTGTGTGTTTGGAAGATGAGTGGATGGGATTCCGGGGGCGTTAAAGAAAATCGTGTGACTCTTGTTGAACTTGAGATGCACATCAATCGTCTACTCCTCCCCTTTTATTTCTGGAAAAATGGCGCTGTCTTACATCACGTCCATATCACCCTTCTATTGTTTCCCGTTTTTCCGTGCTTCCCTCTTTACTTCCATTCTTGAATCAATTCCTTGTCTCCCTTGGATTCCGCCTTCATTATTTCCAGATCTTTTCAAGAGGTTTTTCCTCTTCTTAGCGCAATCCGTTATATTCAGATAACATTTTCCATCGTGACCTTTTTGACCTCTACTTTATTAAGAAATAATAGTTGCATTCCTTGGACTTCGAAAATTACCATATTTAAGAATGAGCATACACTTAGAATACATTGTAGATGTATAAATTATGATGGAATAAGATGAGCATTAATTTTGAACGAAATATATTTTTAGGAAAGATTGACTTATGTTTGACCTGATATATAAGAATAAAGTAACCTTAAAAGATTGTAAATATTTATCTCTCTTTAGCAATAGAATAAAAATTGAACTCATTTAGTTAAATTTCACTTCCACAAATAATATCAACAATTGATTCCGAATCTCAAACCCCCGTTACTGCCTCTAATTTCTCTATAACTCTATAAATATTTCTCAAAAATACACATTCTGAGCAGAAAATTAACAGGTACATTAAGCATTACGTATATATTTAATGTATAGTATTTCATATGCATAAAGTAAATAACCGCTAAAATAGAATTCGTAACCTACAGCGAAACAATCTTCTTATGGTTCAAAGGTAATTATAATTGCAATCCTAATACAGTTTTACAGCCAATCCCTCAAAAGGTCCCTCTAAATAAACATTGCATTACATTGCATTTAAAATAAGGGAATACCAAAAGAGCTTGGGATCGAACCCCAAACCACCTCTTAAGATGAAGAACGGATTTAAACGGAAGCAAGAAATAACGACATTTCACTTCTGTTTAACTCTTTGTTTCAACTACTACTCAATAATTGATAATAATACTTCTTAAGTTGTCTGAGTAATTAATTATAATTACCCCTTTAAAAATTTCAGTCTATGATCCTATATTCCGACCAATTTATCCTTATAGGAGGAATCGCTATTTCGTGGCTCTCTGTAATCGAACCCTTGACCATTAGTAAGAATCTAATACTATTTTGTACAGCTAGACATCTTTTCTGTAGATATGTATAATTTGAAATTTTTATGTACTCAGAAAGTACTTAAAAATGCTTTTAAAACTTGGGGCAATGAATTCTTACGGGGAAAAGTCCGATTAGGGGGTCTCCATATATGTATATTGATTTATTCGAAATAGCTGCGATATGTGAGTATTTATATCCCCCGAAGCAGTTCTATAGAAAGAATGTTTAATCTTGTCCTTATCCCATCTGTAAGTTAATCATGGTGACCTTTTGATCGTTTCGTGCGAACCACTTTGACTCTGCACTTTCTGGAAGATGTATCAGCACGAGATCCTTCATATTTGAAATTGCAGAAGCCTTCCAAAAACGGATATCCTGAGGAGAAACGCGAAGACGACGCCGCCTTCGAAAAGTTACCCTCCGAAGTAAGAAAATTGCAGAACTTATCCAATAATACACCGTAATGCAACACTTTGGAACATAAACCAGCATGAAATGCTTAGAAACATGGGGAAGAAAAGTAAACAACTCTGGAAGTCTTAAAGTGAAGACGGCAATTTCCTATGCCTATTCTAAAAAGGTTTGAAACGAGATAATGCCTTAGGAGGAGTTTGAGATCAAAATTTTCATACAGTCCTAAACTTTGCGTGTGCGAACGATATCAGCTGGATATCATTTGCAAAAACCTCTTTCGTGAGAGAAGTGGAGAATCCAAAAAGATTTCCAAGTCAAAGAAATTCATAACGAGGTTAAAAGTGAAGGATCGAATTTTTTGAGTGTTTCATAAATAATTGATTACTGAATCGAAGTAAAAATTATTTATCACTTTACTCCAATTAGTTACTTTCTCAATATCTCATTTCAGATTTTCCTTTTAATAACATTCAAGATTTTTAGTATCATTTATCGATTTATTGCGAAACCGAGACATGGATATTTTTCACGATGATTTCGATTAAAATGGATTATAAGAAATTGAGGTAAGACATTCCGTAACAAATGAAGCAACAGATTTCCTTAGGTATTAATAATATCTCATGTATTTTACGGTCTCTTTCGAAATACGAACTGCAACTCATTTCTCAAATCATGCAAACAGGATGCATCCTTCAATCGATTTCATGCAATGAAACTTTTAATTTGTTATTTAGAATAAATTATAATCAAAGAATCCTTAGTCTCCGCTTCTTTAACCCATTGAGAAATTCAAATAACCTCGTTTTGACAGTCATCTCTTCAGGAGATGCATTTTAGAGGAATAAATAGTTTACAATGTTCTTAATTAATCCTTTGATAACAATCGCTGATAAAGATTCATAATTAAGGTTTTTACGAAGCACAGTGTAAATGAAATTAGATGGCAAAGGATATTTATGGTTTAGGAAGACAATCTGCGATTAAATAGTATACAACTGTTAGATTCCCAAGGCTACATAATTAATCACTTAATCATTTCTCATCTTCTGTTAAATATTCCCTATCACTATTCAACAAATAAAAAATAAAATGTAGCCATTGAATTAAATTAGAATCCACGTAAAAAAACTTAAAAATATCATTGATGAAGATAGCCACTGCAACGAACATACAAAACATTGTTTGGAATACTAGCCACAACATCATATCATACTCCGTACGAAAAGCGCAATATCAAACCAACTTTCCCGCAGTAATATTCTTCCCTCTCAATATTACAATTCGATGGATAGATTCTTATTAACATGGATTCGCGAAACGGCCCTATTTCGGAAAAAGATGCTCCAGAATTCAAAGAGCAAAAACTGGGTTAGATAGTTGTAATTCACGTATCTCAAAATTGAAAATGGCCAAAATTTTCCACTATTCTCAAAGTCCCTTTCATTAATTATGTCATATTAATGAGAAAAACGTCGACTCCACCGATACATTATAGATGGATTGTTAACATCTTCACCGAAATCACCATTCAAAGGAGGAAATAGGTTCAGATGCAATATTTGCGTCCTAAATAAGAGGAGGGAATGGCACTGACTCACGAAATCTTCTGCTTCCTTCCAACGCTCGCTAAATATCTCTCGGCATTTGAATTGTCCTAAACAATTCGTAAAATTAATATTTTCCTCATATCGCATTCTCTTTGCTGTTAAATACACACACATATGACGAGGAAGTTTATTTTATCATTTAAGGACCATGAATTTTGGAAAGAGTGAATGGAGATGCCTAAAAATCGAATCATTTTTAAGTATTTTATAATAATTGTATTTGAAGACTAATCTGTAGAATACCGTATAATTGTATCTGTATGTTTATGGAGGCAAAGATTCATAAGTTATCATTCAGTCTAATAAAAACCTATAGATTTTGTAAATAAGGCACAGAAATTAAAGAGAAGAAAGAGAAATTAATCACTATGCAATATTAATGGGTTTATGTTACTGTAGGATAGAGGTTTCAAGGGAAATAATTGTAAATGAAAAGGAGAATCAGAGAAATTTTGGTAAGTTTAAATATATATATACACACGCAAAAACTTATATGTGACCACGTGCGTGCTAAACTAAACGTAGACAAGTATGAACAAAGCGAAGAGCCCCCGAAGATCCAAAAGTTTCGGCAAATAAATTGGGCAAAGTTGGTCGGGGAAGTTGTTGGGCAGTGTCCCCGACAGAGAGGCCTTGGTTTGCGGCCAGAAAGACGACTACATTTGCAATCACGAAATTCGTCAGGAAAGGGTTCGATTCCCCATCTGCTCCCTATTACCCTCTAAGACCCACGCCTCGTTACCGAACTCCACCGACCGTGGCTGTAGCCATGGTTTTCGAAACCTCAAGAGATAACTCATGTTGACTACAAAACAATTCAACTCCATTCAAGGAAGAAAGGATGCCAAAAACTACTCAAAAGGTATTTCATTGATGAAAATCGTAATGTTTTCTTCGATCCTAAAAATTAATTATTGAATTCAATTTTGCGTGTACATTAAAATATTTTGGAGATATACTGATAGAGACGGAAATTATCAAAACCTCGATTTATCCTTAATTTCATAGACAATCGCGTTCTATGTTTTATATTTTTTACACAATTGACTTTCATTGTTCAACTACAATAGACTTCTGAGTATGTTCTTCATTTTCGTAGACTTGCGAAATCGTATCTATGAATGTAGATTAAGAATTGATGATTCAATAATTAATATTAAATAATTGATAATCGAACCTGGGGCTCTATATTCCATCATAGTACTGGCGAAGATAGCCTGGAATCACTTGCTAAAACTGCACAACTATAATTCAAACAAAAACCACTCAGACTTCTCCCATAAATAATACATTAGATGTTCTTTCTCCTATATGTTTCTTCTAGATGTTCAATTAGTCCGATCTTAACATGCCAGGGTATCTGTTCAGCAGGGAGACAGATTAATGAATATTTTAAAGGAGGGTTTTCATACATTTTTCTATAACATCATATTTTTATGTATATTTAGAACAAAATTATTTTGACTGATGTTAAGATGCTGTCCAAATATGCTGAAAACGGTTAAAAATATTCTGAATATAAGACTAGTTAATTATATGTGGACCATAGCTATTTAACTCGGGTGCTATTCCTGTATTTATTCCTATGAAGGTCGAATGTTCCGCTCATTTTTAGCTCATCCACTCTCTTGTGTTATTTATTCCACCCTCGCTTCCGCCATCTTCCTCTTCTCTTAGCAACTAAGTAGAGGGCGTGTTTCAAGCATCCTTTTTGGCGCCGAATTCCTTCCATAATCGCCTCTTCTGCGAAATCTTCTCATTTCCTCTTCGTTATTCGATAACACAGATCGTCATATTAGCTTCCACTCGTTTTGAACTCATCTTTATCATGTAAATCTGCTGAAATCGCGTCTTCACATTTTCTCATCTGCTTCCTCTATCTATAGAGGTGTATCTCAACGAATTATATTCTCTACAACAAGGCTCTTTCTCTTTGGGTTACCTTCCGGAGTTTTATCTGATTTATTTTATTAATGTATTTATTAATTCCCCTTACATTCTCTACTCATCCGCTTATCCTCTTTTTCTCTTCTGTGGCAACAGTCTCTGAATAGTTCTTTCCAACTCGTTATAGTCTCATCTCCTGAGTCAAGGTGATCAATCCGCTACTGTTCAGTGCATCTGTACTCGATAAGTGAGTGAAAGATTTTTCAGTCGTTCGATCGTTTGGAAAACAGAGATAACGTCGCTACATGATGATCTCTAAGAACAATTCTGTTGATGCGAAAACAGAATTTTCGATCGACAGAGTCATTTATATATAGATAAAAAGATAATGAGATACAGACATTGATTTATAGTAATTGACTGGTAAATTTCGATGTAAAAGGTTTCTTATATGAATTCCAACACGTTCTAAAATATTATATGCGCTCACATTAAAATGCGATTAGGAAATGTATGTTACCGATTGATTGTTGATTTGAACTATTGATTTGAGGAGATAGAAGTTAATCATTAATTATAAATTCGAGATTACATCACCTTAAATAATTACAAATATCCTACTGCAAAAATACTTAAAATGCATCAAAAAAACGCACGTATCATATCGTATGAATTGTTCTCCGTTACATTTAAAAAAAAATAAGAAGACCAAAGAACTTTTCCCGTATTTTAATCCTAGAAAGTGTAACTTTATTTAACTAGATATCTTTAATAAAAGTTATATGTTCAGGCGATACTGGAGGGACATTTCAGAGACGAGTAGAAATGACACACTTGGTTTACTTCCACACTATTTTTAGTGCGCGACCGGTTTCGCTAAGTGTCTTAGCAACTTAAACTATTAAAAACAATTTACAAGAATTCAATCTGTTTCATATATTATAAATATGGACCGCGAAAGGAACTTGATATAGCTTATTTTTTCGCAATAGACTTCTTAAAAATCACTAAATATTTGCATGTCAAATGATGTATGATTAATTAAAAATATAAATTAATTTTCATGGAAAGATAAGCTGTACACTATTTTCACCACCTTATATTTGTGCATATTCTTTATTGACTCTTAAAAAACGCCTTATTTTATCATCGTCCTATTGGAAATAGAGACGAAAAGAAAGGAAATTTAAAAGTTAATCTAAGAAGTTCTCAAAGACCAATTGATTCACGTACGCTAGGCACTAACGTGCGTGAGGTACTCCAATTGCGATAGAAAGAACAGGTTTTCAGCGTTTATAAATACGTAAAGACATCGTGCGTAACTTTTCATCAACCTCATTTAATAATACATAATTATTATAAAATTTTATGATTATAATTGGATTATTTAAATGTAATTAATTTAATTTTATTATCCAAAATGGAACGCTTACTCTTCTTACCTCTTACGTGGATTATTTTCTATATTTTGCTTCACTCCGCGTACTTCTTCTTTGCCATCCTCCTCCGACCAATCTCTTATCTCTGACCATCTCCATAATCCCTCCTGCATCTTCAACATGGACCCTTATTTACTGCTTCTGTCTCTCCCAATCTCCACAATCTCTCCCATTTAATTCTTCCCATTTCTTCCACTTCTTCCTTCCGCTGTTATCGCCACAGATCTTACCTTAGAAAAACCCATTGTGAGCATCCTCTATTTTGACTTCTCCAGAAGGCCTCCTTTATTCGCAATGTTTTAATGTCGTTTAGATCTTTCGACCCGTTGAGGACCAATTCACACTTTTCTATCACCTTCTTCATACCACGGTAATCAGAATACACATATGGACTCTTCGGTCGTAAAAATAACTCCTAATAGCAGTAGGATACGAGTTTGAATAAGTTTAGAATTCCATATGTCTAAAAACATACATAAATTATTATTGAATATACATGGAGGAATTTATCTCTCGGTTATAACTTTTTTCTTAGGCGGGTTTTAGAAAATTAATTTTGCAATAAAGAATTCCGTGAGATTCATCCCTAATATATAATTACTGTAATTGATCCAAAGTATAATCAGTTTCTGAAAATTCAACTCAATGTTTGAAATTAGTGGAATGATTTTTATGTCGATTTTTTTAAATCTGAGCGAATATTGAATCTAAAATTGAAATCTTTAAACTCTTTAAAAAAAATTATCGTAAGAGCTTAATATTTCCATCGATACAAGGAATTTGCTGCAATGACTCAATAATTTAATAACTACACACCTTTATAATTGAGCAAGTGAGTTACGCGTCAATATATACAACCATTAGTATAATTTTCAACGCGAATTAAAGTATTTTGAGCAAGAATTTCCTTCCCTGCAAAATACACCGATCGATCAAGACTCCAAAAATGGCTATAGACTGATTAAATCCCTGTGGAAGTACATGTTCACTGCAGGATTAAATTCTTCCTCTTTTGATTTAATTCGTCCTTATGCTTCATCCACCATTCCCCAATTCTCTCCTCATTTTTTATGGCTCCTCAGAAACTTCCTTAGGACCCTTTTCAATCTTCTATCCAGACTATACTTCAAAAGCTTTTCCCCTTCCCCACCAGTAATCTGCACGAGATACCGATATTTCCCATTCGGACCATAGTAACGCCCCCATATCTCATTCTTACCCGTTCATCTCATTGATTTTGTCCGTCTTTTATCGCCTGTGGTACATACTTGGGAAGACCGATTTTTTTACCCTCCGAAGATGCTTTTATTTAATGCGGAGACATTGAAATAATGCGGCTGCGTTTTGGGGCTTTTTTATAAGAGCGCTGATCTCCGTTAACAATGAATTTCGCAATGCAAAGGAGAGATTTGCTGAAATGCAGCGAACTTTCTTCTCTTTCCCATCCTCATTTCTTTCGAATCCCGAGAATCGATTCATTAGTTTAAATTTATCTCGTGTAAAATTCAGCGTCGATGATGCATCTTTTGATGTCGAAAATACTAATGGACATTATTGTCATGAAAAGTTACATTCGCAGGGTTATTTTAGAATGACTTACGACGAAACTGCGATTCACAGATCGAATTCACGAGTTTCATTTTGATCAGAATCTATAAAATCCAAGGGGCGTAAATATTTTGGAAAATTTTTCCACTGCGTGTGATACTTATAGAATCATATAATAATTTCCCAGTATGGAATCACTTTACCTGATATATTTGCTGGAAATTTGTTAATTATATATTATATGCGTTTTTCATTAAAACGCTTTAAAGGCAAATATAATTATTTTAATAACTAAAAGATTTCAATTCGTATAAAATGAATATTCCCAATTGTGATGTCCTCATCGGACATCACAATTGAGACATCTTACATTAAGACACAAACAATCTTATTAAGTGATTCATATCAATGATATCTAGAATTAATTAAGTAGAATAAGATTAATTTCCTTATTTATTTTCAAATGAAGATTTATACAATAAAAACGATCTTTAAAATGGGTTGATGATTACTAAATAAAATATTTATCATCCGAGGAAGTGGACGAAACGCTGCATCAATTTAGATAAAATAGATAAAAAGTGGTGTCTTTTTCAAATATAGTTATTACAATATTCAACCGTTAAGATATAGAATTCCTTTTTTTCCTTTTTTTAACAATCGTACAACAATTTTTTATTCTTTCTAGTGCTATATCTTCTTGTTTATATTATTTATATCATGTTATTGTTAGTTATTTTAAACGACATATTTTTTGCAGGTATTTAGGGCTTTGTATTAAATTTCATTTGTATGTCCGTTTTTATTTATTATCCATCTAGTTATTCTTCTTGTGTGACCTTTTCCCGTATCGTGGGTCTTTCTCTGGAACCTTATGTGAAAGAGTTTTTCCCCACACCATTTTCTTCCATAGATAAACTTAATATTTTTAAGGAAATTATTATTCTGTGTTTTCATTTTTAAATCCTCTCAAGTCATTCATTTATTTTAAAGACATGTTGCAAAATAAAACAGTGTCTTTGGAAATGAGAAATCTTGACATCGAAGTTACGTTTAATTATATGCGATAATTGTTCCATTTAAATTCTAAAAATCGCAACTTATGAATTAATTAAATCAGAAATTTAATGATTCATATTTAGAAAAAAATCTTGAAGTTGAAGAAATAACGTAAAAGACTTCGATAGTTTTACATTGGAATTTTGCTAAGTCGTTATTTAATAGATGGCAGAAAATCTTCCGTGATTGAGAGTAATTTCAGAGAAATAGAGTAGAAATTTCTCACAGGTCTATAATATATTTAAATCCGTAATATATTTCCTAACGTATGTGTATCGGTGGGAGAACGATTCAATGGATTGCAGTGGATAGCTATCGATAAATACAAATGAGGCTAAAAGATCATTTCTTGTGCACTTTCTTGCGTATTTACGCTGTTCTTTGATCTAAAAACTGTGCGATAAACCTGATTCAGAGCGCAATTCACAGAATTCGATGGGGGTGAAAATTTATCATGTACAATTAATCATTCTTGTGTACTTAGTTTATTATCAGAATTTCGATTCCAATTTCCAATCGCACAAAAAGCAAGAGTTGAGGAAACGCATATAAAAGGAATAAATTTATTTTCTAAACTGCTTCCCTGCTAAAACTAGTGTTGTAGAAAACCTGTTCCTTCTAGAATTCGCAAACCGCATATTTTACTGAAATATCCGTCCCTACCGTGCACTACCTCGTCATGGTCGTAATAGTTGGCATACAAATACATTACGATTTATAACTCTTATTCTTACACTATCACAGCAAAAATATAAATTAACCTTAAAAACGCCTTATTATGTGTGAGCAGTGAGTTTAATAATATTTTTTTGAAAATTAGATGTCATGGAAAGCATCGCATGTTTTTTAGCACTATCCCGTACAAGTTAACTTCCTAATCAATAACCTTTCGAGAATCCGTCAGAAAGTGTAAGAAATGTTTGCGTCATCAAGAAGAAGCGGTTTATGATGTTTAAAATGAATGTCAGAAATCTCAGCGATGATAACTGCGCTTACTCTTCGGTCTCGATGGACGAAAATCATAAAAGGTTCCACCGCCTTTCTCCGTCACACGTTTCAAACTACTAAAGAGAGAACGCCAACCAATTGATGGAATCCAATTCCACTCTAGCCATTTCTGCCGCTCCTGATTTTTTCAAATAAATTTACGATCACTGCATCTTTAAAGAGGGCAATCCTCCCTTACGGTCCGATTAAAATCAATGGCCATCCTCTGCCGCGAAAAATTCCACCATCGCTCCACTGTCACGCCCATATTTCACTCCAAGTGTCTTTCCCTCTGCACGATGTCAAATGGGATAATCCTCACGGTCTTACGGCAAACTCCCTTTACAAGGAACACTTTAGCCTTGATCCTCCAACTTCCTTACAGCCTCTAACGCCTTGTCCGGCACCATCTCCGCTCTTTAATTCTATCCTCGACGATCCATCCGCACAACCTCCGCGACACTCCCTCATTCTTGCCAGATGTAGGAAAATTGCTTTCCCCGCGATTAAGCCAAGGCAACCCAAACGAAGTAACCATCTTCCACTTTGTACACTCTAAATCATTATCACCCCACTGCGGTGTAAGAAGGTTTCTTTTCACCTCCTTTTTCCCAAAAACGACTGGTAAATTGTTTTCTTCGAGAAAATTCCAAATAAAGTAACTGCTTCGACGAGAAATGCCTTCTCGTAAATCTAGAGGATCGCGTCATATACTCAGCAACATTGCTTAAAGTTAATCCTCCTCATAGTCCTATACATGTCGAAGAGGAACTCCATGGGCCGGAAAAGAGTTTCCATTAGTTTCCATTTCAAACATCTCGGATGTCTCGGTCATTTAACGCGTCCGAAGTAGCAAGAGATGCTTTCGTGTCAATTTTTCCGAATGGTCATTGGTCTCTTTCTATTTTACTTCACTCAAACCATCCTCATTGAATAAAGTATAATCGAGGGAATATAAATTTATACTTTACCTCCGTTTTCTGATAATTTTGGGGAATAAAACGAACCTTTATAAATTGCACTTCAAGTTAAACCGTTAATAATAACTGATCTCAGGAGATTAATTTCAACTTCCCCGTTTATTTAAAATAAAAATTTGAATAGCTCATGAAGAGTGAGCTTTTTAATTAAAAATTTATTGTTGACGAATATTAATAAATTCCAGTCAGTCCTATCTTAACTTTAACTTATAGTAATTTATATATCTTTCTAATACATATTATTCTCAATGAAAAACAAAAGAAGAATTTTTAAATGAGTGAAACTCTGTAGAGATATCCGGTATATAGCAAATATTTAAGAGTGCAGAATCCTAAAACAGAGAGAGCAATTTTAAGTCACAGGGCATTTTCAAATCCAGCTTTTCTTGAGTGATTTAAATACCTGGCAAAACCCTTCTTTTCCTCGATTTAACCTTTTCATATAGCTTTTGTAATTGTTTTTATATTTATTATTTATTTATATCACACAAAATGTAATACTTTCGCCTTTTGTCTCTTATAAAAAACGAATTATTTCGGAGTAACTACTAACACTTTAGCACGATAAATTTTTCAAATTTACTTTGTTAGAACTGAAGGTGCTTAAAATAACGTAGTGGTCGTGTAAAGAATGAAAAACTTTAACTCAGTTTTCTATCTTCATGAATTTTGATCGCTACAAAAAGAAAGCTTCTGTATTCCTTTCAGTTTTTTACCGAGGTAGATTAAAATCTTTATCGCTTCTGCATCCTAATTTTTCTTTGACTGCGAGAAAGGGTTAAATGTTTTCTATCCCAGTAAATTGTAAGAGCCCTCTCTGCTGTTCCTTAATTGCCGGAGTAGAAAAATTCATTCCCTTTGAAGACTGCCTTTAAGCCGAACCATTAAATATTTTTTTCCACGAGCGAAAAACACAAAGTGCCTCTACAATTTAAATAAAGTACCGTTAATCCAACGAAGCGTTATTCGGGACATATTTTCGAAGTCCTTCAGCTATTTTCTTTAAAAGAGACATCTCTTTGAGCGAAGCATTGTCTTTTCAAATTGACAATGGCAGCATAATTGCTCTCGGAAATTAATTCTCGTTCATATAAGATTCTTTCGGTTTGACACCAATCAACAAGAGAGTTGAACAACCTTCGTTGAAATTCACTTCCTTTTGGAATCGCAGAGTGCTTACAAGCGGTTTGCCAATCATTCAAAAAAGGGAATTCGAACTACACTGTGATAAGAATAACAAAATGTGACACATCGTAATATAATTTTGTACCGCGGTGCAGTTTTCAATCATCAAAAATAAATCTAAGTATTGAATTTTAAAAAATTAAATCAGCATAATTATACTCTTCAATTCATATTGTTTAATTTAAGATATATTTGCTTAATATATACTGTGAAACTATGAATAAACAGCATCATACATTTTTAAATCCACAGTAAACATAAATTATTATATTAATTCCCTTAGTTACGATCGTTTCTGATAAATGTTGAGGGTTGACAATATCTATTGGTGAAACTATGGTATAATAATGTGAAGCTAATCTCACTTTAACTTAAGGCAATGCGTAAAATCAAAAAAATCATTTTCAGCTTATTATTGAGGAATCATGGCAAAAGAGGGTTTATAATAAATCGTAAATCGAAATCGTACATAAAGAGTATTAGAATGTATTATATTCTACAATTATGATTATATCAAATATCGTGTTGAGTTTTCCTATTTTATATCGAGAAAAATCTACATCCACAACATAATGCTATTCGTTCTCATGCAAAGGCAATCGACATTAAGAACTAAAAAGAGATGGGATACATTCACATTTGGATGACCGTTAACGGATGATCACCTTTTTGAACCAAAGGCAAGACAGTTTGGGCTCTCATCTTTCCTAATTCATCATCTCTAAATGACGTCATAAATTGGGCGTTAAGCACCAAGCGATTACATCCCAGAGGGTGCAGAGGGTGCACACCCTCTGCACCGTCTGGCCAAAGAAATCATTGTGGACATCTTTTAATGAGGTCTAATGTTTTAATCGGCTCAGAGGCTTGACTTATGGTTGAAGAAAAGGTTCATATATCACAAGGAAGAAAGGTAACAAGAAGTACCTTGGCAATTACTTGGAAATTTTCCCCGAAGATTCCGTAATGATGATACAATAAGACAGTGGAGGAATGATCTACTGGAGTCAAGCAAGACTGGGTTAACCACTTATACTTAGGAAAAGGGAAGTTATTTTGATAGTGTGTTAGTTCCTTTACAGATATACCATGAGTGCTTAAAGTAGACAAATCAGGTTAAAAAAATTATTTTTATAAGCGTACGATACATTATATTACGCAGTGAATCATCGACAGCACAACGCAAAAAAGTCAAAGTGAGTAAACTAAAGGTTACTTTACCTTTAAATGTTCAAAAAATTATTTAGATATATCTAAGTAATATAAAAATACGTTTTATTACGATATTATTAAACGATATCTTGTTATCGGACCAAAAGTATAGCAGAAGAGTAAAACACAATTTTTAAGTGAAAGTGGTTAAATTAAATGATCTTATTTGCGCATAAGGCTAAAACTTTGCCATTAAATATAAAAGCTCTCTGGAAATGTTGGATATTATTATATTTTAAACTTCAACATCACCGATTCATTAATAACAACAAAACGAAAATAATAATTCCAAAAAAATGCCATGTTTGCACAAATTTGCAATTCGTAAAAACCAATTCAAGCAACGATATTTAAGGCATGAGAATGTATCCCTCCCTTGGGAGCGCGCTCGATTGGTTAAGGGAGCAGAAAATTATGATAATCCGCTTTGCAGCCTTAGAAATCAAATCAACGAAGTTTACAGTTTGAGAAAATTTTTAACCCGTGTTCACATATCAAATGTAAATTGGAATAGACTTGAGCATGTCTAATCAACTAAGAACAAAGGAATTCATCATGGGTTACGTTAGAGCAAATATATTCAGAATTGATGGTTTAATAATTTTTTAAGCATAACAAGTAAACTCCAGTGCTAAATTATCCTAAAAACCTTTTCAGTTTGAGGTCATTTAGTTCGTCCATCACAAAAAAAATCACTTAAAAGTGTAAACATAAGAATTTAACACTCAATCGAATGTTAAATTATTTATATGAAACAAAGAAATCATTCGTCAGAAAATATTGGTTACTAAATCTAAAGAATGGGATTCAAAGCCTATAAAATTTTTAATACAGATAAATTGCTTCCATAAGATAGACATTGAAACCAGAAATTGTTTTCATTGCGAATAGTAAAAAGACTAGTAAATTAAAAGAATAGTATTATTAGAGTATCAAAAACATTTAGTTTAAAAAATTAGAGAATTCTACCATACAAGTTTTTCATAAAATAAGTCATTTTCACATTCTGAAGAAGGGATTCAGCAAAATAAAAATATGATCTTCAAAATGGCAGAGAATATAAAAAATGGAATATTAAAAAAAAAATCGAGATACGATTTAAATTCATCAGCTTTAAAAACCATTAACTGACACTCAATATTAAAAATAATGAATAATCATCTAAAGTCAAATTATCGTCAGCTCTTTGGTTTTAACTTATTGATTCTTCTTTCGGGAAAGGAAGGAAAGCTAGTTTATAAAGGATGATTAAGCAAATCTTACAGGAACTAAGTCTACTGGAGGCATATAATAAAAATATAGGAAAACTTCCTTAAAACTCATTTAGCATAGCCTCTTATTCAATAACCTTTTTTTCCTGATGTGGATTGAGGGAACTTGCCTTCTTAGCTATGCAAAGTGAGGCAGTTTAGGAAAATTTGAGGCTCTAAAGTATGAATATTGATGGCAGAAGACGATAAAAGAGGCGCGAATAAAAGAGAAAACCCTTCATTTAGAATCAGAACAGATCAATAATAATCGATTCGAGTAGAGCATAGGATCATCAATAAATAATCGCAAAAACTCTCAAAGACTTAGTGAAGGGCGTAGATGGACACTTCCTTGCACAATGAGAGAGCTCATCTTCTTCAATTTCCCATTACAAACACGCATCTCCTTCTTAATTTCATTTCCCCGCCAAATTGATTTACGACAAGTAGGTGTCACCAACGAGTGTTTTCGTTCCTCCCTTTTTTTGCTCTCTGCCCTTTACGTCTCAATCCCTTCATTTCATAATTTCATCAGCCCCTTTTATTCCTAATCCATTTGGAGGTATTTACATTTTTGTTGAGGATTCCCATTTTTTATTTTTGCAGATTATTTTCTAAATTTAAAATAAAAATATAACATATTCATTATATTAAAAGCTTATAATTGAGCTTATACACTCTCCGTAAGTTATTAAAATTCAAATAAATGATATCAAATCCTTTTAAATGTAAAAACAACATTTCTTTATAATCGTTTTTCTCTTAATTTCTTGCAAAACCTTTTAAGCAAGAATAACTTAAATAAAAGCTTAAAGGGCGATTCATTTGAGGGAAAAAATTTTTAAATTCTATTTAAAGATTAACTTTTAAATCTAGAGATCTATAATGTACCTCAGAATGTTTTTAATGCAATACTTATGGTATCTTCAGCCTTATAGCAATACGAGTTTTAACAGTTTATTGTATTTTAATGGAAGAATAATAATTTACAGCAAAACCCAACTTAACATTGCTCCGCTGTTTCATTATCATGCGGTATTATTATGGATTTAGTGGTACTTATTAATCGCACAATGTATTGATACTTGTTATATATAATTAATTAATAATTAATAATAATTATATAAAGGAAACGGCCATGCACCAACCAAAAGCGTTTCAATGTAGAGCGATGGTGTATACTGTGTATCTTTTTCAACGATCCTTTGTTAGTCTGTCCAGAAGAAAGGTTTCAACTGTATTCTCCAAAATCGCAATCACATTACGAACGCACCTTTCCTGCGTCACAGTGGATTTATTAGTTCTCAACAACGTTTCTAAAAATAGAAACATAATATTTTATTTTATTGTGATAAATTCGGCAAGAACTGATAAATTTTCTTATTCTCTATTCTTTTTCACTGATCCTCATTACATATTTACAGAAGTACGTGTTAAGTTGCCTCGTTTAAGCTCGAACTTATTGGAACGTATCTCCCGCGTGAAGCGGGGTCTTACTGTATTGAAAAACTATCAGATTGGACTTTTACTGTAAAAACGTAAAAAGAGCCGAATTTTTATTTTGATGGAAATATTTAAGTTAACATTTAACGCTTCTAAGTAACTTTATCAAGCCTAACTAAATCGCATTTTCTGTGCACTGAAATATGTGGTTATTTTTTAATATTCTTAGCGAGAGATTTCAAGGATAAAAGTGGAAATGAAGCTGGGGTATTTAATCTAGATCTTTTATTCTCATGAGATCAACATTCCATCTTCGATTGATAAGAAATAATTATTCGAATTTCTCTTAAGTGTATGATTCCTAATCTATTCCAATTAAGGGAACCTAATTTACTTAACTCGAACGATATCTGACATTGGTCACAGTACCGCTTAACCCCTTCAGCTAATGAGATTTCCTTTGAGAGCTCCAAATTACTTTCGCCCATCCGCACTTTTAACCGAGAGGTTTTTTCCTCTCCTTAGCAATTCTCTGGAGGAACTTTTTGAACGGCTTATTCGGATTGCGGAAGGCCACTCTCCGAGGGCAGCTCAGGAGGAACTCCGTCGCCGCTGTAAATCAGTCGAAAGATGGGGTAAAAAATGATGATTTTATTTTCGGGAGTTGTTATGTTTTCGTGACGCTCCTCTTGTTTCGAACGATCGAATTGGAACCATACGACTCATCGGAAGGAGTGAATAAGGAGAATCGCGGACGGTGCAAAGCGAAGAGGCAAAGAGAAAGATTTATTCATCCCAACAGAACAATTAATCGAATAGCGATTTAAACAAATACTGGAAGTGAAATTTATTTTCCTAGAAAATTCTGAAAAACCTCAAAAGAAAGCTTATAATAAAATCCTGTCATTATTTACGTTAGTCACTATTAAATTATTAGTGTATTGAGTAATTGAGTGTTACATATAATCTATTAATACATTGATACATATTGACTTTAAAAGTTTATAAATCATCGTTAAAGAAATTATCGTAACGAATTATAGTACTAAACCGAGACATTATGTATTATATAAAAATTAAACTAGCTGTTAATGCTTCGTTTGATTGATGTTCATTGGGTAAGAATTTCTTAAACGATTCTTTCGATATTTACAGAGACAAAAATATAAGACGATATTGAATACAAAATTTTTTATGCATGTCGTGTAATTTCTCTTGTACTTATCAGTTACAGAACTTTACAAATTATCTATTAAATAAATTCAAGGATTCTAGAGCTACGTATCCTTATTTTGCTCTGCAATTTCAGTTGAGTTTCATTTAATTCAAACCATAAGAATTATTGGGTATTTGGAAATCCTAATAAAACTGATCAGCAATTTTCTAGGATGAGACTCCCTTCAAAGGAGTTGATTCCAAACAGCACTACATCTTCTGAAGAAATCACAACTTTAACAAACTGCTTCGGGGGTTCCTTCAGCTCACGAATTCGGATAAGAAAGGGCATATGCATCTACGATGTATGTTGATTGGATCTATGGCAACAGACCTTATTCCTTCATCTCCCCTTACCCAATTACGCATGCATTATCCTAGGAATTTTTCTAACGCCTTTCTTATCTATAGATTAATGTTTCAAACAAAGATTCGAATGAAACAATTATTTTCATTTACTCGTCCATAAAAATCTATTGTTTTTTTCAGATATCTGTTTCAATAATTCGTAGTGCACATATCATATTTACGATTACTTAAATAGTTAAAAATACAAAATTTATGAATCGTTTGAAAATTTATGAATGTTTACAATAAACCATCCTTTATGATGCAGTTTTGGATCAATTACTTCGTTAAATCATCTAGGCTGAAATTCTCATTTTTTGTCCTAATGACACAATTCTTCATGATTAGCTATTGATAATATCAATAACGCGATTTAGAAATTTTATAAAGGCAAATATTTCTACATAGATTGTTGCCATTATTGTTTCAAAAATATGTTACCAATAAATGCTGGTATTAAGTAAGCTAAGTACACTACTATTCGAACTTTCCTTAGCGATCAAATTGTTCAATGAATATTAAGATATACTTAACCTAAAGTCTGCTTGAAATTTAAGTTGTATGCACGATAAGTAGATAGATTAATTTATGATAAATTAGAAGACATGTTGAGGACAGAAAATAAATAAAATGGATTTATTTGTCAAGAAGATCGTGATATTGAACTTGAGTGTATATTTTCAAACAAGATTAAATTGCTCATTATCCTGAGAATAAGATTTAGGAAATATTAAATTGCTTTTTGGTTTCCATCGACTAATTCTGCAACGAAAACTGTGAAGGTAAAGTAAATCCACATTCTTTTCCAAGTCAACCAAACATCTGCAAATCTTCAGTAGTAACGTTCGCCTTTCCAATCAATCTCATTTCACATGAGTTGCCGACTCCAGAGGCGCATTACTTTATACGCTTTATTATGAGTCCGCATTATGCCAATGTGTTTCCCGTTGAAGAACTCCTTTTGCCATCAATTCTATTCTTCGAGAATACGCAAAGAAGGGAAAGAACAGTGCTCAGCTAAAAGTTTATCTCCTGCTTTAGGCCAACGATACATTAATACTTAATAATTAACACTTTTCCTCCATGGACGAGGAATGAAGGTGAATTTTTGTACCTATTGGAACTCAAAAGGTATCAATCATTGTACTAAAAAGGATTAAGTGCTGGCCAATTTTTTTATCAGAAAAGTCTATTATTTTCATAAAAAAATTAAAGAATAGTGAATTTACTTTAGATAGATTTTATAGCGACACGAAACTCTAAAATTAAAATTTATAGTCCTTTAGTAATGTAGAATATAAATATATATGGCTCGAATGAGATTAAATAAAAAAGGACTTAATAACCAATATATCTCTTACTGGAGATATATTAGGCTACGATTGAGAATTTCAGCGAACGAATTTGTCAGCTGTAAAGATGAAAATATATATGGATAAGAAAAATGTCAGCCATGAGAAATAGAATAAATACAATTAGCTCCAGTGGTACGCAGCTATTTTCATGATCAAGATATCCAAGTAAGGAAGCGAAAAACTCATTGATTTGAGATAAATAAAATTCAAGAGCATGAGAAGAACGAAAACTCATTTTCTCACATCTGGTGCGGAAATCCTGAAAGACGTCTGAGGGGTAAGAGAAAAAAGAGATTACCTCCTTCCGTTATTTTACGAAATGAACCGGCAAAGCACCGACCAAGAGCTTTTTTAAGGCTTCCACACCCCTCTTTATAAAATATAAGTCCCTTTCCTGCCTCAAAAATCCAACCTTCGCCAAATCAGCATCAATTCGCCGTCCCGATAAATCGCTTGGCTCACGACCAACAGCCCCTCCTTGATTAGATGGGATAACATATGCGAAACCGTCTTTGCACTCCCAAAAATTAAAGCTTCCCCTCTCCTCCTCTCACCGCACCTGTGCCCCCTTCGGAAGGGTGACACGCGTGATTATATTACGAGCAAACTCCTTGAGACGGGAAAGCAGGTGCGAAAACCTTCATCCAATTGCATACATTCAAAGTGATAGCTGCGAAGGATGAAGTGGGATTATGAAAGTTAATGTCGAGGAGTCGTATCTTCCGCTCGAAACCGGCTGATTCCCGACCGAATATATGTTTGCGAGCCGTTGTCTCTCTCGTTTGCAAAATAGGAAATGCATCGTCATTTCCTCACGATCGCGGAACTTGAATAGTAAGCGTTCTGTCTTCGTTTTTCCACCAAATGATTCCGTGATGCATTCTCAAAATGACGGTCATTGGAATTCTGGGAGCAAACGAACGGCGCCGATATAAATGTTTTCGCAGTGGAAATTGAGTGGAATCTGAGCCTATTTCAGCAGATGGAGGAAGTGCTGTGGAAATGCTTTGGATTTGCTCTGAATGAAAATTTCGAAATACCATCAATGACGAGAAGAAATTCTCTCCGAGAGGATATTAAAGAGGGAAACGTAATGATCATAAAGTTTTCAACGTCGCTTGGAAAGAGTTATGTCAATATTAAAACTTTCACATTATTTACTCCCATTCCTATTTCATAAACAATCTGGTATCGGCCGATAGAAAGTAAAAATAAACATGAATCAAGAGAAGCGCAAAAGTAAAATTTTTCCTTAACGTCAATTAGATGTTGAAAATAAGGCATGGACTAAGAGAGTCGAGCGTTCGTATCCCCGTAGCAACATATCTCTTCCCTAAAAAAAACCGAAAATTTAATATCATTTGGTGTTCTCGTTCGTTAGCGGACGCAACGGCGAGGGTACGCCGTAGATATTACGTATTTTGAATTCGCTTATTAATCGGCGACGGATTCAGCAGTTTTCCTTCCTGATCAGACGCGATCTAACGCGGAACGATTCTCGCTTGATGTATGGAACCGTTACTCATTATGACGTCACTCCCCCGGGCGACTTTTTAGCCGATCCCTGAATGGATAATCAAACCGTCTGTTCCGATGAACTCGCACGTACAAAACGGGATTTATAATTTAAATCGAGGAAATGGGAACCCGCTTTCTCGCCCTTTGACGAACGTTGCCAGCGAATTGCAAATTACAGATGTAAGGATTAGTGTTCATGATACATTTTTTAGAGTATCCGGAGATGCCAATGCGATCTCGACCCGATTTTCATTATGAATAGGATATTTCCGAAACCTGATGTTTTTTAGTGTTATCTACAAAATTTGCTCTGAAATCTCTAAAATAAATTGAAAGCGAATCCATCGAAGGCTTCAAATTACATACTATTTCCTCCTTAAAAATATTATATGCTAAAGCTCGTTTGGTAACATTAATTCAAATTTGTGTGGCAGCATTAAGGTATTAGATCATAAAGATTTTCATATATTCCTCTCAAACATCGTTCACTTCTGTCACCTACTCTCAAAGAGAAATAGTATCAGTAAAAACAGATGTTCAAAATTCAACTTTTTTTTCTGCTTCGATTAACTCTCATGAAGTGATTGAATGTGAGTTTCCAAAATTCAAGAAAAATTGAGTCTATTCTACTTCACTTAACGGAATAAGAATTTGAAAGTTCTAATTCAAACTTAAAATGACGAACGTACAAATAATTAATGATTAATAGTTAAACGCGGAAAACATGCGATGAATTTTCTTTTAACTATATTCAAAATGCATAATAAATTAGCGGATAACTAGCTATACAAAATAATGGCAATAATGAAAACTCTTAGTCATCAAGAGAAGTTGTTGCCATCTCGAGGGATCCGAAAATAAATGGGCACCTCTCAGAATTGCGTTTATCTCTCTCATTTGTTCCCATTTGACGGAATCTAATGCCGCCATAAATAATTTATCAACTGAGAATGTATTTCCTGTGAAAATCAAGCGATGGAATAGACAACTAGGGATATGAGCCTTTACTGTACTTATGATTTTTAACGAATTAATTACTAAATCGAAATACGTATATCACGGACAAACGGAAGATTTACTCAATTGACTCTACTGAAAATAAGTCTGACATTTGAAACAAAAAACAACTTCCCTAAGTTCCCTTCGGATGGATTTTTTTATCATTACCGTATTTGACGGCATATAAGACGCACTGGCATACAAGACATCAATGATCAAGTAGGCCACACACAAGGAAAAAAATGTTTTAATAGTCCGTGCGACTGCGCGGTACTACAATAACATAATGACTTACTACTGCTCTGTTTCCATGTGCTTTAGCATAGTTTAACACTCTTAATTTATATTGAATGGTGTGGCTTCGATACAAATATCTTCACATATAAGACGCGGGTAAATTTTTTGAGAGCTAATTTAGGAAATAAAGTGCGTCTTATATGCCGTCAGATACGGTAATTCCTTTTTCTGAATTCCCTAATGAAATAATTAAAAATGCTTTTTTTCGATAAAATTCTAGAAATAATGATCCCTTTTATGACCCGATTAGAAACTATATATATTTACATAACTGATCTCATTCTTGTCGTAGAGAGAGTTTAGATTCCGTTACTTAACTTCATCATAACTACTTCATTCTAACAATAATTTTTGATAAATTTTCAATTAGAATAATAATTTTTGCAGACTTCTAAAAGGAGAATGGTATATTTCCTAGCCTCTTATTACGGAAAATAGTATTAAATCATAAGTTGAGACTATTATTTCCGTAGTCAAAGAAGTTGAAGTGGATATCTTTACTCTCCGGAAGAACGACGTGGTTCAGATATAAAAGTTACTTTTGTAAGAATTAACCTTTAAAGTTAGAGAAAATATAATAATAAATTGAAATGTAGGTTTTCTAAGGTTTCTAAATATGTTGCGCATTAAAACAGCATGATATATATGAATTTTCAAATTCTTCTTTCACAGAAAATAATCGATAGTTTTAAAAACCCTTTCAACTTCTTTGATTGTAATACACTGAGTGCAATTGACTACATCCCAATAAGCTATTCGTTTTAATTGCTCATAGGAAAATCAATCATTTAATTTCTATTCATATAGAAAATCATCTTCATAATTTCGAAACATTTTTATCCTTGTTTTCTCAGTATAATTGACAATTAAGGAACTTTGGTTTTTTCACATAAATATTAAAATACCCATTGTAAAGGAGGATACGAACTAGCTACTTCGAATAAAAAAGAAGAAAAGAAGTGATAACACTCTGGAGTATATATTACAGCGGTGATAATTATTTTGAGCGACATTTTTTGAGCTAAAATATTAACTCTAATTACAGAGAATCGCTTGATTTTCTACATCCTAACATCTCTTTAATCTCAGAACATAGGCTCTAACCTAAACAATCATAGGCAAAGAACCCTTATGTCTGTTCATGGTTTCCAAAGGAAGAGCAAACGAACTTGTGGTGGCCATGGCAACTCACGCCAAATCGACGCGATTAATTATGCCGCAACACGTCGTCGCGTGAGGCGGTATTAATCCTCGCACATTTTTACGTGAGCAGAAATTAAAATGCGAAGTAAATTAAGCCCTCCAAATATACCCTTGTTTGACCAACGAGTTCTTCTCAATTATGAGACGTTTATCATCGTATCGCATCTCAATTCAGTATAAAACATCATAGGCTTTAGCATTTGTTAAATAAGCATTAAAATGTATGTGGTTACAAGCTTCTTCGAAATCTGAAATCAAACAAAGTTAAAATAAACTCACTCGTATGCGAAATTTTATAGAATCAGAATACAACAATTAGTATACTCTTAAAGCAATGTTTTTGATTCTTCTTATGATATTCCAAAGGTCATAAATTTCTTTTAATGCTCTTCAAGCAAGGTTTACTTCTATATACATTAAATCAAAAACATTCTTTTGTTCATTTAAACGAAACATATCTTCACTTTCTACGCAAAGAGAAAATTTATCTTTCAAAATGCTTACTTAAAATTAACGGTCTTATCTATTCATAATTCGCTCACTTTATGCAAATACAAGCCAGCTATGGAATATCGGTGAACATACTCAAGTAAACATTTTTTAATAAATATTACTATTTTTTTTTCCTTTGCTACCTAGTCCTACGACCAAATTGCAATTATAAATAAATAAGACTTCATATCTTTCGGGGCTAATTGATGATTAAATTACATTCTTTTCACAACGAAATACTTTTCGACGCGTGCAATCGTGAAAATTCCCGAAACGTACACAATTGACCCTAATTAACATCTCGTGTGAGAATTTGAGGAAACGATCTCTTTAATTAATACTAAGGACACTGCGCTCTAATTGTTCTCAGTGGACAGTGACGCAGTGTAGGCCCTGGGCGAAGGATCGCTGCAGAGAAAAGAAAGGGAGGAATAAAAAACCGGCCCTGCTCCTTTTGTTGGCGCGGTGGAGCCATATAAATAATAGAGACACGAATCTCTTATTCAGAGCGGCGTTTCCGGGAGTTGACAGGCGATCCATCAATGAGGCAACACCGATCGATGGCCTTTTCGGTGCAAATTTCTTTGCAAACGCTCGGTGCCGCAAGAGAAATCCGCGCTTATGAGGTTTTGTTCCGAAAAGACAACTACTTTGAATTCGCGTAAATCTTTGGAAATATGAATGCTGATGTTTACTAGGAGTACGGAGGGGAGGGATCCCAGATGTATTCCTACCTCATCGCGAATACGAATTGAGTCCATTTCCCTGAGACGCCATTATTTAGTCCGCTTTAAGTCTATAAACTGTCGCCGATATTCAATAATGAAACTTTGTTTCAACTTCGAGGTTTGCATTGTGATAGTCTTTCAAAATCTGTAGATTTCCATTAGCAGTAAATCTTAAGCCCCCACTACACAACATGAGGTCCTTTTAGTAAAAGGACATTTATTTCGTAAGAGGATAATCTAACTCAAGATTTAGTTTTATTTCTCACCTCACTAAGAAAATGTGCTCCAACGAAGACATGCTAAAAAACTATCTTAAGGGATAAATACAACTATCAAATATTTTCAAAAGAAACGCAGAATGTATAATCTTAAAATATTAAAACCGCGTATTTAATACACGAAGAACAAACAAAAACAACAAATAACAATAAAACAGAGTTTATAGACATACTGACCGTAGAAAATAACAGCTAACTTTCAGTGTTGGTTCATTTATTGATCGTAGATACGTTGTAATCTGATACCTGGTTCCAAAGGACCGAAATTCCAAACCAAACACCCCTTCTCTGATCATATTTATAAAAGCAAGCTTAACTTTAGATTCCAAGTCAAAAATTTTAGATCAAATATCCACTCAAATGAATTATGGTGATTTCCACAAGAGATATGCAAAAATAAATATTACCCTTGAAATTGAAGGTGAAAGAGGATGTTTTTCAATGTATAGTGGTTAAAAAGGTCGCATAAATTACGTGTCAAGACATTTGAATGTTTTACTTCAATCCGTGTCACTGAAATAAATACGAAATACATAAAAAATACACAAAACGAAGTAACTCATCTGTTAGACATGTATGATAGATTCAAAAAACATACAAGTATGTCACCAGCAAATTATCGACAGGTAAGAGGATAGAAACCACTCTCGTTTCATACAATTTTTTTCATACTTTTTGGTGTATTTCCATCATAAATATCACACATACAATTCAGTTTTATTCTGTTTAAATCCTATTTATAATCTCTTACTCTAATTTCAAATTAAATCAATAAACCTTGCTTTAAGATTTTAGATATCTGCAAATAAATGATTTCGCTCCTTTAAAACTCATCTATTTAGATAAATAATTAATTTTAGCAGTCTCAAATAAAAATAGATAAAAACTGAAGGCTCCAAGATCCTAAGATGTAAAAAAATTTCTCTGCCCCAAAATTAGACTCATAGAATAATAACTTACAAATATATTAATCTAGTAAAAAAATTCTGAATAAAAAATTCTGAATTCTAAATCTGAATAAAAATTTCCTTTAATTAAACCGAACTCTTTCCAATGCCAAATGCAGTTATTACGCATGAATTTGCTGAAATGTCATTTATTATTGAGTGGTACTTTTTAGTAGTTCGTATCTGCTTAATTTGTAGAGCCATTCAATTGCCCGAACTTTTGATGAGTAAAATTACCCGTTTGGAATTAATCAGGTTATTTAAGTCCTTATTAACTTGAACCCATATTTTCCGAGGATATAAATAACATAATGGTTGTCCGTTTTAATATTTATGACTATTTTCGAGAAATAATTAAGGAATTTCCTAACTCATGCAGAGTGAAATAACTGCAGATATGATTACAAATATGATTACTAAAAAAAATTTATTTGTCATGTCGCTATTTTTCACTTCTCGATGAAATCGCACGACTATTCTTACAAATATCTACCTTTCCTAATCGTTTCTTAATGTGGTTTGAAGCAGTGGAATTATTATCCTTGCCTTCTTTATTAGACAAGCCTTAAATATGAATCTGAACTCAAAAGCAAAATGTCGCAATTTCAATTCTAAATTATACCAAATTTTCTGAGGCAATTATTCAAATGGTACCTTACTTTTTCCATCATTTACTCGAATAAATATGGTAGAAGTTAATGCTCATTGTAATAGGTATCGCAATTTTAGAGAAATCAAAGTAACATTATTAATTATGTGGGGATTTTCTCCTAAAATCGATTTTGATAGCGCTAAAAAAATTATAAAATTTGGGCCCACAAACTTATTAAACACTTGAACAATAGAAAACATAAAGCATCTAAAATTGCGCCATAGCACTTGATCTTAAAAAGGTTAAAATATATTTATAAAATTATTACTATTATTATAATATTATTTTCTTGAATCACTAACTTAAGCTCATTTGTGGCTATCGCATGCTGTTAATAGACCCTACTCCATTTTCTCCAACCGCTATCGCGTACTCTTTGAAAACTACTTGGTCGAAGAACTTAATCTTTTCACGAAAGCGTACTAGAGTTCCTATCATCACCACTTAAGAGTTCAATATCGTCTTATTCGTATTCCCTTCACATAGACTAATTTTCCTCTTCTCATAAACCCTATCTTTTTCTCTTGTACACTTCATATGATCCCTAATCTCTTTTTAATACCTTTATTCTGTCACCTGTCATTAACTCCTCCCCTCATATCTTCCTTCTTCATCTCCTCTGCAACCAAATCGGTTAATGACCTCGTTCCCAATCTTTCTGAACAACCTCTCTCAAATTTTATAACTTCGTGAAACGTTCATTTGCGGATAATTAATTCGGTCGATTGTCTACCTTTTTTCCCTCATCGTCATAGCTTACAAAAATAGAATTCACATCGTCACCTATTCTTCCTATTTTAATAATATATAATCCCTTATTCGTCTTTCTAAAAATTTATTAGACACTTAAGTTTCATCCATAATTTGAGGACACGAATTAGATAAGCATCCAAACTTTTCTCACAAAAAACTTCAATGATATTTCACAGTGAAATCCTAAGACTTGATGTTAATTAACACGTTTATCGCATAAAGAACATTCTAAAGTATGAGCTTCTGTCATGTTCATGAATAAACTAGTATTTTATCTTACATCAGCGTTATAATCTCGACCAATACCACACTTGAACTAGCAGCTTACACATCAGTTTATAATAATTTATTAAAAGATTTCAATCTCATGAAGTATAACATATACTCGCTCTATCAACATTTTTTTCGATGATATATTCTTTCTCGCAGATATCAAAAGGAATTCTTCAAAAATAATTTTAATTTGAGCAGGTAGTTCCATTTTCTAGTCATATAGTAATATAATTCCAACATGACTCAAGGAAATAATCCTAGTACATATTATTATTTAAATCTCACTTTCACTTTCCATTCATCAAGAAAATTAGTCGCTCGTTTCAATCTTTAAACATTTTCATTAAACCGTGGAAGCTATAAAAATGCTTCCAAGATTTATGGGAAACGCCTTCATCCCTTCACTCGGAAGAGAGGAGTAATGTACCTTCAATACATGAATGGGAAGACCGTACAACTCAGCTCTTAATTAAAGTGGTCAGAACAGTAAAAGCTGGATTGGTTAGCGAATCAGCCAACTTCTTAGTAGTACATGTACGGATTACGAAGACGAACATATGGATCTCCGAGAACATACAACCGAATTCGAATTTGTTCAACATATTAATTGGAATAATAATCGAAATTGGTTTCTTAAAATAAAAACGGCTCATCTATTTGAGAGGAACTATACGCTTTTATTCATATAATTCTACATATAATTTTTTATGCTGTTAGCGATTCTTTCAAATCACTTTACTATTCTACTCTGGTCACAGAATTGATGAGTCAAATATATTAATTGCTTAATAAATTTCATGAGTGTATCCTCAATAGAATTAGGGATTTTCTTTCATAAGCAATCTTTAGAAAAAAGAAATTCCAGTAAACTAAAGAATACAAAAGACACATCTGAGTTAATAGAATTGGATGGTTTCAAAAAGCTTAAAATTCCAAGGAACCAATTATGAATGCATTCAGAGGGAGCAGTTGGATCACTAAATAATTATTTATGATTTATTTACAATTTACCGCTCTATTTCTGAAACAAAATTAGAGGAGTCTATCGGAAGAAGCCGCTGATACATAGTGATACATACTAAAATGCGTCCAAGGACTAGATGTATAGATTCCTGAAAGAAGATAGATAAAATTTATCAATGATAATAGTTCATATCTTTCGAATTTAATGGTACCTCGTTAGGCGTTCTACAATCAGCAATCAGTGAAATATTTCGCATCGTCTCCATCGAATCAAGCATCATGCTAATATTTCAACACCTTCATCAGTAACGTTATTCTTTCGAAGCTTGATATCTGTATTTGAGAATTTTCTCGTCGAGAAACGACGTCTCTTTTCTCCAATGATCTCGCAAATCCAGCAAACGAATAAAACCAAGCGCAAACGAGGTTCGGCGCCATTCCTTGATTTTTAAGCAGCTCCCACTTCCGAGTGCACGAAGAGGCGCGATATGAAAAGATCCATAAAGTAGATTGGAGTGAATCGGTGGGGAAGGAGTTCTTTCTTATGAGGCTGTTGTAGAGTCGAATGTATTTTTCGTTAGGATCGGCAAAGACAGTGGCAAAAGCGCGATTGGAAAGAAAGAGATTACGAAGGATGTGAAAGGGATATATTTAGTGTGAGAGTGGCTGAAGAGGAGATACTGTATAATGGCGAAGGGGTGCAATTCACCTCTTCCACCTTCACTCAATGTCCCGAATCTGGAATGCAAATTTCTCCGCGAAGCTCGATTCTAAGGAGTAACCCGACCTCCCAGACACCTGACGTCGAATTTCAAATGAGGTCAAATGCGCCGGTCCTATTTTCCGTCTTCCGCCGCAATAGTCAAATGGGGTCCTCCCGCAAGTACAAAGACCGCTCGGATGGGTGCGATGTAAGTTGACGAGGAGGAGAAGAAACGGAGGCGGTTGTAGCAACCATCCTCCGTGTCATTTGATATTTGAGCATAATTTAGGCACATCTTGAGAATGAATTACAACTACTTTACGCTTCTTTACTTTTTAAGATCTCTTTACTTGTAATCGACTTTGCGACAGACTCTTATCACAATGCGTTGCCAAAGGAAAAGGAAGATGATATGGATCACTGCACAAAGCTAAGTTCTCACGATCTACATAACGTTTGATTTATTTTTGATTCTCTAGAGGAGTAATCGATGCATTAAGCTCACATTGATCCATGTTCACGGAATAACGCAAAAATCTAAGAAAAAAGAAGATTAAGGTGAAATACGGAATACTCAAGTGTCAAAATAGATGAGGGGAAATCACTAATAAATAAATTATTAATCATTGATGCAGAGAACCAACTTCACTGAGTTCATTCTCTTGACACGTTATGCTATTGTTTCATTATTTGTTTCCGTATGGAAAATCAAGTTTTCAATATACATTAATTTAGGCTAGTAGGTTAACTTCAGAAAGTAGATGATTCTTTACTCGTACGTAAAAAAAGAAATTTCATCTTCTTGTTTTCCGATCATGACTTTAAATATAAAATTCAGTTGAAACAATGAAGCAGATTATATAAATATTATTGATTTTAATTACTTAATATGAAGTTGACCTTTTACAGAAACTCCATCTACCTAATGATGGAGCCCTTTTGAGGAAAATGATTATTCTTTTTCTTTAAAATACTTCCCTATAATTTCATTCTCTTATATAACCTATTTTCATATCTTCTAACATGTTTACATCCCATTCACTATGGTGAACCACCATGAAGTCAAGTTAGCAGAGAGTATGTTAATTGTTTATAGAATAGGGAGTAAGTAATCATGACGTAAATGTCTCAATAAATCATTAAGATAAACCTCACAAGCAGATAGTGTAGAGTAGACACGCAGATTTCACCGAAAATAAGACATTGAAGTCCAACCCGTGGATCTTGAATATTTATAAAACGAGTCCTCAAGGTTGAATCAAGGAGCTATGAAAACAAAGGGAAGGCGGGATAAACGGCCTGCGACAGTTAATGATTCTCTTGATCACCCTCGGGGTGGATTAACTAATCTTCCCATAAAAAGAGAGCTTTTGATGAGGTTTCCCAGGATACTTTATTACACCCGTTCAAATTAGCGCTCGCCTTCCGTTTTAATCCTTTATTTGTGCCAATGAAAAGTCTCGTCGATCGATTCCCTCGTGAGGGGGAATGAGGGCTACTTTCGGTTATCATTGAACCCGTGCGAAAATGATCTCTCGAACTTGCGTCCTTCGGGTTTCCACCATTGAGAAGGTATCCCAACGCGAAGTTTTAGGGAATCTTTAGATTTTTTTCAAAAACTGAAATCAAAGAATTGGGGAGATTTTGAAGATAAAATTGACAGATTTTGGGGAAAGGGTGTTTATTTAAACGCAGATATATGTAACTAAAAAAGTTAATTATAGAAAAGAAAGGAATGCGTTAACATGCGCACAAGACTTTCCTTTCTTTCAGAAAAACGTTTTTTAATTTAAAAGTGATTTTCGAACAGCTGATCCTAACTAATTCCAAGCGTTTTCATTTTGAATCTATTGCGAGTGTTCTAATTGGCGAACCCGAAAATGCTCTATTTCGCCTCTGAATCGATGAATTGTGCCTTCGGAATCTTAGGCTGATAAATTCTACGCATATTCTGAAATATTATTGAAATTTAAACTACGAATTGACAATAGCGATATTCGTACGGCACATTTTTAAACAAATATCAACCACAACATTATTGTTATAAATTCTTAAAGCAAGCTTTTTTTTCCTTCTTTAGAATTATAATTCTTTCAAGATTTGCCGTTCTACTGCCAAAGGGTATGTTTTATACTTCAGAAGAATATGGAAATTTATGGACCCCGACTGCTCATAAAATGTTTCCATTAATTTCTTTTATAAGTTAAATTAAAGCAAAATTTTATAGGTTTTTATTTTTTTAATACTTGATCCGGTGAGAATGCGGCGGCTATGAAAAGTGTTATCCACATAGAGAATTAATTCATAATAATGAATAATCAGCAGATCTGAAATTCTGTTCTAATAACTCTAAATAATAACTTAAGAAGCCAGATAGAGCGATTATTTAACTTCATATTGATACCACGAATTATATACACCATTTATATACGCATTTATATCCACAATCTGCAACTACATTAAATGCGCTTTTTTTCCTTTTCGTAATGAAAATAACATTTATAATCGCATACTAATGCTCTATGTTTAGGATAAACAATTGGAATAATGGAGTAGAGAAAAGGCTATTCCGGTTTAATCCTTGTGATATATATTTATATTGTACAATCAAAATAGATCGAAAAATTGAAATGTTTAATCGTTGATCAACACTGCGATCTATGAACTCTCAAACTAAGGTTAAAAGAACGAGAAAAATATAAAATATCAGAGAAATATGAGTTTTCGACGGAAAAGTATAAAAATTGATAAATATTACACTTGGAGAATACAATATATGCATATAAATATATTTCAACAAATATAGGGTAGCAATGAAAATGCAAAGTCCCTAATTTTACAGGCTAAATAAACTGTTCTTAGTAAAAGAAATTGACATGCAATTTTATATTTGTATGCAATTGTATTATTAAATAAACTGGATTAATTCGAAGATTATTTGTAGAGTACCATAGGAATTATTATGCCCATTCAGAGACTCTTACCTCTCTTAGTTCATCAAATCTTTATTCATCAAATCTATAGAAAGGTATTCAAGTTTTAAGTTTCAAATAAACTTCATAACAATATGTTAGTACCGGAACGAAAAAAAATAGAAAGATCTAATTATAATGTAACAGTAAAAATAATTTACTTTGCCCCTAAATCAAGAAAAACATCTTACGGTGTGACTTGTTCACAAGTATACATTCTAAACTTGAACACCTATGCACATAAGAGTTACAGAACGCCTTTGTAACAAACTATTTAGTACTCGTAAGAGATAGTTTGCAAGTGAACAGTGTTTAGATGGGTGTATAAAACATTACCAAGGTAAGAATAGACATAGAATACATAGAAACTCAAAAATCAATTTAGCTTGCTGAGCGACACTCACAGACAAGACGCATATGCAAGTACTCAAACATTCACGATTTTTAACACAAGTAAAAAGGCAACAAAAACGCTCAAAAAGGCCTTGTAGAGCGAAAAAGGTGTCAGACATCTCGTCAATAGAGGTAGGAGGGAAATGTATAGACAACTACCTCCCACTCCGAAAAGGAGCGGCCGAAAAACTTGAGCAGCAAGAAACAGCTCTGCTACCGGAAGTACTCCGCAAGTGCATAGCACGTAAGATAGCGTGCGATACTTATCCCTCGGTTTTAAACTCCGTTGTTCTCTCATCGACTTGAATAAGTTGGCCATTGTTCCACTTTTCGAGTTGGACAGAGTCCTCCCAACGGAGAGAAATGCACCGAAGAGGGTGGTAAACACGGGCTTTTAAGTCCCTTGCGATTCCGAGGAACTGTTCCTCGGGGTGCGCTTTATGCGAACGAAGAAAATGACGTGGAAATAAAATGCGGAGAAGAGACGGATCTTGAAACGATGACAGAACAGAGGGTTTAAGGTGACGCACAGAGACGATGAAGGAAAGGAAAATATTAATGTCTTTTTGTTGAAATCCCTCAAACGTCTACCTCTAGAAGAATTGAGACACGAAGGATTGAAACTTACATTCCCACACCTTCCATCCAATTCCTCATGGTTACCAAGGTAGCTTCAAGGTTTTTAGTGTAACTATATTGATGATCGTAAATTTTACGCGGATTATACATAAATTTACTATAAAAATAAGACAACTGAAAATATAAAACTTTTAGAAATAATAATGAAACAAATAATCTGAATTCAAGCAAATAATAAATAGCAGACAGGTAACATGTTATCCTGTCTATTATCGGGATTATATCTTCCACGCATCATTATACAGCAGGAAAGCACGAAATCACTTTAAATAATAAGTAGTAAAGGGAAAATAGATAGATAAAGGCAAGAGTAGTTGCGGTGAAAGCGAATGCTTGATTGTAATTGTGTATAATATGTATTTGTATAGTTATAATAGAGACCAGAATTTCTGAATTAAATGAAAGGAGGAAAGAATTTGGGAGTTAACAAGTCATGTCTTCTAATAAAAATGTGGGATAAGAGTTATTTTGATTCTTCCGGAAGATTATAATGTGTGATTATTTCTAATAATTTTCTGCAATTGAGTTAAAAATAGAGTTATTATAAAATTTGCGATGAAGGAGTACATTTTTAGTTTACTCGTAATCCTCATTATTAAGGTTGTGGGTATATTTTTTAAGATGAAAATTGGAATCATCTACGATTTAAATGTTTTCGAAGACTCAGAAAAGTTAATTTTCACTCTCGAAATAATTTTAAAATCTTCATCGCGAAGTAATGTGAGAATTAATAATTCAAGGGTAGAGAGAATCTGAAGAAAGACTCGAAATAGATGGCTCGGATTGAACAGCGAAAGTGTTATCTAAATACTGAATTGATCACGTAAATGAGAAAAGCACGTTGACTGCAAAAGACGTAAACAACGAAGCTTTGTTTATCAGGGAAACGCAGTTTTCCCTTTCGATCATCCTTTCCCCTTTTACATGCAGTTCCCGGCCAATCCACGCGCTCGCTGTGAATCAGACAGATTTTCTCGTGATTCCAGTGAAATAAAATCTCTTGTGATGGAATGCCTGAACTAGAAAACTATGCTAGATGAAGACTTGGTCACAAGAGCGATTTTATCCACCGAAATTAGTATAAAAGTAGATGAGCTAGAGTTAGCGCAAATAGTTCGCGCAAGAATATTCAAGGGAAAAGAAAAGGGCTAAAGAGGACTGAGAATCGAACCCGGGCGTCCTAATTATCGGCAGGTTGCTCTAGACTAAACACTTGTTTAGGTTAGACAAAGTTGTCAGCCTGTTTTGACCTCATGACAAGAAGGTTCAACGACTAGAGCAACCCTTCGGCAATTGAGGTATCAGGGTCATAGTACCGTCAGACTTTTCACGTCTTTTATTCTTGGCAATAAAAAAATTCTTGCAAAAATCTAAATATTTATGAAATAAATTATTTAAAATAAAAATTTGTTTAGTTGTTTTCATACCAACTTGATATTTCCAAGCTGAACTCATTGAAAAACTTCCATTCTCAAATAGAAAACAACCTTGAATTGTCCAAAACTTCTGTAAGAGCACAAAATTGTAGGAGTGTTCCTCATTTGCTTTTAACCAAACGCATTCGTCTGCAGTCGGAATCAGTTTATGTAAGAGAGCGTTTTCTTTGCATTTAACTGAACTGATATCAAATATAGCAAAATCCAAAACGGAAAGTATATAAAAATTAATAAAACTGTTTCAGAAGCGGAAAGATAGAAATGTATTCAGTTTAGGAGACGCACTTCTCCAGGCGAAAAAAATAGACGCCAAAAACGGTTTCACAGTAAAAAATATGACCTCCGACTCAAACTCAATCATTCGACCCGCGATTAAATATTCACTGAAAGAATCGGCTCGATTTTCGAGGGCAAACAAAATATGCGTCAAAATTGAAAAATCTCGTATTTGCATCGGAATCCCGTGCGATTCCTGGAACAAATCCCTTTGGAGAGTGCGTTGAACACATGGTCATAAAAAAGCACACGAACCTCTATTCATATGTATCACTATGTTGCAATTCCACGTCCTTTGATACAATATTTATCTTTCTCTTTCAAATTACATAACTTAATAACAATGCGTACGTTATACGTTATAATAGTTGATCTTGGAATCATTCCTTTTCCATTACAGAATCAGCAAATTCAATAGACATTAAAACCAAAGGTTATATTGAATAGAATAAAATAGTACCTCCTTAACACTGAAATACAAAGTGATCGCTATATGAAATAACTTCAGTAGGGTAAAAGAAGGCTCATGGCAGATATCCCAAAAAGAGCTACTTTTCTGTGTATTTGTGTATTATATATTCGAGTAATTATACCTCACGAGCTGTCTATAAATTTATAAAGTGTTGGTGGAACGTAAATAGGTTTCCCATTCTAATGAATTCATTTGCATCGCACATTCACTCATTCACAAGTAATTTATGTAATGTACTCCTAAATTAAATTGTCATCCAAATTGACTCAGCAACTATCTTAAAAAAAACACTTTCTATCTTAGTCTTGTGAAATCAATTTGAAAGTATTTAATTTGGAAAAATATAGAGAAATTTATAAATCATAATATAATTCATAAATAAATAATATAAATGAAGAACGTGATCCTCTATATATGATCCTCTATAATATAATATGTAGGAATGAATTTATTCACCTTAGGATGACGAAGATATTTATTTATTTTTGTAATATACTGTATTTTATAGCATAATTTCTTTATAATGGAAATTTTCCGAAAACATTAGATTGACGTGAAAAGATTGACGAGCTGATGATGTAGTTCTGTTTGATTAAATGACAACATTTATAATTTTCAACTTACAACAGCTTTTTCAACTTATTAAAATGAAGATTGGCTGTTTACATCGGGGAATCCGTAAATACTAGAAATAATGTTGTTGCAATATCAGGCAACGTGTAATCAACTATAAAATGACAAATGAACTCGCAAATGAGAGAAAGAATTTCTCCTTCATTTCGACCTGCAGTAACACCTCCATCAAACATCACACGAAACCGTAGCAATGGCCGCATTAAACCTTCCGTCCGATAAGATGAACGGTATCGGATGAACGAATATAGACTTTCCGAGTTCATTAAGGGCGAAAACCGTTTGATCAACCAAAGTCAAGAGACGAGGAGTAGAAGAAAGGATTTCACATAAAGAAATAAATATCCTTTAGCAGGGACTTCGCTGAGACCTCATAAATAAGATGAAGTTGAGTATCCTCTTATAGCACAAGGAGACCAACTCCGGAACTTTTGGAAAGATCTAATTCGAACGATGCAAAATGGATTGAAATTCAGTGAGCGATTAATAAATTATAACACTAAAATAGAGATTCATTTTTGGAACAGAAGGTAAGACCATCGTCCAATTTAAGGGGGTATATTGTAAAATTCTTCATCTTTTCCAACAGATTTCCTTGTCTAGAGATACTTTAATTGTTTCGCTGTAAGAGGAAGAAAGATACGCGAGCAGATGCGGAAAAACAACTGTATTCCGTTTTGATCTAATGTTGATCATTTGAATGTCGTTACATTTTGAGGGCGAGCGGACCAAAATTCGAGAAAGAATCGCATTTTGATTGGCGAATGAGAATCTCTGTTGCGTAGTCAATAATAATAAAATGTTACACTGAATCAAGTTGAGAATCCATACTTGCCATTCCGCTGAGAACAAGGAGAAGAATGAATTATTTTCTTTAACTCCGTGACGAAAACTTTCGACATAAAAGGATCTAATACAATGCAATGCTCAGCTGTTTCAACCACAAATAATTATTTTAAGAAAACAAAATTTTAACATGATGAATAACATTACTAATAACTTATTCTTTTGAAACTTTTCATCATTATTATCACAGATATTCGTAATATCATAAATGGGGAAAACCACTAGGAAGAGAGTGGGAAAATATCTGAATAAAAGGTATGATAAAATGTTTATCGTGTAACTTTGAAATTTGACAATAAAGAAAAGAGGGACTAAATGAAGACGGAAGGATACACCAATACATTCGTTGGCATTATCGAGATAAAACAATAAGAAGTTATCGATGCAAAAACCCAAAGTTTTCATTCTAACATAAGATTCTATTCAGACTTCTGTGGATGGTCGCACGATTTCACTTCAGCAAAATAAAACTACCCAATCCTTAACATAATAATATATTGTAATACTCCGCTTTAATATGTTAATTTACCGCATTACTTCCACGTCTGTTTTTTTTTGTAAAATATTTTACACATTACATAAATAAACCACAATTACGGACAAAATCATAATAACCAACAACGGATTGGTTGAACGAGTTCCGATGACTCGTGAGCAAACGCGCAACTCAATTTCTCTCCTAAGACTCGTCAGCGCTTCTCCTTACGATCAATTTGCATGATAATGTTCGCAATTCCAGCGGTTGTTCCGAATCCGCCTTCTGTATCGTCAACAGGAGCAGAATATGTTGAAATCATTTCGGTTATCTTCTATTGAATCCTTCGCTATGAACAGCTGATCAACATTTCAAAGATTTTTACCCCATTAGAAATGCTTCTATTTGAAAACTGATTCGATTAATAGTTGATCTGAATTAATTTCTTTACTTTGTGAGCAGAAATAATCAAAGATTAAAATAAAGAGGATAAGAAATGGAAATATCTTAGCTTGTTGAGTCTTTAAACAGTAGTCGAGAAAAATGTATAAAGGGAGTTTAGAGAGATACACAAAAAGTATTACCAACGATTAATATCATAAGTGCTAAGCTGAAGTGTCTTTGTCAGCATAACCTTCATTACGGTATACGCTACCATTCAATGCTTTTATAGTTTATCTAAACATGTGAAAATATTTAGGAGAATATTTAAAACACTCTCATGATGGTCTACTTAGTAGTAGTCGAGAAAAATGTATAAAGGGAGTTTAGAGAGATACACAAAAAGTATTACCAACGATTAATATCATAAGTGCTAAGCTGAAGTGTCTTTGTCAGCATAACCTTCATTACGGTATACGCTACCATTCAATGCTTTTATAGTTTATCTAAACATGTGAAAATATTTAGGAGAATATTTAAAACGCTCTCATGATGGTCTACTTATATTTCTTAGCAGTAATTTTACCAAGTGTTTTGTTGTAACTTGAAAATCGTGCTCGTTGAGCAATTCATAATATTTATTTAACATCAAACGTATATTTTTCTTTCTGCTAATTTTATACATAAAATTTACAGGTTAGGTGTAAGAGAGGCACACATAAAGTAAAGGTTCAAATACTAAAAAAATAATTTACAGCACGTAAACAATCATGTTCTTAAATTAATTGATATTTTTGATCAACTTTTTAACTTAAATTTTTACCATTGATATTATTTCTACTCTACTTTAATTTTATGAATTGTGAAAATATTTTAACGACATCTGATTGAATCATTTAGAACTGTTGTATCGAACATCAATTACAATCATGATAATTTCGAGAGATAATAAATTTTAATATTATAAAATAAAAGGATTACCGATAGCCCTGAGAGAAAAATCATTCGGATCGTAGGACGTAAAAGCATACGAAAAATTGCATAATTTTAATGCCTGACTATCTGAGGTATGTATAATTCAATCCAACCAATATCTCTTTTGCCATTACCTTCACGATCTCAAATTAATATGTAGTGACTCATACAGTATGTACTTTCCACCACGCTCTTATCAGGTAAATCCCACCACTCGAATCTGGCTGATAATCAGCCTGTATGAGCAGGAACCAATCATTGAGAGAACAAACGAATTCCTAGTCGACAAAGCCTTTGGGAACAACGGTGCAAAGAGAGTCGATCATAACAACACCCTTCCCAATGAAAATAGACTCGGAAATAAAACCATCGACAAAAATGCCTTTTTAAGTCGTTCGAAAGTCGGTGCATTTATAAAACGGAGAGCATCTGGATTCCACGGACGCGAATTTAGATCAAACGATTCCACCATTTGGAATGATTTACAGCGGCCACACACAGAAGACGGAAACGAGGTCATCAGGAGGAGGAAATATTTGCAATTCGCCGCTCTTTTTGCGATGAGAATTGCGTGAATAAAACACTGGAGGATTCCATTGTCGCGACTGCATAAACCGAAGGGACAACCGCTGCCGCTCCTTCCTCCAGAAGCTCGTCCCTGCAGAGGCCTTCACGCTCTTGTAATGAAACAAACAAAAGAAGACTGTTGGGAAAACGACAAAACTTGCCGATAATAAATTTGCGAAAACCACGGATGCGTCTTCAATTACGCAGAGCACTAGTTATGTTACATACGCCTATTTATGCCTATATGCTCAAGTCCGCAAATCTCCGAGAGACCTCCGTTTGAGGACGAAACTGCGTACGCGGCCGAAGTGGTGGGAGTTCTAGCGATTATTTAGATATAGCGAATTGATTTAGAATCCTTACCTTGTATTACAATCCTAGGAATTTTATATTATTATAAATGGATAATTAATAGATAACAGAAACGTATTCACTAGCATTCTAATTATTTTTAGGCTTCATATTTCTTGAATGTTGGCTGTAAATTTCTACATTAGACATATCTATATGAGACAAGAGTAATTAATTATGATTTATTCAATTGATAAGAGAAATTTGGAATTCGATTAGGAATAATAATAATTATAATAAATATTTTTAAAATTTCTATGAAAGAGTATTATTTTATACTAAATATTATTTATATACAAATTTATTATACAAATCCACTCATTTTAAAATATTAAAACCTGATTCAACTTGGTTTGGATAACAAAGTGAATGGTTCAAATTATTGTTTAAGTTATCATTCAAGTGAAGCATTGCTTACGTTAGAAGTTATCGAATTTTCACACTATAAGTTATTCAGTTTGCCTTATCTCGTGTTTCATTAACATCACGATAAAGAAATGCATCTTCAACCTATAAGAGGATGGAAGCTCCGTGTTGCTAAAGAAGAATATACTCATGAATGGTCCCAATATGTTTCGGATAACGGCCTCAGAACTGTTTATGGCAGCCAACGCCTCAATAGGCGGCGAAAAGCTTTCTCAGCTGTTCATGA
Source organism: Pantala flavescens (assembly GCA_020796165.1). Lineage (NCBI taxonomy): Eukaryota > Metazoa > Arthropoda > Insecta > Odonata > Libellulidae > Pantala > Pantala flavescens. The sequence continues at coordinate 55,080,978 of CM036883.1, forward strand.
ACACGAAAACTATATCTCCTATCGCATAGAAAGCACCGTGGACATTCGCCGAAAGATGCATGAAAAATTCATGAACTTTAGTCGTTCCAACGGCACTTGGATTTATTTCCAGATGGTTGGCAACTTCTCTCGGAAAAAGGGAAGGAATTTAATTCCCAGGGAGGAAATTTTCGCTCGCCATTAGAGTCTCAATAATGAAATTTAACTAGAATTTGAGTAATAATATAAAATGGCAGTCCACAAAAATCTCATTCAATCGATATTAGATCGTAAATGCAATTGTAACGGTGAGTTCTAGAACTAAAGATGACTGAACTGTAACCAGTGAAGGTTTTCAACTCGTTTAGTTCTAAATTTTAAAGAACTCAATCCTAAGATATGTATCTATTATAATTTAAATCAATGTATGATAAAATTTCTTATTTGACGGAAATGCATAGGTATCGCAGAGAGTTTTCGCCCAAGACGCATGTTTCCTACACCAGCTCTCGAAAATGATTAGAGCAGTAGAGCTTAACGAGGCTTTTATTTACGATATTTGAAGCGCATTTAGAAAGCGTTATTTACGATATTTTATTACTGATCTTAAAAAAGGACTTTCTCTATCACAATTAAAATTTTACCAAATAAAGCTCGTTGCTTTAAAGAGAGATATTCTGAGCCAAAGGCATTTGAATCTTTCATTTCCATCATTTTCCGGGTTTTGGAACATTAATCTCCACCAAAAAAAGAAGTTGCAGTCGTTTCTCTTTCATTAATTAGTAATATAAGAATTTTTAAAATCTAGCCTTCTTTTAACTATCTTGGATTATTTCTAATGTTTCCCTCAAAATCATAGAGGGTAGTTGAAAATATTTTTGATGGCTTTTTGTTTAAGTCTACTCAAGTTAATACCAAAATATATATTTCAATGTATTTTGCATTATATAATTATTTATATAATATATATAAATAATTATATAAAAATATATATATATAAATAATTATATATTATTAATATATAATTATTTTTGATTTAAGCTGCTAAAAATAAATAGGCATATAAAATTCTAACTGATGAACTCTGCTCCTTCAGCATAATATTCACGTTATTTCGGCGGACCATTATTTCAATTCTTTCCTTTCTCTTCAAGATACTTTTCGATGTTAATTTAATCAAAATTTTAATTACTTCAATTCTAACACTGATTCGATAAAAGGGCACATAAATAAACAAATGTCGAGTCGTTGAAACCATTTTTTGAAAGACGCTTCATTCGAGGTCAACTAAATCTTTATCGAAGTACGAGAAACAATTGAGTGGAGTCCCGTAGACAATAAAATAAGTAAGAGATTCAAACTGATAATAAACTACTGAGTACTGACATTAAACTAATATTCAGAGATATTCCCGAGAAAATAAATTTTATTATTTTATTAATGAAAATAATGAAAGTAGAATGATTAGATAGAATCTCAAAATCACTGAGTATCAGGACACAGGAACATCCGCAAAATACCCAATCGATCAAAAGATCTGCAAAATCGAAATGCCTTTTCTGACCTCATATCCGGTTGTCTCCGGTCATTTTCGGTCCTCGCGCCACCATATTCATCCAAGTAACTTCTTCCTTAAAAAGGGTTATACTATTCACTTTCTTCCCTCAGCGAAAATGTCGTCAAAAGGAAAACAATGTAGTTTTTCTTGGTTGAAATTTGATACGGACGAGAGCGAATCTTTTTTATATTTTCCCCTTTTGCTGGGAACAGTTTAAGGAGAGAATTCTTTAAATGGAACACTAGCAAGGTTCTAGAAAAGCATTTCGGACCAAAGGGAGGTAGAAGGATAAAATCAAGGATGTGAAAAAAGAGAGAAAAAAAGTTGGGGGAATAACTCTCGCCCAATTACGCGAGATAACCTTTTTGCCCCCACCCACCAAGCCTCTGCCGGAATCTCTTTACAGCGGAAATTTAGTGTGGAAGAGGGGAAATGGCGAGAGAAATGCATCACATTTTTAAACGTTGACCCAAATGCGAAGACGCTGCTCTTAAAAGAAAAGGAACCTCTCATCGGCGTGGGTGGCGACGGTGGCGGCACCAGGGGAGGGAAGGGGAATTACCGCCGAGAGATGGCTGAGAACTAATTGAACAGATGTTCTCGGGAGTAGAAATAATTGGCTATGAACATTTTCCCAGAGTCTGCCTCGGGAAAATAACGCTTCGCCGGTAATGATGAAAAAGAAGGTGTTCTTATCAACCAACCTCAGGATTAAAAGATCGATAAGAAAAAAGAAAAAATTTAAATGCTATTTTCATATTAATCGATGCATCGTGGAGAAGCATGCTTTTCCCTCTCGATGAAGGTATTTTTTACATAAGTCAGAGAAGCACCTAGGAAAATTATTTTTCTAGATGCTTCTTCTCGACTTCTTGGGGTTCCGTATTTACAAAAAATGTATGACCATTCATCCTCAGAGGATCTTTTTCTCACAAAAATTACGCCCCAAAACTTTTTCGCTCTCTCCCTTCCTTCTGATGGAATAATTGAAATACGAGACTTTTCCTACTTTTTATCATCGTCTCTGCGAATGATATTCCAGTTCCAGTATTTTAAACGCTTTTAATTTTATTCATAAGGGGATTTACAGTTTCCTCTCGATATACGTTTATCGATATAAGGTCGTTACTTTGATAGCAATTTTTAGATATTTAATTCTTACGGATAACTTTGAGAAATTCTAATGCTTTTCAGGCAGTCAAGCCCATCGTCAATTGCTAAATGTATATTAGGCGGGGATAGAGATGTACATTTATGTAATGTACATATTAAACATATCAAGAAGTGTATCGATGCAATCTTTATCTGATAAATCCTAATGGAATGTCTGACTAATTTATCTGTAATTAACCGAGTGGAATAAATGTTTTTAAGTAGTGAAATGCAAATGAAAAACGAAATATTTTAATCAAAAACGAAATTAAGACTTCTCTTTACTAGCGAATTGATTGATGAATGACCAATACAATCAGATCATCAAATCTTAGTATATTTTAAGAAAGTACGCAATTTAAATCCTCATTTGATCCGGAAATAGATGAGCTTTTGACCTTAAAAATTCATTTTATGAAAATGATTCAATTATTCTGAATAACTGAACTATTAGACATAAACAAAGCGAATATAGATGAAAACGTTTGGCGTCTTAACTGATCTATGAAATACAAATTTTAGAAGGCAGTTCAATATTTGGCAAAGACGAAACCAATCCAGTCACATAAATTTCTAGGTCCAAAACTTTACACCCGAAATAATTCGTCCATTTAAGGAAAGGAGTTTGCAAATGTAGTGCACAAAATATAAGTAGAGAATAGGATAAAAATCATCCTTCAAATATAACGAATGGATATCTCTTTCCTTTAGTTCAAAATGAAGGGATATTCAATGCATACGAGAGGTACTTTAACGGTCTTAATGGTTTTATGACGTAAAACTCTCCTTCGTTCATCTCTCTCGGAAGTTATATTCCGTTCTTAACTGTCGACCACTGATTAGCTGGTCATTTTGTATTTGGTGCAATACCGAAACTTTTGAAATCATTCTAGTCAAAAATAAATATTAAAAGGGATTTCTAACAAATTAAATATCAACATTACTTACAGTACATAAATTTATGTTTCGATTCATAAGCGTATGAGAATAATGAGTAAAAAATTGATCGATTAAGTAATGAATATGATACAGACATAAGATTTCATTTTACCTGCGATAAAAGTAAGTTCGTATTTAACTAATTTATATTGCTAGAGCTCGGGGAATCGTTTAACGTAAATACATGAGTAAGCAAAATTAACGTAAATCTGAGTTAATAAATGAAACTAAAATTAGGATGATTCACTTCACAGAGTTAAATTTCATTTTCCATTTTGAAAATTACTGAATTATCAAACACCATTCGCATTCTGATTTCTAAGACGGTATTTGATATAATCATCTTGCAAGAATAGCCTTTCAATTAAATCCAAAATACTTCTCAGAGCATCTACTTCTTAAATAATCCTCTCTCAGAATTACATTAATGTGATAATTTTAAAATATTAAATTTTCCTATAAAATTATAATGTAAAGATTATTTTGATGAGAAGATTCCAAGTTACGTACTTCTTTGGTCTCGTTATTCAGAGGATGTACATGTAAAATTTTAAAGTCACCATATCTTCTCTGTAATGGTAAACTTTTTATGTATTCTATGAGATATATTGTATTATTATTAGTATTATGTATTAGTATTAGTAGTATGTATTATTGTAGATATTATGTAAGTAATTCAATTAAAGACTTTCAATTTCTCACATTTAACCGGAACGATTATCGAAAACAAAAACTAGCTCTTAATAACTCTTTAAGAATAGAATCTTTCTCGATAAATCGACAGAACCAAACGTGAATGACTAAAGCCCTTCGATGAATTCGTTCATGGAGTTCATCCAAAATATTGAGCTGTAAATGCTCTTTGAGAAATACGTCCTTCGCACTTTTGGTGAGTTTAAGACCTCTTAAGGGTTTACTATCAAAGGGTCATCTGCGCAAAGGTTTCTCAAAAGGGTTGCAAAATACACCTACGCACTCGGTTATATATGACGCGGTGTCCCAAGAGATATGAGAATTAATTTAGGACGGATTTCTTTTAATTAAGACGAAGGAAAGTAAGATATGCCGGATTCCGAATGTGGATGGATAACGAATCTAAGTAACGAGTTCTGCTTCTCCAGTGTCTGGAGAAAAGATATGTGGACTTATACAGTGAATTAGATATTTTCGATTATTCCTTACATTTGATATTTGATAATTAGATTTTCATTAAATTACTGAAATGTGGGCCCTTGAATGTCACTAATGATGGATAATGATCAGTTATCTGAATATTAATATGCGTGTTACATTCAAATATGATGGTCAATTCCATCGATGCTTCCATAGGAGGGATTTTCATTTCAAATCATTCGCTTTAATAGGAATTTTCTTTAGAATTTTCCATTATATTCCGTCAAATTAAAAATAGATAATCAAAATTTTCTGAACAAATGATATAGTGTACAATTTACTTAAGTGAAAAGCAATTTTAACTATTTTATGTTAGACAACCTGAATTCTACCTTCAACTCATGAAAATTTTTCATACTGTGAGATTTAATAGACTATAATTCGTATATTAAATTAGAAAATATGTGACAAATAATTCCATTACATGATCTATTAAATAGAAGGGGATTTGTTAACAAATATACACCACTCCCCTACAATTGGAATGTACAAGTTGAGCGCATCTTCACTTATATTTTCACCCTTCTCACTTGATTTATTAAAATCTTCATAATCGTCTCAATACAATGTGTGCATCTTAAAGCGCATAGGAGAAGAATGTATATTCTTTGCATATCCCTGAGATAAACTCATCGGAAAATGCAAGAAAATCGTTGCGTTCAAGCCTATTACGAAGTGCAGAATAGCTCGTCTCGCGGGGAAATTGAGACTAGATAAATTCCTTTTCCTCTTCTCGTCACGTAAGTTACGTGAACTGAACAGCAAGGACTACAATTCTTCTAATTCCTAAGCACTTTGATAAAAGCAGTGGACATTATACTGTATTAAATTATTAGCCAATTAAAAAACAATACTGTATATGTGCACAAGTTAGTCGGTAAATATATAATTTAATGTATGAGATGAAATTATTCCTACTTTTCATTGATATGCTGAGGAGGCAGAGAATAAAAATAAAGAAAGCAAAATTAACTTAAAATAAAATTTTAAAAACAGATAATGATTCAACTTGATTAGCGGAATTTTAGACGGTGGTAAACTATGAACGAAAATAAAAATTCACTCACTACTAAACAAGATTAGAAAATGGATGGATCTGCCCAATGTAGCAGATAAAAGAATTGCGATGAAATATACCGATGTTTAATTCAAGCATGTGGGATATTGACACTGTGGAATTGTAGGATAAGATCTTCAAAGTATAAAAAATACATCGGATTTACACGAGAGAATGGGAGAGAAAAACAAGTAGAGGGAATTCGAAGGTCAGGAATTGAGAGATTTGTCGTGATAACTCATCGTACAGAGCACTCGCCTAATATCAGACCCGAGTTCGGTTCCAGGTCCCACCAAGTCTATTCTTCCTAGGCGCGTGACAGGGACCACGGCGATGTTAGCATCGATTGGGTCTTGATGGACAAAAATCGTGATTGTTCGTTTGTACAAAAGATCTCTTCATGGATGAATCCACGAGAACACAGAAGGCTCCATAACGCACCCAAAGAATAGATAAACTATAAATTTATGTTGAGAACCAGGGTCCCCCTCAAAGACGTTTATTGACGACCGGACAGGTATTACCTATACTATATATAGGATACCGGGCATATCCTTAGGTGTCAGAATACAAAAGGAAGGAGTTTGTCATCATACGGAGTTTGAAACAACATCTTGTTATGGAAGCGCTTATTAATCGATTCCTACAATGATTATCTAGGTTAAAATTGGGGTTTGAATAAATGCTAGAATATTAATTTTCTATGAATAATCTAATCCACGTTAAGTAATATATTTCCACGGCAATTCTCGGACAATGCAAACAGAAAATTCTAGTTATAAATTTTTTCATAAAGGTAGGATATTAATTCAGTTAAAGTTAAATTTTAGAATTTAATCTAATGTATGCGATACTTAAGAACTACCGATTTTATGTACGAAATTTGCTCTGAAAAATTATTTAATGATATAATTGAATGGTTATTACTCACAGTGTTCTGGACGTCTCAATGAAGTGTAAAAGAGTGCGTAAGAGTAACTTCAATTGAATTTTGGTAGTTTTTCTTCTTTACTCTCAAAAGTTATCAGGGACATATAATAATGTAAATAGGAAAATTTTGATTTAACTAGATCTCATTCATATAACATAAATAACACATATTTAAAAAGAAATTTAATAAACTACGACTAAAAAACATAGGTAAAAGGTCTGAGGATAAGACTGAAATTTCTAAAATAATATTGTCTTTCGTCGGATAATTGAGTATAATAAGAACAATCTAGATCAGGTTATATAATATAGTATTGTTTAAAGGGAAGTCAAAGTGAGATTTGACAATTACCCAATATATTTAAATTCGATCAGAGTTCTTGGGGACTTCAAGACCATGCTAAGGTGATTTTAATTTAATAAAAGAGAGCCTTGAGACTTTGAAGTTAATCTCCTCCACTATTATGCAACATTTATTCTTACATCAAAGAATTAGGAGACTTTCATCCTTTAGATATATAGAAAATACAATGCACAAATACTATTTAAATCATAGAGATTATTTTAAATAAAATATATGCACATAACTAAATATTTATAATCTAAACAATACAATGTGCACGTTGTCTCCGATTCAATTACAAAGATTATCATTGTACTGCTTCTGTATTTACAATATCAGATGAAAATCGCATATTGATAGATTGAAAATTTCTCGTCTTATAAATAATCGAAAATCTCAATGAAATACTGTAGATTATAGTTGAATTGTGTTAAGAATACAGCCCGTACGCGTAGAATTCATTTCAAGTAAAATAAAATCCGCACAATATTTCTACCTTTGATCGATAATTTTTATAAAATTCTGCAGTCAAAGATATCGAAAACAACTTCCAGAATCTCGATAAATGGTGGCGTTTTTAACGTCGTATAACTCGAGAGATTCATCTCCATTGTAACATTTTACTTTTTTGATTTATTCCCACTTTGGCAGCTAGTTAGCCTCTTTCCCGCAACCTCGGGCAAGGAATTCCGGGCCATCCTAACGAGGAATCTTGACTATGTCTAAGATTACAAAGCCAACAGAAGTGAGGGATGAGAAGGGAAGAATGTGGGAGGAGCACACAAGGATGAGGCAAAATTTAATAAGGGCGACCTCGCTTGCTTTAGGAACACCACATCACTTGCATGGGCTTCACTGATCATTTTGAAAGCTGATGGAACCGTTTGCAATACGAAAAACGTAGAAACAAGATTTGCCTTACAAGGTAAATCAAAATCTTCAATATTCTTTAGCTACACCATCACCACCAATTCCTCCATACTCGAGGAAATACTTTTTTTCCCTTTCAAGATTCAAATTATAATGATCTAATGGAGGTGATGGTGATTAAAATTTTTTAAAACTTACCAACATATATGTAATGTTAAAGGTTCTTAATACAGAAGAGATATCTACATGAGAAACCATTATAGATCCATGATTAACTCCTTGATTACATAAAATAAGAAATTAAATATAAATTTCAAACAATACGTACCTGAAATACATGTATACTAATATTACATTGTATTTATTTATTTTATTTATGATATTATCAAAGACTCCAAAAACATCCACTTTCTGGACAATTACTATGTGGTTCTAAACTTAACAACGGATGTCACAAACATCCAGACCTTGAGAGGAAAATTTCCTCTTCAGCCAGGATTTTAACCCGGGACCTCAGCATTAGAACATTAGCATGCTAACCATATTATATAATATAATTCACACACACAAATTTTCATTCAAATTATATACAGTTCATACTTATATTAAGATTGATTTTATAACTCTGAAGATCATTGTGGATGTATAAAAAATCTTTACCTTCACAATACCAATTCAGGACTAAGTTTTTGGTAATAATTATCCTTAAGATAAGTTAGGAATAGAGATTTTGTAAAAGGTTTAGGAAATGTCTAAAAAATCTTTCTGCCATTTCTCTTCTTCCTTCAATTGTTTAGCAATATTTAATATGAAGATCTCCTATTTCAAAACACAAGCACCACTTTCTTATGAGCAGTTTACCTAGAAAATAATTGGGTACAATTTGAGTTTAAAACTACTTGTCTATATAATAATAAAAATACTATGCAGTACAGCAATGTATATTACTTACAGCATTCTTATTCTTTAAATATACTATAATTACAAATTTAAATGGAATGTTAATAAGATAAACAATCTTCTTAGAAAATAAAAAATTACATTGAATATTGGAAGATAACAATTTCTATTTCATTTATAGCATTCTTATACTTTCATTTTCTTAATACTTTATTTATGAATAAGTCAGTTATTTCCAAAGAACATCCCTTTTACTTAAGTACACTTTTCAAATTCCATGCAATAAAGGCAGGTAAAATATAGTAATGTGGATATTCAAATAGAAAATGTGATTTTTTTTTTATGGCCAAAGGGTTACCTGATACTGGTACTACTTATGTGAATGAAATTTGACATGAATAATTTTTTAATTCTTTCAAATTCAAGACATAAATCAATTCCATCTCAAGAGAAGAGAAGGAGAGATTTGCAATTCTTTAAAAATACGGTGAATGCCTTGCATTACAAAATAATGTCATCCTCCTAATTGGGGGTAGAGGTGAATATATTTACATGCTTAGTCTGGTAATTTACTGGAAGTGTACATGGCATGAATGGTTAGGTCATACAAGTGTAAAAAATCCTTTTTATAATTGTGGATTTGATTGAATTGGGGTATTGAAATTTGAAAAATCGGAACTCTTTGAACTGTGAATTTTGTTTTGGAAAAGCAAAGTTGCCATTTTGTGGATGTAAAAGTGAAACTAAAAGAACTTTTAGTTAGGGAATACTTATCTTTACTGTCCCATTACTCCAAAAGCTAATGGTACTTTTATATATCTCTAGATGATTTTAGCCATTATACTATTTTCTTTGTTTGCATTTAATAACTGAAGTTTTAGAACATTTATAAGTTTATAAAGATACAGAAAGTAGATTCTTTTCACGAAGCATCTGCACATTCAAGTGTGATAATGGAACTGAGGTTCAACCTATAGGGATAAATTAATTAAAAGAAAAAATAAGTGATAAATTTTAGGCTAAGAGTAAAAGCTATATTATGAAAGTTTATTATGAAAATGGATATAGATTATAGTCTCTCAATGTGTATAAGGTAATATTTGCCATAAATTTCATTATTTGATGAAAATAGAACTAACAATAAGTTAAAGGGATATGAGAATATTTTTTGTAATCTTTTTGATTCGGAAAACACAAATAATGATGGAGAATTTGATGCATCAAATATTAGTGAAAATTACTCACAGAAGGTAATTATGGAATGGAAGATGATATTCAAGAGCATTAAGGCATCAGGTTGCACTAGAAAACTTTGAAGATTATGTAAGAACTGTACACAAAACATACAAGAGTCAGATTCAAATCCAAATACTGAGAAAGGACTAAGCAACATTGGCAATACTAGCCAATACTTTATATATTTTGGATGATAATAACCTACCATAAAACAATGTACATTTTCCTTTATCACTAGCAGGGAGTTTTATGTCTAAAGGTTATGAATATAGCCTTTGTTCCAGTGTTATTAGCTAAATTAATAATATGCCAAAGGAATTTGCACATTTGGAAGAGAGAGATAATGGACCATTTTGGAGTGCAGCAATTGAGGAAGAGCTTCAAAGTGTAAATGAGAACAAGACATGAGATTTTTTCACCTTTCTTGTGATAGACCAATTAGATGTAAATGGGATTTTACTATAAAGCCAGATGGTAAAAATATATAGAAAGACTAAGGCAAGGTTGGCAGACAAGGGTTGTGCTCAAAAGAAGACTGTGCACTATAGTGAGATCTATGCTCCAGTAAGCCCACTAATCATCAGTAAGATCTTTATTGAGTCTTGCTAACAAAATGAATTTTATTGCTTGTGAATTATGAGTTGAAAATGTTTTTTATTTAGAATTTTAAGGGAGGAAATTTTTATATTGACACCCAAGGGATTCAATGTTGAGGATGGAAAAGTGTTACAACTTCATAAAAAACTATATAATAATTTTATTAGATGAAAACAGAATTTTTTTTATGTCAAAATGATAAACATTTGTCTGTTATAAATTTTTTGTACTTACAGCATATATTTTACTTCATGCGGATGACATCCTTTAAGTTTGGGATAATATAAATATTACATTTAATATGAAATATAAGTTAAAAAGTAAATTAAAGATTTAGTATATGTAAACTTCTATTTAGTAGTTTATAATTTAATTTGGAAGGCTGAAAAAGAAATACCACAGCAATCTTGTAATAGAGAATTAACCAAAGGAGATCCACCCAAATTGTGAAATTATGTATATCAGGGGAATGTATTAGTGATTTTAAACCACCAGAGAACTGCTAAGGCAAGATATTTTTTCAGCTTTTAACTTTCATAGTCTGTTTCTGAGAATGCAACTATAAAATAGATGGGGGTGAAGAGAGACCTAATGTATCTCAGATGAAATCTTCATTGGTAGCTCTGGTATAAAGGAAATAGAAAAGAGACCCTAGAAGACAATGCTCACTTTGCATAAGATTGTAACAGAAAATGGCACTTGTTTATCCTGTAGGTTGGTTATATACGATTATCATATGATGATCTTGTAATTTATGGTAGCCAAGATATAAAGCATTCTTGAATGATGATCAACTAAGGCTGTGTGCATTGCTTTTGCTATAGATTTAGCTGTAGCCATTTGTATAAAGCAATTATAACATGCAATGAGGATTGATATAAGGATTTTATCCCTATGCACGAGGAAAGTCAATCTTGCATCTATGTATATGATAATTGGGACCAAAAAGAATGAGACATACTGATATGAAGTATAATTTTGTTTAAGGATTTACAAAAAGAAAAAGTAATTAATGTATTTCATATAACATAATTTAAGCAAAAGATAGGTGTGGAGTCAAAGAGTTTGTCATAGCATATCTTATCCTAACATTGGGAAATAATTGAAGTATGGGAGATAAGATGACAAGGTGTGTTGAGTAGGCCATTCCTCTAATACTCATAGAATTGATTTATTTTCCTACAGTAATATTGTTTTCAATATCAAAGATGTTCTTTATGTTCACAGTTAGTATAGCTAAATGTTTTAATGCCTTGCTATTACTGTTAGTGCTGTTCACTTGAATACTGCAACAATAAACATTTCAGTAAATTATTGCATGATATAAAATGTTTTACAGAATTTCATTTAAATAATACTGGAATCCATAAAACCTCAGGATTATTCATGGTCTATAAGGTTTCATTAATCTGATAATACTCCCAGGGATAAAGGATTCAGTCATTTTTACTTTGCTTGTTTACTTTAACTGTTATATGGAATGATGGGATATTTTTAAAACTTTATTCCTTAATAGATAAACCATTGGTAGTATATTCATTAAATTAGAGCTTAAATAACCTCTGGTCAAGTATAATTCATTACTTAGAGTAATTAATTTATAAGGTGTTCATAGAATGTATCAATTTGAATCTATACATAGAATTTTGAATGTCATAATATTCACAATAGCATGAAAATCAAAAACCATTTACAATATAATAATAAACTTTGACTTCTTAAGTAAGGAAAATAATACTTTGTCTTAGTTCCAGTAAAATCTTTTAAATTAGAAATACAACTGGTTTCAACTAAGGTCTAGCAGTCTTCTGGCAAAGAAACAAAAAACTAGTATATGTTGCAAGCAAAAAGACGTAGTGAGTGATTTTATTGATGAATGTTTATTGATGTAATGTGTATTTCACAGAAATACTTCTTGTTTATTGATTGTTTTTATTCTCAATCTGATGGTTTAGCAATAGGTTCTCCATGTTTGCCTTTGTTTTCAGAAATTTTCTCAACCATTTAGATATAAAATTATATTCTTCACAGAATTCTTTACTGAAATATAAAGGTATTTGGTTCAGATATTTAAATGACCATTTTTGCTCATGGAATAGTTCATTAAAACAATTAGATTTATTGTAAATTTTTAAAAAATCCACAGTAATATTTATTTTCCTTGAGCAACTGAATCTAATGATGCTTTAAATTTCTTGGATCTAACTTCAACTTAACAAAATGATGAATCAAATTTTCTATATTCTGAAAGCAAACTTAAATGAATTATAAAATTCCTTCTACCTCAAATGCTCCTGCCAAGTTTAAATACACTGCCTTTGACAGTAATTCAGTGATTCCCAAAGTGGTCTATATCTTATATATATATATAGTAATATCATCTTGATCTACAAGATGATATTATTAAATTGGTTAAGATACCTCTTATTGATCCAGTTAGTTATAAGATTGTAAACACTCTCCCCCTAACTATAAACCTGCTTTCTAATTGTAAAGATAAATTCGACACTTATTTAAAATCCAAGGTACATAAAATAGCCTGTAATGACCCTGGAGAGCTTTATTTGAGTCAAACTGGTATAAGGCATCAGAATAAAATAACATAAATAATATTACATAAAAGGTTATAATTCATCTATTTTTTTCTATTCCCTTGTTAAAAGAAAATAATTTTTCAGGGTTTCAAGTCAAGCTTTTACATAACATATCTAAAGGCCCAAAATTAGACAATTTTGATCAGATAGAAATTCGTATTCATAACGTAATCCCTGTAAACTCTCTAATTTGTACCTGTTCAATGCTTCCTTCTCCCACTGTTAACTCCCCACTTTTCTTACCCCTCCATTACAGCTTGATATCCTTCATTGATTTATATATTTTTATCACTTTTTGTTTGCCAGAAGATAACTAAACCTCAGTCAAAACCAGTTGTGTTTGTAATTTTTAAAAATTTTAGCAGAACAAGATGAGGTATAACTTCCTAATGTTAAGGATGTCCAGAAAGTGATAGGTTGATTGTTTGATTATGTTAGCCATTTTATGTAAAAAGAGAGATTATGATAATTAGGATTCTTATTTGAGCAGGAGACTTGATGATTGTAGTAAATTAATTATCCTTAAATTTTTATAAATATGGTGAGTTAAAGTATGGGAGACATATGAATTGAGTCTAGGAGACTCGAGTGTGAAAATGATCAATATAACCAATCGAAGATAAGTAAGGTAAGGTACTGAGACTTTGTTATAAAATGCATATGTAAAAAAGTTGTCCTCTGATATTTTTCCTTGGGAAGAAACAGTTTGAACGAGGGATTGAAAATTAGCTTAAGCTACATTGAGAGGACCGGGTAGATAAAATGGGCAGTAGAGTATTCATCCAGGTTAGCAATCATTAGCCAGTTGAGAATCATTAACAGAAAGAAGGTCGGTAAAAAGAATTAAATGACTAGATGATTAAGACAGAGCTCCCTTCTAAATACTTAGTAAGTATTATGCGTCCCCCGTATGTGTGTTATATAGGCCCATCTAATAATCCGCGAAAGATCAGGGAAATAGATGCGCAAAATAATCGCTTAAAAAATTCATTTTTCCACTAACTTAATGTGAAAATAATCGCAGAGAGAGGTAGAGACATGGTGCACGCACCCCCTGCCAAACACGGAAAGGAAGGGTAAATGTGAAGATGTGAATATAACTTGCCCAGGAAGGAATTGCTCATGTTGGCTTACTGGGCCAGGAAGAAAGCCAGCCCAACTGCTTGGCATTCATTACGGCCCTAAAAAGCGGTTAGCTTGGCAATCTGGGCCGGAAAAAAAGAGGTTGAGTTCGCAATTCCTTCCGCACTTTATAGGAGATTAGTTGGTCTAACTTAAGGTAACATGGAAATACAATTCTGCTGTTCATTTTTGCTCCTCTTCTTTTTTATGACCATTTATGTTGATTTTGATGAACGAAGGATCTTAAAACACCAGCAGCTTACGGGAATCCATTCAAGGAAACGAAGAGAGAGGATTATGGAAGGCAGAAACATACCTAGAGTAAATTCAATATAATCATTTGGTACCTTTTCAGCAGATCCACATCTATATAACGGCCTCTGTTCTTTTCCAAATACTCGTCCTTCTTTTCTTCTTTTGATAATTTCTCTAGTTTTTATCTTTCCCGACCGTGGTAACAAGTAATGCCCAGCGACATTTTTTGTAGATGTCAGTGTACTCAGTTTGGCACACTGTTATATGGAACGGTGGGATATTTTTAATACTTAATTGCTTAATACATGGAACCGTTGATAATATCTTTATTAATATAGAGCTTTTATAACCTCTGATGATGTTTAATTCATTATTTAGAATAATTAATTTGTAAGGTGTTCATTGCTCCTCGTACGATTGTGACTCATGAGCTACATGTCTGCAAATATTTCATAGGATGCCAAGTTTTTTAGGTATTAATGATTTTAGGGGATTATATGTGGCAATTAATTTTTACTAAGGTCATATTAGTAGGTATTATATGGTTTACTTTACATTCTAATGGTTTCTCTAGCTATCAACTTTCCTAATTTACTCTTTATCTTCTTAAATGAAACTTATATTATCAGTTTTACATTTTTGGCATTGGAAACGTTATTAGATATGTCCAGATTGAGAATATAGGCGAGTCTGAAATAGTATAAGGGATACTTAAAGTATATTTAATGATTGTGTGGTTTTTTAAACTAGCCGAGAGTAGAGAGAGATATATTAGAGAATATGTAGTGTAAATTGATGGATTACGAGGAAAAAATAATTAATGGAGTATAATTCTTATTATTGATAATATCAAAAGCTTTTTCATAGGACTCGATTATCGATTTACGTTTATAGTACTGTGTGTGATATTGTATTTTTTGTTTTTGAAAGAGAACTTTAATATCTATTGCCCATTAATTGGTACTTCTATCTTTTATTTCCTTCAATTAGAGTTTGATATTTGATTTTTCTCTTAAAGAAAGTTGATTGAGAATGTATGCATTGTATTGTAGATTAGCATTGAATTCTGATTTTGATTGATATGGATTCTGGAGGCTTCTGAACTTAATGCAAAGGCAATTTACCGAGGACTACAGCTTTCTTCTACTAATTACTCAAAAGAGTTTGTTTGATTTCATTGGCATCCATCTAATGGGAGGAATTGAAACATTTACGACATGGACACTTTCACTTCAGACACAGTCTGGTTCAAAAAAGTAGGTTAATGACAGAGGGAATGATAGTTTTTGAAAGTCATGAAAATTTGCTTGTAATTATTATCCTCCAGTTTTTGTTGTCAATATCAGAAGAATTAATATATAAATTGTAAAAAATTCTCTTCATATTTGAAAATTATTCCAAATATTTAGAATCTTATTAGATGTTTTTGGAGAAATATTAGTTTAAGAGTAAGTATTGATTTGTATTGTGTCTCAGGGAATGTTTGAATGACCTCGTCTTCCTTACTATGAGTACTTAAAGCTATCTAAGTGTAAAGTAATAATGTTAAGTATGGATTCAATTATATTTCTATGTTTTGGGACATGTTCTGTTTTGGATAGGCTTATTAATAATTTTTAAAAAGTTTTTGTATACATTTGTTTCAGTCTTCCAGCTTTTTATGCCTCATCAAAACTCTCAATAATTAACTTTACCATGAGATCTGTCTTGAAAGATATGCGCCGTATTTTCTCAATGGCACTCAATAGGACATTCCACTCTGATTATTTTTTAATAAAATATAGTTCCTCAAAAATTAGAATGATTTAACTTATATGTATTCATAAGGTATATAGAGTAATCTAAGAAAAAATATATTACGTTGGATACAAAGAAAGCAATGGCAGATTTAGTAATGCTCTTGGAATGTAAGGCAACCATTTTTTTTCATTCTTTCTACAATTCTGCCTACAATTTTGGAACGGCCTATAGTTAGATTTTGGGCGTGCACATCATGCACCTGATGGACCATACAATGATGATGAGTGTATAAGCGAGATGAAAGAAAATTATATAAGGGGAAACAGAGGCATATGCTGAACTTTGGTGCATGAAATGTCAATCGGTAGCTTTTTCAGTATGAAAGTAACAGAAATGGATTTTAAAATTATCTTTTACCATTGAATTTTTATAATATTAGGTGAGTAAGAAAGGTAATCAAGTGCAAAAAATAAGTAAATAAATGGCACCCCTTGTTAAATATAGTGGCATGATTTTTTCATATCAATTGATGGAATAAATAATCTCTATATGATCTCTTTATTTCTTCTCAATGATGTTTTATTGCTAATATCACATGAGTTATTGCTAATATTTACTTTTTATTTGTTAGGAAAATATCAATGGAGTGGCGGTTTACTTAATTTATTTAATGTCAGAAAACTTGAAATGAAGAATTTACTGAAAATAATAAACAATATCACAAACTTAATACAACAAAATTGATGGCAACATCTGTTATTGTCTTTATTTTCTTCATATAAACTTATTTCCTTAATTTTATCACACAGTTGTACAAAGGGGAAGAACTTGATGTTTTCATATATTTCTATCACTACTTGTCATGTGATGGGCTAGGTCATGCAACATCTGTGGAGTTAGATGATACATCTATTATGTTTTTTGACCTCATTTTCAGATCAGCAGAAGTTTCCCATGATAAAAAATATTTTTGTGCTACATTTTGTAGGTGTTTCTTAACCTTACTGTTGCAGAAAAATACGATGAAAAAGTAAAGTCCCTGATACATATCCAGAGCACTTATAGCTAAACAGTAGCATTTGCTGCATCCAAAAAGTTCACCAATGGTTATAATAGTTAAGGGCAGTCCCATCATTATCCAAAGCTTTATAAATAGCTGATACCTGAAAAAAATCATTAAAGTTGGTGATTTTTCTTTCATTTTGTACATCAAAATCATGCTACATTCTCCCTTCCAGATTTTTTATTTATGCTTAATGGAAGTAGAATGAATTATAGTACAATATTTTCAGTGGAAGCATTAAGAAATATCATGAGTATTGAATCAATAACTGTATTTTAGGGAAGAACTTACTTCTGCCGTTGTCTCTCATCCAATACCATTTTCTTCCCATTGCTAATTATTTTTGCAAGATCCTTTTTGACCATTTGTATATCAAATGCTGTCAGTACAAATAAAATTATATTGATAATGGTGATTGTAATAATTGGAGTGTTATAGAAATACAGCTCATCCACAGAATCTATAAATATAAATAAGTGCAGACTTTCAGTATGACATATCAATAAATATGAAGAAAATTAAGCTTACATCTTGTAATATTTAAATGTATTTCTTTAAACTTAATATAATATTAGAGTATTTTAGCTGGCATTCTAGTTTTACTTATCTCCAAAACCAGTAAATATACATTCAGCATATTGTGACTTATTTTTCAGTTTTCAGTCAAAAATTCTTTCAGAGAGTCCAAGAGTTCAATCCATTTTAGAGTATTTATCTAGATTTTGTATTGAACAATTATCCTTTTAAAAAATGAATTTGATTCATTTAATGTTTGTCAAGTAATTCTCTCATTCAATTAGTTACTATCAGCTGTTTAGTTAATTTAAAATAATTTTCCTTTTAATATTTAATTTAAACAAACCCTCTGTTTTCTAAGTTTATCTTGTATAAAAAGGGGATGAGAAAATAGGTAAGATTGTATGACTCATTCAGATGTTATCTATGAGTGTAGGTAGATTAAGAAAGTAATATTTTTCTCACATCTTATTTGGATTCAGAAAATTCATTAGATGCAATAGTTCTAAGATTCATTCGTGATTTCATTTCTATCTCGATGATATAATACTATGAAGATTCTTAGTGCATTATATTTTTCCAACTGTATAATCACAATCTTTTCTGATAATTTTAATGGTTCATGGTTTTGTTGAAACCAGCAATGAAATATAGATATAGTGATCATCAACTGCTCTTAAAATATCACAAAAAATCCCTGGTGAAGTAATTAATACTTAGTTTTTTACTATGCAATAAAGATAGAGATTTTATAATTCCAATTCAGTCAGAGGGATTAAACTTTGATAAATTCAAATCTTGTGGATGCATGATTTTAATTTATAATAAGGAACTTTCAGGACTTTTGGATACCATGAGCTTTAAACTAATGACTTGGGATCATCAAATTCGCATGGAAAAAACTTTATTTGTTCATGAAATTTTAATTATGAAGTCTTAAAATGCCTTAATTTTGAACTCTTTGATGGTTACCTAAATGCTTACCTGTGAACCAACATCTGTCCCAAAACTGACCTAGGTTTGAAAAACTGACAGCTGCTGTTAAAACAGCTGGGCATAGAACTGCATATAAGAAATGCCATATTCTTAACTTGCCTTCTTCCATTAAAATATTCTTCCGTAGATTTCTGTGGGTAAGAATTAATTACATTCCAATCTTTGATTGATAAACTAATTACTTAAGAATCAATTTTATCAAAACAACATGTTTTCTACTCATTCTATCCAGTATAGAATTTAAGTATCTTATTCACCTGAAATTTCTGTTCATTTCAATGCATATAACACTGAACCAAAACATGGAACTGAGTATAGCAAAATATATAATAATACCTGAAATAAATAAATGAGTTTCATCAATAGTTAGTTTAATATTTTTTATGAAATGTGAACTTCTTGGATAATGGGTCAAGTTCTCAATATTCCATATTACTTTTAATTTCAGTCTTTACCTTGTTACACCCAGTTTCCTTTGATTGCAAGTTGGAAATATATATTGAAAAAGTAAGTTG
The DNA here is from genome assembly GCA_020796165.1 of Pantala flavescens. NCBI lineage: Eukaryota > Metazoa > Arthropoda > Insecta > Odonata > Libellulidae > Pantala > Pantala flavescens. The sequence goes on from CM036883.1 coordinate 55,100,513, forward strand.
CAGAAGACCTAAAAAATCGGTTCTCTTATATATGATCCACATAATCTAATTTAGTTAATTTATGGAAAATGTATTCAAATTTCTATATTAAAATTTGTTGAATAAATTCAAATCAATCTAAATATACAATAAAAATATCAAACTCAAAATTTAGCTGTTCTATAAAATGTTGTTTTATAATATGTGCAGAATAAGAATAGAATGTATAACCAGTGTTTGATGGATTATTATATTATATTAAGTATTACCACCTGACTATTATCTTCATATAACTGAATATGTTAAGAATATGATTTCATCAAAATCTTAATTTCAAATTATTTAAGAAATATCTTAATATCAAATTCTTAACTGAATATCAAATTCTCTCTCGATAATAGCTAACAAAGAACCTAGAACTAGAATTACTTTAAATAATTTGTCAGTTTTTAAAATACTTGAATCCATCTTAAAATTCTCCAAAAGAAAAAATTAACAATATTTATCAATATTAGGCAAGACAGTATTTTATTCTATTCCATTTCTGTTCAGTTTATTTTATTTTTACTTTTGTTTAACTTGATCAATCTTATTTAAGTTAAACTGCTATTCAAGTCTGTTTGAAAGAACTGTATTTGATGAAAGCAAGCTCACCCAAAGCTGCGCATTCTGTTCTCTCGAAGAGGTCATCTTGCATTTCCAAGGTGACCGCGTTTGTAACGTATGTAAAGAACAGACTGATCATCAGGCATATCATGCTCTTACCATGTAATCTTCTTAGATCTGGAAATAGTATGTATATAATAAATGATAACAAGAGGGACAGTATGGAAATGTAATGACCTGCAAGATGAATTCCAATCCATATTCTATAACAGGTCGGAAATACATTTGAACAGAAGAACGGCATATATCTTTCCACTGGAGATGCGTAATCAAAACAGTAATCTCGTTCGTCGAGGAAAGACCGATTTTCAAGCATGGTAGATATTGATTTCTCATTTAGATTAAGGTAAAATCTGGGTTCCGAAAAGTAAAGCTCTGGAACTGATTGGAAACTTCGGCAGAACCTTGTTTTCCGAAGCGGCACTGGGCCTAGCGGTTCAGCGACGGTATTTCCCCTTAGATCGAGTATCAGTTTCGGTTTAAATGGGGGTACATTGGTTTCTTTGGCCATGCACTCCAACTTGTGGTAGTTCATGATCTCGCTGTCTTTGCAGCATTTATGAAGTTTCGAATGACAAGGAAGAACCAAATGCTCTCCTATGTCATATACTCTCCTATCCAGAGGACCAGATGTGTCTTCCAAATTTGCTGACACTATCACTAGTGAGACACTATAATTAGCTTCAGTACAAAGACATTTTGCAAATATATTTATAATTGAGAAAGTAAAGACAATCTTCCCTTTCGAATTACATCCTAGAAGTCGTGTCCCCATCTGCAATGAAAAATATAATAATACATGTTTAACATATGAAAGTTAATCAGATCTATTTATTTTCCATCTTAAGTGATAATTTTAAAATATTTTTCATTTCATCGCTTACATTTCCAGATATATTTTTCCGCTTTTAGCTAAAATATTAAATGTTTATCATTTTTTTACGTTATAAGTTCTAAAATCATTGCCACTGTATTGGCACTTGCTCAACTGTATGGAAAGTATGTTCCACATTGTTAATCATACCAATATATATCAATCATTCTATCACCGTAGAACAGTTTTTCGAACGTAAGATGTTTTGAAGATTTCCTTAGCAAATCACAAAAAAATATTGTCAGTCATTATATTATCTCTCTTTTTATAAAAAAAATCATCTACATCAGTTTCTTTCACTTTAAGGGTTCTTATTACTATTTAAAACTTGCAACTGATCATTTTTAAATGGCTAGGTCTTATTCAACTTTCATTATTCTCTTATTTTAACTCGTCACATGAAGTTTGTTTAGTATTATTTATCCTTAAATAAATATGATGATTTAAGAGAACACATAATTGCAATGATCGACCGGACAGTAGTAAGTTTTATAAAACATATCTAACCACCCCATTAAAATGTAGTTGTGATATCTGAGAATATTATACATTAATCACCCTTGGTTACTCTGGATGTGTGGTATGCATGATTTATTATATGAATCATTTAGATAGAAAATGACACTTTCATTCCGAACAGGAAGAACGATGTAGTGCAATCGAAATTGTTGAATAACGAAGACTTTCTTGAAAATCATTTTATTTCATAAATAATACTGAAGGATTGCATGATTATTTTTTTGTAGTTTGAAAATGTTGAAAGTCTTTCATTGCTTGAACAATAATGAGTTTATTTAACAATTTTACAATTAACTCACCTGAGATGATATATATAATTTTCTCTTTTGCTTTCCTTGTGCTAAGTTACTTCGATGAAAACAGTGCGATTGGTATGTTCCTCCACATCGGGTGAGACCTGTTCCATCTATTTTCCGTTTCGCCGCGGAAATGTTCGCAAGCAGGATGTGTCCGAGAAGGTACTTCCCCTTTTTCTACTATCATTTGGATGGCATTCAGAGTACAAGGTCGAATGAATAAGTTCTGTAAGTCTCAAAGTTATTTTTAAAGATATTCATATCCTATCACAATGTATTGTCTACATTTATATAAGTGACTGGTCAGGCAGACAGACAGTCGGATTAGCGGGAAAAATTATTCGATAAATAGACCACTTTGAAGGACCAAAATTGTATTAATCCTCGAAAAGGGAATTTTAAATGCTCATAATTAAAAAATCATCCCACGAGAAATTAAAGTTACGCAAAGACCAGGTTTGTATGTTTGGAAAAATGCGTCTTCTTTTAAAAAATTAAACTAATGATATATCTTATCAATTATCAAGATTTAAAAGCTTTTTGCTGATGACTGTAAAATTGTTAAAAACGTTTCCTCAATTAGAGATTTTTCAATTTTACAAGATTAGATTAATTAACGAAATGGTCCACTTTCTGGAAACTAAGCATAAATCCAAAAAAATCCCGCATCATGACCATTGCTTTAAAAAAGAAAAAGATATCATATAATTACAAACTCAGTAACAAGATAATCCCCAGAGTTACTTCCGTTAAATATCTTGGTGCGGTGATTGATGAAAGACTTAAATTTGTAGAACGCATAAATTATGTAAAGGGAAAAGCTATGCCATGCCTGCAGATGCTCTATTGGTGCATCAGGGATCCAATCTCTCTTCGCACCTACTTTTCTGTGTCCTTCTTCTCCTCACATATTGCTCTCCCATATGGACTATATCTTCGGATTCTAATCTTTCCTCTCTCAACCGAATCTTAAATTTATTTTTTAAAACAGTCTGTTTCCGAATACCGTATAAAGATATGGCAAAAACTCATCGTCAACGTCAAATTAATATCAATTCATTTAAAGCTTCTCACTTTTTCTCGGATATTTCCTTTCTATATAATATTATTGGTTAAAAATTGATTCATTAATCCTTCTCTCTCTTTTCTCTTTCCGGGTTTCTTCAAGAACAACTCTTTTATCCGATATGTTCTTTTTAGAAGCTCCACGTCTATCCAAAGCGGTCACCTTCTTTCAGTTCTCAATTCCCTCTCTTCCGATCATCGCTTGGATCCCTTTACCTTTCCTCTAAAATCACTCCTAAACATGGTTCCCAGAGACATGGATTCCAGAAATATTATTGTAATAATTAGATCGTAGCATCATTTGCTGTTGGTCTTGATACTTTTACATATTCTCTGTTTGCCGTTGTCACTACTTTTGTATATTTTATCATTTTTATATTTCTTAATTTATTGTTTGTTCATCTTCAACTGTAATTAGCCCAGTTCTCTATGTCGATGTCATACAATTAAATAAAAACATGTGTGCAGCGATAGAATTTGCCTTAGTTCCTGGAGACTCTACGTTCTTTTACGAAAAATAAAAACTTTCTCATACTTTTCCGACTCGTTCGAATTCGACATAGTTCGAGATTTTGGTGGGAAATTCTTTCGATCGTCGTATAAGAAAACGAAAAAAGAAATTCCAGAGAAGGCGTAGCATCAAGTTTACGGCGTTTACCGCAATCGCTATTGCAGATTACGGAAACTGTGTAGACATATGTAAAAGGTTAACTGTGAAGGACATTTGATCACAAAGGATCTTTGGATTTACATTTTCTGTAACGGATACATATCTGTTTCTCTGCAATCCTAATAATCCAGTAATCTGTAAAATTTAAGACAAAATTACTAAACGCATCTTTTCGAGTAGTATCTTATTCCTTCCCAAATATTTTTAAAATATTCGACTCTATAACAAAGATGATGTTTAAAAATTATGATCGTTGATTGTCCGACAAAATGTTTTACAAGGCAAATTACTTTACAATTTACTTGCCAAATTCTTTTTCAATTGCAATTTACATTTAATTTATGCTTTTTTATAATATGCACTGTGGGCTTCTTTGGTATCATTTATGTAGAATCGATTGAATGTTCATATTACCATCAGTTGGCTCTTTCTTCTCACCATGCAATACAATATATGGTACAATATGTTAACATTCAATACCTTATTTCTCAAAGTTTTGAATTTTTCTATTTCTCAAAAATTACATACCTGAGAAAAATGTTGTTTCGACCTTTGTTTTAAATATAATGAATATTTAACATCATCCTTTAATTACTCCAGATTTGATAGTCTAAAAATTATGAGGCTCAAATGAAGTTTACTAAAATTTGTGTCAATTCATTTTCAATCCTATCAAGTTTGATCTGTACTTTACTCAGTTTAATTATGATTTTTATAACTACAAATCATCTATTATGTTTGAATCTCCATTATGATTTTAAATTTGTTATCATGATAATCTTCATTATTATAAACTAAATTTTGTATGTTGCTGTAAAAATAATAAGGTATCACTCCCTTGTCATTATATGTAGGCATTAATAGTGTATATTTAATTTCAAATTAAAGAATATGGTAAGACAAATGATTCCTTAATCCATATAATAATCCCTCCATGAAAAGTACTCAGTCAATAATTGGTAACAAAATCTTTGCCAAATCTTTTTCATTTGCAATTTGTACTTCATTTATGATTTTCTAATCGAAGCGCTGCAAGCTTCTTTGCTATCATTAATAAAATCTATTGAATTTTGCACGTCTATCATTCCCTTAGTTTGCCCTTGTATGTGTGGCTTTCTTAGTAGGCTTAATAGCTTTCTTCTTTGGCTTACTATCTAGAGATAAGTTAATCAGTCAAAGATAATTTACAGGTGGGATCGCATGGGGATGGGACTAACATTCAAGACCTTTACTTACAAAGAATAGACTTATTCTACTTCTCAAAAATTACATATCTGAGAAAACTATTGTTTCATCTTTAGTTTTAAATACAATGAATATTGCACATCATCCTTTACTTACTCCTGTTTTGAGAGTCCAAAAAGTATCTTGAATTATTATGTTCCTAAAAAATTGCTGATCTGTAAAAATTTTAATTTGTCTTTTTTAAAATACAATGAGTAAGCAAAATATTCAAATATTTATTGACTCATAACTTCACTGATTCATTTCCAGTTTTATTTATTTTTTCTTTTTTGCTAAAATTTTTATACTTCAATCTGTTTTTCATGTTTTTATTAAATGTGATTATATAAAAAGTATGAACTCATCACATATCACTTATCATGATCATCCTTTAGTTTAATTTAATCCTTACTTTACTGAAGAAGAACTGCTTCAATTTTAGAGTTTAAATTAATTATATTCTTGATCATCTAAATCCAGCTTTTATGTTTGAAACTCAGAGTATAATTTTTTATTACTTATTCAGTTTGCTTCTTTATTACAAATTTTGTGTTTATTTCTCTATGACCTAATTAGGTATCTCTTATCAATGAATATATGCTAATATTAATAATTAATATGTCTGTTTTGTATTGAATGAGATATAAGGATTGTATTTTATACTTAATACATTATCTAATATAACTTTTAATGACAAAAATCAGATCTCAACTTTATATTTTGTATGTTATGTTTTATTTATACCTAGAAATTCTTCAGTGAGGTAGTAAATGAATATCTAGCAGAACTATATAAATAGTGACATGACTAGGACTGACCCCCTACTTGACCAGAATGAATGCCAATTTGTATCCCACCGGTATCCCCAAATATTTTTAAATTCTTTCTACCCTTGGTAATTCTTTGCTTTATTACTTTTGAGTGCTCGATGATGCCTCTGTTCCATAAATCCTTTGGTTCTTTTCTCTTTGACTTTGGTCTCTTCTCATCCCAAGGTGTCCATTTCAGTACTGTTGAAGTGCAATCATGTTGTTTTTTTTGCTTTAATACATATCCACATTCATCTTTGATTTATTCCTTCCACTAGTTGCCCCTGAACTATATCCTATTGTATATTCTTCATCTTGAAAGATTCTTCTCTTAAAGTGTACTGTAAAAATGATGGGATTTGTATGTTACGGGTACTCAGATCTTAAAAAAAGTATTTTTTCCATGTAAATTAATGACAAATTTACCCACCGAATTCAAATAGACCTTAGAGGCCATAAAAGAGAATAAATGAGACATGCCCATTAGTAATTAATTAAATCAATTTAAAACTCCTGAAGAAAATTTAAGCAAGGTAAATATAAACATCATTTTCCCTGGGTTTGTTCTGCTGCTTCCTTAATGGGCCCATTTTGTCGGGCAATGCTTTCTGTGTTTCAGTTCTGTATTGAAGTCTTCTTTTTCATGGGAATAGATAAAAGTCTCTGTATCATCGTTTTGGTTAAAATAATATATTCTTCCACAAGTTTTGGTGGTAATTTTCATGATTGAAGCCATTGTTCTAGGAATTTGTATGAATTGTCTAATGGTATGTTTGGGAATAAGTTATGAATGTCAAAAGATACTACTATTCGGTTTTATTTAATGATATGTCTTTAAGAGTTTGGTGTTTCTAATGTAAGAGTCCTTGGGAGTGGGCCATTGTTGGAATTGTTGGTATAACCGTTAGGCTAATTTATAAGTAGGAGAATTAAATGTAAAAACAATGGGCCTAATAAGTATATCTGGTTTATGTATTTTAAGGAGACAATACATTCTAGGAGCTGTGGGGTTGGAAAAATGTAATTTTAGGGAAAGAGACTTATCGATGAGATTGTTTAATTGTGCTTTAATTGTAGGTATTTATGAAAGATGTTGTTAAAATATGATCTTTACCAAACTCTTTCAAAAAACCCAATAACAAAATGATAGATGCAACCAAAAGAACAATTAAACGATGCAAAACTCTCCTTTTGGCAGCAGCGGAACTTAATTACGGAACGGAATTTAATTATTAATGTAAGAGATACCATGAGATGCATCTAACCAAAATATTTCGTTAAAATTCTCCAGTTGTAAATGTTTCTTAAATGCAAATCTATGACTTTTTTGCTGGAACCTATTCCTCTTTTTTATAAGAAACCTGATTCAATAGAATACTGCCTCTTTTTTTTCATAATTAACATTTGATGCCACCTCAGTGAAAGAGAAAAAGCAAAAATGTAGGGTCCTCCTTATAACCAACTTTATCCGGTAAAACATTATTTTTTCGTATTTTCAAAAAATTGCTTAGCAAATTAAGAATATAATACCGAATCATAAACCGCTTCGTCTCGACGAGGTAAACATTTTCTTACACTTTCTTACGACTCATAGAAGGAAGAGTCATGAGGATGATACCTTTTAGGACATACGCAAATGACAACTGCAATTGCCTCTAAAACGTCTATATTCCAGAAAAAATATTATAAACTCGCTGCCTACAGAGGATGAGACGTTTTTGACGATGCTTTATATTTTGTGGTTGTGATAATATAAGAGATATGAATGGTGCAAGATTGCAATATTGTATGCCGACAACTATGATTGCAAGAGGTGAACAAGGTAGGAGCGCCGCAGCTGAAGCTCGGAATTATCGAAAATTTCTTATATAGAGTACAATATATTCAGTTTGACGACTTCTAGTAAGAAGTAAAACGTTTTCTATACACACCAGGTATCAGAGTAGCAGTTTAAAAAAGTTAAGTTTATTCCTTTTGATAGATATTCGTTATTGAATCTTATAGATTTGAAGTTATAAATTATTAACACTTGTTATAAATGAAGAGAATATTTTCGTACAAATCAAAATTGTAATTTCCAACGGCCGATATTTCCACGCATTACCGAAATAGTTTATTTTTAGAGGTTCGCCGACGAGATATTTATTCTTTATTAAAGATATAATTTACGAATCTACGAACTAGAAATGCCGTATGTATCACCATTTCTAAATCTTCGATAAATTTCGGGCCTCTAAACCAGGTTCCCCCCTAATTGGACTCAAATCTTACAAAGTTTACATTAAAATTTCTTCGTCTAAATTTATAATTCGGATCGAATCCAAACCCCACCTGATGTTTGTTTTTCTGCTTTAATATTAGATGCTTTCAAGACGCGTATTTGCGTCTAACGTGAGCTAAAACGTTAATTAATTTATAATAATTAAAATCAATTATACTGGGTTTTAATATCCTTCTAGTTTCCAAATCTGTTTTCTCAGCTCGAAATATTCTGTTCCTAAGGTCAATGTATCTCTGCGAAAGTTGATATATAAATAAAAATTATTTATTAAGCTGTATAATATGAGTACAACATTCATAAATTATTATAGACGTTATAGACTTACAGCAGGGGATAGAAAGTAAACATATCTAAAATATTTTTGTTTTTATTACATTATTTTTCATTCATAGTGCTTTTTCCAATAGCATCTGTGGATTTAGACGATACCAAGCTCGTAGGCTTTATATTCAAGCTTTTAAGCCGCCTGCAAAATGAAAAATACTTAGCCACTACTCTTCCAAGGTTTTTCTTGACTTTGTCATTGCAGAAAAACACAATAAAGAAGTAAATCCCCTGATACATATCAAGTGTACTTATCGCCAAACAGTAGCACATTCTGCATCTAAAAAGTTGAACGATTGCGGTTATAGTCAAAGGTAATCCCATCATTACCCAAAGTTTGATGAATAATCTGTATCTGAAAGAACGAAATATGCATGCAGTTAATATCTGTTAAATATTCCTGTTGTAATCTTAAGCGAAATGTATTATTGGTAATAAAATAATTCTCTAACTTTTCGAATTGCAACCAAAGTTTTATTTACCTTCCTAAAGATTATTCGGAAAAGGTTATAGAATAAGCTTTGATCAACATTTTTCATTTGCAACTGTTATGAACACGTTTGCCAAAGAAAATTAAAACGATCTTCTAGCATTGAATTGAATCCTGTGTGGTATAGGTGTCCATGTTTTAGCATCTTTTAACTTCTGCCTGACTTTACCAAATGCCTTTTTACTCTGATTCATTCTTTTAAAGACAGATTTTGAGTATTTTTTCACATTTTGTCGCAATTTCCTGAGTTAATTTTGGAGTTATATTTTTTATAATTTGCGCTTTCCCTAAAATTTACATCCTTTTTTGTGGTAGATAATTTAATATTCTCGGTTTCATATATTCACTTGTATAACATACAGCATTCTGGGTTCGTAAAGAAAGATAATTAACCTTCATTTCTTAGCATAATGAGGATTATGGTTAGAATTGTACTTATGCCATGAGATGAATTTTCAACCGGTCCTCGGAATAAGTATATAATATGGACATCGAAGATAATGCCTTTTTAATAATACCTCATTCAGTTTACTCTATTCCCTCCGTAACCAACACTATAGTTTGTCTTCGCATCAATCATCACTTATTCCCGAAAATGAGCTGATACAAATTTCATATTTACATCAAATTCAACAAATTCATGATCTAATGCAAATACGATTAAATATAACTTGGATAAAACAGTTTAAATTGTAAACTTCAAATATAGTAAATAATGAGGACTTACTTTTGCTGTTGATGCTCGTCCAGTTCCTTCTTTTTCCCATCGCAAATTACTTTTGAAAGCTCCCTTTTGATGGTGTGTATATCGAACGCAGTCATTGAGAAGAGAACCATGTTAAGTATTGCAATCGTTATTATTGGAGTATTATAAAAATACCGTTCATATCCAGTATCTGGAAAAATATCAGTTGTTTGAATTTTAATTTCGATATGGTTTTATTTCTTGGTTATATAGGATGTATATTATAATTGCCATACACACTATGAAATTTCGGTTTTTAGATGTATAAGTCTATAATTAACATTTATTATATTGATTTAGAAAAACTTCTGATTCTAAATCAGAATTAAGTAATATCCTTTTTATGTACTGTGTTCGATCATATCAATTCATTGTAACGTATGTTATTGGAGTAACCTGTTTGATAAATTATGATTGTTATTATAGTTATTATTACTATTATAACATTTTTGAAAAAATTATGGAGAAGAACTATTCCCATACATATAGTTTCTATTTTAGAAATATATTGTTCCACAGTGAAATAGCTTCACTTACCAACGAACCAACATCTTTCCCTGAAGTTTGTAAATCTTAATGAACTAACTACAGTGGTCAAAACAGCAGGACAAAGAACTGCATACATGATATGCCACTTTTTCAGCTTGCCTTCTTCCATTAAAATGTTGTTCCGCAAATTTCTATTTGTAAAGTAAGATATTGTATTAATTTGACTTTTATGGTGATTTCCATCAAAATCAAAATTGGGTTGTGTAATTGATATTGGGTTCAAATGATTTTTTTCTTAAAATTATAGTGATAAATATTGAATATTGTATATTTTTAAATTAAGTGGAAACAGTTCTGTGTGGGAGAAGAGTTTTTCATAATGATCACTTTACTCACCTAAAATTTCGATTCATTTCAATGCATATCACGTTGAACCAAAACACTGAACTGAGTATCCCAAAATATTTTATGACGGCTGAAATAAACGATATATTTGTTGAAAGTGAATTGGAAGAATATTTCCTAACCAGATATTTATCTATTATTATCAATATATAGCTGCTTCGAGGGGATATATCCATATACAAGTTTATTTAGAATACAAATGTCTAAACAACGGAGGCCACGAGCTCGCCGATTTTTTCACTCATAATGCATCCGTTTCCTGTTAAACGTTCTACGCAGCATTAAAAAAAGAATTATCAGTGTCTCTCACACCAGAAGAACTCTTTTAGGCAAAAATTAAATCGAGACAATTATTTATATTATAATTTCAACAATAAGAAAATGAGAAAATAAAAAATGACTCACCCAGAATACCGCATCCTATACTTCCGAGGATGACGTTTCTCAATGCCCAATAAACTGAGTTTATGGTGTAAGTGAAGAATAAAAAGAACATTAGGAATACCATAGACTTTCCGTGTATTCGTCTCAAATCAGCAAATGCCGTGTATATGATTCCTGAAACTACTAGACACAGTATAGAAATGTATTGCCCAGCGACTATGATGGCAATCCATATCTGAAGACAAGACATCTCTTCCATATTGGCTCACAGATTTGTTACTTGAACGACTCTCATCGGATATTATGTCCCCAATTGCGAGATGTCGCCTGAAACAGAAGGGATACTTTTCTGAAAAATCACTGTTAAAATTGATTTTAAAGGTATTAATCATTTTCAAATTATTTATTTTTATACGCAAAACAATTTATTTAACAATTTATACGCAAAACAAAATTATTGATCGAGTTTTTAATGTTAATTACTCACCTGAGAGAAGATAATTCCGTTTCTTTGGAGTGACTTGCGTAGTGGAGAAATTTTCCGAAATATGGTGAATTCACTTGTTGATGATCACGATATCTCTTCTAAATAAGTGACTCTGAAAGATGCGATCCATTCCTCTGGGAAAACTAACTCAGACACAAAATGAGACATTTCCTTGTCACTCAAGGAAATGTCTCATTTTCCCCTTGAGTTGATGCCTTGAGGGGATTGGATAAAAAATATTGACTAAGTGATTCATTTTTGGTTATTTTTATAAGATATAAGAATTATACATCATCATTCTAATTTGCCAATTGACGGTTTCCCTCGAATCTTGTGTCAGTGTTTTGGCGATGACCAGCAATGGATCCATTAACGCGATTTAGTCGTTAATACGTGATTGAGAAATAACATTTACAAAAATCGATTTTAAACGGAATAAAGCTCAGGAAGAAAGCTCAATTTAAAGTGAGTTGGCAAATATAAGTTCTGCAAACGACGTCATCATACTTATTTAAGTGTTTATTTAGACCTTTAGGCTTTTATTTTGTTTTCTTAACATAATGCCCTTTTTTGAATTTTTAAGCTTCTCAATACACGATTTATTTATTCTTGAATCTCTTACTTATTTAAAACACAGAAATTTGGTTCGAAGAAGGGTGTTTTGGATGTTACTACTCGGAACGACTGGGAAATATTCTATGGGCATATTCATGGTTTTAAGGTTAATTCCGATATTTGAATCGTGCTCTTTTGACATCTCTTCGATGGCTAAATCAGTTTCTGAGAGAATTAAAAGTAAATTTGTCTAAACAGCGAATTTAAAATAATTGTGGAGTTCATGCCCTACGAATAGTATTGTTCAAGAGGAAAATTTAACAACACATTCCAGGATCAACCTGAATTTAAAATTTATAAACAAATTTTACGTTTAAAATTACGTCTCGTAAGATATTTTAGACAGCGGAAGGGAAAATAACTTATTTCCTGAAGATATTTATTTAGCGAGCCAACATTTTTACACCTCAAGTCCATCTCTTTAAACCTCTTTCCTTATGTCAAAATATTAGAGAACCTGGCATAAAATAAAATATCTGTGGTAAATATTAGTCCCTTACTTTCCTTTATAAGGTCTTCGATAGGGGGTAATCATGTCGAATAAACGTATTGACATAGATTTAAACGTAGGGATAATGAAATGAAGAAGAGAAAAAACATTTTGTTTAAGTTCTGTTTCTATGAATCGAAGGTTTCACGCAGACATCTCAATTAACATGTATAAATTAATCAAATAAAGAAAATAATTTCTTATTATTACGTTTACACCTGTTCATAATATGATACATTTTACATGAGCATTACTGAAACCAAAAATTGGTCCAAACAACGATTTTTACTTTTTTACAGAAAAATTAAAATCTAAAATGTTCAGGAAAGAATGCTTCCTACATCCTCATGTATATTAAATTCTAAAATTGGTCTGATATTTAAGCTTTTCTATTCGTACAGCAAAAACAAATCAAAAATAGTTTTGAAAAGCTAACCTTTTTTTCCCTTAAAAACCCAAAAAGGTAAAAGTTCTCCACAATTACCAAATAAGGTAATATTTGAAAATTATTATTACATTCGTTTTTGGGATGTGATTTTCTTTAAATATCAGCAACTACATTTTATTACCTAAGTAACAATTTATTTAGTAACAATCTGTCTTCTTATATGAGGTAGAAGTTGATAATTTGTTTTAATTTTGATTATCAGAGATTTATGAGGAATTGATTATTTGCTGGAGGATATTGGTAAGGAAATATACTTACAATAAACTAGCAGAATTTGATGATAATTTAATGACAAGATCTTAAAAATATTTTATACAATCAAAATCCTTGAAGCAGTCATCCAAACGTGAATCTTTCTTGCAATTGTGGCAACATTAGTTTGTATGTCTTTGTTCCTTGTACACCTCAATGGGAGAATACTATAAAAACTTCAAGCAATGAAAAAGTAATACTTATATCATCATTTAAAGTACAACTCTGTTTCACTGCACCAAAAATTTGTATTATATCATCTAAGCCATGTATGCATACAATCTCAGAGAATGCATTACCATATGAAACGGAATAGGAATAAGAGTGTACATGTAAAATTTTTGAAGTCAAATCCTTTACAAACTTTGCATCTTACAGCTTCAAGTGCAATCCAGTGAACTGCTTTTCCGCGAACTCAGCAGTAGTGACCGAATCTTTCGCGGTAGGGTTTTTCCCTTCGGCGCCATATTGCTTTAGCGGGATTGGTTTCCCTTTGCATTTCCCGCGCTATGTCATTAATAGGGCTTTTGCTATAATTTTGCAATCTTTCTTATTCTATAGCAACATGCTGGTCTTTTGGAAAAGTAAGTCTGTAGTACTTTGTTTCATGTGCGATATGTCACCTCCAAAATCTTTTCGTTTGAAATTTAATAAAGGTTTTACGTTTGAAAAACGATTCCCCATCAACTTCGGGATCTAAGAAAAATCGGATGAAGCGGATCGAATTTGCGTAATCAGTGGAAGCGAGATTTTGAAATAATATTAGCAAATTCTTTCTATAATTGGAAGCATTGATATATCGATCTTAAAAATATTAATAACCACATAAATGTGAAAAAGTAGTGAAAAGCAATCTTCGAGAGCACCGAATGAGGCGCACATCCGAATTGTTATCTCCCACTAAAAATATCGCTAGACCTCCGATAAATCTGGACGAATTTCCGAAAGTAGTTATCCGGAGGGAAGTGCACAGCTTTTCCTTCAGAATAGAATTTTCTACTACTTCCAAAATTATGTATGAAATGAAATTATAAATAGAAATTATTCTTGATCTTTGGGAGACCGCATTGGGTGAAGGAGTTGGACTTATTTTGGTAATAATGCGGTTCTCACAGAAAGTCAGTTTGTCAGTAAGTTTGTCATCAGCAACAATCTTTTCTGCAAAACATCAAGAGACAGAAAAACAGGTTAAGAGAAATATTTTACTTAGACTTCTACTACGGAGCGCTTCTGCAAATCATAGTATGAAGATCGCATGGCGTTGAAGAGTGGATAGTTGCCACTTTTTAAGCTTATAATTAAGATGGGTGAGTGACAGAATTCTTTCATTATTTATCCTTGATTTCTAACAAAAGTTTCAAGGCTTACGAGTTGCGGGAAACGAACGAGAGACAGTGCTGACGAAATGTAGCGGCGGATGCAAGAACGATCTGCGACGTTATTTTTTGGAATAAAAATCTAACTTTATTTTTAAATTTTATGATCTAAGAAAAATTATAAAAAGTATATAGAAAACAATGATGCAAGTTGTTATTTTTTTTCATTTAACAAAAATACCAAGACGAGATCAAGTGTAATAGATAGTCAAGATACAACTCTGTCTGAAATTGTATCGTTTTAAGTACCATTTCCTTGCAATTGACTTTTCGCTAATTCATTTGTCCATATCGTCACTTCGAACTTTTTACAATCGATGGAAGTTTTTATTGATTCGTCTGCTGTTGAGCGGAAAAGAACTCTTATTTGTTAAAGAAGCTCATTTATTCCTAGTGTTATATTACCAATTCTCTCAACAACGTTGAATTTTTCAGCAGTATTTAACTAATATCTGTTAATCTTAAAAATAAGCAATAATCTGAACAATGATTTTACGCTAAAGGGTTTATAAGGAAGGATCCAATCTCAGTTGCGGAATTCCAAAACTCCCGATTTTCCTTTTCTCATCACCTCTTTGAGTGCCGTCACTAAATATTTTAATGTAAATTTTACTGATATTTAATGTTTAAAGAAAATCAATTACATCGCATCAACTGATTGTTTATTGTTGTTCGCCTCACTTACGTCATGGTTAAGACCAGAAAATTGAGTTTCGTACGTAAAACTTCCTAATTCCATGTTGGCAGTTCCTTAGAAAATTGCAATCATTACTGTAATTCCTTAGGTAATCTGCTATTTTTGTCACCATTACTTTGCAAAAAAAATAGAGTAAAATAACTAGCAAATAATCATATGAGTGGAGAAAATTATTGAAAATAGTATCCAATTTAAAAAAATGCTAATTAACTTCTAAAAAGCGCATGCCATTAAAATAGATGACGTAAAAAGTACCGTGTGGCCTTCATTCAATAAAAAAGCATTCAGGAATTTCTTTATTCGGCAGAATCATGTTTGCTAGTTTGCTATTGAAAAATCGTGAAATATACCGAACAAAATTATCCGAAAGGACAAATATTCTTTTCATATGGATTTGAATAGTGCTCCAGAAGATAAACTGCTTCGCGTACTCAAGGATGAAGCAGAAAGTGCACTTTACCTTAAATTAGTATTCGAAAAAGCCTTAAGCGAAGGTAAAGTTCCAAATATTGGGATATAGCAAATTTAACTGCGATATTTAAAAGCGGGTTAAATAAGAATCCAGCGAATAACAGGTTCAAATGCTTTCAAAAAACATTGCGCGTTTATTCGTAAAATTGTTTACAAAACTCGCGGCTTTTTCACTTAGTAACGGCGTTCGCCATGAAGGAAAGGAGACGCCACTGTATGTAGCTAAAATAACAGGATGTGTTTAAAGGATAAGGGAAGGTAGATTTTTTTTATCTTTGCAAGGTCCCGGTCATGGCAGTCTTTTTTCACGTATGTTTAATCCTTGGATTCATTCCAGACCCGTGAGCTATTCACGAAAAGCTCATCTTTACCTCGTTTTAGTGTATGTTCCGCTAAAAGCAATGCGTTTTGCTACGAACCTAAAGATAGATCCTGGATATCCTAACTTTTGAGTTCCTAAAAACCTCCAATTTAATCTTTCCAAACAGTACCGCCGTTGATCACAGTTGAATCATTTCACTGCATAACAAAAATGGCTACCATTCTTCTACAAACCCTTCTCCTTAGTTAATATTATGCGTGGATTTTATTCGTGCGGATTGACCTTCGACTTTGACTTTTTTCTTTTCTATTCCGAGTGAAGAGGATATCTGAATCTTTAAATTAACCGTCAGTTCGCAAAAGAGGATCAAAACAATGAATAAAGCGTTATATCAAACACTTCCAAAGATCGGAGATACTTTTATACCATTGAAAACGACCTTTCTCGGGAAATCATAGTGGTTTTAAAATGTATTATTTTGAATATGAGCACTCTTTGGAGATTCAAACATTCTGAACGTGGGTCTTTCTTTAATTCTTATGGATATATTGCAATTTTCATCATATCAATTAACGTCATTGGGGATATCAACAGGTGATAGATAAAGATTATCAATGACTAATCTTCTCTTTTTTCTTTCATAAAAATACCCAAAAATAATGGTAGCTAAGGTTTTCATAGGGCAAAAAGTTTGGAAACTTGTTCACTTCTGTTTCACTGAGTGGGATCACTCATCTAGCTACGTTTACTTCTAAAACGTCCACTCATTATTATTAAATTATCTTTCGAAATAAGTTTATTACGATGAGAAAAGTGACACGCACAGATTATGTAAATAGGAGTGAATACTTACACATAATATGGATCTTTATCAGACTGATGGCAGGATGTGCTAAATACTTATATTATGATACTTAATCAGCCATGTACTACAATGTTATCGACCCTATATAATGGTCTATTCCTCCCATTTCCATGAATAAATTGCATTTTCGGTAACAGTTTTTCTCTGCACCATCGGATGTGGATGGCAAATCTAATAGGACAATGAATTATTTATTATGTATCCATAGCATACGCATAAACGTGGACTTAGTCAAAGAATTTTCACGAAATAAACGCTTCTGTCCTGTTTTAGAGGGGCCCTTCAACTCTTACGCTATCGCTTCCCGTTCTCAGATAGCCCGAAATTTTCCGTTATTATTCAAAAATTATTTGAATTTGTAAACTTGTATTTTTAAATAGCAATTTTTATCTTTTAAATTTAAAATTATTATTAATGTTTTAAATTGCAAAACAATGTTCAAAAATATGACTTCAATAACAACAAACATATAAACTCTCTGCAGTAATCACAGTTATTTATTTACTTAATGAAAGAGAATATGACTTAGTAAAAAATACATGAATTTGACAAAGGCATTTATATTTTCTATGATTAGCAATGTTCCGTATTAAAAGACCCATTTCATTGTGTTGCACTTTTGCTAAACAATACCCGTTCAACCCGTTACTGCACCTAATACTTATTGGATGTTTTTAATTTTGTTTTCCGCACACGCAACAATTAGCTTCTTTTTTCCTTCATTTCTAGAAACACCGACTGAACTTGAACTTTATTCTATTGAAATCCACAGAGTACTTTCGTATTTAATTATATTTATCGTTCTTTTGATTTTTCCTTTCCATCACCGCAAGGAAAAATAAGAAAAGAACCGGAATAAAACAAATTACCGCAAACCCTTCAGATGATAACTTAATGATTAAATAGCAAATGCCTTTGATTGGAGCGCGGATTTTAAAACCGCCACACAAATATTTCCTGGGCAAAGATTGTGATGACTATTGATTGCAGACATGATCTTCGAAACTATATGATGATAAGTCATCGAAAACAACTTGCACCCAAAATATTTTGGAAAAGAATATTTATATGGGGAATAAATATTGCAAAAAGAGTGTCGATATTGAGTAAACTTATAAATATTTTTCAGTTCAGAAACAAAATTAATCGAAAGGGCAATATAAATATTGACTCTATAGTAGACTGAGTTTCGGTATCGCAATAACATTCGGAAGAGATAAACTCTTTTGTTTATGCAGAACACTAAATACGGTAAAGAAGCGCAAATGCATAAAGACATACGATTTCGAGTCGCCGTCCTGAAAGTTTTTTTGTCTGTTGAGATTTAAAATAAACGCGCTAAATACTATGACTAAGGGCATTAATATGCAATGTCATTCATTTTTAATCGTAATTTGTGGGAAGGCTTGTTCAACTTGGAATGAATCACTTAGAAGGATCCTTGTAGATAACTTTCCGCGAAGTTGCAACTCGCCTGCTATCTCCAGACTTTACTCAACGGAGAAGGTGAAATACCTCGTTGTCGCCGACGGCCGTCGCGCGGCGCTGGTGTCGATCGAGTTGTGCTCTCGCCGAAGGAATCTGAGCAGTCGTATCACGCACTGCTTCCCGACCGAATGCATCTCTTCGCTAACGACGATGAAACTGCATTTTCGTGCACAGAAAATTTTCATTAATTATTCTCTAGTTGAGTCGGTGAATCTAACTCGTTCATGCAAGTCTACCTCCCGTTGCATCATCCATTTTCAGATGCGTTAGAGCTTCGAGCATCGCGAATATTCGCAAGTAGTCCATCGCAAATTTGAAAGCGAATGGAAGATGGAAATCGCGGCAATGCTATTTATCCTTCTCGCTGGGATAACAACTGGATCGCCCCAGCCTTGCGAATTAACCAAAAGCATCTTGCTTCAATCGCCCCGAGTCTTAAGTAATGGTACCGTGGTTGACACGGTGCAGGAGATCTCCTATCCCCCAGGGACCCACTTCGAGATCGACGGAGCTGTCAGAGCTTGCCCTTGCAAAATCCAGTCGGTTCCCTGTTTGAGGAAATGCTGTCCGCTGGGGATGGCTTTCGGCTCTGAGTTGGCCTGCGTCCCCTTCGGAGGTGCCTTCATGGTCGTCGTGACGGTGGATGCCAACAGAAACACCATCACAGTGAACGGTGAACGACACTTCGCACTGCTGGTGGGGAAGAACTGTCGCTCCAACAAGTCGTTCTTATTGGAGCCAGAAAAGTTTTTCGAGGACGAGTTTTTCATAAGATCGTCCGATGGGATTCTTACCACACCTCACCACAGCAGCGAAGAGTTCGGTGTCGACAAATTCTGCATCGATTACTCGACGGAGATGGACGAAAACAGAGTGTTGATGTGCATCTCCGAAGACTTTCACGACGTAACCGAATCGTTGAGGATCAAAAGCATACTATATCCGATTTTGATGATTATATCAGTACCCCCGCTGTTGGTGACTTTCTTGGTTTACGCCTTCATAAAGAGACTGAGGAATCTCCATGGAAAATGCCTCATGTGCTACGTCTTGTGCCTCACTGTCAGCTACATAGTGCTAGCAATCTCCCACCTGGCCCTGGACGTACTCTCCGATTCCGGATGCATAGCTGTTGGTGAGTCCGTATGATTTGTACTTCTTGCGGAAGTTGAAGAGAATGATTAAGATATCCTTCTAAATCATTGGAGAGCATCAATGATACACATATATATCTTCTCTGAAACAATAGCTTTTCAATACTCTGCCTAGAAATTTTAGCTAATTACAGTTTTAGTGGAAATCGCCGTAATTTTTTGCAGTGTATGAAATTTTTCTGAATTTTGCAATTCAAAAATAGTATACTTCATAGATAATAAGGTCATGTATTTTTTATCAGATCAGCTTCTTTAAAAGCATGAGTTCATTCTGGTTTAAACTGCCAATTTTCTATTTCGTCCACTTTCTTCTCACATTTTATGGAGACATAAAGTGAAATTTATTTCACTTTCAAGTTTCGTCCCTCATCACTTTTATTAGGGCTTTATTATAAATATCACATCAAATGGTGAAATAAGTGATACAATTTTAATATAAAAATAGAAAAATAAAATCGTATTATGAATGAAAACTCGACTGAGTAAAATATCCTAGTTAAACCTTAAAACTAACAGTTGTTAAAGAGTTCATTTTCAGTTGTTAAAGAGTTCATTTTGTCTTAGAAAGGAAGCCTGTTACAATGAGTGTGCTAGGACTAAAAGTTGATTTCCTATGTGTATAAAATTATGAGGAAAGTAATCCTTTGGCTTCTTGCAAATTTGAAGATCCCTCAACAAAATACTTTCGTGCTGAATGCACAATTTGAATACAGAGAAAAGAAAAAATTCTTCCATCACAAACCACTCTTTATAGTTTATGCATTGCTAGCTTTGCATATTGTAGACACCCAATGAAAAGAGTCGTTTTGCTACTAAACCGCTGCAGGAGCTCTTTGAGAGAAATTCTTTTCAAGGAAAAAGAGGGGAAACGATACCCTTCCGAGATCTTCTCTCTCATGCGATTTGCTGTTTTATAAAAGCAAGTTATGACTATGAAGCTAGGAGACCAGTACTTCCTGAATTCCATACGGTGGATCAGCAACGAGGAGTGTTCCTGGATAATATTTCATCCAATACATTCTTCCGGCAATAACTTGTAAGGCTCTAGAGATTTATGTGAAGATGTTTCGTACCTGAATATCGATTGAAATTTGTAGTAAAACAGTTTTGAGTACGTGAACAATATCTCGAGAGAGTTTTCGGAGAAGAAATGCAAATATTTAATTTAAATCTAAATTATGAAAAACTACAAGAGATGGAAGACGGGAAACAGTTTGTGATTTCAATAATTTTGTAATAGTAAAATTTTCAAGAATGAATACAGATATAAACCATAAACTCTGTAGAAAATGGATACGAGGTTGAAACAATAGTAATGTATATCGTAATATTTGATTCTATCGCAATTGAATCTAGAAATCAGGCCCTTTCGATAGCCATAATTTCAATAATTCGGAATGAATTGGAAGGAATCCTTGACAGAACTTGTTGGAAATCTCCGCTTCAGAATTGTATTCTTTAGAATATATATCATCTCATTCAAAAGCATTAGCATCTCGTATCTGCGAATCAAGTTAATGAATCCGCTACTAAATATGCCAAAAAAAAAACATTTACTGAAAAGTAATTAGAGTTTAAAGCCTGGAATATCTCGTTTGTAAATTTCTAAGGGTAACAGAATAAGGTTTTTAAGTGAGATATCGCATGTAAAGTAACTGCTCACTATCTGTTTGACTATGTGTAGGATGCAGGAGTTTGGGAGAATATCTCTACTTTTCGCGTGGAAGTTATGACAAACTGTCACTGAGACTCATCAAAATCGATGAGGTCACTTTCAGGCACTCTGATTCACTTCAGTGCGGTCTCTTCAATTAGTCACTCCGGTAAACATTCGACGAATCGAGTTAGCGCCAAAATATTACACCAAATTTGGTGTACATGACAGGGCTTTTCATAGTCACGGATAATAAGGATGTGGAATCAGACCGATATTTTCATTTTTCACGAGAAGCTATGACACTTCGGATATTCTTAATTTATATATTTATTAAATTGTTATTATCTCATTTTGTATTTACTCGGTAACATCTGCTCTCGCCTCGTTTTTTCATTATCTTTAATCGTGAAATTATAGAAAGAGAACATATTTCTGTTAAGAGAATTTGTTTTACTCTTTAAGATAATATATATATATGAATCGATCAAAGCATGCGGGATGAAATATGGGTTAATTTAGATTTCACATATACTTTTTCGGTTTCAATGTTCATTCTTAAAAAGTAGCGAACGCTTCTACCTATGAAAATTGTTAGTTAAGAGTGTTAACCGAAGTAAAATTAAAGAATAATATTGAGCAAAAAATTGTCCTTTTCCTGTTGCTGAGAATGTCTCTTTGAGCCCTAGTCAGCTTATAAATAACACTCCTGCACAATATGAAAACAATATGGTTCAATAGCTAACATCTATATATCAATAGCTAATAAATATAATAATATATAGTGTGTATGTATGGGGAAATAGAAAGTTGAAAATTAAGTCTCTCATTATAGAAATGTTAATAAATAATCGTTCAAATAAACACGATTCTAGCCGTACTTCGTGAAAAGACATTGTAACAAGCTAGAACTTAGTGGTATCCACAGTATATATATTATACTATGGAAACCATTAAGTTCTTCATTTAAAATAATCGTTCTATGGTTTTATACGCTTCTCGATTCATACTCAACTGAGACTAATCAGAAAAACCTTGTGCACTGCCCCAAGTCTATCATCAAAATAAAGTTGATTCGTGAGACTTTAAAGTAAGACGTTTAAAGCATCAATTTCCACAATTTGCTAAAGTTTTCTCTTTTTTCTATTAGTATTATTAAGAATTATCGAGAGAAAAAAAATGCTTTTCCATGAATTTAATCATAATTTATTTCTTTACGCAATGACGTTGCAATTTGGTGCAATTCAGCTAAATTAGGGAACATTAAAGGAAATAGTTTTTATATGTACGGCATATAGTTATCAATATATCATATGGAAATATTTTACGTTTTATTGCTCGATGGTTTTTATACTATTCATCTCTATATCTTTACTAGCTATACCCGTTCACACGTTGTTGTGAAAGAAGTATTTCCAAACATTTTCTTTAGCTGGAAATTAATCATATTGTAATTTATTTAATATTGATAATTTATTCTCGTAATAATAACTGCAAAAGTTTTTTTTGATTGCATTTTTGTATTTTTTACAACTTGCTGGCGAAAAATCGAACGTCAAATTCATTAATGCTCTTTTTTGTAATTTATGTCAATTTAAGAATACACAAGAATAAGAAGTGATCGTAATTTTTCCACAATTTTTCAAAAATTGTGGACTTCTTATTCTTGTGTATTCTTAAGATGGAAATCCACAAAACGACGCATTCCACAGTGAAATTTATGAAATTAATTTGTTGAAATCCTAAAAGATATTCAATTCATGCATTTCAAATATTTTAAATTATAATATAATTTGTAATATTAAAGAAAAAAACATATTTTTTCGCAATTTAATGGCAGACAGCTATCCGCGTTGCAAGGCTATTATAATGAAATCATATTTACTATCTGCATTACTTTCATTCAAAATATGATAAAATTTATAATTCATTATAATTATTATAAATAATATATATATATATATATATATATATATATATATATATATATATATATATATATATAATTTAGAGTACCTTTTCAGTTCGGAGTGGGATATGCTAAATTATACTCTTCGCAGCTCGAAAATCTCAAAGAGAACAAATACATGTATTCAACTGAAGAGGACCTAAAAATGACATTGTCTCGTCAAAAACATAAAATATATTGAAATGTTAAAAATAGATGACATTTGTAATCAAGGTCGGTAACGTCGTCAACTCATCAAATTGTGCAGTACATAAAATCTCTTGAATTTATCAGAATATCATTTTCTTTTATTTTCAAAAACCGTTTACTCCATGATAATTTACGTTGCTATAAACAAACACATTTGAATACTGGAATAAATTCTCAATGCGTTCTTATGAGAAAATTCAACAATCGCATTCGTCGTAATTAAGAAATAGTTTTTTTATATATAAAATTCATCAAAATTATCATCCAATTTATCCAAAGTCACGTAATTTCTGATCGTAAACTATATGTCATGACCAAAATAAGAAACTTAATTCGATTTTCCTTCTTTTGGTTCTACTTTCAAATCCGTAAGTCGTTTTTTCTAATTAAATTTAGTAAAAGAAAGGATGCATGCAAGTGAGACATCGAAGTTTATATGTATTTCTGATGGAACAGTTTTTCCCTTGTGGAGTCGAACTGAGTTCTCCGAATTTAAAAATTCTTTTTCAAAAACCTTTCCGGGGATATCCCTTATTATTTCCCAAATTTTCACGACGATTGGATGTATGGTTTTTGAATCCATAGAGTACAGACAGACAAACACACATTCATATATAGATATAGAAGATTATCTATGCATTTCATACTAATTACTACTGAGTACGGTTTCTAGGCAACAGTCGCTTCCTGAAGACTATGATTATGTATGTGATGTTTATTGTTTTGAAGATGATTTCGTTCCGCCGCCGTGAAAAGCTAAAAGAAGAGTTCAAGAGAATTTCCAGTCTTGGTTGGGATGTCGCATAAGTTGTTTCATCATTACGACCATCACCTTTTTTCCTAATCTATTCACTAAGCGTCTAAAAAAAATAAATTGTGAAGTCACTCTGGTGAGCAGTGCATCATACTGGGTAACTGGCGCTTAAATTCGTTGCTCCAAGTTTTGTTTTATTGAAACAGGTTAAAATTGCTGACCCAAATAGCCCATTGCTGGAATACGTGATTGGGTTAATTGGTTTGATGAGTTAAGAACGTCTACAACACTTGGGAACAATTTTGTCTTCTCCTAATTCACAGGCTTCGTTCATTCGCTTAGGGCAGGGGTCGGCAACCTTTTGAGTCGGAAGAGCCAAAAATTACAATTTACAATGTATCAAATTTTTTAAAGAGCCACGAAAATTTTCCTTGCCAACAATACGAGATTTGTTCAAAAAGTATCGCAAATTACTAATTTTCCCGGGCTACGTACAATAAATAGCACTCGCATACATATTTTTTATAAAAAACGAATCTATTTATTCATAAGAAAAATATCTATTTATTCTTATATAAGCAGTGTTTTTTACAACAAATTAGGTAACATATCAGCTGTGTGCGAAGGTCGGTTGATGAGAGTGACAATTGTTGGCTTACGTCGTGAACCGTGGTTCGCGCCGGATTGGCCCCCGCTTCTTTCGCACATCCACAGCACAGCGGCGACATCATTCGAGAGCTTGGTTCTACCATACTGACGACAGTGACAACGCGTGTCACGGGGGAGACGTGGAGTTAAAAGCGAGTACAATGGGCTGAGAAAGAAATGGTGCCCAATCCTCGTTAGTCGATTCAAAATCGTTTTATTGTTTTTTTTTTTTTTTAATAAGTAATATTTGCGTGTGGAACTAAAGAGCCGCAGTTTCATATCCAAAGAGCCGCATGTGGCTCGCGAGCCACTGGTTGCCGACCCCTGGCTTAGGGTGAAGGCGAGCTGAAGCATTCCTGAAGAACTTGGTTTCTTATCCATTAAAACATAGAAGAGTTAAGAGAGTTAAAAATAGTTTTGCTTCTCATTTGTCTACTTCACTTTCCCTTTTTTGCCCTCATCTCATTGGTGTTTTTTATTAAGGTTCTCTTTTAGTTATTAATATTATTACATTTGACTCTTTCCCTTAATTTTCACCTGAAGATTTGCAACGAATCATTGCTTGTGTTTGTTATTAATAATCGCCGCAAAATTTCCTCGGAATCAGTATCAGTAGGTGTAGATGCTGTCCTCTATAGTGTTTGTCTTCGAAGTTTACCAATGCAATTCTACGGTTATTAGCATGATACATGAATGACTGATGAACTGCCATCTTGAGTAGAATTTTTACCAGAAGATGAATGTTAAATAAATTATTGAATTCAGAATTTAAACTCTACAAGTTATTTCCTAAAGAAATTAACTATTTAGTTAGCAAGAAACATAAAAAATCCTTGTAAATTAACTAATACTAAATTAAAATAACGTTAGATTCATCGATATATTGTGTTTAAAGAATTTCGATGGCTGATAAATTTTCAGTGATTTGGTCACACTCTGGGAATCGAAACTTTCGATAACATTCATTGAATCTGAGATTTCACGTTTATAAGTAAGAGTCACTTGTATTCTTCAAGCTTTATGATCTTCATATAAGTTCTCTAATGCTGATGCTCAAACCCTAAATTACTTATACGCTTGAACTCTTCAGAATAATAAATTCTAGCTTTAACTAGTCTTTTAAAGGCAAAATTCATACATTAATTTTCATGAATAAAAATACGACTTATTTAAATAATCATATAAAATAATTGATTCTGAACATTGGTTAACAGACAAAGATATGGTCGCTTAAATTCATACCGGCGAATGTGAGAAGGAAAATGACATGAAAATTCTTGAATCACAGAAACCACAAAAAGCACTTATCGCAAACGAGTGGGAGTCGAACCGCCCTTCGCTCAGTTATAGCGAGATCAAAACGTTTTCCTGGATTTCAAAGAAAGTATATAAACCGTTTCTTCTCTTACCAAAATTTTATTTAGACTAAAGTTAATACAGCATACATCTACCTAGCTATGATTAATAAGCATATATGGGGATATAATTTTATAATTGTGAATTTTAGAATTAATAAGAAAAGGCCTTCAAACAGTTGTATGTAGGCGTTAAGAGTGATTGACCCAACATATGGAGCTTTCGTTAGCGGAGAGCAAAAAAATATGAGAACTCAATGTCTCTCTGAAGAAGAGAGAGAAGGGAAGTTGCGTTCAAGAAAGCCAACCAAAAGTACCGAAGAATATTTTCTCTCAGAATTCTCTTGCGTAGTAAATGATTGATCAAACCCATTCTTTCTGAATACTTCATTCTGTTTCCAAAACGGAGGAATATTACTCTACAGGGGTGTTTGGACTCTGAAAAAGGCGGTGGATTTCATGCCTTTCAAGAGATGTTCTATTCGTCAGCAAAATATTTCCTCCTAAATGGTGTCATCGGAAGTATTCATTCGGGCGTCGTTTGCAATTTTAAAGAGCGCACGTGATCTGCAGGAATAATCAAGGTGCGAAATTGTCATCTCTAAATTTAGTTCGACATTCAAAAATCGGTCGCACCCAAACGGGAAAACTCGTCGAAGTCATGTCTAAGTGCTTAGCCCAAATGTTTGTATAGCAAACAGAAAAACAGAAGGTTGAGAAGTAAAGAGAAAACAGATAACGTATTTGAGATACTGCGTTTGTAATCAAATTAACGTTAATATTTGCGAATTTAAGTGGTTTTCCAATAAATAAACTAAAAACTGAACTATGCCCCGTCTTCACTTTCATTCTGATTTTACGTTACCTCAATGAACGCAGTCTCACGCGATTCTCGACCTTATCCTTTCATTGCATCTCCTCAAAAAGATTTTTTGAAAACTGCAAATATAACTTATTAAATATTCTTCAGAAAAAAAGCAGTCTTCTTTGAAGTCTTATCAAACTCACGTATCAACTCCTCAGCCTACTAATTACCATGTGCTCCTTCATTTTATGAATTATTTAATTGACCTTTTTCTGTCTACCATAAAATTAAAATGAGGATTTCACTGATACGTAAATCATAACGCATCTTTGCCATTTACCGCGAAAACGAGATATTCCGAAACCGAAATACATAACCGAAAACTTTGCGGACTTAGTGAATGCTTCTGTTCTCCTAACGAGTCCTCAATCTCTTTCGTAAGGTTTGTCACGACATATATCAAAACACGAATCTCAGTAATGTTCATTGCCGGAAGCGGCTATAATCTCGTCTTGGTCTGCGCATTTCAGTCTAAATAACTGTCGCTGATACTTGGGATTCTTGTACATCGGCGAAGGAACTCAAGGTCGGAAGAACATGACAACGGTCTCACATGATGGTCAATACTCAAAGAGAATGCCAAGGAAATAAATCATAAATTCAAGGTCACACCATGCCCATTTGTAACCCAATACAATTTGTCTTACATTAATATTTAAAATAAATGTGTCATTATCCATATATCTTATGTACACTTATAGGGTGTATTGAGACTAGATAGTCTATGCAAGACTATATGGCATACTTATGAGATAGTCAGAATGTACAATTAAAAATATGATATAATTACACCTATGCTCTAAAATAAGACATACATGAATGGATGGTTATGTACGAATGAGAAGGAATAATTACAAATAGAATGATAAAAATTCATAAAGTCACTTAGAAGAGTAAAAGTGTGAAAAGCAGAAGAGTAAAATTGGATACATTTACATTATTTTAAGCGAATTCATTTGCTATCCTCGAATCGATTAAAAATCGCGGAGAATATTTCTCTTTCGGCGAATCTCAGAAATCAAGCATGTCAATCAACAGAATGAACTTCATTTCGCTTTTATAATTTATGAATGATGGAATTTTTGGGATTTCATCATAGCATTGAACTTAAACAAAGTTTTATATTCCTCAACGTATTCCTGATTGGTTTCTGATCAATGTTGTAAATACTATCCATGATTCAATTCGAGGAAGATAGATCGTCTACCGTTCACCTATATTTACAAATTTCAAGAGAGAGAGTATTTTTATCTTTATCACACCTTTTTGCGGAAATATTTTTGTTCATACAAATCTTATTGACGGTATAATAATGAAATCAATGTGAGAAAGCGTGACTTCGTGGAATGCCATAGTAATAAAAACAACTTTGTAAATTTCCAAAGAAAATTGGTATATTCGCGACGAGGTTCGTAATACGAAATTACATCTTCAGGCATAATAATCTCTCTTTTATCATATCTTGATCTATGATAAGTCTCCTCCTTCGTGTTTTAATTTCTATGCAGATAATTTCATATACGGAATCGCTTACTTTCTATCCACGGCCATACAAATGTATGCCGAATAAGTGCCCCATGACAGCGTTCCCTGGTAAGATAGCTCAATGGGTAGGTTTCTTAAATTCTTGGAGATAGGATGTTTAATTTAAATTATTCAGCATCATTCTCCGTTGTTTTCAATCTCAGTTTGAGAAAACGCGCAGAGTCGTTGGTATTCTGGACGCGTTTCCATGAAACGAGCCGCTGTCTGTGGAAGCTGATGCCAGTCGGAGATATCATCTCAAATAAGATGCGGAAGTCTTGTGCTCACTCAGCTTTTAACTCAGCGTTTGGGTTACTTTCGCCGAATGCATTATAGGTCGTTCGTTTGTTTCTGATCATAAAAAGAACAATGCGTAACTATAATGCGTCTTATCTTACGTCTCATTTGTCTAGAATTCTCATAAAATTCAAGAGAAGAATATATGCGAAAAGATGAAAGATATGTTCAATAAGAAGTTATTCAATGACTAACGATTAAATTATGAGCATATTGTAATTTTGACGTAGTTCAATATTTGATGTATTGCATTGCACTTAAATATTGTTGGTAATTTCAGTTCATCACATTCAGGTTTATTTTTTAATGCTTTAAATGAGAACGGATTTGTCACTCAGTGAATTGTTCCTTTTTTCGGATTTATTCTCGGCAATGGAGCTTTTCACGTCATTCCATCGAGTTCATATGGGATTCTGCCATCGTTCTTCATCCCTTAAGAAATATGAATTATACTAAATTATAGTTCCCAGTCTTTCGGAAACATCTAACTAAAAACTAGCCATCTCTTTAACTATAATCGATGCGCTCCGTCAGTTCAAGGAGAAAGTTTTATGCGAACACCTAGACAACGACCCTAAAGCCTTTTGGTCCTACGTTAGGGAGGTTCAAGGCAAAGTGGAAACAGTAGGTTCCTTAAAAATTAACAACGGAAAAGTAGTTAACGATGCTAAGGGCAAAGGTAATGTTTTAAATGAATTTTTCCATAGTGTATTTACGCCCAATTGTTCATCGCGTACCATGCAAAATTTAGACGCGCCTGAAAAAATGTCCAAAATCACCTTCAGTGAAGACGGCATCACTAAGCTTCTGCGCAACATTAAGTCCGATAAATCTCCTGGCCCTGAAGATATACCAGCCCGGGTATTAAAAGAAGTTGCGGTAAGCGTCGCTCCTTTTCTTAAAATAGTATTTGAGAAATCCCTTAGTGAAGGTAGAGTCCCAAATGATTGGAAAATCACGAACGTCACTCCAATATTTAAAAGCGGAGAAAAGGATGACCCATCGAATTACAGACCAATATCTCTAACGTCACTAAACGGTAAGGTAATGGAGCATATAATCGTTATTTCTTTAATGGGATTCCTTGAAACTTCTAAATTCATTTTTAGGAACCAACACGGTTTTCGTAGGACGCGATCTTGTGAGGCTCAGCTTGCATTATTGGTCCACGACATTTTAACATCAGCCGAAAAGAAAAAGCAAGTGGATGCAATATTTTTAGATTTTCGAAAAGCGTTTGACAAGGTCCCTCATCAGAAGTTGCTTTGCAAATTAAAAGTTGCTGGAATAAATGTCGAAGCAATAAACTGGATAGAAAATTTTCTCTCCGATAGAGAACAGCGAGTAGTGATAGATGGGGTCAGCTCTAACCCCGTTAAAGTGACATCGGGAGTACCACAGGGTAGCGTAATAGGGCCCTTACTCTTTTTAGTTTACATTAACGATCTTGGTAGTCTCATTGACAGTAACGTTAGACTATTTGCAGACGATACGTTTATTTACAGAAAAATAGAAAGTAGAGAGGACAGGTTAGCTCTATCGAAAGATTTAGATATCATCGGGAAATGGTGCGATGACTGGAAATTAGAGATCAATATTAAAAAATGCTCAGTAGTTAACTTCTTTAAGAGAAAGTCCACTACCGATGACTTTCTATATAGCATTCAAGGGAAAAATATAGCAATAGGGGAATCTTTAAAATATCTGGGAGTTACGCTGACGAATAACTTAAATTGGAGTGCCCACATCCGTAACATATGTGGTCGAGCACTAAGAAAACTCGGTTTCGTCAAAAGAATAGTCGGTAGGAGCGATGAAATGGTTCGCGAACGATGTTACTTCACGTTAATTAGGCCTCTCCTCGAGTATGCGTGCAGTATATGGGACCCTGCAAATAAAGACTGCATTCGGGAATTAGAAAAGGTCCAGCGTAAAGCGATACGCTTTGTAAAAAATTCATATGATAAAACAGCGAGCGTAACGCAAATGCTAAAGGACGCCGGGTGGGAATTACTAGAAGAGAGAAGGTCGAGCCAAAGGATTAAATTATTAGATAAATTCAGGGAGAGCTCCTTTATAGAAGACGTGGAAAGTATAATGCGTCCACCTTGTTATATAGGCCGATCGGATAATGCGAGAAAGATCAGAGAAATAGATGCGCGAACGGAGCGTTTTTAGAATTCATTTTTTCCGCGGACTATTCGCGAAAATAATCGCCTAGGGAAATAGAGTCATGGAGCATGCACCCCCCGCCAAACGCCGAAAGGCGGCTCGCAGGGTAAACATGTAGATGTAGATAAGAAGACAACGCAGAATAACCTCTTTGCTCTCTCTTTATACATTTTATGTAGACTAATTTTGACTGAAACGGAATGAAATTTAATCGCCGCGAGCAAGTTTTTTACTTTTAAGAATTAGGAAATTTATTCATTCGTATTATTTAATTGGACACCGATAAGTAGTTACTGTAAATAATTGAAAATGGAAATCTATCTATCTCAGATGGCAAACTAAAGTCTGGTAACTGTTTCAACTGCATCTTGCTCACTTCCGTAAACAAACAGCATATTCTTGGAATTGAGAATATTATTTTAAGCTAAATGCATCTGCATTTGTTGCGTCATGTAGGATGATTCATACATCCATTTTTCTTTAATCCAATACGATTGATGAAAACGTATCATCAATAGTCAATTTGTTGTTTTTGTGGCATTACTTTGCTCATTTACTGAAAAAAAGTTGTCCGTTAAATCGATATCTCCGGCCATCGTTACGAAGGAGTTTCCATTCTCAATAATTTTCACTTTCTTATATTTAATAACTAAGATTTTAAGCATTATAAGCAAAACATGATCATAAAAGATTAGCATTTTTATTTGGAGCAATTTTTTTCCTTTTCTATTGTATCTTATGGATTCATTCTAATTTCAATTATATCTGAGATATCAAATCGTGAATACTTTGTTTTAATAATTCATTTATCAACTTTTTTCCGACATAAGCATATTAGTTCATTTTATGATATCATACTGAAAGGCTTGAAAGGTATCCGATTAGTTTTCGGTATTTTTAAATTTACTACATATTGCCTATAAAGGCGTATCGCAGTGAGCTATGATCGACATAAAAGAAACCGTTTTCTGAGCGTGGACTTCCAAAATTCGCCTTATGACTCTTGAATAAACTACGCATTGATCGTGGAATTCTTTAACTTTGTACGTTAATATTACACTTTTTGTAATTTTGGGTAATTTTGACCAAATTCTTAGAAAAACGCCGATCTTCGTTAAATTCTTCAAATTTAAAAAACTCGTGATCCCACATTAAAAAAATAATCGGAAAAAGTACAGTATATTTTAAAACTAGGCTTCATCCTTTATTGTGGGTAATTTGAAAGATCATGCTTGAATATTCGCATACTTTATTGTCGATTACAGTCCGCTGACATATTGCCATGCTCTTGGAGGCATTTGAGGGTTTTCTCCACTTCGAAAATTTTAAGCAGGTATAATTGCTTGAAAAGAGATTTCGTTTTGTGGTAATTTGTGGTATCACAGTTAAATGGTTTATCAGTTTATATTCTGAATAAATGTTCGCTTGATGACTATTGTTCATAATTTTTATGTTGATATTAATTAGTTCAAAAATTCTCTTCTATATAATCTTTCACTTAACCGATCAAACTCCTATTAATAACAATGTAGTTTAGGAGCAATCTACTTAAAGCTTAAATGAAATTTCCGGAAGGCCTAAATCAAGAACACATACTAACCACGAATTTCGAAACATGAATTGAAGAACTCAGGATGAATGAAAACGTCGAATTTGTCACAATATATTTGTAGAAATTTCGCTTCTGGGGTAGCGTCTTCAGGTTTAGAAATTCTGGGAAATTTGGTTATCTATATATAAATTTATTTTCTTTGGTAATTATGTTATAAATGCATTCGCTTGAGAAATTTCCGACCAAGAACCGATACTCCTTAAAAATGTATCGCTTAAAATAATAAATAATACTTGAAAATATCATCCAAGGAAATGCTTTTTATCTTCTTTAATATTATCATTATTTTCTTTTTACAGCCTTCCTCAGCCAATTTTCATTACTTGGTTCTTTCTTCTGGTTGAACGTAATATGCATAGATATATGCCTCACTTATTGGTAAGCATTTTTAATTTCATTTTTACTACTAAATTTATTTATTGGTTTCTTACAGCAAGCAATCGGTTAAGATATCTAATAATGAAAAAATAAGAATTTCATCGAATGTTTATATTGTTCACACAACCCCATAATCACTACTTTCCCGTAAGAATACATGGGGTGAATTTCAAAAAAAATTTAGTGCATTTTCCGATTACAAAGAAGATTCAAATTTCACATATCTATAGATAGGCTGTATGTTTTGTTCATCTACGGTCGCATAAATATTAGTATAAATGATGGTTGGTTCGATTCTAGATGGCATTTAGATTATAAAACTACATCTCCATACTTTTAAGGCACATCCTTTCTGTATTTTGCTGTGAAATTTGGATAATTTATAAAGGATTTTATGAAACTGATACAAATGAAGAAATATTTGACGTAGAATATCCACAGTTTGACACCCGGGCTTTATCATTGTTGCCATTAGAAATGCATAGTAAATCAAACTCAATTTAAAATATGCAGCTATTATGACCTTTTTGTCTTACGCTGTGTGTGAGCAATATTAACAGTTAAAAATCAATAATTTTTCATTATTAGATATATTAAGCGATACCTATATATTTTCTAAAATCTCTGAATTTTATTGTTCTTCTATTAAAAAGTTTTACATTGAAGTAATATACAAATCCATATTCAATTCAGTTCTCTTTTAATGTGCTGTCTCAAAATTCATTTCATACTCTTTATTTTTAATTTTGCATTCTCTCTTAACTAGGAAAAAAAAAAGAGAAATGTTACCTCTTTCTTAAAACTATTATTCCTGTATTTCAGTGCTCAAAAACAGTCATCAGAGTCTGTTCATAGAAATGAGAGGAAGAAATTTATCTATTATTCAGTATATGCCTGGTTCTGGACATGTGCTATTGTTATTATTTCTCTCATAATGGATTTTACTCCAGGAATCCCAGAACATTACTTTAAACCAAGATTTGGGCGCAGTAGATGTTGGTTTGACAGTAAGTACAGTTTAGCATTGGCATATTTAATCACATTTGAAGAGAATTTGAAAAAAATCAACAAATTATCTTGTATATATATTTATCTTATAATAGTATGATAGATAGAAATTTAAAGGGCCTCTCAATCCAGTTCCTTTAGTGATCTAATTTGAATAATTCAAATATCTCAATATCTGTGGCGTAAATCTTTGATAAAACAGTTTTTTTCTCTCTACGATGAACCTATATTTCTATTCATCATTCCTCCCTATCCCTGTTCATTGTTTATACTTGTCATATATGTATTTGAAACATGTTAAATAGATGACGAGACATTTTAATCCCTATTTTGTCTAATAAAGGGATATCTTTATTTTATTTTATCCTCATTTAATAAGAATTTTTTCTCTCTTACCAGGAAAAATGGATGCTTTTATTTACTTTTATCTCCCATTTTCAATCCTTATTTTATCCAACATAATCATGTATGTTTTCACTGCACTAAAAGTAAACCAGTTGAAGAAAAGTATCAAGAAAAACAAAACTCCTCAGCACAGAACTCGAACCGATAAGGATAATCAAATTAGGTGAGCAATATTAATTATATAGGTGCTAATACTTTGGGTAAGAGAATATTGAGATATGAAGTGTAAAGAATCTGAAATCATTATAAAATCAGCAAGAAATCAAAATATTGCAGAAAATACTAATAGCAGTCTAATGATAATATCCTTATGATCAACCTTATTATTGGTATTTTGTTTCCCTAAACTTTTAAGAGCATAGTATCATGAATTATCATAAAATAATTATTTATCCATTTATTTATTGTACTGAGTGACTGCAAATAGATATCTAAGCTACTGGCATTCATTTGATGAGAGACAGAATAAAGGACTAGCCTGGTATTTACCTTCCCAAATGCCAATAAATGTCATACATGTTATTATAAAATACTATTACAAAGAGTTACAAAAATATCAACTTCTCTACAGTTCTGTACAATAATTTTACATACCTCTCTCTCTATATATATACATACATATATATATATATATATATATATATATATATATATATATATATATATATATATATATATATATATATATATATATATATATATATATATATATATATATACGAGTAAAGGTGTGCTTGCTGATAGCAAGCAATCAAAAAATATATCTTTTAATAAAACTTAACATTTTCCGAAAGACTTTATTCGGATAAGGCATGCTAACTTAAGGACATTTTCGCAGCGATCTTTTCATTGATTTCAATTTCCCATGCATTTCTTACGGGAACATTATTCCCGCCCCGGCGTCGAACCAAGGCAATCCTACGAAAATTACTGTTAACTTCCGCTTGAATATGATTGACTTTATAAACACTCCAAATTTCAAAGGAAATTCACTCAGGAAGTACCTCAAAATGTGTCCTAATTTCCCTATGCGTTTCAAATGGAGATGTTGTTAACGCCCCCTAGCATCGAACCAACGACCTTTTACGACTATCTTACGGTAGCTTTTAAATGAGAACGGTCCCCTTAATGGCTGTGTGAAATTTTGAGCCTCGGCGCGGCTAGGAAGTGCCCTAAAAAGGTTTCGGAAATGTGGCCAATGTATTTTAAACGGGAAAAATCGAATTTACGGGACACTCAGGGATCGAACCCATGATACATAGGGTAGTGCTGATTTTTTTCGAAGTAAAAAATATACTTATCTATTTGTGTGGAAAATTTGAATGATCTAGGTATCAGATAAATAGAGCTACGATTTTTCGAACTTTGAAAGTTTTTCACCACCTGGCATCGAACCCATGATCGGTTGTACCT
Source organism: Pantala flavescens (assembly GCA_020796165.1). NCBI lineage: Eukaryota > Metazoa > Arthropoda > Insecta > Odonata > Libellulidae > Pantala > Pantala flavescens. The sequence continues at coordinate 55,136,641 of CM036883.1, forward strand.
CATCAATGGCATTTTTCCGTACATATATATAATAGCAATAGCCACATGAAATTTTAACTTTCTAGCGTAATGGGAAGTATTTAAAAAATTATTTGAAAAACGGCCCCATGCATTCTTAATGGGGGAGATCGAGATTACGGGTCGCTCTGGAATCGAACCCATGGCACATAGGCAAATGATATGAAAGCAGTAAGCAGTATCACATTTTACAGTTTCATATAATAAAAACAATTAAACTAAGAAAGATTAGATTAGAAGCTCTCTAGGTAATTCTATCCATTCTTTTATTACTTGATTGATAAATGGATATTCTACAATATTGGCTTTCTGTTCTCACTTTTTATTTTTAATTTGTGGTCACTATGTCCAATATAATTAGCTGAATGAAACCTTGCTCTTAGTTCTCCTCAACTTTCCTTTCACTCTTGCATCATTTGTAGGAAAGAATGAAATTGGCAGGGTTTGGTTTTAAAGCCTTCCAACATAAGGCAAAATCAAATTTTTCGTGTCAGTAAAAGAAAAAAATTCTAAATCACTAAAAAATATCATAAAGAACATTAGATGGTGCAAATTTTGCCATGAAATTTGTATGGAAGATATTATTTTGCATGAATCAAAATTTAAAATCAACTCCATTCATAGTTTGAAAGTTACTTAATTTTACCATATTTAGAAATCGTTATTCCCCTTAAATCAACTCTGATCTACCTTTGAGCTTGAAAGATTAATTTTAATTACATACAAATAAATGTAAAAAAATCAATCAATTGATATGTCTGATAAAGAAAATAAATGAAATACCACTTCCATTTCAAATTGTGAATGTAAGTGAATTGAATTATTTCTCAAATATTATCTGTTATAATGCTAGGAATTCAGTTTTGGAGGGACAGTGATTCAAAATACATTATATATGTCACATGCCTTTATGTTGCAAATATATGTTTTAATTGATAAATGGAATTGAACTTTCATTTCAGGTTCAAACTTTACTTTAAGCTGTTATTGATGATGGGTGTAATTTGGATTACTGAGATTATTGGATGGGCAGTAGACAGTCATGAATATTATTGGCTTCTGGTAGATGCTATAAACTGTCTTCAAGGTGTACTAATATTCCTCCTCTTTGTATGGCAAGAAAGAGTAAGGAATATCATAAGAGCAAAATTTGACCAAGAGACAGAAAGACAGTCTGCAGGTTGGATATGCTGTGGCAAAATACTTATGATTCACAAATGGGGCCCTAGCAAAGCTTCTGAAACAAGAGATACAACTTCAAGTGATATCCAATCTCACCCAATGGACAGCATTCCACTGAATCATGTAGATGAAACATCAAGATTTGAAGTCACTAATAATGAGGAAAGCCAAGAAAAGACTTATTCATAACACAATACTTCAATTACTATTTCATTTTCCATGAATAGTCTGGCATTCATACATAATTCCTTTTTGCCTATTTTGGCACATATATTTAGTCTCATAGTTTTCATATCTTATGAGAATATTTATCATCCTCATATTGAACATTATGCTTAGCATATTTCAATAAACATTCATCCTCAGCAACAACAAGCAATCTCATAAACTTATATTTACTTTTTATGATTAATAAAAACGCAAAAACTAAACTTTATAATCCCTCAATCTTTTTCATTATCATTATTCTCTCTTTGGAGGGTTGAACCAAGATTTAATGATCATTTGAATCTTGCATAATGATATTTATTTTAAAATGTATAATATTTTTTATAATATGGGACAAATGCTGAGCTGTATACATTTTACCCTTCTGTGAAAGAAATATGATCAGGCAAAGAAGTATAATATTAAAGATAATTCTTTGATATTTCTCTCCAATCATGAATTTAAGGCTCTTATTTAATTATCTACGAACTTAATGAATTTTTCTATTTCAAATTTTGAATTATCCTCATTCCCTCAATTCCTTTACCATTGTAATCAAGAAGTTTTGTCCAAGAGATATTATAGCCACTACATATATCACAATATTTCATATTAGAAAAATTAAATTATTTCTAGTCAACAATCAACTCAAAGGGAAGTCTTCTATAAGATATTTCATCAAAAGTTCAAAAGTTTTTCTAAATCATGCGCATAAACTAAAAAAACTGCATATATTATAAATAATATACACAAATTAGGAAAATTATTGCATTTTTATTGTACCTTATTTTTCATTAATAACACAATGAAGTTAATCAGTGAACATTAATAGTGATCATGTATATATAAATCATCTATTAGGATTATTTTTTTAACATTAGCTGTTTGTTGATTTACTTTTCTATTCTACTTCCAACTCACTCTAACACATTATCATTCATGAGTCATCAGATCACTTAGCTTACAGCCTTGTATCATATTTGAAAGGTATCATTGATATTAAAATAATATGTTATCTTTTATAAAACTTACATAATGTTTTCAATATTCAAAAATAATTTAGACATAATAGTCATATGATTTATAATTATCATGTAATGTTCTTTTCCAATTTACTGTTATTGAATTGAATATCACAAACTCAAGTTAATATTTGTGATTATTTATCATTTAAGAAATTGAAGAAGTATATTTTATAGCAAGTATTATTTATTTTCATTCAAAAATTATCATTCACCAGCTAATAAGAAATGAAAGTTGATTAATGTCATGGATCAAATGGGCTGTAGCTTAAACGCTTATGAAAACAGTTATTTTGAATAGCATTTAATATATTTATGTAAAATTGTGAAACAAGTTTCATTGCAATTAACATCTAAGGTAGTATTATGGTTGATTTTGTATTTTCTATTCTGTGTACACATTTTGACTGACAATTGATTTACAGTTATCAATTTTTTTATGATTACCTACTTTAGTCTTCTCAAAACATTTTAAGGATTAAAAGAATTTTGAGCCAAAAATTGAAATTTATTAATTATTATTTTATAAATTTATAGAAAATGTCATTTATGGCAAATTATTCATATAATTTCACTTTTAAATTATTTACTAATTGACACAAATTATAATCTCTGTATAATGAGCAATATAAGAATTTTAAGATGATAAAGTTTAGTCAAAACAACTTCATGCCATTTGATAAAAAGATAATTTTGTGGTAAATTTGATGTATATAAAAGGTGTTATTTGTTGAGTTCCGGAAGTTGCCAAAAGAACTCAACAATGGAGGGAAATTTAAGGAGAGTAATTATCAATATCTCCTGTTCATTATTCCCTATTTCATTCTTATTCGTTTATTTAACATAGTCCACACTAACATCCAGTTTCTTGGAAAATTATGGGGTGATACTTAACAAAGAACATACATGAACAACCACACCCTGAGATGTTAGCCAGGATTAGAACCTAGGAACTCAGAGTTAGAAAATGCTAACCACTCTTATCATATTAGTGCAATGGAACTCACAAAGAATCAGTTTAATAAATTTATAGGAAAAAGGATAAATCCTTAAATTAAAACCTGGCATCAAGATTTATTACATTTTTCTTAGGAGTTCTAGAATTGGATTAATATTTAACTACATACCCCTGAATGAAAATTATTCAACTAAAATGAGGGACAGTTTTTATTCAGACCATGCCATCTATCTATCAAGGAATACCTTGGGCCAGGATGTCTCTTGTATACAAGTTGACAAGTTGCTATGCTTCAATGATCAATATAAAAGTTTGAAGCCACATGTGAAATTAATGAAATAACCATATCCAGTAATTGAGTAGTATCTGAAACTAAGCCAATTTTGAAAAATAAAACATTATCAGAGGGTACCTATATTCATGTGGTTCATATGTGTGAGCATGAAACAGTAATCCATCAAAATATACACTTAAGATGGTGCTGTATTTGAAGTTGAAGTAAATAAAACCAAATGAAATTTTTTGCAATGAATGCCAATAGAAAATATCTTTTGATCAATGCCTCAGTATTGAAATAAATACTAAGGAAAATCTTTCAAAAACTAAGAGAAAATAATTTTTTGAGATTAAACTTTTTCAATAATATCAAATTATTGTTCCTGGCTTGTAGAAATTGATTGGGTTAGACTTGTTTTTGGCAAATAAAGTAAACAAAATTGCATTACATACATGTATATTAATTAGGGTTTATTTTTATCTTATGCAGCAGTACAATACATGACACAATTGATATTGAATCATTAGATGTGTGAAAGACATATGATAATTAAGTTTCATAAAAACCTTCATGTTGATGCTCTGAAATTCTTCAGATCTTACAAATAATTGTATTGCAAATTATTTTCCTGATTGGATTTAATTTTCATCTTATATAATTATTCTTATCTTTCAAGTGAATGATTCATATAATCCTTAGATGTTTACTCTGATGCATAAGGAATACGTAAATCATGTTAGATTCATATTTTTCAGGAAGTGTGAATGTATGATTCCTATTTAAATTTGTTGAAAGGTATTATTTGTATTATAGAACTTACATCTTCTTTCTCTAAGCAGATTAATCAAAACTATTGAAAATTATGTATATAAATTTGTTGATTAGAATAAATTTCTATTGCATTTTCAGCAGTTCATCTTTATCTGATGAACTAGCTTATTCCATGATTATAAAATATGAATGTTGTTAAATTGTAGGCAAAGCCTTCCAAGAGTTAAACTTCTAGCTTGAAATTCTACACTTCTGTGGAAGATGTATCATCTGTAATGGCAGATTTTTGTTGAAGTAACTCACTTTCTGGTTTCCATTTAAGAGCAATAGCAACTTGTGACCCGCTATTTTTTCTCTGACGAAAGAACTTCTTTTTCACTAGTTCTTTTGGCTTTCCAGTCCATACAAAGAAGTAAAAAATAAAAAATCCCTGGAGACAGTTGAACACATCTGAGATATACCACAAGTAATATGCAGTTTCCATAGCCCAGCTTGTCAGTTCCAATACCCAATTGATTCCCATTAAGAGAGAAATCTTAAGGTAGAGAAGCGATCTGTGACAGATGAGAACATTCAAATTTTATGCCTTTATCTTTGAGTTAATTTTACTTTTTATTCATTAATAAGTGAGGATACTCAAGGAAGCCTCCTATGGCTATCTCCATATACTGAAAGACTCCTAAGCTCTCTAGAGATTCACAATTTTTTTCATTCTCATACTCACTTGTTACATTTATCTTCATTAGTTCCTCCTCCAGCTTTCTTTATCACCAGCATCTCTCTATTGAACTTCATGAAGTTAATGGCAGTTAAAATGAACATGAATACATTACTTATCATGAGGATGGACGCTGGTGCATAACAGAAATATAATTCAGCATCTTTACCTGTAAATGAATTTAAAGTTTAGATACTTCCTTCATCACCATCTTTATTTCTCTATGAGATACATTTTATTTTTTAGCTGTTTTACATTTACGATATAAATACTATATGTAATATACATGTGATGGTTCTTACTTTACATGTTCATGCTAATCTGCTCATTCAGCAATGACTTTATTGTGGTTACCCATAATGAGCAAGGAGCAATGATGAACCCTTATTATTAATAAGCCTTATATTACTTTTGCGACAATTATAATGAGAAATTTTGGTACATGAAAGTTTTCTATTTTACTATCAAATTCATATTAGGTTAGTTTGCTAACTTTCTAAGAGGTCCTGGAATCAAATACCAGCTGAAAGGGATATTTTCCTCTCAGATTATGGATGTTAGTTCACATCCATCGCTGAGTTGATTACCACACTGTAATTGTCCAAAAACTGAATCTTTGTGTGGTCTATGTTAAATAAATAAATATATTCATGCAAATAAAATTTCAATCCTATATAACAATTCTCTAAATGAGATTTTTCTGTACTGATAATGTTGAAAATTATATGAACATATAATTCATTTGTGCTTTTAAAAAGAGAAATCCCTTTTTAATTTTATAAAAGGAATGTATTTATCTATTATAATAAGAAACTTTTGAAGATAATTAAATATTACTTTATTCGAATACTAATTACTTACTTTGAAACCAACATCTATCGATTCCGATCCCTGTTCTAACAATGTACTTTGGAATATTGGGAGCATAATCAATCACAATAGCTGCCACCAAAATAATTGCAGAACAACCCCAGCAGTAAAGAGAGTAGAATATGAACTTCTTTTTTTCTTTCTCCTCCTTAGTTCCCTTGATTGGATTGATGTTACTGAAACAACAAGGAAAAAATGAAAAAAGTATATCTAACTGGATGAAAGGTATTATCACGTAAGGAAAATTTCTCAGAATTCTCTATGGCATAAAGTTCTTAAAAATGAATAAAACCAAGAAACAATGAATTGAAGCTGGATTTAAATATGAATTTCCTTTATATCTATGTCATTTATTAAACCTGACTGTTACCTTTTTTACTCTTCTCAGTTGCCATCCCGCCATACCAAAGGGTATATGAATACATATGCATAGCTGGTCATAGATGAATAAATTGAAAGCAAAAAAGTAACAAAGATTCGAATAGAATGTTCTGAAAATTGTTAGATATGCCGCCGTCATATATGACCATGGTTAACAAGAGTTTTGGAAAAGTATATTTGAAATTTTTTTTCCATTCCAACAAGTTTTCATTGCAAAAGACGATACTTACCTGAAAGTTATGCAGACATCCAAACCCATGGCATTCAGCCAGAAAAAAACTCCATGAAACCAGAATATGCATGAGAATCCTAAAATGTAATTGATTAATCTTTCGATATAATATGGATTTTTTGCAACAATCATCGGAAAAATTCTCAAAGGGGTAGGGGTGGATAGTTAACTTATTATATATGTTTAAAAATCCAAATTATGTGTGATTAAACTATATTGATTGACAATAACTGCTAAAACTTTCGGGAAATAACATGTATGGAAAACTTAACATAAAGGTAATCTTACCCACAAAAGAGCAAGCTCCGACGGGAAGCCAATTGATTCCATTATGTCCTAAAGCAAAGAAAAGGTAGAGGAAAAATAAATCGGCAACATAAGACAAAAGACAAAATCCGTGCAGATTCCTCAGCTCTTCTATCGAAGCGTAGATAATGAAGGTTATTAACAAAGGAGGGAGAGATAATATCATGAGGATAGGATAAAGTGTTCCTTTAACTCTTCTTGATGCATCTATATGATTCTCCCTGAATCGAATGAATACCTTGTACCTTTTTGTTTGATTGAAGTAATCTATGCAGTAGTCCTCGATACCGTACGTTTTGTTTTTGTTATTAGGCGTTGTAAGTTTTCCATCAACAGCGTTTATATAGTAAACATCACTAATATATTCCTCGGGATCCAAAGAGTACCATTCATAATCTTCGAGGCCGTATATCCACCGAAATTTGCTGCTCTCGTTCATGAGATATGTGCGTTTATTTTTAAAATCCGTTAGGTTCACCAAGAAATCTGTTCCTTTGTCCAATCTTGGTACACAATTCAGTTCTTCACCAAGATTTTCATGTGGAGAGCAACATTTCCTTATACACGTCTTTACGACACAAATGCATCCAAAATATTCATTTTCATCGCCATTTTTCTCTGTTACGTACTGTCCTGGATGGTACAACACCATCTGGTTATTATCTCTTATGGTAAGATTGTCAAACATAGTCCAATTCATTAGCAATTCCTTGCCGGTTATGCAAGAGTAAACAAGAGTTGATGCGCTGGAAAGAATCAACATCCATGCAAGACAACTGACTCCCATGTCAGACCGTTTTCCTACTTCAGGAGCTATAGGACAACTGGAAGGTGTTTATAGAAAGAGAGAGATATATATATTGAGGAAATTAAGATTAAAGCCATGACTTAATCACGATTCATTTACTCTGTTCCTTTTCCTGTTGGAATTATAACTGAAAATTCGACTGAAACGACGGGATAAATTGCTTCTGGAACGAGGAAATATACAATTTTATATGTACACAATTTTATATGTATACAATTTTATATATATATATATATATATATATTATTTAAAATTATGGAGGACGTCCGGAATTTCAACGAAAAGATTGTGGAAGAAGCGATTGAGAATGGCAGAAGCATGAAGAAGAATAGACAACTCCTGAAAATTGGGAAGAAGCAGATTTTGGAAATACAGAAAGAAGATGGCACAAGAACCACCCACAGGAATACGATACTGAAGACCGTAGAAGAATACTTCAGTCTCCCTTAAAAGAAAACAGATAACCAAGAAGAGGCAAACCAAGATTTCAAAGAAAATTCAAGAATCATACCTTCCATTCTATCGGAAGAAGTAGCAACTGCAGCAATTAAAAGGATGAAGAAAAATAAAGCAAGTGGAGCAGATGGGGTATTAACGCAATATTTTAAACGTGGAGAGAGAAATGGTTCCCATCTTAGCGGAAGCGTTCACTAACTGTCTTAGAGAAGGATAAATACCCAAGGATTGCAACCATGCAAAGATTGTCCTTCTACACAAAAAAGGAAGCAAGGAGGATTTGAAGAACTACCGCCCCATCAGTCTCCACCTAGTTATCTACAAAACAATGATGAGGATAAATGGCTAACTTTTGAAGACAACACTTTCAGCTATGCAGCCGAGAGAACAAGCCGTATTCCTAAAAGGTTTCAGTGCAATGGACCGCATCCGTGCACTACAAGAAATTATCAACAGGACAAATGAATACGAGATTCCATTAGTACTGCGTTTTCTGGACTATGCAGAGGCTTTTGATTCAGTAAGTACCTCCTCCATACTATAAGCCCAGGAGAGACAAGGGGTAGATGAAGAATACATTCATCTTCTCCGCAATATTTATAAATTTGTCACTGCTTCAATAATGGTACATGAAGAAACTGAAGTGTCCAGATCGGAAAAGAAGTTAGATTGCTCTTCAGCTATTCACGGCTGTTCTTGAGGAAATCTTCTTAACATTATCCTAAACGGATACATGGAGAATAAATATGTCGTCAGAAGATATCGTACTTTTCGCCATCAATGGAGCGAAATGGGCTTTAACGCTTCAAGAGTGAAAGGACAAAACACAGGACTCATGATAAATTTCAGCAAAACAAAGTTCATGCATTATTATTTTGCAAAGGAAGTACCCATAAACCTTGAAGAAACCACCTTGAAAAAGTGCTCGGAATACACGTAATTTGGACTTGTGACAGCAGGAGAAAATAATATAATTAATTAAGTAAACCAAAGAATCAAACTGGTTGGAGTGCATTTGAAAGAAACCCATACACCTTCAAGTCAAGAATACCAATGGAGGTGGTCTTCGATCAAATCATTCTACCATTTATGGTAGTGAAACATAGATTCTGAATGCAGCAATAATTCAGCGACTGCAGACCGCGTAAAGAAGTATAGAAAGCTGCTTTGGATCACAAGAAGAGTAACAACACATGGGTGAGGAAGATGACAGCAGTTACGGATATAATAGAGAAGATTAATTCCTTAAAACGGATGTGCCCACGACGAGAAGAAACGACAACCGTTGGACTTCAGCAGTACTCAACTGTATGCCAAGAGATGTGAAGAAGAAGAGAAAAACACCAGAGATATCATGAAATAGCTAGGAGTATCTAGGCAAAGATAGGCTCAAAATAGAGAGAATTGGAAAAGGCTTCGGGAGGCATCCGATGTCGGATTGAAAACGGCTGATGATGATATATATAAAATTAGCTTCGAGATTCGATTATTAATCATTGTTAGTCTTCCGAAACTCATAGACCCGAGATCATAATTCATATTAAATAATTTGTCATTTTTGGCATCCCTCCATTAAATATGTAAATAATAAATTGTTCATATTTTTGTATTGGTCATCAAATTTATTTGCAAATTATTCAGTTCTGAGGTATTTTATGTGTGCTTAAGAATGAAACCACGGCTTTTGGTATGTTTAAATATTTTATTATAAATACAAAAAACTTAATATAATTATTATTAGAGATATTTCAAAAAATAAAAGTTAAGAGATCCTTTGAGATATTATTTTTTCTAGCTTACGGACACTTCATTGCTAATGTCTCTTAAATAGAATTCACGTTGTTTGTTTACATGTAAATTCTGTTTTTTTATTCATCCTTATATTGCACAAAAACTCTTTCTATTCCTTTCTCTTCGCTCCTTTTTTAATCTCGAATCGATTCAATCTGTACCTGAATTTGACGATCGTTTTAGATGTGAAGAGCTGTCCAATGGCTGACCTGATTATATTATCCATAATGGACATGGGGAACAATATTCTTTTTTAGCGAAATAAAGCGAAAATGCGATAAATGGACAAGTTATGTGGGCGAATATCTGATTTATCTAAGTGAGCTATCTTTTTCACATTCTAGGATCATAAGAGTTATGACTCGTAAGAAATATTCGCGTAGACCGTTAGAATCCAATGCACGTACTTTGAAATCCATGGAAAACGTAAAGATTAAAAAGGTTGAAGCTATTGAAATAAAAAACGAGAAAAAATAGTATTCACCTGAGATCACTGATCTCTTTGGATATGGAACAGAAGGTGATGGCGAAGTTTCCTATATTCATTATATCGAAATGCTGCACTGATATTTTTGTTTCATCTCATTTTCATGGAATTCGATTACATAATAATTTGTTTCGAACAGCATTGTCTATCATAATTTCTCATATTAAATAAAACCACTTCATAATTCACTAATTAACTCGTAGGCCTTTATAGTATCCAAATTTATTTTGGTATCAAATTCAAGAATACAATTATCGTAATCTTTAGATTGATTTTGGAAGATTGATTACCCATCATATCATATTTTATGGTAATTATTTATTCCATGGTTAAAAGTGTAGCATTTATTAGCGGCTACTTTGAGTTTCATTTGATATCTAACTGGACGTCTCTTTCTCTGTTTTCATAACTGTTTATAAACAAATTTTATGATTGTATACAGTAATATAATTATAATATAATTTACAGTAATATTATTTATATATTTTAAAATATTTAGTAAAATGCATGAACATGTCGCCACCTGACCAATTAACAATACCGGATGGTATTTATAATGATAATGGATTTGATAATACACCAAAGAGGGAATTAAATCTATTTTTGGTTAATTATATGGGTAGTTTTCTTTTTAAGGAGAGGATATGCTATTCCATGCGATGAAAATATTCATTATTCTAGAGAGATATGGGTTACTGAAGTTTGTAAAGAATTTTGTGATTATTCAATGTACCTAATAGCGTGGAAGGGGTTTATGTCAGCCATATTGGAACATCACGATAAGGACTGAAGTCGCTCATTAATATGAACGAGATATATTATCAATCTAACAAATGTTGACTTCTCGACATTCACCCTTGCGTTTACTTGTTCGCAGGAATGAGGATGTCCGTCAAAATTTGATGAGATTTTGGCCGAAGCAATAAAACTAGAAGAATTATGCCTGGTTTTGTATATGAGTTTAAATTGAATCAACATGTTAAGTAATCCGATCATTTTAAGAAACCATATTTCAATCGTCAGTTTTTTGAGCAAACAAACAAACATTAATAGGTGATGTTGCATTTTGAAATGAAATAGCTTACATATGAGATGGATGCATTTAAAGTATAGAGTTACATACTTATGTATGATATTTACATACTTATATATTATATTTATATTCATTTCATGATATCGTAGATTATATATACACATACATACATATATGAACAATGCAGAGAATTATATCTTTAGACCATCCCCTATACTTTATGCATCAATGTTTAAGGGAAATGATTTCCGTAGGAATCAACACACGGCGCAGTTACTATTGTCTCATTGGTGTTTCCGCTGCTGAAGGAAGGCAAACGGAAGCGTAATCCATCTGATGGCAAACGTATTTCTCTCCTCTTCCGGCGAATCTTTCTCTTCAGCAACCCGATCGTTTCTCTGTTGCACACGAAGATTAGGAACAAAGCGACTCCCTGAAGGCAGTTGAAGATGTCGGTTATGGACCACCACCAGCGGTCGACGCCGTCCGCCCAACTCGCCACTTCCAAACTCCAGTTCACGCCCATCATGATCATCAGTTTGAAGAAAAGTACGTAACTGCAATCGGACGATTCGAATGTACATTCTACTCCTGAGATCTGATTGGATAAACTATACGGACGATCGTCCTCTGGTGTCGACATTAAAGGTATCATACATCTAAATTCTTGTAAAACAGATTTATGATAAACTCTATCTACAACTAAATGTTTTTCGATATTTTTTTGGCTCCTTAGCCAGTCTTCATATTCAGCTTTCTTCTTTTAAAAATTAAAGCGTTAATGCTTGTTTAAAGTGCTACACTACCATAGAAAGTTACTATTTAAACGATAATAATCTTTAAAAGAAAGGAGATTATATGCTAGATTGTGGATGATTGATACATTTAGGGAAAGTACATTTGCGGAAGATTTTGTGCAACCCACTGCTATTTAGGGCGCAGTGATAATGTGCGTATTATTAGAGAAATAGATATAAATCATTTAAAGAATTTATTCGTTCGTATAACCATAAGTTAATATATTAGGCCGCCTTTCATCCCATTCGCCGAAGGGCACCTTGTTGGGTGTTTTCAAGAAGTACACAGTGCAATAAAAGGCTATTGCGCTTCCTCCATATTTAAGAGAACCAAGTGATTTCTACTGCTTTGAGTTAGCAGTTCCTCATTCTGAGGATGTAACTGTCCCAAGTGGAATGAAATAATTGTTTTTATAGTGATTCTCTTTGGCCGTATATCTATAGTTTCCAAAGTTATCATGTATTATATATAATAAACAGCTCTTAGATTCCGTTCAGCCAAATTTTATCGGAAAAAAGCCCTATAGCATCCTTACCATTGATCATTGCAGAAAGTCATTCATCAAACCTCATCGCGATTCTGATCAGAGCTTCATTTCTACGCCACATTCTCAACTCTTGTGTTAGAGGAACGAAGAAATCGCTTAAAAATTTATTTAAAATCAAATGAGCGAGTTGGTACCGCTTTATCCACGAAAGAGCGTATTTATTGTTCTCCGCCCAACCAATAGGACTTACAATCAAAACATATGACATCTTTTTTTATTTAAACTATTACTTGACCAAGGCTTCAGAATCATCATACATTCCATTCAACTCGTATCTTAACATTTGATATTCATTTGATTCCACGAATTCCGCCTCTCGGTGTCTGTGACAGTATTAGAGTAAAGCCATGGAAATGGCGATCATAATGAACGTCCTCACCTGTTGCGCTCTTTCCTACGCTCGGATGCATCGCCCTCATTCATCGACACTCTCATCCGATCCACCTTCCGGATGTTGCAAACGGTCAACGTGAAGAATACGGCGTTTCCAAACACCAAAAGACCAGCGATCACATAGCAGTACAAAAGAGCTGAGGTCTTATCTGAAAAATCGTGCATAATATATGTCCACATGTTAAGGTTACGATACGTTTTGAAATTTATTTAATAATAAACGCAGATTTGTGTTCTCGATTTTTTGATTATCTTCCCCCCACACCATATCCGATTCGATGATTATAAAGATTACAAATTCGACCAAAATGATCACCTTTAAGTCAACGTTTAGTTTATGATCATTGCCAATCAATTAATAAAGAGAGATAAAAGAGGTCTTTTATTGTATTTTCAACTAATCATCAAGGATGTTAATAGAAATTTAACACTTTACTATATAATTTGAGTTTCACGTATTTTCCTATCACATGCCATCAAAAGAGAATGTTGAAAGAGAAAACCAGAATATTAAAAATTAACAGAGAAATATACACTTACGTTTGAACCAACATCTGTCTACTGTAAACTCGGGTCTGATGAGGTTTTCTGGAAGGTATGGCATGTATTCTAAAACCAATGCAATCACTAGTATGACCGTGGGACCACCCCAAGCATAAAGTGAGTAGAAAATAAATTTACTTTCTCGTTTATTGATGCTTGCAACAAGTGGCAGTAATTGCCTGAAAATAATTAAAAAAACATTATTGGCTTTTTATTTGAGATTAAATTGTAGTAGAGAGCACAGAAATTTGCTATTTAATAAGCGATTCAATTCCTTAGAAAATTGCACCCTTAATTGTACTCCTTTTGAAAACATCCGTATTGAAATTCTGAACCTGGAGAATAAATTATAAGCATGAAATTTATTTTGTTTTTTGTGAAGAAAACGTTTAGAGATATTGTCTTGTTCATAAGAGCAAGGCAATGGGGATTCGTTTTAAGGGGAATTTTAGAATTTTCTCTGCTAACTCGGCTTTGACTAAAAATTGTGGTAAAGGTATAAGTTACTGATTGTTCCCTTTTTCATTAGGAATTCTAGAATTAAATTGAAAAATATATGATCCATATATGCATCGATTCAGTACATGGAAATTTAATTTTACAAAGCAAGAGAGAAATTAAATCTGTTGTACAATAAAATGAAACATATCAACATAAATAGAAATATGAATAATATATCTTTTCTTAAAAATTTAATTTTCCTAGAGAGATTTGAATCTCCTTAAACCTTTCACCTAAAATATCTTTCTATATTTCATAATTATTGTTAAGATATGGATAAAAGGATCAAACTTTCGGCAAAGAATTACATTAAATTAAAGTCACTCTCTCTTACGAATAAGCATAATATTTCGGAAACAAAAATTTAGATATACTAAAACGTTTAACTAGCTCAGAGTAGAAAGAAAACATTTGCAGATAAAATATAAATAATAGGCTTTCAGATGAATAAATTAATTATGAGTGTATCCAAAGGATCATTTTTAAGGATAACCGTTCTTAAGTATAGATGTTCATCTCACTTGAAGGATAACCAGATGTCGTAAGAAATGACGTTCACCCAGAAGAATGTGGCGAGGAAGGAGAAGAGCCCTCCAAATGCTAGAAAAAATATCTCACTTTTAGACGAGAATAAAAGAATGTATTTCAAAAGAACAAAACATATAACCACTCAAAGACCTCCACCGAATTAATGAGAAACAGAAGGAACATTCATCAGCTCATACTTACCAACGAAACTGCATACGGAATGTGGGAACCAGTCTAAGCCCAACTCTGCGCTGGGCATGAAGCAAAAGCTCAAAAGTAAGCTGAGCATATACGAAGTGAGACATTTTCCTGGCAGGTTCCTCAATTCTCGAATCCAAATGTACACGAGAAGCGTGACGAGTAATGGGGGAATAGAGATTACCATGAGTATGGGATGCAGCAATTTTTTCTTTACGAACGAAGGCGCAGCCTTTATGTTTCCGCACATCTTCACCATATTAGTTTTCTCGGCGAAGGAATAATCTATACAGAAGTCTTCTGTTCCGTACTCCTGATCGGTGTGGTATGGAGTGGTTAGAATTCCGTCATAGGAACGTATGAAGTAAATGTCCTCTTGGTACACAGCAGGCTCTAGTATGTAGGAAGATCTACCAGGAGGGCATCTTTTTCCCAATTCCAAGGGAAAGTGTAGTATGGCATCTACTTGGGTCGTGTTTCCGTCATCCGTAACAGAAACCAGGAATTTGTGATCATACGGCAAGCAACGTAGTTTAGCAGAGAGACTCTGACCGATCGGACAACACTTCCGGAGACACGAGACTCTCTCAGCGCTGCACTTTACGTATTTCGTTCCGTTTTCAGATTCGACATAAGCATTTGTTGAGGAATCAAAAGGCAAGTCACTTGTCGTCCCGATGAGCGATGTAGCGAACTTAACAATGGACACGATAATCGCTATCCGCAACTTCATAGCTTCCGTCCTTAGAGGATTGTTTTGGGTGAATGTGATCCCTTTTGTTAGACATCCTCTGCATATCAGGAAGTTTGGGAAAATGATTCCTTGGAAATTCATAGATTATAATGAAAAGGAAATCGTGAATCACATCTTAATGGTTAATTACTTTTCTCAAACATTTCATTTGAGAGTTTCCCGTTTTGATTGAGGAAATGAGGCTTTCATTTGAGGATCATCGATGGTTTAATTGGTGTATTTATTGCTTTTATTCTCTGATCCCAATGTTTACTCGAACTGTGTCTTCGTGGAAGTCATTTTATAGTCATTCTGTATTTTTCATATGGAAACAGTTGGAAAAGAACCTAAATGTTTGCCTCTTGGAGTTTTTGTTTCGTAACATAGCATCAATATAATTTATGAATGAACAGCTTCTTTGATTTATGACAATTATTTTGAGTAAAGATCTCACCATAGAATATAAGTCAATTTATTTCGAAAAAACGTACATTATGTCCAAAAATTCCTACATAATTCGGTAAAAAGACCTTTTTCTAATGAAAAGTATGAAACGTAAGTGTTTCATAATTAAAGTACACGCACATTAATAGAGAAAAATATTTTCTGGAAAAATATTTCATAATGTTTTAACTCTACATATACTAATCTAATATAAATGTAAGCACTTAACCCATAGTTTTTGTTAACTTTAATCGAATCAATATAGATATGAAATTAAATTGACGGATGTTTTTATGAAGTATATGAATTAAATCAAGATAATGACTTTAGGGAGAATGTGTGACGCACGGAATAGAAAAAAGAGATTCACTAATAAATTAATTCCCTTTGATTTAAAAATAGAGCAATGACGAGAAGAAAAGATAAAAGGAGGTCAAAAATATCACTTTGTCGTGAAAACTTTCAATGGAGTTCAAGTCGTCAAAACCAATTATTAGCTCGTTGAATTCCTTGTCAAACACAATTATGACTATAAGCATAGCCGAAAGAGTTTACTTAAGCTATGAATAAAAATCGATTCTCAGCTTAAATTTTAAATTAATCATAATTATCTTTGTCTTGTCGTTCGGCGCATTGTTGTTTCTATGAACATAATTTGCAGATATAAAATTGCTAAATTTTTAAAATATTTAAAAATCCAAAATATCTGAAAATTAAAAGCAAAGATATAGGAGAATTAAGGACTGAGTAAAAATTTTATAAATGAGAAAAGATGATAATTTCTTACATATTTTAATTTAATCTTCACTTAAATTCATCGACCGAGAGAAATCTTTAAGTAGAGAATCACATCTGAATGGAAGAAAATAAGAAATAAAGTGCTATTCTAATAGTTGAATTAAGAATCAAATAAACTATCATATATTATATTTCATATCCTGGGCATTATTAAGGAGAAAATCTACATTCTATTTCCATGTTGTGGATCGACCATACGTTTGAGCGGAGGAAAAAAGAAATGTTTATTTATCGGTTAATGAGGTTTTCAGTTTGAACCGGAACTGCGAAAAATGCCGTCTTGTTCATTTGTCTTTATCTTGAATATCTTTCTCTAGGAAAACATATTACTTAGCATTCTGTTCTTGATCACGATTACTTCAAATGTGTTTTCTTTTAAAAAGATCTATTATTCACGGAAACGGAATATTTTAAAATGATATACTATTATAATTATTATTTATTATACTATATGTACTATTTTTTATTTTTCTTTTTGTGATGTATATATTTTTATTTTGCATTCTAAAATTGAGAGTACACAAAAATATCAGATATTAATCTCTGTACGTAATAGTCATTGACTAGAATATGATAAGTCTTAATAATTATAACTGTATCCAATTTAAATATATTGAAAAAATTCACATATTGAGGAAAATTTTATCAATCGATCAAATTTAATTGTGTTCGATTAAAAAAAATTTTCACATTTAGATGTCAATGCTCACTTGAGTTGCGTTTTAGAGGAATACTTTTTTTGCTAAATCAGCTGCAAATTCGTATTTCTTATTTGAGAGAAAAATTTGTTGTTTGACAGATTAAACCAATTAATATAAAAACTAGTTCGTGAGTAGACGAGGAAATTCCAGTCACCATTGGTCGCACCCGATTATTTCCTCTATGAAGGTTGAGCATTCCATAAAATCTTGGCGGGATGGGCGTGATACCTCATTGGCATAAGGAGGTATTTTCTTTTCCGGAAATCAAGCACCTCTCCTTTAGGAATTTCTTTTTTTGAACAATCTCTATATGATTCAATGTAAAGGAAAGAAATAAAATCAGCTTAAAGATGTATTGTAAATTACGAAACCTGTCGTGAATTAGTTGTGGAATTTACAAAGTTATATCAATATATATATATATATATATGGGCTAATCATTATAGGCTTTCCACGAAGTCACACCTTCCAATATTAATTTCACCGTTAAAAGTGTTTACTCATTCTCGTAAGTCAATTTTTAAGAGTAAATAGTTCGATCACAGCCTTGCAAACTACTGTACGACACACCGAATTCTAGTTCTCTATGAGAAACGTATTCTCTTATCTACGTCAATTTATTATTTTACAAATTTTTATTTTGCTTAAGTAATACAATTTATGAAAATTTATTTCTGCAGAAAAGTATTTCTCATGGTGCTCATTAGTGTTTTCTTTGTTGCGTCATTTCCGTTCATTCACTGAAATAGCTTTACTGCTCTCCTGAAGAGCGGAATTTGGATTCATCTGAGAGTAATAATATGGACAACGTAAATAATACATAAAACCACTTCGCAACCCAATGTTTTGCCACAATAATTCATTCTTCTTGTTTTTCGGATATTATCCTCACTAATTTTTGAGGCAATCTTGTATTTAGGCTATGAATGTATGATCTATCGGCGCACTTTTGGAATGAAAACACCAGATTTACTCCAGCTAATTTTAGAATTTGGCACTGGTCACCATATTTTTCTTTTTCATTACATTTTAGCGAAAAATATTTTACCCACGCTGTTGGAGATTAATTCAGCTCTCCGCGAGACTTAGATTTTTCATATTTGGAACATATTCCTCAATATCTGTTCCCCAGGATCTTTGGATACACTCATAAATTAATATGCGTGATTTTAACTATAAAATAATAACCAGTTAGGAGGATACCTTAGCATAAAAGAAGGAATTAAAGTTACTGTGGATTCAAAGAGTAACCTTTCTCTTAAATATTAGGATGATCAACGTGCTATTTTATAGGTAATTTTAAAACTACTAAGCAAATCGTTGAAATGTACTAAATATTGTAAATGCACTAAATAATGTACAGTACTGTACCGAAGTTATTTAAAGAAGCAATGTACCATTGCTTTGCACAAATGTAATGCAAAGAAGAGATATAGTTAATTAGATCCTTAATATTAATCATCCTTCTACTTGAGAATATAGTACATTTCCGAAGAATGACACACTTAACAATTTCCAGTTATCCAGTCCAAGTCGCAATGTGGATAGAGGATGTTTTTGTGCAACTCTCGCCATCTGCAGAGAACAAGGGGAAAACCACAACCTCTCCGTAAGCAAGGTAAAAATACCACTTCCCCGTCGCTTAGAAAGAAAGAGCCAACAATTTTAAGCCAGTATTCCTCTGAACTTGGACTATTCACAGTATACAAACCTACGGCTATGAAGCTACGTCTCATCATCTTACTTATATCAATTTCGAGTTCATCGGAGGCTGCTATACCAGTTAACGTGCAATGCGAAGCTAACAGGAGCTTGGCGATCACGAATGTGACCCTTCACGACGACGGAAGCTTATGGGACCGTGAAGGGGAGATCCTATACCCTCCTGGAACCCACTGGAGTGACCCAGGAGAGGAAGATATTCATGTGGTATGTCCGTGTGAATTTGCAGATAGGCCATGCTTGAGGAAGTGCTGTCCTATGGGTCAGAGTACCACACTGCGTATGAAATGCATCGACCACGAGCACCATTTCAAGTTTGATGTTAAAGAAGATGACAATACAAAATCGGTTGAAGGACAGAAGCATTTCGCCCTATTGCATGGAAATCCATGTACGCAAGGGCGGTTTTATCTTGAACCAGACTTATATGAAGATGACGAGTTCTGGATTAGGTCATCTGATGGAGTATTGGTGATTCCGCACCAAAATATGACTGAATACGGTTTTGACTCGTTTTGCCTAGAGTATTTCCCCGAGAAGGGGATTCATATTCCTGCAATTTGCGTACGAGAGGAGATGAAGGGAGAGGATGGCGATTCTAATGACTTGTCGTTCACAATTTATCCTGTGTTCATGATAATATCCACCCTTTTTCTTATTGCCACTTTCCTTGTCTATGCATTAATACCTGAACTGAGAAATCTACATGGAATGTGCCTCATGAGCCACGTAGCAAGCCTTGCTGTCACTTACTTATTCCTCGCAATTGTTCAACTCGGAGGGAAAAATATCAATGATGGTCTTTGTATATCGTCTGGTAAGTTTTTTATGTACATAATGCCGCTTTGATGCCTCACGGGGAGTACTATTTTGTCAACAATTCAAATATCGCGAATTTGTCAGGTTTAAATTTGGCATCTCTGGGTATCTAAATTATATGATTCAATAGATCATCATGGATTATCTGTGATTTAGTGTTGTTAAGTTAATCTTGAATTTTTCTTTATATTAGAATTGTAGTAAGTTAGTATGAAAAACGAGAAGAATACTCAACTCATGGAATATTATTTATTGATAAAATGATATAGTGTAAGGATAATTGATCAAACTGACCTTGCCTGAATCAAATACATTATATAACATTAACTCTCTTGAATCTAAAGAGACATACTATAAATTAATTATATTTGTTCTTAAATACAAAAATGAAATAGAACTACTATATCTGAAATTAAGCTTTCATCTTAGTTAATATGTTTTCTAAAGCTATTCATAAGTTAGTAGTGAAAAAGAGTGAAAATTAAAGACTCATTCGTGACCTGAAGTGCCAAAATGATCCATTTTAATAATTTAGTCCTTCTTGATCTTTCACGAACTAATAATTTACAGAATGCAATACATATGATAGTATGGAACGCGATGGTATAATTTTTTCTAACTAAAACTTTCAATTAATAAAATTTGCTTTCCATGTTCTGTATGAAATCCTCCGTGTATATGTGAATACCCTGCCGCATTTCATCGTAAGGCAGGGGGTTCAATCACGATGACTCTATTTACTTACTCAAGTACTTTCGCGTGTGGTTCAAGGGAAAAGCGAATTTTTATATCTGTTAGTTTTTGTGTTTATTTCGTCCGCTGTGTCCAATGGGCCCTATATAGAAGGGCGCATGAAATGATGATGATGATTCGTCTTCCTCGAAAGTTCCTGAATTTCCTGAATTTATCTTCTCTTCGTTATGATCTTTCAAATCCCATCGATTCCCATTGAATTCTAGTCATTGATTTATCGTAGCAATTCTGCACAAAACCCATTGCTTTACATTACTATGTTTCTAGTTCACTAATACTAGGGGCAGCGTCTCATACGCTGCATGCATACTCAAGGCGAGGAATGATTAGCACAAAATAACATCGCTCGCGGACTTTTCCTACACTCCTACCGACTGTTCTCTTAAGAAATCTGAGTTTATTCAATGAATTCTCACAAATGATATAGACAATTCATGATAATTTATTCATGAGGGTTACTCCAAGATATGTAATAAAATATAATAAGATTACCATAAGCATATGATGAGAAATTTCGCTGACGATACAATTGAATATTGAATATTCCGATGTGGCATAGATATTAAATATCGGAATTTAAAAAACGGAAATTAGTACAGTTAATATTTTTAATTTTTCGGTACGAATTTTATCCACAGTTGACTCAAAACTTCATTGTTAGGCTTTTGTGTTTAATCTTAACTTTCCTATTTTTATATAAAATTTAGAAAGAAAATAATTGATAAATATTAGTTGGGATAGTAACACCAAAAACGCAAGCAAGCCATAAAACATATCTTAAGAAAAAAGTAAGGCTATATCTTAAGAAGGATACGAAAAATAAAACGTAAATTTATCTTAAGCAAAAGATTGTTCCCTAAAATCAAATAAGTTTTTATTATTTACTATAAGTCCATACTATCGTTATGATAATTAAAATTTTACTTTATTATACGATTATATGTTTTATTTTCTTAAAATTGGTCAAATTAAGATTAAAATGTGATTTATTTAAGTACAAGATTAGACAAGTAAATGATAAATTGAGCCGAAAATGTTGATTTTTGAGAAACAATAATGATTTCGATTATCATTTCAGCTTTCATCATAGAATTTGCTTTCTTAGCCACATTCTTCTGGCTGAACTCCATGTGCTTTGACATTTGTATCACATTCTGGTAATTAATTATATTTCTATAAAAACTCTTTACTCAACGATATCATAGCTATAGCTGTACGTTGACTTATCCAGAATTAAATGTTTCTCTTGAAAATCACTTTCTTACAGTGGAATGAGACCAGTTGCTGGATCTTTGAAGGAAATAGAAATGAAGAAGTTCATCTTGTACTCGATTTATTCGTGGGGAGTTCCAGCACTCATTGTGGTCATTTCTATAATCATGGATTACGCTCCTGGAATACCTGATAATTGCATTAAGCCAAGATTTGGTAAAAACAGATGCTGGTTCGATAGTGAGTTGTTTCTTTTATGCATTTCATTAAAGATTCTCATTGCAAATGACAGAAATGAAGGGCTGCTTCAGCAGATTTTCTTGTTAAACGTTAATACACGCAATTTATTTCTTTGTAGTAGCAATCATAAAAAACGGGTGTTACTGGAAGTATTTTTAAATTTAATCGTTCAATATCAGCTGTGTTATGAAACAAGCACGAATATCATATCGAAGTCTACATATTTCATTAAAATTAATTATTTAAGATTTTAATTGATAATTGATACCTGATATATGTACCTCATTTTGCTAGATGACGTGAATGTGCATTGATATTCTATCAAAACGCAGAAAGGAAGAGTAAATTTATTAAGAGCATCAGAAGTTAATTGTTTTTCCTATTCCGCAGAGTTTCTTTGAGTATTCGTTACGGCATCATATTCATTGAGATAAGTACATAAATATAATAAATAAAGAGTGAATCATTATCGTCAACCAAAGAATGAACAACATTAGCAATGTTTGAGGTGTAAATACCTCAGAAAATATTTTTTTCAAATGCAATGATCTTACTACAATCTATCAAATGCATCGTATAATACAGTAAATTGCGTATTAATAAATCGATTTATTCACTTATTGTATACATAATTCATTATTCACAATAATAACTTACGAACTTTATACAATTTCCAATTTGTTTTTATAGGTCAGATTCTTGTGAAACTTAAAACCCTCTTATGTATCATCTCATAAATCATTATATTATTATATTGGTTTATATTTCATGAAACTAAAAGTATATTTTGATTCTTGTGCTCAATTATCTGTGGCTGTAAGTATATGTTTGAATCTTATTTCAAGGAAAGATAGATGCTCTGGCATTCTTCTACGGACCAGTTGCCGTTTTGATCGTCTGCAACATAATTATGTTCACGATCACTGCTGTAAAGATTTGGCAATTGAATAAAAACGCGGACATGGTTAAAAAAGCAGGTTCGCGAGACGACAAGGAAAATCGGAACAGGTGAGTGAAAGCCTAAGAAGGATTTAAGAACAGATATTACCCCCATAATCCATGTAAGGCCCAACCGAATGAAGAGCTCACTATATCTATAAAATGTGCGTAAAGAGGAGTAGGTAAACATTAAATATTAAATACCAATTTTGTGTTTACTTGTTCAAAGAATGTTCAGTTTATAAAAATACAGATGAAATTATGAATACCTCAAAAGAGCGTAGAACTAAAAGGAGTATTCTAGGAATACTGCGTCAAAGGAAAAGAAAGCTGTATTCATTTCATATCTTTTTCTATATCATAAATACTTCTAAGAAATTTGAAGCATCTCACCCCACTATTTCTGATGATGCTTTCTACTGTGGTAAAAATACATAAGAATATAATTCAGAAAATCCCAAAACGTTACTTTATACTTGCAACTCTATCGAGGACCCAAATTAGAGAGACATTTTGAATTTCAGTGTAAAATCATTTTCAAATTCTACTTTGTATCTTAGAAGGGAAATGAATGAATATATTTCATTTAAAAGGTCTCATTAAAGTGAATTAATATTCCAGAGTTTGATTATACAAAATCCGTCAAAAGATATCTTTTCGTTCCAGATTTAATTTGTACTTGAAACTGTTGGTCGTGATGGGAGTGAACTGGATAATGGAAGTGGTGTCGTGGGCAATCGGAGGTCCCGACTACCTCTGGTACATCACGGATATCGGCAATACGCTTCAGGGCATCTTCATCTTCGTGATATTCGTTTGCAAAACCAAAATACGAAAGGTGGTTAGGGAGAAGATGTGTACCCGAAAATCTGACGGATCTCAAACAAGTGCCACGTCTAGAATATGGCGACCAGGGAGAGGTTCCAGTCCTTCTAAATCTTCCAGTGGACAGACGGCATCGAGCGCTTTCACTTCACAATCTGGAGGAAACATTAAGATGAAAGGGATGAGTGGAGGATACGGTACTAAAATCTATGAGGAAGATTGATCCCATTCGATTCGTTTGCTTCAGAATGATTATATAAGCCAAAACGTTCATCACTATCTTCATCATAAATAAAGAATCATTTTATATTCGATGTCGTCATCGTGCAATTTCATTATTTGATTCTAAGAAGATCCGAAATAACGAATGACTCCGAATGAAATACGTACACAGTATAAATATCATTTCATCAAATTATCAATGCACCAAATAACCATAGACTTTTCGCGCATAACAATTTTTTTTTCAATATCATCATATAAATTTTCAGGTATTTCTAAATTGCGGGATAAAATTTTCATGTGTTATATTTTACAGTAATTTTGAGCGCGTTCATTTCTATTCACATTACTTGTATTGATGTATTGTAATTACGGCTTAAAACCAGCTGATAACTGTGAGTGTTAAATTATAAGAATCGACGCTATTTTAATGCTATTCGGTATTAAATTCATACAAACAATGAAATATGACGAAAAATAAAGAAACATAAGTTTTGGAAAATGTCATAAAGAACCAATATGTAAACGTGACCGGTTAGATCGAAAATGTTCGCAGGAATTAAAATAATCGAATTGGAATTTTTGATAAGTTATTGCCCTCCCGATTGAGGATGGAGTTCCACAAAGTAGAGTCTTCGTCGATTAAATTTTATGGTGAATTTATTAATATGACTTTTACGCGAATTGTTCTACATGTTGAACGAACACACTACAAGCTATGATTCTACTACTGCGTACGGTCGCACCTTTTATTTCATATTCTATTCTTAGGAATTTTTTTTCCTCCCGATTTCTTATTCGAGAGAATCGTCGTCAACCTTTTCGACTTGATAGTATCAGAAACCATTTCTTATTGATGTTATTTTACAGTTGAAGTAGAGGCTATTCTCCCGTAATTCCAACTTTTCATTAGATTGAGGCAAAGTTGTTTTGCGTCTGTTGATTTCGAGTTTCTGATTGAAAAATGATTCTAATTTTGATAGAAATACTGTTATAATTTTTTCATGTTTTCTTTCTGTTAATAAACAAAATGAATTGCTGCTAAGAAGATTTAATAATTTTATATAAGAAGTAAAGCGAGTTTTAAAAGCATTTCCAATAACTCTATACAATTATGTGTGATAGAATATGTATAATGATGTAAGAGTGTTGCTATGTTTGCACCAAATTTTACTTCACAGTTACTGATAATGAATATGAATCGATAAGTTCGTAAAACGATAAATCTCTTTTTATAAACCTTCTCTTTAAATGCAATTCAGTTATTTTTCTCGAGAATAGAA
Source organism: Pantala flavescens (assembly GCA_020796165.1). Classification (NCBI taxonomy): domain Eukaryota; kingdom Metazoa; phylum Arthropoda; class Insecta; order Odonata; family Libellulidae; genus Pantala; species Pantala flavescens. Next base: position 55,162,357 of record CM036883.1, read on the forward strand.
GCCCTTCTGGATCTCAGAGGATAATACTTTCACATTCTTTTCGAAATTCGCAACTTAAAATCGAATAATGACATACAGGAAAATAAATAAGAAGGAAATAACATATTATCAGAAAGCGGGTAAATGGTAAATTTCCGGTCTTTTTGAGAGCTCATTGGATGAATAAGCCACCACTTCCTCTGTGTTACTTCCTCCTTGTCGTTTCCTAAACGGACTCCATATCAAGGTTTTACTGTAACGACGCAACTTTCCGGAATATCTCAACTTTTAAAAGTTATAATTGAAAATTTCATTGAAAATTTAAAAAATTCAAAAAAACACATTTTTTTCCTTTAAAGATGAATATATCAAAGTTACTGAAGAAAAATATGCGTAAATGATTCCTGAATAAAGAAATCGATCCACATCTTTTTTGCTTACGAATTTCATTATTTTATTTTCTTACCTTCTTTTATGTTTATACTCATTTATAATCAAAAAGAGACGCATACGACAAACTTTTCAAAAACATGGCCTTCTTTTAATGAAGTCATAGTTATTGACGCAATCAGCAGCTGTTCCGTTCCTTTTTCTTCTCTTCTTTGGAATGAACTCTTAAATGTCACTTAAAGGCGAAGAGAGTCTAGAGTTACGATAAAACCGAATTTTAATTTTGTACGCAGTATTCGTCTTTCTTTTCGAGCAGCATCCGAACGTAGAGACCTTCCGAAGCGAAGCAAATAAAGTTATTGAAAATTTTATAGCGGAACAACATTGAAAGGAGTGACAATCAATCACTTTTTTTGTACTTCAGTGAAAGAAGCGTGAACATTATGGACAATCAATGTTAAAGCTTTTTAACGTCCATATTCTCCTGAAGCTATGTATATGCGAACAAAGCTCAAATATATTTTTAACATCTTAACACTTACTATCAAATAGAATAGAGGAATCCCAATAATACCGCGTAATACTAAAACAGCGTGAAACGGGTTCTTACTGTACTTACAAAAACATTATAACTATGAGAAACTCTTGGAACAGGAGCCTATAAAATTGCTTTTTCAAAATATCAAGAGTAAAAAACTTGATCGTTTTTAAGAAATTAACTTATGCCGAAGAAAAAGTTTGTATTTGTACTATTCCCACTGAATGTTACGGCTTTTGGAGTTTATTTTAAATTTAGTTAACTATTTAGTTAACTACTATTCCCACTATTGAAAAATGGGTTATTCTTAAATAAAAAGTGATCAATTCTATTTGACTGGCTTTATAAATCTTTTACAATGGAACCACCATAGAATAAAACATAATAACCTATCACAGGACAATCATGCTAAATGTAAAAAAATCATAGGGGTATTCATAGCATTGTATATGCATTTATTTATTTGTAATCAAAGACCACACAAACTTCCACTTAATGGAGAATTTCAGTCTGGTTCTAAACTTAACAACTGATGTTTACAAATATCCGCACCCTGAGAGGAAAATTTCCTCTTCAGCTTGCATATGAACCCGGAACCTAAGCACTATAGGCCGTTCTAGAATCCTAGGCAATATTATCTTATAAGAGAATCGAATAGCCTACTATGCTATTGCATTTTTCCGTAAAATTCGCAGAAGTTTGAGCCTGAGAGACATAGCGCTCCGATTGTTAATCATTATTACTTTTTGCACGAGACTCCCAAGAGCATAATTCAGATTGATCCGAACCCGCCCTCGGGTATAAAATTCAAAAACTAAAGTTCTATTCAAGATACCGACCCAGAATAACATGTTAATGAAATAAACAACATTTATCTCAATTTCTCTCGCGACAAGTTTCTCGTAACGTAAGAACAATAAATTTTTAGGCGACGCACAGTGGGCTAGAATCGAAAAAAGCTGGCCAAAAATACAAAATGCGTTTTTTTGAGTACGGACTTTGAAATTTCGCATGGTAAATCTCAAATAAATTCTGCGTCGACTGTTAAAGTTATTTGACTTAGTTCCCGCGCAATTAAGTTTTACAAGGGGTCAAAGTTGACCAAATTTCGGGAAAAACGGCCGTTTTCGATTTTTCGCAGAAATCTTCAATTTCAAACCAACGCTGAACCAAAACGAATAAAAGGTTCGGACAAAAAACTATTTCATGTTATAAACATATTCTTTATGCTTAATAGTACTCAATTTGGATGATCATACTTGAAAATTTGCCTACTTTACAGTACAAAATGGCGGACCCTTATTTTGGATGTGATTTTCGCACAAAGCGAGGAAAATAGTTGTGAGGGACATCGATGTACACGGAGTTACTTATACCACAGTACTCGTGAAAGCTTCCTGCAACAGGATCTGAAATAAAATCCTGCGCCTTTTTGCGCCATTGGAAAATAATTCGACTTTTGTACAACGATGCAACGACGAAATCCGCGCGGCGGAGCTCCGTCCTCCGTGGCGATCTAAGTTTCCAGGTGATACACATACCGTTTTATGAGTTTCAAAAAAACTATTTCATCTTATAATCCTGTTCTTTATGCTTCATAATACTCAATGTAAATGATCAGACTCGAGAAAATTTCCAACTCTACAGGACAAAATGGCGGACCCTTATTTTGGATGTGATTTTCGCACAAAGCGAGGAAAATAGTTGTGAGGGACATCGATGTACACGGAGTTACTTATACCACAGTACTCGTGAAAGCTTCCTGCAATAGGATCTGAAATAAAATCCTGCGCCTTTTTGCGCCATTGGAAAATAATTCGACTTTTGTACAACGATGCAACGACGAAATCCGCGCGGCGGAGGGCCGTCCTCCGTGCCTATCTAAGTTTCCAGATGATACACGTGCCGTTTTGAGTTAAACATTTTCTGATGTTGTTATACTGTGTGTCAAACTGAACTTTCTCTTTAACCCTCAATTGCAAGGAAAAGAAATCACACATCTGGCATTTTTCGTCTGATCCTTCGCGCGCCTCGAGTAAACCTTTGCTTAGGACAATCTGGAAGGATAGTTTTATGACACTCAGCTGCTCTTCCTAAGGATAAACGGTTACCCTTCGCATGTTTTTAGCATTTTCCATTTCGAAATTTTCTAAGACTTTCAGTTACGTCTTGTATATGGTGAAGGTTAGTGGCGTTTCGGTGCTCTTATAGTAGTGTTCACTGTTCTATATATTCCAAGCTCCTCGAGTGTTATTTGCAATATTTCTGTTAACTGGGCAGAAAATTTGAAGAAGAAATTTCAGGTAAGTGACGTTAATGGATATTATTTATTATTTTCAACGCAAAAATATTGATGAGGGGTTATAGATATTTATTATTTAGCGATTTTGAGTCTCTCTCATTTGTTACAACCGTCTGTATTTTCTTAATCCAATGCTGAAGGAGATACTATATGTATATATAAACGGAAGATTCGTCAAGTGTAATTCTAGTTGGGTGAATGAGAAAGTCAATTTTCCTGATATAGTGTTCCAAAATCTACCTAGTACTTCCATGAATCCAGGTTAGTATTAAAAAAAAATGATCGCCTGCCGCCCGATTTCCCGCGCGCGCTGGTCCGCGTTACATTCGTAATAAAAATTCGTTATCGACAATACCGTTGAACATAGAGTGTTGAAAATTGAAGGATAAATTAATTCAGGGTTTTCTGAGAAACTTTCTCGCAGGAAGTTTTTTCTTACGTAAATAGAACGAAAAGTAGCAGGCGACTACATTTTTCAACTCATTTTGCCGAAAACTCATGATTTTTCCTTGGATAACTTCCCATAATTTCTCTCCATTAAATAAAACTTAAAAGTTAACAATATTATTAGAAAGTGAATAAAATGAGGCAAATATTGATACCAAGAAAGATGAGATATCTTTAATAATGGATCCAAATTCCTCGGTTCGGAGAAAATCCCAACCAACTCTCAGCATTTTTTGTAAAGAATTATGTTTCTAATTTACCAAGTAATAGTTTTTTGACATGTTTACTTAGTGCTAAGTTGTATACACATCTTTTTTCCTCATACTGCAAAGTTTTAAACCCAAATCTTTCTGATTTCATTCTTATATACCAAGGTTGCATCAGCGCGCATGATTCTCCCATTTAAATACATGACCAAAAGAAATACATAGACTGAGTATTCAAATCAGTACTTCATATGGAAATTATGCCTAAAATCTGATCCAATGGCATTTATACAACACAACAATAACAATATCGATATTTTTGAGCAAAGAAGTAAAGCAGCATAATGAATAGGAAGTGGCACAAGGAGAATGTCCGATTCTTAGGGCGGTAAATGTAATTTAGGCAGAGGGTTAGACAAAAATTATATCGTTAAATGGATTTTTATGCATACTGTAGAATATTATCCGTAATAAATGCGAAGTATACATCATTTAGAACGATACTACACATGTAAGGTATAAAATTTGCGTCCTTAGATGTAACAAAAATAGAGATATTTATCAACATGAAATTGGGTAATTTATACCTAACAAAATGATCCTAACTATTAAATGTAGTTTTAATAGTGTAAATTGTATATTGTTTATCCTATAAAGCGACAGTAAAAACCGTTTTGCTTCGTATACAATCTGGAAACTTAGATCGCCACGGAGGACGGAGCTCCGCCGCGCGGATTTCGTCGTTGCATCGTTGTACAAAAGTCGAATTATTTTCCAATGGCGCAAAAAGGCGCAGGATTTTATTTCAGATCCTGTTGCAGGAAGCTTTCACGAGTACTGTGGTATAAGTAACTCCGTGTACATCGATGTCCCTCACAACTATTTTCCTCGCTTTGTGCGAAAATCACATCCAAAATAAGGGTCCGCCATTTTGTACTGTAAAGTAGGCAAATTTTCAAGTATGATCATCCAAATTGAGTACTATTAAGCATAAAGAATATGTTTATAACATGAAATAGTTTTTTGTCCGAACCTTTTATTCGTTTTGGTTCAGCGTTGGTTTGAAATTGAAGATTTCTGCGAAAAATCGAAAACGGCCGTTTTTCCCGAAATTTGGTCAACTTTGACCCCTTGTAAAACTTAATTGCGCGGGAACTAAGTCAAATAACTTTAACAGTCGACGCAGAATTTATTTGAGATTTACCATGCGAAATTTCAAAGTCCGTACTCAAAAAAACGCATTTTGTATTTTTGGCCAGCTTTTTTCGATTCTAGCCCACTGTGCGACGTTTAAATTTGGCTGCATGATCAAATTTTTTCGAAGGTTTCGTTGCACTTAAATTATTCTTTATTAAGATATGGTAACTCTAAAATTAGTATAATTTTACTTTTATATATTTATAAGATATTAAGAGTACTCTGAGAAAAAATTAGCATTTTATGTTGGAAGAAAGCGACGGCAGTTTTAATAATGTTCTCGAGCCGATTTCGCAGCAATTTTTTTTTCATTCCGCTATAGAATTTATTTCTTTTGTTATAAGGATGAAAAATCTTCATTGATATGTAGAATCATCTATTCCTATCCATATTTCATCAAATTTTCAGAAAAAGCACTGAGCTGAAACTTTCAATTTTATCCGTAAACCTCCGCCGGACGGATTAACTAACCCCTTTGAAGAGGCTAGGTTGGTATGTACCTTGTGCCATTTTATGTGCATTTACTTACCCATAAGCTCTCCTTATCGTAGTCTGTTGTGTTGTAGAGAAACACTGTTATTTTAGATTAGACCTTCCTTTATTGACTATTTCCTGAATTTACAGTTTCATCATATTAATCCAAATTTTATGATACAACAATTAATGAAGTATTCTTTATGTACATATTTATGATAATTCAAACATAATAATGATAATACATTCATAGTATTAATAATATGTTTTGCCAATAGAGTTCCTTTGTTACTCAGAATAAATGTATCAAAATATCTTTGACTTTGATATACTACCTTCCATCTAGTTGCCCAAAAGGTAATTTTACATTAGTGAAGTTGATACGTAAAAATTCTGGAAAGATGAATGAAGAACTGAAAAAGTAGTTCGAATTGTTATTGGTATGAAAGTCATATTTGATTAAATGACCCTAAATAGTAGAATCTTGCTGTCTTATCTTTATCCAGTTACAGATCTGTTTCATTCTTAATTATTTACTAGGTAGGTTTCAATGTTCAATCACTTTCTAAAACTGTTTTCAACATGACCAGTGACAAAACAATTAGTGAATTGTTATTCCAATCATTCATTGGAATTGTTAATTAATCTTCAACTTCCAAAGAACTATATTGTATTTTTCAGCAAGTTATAAGCATTTCTCTAACAGTTTTCTCTGGAAAATTCTTTCAAATTTCACTTTTAGTAATGAAGTTTTTCCTTGAGTATAAAATCCTTATATAGTAATTGATTTATCTTCCAGTAATTAAGGAGATTTAAGCTTTACATTAGATTATTTAACCTTTGAGTAAGCTAAATATATTTGTAGGAATATATAATATTTAATTGTGTGTAGTAAATTATTATCTAATAAAATATTAGTTAGTTTGGTGCACCCTTTCAAAATATATTCTCATTTTCTGCACAAGCTGATTCTTGACCTTTCTTTTGAATACAAATATGAAGAAGATATATACACCCTGTAGAGTGTTCAAGAAGTCTGTGAAAATCCATATGCATGGTGAACCACCAGCAATAACAGATATTACCTCCATAATCCATGTAAGGCCCATCAGGATGAAGAGTTTAATATATCTGTAGAATCTGCATATAGAGGAGTAAGTAAACATTTAAAACGTATTAAATACCAATTTTATGTTCACTTGTTTAATGAACATTCAATTCATAAAAAATATATTTGAATTATGAATATTAAAAAGCATAGAGCTAAAAGGATTATTCTAGAAATTCTGCTTCAAAGGAATAGAAAGCTGTATTCTTTTCATGTCTTTCAACTACATCATAAATACTTCTAAGAAATTTGAAGTATCTTACCTCATTTTGTCCTCTTTCTGATCATGTCTTCTACTGTCACCTATATTTAGTCTTTTAATATCTCTTTCTTCTCTCCAGATATTATAAGCAGTTATTATGAACATCAGCATGTTAGATATGATTATTAGTCCAACAGGAGCTATGAAATAAATCATTTTACTCATATCACCTGTAAATTAATTTTGTAAATAAATTAGCGCTGACAACAAATTGATTTGATTAGAATAATCTTAACATCATTTCACTAGTTCTCAAAAAAATAGAGAGAGAATAATGAATCTATTTATCTCTCTAAACATTATAAAACATTTTTAAGAAAATAACCATCATTACATGTATGTGCTAATATTATTGATGATATGCTATTATTTTAGAATAATTTTTACAGTAAACTCTTCATAACCATTATCTTTGAAAATCTGTCTACTACTATCTACACTACTCATAAATGTCATAAGTTAAAGCTTTACTTCATGATAATTATTCATGTAAAATAAAATTATTATAATATACATAGTTTTTGTTTCTAAGCAAGATGAGAGAAAATCAATAATTTTAGTTTTATTTATTTTGACGGTTTTTTTTATATCATTCATTCAACTTTAACCATACAACTATTCTCAATCAATTTAAGGTTAGAATAGGTCATTTTTACTTAGAACAAGAAAGTGTGAGATTTTCACAGAATTAAAAAGAAGTGAAAAAGGCAACATTACTGGGACATGAACCCAGGTCCCTATCTTGCCACTTGACCACTAAACCACCATGCCCAAACAGGTTTTGAATGATTGCCTTTTTATTTTAATTATTTTTGATATTTTAGCTCTCATACCTTATATCCTCATATTAACACAGATTCATGTGGAAAATGATTCTGAGTTTGTTATCATTGGTTTGTTTATAAATTTGCTTTAGTTAATGAATTTAAAAATATATTAAATATTAGTTCAAATCATTGAAGTGCTCTTGGCAGAAGGTTGCAATCATATTAGTATATCTATTCCTGTTTTCATTGGATATAAATAATTTCACATTGAATCTTATGACCGATATTTGCTTCTATTCAATGGAAGATATTTAAGGAATGAAATGAAATGGTTAAATAAAGCTAAACTTACTATATATCCAGCAAGTTTTCCTGAATTCAGGTTTGTAAAAAGAGTTGGGAATGCGCTTGTCTAGTTCTATGACTGCTACAATGATTGTGATGATGAGCGGAATCCCAAGAGCATAGGAAATGTACTTAAAAAATTTCCGTTTACTTGATCCATGAGAATTATGCCCTCTTGGTAGTTTGGAGCTTGAAAAGATAAATAATAGATAATTAATTTTATCCCAAAAATAATTGTTGAAATATTAATGTTCATTATTCAAGGTATGAGCAATCATATTTCATTTCTAGTCATGCTAAAAGTAATAATATAGTACTCATTTTACAATAAAATACATCAATACTGTTATCATTCAACTCAGAGCTGAATATGAACAATTTTTATTAACTGTGAAAATAAAAACAAAAAAAACTTTTTCTATCAGTAATTTATGATTTTGAAAATTAAATTCCTGTAAAAGGAATACGGTTTCAGCTGGAACATGTTTAAAACCTCTTACTTCTTTTATTAATGACCTAGGTGATCATTCCCTTATCATGATAATCTAGTGTGTAGTTGATCATGAAAACTTCTAATTCATTAAATGATATTTAATGAAATCTCATCTTTCAATGATTTCATAGCTAAAAGGAGTTTAAAATAAAGCAGGTTATGTAATTTATTAATAAAATAGTCAAAGTTGATAAAATTTCCTCTCTTGGGAATAAAAGATATATTTAATGCATGCATCTCAGAAACAAAATATCATAACTGAATATAAATGTCTGATGGTAATCTGTCTTTAAAATACATTAAAATATAAACATAACATCAAAACAGTTTCTTTAGTATAAGAAGTTTGATTGCTTTGGTTTATAATACTAAAATAATAATTTAAAGGAGAGGGTTGTAAAATGATATTTTGAATCGTATCTTATATTGACTTAAATTGTGATAACAATGTTAAAAATTTCAAAATGATTTAGACCATGTTTCTTGCAGATGGTTCTAACTACTTACATTGTGAGGTTAGCAAATAAAAATTTTTAATTTCAATTTTATTATTTTCGAGGGAGACTGAGTATATTCTATATTCAATTAGATAACTATATTATCAAACTGTCTTATTTAACTCCTTTTTGTGATATAAAATTATGAAGAAAAATCTTTACCTGAATACTGAACACATGTCGAAGCATATAACATGGAACCAGAAGAATGAACTTAAGAATGAAAAATATATCACTATACCTGGAAAAGTGGAATATTCATTAGATTCACTCATCATTGTGTATTCATTTATAACTACTATAAGATTTAGACTCTAAAAAAGCATTTCCTATTTTAAATTCTGAAATAAGTAGACGGGTATCATCCATAGCACTCCAAAATAATGATCAAGAATTAGTATAAAGTTTAAATGATGCATAATTTATTTTTCAATTTCAGAATTGAAATTATTAAATTAGATCATGATTTACACTGAAATACATTTATTATTTTGCAGTGTTCCAATTAAATTTTGTTTATTAAAAGGGGCCAATAAAAAGTTTCAATGAGTCACCATAAGAGCAATTTCATCAAGTATTGCACTTTGTAAGATTTTACTGGCCAATTTTAATTTAGAAAATGACATCAGTGAGGAATTGAAAATTATTGCATAAAATTGCTTTCAACTTGTTGCTGAAGTAAATAAACAGTGATATATACTTTGTTAAATTATGAATTACTTACCCTTGTAACTTGAACTTTTAGCACTTTTTTCATTTACTGTATTTATTACATTTTAATTACTCATAACCAAGAGTATATATATATATATATATATATATACACATGTGTGTGTGTATCTTTTGGAAAATATTCATGTAGAGCAAGTGAAAATGAATTTTATTCATCAAATTGATTTTGTTGTTTGCTAATGTCAATTTTAACCTTCCATCAAAATATTCTTCGGTATTTGAGATGGAACAATCAAATCTATTGAAAGCATTAGATAGGAATACTTTTATATATGTACATAAAATATTTATACATTGATCTCTCATATATTATTTCCACTGGGGGCTGAATACAGACATATCTTTGAAAGGTGATTAAATATTTTTTGGAGACATTTATGCATGTGAATGGCTCTTTAATCTGATGTATGAAAGTACATACAAGTTTTTCTCAGTATAAATCAGATAGTTGTACTCACCTAAAGTTATACAGAAATTCCTTGAAAATCTTAAACCAAATAGCTGCACTGAAGTCAGTGACACATAGGTAATGATTAGAACAGACATCTGGCACATTAAGCATTTCCCTTGTATATTTCTCATGGTAGGAATCAGAAAGAAAACAGACAAGGAGATAAGTAAGAAAAAGGTTGAGGTAATCATGCCAATTGGTAAAATATTGTATGGAAGTTTACTGCAGAATTCTCTTGCAGGATTTTTCTTTTCTAGTTTTTTCATACATACATATGGGGAATATCTATTGACTTGGGGAAGGTACTCTACACAATAAGACTCTACCCCCAGGCCAGTTCTTTTTTTTGACGTCATGGTAAGTTTGCCGTCAGTAAAATTGACGTAAAATTCATCCATATTTGGAAATCGATCTGGCTCCAAGAGGTAGCTCCGACAAAAGTTGCCAACTGCCAGTCCAAAGTGCATGTATCCTTCTTTACGATACAAGCCTTTCTCATCAGAAGGTAGGTAGGGGTCAAACCATGGCCATGATTCATTGTATGGTATGCAGTAAAGTTGTTTGAAATTCATAGCTTCATTCTTTGCACAGCATTTACGCATGCATGGTTTGTTCAATTTGCATGGACAACCATATATCTTTTGATCATTGTTACTGGTAACATTCCAGTAAGTGTCTTGGTCATATAACAGTTCATTGTCCTTATCCCAAACTGTGCCATTGTCCATCCACTCAAAGTTCGTAAGTTCCACACTTTCCCAAGGTTCACAAATGTCACAAAGGCACAAGGCTATGCATGAAACATACACAAGGAAGAATATCCTGATGATAATCATTGTAGCAGTATTTTTTTCTGTAAATGGAAATTTAGTAGAATTTACTTGTCAAATCAAAAAATTTGGTGGATATTTCATGGAGATATTCAACAAAATTTTGGGCTAAAGACATTCAGCTACAAACTCTCTTAAGTTACAATTAAGTTCAGTTATTTCAGAAATTTTTCATTGATACACATTTTATTAAAATGTGTACAAACTAATTACATTACCTTGCTTGAAATTAACAACTCTGTGAAAGAGATAAAAAAAATTGGCTATATACACTTATGGATTTTTAAAATTTATCAACTGACATTTGATAGCTAAAGGAAATGATGTGTTAATCTCTTCAATCAATGTACTTTTCGAATTAATGTATGAGAACTAGAAATGAAAGTTGCTCTGAAAAATATTTAGCTTGAGACTTCCCAGAAAACAGCAAGAAGTGCTTCCAGAGTATGCTCTTCAATAGAAGAAAAATTGATATCTCATAACAAGTTTGTAAGAGGAAAGAGGCAGTATAAGAAAGGACATATCTGCACCCATTCTGGACACAGACACGCATGCCGCTTCATTCATTCCCCCATCCCCAGATTTCCTTGAAATGATACCCAGTACCTTCTTCTAATTTTCTCCAATGAAGAAGTATAGGCATTCTAAAAGCATCATCTGATAGTTTTTAGACTGAATCTTTCCCCGAAAATCTGAAAGTCGACTTCAAAAATCAATGTAGGGAAATATTTTACTATAATAATTGTCAACTATATCTTGTAAATAATCTCTTAATTGAGCCCGAATAGTTACGAAGAGCCATTATAGATAAATATCTATCTCTATTACCATAAATAAATATCGTATTTACACATCCTTGAATGCGTGCTTTACGTAGAAAAGAAGGGATTTTTGGTTGAAAGAAGTAGAAAAAGTCAAATTTCACTGTGAGATGAGGGAATAAGAAATGAAATTGTTGAAACTCTCTGAAAATATTGGACAGTAAAAAAGAAATCGAAAGAAAGATTGAAACCAAAAAATATGAAAGACAAAATTGCTGGATATGAGGTAGTATCCATGTGACAATAGAAAAAATTGTTCACGATCTAGCTATACGCGTGCTATCGATGATTGAGCGAATTCAATATTTTACACAAGTGTTTAGCTATTATTAAAGAAAGTTCATGAGTGGACATTATTAAATACAATGAAAATATTATTTATTGAAGATTTAAACTAAAGAGACACTGCAAGTTCGTTATCTCCAAGAAAATTGAAAAGATTAAAAACTATTATATTAACGAGTTTCATCTGATTTCATACGAGAACATCCGACTGGTAATATGTTCGATATAAAATCATGCCTTGCAACTTACGAAAAAACAAGCTTGCCCTTGAGAATGATTCTTCACAACTACAATTCTATTTATTAATGACTTATAAATTTGTATATTCCTTCAAATAAAAATCAAATATTAATTAATCTCGTATTTAATTTTGTGACATTGGCTAAGTAAATATATTTAGAAATATACATTCTTCAGAAATCTTCTGATATTACTCTCTTTATGAGCAAGAAATATTCGCTTGACTGCAGCACTCGTACGATCACGCGCCGTGAATTTCCCATAAATAAAACTTCCTGACGTCGCTGAATTTGAAATTACGAATTTTCCTAATTGTTTCCAAGTAACTCATTTCCAATAGCTCAATATATACTAAGGAAAACTTGCTCAGCATTGTTAATTAAATATAGCAATGTGAATTAAGATCGCAGAGAAATGAAAATCCTATTGAAATTATCTTTAATAAACTCAACTTGGTTAAGTTTTTAGTGAATATGCCATAAAGAAGATACTCTAAAGGTAACATGATTCGCTGAATCTCGACATTTTGGTATCTTAAGTTATAAGATTTATATTCTACACAAAATGCGGGCGACAGGAGGTAAGCTAGAAGGAGAATTGGACATTAACAAAGCTTGGCAGGTTTTCCGCATTCCAGAATATTATTCTTAGGGATTTATATGTTTACGCTTTTTGCCACTTAAATGCCGTTCAACGTAAAGGATAAAACGAGTAAGCATCAACTGGTACCTAGCTCGGTATATTTTCAAATTAAAATCTTACATAAAAATCTCTATGGAGCAACTCATTAAAACCCTTCACAACAATTTTCAAAGATACTCGAGTATGATGAACTTTTACAATCTTTAGTTGCGGTATGGAATTACATTATTTTAAATATTGAAAGTAATACAATATTACTTCATGAATCAATTTATTAAAAATATCTGATTGAAAAAGTTAAATAATCATTTGCATCGATGACTATTGAAGAAAATTGTCCACAATATTCCATTGTAAGTTATCTTTGGCTTTAAATTAAAAAGCGCACAACTAAAATGTATAATAAAACTTTGCAGCATATCTCATCAGCTAACTATAAATTTCAGCCTTACAATTCCACTCTCTCTTAAGAAAGAAACGATCAAAACATTGCCCGAACACGTACCTTAAGGATACCTTATTCGGAGTCCGTGGAAAGAGCGGTCGCTCTACTGAACTTCCCTCGGACACAGTATCTTGAGTGCTATCCTTTGCTAGTGACCGCTCAAGGAAGTGAATATCGGAAAAACTTTGTCGAGAGCATGCGCGCGGTTCATTAAAGAGAGGATTGAAGTCTTTTTTATCCCCTCTATTTATCTTTAGGGGAATCGTCGAATATCCATTCGCTCTCTGACGGTACTCGTTTCTTCGCAGGATATCAGCGGTTAGCCCATCACATTTGCATGATCAGTTGCGCACAATGTGCCCTTACAAATATCCGGTGCGCACGTAACTCGAAGTTTTCTTTCCGAATTGGGATACAATATGAACGATGCCTAAATTCACAACTTAAAGTATACTCATTAAACAATAAATGTATATATTGATTTTACACAAATGAGGATTAGCAACTAATCATTCATATACCCAACAGAATAGCTACTATCGTTATTAGTCCAGAATGACGAGCAACCGATCTGAGTTGGCCTTAGTCAATCATGTTCGCTCAGGAGGGCATCTTTTACACCTCAGTTATCTTCAGCTGAATATGGAATTCCAGAATATGTGAAATCCTTGCTAAATTTTAAAATAAAAATCAGTTAAAAATCGCTCTCTCAAAGTATTGTGAAGGATTTCCACAAATCGATTTTATTTGTTCTTTTCTTCACTCCAACGATTAACTCATCAATTAATATTTATAGCTCTAGTCATATCGCTTCAGATTATATAACAACAAAGAAAATAAATTATCGTTATTCAGGAAGCATTTTAGATGATTCGTGGAACAGCATATCAGAATACTATCCATTGAAGACTGTTAAAAACAGCAGATAAGGTGGAATACGAAATTAATATTATCACAAAAATCTACATCCAATTATTTTCCCTTATTGTTTATTAACACTTCGTTTACTCTTTTTGTTACGATTTTCTTATTTCTGTTAAGTAAAAGTATAATGAAATACCATCGAGATTATAGTATTAAAAATAATCCCATAGCAGTCCAATTATTATTATCGACTCCGAGACCAGCATTCGAAATGATAAATGAATTTACCTTTATTTTATTTTTTAAGATTGTTAGTGCCAGAAATCTTCCCTCTTTTTGGCAAATTATTTCATTTTATATTTAAAATTTTCTTTCCAAAATTTTCAATAAATGCATCAGTGAAATTCGATCGGAGAATTTTTATTTCATGTACTATAAGGACCCGAATTAAATTGTATATATATATATATATATATATATATATATATATATATATATATATATATATATTTGTATACAATTATATATGTAGAACTATGTTACATGTATATTCCTTTTAGACCTACTTTGCAAGAACGAGAGGCTACTGACATTTTCCAAAGTTGTGTCTAATGTGCATAACATTGATCTTTAGGAGTCTTTATTTTGAAGAAAAAGTCTTTGCATGTCATGTGCATATTCAACTCTAATTTCTTTTAAATATTTAAATAGAAAATTTGAACGTTAAAGTTGCCCATATACATTTGAGATAGGGAAATGAAAAGGCAAAGTTATTAAAATTTCGTAATAAACTTGCTCAATTGTAATTAATGTAATTATAATTGTTTCTAGAGATGATCCACTATAAAGGGAGTTTTCAAAACATGAAAAATCAATATTTCCCTTAGTTTTAAAGTTTTGTTCAAAAATTTTCATAACAATCAGTTTCACTCGTAATGACTATAAAGCTTAAACCAAATAATTGTTAACCATTCCACTTGGCAGTGGAAGATGCACAACCGGATGTTGAAAATACTGAATTTGAACTGTGGAAAAGGTACAGCTTTTGAAATTTTTTAAACCTCGGTAGCTGTGATACAAAATTCCCGAGCCCTTATTATTTTCTTTTTGAAAATCACTTGTGAACGCTCTATGAATAAAAGTAATATTTTAAAATTCCCTTCTTTTTCACGAGGCAAAAACGGGACCCGTCCACATGACCGACGATCATTTCCACGACGCTCTGTTCCCTGACGCTCAACTGATCGATGGACCGCTAGCCCGACAAACCGCTCGCCCGACACCTCACTTTACCGTCAAAAAACTGACCGAAAACTCGCTGGAATAATATTATTTATGTGCCGAATGAGTGGTTTTTGTATCTGCCTTTATATTTTGAGAAATAGCAAAGATGTAACTTTCGAAGAACAAAAAATTAAGTATTCAAACATCTTTTATTTACTTTATAAATATTAAATTAATAAATATTAAATTAATAAATATTAAATTAATAAATATTAAATTAACAGAAGTTAATAAACTGAAGGAATACTGAAATATTAAATTAACATAATCCATTAGAGGTGTATGTAAAGATATTTACTGTACTTTTCTCGAAGATTATTTTCTATTTGGAAATAATTTATAATTAATAAAAAAGGTAATTTTATTTTCTCCTCTAGTTTAAATTTTTATATTGAAGCATCAAACTTACATTTATTGAGATAATGAATAAATTTCACATTTTTACATCGAGTTAATACATACATGAAAATTATTACAGTTGTATACAAATTGAATATAAAAAGAATACAAATACTTAAATATTAATTTAAGTTGAATTCAAGCCTTAAGAAGTTATTAGAAGAAGTTTCAATATTTAACTTTGAGTATTTTAAAAATATAAATTTTTAGGTGACTATACAAAATATAGATTTTTTACCATTAAGAAACCACAATTGTTTGTACAGATAATTCATGAAACTTAGAATTTCGTGAATGAATAACTGTAATTAGTATTTGTAAATCGCCAAAATTTAATGTCAACTACCGATTTATAATGTCACGGGGAGCCTTCCAACTGATTCTTTTATCTAACGATGTGAAATATTTTTTGCAACGACGCCTATTCATTCAGTTCATAAATAACTTTTGCGAGCGAGTTGTCGGTCAATTAAGCGTCGGTCAATGGAACTGTCGTTCATTCGATCCGTCGGTAAAGTGAGCTGTCGGTAGACTGAGCTGTCGGTAAAGTGAGTTGTCGGGCGAGTATAGTTATATTATAGTCCGTCGGTCAGTTAGGCGTCGGGGAACCGAGCGTCGTGGAAATGATCGTCGGTAATGAAGAGTAGACCCGGCAAAAACCCATAATATCAATGGCCACCATGATTAAGTTTGTAACTTTGCAATATTTCCCTCCAAATTCTATATTTTGCTGTAGAATTTATGATATAGAATCGATTCCTCATAATATTTGATATTATGAGGAATATGATATTTTTTATCGTTTAAAAGGTTTACTGTGGATTTAATATTATTAATTTTCCTTAACTAGTATAAGAGAAAAATGAATGAACAACTGTTACAATATTTCAGGAAATAGGAACAATGTCAGAAAAGTCTAAATAACCATACCGAGTGGGTGGATAGGTAATTACACCTTAATTAAAAACAATTCTTCTGCGGGGAATGGAATGCGCCATTTTATTATCACTATTTCATGAGTAGAAAAACTGAGGAACTCGTTCTTTATTTGGAATTTCTTCATTTTATTAGGAATAAAAAGCGTGAATTCATAGTTTGTTAACCACGCCCTGCTTGTACATTAAATATCCAATGAAAATCTGCATGAGGGTAGCACCAAGTAACAACGCTAATAATTTACTTAATTTTAACCCCTATTGTATTCACTGGAAAGGAAAGGATTGCTATCAGTCCATCTTTAAATAATTAGCTTTAGGTTATAATACTTTTAAGTTTGGTAATATTAAGTTTAAATTTTAAACAGTTTAAATATTTTATAAGAATTAATCAAAGTTACGAAGGAAAATAATTAAGAGGATCACATCCATCTTCAGTAAGCAAGTATGAAAATATCTCCTTAGCATCACCATAATCAGCAAACGTACTTCCCGTTGATAAACCCTCTGCATTTTTCATACTGTCAAACAGGTGAGACATAATTATGGTAATGGGATTAGGTGGTATATTTGCTGATTTTGCGAAGAAATTATCGGAAAATATAGTTCGATATCGTTTGTAGATGTAGCAAAAGCTTCTTTTCTGACTTTTCTGCAATAGTTTGATTTTCAATTAACAATCTTAAAAATATAATTCGCCAATGAGACCCATTCAAGACAATGTCGTAGTTACTATTCACAATAGCAGTGAAACAAAAGTATTTTATGAGGGAAACGAGAAGTATAATCAAAGAGGATACTCATTACAATGGAAGGAGAAAATAGTCGCAGTTATCCTTTGCGAAAGATATACACGTATAAACAACATGGATGAGAGAAAATAATTCATACCAGTTACTTCAAAATTCTTTTTAGGTTTTATCTTTGTTAATTAACTCTGAAAAATTGATCCAAAAAATATCAATATTATTTTTTTAACTTCACTGATATCACGGAAAAAGGAATAGTGATGTTCTTTTTACAATACCATAATATTTTTATGTCACTTAAACACTTCACGGCCTTTATCCAAAAGTTATTCGCTGGTAATTGGAATGTTAAGGTTCGTTTTTAAAAAGATTTTCTTAATCAATTACTAATCAAGTTCCAGATATTTTCGTTATGAAACCATTAAAAGGTTCGAGTAAATCCCAATTTGAGCTTAATTAGTAACAATATCTTGTAACGATTTTGCACGGGAAAGCGGACAATCGTAAATTTAATTTACGGCAGAGTAAATTCTATCGTGGATGGCCGCACTTCGAGGAACGACATTCTAAATAGGAAAAATAAGTACCTCTAGGAAATATCCTGAGGAAAATAAGTACTTCGTATTTTCCACAGAAATATTCAGAAAAGTTTATGGGACCTCAGAATGACTTTGAGGTTGGAAAGTCGATAATTCATCTCCGTTGTCATCTCCGTTTCGTAGACGAATCAATTCGCAAGATAAGCTATCTTAGTATTTACACTTCTCATTGTTAGTGACTTTATAATTGAGAAACGCGCGAATTTAGGAATCAGGATAATCAACGAAATGGACATAATTTTATTTAATAAAATTACAGTTTATCGCATCGGACAATTCGTAAGGGAAAACGAATTGCTCGAGAAATACATCTTTGAAATTTCATATTTTCAATGTTTATTAAAGCGATGGAAGTTTTAAATAAAATGATGATATTTAAATTAAATAAAAATTTTACAATTGTTTATTAAATTTGTACAGTTCGACACATAAGCAATTTGTACACTCAATTTCATGAATCAGTTCCACCATCCATGTAAAAGTTTACCGTCCATTTAATGCAAGAATTTTCGTTGAAGATAATTAGGAGTGCAGGTCACTGAGAAAAATAAAGTTTGATAAATACCGGTGGAAACCCGTGGAAGAACGGCTGGATTTAAATTGAAGCGTCCGAAAAACTCGTACTCCAGTTCTAAACAGCACATTATTTATTCTATAAAATGTACTGACAGACGAGATTTGTAGATGGAGTCCTACAAAACTACCCCTTCCTCCGTTGATTTTATTATTCCATTATTATTAACATTCGCGTTGAATCATCAACTAATTAAAAAGTAGACATAGAAATGAAGACATTCACTATTTACTAAGTGCACAATGGAAGAGCTAGACCAAAAAATTCCTGAAGCATTTCTATCAAGTTGCTTTTGTAAGAAGAGGAGCTTTCCCAGCATTCTTTGATGGTATCGAAACTTTCTTTTGCCCAGCTCTCAAGTTCTTCCTCACTGCAATCATCCACATTTTTGACCGAATACGTCGGATCCAAAGTCATGATTGGCTTCATAAGGAAGGCCATTATGATCCCAAAATCCTTGTACTTGAAATTCAAGTCGTGTCTGATTTCGCCGAGTGTAATGGGAGGAGTTCCTCTCCCTGTTGAGTTCAAAGTGTCCACCAACGCTTTTGAGTAAGCCAGCAGCAGCTCGTTGGTATATTTCCTCCGGAAGGATCTCGATGTCCCCAGATGGAGGAAGCACGCAATGTCCAGACACGGATGGGCGTAACGCAACCTCCGGAAGTCCACAAACTTCGCATCCAATATCTTCTCGCCGGATCTTTCCTTGCCATACCTGTACAGAACGTTCCTGCAGTCTCCGGGAGAGAGGACGTTGGGTCCGTTGGGTATCGCTAGAACCATCTGGCACGCAGTGGACCATATCTGCTTTAGAGCATCTTCCATCTTTCCGGAAAAACACGCCGATTCTGCGTCCGGGCCTATCTCCCGAGCGAGTTCCGCCGCGATTGCAGAAGCTAGGCCCATAAGGGCGCGGCCAGCAGCGGAAGGTTCGACACTGAAGAGTTCGTCCTGGCATAAGGATGGCTCAAGTCCTAACCAGCCTCCAGATCTCTTGGTAGTGGTCCTCTCCACCGCGAAGGAGAACCCGTGAAGCGTTCCAAGGCGACTGAGGGCCATGAGACAATGCTGCAAGTCCACTTCCACACCCGGATGTTGGCGGTACCCAATTTCAGTAAGGTCTTCGATGACAATGAGGTCACCTTCCGAGACGGCGTGGTAGCACTCGGGCAGCGGTGGGCTGATTCTTCGACCCCCTACATCCTTCATCAGGGCTACGGCCTTGGTCATGAAGAACACTTCCCGGTTGGACTGCCGATTCCTCCTGGCCTCGAAAGATTTGCTGTGGAAGGCACCTTTCACCCTATAGTTCACCCTGATCCTGATGGCCTCTGATTCCTTAATCCTCGTAGACTCCATTGACTCGATCTGCACGTCATCTTTGCGTGCCTGCTTTTTCACGCACTCGAGGATAACGTCTTCGCTCACTTCCAAGCGTTCCATCGTAGCGAAGCGAAATGACTATTTTGGAGAAGGTTTTTATCTCTTTATCTCCTTTTTCCCGGACGACAGTAACCATTCGTCCGGTTGAACTGCCTTATCTTCCGCCGCCGATGCTGAAATCTTGATTCCACCGAAATTTCTCGTTGACATGTTGAAAATTTTGTATCAACAGCGGTGATTTTTACTCCTTACAGTAAAAGGAACGGTTTCCATTACTTTCGACTCGCAGCGTTAACTTTATCGACAGGAAACGTCACTTCTAATGTATAATGAATGATGCGTTCTCACTTGACCTCGAGAAAACGGAATCGCATTGGCACTTATAAAAAGAGAGGAATTATTTTATCGAACGAGTGTCTTTCTCCAATAATTATCGGAATCCGTAAATTAAAGCGTGATTATATGCTTGATTGATGTTTACCTCGCTTGTGAATCTTTTCCTTTTAAACATTGGGATAGCTAATTCCACATTTATTCATCTTCCTAGTTGCATTCAGTCAGTTAACATTACGAAATAGGGAAAGGCACGAGAAGGACGTATCATCATTGATGTATTTGCTATAATTCACGATCCGATTAAATGATGTAAGGTATTAAAGGGGTACTATCATCGAGGTATGTTATCTTTAAATATCCGCCTAAAAGAAGCAAGAAGGATTTACAAATTTCCCAGAAATAATCTGAATCGTAAGATGTTATCTATTTTAATTTCGTTATTTTATGGACGTATGTCAATGAATATACTGCATCACAAATTGAAGGTAAGAATAAAGAACTTAGTCAAATTAAGGAAATATTAGCAGCTATTTTCTATATTTATTTATTTTATAATATCGACGAATTAACATAATTAGATAGTACCCTTTTTAGAGCGTGCTAGACTAATACAATGGTTCAACTGAAAAAAAAAAATTTTAATACGTAACTTAATCATTAAATATTTAAGTTATTAACTTTTATATATGACTACATTTAAAAAATTAAAGTAAGATTGTAAATAAGATAGAATATCAACTATCCCTAATATATTCTGACAATCTTTAGGGGCTCTATTTTTTAGTAATGAAATATTTCTTTAGTTTTCCTCTATTCATTCTTTGAGTTTGTGGTGTAGCAATATCATGTTCAAATAAGAACTTTTAAACAACGAATTTAATTTATTGTACTGAATTTATTGTCGTTCATATAACAAGATCTGTGATAAATTTATGAAAACATAAGACTTCGGAGGTTTTCGATTTCGAATACTTTCATATCATTTGGATTTCCAATGTCAATTATTTTTAATGAATGTTGTGATTTATAGTAATTTAAAATAAAAATTCGCTGTTGATTGGGAGATATAGGAACACAATTTTTATTATACTGTAAATATGAATAAAAGGATACTAAATGTGCAACTTTTGCCCATTTTCATGCATAGAATCAAATTTTTATACAAAAATTCTTATAACTTTTTGACACTCTCATCTGAAAACTCTTAACTTGCATCCTCAACTGTTAAGAGATCCGAAAATACGCTCGCATTTCCAAAAGATTTTGCAGAAATATTATAATTAAGAAGCTCAAATTATGAATAAACACCCTTAAAATGACCTCACAAGGAAACTAGTGAAAATTTCCAAACTTGCCATTTCATGAAAAATTTCCCTAAAATATCACATTTTTTATTGTATCGTTGAGTTTAAATTTCTGACAAAAATTTCTGTGGTGATTTATTTGATAACAAACGTAATAGTTGAATAGATTATTATAGGTTGAAAATATTATACCTCCTTAAGCCGCAGGAAAATATTACATTTGGTTATTTTAAGAGAATGCTCATTGTGATATGAGATCTACTTCGAGTAACTTTAACGATAGCAAGCACTATGATAACGCCTTGCGAACGATATGTTATCAAAAAATGATACAATCAAGATATTGTATTTTCATTTTGAATGTGTATACAATCGAATTCCGATTCACCGTTCAATTCTATTATAATCCATATCAGTATGGATTAAGATTAAGTCTATCGAATCCCTATGCTACAACCTAAAGGCATTACAGATACGAGATTGTATTCTCGTATTTCTAAAATTAATGTTAGTTACTGATATTATACTGATTCTCGCTGAGAAATCGCCCTTGTGTCAGTATCCATCAACATTATAGTGGTTTAAAACAGGATTGGGACCGCAATCTGCATGTCGTTTTTTGTAAAATCACATTACGAACCGATAGATGGGCAATTTATACGCGGGATATCAGTAATTTAGTACAAATATTGCACCTTGCGTCTAATCCGGAAACGTAATCTTAAATCTTTCCAGTTGGCAGATCTGACAAAGACCATTATGCCATCATAAAGTAAACAAGCGGGCAAACCTAACGTAAACAATTTGGCCAAACTAACGTGAACTATCTGGCCAACATAACATAGACCAGTTGACAACCGAACCGTTTTACTATGAAAACGCGAGCAAATATTAGCATTGTTTGAAGAACCTAGGATTAAATTGTATTGAATTAGATATTATCACTCTAAATTTAGTTTTAATTCACCTTTAAGTGTACTTAAGGTATAACAAGAAAAATCCAAGAAAGGAATTCAAGTTGCGTAGGACGAATGCAAAGGAAATTTATAAATAAGTTCTCCACAGTTATGGCAACCAATTCTTTTCATCCCACCGTAAAAAATATTTCCTTTGTTATAAAGATAAAAATCTCCATCAATGTGTAGAATCCTCTCTTCTTATCCATCAATGCTTCCGAAAGAAATCGAACGATCTAACAAGGAGTGCAATCATAGGTGTCTCACGACTTTTGAATTACGGATGGAATAATAAAAGCTATTTGATTTGAACGTCACTTATTTCAACGTCAATTATTTACTTGTCCTCTCTGAAATTCTTCCTCAGTCACCTCCTGTTGATTGCTTGAAAATTAAGTTCATGCACTTAATGAAAATGTTGAGATCGAATAAATTTTAAAATATTACATTTTAATGATATATTAATATCTTAGTTTATCTAAAATCGTAATCATATTTCCCAATTTACGGCTTTATTAAAAATATTTTCTTTATATTGATCTAATTCTCAAATAATGCATCATATGATTGTTGTTCTTATCGATTTCTCATAAGGAAGCACAAAGTCGAAAGTAAATACGTTTCGTTATCCTTCTTAAAGTATGTATATTTTAATCCAATAACTCGTATTTTAATCACTATTTGCATGGAAAACTTTCATCTAGATATAAAAGTTTAAACATCAAGCCTTTTTTTATATACTACCATTTTCGTGATAAAATCAGTGCAATTGCGTAGAACAAAGTAAACGCTATAATTTCGCTATATATATATATATATATCAGATCCCCTCGAAAGAAGCCCATAAACTTATATCATGGTTTCTTTCTCATCTGAAATTGATGATCTTATTCTCTCCTCCAAATAATTTCTCTTCGAGCTCCTATTCCGTCTTTTTTCTCTGAAGGCAACTAACGTCAATCCATTTCTAAAAGTAAAATACGAAAAGAAACTCAAATTTTTTCTCCGTTGTTTTCAACGTATATCCCACGATCGGGAGTCGATGTTACTCAAACAGATTCTGAAGATGCAACGGACTGTTTGCTCTTCAACACTGGATTTCTGGGAGAGGAGATCGCATTTGACGTCAACGAAGTAGACTCTCCACTTCTTCTGAAGCTGTCCAAGTATCCGCTGAAGCTTTCGGAGTATTTATTTATCAGCTGTTGCTTGACTCTCTTCTTGCAAATGAAGATGATGAATATGAAGAGACCTTGCAAAATGTTGAACATGTCGGTGAGGAACCAGTAGCACGATGGGCCTTGAACCAGCCACGAGACGACCTCGAATGCCCAAGAGATGCCCATCACCACGAACAGCTTAATGTACAGGTGGAATCTGCGACGAAATATATAAATAATATGAGTATTCATTGCTGAGCAGAAGCTTCAATGGAATTTTAAGATACCGAGTTGTGTAGATTGATGGTTTAAGACTGATGTTTACGTATAATTTCATTCCACTCTCAATTAAAATGTTAAACTAGCGAATAAATGCATATCCACTGCATATCAACGAATATGATATGATATTGTTTAAAAATCAAACAATATGTGTATCTATTTTCATGAAATCAGTATGAGAAGGCGTGACTTCGTGGAATGCCATTGTAATAAAAACAACTTTGTAAATTTCCACTGAAAAAATTGATATATACGCGACCTGAATTATGTAATTTTGTTTTACGAAATACAGTGGTACCTTGAGTTACGAGCAGCCCGACATACGAGTTTTTTGAGATGCGAGCTGGAGCTCGGGCCATATTTTTATTCGAGATACGAGCCCAAATTCGACATACGAGCGCGAATTCGTGTTTCCGGAGCGTCCAGCAAGTTGGTGCGCTGGGACAAGCATCATCCGAGAAAATCTCTCACTCATTCGCACGTGTTACCCGCTTGAATCGAAGTGTATCTTGTGCGCTGTAATCATTTTTTCGTGATAACTGTACTTTTTTTACAGTACAGAAAGTGCAGCCAAGAAGGCAGAAACAAGTGATAGTTAAATTTACGTTAATGTTAAGGTTAGTTTAAGTTTAAAGTTAAGAGCATTGTTCTAATTATTTTCTTTTATTTGAGAGAAATAAAGTGTAGTTTTAGTTTAAAGTTACGAAAATAGTTTTAAGTTTTAAAAAAGCGCCGTTTACGTATGGTTCTAGAGTGCCTACACTCCTTCCCTCCTCCTTGCCGTTCACCTTGGTTAGCCGAACTTGTCCGTCACCAAAGTAAGACTATTATTCTAAATAACTCTTTTATTTCTTAGCTTCATAATTTTGTTACGTATTTGTTAATTATACATGTTTACTTGTTAATTAAAAACGTATCTTTATTCATAATTTACAATGTTTTGGGGATTTTTCATAGGTCCGGAACGGATTAATGGCATTTTCATTACTTTCAATGGTGAAAAATGATTCGAGATACGAGCAATTTGACATACGAGCAAGTTTACAGAACGAATTAAACTCGTATCTCGAGGTACCACTGTATTAATTATTATCTAGTTTCATATTCTTTATATATCCATAGACTGAATATGATGCATATAATGTATCATAATGAATCAGATTTTACATTCTACAATGAAAGTGTTTTTAATATTTTATTTTGAATTAATTTACGTAGAATTCACTCATGTTGCAACTACGTGTATTGTTTCAGCACGATCGATTATAATAGTTATAGAGTACGAATTAAAATGGACATAATTACTAACCTTAAGTATTTAAAATGTACTAAATACCTTGATTTCGCTTCACTTTGTCTATGCTTTCCACTGTCTTCTGATCTTATCATAGAGGTGTCTTTGCTCATCTTCCACAGATTGAGAGCCATCAGTACGTACAATATTATATTACAGATCACAATAGCGCCGATTGGTCCAACATAATAGGCGTACCTTGCATTGTCATCTAGAAGGTAAATTACAAGAGTTCATTGTAGTTTTTCTACTTATTATGTTTCAACTCTGTTTTCACTCATAAATGATGATTCTCGTTAAGAATAACATAATTGTTGCGATCATTATGATTCTTAAGCGGAATAAAGATTTTCAATGATACACACTAACCAACAAACCAACAGTTTTCTTTAAAATCTTGTCTTACGATGAATTTTGGAGCATTGGGATAGAAGTTTCCAACCATAATCACGGCCGTTATTGCAAGAGGAATTCCAAAAGCGTAACAAGTATAAATAATTAATTTCCTCTGGTCTCTTTCTTTTCCGCCAAACCTCATCCGTTTTAAGGAGCTGAGAATTAAGAAATTTTGGAAACGATGAATAAACACATTTGTCCTTCAAGAAAGATTTTAATGAATGCTAACTAGCTCGATTTATGCCGGTTTTTGCATGCAATTTATAACGTTGAAATTATAGATTTAATTCAAATTTTTAATTCAAATTTAATAATTTAATTTAAATTTAATTTAATAATATTAAAATAATAGCTTTCGTATATTTCATCGTAAAATTGGCGCTACCTAATACTCTTTACATGGTTATCTTCTGTGCATTATATTTCTTTCTTTTCCTGCAACCGGATTTCCTTCACCTGCATCCCACGACTCGTTAAGTTCGAGACCGGGTTTTACTAAAAACTACGAGTTTTAAAAGTAAATACTCTATGATGATTACAATTTCCTTTCTCTGTACTATGCAAGGATCAAGAATATTAGAAAAGGGAAGTAACGCTCAAATCATAATTAAGAATTGAATTTCTGAGAAATTACTTGAATATTCAACGAATCTAAAGGTACTTATACATTTTTCCGATGGGTCTTGTAATTACTTAAAAATACTTTACATTACTCACCTGAAAGTAACTGACATGTCGATGCACATAATGTTAAGCCAAAAGAACGAGCACAGAAGGGAGAAGTAAGTGATGTAGCCTGCGAATATCAATTTTTAAATTAATTCTTTTCACTTTAAATGGATTAGTATAGAATAATTCCACCATATAGATGCAAATATGCGAAGAGAGATCGTACAAAAGCAAATGATCTCCCAATCTTACTTACTAATTAAATTAATCAGATGTGGCTTTTTTAATTACTTAAAACTAGGAATCCCAAAA
Organism: Pantala flavescens; assembly: GCA_020796165.1. Taxonomy (NCBI): domain Eukaryota; kingdom Metazoa; phylum Arthropoda; class Insecta; order Odonata; family Libellulidae; genus Pantala; species Pantala flavescens. Next base: position 55,189,304 of record CM036883.1, read on the forward strand.
AATGAGTTTATATATTCAGTATAGGCTTATGAACTCACCAAAAATCGCACAAGTTCTTCGCTCTATATTCTTACCGCTAATTTGAACCACGGTTAAGAGTACAAAGTAAATTATAAAGCTTACAATATGACACATCATACACTTTCCATGCACGTTCCTCATTTCGGGCAAAAGGAGAAGAACTCCTAAGAAAATTACGAGGAAGAACACGGATATGCACATCCCAATTGGATATAAAATATTCCGTAGTTTTTCGCAATAGAATGATGGGAGGCACACGTATGGAATGTACGCGTCTTCTTCAGGAACGTAGTCGAGACAGTACCTATCAGTTCCAATACGATAATCTCTCTTGAGATACATGTTCAACGTTCCGTCGGTGAAGTTAATATAAAACTTGTCTGTTTCGGGGTATTCTATTGGCTCTAGCAGATAACCTTCGCAGTGTTTTCCTATGACCACACCGAAATGGTCAATTTCCTCCACTCTGAGGGTGTGCTTCTCATCTGACGATACATTCGGCTGAAACCATGGCCAAGCGACCTTGTGGGTGATGCAGTGCACATCGTAAAAATCATAGGTCATCGCCTCGTCTCTTCGGCAGCACTTTCTCACGCAGGGTTTGCCCAGTGCGCAAGGACAGCCGTAGAAGGCCTCGGCGTCTTTCCAGAAAGTTCCCATTGGATACAGAAGATGATCCATTTGGTCCAGAAGGCTTCCGTCCGATTTCAGTAAGGGATTCATAATTTTATTTCTCTCCGATTCGGCGCATAATTCAGAGGAATGGCAAATGACTGGTACGAGTAACGTTGAAATTAATACGAAAAGTTGAGCCATTTCAAAGCCCTGAAAGAATAATAGAAACTATAAAATGATACAATTGACGAAGTGAAAAGGCAAATTAATTACTCCATGTATTTGCCCATTACTTTTGGATATAATGTTTTAAGTTTAATAAAAAGGAGAGAAAAAATGGATTTTACAATTTATTTATTTATTATACATTTACAATTCGTGAGACCTTCACATAGGCGCGTGTTTACTTCTGAAATTAAAAATGATACTAATTTTAATTAAATTCGGAGAATGATACTTACAGCGTATATTTTCGTAAATGTAGATGGAGTTATAATACGAGTTAATTAATTATTTAGGAAAAACGAGGACACAAATTGCAGTTGGAACGAACGAAAAGGCACATTAAGTATCATTGTCTTTTCATGCATACACATGTCTCCATACGCCATTCATGTTAGCTTTGAATAACTTAAACAATATTACATTGCCAACTTAAAAATGCACGTTACCTGTTTAAATAACTCGACCAATGATTATTTTATAAGAATTTTCGTATTTATGTTCTATCCGTTTCAATTTTTCAAAGTAGATTTCTCAAGCTTTCGGTTTATTTGGAAAGAAAACCATCCTCAGTACCATTCCATACCATTAGCAGGACACGCTTACTAACAATACATTTCAAAGATGATGACATGTTCCGTTGCTATTTCCAATGATCTTCCCTGATTCTAAAAAGGGGGGCTTTCCATCTAAATACAGTCACATCTCTAAAAATATTCATAAATATAAATCCATTTCTCTATTCGTCATTAATGTTCTAAACTTCATTTATTTACTTTATACATGTATTACATGCTTTTATTATCTATTTTTACCTTTTTGAAATAATTCTGGTTGAAGCTTAATAAATTTTTGTTTCTTAGCTTATTTCGAATATCTTATAGAAAAACTTCGTATACAACTGTTAATTAGTCAGTAAACGGAAAAAATCATAGTATGTTTTAGATAAAATGAGAATTTCTCACAAAATCCTTCGATCGAGCTTTATATTAGTATTATATAAAGTATTATATAAGTATTAGCTGTGAATGGATACGACAGCTTCACTTTTAGGGCGAAATTGAATGTCATGATTTCCTTCCCGAATGGTAAGATGTATATATTATCTGTACTACAAAGGAAATTAAATTAGATAAATAAATAAAAATTTAAAAAAATCATAACGCCTCACAAAGTCGTACCTCGATCAATCACTCTTCATTCCATCTATCATTTATTTCAAGTTTTACTTTTTTTAATCTTAGATCTTAGAATTAGTGTAGATTTAAATTTAGATTTAGTACATTACACACGTTCAACCTTAGCGCCCTAATATTTGTAAGTTAATGGTAATTGGATAGCTCTTCCAAATTAGGCAGTCAAGAGCAATCATCGTCGCAGAGTCATATCGACCAACAGGAAATTAAATTAGTTGCGCTGAAATCTAAAATTTCTTAATTTAGAATTTTTATCTAAAAATTAGATAAAAGGATGGATTTTAATTTTTACGTAGAAAGTCAATTTGACTTCTTAACATTCTACTTATATATTCAAAGTTCTCTTCCGCAAATTTCACGGCTTGAAAACAGACGCATTTAAAATAAAATCCTCGTCGCCCATTTTTCGTCTTCTAACTCATATGCTTTATCTTAGACTTCCCATTTGGTCCAATGATCAGATGGGAAGCGGAAGGACTTTCAGTGTTTACATCGTATGGTTAAAAATAGCCGATTTGCAGTTGATGTAAACGTTTGTGAATTTCTGGAGTCTTACCTTAAGTCCAGGGCCTTCGAAGTCTCGGATATTGGACGGCTCTCTCAGAGTCTACTGATCGCAACTGAGGATGGATACCCTCTGATCCTTCGTTTACTTCTTCCCCTTTTTCAAGCACATATTTATCATCCCCAAAGGTTCCCTTAAGATATTCTTTACCGAAGTGAAGGGTAAACATTCCTTCATACTGTTATGATTCGGCGGATCATTACCAAGGCTTAGATAAACAATCGATACCTAAAAGGGATATGAGGTTTGAACTTTCTGTGAGGTTAAGGATGTCGTTTATCTAAAGTACGCCTTATATTTTAAAAAGATATTTCTTCCTGCAGTTTCGTCCTGAAGTCGTTTACTTACGGCGTGAATACTATCCCAAAAAGGTAATTTGCATAACTTTCAGATTTCTATTGAACTCTTTTTTTGTCGGATCAATGTGAATAAACTGAAGAGAACGAATAAAAATCAGAAAGAAAACAAAATTTAATCTTTCATTCAATGAGATTAATTTAATCATTCATAACGATTTTTTGATATACGGTTAAGAAGCCTTAACTTCGTGTGAAGTATAATTAATTTCAATTGAGGTGATGAAAAATGAAATCTCGGCAAAATTTTGCAAAAATAGTACAATTAACACTTAAAGTCCCCATTCAACCTTCAAGAACCTTATCTGAATATCAAAAATTACCATATTAAACTGAAGTAATCAGATAATTTTAATGAATAGGGACCTAACCGTTTTAAAAGGCAGAAATTATGGTAACATAATAGAGAATTGTTCGCAAATAAATGTATATTTTTCCTAGGCCTCAAAAAATAATAAGCAATTGTTGAGATAAATGATTTCTTCTTTATTTGAAATGTCTGAATGCCAGTTTAATGGAGACAAATTACTTCCAAAAATTGTGTCACTCAGAAAATAATTATGGACGTAAGCGGAACGAGAAATGCGTAGGCATTTACATTTTTCTGAATTAAACAAGATGATAGATGGAGGTTTTATGTGCGTAATAGTCTAAGATCGATTGAATTCAAGAATAAAAACTTTAATAATGTTTATACCTATGATGGGTAGATTACAAGCTATTATTATGAATGATTGATATAATGTTAATAGAAGGAAATATATAATTTCGTTTGCATTTCAAAGAGAAAGAATTCTTCGTGTATAGCTGCAACATACGTAGTTTCCAAGATCTAAAAGTGAGATTGATGAAGACTAAGATGTTATATTTCCTAGTGCGTGGAAATTTAAGAAAAACGCATTTTCGAAGAGTGGTATTGTGCTTAAATTTACGTGTTTTCTTTCCCTCGAAAGAATTTAAGCCTTAAATTTGAATTCTTCCATTTTTCAGTGTGCGATTAACAGATTCCATTGTAAGCAGGTGTAAAGCATTCTTAATGGATTCAACGCGTATGATTCAACGGATCATGCATCTGGAGCAGAGGAGCTTGGCGTACATTTTTTCTTCATCCTAATGTTTGCATTCGATGAAGACACGTTCGAGGAAGAGGTGGACGTAGATGGTGCTTCAGACCTTCTGCTTCCAGCCAACCTCTTGATAATCGGCCACCGATCGCCATATTTCTTGATAAATAACTGCTTCACCTTGTCGGTGCAAATGAATATGATAAATATGAATACGCCTTGCAGAGTGTTGATGAGATCTGTGACCATCCAGTAACAAATGGACCCTCCTGCTAACCAGGAGATGATTTCCATGATCCAGGACAAGCCCATCACAATTGAGAGCCGTATGTAAAGGTTGAATCTGCAAAGTTTGGTCACATATAAGAATGGATTTAATTTACATGACACGCTTCTAAAATGCGGTTTATGTTTCTTAACAGAATTACTTAAACAAAGCACTGGAGGATCGGTTAAAATATACTGGACATAATACAAGGAAAGGAAACAGAGTGCAAACTGTATTTATTTAAATGATTTTATTTGTAGTCTAATCCTCTTTTCATTTTTTTGTGTAACGAAAAGGTGATGTAGAAATTCTAAGTAACATGGCCGAGGCCAAGCACTGAAAATTATTTTCATGGAAACTATTGTTATGCGCTACCAAGAAATTCAGGAGCTTTTTATGCCTTCGAAGTTACAATAGTAATACTACGAATTTATTTCTTTAACTAATCTGAGTAAAAGGAAATCAGCACTTTTTAATATAATTATGATACTTTTAATTGGTAAATTGGTATAAAATTAACTAAAAGTAAAAATAAAAAAGGATTAAAAAGTTTTGAAAAATACTATTCGGGAAATTTTATTGTATATTTAATATTTATTATATAGTTTGATATATAGCTGTAAAAGGAGGTTACAAAAATATCTGCGATACGTACTGATAACAACAGCTTAAGTTTATATGATGAATGATTTTCTGTACTAAAAATAGGAGAGTAGGAAAAGCGAATTTACATTCATATTTACATTTCATTCAAATAATAGTTCCCGATGAATTGAATTATGAAGGGAATCTTATTTGTGGCCTTTTCACTTCGATGAAAAATAATTCATAAGAATATTGGATGTTGAATGTTAGATCACACCTGTTTTTATCTTCCTTATTATCGTGTTTTTTACTGTTCCCCGCGTGTATCATTGAAGTTTCCCTCTCGATCCTCCATATGTTTACAGCAGTGGTGACGAATAATATTATGTTGCTAAGAACGATTATGCCTACTGGTATTACAAAGTAGGCATGGCGGCTTGCAGGCTCTGGAGGAAGGATAAATAGTAATAAATTACCCTTTGTGAAGAACTAATACATGTATACTCCAACAAATAGTTCTAAATCCGTGCACCTTCTAAGTAAGCTGAATTTTAATGGAAAATGATGCAAATTAGCATAATTTATACAATCAAACTATTTAAATAAAGATAAAGTTACCATAAAACCAACAAATCTTCTTGAAGCCAGGTTTGAGAATACTTGATGGTATATCAGGATAGAGTTCAATGAAGGCTGCAATTGTTGTTATTACCAAAGGTAGTCCGAAGGCGTAACATAGATACATGATGAACTTCTTCATTTCTCTTTGTTTGACACTGCCTAGCAAAGGCTTCATTGAGCTTAGAGAAGGAAAAATTAAATTACTCTTTTTAATCGCCTTTTCAAAAGCTATTATTATTGAGCCATATTTTTCTGTACTTGTAGTATAACTAGTCTACGTAATGTAATGTATATCTATTTAATTAATATTGGCCGAGTCCGAAGTGTTGTACAGGTTCTAAACAACATATGCTTCTGCAATATTTTAAGCTAACAAATATTCGCGATTCGTTCGATAAAAAAAATGAATTTTTAAATCTATTCATCTTTTAATGGTAATACTCTAATGATCTCCTAATACTACTAAAAAGAGGGACATCACTCGTAACTATTAGATAGCCTTACCTGAATGCCACGTATATGTCTATGCACATGATGTTCAACCAAAAGAAAGTGCAGAGAAGAGAAAAGTATATTATGAAGCCTGGAAAGATACAAAGTGTTGAAATGAATCAAAGTTTATCAGAAACATTCATAAAATAAATCTTTCATGCATAGTTGAGACCTTCGTTTGCCGCATCTCAGGAGAAAATATTTCCCTTGAACTTTCATTTTTAATAAATTATGACAGAGTAAACATTTTAGCATTAATTCAAATGCATGGTGAATACAAAAGGGATATTTATTTATAATTACCGTGCATCTGATTATTATTTTGTGAATTGTTTGTATGAATTAATTTATATGAACTTATGAAATAGCACACACAAGTATAGTTGTATTATCGTTGAAAATATCATATCTAATATTCCAAAAAGAAATAGCTATTTTTGCAAAAAACTCGTGAAAACTATCACTATAAGTTAACAGAAATATCCGCTTACCGAAAGTTACGCAAACCTTTTTAGTTAGATCGTGGCCTTCGAGTTGCACCACTGTAAGACATACGTAAGCCACTATGAAGCTGACTATGTGGCACATCAAACACTTTCCGTGCATATTCCTCATGTCTGGCAACAGCAGGAGAACTATGAGGGAGATTAATAAGAAGAAAACGGATATACTCATCCCGATAGGGTACAGAATATATCGCCATCGAACGCAGGGGTCTGGTGGAGGTAGCTTGATGCCAAGCTGCTTGAAGCACACGTAGGGTAAATAGGTGTGGTTTTGAGGTATATATTCTAAGCAATATCTGTCCACTCCCATACCAGACTTGTTCTTCAACGGCATGGCCAACGTGCCGTCGGTAAAGTTAATGTAAAATTTGTCTTCATCGGGGTAAATGGGTGGCTCAAGAATATATCCTCGACAGAAGTTACCAATGATCACTCCGAAGTATCCGATATTTTCCATGCGTATGCTGTAATCTCCGTCTGAAGAGACGTTGGGCTGAAACCATGGCCAAGATGCCTCATGAGGTATACAATTAAGCGAGTTGTAATCCATCGCCTCGTTCATTTGACAGCATTTTCGTATGCAGGGTCTTTCCAACTTGCATGGACAGCCGTAGTATGACATGCTGTTGTTAGCCTTCCAATAGGTCCCATGAGGATATAGGAGCTCGTTCAAAGGATCCCATAAGCTATTGTCCGATCTAATCTCCACGCTATTGATTTCGCTTCTTTCCCACGGTTTGCAAAGCTCTGCGTCAGATCCGTGAACCAGCGAAAATGCTGCTAAGAGGATTAAACTCTCCACTCGTATGATCATTTCGAATCGTCTGAAATGTAATCGGGAGGATAATAAAAGCTCAGTAAATGCAATCAGAGGAGAGAATACACATTGATTGGCGCTTTTCATGTATGATATTAAAGTAAATATGAAGATTGCCATCCATGAAATCAGTAAGTGCACTATGAGTATGTATACTGATTTCACAGTAGTGAACCAAGAAATAACTATTAATGAAATTCGTAATAAAAATACGTCGTCAAAGATTAAAATCACTGGTCTCACAAAACTGGTGTATTAATGATGCAGTTAGTTAATGTGTCTCGCAATACTACGTAATAATAAATTTCGGTGATTTAAATAATAGAGTTAAAGTTTCATTTTTATGTTTTAAGATAGCAAATAAATTACCTGATATAATCGTAAATCAGATCCTCTGTAATTTAAATTAAAGAAAAATTGTGTAGAGTAAATTCTTATGAAAACATATACAATAATTAAATTGAATCTCTTGAGTCTTGCAATCTAATTTCCAGCTATTCGCAAATTAATTAAACTAAGCGTCAATATATGAGTTGTGAATTCCAATAGATACTACCGACTACCGACATAATGTTTCTCTCCTATGTGATAGGTAAACATATACCAGCAGATAGTTTCACTCAACGGAAACAAATCACATTCTCTCAAAACTTAGGTAAGCGGGAGGAAATCAAGATAAATTCATTTAATAAGCGCTTAAACCTCCTTTATATTCACAGCTAATGCCAATGCCGAGAACTAATGCTATAAATACTTATATTACTCAGAATAACATGAGATAACAGCTCCCTGGAAATTTTTTGAATATTTATTGCCGATCAAAGGTCATTTGACAGAAGCAGAGCCTTTGAGGATGACTTCCGTAATAGATGCGAAAGAAATTCGGTTTCAAAATGTTTTTAAACAAACTAAATGAACTATAAAAACACCATCACAAATGTTTTTTACACTCACCATGCAATCATTGATTTCCCATAATATTTTATCAGAAATTTATTGATCCATTCGGAAGATAAATAAGTAAATAAATATTGCATAACACAAACATTAATGTGGCCTCATAATTACACCACGTTTAAAATTATTATATTCTTTCCTAATTTCACGGAGAGAAATTAAATTCAGTATTTTAGTCAATAAATAAATTTATTAGTATCACCGAAAGTTTGTTAATTCCAATATTCGCAGGATATCTGAAAAAATTATAAACAATATAGTTTTGATACTTTACATTATTGAATCTCTCTATGTTTGTAATATCACAAATGTTTAATTCGAGGAATTACAAATGATCAAAATTTAAAATGAATCTGATGCTGAAACAATTCAGAACTAAGGAGGAGAAGAAGAATTCGGAAATTATTTGGTTGTGATATCATTTAAAAATAATTCTCGATGTATTTTTTCTACTGTAAAGAATATGATGAAAAAGGCATAATATTCAGTATCTCTTTACCTGAATCTCCCTTCGAATCCTCGTGAACACGGATGACCAACTGCCCTCTCCACACGGCTCTTTCACGGACACGCAGTGGCGCCTCGCTGCGGAAGAGCTCGTAAACGCCACTGGTATTCCCTCGAGATGTTTAGAAACACGAGAATAAAAAGTATCAAGTTTCGTGTCGTATTCCCTAACTAGATGTCATCATTGCTTATTTTCATTGAGGAGGAGCACTTGGAGACGCGCTGTAAACAAAGTCTTTGACTCCAATCTATTTGACTATAACTATCTCGTTTTGATGCCCTTAACAGAAAGAGTTGCAGGAATAAAATAAGACAAATTAAGTTTTTCTATCAATTCTTTACTCGGGAATAGTAACTGTAATAATAATTGCATATGTTTACTGAATGGAGTGACTACCATTTTTCTTCTATCAGGCCAATAAACTTATTTTGATTATTTTTCCTGCACACTTTGAAGCTAGCATTAATTAAATACAAAAGTGAATAGGTTTTTCAGTATAACTTTAATCCAAAGGCTTTTATTTATCGAATTAGGTAGAAAAGATAATTTAGTACATAAATGGTGATTCGTAGCCATGATCTTCTGTTTCGAAATTCTTGACACGTAAACATATGAATTAGACAGTCCATTAGGTTGATTAAATAGGGAGTTTACAATTAACATAAATTAGGATTCTCAAAATAAAAGGTTTCAGAGAGAGCTGTATTATGAAAAAGGCCTTTATAACCTAATGGCTTGATTTAATTAAATTGAGTGTTTAATCCAAAAGTACCAGTAGATAATCCATGTTATTTAATTAAGCAATACAGTGGTTTCGCCTAATTAAATAAGTGCATTTCTCTCTGCATTATTCTAATGCCAATTTAATGAATTCCGTACTTAATTTCAGAAAGAAAGATAGCCTCTTTAATGTTTTATTTTGCTGATAAAATTATTTGTTAAAAAAATATTCCGTTGGAATTGATGTCTTTTTAGATAAATTAATGCTTGCAAACGTTCTACTGCATGAACTTGATGTACATGAATGTGATTAATCGTGTTATAATTCTTAGTTATAATTCTTAGTTAGCATCGCAAAAGGATAATACAGCAAATCAATATGAGAAGGCGTGTCTTCGTGGAATGCTATAGTAATGATTTCTGTGGAAATTTACGAAGATAATATAACAGTTGGGGAAATCGTATTTAGTACTTTCTTTCTTAGCAAATTTTATTGTGGATTTCCAAAACCTCCTGGCATCCATTTCATATGAAATAATGATTATTTGACGTTGACACGCCCTAATGGGTTTTGCTTTTCCTGCGTTAAAAAATAAAGACCAATAAAAGACAAGATAATAGCAAAGATGAGAGGAGAAGAATTTTAATCACATATAGAATATGAAATATACCTCTAAATTGTCCATCATCTTTGTCTATGAACAACTAAACAGCTGATACAGCTTAAATTCTGGAAATAAGTTTCCACGACTACTCCTAAATTTCCAGAGGATAGTTTTGTCATAAATAATTTATCATAATCATAATTTCCCTTTAGACGGCTAGCGTGCCCATGCGGGCAAGGTGGGTTTTGCAGTTGATTACAAATACAATTTTACTCATTGATTCATGAAATTTAGAGACATTAAAGCCTCATCTTTCTTCTATATACTGGCACAAAATGCAAGCCATATGTCTTGGGTTTATTGCAGGAAGATACCTCAACGTAAGTGTCCTCCACATATTGCCTCTAGACCACTTGAGGGCGTCCTGTCTTTAATCAATATTTAATTTTAATTTAATCTTCTAAAAGTTTATTAGCAATCAGTGTATGTTAGGGATTTTCGGAATGAGCGAAATATATTCATTGAATTTTACCATCCAAAGGTCATTTCAGTTTCCGTTTGTCCTAAAATGAGAAGACATCTGCGGGAAGAGCAAACATACTTGATGAGAAGTAAGATAGCATGGATTTGTTGAGAAAGGATTTAAATTGTCAAGAGTTTTTCGGTAACAGCTCATTCGGCTTATATGAGTATTCTTAAATTATTTCAGATTCTCGAGAAGATTTTCCGTCACTCGAAACTCGTACAAAATTGGAAGTAAATCACAGTTACGTATAAGTCTACTTCCACTAAATACACCACAAAAATGTTTCAATGTAAAGAAATGGCATCATAATTATTACTTATCATAGTATAAATAAATAACAGCAAAAAATGCCGCAAATCTAAAATAATGCGTCTTATCTTTCACAAAGGAGTCCGAAAATTTTGCAATAACAATTATAGATTAAAACGCACGCGATAAAAAACATCATCATTAAAAGCATCATATACAATTATCTATTAACTAGAAAACATTTCTCGTCACGTATATTTATTAGAAATAGTGTCGAAGATTTTAATCTTTGATTTTGAAGAGGTGAGCGAATTAACAATTCCTAAATTTCAGTCCGGCAGATACACCCAGATCTTAGGGATTTAAATCCGGAAGCTAAAGGTTAATCATAATGTGATAAATAAATAGTCATTTTCGACGTCATTTTACTTCATTATCAGGTACATTTTTACATTTAAAATTATTCTCAACATTCAAAAGATTGAAAACTGTCAATAATAATCGTGCGTTAACTTGGAAGGATATGGTATGGCTGGTATATGTCCTTCTTTGCTTCGGCACTATTGGAGGTAGAAAAGTTGGTCTTCGATGCAATTGGAAGAATATTCAACTTCCTGCACAATAGTCTAACTATAAAATCAAGTGTATGTTTACTAATGTTTTCTTATTAAAAATAAAATTACCAAACATTCTCTATATTTGGTATTGCGAATGGCGGCAACTCTTACAATAAAAATTAATTTATCTTTTTGGCATGATAAGAACAGATCTCTTATTATCGACTTCATATGCGATTCTTTGTTGCGAAACCTCGGAGTTATGACACCTCTTCATTCTCATTAGCGTCATCTGACTGAAGATGATGACGTCGAAGGATACTTCTTCATCTTCATGTCGTTTGACTTTGTGTTTGAGCTGATCGTCGATGACGACAACACTTCGGAAGATTGGCCCAAATTAAGAACTTTGAGGAACGGCCATCTTGCGCCATATCTTCCGATTAGTTTACGCCTTACCTTCCTCTTGCATATGAAAATGAGGAAGATGAAGGCGCCTTGCAGTGTATTGATGAGATCCGTGGCCATCCAGTAGCAAAGCGAGCCTCCAGCCAACCACGAAACGATTTCCAGCACCCACGACAGTCCCATGACAACGGAGAGCTTTATGTAGAGTTTGAACCTGAAATGGAATGGTTCTGCGTCATAATGATTGAAAGAGGATGTAAAATAGTTAAATTTATGAGGAAATATAACAATATTTTTTTAATGTTTTGAAAAAGTTCGTAAAAACCATGAAAGGAAAGTAACTACTTCACCTACAGAGAAGAAACTTATTAACTTCCATAAAAATTTTAATTTCAGCATCATCAGGTTGCTAGTATCCTAGCGAAATTAGACGAAAAATAAATTTTTTGTGGAGTTTATGAAGTTCTTTTTCTGTAGGTGACATGGCCTTCGACAAATGAACGCCTTTATTTCAAAGTAACGATCCCTTGATATCTCTTGTTTGAAAAAACACCCCAAATCATTGAATTATCATGATTAAAGGATAAAGGATACAAGGGTAATATCGCCTAATTTCAACATTGCAGACATATAAAATATATGTGATAAAAACCATCGGCACACTCAACAATACAAGGATTAATTCTATAGTATTAGGCCGGACTTCGCCGGATTTTGTCGAAGTACATCTTTGAACTGAAATTATGTGTTTAAGGTTAGAGCAAATTGAAAATAATAAAGTGAGATTACTAATCATTCTCTTAGCACTTTTTATTTAAAGGAATTTCAACAGCTAAAAACTTTAATTAATGCCAAAATATTCCAGAATATATTTTTGGAGCTGCTTATGACTTTGAGGAGGAAAACAGCCACTTTTCGTTGCCTTGACTACGTCCGTTCATAAAGCTTTTGTATTATTAGCTTCTTAAGATTGCTCCAAGGGAAAATTTCATTGGATGCTGGGGACAGTTAGCGTGAAAACTCTAATTGATATTTAAGATTGAAGGAATGTCCATTCTAGGACTGAGAGCGAATAAGTTCAAGGTTAAGGTGGTATGGTCCAAGTACTTCCTCTTTGGCTTCCTTATTATCCATTAGGTACACTCAGGTTTTGAGAGCATCAAAATATAAATACGAAGAGTATTCGATGAATAAATGTATCGAATCTTTCGTTTCCAATTCGGTGTATAGTAAATTTCATGGTTGCGATATCTTCTCTTATATAGAAATCAATATTTCATTAACTCACCGATTTTTGTCTTCTTTGCTGCTGTGCTTTTTGCTGTTGTCGGCGTTTATGACCGACGTCTCCTTCTTGGCCTTCCAAATGCTGAACGCCGTTCGGACGAATAGTAAAGTGTTGCAAAGGACAATGACACCAACTGGAAATACGAAATACGCTCGTCGACTCTGGTCACCTGAATGAAACGAAGAAGAAACGTCATAAAATCGTTCACATGTGACGTCACGAGTGAAAGAATGTAGTACAATTTATTGATATGCAACTCTTCTCTATTTTAAGCATTCGTAGTGCATATTGATGATTAAAAAAGGTTATGCGTTTTGTTGGTCAGTCATCATTCAGAAGAAGAGAAATAAAAAAATATTTGTAAATAAGTTTTGATATTTTACTGAGTAGAACGCGTTTTTTTAATCTTATACTCTGTTTCACGTTACAAATGGACAACATTTATTTCTTACAGCTGTATTTTAAAATTTGAGAATCCAGTGCGATTTTGCAACATTTGTAGAAAATAATGAAATAGATTTATTTCAACATAAATGAAAAAGTTTTGTAAACATCATGGTGCCAATTAATCACTTTTAAAAACTGTAATAATCGAATATAAAATAAAAAGTTATTATTTTCAAGAAATCTGTGTATCAGTTGGGATTCTCTTCCGAAGAATTTGGGTCCATCTTTCAAGATCTTTTTTTTATATTAATATTAGTCTCGTTTTATCCATTCTCCATTCGACATCCATGTCGAGAATAAACTTTCAGCGAGAATTTCTCATGAAAAAATAAAATTAATTTATTCTAGAATCCTAATATACCATGTTCAGTGATATTGTTAATATCAAATATTATTACGGACGAAACCAATTATCAATTGCATGAATGAGTTATGCAACCGCGAAAATAGAAATATAGGCTGCCAATCGACTCCGCGGTTTTTAATGTGGAATCCATGACACATCGATTTTTAGAGTAATTTTTATTGCGTTAGGACACTTTAAATATCGATAAATTTATTTCATTAAAATTTAAGCATTCGACACGAATTACGTTCGTCATTCAACGAAAGAAATGATTAAGTTACCTAATTTATTGAATGCTCCTACAACTTAGGCATACTCACTATAAAACCAGCACGTTTTCCTGAAGTTAGGCTTTAAAACATTTTTCGGGATATTTGGGTAGAGTTCGATGAAGACAGCGATTCCAGTGATGATGAGAGGCAATCCAAATGCGTAAGAGAAGTAAATAAGAAACTTCTTCAGCTCTCTCTCCTTCGCGTTCCCTTGGATAGGTTTCAATGAACTGTAATATTTATAATAATAAAGGTTTTTAACGCTCAAACATTATTTTGTATTTGAAAAATATTCGGAACCCACGTAACCAGCGTTGAGAGATCGAAACGTTCTTGAGGCTAATAAGAAACTAATAAATATGAAACTTTATTTAAAAGGTCATTTGCGATATTTTATTCTACACATTCGATATAGAGTTTTAAAATTAATAATTAAAATTTGTCAGTTTAAATATTTTGAACAATGCTTATATCGAATAGAAAATTATGTATGAGTGTTTTCTTACGCGTAACGTTTTCTTGTCAAATAGAAATGGGATTAAGATATCTTTTGATTTTGAAGACTCCGTGTTGTTCTACTTATAAATTAAAAAAGTATTTGAAATATTATGAACAGTCAGAATAAAAATTATCATTAGAATTATTTTCGGATAATGTACAGCTTGAGAATTTTCTATAGATTTTAAAATCAAAGGAAAGGTTACTCACCTAAAAGCAACGCAGATGTCAATACACATAATGTTGAGCCAAAAGAAGGTGCACATAAGGGAGAAGTATATAATGAAACCTGGAAATGTAAAAAATATCCCTTTCATGAATCCAAGTATCCTATCACCGTCAAGTAAATCATACCAAATATAAATATTTATTTATAAATATTATTAAATCCCATAAATCATTATTCATAGCTGAATAGCATATTTTTCATATTTTTAACTTCATTATTATTTTTATTTTTAGGCGTGAAAGTTTAGGCATTCTAGGTATTTTATTCTCTACAGTCTAACGGAAAATGAGGCCAAGTCCTGAGAATTTTTTCAAAAACGAATGTGTGAAATATTCGCATGTATCGTATAATTTTCGTTTTAGTGAATTAAATCAGATACATTCTCAATTTTTACGTGGCGTTTTTACATAAAACTGAATGAGTAGCCAAAAATTCCAATCACGTTGATTTATGTGTGGTAAGAATAAATGTGGTAATAATCTGTCAAACCGGAATGATACAGGGAAATGATAAAGCTCATAAATGACGGTATATTTACTCTAGTTTTAAAGATAATCTTGTAGCATAATGGATTTCATCGAAAGAGAGAATTTCCCGCATATGCGGGTCTTTAAATTATTGGAAAGAGAGTGGAAGGCAACGTTTAACCATTTCTAAAGTATACCACTAATTTTAAAAAAGAAACCTTACCATAGGTAATGCAAATATTTCTGCTCAGCTCGTGTCCCATGCTCTGCACCACAGCCAGGAAGATGTAAGCGCATATGAAACTCGAGATGTGGCACATCAAACATTTCCCGTGTAGATTCCTCATGTCCGGTAGCAGGGTGAGGACCAATAGGGATATGAGTAGGAAGAACACTGATATGCTCATCCCGATGGGGTACAATGTATATCGCCATTTAACGCAGGGGTCTTGCGGAGGAGCCTTGAGACCAAGCCGTTTGAAACACACATACGGTAGGTATGTGCGATTGTTGGGGACGTACTCGAGACAGTAACGATCAACTCCCATTCCAGATCTATTCTTTTGCGGCATCGCAAGGGTTCCGTCGGAGAAGTTGATGTAAAACTTGTCTTCGTCGGGGTATACGGGAGGTTCGAGAATATAACCACGACAGTAGTTTCCAACAACCAGTCCGAAGTAGCTTATGTTCTCCATTCTCATGTTGTAGTCTGAATCGGCAGGAACGTTGGGCTGAAACCAAGGCCAAGGGTCAGGGTGAGGGATACACGCGAGGCTGTCGTAGTCCATTGCCTCATTCCTTTGACAGCACTTTCGCATACAGGGTTTTCCAAGCATGCATGGACAACCGTATGTTGTCATGTTGTCGTCTTTATCCCTCCAGTAGGTGCCGTTAGGGTACAGGAGCTCATTTTCTGGATCCCACACGCTGTCATCTGTTTTTACCACTGGATTGAATATTTCGTTTCTCTCCCATGGTTCGCAAAGTGAAGCGTAACAGATGTCGAAGATTATCAGAGGAATGAATGTGAGGAATGTTGATCTCACTGCTGTCAAGAACATTGCTAGGATGATAGAAGACCTTTAATAGAAGAAGAGGAATTCCCCATTTAAGAAAACCCAACCTTTAGTAAAAAATAGCAAAATATTCCATTGTACACATTTCGGCAGTTAACTCTAGGAAATATTTTGAATTGTATGACTTTGCGTCTCACATTCCTTCGCTAAGATTACACATACTTAAATTAAGGTTAATCCTCTAGTATCTAAATATTATGGTGAACATTTAAGGATAAATATAATACTAGTAACAGCCTTCCTGTCTTTTAATACATACTATTACATTAACTACATAACATTAACTATATTATAATGATATATATTATAGTTTTTATAAATTTTTAATGTCAAAAATATTTTTGTGTTACTCATGAAATTAAACGTACCAAGTTGCTGATTGATTTGTTCTTTTTGAAATTTAAAATAAAGGCCAGGGATCATATTGTAATAGTTCTGATTTGTCTCCAAATATATATTCGTATCGCTGTTTCTATCTTCTTTTCTAGATTCGTCTTCCTCAAGGAATTGAATGACACCTGAGTGATTTTATGAATACTACTGGAGGAAATGGGTCATAGGAAACATAGTTTCCTACATTTTTACGATAAAAGATTTGTCTGAAACCTGCTTTGGCCTTAAAAAAAATGCAATCAAATTATTACTCCTACATCCCATATGGAAAAATAAAACTGAAAGCTTTGTGAAATCGATTAATCCTCACTTGTGATTTTAAGCAATAAATAGAATCAGAATGCAAAATGAAGTTTAAATCTCTTAATGTTACTTAGCCTAAAGAATGCATGAATTCTAACGATTAGTTTCATTATGTAGAGCTACCACCTGTTCTGGTGCCTATGTGTAGTTCTAATATACAATAAATAAATACAATTTGTTCAGCCATTTCAATTTTGTGACTGGAATCTCCTATATTCTGTTTACAATCATGGAGTTAATGCTAAATGTGTGTACATTATCACATTCTGAAGAAATCCATTTTCTCTTGGATTTTTAGTTGAAACTCTAATTATTTAAGGTGCATTAGTGGAGTATATACCTTTAATATTAATATGAAAAGAGTGATAGAATTATTGCATAGAGAACATTAGCAATTATGACGACTGTTTATGGATTAATGATAAATAACTATCCTCCAAAGAACATGCATCTTTACAGATTTACGTATTTGCATAGTGATGAAGTTATAATCTTAGAATCACTTCAAAACTGTTAATATGAGATTTAGGAGATGAATATCCAATGTGTGGCCTTACTAAAACTTTTAGCATAGATTTACATGTAGAAAATCTTTCATCAATCCAGGGAAAAGAACATTATTGCTTTTTTTATCTCTCAGATGCAATAAAGCTGTATTCACGTTATTCATGAATGCCTTTCGCCATTAGCTTTTCCCGTGAACGGCCATTTAAAGTTATTTTGCTGAAAACCTTCAGTTCAAGGAGAGAAGCAAAATCGGGGAAGCACTTACGCTCATTAGCACTTGCCAAAAGAACTCCATCCCGCCATCGTATACTGTACAATATGTGTTATAGAATATACAATGTATAATTTATTAGGAATATGCCTAACACTTTTGGGGTCATTGACTTATATTTTCAAGAATTAATTTTAAAAATATAAGACATTTTTTGGATTGACTGCCTTGATGTTGGCAGGAAAAAATAAAGCTTCAATTGAGCATGGATATGCAATTGCGATGTCATCAGTAATATGCATCTTCGTTTCTCATGACTTTTACGATGAATGATTAGTTAACTTAGTTTTTAGCCATGAAAACTGAGTATTTATCTTCGGAATAAATATGAATGCATAGGCAATGTTATTTTAATTATACATCGGTTTGATATAATTTTAGGGTAATAACTTTTGAGATTTATTTGACGAGAAATATCGCCTTAAGATGTAATTTGCTGTAAGGAAATTTTAACGCCTGTGATCCATGCATTAAAAATTAAAAAACACACATTCTCAGTAAGAGGCGTTAGTGATATTAAAAAAATCAAGGCTCAAATAAACAATCCATCGCAGGGAAGACAGCACAATCGAACATCGCTAAACATAAATACAGACAGCTTATCTAGCCAATGATCTCACTACGTTCATGAACCGCCTCAGTACCGTAGAGTGATGAAAATGTGATGTTAAACGGTTACCTCTGAACCGGCAGCTCTCAATGGTCTCCGCCCTTTATTCGTGGCTACATCCTCTGCTCTGAGGACACGACTAGCATCCACACCTGGATTCCTCAACATCTCATGTGGCGCTCTCCATCGGACGAGGATGCAAACGAGAGGGGGGCAAAGAGGCCAAAAACGAATTAAGTACGAAAGGAAAAGTTGCTGATCCACCTCCCCTCATCCCGCATGGTGGAGTCGAGCATACAGGTGGAATATCGTACGATTCCAGTGCGATAGATTACTTAGATGCTTGTTTAACGCCAAGGAAAGCAGCCGGAAAAATATGAGACGGTATATCATTCAAAACAATATTCTATGCAAAATATAAGATAAAATTTTAAAATCCGAAATGAATTCCTTCTGAATGAAATACTAACTCTGAGGAATACTCATAAGTTAGAATGATCACAAAAAGACGGATTCGTGAAAGAATTATTTTTATTTTATTGGTTTTATTTTTAATGTACTTTCAGATAATATTTTTATTATTGATTTCTCTACACACTATGGCTTACGGATGACAGATTGGAGGTCTCTCTGCAAGAACATTCTCTACGGAATGCAACTGATAAATTAGCTTGTTGAATTGATTTTAATTATTCAAAATTAAATACATAAGAAATTCGATGAACAATAATAATTTTTAAATTCATGTATTTTTATTGTAATATAGCATATGTATCGTATAATTACTATAATAATTCCTGGAAACTGAAGATCGGAAGTGATACCAAACGAAGACACTGCTATCACTCTTGATGCAATTAAAACTAATTAGTCAATCACTATTGATTAAGAAAGGAAAGTTAATTTCCGGTTGTATCACCCGTATCCGGCCGAGATAACGCTTTTAATATAAACTCAGAAATCAGCTCGTCTATGGGATATGATCGTAAATATTATAAAATATCATACATTATCTATAATATTTTATATCTATAGTTGGAAATTTACTTGAAATGGTTGACGATAGTGTTTGATTTTTCACCGATACAACGAATTTGATCATATTTATACATTCTTTCAATCGTTCAAATCTCAAAATCAAACTTCTTTTTGTAATAATTCTATGCCTTCAATTTCTATGATAAATTTTAGCTGATTAAATTAAAATTAATTTTAATTAATTCTTTAATTAGACTTTTTCTCGTTTTTTCACTGAAATATTTGTGTTCGCTACTGCGGTATTTCAAATTATAAATTAGTTTGCCTCCTAAATTTCGCAGAATCATGGTCTTCATTTTATCCTCCAGGGAGTAAAGAAGTATCCTTATAAAACTTTCATCATTAACTTTCGAACATTTTGCTTGATAATGTAACCTGCATAATCTGTATATTATTATTTGGTCGGATGCAGTTTCGGTCGCGATGAAAATTTACTTCGATTTGTTGTACTCGAGCACGGATGTTTGAGAGTGATGTTTGAATGAAAATGTGGCGTTAGATTGATTTTCGTATTTCCTTCCAAAGTTCGCCATTCGTTTGAATTAAATGATCTATTAAAATTTACTTTCTAATGGTGATAGTGCTGATACTTGATATCTTAATTCGGAGGAAGAAGGAAAATGAATCTAATAAAAGCCAATCGGTTTCTGTTTATAATCAGTACGTCTTTCACATCAATTTCTTCATATGGCACTCTTAATAAATTTAAGCGTTAGCATTTTTAGTACTCGTAAAACTCATCAAGTCAACCATTGGTGAGAAATTATTAATTTGAGAATCGCTCTTTCAATGCGGTGGGAAGAAATTTACTCTTATAATTAATAATTCATACTTTATGTGATATGCTCAAAGACGGCTTTTCAGGAAACAGCTATGCTAAAAAATAAAAAAAAGAATTTGAACACTTTATTTTAAACAGTTGCCTTGTTTAGAATAAGTTTCTGAGTTACAAAGCAGATGTCGTTTATTTACTATTAAATCATGATCATGTGATATTCGCGCGTTGCATTATGACTGTGACCTTAACTGGTAAATTTTATTTGTACTGGAAAATAAGAATAACAAATACGAAAAACAACAGGAAAGTGTGGATATTCTGGTATAATTAACATCCGAGAATTTTATCTTCTGTCCTCGAAAATAATTACGAAACATCCTATTTACTTCTTCCGGTGCAACGTAAGAATATGACCTAAGCTTTGAGGTTTCAACTTAACTGTCGATTAAAATTACACTATCAATCGAAGTTCATCGTTTATTTTAATTATCCTAAGCATTGTTCGTGTAATACGATCGAAGAATATATTCTATTATTGATTAAGTGAGACATTATCTCGTAGATATATATTGGATCTAAAAATAAATTCAGATTAAATTGAAAATTTCTTAGTAAATTAACCATAGAACTGAGTATTATTAAAGTAAATATGAAGGAAGAGATGTTTAAATCTAAATTATCCTTCTCTCACTGTCACTATTATTCTTTTTTAGCATGACAGCAGAAGTACAGGTCATTTTTATAAGCACGGTCATAAAGAAAGCCACATTTATATCACTTTTAAAAAGATATTTACGTTGATTTGGATTTGTTTAAAGATTTCAATACAAGTTATTCAAGATGGAAATGTTCTCTTCCGAAGCAGTGAGTGCAGAGAGAATGAAAAAAAAACTATTTTTTTCATGCCGCAGAATAATGAATCAATAAGACACGGTGATATTGAAGATGACTACATAATTTGGATCCTAGGTCGTATCTTCAATAAATGATTCCGTGCTACTTTAAAATTTGTTACTTTGCTCTATAGGCCTTTCCTAAATTCTAGTGTTGTCTTTTGATGGAATCGAATAGCCTAGAAGGCAGGTGCATTTCTCCGCAAAATCCGCAGGAGTTCCGTTTTAAAAGGAATAAAATTAAGATTTTCAGCTAAGTTTGGTCTAAAATTTTGGTTTGAAATTTGGATAACTCCTTACAATTTTAATAAAAGGTTACTTCTTTCTTATCCAAATTTCACCAAAATTTCAGAAAAAAATCGACCAAAGCTGAAAATCTTAATTTTATCCTTTATATTAAGACTCCGCTGCACTTATTTAAGTAACTACTGGGAGTAGGTTGCTCCCTTACGGCACTTGCATTTATTTCTCCATAAGCTTCACGCACAGATTATGCGGAACGGACTATAGATCTTTAAGGATCCATACCAACAAATCGCGTCTGAAGCCGTTGGATTATTATAGAAGAATTTGAGGACCTCATCGGGGACATCCCGTGGAAAGAGTTGCCTTGACATTGAAAAGTGACGTCATGAGGAAAAGTGGCACTCTCTTCCCCCTTCCTTTTATTTGATAGCTAGCGACACTCATCGCCTGAACGTGAAAAGAAAGAATCAGCCATAAAGGACGAATTGACGCTGGCAAATATTTTAATCAGTGGACGTAATTTTTCTTTCTCACGCTTCTGATGGCTGATCATTGGTTCTTACAAGATTAATAACTCCTTAATATATCAAGCAAAACATTGAATGGAAAACTATTTCTAATGAATTCATACTTTTTTCCGAGCATTGAATATTTATATGAAAAAGCTGAAGATTATTAATGCAGCGTTTGTTTTCCACTAAATAAAATTTTGTGTTTATAATATGCTACGCGATAGATATGCAGCACCTTACATATGAGTTCATATATTATTTATTTTAATGAAAAGTTTATTTAAAGAATATCATGTCGAGTAAAGTCATGATTTATTGTGACACTCCATTAAAAATTTCAATCTTTTTGAATGCCCACCATGAAATGAATGAAATGAAACCTTAACTTTAGGGAGTCAATTCATGACATATTTGGACATAAGGAATGACACTATTTTTACAACTTCTTACAATTCAGAAATTGAGGTTAAGAAACTGAAAATTGTAAGGGGGAAAATTATTGGTAAGATTTGAACTGTTTAAGGAAATACAAGGTAGAATAAAAGAAAATCATGGAAGGCAAAATTAATAGTTTATTAATGTAATAATACAATAAGAATACATTATTTAGTATTTATTATAAGATAATTAATATAATATATTCTATTATTCTACTCTTAAACATTGAGGTCCCATTATGTCCGAATCACCAAGATCCAAATAACCAAATAAGTTAAAGTTATTCTTTACACAGAAATGTGTAAAGAGTAAATATCAAGAACATGAATGATTTTAAGTGTCCTTTTCCATTAAGTTTAGGCAAAATGTCTCTTTCTTATTCTTCCAGCCTTCTTCCCTTCTAGATGAGCAATTGTAAGCCCTGAATATTTTGGATGGGACCAAATTATAAATGAAGGATGTTTGCTGTTCAAAGGTAAGTTCAAAATGCATCTTAATTTTAAAATTTTTCAATTTATCATTTGCTCTTCTCACCCTTCTATTTCTATCATACCATCTCCTCCATTTCAGAGATGCATTAATCACACTCTTTAATGGTGTTTGTTGATTGCCTAGAAATTTGTATTTATATGATTGTTTTTTCTAATGAACTAACAGAATATTCACTATCATAGAACAATAAAGTTATCGATCTGCAATTACAATTTTGAAAGATTAATGCTAAAAACTATGTACAATGTAATTATATACAATACAATTATATAGGGGCTGTCTCCAATCCAACTGTAGTTTTTGTTTTCTTCTCATTCTGTTTTATTAATTTTAAGCAAACATTGTTTTTTTTTAATGATCTAATAGAATATACATTAACATGGAACAATACAACTAACCATCTGCAATTAAAATCTTGAAAGATTAATGCTAAAAACTATATACAATGATATATTTAAGAAACTATTAACATTGAAGATGATTAGCCTCTTCTTGCACTTCATCAGAGGAAATAAAAAGAGATTCTCCTTCATATAAAAATATTTTAAAGTATATAAAGAAAGAATAACAATTTGAGTAGCCAATGAACTTCAAATTTCAGTTTTTGAAGTCTGAGTAGTGCTCAGTAAGAGAGGGAATACGAATGGGTACTTTTCGATATATTTCCCTTCTTATTTGATGCATCTTCCAAATAAGCAGTAATTTTGCCATGAGCCTCTTGTACAAGATGCTTTTATGAGACTTCTTGCGTTTTGAATCATTGTTCTATATGGGATACATAAGATTCTTCATAGAAAATGCTAGAGCTTTTGTGAGAGTGGTTTTCAACTGTAATCAGACATCTTTTAAAAATATCAATTGCAGTTACAGTCAGGAAGTGGAACCTGATGACATGGTTTAGGTATGATGATTGGGAAGATTATTTGTTAATCCATCCTGGATTATTACCTAATGTTATTAAATGTGATGAAAAAGATCATCAATGGTGGGTATTTCATTACATATTTCTATTTACAGTAGAATCTGGTATAGAGATCAGATCGTCTGATAAAGACGTTGCTTACATATTTGTAGAAACATTAATAATGTAAGATATCAATCTAAATTGTAAAGTAGAATGTTCTAAAATTGACATATTTACACAACAAAATAGCATATCAATAAAACTAATTATTCCACAGGATGTCAGTAAATTATTAAAAGGTCTATAAGATAAAACTCCAGATTTGGGGATGGGATGAATTTAAATTGAATTATCATATGGAAATAAGTATTTAAATGATATAAAAATACAAGCAGAAAATAGGGAAGGTCTAAGAAAATGTTCCATACTCCTATACTTATGTTTTAAAGAGTATCCTTTCCCTTAATACATTTCATTTTTATTTATTGTTTTGCTTTCCACGATTTTCTTTTATTTTACTTCGTATTTCCTTAAAAAGTACAAATCCTACAAATGACTTCTAGGATACAGATAGTCTATATTTCTACCACCTAGTTTCTATGTTATACGGATAATACATCTATGTTAATCATCTCTTCCCACAAATGAATGTAGCTGTCTTTCTTTGCACTATTTCTAACTACTTCCTGGTAGGAACCCCAAATATATTCACCAAACTCAAGGATCAGCTTTAGTAATGTTTTGTATGTGGTTTCTCTTACTTCTCTAATTGACTCTCCGAGTAATGGATTTTGAAAATTTAATGCTATATTGGCTTTAAATAAATGCTCATAATGATGCTTATATAGAAACTCAGAAATATTTCTTTAGTAATATTTAAATATTTATTAAGAATGAATAAATCATACAGGTATTTCTACCTTTATATTTAATCCTTGAACACTATGTACACAGGATCAAAATCAGAGTAAATATAAAACTAACTTGAGACCATAACTTCATCCTGCTGCCCTAATTAAATTCTTCTTTACCTTTTACTGAAAATCTATTCCATTCTATCTATCATTACATTCCAACTGGGATGCTTCTGGTGTCCAGATTTTCATGTTTCCAGATGCAACTCTGCATAAAACTTTGATGGAAGGAAGGCATGATTGACTTTGCAGTTATGTCATCTACATAATGCCTTATGATGAATTCGAAGAAAAAAATATAGGAATCTGGTTTCAACTAACATTTTGGGTCTACTCCTCATTGCCGACGATCATTTCCACGACGCTCGGTTCCCCGACGCTCACCTGACCGACGGACCGCTCGCCCGACAGCTCACTTTACCGACAGCTCTCTTTACCGACGGATCGACTGAACGACAGCGGTCCGTAGGTCAGGTGAGCGTCGGGGAACCGAGCGTCGTGGAAATGATCGTTGGTCATCTGGACGGGTCCCTAACATTTTCATTTGTCAATTATGGTCATTGTTATTTTACAAATAGAGAATTATAATAAATATCTGAGGTTTACGTTTTTAAGTTCCTACTTCCTTCACCCCACTTGAATATTTGACAAAACAATTAAATAATCATGTGAGTATTTCATTTTCTTTGCACTCCATTTGCCAATAAAAATATTTCTTTATAAAATGAAACACTGCAAAAGCAAAATTACGATTTCCTCTTGAGATTTGTTAGGTATAATAAAATACAAATATTTTCTTAAAGTTCAAATAATTACAATAGTATTCATTATACAATAAGAATACATTATTAAGTACATATTATAAGATTATTACCATAATATATTTTATTATTCTACTCTTAAACATTAAGGTCCCACTTACAAGGAGTGTAAACATAGGTGTCTCCTGAATTTTGGATGGGACTAGCATAGGTCGATAGAGAATCAAAATTAAGAAGACACGTCTTTTTTTATAGACGTTTCTCGCTGTAAGTTTAGGAGATATTAACGTTCAAAGATTGCAATTTTTTTCAAATTTCGCGCCGGGACAACCCAAATCCGCTTATCTAAGCTAAGAGCTCATGTGTTAGCAGTGAGTTCGGTGGTGGAGCCATTAAAGGCATTTACTAAGCTTTTTCCAACCGTCATTTTTGCATGGTGGACGCGTGTTCGCGACCCAGCAACGGAAATTTTTTCTCTTTGATTATAATTTTTTGTCTCATATTTAGCGTCTATTATACACTGTGAACATATTTTGGAGCTATTACTCGATTTAATCTTATCTTTTCTCTTAGGATTTCTCTCCAAGTTTACTAATTCACGTCATTTACGATCAATCACACACTGCATTAGATCAAAGGGTTATATGGATATCATGAGTTATTACCAAAGTCAAGGATGGGATAAAAGGTAATGATCATTATCATCTGTTGCATAAAAGATGGTTTCTTGGAGTTAATGAATCATTTCATGTAATTTTTTCATACCCTGATAAATTCATAGTTGTTCATTCATGGATATGATGGATAATAAGTTATGGGGTTGAGAATAACAACATCTCTTCATTTTATCTTTGTGAAGAATTGCGAAGGCGTAGTGTGAGAAAGGATATGAAATATTCTCTATTAGAATTGAGGATTGATTATTGTTTTTAAGGTTTATGTTTAAGAGGTATGAAAGAAATTTTAATTTCAACAAAGTCTGAACAAATGTCGTGTTGCAATTTGTCCTCATTAATCAGAGCCATGGCATAACCATCTGATCTTTCTCTTAATTACTATGAAAAAGATAAACGCTATACCTTCGAGAGATATGTTCATTATCGTGTACTTCTTTCAGGTACCGCAACAATTTTAACCTTGATATAACCACCAAGAACCATTCACCGTTTCTTAAAAAGTGGAGGTCGTAAGAATGGAGAAAGGTCATACTTCTTCCTTTCGATGGGAAGTGACTAGTTTTTCGTAACGAGTTCATTGGAACAGGAAGAGTAAGTATAACCTTGGTACTTGCGTGTCGTTACGATATTTCGAATCAATATTTCGGAAAAGTTTTAAAAGATCGTTTTTTTCTATGGAATTCTATGATCAATTTTTTCTAAAGCTCCGTATGAGCATAGTGAGTTTATAGTAAATATAAAATTTACGGGAATGTGGCGTCGAGCAACGATTATGAATTTGGAGATAATTGGGTTTTATTGTGTCGGAGATAAACAAAATTGTTAATTAAAGTCAGGACTGTAAATGAGTACCGTTATATAGTCTTAATTAAATTATTCTTGTTTTTAAGATCTATTAAAACAAATTTGAGAATTACTATTAAATAAGAATGCAAATATTAGAGCTGAAATAAATTAAAATTTTAACGAAGAATTTTCGGAAAATAACTTTATGAAACAAGTCCTTATTTCTTAAATTGTCCACTTGTGAATATTTAAAAAAAATTAATTATGCATTATTCTATAATAATTTGACATAGTTTGCATAATATTCATCCAATAAAATAATTATATAATATAAATAAAAATAATTTTAAAAATTTATAATGAAATTGAATTAAATATATAGTTTTCGGTTTAACATAACAGATTTTTATTGAAGTGTTATAATTTTTTCGATTGTGATTCTTTTTACTTGGAACACGTAAGGTATTCAGTCACAGCTTAGGCTGCGGAGCGAAACATCATGGAGGACCTGTGAGGATAGCAGTGGGTTCCTGACAACTGAGGATACAGGATGGAAGAGGACCTGATAAAGGTAATGGTAAGGGCCGAAAGGGTGGGGGGCCGCGTTGGGGAATCTGGGGTTGGGACCGCGTTAGATATTATACCAAATGTTTCCTACAAATTTCAAAAAATGTCAATGATTTAGATTTATCTAAAACATATTTGATCGAATCTATACAGCCATTCTTCGTAATATGCTTTCATCGCGTATATCTGATGTAAAAGTAAATACCTTACTTGCATATTTGTTTTCCTTTTTCTTAATACGGTTTTACAAGAATTTCTTTCTTAGAAGAAATGCCGTGTATGATCCACAATCAATTCAGTCGAGCTTTAAATGGATTTAATTCCCCTTAAATGAGTGTATGTACGGTCATTCCAGGATTAAAATTTTGTTCTTTCCTGGTCATCGTTCTTTTGGAGAGGAATTCTGAAAGGGATATTGAAATCATCTGCGACTGTTGTTACCCTGAAGCTCGGAAGTGATGCAAAATTTAAGTAGAGTTTTCCTTCTTTATTTATGAAGCACCTGATGTAAGTTTACATTTCAGATGCCGAGGCAGAGGTGAGGAAGATGGTCTACCGAACAGAGTTGTTATCCACTTGTTGGACTCATGTCCACAAAGCAATTTAATGATCACATTTTAAAATGTAAGCAAGCACAATTTTCAAAGATGATGTTTAGATTAATTTCATTAGCCATCTGTAATAACGTAAAGTTTTTTAATCTTGAGCAGGAACGCAGCTTGGGAATCAGTTGAGCGCTTTAGTGATAGAAGATTAACCTTGAAGAAGATTACCTAACCTTGAAGAATGAGCTGCTAGTTCTTCTGTGAATGCTTTAGCTGCAATGCTTAAATTTCAGATTTGAGAAGTTCATGTACAATTAATAGTCTTTATCGCTCTGAATTTCATGTTCAGCCTCCATTGAATTATATACTGGAAAAATAGATTTGAAGCTAGCTTTTAATTGTGTTTAAAGTCTTGTATTAAAATAAAAATCTTCATAAGTTATGTGACTATCATATTGATACTAATACCCAAAAATCATATCGCAATCTCAATAGGTAGTGTGAAATCTGCCCAAATCCAGGAAGAAATTTTACATTGATCCTATAATTATTAATCCTCCCAACTTTACTAAGGCATTATGTAATAAAATATATGAAATCATTATCTATGAAAGATCCTTTCCTCTTTCCAAAAGTCATAATGGTCAGATAACTTATTTATTATAGCTAATTCTATCTACGAGCTCTTTCTTGATCTTCTTTTATTTGATATTAGTAGCTCACCCTTAAGCCATTGTCTCTCCTCAACTCACTCCTTTAATTTTTCTTTTATGTATTTCTGACTATATACAAAGCTGGAACTATTCTCATAATATCAAATAGGCTACAAAAAAGTGCCTGTGTCTCTATGATCAATAGTGATAAATGGAATAAATGCTCTTCTATACTTCTACTTCTATACAAATGAAAAAAAAAATACAATATAAATCTATGTGTTGATCCTAATCCTTTCAATATATAAAGTTCTGGGGTATGCTTATTAAACCCTGTTGTAAGTGATCCATACAAATTTGGCTACTTGTGTATTAAATTCTGTTCTTTATTTTATTATTGTCTTTTCTCCATATAAGAAGGAAATAAAAAATTTACATTTATTTTATATTTTGCCAACTTTCATTCTTAATTTTCTTATGGTATAGTTATTCTCGGGCTCATCCTCCGAAATCATTGATTTTTTTCTAATACAGAAGAAAATACTTTGCTCCTTGTGTGTTACCAACTATATATACACTTTGTAAACCATTGTTTGGAAAATATAGCCTTTTAATTGTTCCATCCATTTATTTATTTAATTTTGTGATGTTTACAAGGGTTTCATTTCCTTGACAAGAATTGTGTCTATCTTAACTATGCACTTGGAGACATAATGTCCTTCAATCATAATATTTTGGTTAGAGATATTGAGCCAATGGACCCATAGAAAATTTCATAATAGATTTCCACCCGTAGTAAAGAATGTTGAATCCTTTAATTTGTTCAAGAAGTTTATTTTATTGATATAGATGCCTGCACTGCTCTGGTGATTTCTATATGAGAAATTATAGTTTATTCTTTACTTTTTTACTTATTCATTATGTTGAGACTAATTTGTGGCCTTAATACATCTAAATTCATTAGTAATATGTGAGAGATTTGTTCACAGTTTTTTGTTAATTAATTGAATATAAAAATTCTTTATTATTTATATTTATACAAAGAGAACAGTTTTCCCATTTTGAGGAATATCATAAAGTAACAAAACACACATTAAATGAATAAAAAGATTCTGGATGAATATTATTATGTTTAATATTAATTTTAATATTATTATTAAGCAAATTTGCAAATTATTTATTCATATGCCTCTTCTTAAAATGATGTACTTAACTTCTCCATGACAACAAAAGAATGATGTTTATTTTTACCTGTGTCCTAAGAAAAATTTTTGCAAGGTTAACCCATTTATGCCTAGTGTTCCATTATTGGAACGGCAGTTATGCAAAGTTATTTTACATTCTATCGCTTACAAGAATTCTGGAAAGTGGGTGAAAACTTTCTGCCTTCTTTGTAAGGGTATGTTTAGCATCACCGAATTCTCGGAATTAGTCACTGAGTGAACACAGAGCTAGGTGGACGCTGTAAAACTAAGCTTTATTTTTTTGAGTTGATTTTTCAACACCCACTCGATAAACTGTAATTACAACTTAAGTGATTTACATTCTAAAGCTTTTATTTTTTTTCTTTTTTCATACTTGAATACTCACTGTTCCATGTTATAATCAGAAAATATCAAAAATTTTATTCATATACAAGTTAGAGGATAGAAAGTTTGTGTGTTCCATTTTTGGAACACTAGGCACAACCACTACTGAGACTTCGCTGTATATTTCTTTATTTGCGCATTTGGCCTTTATCTTTGTTTTTTAATTTTCACCACTTTTAAGTCTCAAGTTGTGTAAAACATTAACCCTACACAAAATAGCTGACCTGTTGTAGACAAATTATGACATAAAAGCAAATGCAATTATCATAGAACCTCCTGAAAATGCAACTACTCCTGTTTCTGATGAGGACTCTGAGGATGAAGAAGGTGGAACAATAAATAATCTGCCTGATTCTTTGCGTGCCCCTGCGTACCTTGTTCAGGATGATTCTGATCCAGAAGAGAGATGCATGCTATTTGTACCAAACGAAACATGCTTCAGCTTTGACGAGTCCATGATTCCTTACTTCGGTCGTCATGAACGCAAACAGTTTATTCGTGGAAAACCTATTTGGTTTGGGTACAAGTTTTGATGTGGTGCCACACGCCTAGGTTATATTTGTTGGTTTCAACCCTATCAAGGTAAAAACCCAAACACTAATTATGAGGAATATGGTCAAGCAAGTTTTTTATTTTATCATAAAATTATGGCCTCAGGTTAAAGAAGCCTGTAATATATAATATAATACTTCTTTAGTAAACGACTAACATTGTTTTATCATAGTCTTATAGTTTTCAATTATATTATAAAATCATCAATGCATAAATTTAAATCAAGAAGGAATTATCAAAAACAAAAATAGTTTGATGTTCTACATTCATGTTCAATTTTGAAGTAAAAACCTCATCAGTGTTTGAGAGACTACTATGTATAGTAAATTTTGACCTTCAATAATCTCTGTAAATTCAACTTATTTGATAGATTGAATCCAAAGGACCTGTTTATTTTTTCGATTGTCAATGAGCAACTAAATTACACTTATCACAATTATTACAATTACAATTATTTCCCAATTATAGCGCGTTTTCATTGGTGACGTCATTGGTTGAGGGCCAAGTTCCTGCTGAAATCTCTAGATGTTCGTAGTGACGCGAAGGGGCAAAATATCCTGCCTTGAAAGGGAGATGGACTTTATTCCAACGTAGATGCAGTTTGATCACAGATTGTGATCGCTGATCACGATGACCAACTATCATACATGTTGATCTGAGTATGTAATCCCCCATTCATACGCTCAATAAAATATTCGATTATCAGTAACGTATCGTAACGTCTACTATATTTATCAAATGCGGTAAAATGTTATTAAAATCCGAAAAGTATTGTGAACTTTTATATTGAGGCTATATTCTTAGAGTTATTTTACTGCTAGAAGATATGAGATTTGTTCAAAATAAGCGTCTTTTCTTAATGGTTCTAATAGAATGTTCCAAAATGATGGATTACACATAAATTTCTACAAATCTACACTCATTTGTGGAATGTTAAAGATAGTGGTGGTTGATACGTTAATAATACTGTTTAATAGTGAATTGTGTAAGTTTCCAAAATACCTTCATCCAAAGATTCTCGTATTACATTGGATAACATTATCTTAGGTAGGTAAATAAGCACTTTATTGTTGGAGGCAAGATTAGACCTATTTCACACCTTACGTAGTCAAAAAGAAAGAAAGTTATCTAGAGAAAAGCGTAACATTATTGAAATTGAACAAAGTTTATTCTTTACTGGAATGTGGTTCATGGATCGAAATATCGAGGATAAAAATTGTATAAAAATATATTCGTGAATTGAATTCATCAAAAAGAAATAAGAGCTATATGCTGGTTATTTAGACTTATTAAAAACAAATTAAAAGTAACATCAAATATTCAAATGAGTGTGTACATCTTTAAAATTCATGTGAAATTGAGGTTGCAAGCAATCGAACTATTATATTGTATTTTTAGGAAGAAGGACTTGTAATCCGTTCGGTGACACATAATCACTCTTCTCTTTCATACGTATATGTACCTGTGAATTCTCGGTACACATGGCATCCCAAAATCAAAAAAAGTAATAATATGATTGAATTGATAAGCAAATTCCCAAAAAGATGGCTCACTTCTACAACTTTAACTCTGTCAAAGATGCCTTGTTGATATTAAAACGATGTACCTTAATTAATTTGTGTCATACATACTCTTCTAAAGTAGTATAAAGCAAAATAATAATTTGAGCAAGAGATAGTAAACAAAAATCGTAAAAAAGTTTTTAATGGTAATATAAGTGAGTTCCGGCGATTTTGTTGGGATGTATGAACCACGGATTCTTTCTCTTTTCACACATCCTTTTACGCACCCTGTATGTACTTAAAGTAAGTAAATGAAACGAAAATCATTTCAGAACATTGGCCACGTATTTTTAATGACAGCCGATTTATGATTAATCATCTCTCAATTACTTCTCGAGTAATTTTGTGCTCGTTTATACGAACAATATGTAATAAAATATTGTTTATTGAAAATTCAACATAGACTATAATATACGAATGTTGTTTTAACTATCGATGTAGTTTTTCTTAAATTTAATTTCCAAAACAGCTAGTGATACCGATGCCTGTTAACTTATCCGATTGAAAACCGCGCAGACAGACTGTAATAACCCGGTAAACCGCTATATGTTTCTTTTGTGACATGGATGAAAGTTTCTCCGAGGTTAAGAAAAAGTGCAACTGAATAGTTGTAGGAAAGATTAGGTTTTACCATTATCGATGAGTTCATAATAGAGACTGAAATTATGATGGAATATTATTCCATGAAAGTGTATGCTTCGCGAAGTGGAAAAAATCACTAGTGTAAATGCTCGCTTCGAGGCGGGATTCGCTCAGGGAACAAAAAGGGAACAGAAATAAAACGAAGTCCTTGCTTCCAACACCGAACTTTTATTCGGCACTACTGCCCTCCTCGCGTTCCTCTTACCAACTGCCCACTGCCCTCTAAAATCCCCCAAAAAGAGAGAGAAGGGCATACATCACATTAAGATTGTTTATAGGCCAGAGACGCTGCAGAGGAAGAAGTTAGACGGATAGGGATGGGGTAAGGGTGAAGTGGTGAGTAAATGAAAGAGTGTGAGAAGAAGAGGGTCATCGCCTCTGACAGGGGTCCTAGGGAAATATGAGCGCCCTTGAATACTTACACCATCCCCCCACCAAAGAGAGTTGCAGTATCAGCTGCAACTCTTTACACATTTGAACTTCATAAATGTCTTAATTTTCAACACAGAATTCTAGCGGTCCAACGGTTTACAAACAATAGTCAGCAATAAAATTACAATCGCACATTCTTGATATGTTTCTTATTTTGAACAGTCACTGAGGGAAGAATAAGTGGTCCTTTCGTTAGCACTAAAACTTAAAAAAAAGACAAGAAAAAAAACTCAGTAAGATTCATTTTTCCTCCTAGTCCTAAGAAAATAGGGAGAACGCTGGGGCTGTGGAGTAGGCGTGGACAAGCTAATCTCTGTGTTTTCCAGACAGGGCACTCCAGGTTCCGACGAGTCGCTCGGCAGCTGTCCACGAGATCTCAATAAATATGGACTGCGTGGCGGGGGTTTGTTTGTAATGAATGCCGAAGGAATTTCCAAGTCGGCTCGGTCTGTTTCTCCTCCTCGTGATGTCACATCGTCCAAAATCCCATTTGGTCTTGGAGGCCCCAGACTCGTCAGCGACCTCCGCGCGATGTCCTCGAAAATAATGTCTTCTGGGTCCTCGCTGGGAGTTGGTAAAAGAGAGGGAGGGGATTGGATATTTCTTTGTGAGGGCGCCGCTGAGGTGGAGGGAGAATGCAACTCTTAAAGCTCATCCATCTCCCGTGCACCATCATCTTTGCGTGGCCTTCCCCTTCGTCGCTCCATATTATGGTTCGCAGAAATTGGGGGAACCCCACCACAATATGCCTTTACTCGGTTCTTATGGACAACTAATTGACGAAAAGGGAGTTTCAATAGAATATTAGCGGGGGAAAGCACATCTAAAACTTCGTAAGGGCCCTTCCACGGGCGGTGGAATTTCCTTACTTTGCCCGCCTTAACGCAAGGGTCGCTTAGATAAACCCAATCTCCCTTCTTATATTCTATTTCCCTAACGCCTTGGTTGTAGTGTTGTGCCTGTTTCTCCCGAGCTTGCCTGCAATTCTTACGACATTTATCCCATATCATCGTAAGTTTCCTCCTCAATTCAGGCACGTGTTTATCTCCCCAGCTCTTCTCCCGTCTTTCGAAGCACTCGAATGGTGACCGCATTTCACACCCAAAAATGACTTCGTGGGGCGTATATTTAATACTCGTATGGAAACTAGAATTGTACGCCGCCACTGCGTACGGCAACCACTCATCCCAGTCGTTCTGCTCGCAATTAACGTAATGACTTATCATTTGCATTATTGTCCTATGCACTCTCTCAACTCTACCGTTTCCCTCTGGGTGATACGCGGAAGTCCTCAACCTTCGTATTTTTAGCAGGCGGCACATTTCTGTGAAAACACTGGACATGAAATTAGTACCCTGGTCCGTAATAACCTGTTCTGGAACTCCAAACCTTAATACCCAGCGTCGGACAAAAGCCGCGGCAACAGTCTCAGCCGTTTGGTCAGGAAGGGGGATCATCTCCAAATATCGCGAGAAGTGATCGATTATGGAGAGAATATATTTGCATCGGCCCTTGCTTAGGGGTAAAGGACCGACAATGTCCATTGCCACAAATAGGAATGGCTTCTCCACACTTGGCATAGCTTGTAATGTCGCTCTCGTTTTCCCATAGGGACTTCTCTGATTACAAGATATACACTCGCGTAATCTCAATTTCACCGCACGGTGAAGGCCAGGCCACCAGTATTGGCGACTAATCCTTTCAATTGTGGATCTAGCTCCCAAATGTCCTGACAATGGGTGCTCGTGATGCAATCTAATTAAGGGATCGCGGAGGAGCTTGGGTACTACTATCTTTTCCCCAGATTTCGTGCTTTTACAGAGGATACCTTCTCTCTCGACGAAACCCCGCTTGCGTTTCATGTGTTCACATTCTTCGTCTTTTAGTTGCTCTCGACGAACATCATCCTCGTCATACACGTCCATACAATCCACACGCCGAATTTTTCGACTCAGCCCATCTGCGTTGGAATGTTTTCTCCCCGGCCTATGCTCTACTTCGTAGTCATACTCCCCCAATTTAAGAGACCATCGTAGGAGTCGACTGCTAGGATCCTTAAGGCCCAGGAGCCATTTCAGTGCGCTATGATCGGTCACGATCTTAAACCTGCGACCGTATACATAACAGCGGAATTGGGACACGCCCCATACTACAGCGAGGAGCTCTTTCTCGGTGGTTGTGTAGTTGATTTCAGCGGGATTCAGTTGCCGGGACGCGAAAGCTATTGGGTGTTCTTCCCCATTCACTATCTGCGATAGCACAGCTCCTGTCGCGAAATTACTCGCGTCTGTGGAAATCACAAAGTCGCGGGTGAAGTCGGGGTAAACGAGTACCGGGCCGCTCATTAGAGCGTTTTTTAATTTCTCCATTGCAGCAACACAATCAGGTGACCAAACATATGAGGCTCCCTTTTTTAAGAGACGCGTCAGGGGCCGTGCAATCTCAGCATATCCATTCACAAACCTTCTATAGTAGTTTGCTAGACCCAAAAAAGACTGCAGCTCCTTGGTAGAGGTAGGGGTGGGAAAATCTTTCACCGCCTTAAGCTTCTCGGGATCCGGTTGGACACCTTTCGAGTTGATAATATGCCCCAAATATCTAACTTCGGGAAGTGCAAAATTACACTTATCAAACTTCAAAGACAAACCCGCCTCCGCGAATTTTCCGAAAACTCTCCTCAACCTCCTCGCGTGCTCGCGAATATCGCTACTGAAGACGATAACATCGTCCAAATACACTAAACATTCCACTGGTTTCAGCCCTCGAAGAACGCCGTCCATCATTCTTTGGAATGTCGCAGGAGCGTTCTTTAATCCAAAGGGCATGCGGGTATATTCGTAGTGCCCTCCTTCCACGTTGAACGCAGTCTTGGGTTGCGAATCTGGATGCATCGATATTTGGTGATAACCACTTGTCATATCCAATGTCGTGAAATATTTACACCCCCCTAAGTGGTCGAGAGTGTCAACGATGTTTGGGATTGGATAGACATCAGAGGTGGTAATTGCATTTAACTCCCGGTAGTCCACACAAAAACGGTATTTCGGTGTACCATCGACGGACTTTTTAGGCACAATGACTATCCTAGAAGCCCATGTGCTTTCGCTGGGGACAATTATTCCGGCGTCTAGCTGCTCTTTTACAAGTGCGCTCACAATTGGTCTTTGCGAGTGGGGAGTCCGATATGGCTTACGATAAATTGGGATGGAATTTCCCGTATATATCCGGTGTGATGTAATGCTCGTTGCTGGTGGGCTCCCTCCCTCGGTAAATAAATGGCGAAAATCCTGTAGGACGGGTAAAAGCTCTTCCCTTTCTTTAGATTGCAAATGGCCCAGTTTATCAAAAAAACCTTATAATTTTTTCCGCTTTGGACTGCTCGAATTAGACGTGTCCGCCTACCCTCCCTCAGCTGTTTGTCGGAGTACGTTTCATACGCCTTTCCTATCAGCACTCCCTTGCTTAAGGCCACGCTCTCGCTCCCTGCGTTTGTTATTTTAATTACGACCTTAGCATCTCTCGTTACTAATCACACGCCTCCAGCCACATAGCAATCTTCATTTTCTAATTCAGGCTCTACGATAACTTCACTTCCGGAAGTTATGTTACCGTCTGAGAGCCTAACCATTAAATATTTTTCATGTCGCGGAGGAATTGTTTCAGCGTTAACTAACCGTACGCTAAACCCGTTTACTTCCTGTGGATGGTGAAAATCATCCCGATCCGTCGGCTCAGCTTCCCGTCGCGCACCTTTCCTGCCTTGCATCACCCATACGTGCTGTTCTACAATAATCATACCCTTACTCATGTCAATTTTTTCCCCATTTATTTCCAAAAAATTTAAACCTAAAATGCCATCGAAGCCACCCGCGTCGTGCACTACCTGCATCTTAGCCCGATACATTTGTTTGCCTACGTGAAATAAAATTAATTTCTCCCCGTAATTTTTCACTAATCCTCCGGTTATTCCTTTAATTCTATACGATGATCGGCCTATGTCTCGCAACCCACAAACCTCTCGCAAAATAAGGGACACTTGCGCACCAGTATCTACTAAAAACCTATATTCACCTCCCCCAACTCGTACCATTGCCACCAAATCTCTCGTCGCTTTCGTATGCTCCACTCGGGGCAAGAAGGCGTCTAAAAGGGGCCGGTTTCGGTGGCTACGCCAACCCCCCTCGTCGTTTAAATCCCTCTGCCGATGATGCATCGATGGTCGTGAGGCGCAGCTCCGGGCGAAGTGCCCCGTGCGTCCGCAGGTGAAGCAACGTCGTCCTCTTGGACACTGCCGTGCGAAGTGTCCCATCTGCCCGCAGGAAAAACAAACTTGCGCTCTCGGAACACGGAA
Organism: Pantala flavescens; assembly: GCA_020796165.1. Lineage (NCBI taxonomy): Eukaryota > Metazoa > Arthropoda > Insecta > Odonata > Libellulidae > Pantala > Pantala flavescens. The sequence goes on from CM036883.1 coordinate 55,227,201, forward strand.
AACTCACCTCAATGGGTTCCCGGTAACCACTCTTCTCTCGACTTCATCTATTCGTAACGCCTGTCGAACAGCTTCGTCGAGGGTCTCTGGCGCTGTTAGTCGAACTTGCCGGCTCAGTTCCCCCGGTAATCCATTGAGGAAGGCGTCAAGTGCCCGTTGATCTGCTTCATCCCGCACTGCGGCGACGTAATCTGCTGTCCCCGCTGCTTCGTACGTGTGAGCGTTGATGGTGCGGATTCTATCGGAAAAACCCTCAATGTCGTCTGCAGCTCCCATCCGGATCGACGCAAGCTTTTCCCGATAAAATAGGGCGCTTTTCTTTGTCTTAAACCTCTCTACTAGAAAGTGTTTGAGTACTTCATATGATGGCGCCTCCCTACACTCCTCCTTACTCCGATAAGACTCGGCGGCCTCTCCTCCCAACCGAAGAGAAGCAACGTGCAGCTTCTCGGTGTCGCCCCATCCACTCCGTTCTGCAGTTTTCTCGATCTTCTCAAAGAAAGACGTGACTCCTTTCGACTCTCCCGAAAAGACATCCACAAGAGATATCAGGGCGAAGTTCTTTCTTGGCGCAACCTCCGTCTCACCACTTCCACGTCTCAAACTCGCATTTTCCCTATTTAGCTCTCCAATCCTCTAATCCAACTGCCACTGCCCTCGAAAATCCCCCAAAAGGCGAGAGAAGAGATGGGATAGGAATATCATTGTATTTTAAAGAATAAGCAAAAGCGGGAAGGGATCATCGGAAAAAGAGGAGAATTCAATTACCATCCATCAAATTAAGTTTGATTATATGCCAGAGACTCTACAGAGGAAAAAGAGAGAAGGATAGGGATGGAGTAATGGTAAATTGTTGTTTAAAAGAAAAAGCGTGAGAAGAAGAAGTTCATCGCCCTTAAAAAGGGGTCCTCGGGAACAATGAGCACCCTTAAATACTTACAGCAGGAACGTTAAACATTTCAATCGAATTTTCAAATTGTTTTCCTTGTTTCGTAATCATATTGCACTTTTTTCCAATTGCAAATTCAACAGTCTAACTTATTTTCTTAAGGAAATGCAGAAGGCATGATAATTATATGCAATGTGTTCAGGATTTCATACTCAACCCACACAGCATGAAATAGCAGATTGGTGTAAAAAATCTTAGACACATAAGAGAAATTCAGAAATGTAACCATGGAATAGTAAATGAATAAAAATATTTCTCATTAAATGTCATGTGAGTTGAATCATTGATAAAGCATCAACATAGTAAGGAGTCAATGGAAGTTGATATGTTTCATTGATTGTATTGAATAAGGGTACTTGATCAAGTTGTTCAGGAGCAGTTCTCTATAAGGAAATGAATAATCATTCTTTACTTTGTGAATGAAGCGTTGGTTGCATGAAAATGTTTCAACTTGGAGTATATGAAATCTTTCTCAATGCTAGTTAGATAATCAGAAGGATAGGAAATAGGAACCCAAAAAATTTGTTAAAAAGTTGATCATTCCTATTGCATGGTTATTCTAAAAGGGTGAGTCTTTCGCAGCTATTTTATACTAAGGGATATTCTATTTACATATCAATGAACTCAATCATTATTAATGCTCGTTGGGTGCATTAAAATATATAATAATTTTGAAAATTATGTTTATCTCCACCCTTGGAAGGCAATAGATGATGGTGATCATGACATCAGTTGTAGAAAGAGGGGATTGTGTTTGTGATCAACTTAGGTGATTTTTTGGGGTAATTATATCAAAGTATGCACAGATAGAACCTTGAAAATTATGTAGATGGTTATTACTGGAGATATACTATTACATGCATAACTTATATGCAAAATATAAAGAAGGGGAATTTTGGCAACCATATATTGTGGTTAAAATTATTGATTGAGTCCTATTGATGGAGAGATCTAGTTAATGGAGATCAAATAATTCCTTTCACCATTGCTTAAATTTTACGACGGTTGCTCTAATTCAAAACCATGGACAAATTCTGAGATTAGCTCAATATGAATCAAAACTGAAACCACTCAAACGTCACTACATTTGCTATAAACTCCAGTTACATGCAGTCAAAATGCAGTACAAAGTTTGTTTCTATACTGTTCAGCTATGAAATAGGATAGCACATCCTTAATCCAAATCCACATTACTCATAACTTCAATCAGTTACCAGTGAAATCTAATATCTAACACACACCAAAGTGTATGACATTCTTCTTGATGCAATTAATCTTGTATAACATGAGGTTTGACACAGAAGCGTAACGAAGTTAATGCTGTTTAAAAATATTCATTTTTGTTAAACAGCTGAGCAGTTTCCTGATTATCATAAATGAAAAGAATTTTATGCATCGCAAGATAATATGCACAACAAAAGCAGGGATTCACATTAACATAAATTTATATTCGGTAAAAGAAAAATCACTGCCGTGGATCTTTTACGATTATATTTTATTCGCAATTACTGCTAACGTTCTGATGTACAATCAAAGCTTCCACAATGCCTAATAGTAATTCCATCGTAATAATGATGTGAACGCCTCAAATCCGACACCTTCTATAGACTTTCTATTTCCTTATATCACTCTCAGATGAATTTCCCGCACGAAGCTCTGCTCTCGAAGTGCATCGATACGTATGACGGATCTCGATTCTGGGCAAGCTTACTCACTGAATTCAGTGAATAACTTACTGCTCTGGAAGTATGGGGTGAATTGAGAATGGGATACTGTGAATTTTCTCGGCGAATAAATGAGTGTGTCGTAGGCTTTTTTCTTTCTCCTTGTTTGGATTTCCGTTACTTTCGGATTAACAAAGCAGCTTCTTGCCTCAAACGAGATATAACGTGTGACAAACAACTCAGAAATATTAACTCGAATTGGAAGGTAAGGTACAGTGAGAATTACGTACGTACTTCCCTAGACTCTATAGTATATAAGGTTAGGAAGCAAAAGAATAAAACAGTGATTCCTTTAACGAGTCGAAGCGGTAAGGAATAGGTGTTGGAACGTAAGTGAAAGGGAAATTATGAGAAGGCACCCACTCCCAACGTTTCGCTCCAAAGCCATACCCTTCCTACCCCTTGGGAAAGGGCGGGACGGTAATGCACTATCGCGTACTACATCGTTCTCGAATAAGTGATGCGAAATGCGATAAACGTGTCGTAGAAATGGTGAATGTCCAAGGCGTTGTTATGATTGATTTCAATAATTGTCGTTAATTAATCGATAGTTTAAAATCAAATCAAGGTTCATTTTTCTCATAAATAGAGCGTAATCATGAAAAGGGAAAAATTTCAGCTGGTTTTGTGTAGCTTCATATGATGTCATTTTGAAGATCATAGTCCAGTTTATAGGGAATTAGTCTAAAAAATTCATGCTGCACTCTTGATTTTGTGTATTTTTACTTTTTGTTTACATGGCTTGGTTGTTTACAAAGTATAAATTAATTCAATATATTGTTTTATTTCTTGAATTCTTTCCAGCTTTCTTCGTAACATTACAGGCAGTGTTTCTATAGATGATGATTCAAAATCAGCTGACTTGTCCAAATTTTAAGCAGTGATCAAGATTCTGAGTGGTGATGATACAATTAACTAGGGTTATAGATATTGTCCCATAGCATGGAGATGGTGATTTGTTATCTTCTTTAGATGAATCAATAATGAATTAAGTTTATTCTTTTTCATATCCAGAAGAATTCATTTTGAAGGGAGCCACACTCATTGCAGATGAGTCACTCTGTTTTATGAATTAAAATTATAAATATTTCATTTTAATATAATTATTTAATTTTATCAATGCCTGGAAACCAAAGAATTTTATTCTAGCTATTCCACAGTATCATTTTTAGATGGAAACTATACAGGAAGGAATTTTCTCGCCTCAAGTATCAAGGAGAAATATCATTCGTTAGAAGAAAGAGACAGATTGGCATTAATTAATGCATTTATTTATTCATTTGCAGGATATTTAAAAGGGCAAGTCATGTAGCTTTAGATCATCAGTAGTCATAGGTGTCAATTTTGAGATTCTATGGAATAGTAAACTTGGGCTGATGATAGGGGATGGACTTAGGTTTTCATATTAATTAATTTAATTTAATATTAACTTGTATTCATAAATGTCCATATTTGCAGTCAAGACAAACAAAGATCTCAGCACCTATTGATTATTTTGAGTAATATTCAATTAAATATGCCTTCTTATTTTTCATTAATAATGTACTGTTTAACTATGTTCCTAATTACATTGGAAATGTCCTTTTCTTGAATGATGATCTGGGAATATGAGAATATCCTGTAAACTCTTTTAAGTATTTTTCAAGGATCCAGTTTATTGCACAAGGCTTTTAAAATTTGGTAATTTATATTATACTAGACATAGTAGACAAGCACTTTGATCATAGAATTCCTTTTCTTTTATAGTAAAAATGGAACCCCTAACTGTGCTGATAAGTCATCCCAGTTGATAAATATGATATGCAGATTAAGCTCTTAGAATTCAGAATGTACACCTCTTTCTTTGATAACTGTAAGAACTAACTCCATCCTCTTGAAAAAATTGCCTCAATTTTTCAGGTGGTGGATAGCTTTTATTAATAATTTTCTCTCTTTTAAATGCTTCAATTATCACTTCAAGGAAATCTAAAACTACTATTTAAAGGAACTTTAACTTAACTTTTAATTTTAAAATGTTTAAATGTTAAAAAATGGAATGTACCCAAAAACTTTGACAACATGAAAAAGGCATTGTTTTATTTAAAAATACATTATTATAATAAGTATTTCTGTAATGGTTTGAGCAGTTCATCTATTTCTTGAAGTAATTGAATTTGATGGTCAATTCAAATTTCTGTGAAATTTTTGTTGAGTTTACATATTTAAGCTGTTTCCTTTTCAAACTTTTAACTATTTCTTTTTTTTGCAGATTACATCCAAATCATGTAGGATACCTTCTTCCGAATCTGAGGAAACATTCCAATTGAATGAGTGTTGATATCACTATTGGAAGTCTTTAAATTAATAAATACATCATTTTGATTTTATTTATTAAAAGTAAGCCATTTTTATGTAAAAGACCTGATTTTATTTTTGTAAAAATATTACATTTTACTATCAATATCATGCAAAAAGCTTTTAAAGATATACTTCTTTTTTCACTGATTAATAGGTGTTTAGTATGTTGAATTTTAAAGATAATTATTAGGAGTGAGATAATTAATGAAAATTTCTATTATCTATTCTAATGCGAAGATATAGCCTTTATACTGAAGTAACTTCGAAGTATATATAAAGTTTCCATTGGTATGATATTGATGGAAAATTCTTGTTACAATTGCTATTCTTATTATTTCATATGCATTCAAATTAATTAAAAGTCAACAGATTTCTACTGCCATTCTATTCTTTCTGTATTTTTAACTTTAAATATTTTTATAACTGAGATGTTGAGTAGCTGATAAATTTATGTGATTTATAATGAAAAAGAATCCTTTCAAGAAATTTAAGTGAGCTTTGTACCTTAGAAAATTGATTGTATCAAAGAATTTTAAACATTTCAAAATATTGTGTATAAGAGGATAAGCTACAGCGATACACAGTTATCACCTGCTCATCAAATTAATTGAAATGTCACAGTTTGTAATTTTCACTAATATCTGTGCATGCAATTCAGTGTTTTGTGTTAAAATTTAAAATAATACTTATTTGTTGTTGAGTTTCTGTATAAGTAAGAGCTAAAAATTTTTGGAAATATTTGTATATATTGCAGAAAATAAATTTTAAAAATATTTTATTATCATTTTTCTAGATAGTGAACTTATCTTTGTGGACTCTTAGGTTTCCAACTCTTGTGTTATAGTGAATCTTATGAAGAGAATTATAAATAAAATAATTAAACGAAGAATACAGACAACTCAAGTTTAAATAAATTTTAACATGCATGAGATAAGTTGTTGTTAGCAAATATTTACTCACATGAAATAATGCCATATAATTTACTTTCATAAACATTAAGTGTACAAATAGGCATTCAGAGCTATATCTAACATTCGACGGGGACTTATGTTTTTATAGGTCTTTAAACTACAATGGAAGATGGCAATGTTTTTACGATATTTGTTTGCTATTCGATTTAATCAAAGGAGAGGTACATTAAAGGAGCAATAATTTTTTGAAACAGATATTGCAAACAAGTATTGTGTCTAATCCAGAAATGACGTACTTCAATACTATTTTTATATGAACAAGTTTGACCTCTGGTTGTATGGGATGGGACATGCAGTTTTATATTTTCTAAAATTGAGGGATGGTGTACTTTGTTGTTGAGTATGTTATGTAAGGATATCAATTCACAGAATAATTGGCTATCATGAAGAGGGAAAAATTTCAGCTGGTTTTGTGTAGCTTCATATGATGTCATTTTGAAGATCATAGTCCAGTTTATAGGGAATTAGTCTAAAAAATTCATGCTGCACTCTTGATTTTGTGTATTTTTACTTTTTGTTTACATGGCTTGGTTGTTTACAAAGTATAAATTAATTCAATATATTGTTTTATTTCTTGAATTCTTTCCAGCTTTCTTCGTAACATTACAGGCAGTGTTTCTATAGATGATGATTCAAAATCAGCTGACTTGTCCAAATTTTAAGCAGTGATCAAGATTCTGAGTGGTGATGATACAATTAACTAGGGTTATAGATATTGTCCCATAGCATGGAGATGGTGATTTGTTATCTTCTTTAGATGAATCAATAATGAATTAAGTTTATTCTTTTTCATATCCAGAAGAATTCATTTTGAAGGGAGCCACACTCATTGCAGATGAGTCACTCTGTTTTATGAATTAAAATTATAAATATTTCATTTTAATATAATTATTTAATTTTATCAATGCCTGGAAACCAAAGAATTTTATTCTAGCTATTCCACAGTATCATTTTTAGATGGAAACTATACAGGAAGGAATTTTCTCGCCTCAAGTATCAAGGAGAAATATCATTCGTTAGAAGAAAGAGACAGATTGGCATTAATTAATGCATTTATTTATTCATTTGCAGGATATTTAAAAGGGCAAGTCATGTAGCTTTAGATCATCAGTAGTCATAGGTGTCAATTTTGAGATTCTATGGAATAGTAAACTTGGGCTGATGATAGGGGATGGACTTAGGTTTTCATATTAATTAATTTAATTTAATATTAACTTGTATTCATAAATGTCCATATTTGCAGTCAAGACAAACAAAGATCTCAGCACCTATTGATTATTTTGAGTAATATTCAATTAAATATGCCTTCTTATTTTTCATTAATAATGTACTGTTTAACTATGTTCCTAATTACATTGGAAATGTCCTTTTCTTGAATGATGATCTGGGAATATGAGAATATCCTGTAAACTCTTTTAAGTATTTTTCAAGGATCCAGTTTATTGCACAAGGCTTTTAAAATTTGGTAATTTATATTATACTAGACATAGTAGACAAGCACTTTGATCATAGAATTCCTTTTCTTTTATAGTAAAAATGGAACCCCTAACTGTGCTGATAAGTCATCCCAGTTGATAAATATGATATGCAGATTAAGCTCTTAGAATTCAGAATGTACACCTCTTTCTTTGATAACTGTAAGAACTAACTCCATCCTCTTGAAAAAATTGCCTCAATTTTTCAGGTGGTGGATAGCTTTTATTAATAATTTTCTCTCTTTTAAATGCTTCAATTATCACTTCAAGGAAATCTAAAACTACTATTTAAAGGAACTTTAACTTAACTTTTAATTTTAAAATGTTTAAATGTTAAAAAATGGAATGTACCCAAAAACTTTGACAACATGAAAAAGGCATTGTTTTATTTAAAAATACATTATTATAATAAGTATTTCTGTAATGGTTTGAGCAGTTCATCTATTTCTTGAAGTAATTGAATTTGATGGTCAATTCAAATTTCTGTGAAATTTTTGTTGAGTTTACATATTTAAGCTGTTTCCTTTTCAAACTTTTAACTATTTCTTTTTTTTGCAGATTACATCCAAATCATGTAGGATACCTTCTTCCGAATCTGAGGAAACATTCCAATTGAATGAGTGTTGATATCACTATTGGAAGTCTTTAAATTAATAAATACATCATTTTGATTTTATTTATTAAAAGTAAGCCATTTTTATGTAAAAGACCTGATTTTATTTTTGTAAAAATATTACATTTTACTATCAATATCATGCAAAAAGCTTTTAAAGATATACTTCTTTTTTCACTGATTAATAGGTGTTTAGTATGTTGAATTTTAAAGATAATTATTAGGAGTGAGATAATTAATGAAAATTTCTATTATCTATTCTAATGCGAAGATATAGCCTTTATACTGAAGTAACTTCGAAGTATATATAAAGTTTCCATTGGTATGATATTGATGGAAAATTCTTGTTACAATTGCTATTCTTATTATTTCATATGCATTCAAATTAATTAAAAGTCAACAGATTTCTACTGCCATTCTATTCTTTCTGTATTTTTAACTTTAAATATTTTTATAACTGAGATGTTGAGTAGCTGATAAATTTATGTGATTTATAATGAAAAAGAATCCTTTCAAGAAATTTAAGTGAGCTTTGTACCTTAGAAAATTGATTGTATCAAAGAATTTTAAACATTTCAAAATATTGTGTATAAGAGGATAAGCTACAGCGATACACAGTTATCACCTGCTCATCAAATTAATTGAAATGTCACAGTTTGTAATTTTCACTAATATCTGTGCATGCAATTCAGTGTTTTGTGTTAAAATTTAAAATAATACTTATTTGTTGTTGAGTTTCTGTATAAGTAAGAGCTAAAAATTTTTGGAAATATTTGTATATATTGCAGAAAATAAATTTTAAAAATATTTTATTATCATTTTTCTAGATAGTGAACTTATCTTTGTGGACTCTTAGGTTTCCAACTCTTGTGTTATAGTGAATCTTATGAAGAGAATTATAAATAAAATAATTAAACGAAGAATACAGACAACTCAAGTTTAAATAAATTTTAACATGCATGAGATAAGTTGTTGTTAGCAAATATTTACTCACATGAAATAATGCCATATAATTTACTTTCATAAACATTAAGTGTACAAATAGGCATTCAGAGCTATATCTAACATTCGACGGGGACTTATGTTTTTATAGGTCTTTAAACTACAATGGAAGATGGCAATGTTTTTACGATATTTGTTTGCTATTCGATTTAATCAAAGGAGAGGTACATTAAAGGAGCAATAATTTTTTGAAACAGATATTGCAAACAAGTATTGTGTCTAATCCAGAAATGACGTACTTCAATACTATTTTTATATGAACAAGTTTGACCTCTGGTTGTATGGGATGGGACATGCAGTTTTATATTTTCTAAAATTGAGGGATGGTGTACTTTGTTGTTGAGTATGTTATGTAAGGATATCAATTCACAGAATAATTGGCTATCATGAAGAGGGAAAAATTTCAGCTGGTTTTGTGTAGCTTCATATGATGTCATTTTGAAGATCATAGTCCAGTTTATAGGGAATTAGTCTAAAAAATTCATGCTGCACTCTTGATTTTGTGTATTTTTACTTTTTGTTTACATGGCTTGGTTGTTTACAAAGTATAAATTAATTCAATATATTGTTTTATTTCTTGAATTCTTTCCAGCTTTCTTCGTAACATTACAGGCAGTGTTTCTATAGATGATGATTCAAAATCAGCTGACTTGTCCAAATTTTAAGCAGTGATCAAGATTCTGAGTGGTGATGATACAATTAACTAGGGTTATAGATATTGTCCCATAGCATGGAGATGGTGATTTGTTATCTTCTTTAGATGAATCAATAATGAATTAAGTTTATTCTTTTTCATATCCAGAAGAATTCATTTTGAAGGGAGCCACACTCATTGCAGATGAGTCACTCTGTTTTATGAATTAAAATTATAAATATTTCATTTTAATATAATTATTTAATTTTATCAATGCCTGGAAACCAAAGAATTTTATTCTAGCTATTCCACAGTATCATTTTTAGATGGAAACTATACAGGAAGGAATTTTCTCGCCTCAAGTATCAAGGAGAAATATCATTCGTTAGAAGAAAGAGACAGATTGGCATTAATTAATGCATTTATTTATTCATTTGCAGGATATTTAAAAGGGCAAGTCATGTAGCTTTAGATCATCAGTAGTCATAGGTGTCAATTTTGAGATTCTATGGAATAGTAAACTTGGGCTGATGATAGGGGATGGACTTAGGTTTTCATATTAATTAATTTAATTTAATATTAACTTGTATTCATAAATGTCCATATTTGCAGTCAAGACAAACAAAGATCTCAGCACCTATTGATTATTTTGAGTAATATTGCCTTCTTATTTTTCATTCTAATAATGTACTGTTTAACTATGTTCCTAATTACATTGGAAATGTCCTTTTCTTGAATGATGATCTGGGAATATGAGAATATCCTGTAAACTCTTTTAAGTATTTTTCAAGGATCCAGTTTATTGCACAAGGCTTTTAAAATTTGGTAATTTATATTATACTAGACATAGTAAGACAAGCACTTTGATCATAGAATTCCTTTTCTTTTATAGTAAAAATGGAACCCCCTAACTGTGCTGATAAGTCATCCCAGTTGACTAAATATGATATGCAGATTAAGCTCTTAGAATTCAGAATGTACACCTCTTTCTTTGATAACTGTAAGAACTAACTCCATCCTCTTGAAAAAATTGCGCTCAATTTTTCAGGTGGTGGATAGCTTTTATTAATAATTTTCTCTCTTTTAAATGCTTCAATTATCACTTCAAGAAATCTAAAACTACTATTTAAAGGGAACTTTAACTTAACTTTTAATTTTAAAATGTTTAAATGTTAAAAAATGGAATGTACCCAAAAACTTTGACAACATGAAAAAGGCATTGTTTTATTTAAAAATACATTATTATAATAAGTATTTCTGTAATGGTTTGAGCAGTTCATCTATTTCTTGAAGTAATTGAATTTGATGGTCAATTCAAAATTCTGTGAAATTTTTGTTGAGTTTACATATTTTAAGCTGTTTCCTTTTCAAACTTTTAAACTATTTCTTTTTTTTGCAGATTACATTCCAAATCATGTAGGATACCTTCCTTCCGAATCTGAGGAAAACATTCCAATTGAATGAGTGTTGATATCACTATTGGAAGTCTTTAAATTAATAAAATACATCATTTTGATTTTATTTATTAAAAGTAAGCCATTTTTATGTAAAAGACCTGATTTTATTTTTTGTAAAAATATTACATTTTACTATCAATATCATGCAAAAAGCTTTTAAATATACTATACTTCTTTTTTCACTGATTAATAGGTGTTTAGTATGTTGAATTTTAAAGATAATTATTAGGAGTGAGAATAATTAATTGAAAATTCTATTATCTATTCTAATGCGAAGATATAGCCTTTATACTGAAGTAACTTCGAAGTATATATAAAGTTTCCATTGGTATGATATTGATGGAAAATTCTTGTTACAATTGCTATTCTTATTATTTCATATGCATTCAAAATTAATTAAAAGTCAACAGATTTCTACTGCCATGTCTATTCTTTCTGTATTTTTAACTTTAAATATTTTTATAACTGAGATGTTGAGTAGCTGATAAATTTATGTGATTTATAATGAAAAAGAATCCTTTCAAGAAATTTAAGTGAGCCTTTGTACCTGTAGAAACTTGAATTGTATCAAAGAATTTTAAACAGTTTCAAAATATTGTGTATAAGAGGATAAGCTAACAGCGATACACAGTTATCACCTGCTCATCAAATAATTGAAATGTCACAGTTTGTAATTTTCACTAATATCTGTGCATGCAAATTCAGTGTTTTGTGTTAAAATTTAAAATAATACTTATTTGTTGTTGAGTTTCTGTATAAGTAAGAGCTAAAAATTTTTGGAAATATTTGTATATATTGCAGAAAATAAATTTTAAAAATATTTTATTATCATTTTTCTAGATAGTGAACTTATCTTTGTGGACTCTTAGGTTTCCAACTCTTGTGTTATAGTGAATCTTATGAAGAGAATTATAAATAAAATAATTAAACGAAGAATACAGACAACTCAAGTTTAAATAAATTTTAACATGCATGAGATAAGTTGTTGTTAGCAAATATTTACTCACATGAAATAATGCCATATAATTTACTTTCATAAACATTAAGTGTACAAATAGGCATTCAGAGCTATATCTAACATTCGACGGGGACTTATGTTTTTATAGGTCTTTAAACTACAATGGAAGATGGCAATGTTTTTACGATATTTGTTTGCTATTCGATTTAATCAAAGGAGAGGTACATTAAAGGAGCAATAATTTTTTGAAACAGATATTGCAAACAAGTATTGTGTCTAATCCAGAAATGACGTACTTCAATACTATTTTTATATGAACAAGTTTGACCTCTGGTTGTATGGGATGGGACATGCAGTTTTATATTTTCTAAAATTGAGGGATGGTGTACTTTGTTGTTGAGTATGTTATGTAAGGATATCAATTCACAGAATAATTGGCTATCATGAAGAGGGAAAAATTTCAGCTGGTTTTGTGTAGCTTCATATGATGTCATTTTGAAGATCATAGTCCAGTTTATAGGGAATTAGTCTAAAAAATTCATGCTGCACTCTTGATTTTGTGTATTTTTACTTTTTGTTTACATGGCTTGGTTGTTTACAAAGTATAAATTAATTCAATATATTGTTTTATTTCTTGAATTCTTTCCAGCTTTCTTCGTAACATTACAGGCAGTGTTTCTATAGATGATGATTCAAAATCAGCTGACTTGTCCAAATTTTAAGCAGTGATCAAGATTCTGAGTGGTGATGATACAATTAACTAGGGTTATAGATATTGTCCCATAGCATGGAGATGGTGATTTGTTATCTTCTTTAGATGAATCAATAATGAATTAAGTTTATTCTTTTTCATATCCAGAAGAATTCATTTTGAAGGGAGCCACACTCATTACAGATGAGTCACTCTGTTTTATGAATTAAAATTATAAATATTTCATTTTAATATAATTATTTAATTTTATCAATGCCTGGAAACCAAAGAATTTTATTCTAGCTATTCCACAGTATCATTTTTAGATGGAAACTATACAGGAAGGAATTTTCTCGCCTCAAGTATCAAGGAGAAATATCATTCGTTAGAAGAAAGAGACAGATTGGCATTAATTAATGCATTTATTTATTCATTTGCAGGATATTTAAAAGGGCAAGTCATGTAGCTTTAGATCATCAGTAGTCATAGGTGTCAATTTTGAGATTCTATGGAATAGTAAACTTGGGCTGATGATAGGGGATGGACTTAGGTTTTCATATTAATTAATTTAATTTAATATTAACTTGTATTCATAAATGTCCATATTTGCAGTCAAGACAAACAAAGATCTCAGCACCTATTGATTATTTTGAGTAATATTCAATTAAATATGCCTTCTTATTTTTCATTAATAATGTACTGTTTAACTATGTTCCTAATTACATTGGAAATGTCCTTTTCTTGAATGATGATCTGGGAATATGAGAATATCCTGTAAACTCTTTTAAGTATTTTTCAAGGATCCAGTTTATTGCACAAGGCTTTTAAAATTTGGTAATTTATATTATACTAGACATAGTAGACAAGCACTTTGATCATAGAATTCCTTTTCTTTTATAGTAAAAATGGAACCCCTAACTGTGCTGATAAGTCATCCCAGTTGATAAATATGATATGCAGATTAAGCTCTTAGAATTCAGAATGTACACCTCTTTCTTTGATAACTGTAAGAACTAACTCCATCCTCTTGAAAAAATTGCCTCAATTTTTCAGGTGGTGGATAGCTTTTATTAATAATTTTCTCTCTTTTAAATGCTTCAATTATCACTTCAAGGAAATCTAAAACTACTATTTAAAGGAACTTTAACTTAACTTTTAATTTTAAAATGTTTAAATGTTAAAAAATGGAATGTACCCAAAAACTTTGACAACATGAAAAAGGCATTGTTTTATTTAAAAATACATTATTATAATAAGTATTTCTGTAATGGTTTGAGCAGTTCATCTATTTCTTGAAGTAATTGAATTTGATGGTCAATTCAAATTTCTGTGAAATTTTTGTTGAGTTTACATATTTAAGCTGTTTCCTTTTCAAACTTTTAACTATTTCTTTTTTTTGCAGATTACATCCAAATCATGTAGGATACCTTCTTCCGAATCTGAGGAAACATTCCAATTGAATGAGTGTTGATATCACTATTGGAAGTCTTTAAATTAATAAATACATCATTTTGATTTTATTTATTAAAAGTAAGCCATTTTTATGTAAAAGACCTGATTTTATTTTTGTAAAAATATTACATTTTACTATCAATATCATGCAAAAAGCTTTTAAAGATATACTTCTTTTTTCACTGATTAATAGGTGTTTAGTATGTTGAATTTTAAAGATAATTATTAGGAGTGAGATAATTAATGAAAATTTCTATTATCTATTCTAATGCGAAGATATAGCCTTTATACTGAAGTAACTTCGAAGTATATATAAAGTTTCCATTGGTATGATATTGATGGAAAATTCTTGTTACAATTGCTATTCTTATTATTTCATATGCATTCAAATTAATTAAAAGTCAACAGATTTCTACTGCCATTCTATTCTTTCTGTATTTTTAACTTTAAATATTTTTATAACTGAGATGTTGAGTAGCTGATAAATTTATGTGATTTATAATGAAAAAGAATCCTTTCAAGAAATTTAAGTGAGCTTTGTACCTTAGAAAATTGATTGTATCAAAGAATTTTAAACATTTCAAAATATTGTGTATAAGAGGATAAGCTACAGCGATACACAGTTATCACCTGCTCATCAAATTAATTGAAATGTCACAGTTTGTAATTTTCACTAATATCTGTGCATGCAATTCAGTGTTTTGTGTTAAAATTTAAAATAATACTTATTTGTTGTTGAGTTTCTGTATAAGTAAGAGCTAAAAATTTTTGGAAATATTTGTATATATTGCAGAAAATAAATTTTAAAAATATTTTATTATCATTTTTCTAGATAGTGAACTTATCTTTGTGGACTCTTAGGTTTCCAACTCTTGTGTTATAGTGAATCTTATGAAGAGAATTATAAATAAAATAATTAAACGAAGAATACAGACAACTCAAGTTTAAATAAATTTTAACATGCATGAGATAAGTTGTTGTTAGCAAATATTTACTCACATGAAATAATGCCATATAATTTACTTTCATAAACATTAAGTGTACAAATAGGCATTCAGAGCTATATCTAACATTCGACGGGGACTTATGTTTTTATAGGTCTTTAAACTACAATGGAAGATGGCAATGTTTTTACGATATTTGTTTGCTATTCGATTTAATCAAAGGAGAGGTACATTAAAGGAGCAATAATTTTTTGAAACAGATATTGCAAACAAGTATTGTGTCTAATCCAGAAATGACGTACTTCAATACTATTTTTATATGAACAAGTTTGACCTCTGGTTGTATGGGATGGGACATGCAGTTTTATATTTTCTAAAATTGAGGGATGGTGTACTTTGTTGTTGAGTATGTTATGTAAGGATATCAATTCACAGAATAATTGGCTATCATGAAGAGGGAAAAATTTCAGCTGGTTTTGTGTAGCTTCATATGATGTCATTTTGAAGATCATAGTCCAGTTTATAGGGAATTAGTCTAAAAAATTCATGCTGCACTCTTGATTTTGTGTATTTTTACTTTTTGTTTACATGGCTTGGTTGTTTACAAAGTATAAATTAATTCAATATATTGTTTTATTTCTTGAATTCTTTCCAGCTTTCTTCGTAACATTACAGGCAGTGTTTCTATAGATGATGATTCAAAATCAGCTGACTTGTCCAAATTTTAAGCAGTGATCAAGATTCTGAGTGGTGATGATACAATTAACTAGGGTTATAGATATTGTCCCATAGCATGGAGATGGTGATTTGTTATCTTCTTTAGATGAATCAATAATGAATTAAGTTTATTCTAATTAAAAGTTTGAAAAGGAAACAGCTTAAATATGTAAACTCAACAAAAATTTCACAGAAATTTGAATTGACCATCAAATTCAATTACTTCAAGAAATAGATGAACTGCTCAAACCATTACAGAAATACTTATTATAATAATGTATTTTTAAATAAAACAATGCCTTTTTCATGTTGTCAAAGTTTTTGGGTACATTCCATTTTTTAACATTTAAACATTTTAAAATTAAAAGTTAAGTTAAAGTTCCTTTAAATAGTAGTTTTAGATTTCCTTGAAGTGATAATTGAAGCATTTAAAAGAGAGAAAATTATTAATAAAAGCTATCCACCACCTGAAAAATTGAGGCAATTTTTTCAAGAGGATGGAGTTAGTTCTTACAGTTATCAAAGAAAGAGGTGTACATTCTGAATTCTAAGAGCTTAATCTGCATATCATATTTATCAACTGGGATGACTTATCAGCACAGTTAGGGGTTCCATTTTTACTATAAAAGAAAAGGAATTCTATGATCAAAGTGCTTGTCTACTATGTCTAGTATAATATAAATTACCAAATTTTAAAAGCCTTGTGCAATAAACTGGATCCTTGAAAAATACTTAAAAGAGTTTACAGGATATTCTCATATTCCCAGATCATCATTCAAGAAAAGGACATTTCCAATGTAATTAGGAACATAGTTAAACAGTACATTATTAATGAAAAATAAGAAGGCATATTTAATTGAATATTACTCAAAATAATCAATAGGTGCTGAGATCTTTGTTTGTCTTGACTGCAAATATGGACATTTATGAATACAAGTTAATATTAAATTAAATTAATTAATATGAAAACCTAAGTCCATCCCCTATCATCAGCCCAAGTTTACTATTCCATAGAATCTCAAAATTGACACCTATGACTACTGATGATCTAAAGCTACATGACTTGCCCTTTTAAATATCCTGCAAATGAATAAATAAATGCATTAATTAATGCCAATCTGTCTCTTTCTTCTAACGAATGATATTTCTCCTTGATACTTGAGGCGAGAAAATTCCTTCCTGTATAGTTTCCATCTAAAAATGATACTGTGGAATAGCTAGAATAAAATTCTTTGGTTTCCAGGCATTGATAAAATTAAATAATTATATTAAAATGAAATATTTATAATTTTAATTCATAAAACAGAGTGACTCATCTGCAATGAGTGTGGCTCCCTTCAAAATGAATTCTTCTGGATATGAAAAAGAATAAACTTAATTCATTATTGATTCATCTAAAGAAGATAACAAATCACCATCTCCATGCTATGGGACAATATCTATAACCCTAGTTAATTGTATCATCACCACTCAGAATCTTGATCACTGCTTAAAATTTGGACAAGTCAGCTGATTTTGAATCATCATCTATAGAAACACTGCCTGTAATGTTACGAAGAAAGCTGGAAAGAATTCAAGAAATAAAACAATATATTGAATTAATTTATACTTTGTAAACAACCAAGCCATGTAAACAAAAAGTAAAAATACACAAAATCAAGAGTGCAGCATGAATTTTTTAGACTAATTCCCTATAAACTGGACTATGATCTTCAAAATGACATCATATGAAGCTACACAAAACCAGCTGAAATTTTTCCCTCTTCATGATAGCCAATTATTCTGTGAATTGATATCCTTACATAACATACTCAACAACAAAGTACACCATCCCTCAATTTTAGAAAATATAAAACTGCATGTCCCATCCCATACAACCAGAGGTCAAACTTGTTCATATAAAAATAGTATTGAAGTACGTCATTTCTGGATTAGACACAATACTTGTTTGCAATATCTGTTTCAAAAAATTATTGCTCCTTTAATGTACCTCTCCTTTGATTAAATCGAATAGCAAACAAATATCGTAAAAACATTGCCATCTTCCATTGTAGTTTAAAGACCTATAAAAACATAAGTCCCCGTCGAATGTTAGATATAGCTCTGAATGCCTATTTGTACACTTAATGTTTATGAAAGTAAATTATATGGCATTATTTCATGTGAGTAAATATTTGCTAACAACAACTTATCTCATGCATGTTAAAATTTATTTAAACTTGAGTTGTCTGTATTCTTCGTTTAATTATTTTATTTATAATTCTCTTCATAAGATTCACTATAACACAAGAGTTGGAAACCTAAGAGTCCACAAAGATAAGTTCACTATCTAGAAAAATGATAATAAAATATTTTTAAAATTTATTTTCTGCAATATATACAAATATTTCCAAAAATTTTTAGCTCTTACTTATACAGAAACTCAACAACAAATAAGTATTATTTTAAATTTTAACACAAAACACTGAATTGCATGCACAGATATTAGTGAAAATTACAAACTGTGACATTTCAATTAATTTGATGAGCAGGTGATAACTGTGTATCGCTGTAGCTTATCCTCTTATACACAATATTTTGAAATGTTTAAAATTCTTTGATACAATTAATTTTCTAAGGTACAAAGCTCACTTAAATTTCTTGAAAGGATTCTTTTTCATTATAAATCACATAAATTTATCAGCTACTCAACATCTCAGTTATAAAAATATTTAAAGTTAAAAATACAGAAAGAATAGAATGGCAGTAGAAATCTGTTGACTTTTAATTAATTTGAATGCATATGAAATAATAAGAATAGCAATTGTAACAAGAATTTTCCATCAATATCATACCAATGGAAACTTTATATATACTTCGAAGTTACTTCAGTATAAAGGCTATATCTTCGCATTAGAATAGATAATAGAAATTTTCATTAATTATCTCACTCCTAATAATTATCTTTAAAATTCAACATACTAAACACCTATTAATCAGTGAAAAAAGAAGTATATCTTTAAAAGCTTTTTGCATGATATTGATAGTAAAATGTAATATTTTTACAAAAATAAAATCAGGTCTTTTACATAAAAATGGCTTACTTTTAATAAATAAAATCAAAATGATGTATTTATTAATTTAAAGACTTCCAATAGTGATATCAACACTCATTCAATTGGAATGTTTCCTCAGATTCGGAAGAAGGTATCCTACATGATTTGGATGTAATCTGCAAAAAAAAGAAATAGTTAAAAGTTTGAAAAGGAAACAGCTTAAATATGTAAACTCAACAAAAATTTCACAGAAATTTGAATTGACCATCAAATTCAATTACTTCAAGAAATAGATGAACTGCTCAAACCATTACAGAAATACTTATTATAATAATGTATTTTTAAATAAAACAATGCCTTTTTCATGTTGTCAAAGTTTTTGGGTACATTCCATTTTTTAACATTTAAACATTTTAAAATTAAAAGTTAAGTTAAAGTTCCTTTAAATAGTAGTTTTAGATTTCCTTGAAGTGATAATTGAAGCATTTAAAAGAGAGAAAATTATTAATAAAAGCTATCCACCACCTGAAAAATTGAGGCAATTTTTTCAAGAGGATGGAGTTAGTTCTTACAGTTATCAAAGAAAGAGGTGTACATTCTGAATTCTAAGAGCTTAATCTGCATATCATATTTATCAACTGGGATGACTTATCAGCACAGTTAGGGGTTCCATTTTTACTATAAAAGAAAAGGAATTCTATGATCAAAGTGCTTGTCTACTATGTCTAGTATAATATAAATTACCAAATTTTAAAAGCCTTGTGCAATAAACTGGATCCTTGAAAAATACTTAAAAGAGTTTACAGGATATTCTCATATTCCCAGATCATCATTCAAGAAAAGGACATTTCCAATGTAATTAGGAACATAGTTAAACAGTACATTATTAATGAAAAATAAGAAGGCATATTTAATTGAATATTACTCAAAATAATCAATAGGTGCTGAGATCTTTGTTTGTCTTGACTGCAAATATGGACATTTATGAATACAAGTTAATATTAAATTAAATTAATTAATATGAAAACCTAAGTCCATCCCCTATCATCAGCCCAAGTTTACTATTCCATAGAATCTCAAAATTGACACCTATGACTACTGATGATCTAAAGCTACATGACTTGCCCTTTTAAATATCCTGCAAATGAATAAATAAATGCATTAATTAATGCCAATCTGTCTCTTTCTTCTAACGAATGATATTTCTCCTTGATACTTGAGGCGAGAAAATTCCTTCCTGTATAGTTTCCATCTAAAAATGATACTGTGGAATAGCTAGAATAAAATTCTTTGGTTTCCAGGCATTGATAAAATTAAATAATTATATTAAAATGAAATATTTATAATTTTAATTCATAAAACAGAGTGACTCATCTGTAATGAGTGTGGCTCCCTTCAAAATGAATTCTTCTGGATATGAAAAAGAATAAACTTAATTCATTATTGATTCATCTAAAGAAGATAACAAATCACCATCTCCATGCTATGGGACAATATCTATAACCCTAGTTAATTGTATCATCACCACTCAGAATCTTGATCACTGCTTAAAATTTGGACAAGTCAGCTGATTTTGAATCATCATCTATAGAAACACTGCCTGTAATGTTACGAAGAAAGCTGGAAAGAATTCAAGAAATAAAACAATATATTGAATTAATTTATACTTTGTAAACAACCAAGCCATGTAAACAAAAAGTAAAAATACACAAAATCAAGAGTGCAGCATGAATTTTTTAGACTAATTCCCTATAAACTGGACTATGATCTTCAAAATGACATCATATGAAGCTACACAAAACCAGCTGAAATTTTTCCCTCTTCATGATAGCCAATTATTCTGTGAATTGATATCCTTACATAACATACTCAACAACAAAGTACACCATCCCTCAATTTTAGAAAATATAAAACTGCATGTCCCATCCCATACAACCAGAGGTCAAACTTGTTCATATAAAAATAGTATTGAAGTACGTCATTTCTGGATTAGACACAATACTTGTTTGCAATATCTGTTTCAAAAAATTATTGCTCCTTTAATGTACCTCTCCTTTGATTAAATCGAATAGCAAACAAATATCGTAAAAACATTGCCATCTTCCATTGTAGTTTAAAGACCTATAAAAACATAAGTCCCCGTCGAATGTTAGATATAGCTCTGAATGCCTATTTGTACACTTAATGTTTATGAAAGTAAATTATATGGCATTATTTCATGTGAGTAAATATTTGCTAACAACAACTTATCTCATGCATGTTAAAATTTATTTAAACTTGAGTTGTCTGTATTCTTCGTTTAATTATTTTATTTATAATTCTCTTCATAAGATTCACTATAACACAAGAGTTGGAAACCTAAGAGTCCACAAAGATAAGTTCACTATCTAGAAAAATGATAATAAAATATTTTTAAAATTTATTTTCTGCAATATATACAAATATTTCCAAAAATTTTTAGCTCTTACTTATACAGAAACTCAACAACAAATAAGTATTATTTTAAATTTTAACACAAAACACTGAATTGCATGCACAGATATTAGTGAAAATTACAAACTGTGACATTTCAATTAATTTGATGAGCAGGTGATAACTGTGTATCGCTGTAGCTTATCCTCTTATACACAATATTTTGAAATGTTTAAAATTCTTTGATACAATCAATTTTCTAAGGTACAAAGCTCACTTAAATTTCTTGAAAGGATTCTTTTTCATTATAAATCACATAAATTTATCAGCTACTCAACATCTCAGTTATAAAAATATTTAAAGTTAAAAATACAGAAAGAATAGAATGGCAGTAGAAATCTGTTGACTTTTAATTAATTTGAATGCATATGAAATAATAAGAATAGCAATTGTAACAAGAATTTTCCATCAATATCATACCAATGGAAACTTTATATATACTTCGAAGTTACTTCAGTATAAAGGCTATATCTTCGCATTAGAATAGATAATAGAAATTTTCATTAATTATCTCACTCCTAATAATTATCTTTAAAATTCAACATACTAAACACCTATTAATCAGTGAAAAAAGAAGTATATCTTTAAAAGCTTTTTGCATGATATTGATAGTAAAATGTAATATTTTTACAAAAATAAAATCAGGTCTTTTACATAAAAATGGCTTACTTTTAATAAATAAAATCAAAATGATGTATTTATTAATTTAAAGACTTCCAATAGTGATATCAACACTCATTCAATTGGAATGTTTCCTCAGATTCGGAAGAAGGTATCCTACATGATTTGGATGTAATCTGCAAAAAAAAGAAATAGTTAAAAGTTTGAAAAGGAAACAGCTTAAATATGTAAACTCAACAAAAATTTCACAGAAATTTGAATTGACCATCAAATTCAATTACTTCAAGAAATAGATGAACTGCTCAAACCATTACAGAAATACTTATTATAATAATGTATTTTTAAATAAAACAATGCCTTTTTCATGTTGTCAAAGTTTTTGGGTACATTCCATTTTTTAACATTTAAACATTTTAAAATTAAAAGTTAAGTTAAAGTTCCTTTAAATAGTAGTTTTAGATTTCCTTGAAGTGATAATTGAAGCATTTAAAAGAGAGAAAATTATTAATAAAAGCTATCCACCACCTGAAAAATTGAGGCAATTTTTTCAAGAGGATGGAGTTAGTTCTTACAGTTATCAAAGAAAGAGGTGTACATTCTGAATTCTAAGAGCTTAATCTGCATATCATATTTATCAACTGGGATGACTTATCAGCACAGTTAGGGGTTCCATTTTTACTATAAAAGAAAAGGAATTCTATGATCAAAGTGCTTGTCTACTATGTCTAGTATAATATAAATTACCAAATTTTAAAAGCCTTGTGCAATAAACTGGATCCTTGAAAAATACTTAAAAGAGTTTACAGGATATTCTCATATTCCCAGATCATCATTCAAGAAAAGGACATTTCCAATGTAATTAGGAACATAGTTAAACAGTACATTATTAATGAAAAATAAGAAGGCATATTTAATTGAATATTACTCAAAATAATCAATAGGTGCTGAGATCTTTGTTTGTCTTGACTGCAAATATGGACATTTATGAATACAAGTTAATATTAAATTAAATTAATTAATATGAAAACCTAAGTCCATCCCCTATCATCAGCCCAAGTTTACTATTCCATAGAATCTCAAAATTGACACCTATGACTACTGATGATCTAAAGCTACATGACTTGCCCTTTTAAATATCCTGCAAATGAATAAATAAATGCATTAATTAATGCCAATCTGTCTCTTTCTTCTAACGAATGATATTTCTCCTTGATACTTGAGGCGAGAAAATTCCTTCCTGTATAGTTTCCATCTAAAAATGATACTGTGGAATAGCTAGAATAAAATTCTTTGGTTTCCAGGCATTGATAAAATTAAATAATTATATTAAAATGAAATATTTATAATTTTAATTCATAAAACAGAGTGACTCATCTGCAATGAGTGTGGCTCCCTTCAAAATGAATTCTTCTGGATATGAAAAAGAATAAACTTAATTCATTATTGATTCATCTAAAGAAGATAACAAATCACCATCTCCATGCTATGGGACAATATCTATAACCCTAGTTAATTGTATCATCACCACTCAGAATCTTGATCACTGCTTAAAATTTGGACAAGTCAGCTGATTTTGAATCATCATCTATAGAAACACTGCCTGTAATGTTACGAAGAAAGCTGGAAAGAATTCAAGAAATAAAACAATATATTGAATTAATTTATACTTTGTAAACAACCAAGCCATGTAAACAAAAAGTAAAAATACACAAAATCAAGAGTGCAGCATGAATTTTTTAGACTAATTCCCTATAAACTGGACTATGATCTTCAAAATGACATCATATGAAGCTACACAAAACCAGCTGAAATTTTTCCCTCTTCATGATAGCCAATTATTCTGTGAATTGATATCCTTACATAACATACTCAACAACAAAGTACACCATCCCTCAATTTTAGAAAATATAAAACTGCATGTCCCATCCCATACAACCAGAGGTCAAACTTGTTCATATAAAAATAGTATTGAAGTACGTCATTTCTGGATTAGACACAATACTTGTTTGCAATATCTGTTTCAAAAAATTATTGCTCCTTTAATGTACCTCTCCTTTGATTAAATCGAATAGCAAACAAATATCGTAAAAACATTGCCATCTTCCATTGTAGTTTAAAGACCTATAAAAACATAAGTCCCCGTCGAATGTTAGATATAGCTCTGAATGCCTATTTGTACACTTAATGTTTATGAAAGTAAATTATATGGCATTATTTCATGTGAGTAAATATTTGCTAACAACAACTTATCTCATGCATGTTAAAATTTATTTAAACTTGAGTTGTCTGTATTCTTCGTTTAATTATTTTATTTATAATTCTCTTCATAAGATTCACTATAACACAAGAGTTGGAAACCTAAGAGTCCACAAAGATAAGTTCACTATCTAGAAAAATGATAATAAAATATTTTTAAAATTTATTTTCTGCAATATATACAAATATTTCCAAAAATTTTTAGCTCTTACTTATACAGAAACTCAACAACAAATAAGTATTATTTTAAATTTTAACACAAAACACTGAATTGCATGCACAGATATTAGTGAAAATTACAAACTGTGACATTTCAATTAATTTGATGAGCAGGTGATAACTGTGTATCGCTGTAGCTTATCCTCTTATACACAATATTTTGAAATGTTTAAAATTCTTTGATACAATTAATTTTCTAAGGTACAAAGCTCACTTAAATTTCTTGAAAGGATTCTTTTTCATTATAAATCACATAAATTTATCAGCTACTCAACATCTCAGTTATAAAAATATTTAAAGTTAAAAATACAGAAAGAATAGAATGGCAGTAGAAATCTGTTGACTTTTAATTAATTTGAATGCATATGAAATAATAAGAATAGCAATTGTAACAAGAATTTTCCATCAATATCATACCAATGGAAACTTTATATATACTTCGAAGTTACTTCAGTATAAAGGCTATATCTTCGCATTAGAATAGATAATAGAAATTTTCATTAATTATCTCACTCCTAATAATTATCTTTAAAATTCAACATACTAAACACCTATTAATCAGTGAAAAAAGAAGTATATCTTTAAAAGCTTTTTGCATGATATTGATAGTAAAATGTAATATTTTTACAAAAATAAAATCAGGTCTTTTACATAAAAATGGCTTACTTTTAATAAATAAAATCAAAATGATGTATTTATTAATTTAAAGACTTCCAATAGTGATATCAACACTCATTCAATTGGAATGTTTCCTCAGATTCGGAAGAAGGTATCCTACATGATTTGGATGTAATCTGCAAAAAAAAGAAATAGTTAAAAGTTTGAAAAGGAAACAGCTTAAATATGTAAACTCAACAAAAATTTCACAGAAATTTGAATTGACCATCAAATTCAATTACTTCAAGAAATAGATGAACTGCTCAAACCATTACAGAAATACTTATTATAATAATGTATTTTTAAATAAAACAATGCCTTTTTCATGTTGTCAAAGTTTTTGGGTACATTCCATTTTTTAACATTTAAACATTTTAAAATTAAAAGTTAAGTTAAAGTTCCTTTAAATAGTAGTTTTAGATTTCCTTGAAGTGATAATTGAAGCATTTAAAAGAGAGAAAATTATTAATAAAAGCTATCCACCACCTGAAAAATTGAGGCAATTTTTTCAAGAGGATGGAGTTAGTTCTTACAGTTATCAAAGAAAGAGGTGTACATTCTGAATTCTAAGAGCTTAATCTGCATATCATATTTATCAACTGGGATGACTTATCAGCACAGTTAGGGGTTCCATTTTTACTATAAAAGAAAAGGAATTCTATGATCAAAGTGCTTGTCTACTATGTCTAGTATAATATAAATTACCAAATTTTAAAAGCCTTGTGCAATAAACTGGATCCTTGAAAAATACTTAAAAGAGTTTACAGGATATTCTCATATTCCCAGATCATCATTCAAGAAAAGGACATTTCCAATGTAATTAGGAACATAGTTAAACAGTACATTATTAATGAAAAATAAGAAGGCATATTTAATTGAATATTACTCAAAATAATCAATAGGTGCTGAGATCTTTGTTTGTCTTGACTGCAAATATGGACATTTATGAATACAAGTTAATATTAAATTAAATTAATTAATATGAAAACCTAAGTCCATCCCCTATCATCAGCCCAAGTTTACTATTCCATAGAATCTCAAAATTGACACCTATGACTACTGATGATCTAAAGCTACATGACTTGCCCTTTTAAATATCCTGCAAATGAATAAATAAATGCATTAATTAATGCCAATCTGTCTCTTTCTTCTAACGAATGATATTTCTCCTTGATACTTGAGGCGAGAAAATTCCTTCCTGTATAGTTTCCATCTAAAAATGATACTGTGGAATAGCTAGAATAAAATTCTTTGGTTTCCAGGCATTGATAAAATTAAATAATTATATTAAAATGAAATATTTATAATTTTAATTCATAAAACAGAGTGACTCATCTGCAATGAGTGTGGCTCCCTTCAAAATGAATTCTTCTGGATATGAAAAAGAATAAACTTAATTCATTATTGATTCATCTAAAGAAGATAACAAATCACCATCTCCATGCTATGGGACAATATCTATAACCCTAGTTAATTGTATCATCACCACTCAGAATCTTGATCACTGCTTAAAATTTGGACAAGTCAGCTGATTTTGAATCATCATCTATAGAAACACTGCCTGTAATGTTACGAAGAAAGCTGGAAAGAATTCAAGAAATAAAACAATATATTGAATTAATTTATACTTTGTAAACAACCAAGCCATGTAAACAAAAAGTAAAAATACACAAAATCAAGAGTGCAGCATGAATTTTTTAGACTAATTCCCTATAAACTGGACTATGATCTTCAAAATGACATCATATGAAGCTACACAAAACCAGCTGAAATTTTTCCCTCTTCATGATAGCCAATTATTCTGTGAATTGATATCCTTACATAACATACTCAACAACAAAGTACACCATCCCTCAATTTTAGAAAATATAAAACTGCATGTCCCATCCCATACAACCAGAGGTCAAACTTGTTCATATAAAAATAGTATTGAAGTACGTCATTTCTGGATTAGACACAATACTTGTTTGCAATATCTGTTTCAAAAAATTATTGCTCCTTTAATGTACCTCTCCTTTGATTAAATCGAATAGCAAACAAATATCGTAAAAACATTGCCATCTTCCATTGTAGTTTAAAGACCTATAAAAACATAAGTCCCCGTCGAATGTTAGATATAGCTCTGAATGCCTATTTGTACACTTAATGTTTATGAAAGTAAATTATATGGCATTATTTCATGTGAGTAAATATTTGCTAACAACAACTTATCTCATGCATGTTAAAATTTATTTAAACTTGAGTTGTCTGTATTCTTCGTTTAATTATTTTATTTATAATTCTCTTCATAAGATTCACTATAACACAAGAGTTGGAAACCTAAGAGTCCACAAAGATAAGTTCACTATCTAGAAAAATGATAATAAAATATTTTTAAAATTTATTTTCTGCAATATATACAAATATTTCCAAAAATTTTTAGCTCTTACTTATACAGAAACTCAACAACAAATAAGTATTATTTTAAATTTTAACACAAAACACTGAATTGCATGCACAGATATTAGTGAAAATTACAAACTGTGACATTTCAATTAATTTGATGAGCAGGTGATAACTGTGTATCGCTGTAGCTTATCCTCTTGGATTAGACACAAGACTTGTTTACAATATTTGTTTCAAAAACTTAAATGTGGTAGAAATCTGTTAACATTTATTTAATTTGAATGTATATGAAATAATAAGAATAGCTAATTTAACACGAAATTTTTATCAATATCTTAGCAATGGAAACGTTATATGCACTTCGATGATATTTTAGTATTTCTTCAAACTGTATATGGAAATATGGTGTGTAATTACGACCCAGATTAAAACAGGCGATTCATGTGCCGAGAAAGTATTGAAAGGATATAATGTGGAAGACTTCCATTTTAAGGAGTTGCTACAACTATCTATGTTATTTGTTCTTAAGGATGTATGCCCTTAAGGAAGCTACATACCCTCTCCTTGCTTTTTAAGACGTACTCTTTGGACTATATGGCAAGTTATTACAATAAATGACCGCCAACGATCTAGAGACGAAAACAGTAATTATGGTATCAAAACGGTTGATATTTTTTCCCTGTAGTCAGTTATTAGGCTTTTTAATGTTTATTAGATCCGAGTTTCTGTCGAGTCCACTGTTTCGATCCGATGACACTTTCCTTTGTTCTTTTGTTCCTCAATTTCTGCGTGCGGAGTGCGCAATTACTGAGTGCTCCATTGTTCCGTAACGTAAGAACTGTACTGTTACTGTTCTCCTCATGGTTGCTCAAGCTTTCTGTTAGAACTGCATGTTGAAGTTAAGGATGTGCATCATTGATGAGCTGTTAATAAAAGAAGATTTTAAAGAGAGACAAGAGACCATACAGAGAATTCTTTGCATCGAGAAATCTGCTGAGAAGATTCCGATGATACGAAACACGTGAGTTTAATAGTCCATGACTCCAGGAATAGAGGAAGCGTTTGTTCCTACACTATTTCGAAAATCGTATTCCTTTTCCGCAAGAAAAAACCTGAGGTATTCGAAAATTATTGGGCTAAAATTGCGGAATTCAATTATATGAATGAATGATCGAGGATTTCAACGGGATTATTAACGCATATCATAGTTTTTGGGATTTATTCGAAGCTTTTATTCACAATTCAACAGTATTTCGGATGTGGATAAACGTTCTGCAGTACGTTCCATTCTGACTAGGCAGTATTGGACTCTTACGGTGTCATGCACGCTAACTGTCGCAAGGGCGCAAGATTGCCTATTCCAGACGCATTTAATCGGTCTGGCTGAGTCTTGCTGAAGAAAATGAGATTTGTAGTTTTCTTTCGTTGATTTCAAATTTAATATTAGTAGTTTAATATGACATTTTCCGCACTTTGGTAAATCTCGTACGTCTTTATAAAAAAGAAATAAATTACATGGCCATAAGTAAATGAATGGTTGCATTTTCTAGCTGAGAACTTCATTAAAATTTTCATTGCTCTCATCTTATTGAACATAAAATGCTAGTTGTTTCGTGCTAGCTCTTTATATCATATGAATACATGACAATCAAATTCAAATTCTTTTCGAGATACTATATCTGATCATCCTCTGTTCCACATCATGAAAAGACCACGTATTCTAATGGCCCCGTGTATTTTAGGGAGAATCAAACGCACTGTTGCAACTTTGAAAATTGTTCTCCTAGAACTTTTCTGTTTCTAACATTACGGAAAACTTGTCGCGAGATAAATTTAGATCAATGATATTATTTTTATTTGCAGATTATTCTGAGTCTATACCTTGATTAGAAGTTAAGTTTTTGATTTACATATCCAAGGGCGAGTTTTGGATCAGTCTGAATTACGCTCTCGAGTCGCGGGCAGAGAAAGAATGGTGAACAATCGAAGCGCTTTTTCTATCTAATATAAGAGTAAACATCTTGAGAAGGGGAGAGAGGGGGAGGCAACAGGAGTAGGAATGTCGTGTCTGAAACATTTTATTTCGTTTATGAAGGCACGGGTGCTGGAAGCAGTCAGAAGCGGAGCTTCGAAGACAGGCTTTCATGTCGGGATTATTGATAGTGAAAGAACTCAAATCTTACGGTTCTGGAATAATGCCTTGGCGAGAAACACTAATGAAGGTCACACTCTCGCGGTTAATAATATCGGGTTGCGTGGAGGGACCCACGCATTATCCTAGTGCGACACGTTCATGAACTGTTTGTTTTATTTCGATAGAAGCTTAATAAAATGAGGCACAGATTACATGGTGTATTTATTTCTTGTACCCAACATTAATAATTCCTGATGAAAATGAAAAATATCGAAAAATGGGAAATCAATTCCTCGTCTCTCGCAATTGATATGAGAAGTATTGGCGCCATTTCTTCTTCCTTGGCAACGCGCACGTCAGTGGCATAATTGTCAGACAGCAGTATACCTTTAACCCTTTTACTGCCAGCCCATTTTGGGTGGGATGTGCGAAGACTGCCAGGGCTATTTTCCGGAATATGAAGGATTTCAGATTCTAAGTTATTTCAGCTACTAAACTTAATTTAATTCATCTAGATTTTTTCCCAATGCTAAAGATATATTTATAGTTTAGAACCATAGATGGAATATGGGGGTTTAGTTAAATTTTCATAAAGAAAAATAATAACAAAGTAATTATAATATATGTAAAAACCCAAAATTCTCCGTTTTTTTCACTTTGTGATGTATAAAATATTATATACGTGGAATAAAATTATAATAGTTTTTGATATTATTTAGTTTTCTCACCCGTGGTAAAGTTTAATAGTGATAAAACTATTTTTGCCAGAGATATAAAATATTTCATCTGACTCTACACTCACGGTCCCATCAGCTAGCGCACTTATGCTTATGGAAGCATTCACCAAGAAGTCCTTTTTTTGCATTTTCCCCACACAGTTCTGCATATTTTTCTTTATTTTATTCCTTTTTTCCTCTTTCACTACACATACAACAGTTCTTTTCTTTTTCATTTGGCAATTTTATAAGTTTTTTTGAGGTATGTCTCCGAAGATCCGGGTTGCATATCTCGGTTTTGCTTATATAAAAATAGGCGGGCCAAAAAAGACTATTTACTTATCTAGCTGGAAACTGACACTCTAAAACAAATACTTAGAGCCACAAGAAAACAGTTCAGCACGACTTGCGACAAACACGAAAGATAATACTGAGCAGGATGACGCTGGCCCGAAGTAACGAAAATATCCGGACGAATTAACGAGGAAAGATCACTGTAAAATATCAAAATGTATCGCAAGGTAAGGTGAAACCATATAAGTTAGATAAAGTAAGCAGTAGAGATACAGCATATGTGTATTAAATGAGACGGCAGCCGTAAAAATGGTCATAATCACGAAATAAATAGTGTCAAATAAGTCGGGCCGATATATCGGCCCGCTGGCAGTTTTCGCACAACCAGCGAGGGCCGATATATCGGCCCGCTGGCAGTAAGAGGGTTAAATATTTATTTTTCCTTGGATCTGCTAGTCTCAGAATCGCCAAGAATCTCATTCCTGCTGTTTTACCTTTAACCCCTTCGATTGAGAATTATTTTCCCCGATTGAATCATGCGAGTGAGAGGTTTTATTAGTTCACATCCATTTTCCATGAATTTATCTTCGTATTCCCTCTTCCATTCCCTTAGCCTTCAAACCCGATGAAGATTAATGCGCATTATCTCGACCGGTCTCTATTGTACGAGAATAACGTTCGGAAATGAGTCGATTGAGGAAATATCAAAGCAAGGTCATTATTATAGGTCATCATCTTAGTATCTGTCTTAATGTATCTTCGAATAGATAGCGGAGAGATGCTCTCATGGCGTATGGAGCTGTCGCAACGTTCTTTGAATATTTGGTGGGGCGTAAATTGCGTATCTCGGCCAGGTAATGAAACCCCGGTCTTGAAAACCCGTAAAGCTGTTAGTACGCAGGTAATGGAATGGCTCAAACGTGCGCGATAATTACGGTTCGATCACTTTCTTTGGCAGTGCTGGCAATCACATTCGTTGAGAACTGGTCCCTCCCGGATCGAATGACGGCAAGCGAGGTCAAGGGAAAGTGCTGTTTGACTATTCGGGGAAGGGAGCAATATGAACCTACCCGTGGCGACGGGACGAAGGTCGGCTAAGGAAGAGCCGTCTATAGAAACTTTTTTGCCGTTTTTAGACGATCGTTATTACAGACGATGCGACAGTAATAGAAAGTAAAGAGCATGACAGTGAAAAAAGTGAGGTATGGTTCGACTCCTAATTTTTGCTTGCTGCTGTGTCGAAAAAGGGAAACTTTCACAGTTTGTCCTGGATATCTGGAAAAAAGTCATTGTTGTCTGGAGATACAACTATGGACAGTTTGATTTCACAAAAAGATGAAAACTCTTTATCCAGATGATGGAGTAGATGAAGGGTTTGGTTATGATTTCCTTAATGAATATTCTTTTAGCAAATCGGATAATTTCTCTTTCTAAATTTTAGTAGTAATTGAAAGATTATTAATCTCACTCTGTATGTTTTTAAGTTTATGATTTCATACAAATGTTTCATGTTTAATAGAGCATTCAGAATCACTTGTGATGGTTTACTACTATGTCGCCTTGCGATTATTTTTGAATTTTCTGTAGGAAAAACTGCTAACATAAATGCTAATCACTGTCCACCACTGAACGGTGGTATCCTCTTGCGCTCTGCAGTCCTTTTTAAAAATAAATTGATTCATTCTATAGGAAATCGTCTGCTTTTGTTTCAGATACAGCGTATAAAGGAAAATATGAGGATTGTGAGGATGATAAGTGTGAAGGAGAACAGAGTGAGGGATCATCATTGATAATCCGATCTCCTCGCCTGAGAAGCAGTTTTTCGTCGGTGTCGATTTCATGGAACGAGGAGTGGAAAGATGTAACTAGAGAGCAAGGATATATTACAAAGTGCGAGTGTCAGTGATATTTTGTTAGAGCTTTTTTAATGAAAATGTGTCGATGTGAAGTGCAGATGGTTTTTGGAATAAATTCCGGATGTTTGGCCTTCCAACATTAAGTGCGTTGCTGGCAGAGAGATGCAGGATATGGAGAAATATTAAATATAGCTGGGATAAAGGACAGGTAAGTGTACGTATTGGGTAGAAGTATAGTAGAAAAATAGCGTTAAACCATCCTCGGAGAGCATTGTTTCAAAGAAAAGGGCTAAGGTAAGAATTTTTCGATATTTCGAATGCCTTACCTTAGCGGCTGCGACAATTAAAGTAAACTGCAAACAAAATTGAAAATTTTATTATAAAATAGGGACATGTGTAACAACATTTTTTAAAAAAAAGGTTGGAATATCGTACACTCCAAACGCGCAAAATTTATAAATTTCCCTTTTTTTATCAATCCACCTACGTGTCTTAAGAATGAAATGTGAAAGATAGTGAGGTAAGGGTGGCTTGTATCTTGTCCTGAATGTGATGTTTTCCTATTAATTTAAAGGTCCCGTATTATTAGCCTGCTTGCTAGCATACATCCAAGATCGGTTGTGCATTCACAATCGCATGCCAGTGGGCTTTCTAAGTTCATCTTGAACGTTGTACTCCAATTTTCAAGTCACATTTCCCTTCTTGTTACTTGATATATATTATCTACTGTTGCGCATGTTTAACTCAAGAGAGCCTTGTAAGATTGATAAGTAAAATCAGAATTCGATAAATTCATTTCGATGTGTTTTAAATCTGGCTATAAAGATATTTTAAGTTTCTATACAGTAAGGGTATTACGATTATCAATGATATGGCTGCTCATAGTATTTTATAACTCAGAATGTTGCTTCTTTTGATAGAATTTGGTTCCTATCCTTTACTTGGAGTGGCTAGAAATAAACAGCTCATCAAGATGAGTCATCAATTTATACAGAACATATCGCCGTCTCTCTTTTGACGATGATCGGTTAGAGTTTTGTTTGTTAATAGACAGGCCTCTTGCACTGTGGATCTTACCCATGGCTAAGAATCTTTTGCAATGAGAAAAATTTCCTAAAATGGTTATTTCGAAGCATGAAGTTGATTCATATGGGTGGGTGAAGTACTTTCAATGTAGACCATTGGGATTCTTCGAGTAATGCTAATTAAGAAGGAGGGATATTGCAGAGTTCTATCTTTCCATTAAACTCAGCCCATTGTTGCCGAGGTTCCATCGTTTGGAGGGAGATTTGTTAAGGTCTTTCCAATTTACTTCGTAACTTATCGTGGAGAGTATTTGATTGAGAGTAAAATTAAGGGCTTCCTTTTCCAGTAAATAACCTCGATCCATCATTTTGAGCAATTTGTGATATCAGTGCCATTGCTAGTTTTATTAGCGAGTGAGTTACATGGGTAATCAGTTGGCGTGAAATAATATTAAATGTGATGTTGATTTTTTTTAAGATACCTTTTGGAAGACGTGGCTCCGTACTAAAAGGAGAACGAGGGGTAGGTGTGCGGATTATGGTCGGGACCATCAGATTCCAAACACTCGTGTTCCATGGTTTATGTTATGTTTATTTGTGTGTATGTAGTGCAACAGTTTGAAAAAATATGATTTGATAGAAGCTTAATAAAATAAGGCATCGATTACATGTTGTATTTATTTCTTATACCCAACATTAATCATTGCTGATGAAGACGAAATATATCGAAAAATGGGAAATCAATTGCTCGTCTCTTGCAATTGATATCAAAAGCAAAAGCGTCATTTCGTATTCCTTGGCAAAGCGCACATCAGTATTAAAATTGTTAGACAGCAGTATATCTTTAAATATTTATTTTTCCTTGGATCTGCTAGTTTCAGAATCGCCAAGAATCTTATTCCTGCTGATTTCTCTAAACCCCGTCGGTTTAGAATTATTTGCCCCGATTAAGTTGTACAAACGAGAGGTTGAAGATTAATTCATATCCTTTTCCATGAATGTATCTTCGTCTTCATTATTCAACTCCCTTATCCTTCAAACCCGATGAAGTAATGCGAATTATCTCGACCGGTCACTATTGTACGAGCATAACGCACGGAAATGAATCGATTGAGAAAATATCAAAGCAAGGTCAATTATTACCTTTGCATAGTCACACATCTTTGCTAAACGTAAAAAATTTTTTGAGGAAGGGTGCACGACAGTCAATTTTGTTCCGAATAGTTGGTGCACATGTGAATATTTGTCTAAAAATAAGTTTGAATAGATGGCGGAAGTTGAATCCCTCTCATCAATGGGCACAATCTACAAACCATAGGAATCCTAGAATTAAAGATAATCCCAGCATTGAAACGACTGGCAAATATCCAGGGCATAGCATTCTTTCCCTACATTAAGTCTTCAAAATCTGCTCCTCCGATTTAATGTATTTATTGATCCTTTGTGTACCGCTTTAATTACTGTGCAACAATGATAAATACGTTCCGTATTGAATTGAGTTTGCTTCATAACTATTCATTCTAAGTTTATCGCTAATAATTAAGATGAATCTTAGGTGATGACGAAACGGGATTTCGGCGCTCGAAACAATGAGCGGGTGAAAGCCTCGAAAAAAATTTTTGTAAACACGGGAAACGTAGTCCGAAATATTTTCTGACGGGACCTTGTTTCTTACCTGAGTGTTTCATTTGAACCTCGTTCCTCGCTTGAAGCTTTCCCGCTCACCCTCACATGACAAAGTCACGAAGCTTTTCTCTTCGAAACCGTTCAATCCCAAGTGTGCTTCGATTTTCACTCGACACGACTAAATGGTCACAATCACTTTAACCAGGAGTGGTCGAGTTGATTTTTTTGCTACAGAATGGATCCGAAATTTCGGGAGAGGTCACTCGATTGACAAGATCCGAGAATAAATTTTGCTCGCTAGAAAGTCCCGGTAACTAAGTAAGGATGGGAGGAAAATTAAAGATTACTTTTCCCTCTACCGGAACTCAGTTTAGAGCTTGATTTCGGTGACAATGAAACGATGAATTTCGATGTATTTCCGCATCTTTTTTGAGCTGCCGAGATCTATCGAGCAAAGACTACCTGTGTATTCTATACTCTAATTAAAGAATCGCTTTCTGAGAGTATCTATGAGCCAAATGCCATACCAAATAAGATGTTATTCCACGGGTAAATTTACAATACGGATTTCGCCGTCATGGAGCCATTCTCAGTATATCAAGGTTACGAGTTGAACAAGGAACTAAGCATGCGTTCCTTTTTTACCAAAAGAGAAAGCTCATCTTTAATTTTTATGCTTGTCACGGATGAAATGCTCGAAATTGGAAAATTTATTTTTACCCTCCCGTTATTGATAAATTATTTACTCTGAGAGAAGACCGAGGGACGCATTGTGAATCAACTTTGCTTGATATTGAGGGTTTTCATAATTCTTAATAGTGTCTTATATCACAAGTATACAATTTTACTGGATACTGGTGATGATTGCCTTATGTTAAATTCAAGTTGAGGTGCTGTTAAAAAGGCCTTACCATTCTCATTAAATTTATCGTATTTGATGTTAATATGTGTACAGCCATGGCCAAGCTTTAACTCATATTTCTATATCCCCATCACAAGTTCCCGTCAGTTTAAATAAATTATTACTAAATATAGAGATTAATGTTATTAAAATATAATATTCCATAATATTATATAGATTTTGCTTATAATATTAAGTTTTACTTAATCCTGGTTATATCGATACTATTTAGTGACGTGAGACAAAGTCTCCATAAAATGCTGCATTACATGAATTGAATTATACTTCTAGATGTATTTAAGCAAAAATAGCTGGTGATGTCCTTCATGTTTTACGTCGGGAAAATAGAAACATGTCAAAAATCTTTCATCCGCTCATATTTCTGTAATTCTTTTCTGCAGAAACAATCTTCACCTCCCGCACTCCCGGATGACCTTAAGTCTCCTCTTCTAAAAGTAAGTAGGGAGTTTTGCATTCTTTTTATCTCACTTTCTTTTTTAACGTTGCTTTAGCTTGTTTCCTAAACCAAGAGGTAAGAAGTATAAAAGATATAGCATAAAAGTGGTTTATAGGGAAAAAAACTTTTACATATCTCATTCTTATCCGTACTCTCATGATGCTTCTGTAAATATTATCCCCATGTTCAAATTTTCATAATCGTTAAGCTTTTTATAATTCAGCATATCTATAGACCGTTCCAAAAGCTGGCAGTACGGGAAGCATATGGGGAAATAAATGCACGTAAATTCCCATAAGAGAGCAACCTAGCCTCAACCAAGCCGTCAGTTAATTATTTCTGCGTTACTTCAACGGATAAAATTAATATTTTTAACTTAGTTTGGTGTATTTCTTTCCAGTTTTTTTGGCAAAATTTGGATAAAAAACGATGGTTCTATATACTGACGAAGCTTTTTCAACATTTCAACAAAAGAAATAAATTTTATAGCGGAATGAAAAAAATGGTCGCCTAACCATTCGTGCACATTACTAAAACTGCAATTTCTCTCATCCTATCTAACATTAAGTGCTACTTTTTTTAGATTACCCTTTAATAGCTTTTGAAAACATAAAAGTCAACTTATATTAAATTTTGAGTGATTATAATTTAGTAAAAAATAATTGAAGTGGAACGCAACCTCCGAAAAATGGGATCGTGCAGTCATATTTATACATCGCTAAAAAGATTTTGTATCTTACGTAACGAAATAATTTTGAAGAAAGAAATTGAGAAAGAAGTTGTTAATTTAATTTACAGGTTATTCTGACTCGATATCTTGAATAGATTTTTAGTTTTTGAATTTAATACCTGAGAGTGGGTCAGGATCAATCCGAATAACGCTTACGGGCCTAATAGTCTCCAGCAATAAGTAACTATGATTAGCAATCGGAAGGCTAAATTTACTCTCTCGGTTATAAAATTAAAAAACTATTTCTCCGTTAAAACCGGATCCTGAAATTGAAAGATATAGAATTCGTTAAAGATGAACTTAATTCAAATTTAAGGATAATTCGTATTGAATCCATGCCGCACACTCCTCAAAAATTCAGTATAAATTAGCGCAAGTGATGGCCTAAAAGAAAGGTCCAATGTCGCGCACAAGAGTTGCAAATAGTAAAGAATACGAAGATAATATCCATCGGGAATACTTATTTCAATTCCATGGAAGTTAAATTTTCGCACTCCTGTTCAACATCGCAGACGATCTTTGCTCGCAATGCATGCGTGCATGATGTATAGATGAATGAAGGGTAAAAAATGCGAATGAAAAGTATTTTGCAGATAAATTTTATTGAAGCAATAGCGTCAAATACATTATAAACGTCACATTTCATTCTAGCAATCGCATGAAAGCTAAGGTGCTCTTTCCCATTCCTAGAAGTCTGTCAGTCGAGCTGTCTGTCCGCATCCGGGAAGAAACCGTCCTTACCCTTATGCCTCTGAAATCGTTCGTACTTCAAGTCCTCTTCCGAGGGGTAACTCCTCGTATCTGGAAAGGAAGTAAAAAAAGAACGCATTCTAAACTCACTGAGACATCGTCTAGCTATACTCTTCATGAGAATAAAAAAAGCTGTAGCATTATGTAGACAGAGTGTAGAATATCTGTCGCCATTTCAGAGGCAGTTGCTCCTGGCGAGGGCGCTTCTTCACTCTGAATTGGAAGATTTGCTGAACCTCCGATGCATTTTGCAACTTCCAATATATACTGACATTTCGAGTTAATATCATCCCTCCCTTCACTCGTCCGACAGCTATCGGTGAGATTCAGTTAAACTTGGAGGTTGTATGGATCCTTGAATGATTAAAGGAACACAGTGTTCGCTCTCTTGATGAGCTTTGAAATAATATTGACTGGAGTTTACAGAGAACGTATGAAATCCAAGCATCTTTATGAAAGAAAAGGAACGGCATGGAAGGATGTTGATACAAAACATTTTAGTTATTCGTAATCGGTCTCTCTCTCTCAAGTCTTGATAAGATGACCTTGTTGCAGGAAGTTAGTAAATTGGACAACTAATGGCTCTTGTCAGGCTTTGTGTCTTACATGCTGTGAAAGAGGAGAAAGGCTTACAGTGGTTTTGTCACTGTAACTCACCCTTGAAATGTCATTTATTATTGAAATTTGATTGAATGTTTCACGTCACGCAATCGAACGTTGGCTACTTTCCTGTCTTTGGATAAGGAATTGAAATTTTGCTGTTCTAGGATGTTGAACAATGCAGAGTCCCCCTTAGGAAATCAAATATTACAGTATCTTAAATTTACTGGATTCAAACAGATTTATTTCTTCGTTGTTCAAAGAATATTGCCTATAGATTATTTTACACCTATGCTTATTACATAGCTGGTAAACTGTGACATTGCTCGAGTAAGTAGGGGCCTTCAGCATTCGATCTAAAGTGGCGGTAGCTGCAGAATGGGGTGTTCAATTTAGGGTCCGGAGAAGGAAGGTTTTGGGTAAAATGAAGGAGTTGCTGCTATAATAATATTATGTACCAACGAAATACTTTACGAAGCATTGAATAAGGAAAGATTAATTCCTCTAAACGCCTATGAGAATCCTATTCTTATGTAATATGTGCTTTTGTTATTTTGTTGCTAGTACAGCTGTAAATTAATGATGGCATAAAAATGTTTTAGAAGCTGAGCCATGCCATCCCATGCAAATCGTTATGTTACACATTTAATTATTATTTGTTTATAGTTATAATGTATATCATTATCAAAATAAAGTTATCCCCCTCATAATTATTCCTGCTCATTACTTTCATTAACCTTCTGGGCTAATTAAGTTACCTGTTTCCCTGTTCCAACATATTAACTTCTTAAATACCAACCAAAGATCCAACGGTTACTATCTTCAGCTCTCCTCTCAGTTCCAATTCCAGAGTGTACCTGATAGGAGAACCTTCGATTTCTTTCCAATTATATAATTGCCCTTCTAAAACTCACTTGTCTCCTGAATTTCTCAAAGATTTGTTCACATTTTAAGAGATTCCTTAGATATGAGAAATAGGACTCTAATTTAAATCCTTTCAGAAAGTTTTCTGGTATATTTAGGAATTTTTTCAACTTGTGATTTCATATGAGTTCATTTCAAATATGAGAAATAGGACTCTAATTTAAATCCTTTCAGAAAGTTTTCTGGTATATTTAAGAATTTTTTCAACTTGTGATTTCATGTGAAAGAGATGTTAACTTTTGTCAAGGCTTAGGAGGGAATAAAGATTCATTCCTTGAATTTCAGAGCCTCCATTATCGGGGGTGGAGCTTGATCTATTCTTTTCAAATAAGACTGGCTAAGACAAGACAATCCTTCGGAGCTTCCTATTTTCTTCTAGCCTAAAGTTTGAAATTCTTGAAGGAGACGTTTAAATAAGCGAAAGGAAGAATATTTTTATCTGTAATAGCTCCTTTTATCGGGTCAAATTTTCTAATTTGAATCTGCATGAGCATTAATGAGATCCCTGAAATTCAATAAAAATGTGAAGAGTAATTGATGCGTTGCTTAACTGAAAGATTCTAAAAATGTTCATGATATGAAAATTATAGGGAGGTTAAGGTAAAAGACTCATGTAGCGAAAAATTAGGAATAATAATTACACAGAATATGAGATGTATAAATCGTTTATTGCATTTGTTTCACAGAAAAATCTTTCTCAAAAGTTGTTTGAGTTTGAAGCAAGATATTTTTGTTTAATTTTAATTGAATATTCGCTGTGTGAATCAAAAGCAGCGTGAGAAATTAAGGGTAGGAATTTGGCATAAGAATTCCTTTGCCAGCGAGTCTGGAGTTGTATGAAATCCAACGACTGCAGTTGCTCCCATACTTTATCCTCTTCTCGTTTGAGGTGCTGGACGTGGGTCCCCTGTTTAGGTTCGATGTCCGTAGCCTGAAACAGTAACAGAGACAGCTTGTCAACTCTAATCACTTTGAAAATTTTTGAGCCTTGGTTATTATCCATAACAATTGGAAGGAAGAATTTCAGGCAATCGTGCTTCGCTTTCTTAGTGTAAGACTGGCAATCTATAACTGCATTATATAAAATGTTATATATAGATTATTATATTATAATAATCATTATAATTATAGGAAGATAGATAGAATTTAGGAGAGGAAATGTCGTCAATGAAATGTTTAAAGGGGGGGGTTAGAACTGCATCAAATTATCGGTATCCCACTGATCTCTATCTCCACTGACAACCCATTGTCGTTTTTTTATCATTAACTCGTTCGATTTGTGATGGTAATTTCTAGAAATGAATGGCCAGTTTGAGGCTCACATTATTTATAAGCAAATGTTAGCGAGTAATATCATTGGCCCATTTCCCAGGCTTCTCCTCAACTATAATATTAAACAAATACTCACGAAACGAAAACGTCGCTCTATTGCTTTCACTGCAAAGGAAAGGAAGTAGAAGATCCGTTCGGTGTAGACAACCACTCCACTCTTCCCTGGCCGGTATGTTTTCTCGATGAAAACCGCATCCTAAAATTGAAAGATATCGAATCAATTAAAGAGGAGCATAATTCATAGTTTAAGGATAAACCGTATATGATCCGTGCCTCGAACTGTTCAAAAGTTCGGCATAAACCAAAGCTAGTGGTGGCCTTTAAGCAAGGTTCAATGTGGCGCACAAGAGTTGCAAATCGTTATGAATGCGAAAAAAATATCCATCGGGTATAAACAGGAAATGAATTACCTTGGTAAAGATTCAAATGAGAAAGAATAACTCAGAGAAACTGTTCATCCACTTTAAAGTTGAAACATTAAGAATTAACAATATTTGACCTCCCGCCTAACAATTATCTCGATCCCGATTGGCTGATAGAAATACCACCGCTGTCAGTGCAGGCGCTGTATTCTTAAATTGTTAGAAATTTTGTTCGTTGACGGATCACCGATTGAATACCATTAAAATTCCTCTCCTCTTTTACGTCGACCGCGCATAATGGCGGTTTTCTCGATTTCGGAAGAATAAGCAGACGATACGTTATGAAAATGGTTTTTTTGTGCGGTAAGACTTACGTAGTAGGAAAAAATCATAATAACTAATCTTCATGTAATTTTAATCGTTAACGATGGACATCTTGTTCATTTTTAAAAATCTAATTTCAATTTTAGAATCCCAGCGGTAACAGTCTCGCGTCCCAACTCCATTACGCATATATCACTTTTCCATGCGACCTCGCCGTGATCACATCGCTCGCGTCACCAATTGTTAAAAATAGCGAAAATGAAGGTTTAAATGCATAGCAGAGGCTACGAGCATCCCAACTCGAATTATGAATCCACCACGGAGTGTTCTGTCAACAAAAACCGCTTCGGATTCTTTAATATGAAGAGCAATGCAACAATATTTCAAGAGTCCATATGCTTGGTGCAACGTTAGCATTGGCTCAGTATGATCCGGGCTTGATATTGAAACTTAACACACGTCCCGGCGTAATGGAATGTAGGTTTTCGTTCATCGTCTCGTTTGGAAGCTATGAGTTGTCGTAGAACTCTAAGCAAATTTTGTAAACACGGTCGGAGAGCGTTCGAAAAATTTCCAATGGGACTTACCTCAATGTTTTTCTTGAACCGGCTTTCCTCACTTAATCTACACTCCAAAGACGAATCCACAATCCTTTGTAACTGCCGAATGGTAGAAAGCCTGCATGAGCTCCAGTAACTTAGCACTTAACACAGTAATTCGTTCACAGTCTTCGAGAATTTTTAGCCACCAAGTTGATAGGGAACGGCGCCGCACTACGCAACCGGATTTCAGAGCCTCGTGAACGGAATAAGGACGGGATTGATTTCCATACTTTGCAAGTGAAATTTTCTCACCAATGTTTAACATCGCGGACGAACTTTGCTCGCAATGCATGCGTGCCGACTGACGCCGGAAAGGGAGCACTCCTTCTCCCTCTATAGGCATTCCGTTTAGAATAATTTACTCACGTCAAAAAAGAGACGAACGATCTACTTTCTATTCTAAACCCTCTGTTTTAAGATTAAGACCAAGGCTGTTTCGATTTTCCGAGAAGGCGTATTGTTCAGAATGTTCGTCATTTGCGAACAGGAATGAAAGGAAAAGGGGTAGTATATGGAAGCAAGGAATAGTTTCCCAAGTAGATGAATGAAGGGTAGAAAATGCGAATGGAAAGTATTTTGCAGATGAATTTTATTGAAGCAATAGCGTCACATACATCATGATCGTCACATTTCATTCTAGCAATCGCATGAAAGCTAAGGTGCTCTTTCCCATTCCTAGAAGTCTGTCAGTCGAGCTGTCTGTCCGCATCCGGGAAGAAACCGTCCTTACCCTTATGCCTCTGAAATCGTTCGTACTTCAAGTCCTCTTCCGAGGGGTAACTCCTCGTATCTGGAAAGGAAGTAAAAAAAGAACGCATTCTAAACTCACTGTGACATCGTCTAGCTATACTCATCATGAGAATAAAAAAAGCTGTAGCATTATGTAGACAGAGTGTAGAATATCTGTCGCCATTTCAGAGGCAGTTGCTCCTGGCGAGGGCGCCTCTTCACTCTGAATTGGAAGATTTGCTGAACCTCCGATGCATTTTGCAACTTCCAATATATACTGACATTTCGAGTTAATATCATCCCTCCCTTCACTCGTCCGACAGCTATCGGTGAGATTCAGTTAAACTTGGAGGTTGTATGGATCCTTGAATGATTAAAGGAACACAGTGTTCGCTCTCTTGATCAGCTTTGAAATAATATTGACTGGAGTTTACAGAGAACGTATGAAATCCAAGCATCTTTATGAAAGAAAAGGAACGGCATGGAAGGATGTTGATACAAAACATTTTAGTTATTCGTAATCGGTCTCTCTCTCTCAAGTCTTGATAAGATGACCTTGTTGCAGGAAGTTAGTAAATTGGACAACTAATGGCTCTTGTCAGGCTTTGTGTCTTACATGCTGTGAAAGAGGAGAAAGGTTTACAGTGGTTTTGTCACTGTAACTCACCCTTGAAATGTCATTTATTATTGAAATTTGATTGAATGTTTCACGTCACGCAATCAAACGTTGGCTACTTTCCTGTCTTTGGATAAGGAATTGAAATTTTGCTGTTCTAGGATGTTGAACAATGCAGAGTCCCCCTTAGGAAATCAAATATTACAGTATCTTAAATTTACTGGATTCAAACAGATTTATTTCTTCGTTGTTCAAAGAATATTGCCTATAGATTATTTTACACCTATGCTTATTACATAGCTGGTAAACTGTGACATTGCTCGAGTAAGTAGGGGCCTTCAGCATTCGATCTAAAGTGGCGGTAGCTGCAGAATGGGGTGTTCAATTTAGGGTCCGGAGAAGGAAGGTTTTGGGTAAAATGAAGGAGTTGCTGCTATAATAATATTATGTACCAACGAAATACTTTACGAAGCATTGAATAAGGAAAGATTAATTCCTCTAAACGCCTATGAGAATCCTATTCTTATGTAATATGTGCTTTTGTTATTTTGTTGCTAGTACAGCTGTAAATTAATGATGGCATAAAAATGTTTTAGAAGCTGAGCCATGCCATCCCATGCAAATCGTTATGTTACACATTTAATTATTATTTGTTTATAGTTATAATGTATATCATTATCAAAATAAAGTTATCCCCCTCATAATTATTCCTGCTCATTACTTTCATTAACCTTCTGGGCTAATTAAGTTACCTGTTTCCCTGTTCCAACATATTAACTTCTTAAATACCAACCAAAGATCCAACGGTTACTATCTTCAGCTCTCCTCTCAGTTCCAATTCCAGAGTGTACCTGATAGGAGAACCTTCGATTTCTTTCCAATTATATAATTGCCCTTCTAAAACTCACTTGTCTCCTGAATTTCTCAAAGATTTGTTCACATTTTAAGAGATTCCTTAGATATGAGAAATAGGACTCTAATTTTAATCCTTTCAGAAAGTTTTCTGGTATATTTAGGAATTTTTTCAACTTGTGATTTCATATGAGTTCATTTCAAATATG
This sequence comes from Pantala flavescens, assembly GCA_020796165.1. NCBI lineage: Eukaryota > Metazoa > Arthropoda > Insecta > Odonata > Libellulidae > Pantala > Pantala flavescens. The sequence continues at coordinate 55,271,809 of CM036883.1, forward strand.
AGAAATAGGACTCTAATTTAAATCCTTTCAGAAAGTTTTCTGGTATATTTAAGAATTTTTCAACTTGTGATTTCATGTGAAAGAGATGTTAACTTTTGTCAAGGCTTAGGAGGGAATAAAGATTCATTCCTTGAATTTCAGAGCCTCCATTATCGGGGGTGGAGCTTGATCTATTCCTGTCAAAGAAGATTGGCTAAGACAAGACAATCCTTCGGAGCTTCCTATTTTCTTCTAGCCTAAAGTTTGAAATTCTTGAAGGAGACGTTTAAATAAGCGAAAGGAAGAATATTTTTATCTGTAATAGCTCCTTTTATCGGGTCAAATTTTCTAATTTGAATCTGCATGAGCATTAATGAGATCCCTGAAATTCAATAAAAATGTGAAGAGTAATTGATGCGTTGCTTAACTGAAAGATTCTAAAAATGTTCATGATATGAAAATTATAGGGAGGTTAAGGTAAAAGACTCATGTAGCGAAAAATTAGGAATAATAATTACACAGAATATGAGATGTATAAATCGTTTATTGCATTTGTTTCACAGAAAAATCTTTCTCAAAAGTTGTTTGAGTTTGAAGCAAGATATTTTTGTTTAATTTTAATTTACTATTTGCCTTGTGAATCAAAAGCAGCGTGAGAAATTAAGGGTAGGAATTTGGCATAAGAATTCCTTTGCCAGCGAGTCTGGAGTTGTATGAAATCCAACGACTGCAGTTGCTCCCATACTTTATCCTCTTCTCGTTTGAGGTGCTGGACGTGGGTCCCCTGTTTAGGTTCGATGTCCGTAGCCTGAAACAGTAACAGAGACAGCTTGTCAACTCTAATCACTTTGAAAATTTTTGAGCCTTGGTTATTATCCATAACAATTGGAAGGAAGAATTTCAGGCAATCGTGCTTCGCTTTCTTAGTGTAAGACTGGCAATCTATAACTGCATTATATATAAAATGTTATATATAGATTATTATATTATAATAATCATTATAATTATAGGAAGATAGATAGAATTTAGGAGAGGAAATGTCGTCAATGAAATGTTTAAAGGGGGGGGTTAGAACTGCATCAAATTATCGGTATCCCTCTGATCTCTATCTCCACTGACAACCCATTGTCGTTTTTTTATCATTAACTCGTTCGATTTGTGATGGTAATTTCTAGAAATGAATGGCCAGTTTGAGGCTCACATTATTTATAAGCAAATGTTAGCGAGTAATATCATTGGCCCATTTCCCAGGCTTCTCCTCAACTATAATATTAAACAAATACTCACGAAACGAAAACGTCGCTCTATTGCTTTCACTGCAAAGGAAAGGAAGTAGAAGATCCGTTCGGTGTAGACAACCACTCCACTCTTCCCTGGCCGGTATGTTTTCTCGATGAAAACCGCATCCTAAAATTGAAAGATATCGAATCAATTAAAGAGGAGCATAATTCATAGTTTAAGGATAAACCGTATATGATCCGTGCCTCGAACTGTTCAAAAGTTCGGCATAATCCAAAGATAGTGGTGGCCTTTAAGCAAGGTTCAATGTGGCGCACAAGAGTTGCAAATCGTTATGAATGCGAAAAAAATATCCATCGGGTATAAACAGGAAATGAATTACCTTGGTAAAGATTCAAATGAGAAAGAATAACTCAGAGAAACTGTTCATCCACTTTAAAGTTGAAACATTAAGAATTAACAATATTTGACCTCCCGCCTAACAATTATCTCGATCCCGATTGGCTGATAGAAATACCACCGCTGTCAGTGCAGGCGCTGTATTCTTAAATTGTTAGAAATTTTGTTCGTTGACGGATCACCGATTGAATACCTTTAAAAATCCTCTCCTCTTTTACGTCGACCGCGCATAATGGCGGTTTTCTCGATTTCGGAAGAATAAGCAGACGATACGTTATGAAAATGGTTTTTTTGTGCGGTAAGACTTACGTAGTAGGAAAAAATCATAATAAATACTAATCTTCATGTAATTTTAATCGTTAACGATGGACATCTTGTTCATTTTTAAAAATCTAATTTCAATTTTAGAATCCCAGCGGTAACAGTCTCGCGTCCCAACTCCATTACGCATGTATCACTTTTCCATGCAACCTCGCCGTGATCACATCGCTCGCGTCACCAATTGTTAAAAATAGCGAAAATGAAGGTTTAAATGCATAGCAGAGGCTACGAGCATCCCAACTCGAATTATGAATCCACCACGGAGTGTTCTGTCAACAAAAACCGCTTCGGATTCTTTAATATGAAGAGCAATGCAACAATATTTCAAGAGTCCATATGCTTGGTGCAACGTTAGCATTGGCTCAGTATGATCCGGGCTTGATATTGAAACTTAACACACGTCCCGGCGTAATGGAATGTAGGTTTTCGTTCATCGTCTCGTTTGGAAGCTATGAGTTGTCGTAGAACTCTAAGCAAATTTTGTAAACACGGTCGGAGAGCGTTCGAAAAATTTCCAATGGGACTTACCTCAATGTTTTTCTTGAACCGGCTTTCCTCACTTAATCTACACTCCAAAGACGAATCCACAATCCTTTGTAACTGCCGAATGGTAGAAAGCCTGCATGAGCTCCAGTAACTTAGCACTTAACACAGTAATTCGTTCACAGTCTTCGAGAATTTTTAGCCACCAAGTTGATAGGGAACGGCGCCGCACTACGCAACCGGATTTCAGAGCCTCGTGAACGGAATAAGGACGGGATTGATTTCCATACTTTGCAAGTGAAATTTTCTCACCAATGTTTAACATCGCGGACGAACTTTGCTCGCAATGCATGCGTGCCGACTGACGCCGGAAAGGGAGCACTCCTTCTCCCTCTATAGGCATTCCGTTTAGAATAATTTACTCACGTCAAAAAAGAGACGAACGATCTACTTTCTATTCTAAACCCTCTGTTTTAAGATTAAGACCAAGGCTGTTTCGATTTTCCGAGAAGGCGTATTGTTCAGAATGTTCGTCATTTGCGAACAGGAATGAAAGGAAAAGGGGTAGTATATGGAAGCAAGGAATAGTTTCCCAAGTAGATGAATGAAGGGTAAAAAATGCGAATGGAAAGTATTTTGCAGATGAATTTTATTGAAGCAATAGCGTCACATACATCATGAACGTCACATTTCATTCTAGCAATCGCATGAAAGCTAAGGTGCTCTTTCCCATTCCTAGAAGTCTGTCAGTCGAGCTGTCTGTCCGCATCCGGGAAGAAACCGTCCTTACCCTTATGCCTCTGAAATCGTTCGTACTTCAAGTCCTCTTCCGAGGGGTAACTCCTCGTATCTGGAAAGGAAGTAAAAAAAGAACGCATTCTAAACTCACTGTGACATCGTCTAGCTATACTCATCATGAGAATAAAAAAAGCTGTAGCATTATGTAGACAGAGTGTAGAATATCTGTCGCCATTTCAGAGGCAGTTGCTCCTGGCGAGGGCGCCTCTTCACTCTGAATTGGAAGATTTGCTGAACCTCCGATGCATTTTGCAACTTCCAATATATACTGACATTTCGAGTTAATATCATCCCTCCCTTCACTCGTCCGACAGCTATCGGTGAGATTCAGTTAAACTTGGAGGTTGTATGGATCCTTGAATGATTAAAGGAACACAGTGTTCGCTCTCTTGATCAGCTTTGAAATAATATTGACTGGAGTTTACAGAGAACGTATGAAATCCAAGCATCTTTATGAAAGAAAAGGAACGGCATGGAAGGATGTTGATACAAAACATTTTAGTTATTCGTAATCGGTCTCTCTCTCTCAAGTCTTGATAAGATGACCTTGTTGCAGGAAGTTAGTAAATTGGACAACTAATGGCTCTTGTCAGGCTTTGTGTCTTACATGCTGTGAAAGAGGAGAAAGGCTTACAGTGGTTTTGTCACCGTAACTCACCCTTGAAATGTCATTTATTATTGAAATTTGATTGAATGTTTCACGTCACGGAATCAAACGTTGGCTACTTTCCTGTCTTTGGATAAGGAATTGAAATTTTGCTGTTCTAGGATGTTGAACAGTGCAGAGTCCCCCTTATTAAATCAAATATTACAGTATCTTAAATTTACTGGATTCAAACAGATTTATTTCTTCGTTGTTCAAAGAATATTGCCTATAGATTATTTCACACCTATGCTTATTACATAGCTGGTAAACTGTGACATTGCTCGAGTAAGTAGGGGCCTTCAGCATTCGATCTAAAGTGGCGGTAGCTGCAGAATGGGGTGTTCAATTTAGGGTCCGGAGAAGGAAGGTTTTGGGTAAAATGAAGGAGTTGCTGCTATAATAATATTATGTACCAACGAAATACTTTACGAAGCATTGAATAAGGAAAGATTAATTCCTCTAAACGCCTATGAGAATCCTATTCTTATGTAATATGTGCTTTTGTTATTTTGTTGCTAGTACAGCTGTAAATTAATGATGGCATAAAAATGTTTTAGAAGCTGAGCCATGCCATCCCATGCAAATCGTTCTGATACACATTTAATTATTATTTGTTTATAGTTATAATGTATATCATTATCAAAATAAAGTTATCCACCTCATAATTATTCCTGCTCATTACTTTCATTAAACTTCTGGGCTAATTAAGTTACCTGTTTCTCTGTTCCAACATATTAACTTCTTAAATACCAACCAAAGATCCAACGGTTACTATCTTCAGCTCTCCTCTCAGTTCCAATTCCAGAGTGTACCTGATAGGAGAACCTTCGATTTCTTTCCAATTATATAATTGCCCTTCTAAAACTCACTTGTCTCCTGAATTTCTCAAAGATTTGTTCACATTTTAAGAGATTCCTTAGATATGAGAAATAGGACTCTAATTTTAATCCTTTCAGAAAGTTTTCTGGTATATTTAGGAATTTTTTCAACTTGTGATTTCATATGAGTTCATTTCAAATATGAGAAATAGGACTCTAATTTAAATCCTTTCAGAAAGTTTTCTGGTATATTTAAGAATTTTTTCAACTTGTGATTTCATGTGAAAGAGATGTTAACTTTTGTCAAGGCTTAGGAGGGAATAAAGATTCATTCCTTGAATTTCAGAGCCTCCATTATCGGGGGTGGAGCTTGATCTATTCTTTTCAAATAAGACTGGCTAAGACAAGACAATCCTTCGGAGCTTCCTATTTTCTTCTAGCCTAAAGTTTGAAATTCTTAAAGGAGACGTTTAAATAAGCGAAAGGAAGAATATTTTTATCTGTAATAGCTCCTTTTATCGGGTCAAATTTTCTAATTTGAATCTGCATGAGCATTAATGAGATCCCTGAAATTCAATAAAAATGTGAAGAGTAATTGATGCGTTGCTTAACTGAAAGATTCTAAAAATGTTCATGATATGAAAATTATAGGGAGGTTAAGGTAAAAGACTCATGTAGCGAAAAATTAGGAATAATAATTACACAGAATATGAGATGTATAAATCGTTTATTGCATTTGTTTCACAGAAAAATCTTTCTCAAAAGTTGTTTGAGTTTGAAGCAAGATATTTTTGTTTAATTTTAATTTACTATTTGCCTTGTGAATCAAAAGCAGCGTGAGAAATTAAGGGTAGGAATTTGGCATAAGAATTCCTTTGCCAGCGAGTCTGGAGTTGTATGAAATCCAACGACTGCAGTTGCTCCCATACTTTATCCTCTTCTCGTTTGAGGTGCTGGACGTGGGTCCCCTGTTTAGGTTCGATGTCCGTAGCCTGAAACAGTAACAGAGACAGCTTGTCAACTCTAATCACTTTGAAAATTTTTGAGCCTTGGTTATTATCCATAACAATTGGAAGGAAGAATTTCAGGCAATCGTGCTTCGCTTTCTTAGTGTAAGACTGGCAATCTATAACTGCATTATATAAAATGTTATATATAGATTATTATATTATATTAATCTTTATAATTATAGGAAGATAGATAGAATTTAGGAGAGGAAATGTCGTCAATGAAATGTTTAAAGGGGGGGGGTTAGAACTGCATCAAATTATCGGTATCCCTCTGATCTCTATCTCCACTGACAACCCATTGTCGTTTTTTTATCATTAACTCGTTCGATTTGTGATGGTAATTTCTAGAAATGAATGGCCAGTTTGAGGCTCACATTATTTATAAGCAAATGTTAGCGAGTAATATCATTGGCCCATTTCCCAGGCTTCTCCTCAACTATAATATTAAACAAATACTCACGAAACGAAAACGTCGCTCTATTGCTTTCACTGCAAAGGAAAGGAAGTAGAAGATCCATTCGGTGTAGACAATCACTCCACTCTTCCCTGGCCGGTATGTTTTCTCGATGAAAACCGCATCCTAAAATTGAAAGATATCGAATCAATTAAAGAGGAGCATAATTCATAGTTTAAGGATAAACCGTATATGATCCGTGCCTCGAACTGTTCAAAAGTTCGGCATAATCCAAAGCTAGTGGTGGCCTTTAAGCAAGGTTCAATGTGGCGCACAAGAGTTGCAAATCGTTATGAATGCGAAAAAAATATCCATCGGGTATAAACAGGAAATGAATTACCTTGGTAAAGATTCAAATGAGAAAGAATAACTCAGAGAAACTGTTCATCCACTTTAAAGTTGAAACATTAAGAATTAACAATATTTGACCTCCCGCCTAACAATTATCTCGATCCCGATTGGCTGATAGAAATACCACCGCTGTCAGTGCAGGCGCTGTATTCTTAAATTGTTAGAAATTTTGTTCGTTGACGGATCACCGATTGAATACCTTTAAAAATCCTCTCCTCTTTTACGTCGACCGCGCATAATGGCGGTTTTCTCGATTTCGGAAGAATAAGCAGACGATACGTTATGAAAATGGTTTTTTTGTGCGGTAAGACTTACGTAGTAGGAAAAAATCATAATAAATACTAATCTTCATGTAATTTTAATCGTTAACGATGGACATCTTGTTCATTTTTAAAAATCTAATTTCAATTTTAGAATCCCAGCGGTAACAGTCTCGCGTCCCAACTCCATTACGCATGTATCACTTTTCCATGCAACCTCGCCGTGATCACATCGCTCGCGTCACCAATTGTTAAAAATAGCGAAAATGAAGGTTTAAATGCATAGCAGAGGCTACGAGCATCCCAACTCGAATTATGAATCCACCACGGAGTGTTCTGTCAACAAAAACCGCTTCGGATTCTTTAATATGAAGAGCAATGCAACAATATTTCAAGAGTCCATATGCTTGGTGCAACGTTAGCATTGGCTCAGTATGATCCGGGCTTGATATTGAAACTTAACACACGTCCCGGCGTAATGGAATGTAGGTTTTCGTTCATCGTCTCGTTTGGAAGCTATGAGTTGTCGTAGAACTCTAAGCAAATTTTGTAAACACGGTCGGAGAGCGTTCGAAAAATTTCCAATGGGACTTACCTCAATGTTTTTCTTGAACCGGCTTTCCTCACTTAATCTACACTCCAAAGACGAATCCACAATCCTTTGTAACTGCCGAATGGTAGAAAGCCTGCATGAGCTCCAGTAACTTAGCACTTAACACAGTAATTCGTTCACAGTCTTCGAGAATTTTTAGCCACCAAGTTGATAGGGAACGGCGCCGCACTACGCAACCGGATTTCAGAGCCTCGTGAACGGAATAAGGACGGGATTGATTTCCATACTTTGCAAGTGAAATTTTCTCACCAATGTTTAACATCGCGGACGAACTTTGCTCGCAATGCATGCGTGCCGACTGACGCCGGAAAGGGAGCACTCCTTCTCCCTCTATAGGCATTCCGTTTAGAATAATTTACTCACGTCAAAAAAGAGACGAACGATCTACTTTCTATTCTAAACCCTCTGTTTTAAGATTAAGACCAAGGCTGTTTCGATTTTCCGAGAAGGCGTATTGTTCAGAATGTTCGTCATTTGCGAACAGGAATGAAAGGAAAAGGGGTAGTATATGGAAGCAAGGAATAGTTTCCCAAGTAGATGAATGAAGGGTAAAAAATGCGAATGGAAAGTATTTTGCAGATGAATTTTATTGAAGCAATAGCGTCACATACATCATGAACGTCACATTTCATTCTAGCAATCGCATGAAAGCTAAGGTGCTCTTTCCCATTCCTAGAAGTCTGTCAGTCGAGCTGTCTGTCCGCATCCGGGAAGAAACCGTCCTTACCCTTATGCCTCTGAAAACGTTAGTACTTCAAGTCCTCTTCCGAGGGGTAACTCCTCGTATCTGGAAAGGAAGTAAAAAAAGAACGCATTCTAAACTCACTGTGACATCGTCTAGCTATACTCATCATGAGAATAAAAAAAGTTGTAGCATTATGTAGACAGAGTGTAGAATATCTGTCGCCATTTCAGAGGCAGTTGCTCCTGGCGAGGGCGCCTCTTCACTATGAATTGGAAGATTTGCTGAACCTCCGATGCATTTTGCAACTTCCAATATATACTGACATTTCAAGTTAATATCATCCCTCCCTTCACTCGTCCGACAGCTATCGGTGAGATTCAGTTAAACTTGGAGGTTGTATGGATCCTTGAATGATTAAAGGAACACAGTGTTCGCTCTCTTGATGAGCTTTGAAATAATATTGACTGGAGTTTACAGAGAACGTATGAAATCCAAGCATCTTTATGAAAGAAAAGGAACGGCATGGAAGGATGTTGATACAAAACATTTTAGTTATTCGTAATCGGTCTCTCTCTCTCAAGTCTTGATAAGATGACCTTGTTGCAGGAAGTTAGTAAATTGGACAACTAATGGCTCTTGTCAGGCTTTGTGTCTTACATGCTGTGAAAGAGGAGAAAGGCTTACAGTGGTTTTGTCACTGTAACTCACCCTTGAAATGTCATTTATTATTGAAATTTGATTGAATGTTTCACGTCACGCAATCGAACGTTGGCTACTTTCCTGTCTTTGGATAAGGAATTGAAATTTTGCTGTTCTAGGATGTTGAACAATGCAGAGTCCCCCTTAGGAAATCAAATATTACAGTATCTTAAATTTACTGGATTCAAACAGATTTATTTCTTCGTTGTTCAAAGAATATTGCCTATAGATTATTTTACACCTATGCTTATTACATAGCTGGTAAACTGTGACATTGCTCGAGTAAGTAGGGGCCTTCAGCATTCGATCTAAAGTGGCGGTAGCTGCAGAATGGGGTGTTCAATTTAGGGTCCGGAGAAGGAAGGTTTTGGGTAAAATGAAGGAGTTGCTGCTATAATAATATTATGTACCAACGAAATACTTTACGAAGCATTGAATAAGGAAAGATTAATTCCTCTAAACGCCTATGAGAATCCTATTCTTATGTAATATGTGCTTTTGTTATTTTGTTGCTAGTACAGCTGTAAATTAATGATGGCATAAAAATGTTTTAGAAGCTGAGCCATGCCATCCCATGCAAATCGTTATGTTACACATTTAATTATTATTTGTTTATAGTTATAATGTATATCATTATCAAAATAAAGTTATCCCCCTCATAATTATTCCTGCTCATTACTTTCATTAACCTTCTGGGCTAATTAAGTTACCTGTTTCCCTGTTCCAACATATTAACTTCTTAAATACCAACCAAAGATCCAACGGTTACTATCTTCAGCTCTCCTCTCAGTTCCAATTCCAGAGTGTACCTGATAGGAGAACCTTCGATTTCTTTCCAATTATATAATTGCCCTTCTAAAACTCACTTGTCTCCTGAATTTCTCAAAGATTTGTTCACATTTTAAGAGATTCCTTAGATATGAGAAATAGGACTCTAATTTAAATCCTTTCAGAAAGTTTTCTGGTATATTTAAGAATTTTTTCAACTTGTGATTTCATGTGAAAGAGATGTTAACTTTTGTCAAGGCTTAGGAGGGAATAAAGATTCATTCCTTGAATTTCAGAGCCTCCATTATCGGGGGTGGAGCTTGATCTATTCTTTTCAAATAAGACTGGCTAAGACAAGACAATCCTTCGGAGCTTCCTATTTTCTTCTAGCCTAAAGTTTGAAATTCTTGAAGGAGACGTTTAAATAAGCGAAAGGAAGAATATTTTTATCTGTAATAGCTCCTTTTATCGGGTCAAATTTTCTAATTTGAATCTGCATGAGCATTAATGAGATCCCTGAAATTCAATAAAAATGTGAAGAGTAATTGATGCGTTGCTTAACTGAAAGATTCTAAAAATGTTCATGATATGAAAATTATAGGGAGGTTAAGGTAAAAGACTCATGTAGCGAAAAATTAGGAATAATAATTACACAGAATATGAGATGTATAAATCGTTTATTGCATTTGTTTCACAGAAAAATCTTTCTCAAAAGTTGTTTGAGTTTGAAGCAAGATATTTTTGTTTAATTTTAATTTACTATTTGCCTTGTGAATCAAAAGCAGCGTGAGAAATTAAGGGTAGGAATTTGGCATAAGAATTCCTTTGCCAGCGAGTCTGGAGTTGTATGAAATCCAACGACTGCAGTTGCTCCCATACTTTATCCTCTTCTCGTTTGAGGTGCTGGACGTGGGTCCCCTGTTTAGGTTCGATGTCCGTAGCCTGAAACAGTAACAGAGACAGCTTGTCAACTCTAATCACTTTGAAAATTTTTGAGCCTTGGTTATTATCCATAACAATTGGAAGGAAGAATTTCAGGCAATCGTGCTTCGCTTTCTTAGTGTAAGACTGGCAATCTATAACTGCATTATATAAAATGTTATATATAGATTATTATATTATAATAATCTTTATAATTATAGGAAGATAGATAGAATTTAGGAGAGGAAATGTCGTCAATGAAATGTTTAAAGGGGGGGGTTAGAACTGCATCAAATTATCGGTATCCCTCTGATCTCTATCTCCACTGACAACCCATTTTCGTTTTTTTATCATTAACTCGTTCGATTTGTGATGGTAATTTCTAGAAATGAATGGCCAGTTTGAGGCTCACATTATTTATAAGCAAATGTTAGCGAGTAATATCATTGGCCCATTTCCCAGGCTTCTCCTCAACTATAATATTAAACAAATACTCACGAAACGAAAACGTCGCTCTATTGCTTTCACTGCAAAGGAAAGGAAGTAGAAGATCCATTCGGTGTAGACAACCACTCCACTCTTCCCTGGCCGGTATGTTTTCTCGATGAAAACCGCATCCTAAAATTGAAAGATATCGAATCAATTAAAGAGGAGCATAATTCATAGTTTAAGGATAAACCGTATATGATCCGTGCCTCGAACTGTTCAAAAGTTCGGCATAAACCAAAGCTAGTGGTGGCCTTTAAGCAAGGTTCAATGTGGCGCACAAGAGTTGCAAATCGTTATGAATGCGAAAAAAATATCCATCGGGTATAAACAGGAAATGAATTACCTTGGTAAAGATTCAAATGAGAAAGAATAACTCAGAGAAACTGTTCATCCACTTTAAAGTTGAAACATTAAGAATTAACAATATTTGACCTCCCGCCTAACAATTATCTCGATCCCGATTGGCTGATAGAAATACCACCGCTGTCAGTGCAGGCGCTGTATTCTTAAATTGTTAGAAATTTTGTTCGTTGACGGATCACCGATTGAATACCTTAAAAATTCCTCTCCTCTTTTACGTCGACCGCGCATAATGGCGGTTTTCTCGATTTCGGAAGAATAAGCAGACGATACGTTATGAAAATGGTTTTTTTGTGCGGTAAGACTTACGTAGTAGGAAAAAATCATAATAAATACTAATCTTCATGTAATTTTAATCGTTAACGATGGACATCTTGTTCATTTTTAAAAATCTAATTTCAATTTTAGAATCCCAGCGGTAACAGTCTCGCGTCCCAACTCCATTACGCATGTATCACTTTTCCATGCAACCTCGCCGTGATCACATCGCTCGCGTCACCAATTGTTAAAAATAGCGAAAATGAAGGTTTAAATGCATAGCAGAGGCTACGAGCATCCCAACTCGAATTATGAATCCACCACGGAGTGTTCTGTCAACAAAAACCGCTTCGGATTCTTTAATATGAAGAGCAATGCAACAATATTTCAAGAGTCCATATGCTTGGTGCAACGTTAGCATTGGCTCAGTATGATCCGGGCTTGATATTGAAACTTAACACACGTCCCGGCGTAATGGAATGTAGGTTTTCGTTCATCGTCTCGTTTGGAAGCTATGAGTTGTCGTAGAACTCTAAGCAAATTTTGTAAACACGGTCGGAGAGCGTTCGAAAAATTTCCAATGGGACTTACCTCAATGTTTTTCTTGAACCGGCTTTCCTCACTTAATCTACACTCCAAAGACGAATCCACAATCCTTTGTAACTGCCGAATGGTAGAAAGCCTGCATGAGCTCCAGTAACTTAGCACTTAACACAGTAATTCGTTCACAGTGTTCGAGAATTTTTAGCCACCAAGTTGATAGGGAACGGCGCCGCACTACGCAACCGGATTTCAGAGCCTCGTGAACGGAATAAGGACGGGATTGATTTCCATACTTTGCAAGTGAAATTTTCTCACCAATGTTTAACATCGCGGACGAACTTTGCTCGCAATGCATGCGTGCCGACTGACGCCGGAAAGGGAGCACTCCTTCTCCCTCTATAGGCATTCCGTTTAGAATAATTTACTCACGTCAAAAAAGAGACGAACGATCTACTTTCTATTCTAAACCCTCTGTTTTAAGATTAAGACCAAGGCTGTTTCGGTTTTCCGAGAAGACGTATCGCTCAGAATGTTCGTCATTTGCGAACAGGAATGAAAGGAAAAGGGGTAGTATATGGAAGCAAGGAATAGTTTCCCAAGTAGATGAATGAAGGGTAAAAAATGCGAATGGAAAGTATTTTGCAGATGAATTTTATTGAAGCAATAGCGTCACATACATCATGAACGTCACATTTCATTCTAGCAATCGCATGAAAGCTAAGGTGCTCTTTCCCATTCCTAGAAGTCTGTCAGTCGAGCTGTCTGTCCGCATCCGGGAAGAAACCGTCCTTACCCTTATGCCTCTGAAATCGTTAGTACTTCAAGTCCTCTTCCGAGGGGTAACTCCTCGTATCTGGAAAGGAAGTAAAAAAAGAACGCATTCTAAACTCACTGTGACATCGTCTACCTATACTCATCATGAGAATAAAAAAAGCTGTAGCATTATGTAGACAGAGTGTAGAATATCTGTCGCCATTTCAGAGGCAGTTGCTCCTGGCGAGGGCGCCTCTTCACTCTGAATTGGAAGATTTGCTGAACCTCCGATGCATTTTGCAACTTCCAATATATACTGACATTTCGAGTTAATATCATCCCTCCCTTCACTCGTCCGACAGCTATCGGTGAGATTCAGTTAAACTTGGAGGTTGTATGGATCCTTGAATGATTAAAGGAACACAGTGTTCGCTCTCTTGATCAGCTTTGAAATAATATTGACTGGAGTTTACAGAGAACGTATGAAATCCAAGCATCTTTATGAAAGAAAAGGAACGGCATGGAAGGATGTTGATACAAAACATTTTAGTTATTCGTAATCGGTCTCTCTCTCTCAAGTCTTGATAAGATGACCTTGTTGCAGGAAGTTAGTAAATTGGACAACTAATGGCTCTTGTCAGGCTTTGTGTCTTACATGCTGTGAAAGAGGAGAAAGGCTTACAGTGGTTTTGTCACTGTAACTCACCCTTGAAATGTCATTTATTATTGAAATTTGATTGAATGTTTCACGTCACGCAATCGAACGTTGGCTACTTTCCTGTCTTTGGATAAGGAATTGAAATTTTGCTGTTCTAGGATGTTGAACAATGCAGAGTCCCCCTTAGGAAATCAAATATTACAGTATCTTAAATTTACTGGATTCAAACAGATTTATTTCTTCGCTGTTCTAAGAATATTGCCTATAGATTATTTCACACCTATGCTTATTACATAGCTGGTAAACTGTGACATTGCTCGAGTAAGTAGGGGCCTTCAGCATTCGATCTAAAGTGGCGGTAGCTGCAGAATGGGGTGTTCAATTTAGGGTCCGGAGAAGGAAGGTTTTGGGTAAAATGAAGGAGTTGCTGCTATAATAATATTATGTACCAACGAAATACTTTACGAAGCATTGAATAAGGAAAGATTAATTCCTCTAAACGCCTATGAGAATCCTATTCTTATGTAATATGTGCTTTTGTTATTTTGTTGCTAGTACAGCTGTAAATTAATGATGGCATAAAAATGTTTTAGAAGCTGAGCCATGCCATCCCATGCAAATCGTTCTGATACACATTTAATTATTATTTGTTTATAGTTATAATGTATATCATTATCAAAATAAAGTTATCCACCTCATAATTATTCCTGCTCATTACTTTCATTAAACTTCTGGGCTAATTAAGTTACCTGTTTCTCTGTTCCAACATATTAACTTCTTAAATACCAACCAAAGATCCAACGGTTACTATCTTCAGCTCTCCTCTCAGTTCCAATTCCAGAGTGTACCTGATAGGAGAACCTTCGATTTCTTTCCAATTATATAATTGCCCTTCTAAAACTCACTTGTCTCCTGAATTTCTCAAAGATTTGTTCACATTTTAAGAGATTTCTTAGATATGAGAAATAGGACTCTAATTTAAATCCTTTCAGAAAGTTTTCTGGTATATTTAGGAATTTTTTCAACTTGTGATTTCATATGAGTTCATTTCAAATATGAGAAATAGGACTCTAATTTAAATCCTTTCAGAAAGTTTTCTGGTATATTTAAGAATTTTTTCAACTTGTGATTTCATGTGAAAGAGATGTTAACTTTTGTCAAGGCTTAGGAGGGAATAAAGATTCATTCCTTGAATTTCAGAGCCTCCATTATCGGGGGTGGAGCTTGATCTATTCTTTTCAAATAAGACTGGCTAAGACAAGACAATCCTTCTGAGCTTACTATTTTCTTCTAGCCTAAAGTTTGAAATTCTTGAAGGAGACGTTTAAATAAGCGAAAGGAAGAATATTTTTATCTGTAATAGCTCCTTTTATCGGGTCAAATTTTCTAATTTGAATCTGCATGAGCATTAATGAGATCCCTGAAATTCAATAAAAATGTGAAGAGTAATTGATGCGTTGCTTAACTGAAAGATTCTAAAAATGTTCATGATATGAAAATTATAGGGAGGTTAAGGTAAAAGACTCATGTAGCGAAAAATTAGGAATAATAATTACACAGAATATGAGATGTATAAATCGTTTATTGCATTTGTTTCACAGAAAAATCTTTCTCAAAAGTTGTTTGAGTTTGAAGCAAGATATTTTTGTTTAATTTTAATTTACTATTTGCCTTGTGAATCAAAAGCAGCGTGAGAAATTAAGGGTAGGAATTTGGCATAAGAATTCCTTTGCCAGCGAGTCTGGAGTTGTATGAAATCCAACGACTGCAGTTGCTCCCATACTTTATCCTCTTCTCGTTTGAGGTGCTGGACGTGGGTCCCCTGTTTAGGTTCGATGTCCGTAGCCTGAAACAGTAACAGAGACAGCTTGTCAACTCTAATCACTTTGAAAATTTTTGAGCCTTGGTTATTATCCATAACAATTGGAAGGAAGAATTTCAGGCAATCGTGCTTCGCTTTCTTAGTGTAAGACTGGCAATCTATAACTGCATTATATAAAATGTTATATATAGATTATTATATTATAATAATCTTTATAATTATAGGAAGATAGATAGAATTTAGGAGAGGAAATGTCGTCAATGAAATGTTTAAAGGGGGGGGTTAGAACTGCATCAAATTATCGGTATCCCTCTGATCTCTATCTCCACTGACAACCCATTTTCGTTTTTTTATCATTAACTCGTTCGATTTGTGATGGTAATTTCTAGAAATGAATGGCCAGTTTGAGGCTCACATTATTTATAAGCAAATGTTAGCGAGTAATATCATTGGCCCATTTCCCAGGCTTCTCCTCAACTATAATATTAAACAAATACTCACGAAACGAAAACGTCGCTCTATTGCTTTCACTGCAAAGGAAAGGAAGTAGAAGATCCATTCGGTGTAGACAACCACTCCACTCTTCCCTGGCCGGTATGTTTTCTCGATGAAAACCGCATCCTAAAATTGAAAGATATCGAATCAATTAAAGAGGAGCATAATTCATAGTTTAAGGATAAACCGTATATGATCCGTACCTCGAACTGTTCAAAAGTTCGGCATAAACCAAAGCTAGTGGTGGCCTTTAAGCAAGGTTCAATGTGGCGCACAAGAGTTGCAAATCGTTATGAATGCGAAAAAAATATCCATCGGGTATAAACAGGAAATGAATTACCTTGGTAAAGATTCAAATGAGAAAGAATAACTCAGAGAAACTGTTCATCCACTTTAAAGTTGAAACATTAAGAATTAACAATATTTGACCTCCCGCCTAACAATTATCTCGATCCCGATTGGCTGATAGAAATACCACCGCTGTCAGTGCAGGCGCTGTATTCTTAAATTGTTAGAAATTTTGTTCGTTGACGGATCACCGATTGAATACCTTAAAAATTCCTCTCCTCTTTTACGTCGACCGCGCATAATGGCGGTTTACTCGATTTCGGAAGAATAAGCAGACGATACGTTATGAAAATGGTTTTTTGTGCGGTAAGACTTACGTAGTAGGAAAAAATCATAATAAATACTAATCTTCATGTAATTTTAATCGTTAACGATGGACATCTTGTTCATTTTTAAAAATCTAATTTCAATTTTAGAATCCCAGCGGTAACAGTCTCGCGTCCCAACTCCATTACGCATGTATCACTTTTCCATGCAACCTCGCCGTGATCACATCGCTCGCGTCACCAATTGTTAAAAATAGTGAAAATGAAGGTTTAAATGCATAGCAGAGGCTACGAGCATCCCAACTCGAATTATGAATCCACCACGGAGTGTTCTGTCAACAAAAACCGCTTCGGATTCTTTAATATGAAGAGCAATGCAACAATATTTCAAGAGTCCATATGCTTGGTGCAACGTTAGCATTGGCTCAGTATGATCCGGGCTTGATATTGAAACTTAACACACGTCTCGGCGTAATGGAATGTAGGTTTTCGTTCATCGTCTCGTTTGGAAGCTTTGAGTTGTCGAAGAACTCTAAGCAAATTTTGTAAACACGGTCGGAGAGCGTTCGAAAAATTTCCAATGGGACTTACCTCAATGTTTTTCTTGAACCGGCTTTCCTCACTTAATCTACACTCCAAAGACGAATCCACAATCCTTTGTAACTGCCGAATGGTAGAAAGCCTGCATGAGCTCCAGTAACTTAGCACTTAACACAGTAATTCGTTCACAGTCTTCGAGAATTTTTAGCCACCAAGTTGATAGGGAACGGCGCCGCACTACGCAACCGGATTTCAGAGCCTCGTGAACGGAATAAGGACGGGATTGATTTCCATACTTTGCAAGTGAAATTTTCTCACCAATGTTTAACATCGCGGACGAACTTTGCTCGCAATGCATGCGTGCCGACTGACGCCGGAAAGGGAGCACTCCTTCTCCCTCTATAGGCATTCCGTTTAGAATAATTTACTCACGTCAAAAAAGAGACGAACGATCTACTTTCTATTCTAAACCCTCTGTTTTAAGATTAAGACCAAGGCTGTTTCGGTTTTCCGAGAAGACGTATTGTTCAGAATGTTCGTCATTTGCGAACAGGAATGAAAGGAAAAGGGGTAGTATATGGAAGCAAGGAATAGTTTCCCAAGTAGATGAATGAAGGGTAAAAAATGCGAATGGAAAGTATTTTGCAGATGAATTTTATTGAAGCAATAGCGTCACATACATCATGAACGTCACATTTCATTCTAGCAATCGCATGAAAGCTAAGGTGCTCTTTCCCATTCCTAGAGGTCCGTCAGTCGAGCTGTCTGTCCGCATCCGGGAAGAAACCGTCCTTACCCTTATGCCTCTGAAATCGTTAGTACTTCAAGTCCTCTTCCGAGGGGTAACTCCTCGTATCTGGAAAGGAAGTAAAAAAAGAACGCATTCTAAACTCACTGTGACATCGTCTACCTATACTCATCATGAGAATAAAAAAAGCTGTAGCATTATGTAGACAGAGTGTAGAATATCTGTCGCCATTTCAGAGGCAGTTGCTCCTGGCGAGGGCGCCTCTTCACTCTGAATTGGAAGATTTGCTGAACCTCCGATGCATTTTGCAACTTCCAATATATACTGACATTTCGAGTTAATATTATCCCTCCCTTCACTCGTCCGACAGCTATCGGTGAGATTCAGTTAAACTTGGAGGTTGTATGGATCCTTGAATGATTAAAGGAACACAGTGTTCGCTCTCTTGATGAGCTTTGAAATAATATTGACTGGAGTTTACAGAGAACGTATGAAATCCAAGCATCTTTATGAAAGAAAAGGAACGGCATGGAAGGATGTTGATACAAAACATTTTAGTTATTCGTAATCGGTCTCTCTCTCTCAAGTCTTGATAAGATGACCTTGTTGCAGGAAGTTAGTAAATTGGACAACTAATGGCTCTTGTCAGGCTTTGTCTCTTACATGCTGTGAAAGAGGAGAAAGGCTTACAGTGGTTTTGTCACTGTAACTCACCCTTGAAATGTCATTTATTATTGAAATTTGATTGAATGTTTCACGTCACGCAATCGAACGTTGGCTACTTTCCTGTCTTTGGATAAGGAATTGAAATTTTGCTGTTCTAGGATGTTGAACAATGCAGAGTCCCCCTTAGGAAATCAAATATTACAGTATCTTAAATTTACTGGATTCAAACAGATTTATTTCTTCGTTGTTCAAAGAATATTGCCTATAGATTATTTTACACCTATGCTTATTACATAGCTGGTAAACTGTGACATTGCTCGAGTAAGTAGGGGCCTTCAGCATTCGATCTAAAGTGGCGGTAGCTGCAGAATGGGGTGTTCAATTTAGGGTCCGGAGAAGGAAGGTTTTGGGTAAAATGAAGGAGCTGCTGCTATAATAATATTATGTACCAACGAAATACTTTACGAAGCATTGAATAAGGAAAGATTAATTCCTCTAAACGCCTATGAGAATCCTATTCTTATGTAATATGTGCTTTTGTTATTTTGTTGCTAGTACAGCTGTAAATTAATGATGGCATAAAAATGTTTTAGAAGCTGAGCCATGCCATCCCATGCAAATCGTTATGTTACACATTTAATTATTATTTGTTTATAGTTATAATGTATATCATTATCAAAATAAAGTTATCCCCCTCATAATTATTCCTGCTCATTACTTTCATTAACCTTCTGGGCTAATTAAGTTACCTGTTTCCCTGTTCCAACATATTAACTTCTTAAATACCAACCAAAGATCCAACGGTTACTATCTTCAGCTCTCCTCTCAGTTCCAATTCCAGAGTGTACCTGATAGGAGAACCTTCGATTTCTTTCCAATTATATAATTGCCCTTCTAAAACTCACTTGTCTCCTGAATTTCTCAAAGATTTGTTCACATTTTAAGAGATTCCTTAGATATGAGAAATAGGACTCTAATTTAAATCCTTTCAGAAAGTTTTCTGGTATATTTAAGAATTTTTTCAACTTGTGATTTCATGTGAAAGAGATGTTAACTTTTGTCAAGGCTTAGGAGGGAATAAAGATTCATTCCTTGAATTTCAGAGCCTCCATTATCGGGGGTGGAGCTTGATCTATTCCTGTCAAAGAAGATTGGCTAAGACAAGACAATCCTTCGGAGCTTCCTATTTTCTTCTAGCCTAAAGTTTGAAATTCTTGAAGGAGACGTTTAAATAAGCGAAAGGAAGAATGTTTTTATCTGTAATAGCTCCTTTTATCGGGTCAAATTTTCTAATTTGAATCTGCATGAGCATTAATGAGATCCCTGAAATTCAATAAAAATGTGAAGAGTAATTGATGCGTTGCTTAACTGAAAGATTCTAAAAATGTTCATGATATGAAAATTATAGGGAGGTTAAGGTAAAAGACTCATGTAGCGAAAAATTAGGAATAATAATTACACAGACTATGAGATGTATAAATCGTTTATTGCATTTGTTTCACAGAAAAATCTTTCTCAAAAGTTGTTTGAGTTTGAAGCAAGATATTTTTGTTTAATTTTAATTTACTATTTGCCTTGTGAATCAAAAGCAGCGTGAGAAATTAAGGGTAGGAATTTGGCATAAGAATTCCTTTGCCAGCGAGTCTGGAGTTGTATGAAATCCAACGACTGCAGTTGCTCCCATACTTTATCCTCTTCTCGTTTGAGGTGCTGGACGTGGGTCCCCTGTTTAGGTTCGATGTCCGTAGCCTGAAACAGTAACAGAGACAGCTTGTCAACTCTAATCACTTTGAAAATTTTTGAGCCTTGGTTATTATCCATAACAATTGGAAGGAAGAATTTCAGGCAATCGTGCTTCGCTTTCTTAGTGTAAGACTGGCAATCTATAACTGCATTATATAAAATGTTATATATAGATGATTATATTATATTAATCTTTATAATTATAGGAAGATAGATAGAATTTAGGAGAGGAAATGTCGTCAATGAAATGTTTAAAGGGGGGGGTTAGAACTGCATCAAATTATCGGTATCCCTCTGATCTCTATCTCCACTGACAACCCATTGTGGTTTTTTTATCATTAACTCGTTCGATTTGTGATGGTAATTTCTAGAAATGAATGGCCAGTTTGAGGCTCACATTATTTATAAGCAAATGTTAGCGAGTAATATCATTGGCCCATTTCCCAGGCTTCTCCTCAACTATAATATTAAACAAATACTCACGAAACGAAAACGTCGCTCTATTGCTTTCACTGCAAAGGAAAGGAAGTAGAAGATCCGTTCGGTGTAGACAACCACTCCACTCTTCCCTGGCCGGTATGTTTTCTCGATGAAAACCGCATCCTAAAATTGAAAGATATCGAATCAATTAAAGAGGAGCATAATTCATAGTTTAAGGATAAACCGTATATGATCCGTGCCTCGAACTGTTCAAAAGTTCGGCATAAACCAAAGCTAGTGGTGGCCTTTAAGCAAGGTTCAATGTGGCGCACAAGAGTTGCAAATCGTTATGAATGCGAAAAAAATATCCATCGGGTATAAACAGGAAATGAATTACCTTGGTAAAGATTCAAATGAGAAAGAATAACTCAGAGAAACTGTTCATCCACTTTAAAGTTGAAACATTAAGAATTAACAATATTTGACCTCCCGCCTAACAATTATCTCGATCCCGATTGGCTGATAGAAATACCACCGCTGTCAGTGCAGGCGCTGTATTCTTAAATTGTTAGAAATTTTGTTCGTTGACGGATCACCGATTGAATACCTTAAAAATTCCTCTCCTCTTTTACGTCGACCGCGCATAATGGCGGTTTTCTCGATTTCGGAAGAATAAGCAGACGATACGTTATGAAAATGGTTTTTTTGTGCGGTAAGACTTACGTAGTAGGAAAAAATCATAATAAATACTAATCTTCATGTAATTTTAATCGTTAACGATGGACATCTTGTTCATTTTTAAAAATCTAATTTCAATTTCAGAATCCCAGCGGTAACAGTCTCGCGTCCCAACTCCATTACGCATGTATCACTTTTCCATGCAACCTCGCCGTGATCACATCGCTCGCGTCACCAATTGTTAAAAATAGCGAAAATGAAGGTTTAAATGCATAGCAGAGGCTACGAGCATCCCAACTCGAATTATGAATCCACCACGGAGTGTTCTGTCAACAAAAACCGCTTCGGATTCTTTAATATGAAGAGCAATGCAACAATATTTCAAGAGTCCATATGCTTGGTGCAACGTTAGCATTGGCTCAGTATGATCCGGGCTTGATATTGAAACTTAACACACGTCTCGGCGTAATGGAATGTAGGTTTTCGTTCATCGTCTCGTTTGGAAGCTTTGAGTTGTCGAAGAACTCTAAGCAAATTTTGTAAACACGGTCGGAGAGCGTTCGAAAAATTTCCAATGGGACTTACCTCAATGTTTTTCTTGAACCGGCTTTCCTCACTTAATCTACACTCCAAAGACGAATCCACAATCCTTTGTAACTGCCGAATGGTAGAAAGCCTGCATGAGCTCCAGTAACTTAGCACTTAACACAGTAATTCGTTCACAGTGTTCGAGAATTTTTAGCCACCAAGTTGATAGGGAACGGCGCCGCACTACGCAACCGGATTTCAGAGCCTCGTGAACGGAATAAGGACGGGATTGATTTCCATACTTTGCAAGTGAAATTTTCTCACCAATGTTTAACATCGCGGACGAACTTTGCTCGCAATGCATGCGTGCCGACTGACGCCGGAAAGGGAGCACTCCTTCTCCCTCTATAGGCATTCCGTTTAGAATAATTTACTCACGTCAAAAAAGAGACGAACGATCTACTTTCTATTCTAAACCCTCTGTTTTAAGATTAAGACCAAGGCTGTTTCGGTTTTCCGAGAAGACGTATTGTTCAGAATGTTCGTCATTTGCGAACAGGAATGAAAGGAAAAGGGGTAGTATATGGAAGCAAGGAATAGTTTCCCAAGTAGATGAATGAAGGGTAAAAAATGCGAATGGAAAGTATTTTGCAGATGAATTTTATTGAAGCAATAGCGTCACATACATCATGAACGTCACATTTCATTCTAGCAATCGCATGAAAGCTAAGGTGCTCTTTCCCATTCCTAGAGGTCCGTCAGTCGAGCTGTCTGTCCGCATCCGGGAAGAAACCGTCCTTACCCTTATGCCTCTGAAATCGTTAGTACTTCAAGTCCTCTTCCGAGGGGTAACTCCTCGTATCTGGAAAGGAAGTAAAAAAAGAACGCATTCTAAACTCACTGTGACATCGTCTAGCTATACTCATCATGAGAATAAAAAAAGCTGTAGCATTATGTAGACAGAGTGTAGAATATCTGTCGCCATTTCAGAGGCAGTTGCTCCTGGCGAGGGCGCCTCTTCACTCTGAATTGGAAGATTTGCTGAACCTCCGATGCATTTTGCAACTTCCAATATATACTGACATTTCGAGTTAATATCATCCCTCCCTTCACTCGTCCGACAGCTATCGGTGAGATTCAGTTAAACTTGGAGGTTGTATGGATCCTTGAATGATTAAAGGAACACAGTGTTCGCTCTCTTGATGAGCTTTGAAATAATATTGACTGGAGTTTACAGAGAACGTATGAAATCCAAGCATCTTTATGAAAGAAAAGGAACGGCATGGAAGGATGTTGATACAAAACATTTTAGTTATTCGTAATCGGTCTCTCTCTCTCAAGTCTTGATAAGATGACCTTGTTGCAGGAAGTTAGTAAATTGGACAACTAATGGCTCTTGTCAGGCTTTGTCTCTTACATGCTGTGAAAGAGGAGAAAGGCTTACAGTGGTTTTGTCACTGTAACTCACCCTTGAAATGTCATTTATTATTGAAATTTGATTGAATGTTTCACGTCACGCAATCGAACGTTGGCTACTTTCCTGTCTTTGGATAAGGAATTGAAATTTTGCTGTTCTAGGATGTTGAACAATGCAGAGTCCCCCTTAGGAAATCAAATATTACAGTATCTTAAATTTACTGGATTCAAACAGATTTATTTCTTCGTTGTTCAAAGAATATTGCCTATAGATTATTTTACACCTATGCTTATTACATAGCTGGTAAACTGTGACATTGCTCGAGTAAGTAGGGGCCTTCAGCATTCGATCTAAAGTGGCGGTAGCTGCAGAATGGGGTGTTCAATTTAGGGTCCGGAGAAGGAAGGTTTTGGGTAAAATGAAGGAGCTGCTGCTATAATAATATTATGTACCAACGAAATACTTTACGAAGCATTGAATAAGGAAAGATTAATTCCTCTAAACGCCTATGAGAATCCTATTCTTATGTAATATGTGCTTTTGTTATTTTGTTGCTAGTACAGCTGTAAATTAATGATGGCATAAAAATGTTTTAGAAGCTGAGCCATGCCATCCCATGCAAATCGTTATGTTACACATTTAATTATTATTTGTTTATAGTTATAATGTATATCATTATCAAAATAAAGTTATCCCCCTCATAATTATTCCTGCTCATTACTTTCATTAACCTTCTGGGCTAATTAAGTTACCTGTTTCCCTGTTCCAACATATTAACTTCTTAAATACCAACCAAAGATCCAACGGTTACTATCTTCAGCTCTCCTCTCAGTTCCAATTCCAGAGTGTACCTGATAGGAGAACCTTCGATTTCTTTCCAATTATATAATTGCCCTTCTAAAACTCACTTGTCTCCTGAATTTCTCAAAGATTTGTTCACATTTTAAGAGATTCCTTAGATATGAGAAATAGGACTCTAATTTAAATCCTTTCAGAAAGTTTTCTGGTATATTTAAGAATTTTTTCAACTTGTGATTTCATGTGAAAGAGATGTTAACTTTTGTCAAGGCTTAGGAGGGAATAAAGATTCATTCCTTGAATTTCAGAGC
This sequence comes from Pantala flavescens, assembly GCA_020796165.1. NCBI lineage: Eukaryota > Metazoa > Arthropoda > Insecta > Odonata > Libellulidae > Pantala > Pantala flavescens. Next base: position 55,296,094 of record CM036883.1, read on the forward strand.
CTCCATTATCGGGGGTGGAGCTTGATCTATTCCTGTCAAAGAAGATTGGCTAAGACAAGACAATCCTTCGGAGCTTCCTATTTTCTTCTAGCCTAAAGTTTGAAATTCTTGAAGGAGACGTTTAAATAAGCGAAAGGAAGAATATTTTTATCTGTAATAGCTCCTTTTATCGGGTCAAATTTTCTAATTTGAATCTGCATGAGCATTAATGAGATCCCTGAAATTCAATAAAAATGTGAAGAGTAATTGATGCGTTGCTTAACTGAAAGATTCTAAAAATGTTCATGATATGAAAATTATAGGGAGGTTAAGGTAAAAGACTCATGTAGCGAAAAATTAGGAATAATAATTACACAGACTATGAGATGTATAAATCGTTTATTGCATTTGTTTCACAGAAAAATCTTTCTCAAAAGTTGTTTGAGTTTGAAGCAAGATATTTTTGTTTAATTTTAATTTACTATTTGCCTTGTGAATCAAAAGCAGCGTGAGAAATTAAGGGTAGGAATTTGGCATAAGAATTCCTTTGCCAGCGAGTCTGGAGTTGTATGAAATCCAACGACTGCAGTTGCTCCCATACTTTATCCTCTTCTCGTTTGAGGTGCTGGACGTGGGTCCCCTGTTTAGGTTCGATGTCCGTAGCCTGAAACAGTAACAGAGACAGCTTGTCAACTCTAATCACTTTGAAAATTTTTGAGCCTTGGTTATTATCCATAACAATTGGAAGGAAGAATTTCAGGCAATCGTGCTTCGCTTTCTTAGTGTAAGACTGGCAATCTATAACTGCATTATATAAAATGTTATATATAGATGATTATATTATATTAATCTTTATAATTATAGGAAGATAGATAGAATTTAGGAGAGGAAATGTCGTCAATGAAATGTTTAAAGGGGGGGGTTAGAACTGCATCAAATTATCGGTATCCCTCTGATCTCTATCTCCACTGACAACCCATTGTGGTTTTTTTATCATTAACTCGTTCGATTTGTGATGGTAATTTCTAGAAATGAATGGCCAGTTTGAGGCTCACATTATTTATAAGCAAATGTTAGCGAGTAATATCATTGGCCCATTTCCCAGGCTTCTCCTCAACTATAATATTAAACAAATACTCACGAAACGAAAACGTCGCTCTATTGCTTTCACTGCAAAGGAAAGGAAGTAGAAGATCCGTTCGGTGTAGACAACCACTCCACTCTTCCCTGGCCGGTATGTTTTCTCGATGAAAACCGCATCCTAAAATTGAAAGATATCGAATCAATTAAAGAGGAGCATAATTCATAGTTTAAGGATAAACCGTATATGATCCGTGCCTCGAACTGTTCAAAAGTTCGGCATAAACCAAAGCTAGTGGTGGCCTTTAAGCAAGGTTCAATGTGGCGCACAAGAGTTGCAAATCGTTATGAATGCGAAAAAAATATCCATCGGGTATAAACAGGAAATGAATTACCTTGGTAAAGATTCAAATGAGAAAGAATAACTCAGAGAAACTGTTCATCCACTTTAAAGTTGAAACATTAAGAATTAACAATATTTGACCTCCCGCCTAACAATTATCTCGATCCCGATTGGCTGATAGAAATACCACCGCTGTCAGTGCAGGCGCTGTATTCTTAAATTGTTAGACATTTTGTTCGTTGACGGATCACCGATTGAATACCTTTAAAATTCCTCTCCTCTTTTACGTCGACCGCGCATAATGGCGGTTTTCTCGATTTCGGAAGAATAAGCAGATGATACGTTATGAAAATGGTTTTTTTGTGCGGTAAGACTTACGTAGTAGGAAAAAATCATAATAAATACTAATCTTCATGTAATTTTAATCGTTAACGATGGACATCTTGTTCATTTTTAAAAATCTAATTTCAATTTCAGAATCCCAGCGGTAACAGTCTCGCGTCCCAACTCCATTACGCATGTATCACTTTTCCATGCAACCTCGCCGTGATCACATCGCTCGCGTCACCAATTGTTAAAAATAGCGAAAATGAAGGTTTAAATGCATAGCAGAGGCTACGAGCATCCCAACTCGAATTATGAATCCACCACGGAGTGTTCTGTCAACAAAAACCGCTTCGGATTCTTTAATATGAAGAGCAATGCAACAATATTTCAAGAGTCCATATGCTTGGTGCAACGTTAGCATTGGCTCAGTATGATCCGGGCTTGATATTGAAACTTAACACACGTCTCGGCGTAATGGAATGTAGGTTTTCGTTCATCGTCTCGTTTGGAAGCTTTGAGTTGTCGAAGAACTCTAAGCAAATTTTGTAAACACGGTCGGAGAGCGTTCGAAAAATTTCCAATGGGACTTACCTCAATGTTTTTCTTGAACCGGCTTTCCTCACTTAATCTACACTCCAAAGACGAATCCACAATCCTTTGTAACTGCCGAATGGTAGAAAGCCTGCATGAGCTCCAGTAACTTAGCACTTAACACAGTAATTCGTTCACAGTGTTCGAGAATTTTTAGCCACCAAGTTGATAGGGAACGGCGCCGCACTACGCAACCGGATTTCAGAGCCTCGTGAACGGAATAAGGACGGGATTGATTTCCATACTTTGCAAGTGAAATTTTCTCACCAATGTTTAACATCGCGGACGAACTTTGCTCGCAATGCATGCGTGCCGACTGACGCCGGAAAGGGAGCACTCCTTCTCCCTCTATAGGCATTCCGTTTAGAATAATTTACTCACGTCAAAAAAGAGACGAACGATCTACTTTCTATTCTAAACCCTCTGTTTTAAGATTAAGACCAAGGCTGTTTCGGTTTTCCGAGAAGACGTATTGTTCAGAATGTTCGTCGTTTGCGAACAGGAATGAAAGGAAAAGGGGTAGTATATGGAAGCAAGGAATAGTTTCCCAAGTAGATGAATGAAGGGTAAAAAATGCGAATGGAAAGTATTTTGCAGATGAATTTTATTGAAGCAATAGCGTCACATACATCATGAACGTCACATTTCATTCTAGCAATCGCATGAAAGCTAAGGTGCTCTTTCCCATTCCTAGAGGTCCGTCAGTCGAGCTGTCTGTCCGCATCCGGGAAGAAACCGTCCTTACCCTTATGCCTCTGAAATCGTTAGTACTTCAAGTCCTCTTCCGAGGGGTAACTCCTCGTATCTGGAAAGGAAGTAAAAAAAGAACGCATTCTAAACTCACTGTGACATCGTCTACCTATACTCATCATGAGAATAAAAAAAGCTGTAGCATTATGTAGACAGAGTGTAGAATATCTGTCGCCATTTCAGAGGCAGTTGCTCCTGGCGAGGGCGCCTCTTCACTCTGAATTGGAAGATTTGCTGAACCTCCGATGCATTTTGCAACTTCCAATATATACTGACATTTCGAGTTAATATCATCCCTCCCTTCACTCGTCCGACAGCTATCGGTGAGATTCAGTTAAACTTGGAGGTTGTATGGATCCTTGAATGATTAAAGGAACACAGTGTTCGCTCTCTTGATGAGCTTTGAAATAATATTGACTGGAGTTTACAGAGAACGTATGAAATCCAAGCATCTTTATGAAAGAAAAGGAACGGCATGGAAGGATGTTGATACAAAACATTTTAGTTATTCGTAATCGGTCTCTCTCTCTCAAGTCTTGATAAGATGACCTTGTTGCAGGAAGTTAGTAAATTGGACAACTAATGGCTCTTGTCAGGCTTTGTGTCTTACATGCTGTGAAAGAGGAGAAAGGCTTACAGTGGTTTTGTCACTGTAACTCACCCTTGAAATGTCATTTATTATTGAAATTTGATTGAATGTTTCACGTCACGCAATCGAACGTTGGCTACTTTCCTGTCTTTGGATAAGGAATTGAAATTTTGCTGTTCTAGGATGTTGAACAATGCAGAGTCCCCCTTAGGAAATCAAATATTACAGTATCTTAAATTTACTGGATTCAAACAGATTTATTTCTTCGTTGTTCAAAGAATATTGCCTATAGATTATTTTACACCTATGCTTATTACATAGCTGGTAAACTGTGACATTGCTCGAGTAAGTAGGGGCCTTCAGCATTCGATCTAAAGTGGCGGTAGCTGCAGAATGGGGTGTTCAATTTAGGGTCCGGAGAAGGAAGGTTTTGGGTAAAATGAAGGAGTTGCTGCTATAATAATATTATGTACCAACGAAATACTTTACGAAGCATTGAATAAGGAAAGATTAATTCCTCTAAACGCCTATGAGAATCCTATTCTTATGTAATATGTGCTTTTGTTATTTTGTTGCTAGTACAGCTGTAAATTAATGATGGCATAAAAATGTTTTAGAAGCTGAGCCATGCCATCCCATGCAAATCGTTATGTTACACATTTAATTATTATTTGTTTATAGTTATAATGTATATCATTATCAAAATAAAGTTATCCCCCTCATAATTATTCCTGCTCATTACTTTCATTAACCTTCTGGGCTAATTAAGTTACCTGTTTCCCTGTTCCAACATATTAACTTCTTAAATACCAACCAAAGATCCAACGGTTACTATCTTCAGCTCTCCTCTCAGTTCCAATTCCAGAGTGTACCTGATAGGAGAACCTTCGATTTCTTTCCAATTATATAATTGCCCTTCTAAAACTCACTTGTCTCCTGAATTTCTCAAAGATTTGTTCACATTTTAAGAGATTCCTTAGATATGAGAAATAGGACTCTAATTTAAATCCTTTCAGAAAGTTTTCTGGTATATTTAAGAATTTTTTCAACTTGTGATTTCATGTGAAAGAGATGTTAACTTTTGTCAAGGCTTAGGAGGGAATAAAGATTCATTCCTTGAATTTCAGAGCCTCCATTATCGGGGGTGGAGCTTGATCTATTCCTGTCAAAGAAGATTGGCTAAGACAAGACAATCCTTCGGAGCTTCCTATTTTCTTCTAGCCTAAAGTTTGAAATTCTTGAAGGAGACGTTTAAATAAGCGAAAGGAAGAATATTTTTATCTGTAATAGCTCCTTTTATCGGGTCAAATTTTCTAATTTGAATCTGCATGAGCATTAATGAGATCCCTGAAATTCAATAAAAATGTGAAGAGTAATTGATGCGTTGCTTAACTGAAAGATTCTAAAAATGTTCATGATATGAAAATTATAGGGAGGTTAAGGTAAAAGACTCATGTAGCGAAAAATTAGGAATAATAATTACACAGAATATGAGATGTATAAATCGTTTATTGCATTTGTTTCACAGAAAAATCTTTCTCAAAAGTTGTTTGAGTTTGAAGCAAGATATTTTTGTTTAATTTTAATTTACTATTTGCCTTGTGAATCAAAAGCAGCGTGAGAAATTAAGGGTAGGAATTTGGCATAAGAATTCCTTTGCCAGCGAGTCTGGAGTTGTATGAAATCCAACGACTGCAGTTGCTCCCATACTTTATCCTCTTCTCGTTTGAGGTGCTGGACGTGGGTCCCCTGTTTAGGTTCGATGTCCGTAGCCTGAAACAGTAACAGAGACAGCTTGTCAACTCTAATCACTTTGAAAATTTTTGAGCCTTGGTTATTATCCATAACAATTGGAAGGAAGAATTTCAGGCAATCGTGCTTCGCTTTCTTAGTGTAAGACTGGCAATCTATAACTGCATTATATAAAATGTTATATATAGATGATTATATTATATTAATCTTTATAATTATAGGAAGATAGATAGAATTTAGGAGAGGAAATGTCGTCAATGAAATGTTTAAAGGGGGGGGTTAGAACTGCATCAAATTATCGGTATCCCTCTGATCTCTATCTCCACTGACAACCCATTGTGGTTTTTTTATCATTAACTCGTTCGATTTGTGATGGTAATTTCTAGAAATGAATGGCCAGTTTGAGGCTCACATTATTTATAAGCAAATGTTAGCGAGTAATATCATTGGCCCATTTCCCAGGCTTCTCCTCAACTATAATATTAAACAAATACTCACGAAACGAAAACGTCGCTCTATTGCTTTCACTGCAAAGGAAAGGAAGTAGAAGATCCGTTCGGTGTAGACAACCACTCCACTCTTCCCTGGCCGGTATGTTTTCTCGATGAAAACCGCATCCTAAAATTGAAAGATATCGAATCAATTAAAGAGGAGCATAATTCATAGTTTAAGGATAAACCGTATATGATCCGTGCCTCGAACTGTTCAAAAGTTCGGCATAAACCAAAGCTAGTGGTGGCCTTTAAGCAAGGTTCAATGTGGCGCACAAGAGTTGCAAATCGTTATGAATGCGAAAAAAATATCCATCGGGTATAAACAGGAAATGAATTACCTTGGTAAAGATTCAAATGAGAAAGAATAACTCAGAGAAACTGTTCATCCACTTTAAAGTTGAAACATTAAGAATTAACAATATTTGACCTCCCGCCTAACAATTATCTCGATCCCGATTGGCTGATAGAAATACCACCGCTGTCAGTGCAGGCGCTGTATTCTTAAATTGTTAGAAATTTTGTTCGTTGACGGATCACCGATTGAATACCTTAAAAATTCCTCTCCTCTTTTACGTCGACCGCGCATAATGGCGGTTTTCTCGATTTCGGAAGAATAAGCAGACGATACGTTATGAAAATGGTTTTTTTGTGCGGTAAGACTTACGTAGTAGGAAAAAATCATAATAAATACTAATCTTCATGTAATTTTAATCGTTAACGATGGACATCTTGTTCATTTTTAAAAATCTAATTTCAATTTCAGAATCCCAGCGGTAACAGTCTCGCGTCCCAACTCCATTACGCATGTATCACTTTTCCATGCAACCTCGCCGTGATCACATCGCTCGCGTCACCAATTGTTAAAAATAGCGAAAATGAAGGTTTAAATGCATAGCAGAGGCTACGAGCATCCCAACTCGAATTATGAATCCACCACGGAGTGTTCTGTCAACAAAAACCGCTTCGGATTCTTTAATATGAAGAGCAATGCAACAATATTTCAAGAGTCCATATGCTTGGTGCAACGTTAGCATTGGCTCAGTATGATCCGGGCTTGATATTGAAACTTAACACACGTCTCGGCGTAATGGAATGTAGGTTTTCGTTCATCGTCTCGTTTGGAAGCTTTGAGTTGTCGAAGAACTCTAAGCAAATTTTGTAAACACGGTCGGAGAGCGTTCGAAAAATTTCCAATGGGACTTACCTCAATGTTTTTCTTGAACCGGCTTTCCTCACTTAATCTACACTCCAAAGACGAATCCACAATCCTTTGTAACTGCCGAATGGTAGAAAGCCTGCATGAGCTCCAGTAACTTAGCACTTAACACAGTAATTCGTTCACAGTGTTCGAGAATTTTTAGCCACCAAGTTGATAGGGAACGGCGCCGCACTACGCAACCGGATTTCAGAGCCTCGTGAACGGAATAAGGACGGGATTGATTTCCATACTTTGCAAGTGAAATTTTCTCACCAATGTTTAACATCGCGGACGAACTTTGCTCGCAATGCATGCGTGCCGACTGACGCCGGAAAGGGAGCACTCCTTCTCCCTCTATAGGCATTCCGTTTAGAATAATTTACTCACGTCAAAAAAGAGACGAACGATCTACTTTCTATTCTAAACCCTCTGTTTTAAGATTAAGACCAAGGCTGTTTCGGTTTTCCGAGAAGACGTATTGTTCAGAATGTTCGTCATTTGCGAACAGGAATGAAAGGAAAAGGGGTAGTATATGGAAGCAAGGAATAGTTTCCCAAGTAGATGAATGAAGGGTAAAAAATGCGAATGGAAAGTATTTTGCAGATGAATTTTATTGAAGCAATAGCGTCACATACATCATGAACGTCACATTTCATTCTAGCAATCGCATGAAAGCTAAGGTGCTCTTTCCCATTCCTAGAGGTCCGTCAGTCGAGCTGTCTGTCCGCATCCGGGAAGAAACCGTCCTTACCCTTATGCCTCTGAAATCGTTAGTACTTCAAGTCCTCTTCCGAGGGGTAACTCCTCGTATCTGGAAAGGAAGTAAAAAAAGAACGCATTCTAAACTCACTGTGACATCGTCTAGCTATACTCATCATGAGAATAAAAAAAGCTGTAGCATTATGTAGACAGAGTGTAGAATATCTGTCGCCATTTCAGAGGCAGTTGCTCCTGGCGAGGGCGCCTCTTCACTCTGAATTGGAAGATTTGCTGAACCTCCGATGCATTTTGCAACTTCCAATATATACTGACATTTCGAGTTAATATCATCCCTCCCTTCACTCGTCCGACAGCTATCGGTGAGATTCAGTTAAACTTGGAGGTTGTATGGATCCTTGAATGATTAAAGGAACACAGTGTTCGCTCTCTTGATGAGCTTTGAAATAATATTGACTGGAGTTTACAGAGAACGTATGAAATCCAAGCATCTTTATGAAAGAAAAGGAACGGCATGGAAGGATGTTGATACAAAACATTTTAGTTATTCGTAATCGGTCTCTCTCTCTCAAGTCTTGATAAGATGACCTTGTTGCAGGAAGTTAGTAAATTGGACAACTAATGGCTCTTGTCAGGCTTTGTCTCTTACATGCTGTGAAAGAGGAGAAAGGCTTACAGTGGTTTTGTCACTGTAACTCACCCTTGAAATGTCATTTATTATTGAAATTTGATTGAATGTTTCACGTCACGCAATCGAACGTTGGCTACTTTCCTGTCTTTGGATAAGGAATTGAAATTTTGCTGTTCTAGGATGTTGAACAATGCAGAGTCCCCCTTAGGAAATCAAATATTACAGTATCTTAAATTTACTGGATTCAAACAGATTTATTTCTTCGTTGTTCAAAGAATATTGCCTATAGATTATTTTACACCTATGCTTATTACATAGCTGGTAAACTGTGACATTGCTCGAGTAAGTAGGGGCCTTCAGCATTCGATCTAAAGTGGCGGTAGCTGCAGAATGGGGTGTTCAATTTAGGGTCCGGAGAAGGAAGGTTTTGGGTAAAATGAAGGAGCTGCTGCTATAATAATATTATGTACCAACGAAATACTTTACGAAGCATTGAATAAGGAAAGATTAATTCCTCTAAACGCCTATGAGAATCCTATTCTTATGTAATATGTGCTTTTGTTATTTTGTTGCTAGTACAGCTGTAAATTAATGATGGCATAAAAATGTTTTAGAAGCTGAGCCATGCCATCCCATGCAAATCGTTATGTTACACATTTAATTATTATTTGTTTATAGTTATAATGTATATCATTATCAAAATAAAGTTATCCCCCTCATAATTATTCCTGCTCATTACTTTCATTAACCTTCTGGGCTAATTAAGTTACCTGTTTCCCTGTTCCAACATATTAACTTCTTAAATACCAACCAAAGATCCAACGGTTACTATCTTCAGCTCTCCTCTCAGTTCCAATTCCAGAGTGTACCTGATAGGAGAACCTTCGATTTCTTTCCAATTATATAATTGCCCTTCTAAAACTCACTTGTCTCCTGAATTTCTCAAAGATTTGTTCACATTTTAAGAGATTCCTTAGATATGAGAAATAGGACTCTAATTTAAATCCTTTCAGAAAGTTTTCTGGTATATTTAAGAATTTTTTCAACTTGTGATTTCATGTGAAAGAGATGTTAACTTTTGTCAAGGCTTAGGAGGGAATAAAGATTCATTCCTTGAATTTCAGAGCCTCCATTATCGGGGGTGGAGCTTGATCTATTCCTGTCAAAGAAGATTGGCTAAGACAAGACAATCCTTCGGAGCTTCCTATTTTCTTCTAGCCTAAAGTTTGAAATTCTTGAAGGAGACGTTTAAATAAGCGAAAGGAAGAATATTTTTATCTGTAATAGCTCCTTTTATCGGGTCAAATTTTCTAATTTGAATCTGCATGAGCATTAATGAGATCCCTGAAATTCAATAAAAATGTGAAGAGTAATTGATGCGTTGCTTAACTGAAAGATTCTAAAAATGTTCATGATATGAAAATTATAGGGAGGTTAAGGTAAAAGACTCATGTAGCGAAAAATTAGGAATAATAATTACACAGACTATGAGATGTATAAATCGTTTATTGCATTTGTTTCACAGAAAAATCTTTCTCAAAAGTTGTTTGAGTTTGAAGCAAGATATTTTTGTTTAATTTTAATTTACTATTTGCCTTGTGAATCAAAAGCAGCGTGAGAAATTAAGGGTAGGAATTTGGCATAAGAATTCCTTTGCCAGCGAGTCTGGAGTTGTATGAAATCCAACGACTGCAGTTGCTCCCATACTTTATCCTCTTCTCGTTTGAGGTGCTGGACGTGGGTCCCCTGTTTAGGTTCGATGTCCGTAGCCTGAAACAGTAACAGAGACAGCTTGTCAACTCTAATCACTTTGAAAATTTTTGAGCCTTGGTTATTATCCATAACAATTGGAAGGAAGAATTTCAGGCAATCGTGCTTCGCTTTCTTAGTGTAAGACTGGCAATCTATAACTGCATTATATAAAATGTTATATATAGATGATTATATTATATTAATCTTTATAATTATAGGAAGATAGATAGAATTTAGGAGAGGAAATGTCGTCAATGAAATGTTTAAAGGGGGGGGTTAGAACTGCATCAAATTATCGGTATCCCTCTGATCTCTATCTCCACTGACAACCCATTGTGGTTTTTTTATCATTAACTCGTTCGATTTGTGATGGTAATTTCTAGAAATGAATGGCCAGTTTGAGGCTCACATTATTTATAAGCAAATGTTAGCGAGTAATATCATTGGCCCATTTCCCAGGCTTCTCCTCAACTATAATATTAAACAAATACTCACGAAACGAAAACGTCGCTCTATTGCTTTCACTGCAAAGGAAAGGAAGTAGAAGATCCGTTCGGTGTAGACAACCACTCCACTCTTCCCTGGCCGGTATGTTTTCTCGATGAAAACCGCATCCTAAAATTGAAAGATATCGAATCAATTAAAGAGGAGCATAATTCATAGTTTAAGGATAAACCGTATATGATCCGTGCCTCGAACTGTTCAAAAGTTCGGCATAAACCAAAGCTAGTGGTGGCCTTTAAGCAAGGTTCAATGTGGCGCACAAGAGTTGCAAATCGTTATGAATGCGAAAAAAATATCCATCGGGTATAAACAGGAAATGAATTACCTTGGTAAAGATTCAAATGAGAAAGAATAACTCAGAGAAACTGTTCATCCACTTTAAAGTTGAAACATTAAGAATTAACAATATTTGACCTCCCGCCTAACAATTATCTCGATCCCGATTGGCTGATAGAAATACCACCGCTGTCAGTGCAGGCGCTGTATTCTTAAATTGTTAGACATTTTGTTCGTTGACGGATCACCGATTGAATACCTTTAAAATTCCTCTCCTCTTTTACGTCGACCGCGCATAATGGCGGTTTTCTCGATTTCGGAAGAATAAGCAGATGATACGTTATGAAAATGGTTTTTTTGTGCGGTAAGACTTACGTAGTAGGAAAAAATCATAATAAATACTAATCTTCATGTAATTTTAATCGTTAACGATGGACATCTTGTTCATTTTTAAAAATCTAATTTCAATTTCAGAATCCCAGCGGTAACAGTCTCGCGTCCCAACTCCATTACGCATGTATCACTTTTCCATGCAACCTCGCCGTGATCACATCGCTCGCGTCACCAATTGTTAAAAATAGCGAAAATGAAGGTTTAAATGCATAGCAGAGGCTACGAGCATCCCAACTCGAATTATGAATCCACCACGGAGTGTTCTGTCAACAAAAACCGCTTCGGATTCTTTAATATGAAGAGCAATGCAACAATATTTCAAGAGTCCATATGCTTGGTGCAACGTTAGCATTGGCTCAGTATGATCCGGGCTTGATATTGAAACTTAACACACGTCTCGGCGTAATGGAATGTAGGTTTTCGTTCATCGTCTCGTTTGGAAGCTTTGAGTTGTCGAAGAACTCTAAGCAAATTTTGTAAACACGGTCGGAGAGCGTTCGAAAAATTTCCAATGGGACTTACCTCAATGTTTTTCTTGAACCGGCTTTCCTCACTTAATCTACACTCCAAAGACGAATCCACAATCCTTTGTAACTGCCGAATGGTAGAAAGCCTGCATGAGCTCCAGTAACTTAGCACTTAACACAGTAATTCGTTCACAGTGTTCGAGAATTTTTAGCCACCAAGTTGATAGGGAACGGCGCCGCACTACGCAACCGGATTTCAGAGCCTCGTGAACGGAATAAGGACGGGATTGATTTCCATACTTTGCAAGTGAAATTTTCTCACCAATGTTTAACATCGCGGACGAACTTTGCTCGCAATGCATGCGTGCCGACTGACGCCGGAAAGGGAGCACTCCTTCTCCCTCTATAGGCATTCCGTTTAGAATAATTTACTCACGTCAAAAAAGAGACGAACGATCTACTTTCTATTCTAAACCCTCTGTTTTAAGATTAAGACCAAGGCTGTTTCGGTTTTCCGAGAAGACGTATTGTTCAGAATGTTCGTCGTTTGCGAACAGGAATGAAAGGAAAAGGGGTAGTATATGGAAGCAAGGAATAGTTTCCCAAGTAGATGAATGAAGGGTAAAAAATGCGAATGGAAAGTATTTTGCAGATGAATTTTATTGAAGCAATAGCGTCACATACATCATGAACGTCACATTTCATTCTAGCAATCGCATGAAAGCTAAGGTGCTCTTTCCCATTCCTAGAGGTCCGTCAGTCGAGCTGTCTGTCCGCATCCGGGAAGAAACCGTCCTTACCCTTATGCCTCTGAAATCGTTAGTACTTCAAGTCCTCTTCCGAGGGGTAACTCCTCGTATCTGGAAAGGAAGTAAAAAAAGAACGCATTCTAAACTCACTGTGACATCGTCTACCTATACTCATCATGAGAATAAAAAAAGCTGTAGCATTATGTAGACAGAGTGTAGAATATCTGTCGCCATTTCAGAGGCAGTTGCTCCTGGCGAGGGCGCCTCTTCACTCTGAATTGGAAGATTTGCTGAACCTCCGATGCATTTTGCAACTTCCAATATATACTGACATTTCGAGTTAATATCATCCCTCCCTTCACTCGTCCGACAGCTATCGGTGAGATTCAGTTAAACTTGGAGGTTGTATGGATCCTTGAATGATTAAAGGAACACAGTGTTCGCTCTCTTGATGAGCTTTGAAATAATATTGACTGGAGTTTACAGAGAACGTATGAAATCCAAGCATCTTTATGAAAGAAAAGGAACGGCATGGAAGGATGTTGATACAAAACATTTTAGTTATTCGTAATCGGTCTCTCTCTCTCAAGTCTTGATAAGATGACCTTGTTGCAGGAAGTTAGTAAATTGGACAACTAATGGCTCTTGTCAGGCTTTGTGTCTTACATGCTGTGAAAGAGGAGAAAGGCTTACAGTGGTTTTGTCACTGTAACTCACCCTTGAAATGTCATTTATTATTGAAATTTGATTGAATGTTTCACGTCACGCAATCGAACGTTGGCTACTTTCCTGTCTTTGGATAAGGAATTGAAATTTTGCTGTTCTAGGATGTTGAACAATGCAGAGTCCCCCTTAGGAAATCAAATATTACAGTATCTTAAATTTACTGGATTCAAACAGATTTATTTCTTCGTTGTTCAAAGAATATTGCCTATAGATTATTTTACACCTATGCTTATTACATAGCTGGTAAACTGTGACATTGCTCGAGTAAGTAGGGGCCTTCAGCATTCGATCTAAAGTGGCGGTAGCTGCAGAATGGGGTGTTCAATTTAGGGTCCGGAGAAGGAAGGTTTTGGGTAAAATGAAGGAGTTGCTGCTATAATAATATTATGTACCAACGAAATACTTTACGAAGCATTGAATAAGGAAAGATTAATTCCTCTAAACGCCTATGAGAATCCTATTCTTATGTAATATGTGCTTTTGTTATTTTGTTGCTAGTACAGCTGTAAATTAATGATGGCATAAAAATGTTTTAGAAGCTGAGCCATGCCATCCCATGTAAATCGTTATGTTACACATTTAATTATTATTTGTTTATAGTTATAATGTATATCATTATCAAAATAAAGTTATCCCCCTCATAATTATTCCTGCTCATTACTTTCATTAACCTTCTGGGCTAATTAAGTTACCTGTTTCCCTGTTCCAACATATTAACTTCTTAAATACCAACCAAAGATCCAACGGTTACTATCTTCAGCTCTCCTCTCAGTTCCAATTCCAGAGTGTACCTGATAGGAGAACCTTCGATTTCTTTCCAATTATATAATTGCCCTTCTAAAACTCACTTGTCTCCTGAATTTCTCAAAGATTTGTTCACATTTTAAGAGATTCCTTAGATATGAGAAATAGGACTCTAATTTAAATCCTTTCAGAAAGTTTTCTGGTATATTTAAGAATTTTTTCAACTTGTGATTTCATGTGAAAGAGATGTTAACTTTTGTCAAGGCTTAGGAGGGAATAAAGATTCATTCCTTGAATTTCAGAGCCTCCATTATCGGGGGTGGAGCTTGATCTATTCCTTTCAAATAAGATTGGCTAAGACAAGACAATCCTTCGGAGCTTCCTATTTTCTTCTAGCCTAAAGTTTGAAATTCTTGAAGGAGACGTTTAAATAAGCGAAAGGAAGAATATTTTTATCTGTAATAGCTCCTTTTATCGGGTCAAATTTTCTAATTTGAATCTGCATGAGCATTAATGAGATCCCTGAAATTCAATAAAAATGTGAAGAGTAATTGATGCGTTGCTTAACTGAAAGATTCTAAAAATGTTCATGATATGAAAATTATAGGGAGGTTAAGGTAAAAGACTCATGTAGCGAAAAATTAGGAATAATAATTACACAGACTATGAGATGTATAAATCGTTTATTGCATTTGTTTCACAGAAAAATCTTTCTCAAAAGTTGTTTGAGTTTGAAGCAAGATATTTTTGTTTAATTTTAATTTACTATTTGCCTTGTGAATCAAAAGCAGCGTGAGAAATTAAGGGTAGGAATTTGGCATAAGAATTCCTTTGCCAGCGAGTCTGGAGTTGTATGAAATCCAACGACTGCAGTTGCTCCCATACTTTATCCTCTTCTCGTTTGAGGTGCTGGACGTGGGTCCCCTGTTTAGGTTCGATGTCCGTAGCCTGAAACAGTAACAGAGACAGCTTGTCAACTCTAATCACTTTGAAAATTTTTGAGCCTTGGTTATTATCCATAACAATTGGAAGGAAGAATTTCAGGCAATCGTGCTTCGCTTTCTTAGTGTAAGACTGGCAATCTATAACTGCATTATATAAAATGTTATATATAGATGATTATATTATATTAATCTTTATAATTATAGGAAGATAGATAGAATTTAGGAGAGGAAATGTCGTCAATGAAATGTTTAAAGGGGGGGGTTAGAACTGCATCAAATTATCGGTATCCCTCTGATCTCTATCTCCACTGACAACCCATTGTGGTTTTTTTATCATTAACTCGTTCGATTTGTGATGGTAATTTCTAGAAATGAATGGCCAGTTTGAGGCTCACATTATTTATAAGCAAATGTTAGCGAGTAATATCATTGGCCCATTTCCCAGGCTTCTCCTCAACTATAATATTAAACAAATACTCACGAAACGAAAACGTCGCTCTATTGCTTTCACTGCAAAGGAAAGGAAGTAGAAGATCCGTTCGGTGTAGACAACCACTCCACTCTTCCCTGGCCGGTATGTTTTCTCGATGAAAACCGCATCCTAAAATTGAAAGATATCGAATCAATTAAAGAGGAGCATAATTCATAGTTTAAGGATAAACCGTATATGATCCGTGCCTCGAACTGTTCAAAAGTTCGGCATAAACCAAAGCTAGTGGTGGCCTTTAAGCAAGGTTCAATGTGGCGCACAAGAGTTGCAAATCGTTATGAATGCGAAAAAAATATCCATCGGGTATAAACAGGAAATGAATTACCTTGGTAAAGATTCAAATGAGAAAGAATAACTCAGAGAAACTGTTCATCCACTTTAAAGTTGAAACATTAAGAATTAACAATATTTGACCTCCCGCCTAACAATTATCTCGATCCCGATTGGCTGATAGAAATACCACCGCTGTCAGTGCAGGCGCTGTATTCTTAAATTGTTAGACATTTTGTTCGTTGACGGATCACCGATTGAATACCTTTAAAATTCCTCTACTCTTTTACGTCGACCGCGCATAATAGCGGTTTTCTCGATTTCGGAAGAATAAGCAGACGATACGTTATGAAAATGGTTTTTTGGTGCGGTAAGACTTACGTAGTAGGAAAAAATCATAATAAATACTAATCTTCATGTAATTTTAATCGTTAACGATGGACATCTTGTTCATTTTTAAAAATCTAATTTCAATTTCAGAATCCCAGCGGTAACAGTCTCGCGTCCCAACTCCATTACGCATGTATCACTTTTCCATGCAACCTCGCCGTGATCACATCGCTCGCGTCACCAATTGTTAAAAATAGCGAAAATGAAGGTTTAAATGCATAGCAGAGGCTACGAGCATCCCAACTCGAATTATGAATCCACCACGGAGTGTTCTGTCAACAAAAACCGCTTCGGATTCTTTAATATGAAGAGCAATGCAACAATATTTCAAGAGTCCATATGCTTGGTGCAACGTTAGCATTGGCTCAGTATGATCCGGGCTTGATATTGAAACTTAACACACGTCTCGGCGTAATGGAATGTAGGTTTTCGTTCATCGTCTCGTTTGGAAGCTTTGAGTTGTCGAAGAACTCTAAGCAAATTTTGTAAACACGGTCGGAGAGCGTTCGAAAAATTTCCAATGGGACATACCTCAATGTTTTTCTTGAACCGGCTTTCCTCACTTAATCTACACTCCAAAGACGAATCCACAATCCTTTGTAACTGCCGAATGGTAGAAAGCCTGCATGAGCTCCAGTAACTTAGCACTTAACACAGTAATTCGTTCACAGTGTTCGAGAATTTTTAGCCACCAAGTTGATAGGGAACGGCGCCGCACTACGCAACCGGATTTCAGAGCCTCGTGAACGGAATAAGGACGGGATTGATTTCCATACTTTGCAAGTGAAATTTTCTCACCAATGTTTAACATCGCGGACGAACTTTGCTCGCAATGCATGCGTGCCGACTGACGCCGGAAAGGGAGCACTCCTTCTCCCTCTATAGGCATTCCGTTTAGAATAATTTACTCACGTCAAAAAAGAGACGAACGATCTACTTTCTATTCTAAACCCTCTGTTTTAAGATTAAGACCAAGGCTGTTTCGGTTTTCCGAGAAGACGTATTGTTCAGAATGTTCGTCATTTGCGAACAGGAATGAAAGGAAAAGGGGTAGTATATGGAAGCAAGGAATAGTTTCCCAAGTAGATGAATGAAGGGTAAAAAATGCGAATGGAAAGTATTTTGCAGATGAATTTTATTGAAGCAATAGCGTCACATACATCATGAACGTCACATTTCATTCTAGCAATCGCATGAAAGCTAAGGTGCTCTTTCCCATTCCTAGAGGTCCGTCAGTCGAGCTGTCTGTCCGCATCCGGGAAGAAACCGTCCTTACCCTTATGCCTCTGAAATCGTTAGTACTTCAAGTCCTCTTCCGAGGGGTAACTCCTCGTATCTGGAAAGGAAGTAAAAAAAGAACGCATTCTAAACTCACTGTGACATCGTCTACCTATACTCATCATGAGAATAAAAAAAGCTGTAGCATTATGTAGACAGAGTGTAGAATATCTGTCGCCATTTCAGAGGCAGTTGCTCCTGGCGAGGGCGCCTCTTCACTCTGAATTGGAAGATTTGCTGAACCTCCGATGCATTTTGCAACTTCCAATATATACTGACATTTCGAGTTAATATCATCCCTCCCTTCACTCGTCCGACAGCTATCGGTGAGATTCAGTTAAACTTGGAGGTTGTATGGATCCTTGAATGATTAAAGGAACACAGTGTTCGCTCTCTTGATGAGCTTTGAAATAATATTGACTGGAGTTTACAGAGAACGTATGAAATCCAAGCATCTTTATGAAAGAAAAGGAACGGCATGGAAGGATGTTGATACAAAACATTTTAGTTATTCGTAATCGGTCTCTCTCTCTCAAGTCTTGATAAGATGACCTTGTTGCAGGAAGTTAGTAAATTGGACAACTAATGGCTCTTGTCAGGCTTTGTCTCTTACATGCTGTGAAAGAGGAGAAAGGCTTACAGTGGTTTTGTCACTGTAACTCACCCTTGAAATGTCATTTATTATTGAAATTTGATTGAATGTTTCACGTCACGCAATCGAACGTTGGCTACTTTCCTGTCTTTGGATAAGGAATTGAAATTTTGCTGTTCTAGGATGTTGAACAATGCAGAGTCCCCCTTAGGAAATCAAATATTACAGTATCTTAAATTTACTGGATTCAAACAGATTTATTTCTTCGTTGTTCAAAGAATATTGCCTATAGATTATTTTACACCTATGCTTATTACATAGCTGGTAAACTGTGACATTGCTCGAGTAAGTAGGGGCCTTCAGCATTCGATCTAAAGTGGCGGTAGCTGCAGAATGGGGTGTTCAATTTAGGGTCCGGAGAAGGAAGGTTTTGGGTAAAATGAAGGAGCTGCTGCTATAATAATATTATGTACCAACGAAATACTTTACGAAGCATTGAATAAGGAAAGATTAATTCCTCTAAACGCCTATGAGAATCCTATTCTTATGTAATATGTGCTTTTGTTATTTTGTTGCTAGTACAGCTGTAAATTAATGATGGCATAAAAATGTTTTAGAAGCTGAGCCATGCCATCCCATGCAAATCGTTATGTTACACATTTAATTATTATTTGTTTATAGTTATAATGTATATCATTATCAAAATAAAGTTATCCCCCTCATAATTATTCCTGCTCATTACTTTCATTAACCTTCTGGGCTAATTAAGTTACCTGTTTCCCTGTTCCAACATATTAACTTCTTAAATACCAACCAAAGATCCAACGGTTACTATCTTCAGCTCTCCTCTCAGTTCCAATTCCAGAGTGTACCTGATAGGAGAACCTTCGATTTCTTTCTATTTATGTAATTGCCCTTCTAAAACTCACTTGTCTCCTGAATTTCTCAAAGATTTGTTCACATTTTAAGAGATTCCTTAGATATGAGAAATAGGACTCTAATTTAAATCCTTTCAGAAAGTTTTCTGGTATATTTAGGAATTTTTTCAACTTGTGATTTCATATGAGTTCATTTCAAATATGAGAAATAGGACTCTAATTTAAATCCTTTCAGAAAGTTTTCTGGTATATTTAAGAATTTTTTCAACTTGTGATTTCATGTGAAAGAGATGTTAACTTTTGTCAAGGCTTAGGAGGGAATAAAGATTCATTCCTTGAATTTCAGAGCCTCCATTATCGGGGGTGGAGCTTGATCTATTCCTTTCAAATAAGATTGGCTAAGACAAGACAATCCTTCGGAGCTTCCTATTTTCTTCTAGCCTAAAGTTTGAAATTCTTGAAGGAGACGTTTAAATAAGCGAAAGGAAGAATATTTTTATCTGTAATAGCTCCTTTTATCGGGTCAAATTTTCTAATTTGAATCTGCATGAGCATTAATGAGATCCCTGAAATTCAATAAAAATGTGAAGAGTAATTGATGCGTTGCTTAACTGAAAGATTCTAAAAATGTTCATGATATGAAAATTATAGGGAGGTTAAGGTAAAAGACTCATGTAGCGAAAAATTAGGAATAATAATTACACAGACTATGAGATGTATAAATCGTTTATTGCATTTGTTTCACAGAAAAATCTTTCTCAAAAGTTGTTTGAGTTTGAAGCAAGATATTTTTGTTTAATTTTAATTTACTATTTGCCTTGTGAATCAAAAGCAGCGTGAGAAATTAAGGGTAGGAATTTGGCATAAGAATTCCTTTGCCAGCGAGTCTGGAGTTGTATGAAATCCAACGACTGCAGTTGCTCCCATACTTTATCCTCTTCTCGTTTGAGGTGCTGGACGTGGGTCCCCTGTTTAGGTTCGATGTCCGTAGCCTGAAACAGTAACAGAGACAGCTTGTCAACTCTAATCACTTTGAAAATTTTTGAGTCTTGGTTATTATCCATAACAATTGGAAGGAAGAATTTCAGGCAATCGTGCTTCGCTTTCTTAGTGTAAAACTGGCAATCTATAACTGCATTATATAAAATGTTATATATAGATTATTATATTATAATAATCTTTATAATTATAGGAAGATAGATAGAATTTCGGAGAGGAAATGTCGTCAATGAAATGTTTAAAGGGGGGGGGTTAGAACTGCATCAAATTATCGGTATCCCTCTGATCTCTATCTCCACTGACAACCCATTGTCGTTTTTTTATCATTAACTCGTTCGATTTGTGATGGTAATTTCTAGAAATGAATGGCCAGTTTGAGGCTCACATTATTTATAAGCAAATGTTAGCGAGTAATATCATTGGCCCATTTCCCAGGCTTCTCCTCAACTATAATATTAAACAAATACTCACGAAACGAAAACGTCGCTCTATTGCTTTCACTGCAAAGGAAAGGAAGTAGAAGATCCGTTCGGTGTAGACAACCACTCCACTCTTCCCTGGCCGGTATGTTTTCTCGATGAAAACCGCATCCTAAAATTGAAAGATATCGAATCAATTAAAGAGGAGCATAATTCATAGTTTAAGGATAAACCGTATATGATCCGTGCCTCGAACTGTTCAAAAGTTCGGCATAAACCAAAGCTAGTGGTGGCCTTTAAGCAAGGTTCAATGTGGCGCACAAGAGTTGCAAATCGTTATGAATGCGAAAAAAATATCCATCGGGTATAAACAGGAAATGAATTACCTTGGTAAAGATTCAAATGAGAAAGAATAACTCAGAGAAACTGTTCATCCACTTTAAAGTTGAAACATTAAGAATTAACAATATTTGACCTCCCGCCTAACAATTATCTCGATCCCGATTGGCTGATAGAAATACCACCGCTGTCAGTGCAGGCGCTGTATTCTTAAATTGTTAGACATTTTGTTCGTTGACGGATCACCGATTGAATACCTTTAAAATTCCTCTCCTCTTTTACGTCGACCGCGCATAATGGCGGTTTTCTCGATTTCGGAAGAATAAGCAGATGATACGTTATGAAAATGGTTTTTTTGTGCGGTAAGACTTACGTAGTAGGAAAAAATCATAATAAATACTAATCTTCATGTAATTTTAATCGTTAACGATGGACATCTTGTTCATTTTTAAAAATCTAATTTCAATTTCAGAATCCCAGCGGTAACAGTCTCGCGTCCCAACTCCATTACGCATGTATCACTTTTCCATGCAACCTCGCCGTGATCACATCGCTCGCGTCACCAATTGTTAAAAATAGCGAAAATGAAGGTTTAAATGCATAGCAGAGGCTACGAGCATCCCAACTCGAATTATGAATCCACCACGGAGTGTTCTGTCAACAAAAACCGCTTCGGATTCTTTAATATGAAGAGCAATGCAACAATATTTCAAGAGTCCATATGCTTGGTGCAACGTTAGCATTGGCTCAGTATGATCCGGGCTTGATATTGAAACTTAACACACGTCTCGGCGTAATGGAATGTAGGTTTTCGTTCATCGTCTCGTTTGGAAGCTTTGAGTTGTCGAAGAACTCTAAGCAAATTTTGTAAACACGGTCGGAGAGCGTTCGAAAAATTTCCAATGGGACATACCTCAATGTTTTTCTTGAACCGGCTTTCCTCACTTAATCTACACTCCAAAGACGAATCCACAATCCTTTGTAACTGCCGAATGGTAGAAAGCCTGCATGAGCTCCAGTAACTTAGCACTTAACACAGTAATTCGTTCACAGTGTTCGAGAATTTTTAGCCACCAAGTTGATAGGGAACGGCGCCGCACTACGCAACCGGATTTCAGAGCCTCGTGAACGGAATAAGGACGGGATTGATTTCCATACTTTGCAAGTGAAATTTTCTCACCAATGTTTAACATCGCGGACGAACTTTGCTCGCAATGCATGCGTGCCGACTGACGCCGGAAAGGGAGCACTCCTTCTCCCTCTATAGGCATTCCGTTTAGAATAATTTACTCACGTCAAAAAAGAGACGAACGATCTACTTTCTATTCTAAACCCTCTGTTTTAAGATTAAGACCAAGGCTGTTTCGGTTTTCCGAGAAGACGTATTGTTCAGAATGTTCGTCATTTGCGAACAGGAATGAAAGGAAAAGGGGTAGTATATGGAAGCAAGGAATAGTTTCCCAAGTAGATGAATGAAGGGTAAAAAATGCGAATGGAAAGTATTTTGCAGATGAATTTTATTGAAGCAATAGCGTCACATACATCATGAACGTCACATTTCATTCTAGCAATCGCATGAAAGCTAAGGTGCTCTTTCCCATTCCTAGAGGTCCGTCAGTCGAGCTGTCTGTCCGCATCCGGGAAGAAACCGTCCTTACCCTTATGCCTCTGAAATCGTTAGTACTTCAAGTCCTCTTCCGAGGGGTAACTCCTCGTATCTGGAAAGGAAGTAAAAAAAGAACGCATTCTAAACTCACTGTGACATCGTCTACCTATACTCATCATGAGAATAAAAAAAGCTGTAGCATTATGTAGACAGAGTGTAGAATATCTGTCGCCATTTCAGAGGCAGTTGCTCCTGGCGAGGGCGCCTCTTCACTCTGAATTGGAAGATTTGCTGAACCTCCGATGCATTTTGCAACTTCCAATATATACTGACATTTCGAGTTAATATCATCCCTCCCTTCACTCGTCCGACAGCTATCGGTGAGATTCAGTTAAACTTGGAGGTTGTATGGATCCTTGAATGATTAAAGGAACACAGTGTTCGCTCTCTTGATGAGCTTTGAAATAATATTGACTGGAGTTTACAGAGAACGTATGAAATCCAAGCATCTTTATGAAAGAAAAGGAACGGCATGGAAGGATGTTGATACAAAACATTTTAGTTATTCGTAATCGGTCTCTCTCTCTCAAGTCTTGATAAGATGACCTTGTTGCAGGAAGTTAGTAAATTGGACAACTAATGGCTCTTGTCAGGCTTTGTCTCTTACATGCTGTGAAAGAGGAGAAAGGCTTACAGTGGTTTTGTCACTGTAACTCACCCTTGAAATGTCATTTATTATTGAAATTTGATTGAATGTTTCACGTCACGCAATCGAACGTTGGCTACTTTCCTGTCTTTGGATAAGGAATTGAAATTTTGCTGTTCTAGGATGTTGAACAATGCAGAGTCCCCCTTAGGAAATCAAATATTACAGTATCTTAAATTTACTGGATTCAAACAGATTTATTTCTTCGCTGTTCTAAGAATATTGCCTATAGATTATTTTACACCTATGCTTATTACATAGCTGGTAAACTGTGACATTGCTCGAGTAAGTAGGGGCCTTCAGCATTCGATCTAAAGTGGCGGTAGCTGCAGAATGGGGTGTTCAATTTAGGGTCCGGAGAAGGAAAGTTTTGGGTAAAATGAAGGAGTTGCTGCTATAATAATATTATGTACCAACGAAATACTTTACGAAGCATTGAATAAGGAAAGATTAATTCCTCTAAACGCCTATGAGAATCCTATTCTTATGTAATATGTGCTTTTGTTATTTTGTTGCTAGTACAGCTGTAAATTAATGATGGCATAAAAATGTTTTGGAAGCTGAGCCATGCCATCCCATGCAATCGTTATGTTACACATTTAATTATTATTTGTTTATAGTTATAATGTATATCATTATCAAAATAAAGTTATCCCCCTCATAATTATTCCTGCTCATTACTTTCATTAACCTTCTGGGCTAATTAAGTTACCTGTTTCCCTGTTCCAACATATTAACTTCTTAAATACCAACCAAAGATCCAACGGTTACTATCTTCAGCTCTCCTCTCAGTTCCAATTCCAGAGTGTACCTGATAGGAGAACCTTCGATTTCTTTCTATTTATGTAATTGCCCTTCTAAAACTCACTTGTCTCCTGAATTTCTCAAAGATTTGTTCACATTTTAAGAGATTCCTTAGATATGAGAAATAGGACTCTAATTTAAATCCTTTCAGAAAGTTTTCTGGTATATTTAGGAATTTTTTCAACTTGTGATTTCATATGAGTTCATTTCAAATATGAGAAATAGGACTCTAATTTAAATCCTTTCAGAAAGTTTTCTGGTATATTTAAGAATTTTTTCAACTTGTGATTTCATGTGAAAGAGATGTTAACTTTTGTCAAGGCTTAGGAGGGAATAAAGATTCATTCCTTGAATTTCAGAGCCTCCATTATCGGGGGTGGAGCTTGATCTATTCCTGTCAAAGAAGATTGGCTAAGACAAGACAATCCTTCGGAGCTTCCTATTTTCTTCTAGCCTAAAGTTTGAAATTCTTGAAGGAGACGTTTAAATAAGCGAAAGGAAGAATGTTTTTATCTGTAATAGCTCCTTTTATCGGGTCAAATTTTCTAATTTGAATCTGCATGAGCATTAATGAGATCCCTGAAATTCAATAAAAATGTGAAGAGTAATTGATGCGTTGCTTAACTGAAAGATTCTAAAAATGTTCATGATATGAAAATTATAGGGAGGTTAAGGTAAAAGACTCATGTAGCGAAAAATTAGGAATAATAATTACACAGACTATGAGATGTATAAATCGTTTATTGCATTTGTTTCACAGAAAAATCTTTCTCAAAAGTTGTTTGAGTTTGAAGCAAGATATTTTTGTTTAATTTTAATTTACTATTTGCCTTGTGAATCAAAAGCAGCGTGAGAAATTAAGGGTAGGAATTTGGCATAAGAATTCCTTTGCCAGCGAGTCTGGAGTTGTATGAAATCCAACGACTGCAGTTGCTCCCATACTTTATCCTCTTCTCGTTTGAGGTGCTGGACGTGGGTCCCCTGTTTAGGTTCGATGTCCGTAGCCTGAAACAGTAACAGAGACAGCTTGTCAACTCTAATCACTTTGAAAATTTTTGAGTCTTGGTTATTATCCATAACAATTGGAAGGAAGAATTTCAGGCAATCGTGCTTCGCTTTCTTAGTGTAAAACTGGCAATCTATAACTGCATTATATAAAATGTTATATATAGATTATTATATTATAATAATCTTTATAATTATAGGAAGATAGATAGAATTTCGGAGAGGAAATGTCGTCAATGAAATGTTTAAAGGGGGGGGGTTAGAACTGCATCAAATTATCGGTATCCCTCTGATCTCTATCTCCACTGACAACCCATTGTCGTTTTTTTATCATTAACTCGTTCGATTTGTGATGGTAATTTCTAGAAATGAATGGCCAGTTTGAGGCTCACATTATTTATAAGCAAATGTTAGCGAGTAATATCATTGGCCCATTTCCCAGGCTTCTCCTCAACTATAATATTAAACAAATACTCACGAAACGAAAACGTCGCTCTATTGCTTTCACTGCAAAGGAAAGGAAGTAGAAGATCCGTTCGGTGTAGACAACCACTCCACTCTTCCCTGGCCGGTATGTTTTCTCGATGAAAACCGCATCCTAAAATTGAAAGATATCGAATCAATTAAAGAGGAGCATAATTCATAGTTTAAGGATAAACCGTATATGATCCGTGCCTCGAACTGTTCAAAAGTTCGGCATAAACCAAAGCTAGTGGTGGCCTTTAAGCAAGGTTCAATGTGGCGCACAAGAGTTGCAAATCGTTATGAATGCGAAAAAAATATCCATCGGGTATAAACAGGAAATGAATTACCTTGGTAAAGATTCAAATGAGAAAGAATAACTCAGAGAAACTGTTCATCCACTTTAAAGTTGAAACATTAAGAATTAACAATATTTGACCTCCCGCCTAACAATTATCTCGATCCCGATTGGCTGATAGAAATACCACCGCTGTCAGTGCAGGCGCTGTATTCTTAAATTGTTAGACATTTTGTTCGTTGACGGATCACCGATTGAATACCTTTAAAATTCCTCTACTCTTTTACGTCGACCGCGCATAATAGCGGTTTTCTCGATTTCGGAAGAATAAGCAGACGATACGTTATGAAAATGGTTTTTTGGTGCGGTAAGACTTACGTAGTAGGAAAAAATCATAATAAATACTAATCTTCATGTAATTTTAATCGTTAACGATGGACATCTTGTTCATTTTTAAAAATCTAATTTCAATTTCAGAATCCCAGCGGTAACAGTCTCGCGTCCCAACTCCATTACGCATGTATCACTTTTCCATGCAACCTCGCCGTGATCACATCGCTCGCGTCACCAATTGTTAAAAATAGCGAAAATGAAGGTTTAAATGCATAGCAGAGGCTACGAGCATCCCAACTCGAATTATGAATCCACCACGGAGTGTTCTGTCAACAAAAACCGCTTCGGATTCTTTAATATGAAGAGCAATGCAACAATATTTCAAGAGTCCATATGCTTGGTGCAACGTTAGCATTGGCTCAGTATGATCCGGGCTTGATATTGAAACTTAACACACGTCTCGGCGTAATGGAATGTAGGTTTTCGTTCATCGTCTCGTTTGGAAGCTTTGAGTTGTCGAAGAACTCTAAGCAAATTTTGTAAACACGGTCGGAGAGCGTTCGAAAAATTTCCAATGGGACATACCTCAATGTTTTTCTTGAACCGGCTTTCCTCACTTAATCTACACTCCAAAGACGAATCCACAATCCTTTGTAACTGCCGAATGGTAGAAAGCCTGCATGAGCTCCAGTAACTTAGCACTTAACACAGTAATTCGTTCACAGTGTTCGAGAATTTTTAGCCACCAAGTTGATAGGGAACGGCGCCGCACTACGCAACCGGATTTCAGAGCCTCGTGAACGGAATAAGGACGGGATTGATTTCCATACTTTGCAAGTGAAATTTTCTCACCAATGTTTAACATCGCGGACGAACTTTGCTCGCAATGCATGCGTGCCGACTGACGCCGGAAAGGGAGCACTCCTTCTCCCTCTATAGGCATTCCGTTTAGAATAATTTACTCACGTCAAAAAAGAGACGAACGATCTACTTTCTATTCTAAACCCTCTGTTTTAAGATTAAGACCAAGGCTGTTTCGGTTTTCCGAGAAGACGTATTGTTCAGAATGTTCGTCGTTTGCGAACAGGAATGAAAGCAAAAGGGGTAGTATATGGAAGCAAGGAATAGTTTCCCAAGTAGATGAATGAAGGGTAAAAAATGCGAATGGAAAGTATTTTGCAGATGAATTTTATTGAAGCAATAGCGTCACATACATCATGAACGTCACATTTCATTCTAGCAATCGCATGAAAGCTAAGGTGCTCTTTCCCATTCCTAGAGGTCCGTCAGTCGAGCTGTCTGTCCGCATCCGGGAAGAAACCGTCCTTACCCTTATGCCTCTGAAATCGTTAGTACTTCAAGTCCTCTTCCGAGGGGTAACTCCTCGTATCTGGAAAGGAAGTAAAAAAAGAACGCATTCTAAACTCACTGTGACATCGTCTACCTATACTCATCATGAGAATAAAAAAAGCTGTAGCATTATGTAGACAGAGTGTAGAATATCTGTCGCCATTTCAGAGGCAGTTGCTCCTGGCGAGGGCGCCTCTTCACTCTGAATTGGAAGATTTGCTGAACCTCCGATGCATTTTGCAACTTCCAATATATACTGACATTTCGAGTTAATATCATCCCTCCCTTCACTCGTCCGACAGCTATCGGTGAGATTCAGTTAAACTTGGAGGTTGTATGGATCCTTGAATGATTAAAGGAACACAGTGTTCGCTCTCTTGATGAGCTTTGAAATAATATTGACTGGAGTTTACAGAGAACGTATGAAATCCAAGCATCTTTATGAAAGAAAAGGAACGGCATGGAAGGATGTTGATACAAAACATTTTAGTTATTCGTAATCGGTCTCTCTCTCTCAAGTCTTGATAAGATGACCTTGTTGCAGGAAGTTAGTAAATTGGACAACTAATGGCTCTTGTCAGGCTTTGTCTCTTACATGCTGTGAAAGAGGAGAAAGGCTTACAGTGGTTTTGTCACTGTAACTCACCCTTGAAATGTCATTTATTATTGAAATTTGATTGAATGTTTCACGTCACGCAATCGAACGTTGGCTACTTTCCTGTCTTTGGATAAGGAATTGAAATTTTGCTGTTCTAGGATGTTGAACAATGCAGAGTCCCCCTTAGGAAATCAAATATTACAGTATCTTAAATTTACTGGATTCAAACAGATTTATTTCTTCGCTGTTCTAAGAATATTGCCTATAGATTATTTTACACCTATGCTTATTACATAGCTGGTAAACTGTGACATTGCTCGAGTAAGTAGGGGCCTTCAGCATTCGATCTAAAGTGGCGGTAGCTGCAGAATGGGGTGTTCAATTTAGGGTCCGGAGAAGGAAAGTTTTGGGTAAAATGAAGGAGTTGCTGCTATAATAATATTATGTACCAACGAAATACTTTACGAAGCATTGAATAAGGAAAGATTAATTCCTCTAAACGCCTATGAGAATCCTATTCTTATGTAATATGTGCTTTTGTTATTTTGTTGCTAGTACAGCTGTAAATTAATGATGGCATAAAAATGTTTTGGAAGCTGAGCCATGCCATCCCATGCAATCGTTATGTTACACATTTAATTATTATTTGTTTATAGTTATAATGTATATCATTATCAAAATAAAGTTATCCCCCTCATAATTATTCCTGCTCATTACTTTCATTAACCTTCTGGGCTAATTAAGTTACCTGTTTCCCTGTTCCAACATATTAACTTCTTAAATACCAACCAAAGATCCAACGGTTACTATCTTCAGCTCTCCTCTCAGTTCCAATTCCAGAGTGTACCTGATAGGAGAACCTTCGATTTCTTTCTATTTATATAATTGCCCTTCTAAAACTCACTTGTCTCCTGAATTTCTCAAAGATTTGTTCACATTTTAAGAGATTCCTTAGATATGAGAAATAGGACTCTAATTTAAATCCTTTCAGAAAGTTTTCTGGTATATTTAGGAATTTTTTCAACTTGTGATTTCATATGAGTTCATTTCAAATATGAGAAATAGGACTCTAATTTAAATCCTTTCAGAAAGTTTTCTGGTATATTTAAGAATTTTTTCAACTTGTGATTTCATGTGAAAGAGATGTTAACTTTTGTCAAGGCTTAGGAGGGAATAAAGATTCATTCCTTGAATTTCAGAGCCTCCATTATCGGGGGTGGAGCTTGATCTATTCCTGTCAAAGAAGATTGGCTAAGACAAGACAATCCTTCGGAGCTTCCTATTTTCTTCTAGCCTAAAGTTTGAAATTCTTGAAGGAGACGTTTAAATAAGCGAAAGGAAGAATATTTTTATCTGTAATAGCTCCTTTTATCGGGTCAAATTTTCTAATTTGAATCTGCATGAGCATTAATGAGATCCCTGAAATTCAATAAAAATGTGAAGAGTAATTGATGCGTTGCTTAACTGAAAGATTCTAAAAATGTTCATGATATGAAAATTATAGGGAGGTTAAGGTAAAAGACTCATGTAGCGAAAAATTAGGAATAATAATTACACAGACTATGAGATGTATAAATCGTTTATTGCATTTGTTTCACAGAAAAATCTTTCTCAAAAGTTGTTTGAGTTTGAAGCAAGATATTTTTGTTTAATTTTAATTTACTATTTGCCTTGTGAATCGAAAGCAGCGTGAGAAATTAAGGGTAGGAATTTGGCATAAGAATTCCTTTGCCAGCGAGTCTGGAGTTGTATGAAATCCAACGACTGCAGTTGCTCCCATACTTTATCCTCTTCTCGTTTGAGGTGCTGGACGTGGGTCCCCTGTTTAGGTTCGATGTCCGTAGCCTGAAACAGTAACAGAGACAGCTTGTCAACTCTAATCACTTTGAAAATTTTTGAGCCTTGGTTATTATCCATAACAATTGGAAGGAAGAATTTCAGGCAATCGTGCTTCGCTTTCTTAGTGTAAGACTGGCAATCTATAACTGCATTATATAAAATGTTATATATAGATTATTATATTATAATAATCTTTATAATTATAGGAAGATAGATAGAATTTAGGAGAGGAAATGTCGTCAATGAAATGTTTAAAGGGGGGGGGGTTAGAACTGCATCAAATTATCGGTATCCCTCTGAT
Organism: Pantala flavescens; assembly: GCA_020796165.1. NCBI lineage: Eukaryota > Metazoa > Arthropoda > Insecta > Odonata > Libellulidae > Pantala > Pantala flavescens. Next base: position 55,326,057 of record CM036883.1, read on the forward strand.
CTCTATCTCCACTGACAACCCATTGTCGTTTTTTTATCATTAACTCGTTCGATTTGTGATGGTAATTTCTAGAAATGAATGGCCAGTTTGAGGCTCACATTATTTATAAGCAAATGTTAGCGAGTAATATCATTGGCCCATTTCCCAGGCTTCTCCTCAACTATAATATTAAACAAATACTCACGAAACGAAAACGTCGCTCTATTGCTTTCACTGCAAAGGAAAGGAAGTAGAAGATCCGTTCGGTGTAGACAACCACTCCACTCTTCCCTGGCCGGTATGTTTTCTCGATGAAAACCGCATCCTAAAATTGAAAGATATCGAATCAATTAAAGAGGAGCATAATTCATAGTTTAAGGATAAACCGTATATGATCCGTGCCTCGAACTGTTCAAAAGTTCGGCATAAACCAAAGCTAGTGGTGGCCTTTAAGCAAGGTTCAATGTGGCGCACAAGAGTTGCAAATCGTTATGAATGCGAAAAAAATATCCATCGGGTATAAACAGGAAATGAATTACCTTGGTAAAGATTCAAATGAGAAAGAATAACTCAGAGAAACTGTTCATCCACTTTAAAGTTGAAACATTAAGAATTAACAATATTTGACCTCCCGCCTAACAATTATCTCGATCCCGATTGGCTGATAGAAATACCACCGCTGTCAGTGCAGGCGCTGTATTCTTAAATTGTTAGAAATTTTGTTCGTTGACGGATCACCGATTGAATACCTTTAAAATTCCTCTACTCTTTTACGTCGACCGCGCATAATAGCGGTTTTCTCGATTTCGGAAGAATAAGCAGACGATACGTTATGAAAATGGTTTTTTGGTGCGGTAAGACTTACGTAGTAGGAAAAAATCATAATAAATACTAATCTTCATGTAATTTTAATCGTTAACGATGGACATCTTGTTCATTTTTAAAAATCTAATTTCAATTTTAGAATCCCAGCGGTAACAGTCTCGCGTCCCAACTCCATTACGCATATATCACTTTTCCATGCGACCTCGCCGTGATCACATCGCTCGCGTCACCAATTGTTAAAAATAGCGAAAATGAAGGTTTAAATGCATAGCAGAGGCTACGAGCATCCCAACTCGAATTATGAATCCACCACGGAGTGTTCTGTCAACAAAAACCGCTTCGGATTCTTTAATATGAAGAGCAATGCAACAATATTTCAAGAGTCCATATGCTTGGTGCAACGTTAGCATTGGCTCAGTATGATCCGGGCTTGATATTGAAACTTAACACACGTCCCGGCGTAATGGAATGTAGGTTTTCGTTCATCGTCTCGTTTGGAAGCTATGAGTTGTCGAAGAACTCTAAGCAAATTTTGTAAACACGGTCGGAGAGCGTTCGAAAAATTTCCAATGGGACTTACCTCAATGTTTTTCTTGAACCGGCTTTCCTCACTTAATCTACACTCCAAAGACGAATCCACAATCCTTTGTAACTGCCGAATGGTAGAAAGCCTGCATGAGCTCCAGTAACTTAGCAGTTAACACAGTAATTCGTTCACAGTCTTCGAGAATTTTTAGCCACCAAGTTGATAGGGAACGGCGCCGCACTACGCAACCGGATTTCAGAGCCTCGTGAACGGAATAAGGACGGGATTGATTTCCATACTTTGCAAGTGAAATTTTCTCACCAATGTTTAACATCGCGGACGAACTTTGCTCGCAATGCATGCGTGCCGACTGACGCCGGAAAGGGAGCACTCCTTCTCCCTCTATAGGCATTCCGTTTAGAATAATTTACTCACGTCAAAAAAGAGACGAACGATCTACTTTCTATTCTAAACCCTCTGTTTTAAGATTAAGACCAAGGCTGTTTCGGTTTTCCGAGAAGACGTATCGCTCAGAATGTTCGTCATTTGCGAACAGGAATGAAAGGAAAAGGGGTAGTATATGGAAGCAAGGAATAGTTTCCCAAGTAGATGAATGAAGGGTAAAAAATGCGAATGGAAAGTATTTTGCAGATGAATTTTATTGAAGCAATAGCGTCACATACATCATGAACGTCACATTTCATTCTAGCAATCGCATGAAAGCTAAGGTGCTCTTTCCCATTCCTAGAAGTCTGTCAGTCGAGCTGTCTGTCCGCATCCGGGAAGAAACCGTCCTTACCCTTATGCCTCTGAAATCGTTAGTACTTCAAGTCCTCTTCCGAGGGGTAACTCCTCGTATCTGGAAAGGAAGTAAAAAAAGAACGCATTCTAAACTCACTGTGACATCGTCTACCTATACTCATCATGAGAATAAAAAAAGCTGTAGCATTATGTAGACAGAGTGTAGAATATCTGTCGCCATTTCAGAGGCAGTTGCTCCTGGCGAGGGCGCCTCTTCACTCTGAATTGGAAGATTTGCTGAACCTCCGATGCATTTTGCAACTTCCAATATATACTGACATTTCGAGTTAATATCATCCCTCCCTTCACTCGTCCGACAGCTATCGGTGAGATTCAGTTAAACTTGGAGGTTGTATGGATCCTTGAATGATTAAAGGAACACAGTGTTCGCTCTCTTGATCAGCTTTGAAATAATATTGACTGGAGTTTACAGAGAACGTATGAAATCCAAGCATCTTTATGAAAGAAAAGGAACGGCATGGAAGGATGTTGATACAAAACATTTTAGTTATTCGTAATCGGTCTCTCTCTCTCAAGTCTTGATAAGATGACCTTGTTGCAGGAAGTTAGTAAATTGGACAACTAATGGCTCTTGTCAGGCTTTGTCTCTTACATGCTGTGAAAGAGGAGAAAGGCTTACAGTGGTTTTGTCACTGTAACTCACCCTTGAAATGTCATTTATTATTGAAATTTGATTGAATGTTTCACGTCACGCAATCGAACGTTGGCTACTTTCCTGTCTTTGGATAAGGAATTGAAATTTTGCTGTTCTAGGATGTTGAACAATGCAGAGTCCCCCTTAGGAAATCAAATATTACAGTATCTTAAATTTACTGGATTCAAACAGATTTATTTCTTCGTTGTTCAAAGAATATTGCCTATAGATTATTTTACACCTATGCTTATTACATAGCTGGTAAACTGTGACATTGCTCGAGTAAGTAGGGGCCTTCAGCATTCGATCTAAAGTGGCGGTAGCTGCAGAATGGGGTGTTAAATTTAGGGTCCGGAGAAGGAAGGTTTTGGGTAAAATGAAGGAGTTGCTGCTATAATAATATTATGTACCAACGAAATACTTTACGAAGCATTGAATAAGGAAAGATTAATTCCTCTAAACGCCTATGAGAATCCTATTCTTATGTAATATGTGCTTTTGTTATTTTGTTGCTAGTACAGCTGTAAATTAATGATGGCATAAAAATGTTTTAGAAGCTGAGCCATGCCATCCCATGCAAATCGTTATGTTACACATTTAATTATTATTTGTTTATAGTTATAATGTATATCATTATCAAAATAAAGTTATCCCCCTCATAATTATTCCTGCTCATTACTTTCATTAACCTTCTGGGCTAATTAAGTTACCTGTTTCCCTGTTCCAACATATTAACTTCTTAAATACCAACCAAAGATCCAACGGTTACTATCTTCAGCTCTCCTCTCAGTTCCAATTCCAGAGTGTACCTGATAGGAGAACCTTCGATTTCTTTCTATTTATATAATTGCCCTTCTAAAACTCACTTGTCTCCTGAATTTCTCAAAGATTTGTTCACATTTTAAGAGATTCCTTAGATATGAGAAATAGGACTCTAAGTTAAATCCTTTCAGAAAGGTTTCTGGTATATATAAAAATTTTTTCAACTTGTGATTTCATATGAGTTCATTTCAAATATGAGAAATAGGACTCTAATTTAAATCCTTTCAGAAAGTTTTCTGGTATATTTAAGAATTATTTCAACTTGTGATTTCATGTGAAAGAGATGTTAACTTTTGTCAAGGCTTAGGAGGGAATAAAGATTCATTCCTTGAATTTCAGAGCCTCCATTATCGGGGGTGGAGCTTGATCTATTCCTTTCAAATAAGATTGGCTAAGACAAGACAATCCTTCGGAGCTTCCTATTTTCTTCTAGCCTAAAGTTTGAAATTCTTGAAGGAGACGTTTAAATAAGCGAAAGGAAGAATATTTTTATCTGTAATAGCTCCTTTTATCGGGTCAAATTTTCTAATTTGAATCTGCATGAGCATTAATGAGATCCCTGAAATTCAATAAAAATGTGAAGAGTAATTGATGCGTTGCTTAACTGAAAGATTCTAAAAATGTTCATGACATGAAAATTATAGGGAGGTTAAGGTAAAAGACTCATGTAGCGAAAAATAAGGAATAATAATTACACAGAATATGAGATGTATAAATCGTTTATTGCATTTGTTTCACAGAAAAATCTTTCTCAAAAGTTGTTTGAGTTTGAAGCAAGATATTTTTGTTTAATTTTAATTGAATATTTGCTGTGTGAATTAAAAGCAGTGTGAGAAATTAAGGGTAGGAATTTGGCATAAGAATTCCTTTGCCAGCGAGTCTGGAGTTGTATGAAATCCAACGACTGCAGTTGCTCCCATACTTTATCCTCTTCTCGTTTGAGGTGCTGGACGTGGGTCCCCTGTTTAGGTTCGATGTCCGTAGCCTGAAACAGTAACAGAGACAGCTTGTCAACTCTAATCACTTTGAAAATTTTTGAGCCTTGGTTATTATCCATAACAATTGGAAGGAAGAATTTCAGGTAATCGTGCTTCGCTTTCTTAGTGTAAGACTGGCAATCTATAACTGCATTATATAAAATGTTACATATAGATTATTATATTATAATAATCATTATAATTATAGGAAGATAGATAGAATTTAGGAGAGGAAATGTCGTCAATGAAATGTTTAAAGGGGGGGGGGTTAGAACTGCATCAAATTATCGGTATCCCTCTGATCTCTATCTCCACTGACAACCCATTGTCGTTTTTTTATCATTAACTCGTTCGATTTGTGATGGTAATTTCTAGAAATGAATGGCCAGTTTGAGGCTCACATTATTTATAAGCAAATGTTAGCGAGTAATATCATTGGCCCATTTCCCAGGCTTCTCCTCAACTATAATATTAAACAAATACTCACGAAACGAAAACGTCGCTCTATTGCTTTCACTGCAAAGGAAAGGAAGTAGAAGATCCATTCGGTGTAGACAACCACTCCACCCTTCCCTGGCCGGTATGTTTTCTCGATGAAAACCGCATCCTAAAATTGAAAGATATCGAATCAATTAAAGAGTAGCATAATTCATAGTTTAAGGATAAACCGTATATGATCCGTGCCTCGAACTGTTCAAAAGTTCGGCATAAACCAAAGCTAGTGGTGGCCTTTAAGCAAGGTTCAATGTGGCGCACAAGAGTTGCAAATCGTTATGAATGCGAAAAAAATATCCATCGGGTATAAACAGGAAATGAATTACCTTGGTAAAGATTCAAATGAGAAAGAATAACTCAGAGAAACTGTTCATCCACTTTAAAGTTGAAACATTAAGAATTAACAATATTTGACCTCCCGCCTAACAATTATCTCGATCCCGATTGGCTGATAGAAATACCACCGCTGTCAGTGCAGGCGCTGTATTCTTAAATTGTTAGACATTTTGTTCGTTGACGGATCACCGATTGAATACCTTTAAAATTCCTCTACTCTTTTACGTCGACCGCGCATAATAGCGGTTTTCTCGATTTCGGAAGAATAAGCAGACGATACGTTATGAAAATGGTTTTTTGGTGCGGTAAGACTTACGTAGTAGGAAAAAATCATAATAAATACTAATCTTCATGTAATTTTAATCGTTAACGATGGACATCTTGTTCATTTTTAAAAATCTAATTTCAATTTCAGAATCCCAGCGGTAACAGTCTCGCGTCCCAACTCCATTACGCATGTATCACTTTTCCATGCAACCTCGCCGTGATCACATCGCTCGCGTCACCAATTGTTAAAAATAGCGAAAATGAAGGTTTAAATGCATAGCAGAGGCTACGAGCATCCCAACTCGAATTATGAATCCACCACGGAGTGTTCTGTCAACAAAAACCGCTTCGGATTCTTTAATATGAAGAGCAATGCAACAATATTTCAAGAGTCCATATGCTTGGTGCAACGTTAGCATTGGCTCAGTATGATCCGGGCTTGATATTGAAACTTAACACACGTCTCGGCGTAATGGAATGTAGGTTTTCGTTCATCGTCTCGTTTGGAAGCTTTGAGTTGTCGAAGAACTCTAAGCAAATTTTGTAAACACGGTCGGAGAGCGTTCGAAAAATTTCCAATGGGACATACCTCAATGTTTTTCTTGAACCGGCTTTCCTCACTTAATCTACACTCCAAAGACGAATCCACAATCCTTTGTAACTGCCGAATGGTAGAAAGCCTGCATGAGCTCCAGTAACTTAGCACTTAACACAGTAATTCGTTCACAGTGTTCGAGAATTTTTAGCCACCAAGTTGATAGGGAACGGCGCCGCACTACGCAACCGGATTTCAGAGCCTCGTGAACGGAATAAGGACGGGATTGATTTCCATACTTTGCAAGTGAAATTTTCTCACCAATGTTTAACATCGCGGACGAACTTTGCTCGCAATGCATGCGTGCCGACTGACGCCGGAAAGGGAGCACTCCTTCTCCCTCTATAGGCATTCCGTTTAGAATAATTTACTCACGTCAAAAAAGAGACGAACGATCTACTTTCTATTCTAAACCCTCTGTTTTAAGATTAAGACCAAGGCTGTTTCGGTTTTCCGAGAAGACGTATTGTTCAGAATGTTCGTCATTTGCGAACAGGAATGAAAGGAAAAGGGGTAGTATATGGAAGCAAGGAATAGTTTCCCAAGTAGATGAATGAAGGGTAAAAAATGCGAATGGAAAGTATTTTGCAGATGAATTTTATTGAAGCAATAGCGTCACATACATCATGAACGTCACATTTCATTCTAGCAATCGCATGAAAGCTAAGGTGCTCTTTCCCATTCCTAGAGGTCCGTCAGTCGAGCTGTCTGTCCGCATCCGGGAAGAAACCGTCCTTACCCTTATGCCTCTGAAATCGTTAGTACTTCAAGTCCTCTTCCGAGGGGTAACTCCTCGTATCTGGAAAGGAAGTAAAAAAAGAACGCATTCTAAACTCACTGTGACATCGTCTACCTATACTCATCATGAGAATAAAAAAAGCTGTAGCATTATGTAGACAGAGTGTAGAATATCTGTCGCCATTTCAGAGGCAGTTGCTCCTGGCGAGGGCGCCTCTTCACTCTGAATTGGAAGATTTGCTGAACCTCCGATGCATTTTGCAACTTCCAATATATACTGACATTTCGAGTTAATATCATCCCTCCCTTCACTCGTCCGACAGCTATCGGTGAGATTCAGTTAAACTTGGAGGTTGTATGGATCCTTGAATGATTAAAGGAACACAGTGTTCGCTCTCTTGATCAGCTTTGAAATAATATTGACTGGAGTTTACAGAGAACGTATGAAATCCAAGCATCTTTATGAAAGAAAAGGAACGGCATGGAAGGATGTTGATACAAAACATTTTAGTTATTCGTAATCGGTCTCTCTCTCTCAAGTCTTGATAAGATGACCTTGTTGCAGGAAGTTAGTAAATTGGACAACTAATGGCTCTTGTCAGGCTTTGTCTCTTACATGCTGTGAAAGAGGAGAAAGGCTTACAGTGGTTTTGTCACTGTAACTCACCCTTGAAATGTCATTTATTATTGAAATTTGATTGAATGTTTCACGTCACGCAATCGAACGTTGGCTACTTTCCTGTCTTTGGATAAGGAATTGAAATTTTGCTGTTCTAGGATGTTGAACAATGCAGAGTCCCCCTTAGGAAATCAAATATTACAGTATCTTAAATTTACTGGATTCAAACAGATTTATTTCTTCGCTGTTCTAAGAATATTGCCTATAGATTATTTTACACCTATGCTTATTACATAGCTGGTAAACTGTGACATTGCTCGAGTAAGTAGGGGCCTTCAGCATTCGATCTAAAGTGGCGGTAGCTGCAGAATGGGGTGTTCAATTTAGGGTCCGGAGAAGGAAAGTTTTGGGTAAAATGAAGGAGTTGCTGCTATAATAATATTATGTACCAACGAAATACTTTACGAAGCATTGAATAAGGAAAGATTAATTCCTCTAAACGCCTATGAGAATCCTATTCTTATGTAATATGTGCTTTTGTTATTTTGTTGCTAGTACAGCTGTAAATTAATGATGGCATAAAAATGTTTTGGAAGCTGAGCCATGCCATCCCATGCAATCGTTATGTTACACATTTAATTATTATTTGTTTATAGTTATAATGTATATCATTATCAAAATAAAGTTATCCCCCTCATAATTATTCCTGCTCATTACTTTCATTAACCTTCTGGGCTAATTAAGTTACCTGTTTCCCTGTTCCAACATATTAACTTCTTAAATACCAACCAAAGATCCAACGGTTACTATCTTCAGCTCTCCTCTCAGTTCCAATTCCAGAGTGTACCTGATAGGAGAACCTTCGATTTCTTTCTATTTATGTAATTGCCCTTCTAAAACTCACTTGTCTCCTGAATTTCTCAAAGATTTGTTCACATTTTAAGAGATTCCTTAGATATGAGAAATAGGACTCTAATTTAAATCCTTTCAGAAAGTTTTCTGGTATATTTAGGAATTTTTTCAACTTGTGATTTCATATGAGTTCATTTCAAATATGAGAAATAGGACTCTAATTTAAATCCTTTCAGAAAGTTTTCTGGTATATTTAAGAATTTTTTCAACTTGTGATTTCATGTGAAAGAGATGTTAACTTTTGTCAAGGCTTAGGAGGGAATAAAGATTCATTCCTTGAATTTCAGAGCCTCCATTATCGGGGGTGGAGCTTGATCTATTCCTGTCAAAGAAGATTGGCTAAGACAAGACAATCCTTCGGAGCTTCCTATTTTCTTCTAGCCTAAAGTTTGAAATTCTTGAAGGAGACGTTTAAATAAGCGAAAGGAAGAATATTTTTATCTGTAATAGCTCCTTTTATCGGGTCAAATTTTCTAATTTGAATCTGCATGAGCATTAATGAGATCCCTGAAATTCAATAAAAATGTGAAGAGTAATTGATGCGTTGCTTAACTGAAAGATTCTAAAAATGTTCATGATATGAAAATTATAGGGAGGTTAAGGTAAAAGACTCATGTAGCGAAAAATTAGGAATAATAATTACACAGACTATGAGATGTATAAATCGTTTATTGCATTTGTTTCACAGAAAAATCTTTCTCAAAAGTTGTTTGAGTTTGAAGCAAGATATTTTTGTTTAATTTTAATTTACTATTTGCCTTGTGAATCGAAAGCAGCGTGAGAAATTAAGGGTAGGAATTTGGCATAAGAATTCCTTTGCCAGCGAGTCTGGAGTTGTATGAAATCCAACGACTGCAGTTGCTCCCATACTTTATCCTCTTCTCGTTTGAGGTGCTGGACGTGGGTCCCCTGTTTAGGTTCGATGTCCGTAGCCTGAAACAGTAACAGAGACAGCTTGTCAACTCTAATCACTTTGAAAATTTTTGAGCCTTGGTTATTATCCATAACAATTGGAAGGAAGAATTTCAGGCATTCGTGCTTCGCTTTCTTAGCGTGAGAATGGCAATCTATAACTGCATTATATAAAATGTTACATATAGATTATTATATTTTAATAATCATTATTATTATAGGAAGATGGATAGAATTTAGGAGCGGAAATGTCGTCAATGAAATGTTTAAAGGGGGGGGTTAGAACTGCATCAAATTATCGGTAAAAAATGCGAAGGAAAAGTATTTTACGGAAACCTGAAACATATATATATATATATATATATACATATAATTGCCCTTCTAAAACTCACTTGTCTTCTCAATTTCTCAAAGATTTGTTCACATTTTAAAAGATTCCTTAGATATGAGAAATAGGACTCTAATTTTTAATCCTTTCAGATAGTATTCTGGTATATTTAAGAATTTTTATGTAATATGTGCTTTTGTTATATTGTCGCCGGTACAGCTGTAAATTAATGATGGCATAAAAACGTTTTAGAAGCTGAGCCAAGCCATCCTATGCAAATCGTTGCTGCAGTTGCTCCCATACTTTATCCTCTTTTCGTACTCCTTCTCTCTCTATTGATCGCTTCGTAATTATCTAATGTTTATTAAAGGTTTATTGGCTCTTATTTACTTGTGTTGAGTTTCATTGGATAATGTGCATTCGTTCAACAATTTCGAAATTTACTTTTGTTTATGCCTCCCATGACAATGTTTTGCTTTCGTAGGCTCAACAAAACGTGCTTTATGCATTGAAGACGAAGTTCAGAACGCCCTGGGGAAATCTCAAATGTACGAAAAATGATTGGATCATTCGTTAGGGAAACATCGACGAAAATTAGAAGCTTATCAATATTACAACATTGATATTCGCGAAGTAAAATGAAAGTAAACAAAGTTTCTGACGTAGATTCTTCCCCAATCCCTTTGGAAGGATGATGTCGATATGTTTGGTACCATTCTCATTGAATTCTAAGAATAATATCGAGTGTCCATATCATTTCGATGCACGACAACGGCTAGAAAATGATATGATGATTGCAATTTTTTTTTCAATTTTCGCACCGGGACAATCCAAACCCGCCTATCTCAGATGAGTGCTCTTCTGAGCAACACTGTCATCAGCGAGTTCGTTGGTATAGTTGGATATACGTTGGCCAAGCATTTTCGAATACTTATTTTTGCGTTGTACGCTGGTTCGCGCCCCTGCAACGAAACTTTTTTTCTCTCTGATTATGATATTTTCGCCTCGTAATTAGTGTCCGTTATAAACTGCGTACCTATTTTGGAGTTATTGCGCGATTTAATCTTATCTTTTCTTTAAGGATTTCTCTCCAAGATCACTAATTCATACCGAACTAAACTAGTCTTCACAGCCTCAATTATTCAAAAAGTGAACACCAGTTGATGGATGAGGATGCCAGTGGGTAGTTGAAGCCTGTATATTACGCGTCTTTATCCCTTGTACTCCGAACTATCCAGAGGAATGAAAAATCCATTGCAATTTTTCGAGAGAACTAACATTTGCAATAATTTTACACAGTCAATAAATCTAACGACGGCTAATAAATAATCAAAAGAAAATTCATTTCAGCCTCTAGCATGGTATTTACCAAAAATTAATTTAAGCACAAAAAATCTTCACAAACAATAGTGTATGACGGCCGTTTTCTTGCAATTATGGACCTCACAATTTATTTCCAAGTCATCTGCATCATTCACGATCAAACATATCTCCTATCCTTCGCCAGTTTGCTTGATTCCCTGCGAACCAGTTCGTTTTTCGAAAATTGATTCTTGTAATTGTATATTACCAATGGACTAGTTTAATTCCTAATCGTGTTCGGACGTTAATTCGCTTCGATCTGCAGAAATTGAATGAGTGATTCCGTACTTTGATGAAAGTTTTCATCCGCATATAAAATTACATAACACTTGGCTGCAAAGTGCTGTCTACTTTGATGGAATCATCTGTAGCGTACATCACGTTTACCCTTACCGTCTACGAATATTCGTCAAAAATACTTGGATCCTCTTGGACCTTAAGAAGGATGCTAAATTTCTACTAAGTTACTGATATCTCGCAATAAAATCGCTTATCTTTCGGTTGGGAATGCAATTTTGCATAAAAATTAAAACAAAATGCGCTTCAATTTTTTTTAACAAACCATAATGTTGATTGACGCTCATAGGGCAATTTCTCTACGATATATCAGTATAATAGCAGTTACTGACCGAATTGCAGCACATTATTTGCAGTTTTTCTGCAAATATACGATGATAACCGAGGGACGTTCGTCTTTAGCGCGGTAATATAGTATACGATTGCTTGTGACTAAATTGTAGCGTATTTTCGTAAATTAATTTGTGAAAAAGCACGTTCAGAGAAAAAAAACCGAGCTCTTCCTGCAGGGAATACTAGTAAATTATCAGTTTTGGACCAAATTGGAGCGCATTCTGCACATCAAGTTCTCGAATTTTACGTTCCGAAACAAAGAACGGGAAAATTGCATGCGAAAATTCCGGTTCATAGCAGTGTCTCACAATTTGGATCTTAATCTGTCAAGCAGTTTGAGAATATTAACGTTTCGTACCAAGGATTGGGAAAATCCTGATCGGATTATTAGAATCGTAGCTGATTCTTACTAAATTTGAGCGCATTCTTTTTATCGAATGCGTAAATTGACGTTCTGAATCCAGAAATGGGCGATTTTTCAAAATATGAACGCGAATACAAGAAAAACGGTAAAGTTGACAATTGGTCTATTTTATGTTGGCAAAATCGTTGACCTTAGGTTTGTCATCTTGTTTACCTTAGGTTAGCCTATCAACAGTGTCAGATATGCCAACTGGAAATTTATAAGGTTTCGTTTCCAGATCCTCTTGGACCTTAAGTCAGGTAGGATGCAAAATTTCTACTAAATTACTGATATCTCGCAATGAAATCGCTCATCCTTCGGTTGGGAATGCGATTTTGCATAAACATTAAAATAAAATGCCCTTCAATTTTGTTTTAACAAACCAAAATGTTGAATGAAGCTCATGGGGCAATTTATCTACGACAAATCAGTATAATAGCAGTTACTGACCGAATTTGAGGGCATTTTGTGCTTTTCCTGCAATATACGTTGCTAACCGAGTGAAGTACGTCTTTTGCGCGGAAAAATGAGCATTAAGAATATGAATGACGTTCGCGATTTTCAAATCTTTTGGGACCCTTCCTTCCCTCAGAGATTTCAAAATTACCACTTTAAGAAAAGGAGCGACGCTTACCGAACTTCTTTTAATCCCCGGGCTTTTATGTCTTCAGGATCAGGAGATTTATCGGACTTGATTTTAAACTTGTTCAGGCACGTAGAAATTTGGCATGGTACGTGATGAACAATTGGACGTCAATACACTATGGAAGGAATCATTTAAAATATTGGCTTTTCCTTAAGCATCATCAACCACTTTCCGTTGTTTTTTTAGGGAATCTACTGCTTCTACTTTTCCTTGAACTTCCCTTACGTAGGACCGAAAGGCTTTAGGGTAGTGGTCTTGGTGTTCTTAAACTGACAGAGTGCATCTCGCATGATGCGTTAGATTTGCGATTTGGCTAATTTGAACTCGAAAAGCAATTTATTTAAGTGGATTTCGTTCCAATTCCTCGCAGGGGCTTTTAATTTAGAATGTAACCGCCTCTGTTCCTAAAGTGCTTTTCTGGTCTCGTTATTGTACCATCTAGGCCCGTTATTACGATTATAGTATATTGAGGACACGTAAGTAACTATTAACCCTTTTACTGCGGACCGAATTTTCGAGGTGTTCAAAATGAAAAAAAAATTGCGCGCTTACCTCTTTTATTTAATATTATAAAAATTTTTATATATAGAAACTAATAAATAATATTACAAAATATGCATTTCAACCATAGTTTACCCATAGAAAATCAAAGGAATCGTTTGTTATTTCACATTCAGTCAATAGCTTGGTCTTTTAACTGTTAAAATATAAAATTTTAATGAAAAAATTGCGATAGATTTTTCAAAAGTTGCACTTTAAAAAATATCTACCCTCTGGCACTTGTGTTGCGGGAAGCATACATCATTAAGTCATTTCTTACATTTTCACAAACGGTGCGTGCTCGTCTCCTCTTTCCTCGTTTACTATCAACTAGCATATGTCTTTCTCTTTTCTTTGTGGTACATTTTTAAACATTTACTACCCAAATAAGGGATTCTATTGATGTACGACTGGTGACCTATTTATTTGAAGCCACTCCTAGGAAGGGTCTTATATAATACTAATTACAAACGATAAGCGTGTCATTGGTTTCATACCCTGCAGATGAATTTTATTGAAGCAATAGCGTCACATACATCATAAACGTCACATTTCATTCTAGCAATTGCATGAAAGCCAAGGCGCTCTGTCCCATTCCTAGAAGTCCGTCAGTCGAGCTGTCTGTCCGCATCCGGGAAGAAACCGTCCTTACCCTTATGCCTCTGAAATCGTTCGTATTTCAAGTCCTCTTCCCAGGGGTAACTCCTCGTATCTGGAAAGGAAGTAAAAAAGGAACGCATTATAAACTCACTGTGACATCGTCTAGCTATACTCATCATGAGAATAAAAAAAGCTGTAGCATTATGTAGACAGAGTGTAGAATATCTGTCGCCATTTCAGAGGCAGTTGCTCCTGGCGAGGGCGCTTCTTCACTCTGAATTGGAAGATTTGCTTAACCTCCGATGCATTTTGCAACTTCCAATATATACTTACATTTCGAGTTAATATCATCCCTCCCTTCACTCGTCCGACAGCTATCGGTGAGATTCAGTTAAACTTGGAGGTTGTATGGATCCTTGAATGATTAAAGGAACACAGTGTTCGCTCTCTTGATCAGCTTTGAAATAATATTGACTGGAGTTTACAGAGAACGTATGTAATCCAAGCATCTTTATGAAAGAAAAGGAACGGCATGGAAGGATGTTGATACGAAACATTTTAGTTATTCGTAATCGGTCTCTCTCTCTCAAGTCTTGATAAGATGACCTTGTTGTAGGAAGTTAGTAAATTGGACAACTATGGGCTCTTGTCAGGCTTTGTGTCTTACATGCTGTGAAAGAGGAGAAAGGCTTACAGTGGTTTTGTCACTGTAACTCACCCTTGAAATGTCATTTATTATTGAAATTTGATTGAATGTTTCACGTCACGCAATCAATCGTTGGCTACTTTCCTGTCTTTGGATAAGGAATTGAAATTTTGCTGTTCTAGGATGTTGAACAATGCAGAGTACCCCTTAGGAAATCAAATATTACAGTATCTTAAATTTACTGGATTCAAACAGATTTATTTCTTCGTTGTTCAAAGAATATTGCCTATAGATTATTTTGCACCTTCGCTTATTACATAGCTGGTAAACTGTGACATTGCTCGAGTAAGTAAGGGCCTTCAGCATTCGAACTAAAGTGGCGGTAGCTGCAGAATGGGGTGTTCAATTTAGGGTCCGGACAAGGAAGGTTTTGGGTAAAATGAAGGAGTTGCTGCTATAATAATATTATGTACCAACGAAATACTTTACGAAGCATTGAATAAGGAAAGATTAATTCCACTAAACGCCTATGAGAATCCTATTCTTATGTAATATGTGCTTTTGTTATTTTGTTGCTGGTACAGCTGTAAATTAATGATGGCATAAAAATGTTTTAGAAGCTGAGCCATGCCATCCTATGCAAATCGTTATGTTACACATTTAATTATTATTTGTTTATAGTTATAATGTATATCATTATCAAAATAAAGTTATCCCCCACATAGTTATTCCTGCTCATTACTTTCATTAAACTTCTGGGCTAATTAAGTTACCTGTTTCCCTGTTCCAACATATTAACTTCTTAAATACCAACCAAAGATCCAACGGTTACTATCTTCAGCTCTCATCTCAGTTCTAATTCCAGAGTACACCTGATAGGAGAACCTTCGATTTCTTTCTATTTATATAATTGCCCTACTAAAACTCACTTGTCTCCTGAATTTCTCAAAGATTTGTTCACATTTTAAAAGATTCCTTACATATGAGAAATAGGACTCTAATTTAAATCCTTTCAGAAAGTTTTCTGGTATATTTAAGAATTTTTTCAACTTGTGATTTCATGTGAAACGGATGTTAACTTTTGTCAAGGCTTAGGAGGGAATAAAGATTCATTTCTTGAATTTCAGAGCTGCCATTATCGGGGGTGGAGCTTGATCTATTCCTGTCAAATAAGATTGGCTAAGACAAGACAATCCTTCGGAGCTTCCTATTTTCTTCTAGCCTAATGTTTGAAATTTTTGAAGGAGACGTTTAAATAAGCGAAAGGAAGAATATCTTTATCTGTAATAGCTCCTTTTATCAGGTCAAATTTTCTAATTTTAATCTGCATGAGCATTAATGAGATCCCTGAAATTCAATAAAAATGTGAAGAGTAATTGATGCGTTGCTTAACTGAAAGATTCTAAAAATGTTCATGATATGAAAATTATAGGGAGGTTAAGGTAAAAGACTCATGTAGCGAAAAATTAGGAATAATAATTACACAGAATATGTGATGTATAAAGCGTTTATTGCATTTGTTTCACAGAAAAATCTTTCTCACACGTTGTTTTAGTTTGAAGCAAGATATTTTTGTTTAATTTTAATTTACTATTTGCCTTGTGAATCAAAAGCAGCGTGAGAAATTAAGGGTAGGAATTTGGCATAAGAATTCCTTTGCCAGCGAGTCTGGAGTTGTATGAAATCCAACGACTGCAGTTGCTCCCATACTTTATCCTCTTCTCGTTTGAGGTGCTGGACGTGGGTCCCCTGTTTAGGCTCGATGTCCGTAGCCTGAAACAGTAACAGAGACAGCTTGTCAGCTCTAATCACTTTGAAAATTTTTGAGCCTTGGTTATTATCCATAACAATTGGAAGGAAGAATTTCAGGCATTCGTGCTTCGCTTTCTTAGCGTGAGAATGGCAATCTATAACTGCATTATATAAAATGTTACATATAGATTATTATATTTTAATAATCATTATTATTATAGGAAGATGGATAGAATTTAGCGGAAATGTCGTCAATGAAATATTTAAAGGGGGGGTTAGAACTGCATCAAATTATCGGTATCCCTCTGATCTCTATCTCCACTGACAACCCATTGTCGTTTTTTTATCATTAACTCGTTCGATTTGTGATGGTAATTTCTAGAAATGAATGGCCAGTTTGAGGCTCACATTATTTATAAGCAAATGTTAGCGAGTAATATCATTGGCCCATTTCCCAGGCTTCTCCTCAACTATAATATTAAACGAATACTCACGAAACGAAAACGTCGCTCTATTGCTTTCACTGCAAAGGAAAGGAAGTAGAAGATCCATTCGGCGTAGACAATCACTCCACTCTTCCCTGGCCGGTATGTTTTGTCGATGAAAACCGCATCCTTAAATTGAAAGATATCGAATCAATTATAGAGGAACATAATTCATAGTTTAAGGATAAACCGTATATGATCCGTGCCTCGAACTGTTCAAAAGTTCGGCATAAACCAAAGCTAGTGGTGGCCTTTTAGCAAGGTTCAATGTGGCGCACAAGAGTTGCAAATCGTTATGAACGCGAAAAAAATATCCATCGGATATAAACTGGAAATGAATTACCTTGGTAACGATTGAAATGAGAAAGAATAACTCAGAGAAACTGTTCATCCACTTTAAAGTTGAAACATTAAGAATTAACAATATTTGACCTCCCGCCTAACAATTATCTCGATCCCGATTGGCTGATAGAAATACCACCGCTGTCAGTGCAGGCGCTGTATTCTTAAATTGTTAGAAATTTTGTTCGTTGACGGATCATCGATTGAATACCTTTAAAATTCCTCTACTCTTTTACGTCGACCGCGCATAATAGCGGTTTTCTCGATTTCGGAAGAATAAGCAGACGATACGTTATGAAAATGGTTTTTTGGTGCGGTAAGACTTACGTAGTAGGAAAAAATCATAATAAATACTAATCTTCATGTAATTTTAATCGTTAACGATGGACATCTCGTTCATTTTAAAAAATCTAATTTCAATTTTAGAATCCCAGCGGTAACAGTCTCGCGTCCCAACTCCATTACGCATGTATCACTTTTCCATGCAACCTCGCCGTGATCACATCGCTCGCGTCACCAATTGTTAAAAATAGCGAAAATGAAGGTTTAAATGCATAGCAGAGGCTACGAGCATCCCAACTCGAATTATGAATCCACCACGGAGTGTTCTGTCAACAAAAACCGCTTCGGATTCTTTAATATGAAGAGCAATGCAAAAATATTTCAAGAGTCCATATGCTTGGTGCAACGTTAGCATTGGCTCAGTATGATCCGGGCTTGATATTGAAACTTAACACACGTCCCGGCGTAATGGAATGAAGGTTTTCGTTCATCGTCTCGTTTGGAAGCTATGAGTTGTCGAAAAACTCTAAGCAAATTTTGTAAACACGGTCGGAGAGCGTTCGAAAAATTTCCAATGGGACTTACCTCAATGTTTTTCTTGAACCGGCCATCCTCACTTAATCTACACTCCAAAGACGAATCCACAATCCTTTGTAACTGCCGAAAGTTAGAAAGCCTCTATGAGCTCCAGTAACTTAGCACTTAACACAGTAATTCGTTCACAGTCTTCGAGAATTTTTAGCCACCAAGTTGATAGGGAACGGCGCCGCACTACGCAACTGGATTTCAGAGCCTCGCGAACGGAATAAGGACGGGATTGATTTCAATACTTTGCAAGTGAAATTTCTCACTAATGTTTAACATCGCGGACGAACTTTGCTCGCAATGCATGCGTGCCGACTGACGCCGGAAAGGGAGCACTCCTTCTCCTTCTATAGGCATTCCGTTTAGAATAATTTACTCACGTCAAAAAAGAGACGAACGATCTACTTTCTATTCTAAACCCTCTGTTTTAAGATTAAGACCAAGGCTGTTTCGGTTTTCCGAGAAGACGTATTGTTCAGAATGTTCGTCATTTGCGAACAGGAATGAAAGGAAAAGGGGTAGTATATGGAAGCAAGGAATAGTTTCCCAAGTAGATGAATGAAGGGTAAAAAATGCGAAGGAAAAGTATTTTACGGAAACCTGAAACATATATATATATATATATATATATATATATATATATATATATACATATAATTGCCCTTCTAAAACTCACTTGTCTCCTCAATTTCTCAAAGATTTGTTCACATTTTAAAAGATTCCTTAGATATGAGAAATAGGACTCTAATTTTTAATCCTTTCAGATAGTATTCTGGTATATTTAAGAATTTTTATGTAATATGTGCTTTTGTTATTTTGTTGCCGGTACAGCTGTAAATTAATGATGGCATAAAAACGTTTTAGAAGCTGAGCCAAGCCATCCTATGCAAATCGTTGCTGCAGTTGCTCCCATACTTTATCCTCTTTTCGTACTTCTTCTCTCTCTATTGATCGCTTCGTAATTATCTAATGTTTATTAAAGGTTTATTCGCTCTTATTTACGTGTGTTGAGTTTCATTGGATAATGTGCATTCGTTCAACAATTTCGAGATTTACTTTTGTTTATGCCTCCCATGACAATGTTTTGCTTTCGTAGGCTCAACAAAACGTGCTTTATGCATTGAAGACGAAGTTCAGAACGCCCTGGGGAAATCTCAAATGTACGAAAAATGATTGGATCATTCGTTAGGGAAACATCGACGAAAATTAGAAGCTTATCAATATTACAACATTGATATTCGCGAAGTAAAATGAAAGTAAACAAAGTTTCTGACGTAGATTCTTCCCCAATCCCTTTGGAAGGATGATGTCGATATGTTTGGTACCATTCTCATTGAATTCTAAGAATAATATCGAGTGTCCATATCATTTCGATGCACGACAACGGCTAGAAAATGATATGATGATTGCAATTTTTTTTTCAATTTTCGCACCGGGACAATCCAAACCCGCCTATCTCAGATGAGTGCTCTTCTGAGCAACACTGTCATCAGCGAGTTCGTTGGTATAGTTGGATATACGTTGGCCAAGCATTTTCGAATACTTATTTTTGCGTTGTACGCTGGTTCGCGCCCCTGCAACGAAACTTTTTTTCTCTCTGATTATGATATTTTCGCCTCGTAATTAGTGTCCGTTATAAACTGCGTACCTATTTTGGAGTTATTGCGCGATTTAATCTTATCTTTTCTTTAAGGATTTCTCTCCAAGATCACTAATTCATACCGAACTAAACTAGTCTTCACAGCCTCAATTATTCAAAAAGTGAACACCAGTTGATGGATGAGGATGCCAGTGGGTAGTTGAAGCCTGTATATTACGCGTCTTTATCCCTTGTACTCCGAACTATCCAGAGGAATGAAAAATCCATTGCAATTTTTCGAGAGAACTAACATTTGCAATAATTTTACACAGTCAATAAATCTAACGACGGCTAATAAATAATCAAAAGAAAATTCATTTCAGCCTCTAGCATGGTATTTACCAAAAATTAATTTAAGCACAAAAAATCTTCACAAACAATAGTGTATGACGGCCGTTTTCTTGCAATTATGGACCTCACAATTTATTTCCAAGTCATCTGCATCATTCACGATCAAACATATCTCCTATCCTTCGCCAGTTTGCTTGATTCCCTGCGAACCAGTTCGTTTTTCGAAAATTGATTCTTGTAATTGTATATTACCAATGGACTAGTTTAATTCCTAATCGTGTTCGGACGTTAATTCGCTTCGATCTGCAGAAATTGAATGAGTGATTCCGTACTTTGATGAAAGTTTTCATCCGCATATAAAATTACATAACACTTGGCTGCAAAGTGCTGTCTACTTTGATGGAATCATCTGTAGCGTACATCACGTTTACCCTTACCGTCTACGAATATTCGTCAAAAATACTTGGATCCTCTTGGACCTTAAGAAGGATGCTAAATTTCTACTAAGTTACTGATATCTCGCAATAAAATCGCTTATCTTTCGGTTGGGAATGCAATTTTGCATAAAAATTAAAACAAAATGCGCTTCAATTTTTTTTAACAAACCATAATGTTGATTGACGCTCATAGGGCAATTTCTCTACGATATATCAGTATAATAGCAGTTACTGACCGAATTGCAGCACATTATTTGCAGTTTTTCTGCAAATATACGATGATAACCGAGGGACGTTCGTCTTTAGCGCGGTAATATAGTATACGATTGCTTGTGACTAAATTGTAGCGTATTTTCGTAAATTAATTTGTGAAAAAGCACGTTCAGAGAAAAAAAACCGAGCTCTTCCTGCAGGGAATACTAGTAAATTATCAGTTTTGGACCAAATTGGAGCGCATTCTGCACATCAAGTTCTCGAATTTTACGTTCCGAAACAAAGAACGGGAAAATTGCATGCGAAAATTCCGGTTCATAGCAGTGTCTCACAATTTGGATCTTAATCTGTCAAGCAGTTTGAGAATATTAACGTTTCGTACCAAGGATTGGGAAAATCCTGATCGGATTATTAGAATCGTAGCTGATTCTTACTAAATTTGAGCGCATTCTTTTTATCGAATGCGTAAATTGACGTTCTGAATCCAGAAATGGGCGATTTTTCAAAATATGAACGCGAATACAAGAAAAACGGTAAAGTTGACAATTGGTCTATTTTATGTTGGCAAAATCGTTGACCTTAGGTTTGTCATCTTGTTTACCTTAGGTTAGCCTATCAACAGTGTCAGATATGCCAACTGGAAATTTATAAGGTTTCGTTTCCAGATCCTCTTGGACCTTAAGTCAGGTAGGATGCAAAATTTCTACTAAATTACTGATATCTCGCAATGAAATCGCTCATCCTTCGGTTGGGAATGCGATTTTGCATAAACATTAAAATAAAATGCCCTTCAATTTTGTTTTAACAAACCAAAATGTTGAATGAAGCTCATGGGGCAATTTATCTACGACAAATCAGTATAATAGCAGTTACTGACCGAATTTGAGGGCATTTTGTGCTTTTCCTGCAATATACGTTGCTAACCGAGTGAAGTACGTCTTTTGCGCGGAAAAATGAGCATTAAGAATATGAATGACGTTCGCGATTTTCAAATCTTTTGGGACCCTTCCTTCCCTCAGAGATTTCAAAATTACCACTTTAAGAAAAGGAGCGACGCTTACCGAACTTCTTTTAATCCCCGGGCTTTTATGTCTTCAGGATCAGGAGATTTATCGGACTTGATTTTAAACTTGTTCAGGCACGTAGAAATTTGGCATGGTACGTGATGAACAATTGGACGTCAATACACTATGGAAGGAATCATTTAAAATATTGGCTTTTCCTTAAGCATCATCAACCACTTTCCGTTGTTTTTTTAGGGAATCTACTGCTTCTACTTTTCCTTGAACTTCCCTTACGTAGGACCGAAAGGCTTTAGGGTAGTGGTCTTGGTGTTCTTAAACTGACAGAGTGCATCTCGCATGATGCGTTAGATTTGCGATTTGGCTAATTTGAACTCGAAAAGCAATTTATTTAAGTGGATTTCGTTCCAATTCCTCGCAGGGGCTTTTAATTTAGAATGTAACCGCCTCTGTTCCTAAAGTGCTTTTCTGGTCTCGTTATTGTACCATCTAGGCCCGTTATTACGATTATAGTATATTGAGGACACGTAAGTAACTATTAACCCTTTTACTGCGGACCGAATTTTCGAGGTGTTCAAAATGAAAAAAAAATTGCGCGCTTACCTCTTTTATTTAATATTATAAAAATTTTTATATATAGAAACTAATAAATAATATTACAAAATATGCATTTCAACCATAGTTTACCCATAGAAAATCAAAGGAATCGTTTGTTATTTCACATTCAGTCAATAGCTTGGTCTTTTAACTGTTAAAATATAAAATTTTAATGAAAAAATTGCGATAGATTTTTCAAAAGTTGCACTTTAAAAAATATCTACCCTCTGGCACTTGTGTTGCGGGAAGCATACATCATTAAGTCATTTCTTACATTTTCACAAACGGTGCGTGCTCGTCTCCTCTTTCCTCGTTTACTATCAACTAGCATATGTCTTTCTCTTTTCTTTGTGGTACATTTTTAAACATTTACTACCCAAATAAGGGATTCTATTGATGTACGACTGGTGACCTATTTATTTGAAGCCACTCCTAGGAAGGGTCTTATATAATACTAATTACAAACGATAAGCGTGTCATTGGTTTCATACCCTGCAGATGAATTTTATTGAAGCAATAGCGTCACATACATCATAAACGTCACATTTCATTCTAGCAATTGCATGAAAGCCAAGGCGCTCTGTCCCATTCCTAGAAGTCCGTCAGTCGAGCTGTCTGTCCGCATCCGGGAAGAAACCGTCCTTACCCTTATGCCTCTGAAATCGTTCGTATTTCAAGTCCTCTTCCCAGGGGTAACTCCTCGTATCTGGAAAGGAAGTAAAAAAGGAACGCATTATAAACTCACTGTGACATCGTCTAGCTATACTCATCATGAGAATAAAAAAAGCTGTAGCATTATGTAGACAGAGTGTAGAATATCTGTCGCCATTTCAGAGGCAGTTGCTCCTGGCGAGGGCGCTTCTTCACTCTGAATTGGAAGATTTGCTTAACCTCCGATGCATTTTGCAACTTCCAATATATACTTACATTTCGAGTTAATATCATCCCTCCCTTCACTCGTCCGACAGCTATCGGTGAGATTCAGTTAAACTTGGAGGTTGTATGGATCCTTGAATGATTAAAGGAACACAGTGTTCGCTCTCTTGATCAGCTTTGAAATAATATTGACTGGAGTTTACAGAGAACGTATGTAATCCAAGCATCTTTATGAAAGAAAAGGAACGGCATGGAAGGATGTTGATACGAAACATTTTAGTTATTCGTAATCGGTCTCTCTCTCTCAAGTCTTGATAAGATGACCTTGTTGTAGGAAGTTAGTAAATTGGACAACTATGGGCTCTTGTCAGGCTTTGTGTCTTACATGCTGTGAAAGAGGAGAAAGGCTTACAGTGGTTTTGTCACTGTAACTCACCCTTGAAATGTCATTTATTATTGAAATTTGATTGAATGTTTCACGTCACGCAATCAATCGTTGGCTACTTTCCTGTCTTTGGATAAGGAATTGAAATTTTGCTGTTCTAGGATGTTGAACAATGCAGAGTACCCCTTAGGAAATCAAATATTACAGTATCTTAAATTTACTGGATTCAAACAGATTTATTTCTTCGTTGTTCAAAGAATATTGCCTATAGATTATTTTGCACCTTCGCTTATTACATAGCTGGTAAACTGTGACATTGCTCGAGTAAGTAAGGGCCTTCAGCATTCGAACTAAAGTGGCGGTAGCTGCAGAATGGGGTGTTCAATTTAGGGTCCGGACAAGGAAGGTTTTGGGTAAAATGAAGGAGTTGCTGCTATAATAATATTATGTACCAACGAAATACTTTACGAAGCATTGAATAAGGAAAGATTAATTCCACTAAACGCCTATGAGAATCCTATTCTTATGTAATATGTGCTTTTGTTATTTTGTTGCTGGTACAGCTGTAAATTAATGATGGCATAAAAATGTTTTAGAAGCTGAGCCATGCCATCCTATGCAAATCGTTATGTTACACATTTAATTATTATTTGTTTATAGTTATAATGTATATCATTATCAAAATAAAGTTATCCCCCACATAGTTATTCCTGCTCATTACTTTCATTAAACTTCTGGGCTAATTAAGTTACCTGTTTCCCTGTTCCAACATATTAACTTCTTAAATACCAACCAAAGATCCAACGGTTACTATCTTCAGCTCTCATCTCAGTTCTAATTCCAGAGTACACCTGATAGGAGAACCTTCGATTTCTTTCTATTTATATAATTGCCCTACTAAAACTCACTTGTCTCCTGAATTTCTCAAAGATTTGTTCACATTTTAAAAGATTCCTTACATATGAGAAATAGGACTCTAATTTAAATCCTTTCAGAAAGTTTTCTGGTATATTTAAGAATTTTTTCAACTTGTGATTTCATGTGAAACGGATGTTAACTTTTGTCAAGGCTTAGGAGGGAATAAAGATTCATTTCTTGAATTTCAGAGCTGCCATTATCGGGGGTGGAGCTTGATCTATTCCTGTCAAATAAGATTGGCTAAGACAAGACAATCCTTCGGAGCTTCCTATTTTCTTCTAGCCTAATGTTTGAAATTTTTGAAGGAGACGTTTAAATAAGCGAAAGGAAGAATATCTTTATCTGTAATAGCTCCTTTTATCAGGTCAAATTTTCTAATTTTAATCTGCATGAGCATTAATGAGATCCCTGAAATTCAATAAAAATGTGAAGAGTAATTGATGCGTTGCTTAACTGAAAGATTCTAAAAATGTTCATGATATGAAAATTATAGGGAGGTTAAGGTAAAAGACTCATGTAGCGAAAAATTAGGAATAATAATTACACAGAATATGTGATGTATAAAGCGTTTATTGCATTTGTTTCACAGAAAAATCTTTCTCACACGTTGTTTTAGTTTGAAGCAAGATATTTTTGTTTAATTTTAATTTACTATTTGCCTTGTGAATCAAAAGCAGCGTGAGAAATTAAGGGTAGGAATTTGGCATAAGAATTCCTTTGCCAGCGAGTCTGGAGTTGTATGAAATCCAACGACTGCAGTTGCTCCCATACTTTATCCTCTTCTCGTTTGAGGTGCTGGACGTGGGTCCCCTGTTTAGGCTCGATGTCCGTAGCCTGAAACAGTAACAGAGACAGCTTGTCAGCTCTAATCACTTTGAAAATTTTTGAGCCTTGGTTATTATCCATAACAATTGGAAGGAAGAATTTCAGGCATTCGTGCTTCGCTTTCTTAGCGTGAGAATGGCAATCTATAACTGCATTATATAAAATGTTACATATAGATTATTATATTTTAATAATCATTATTATTATAGGAAGATGGATAGAATTTAGCGGAAATGTCGTCAATGAAATATTTAAAGGGGGGGTTAGAACTGCATCAAATTATCGGTATCCCTCTGATCTCTATCTCCACTGACAACCCATTGTCGTTTTTTTATCATTAACTCGTTCGATTTGTGATGGTAATTTCTAGAAATGAATGGCCAGTTTGAGGCTCACATTATTTATAAGCAAATGTTAGCGAGTAATATCATTGGCCCATTTCCCAGGCTTCTCCTCAACTATAATATTAAACGAATACTCACGAAACGAAAACGTCGCTCTATTGCTTTCACTGCAAAGGAAAGGAAGTAGAAGATCCATTCGGCGTAGACAATCACTCCACTCTTCCCTGGCCGGTATGTTTTGTCGATGAAAACCGCATCCTTAAATTGAAAGATATCGAATCAATTATAGAGGAACATAATTCATAGTTTAAGGATAAACCGTATATGATCCGTGCCTCGAACTGTTCAAAAGTTCGGCATAAACCAAAGCTAGTGGTGGCCTTTTAGCAAGGTTCAATGTGGCGCACAAGAGTTGCAAATCGTTATGAACGCGAAAAAAATATCCATCGGATATAAACTGGAAATGAATTACCTTGGTAACGATTGAAATGAGAAAGAATAACTCAGAGAAACTGTTCATCCACTTTAAAGTTGAAACATTAAGAATTAACAATATTTGACCTCCCGCCTAACAATTATCTCGATCCCGATTGGCTGATAGAAATACCACCGCTGTCAGTGCAGGCGCTGTATTCTTAAATTGTTAGAAATTTTGTTCGTTGACGGATCATCGATTGAATACCTTTAAAATTCCTCTACTCTTTTACGTCGACCGCGCATAATAGCGGTTTTCTCGATTTCGGAAGAATAAGCAGACGATACGTTATGAAAATGGTTTTTTGGTGCGGTAAGACTTACGTAGTAGGAAAAAATCATAATAAATACTAATCTTCATGTAATTTTAATCGTTAACGATGGACATCTCGTTCATTTTAAAAAATCTAATTTCAATTTTAGAATCCCAGCGGTAACAGTCTCGCGTCCCAACTCCATTACGCATGTATCACTTTTCCATGCAACCTCGCCGTGATCACATCGCTCGCGTCACCAATTGTTAAAAATAGCGAAAATGAAGGTTTAAATGCATAGCAGAGGCTACGAGCATCCCAACTCGAATTATGAATCCACCACGGAGTGTTCTGTCAACAAAAACCGCTTCGGATTCTTTAATATGAAGAGCAATGCAAAAATATTTCAAGAGTCCATATGCTTGGTGCAACGTTAGCATTGGCTCAGTATGATCCGGGCTTGATATTGAAACTTAACACACGTCCCGGCGTAATGGAATGAAGGTTTTCGTTCATCGTCTCGTTTGGAAGCTATGAGTTGTCGAAAAACTCTAAGCAAATTTTGTAAACACGGTCGGAGAGCGTTCGAAAAATTTCCAATGGGACTTACCTCAATGTTTTTCTTGAACCGGCCATCCTCACTTAATCTACACTCCAAAGACGAATCCACAATCCTTTGTAACTGCCGAAAGTTAGAAAGCCTCTATGAGCTCCAGTAACTTAGCACTTAACACAGTAATTCGTTCACAGTCTTCGAGAATTTTTAGCCACCAAGTTGATAGGGAACGGCGCCGCACTACGCAACTGGATTTCAGAGCCTCGCGAACGGAATAAGGACGGGATTGATTTCAATACTTTGCAAGTGAAATTTCTCACTAATGTTTAACATCGCGGACGAACTTTGCTCGCAATGCATGCGTGCCGACTGACGCCGGAAAGGGAGCACTCCTTCTCCTTCTATAGGCATTCCGTTTAGAATAATTTACTCACGTCAAAAAAGAGACGAACGATCTACTTTCTATTCTAAACCCTCTGTTTTAAGATTAAGACCAAGGCTGTTTCGGTTTTCCGAGAAGACGTATTGTTCAGAATGTTCGTCATTTGCGAACAGGAATGAAAGGAAAAGGGGTAGTATATGGAAGCAAGGAATAGTTTCCCAAGTAGATGAATGAAGGGTAAAAAATGCGAAGGAAAAGTATTTTACGGAAACCTGAAACATATATATATATATATATATATATATATATATATATATATATATATATATACATATAATTGCCCTTCTAAAACTCACTTGTCTCCTCAATTTCTCAAAGATTTGTTCACATTTTAAAAGATTCCTTAGATATGAGAAATAGGACTCTAATTTTTAATCCTTTCAGATAGTATTCTGGTATATTTAAGAATTTTTATGTAATATGTGCTTTTGTTATTTTGTTGCCGGTACAGCTGTAAATTAATGATGGCATAAAAACGTTTTAGAAGCTGAGCCAAGCCATCCTATGCAAATCGTTGCTGCAGTTGCTCCCATACTTTATCCTCTTTTCGTACTTCTTCTCTCTCTATTGATCGCTTCGTAATTATCTAATGTTTATTAAAGGTTTATTCGCTCTTATTTACGTGTGTTGAGTTTCATTGGATAATGTGCATTCGTTCAACAATTTCGAGATTTACTTTTGTTTATGCCTCCCATGACAATGTTTTGCTTTCGTAGGCTCAACAAAACGTGCTTTATGCATTGAAGACGAAGTTCAGAACGCCCTGGGGAAATCTCAAATGTACGAAAAATGATTGGATCATTCGTTAGGGAAACATCGACGAAAATTAGAAGCTTATCAATATTACAACATTGATATTCGCGAAGTAAAATGAAAGTAAACAAAGTTTCTGACGTAGATTCTTCCCCAATCCCTTTGGAAGGATGATGTCGATATGTTTGGTACCATTCTCATTGAATTCTAAGAATAATATCGAGTGTCCATATCATTTCGATGCACGACAACGGCTAGAAAATGATATGATGATTGCAATTTTTTTTTCAATTTTCGCACCGGGACAATCCAAACCCGCCTATCTCAGATGAGTGCTCTTCTGAGCAACACTGTCATCAGCGAGTTCGTTGGTATAGTTGGATATACGTTGGCCAAGCATTTTCGAATACTTATTTTTGCGTTGTACGCTGGTTCGCGCCCCTGCAACGAAACTTTTTTTCTCTCTGATTATGATATTTTCGCCTCGTAATTAGTGTCCGTTATAAACTGCGTACCTATTTTGGAGTTATTGCGCGATTTAATCTTATCTTTTCTTTAAGGATTTCTCTCCAAGATCACTAATTCATACCGAACTAAACTAGTCTTCACAGCCTCAATTATTCAAAAAGTGAACACCAGTTGATGGATGAGGATGCCAGTGGGTAGTTGAAGCCTGTATATTACGCGTCTTTATCCCTTGTACTCCGAACTATCCAGAGGAATGAAAAATCCATTGCAATTTTTCGAGAGAACTAACATTTGCAATAATTTTACACAGTCAATAAATCTAACGACGGCTAATAAATAATCAAAAGAAAATTCATTTCAGCCTCTAGCATGGTATTTACCAAAAATTAATTTAAGCACAAAAAATCTTCACAAACAATAGTGTATGACGGCCGTTTTCTTGCAATTATGGACCTCACAATTTATTTCCAAGTCATCTGCATCATTCACGATCAAACATATCTCCTATCCTTCGCCAGTTTGCTTGATTCCCTGCGAACCAGTTCGTTTTTCGAAAATTGATTCTTGTAATTGTATATTACCAATGGACTAGTTTAATTCCTAATCGTGTTCGGACGTTAATTCGCTTCGATCTGCAGAAATTGAATGAGTGATTCCGTACTTTGATGAAAGTTTTCATCCGCATATAAAATTACATAACACTTGGCTGCAAAGTGCTGTCTACTTTGATGGAATCATCTGTAGCGTACATCACGTTTACCCTTACCGTCTACGAATATTCGTCAAAAATACTTGGATCCTCTTGGACCTTAAGAAGGATGCTAAATTTCTACTAAGTTACTGATATCTCGCAATAAAATCGCTTATCTTTCGGTTGGGAATGCAATTTTGCATAAAAATTAAAACAAAATGCGCTTCAATTTTTTTTAACAAACCATAATGTTGATTGACGCTCATAGGGCAATTTCTCTACGATATATCAGTATAATAGCAGTTACTGACCGAATTGCAGCACATTATTTGCAGTTTTTCTGCAAATATACGATGATAACCGAGGGACGTTCGTCTTTAGCGCGGTAATATAGTATACGATTGCTTGTGACTAAATTGTAGCGTATTTTCGTAAATTAATTTGTGAAAAAGCACGTTCAGAGAAAAAAAACCGAGCTCTTCCTGCAGGGAATACTAGTAAATTATCAGTTTTGGACCAAATTGGAGCGCATTCTGCACATCAAGTTCTCGAATTTTACGTTCCGAAACAAAGAACGGGAAAATTGCATGCGAAAATTCCGGTTCATAGCAGTGTCTCACAATTTGGATCTTAATCTGTCAAGCAGTTTGAGAATATTAACGTTTCGTACCAAGGATTGGGAAAATCCTGATCGGATTATTAGAATCGTAGCTGATTCTTACTAAATTTGAGCGCATTCTTTTTATCGAATGCGTAAATTGACGTTCTGAATCCAGAAATGGGCGATTTTTCAAAATATGAACGCGAATACAAGAAAAACGGTAAAGTTGACAATTGGTCTATTTTATGTTGGCAAAATCGTTGACCTTAGGTTTGTCATCTTGTTTACCTTAGGTTAGCCTATCAACAGTGTCAGATATGCCAACTGGAAATTTATAAGGTTTCGTTTCCAGATCCTCTTGGACCTTAAGTCAGGTAGGATGCAAAATTTCTACTAAATTACTGATATCTCGCAATGAAATCGCTCATCCTTCGGTTGGGAATGCGATTTTGCATAAACATTAAAATAAAATGCCCTTCAATTTTGTTTTAACAAACCAAAATGTTGAATGAAGCTCATGGGGCAATTTATCTACGACAAATCAGTATAATAGCAGTTACTGACCGAATTTGAGGGCATTTTGTGCTTTTCCTGCAATATACGTTGCTAACCGAGTGAAGTACGTCTTTTGCGCGGAAAAATGAGCATTAAGAATATGAATGACGTTCGCGATTTTCAAATCTTTTGGGACCCTTCCTTCCCTCAGAGATTTCAAAATTACCACTTTAAGAAAAGGAGCGACGCTTACCGAACTTCTTTTAATCCCCGGGCTTTTATGTCTTCAGGATCAGGAGATTTATCGGACTTGATTTTAAACTTGTTCAGGCACGTAGAAATTTGGCATGGTACGTGATGAACAATTGGACGTCAATACACTATGGAAGGAATCATTTAAAATATTGGCTTTTCCTTAAGCATCATCAACCACTTTCCGTTGTTTTTTTAGGGAATCTACTGCTTCTACTTTTCCTTGAACTTCCCTTACGTAGGACCGAAAGGCTTTAGGGTAGTGGTCTTGGTGTTCTTAAACTGACAGAGTGCATCTCGCATGATGCGTTAGATTTGCGATTTGGCTAATTTGAACTCGAAAAGCAATTTATTTAAGTGGATTTCGTTCCAATTCCTCGCAGGGGCTTTTAATTTAGAATGTAACCGCCTCTGTTCCTAAAGTGCTTTTCTGGTCTCGTTATTGTACCATCTAGGCCCGTTATTACGATTATAGTATATTGAGGACACGTAAGTAACTATTAACCCTTTTACTGCGGACCGAATTTTCGAGGTGTTCAAAATGAAAAAAAAATTGCGCGCTTACCTCTTTTATTTAATATTATAAAAATTTTTATATATAGAAACTAATAAATAATATTACAAAATATGCATTTCAACCATAGTTTACCCATAGAAAATCAAAGGAATCGTTTGTTATTTCACATTCAGTCAATAGCTTGGTCTTTTAACTGTTAAAATATAAAATTTTAATGAAAAAATTGCGATAGATTTTTCAAAAGTTGCACTTTAAAAAATATCTACCCTCTGGCACTTGTGTTGCGGGAAGCATACATCATTAAGTCATTTCTTACATTTTCACAAACGGTGCGTGCTCGTCTCCTCTTTCCTCGTTTACTATCAACTAGCATATGTCTTTCTCTTTTCTTTGTGGTACATTTTTAAACATTTACTACCCAAATAAGGGATTCTATTGATGTACGACTGGTGACCTATTTATTTGAAGCCACTCCTAGGAAGGGTCTTATATAATACTAATTACAAACGATAAGCGTGTCATTGGTTTCATACCCTGCAGATGAATTTTATTGAAGCAATAGCGTCACATACATCATAAACGTCACATTTCATTCTAGCAATTGCATGAAAGCCAAGGCGCTCTGTCCCATTCCTAGAAGTCCGTCAGTCGAGCTGTCTGTCCGCATCCGGGAAGAAACCGTCCTTACCCTTATGCCTCTGAAATCGTTCGTATTTCAAGTCCTCTTCCCAGGGGTAACTCCTCGTATCTGGAAAGGAAGTAAAAAAGGAACGCATTATAAACTCACTGTGACATCGTCTAGCTATACTCATCATGAGAATAAAAAAAGCTGTAGCATTATGTAGACAGAGTGTAGAATATCTGTCGCCATTTCAGAGGCAGGGGATTTGGGGATTTGTTTCAGTCATGATAACCTGGATTTCTGTATTTAATATTACATTAACCCCTTGCGTTGAAATGACGAATCTAGCTCCTCATGCGGTTCCGATACCAAATCGCACTCGAACAACCGAGTCTGACTCGTCATCGAGTTTAAACTATTGTTCTTTATTTTATTCCTTTTTCCCTCTTACACTACACACACAACAGTTCTTTTCATTTTCATTTGGCAATTTTATAAGTTTTTTTCAGGTATGTCTCTGAAGATCCGGGTTGCATATCTCGGTTTTGCTAAGTATAAGTGTGCGGGTCAAAAAAAAATTTGCTTATCTAGCTGGAAACTAACACTCTAAAAATACAAAGAGCCAAAGATATGTCTATTGATATGCTGATAGTATGTCCAAAATATCACAAAATTGTAAATCACATTATTGAGCTCCTATTCCCACCTACTTCAACATTTTGTCATGATGTAAACAATGTTATGCTTAGATTTGTTACATTAATTGTTTTGTAGAAATTTATAAATAGTGCACACCCAATCTTGCGACTGATTTAACTCTGTTATGTTCTACAAGAAATATTATGTTTTCTTAAAATACATAGGACAAAGTGTCTTTTATCCTTTACTTAGTTCTGTCTGCGTTTCTACTCCACAATAAATGTTTCTCTAATGAATTTATATGATTTTCATTGTATCTTCATCTATACTTAATTTTTCACATTTTTAGTTTTTTTTTAGAATTCTCAATCTCCAAAGTGACTGACATAGTTTTCCCATGGAAAATATATACTCAGTTCATATTCCTTCACTTATGCCTCATTCGTTGAGCCCAGAATGCACAATAATTAGATTACTTCCGCCAATCCTATCTTTCAGAGAATAGTTATCATATTTTTAGGTGACATCTGAGACAGTGATATGACAAGACTTGTGCATAGATCTTTTGCATTGAATCGTTTTTGAAAAGCTTGTTTCTTCATGTGCCCTGTATAATTTCAAAAACTATTTATGGTGCTCTTCATATGCAATATTTGCACATGTTGATGGCAAAATTTTTTTTCCTGTGTAATAAGAGATTAACATTATTTTCATTCCCTCTTTATATCTCCACTTATTCCTGACATTTTACATCTTTCTGTTAGCTTTCTTCATTATCTGGAATTGTATATTCTCTGCATTGTTCTCTCCTCCTTTATAATGAAGTATGTGACCAGATTTTGCAATTTGTCAGCCAATTCATCTGAGCGTTCCTTTTGGGTATCAAAATTTTCCAGAAGAGTTCATTTTATTTGAGACTTCATCTCATAGATTAACTGGAAGTGAAAAATAGTGACATGATGAGGACTCGGAAGATGTCATCCCGAATCGTAAGTGGTGTTGACATGGGGCGGTGACGAAGATTACTATTAGTACATATAAGTACACTATTGTTCACATTCGTAGTTACTCGAAGGCTTTGATCGGATCTAATTTGAGAATGAGTTGGGAGCCCAAATGCTCTGGTGGTGGAGTGGTTAGTATGCTGTAATCCTATTTCAAAGGTCCAGGTTCAAATCCCAGCTGATGAGAAAATTTTCATCTCAAGTTATGGATGTTAGTGAATGTCTATTAGCAAACGGAGATGCAATCTGTTTTTCCCAACGTAGATAATTGTGCATATCGTTATCCAAAGATAAATAGATATTGAACTTCTGAAGAGAGAGGGTTCATGACTTTCTCTTTTTAATTTCGTTTGCCGGCCTCCGTGGCCGAGTGCGTAGTGAATTGACTGCTAGCGCACGAAGTCTCGACGTACCAGGTTCGAGTCCTGTCAGGTCGGGAGTTTTTCTCATTTGGGGTAGGATGTATTTGTGTCTCCGCAAACTCCATTTAGACCACATATGGAGTAAATTTCCATATGATGATTTAAGAAAGGCAAATTATCATCGATTTTTCTAAATTCTACGAGACCGCCCGATGATTATTTTTATAATTATATTTTACATTGATTTATTACAATGTAATTCTTGTTTTGTTACGTTGCTCTTTTACAAAGCCAAAACTTGAATTTCGTCCTAAATGCATATATTGAGACTTTAATCTTGAACTTTCAAATAGGCGGTATGCTTAGTTTTGAGGCACGTATATGTAGGACATGATACTAAATTTTACATTTGATATCAACTCCCAAGCTTGTCCTAACTTTTTTCATTGTTCGAGGACTTCTTTGAAGATCCGTTTAAAAATTTAAGATTAATGAATTCAATTCAGTTACGAGATGATGATATGCTGTATACACTTTAGAGGATTTAATGAAATTTTTATTCAAATGCTACGAGCGCAATGGTGTTTCTCGATACTGATAACTGCATTTCAAGTTTGGAATGGAAAGGCATATTTCTGCCTAAATGAAATTGATCAACTTATAACGAAGTTCATTTTCAAATAAAATAGATTACTTATCGAAATACTTAACTATTAGAATGATGCTCTCTTACGTATATTTAAGATTTAGGTTATAAGGATTCTGGATTATTGCTTAAATGCGGCATTGAGAAAAAAATGATTTGTCCGTCTTATGCGGACTTTAACCTGTACCTTAAGATTCGCAAATATCACCAGGAACGCGTTTAAAGATAAGTGAGAGGAGAATTAGAGAAGCTTTCGAGATGATCTACGGAGAGTAATCATTAAATACTTTAATTAATAACTTGCTATTTTTTTTAATAATGTTGCGCCAAAAATGTTATTCGAGGTCCAATAATTTTCAGCTCTAACTGCAGTTCTGCGGTTTTTCTTCGATTGTCTCTTTAATTTATTCTCTCTTCTTAACTTTGCATTCAAGTAAAACTATTCAAAATTCAGAGTGCTAACTACTTAATACTTGGAATTGAACATACTTTGAAATCAGTGGTATAAAAATGAATAGTGGAGTCAAAATTTTTTAATTTAATAAGATTTTTTCTGCTTCAGTATGAGTGAGAATTAATTTCTCAGATCAATTTTTTAAAGTCTCTCAATGCGTCTTACGATACCCCCGTCATGGAGAACTCTCGGACGCAATTCTTAATATTTGACGAAGTAGAATGATTTTCTTATTTCTTAAAAAGCATCGTTTATAATTATTTTAAACGGGCACTTATGAGCCGATGCGTTGAGATGAGGAAAAGGAGAATATTTTAAGGAAAGACATATTTCCAATGCTTAAGAAATAAAATTTATTATTGGAAGCGTGGGAAAAACCTCCGGGGAACTGATGGTTCCCGGAGTAAACGACCCACGGGTGTGAGGAAAAAGCCCTGGAAACTGATGGTTTCCAGGGAAAACGACCTCACTGCGGGGCTCACAAATGAGCGAAAACCCGCAAAAGTTACAGAAAATTTAACAAAAAGAACACATTAAAAACAAAATATACAATGTGTCAAATGAGAAATGATTGAAGGGAGGATGGCAAAGTTACTATGCTAATTGACTTCAAGGAAAAGAGGAATCGAATTCGAAAAACTTACTTCGAAAGAAATTTGAAAGAAATTACTATACCGTTGTTTAAAAATGCACAGATTGGAATGGATCCCCACACACTCCACCACAACAAGTTAGTAAATAGGATTAGATCGGAATGTTACTCGCGAAAACTACAACATACCTATACAATCATTCACACTGGAGTATACTCCATACGCAATATCACGCACACCACACACATGCACTCGCACAACTCACTAGGAATCCATTCCATATCAGCACATGAGTTACGATGATCGGGGGCTTAATCGGCGAGTGATTTGAGAAAATAGAAGAACCGTGCGTACAAAGCGGTACGCCCAGGCGTTCCACTACATAACTCAAAACACTTAAATTTTACCTGGGGTATCCGCGAGAGTGAAGCTCCCAAACGGATGCTGAATCCCAAGCCGCGGTCGCGAGCACAATATTGCAATAAAAAATAACAATTCAAATTACAAATAAAATTACAATAAAAAATGGCAATTCAAATTAACACCAAGGTAACAATGAAAATTACAATTCAAAATAAATAATAAAACAAAAAAATCCGCGGCTGAAGACGATAAGGCAGGCGGACCCCTCCACGGATCTTCTAGTATCTGTGAAGATAAAAATCCTAGAAAAAGAAGAAATGTAATTGAGTAACATGCATGAAAATAAAAATGAAAAACAACGCTCAAAACAGAAAGCATGGGCATGGCAATCAAGAAAAATCAACACTCAAAAAAAGACATAATAGACATGGAAATAAACAAACAAGAAAAATAATATGCAACTCAAAATTGTATGTACCTGCAAAAAAAGGATGATTAAAAGTACCTGGAAAGAAGAGGAAATGAGGTTAGACAAATAATAGAAGGAAAGGGGAGGAAAACAATACATTCGCAATAACGCACTAAAATTTCGCAAAATAACGCAATATATCATGTACCTGTAAAAAGAAGAACGCACAAGGACAAGCCATCCCAACCCAACCCCATCCCACGAACCACAGAAACGAACAAACGACACCAAAGCAAAGCGAACCGAAAGCCAAAACCATCGACGACAACTCATAATGTACCTAGAACGCATACATCGCAAAATTACATACGCTATCGAACGTAGGGAGGAAGCAAATATTAAAATAACATGCAAGTTAAACATCAAAAATAAGTACCATTGCAGCAGAATAAGAGAAATATCAAATGCAATGAAAACCGTCACCGTTTGTCTTTGATACCAATCAGATACTTGATGGCAGGAACCACTTGAAAAACCTCTTCGTTCTTCGCTTCTTCTTCGCTTGGATGGATGGATGCATCTTGAATCTTCGAAGTCTTCTTCGAATCACGAACCACTAGATTGAACTGCACTTCACGTAAGCTCCAGAGAAACTGAACCTTTCCCTCCAAATTTTTCTCTTGTTCAATTCCTCTGACAAATTCTGCATTCTGATTGGTTGAACCCAAAAATAGTATAAATTGTTTTCCCTCCAAAAAACAACTGCGCTTTCATATCGTTCTTTTAGTAATCAAGTTAATTTGTCGAAAATTATTAATATCACGAGAATCATGTCATCTAAGATAATAATTTCGGTCAAATTTTCGTGAATTATACCTTAACTATGACGTCTTAGAATCCGATAGTTTAGAACCATAGCGCCAATTCCGAAGCGCAACAATGGCTACAAGATCAGCATTTCGCGGGAAAAATTTTTAGGAAGGACGTTTTCTGATAAATTCTCATCGGCTTTAAACGTGTTCTTTTTCCGATTCATTTCATTTCCGTCCGTTAAGTATTTGGTGATTATTTTCCCCAGTTTATATCTCCTATCGAAGTTCCAAAAATGTCCTTGGAAGACGATAAATAATGCCTTTGATACGAATATTGCCTCCAAGAAAAGTTCAACCTTTCGTAAGAGGAAATCAGTTTCTCCGTCCATCCACAGATACTTATCTCCGAACACCGGAAACGAAATTAGTTGACGACACGGTAATTCATTCTTCGTAGAATGAGATTTTCATAAAATCACAACACCCATTTTCAAGATGGGATTCGAGTAGCATTTCCATAACATTTAAGTATCCCGCGGAAGAAAACGAGCTATAGGTTGCCACGTATCGAGACAATAATCGTAATGTGTATCGAAAGTGCACTTCAAAAAAGGGATGTTATGGGAAGGATGTGCGGGTGATATTGAAGCAAAGGATGGAAAGAATATCAGTAGAAGTTGGATCTACATTAACTTCATCGCCAACAAACGTTTCGGAACCCATGATTAAAAACGCGATAAGTAAGTCTTAGTAGCTAAGAAATGGTAACACGACCTTAACTGACTTTTCCATTACTTTACTCCATACCGAGAGAATATTTCTTGGCCTGTAATCATCTGCATTTGTTGTAGGTATCTCCTAATTGTATATGTAATAGATAAGAAGATATTCTTTTCTACCTATCATAAACTGATCAACTGTATAACTCATTTGAAGATTATAGAACTGTTCTGCTGTGTGTGCCATTCCCATCCTTCTAGAAGAAGAATTACCTGGCATATTGAATGAAAATGAATCATAGATGTAATATTGACAAAGGAATCAGTAGTGTGAAAGTGAATTTATGAATCACCCGATTCATTGCTCAGTAGAAGAAAATATTCATTCTCCTATGGTTTGGTGTAATGTAAACAGTTATGGCTGGTTTTGATGCTTTGGATGTTATAGTACATATTGAGATGCCCTTGAAAAAGTTGCACAACCCTAAACTGTCTGTCGTATTGGTTACATCTTGTCCAAAGTAACTAATCTATAATCTACTTGTCTGTTCTTCATCAATAGCTCTCGATCAGTAATTGGGTACACTGTTGTTGGCTTGAAAGTTCAATGTAATTTGCACTTTAAATTTAAATATTACTTTGATCATCAACAATATAGGAGCAGTATCTTAATAAGAATCATTTATTTAGAATTAATGTTGATTGTATGTCCAAAATATCACAAAATTGTAAATCACATTATTGAGCTCCTATTCCCACCTACTTCAACATTTTGTCATGATGTAAACAATGTTATGCTTAGATTTGTTACATTAATTGTTTTGTAGAAATTTATAAATAGTGCACACCCAATCTTGCGACTGATTTAACTCTGTTATGTTCTACAAGAAATATTATGTTTTCTTAAAATACATAGGACAAAGTGTCTTTTATCCTTTACTTAGTTCTGTCTGCGTTTCTACTCCACAATAAATGTTTCTCTAATGAATTTACATGATTTTCATTGTATCTTCATCTATACTTAATTTTTCACATTTTTAGTTTTTTTTTAGAATTCTTATCTCCAAAGTGACTGACATAGTTTTCCCATGGAAAATATATACTCAGTTCATATTCCTTCACTTATGCCTCATTCGTTGAGCCCAGAATGCACAATAATTAGATTACTTCCGCCAATCCTATCTTTCAGAGAATAGTTATCATATTTTTTAGGTGACATCTGAGACAGTGATATGACAAGACTTGTGCATAGATCTTTTGCATTGAATCGTTTTTGAAAAGCTTGTTTCTTCATGTGCCCTGTATAATTTCAAAAACTATTTATGGTGCTCTTCATATGCAATATTTGCACATGTTGATGGCAAAATTTTTTTTCCTGTGTAATAAGAGATTAACATTATTTTCATTCCCTCTTTATATCTCCACTTATTCCTGACATTTTACATCTTTCTGTTAGCTTTCTTCATTATCTGGAATTGTATATTCTCTGCATTGTTCTCTCCTCCTTTATAATGAAGTATGTGACCAGATTTTGCAATTTGTCAGCCAATTCATCTGAGCGTTCCTTTTGGGTATCAAAATTTTCCAGAAGAGTTCATTTTATTTGAGACTTCATCTCATAGATTAACTGGAAGTGAAAAATAGTGACATGATGAGGACTCGGAAGATGTCATCCCGAATCGTAAGTGGTGTTAGCATGGGGCGGTGACGAAGATTACTATTAGTACATATAAGTACACTATTGTTCACATTCGTAGTTACTCGAAGGCTTTGATCGGATCTAATTTGAGAATGAGTTGGGAGCCCAAATGCTCTGGTGGTGGAGTGGTTAGTATGCTGTAATCCTATTTCAAAGGTCCAGGTTCAAATCCCAGCTGATGAGAAAATTTTCATCTCAAGTTATGGATGTTAGTGAATGTCTATTAGCAAACGGAGATGCAATCTGTTTTTCCCAACGTAGATAATTGTGCATATCGTTATCCAAAGATAAATAGATATTGAACTTCTGAAGAGAGAGGGTTCATGACTTTCTCTTTTTAATTTCGTTTGCCGGCCTCCGTGGCCGAGTGCGTAGTGAATTGACTGCTAGCGCACGAAGTCTCGACGTACCAGGTTCGAGTCCTGTCAGGTCGGGAGTTTTTCTCATTTGGGGTAGGATGTATTTGTGTCTCCGCAAACTCCATTTAGACCACATATGGAGTAAATTTCCATATGATGATTTAAGAAAGGCAAATTATCATCGATTTTTCTAAATTCTACGAGACCGCCCGATGATTATTTTTATAATTATATTTTACATTGATTTATTACAATGTAATTCTTGTTTTGTTACGTTGCTCTTTTACAAAGCCAAAACTTGAATTTCGTCCTAAATGCATATATTGAGACTTTAATCTTGAACTTTCAAATAGGCGGTATGCTTAGTTTTGAGGCACGTATATGTAGGACATGATACTAAATTTTACATTTGATATCAACTCCCAAGCTTGTCCTAACTTTTTTCATTGTTCGAGGACTTCTTTGAAGATCCGTTTAAAAATTTAAGATTAATGAATTCAATTCAGTTACGAGATGATGATATGCTGTATACACTTTAGAGGATTTAATGAAATTTTTATTCAAATGCTACGAGCGCAATGGTGTTTCTCGATACTGATAACTGCA
Organism: Pantala flavescens; assembly: GCA_020796165.1. Classification (NCBI taxonomy): domain Eukaryota; kingdom Metazoa; phylum Arthropoda; class Insecta; order Odonata; family Libellulidae; genus Pantala; species Pantala flavescens. Next base: position 55,366,454 of record CM036883.1, read on the forward strand.
TTTCAAGTTTGGAATGGAAAGGCATATTTCTGCCTAAATGAAATTGATCAACTTATAACGAAGTTCATTTTCAAATAAAATAGATTACTTATCGAAATACTTAACTATTAGAATGATGCTCTCTTACGTATATTTAAGATTTAGGTTATAAGGATTCTGGATTATTGCTTAAATGCGGCATTGAGAAAAAAATGATTTGTCCGTCTTATGCGGACTTTAACCTGTACCTTAAGATTCGCAAATATCACCAGGAACGCGTTTAAAGATAAGTGAGAGGAGAATTAGAGAAGCTTTCGAGATGATCTACGGAGAGTAATCATTAAATACTTTAATTAATAACTTGCTATTTTTTTTAATAATGTTGCGCCAAAAATGTTATTCGAGGTCCAATAATTTTCAGCTCTAACTGCAGTTCTGCGGTTTTTCTTCGATTGTCTCTTTAATTTATTCTCTCTTCTTAACTTTGCATTCAAGTAAAACTATTCAAAATTCAGAGTGCTAACTACTTAATACTTGGAATTGAACATACTTTGAAATCAGTGGTATAAAAATGAATAGTGGAGTCAAAATTTTTTAATTTAATAAGATTTTTTCTGCTTCAGTATGAGTGAGAATTAATTTCTCAGATCAATTTTTTAAAGTCTCTCAATGCGTCTTACGATACCCCCGTCATGGAGAACTCTCGGACGCAATTCTTAATATTTGACGAAGTAGAATGATTTTCTTATTTCTTAAAAAGCATCGTTTATAATTATTTTAAACGGGCACTTATGAGCCGATGCGTTGAGATGAGGAAAAGGAGAATATTTTAAGGAAAGACATATTTCCAATGCTTAAGAAATAAAATTTATTATTGGAAGCGTGGGAAAAACCTCCGGGGAACTGATGGTTCCCGGAGTAAACGACCCACGGGTGTGAGGAAAAAGCCCTGGAAACTGATGGTTTCCAGGGAAAACGACCTCACTGCGGGGCTCACAAATGAGCGAAAACCCGCAAAAGTTACAGAAAATTTAACAAAAAGAACACATTAAAAACAAAATATACAATGTGTCAAATGAGAAATGATTGAAGGGAGGATGGCAAAGTTACTATGCTAATTGACTTCAAGGAAAAGAGGAATCGAATTCGAAAAACTTACTTCGAAAGAAATTTGAAAGAAATTACTATACCGTTGTTTAAAAATGCACAGATTGGAATGGATCCCCACACACTCCACCACAACAAGTTAGTAAATAGGATTAGATCGGAATGTTACTCGCGAAAACTACAACATACCTATACAATCATTCACACTGGAGTATACTCCATACGCAATATCACGCACACCACACACATGCACTCGCACAACTCACTAGGAATCCATTCCATATCAGCACATGAGTTACGATGATCGGGGGCTTAATCGGCGAGTGATTTGAGAAAATAGAAGAACCGTGCGTACAAAGCGGTACGCCCAGGCGTTCCACTACATAACTCAAAACACTTAAATTTTACCTGGGGTATCCGCGAGAGTGAAGCTCCCAAACGGATGCTGAATCCCAAGCCGCGGTCGCGAGCACAATATTGCAATAAAAAATAACAATTCAAATTACAAATAAAATTACAATAAAAAATGGCAATTCAAATTAACACCAAGGTAACAATGAAAATTACAATTCAAAATAAATAATAAAACAAAAAAATCCGCGGCTGAAGACGATAAGGCAGGCGGACCCCTCCACGGATCTTCTAGTATCTGTGAAGATAAAAATCCTAGAAAAAGAAGAAATGTAATTGAGTAACATGCATGAAAATAAAAATGAAAAACAACGCTCAAAACAGAAAGCATGGGCATGGCAATCAAGAAAAATCAACACTCAAAAAAAGACATAATAGACATGGAAATAAACAAACAAGAAAAATAATATGCAACTCAAAATTGTATGTACCTGCAAAAAAAGGATGATTAAAAGTACCTGGAAAGAAGAGGAAATGAGGTTAGACAAATAATAGAAGGAAAGGGGAGGAAAACAATACATTCGCAATAACGCACTAAAATTTCGCAAAATAACGCAATATATCATGTACCTGTAAAAAGAAGAACGCACAAGGACAAGCCATCCCAACCCAACCCCATCCCACGAACCACAGAAACGAACAAACGACACCAAAGCAAAGCGAACCGAAAGCCAAAACCATCGACGACAACTCATAATGTACCTAGAACGCATACATCGCAAAATTACATACGCTATCGAACGTAGGGAGGAAGCAAATATTAAAATAACATGCAAGTTAAACATCAAAAATAAGTACCATTGCAGCAGAATAAGAGAAATATCAAATGCAATGAAAACCGTCACCGTTTGTCTTTGATACCAATCAGATACTTGATGGCAGGAACCACTTGAAAAACCTCTTCGTTCTTCGCTTCTTCTTCGCTTGGATGGATGGATGCATCTTGAATCTTCGAAGTCTTCTTCGAATCACGAACCACTAGATTGAACTGCACTTCACGTAAGCTCCAGAGAAACTGAACCTTTCCCTCCAAATTTTCCTCTTGTTCAATTCCTCTGACAAATTCTGCATTCTGATTGGTTGAACCCAAAAACAGTATAAATTGTTTTCCCTCCAAAAAACAAGTGCGATTTCAATGGAATCGTTAAATTACATGTTGAATTATTTCAAACCTTTTAAGTACGAGATGTACATCATCTCTTAAATATTTTTACTTTAATCTTTTAGCGTTACGTACGTATGAATTGAAATTGCCGTCATTTTCGTATATATAAACAAAAGACAGTTAAACAAATAAGCTCTAATTTCATTTCGTTCTTTCAGTAATTAAGTTAATTTGTCGAAATTTATTAATATCACGAGAATCATGTCATATGAGATAATAATTTCAGTCAAATCTTCGTGAATTATACCTTAACTATGACGTCTTAGAATCCGATAGTTTAGAACCATAGCGCCAATTCCGAAGCGCAACAATGGCTACAAGATCAGCATTTCGCGGGAAAAATTTTTAGGAAGGACGTTTTCTGATAAATTCTCATCGGCTTTAAACGTGTTCTTTTTCCGATTCATTTCATTTGCGTCCGTTAAGTATTTTGTGATTATTTTTCCCAGTTTATATCTCCTATCGAAGTTCCAAAAATGTCCTTGGAAGACGATAAATAATGCCTTTGATACGAATATTGCCTCCAAGAAAAGTTCAACCTTTCGTAAGAGGAAATCAGTTTCTCCGTCCATCCACAGATACTTATCTCCGAACACCGGAAACGAAATTAGTTTACGACACGGTAATTCATTCTTCGTAGAATGAGATTTTCATAAAATCACAACACCCATTTTCAAGATGGGATTCGAGTAGCATTTCCATAACATTTAAGTATCCCGCGGAAGAAAACGAGCTATAGGTTGCCACGTATCGAGACAATAATCGTAATGTGTATCGAAAGTGCACTTCAAAAAAGGGTTGTTATGGGAAGGGTGTGCGGGTGATATTGAAGCAAAGGATGGAAAGAATATCAGTAGAAGTTGGATCTACATTAACTTCATCGCCAACAAACGTTTCGGAACCCATGATTAAAAACGCGATAAGTAAGTCTTAGTAGCTAAGAAATGGTAACACGACCTTAACTGACTTTTCCATTACTTTACTCCATACCGAGAGAATATTTCTTGGCCTGTAATCATCTGCATTTGTTGTAGGTATCTCCTAATTGTATATGTAATAGATAAGAAGATGTTCTTTTCTACCTATCATAAACTGATCAACTGTATAACTCATTTGAAGATTATAGAACTGTTCTGCTGTGTGTGCCATTCCCATCCTTCTAGAAGAAGAATTACCTGGCATATTGAATGAAAATGAATCATAGATGTAATATTGACAAAGGAATCAGTAGTGTGAAAGTGAATTTATGAATCACCCGATTCATTGCTCAGTAGAAGAAAATATTCATTCTCCTATGGTTTGGTGTAATGTAAACAGTTATGGCTGGTTTTGATGCTTTGGATGTTATAGTACATATTGAGATGCCCTTGAAAAAGTTGCACAACCCTAAACTGTCTGTCGTATTGGTTACATCTTGTCCAAAGTAACTAATCTATAATCTACTTGTCTGTTCTTCATCAATAGCTCTCGATCAGTAATTGGGTACACTGTTGTTGGCTTGAAAGTTCAATGTAATTTGCACTTTAAATTTAAATATTACTTTGATCATCAACAATATAGGAGCAGTATCTTAATAAGAATCATTTATTTAGAATTAATGTTGATTGTATGTCCAAAATATCACAAAATTGTAAATCACATTATTGAGCTCCTATTCCCACCTACTTCAACATTTTGTCATGATGTAAACAATGTTATGCTTAGATTTGTTACATTAATTGTTTTGTAGAAATTTATAAATAGTGCACACCCAATCTTGCGACTGATTTAACTCTGTTATGTTCTACAAGAAATATTATGTTTTCTTAAAATACATAGGACAAAGTGTCTTTTATCCTTTACTTAGTTCTGTCTGCGTTTCTACTCCACAATAAATGTTTCTCTAATGAATTTACATGATTTTCATTGTATCTTCATCTATACTTAATTTTTCACATTTTTAGTTTTTTTTTAGAATTCTTATCTCCAAAGTGACTGACATAGTTTTCCCATGGAAAATATATACTCAGTTCATATTCCTTCACTTATGCCTCATTCGTTGAGCCCAGAATGCACAATAATTAGATTACTTCCGCCAATCCTATCTTTCAGAGAATAGTTATCATATTTTTTAGGTGACATCTGAGACAGTGATATGACAAGACTTGTGCATAGATCTTTTGCATTGAATCGTTTTTGAAAAGCTTGTTTCTTCATGTGCCCTGTATAATTTCAAAAACTATTTATGGTGCTCTTCATATGCAATATTTGCACATGTTGATGGCAAAATTTTTTTTCCTGTGTAATAAGAGATTAACATTATTTTCATTCCCTCTTTATATCTCCACTTATTCCTGACATTTTACATCTTTCTGTTAGCTTTCTTCATTATCTGGAATTGTATATTCTCTGCATTGTTCTCTCCTCCTTTATAATGAAGTATGTGACCAGATTTTGCAATTTGTCAGCCAATTCATCTGAGCGTTCCTTTTGGGTATCAAAATTTTCCAGAAGAGTTCATTTTATTTGAGACTTCATCTCATAGATTAACTGGAAGTGAAAAATAGTGACATGATGAGGACTCGGAAGATGTCATCCCGAATCGTAAGTGGTGTTGACATGGGGCGGTGACGAAGATTACTATTAGTACATATAAGTACACTATTGTTCACATTCGTAGTTACTCGAAGGCTTTGATCGGATCTAATTTGAGAATGAGTTGGGAGCCCAAATGCTCTGGTGGTGGAGTGGTTAGTATGCTGTAATCCTATTTCAAAGGTCCAGGTTCAAATCCCAGCTGATGAGAAAATTTTCATCTCAAGTTATGGATGTTAGTGAATGTCTATTAGCAAACGGAGATGCAATCTGTTTTTCCCAACGTAGATAATTGTGCATATCGTTATCCAAAGATAAATAGATATTGAACTTCTGAAGAGAGAGGGTTCATGACTTTCTCTTTTTAATTTCGTTTGCCGGCCTCCGTGGCCGAGTGCGTAGTGAATTGACTGCTAGCGCACGAAGTCTCGACGTACCAGGTTCGAGTCCTGTCAGGTCGGGAGTTTTTCTCATTTGGGGTAGGATGTATTTGTGTCTCCGCAAACTCCATTTAGACCACATATGGAGTAAATTTCCATATGATGATTTAAGAAAGGCAAATTATCATCGATTTTTCTAAATTCTACGAGACCGCCCGATGATTATTTTTATAATTATATTTTACATTGATTTATTACAATGTAATTCTTGTTTTGTTACGTTGCTCTTTTACAAAGCCAAAACTTGAATTTCGTCCTAAATGCATATATTGAGACTTTAATCTTGAACTTTCAAATAGGCGGTATGCTTAGTTTTGAGGCACGTATATGTAGGACATGATACTAAATTTTACATTTGATATCAACTCCCAAGCTTGTCCTAACTTTTTTCATTGTTCGAGGACTTCTTTGAAGATCCGTTTAAAAATTTAAGATTAATGAATTCAATTCAGTTACGAGATGATGATATGCTGTATACACTTTAGAGGATTTAATGAAATTTTTATTCAAATGCTACGAGCGCAATGGTGTTTCTCGATACTGATAACTGCATTTCAAGTTTGGAATGGAAAGGCATATTTCTGCCTAAATGAAATTGATCAACTTATAACGAAGTTCATTTTCAAATAAAATAGATTACTTATCGAAATACTTAACTATTAGAATGATGCTCTCTTACGTATATTTAAGATTTAGGTTATAAGGATTCTGGATTATTGCTTAAATGCGGCATTGAGAAAAAAATGATTTGTCCGTCTTATGCGGACTTTAACCTGTACCTTAAGATTCGCAAATATCACCAGGAACGCGTTTAAAGATAAGTGAGAGGAGAATTAGAGAAGCTTTCGAGATGATCTACGGAGAGTAATCATTAAATACTTTAATTAATAACTTGCTATTTTTTTTAATAATGTTGCGCCAAAAATGTTATTCGAGGTCCAATAATTTTCAGCTCTAACTGCAGTTCTGCGGTTTTTCTTCGATTGTCTCTTTAATTTATTCTCTCTTCTTAACTTTGCATTCAAGTAAAACTATTCAAAATTCAGAGTGCTAACTACTTAATACTTGGAATTGAACATACTTTGAAATCAGTGGTATAAAAATGAATAGTGGAGTCAAAATTTTTTAATTTAATAAGATTTTTTCTGCTTCAGTATGAGTGAGAATTAATTTCTCAGATCAATTTTTTAAAGTCTCTCAATGCGTCTTACGATACCCCCGTCATGGAGAACTCTCGGACGCAATTCTTAATATTTGACGAAGTAGAATGATTTTCTTATTTCTTAAAAAGCATCGTTTATAATTATTTTAAACGGGCACTTATGAGCCGATGCGTTGAGATGAGGAAAAGGAGAATATTTTAAGGAAAGACATATTTCCAATGCTTAAGAAATAAAATTTATTATTGGAAGCGTGGGAAAAACCTCCGGGGAACTGATGGTTCCCGGAGTAAACGACCCACGGGTGTGAGGAAAAAGCCCTGGAAACTGATGGTTTCCAGGGAAAACGACCTCACTGCGGGGCTCACAAATGAGCGAAAACCCGCAAAAGTTACAGAAAATTTAACAAAAAGAACACATTAAAAACAAAATATACAATGTGTCAAATGAGAAATGATTGAAGGGAGGATGGCAAAGTTACTATGCTAATTGACTTCAAGGAAAAGAGGAATCGAATTCGAAAAACTTACTTCGAAAGAAATTTGAAAGAAATTACTATACCGTTGTTTAAAAATGCACAGATTGGAATGGATCCCCACACACTCCACCACAACAAGTTAGTAAATAGGATTAGATCGGAATGTTACTCGCGAAAACTACAACATACCTATACAATCATTCACACTGGAGTATACTCCATACGCAATATCACGCACACCACACACATGCACTCGCACAACTCACTAGGAATCCATTCCATATCAGCACATGAGTTACGATGATCGGGGGCTTAATCGGCGAGTGATTTGAGAAAATAGAAGAACCGTGCGTACAAAGCGGTACGCCCAGGCGTTCCACTACATAACTCAAAACACTTAAATTTTACCTGGGGTATCCGCGAGAGTGAAGCTCCCAAACGGATGCTGAATCCCAAGCCGCGGTCGCGAGCACAATATTGCAATAAAAAATAACAATTCAAATTACAAATAAAATTACAATAAAAAATGGCAATTCAAATTAACACCAAGGTAACAATGAAAATTACAATTCAAAATAAATAATAAAACAAAAAAATCCGCGGCTGAAGACGATAAGGCAGGCGGACCCCTCCACGGATCTTCTAGTATCTGTGAAGATAAAAATCCTAGAAAAAGAAGAAATGTAATTGAGTAACATGCATGAAAATAAAAATGAAAAACAACGCTCAAAACAGAAAGCATGGGCATGGCAATCAAGAAAAATCAACACTCAATAAAAGACATAATAGACATGGAAATAAACAAACAAGAAAAATAATATGCAACTCAAAATTGTATGTACCTGCAAAAAAAGGATGATTAAAAGTACCTGGAAAGAAGAGGAAATGAGGTTAGACAAATAATAGAAGGAAAGGGGAGGAAAACAATACATTCGCAATAACGCACTAAAATTTCGCAAAATAACGCAATATATCATGTACCTGTAAAAAGAAGAACGCACAAGGACAAGCCATCCCAACCCAACCCCATCCCACGAACCACAGAAACGAACAAACGACACCAAAGCAAAGCGAACCGAAAGCCAAAACCATCGACGACAACTCATAATGTACCTAGAACGCATACATCGCAAAATTACATACGCTATCGAACGTAGGGAGGAAGCAAATATTAAAATAACATGCAAGTTAAACATCAAAAATAAGTACCATTGCAGCAGAATAAGAGAAATATCAAATGCAATGAAAACCGTCACCGTTTGTCTTTGATACCAATCAGATACTTGATGGCAGGAACCACTTGAAAAACCTCTTCGTTCTTCGCTTCTTCTTCGCTTGGATGGATGGATGCATCTTGAATCTTCGAAGTCTTCTTCGAATCACGAACCACTAGATTGAACTGCACTTCACGTAAGCTCCAGAGAAACTGAACCTTTCCCTCCAAATTTTCCTCTTGTTCAATTCCTCTGACAAATTCTGCATTCTGATTGGTTGAACCCAAAAACAGTATAAATTGTTTTCCCTCCAAAAAACAAGTGCGATTTCAATGGAATCGTTAAATTACATGTTGAATTATTTCAAACCTTTTAAGTACGAGATGTACATCATCTCTTAAATATTTTTACTTTAATCTTTTAGCGTTACGTACGTATGAATTGAAATTGCCGTCATTTTCGTATATATAAACAAAAGACAGTTAAACAAATAAGCTCTAATTTCATTTCGTTCTTTCAGTAATTAAGTTAATTTGTCGAAATTTATTAATATCACGAGAATCATGTCATATGAGATAATAATTTCAGTCAAATCTTCGTGAATTATACCTTAACTATGACGTCTTAGAATCCGATAGTTTAGAACCATAGCGCCAATTCCGAAGCGCAACAATGGCTACAAGATCAGCATTTCGCGGGAAAAATTTTTAGGAAGGACGTTTTCTGATAAATTCTCATCGGCTTTAAACGTGTTCTTTTTCCGATTCATTTCATTTGCGTCCGTTAAGTATTTGGTGATTATTTTCCCCAGTTTATATCTCCTATCGAAGTTCCAAAAATGTCCTTGGAAGACGATAAATAATGCCTTTGATACGAATATTGCCTCCAAGAAAAGTTCAACCTTTCGTAAGAGGAAATCAGTTTCTCCGTCCATCCACAGATACTTATCTCCGAACACCGGAAACGAAATTAGTTTACGACACGGTAATTCATTCTTCGTAGAATGAGATTTTCATAAAATCACAACACCCATTTTCAAGATGGGATTCGAGTAGCATTTCCATAACATTTAAGTATCCCGCGGAAGAAAACGAGCTATAGGTTGCCACGTATCGAGACAATAATCGTAATGTGTATCGAAAGTGCACTTCAAAAAAGGGTTGTTATGGGAAGGGTGTGCGGGTGATATTGAAGCAAAGGATGGAAAGAATATCAGTAGAAGTTGGATCTACATTAACTTCATCGCCAACAAACGTTTCGGAACCCATGATTAAAAACGCGATAAGTAAGTCTTAGTAGCTAAGAAATGGTAACACGACCTTAACTGACTTTTCCATTACTTTACTCCATACCGAGAGAATATTTCTTGGCCTGTAATCATCTGCATTTGTTGTAGGTATCTCCTAATTGTATATGTAATAGATAAGAAGATATTCTTTTCTACCTATCATAAACTGATCAACTGTATAACTCATTTGAAGATTATAGAACTGTTCTGCTGTGTGTGCCATTCCCATCCTTCTAGAAGAAGAATTACCTGGCATATTGAATGAAAATGAATCATAGATGTAATATTGACAAAGGAATCAGTAGTGTGAAAGTGAATTTATGAATCACCCGATTCATTGCTCAGTAGAAGAAAATATTCATTCTCCTATGGTTTGGTGTAATGTAAACAGTTATGGCTGGTTTTGATGCTTTGGATGTTATAGTACATATTGAGATGCCCTTGAAAAAGTTGCACAACCCTAAACTGTCTGTCGTATTGGTTACATCTTGTCCAAAGTAACTAATCTATAATCTACTTGTCTGTTCTTCATCAATAGCTCTCGATCAGTAATTGGGTACACTGTTGTTGGCTTGAAAGTTCAATGTAATTTGCACTTTAAATTTAAATATTACTTTGATCATCAACAATATAGGAGCAGTATCTTAATAAGAATCATTTATTTAGAATTAATGTTGATTGTATGTCCAAAATATCACAAAATTGTAAATCACATTATTGAGCTCCTATTCCCACCTACTTCAACATTTTGTCATGATGTAAACAATGTTATGCTTAGATTTGTTACATTAATTGTTTTGTAGAAATTTATAAATAGTGCACACCCAATCTTGCGACTGATTTAACTCTGTTATGTTCTACAAGAAATATTATGTTTTCTTAAAATACATAGGACAAAGTGTCTTTTATCCTTTACTTAGTTCTGTCTGCGTTTCTACTCCACAATAAATGTTTCTCTAATGAATTTACATGATTTTCATTGTATCTTCATCTATACTTAATTTTTCACATTTTTAGTTTTTTTTTAGAATTCTTATCTCCAAAGTGACTGACATAGTTTTCCCATGGAAAATATATACTCAGTTCATATTCCTTCACTTATGCCTCATTCGTTGAGCCCAGAATGCACAATAATTAGATTACTTCCGCCAATCCTATCTTTCAGAGAATAGTTATCATATTTTTTAGGTGACATCTGAGACAGTGATATGACAAGACTTGTGCATAGATCTTTTGCATTGAATCGTTTTTGAAAAGCTTGTTTCTTCATGTGCCCTGTATAATTTCAAAAACTATTTATGGTGCTCTTCATATGCAATATTTGCACATGTTGATGGCAAAATTTTTTTTCCTGTGTAATAAGAGATTAACATTATTTTCATTCCCTCTTTATATCTCCACTTATTCCTGACATTTTACATCTTTCTGTTAGCTTTCTTCATTATCTGGAATTGTATATTCTCTGCATTGTTCTCTCCTCCTTTATAATGAAGTATGTGACCAGATTTTGCAATTTGTCAGCCAATTCATCTGAGCGTTCCTTTTGGGTATCAAAATTTTCCAGAAGAGTTCATTTTATTTGAGACTTCATCTCATAGATTAACTGGAAGTGAAAAATAGTGACATGATGAGGACTCGGAAGATGTCATCCCGAATCGTAAGTGGTGTTGACATGGGGCGGTGACGAAGATTACTATTAGTACATATAAGTACACTATTGTTCACATTCGTAGTTACTCGAAGGCTTTGATCGGATCTAATTTGAGAATGAGTTGGGAGCCCAAATGCTCTGGTGGTGGAGTGGTTAGTATGCTGTAATCCTATTTCAAAGGTCCAGGTTCAAATCCCAGCTGATGAGAAAATTTTCATCTCAAGTTATGGATGTTAGTGAATGTCTATTAGCAAACGGAGATGCAATCTGTTTTTCCCAACGTAGATAATTGTGCATATCGTTATCCAAAGATAAATAGATATTGAACTTCTGAAGAGAGAGGGTTCATGACTTTCTCTTTTTAATTTCGTTTGCCGGCCTCCGTGGCCGAGTGCGTAGTGAATTGACTGCTAGCGCACGAAGTCTCGACGTACCAGGTTCGAGTCCTGTCAGGTCGGGAGTTTTTCTCATTTGGGGTAGGATGTATTTGTGTCTCCGCAAACTCCATTTAGACCACATATGGAGTAAATTTCCATATGATGATTTAAGAAAGGCAAATTATCATCGATTTTTCTAAATTCTACGAGACCGCCCGATGATTATTTTTATAATTATATTTTACATTGATTTATTACAATGTAATTCTTGTTTTGTTACGTTGCTCTTTTACAAAGCCAAAACTTGAATTTCGTCCTAAATGCATATATTGAGACTTTAATCTTGAACTTTCAAATAGGCGGTATGCTTAGTTTTGAGGCACGTATATGTAGGACATGATACTAAATTTTACATTTGATATCAACTCCCAAGCTTGTCCTAACTTTTTTCATTGTTCGAGGACTTCTTTGAAGATCCGTTTAAAAATTTAAGATTAATGAATTCAATTCAGTTACGAGATGATGATATGCTGTATACACTTTAGAGGATTTAATGAAATTTTTATTCAAATGCTACGAGCGCAATGGTGTTTCTCGATACTGATAACTGCATTTCAAGTTTGGAATGGAAAGGCATATTTCTGCCTAAATGAAATTGATCAACTTATAACGAAGTTCATTTTCAAATAAAATAGATTACTTATCGAAATACTTAACTATTAGAATGATGCTCTCTTACGTATATTTAAGATTTAGGTTATTAGGATTCTGGATTATTGCTTAAATGCGGCATTGAGAAAAAAATGATTTGTCTGTCTTATGCGGACTTTAACCTGTACCTTAAGATTCGCAAATATCACCAGGAACGCGTTTAAAGATAAGTGAGAGGAGAATTAGAGAAGCTTTCGAGATGATCTACGGAGAGTAATCATTAAATACTTTAATTAATAACTTGCTATTTTTTTTAATAATGTTGCGCCAAAAATGTTATTCGAGGTCCAATAATTTTCAGCTCTAACTGCAGTTCTGCGGTTTTTCTTCGATTGTCTCTTTAATTTATTCTCTCTTCTTAACTTTGCATTCAAGTAAAACTATTCAAAATTCAGAGTGCTAACTACTTAATACTTGGAATTGAACATACTTTGAAATCAGTGGTATAAAAATGAATAGTGGAGTCAAAATTTTTTAATTTAATAAGATTTTTTCTGCTTCAGTATGAGTGAGAATTAATTTCTCAGATCAATTTTTTAAAGTCTCTCAATGCGTCTTACGATACCCCCGTCATGGAGAACTCTCGGACGCAATTCTTAATATTTGACGAAGTAGAATGATTTTCTTATTTCTTAAAAAAGCATCGTTTATAATTATTTTAAACGGGCACTTATGAGCCGATACGTTGAGATGAGGAAAAGGAGAATATTTTAAGGAAAGACATATTTCCAATGCTTAAGAAATAAAATTTATTATTGGAAGCGTGGGAAAAACCTCCGGGGAACTGATGGTTCCCGGAGTAAACGACCCACGGGTGTGAGGAAAAAGCCCAGGAAACTGATGGTTTCCGGGGAAAACGACCTCACTGCGGGGCTCACAAATGAGCGAAAACCCGCAAAAGTTACAGAAAGTTTAACAAAAAGAACACATTAAAAACAAAATATACAATGTGTCAAATGAGAAATGATTGAAGGGAGGATGGCAAAGTTACTATGCTAATTAACTTCAAGGAAAAGAGGAATCGAATTCGAAAAACTTACTTCGAAAGAAATTTGAAAGAAATTACTATACCGTTGTTTAAAAATGCACAGATTGGAATGGATCCCCACACACTCCACCACAACAAGTTAGTAAATAGGATTAGATCGGAATGTTACTCGCGAAAACTACAACATACCTATACAATCATTCACACTGGAGTATACTCCATACGCAATATCACGCACACCACACACATGCACTCGCACAACTCACTAGGAATCCATTCCATATCAGCACATGAGTTACGATGATCGGGGGCTTAATCGGCGAGTGATTTGAGAAAATAGAAGAACCGTGCGTACAAAGCGGTACGCCCAGGCGTTCCACTACATAACTCAAAACACTTAAATTTTACCTGGGGTATCCGCGAGAGTGAAGCTCCCAAACGGATGATGAATCCCAAGACGCGGTCGCGAGCACAATATTGCAATAAAAAATAACAATTCAAATTACAAATAAAATTACAATAAAAAATGGCAATTCAAATTAAGACCAAGGTAACAATGAAAATTACAATTCAAAATAAATAATAAAACAAAAAAATCCGCGGCTGAAGACGATAAGGCAGGCGGACCCCTCCACGGATCTTCTAGTATCTGTGAAGATAAAAATCCTAGAAAAAGAAGAAATGTAATTGAGTAACATGCATGAAAATAAAAATGAAAAACAACACTCAAAACAGAAAGCATGGGCATGGAAATCAAGAAAAACCAACACTCAAAAAAAGACATAATAGACATGGAAATAAACAAACAAGAAAAATAATATGCAACTCAAAATTGTATGTACCTGCAAAAAAAGGATGATTAAAAGTACCTGGAAAGAAGAGGAAATGAGGTTAGACAAATAATAGAAGGAAAGGGGAGGAAAACAATACATTCGCAATAACGCACTAAAATTTCGCAAAATAACGCAATATATCATGTACCTGTAAAAAGAAGAACGCACAAGGACAAGCCATCCCAACCCAACCCCATCCCACGAACCACAGAAACGAACAAACGACACCAAAGCAAAGCGAACCGAAAGCCAAAACCATCGACGACAACTCATAATGTACCTAGAACGCATACATCGCAAAATTACATACGCTATCGAACGTAGGGAGGAAGCAAATATTAAAATAACATGCAAGTTAAACATCAAAAATAAGTACCATTGCAGCAGAATAAGAGAAATATCAAATGCAATGAAAACCGTCACCGTTTGTCTTTGATACCAATCAGATACTTGATGGCAGGAACCACTTGAAAAACCTCTTCGTTCTTCGCTTCTTCTTCGCTTGGATGGATGGATGCATCTTGAATCTTCGAAGTCTTCTTCGAATCACGAACCACTAGATTGAACTGCACTTCACGTAAGCTCCAGAGAAACTGAACCTTTCCCTCCAAATTTTCCTCTTGTTCAATTCCTCTGACAAATTCTGCATTCTGATTGGTTGAACCCAAAAACAGTATAAATTGTTTTCCCTCCAAAAAACAAGTGCGATTTCAATGGAATCGTTAAATTACATGTTGAATTATTTCAAACCTTTTAAGTACGAGATGTACATCATCTCTTAAATATTTTTACTTTAATCTTTTAGCGTTACGTACGTATGAATTGAAATTGCCGTCATTTTCGTATATATAAACAAAAGACAGTTAAACAAATAAGCTCTAATTTCATTTCGTTCTTTCAGTAATTAAGTTAATTTGTCGAAATTTATTAATATCACGAGAATCATGTCATATGAGATAATAATTTCAGTCAAATCTTCGTGAATTATACCTTAACTATGACGTCTTAGAATCCGATAGTTTAGAACCATAGCGCCAATTCCGAAGCGCAACAATGGCTACAAGATCAGCATTTCGCGGGAAAAATTTTTAGGAAGGACGTTTTCTGATAAATTCTCATCGGCTTTAAACGTGTTCTTTTTCCGATTCATTTCATTTGCGTCCGTTAAGTATTTGGTGATTATTTTCCCCAGTTTATATCTCCTATCGAAGTTCCAAAAATGTCCTTGGAAGACGATAAATAATGCCTTTGATACGAATATTGCCTCCAAGAAAAGTTCAACCTTTCGTAAGAGGAAATCAGTTTCTCCGTCCATCCACAGATACTTATCTCCGAACACCGGAAACGAAATTAGTTTACGACACGGTAATTCATTCTTCGTAGAATGAGATTTTCATAAAATCACAACACCCATTTTCAAGATGGGATTCGAGTAGCATTTCCATAACATTTAAGTATCCCGCGGAAGAAAACGAGCTATAGGTTGCCACGTATCGAGACAATAATCGTAATGTGTATCGAAAGTGCACTTCAAAAAAGGGTTGTTATGGGAAGGGTGTGCGGGTGATATTGAAGCAAAGGATGGAAAGAATATCAGTAGAAGTTGGATCTACATTAACTTCATCGCCAACAAACGTTTCGGAACCCATGATTAAAAACGCGATAAGTAAGTCTTAGTAGCTAAGAAATGGTAACACGACCTTAACTGACTTTTCCATTACTTTACTCCATACCGAGAGAATATTTCTTGGCCTGTAATCATCTGCATTTGTTGTAGGTATCTCCTAATTGTATATGTAATAGATAAGAAGATATTCTTTTCTACCTATCATAAACTGATCAACTGTATAACTCATTTGAAGATTATAGAACTGTTCTGCTGTGTGTGCCATTCCCATCCTTCTAGAAGAAGAATTACCTGGCATATTGAATGAAAATGAATCATAGATGTAATATTGACAAAGGAATCAGTAGTGTGAAAGTGAATTTATGAATCACCCGATTCATTGCTCAGTAGAAGAAAATATTCATTCTCCTATGGTTTGGTGTAATGTAAACAGTTATGGCTGGTTTTGATGCTTTGGATGTTATAGTACATATTGAGATGCCCTTGAAAAAGTTGCACAACCCTAAACTGTCTGTCGTATTGGTTACATCTTGTCCAAAGTAACTAATCTATAATCTACTTGTCTGTTCTTCATCAATAGCTCTCGATCAGTAATTGGGTACACTGTTGTTGGCTTGAAAGTTCAATGTAATTTGCACTTTAAATTTAAATATTACTTTGATCATCAACAATATAGGAGCAGTATCTTAATAAGAATCATTTATTTAGAATTAATGTTGATTGTATGTCCAAAATATCACAAAATTGTAAATCACATTATTGAGCTCCTATTCCCACCTACTTCAAAATTTTGTCATGATGTAAACAATGTTATGCTTAGATTTGTTACATTAATTGTTTTGTAGAAATTTATAAATAGTGCACACCCAATCTTGCGACTGATTTAACTCTGTTATGTTCTACAAGAAATATTATGTTTTCTTAAAATACATAGGACAAAGTGTCTTTTATCCTTTACTTAGTTCTGTCTGCGTTTCTACTCCACAATAAATGTTTCTCTAATGAATTTATATGATTTTCATTGTATCTTCATCTATACTTAATTTTTCACATTTTTAGTTTTTTTTAGAATTCTTATCTCCAAAGTGACTGACATAGTTGTCCCATGGAAAATATATACTCAGTTCATATTCCTTCACTTATGCCTCAATCGTTGAGCCCAGAATGCACAATAATTAGATTACTTCCGCCAATCCTATCTTTCAGTGAATAGTTACCATATTTTTTAGGTGACATCTGAGACAGTGATATGACAAGACTTGTGCATAGATCTTTTGCATTGAATCGTTTTTGAAAAGCTTGTTTCTTCATGTGCCCTGTATAATTTCAAAAACTATTTATGGTGCTCTTCATATGCAATATTTGCACATGTTGATGGCAAAATTTTTTTTCCTGTGTAATAAGAGATTAACATTATTTTCATTCCCTCTTTATATCTCCACTTATTCCTGACATTTTACATCTTTCTGTTAGCTTTCTTCATTATCTGGAATTGTATATTCTCTGCATTGTTCTCTCCTCCTTTATAATGAAGTATGTGACCAGATTTTGCAATTTGTCAGCCAATTCATCTGAGCGTTCCTTTTGGGTATCAAAATTTTCCAGAAGAGTTCATTTTATTTGAGACTTCATCTCATAGATTAACTGGAAGTGAAAAATAGTGACATGATGAGGACTCGGAAGATGTCATCCCGAATCGTAAGTGGTGTTAGCATGGGGCGGTGACGAAGATTACTATTAGTACATATAAGTACACTATTGTTCACATTCGTAGTTACTCGAAGGCTTTGATCGGATCTAATTTGAGAATGAGTTGGGAGCCCAAATGCTCTGGTGGTGGAGTGGTTAGTATGCTGTAATCCTATTTCAAAGGTCCAGGTTCAAATCCCAGCTGATGAGAAAATTTTCATCTCAAGTTATGGATGTTAGTGAATGTCTATTAGCAAACGGAGATGCAATCTGTTTTTCCCAACGTAGATAATTGTGCATATCGTTATCCAAAGATAAATAGATATTGAACTTCTGAAGAGAGAGGGTTCATGACTTTCTCTTTTTAATTTCGTTTGCCGGCCTCCGTGGCCGAGTGCGTAGTGAATTGACTGCTAGCGCACGAAGTCTCGACGTACCAGGTTCGAGTCCTGTCAGGTCGGGAGTTTTTCTCATTTGGAGTAGGATGTATTTGTGTCTCCGCAAACTCCATGTAGACCGCATACAGGATGGAGTAAATTTCCATATGATGATTTAAGAAAGGCAAATTATCATCGATTTTTCTAAATTCTACGAGACCGCCCGATGATTATTTTTATAATTATATTTTACATTGATTTATTACAATGTAATTCTTGTTTTGTTACGTTGCTCTTTTACAAAGCCAAAACTTGAATTTCGTCCTAAATGCATATATTGAGACTTTAATCTTGAACTTTCAAATAGGCGGTATGCTTAGTTTTGAGGCACGTATATGTAGGACATGATACTAAATTTTACATTTGATATCAACTCCCAAGCTTGTCCTAACTTTTTTCATTGTTCGAGGACTTCTTTGAAGATCCGTTTAAAAATTTAAGATTAATGAATTCAATTCAGTTACGAGATGATGATATGCTGTATACACTTTAGAGGATTTAATGAAATTTTTATTCAAATGCTACGAGCGCAATGGTGTTTCTCGATACTGATAACTGCATTTCAAGTTTGGAATGGAAAGGCATATTTCTGCCTAAATGAAATTGATCAACTTATAACGAAGTTCATTTTCAAATAAAATAGATTACTTATCGAAATACTTAACTATTAGAATGATGCTCTCTTACGTATATTTAAGATTTAGGTTATTAGGATTCTGGATTATTGTTTAAATGCAGCATTGAGAAAAAAATGATTTGTCCGTCTTATGCGGACTTTAACCTGTACCTTAAGATTCGCAAATATCACCAGGAACGCGTTTAAAGATAAGTGAGAGGAGAATTAGAGAAGCTTTCGAGATGATCTGTGGAGAGTAATCATTAAATACTTTAATTAATAATTTGCTATTTTTTTAATAATGTGGCGCCAAAAATGTTATTCGAGGTCCAATAACTTTCAGCTCTAACTGCAGTTCTGCGGTTTTCCTTCGATTTTCTCTTTAATTTATTCTCTCTTTTTAACTTTGCATTCAAGTAAAACTATTCAAAATTCAGAGTTCTTACTACTTATTACTTTGAATTGAACATAATTTCAAATCAGTGGTATAAAAATGAAGAGTGGAGTCAAATTTTTTTAATTTAATAAGATTTTTTCTGCTTCAGTATGAGTGAGAATTAATTTCTCAGATCAATTTTTTAAAGTCTCTCATTGCGTCTTACGATAACTTATCCTACCCCCGTCATGGAGAACCCTCGGACGCAATTCTTAATATTTGACGAAGTAGAATGATTTTCTTATTTCTTAAAAAAGCATCGTTTATAATTATTTTAAACGGGCACTTATGAGCCGATACGTTGAGATGAGGAAAAGGAGAATATTTTAAGGAAAGACATATTTCCAATGCTTAAGAAATAAAATTTATTATTGGAAGCGTGGGAAAAACCTCCGGGGAACTGATGGTTCCCGGAGTAAACGACCCACGGGTGTGAGGAAAAAGCCCAGGAAACTGATGGTTTCCGGGGAAAACGACCTCACTGCGGGGCTCACAAATGAGCGAAAACCCGCAAAAGTTACAGAAAGTTTAACAAAAAGAACACATTAAAAACAAAATATACAATGTGTCAAATGAGAAATGATTGAAGGGAGGATGGCAAAGTTACTATGCTAATTAACTTCAAGGAAAAGAGGAATCGAATTCGAAAAACTTACTTCGAAAGAAATTTGAAAGAAATTACTATACCGTTGTTTAAAAATGCACAGATTGGAATGGATCCCCACACACTCCACCACAACAAGTTAGTAAATAGGATTAGATCGGAATGTTACTCGCGAAAACTACAACATACCTATATAATCATTCACACTGGAGTATACTCCATACGCAATATCACGCACACCACACACATGCACTCGCACAACTCACTAGGAATCCATTCCATATCAGCACATGAGTTACGATGATCGGGGGCTTAATCGGCGAGTGATTTGAGAAAATAGAAGAACCGTGCGTACAAAGCGGTACGCCCAGGCGTTCCACTACATAACTCAAACACTTAAATTTTACCTGGGGTATCCGCGAGAGTGAAGCTCCCAAACGGATGCTGAATCCCAAGCCGCGGTCGCGAGCACAATATGGCAATAAAAAATAACAATTCAAATAACAAATAAAATTACAATAAAAAATGACAATTCAAATTAAGACCAAGGTTACAATTAAAATTACAATTCAAAATAAATAATAAAACAAAAAAATCCGCGGCTGAAGACGATCAGGCAGGCGGACCCCTCCACGGATCTTCTAGTATCTGTGAAGATAAAAATCCTAGAAAAAGAAGAAATGTAATTGAGTAACATGCATGAAAATAAAAATGAAAAACAACACTCAAAACAGAAAGCATGGGCATGGAAATCAAGAAAAACCAACACTCAAAAAAAGACATAATAGACATGGAAATAAACAAACAAGAAAAATAATATGCAACTCAAAATTGTATGTACCTGCAAAAAAAGGATGATTAAAAGTACCTGGAAAGAAGAGGAAATGAGGTTAGACAAATAATAGAAGGAAAGGGGAGGAAAACAATACATTCGCAATAACGCACTAAAATTTCGCAAAATAACGCAATATATCATGTACCTGTAAAAAGAAGAACGCACAAGGACAAGCCATCCCAACCCAACCCCATCCCACGAACCACAGAAACGAACAAACGACACCAAAGCAAAGCGAACCGAAAGCCAAAACCATCGACGACAACTCATAATGTACCTAGAACGCATACATCGCAAAATTACATACGCTATCGAACGTAGGGAGGAAGCAAATATTAAAATAACATGCAAGTTAAACATCAAAAATAAGTACCATTGCAGCAGAATAAGAGAAATATCAAATGCAATGAAAACCGTCACCGTTTGTCTTTGATACCAATCAGATACTTGATGGCAGGAACCACTTGAAAAACCTCTTCGTTCTTCGCTTCTTCTTCGCTTGGATGGATGGATGCATCTTGAATCTTCGAAGTCTTCTTCGAATCACGAACCACTAGATTGAACTGCACTTCACGTAAGCTCCAGAGAAACTGAACCTTTCCCTCCAAATTTTCCTCTTGTTCAATTCCTCTGACAAATTCTGCATTCTGATTGGTTGAACCCAAAAACAGTATAAATTGTTTTCCCTCCAAAAAACAAGTGCGATTTCAATGGAATCGTTAAATTACATGTTGAATTATTTCAAACCTTTTAAGTACGAGATGTACATCATCTCTTAAATATTTTTACTTTAATCTTTTAGCGTTACGTACGTATGAATTGAAATTGCCGTCATTTTCGTATATATAAACAAAAGACAGTTAAACAAATAAGCTCTAATTTCATTTCGTTCTTTCAGTAATTAAGTTAATTTGTCGAAATTTATTAATATCACGAGAATCATGTCATATGAGATAATAATTTCAGTCAAATCTTCGTGAATTATACCTTAACTATGACGTCTTAGAATCCGATAGTTTAGAACCATAGCGCCAATTCCGAAGCGCAACAATGGCTACAAGATCAGCATTTCGCGGGAAAAATTTTTAGGAAGGACGTTTTCTGATAAATTCTCATCGGCTTTAAACGTGTTCTTTTTCCGATTCATTTCATTTGCGTCCGTTAAGTATTTGGTGATTATTTTCCCCAGTTTATATCTCCTATCGAAGTTCCAAAAATGTCCTTGGAAGACGATAAATAATGCCTTTGATACGAATATTGCCTCCAAGAAAAGTTCAACCTTTCGTAAGAGGAAATCAGTTTCTCCGTCCATCCACAGATACTTATCTCCGAACACCGGAAACGAAATTAGTTTACGACACGGTAATTCATTCTTCGTAGAATGAGATTTTCATAAAATCACAACACCCATTTTCAAGATGGGATTCGAGTAGCATTTCCATAACATTTAAGTATCCCGCGGAAGAAAACGAGCTATAGGTTGCCACGTATCGAGACAATAATCGTAATGTGTATCGAAAGTGCACTTCAAAAAAGGGTTGTTATGGGAAGGGTGTGCGGGTGATATTGAAGCAAAGGATGGAAAGAATATCAGTAGAAGTTGGATCTACATTAACTTCATCGCCAACAAACGTTTCGGAACCCATGATTAAAAACGCGATAAGTAAGTCTTAGTAGCTAAGAAATGGTAACACGACCTTAACTGACTTTTCCATTACTTTACTCCATACCGAGAGAATATTTCTTGGCCTGTAATCATCTGCATTTGTTGTAGGTATCTCCTAATTGTATATGTAATAGATAAGAAGATGTTCTTTTCTACCTATCATAAACTGATCAACTGTATAACTCATTTGAAGATTATAGAACTGTTCTGCTGTGTGTGCCATTCCCATCCTTCTAGAAGAAGAATTACCTGGCATATTGAATGAAAATGAATCATAGATGTAATATTGACAAAGGAATCAGTAGTGTGAAAGTGAATTTATGAATCACCCGATTCATTGCTCAGTAGAAGAAAATATTCATTCTCCTATGGTTTGGTGTAATGTAAACAGTTATGGCTGGTTTTGATGCTTTGGATGTTATAGTACATATTGAGATGCCCTTGAAAAAGTTGCACAACCCTAAACTGTCTGTCGTATTGGTTACATCTTGTCCAAAGTAACTAATCTATAATCTACTTGTCTGTTCTTCATCAATAGCTCTCGATCAGTAATTGGGTACACTGTTGTTGGCTTGAAAGTTCAATGTAATTTGCACTTTAAATTTAAATATTACTTTGATCATCAACAATATAGGAGCAGTATCTTAATAAGAATCATTTATTTAGAATTAATGTTGATTGTATGTCCAAAATATCACAAAATTGTAAATCACATTATTGAGCTCCTATTCCCACCTACTTCAACATTTTGTCATGATGTAAACAATGTTATGCTTAGATTTGTTACATTAATTGTTTTGTAGAAATTTATAAATAGTGCACACCCAATCTTGCGACTGATTTAACTCTGTTATGTTCTACAAGAAATATTATGTTTTCTTAAAATACATAGGACAAAGTGTCTTTTATCCTTTACTTAGTTCTGTCTGCGTTTCTACTCCACAATAAATGTTTCTCTAATGAATTTATATGATTTTCATTGTATCTTCATCTATACTTAATTTTTCACATTTTTAGTTTTTTTTAGAATTCTTATCTCCAAAGTGACTGACATAGTTGTCCCATGGAAAATATATACTCAGTTCATATTCCTTCACTTATGCCTCAATCGTTGAGCCCAGAATGCACAATAATTAGATTACTTCCGCCAATCCTATCTTTCAGTGAATAGTTATCATATTTTTTAGGTGACATCTGAGACAGTGATATGACAAGACTTGTGCATAGATCTTTTGCATTGAATCGTTTTTGAAAAGCTTGTTTCTTCATGTGCCCTGTATAATTTCAAAAACTATTTATGGTGCTCTTCATATGCAATATTTGCACATGTTGATGGCAAAATTTTTTTTCCTGTGTAATAAGAGATTAACATTATTTTCATTCCCTCTTTATATCTCCACTTATTCCTGACATTTTACATCTTTCTGTTAGCTTTCTTCATTATCTGGAATTGTATATTCTCTGCATTGTTCTCTCCTCCTTTATAATGAAGTATGTGACCAGATTTTGCAATTTGTCAGCCAATTCATCTGAGCGTTCCTTTTGGGTATCAAAATTTTCCAGAAGAGTTCATTTTATTTGAGACTTCATCTCATAGATTAACTGGAAGTGAAAAATAGTGACATGATGAGGACTCGGAAGATGTCATCCCGAATCGTAAGTGGTGTTAGCATGGGGCGGTGACGAAGATTACTATTAGTACATATAAGTACACTATTGTTCACATTCGTAGTTACTCGAAGGCTTTGATCGGATCTAATTTGAGAATGAGTTGGGAGCCCAAATGCTCTGGTGGTGGAGTGGTTAGTATGCTGTAATCCTATTTCAAAGGTCCAGGTTCAAATCCCAGCTGATGAGAAAATTTTCATCTCAAGTTATGGATGTTAGTGAATGTCTATTAGCAAACGGAGATGCAATCTGTTTTTCCCAACGTAGATAATTGTGCATATCGTTATCCAAAGATAAATAGATATTGAACTTCTGAAGAGAGAGGGTTCATGACTTTCTCTTTTTAATTTCGTTTGCCGGCCTCCGTGGCCGAGTGCGTAGTGAATTGACTGCTAGCGCACGAAGTCTCGACGTACCAGGTTCGAGTCCTGTCAGGTCGGGAGTTTTTCTCATTTGGAGTAGGATGTATTTGTGTCTCCGCAAACTCCATGTAGACCGCATACAGGATGGAGTAAATTTCCATATGATGATTTAAGAAAGGCAAATTATCATCGATTTTTCTAAATTCTACGAGACCGCCCGATGATTATTTTTATAATTATATTTTACATTGATTTATTACAATGTAATTCTTGTTTTGTTACGTTGCTCTTTTACAAAGCCAAAACTTGAATTTCGTCCTAAATGCATATATTGAGACTTTAATCTTGAACTTTCAAATAGGCGGTATGCTTAGTTTTGAGGCACGTATATGTAGGACATGATACTAAATTTTACATTTGATATCAACTCCCAAGCTTGTCCTAACTTTTTTCATTGTTCGAGGACTTCTTTGAAGATCCGTTTAAAAATTTAAGATTAATGAATTCAATTCAGTTACGAGATGATGATATGCTGTATACACTTTAGAGGATTTAATGAAATTTTTATTCAAATGCTACGAGCGCAATGGTGTTTCTCGATACTGATAACTGCATTTCAAGTTTGGAATGGAAAGGCATATTTCTGCCTAAATGAAATTGATCAACTTATAACGAAGTTCATTTTCAAATAAAATAGATTACTTATCGAAATACTTAACTATTAGAATGATGCTCTCTTACGTATATTTAAGATTTAGGTTATTAGGATTCTGGATTATTGCTTAAATGCGGCATTGAGAAAAAAATGATTTGTCTGTCTTATGCGGACTTTAACCTGTACCTTAAGATTCGCAAATATCACCAGGAACGCGTTTAAAGATAAGTGAGAGGAGAATTAGAGAAGCTTTCGAGATGATCTACGGAGAGTAATCATTAAATACTTTAATTAATAACTTGCTATTTTTTTAATAATGTTGCGCCAAAAATGTTATTCGAGGTCCAATAATTTTCAGCTCTAACTGCAGTTCTGCGGTTTTTCTTCGATTGTCTCTTTAATTTATTCTCTCTTCTTAACTTTGCATTCAAGTAAAACTATTCAAAATTCAGAGTGCTAACTACTTAATACTTGGAATTGAACATACTTTGAAATCAGTGGTATAAAAATGAATAGTGGAGTCAAAATTTTTTAATTTAATAAGATTTTTTCTGCTTCAGTATGAGTGAGAATTAATTTCTCAGATCAATTTTTTAAAGTCTCTCAATGCGTCTTACGATACCCCCGTCATGGAGAACTCTCGGACGCAATTCTTAATATTTGACGAAGTAGAATGATTTTCTTATTTCTTAAAAAGCATCGTTTATAATTATTTTAAACGGGCACTTATGAGCCGATGCGTTGAGATGAGGAAAAGGAGAATATTTTAAGGAAAGACATATTTCCAATGCTTAAGAAATAAAATTTATTATTGGAAGCGTGGGAAAAACCTCCGGGGAACTGATGGTTCCCGGAGTAAACGACCCACGGGTGTGAGGAAAAAGCCCAGGAAACTGATGGTTTCCGGGGAAAACGACCTCACTGCGGGGCTCACAAATGAGCGAAAACCCGCAAAAGTTACAGAAAGTTTAACAAAAAGAACACATTAAAAACAAAATATACAATGTGTCAAATGAGAAATGATTGAAGGGAGGATGGCAAAGTTACTATGCTAATTAACTTCAAGGAAAAGAGGAATCGAATTCGAAAAACTTACTTCGAAAGAAATTTGAAAGAAATTACTATACCGTTGTTTAAAAATGCACAGATTGGAATGGATCCCCACACACTCCACCACAACAAGTTAGTAAATAGGATTAGATCGGAATGTTACTCGCGAAAACTACAACATACCTATATAATCATTCACACTGGAGTATACTCCATACGCAATATCACGCACACCACACACATGCACTCGCACAACTCACTAGGAATCCATTCCATATCAGCACATGAGTTACGATGATCGGGGGCTTAATCGGCGAGTGATTTGAGAAAATAGAAGAACCGTGCGTACAAAGCGGTACGCCCAGGCGTTCCACTACATAACTCAAACACTTAAATTTTACCTGGGGTATCCGCGAGAGTGAAGCTCCCAAACGGATGCTGAATCCCAAGCCGCGGTCGCGAGCACAATATGGCAATAAAAAATAACAATTCAAATAACAAATAAAATTACAATAAAAAATGACAATTCAAGTTAGTACCAAGGTTACAATTAAAATTACAATTCAAAATAAATAATAAAACAAAAAAATCCGCGGCTGAAGACGATCAGGCAGGCGGACCCCTCCACGGATCTTCTAGTATCTGTGAAGATAAAAATCCTAGAAAAAGAAGAAATGTAATTGAGTAACATGCATGAAAATAAAAATGAAAAACAACACTCAAAACAGAAAGCATGGGCATGGAAATCAAGAAAAACCAACACTCAAAAAAAGACATAATAGACATGGAAATAAACAAACAAGAAAAATAATATGCAACTCAAAATTGTATGTACCTGCAAAAAAAGGATGATTAAAAGTACCTGGAAAGAAGAGGAAATGAGGTTAGACAAATAATAGAAGGAAAGGGGAGGAAAACAATACATTCGCAATAACGCACTAAAATTTCGCAAAATAACGCAATATATCATGTACCTGTAAAAAGAAGAACGCACAAGGACAAGCCATCCCAACCCAACCCCATCCCACGAACCACAGAAACGAACAAACGACACCAAAGCAAAGCGAACCGAAAGCCAAAACCATCGACGACAACTCATAATGTACCTAGAACGCATACATCGCAAAATTACATACGCAATCGAACGTAGGGAGGAAGTAAATATTAAAATAACATGCAAGTCAAACATCAAAAAAAAGTACCATTGCAGCAGAAAGAGAAAAATATCAAATGCAATGAAAACCGTCACCGTTTGTCTTTGATACCAATCAGATACTTGATGGCAGGAACCACTTGAAAAACCTCTTCGTTCTTCGCTTCTTCTTCGCTTGGATGGATGGATGCATCTTGAATCTTCGAAGTCTTCTTCGAATCCCGAACCACTAGAACTGCACTTCACGTAAGCTCCAGAGAAACTGAACCTTTCCCTCCAAATTTTCCTCTTGTTCAATTCCTCTGACAAATTCTGCATTCTGATTGGTTGAACCCAAAAACAGTATAAATTGTTTTCCCTCCAAAAAACAAGTGCGATTTCAATGGAATCGTTAAATTACATGTTGAATTATTTCAAACCTTTTAAGTACGAGATGTACATTATCTCTTAAATATTTTTACTTTAATCTTTTAGCGTTACGTACGTATGAATTGAAATTGCCGTCATTTTCGTATATATAAACAAAAGACAGTTAAACAAATAAGCTCTAATTTCATTTCGTTCTTTCAGTAATTAAGTTAATTTGTCGAAATTTATTAATATCACGAGAATCATGTCATATGAGATAATAATTTCAGTCAAATCTTCGTGAATTATACCTTAACTATGACGTCTTAGAATCCGATAGTTTAGAACCATAGCGCCAATTCCGAAGCGCAACAATGGCTACAAGATCAGCATTTCGCGGGAAAAATTTTTAGGAAGGACGTTTTCTGATAAATTCTCATCGGCTTTAAACGTGTTCTTTTTCCGATTCATTTCATTTGCGTCCGTTAAGTATTTGGTGATTATTTTCCCCAGTTTATATCTCCTATCGAAGTTCCAAAAATGTCCTTGGAAGACGATAAATAATGCCTTTGATACGAATATTGCCTCCAAGAAAAGTTCAACCTTTCGTAAGAGGAAATCAGTTTCTCCGTCCATCCACAGATACTTATCTCCGAACACCGGAAACGAAATTAGTTTACGACACGGTAATTCATTCTTCGTAGAATGAGATTTTCATAAAATCACAACACCCATTTTCAAGATGGGATTCGAGTAGCATTTCCATAACATTTAAGTATCCCGCGGAAGAAAACGAGCTATAGGTTGCCACGTATCGAGACAATAATCGTAATGTGTATCGAAAGTGCACTTCAAAAAAGGGTTGTTATGGGAAGGGTGTGCGGGTGATATTGAAGCAAAGGATGGAAAGAATATCAGTAGAAGTTGGATCTACATTAACTTCATCGCCAACAAACGTTTCGGAACCCATGATTAAAAACGCGATAAGTAAGTCTTAGTAGCTAAGAAATGGTAACACGACCTTAACTGACTTTTCCATTACTTTACTCCATACCGAGAGAATATTTCTTGGCCTGTAATCATCTGCATTTGTTGTAGGTATCTCCTAATTGTATATGTAATAGATAAGAAGATATTCTTTTCTACCTATCATAAACTGATCAACTGTATAACTCATTTGAAGATTATAGAACTGTTCTGCTGTGTGTGCCATTCCCATCCTTCTAGAAGAAGAATTACCTGGCATATTGAATGAAAATGAATCATAGATGTAATATTGACAAAGGAATCAGTAGTGTGAAAGTGAATTTATGAATCACCCGATTCATTGCTCAGTAGAAGAAAATATTCATTCTCCTATGGTTTGGTGTAATGTAAACAGTTATGGCTGGTTTTGATGCTTTGGATGTTATAGTACATATTGAGATGCCCTTGAAAAAGTTGCACAACCCTAAACTGTCTGTCGTATTGGTTACATCTTGTCCAAAGTAACTAATCTATAATCTACTTGTCTGTTCTTCATCAATAGCTCTCGATCAGTAATTGGGTACACTGTTGTTGGCTTGAAAGTTCAATGTAATTTGCACTTTAAATTTAAATATTACTTTGATCATCAACAATATAGGAGCAGTATCTTAATAAGAATCATTTATTTAGAATTAATGTTGATTGTATGTCCAAAATATCACAAAATTGTAAATCACATTATTGAGCTCCTATTCCCACCTACTTCAACATTTTGTCATGATGTAAACAATGTTATGCTTAGATTTGTTACATTAATTGTTTTGTAGAAATTTATAAATAGTGCACACCCAATCTTGCGACTGATTTAACTCTGTTATGTTCTACAAGAAATATTATGTTTTCTTAAAATACATAGGACAAAGTGTCTTTTATCCTTTACTTAGTTCTGTCTGCGTTTCTACTCCACAATAAATGTTTCTCTAATGAATTTATATGATTTTCATTGTATCTTCATCTATACTTAATTTTTCACATTTTTAGTTTTTTTTAGAATTCTTATCTCCAAAGTGACTGACATAGTTGTCCCATGGAAAATATATACTCAGTTCATATTCCTTCACTTATGCCTCAATCGTTGAGCCCAGAATGCACAATAATTAGATTACTTCCGCCAATCCTATCTTTCAGTGAATAGTTATCATATTTTTTAGGTGACATCTGAGACAGTGATATGACAAGACTTGTGCATAGATCTTTTGCATTGAATCGTTTTTGAAAAGCTTGTTTCTTCATGTGCCCTGTATAATTTCAAAAACTATTTATGGTGCTCTTCATATGCAATATTTGCACATGTTGATGGCAAAATTTTTTTTCCTGTGTAATAAGAGATTAACATTATTTTCATTCCCTCTTTATATCTCCACTTATTCCTGACATTTTACATCTTTCTGTTAGCTTTCTTCATTATCTGGAATTGTATATTCTCTGCATTGTTCTCTCCTCCTTTATAATGAAGTATGTGACCAGATTTTGCAATTTGTCAGCCAATTCATCTGAGCGTTCCTTTTGGGTATCAAAATTTTCCAGAAGAGTTCATTTTATTTGAGACTTCATCTCATAGATTAACTGGAAGTGAAAAATAGTGACATGATGAGGACTCGGAAGATGTCATCCCGAATCGTAAGTGGTGTTAGCATGGGGCGGTGACGAAGATTACTATTAGTACATATAAGTACACTATTGTTCACATTCGTAGTTACTCGAAGGCTTTGATCGGATCTAATTTGAGAATGAGTTGGGAGCCCAAATGCTCTGGTGGTGGAGTGGTTAGTATGCTGTAATCCTATTTCAAAGGTCCAGGTTCAAATCCCAGCTGATGAGAAAATTTTCATCTCAAGTTATGGATGTTAGTGAATGTCTATTAGCAAACGGAGATGCAATCTGTTTTTCCCAACGTAGATAATTGTGCATATCGTTATCCAAAGATAAATAGATATTGAACTTCTGAAGAGAGAGGGTTCATGACTTTCTCTTTTTAATTTCGTTTGCCGGCCTCCGTGGCCGAGTGCGTAGTGAATTGACTGCTAGCGCACGAAGTCTCGACGTACCAGGTTCGAGTCCTGTCAGGTCGGGAGTTTTTCTCATTTGGAATGGGATGTATTAGTGTCTCCGAAAACTCCATTTAGACCACATATGGAGTAAATTTCCATATGATGATTTAAGAAAGGCAAATTATCATCGATTTTTCTAAAATCTAAGAGAACCCCCGATGATTTTTTTTATAATTATATTTTACATTGATTTATTACAAAGTAATTCTTGCTTTGTTACGTTGCTCTTTTACAAAGCCAAAACTTGAATTTCGTCCTAAATGCATATATTGAGACTTTAATCTTGAACTTTCAAATAGGCGGTATGCCTTGTTGTGAGATACGTGTATGTAGGACATGATACTAAATTTTACATTTGATATCAACTCCCAAGCTTGTCCTAACTTTTTTCATTTTTCGAGGACTTCTTTGAAGATCCGTTTAAAAATTTAAGATTAATGAATTCAATTCAGTTATGAGATGATGATATGCTGTATATTCTCTTTAGAGGATTTAATGAAATTTTTATTCAAATGCTACGAGCGCAATGGTGTTTCTCGATACTGATAACTGCATATAAAGTTTGGAATGGAAAGGCATATTTCTGCCTAAATGAAACTGATCAACTTATTACGAAGTTCATTTTCAAATAAAATAGATTACTTTTCGAAATACTTAACTATTAGAATGATGCTCTCTTACGTATATTTAAGATTTAGGTTATTAGGATTCTGGATTATTGTTTAAATGCAGCATTGAGAAAAAAATGATTTGTCTGTCTTACGCGGACTTTAACCTGTACCTTAAGATTCGCAAATATCACCAGGAACGCGTTTAAAGATAAGTGAGAGGAGAATTAGAGAAGCTTTCGAGATGATCTGTGGAGAGTAATCATTAAATACTTTAATTAATAATTTGCTATTTTTTGAATAATGTTTTGCGCCAAAAATGTTATTCGATGTCCAATAATTTTCAGCTCTAACTGCAGTTCTGCGGTTTTCCTTCGATTGTCTCTTTAATTTATTCTCTCTTTTTAACTTTGCATTCAAGTAAAACTATTCAAAATTCAGAGTGCTTACTACTTAATACTTGGAATTGAACATACTTTGAAATCAGTGGTATAAAAATGAAGAGTGGAGTCAAATTTTTTTAATTTAATAAGATTTTTTCTGCTTCAATATGAGTGAGAATTAATTTCTCAGATCAATTTTTTAAAGTCTCTCATTGCGTCTTACGATAACTTATCCTACCCCCGTCATGGAGAACCCTCGGACGCAATTCTTAATATTTGACGAAGTAGAATGATTTTCTTATTTCTTGAATCGTTTTTGAGTAACTTGGTGCTATATGCTATAAATGCTATTTAATTATTAATAAGTTATTAATGTTGCTCTTCATATGCAATATTTGCATATATCAATAGCCACATTTTTTTTTCTTTTGTGACTTCATCACTAGGTTTCTATAAGTGAAAAATAGTGACCTGATGAGGACTCAGAAGATATCATCCTAAATCATAACTATTTTTCATGTTTGTAATTACTCAATGGCTTTGATCAGGACGAATTTGAGAATGAGTAGGGATGGTGGATTCAAATGTTTGCTATGTGGTGGAGTATGAGTGGTTAGTATGCCTTCGTATTTCTAAAGGCTAGGTTCAAATCCCAGCTGTGGAGAAAATTTTCATCCCAACTTATTGATGTAAATGAATGTCTATTATTGAAAAGAGTTACACATTGTTTTTTCTAACATAGAATATTGTACATATCGATATCTAAGTAGAAATAGATCCTGAACTTCTGGTGAAAAAGGTTGCATTAATTTTTTTATTTAATTATACACAATATATATTATCTCTTCTTTTCTACGAGACCTGTCCTATGATTTTTTTATTTTATTTTACATTTATTTATTATTATGTCATTCATTTTTCATTATGTTGCTTTTTTTATAAAATTACATATATAAATAATTAATGTATTTATATATGCAAGTTACCAGTTGTATTGAATTTTCCTGTTTGCCAGTTATTTTCAATGAATAATGTGGATCCTCTTTGACGTTTTGATCAATTGTTTTTCAGCAATTCTGTAGTAAGCCCATTTTATTGAGGGTCCTGCTATTCTTTCTGGAATATTATTTCAATCGACCATTAAGGAAAAAATGATTTCCTCAAACTTTTACTCAAAGTTTGATATAGAACGATTTTAGAGATTCAGGATAACAAAACTATAAATAAAATTATCCAAGTTTAGAACATGTTCCTGAACAAATTCTTTTGAAAAATTAAAGAAATTAATCTCCAAGACAATGTATCAATACTTAACAATTTAACTTGAGTCAGTCACGAGTTTCATTTTCATCATGGGTCAAGAATTATACCTTTTAAATACGGTTCACTATCTTATTCTGATATTAACTCTTACATGAAGATTCACAAATATCACCAGAATACTTAAATATTTTAATATATTATTCTTAATTATTAAGAAACCAGAATAATTATCGCATTTCTTTAAAAGTTACTTTTCTTATTATATATAAAGGAGCATTTAAATATTAAGTTTATTATTCGATCAAATTGATTAAATATTGAAAACTATTAAGTTAATTTTCTTTATTGGAAATCTGTGTTTTTAGAGTCCTGGCTTGTTGTATTAATGGAGTACTTTCTGGATTCAATATTCAAGGTATCTTATAATGCCTAACAATAAATGGTTCTCATATCGACCTACTGGAGAACTCTTGAACGTAATTATTATGAAAGTAGAATAATTATAGCATTTTTTAAAACAGAAACATTTCAAGTTATATATATATATATATATATATATATACGAGTAAAGGTGTGCTTGCTCACAGCAAGCAATGCAATAATAAATCTTTTAATGAAAAAAAAGATTTATTGGAAAGCCAACTTTCGTCTTCATTAATATATTCAACGAAATTATCATAGCGCATGTATTCTTTGACATGTTCTTCCCATGCTTTCCTTAAGGCGGCATTGTTACCACCTGGCGTCGAACTAAGGCTTTTTTGCGAAAAACGCTGTCATCTTTCGCTTGAGTATGATTGTCTCTAAAAACACACCAAATTTCAAATGGAAATACCTTAAGGAAGTACCTGAAAATAAGTCCTGAATTCCCTATGCATTTCTTAGGAATTTATAGTTAGCGCCCCCTAGAATCGAACCAACGACCATTTACGATACTATTACGGTCGGTTTTATTTGAAAATGGTCCCTTTAATGGTCTCTGTGAAATTTTGAAGCACAGAGCGGTTGGGAAGTGTCCTAAAAGGCTTCCGGAAAAATGGTCAATGTATTTTAAACGGGAAAAATCGAGATTACGGGTCGCTCTGGAATCGAACCCGTGACACATAGGCAAATGCTGATTTTTTTCCAAGTACATATTTTAACTATCTATACGTGTTTAACGTTTGAATGGTCTATGTACGAAATTAAGAGAGCTACGATTTTTTAAAATTTGAAAATATTTCACCTCCTGGCATCGAACCCAGGACCGATTGTGCGTAAAATATTGCATTTTTCCGTAGACATATATATTAGCAATAGCTACATGAAATTTTATCTTTCTAGCTCAATGGAAAGTATTTTTAAAATTATTTGAAAAACGGCCCCATGTATTCTTAACGGGGAAAATCGAGATTACGGGACGCTCTGGAATCGAACCCGTGACACATAGACAACTGTTGATTTTTTTCAAAGTACACTATGCACGTATCTATACGTGTAAAAAGTTTCAATGATCTATATCTCATATTAAGAGAGCTACGAATTTTCAAAATCAGAAAATATTTCACCTCCTGGCATCGAACCCATGACCGGTTGGACATAAACAATAGCATTTTTCCGTAGATATATATAGTAGCAATAGCTACGTGAAATCTTATTGTTCTAGGTTAATGGGAAGTATTTTTAAAATCATTTGAAAAACGGCCCAATGCATTCTTAATGGGGAAAATCGAGATTACGGGACGCTCTGGAATCGAACCCGTGACACGTAGGCAACTGTTGATTATTTTCGAGGTATATAATATACTTACCTATAAGTGTAAAAAATTTGAATGATATATGTATCATAATAAGAGAGCTACGATTTTTCGAAATTTGAAACTTTTACACCTCGCGGTTTAGGTGGGCGGTTTGGGCCTGACATTAATATCCTATATATATGTTATATATACGAGTAAAGGTGCGCTTGCTTACAGCAAGCAATGCAATAATTTATCTTTAGTGAATAATAAAATTTTTCTAAAGATTACTCTGCTCAAACGTTGCTAAACATTAAGTAAAGGGCATTAACGCAGCTGAAAATGCACTGAATACGATTTCCGATGCATTTCTTTCGACAGCTAAAATCCCGCCCCGGCGTCGAACCAAGGTCATCCTGCTAAAATTACTGTAATCTTTCGCTTGAGTATGGTGGACTTTATAAACACCCCGAATTGCATAAGGAAATTCATTCAGGAAGTACCTTAAAATGAGCCCTAAATTCCCTATGCATTTCAAATGGAGATATAGTTAACGCCCCCTAGCATCGAACCAACGACCTTTTACGACTATTTTAGGATAGCTTTTATATGAGAGCTGTCCCCTTAATGGCTGTGTGAAATTTTGAAC
Organism: Pantala flavescens; assembly: GCA_020796165.1. Classification (NCBI taxonomy): domain Eukaryota; kingdom Metazoa; phylum Arthropoda; class Insecta; order Odonata; family Libellulidae; genus Pantala; species Pantala flavescens. The sequence continues at coordinate 55,401,674 of CM036883.1, forward strand.
CTCTGCGCGGTTGGGAAGTGTTATAAAAAGTATTCGGAAATACGGTCAATGTATTTTAAACGGGAAAAATCGAGTGTACGGGACGCTCTGGAATCGAACCCGTGACACCTAGGAAACTGTTGATTTTTTTCTAATTACATTTTGTATGTATCTATATTTGTAGAAGGTTTGAATGATCTATGTACGATATTAAGGGAGCTACGAATTTTCAAAATCTGAAAATATTTCACCTCCTGGCATCGAACCCAGGACCGATTGTACGTAAAATACTACATTTTCCCGTAGACATATATATAAGCAGTAGCTACACGAAATCTTATTCTTTTAACTTAATTGGAAGTATTTTTAAAATTATTTGAAAAACGGCCCCATGCATTCTTAACGGGGAAAATCGAGATTACGGGACGCTGTGGAATCGAACCCGTGACACGTAGGCTAGTATTGATTTTTTTCTGGGTATATAATATACTTCCCTATAAGTGTAAAAAATTTGAATGATCTATGTATCATATTAAGAGAGCTACAATTTTTCAAAATTTGCGAATTTTTCACCTCCTGGCATCGAACCCATGACCGTTTGTACGTAAACAATAGCATTTTTCTGTAGATAGCAATAATAGCAATAGCTCTATGAAATTTCATTATTCTAGCATAATGGAAAGTATTTTTAAAAATTATTTGAAAAACGGCCCAATGCATCCTTACGGGGGAAAGTCGATTTTTGGGGCCTCCTAGAATCGAACCCATGATAGGTAGGGTCGGTTTCCCAATTTTTCCTGAGTGAGATTTAGTGGGCCATTACGGAAAAAAATCGGCGCCTCCGTGGTCGAAGCAATTTGGGCCTGACATTAATATCCTATATATATATATATATATATGTTATACGAGTGAAGGTGCGCTTGCTTACAGCAAGCAATTTAATAATACGAGTAAAGGTGCGCTTGCTTACAGCAAGCAATGCAATAATTTATCTTTAGTGAATAATAAATTTTTTCGAAAGATTACTCTGCTCAAACGTTGCTAAACATTAAGTGAAGGGCATAAACGCAGCTGAAAATGCACTAAATACGATTTCCGATACATTTCTTTCGGAAGCTTAAATCCCTCCCCGGCGTCGAACCAAGGTCATCCTACTAAAATCAGTGTAATATTTCGCTTGAGTATGGTGGACTGTATAAACACCCCGAATTGCAAAAGGAAATTCATTCAGGAAGTACCTCAATATGAGAGCTAAATTCCCTATGTATTTCACATGGAGAATTAATTAACGCCCCCTAGCATCGAACCAACGACCTTTTACGATAGTCTTAGGATAGTTTTTATATGAGAATGGTCCCCTTAATGGCTGTGTGAAATTTTGAACCTCTGCGCAGTTGGGAAGTGTTATAAAAAGCATTCGGAAATATGGCCAATGCATTTTAAACGGGAAGAATCGAGACTACGGGTCGCTCTGGAATCGAACCTGTGACACATAGGCAAATGCTGATTTTTTTCCAATTACATTTTGTAAGTATCTATACGCGTTGAACGTTTGAATGGTCCATGTACGATATTAAGAGAGCTACGATTTTTTTAAAATTAAAAAATATTTTACCTCCTGGCATCGAACCCAGCACCGATTGTGCGTAAAATATTGCATTTTTCCGTAGACATATATATCAGCAATAGCTACATGAAATTTTATTCTTTTAGCTTAATGGGAAGTATTTTAAAAATTATTTGAAAAACAGCCCCATGCATTCTTAACGGGGAAAATCGAGATTACGGGACGCTCTGGAATCGAACCCGTGACTCATAGGCAACTGTTGATTTTTTTCAAAGTACATTATAAACGTATCTATACGTGTAAAAAGTTTCAATGATCTATATACATTATTTAGAGAGCTACGATTTTTCAAAATTTGAAAATATTTCACCTCCTGGCATCGAACCCATGACCAAATGAACGTAAGCATTAGCATTTTTCAGTAAATATATATTACAGCAATAGCCACATGAAATCTTATCCTTCTAGGTTAATGGGAAGTATTTTTAAAATCATTTGAAAAACGGCCCAATGCATTCTTAATGGAGAAAATCGATTTTTGGGGCCTCCTAGAATCGAACCCATGATAGGTAGGGTCGGTTTCCCAATTTTTCCTAAGTGAGATTTAGTTGGCCATTACGGAAAAAAATCGGCGACTCCGTGGACAAAGCGGTTTGGGCCTGACATTAATATCCTATATATATATATGTTATATATATCCCCCCGAAGCGTCTATATATAATAGATATCTTTTAATAAAATCTAAGATTTTCCGAAATATATTCTGAAAGGCCATTCTAAACATAACGTAAATGACATTTTCGCAGCGAGCATTGCATTGATTTCGATTTCCCATGCATATCTTACTGCAGCATTATAACCGCCCTGGCGTCGAACCAAGGCCTTCCAACGAATTATACTGTCATTATTGGCTTGAGTATGATTGACTTTATAAATATTCTGAATATCAAAAGGAAATTCATTCAGGAAGTACCTCAAAATATGTCCTAAATTCCCTATGCATTTCAAATGGAGATATAGTTAACGCCCCCTAGCATCGAACCAACGACCTTTTACGACTATCTTAGGGAAGGTTTTAAATGAGAATGGGACCCTTAATGGCTGTGTGACATTTTTAACCTCTGCGCGGTTGGGAAGAGTCATAAAAAGCTTTCGGAAATATGGCTAATGTATTTTAAACGGGGAAAATCGAGATTACGGGTCACTCCGGAATCGAACCCGTGATACATAGGCAAGTGCTGATTTTTTGCGGAGTACAAAATATACGTATCTATTTGTGTTGAAAGTTTGAATGATCTATGTACGATATTAGGAGCGCTACGATTTTTCGAAATTTGAAAATATTTCACCTCCTGGCATCGAACCCATGACCAGTTGTACGTATCAAATAGCATTTTTCCGTAGAAATGCATGATGGCAATAGCGCTATGAAATCTCATTGTTCTAGCTTAATGGGAAGTATTTTAAAAATTATTTGAAAAACGACCCCATGCATTCCTAACGGGGAAAATCGAGATTACGGGACGCTCTGGAATCGAACCCGTGATAGGTAGGCAAATACTGATTTTTTTCGTATTATATAATATACTTACCTATAAGTGTAAAAAATTTGAATGATCTATGTATCATATTAAGAGAGCTAGGATTTTTGAAATTTGAAAATGTTTCACCTTCTGGCATCGAACCCATGACCGGTTGCGCGTAAACAAAAGCATTTTTGCGTAGATATAAATATTAAAAATAGCCATATGAAATTTCATTGTTCTATCTCAATGGGAAGTATTTTTTTAAATTGTTTGAAAAACGGCCCCATGCATTCTTACGGGGGAAAGTCGATTTTTGGGGCCTCCTAGAATCGAACCCATGATAGGTAGGGTCGGTTTCCCAATTTTTCCTGAGTGAGATTTAGTTGGCCATAACGGAAAAAAATCGGCGGCTCCGTGGCCGAAGCGGTTTGGGCCTGACATTAATATCCTATATATATATATATATATGTTATATATATATATCCCCCCGAAGCGTCTATATATAATAGATATATATATCCCCCCGAAGCGTCTATATATAATAGATATATCCCCCCGAAGCGTCTATATGTATAGATATATCCCCCCGAAGCGTCTATATATAATAGATATCCCCCCGAAGCGTCTATATGTATAGATATCCCCCCGAAGCGTCTATATATAATAGATATATTTAGACTTTTATCTTTAACTTTAAAATAGGTAGTAGGCTTAATTGTGAGATACGTATATATGACATGATACCTTATTGATAGATGATATTTTATCATAACTTCCCATGCTTGGGTATACCTATACCTTTGGGTAAAACACGTTTAATTATAAGTAAGAGTCATTTTCTCACATCTATTTCTGTGTGAGAACTAAGACTAAATTTTGAGTAGGACCAGTATACCAGTATACTTGCAACGGGAAAACAAGCCACCTATCTGGAAGAGTACACTCGCTGGCATTATTGTAGTGGTTATATTTTTGTAAGAGTGATATTCTCAAATCAAAATTCAAAGCATCTCATTATGTTTAGCAATAACTTAGCCTCCTACCGACGTGTAAGAGAACTTTGAACCGATTCTTCATTATTATGAAAGAAGAATTACTAATGTAATAATAAAGCAAATGTATTCTTAGTTAAAGTTTATTAAGAATGTAACATAATTACATCATAAGTAACACCTTTCCATATTTTTGTACCAGTTGTTGCTGTTCGTCCATGTGTGAGGAATAAACCATCCCCATCTTGAAAACTGTCCTGTGCTATGGTTCCTTAATAGAAATCCTCTCCCCAACAGTTGTCGGAAGTAAGCTGAAATGAGTGAAAGAGATAATTCAAAATTAGGGCACTGTAAGAATTACTTGCTTCACTGTCATATTGAAATAGCGCTGTAGCATTATCCTTTTGCCAAACACTGAATTTGGAATATACATGATAAGATTCAAAATTTCAACATCATCAGCATCGCTTTAATAAATAAAAGATCCCATACGAAATTTAGATAGCTAAAGAATTCAGTGTGATGATGTGGAAAGGAAAAGTGAAAACCAAGTGAAGGTCCAAGGATAAACAAAATTATGCAGTTAGGAAGTTTGAAAGAGTGCCTGCTGAAACGATGTGAATTTGTTCCCAATCAACTTCATTGTAAAATGAAGAAGTAACAAAAGTAAGAGAGGAGAAATGAAACTTTTCAGCAATGAATAAAGACCTAACTACAGGTAGAATGGAGACTGACGATGATAATGCTGAATGCTCACAGCCCCTTCTTGTTATTCAGCTTGTTCTTCATATTGATTTTCAACAAAAAGTAATATCTTCTTCCTTCACAAATATGAAACCGTCCATTGCATAACTATGCTAATTATTCATCAAATACTAGGTTAATTTCAAATGCATGTAAAACAAATTATGACGAGTATGAAGTCATACCTTGAAAAGGTTATTTACTAACAATTTCAAAGGTGTAAACAATTTCTTCCATCATCTTAGAGTAGGCTAGGCATTCCATTCCGTGAAGACTCATCATTCTCTTCGTACATAGAATGGCGAACTTTCTCGATTCAAAAGGCATCCTAGAATTGAAGTGTGATGAATTCATGAAAAAGGAAGCAAACATCCAGAACAAAGGCCCACTTCTACTACACTAACACCGTCAAGGCTGTTCATTGATTTATACCTATGTATGGCTATTAATTCACGTGTCGTACTCTTCAAGATAGTTTATTCAAAAATCAGATATATCTTCAGATATCATATCAGAGAAAGTTCTTGCGTGTGTATGTTTATAAACATATATTCTAATTGTGACAAAGATGTCCATAGTTAAAAATAGGATTATAAAATCAGACGATAGCAAAACTTGACAAATCTTAGCTTTGGCACGTTCCAAAACACAGAGAATTGTTTGATTTTCCCTTTTCTAAATTAAACGTTGAAAAATAAAAATTCACGCAGTTGGTAAAAGTCATAATAAATACTAATTATCATTAAATTTTAATCGTTTACGACTCACCTGAAGTTTATTTTCAAAAATCTTTCTTGAACTTGTAGATTCCTGCCGGTGACAATCGCGTCTCGAAATACCACCGTGCGCAATACACTTCCCACAGCGACCTCACCGTGTCAACATCCTCCCTTTCACCAGTCATTCATTTTACTTTTTCTCTAATTGAATGCATCCTAATAATGATAACACCATCCTTATTAAAACTATGAAGCTTCGACTCTCTCTCAAGCTAAGCTCTCTGTTCAAGGAATAGGTTTCGGAAACTTAAAAAAGTTCGCATTGAAGCGATATGTAACGAGCCCATATGGACGATGCAGCAGAGGGATTTTTGAGCCGTCGTTCGATATTATTGTTATTAGTATTTATCTAGTCATTTTTTTACAGTGGTAAAGATATCTTGAATGGCGATGAGTAGGAATCTAGGCATTCGAAACGCTTCGCTCGGAAGCAGTCGGTATATAAAATTCCTGGGTACGTTCTTGTCACCGAGGGAAAAGAAATATTTTTCAATGGGACGCTTCTTACTTTACTTAGCTTTTCGACTGAACGTTGCATCCACACTAAAAGCTGCTCTGTGATGAGGATGTCACATTGCCTTTATGTGCACCGCTAAACACAATAACATCGACACAATCACTTCATCCAGGGAGAAACTTGAAGATTTTATAGCCATTCGATGGAAAGAAAACGGCGTAATAAAAGGATGGGGAAACACGATTCACATATCACAAAAACTAATTCTGCTCACTAATTATAGCCGCCTACTGAGGGGACAAAAAAATGGCGTTGCAAAAGCACAGGGAAACTCGATTCGCAAGTTACAAGATCACAATTTCTAATCACTAATATGATCTATAATCCAGTTTACGAGTAATTTAATTCCATTCCAGGACGGGATGCTCTATTAAAAGAGCTATTATCTATCTATTGATGTATTATCGCTTCGGATTTTCGATTAATTAGTTTGATTCCACAATATTTTTACGGTCCCTATTCGTTCTCTCGATTTCATTGCCATGTAAGCTTTTCCTTTTACGTAAGATACCTCTTGGGTGGACGGAGTGGAATCTAGGTATTCGTCACTTCGAAAGAAGAGTAGGCAAAATTTTCGAAGGAAATTTTTGTAAACGGGGGCAGAGAGCGTTCGGAAAGATTTCCAATGGGACTCCGCTTCTTAACTTAATGTTTCCCTCGAAACTTGTGCTCTCACTCCAAGGTCTACTGCTTCGCCTGCACTCACTTGAAGACGCCACAATGCTGTCCGCCAAAAAAACTTGCAAACTTCTCTCAAATCTTGTTTTTTCTCCGATTTCTACTTAACACAAGACTGATCAAAATCACCTAATTCAAGCGGAATCCTCAGCATTCCTCTCGGAAGAACGAAAGGCGAGAGCTTTAGGAATTAAGTAGCTTACTCTGCACAACTAACTACGAAACCAAGGAACATAGGTGCTCTCACAAGAGGCATTATACAAAATTAAAATTGTCGCACCGCTCATTATGCACAATAGCACGAACTACTTGTCGACTTCCTGTTATGTTGCCTGCCCTAATAACTGCTATAATCAGAAACCAAATTTTCACAAATAACTATAAGGGCATTGCAGAAAAGAAGTAGTTTATGCGAATGTCAAATAAAAATCAATTCGGTCGCCGCTTAAACAAGATCAGTTGGCATTTCACGAATTATTGCATTGACATAAAGAAACGAGGCGTCCCTTGCTCTGCACTCACCGTGAATGATTTCAAATGAATGACTGTCGTTTGGAATACTCTGACGACATTGCCAGCTGCTCATTTATCCTTGACGAGGGAAGTCTGTTATCATCCGAAGGCGTTCTGAATATACAGATCTCCCTGTAAAAAAATAAATCCTTCCGTTATATCTTGCACGATACATAGATACTTGCATTTCGAAAAAGTTATATTCCCACCTTCATTCGCCTGAAAACAGTCTGGAAAAAGTTTTATTCTTTGAGATTATTTGGAGTATGGGATTTTTTAAGGACGACTTTGTTTGCTCTCGGATCAACCCTAAAAGAATTTGAAATGGAATTACAGGAGAGCGTTTGAAATTCAAAAATCTAATTTTAAGTAAATGAATGATAGCAAAGGATATTGCTGCAAATAATTATAATTTTTCATAGCTAATTTAGCAAGATTTTTTTTTTAATATTGACAAGCAATACCTGTATTATTTAAGAGCATGGTAAGCATTTTCTGGAAATTATGATATTTATGATGGCAAAAAAGGAAGATTACGCACGGAATATATGCATAATAAAGTGATAATTTTTAATTTGTTAAGGAATTCAGAAAGTAAGTAATTGATAAATACCTAATAATCAACAGATATATTCATCGCATATATTGTACTAAATGTATAAAACGGCGGCTTTGCTTATTTTGCGACCGAAGTCTTACCTAAGGAAATTTACAACCAAATTTGTTTGAGAAATTAAATTTTTACTAACTTGAACTATTCAATTCTTATTTGCATAAAGCTTGATCCGTTAATCACTAAAATATAAGAGGGATATTTCGTAAAATTTAATCACTAAAATAAATTATGTTTAACCTCATTAAAGTAGTTTTATAATGACTTCTAAGGTAGTATAACATTTTTACGTTTTCTGTGAACGTGGGGGTAGAGTTCTTGTTAGTTCCTCATTGAGCTTATTCTTATATATGAAATAATTGGATAAAAATTAAAATATTTTCAAATCTAAATGTGCTTCATTTTGTGAAGTTCTAAAAGTTGGCTAAACTGCTGTTAATCGATCGAGAAGATTGTTTTTCATTTTTGAGAATAGACTGATTTTATATTTTGATGATGAATATTTAATCTGTTAAGCCCTCATTATCTGCTCCAGAATAAAATTTAAATATTATGAATATTGAGATCAGCAATCGATTACTTTTTAAAATGTAAGAAACTCTAAAATCTATAAATAACACTTTCAAGTACCATAGCAACATGACTATACACACTGAAGCGTATTCATGTTTATCCTGGTGTCTGAGATACTTCAGGAAAAAAGTATGGATCGCGAACTGTTCCACTGCAAACTTTTTTTTCCTTCGCTTTACAACATTCGAATCTAAAGATTATCTCGATTTTTTCTCATTTACATCAGAATTTCCTCTAATCTGCTGCACATCTACGTAACTCTTTCCAAAGAGCAGAATTACGCGGATATTTTTGAAAGCGATTTGCGGAAGTATAAAAAAAGTTCTCGGCGCAGCGAACGTCAAAGCAATGTAATAGGAATCTGATGGTTCAATATTTCCTTTTATCTATTTCTCTTGACCCATAACGTCCATATCAAGACGCTTTCTGAATTTATCGAAGTGTTTCACATCTCTACGAACTCTTCCAGCGATGGACACCTCCTATCATTTATGCAGATGTGCATAAAAATAGCTAAAGGAATAGATATTGAAGGGAGATGTGCAAATGCCCTTATTGAAATGAGTATCTACAAATAACCCTTGCCATTATCATTATGGCGATACAAATAAATGAACGATGGTATGGGTGTATTTTTTATATGCAAACGATTCTGTTAGAAATAGAAATTGAGCATCATACAGGCTTTGTAATTGATGATTTGATTTGTGATCCATTTTCTCTGTAAGCATGAACAATTCATTTTCAATTTCATTTCTCCGGTCAAACGCTGCGTAGGATTTCGAAACGCGAAAATTTTAATTTTGAGTAACCGAGAATGAAAATTAAAAAATGAAATTATATTCTTGACAAATTACATTTCAACATTTAAAATTCACAGATATTTAATGTGCGAATATTTTTTCAAATCATGGGAGTATGGTATTATAATAATAATAGTATTCGTCTTTATCATTTGTGAAATAAAACTATGAAATCTTGTCTTACATTTAATCCATAACAAAAGAATTTATACCGACGGTTTTTCATAATTTGTATCATAATAATAGCTACTTCTGATGATTTTGCATGAATTTGTCTTTTTAATTCCGAAGACAAAAGCAGGAATGATACGTAAAGAATACAGTATGTAATACAGAAAAAACTTTTCTTGACGAGGCAATGGACTTCACGGAATTTAATTGATTTCTTTGTTTTCTAAAATAAGTATTCCATATTTTGAATTCTTTATCCCTTATCTGCACCTTCCTTTTAATTAAAGAAAAATCTCTTCAATGCTCTTTCAGCAAATTCTTATTTTTCTATTAGAATCGCTGTGAAATTTAAAAAAAAAAACGAATTTATTCAAAGGCAAAGTGAATGTATTAAATATTTCTATTTAATTTGATATATAAGAGTCCACAATACAATTTATTGGTGAACGTTTCTTTACAAAATATTATTCTGTAATCGTTAAAGTCTTACACAGTTAACAACCAAAGTGTAAAACGAGCGAATAATAAAAACCGTTATTTTATTTGACATCGATTCATGAACTTCACCAGAGATTGTCGATTGAACATCTTGCGTTACCATTTCGAAGCATTTATTTTCATTTGATTGATACTTTTTTAGCTTTCTCGAGGAAGTAAGAAGCATTGGCACGCACTCTCCATAAAAGAGATCCTTCGATAAATTCAGGGAGGATTCCCAAATAAACCCTTGGACTCCATCAGTCTACGAAACATTCCAATCATTTTATATTCCCGTCATATTTTATGAGATAAAAATGAAATGGTGGAGTCATATTGGGTTGTAGTGGAACTCAGTGTAAAACTTGGACGTTTTCTCATATGATGATTTTTACGATGAATTTGATTTTTTGATTTAAACTGAAACACTTTGTAGGAGTTTATGTAAAACATTGTTGAGTAGTAAAACTAGAAGAAAAATAATATTTAGATATTAAAATTTGGGTGATGAAATCGAAGATTCATTTTAATGAATCATTTTATATCATTATACTTCCTTTTAACGTAGCTCATTTCTCTCGCTGAGGGTATCTGGTAATCGACTTAATATGTGTAGAGATTCTACAACAGATAAGATACAGTATTTGCTATACGAATACGTAATACGAAAGGAATTACGATATTATAACGATACGATAATCAGGGCTTAAGCAGAACTTGTTCCATAAAAAGTTGTTGTCAAAATATCAATGCTACGATGAACTTCCTTCATTTTTGAACGTATAGGCGATTGAGATAAACGCGTAAAATATAGTTATTTGATACTTGAATGGGAGTGAATAAACTAAAAGCCATATATTTACTCGTTACTTTCAGACCTATAAACGCGTATATTTCTTGTGCTCGCATTCCGTCACATCTCATTGGGAACTCTGTAGTAGTTCTTAGGCCTTACAAGATGGAAACCTACCGATTGTTGAGAATGATCTCATCATGCCCTTCAAATAGCCACAAATGTTAGTCATTTCTAAAAAACTCTTTTCGTTTAGATTTTAAGGATACTCTTGGGAAGTTTCTCAATTAAAACAAATCTTCCTTTTTAATTTCGTTCGTTGAAGAGATAATTGTTCCCCTTAAGTCTTTCAAATCCCTTTCAACTCTTTCTAAATGCACAAATCCATACATTCATAGATTAATCCACACTTACACATGGTAACTTACTATATTCGGTGAAATTATCATAGATTATATTAGTTTGACTTACCTTCAAAGATCTTAAATAATCCTTTACATTATCAAAAATCGCTTATGAAAATACAATATCGGATCCTAAAATGCGTAATTGCTTAAGATGTATTATTTTCAAAAAGACTTTCAGATGGAAGTCATAAATCTACATCTTCCCCTTTTAGTTTGAAATGAATCAATATTACAAGGTTGGAATAGCAACTCCTTAATGATGAAGGCAGTAATGTAACAAGAAGACACATTTTTTCGAGCGCAATATTGAAACTAGAAAGTAAGCTAGAGCAGTATAGTGTTCACATGCGTCACAAAACACTGCTAAATTTTAGATTCGCTTATAGTCTATTCTAAAGTACTTAAAAAGAACTCAAAGCATCTCGAAATTCACTTTCCCAATCTGCGCAGAACTCCCTCGAGTGAGTTTTGTTTGAGCGTTTCAAAAGTTTGGAAGCAATATTTGCGTAACCCTTTCAATAAATATCCTCCTACGATCAGCCTCCGAATCGATTAGTGTTCTTCAATTGGAACTTCTCTTCCTTCATTTCACACTCATCTCCCCTTTTTTCTTGAAATTTCTCACTTTAAAACTCTTCTCCATGTCTTAAAATTACCAGAGCCAATTTGAAGCACTCATCACATTCAATGAGAAATGAGCGCTCTGATTTGAGCCTATGATTCGACCATTTAAATCCACCCATTTTCTTCCTAAAGAGACCTGATGCTTGTTTCTATGGCGATAAAATTATTTATTATATTTTATATAGATTGTAAGCATTGAATTAATGGAGAATTCTTTTCAGTTTTTCGTGCTTAAAGACTACTACTTCTTTGCAATTATATGCACGATATTGCCTTACGATTTGTTGAAGCTGTATTCATGCTGGGGAAATGCTTTCATAGAGTTTGATCTCAACTCAAGATATTTTTTTGAAAAGGCTAAAGCGAGCTGTAAAGTACCCTTAAAATAAATACCGAACGCCGCTTTTACTATTCGATTGAATTTTACATCCATCGTAAATATCAGAATACAACCTTTCATGGCTGTTCTGAAGAGTTTAGCAATCGATTCTTGGTTTATTTCAGCCAAATAGAACTTTCTCTTACTATTAATGAATATATTCCACTAAATTTTCTTCAGTTTCTACGAGGGCAGTTTGATAATTCAGTGACTTTTTGAATAAAAAAAAATTTTAACATCGCTGAACACTCTTTTGAAGTCGTCACTCGATTGCTCTTATGGTCGAGTGTGAGCAATCGCGGCACCCATCTTGCGGAGAGTTTTCTCATGTCCAAATATTCGTGTAAAATATGATAAATAAATAGCTGGACTAAATGTATCGAACTAAAAGGTGATTATGTAGAAAAATAAAATGTTTATTTGCCGAAAAAAATTTTGTTTATTCAAAAAGTCACTGAATTATCAAACTGCCCTCGTATTTACTTTAACTTAAAATATCTGTATTAGTTGTTTCCATTTTTTATAATGAATAAGAGATTAATCCATATAAGAAAAATATTTAATTGTAGAGATTATATTTATACTATTATAACAAATAGAGTGAGCTATGCTGAACAAACACATAAATTATTTTGATTCTGATTATGATTGTAGTTATTTTCAATTCATTTTCCTTTGAATGTTTTTAACATCAGATCGAACTAGGATTGTATGACGTTATATCATATATCTCCTATTTTTCGCTCGTTATCATACATTCCATTAAATATACATTGTATACAATCCGATATTCATTTGAGATGAATGTTTAATTGATTTTAATTTTATTTGTAAATATATATCAGACTGTTAGTCTGCTTACAACAATTCTAAAGTGCACTAAATATAAATAAAGATAAATATTTATACGTAAACTATTCACCGCCTGTTTATTAAATGGATGCCACAGATATCTATAATGAGCTTTGCTCCGTTTCACATTATGAAGCGACAATGCAATCCTTATGGCCCTGTTCATTTTAAATGGGAGATTCCAGCGCGCTGTTGCCAAATATGTAGAAAAAAATGAAATTGAAAGAATTTGGTTTTAAACCTTATCAATAGTTAGGAAAAAGATTTTTGAACAACATAGTGCAAATTATTTAAGTTTAAAAATTATAATAATCGAAGGAAATATAAAAAAGTTATACTTCAAGAAACCCTTAGAATCGGTTTCGATTTTTTTCGAATCGAGGACTACGGGTCTATCTTTCAAGATATCACATATATTTTGGTATCAATATTTGCCTCTTTTTATTCACTTTCCGCATGCATTGTCGCTTCATAATGTGAAACGGAGTATAGAATATAAAAACTATTTTCTTATTTATAAATTTCTTATTCATAATCAGATTATTAAATATCAAAGATTTTTTCTTCAAACTCTAATGTAATTCTGGCTAGAGATTAAGCGTTTATTTGGGTAACATATTATGTTACCACTATCATTCCAGACATATGAATTATGAAAGTATATCTTCTATTGATTAGTTAATTTATCTGCTGCGAATGAAAACTAAAAGCCTCAAAGTCATGAGAGTTTCCTACCGAAAATTTGAAGCGAATGAACAATTAATATAAATAAAGCTCATATATAGTTTATCTAAAACCATCTTAAATGAAATATTTCGTTACTTTTGCGACAATTATTTCGCTGTGAAAGTAGTAGAAGGGGTTAGGCAAAAAATATTCATTGTAAAGCAATTTTTGTTTTTGCAGGCAATCTCATTTCAAGAGTGTCGTCCTTTTTTCATCTAAGGAGTCGAGGCTGGAAGATGCGGCTCTGGTGGTGGTCGGCGAAGGCCGTGTTTGGACTCCCGCGGTGCGTGGACACCGCTTGTGCTCCGATATCATTGTTCTTAAGACCCTTCCGGTTCTGGGCCAAGAAGATTGCAGGGCAATTGTCGCACGAAAGCACCCCACTGAGCAAGTGCTTCTTTGTGTACTGCTTCGCCCCCCTCATATGCCCTTACTTGTAACCTGAGGATATCAATACGTTGACGAAAACGGTCGCATAGTAGATTATGAAGTTTACGAATATTTTCATTTAAGGTAATATTTAATACATTCCTCCAAGTGATGATTGAACTTATTTATTTCAGTTTTTCATAATTTTATTTCAATGTTTACCTTTGTTTTACGTTTTCTCTAGCTCTTATTCTCAAATGATACCTGATCAAAATGTTCGATATAATCTTTCGAACAGAAAATAGCAGAAATCTTAATGTAGCCACTCTTCCACGGTTCTTCCTTCAAAAGAGAAATTCGTCTTCGGAACTCCCTTTTTTGCTTCTCCAAAGAGGCGTTCGCACCTTCTGGCAGCACCATCGATACCTCTCACTTTCACACCTTTTTTTGGAAGACCACTCTTTCGAACACTACTAAATGGACCTTTAATCGCGTTTCATGATCAATGACGAAAGAAAAACAGGTGTTAGAGTAGTTCAATGTGCAAGAATCGATCTGACTGAATGTAAAACCTTTTCATTCCCTATACAAAGTCATAATTCATTTGTGTCATTTTAATGTCGTTATTGTTTTTTTAAAAGTAACTAATTTAATCGATATACATCGAGAAACTATGACAGTATATAGAATAAGAAATAGGTCATTCAAAGAATCATTTTGAGCAGTAGAAAAAGGGCTGGGTAAGTAACGCGATTGATAACGAAATGAATACATTTGGGTAGACAATTATTCTTAGTTAAATTCTTAATTTAATAAGAGAGAGAACAATTGAGGTGGAATTTTAATAAATTGAAATTCAAGAAATATTTATCTATATTTATCGTTTTTATCTAAAGAATCCGAGAAATGTAATCACATTGCAATCTACAAATAATTTTTAAATACAGTTCTTCAACTCCTTTTTGAAATAGATAATGAAATTTTAATTTAAAATCTCTTATGTAAGATTGTTTCAGTATGACTCATACGAAAGTTTGACAAGAAGTATTTGTCGTGATGTATATTCTCCACTTTAGTCGCAGAAATATTTAGACTTTGATTTGGAGGAATTTCGACAACTTTCTTAACTTTGATCATCACGAAAGTTGAACTTCTTCGAATTCGAAAATCTTTAGAGTAAATTTTAAGTTAAAAACTCTTCCATGTCATTATTTCCTCAGAGCTTCCTCTATTTATTATGCACTCACTTTTTCTTCTGCTCTTTGCGGAATTTATCTCTCAAAAAGAAGTTTAGCGAGAGTTGATCTCAGAATCTTATAAATTTTATGTTACTGCATTCTTTTGAATCTCAAGGGAAAACATTTCCACCAACTTCTCTCCCTTCGGGGAAACGGGACTTTTCCTTTCTGTTTAATCAAAGCTTATTCGTTATTAAGTGGTGTTCAGCAGCCTCAGGTGCTCCCTCATAATAGAGAGAGTCACTTAGGGCCCCCAACGCGTGAGACTTTCTATTCCAATGCTTACAATTTCTCTTCCGCTTTAATACAAACAATCCATGAATATTTTTGAAATTTTATGAAATATATCAAATGGAACGATACATTACTGAGAAGGATACTGTTTCTGACATAATTACATAAATTTTAGAGTTTCACTCAATTCATATATATATTAAATCATTCAATTCAAACGTTCATTAAATAAATATTGGAAGCATGAGTCCCAAATTACTTTAAATGTATAACTATGGATTTAAAAACCTATGCGTGAAATATGCACCTAATTATTTGCCAAAGGTTCAGAATATCGTCGTAGATTATATTTAGTTTAAATTGAAAAGATCAAATGTTAATCATTGTCAAACGCGGATGAAAGTCGAGACTTAAATCATATTTCACAATTTTCCTCAAAATGTAGGCATCTCGAAGTACAGCCAGTGAACATTTAACTAAGGTAAATTTCAAAACTTATGTTGTTTATAGCATTTAGAATTTTGCTTTTAAAATATATTCTTTTAATAGAGAATATGTCTCTGAGTCTAATTAAGCTTTCTTCTAAAAAAACGCATAGTATATATATATATTTATAAGTAAATGGATTTGGAAATAGGAACTGATGTATTACTTTCCGAAAAGAATTTTAATGCGCCTTTTTATAATGTTATTCTGTAAAATATACAAATTATTTACTGAATATAAAGAGATTTTGCTTCTAAATATACAATATATTTCATTATTTAGTATCAGATGATCTAAAATAAAGGAACATGTTTCTTTATGATTCGGTTCCGCGGAGTCCTCATTAAATTCAACCTCCATAAATGCATATCTAGGTAAGACTATGGAAAAAAACTTCTCGATGCGTATTTAGGAAGTGAGGATAAGAATTTCGTTCATTCTTTGAATATTTAAAACTTACACGAAGTCAACTCCCGGTAGCCATGGCATATCAGGTGATCTGACGTAGGTTAATTAAAGTTTGACGCTGTAAAACTTGGCTCATTTTCAGTAACGGTCAGAGAAAAAAATCATTACGCCTGCGCACCTTCGTAAAAGAACTTTGAATCGCGAAATACATATCAGAAAGAGCGATGCGCAATTGGTGAATATAGCACCTTGTAAGTTTAACTTACCAGCTTCGTAAACTAATAATTCCATCGATCCTTTGTTTTTTTTTAGGTGGCCATAGAATTTATGGCAATTATATTAAAATTACTATAGAGAATATTTTCCCTGTCCCTAGTGTCCATTAAATCCTCAACATTTGATATTAGAAGCTAAAAATTCATAAATTAAATTCGTTACCTCATAATCAATGCCTCTCTTGCGGCAATCCCAACTACAATTTCACACGTGCTTTGAATTGTTTCCAAAGTTCGCAATTTACGGATGTGAGAAGATTCACGCTACATAGAATAGCGTCAAAGGTAAACACACAATTTTTGCTCATTTGATGGCCTATCGTAATTGATTGGACGTAGCGACCGCAAGTGCTGGCATCATTTGATTCTTTCCTCGTCGTTTGAACGTGCAGTTAATTAGGAAAGCCACTCCGTACGCATTAATTTTATCGATTCTAATTGGAATTGTAAATACAATAGGCTTTTTGTTTCGGATGTCAAAGATCTACAGCTGATAGTGCAGGATCGATGGAAATTGGTAACAGTCATTTTTACTTGGTCTTCTTTCTTTCGTAAGGTTTTCTGTTACACTAAAATGAAGAATATTGATTTAAACATGGAATTCTTAAAATGTATGCAAGTGAAATACCTTATATCGAACAACAGGTTTTTCTTTAGAAAGATTATCATATTTACAATATAAATTACCTGACGCCTATATCATGTTCTCAATATATAAAATTCATCCCTTAGAACAAAGAGATTTACATTCTTAGTAACAAGATTATTTATTTACGTTAATAAACGGACATTCTTAGTTTTCCAGGTGTATTTTAATGAGATTGAGATGAAACACACAGAAAAGGCAGAAACAATGAGCAATCAATTGTAAAAATAATAACTCAAGGAAGAACTTTAATAATATTTACTAGCTTTTATGCGGCAGGTATTCGATGAAGTAACCGCGTAAAGAAATGTAAAACATTCTGTCATCGGTAGTAACTTTCCTCGAAATATAGAATAGTTTCTAAACTCTCCTGAGTTCGCGGATTCCGCATTTTTAGTTTTGCGAAGATAAGGAATGTGAAACAAGCGACAATCAACGTATAAATTGGCCCTCTTCATAAAGTTTGAAAGATTCTGCCATCAACTCATTTGCATTCACTTCAC
The DNA here is from genome assembly GCA_020796165.1 of Pantala flavescens. NCBI lineage: Eukaryota > Metazoa > Arthropoda > Insecta > Odonata > Libellulidae > Pantala > Pantala flavescens. The sequence continues at coordinate 55,419,546 of CM036883.1, forward strand.
ACCTCTTTTTTAACTCCACAGCACCACTGATTTCCCTCAAGTTCACATTTCTGGAGATTTTCTTTAGAAGTACCGAATATAGCTAAAATATGCCATTCGTTGCATATGTACACAGTGATATTCCAAGTAAATCTCACACACATTTCACATTCTGGAATTACCAATCGATGCAGATTCTGGACATCTCTGAACAAAATAGTTAAAACAGATCAAGGATACAATGTCCACTTTACGAGAACATATGATATACATTGGTTAAAGAAGAGTTACAATTCACGTCGCAGATTTCCACCAAAAAGACTTACAAAGAAGATAAGAAACAAGTCATAAACCATGCTTAGCGCAAATGAAACTCGGAAAGGTGCAAATACGATGAGTAGAAACTGGAAAAAGGTACAAACAAAAAGAAGATACGGAAATAGAATTTGATATCAGAAAAGGAGATGATACCAGGGATTAAGCGGATGGAATAAAGATAAGGCATTCTTAGGGAAATAAAGAGTGATATTTGGAAGATAATGAAGACAAATCGAAGATGAAAGTCAGAATAGTATGCAGCTATACTTTTCATCCAAATAATAATAATATTAATTTATGGTGCTGTGAAAGAATGCGATTCTAAACTTCATACTTAGTAAATGGAAGTCAGAAGATGTTGTCACAAAGTGTACGTTATTCACTCTATTCCACGATATATCCACACGATCGGATAGTTTCAGAATTGTTTTAAACAGCACTTGCACAAATTTTCTTCGAACGTGCATATCAAATCAAAAGGAATCGAATCAATATGAAAGGAATAATATGTTTCCTTTGATATTTGACCATCCATTAGCGAGAGTGCATTTCAATTTCATGGTCTTCGTATTATTTTTTTCGAAGACATTATTAACATGAAAGCCAATCGATTTATGCTTTCAAAATGCATATATAATTATCGAAGCTAATGGAAAACTGTAGATCGATGCATAAATAAATCATATCTCTCTTAACAATTATTTATGAAGTACTAAGGTTACATATTCGTAAAATTGAAGAGATGGTCTCTAAGAATCTCATTTTTGAAACTTCGATGCTACTGACTTATCGGAAAGCTTGATAGAAGATTCTCAGATTGTATACAATAAGAAAAAACAAAGGTAAGCTCTGATAATATAATTACGTATGAATATTTGTTCTCGAAGCTGAAATTTCGCTGTTTATTTGTGCATGTAAACACTATGTAAGTAAGTGAGGTTTTTCAGACCTAGTGCTTCCTATGCTATCTCCCACCACACATAAAATAGAATGTTGAGCATAAATATAGAAACGATGCATATGTTTAGCAATACGTATTATTTATAGTGATGGCGTTGTTTAGGAAGTATTAGATGAAGGTGGGAATGGTAAGGAAACAGCGCGTGAAAAAGTCTTTCATAGATAAGGTTCGTCGTCAAGGAAACAGCAGGAAATTAAGTGTGTTTAATATATTGGAGACGGAAGAGAGACACCTTTGGAGGGGCGAATTTATGAAGGAAATCCGCAAATGGAGACATTTCTTAACGCCTTATATGCATTTGCTCTACTTCTGCGGTTTCCCATATTCACTCTCCATTTAACTTGTAAATATCTTCATCTCGAAAGACATTACTACACGTTAAAGAATTTACACCATTAAGAAACGTAATAAATGTTTATTTACGATCATATCATAGAAATTTGGTAAATAATCAAGTTTTAATTCATAAATATCTGTTTTTAAATGCTATAAATCACTCTATACCATTATTAATAAAATGTTGTCCGTGTTTGCGAGAGTATTAGATATTTTTCTAAATCATGTGGAGTTACATAACGGATTCGCTCAGTGCATTTATTCTGCGAATTGATTGTACAATCATAATTCCATCAGATATCTATGATATGAGGGAATGATAAGATAGATTGTTTGAATATTGCACGAGAAAGAGTGCAACTTTTCACAAAGTTTAAACTTTAACTTTAGATATCTTTGAGTAAATTAATTTATTAATTCTTTTCATTGGTATTCGGAGATTACTCGTATATGTATTAATATGAAATAGTAAAGCCTTTATATCCTCATGTAAATTTCTCTTAAGAACGTAAAATATAGCCAAGCGTACGTAATTACGCGAATATATGGACTATTGACTATCCGAGAGACTGTACGAGCCATAGCAGCCATCCTCAGTGGGGTTAGTAATATGATAAAAGGATGGAATACTCTTTAACAGAGTCCAGATTTATGTAAATAAATAGGTTTTCAAGATAGCATCAATCGATTTCATTCGTGAAACAAATTAATAATTTGATTTCCCCCGATTAAATTTTTTTAGTGATATTATATTTTGAATAAATTTCAAAAATGAATATCTATAATATATTTGGATCTGCTAGTTTCTTCCTACATATTTTTCAATGATAAACGTTCATCGATTACTGAGTTAGGTATCGATGAAATTCAATAATCACGAAATAAAATCAGAAATTTTTTTCTAGACACACTAATATTTTATTTGCTTATAGCAGATGAAAACTGTAATTTGGAAGGTTTTTTCGATAGCTAACAAGTGATTTAAAGGAGATAATTATCGATTACCAATCTTTGTGAGGAATGTTGGTATAAATTAATAAATAAGATACGCTATTCTTGACTTTTACACAACTCGATCATTTAAAAAGCAAAAAAACACTGATTGACTCTCAATTTTATAATTGATGGATAAGTTCAAAATATCCGCTTCTTCGATTCGAACGATCGCATCATTTTTCGCTCCAATTCGGTTGAAACGTAAATACACGTGCGTTAATAGGCTCAGTGACTTCCTTTGACGTGCTCATTATACGTCCAACTCTTTGATTCATATTTCATGAAAGAGATCATTTATTTTTGGACGTTCATTTTTTATCCTCGTTCGACTGTTTCTACTGATGAATACGAGAGCGATTGCAGGTGAAGAGAAATAACGCCAATGAATCCGATTCGTTTATTCGCAGTACTCTTCCGTGATTCGCTATTGCTTCGAATGCCAATTTATATTTCACGGGATGCTATTAAACAATTGTGTGTAAGCTCTGATGGTTCCATTTAATAGAAGCATTTTAACAGAAATTTTAAGTATGGTTTTATATAAGATGACGGAGGAATGGGGTTAGTTCCTTCTCAAGCAAATATGAGAGGATATTTTTTCTTTTACTCAAAATTCGGATTTGAGATTTATGATTTACGATTTTGTGATTTGATGAAAACCATCTGTGAGACAATTGTTAATATAAGTATTCCGTTGTTATAATTCTCTGGTTAAGTTGAATCAACCCTTTGGCATAAATACATGTAATTTTTTATTAGTTAAAACGTCGTTTTATAATTAAATGATAAATCCAAAAGCTTTTCACGGACTGGTAAAAATAATTTAATGAGTTGAATTTTTGAAGCATAAAAACAATTTTTTTATATAAATAGAGGGATAAGGGAATGGAATGCATTACCAGAAGTTCCCATTCCAAAAAAGAAAATTTAAATCTAAGTTAAATAAGTAATGTAATATTAGTTGTAAATATGGGCTTATTATGTTTTTAGTTTTTTTTATATATTTCTTTTTGTTTTGTTTTTGAATGTATGAATACAATGTATTCTATGTATTTTATCTGACCTACTGTCTTCGGGAGGTTTTGCGGGGTTTCCCTCTCGACTAGGGTAAATTCCATGCAGAGTATTGCATTTGTTCCCCTGAAAAGAGAGGGAAGAGAACCTGGCGCCTATTTGTGGCTCTAGCAACAATAAATAAATACAGCACAGATTAAAATGGAATCTTTTTCCAAAGCTCTAAAATTTGAGTTTGATTGATTTCTATATCCAAATAAATATTTATTTATCGCAGTATTATATGTGGGTTTGAAATATATTTATTTAATCTTCCGCATAATTCTGTCAGCAGATAAAAACATGAATGAAGTTATCAATATCCTACCTCAAGACTGGTTATAGTGCATGTTCAACGTTGAAATAAATGGCTCAAATAATTTTAGGCAAATAAGTATCTTAAAAAAATAAATATAAAATTAGATGCACACATTGTAGCGTTAGCTATCGCCACTCGGCAACTCTACGAGTACTTTAGTCCTTCCGCAGTCTCTTGAATCGTACCAAATCCTCAATTGGTTACGTGCATTACGGTAATGGAGTTCCCACAAACAGCAATCCTCGGTAAAGGCTTATTTATCATATATTAGCGCACCGTGTTAAAGATAAATTAAAAACAAGCAGGAGCACATGTATCGGTGATTAAACAGGGGAATGTCTGTTATCTGCAAACAAAGTATCACTTTCATAGCGCTTTGAAAAATCTTTAGTGGGATGAAACACTCATTCCGAATTGCTAACGAAGGAATGCATTAATCACATTTCCATTATGAAGGTGGTTTACATTTGTTCTCATATGGTCACACTACACGGTGCCTTCGCTTTAACTCCATCACCAAAATGTTATCTCCGAACAATCCTCTAATACGATCAATGAAATTATTAGAGCAAGTCCACAAACGGTTTCAAATGATAGGAGAGGTTTGCATCTACAGTTTACGTGTGGAAGGATGATATTTCCACTTTTCACACTCAAGTGTGCTTTTGTTATACGATGAGATATTATTCCAAAGAGAAGGATTCAACAGTAAACCATTACGCAATAACGCGTTATGAGAGACCGAAGTATTATTGAACGATTTCTAATGATGATCGGTAAAATCAATGAATACTCTGAATTCCAGCCAAAGCAATCATTTTAAATGTATATTTAATAAGGATATTATATTAGTTAACGATTTAAACTACATTAATGATCCACGGAAAATAAAAAGAGATTTTTCTCATGAAATTTTTTTACGATAATTCCATCTGAAATCTTGGAATTATATATTTTTTGAATAGTGGAAAGTGTGATGATAAAAAATCAGAAACAGGAATGCGTTCCATTAGTTTGACTAAATGGCTATCGTAAATAACTCCTTGAACGAAGTTATAATTATTGATATGTTAACTGTCTTACTCCCTCCATTGATAAACGTTCATTTTTACTGTAAATATTACGATATATCCTTCATGTTTAGAAACGAGCTTAAAAGAGGGATTTTATTTTCATTCATATACAAAATCGGAAGTATTTAGCACCAATGAACTGTAATTTATATATTCAAATTTTATAGAAGTATATTTTACAACTCACGATATTTGTCAAACACATCAGCATTTATTTGAAATGAATGCTTTTCTGGCAGAGATAAATAGCAACCAATATATACGACATGAACATATACACGTATTCGCATAAATATATGAAAAATTGTGAATGTAAAATCGCATTTTCGTGCAATTTGATCGCCAGATGGTAAGTTCCAGACGCACAGTATACTCCAGCGCATGATATGTTTATCAACCATCGCCAAGGTAACAGCATGAGCTAAACACCGACTTGATATACAGCCTCCACAACGATTCGCCCGCAAGATTTATGAAACACTGCAGCAATCCCTCCCTTGAGGGAGTCACTGACACGAGACGTGCATAAACACGCAGATTAAAGAAGAAGCCAATGTGTCAGGAGTTCCCATTCAACATTTCGAGACCCTTAAAATCCTTGGAGAAAGTGACGAAGTAGGGTTTTGCTTGCCATACGGATGAGTGGCTGGATTGAGTGCTTGGACACAGCTGTGACCCGAAGGCAATGGGAATCATTAAGCGAAGGGGACGCTGTTTGAGGAATGGTGTATGCACAAACTTGAGTGCATTATATTTCATACGTGTGCACGGATATATGCTCATCAGTTTTATTCCATCTCCGTTTTTGTGTTACACATATATTTGCTTCGGTCACCTTTTAACTCTTTATATCCCTTCCTTTTAATTCTTTATATCTCTATTGACAATATAAGGTGGATCAAATGTAGTTTTCTGTGAAATTACATAATGATTTTCTTTTTAAGGTTGATTTTTTTCGTTATTACATTAACTAATTAATTTGAAAATAATCAAACTTTAATTGTATGAAAACTTTTCTTTACCAAGGAATCATAATCTTATCGATTACAGAATGTGCCTTTCAATGTACGATTGTTTCATTCAAATCAATTAGTATTCAAAGAATCTATATTGTCCTTCGCTTTAAAAATCTCTATTGCTTTGATCCAAAAAGCTCCATTTTATTATATGCATTATTTTCCATGTGTCTCTAAAATTTAATTTTGAGTAAATATAATTAATCAGTTTATTCTTATATATTATTTATATATAACAATAGGACTATTAGAGAAATAAATCTACTTTAACAGAGTATTGGACTATAAAATAATACAGAATCTTTTATAAAAAATTTATAATTAATAAATATGATGTATTTCAATTTTCATAAACTATTCATTGTTCATAGAATTGCATAACTTTCCAGGCATTAAGATTTTTTCGGTACCCTTGAAGAACTTTATCCAATGTTTTCAAACGCTTGTGCAAAATTTTAACTTTCCTTTAAAGAGAAAATATGTTGAAAAAATTACATCCTAATTTATAAAGAAACGCAAGTAGTTTGAGATTTTTATCCTAAATAAATGTTTACCAAAAACAAATTGAGAGGTTAAAGAAACGTTAGAAAACTCGGATTGTTTCTCCTTGAACACTTTTATCTACAGTGAAGCTTTGATTTCACGCTTGATGTAGGTTTCTTAAAAATGTGGAATCTTTCCTTTCCTTATCTTAGTGATATCAGAGAAACACCTAAAGGCTATTTTATATGATATTCGCATTATCTTCTTTCATATGGATAACTTAAAGATATTCATAGATCCATATCATATGGAAATTCAGATGGTTTTGCTCTTGTATTTAACACTTCATAATAACCAAAAAAAATTCAACCAATTTTCAGTTAAAATCCGATTCGAGTTATCCGATGTTTCTTCCAATATTTAAAATTCCCTGAGTTTCGATGCGTTGTCATTTGTAGCAGCCTTTGAAACAAGTTTAATCCTCAAACTGCTAACGAGAATTTGAAGTTTTCCTTCCTCAGCTACGAGTGTACATCTGACACACGCAATTAGTGGATATTAATGGAGTTGTGGTGACTCCTAACGGAGAAGGCAACTCGAAATTGAAAGGGGAACACTGCGCTCTATCCTTTCGATTTAATTTATATTTGTTCAATTAGTGAATATACTTTTCCATATGCCCAAGTTTACGTGATACTTATATACAATTACCCAAGATTCGCAATGCATCGATGATGGGAATATGCAAAAAGATCTTTAATGGAAACACAGACTATGTTGTTACGGCTAGTAAATCGTTATTTATAGCATACGTTATTTGAAAAACAAGAGAATACGTGGGTTGTTAAAGAGTCAGCAACTGCCGGAAGACATTAGAAGGGTAGAATATGTCACAAAAATTTTAATCGGATAATTTTTGATTGTGAAAATATAACTCGTTGCTTTCTTTTATCCATTAATATTTTCTTATTTACAAATTTACCGTAGTTGGATTAAAATTCTCTCAAATTAGCAAATACGTTCTTTAAAACGCTTGCCCGTGTGTATACACAAGGCGATGTAAGATACTTGGATCGATTACACTATAATATCAAATTTCTTCAAGTTTAGTCAGCCCCCAAATATATTAAAAATAATTACCCGAATAAATTACATGCATTTTCAAAATTATTATCCAATAACATGTTGCAAAAACAATTCTACAAGTTACGAATTTTTCCGGAGTTGCAGTTTATCTTTAGTCGTAGCACAGCTTGCCTAGAAACTCTCGCAACTTGAAAAATGGATTACCGCAGATGTTTCTGTCGTGTTTTTCCCTTAATTTTTTTATGGCGTAACATTAACACCTAGCTTCATATTAATCCAGCGGAACAAGTCTTTGGAAGGGGATTTTTTCGCCCGAGAACAAAGTGATTTTGGTTTCAACTCCTGCTTCGTACCGTAAACCATTTCTTGCTGGAAAAGAGGCAAAATGGGCGTGCAATTTCTCTTCTAACGAGGTTAAGTAAAGATCGGAACTCATTACTCTATCGTTAGACTGCTTTTTATGCATTTGGGATATTTTCGTGTGAAATATCGATGAGATAAACAGTAATTCGTTATTAAACATATAAATCTCTTCAGATTATAAGGTACTAAAAGTAATATTTACTCGATCAACTGATCATCTATTTCCATACATGTACGATTGATTTATAATTTGCTATGTTAAAACCAATAATCTTCCCCACCAAAATGAAGGAAAATAATTAAACGTAGTGGAAAATGTTTTATTTTGTTTTAAAATTTATTTTGTTACATTATGTAGTAGATATATTTTTGTTTTTCAATTTAACTGCGTAATTAATTATTTAATTTAGAGTTTTTAGTGTCCAACATTTTTTAATGAATCGTTATCTTTTATCTTAAATTAGTATTGAATACCAAAAAATGGCTGATTCATAGTCTAAGGCAGAGTTATTGTCTTGATCTACACGGTTACATGCACTTTAGCTGTTCTCCTATTATCAGATTTGGTACAGACAAAGGAGTATTTGCACCGTTCTCATCTATAATTTCTATACAGATCAACGATCTATTTTATCCTCAAATGAGTATCGGAACCCTTGAATAGTCCGTTTTGTTTGAGGAAGAGTTCCTTTTCAATAATAGCAATCTATATCATATATTCTGGAGATGTTATTACGAAAAATCATCGATTAAAAGGGACAAGAACAAAGTTAATAAGCAATCAAAAAGTTTTACGGATTGCGACCGGGTTCACGTCTTCATGTACAGTCGAAACGAGGCATGCATCTTCAGATGGCCGTATCAGTCCAAAAGGCTGTGGAATTGAAAAAAATTGGATAAGAAGAGAAACGCTGCAGATTGAGAGTCTAAAAGAGGTCTGATTAAGGTGCCTCACGTTCTATAGAGTATTTTTGTCGTGTTTTCGACCGCAGAAAAAAAGATCCTTAACTCTCGTCTTTCCCATAGAAAAGGGAGACAACAAATAAGGAAATGGGGACACAATCAAACAACGGTAAAAATTGCCTCGGTCTCGGATCGTTCCCAATGGACGCCCCTCACATCTTTGGGAAGTCCTAAAACATTGGCAATGCAACCTTTCTTCTTCGTAGCGAAATCCCTTCCTCCCTTTTGGACATTGTTCTTCGTTAAGACTATCTCTTCCGATTCGCATGGATCCATGCTTTTCTTCCGCTTTAAGATCCGCTTTCAAACTCAAAGGACAACAAGTAATCCTTTAGAAATATTGATTCGATCGAATCGATTTACATGAAAATGGACACAAACATACACATGGATATTAGCAAAGCATATAGTACAGGTTAGTAAAAATTAATGCTTGTGCAATAATGAATTTTTAATAAAATTGAAATTTAAAATGTTGTAGTCGTCAGTAATAGAATGGATAGAAGGGAATCACCACATGTCCATGTGAGTTTCTGAATAAAATGTTAAATGGAAATTTGAACAAATTATTTTCTTAAATGCCTTTAAATCTATAAGTCTTTACCCAAATGGAAAAGACAGAAATTTTGTAAGTATTTATATACGCGTAATTGTAATTTATGGTAATTATCATATATATTGATACTCAAGTGTTGATTAGATTTTAATTTCTACGTAGGGAATAAAATAGCGCACTTTCGATCTATTTCACTGATTATGCGAAGTATCTCTGAAGACTTAAAAAGTCCACTGAAAATAATAAAAATATATCATTTGATTCCTTTCTACTCTTGACTTGAACAGCAGATTAAAATGCATGATTCAATATAAATTAAATGAAAAAATCGTATTTCCTTATTTTATGCTCTATAACTTAAGTAATTAAATTATATTATTATTTACAAATAAATCAGTACTTAAAATAAATTATGTTTAATGTTACGAAATCACAGAAAAGTGCATTAAATTTATAAATATTAGCAGATTCTACTATCTGTACAAAAACTTATCTAGAACTATTCAAAAATATCTTCGAAATATTTCGCGATGCAGGAAGTAATTTAATTTGAATAGTATTTATTCGCCTACTAATAAAACGCATTCACCCTCATTATCAATTCATACCAATCCTCCGAAATAAGCGAGTTTCGTTCTCCTAGGAATCGGAACCCGAAATGAACAAGCACTAGAATATCGGATGTGACATCTTAGGCACCTTTTGTCATTATTCCGGCTGATCTCACGTTCGGAAAGAGCGCATCAAAGCGAAGCAAATAATTAGCCGTGCCTCTGAGGATCGATTCAGTACCATTGGCTTAATTGATAGACGCAAGGGAAATGAGGCCCAAGTCCGCTGAAGGGCATATCTATATATGATTCCATGGAGATTTGCACGCGTGATTGAAGGCCTTTCAGATTCAAGGAGATGCTCTGATTGAAACGATGCTTACTTACGATGAACTTACCTGATTGCGCACTTCTGTGTGTACACTTCTTTGTTATTGATTTGTAGAGCAGGTTATATGAGAGGGATGATTCCTAACCTTTTTAATTCCACTATTTTTATTTCCGTAAATCGTATAATATAGCAAAAAATCATATTAAGCAATAATGTATCCAAAAAAATCTCACACCTTTATCACCTCGTACTAGAGAAAGTAAAACTTTTTGGACCATTTTATTTTATCTTTAAAATTGAATGATTAAAGAATTTGATGCGAAAACCCTTCAAGAGATGAAGATTCATTCTTCGTTCAGTAAATCCAAGACTTATCGGTTGAATACAGCTAAGGAATAGGAAGGAATATTTCTAATATAACTGCAGAAAATAGTATAGTTAGAATCATTGTTATTTATTATGAAAAGAAACGCAAATCAAAGAGAGGTTGTTTACAGAAATATTAGAAAACGGAATTAAGGAAATGTTATGTAAGCATGTTAGTCATCGGGAAATATTTTCTCCACTAAGCCTTGCTTTTATATCTGCATAAGTGGTCTAAAGATTATCTCGTTCTCTTGAATTCGCTCAGTTATATCTTCAAAACCAATTCCAAAAGTGAATAAGGTGTATAGGAATGGAGTTTCGCCGAAAATAAGTGGTAGTGACTTCTATGGGTCTGTAAAATTATATCATAGAAATTTACTCTTTTCTTGGTACCTCACTCGTCTCGTCTACCGATTGTTTGAGAAATAGTAAAATACAGGAAATAATTTTAGATTAAGTAAAAGACTAATTGATCGACTCATTACAGTTTAATGATTTTCTCCATATATAATATAAAGTGTGGAAATAATCCCAAATTGATGGGAATAGCGAAGAGAGAATTTTTTCAGAAAAAGAATAGATGCAGCCAACTTCTCTCAAAGCCTATTCGCGTAAAAACTATTCAAAAATTACAAAATGACGTGAGAAACGAAACCCAATAGTTTCCTTCTTAATTTCCAAATGTAAGGCTTTTAAAAGCGCCCGACAGCAACTCATATCTTTTACGACCATTTCTTTATGAACTATTATGATATGATCTCACTAAAATCATCCAGTCTTATTTCTATTATCCATTCAAGTGCCAATGATAGAAAGAGGCTCTTGCAACGAATAAGCCTCTAAAATATTCCTCTAACAACTTGACGCAATATTCTTCATAACTCGAGAGATAACTCGTAACACGATTCTACGAAACCCTCAGAGTCTATCTAACATTGTGGGAATCAAAAGCGACTATTGTCTTCGGAGAAAGCCTTTTGACGCTAGATTGACTTCTCCTTTAAAAGTGCCGTTTTAAAACTTTAATCTGCTGGAAACAGCACGTATCAGTTACAGTTGCAATAGCTCATTCAAATGAAATACGAGACGGAAATCGTAATTTACCCTTAATAAATACACTTGAACTTGTACATTTAATAGTGAAAGAGTTTTGATGCCGCAACCTTTTTCGTAAGCGTGAAACGATGAATGTGATGGGAGGATACGAACATCGTTATGGATAACCCCATCCCGTTCAAATAGTCACTGTCATGCGCCAATTCATCCAGCGTCCATTTCTCCATCAAAAAGTCTTTTCGCACTCCTAGATAATTCCTTCTGAAGACTGCCGTAAACAAGAGGAAGGCAAAAACGAGGCGCAGGTATGGACACGGGGACGCAAACAAGGTCGTGACAAAAAGAGTAAACAAACTGCCCATTATCTAATGCAGTCGGCGAATCCCCGCATTAAGTCCGCTTCGCAAAAATATCTCCCAAACGCATTTGCGCTCTTTCAGAGATAATTCTTGAGAAATATATGAAAGAGGAACAAATTTTTTCATTCTCAATTGATAATATCAATATGTCTACGAATAGTATCATATAGTCGCACGAATGTTTAAAATCGCGGAGACCTAACGAAACGTGTCAAAGACAAGATTTTTAAGAACCAGAATGACAAAGATGAATTGTGCTTATAAATTATATGCTTAGTTTGAAGTGAATTTCAGATAACCCTCTATTTGACCGAAGATATACTTACAATAATTGGTCTCTACAATTAATAATTGAGAATTAATCGTAAAATATTCTAATTCAAACCTTTCTTAAACACTTTTCATTGAGCTGCATATGTTCAAACCTATTGAAAATGTAGATTCCTTTGTAATTATTATGGATTTGTGTGAATTTGTCCTTTGATTGCAAAAAATAAATTATTTGCCTAGATTCTGATACTCGGTTAATCTCAAGAAGAATAACTCTTAAAATCGTGTCAAAAATTCAAAATAAAATTGCTTACCTCTCAATTAAACTCAAGAGATGCAAGTTTCAGTTTACATACGCTTCTTCCATACTTTTATAACTTTCCGTGTTCTGTGCACTCTTTTTTCTATGATAAGATTGATTGTTTAAAATAAGGGATGGAATTCCATTAGATCATCGGGAGTTTGAATCAGGTGAAAAATTATTTATTTTATTATCTCAAACTGAAAATCATACTGCGTTATTAAGGAAATGTATTCTGAAAAGGCCATTAAAAATCGGAAATGAGAAACATAAATTGTTCAGAAAATTAAGGCAGTGTTCCTTAGGTAAGTTAATGAGGTCCATAATTCATTTAAAATGGAATGGTGAATCTTTTGAGAGAATTCCTTGAGAACCGAGAAACTATGAAGAACGATTTTGCAAGTAAATTAATATTTGCGGAAGCGAAATGAATTTTCTATTAGGATTTTGTATTGCGCTTCTAGTAGAAAACTTCATTTGAAAATAATAATTCAATCTTATTTAATATTAATTTCGCTATCTTATTGTTAGAATTATTAGTAAAATCAATATTAATAGGCGTGACTTTGTGGAGATCATACTAAAATTATAAGTAGATCGCAAATTAAATTTCATAAGGATTTAAATATGAAAATTCCAATGGAGAATTTTTAAAAATAACGTTTTCAAAGAAATTATTTTTCAATTGTTGGTTCGAAGAAAGCATCGGGAAAATAAAATGAAACTGCTTCATAGCAAATGAACCGCATTCAAGGGGACGAATGAAGCTCATCTTCGAAATCAATAGAAAAGGCGCTGATGCTCGTAATAAAGGAAGTGCGAGTTGCCTTTCCAATGAGTTCGTCTATCAATTTAATTCGGGAACCAATGATGAAATAGTTCCTTAACACGATTCTCGATCTTCAAAACAACCTTTTTTAAGTACATTAGACTGTTATAGTACAGCAAATAAGTAATTGGAAGCATGTTCAAGAGAACTCCTAAAATTTTATTTTCCTAACGTCTCCAGAAATTAGTATAAACACGACAAAGCACCTATAGAAACGACATTCCTCGAATGACGATAAAATATTGAATTCAATAAAGCGATGTGAAACATTAATCGATGGCGTAGATGTGCTTTCTCTCAAAGAGACAGAATAAGGAAGGGGTCTGAATATTCAACACTGAAATGGATGGATAGTTGTATGCACAAGGGAATCAAATTCTCTCAAGATGCTCTTTTTTATCCGAATTATACGTTTGAAAGGACCGGATGTTCTTTCTTTCTACCATTCTTCTCTCCTGACCACTCTCACAGAAGCTTTTTCATCTTCTCTTCGGAAAGATTTGCAGTTAAACTTTTGGCGCAAAATTTTTATTAAATCGAATCAAGTCTATTATGGCATTATTAAGATAGATTTTTTTGCACGAAATTACAATTATTCTTGATCTCTGAACATCCTATAGTCGACCGAACTCCGACTTAAAAAATGATTACGCGCACCGATATGTATTGTAAGCAATTGAAGGCCAGTATCCTTAAACATTTCTAAATAAACATTCCATAATAAGTGATTGATTGTTGACTGGAATTCAGAATTTATTATAAATATAGAGAGCTTCTTGGACGGTTGGGATTAGAACTCTCATTTCAGCTTTACCTCAAATGGATTTTTTCAGGAAAATGTCGAAAGAAAATCCATTTAAAGTCCCATCCCAAAATAGTATGGTTCCCATCGTTCAATTTACTCTGTGTTCATATTACTATGACTTTCACAATTCAAATATCTGTTAGCATACTTTAGGCATCTGTATTACTTGTTACTTAAGCCTATCACGATTTTTAAAAAATTTATTTTGAACAGTTTCGTTTATTATCGTGCTATTACAATGCAGTAATAGAAAGATTATCCTACGAAACTATTTTAACTCCAATTATTTGAGTATATTTACGAAATATTTATCGTTGTAACCTCTTGATTGTTTTATTTTTAAATTAATTCTTTTTGCGTTACTTTCTCTTCTTTTTGAAAGTTTACTTTCCTTTGAAGGAACAGACGTCGAAAGGGAATCCTAGCTTCAGATAAATCTGAATTCCTCTCCTTTGATATATTTCATGGAAATAGAGTGCGACTGTGTAAGGATTTGTGGGGGAGTGTCGTTTCTAAACTCACCGAGGGACGTTTATCCAATATTCATCCAATGTTGGGTTTGAAAAGGTGTGGGACTGTTTTCCAAAGGTAAGGAGGGATAGCGTCTCCCCACGAGAGGAGGCGAAGAAAACCAAGAAATAGCCTTAAAAGATGAGGATATAAATTATTACGGATTCACTCTCTTTTGCCAAATCTGGGAACATTAAATGGAAATGAATATTTACCGGCTTTTTTCTTTTGTCCATGTGATTTATTGAGATCAAAAGCTTATTTACGTCGATTGACCTGAGATCGAAGTATTTACTTCGCTTTTTTCTTAGTTACGAGAAATCATGAAAAGAGATGAGAATCAGATAGTTATCTGTAAAATATCTCACGCTCATTTCCATGGACACCAGACAATGAATCACTTTGGAAGTGTGAATATAGAGTTTCAGACAGCTTTCCTCTTCGTTCTATCGGCAGAAGTAGATGATTTGATGGAAGTTAAAACGCTCACAGAAATAAAAGGAGAGGATAATTACTACGTATTTATCGATATTAATCAAAAGGAAATCATTCTTTTTGTCAGTTTTATCGGAAATTGTCACCTTGTCAATTTGATTAGTATCTCTAATGCAGATCGAGAAGAGCAACCAGAATATGAATTATCGATCGATTGTTTTTTGGTAATTCAAACTCTACGAACGAACTCTGTTCTGGATTATGTCTTCAGCTGATTCGGAATAATTTTGGGAGAATTTTCCTAAATAATATATTATATATATTATTATTATATTTCTGTAATATAATTATCTCGTCAGTGGCCAATGTAACCAAAGGATATAGGAGTAAATATCGCTGGAACGTTGTCCTTCGAAGGAGAAAATGAAGTGGAATCGCCGGTTTCCGATTCCGACTGAAAAAGAATAGAAATATAAACCTATTGATTAAATCGGTTGCAAATTTTTCATGCGTAAAAAATAATATCTTATCAATCATATATTTTGGATTAATTTGTACTGAGTTACTCCTCTATTCGTAATTCTCTGAAATGAAAGTTTTTTTTTCATTTACTGAATATCGGATTTGCTTCAAAACAAGAAGTAATCTGAAGACCCTCCAAATTGGTAAAGATGGTGATAAATGAGAAGGTCTGAGATAAGAATCATTCTGCTACACATTGAGAGGGTCAAATATAGATACGAGAAGAGAAAATAAACCTTTAAAAGATACCATAACCTTGTAATATCGTCTCAAATAGCTCTTGAGCCTAAATACTCGGACTTCGTGGGAAGAAAATTGCTCGTAATCATTTTAAGCGAGTATCAAGCGATCAGAAATTGCGAAGGATATTTATAGGAATAAGAATTAAAACAATCAATAAAATTGCGTAGTATATATTTTTAAAAAGCTAAGATAACGGCCACATACTTATGCTTTTGAATTATTCCATTCTCGTAAGGATCGTACTATAAATGGTAGATTAAGTATAGAAACAGCGAAAGTTTGCCGCGACGTACTGTCATTTCGTATTTGTCATTCGTCGATTCATAATTTCACTTTTATGTGAAGATTACAGGAAATATTCCTCTCTCGGATGTCTCATAATTTTTTCCTACATTTAATAATGTAATAATGAGGAATCGATTCACATGAGAAGTAAATAATGCTACTTTAATTTGAGTAACAAATACGGAAATCGTTTTATCGAAATCATATACTAAAATTCAAATATTTGCACTGATTATGAGAAATACCCTTAATTACAATTATAAAAGTACAATTAAAAAAATATATGTCGCACAAGCAGTTGGATCTATTAACTAATATTGGCATAACATCATATTTTAACAATGATACAATAAGAAAAATTTCACAAGCGGGAATGCGATTCTTATAAATTCGAGACTAACAATCAAATGAAAGGAGAAGAAAAGTAAAGACAATTGCGTAAATGGAGACAAAGAAGTTGTTAAGATAATAAATCAGAGGAAAGGAGATGCAGTGAAAGTTCATCAGGGTTCTCAAGGTACTTATGTTAATTTGGATTAAAATAGCACAAAAATAGGGAGCTTTGTATGACTCAATATTAAAATAATTGCTATTAACATTTCAGAAAATGAAATGGTATTTATATTGCAATTTCTACGCATATTTTACTTATGCAATTAAAATAGTTCCCTCAAATTTAGGGACTTTCCAAAGAAACCAATTCATTAGTAACTATATTTGATCATTTCTTCAGATTTCAGGGATGAGAATGTAAGTAATAGGAGAATTAGGGTAATTCATCCAAATAAGTTGCGATAATAACTAAAGATGAATAATTTGCCGCATTTTGGTGAGAGACATATATTGTAAAATTCACTAGATTGCATTATTAGTTTATTATTAAATATATCAGAGAATATGCATTTCATTATTGTCTTAACGAAGACTATGTTGTTGGTTGCTTCACCATAGTGTATTTAGTAACATACCATAATACAATACCTTTCGCATTTAGGTAGCTACTATAATAATTAAGATAATCATAATAATGGGTATTGAACGATATTCCATCATCCATATTAAGTTCACTGTTTATCTTTATCATCAGTTGTTTCAAGCCGTACTTCGTGGAACTAAATTTCACTTAAAATAAAGGAGAAAACCAAGGAAAATTTCCTTAATCATCTTTTAAAAGATTATAAACTCCAATTTATAAAGTTTCTGTTTTAGTTTAACGTTCTAGCAATATTCTATCCCTTTAAACAAATCACGAATAAGGTATCATGAAAAGTTCATCAAAAATAAATTATATTACGAATTATATTCTTCAAATTCATTCCTAAAACCTCTTTACCTTCAATTGCAATAAAATTCGCTCCGACCATTTGTTTCAGCTCTATGATCGACAGTTATCAGTGGCCAATTTCTCTTTCCACTGCGATTGTTATTATCCCTGTTCTCCACCAGAGGCGCCCGAAAAGCATTTAGGGAAGCCCCAAGTTAAAGCGGGGATTTTCCCACTAGCGCCCGACATCTCCCACGAGATACAGCTTTCTACAAGTCCATCGCAGATGCGTCTGCCAGAGACAGGGTCTTGAGGGGTCCACGGCAGATGCAGTTTCCCGACAGCTTATCACAGACCGTAATATCGAACCATCTCTGAATTAAAATATTTGAGAAAATATTCCACGGTTCAGTTTACAGATCATCTGGAACTTAATACAATTACAATCGGCCTTTTTCTGGTATATATTGAGGCCTAAATTTCCCATCTTCATCCAACACAATTTTTTATTAGAAAAACTTTCTTTCAATGAAACGATAATTTTTAAGCAGGAGTAAAAACTTGAATGATTACAATCATAACAGGATCAGCACTATATAGTAGGAATAGAATGAAAAATTATCCACATCAGCTGTCTCTCTGTTATCTGAGAAACCTTCATGAGAATATTATCTTAACTACTGGAGGTAAGAATATCATATTCCCAGTATCGAATTCGGAAAGGGATTCAGTACGATCGACTGAATCCAAGTTCTGCTAGAGATAAGGAGAAAATAAGTATATGATTGCACTATTACAGTGCTATGAGGAAAATGCTTGAGTTAGCATTTTTTTAAACTGCAACTCTTAGATATCAAGAAGATGATATTGAATGCATCCGAGTAAGGTAGAATATATTTCCAATGCTTTGCATCCATAATTCTGCTCAAAGAGATGGACGGAATTAACTAGAATCATTTCTTGATTATCAACGAATAATAAGACAATATCGATTTCCCATCAAATGCAATTGTAGGCAAATTCATAAGAAAGATGTAGTTGAAATCCTAGCTATTTTTACGTTTACTTCTAAGTGTTCTGAAAATTCATTAGGCAATTTAATCGTTTCATAAATTAAAAGTTCTTTACAAAACTGAACTCCTAAACTCATTTACGACACACGTGACAAAATATATAAACGTGTGTGATTCCCCGAAAGGGCGTAATGATTCCTCAGCTGAATTGTTATGTCTCGTAGTCATGGGCACTAGGTGGGAGTGGCACGAGAAGAGTGCTCGTACACGATGCTTACCTAATTAAGGACCGGAAGATCGTTGAGCTGCTCGTATTAGTTTACATTTCTGAGAAAACGAGCAAATTCGGGCGGCTTAATTGATTGCCGTTAAGCTACTTGCCACAGGGTCAACAAACGCTATAAAGGACAGTTCTGAATAAGACCGAAACTAACAGAACACTGCCATCAGTGCCTTTTATCCACTTATTATTTTGTGATTTTATTCATTGTATCTTAGAGTACTCTATAATCATGCGTATTATTCTTTTATTCACAACTCCCTAAGTCTTTTTAAAGAACTTTTAATATTACCTGAAGAAAATATCAAGAAGAGATGGGTATAAATAATTCTGAGATAGAACTTTTAAACTCAAAATATCTTAAATATTTCTCTAGTTAATTAAAACATTGTGCTTTAGAATTATCCGATTCACATTTTAAGGTTCTCTTTACGCAATTTTATTTAATTCCCTTTCGAATACTTGTGGACAAATAAATAGAAAAATACAGCTGATAAATTTTAATAGACGTAGCTAATATAAATTATTCAAAAAATCGTTGTCAAAACTCGTTGCAAATTACTTTAAATCTTCAGTAGATTATTAAAAGCCAAAGTTCTTTCTCTATTTCTTATTTTAAAGTACAAATCGTTCCCTGGAACTTCGCGATGCAAAGGGAGTGTAAATGATAAGTGTTTTCATACATGAGTTGACCGTTTCAATTTTCAATGTTTATTTAAATTTAAATAAATAACCCTGATATTCATTGAAAGGTTTTTGAAATTATTAGTGAATATAACTTATGAAGTAACATTCTAACAACAAGAAACTCTCAATTCCCAGGAGTCAGTACTTCATTACCCTGTGCTGTTGTTTCCGTTCGTAAAAATATTAATTTGATGTAAAATAGAATACTTATCTCCGAGATTTACTTTCAGATCATGCTATTCAAAATTTACCAAGTTATTGTCGGAATGTCTTTAAGTACTCAGCAATTCCCTTAACCGACGCAAACTACTAATGAGCAATTTCATTTATGAGAGCGTATGTGTAACTCAGCAGGGTTCACTCAGCCTTCGTGTATCCACACATATGACGGCTTCCGTTCGCTTATCGCAAATGCTTCGGAAAAATCCATCCGGATTCAGAATGGGCAGCTTTCGGAAGCCAACGTGCCTTTTTGTGAGGATTAAACCTTGATTATGTATGGTAATTTATATACGGCTCCATACGCTTGTGCCTAGATATGCCTCGCAAATTGTTATCGCCTTACATTCGAATCAGGATGATTGTACTAAGGTAAACAAAGGTATTATAAACACTGAGATTATTACGAAGCTTCAGCGTTCATTATTCAATCCATGATATTCAGTTGCTCATAAAGCTATCCTCTGAAGATGTATCGCGTAGAATCAAAATTTCATAATGCGCAGTTAAAGAAGAGAAACAATGGAAGAGATAATAAAACTGCATCGAATAAAGTGAGAATTTACGATAATCTTAGGATCGGATATTAATTCGTAACCTAATTCAGGGAGCTAACATAAGATGTTTAAATATATTAATTTATTAATAATTACGTAAATCAATTCCTATTCAATAATATTAAATATTCTTATATAAGAGTTTTAATTAATGAAATATTCGAATATTCATTATTATATCAATTGCAGCTTATTGTTTAATTTGCAGCTATTTCAAATATATTTCTTGAAAATGTGATTTATATAAACACAGCCGCCTCCTTCACGTTAAATTGAAATCGGTTAGTGTTTCCTTATATATATATATCCTTTTAAGGAGAATCGTAGATGACAAATTCCCAATATTTCGAATATCAGTTTCTTTTTTTTAAGAGATGAATATCACTAAAGTTACTGTTTTCTCTTGTTTCGATATTTTCTAAAAGTTATGAGTTTCAGACATCTCAAAATCATTTCAAAGCAATTATTCAAACCTACGATAGTAAAAAGACTCGAGAATTGTAAATTGCTAAAAGAGCAGAAGAGAGGCTATAATTGGGATGATGGATGTCCGTCTACTGCGGAAACCCTAAGCGGGCGAGTAATCGTGAGGCCTTTACAAGGTAAACCATTAATTCGCACAAATTTCTATCGAATTTCTTCCCATGAATAACTTGGAATCTTTTGATAGCATTAATTATCAATTCTTTTCTTGTAAATGCCAAAAGTATTCAAAATAAAAGTTGTTTAAAACTAAAATCTAGTTCAACGAAAAGTGTTTAAAAGACGAGCTTTTCTGATTTGGATTGAAAAGAGAAAGAATAAGAGAGTAAGAATAAGATAATCATGCTGATGCCAAGCACATACGAGAAGAACGTGTACATTTATACGAACTATTTTAAATTATATATGTAATTCTTCCTTGGGGAATATATTGCGAATATATATTTTTAAAGAGAGGATATTTCCATTTCAATATTTATAGGATATTTTAGATAAAAAAAATTGTAAAGCAACTTTTGTAAAATTTTACTTCTTTGAGCATTGCGCTGAAATTCGGTACTTCCATGGGGAATGAGGAGATAATGAGTAAATGAAAAATGATTTTAAAGCAATTAAAATAGGTTTTTAACATAAAGTGAAAATGTGTATCGTTTGCATTCAATTCCTCTGATTAATAGAGATAAAGAAACTTGTGATTACTTCAATTACTCTGATGATTAGTCAGCTCTAAATTATGATAAACATTAAATTCTAAACAAATTTTGAACGAGTTACATATTCGATATCCTTATTTATTATTATATTCATTAAATATAAAATTTCTGATCCTTGTGTGTATCATTCTTGTTCCTCAACTCCCATTAATTCATGAGCAGAGCCTTTTTATATTTCCTTCTTTACACGTCCTCTAATTTAAGTCAATTCTCTCATTTTTCACCTCATCTGAGCTCTTTTTATTCCATTTTGCTTCTATGGTTTCCAATTAACAGCGGATTAGTATTTTGTGATGGAAAAAAAGTTTTGTATAATGCTATCTCGATAAACCCGCGAATATTAGAGTTTTCCGGTTCAGGAGTTCAGAGCAAACTGAAGCATAGAATATAATCTTAATATTTTTACGATTATAAACTTTTGATGACGTTGCCAATTATTTTGTAAAGACTGCAGTGTAATTTTCATACCTTTTTCGAATATAATGATGTATTTTATTTTAAAATATATGAGACGGTTGTTAATATTTTCAAAGAAAACTGTCAATACCAATACGTAATATGTCGAATTTAATTTTTGGGAAGTTCAATTGCCTTGACATTGTAAGAATACGCTGAATCATTTTGCCAAAAAGAAATACAAGACTTCAAAAGTTGTCGTGGATACTGTATTTCCTTTGTGATTTATCGTTCAATAAAATATTAATTTTTAAGAAGGGATTCAGAATAAAGGCTTATAAATCAATTAAAAACATAATTCACATCACAACCCTTCAAAAAAAACATGTATGATAACATTTATTTTTACGGTTAAAAAATATTTAAAAAATGAACTAATAATACGATTTACTTATTCGTATCTATATCTTATAAATAATTCTAATAGGTTTCCAAGCAAAATATTTTATATTTATTAAAATTTAGACATCGAATGTCAGTTATATTAATTGAACCAAATAAATAGATATAAGCATTTATTAGTAATCAAATAAGATTTGAGCAATAAAATTTAGTTCATTTGAGAGAGAATAAGACTACTGTTGAGCTAAAAATATTCTCTACGCCATTAATTCTTTCTGAGAAAAGTGAAAACTTTAGGACACGAATTCTATCAAACACTTCGGGCATATGAGTGTGTGATGAAGTTTGGCGATGAATACATTCATAGGGCAAATACACTTCGAGAAATATGGAATGGACTACGGTAGACAGAAAATGTGACTTTACGATGAGACAAAATAGATTAGAAAATACGGATTACCGTTTAAGTAAAGTAATTCCAATTAAAATTATCTCCCAGTGATTAAAAATAGACTTAGAAACAAAATAATAATTAATTATAATAAAGCGGAGCGAGATTAAGATTTGAAAAGACAAGAATCAGCATTGGTTCTCTAGTAAGAATGCATTAGATTTTAACTAAAGGAAACACTAACATTTGATTCATAATGTGATAAGATAAGAGCGCAATAGTATATAGATTTCTCTGTATCCTATTCGGTGGAGTTACAATGTAACCAATTCCTTTACTATGATTCAACTGAAGAAGCAGAATAGAAAGAAGTGATTACAAAATCATTTACTGCAGCTTCGATTGAATTATTCATCAACCCGAATACTATTTGTTTCCAAATATTCCCTTAAAGCGTAAGCTAAGAGATATCGATGGAATGCTGAAAAGATAAGGCTGTCTTTAATCGATTCGTAATCAATAATCACATGAGCTTATGATGCTTAAAATCCCATGGCTTCATTAAAACTCAGAGAACGGTGAGATCAGATGGGATGCTGCGTTGAGGTTGATG
This sequence comes from Pantala flavescens, assembly GCA_020796165.1. Classification (NCBI taxonomy): domain Eukaryota; kingdom Metazoa; phylum Arthropoda; class Insecta; order Odonata; family Libellulidae; genus Pantala; species Pantala flavescens. The sequence goes on from CM036883.1 coordinate 55,442,929, forward strand.
AAGTACTCGATTGGGGAGAATAAAGACAAATTGTGGATCGAAATGGAAAAAGGAAGGAAGCTTTAATGAAAAACGTAATGGAAGGATTTTTGCGATTGGATATCAGATTAAAAAAGGAATAATCCGATGATGAGATTATCCGCTGAAGTTTGATTTGATTGGTTGACAATCATGCGTGGAATTGTCACGAACCCCGCTAATTCCAATGAATGGAAGAGTCCACATAATTATGAGAAGCAACAGCAGGTGTTTGGAGGGAACACAATACCATCATTAATATTTGGTTTACATTGAAAAAGAGAATTTTTCGCATCAGAACTTCGAGTGCTTTAACAGTGACTTCAAAGTGAATACGAACGATAGCAACGAGGTATTTGGAGATTAAAGTAAGTGTATGATTTGTTGTTAAACTTTTGAAAACTAAATTACAGTTCAAATAATCAGTATAACGTCAATGAAACATCAGCAAATGTATAAATCGAGCCGATCTTTGCATCATCCTTAAATGTGCGTATTCACAAATCGCCAAAGCAACTATTTTGTCTCATAAAGCGCATCGCGGGCATAAAAAATGAAACTCTTGCGCGAATATACTTATTTTGTCGCCCAATAATGCCCCAATATATTACTCAGGAATCACTGAAAAATATGCCAGTGAATTCAAAATAAACCTTTATTTTTTAAAAATTTCGTCCTTTTACGTTTCATCATTATGATTACAGCTTTACTATACTTTTTGAATTTCTATTATTGTTAAATATGCTGAATTTAGCCACTTCTTTCCAAAGTATATTTCTGCAAAGAAGTTCCCTATTCATGTCATCAAGCATAATTTTACTTGATGTCCTATAATCAATAAGTCTCGGAAGTGCTTTTTGTTTCTATATTGATTTCAATAAAAGCTATTAGAAATCAATGCAGCCGAAAAAGAACATATCTGGTTAAACTTTTATCAGAGATATCGTAAAGTTTGTACGGTTTATATAACAGTAGGATGGCAAAACTGTTTCTAGAACTGACCTATTGATCTAAAGTGTTTGTAAATTATTTTTCAATTTCAATTTGACCAAAGACTTGCATTGAAATATTATGTATATATAGCTTTTCGATAACAGTATAGGAATACTCGTAGATGAGACCAGTTCTCTACATATAAATTAAATCCTTGCGCTTGAATTTTTTACCAAAATTGGCATAAGATTAAAAATAAATCTTTTATTTTAACAATTAAAAATCTAGTACGTAGCCATTATGAAAATTATAAAACGAAATGAGTATCATACCCCTTATGCGTGTACTAGATCTATTTACATCTTGTACACGTTAATTCTCCGATAACTCTGAAATATTATAAAGAAAACCTTTTTTCACTAGTTTGTTATAAACACGACCAGTGTCAGCGATTAATCTTCTGGTGTGGATCACCTAATAGCAATAAACAAGAGGAAGAGGGGTAATGGTGGTGCGAGGAAGTTGGGTATGGAGATAAAGAGACAGCGGGTGGTCGTTAAGGACGGGGAGTGGAAGGGGTACATTTAGCAGAACATTCTGTCGGTTCATTGCAGTCTTAAGCGAAGGTCTATACTTATTTTTGGGAAACTGGTTGGCGATGCATTGAGAGAGAAAGGTGACGAAGATCAAACTATTTTGGGAGCAACTTCGATATTATAAAGGTATATTATACTCTATTCGATAAAGGGATATTATATTCCATTGATGGCCAGATTTCTGAGCTTCATAAAATTTTGTGAATGAGGGAATTGGGTTAGCCGATCTTGAGAGCAATTTATTCCATTATTTGAAGCACATTACAAACATTTTGCAAATGCAAATACAATGTATTTTTATGACGTGTAAATCTGTGAATTTCATTCCATTAGAATTTATCGTAATTATATCATTCACTCTAATTTTTTTGATAAGGAAATATAAGTCCTTAAGGATAAGGACCTTTCTAATTATTTTATTTGAAAGTTTTTGGATATCTCTGATACGTCACCGGATTCATGAAAGTTTCGAGTTGCTCAAATGTAAACGATCCGTTCCATGCAAATAACAAAAGAAGATCCAATGTTAGGAGATAAAAACCTTCGTTAATAGAGAAAAGCTGTTGTGTTCGTGAGAGAATCGCAGGTGAATAGAAATTCCCTAAAGAGAAGGATTAAACAGAAGCGAATAAAAATGGGCTTTAAATGGGGAATCTCAATATGCGATGTGGCTGACTTTCCAATGGAAACTACCATGTTTAACCTCTGACCGCATTTCTGCCAGGTGCCTTCGACACCATACAACCGTCTGAAATTCCATTCAGTATACTGGCATTTCCCATGAAGACAAAGAGTCATCTTCGCTATATGGAATTCATCCAACGAGGCGTATGAATCGGTCATCTTTGCTCTATGCATATGGCTGGATGTCCCATTTGACAGTCGAATGGAGGTAAACAAGAAGAAAGGTTGCGGTTCATTTGAGGGAAAAACTGTTTCGAATCCATTTCCAAATCTTCTCCCTAGAGCTCGCTGTTTAAATTACGACTCTAGAGAGCAAATATGATGCGTATCCAAAACTGCCGCTTTGTTTCCTCGTGAATCACTTCCCGGAGAATGGGTTCTGCTATTGTAGACAACGGACAAAATGATACGTCACGAGTCAAATTCTCCGGAATTATGTAAAGACTTCGAAACATCTGATCAATAGCTCAATGCTGAATCATAGATATTATCAATTGGCTAATTATTCCAGATAAAGAATTTTTGGTGCATGCACCCCTCGCCAAACAACGAAAAGCGGCTAGCAGGTTGGTTACATTGGCGTAGAATACAAATTCTTATCGCTTATCTCTCATTGCGAACCCATTCACTGAAATATAACGTCTTTTAATCAAATAACCTTCACTTGGCATGTGCAGTGCTTTGGTTGTTGGGAATTGATAGTAATCGACAAAACTTGCGAGTATTACGATGATCTCCTTCCCTACTGAAAGTTAATCACTCTGGCATTATTCGAAAAAGTAAACGGAAACTTACCTACCCGAGTTCAGTACGGAATAGTAAAGGAGAAAATTGAGTTTTTCATTCACCCGCCCGGAATATACAGTTCAAGAATTTACAGGGATATACTGATGATATCGAAAACGGAGGACCGAATATAAACCTGGTACGCAAGTAAGTAGATTTTCTTAAGTACTTGAGTAGTCCTGTACAATCAATGGAATCGTCATACTTGATACTAATTTTATCACCATCCATGGTACATCAATGTTCTCTACATTTTCAAAAAGAATGTGTAATCCTCCTTCCTCAATTGAAATTCAAGAGGCATTCGAACAAAGCGAGGACTTCAAATTATATTAAGCGAATTAACCGCTCAAATTATTTAATCAAGTGGAGTGTGAAGACCGAGTGTTCAATGTGACTTCCTCTAAAAAAATGGGTTTACAGATAATTCTTACGTGGCAATAAATTTCTATCATGGGAGTTTTCTAATCGCCATAAAACTTAAATGATAATATCAAAGAAGAAACAGAGTTTCAGTGAAAGATATAAATTAATACATTTATTACGGAAGAACAAGGTAATTCAACAATTCCAAAACATAACTTCATTCTGTGCAATACTTTTGCATATTTTCATTAATAATAGTTTTGTACGAAGTTGATTCGGGAAGTGATCTGTTTAAGCTACTCAGTCATCTTTTGGAGGCGTTGACGGAACTATTCTTTCTTTAATTCCGATTGATTAAGTGATACTAATCATATATAATTTCGTGGATACAATGACTACTTGCATTTCTCCTCTCAATCTTCTCTGATATCAGTTGCTGCATTCAATCAATTAAGTATTTAGTCATCGGCTATTGTACTTCCTATCTACTTCCTCAGATGAGATAGAGCAGATGAATGCTCTTAAAGTTTAAGGATATTTTCTTCAAATTGCTCCTTGATTAGTGAGTAATAAAACACGATTTACAATTTATTTAAATATAAAGTTTATTAGAACTGCACCATAATTTACATCAAAAGTAAGAATGGATTTCAGTCTTACAGCTAAGGTACTCTTTCTCACTTATAGCTGTTTGTTCACTTGTGATTAATTATCTATCCACATCTGGAAAACAAACTGCTCTGTGATATCGATCCCGAATTGACATCCTCTCCTGAAGTTATTCAAAGTACCTGTACCTAAAGTAAAAGGGATATTTGAGAGGTGATGCACGGCGATTTGGCAAATGGTTGAAAACTATTATTAATAATTAGTTTGAAAATAAAAATAGGGTTGAAAGAAGTTGCAAAAATTTAATTTTGAGTAAATAAATAAAAACTCCTCAATCGTAATTTTACGGAAGAGGAAAAATTTCCTGGAAAAGGAAGATAGAAACTGGCTGCCATTTTCTAAAGTAATCGGAAATCAGTTATACTTAAAAGATGTTTAGCTAAGGTTTTATTGCCAAATTGGTGTTAAAGGATCGCTAAATGTTACATTAATTTTAAAATATTGACGCTTTATTTCTAAAAATGATCGTACATGTGTTAAAACTCAGAATGAATATTCACTTTTCCACCAGTGGGTGAAAATGGCCTTGAAATAATGCTATAAAAATATTTAGAGCTTTCTCAACGAATTAGTTTTATCTTCATCATTGAAATTACCAAACAGTTTTGTAATTTATCGTCTCAAAATTGGAATAAATATTAGAAATGTTAAAATTAGATTGAATCGATTTCCAAAGAAATATTCGTACGAAATCCGAGTGAATGAGGCAACTCCAAGCAAATAAAAAAAAAACTAAAGAATTCGTTACATTTGTTGTCGTGAAACATATTCCTCGCATTCCACCATTTTTGTTACTTTTAATTGCATTTTGAAATAATGGCAGAGAAGGACTATCACTCATGCGTTATCATTTTGCCAACACTCGCCGCGGAATTATTTTACCGAAGTCTTTTTTGGAGTCGTAGCAAAAAAGTTGCTTTCTCTATGCAAAGACACGTAGCGTATAAGTTTTCAAAGCCGTGGAATATTCATGTTGCGTAGTGTAATGTCACCACATAAACAGGCATATTTTAGCACTGTGGTCCACTTTTGCTGGGGTTTTACACTTAGATCAATACACTACACCTTACAACGACTTTCGTTTACTATTTTGTTTTCCTCCAATTATTTTAATTTTGCATTTAACTACAACTGACAGTCCATGAATTTTTTCATGGATTAATCATGTATAAATAAGTAATCTGTTACATATTACTATATAAGTAATTCTCAATAATTAGTTAATTAGGAAAGAAGAATGTGGAATGGAGTATATGAATGTATTTCAGAAAAATTGGTACATATATTAATTATAGTAAGGATGATTAAAACTTGAGTTCATTTCCACTTAATTTTATTTATAGCGGAATCTTTCCTTAGCGCACTACCGTCATTACTACCAACTTTAGGTTAAGAAAAATATAATATTGTGATAATTCTAAGTAATATTAAAACTTCCCTTACAGAGATGTACCTTAATATTTGTATGCTCTACCTGCCTATAAATCGTTAATTTTTTCTCTTCTCATCTAAAGCTTAATTAAACGCATCAGATAATATCTTTTATGTGATAAGATGACTTGTAGGATAGAATCGGATGCAACTGTTTTAATGTGTATTTAACAGAGCACTTCATAGATATATATCGAAAATACAATGCACGATGAAAAAGACGCGTTGATCCCATTATCACTATAATAGAAAATGAAAATTTTATGGGCTATTTTCGTTGATATCTAACCAGGGATAAAAAAGACAGCTTTTAATAAAAAAACCATTGCCTTTCTGCTCTCTGGAGATCCTCCCGTGATAAAAAGCCAACAATTACAACGAACCACTGTTAGCGGATCTCGTATCCACTCTATTGAGCAGGAAATCGTGGGGTGAACGCGCGCGCCACCAACCGGCCATCCATTGAACCATACGCCTCCGTTCCCATTCCGAAAAATAAATAAATCAACGCGCTAACATCCGACAAAGTAAGTCGAAACACGAAAAAAAAACTCCGATCCACGCGCACACCCACAAAATCGCTTTTAATTTCTACGAATGCTCTAAATTCCCGCCTACACGGTCTGATCGTGCCGTGCCGGTAAAAAAAAACAAAAGATAGCAAATTCCGCACTAATTGCTTGCATCGCAGAGGCACTGAAACAGCTTTCCTCTCTCTTTTTAGACTAACTAGAGCTGCACGCAAACACCTATCTGCTGGTAAAAAAGAATACGTTGCTATTCAAATATTCGATTCAACCGTTTGCTTTGAAGTAAGTGAGAGGTAATTTGTCTGTTCGGATGCAAACGGTTCGATTTTCAAACGGAATTACTGAAGCACGCGTTCCTCATTCTGTAACTAAAGTTGCACTTACGCTTATTCTTTGTTATTAATTGGTGTTAGTTACTGCAGAACTCCATAACTCTCTATGCTTCGAGAGTTAACGATATTTGTTCTATCAAAAATTATCTCAATACGATATGATTAGACCTATAACGGTCGTTAATATAGATGTGGAAGCTAATCATCCATTTAATGGAACCTTTTCGATTGAATTTTAGCTCATTTTCTTTTGAATTGGCGTAGGTTTTGAAAAATGCTTTATTAACGCAAAAGTTTTTTCATAAGGATATGAGATATCTCATGAGAAAAAATCAACTGATTGTGGTACAATAGTATTTTTTCGGTGAAGAGTGAGTCGGGAGAATGAACAGAAATGGTCCATTTTTGAGTAAAAGTTATTTTAATACTTAATTGAATACTTTGAGATATAATGATTCATTAATAAAGTAGAAAGAGTAATATATTTTAAGATTTCGAGTTACATATTTTTCCGAGATATCACTTTTTATATGCGAACGATCGAGGTGGTAATATTTTAAATTAAAATTTTAGCAAAGACAGCACAGCAATACATAGAAACGATATTAACCATTTAATGGTTAAGACTTAAGTACCATATACTTTACTTCTTGAAATTCGTTGTTTAATTAACAAATTATAATGATTTAGCGCAAATTAACAAAGCTTTCCATTAAGAGGTACTGGATGTTTACATATTTATTTTTAAAATATACTTATAGAATACAGAGCATAGGAAATATAGGCGTATGCTGAGTATATAAAGAAATACTATTACAACTGTTTACTGTACTATGATTCTTTGATCTCCTATAATTCTAACCTTATAATCAGTAACAATAGATTTCAATTGTTTGACACTGCAATTGATGTGAACTTCTCACAGATACAGTCAGTAAATCTAAAATGTATCATTATCGTCGTTTCGAATTCAATTGAAATTGGATATTCTTTGGATCCGAAGTAACTAAAAGGAAATTTAAAATACGAAAACACGAGCTGAGAAATCACCTCCCCATGCTGAGAAAACCGCGTGACCCCCCCCCCCCCCATATCCGCGGCTATTGCAACCCCTCTATAGATCCAAACAGAGCCTGTGGTCTCCAGACGATGAGGAAGAGCGCCCCTGAGGCATATCTATCATCATTAGACCCACATCAATACAGAACGATGGATAAATTAATACTGCCATGAAGAATTAAGCGTGGATTAAGAAAACACTGTCCATTCGTCATAATATCATATGGATGTATCAATCATAATTTTTTTCAATTTCCTATTGATTATATATTTACATTTTCTGGCAAAATGGAAAGCATTGAAATATTCCTTGGCTGCATTTTTTAATGCATGCACGACAGATTTTAAGTTCAAGAGCTATTTAGAGTGCATTTAGCATTTTTAATATTTACCTAGTATAATAGCGAAGCAAAACCAGTTTAGAAACCATATTTTATGCGATGTAGCAATGAATTTATATGATGATTATGATTTATATGAATTAATGAATTATAATTTAAATTCAACCATTATTACTTACCTTATTTTCAGTTGATTAATCTCAACAAATTCAATTATTTGGGATCAACTTGTAAGCTGGTGCCTGGTGGTGGAGTTTGGTATCGACAAATACAATCTATCTTTTTTCCTCTAAATCAGTAATCGGTTATCCTCTGTTTACATCAATATTTACCTATACTTATCATATATAATTTTATGATATAAATTTAAATTATTTAAATATTACATAATATTTATTTTTTACGGATTTACAAAAATTCTTATAACGGTATGAAATCGTTATATTCAACCCCAAAATTATTTTAGAGTACATAGCTCCCATTTTTTTCCATTGATTTCCATTATTAATTTTGTTACGCTCGCGTATGGGAGGCTTCCCACTTGGGTGAATACCAGATAGAGTAGCTATGAAATGTATTTCCTTTCTCCACTTTGTAATGACTACCATCTGGGCAGGTGCCTACTTGTTTTCTTATGAACAAATAAATAAAATAAATTTGATTACTTCTTTCAAGTAATTCTTCTAAAATGCATAATTTTGTCCCTCCACGTAAACAAATCATGAATTTCTTTTTCTGCTCATTTCCATTCTCTTCATTATTCTTTAAAAAGTTTCTTCTAAATCATAATATTACTCTTTTAAGCCAAACTTCATGCTTAATTCCAACTCCATTTATCGCAAAAAAGGTAGATATCACTTACTTTAATATTTATTTGAATGAGATCTCTCTTAGTACTTTTTCACATTCATTGATTCTTCTAAATCATTATGCTTAATTTAAATTGTGATGTTTAAATTTACAACTAAGATGTGGCTTTAAACAAAGAATAAAAGTAAAAAATAATTAGACACAATTGTACGAAGAGCGCTCCATTATTAAGTTCTACAAATGGTTTAATATAAAAGAATACTTAATACAGTTAAACTTTCTCATCCTTACATCTAATGGTCTATGTTCTGTTTCCAGAGATGCATGCAAACTGCCTTTCGTCTTATGTACTTTGGCAATCAGAACAAAAGAAGATATTGAGGAGGAGGAGATATCCACTGCCATCCCTCGAGAAAGTAATGGTCAGCTGATGGTCGGCCTCGCTCACACTGCTGTCTCATCCTCTGAATACTGGGCAGATAGAAGACAATGCTGGGAACATGATAGGAGAACAACTGAAATAAATGGTTTGAATGGCTTCTTTTGTCTCAGCTCTGAATGATCCGATTAATAGAAGGATATCCCTCTAAGCCCGTTATCCTGACGGAGTAAATTTTAAAGTCTTGGGAAAATAGTGCTTTCGATACAAACACCAATAAACGAAACGATAAAGTGAACAATGTGCAAGCTACCAAAGAGTACAGATATTTACTAATTAAATTTGAAAGATTTTAAAATAGCTCCATTTTCTAGAAATTCAATTCACTTCATATACCATCATTTTTTTAGGTATACTATTCAGACTTTGTATTAATTTGAGAATTTATTTCACAAATTGTAAATATATCAATTTTACTGAATATTGGATTCACATGTTTCTGTATAAAATGAAAGCTACTTAATTGCAATAAATTATTGTCTTTTATGCTGCCTTAATCATTTATTACCCTAATCATACTTATGATCACTTGGGAGCCAATAACAATGAAAATTTTCAAGGGAAAAATCATTTAGCTTGACTGAATAACAATATATTCCATTTCTCCTGTATGCTTATAAATTGCAAATTTTGTACTTTTTCAGTACTACATAAATTTGCCTATATAATTTTAGGTCTAATAGTAGAGTGGAATGATACAACTTGTAAATTCTGCATATAATTGTGTATGGAAGTAACCAAGTATATCATTCTGCAATAGATATCTAAGAAGTTACACCTTCCAATACTGATTTCAGAATAGTAGAGGTCTGTTTTTGTTGTTTTTACCTTTTAAATTTTTTTATAAAGAAACATTTGCAAGATAGAGATTTTCCAGTGACTGTATTTCATTCTTAAATACAATTTATTCTGCATAATCAATTTCTTAATTTTTGCCTTCCAAGGTTTTTCTTTCCTTTCAATGATTTTTAATCTTATATAGCAATAAGTTATTAAGCATTCAATATCTTCTGAAAATACCACATAAAATATTCAGATGACTTGTTTGGGGATAAATCAATATCATCAGGCACACTATGAATAGAAAGTACAGTTTTATTTAGGAGGAAAGGGAAGGGCTGTTGCGTAAGGGTGTGGTTATAAGAAAACTGAATCTGTTCCTCCTGATGCAGACTTTATTTCCTCTGGCTATACTATTGATGTATATATAAAATACTTTTGATTGACTGGCCCTCATACCATATAGATAATTGTAGCTCTGAAGTATGTACATCCAGCTGAGAGTGTAGGAAATTCTATCGATTCATTAATATATAGAATGTAAATCTCATTGTTCCAGCAACTATACTTGGCAACAGGAAATCCCCTCACCTTTGAAGACGAGGCAACAGCAAAGGCAAATGAATGAGAAGCAAAGCAAATATCCCCTGCTGAACCTCCACTAATGGTCTAGTTCAACCTCTGTGGTACATGCTGAGGTGGAGCGGCTATGTGTTGTGTGCCAACACTTTATAGGGCATTACTTCCCTGTTGGCACACTTGTGTCTGTGCCTCATTCTTTGCAAAGCTAGACCGCTGCCCGATGTGTTGTGGTCCCATAAAATAAAGGATATATGTATACAAGATAAAATTAGGTATTGTGAAGTGATATTTATTATAAGTTGTTCACTATTTGAAATTTTATTTGGATTGAATTATCTGATGGTGCAACAAATTAAAAAATACTGAAAATAATTGCATTTATTTATTTTTATTATAAAAGTTAGAATTATTATTAAGATAAAAGATGTGTAGATAAAAATTGTGATATTTTAACTTTCATTAGAATGTGAAACCTTAATCATCAACTATATTTAAATTACAGTCATTGAAAATAGTTTATTTTATACAAAGAAAGAATTATATTGCAATCTCATAAAAGATTTTGGATTGAGATTTTATGGCTGATATGAACTTCTTATATACTTATATTATATATGAACTTATACATCTGTGTGTTTGTTGTAAATAAATTCAGATTTTAATTCCATGAATTAATGAAAAGTTTTTGAAGAACATGTAGAAAATATTATGTTATTAAGAAATTAAGTAATCAATGAAATTAAATTCAAAGTTAAGAAATCATTAACTTGAAAAGTAATATTTGAAAGCGAATTAATTTGAATTTTTTAAAGTAGATGTAAATATTTACACAAAATCTAAGTTTTTTATTACTAACTGATGAATAAAAATGAAACCATTGCTTTCATGAATTTAAATGCATATCGATCATTATGGATTCAAATTCAAGTTTCAATTCAAAATTATCAACCAGTTATCTGGAAATTTAAACGTTCAAAAATTCATACAGGGTATTTAATTTTTAGGAAAGGTTATTTTTTGAGTTTTTGTTTGTAAAATGTATTATCAATAAATGTAAGTCCTCTTTACACTTCATTGAAGATAGAAGTTGAAAATAGGATATTGTACAAAAATCTATATTCATTAGAGCTGAAACATGTAATATATTGTAAACTCAGAAATCCTAAAAAACATTCACTATCACTATCCCAGCCAAGCACAAACAAGTGGTGAAGGAGAATCAACACTTGCACTATTTAACTTCATACTAATTTAGGAAAATATTCTTTCTGTAATTGGAGTATTGAGCAATGGAATGCATTGCCTGCGAATATCTTTGAGCTATGCCCCCCTCATGTGCAAACTTTCAAGGCAAAGCTAAAAAACATAGTGACTGAATATATGTATAAAGTGCAACAAGTGTGATGGCTGGAAATTCACATGCATACGTATGTGAATGAGTTTTAATTTGTTACATGTATTGTTTGTTGCATTCATTGTGTGATTGCTCCAGTGAATTATTTGTTGTATCTTGTTGCCACCAGACAGTTGTCCAATTGCAACATGTAAAATAATAATAATAAAATAAGAGATAATAAATTTCTATTGGAGGGTATGTTGGCCTGGACTTCCCCCTTTGCAACTTGTCTTATTCCTTTCAACTCCAAGCACTACTCTAAAGTTCTTAAGGTACTAAAGCTAAATTATCAGTGCACTTTGTGTTACAGAGGCTGGAGACAAGTTCCCAGTGAGGGAACTTTTCTTTTCAATTTGTATATCTGGGATGGAAGGAAAATTATAGTTATGACCAATGACTTGAAAAAATGAGTTTGTAAACTTTTAAAAATTGTTTTATTTCAAGTTTATTTCCTTATCACAATTCTTGAAGATTATCTGTATTTTGAATTAATTTTACATTATATCATTTATTATTAACAACTGTATTTCGAATTCCTTTTCCTTTATTAGATCTCCATGGCTAACCTTATAACCTTTACTGTACAAGGTATAAGAGAATGAGCTACTCCTTTTTCATTTCCTCTTATATTGGATACCTCGAGTAAGGACAGGAGGAGAGTTAACCACAGCTGCATAGATGCCTGCTTGCTTCCCCTTTATATCAACCTTAGAGTACAAAAGGAGACAAATTACACCCTCATCAAAGTTTACTAAAACACACTGTTTCTAACTGAAATGGCTGATCCATGTAAAGTTTAATGGTGGAAAAATAAAATCCAGTGCCATCTGCTTTCTTCCCTCTCAGCTCGAGAGAAAGTATACAGGTGTCCTTATCAAGATATCATGTAAAAGAGGAATATAATAATAGCTAACTTACTCCCATGCATTATATACTACAAAGGCTGGAACACTTAACAACCATGTAAGCATGATTGGAGAGTCAATGAAGGATAAAAAATTCTATTACTTACAAAATTGACATCCCTATATTCTGGTTTTGAGAACTACCTCTAAGGATAGTCTACATTACTAAACCCACTGTTGACTCATATACCTATTAAGGGAGGGATTCTATTATCTATTATTCTATTATCTCTGTGTGAAAGAAAACAGATGCCAAGTGAATATAAATATAGTTGACACTTGCATAGCTTCATGATTAACTAAATTAATTATAGCATTTTAAAAAATCAAAGGGACAAGGTTTTCAGCTAGCTCGTTCTTTATGATTGAGGATTTTAATTTAAAGATTTGAATATGAGAGAAAATCACAGTATAATTGCTGAACTTGAGGAGAGTTCATTGGTAAACCCTAAGACTATATAGGCAACAATTTGAGAAAAGAAACAGTGCTATAGTTAAAATAATTTGTGCAATCATGTTATGCTAACAAACATTAGCAATAAATGAAACAATTATTTTTAACTGAACTATTTTAAATGAAATAATTATTTAACACGAATTATTTTAAATAAAAGCCTAATGATTCTATAAATCTTGATTATTTAATTGATAGCTGGATTACGGAAAATTTCTTAAAATTAAATCTTTCAAAATTATAATACCCTTATCATAGGGTATCCCAAGTTATCAAAACAACTTAATCGTGTTAGCTTCGCAAAACTCACTTTGAACAATACTGGGATCACCTTCTGTAATTCTGTAAATAAACTCGTTCTTTGCTTTGATAATAATCTGACATGGTCGGAACATGTCGTGAAAACATCCAAAAATGTTTATTCCACTATTCATTCCTTGAGATGCTTAGGAAGTTCCTTGTGTGTGTGCCGAGACCTATCAAGAGCTGCATGACAAGCTGCAACGTGTACAGAATGCGATTGTTCGTTTTATATTTGATTTGAGAAAATACTACCATATTTCCGGTACATATAAGAAACTAGAATATTTTTACAGTATTTAAACTGCTTACTTTTACGTAATAGTGTGACGTATTTACGCGGCAATACGTATATTCAATAGGTTCTAATTGGAAGCCATACAGATGTCTCTCCACGTCAGTCAGTACATAAATGAGCATTATTTTAATTAATTAGTCAACAAAGAGCAATTTTAACATTTATAATGAGCCAAGTTAGGGTACAAGTACAAACCTAGCCAAAAAGTACAGTAAAATACATTCTTTTAAAGCGTCAACGTCTCTGAACTATGATTGATATCTTGGCCAGTACAGAGATACGATATGGCACAGTGACCTTCCTAGTATTAACGCTTTGATCCTTAACAGTGTCTATAACAAAACGTCACTGTGGAATTTGATAAGCATTATTGTTCTAAGGGGAACAACTGTCGGGAATTGCTCGGCAGACTATATTCCAGATGTTCGATATTGAATGGTGTTTACATGAGCCGCACCGACCTGGAATCCTTGGCGAAACAGCGTGGTCTACCCTATTTCATGGGATAGCGAGAACACTGCGGTACCTTAGGATTTCACAAACTGGTGTTATGCTTGATGAGCATTACCATGCATCTAGCATGGATATCGGACGCATGTCTGGACGTTTTTGTGATGGTTGTTCCCCGTAAATATCAGAGTCCAAGTACACGCAGTGAAAAATGCTGCATTGGGAAGTACGTCGGCGATCGAACTTCATACGAAATACACATGTAATAATAGTAAATCAACGTTGAGTCGATCTGTGTGGCGAGTGATACAACGTTACGGGTTAGCGAGAACACAGGCTCCAGCTGGATTCTAGGCACCGGTGTAATGCTCTCACGAATGATTATCTAATTAACAAGGTCGTGGAAGATCGAACTTAATTCACACACGCACGGAATGTTTTTAAATCTAGGTTGAGCAGTGAGTTTTATAAGACTTTGGGAAATCTTTATTTACTCGTTTTCAATTTGCGAGATTAATTTTACGCTCATTACGTACGGACGGAAATAAATTCCAGCATGTTTCTATCTTATTCTTTAAATTGAAATAATTTACGATTAAACGAAGACTTTAGAGCCATCTATAAAACTCTTGTGGTATCCATTTAAAATTTTGAATTTTCCCTCTTCATTATGACTTCGTTAAAGTTAGGTAAAAGTGATCGCGAGATGTCTCTCGACATTCATTTGCAGAACATTCACGTTTATTACATTTTATTTCGATTTCAGGGAAACATTCCGAAAAATATCTCCTCCATAGAATAAATTTAGTAGAGATTATTAATTCTCACTTTTCATAATTACAGATATTAGTTTCGTATTCATAATATCTAAAAATGCAAGTCTTAGTGCAAGTCGCGCAGACAGCCCTTTGCTTAGCCTCCCTTGATATCTCGAATTTACGGAGGATAACACTATGGTATATAAAGATTCGGTTCGGGCTCAAATTTTTGGGGGGTCATGGGGGAAATGCTAGACCAATTCAGGTCGGTCTACATTT
Source organism: Pantala flavescens (assembly GCA_020796165.1). Classification (NCBI taxonomy): domain Eukaryota; kingdom Metazoa; phylum Arthropoda; class Insecta; order Odonata; family Libellulidae; genus Pantala; species Pantala flavescens. Next base: position 55,458,125 of record CM036883.1, read on the forward strand.
CCCCTAAATGACCTCCCGTTCCAGAAAATGGAACAATTTTGAACGTAATATAAGACACAAACCTAATTTCGAAAAATAATTTAAGACACCCGGGGAATCTCCATTTCATAAATATTTGAAAAACGCAAGATCGCGAAGAATGAAAAAGAGGAAGGATAAATGAAAAAGTAGAAGGAATTTTTTTTTTTAAGAAAACGCGTTCTATTAATGTAAACGCCCCACCCTCAGCCCCCTCTGCGAGCCTCCGAAGTCTCAAGTACATAACCTTTATTCTCATTATAACGTGCCGCGATGACTGATACCTTTAACTTACAGAGACACCTGTTGAACTTCTTCTCTCGACCGCGGTTCTAATCCTTACCGTTGTGGCGCTTATACCCACTAATATTACGTGCACTTCATATACGATCCTCTTCGAACTTGATTTCTCAAGGGCCTGAGAATTCTTCTAATAAACCAACCCAAACCTTTCAATAACAACGTGCTGAGTACTGAATAAGAAAACAATACCATACACCATACTTAGAAACTCTTTAATATTTTTCATTATTCTACATTCTCTTGTTATTTTACATTGTGCTGCAACCCTCCATCTCATTCTGCCTTGCTCCTCTCCCTTCGTATTTCTGACGACATCCTGAGAAAAAAAAGGGAAATATAAGATAACATAACAGGCATCCCATTTATGACTTTACATCGGCAAAAGGCGTTTTTTTTTTTTTGGACCTTTACGGTACCTAGCTCGACAATTTCACGTTCACAAACGTTTCTGAAACGTGAAACGAAAATTTCCTCCTCCGCCGTAACTTGAACCCGGGATCTCGGCGTTAGTAGGTTAGCTTGCTAACCACTCCGCCACGGCGACCAAAGAATTCATTCCATGGATTTGTTCCTTTAACTATTATAAATAACACCGTGGAAAACAACAATAAATAAAGAAGACAACCTGAAGGTAATTCTGGCCAACACTTCGACAATCGTGTCTACCACGATTAAATTCATCTGCATCACCCTTACGCCACAACATCCTTTCCTTATCATCTCTTTGCTTTTTAACGTCGTGCTCTCATTTCGCGGCATCAAAACGAACTTCACAAGAAGATGGACGCATAGAATAGGAAAATCAATCCTTAACTAATGCTGTGAAAACTACCACATTCACTCTGGGCGATTTAGAATTGAAAAATTTAGATATAAAGTTATTTCGTGGCAAGTAGGTAAATACAAAAGGCTACAGAAAGCTTTGTATATAAAATCTCAAGAGCAGATATAAACTTGGATGCAATCATTAGAATCCCGTAGTTAAAGCAAACAAATTTAAAAAACAATTTAATACTATTTTGAAATATATAAATATACACGTCCGCTATGAGCATGCATAGGCACCTGTTATTTGTAACTTAAAATTTATTTGAGGCATTTTGAATCAAATATTTATTCATTCCAGTCTTTATTTCTTAATATTATATATAATAATTATTAGGTACATTCAATAGCATAAACATGGTGACATCAATTCTCTGCATGCCATGAATATTATAATTACTTGGTACATTGTACCTTATTCTATTTCTCCTTATAAAGCCATGTTTTGTAGCGAACTTTACCTTGTGCTTATCGGGGTAGTAGACTTCTGAATGCAGGATATAATTAAGTAGGTATTATAATGGTAAATGATTTCATTTGCTGCATTAAATTTTTGGGGAATGATTGGGATAGTATTGTGAGCCAACATATCGAGTAGGCCTATTTTGAATCACCAAATTTACATTATTCATAGATCATCAATCCTAAATACTCATACTAGGAGAATGCTTGCTCCAACATGCATTCTCCTACTCTAATTTTGTATTTTTCAGTCACACTGAGATGTTTAAATTGAAACACTCAGTTTTTGAGTTTAAATGTCTCTTTCAATGGATTGCAATTTGAAGGATTTCTTTTTAACTGTCTCCAGATCACCATAGAAAGTATTTGCTGTGCTAACTATTATATAAGATATTATTGAAATTCCATACTTTGATATAAATCTTGAGGTTGTACTTACACTTTTACTGCAACTTCTCATTACCCTTTATATGCTACATTTGATATAAGTCTGCGAATCAAGACTTGTTCTAATTGAATTCATCCTGACATCTAGTTCACTGTAAGTATTCATATTCTTCCTTTCTACTGTTAAAACATTCCTGATGTTTACTTTATTGCATTACTGTGAAGTATATTCCAAGTATGGAATTACCTATTACATATAGCTGCTTTGGGGGATCAGGATCAAAGCTTTTATATTGACTATGAATTGGAAAAGATACCTGAATAAGTCAAACAGCATTACAACATGAAGTATAAAGCATGTTTGTTCTGAGAAATATGCGATGATTTCATTCTTTCCACAGGTAAGTGAAAATTCAGGTGAAAATTGATATATTTGAACATGAAAATATAAGTTATTAATTAAATTTCATTTGAGCCAATCATTTAAGGAGCATCAATGCAGTAAGGAGTAATTAAACGTTGTGCGTATATGTTTTCTTCATTGTATTTAGATTAGAGATTGCGAGGGGAGAAGAAGATAAAATAGGAAGATCAAAGGTTTTATATTCACATTGATAAGGAAAAGATACCGGAAGAAGTAATACAACATTTCATGGAATATTTGTATATCATAATGAAGCATACCAAGCAACTCCATTAAAGCATAACTAACTTTGTTTCATAACTTACAGCTGATAATATGTTATAAGCATCAAAATTCATTTAAAATATACAATTAAAAACTTGTAGGATCAATTTAGAGAAAAAACAGAATAAAGCATAAATCATTTCCTCCCATATAATGATTTTAATTAATAATTCTGGAAGAAATAGCAATAGAAAGGCACCATGATCAATAAAATTACGAATCCTAAAATCCAATCCATGGTTATCATCAAACAACTTAATTCAGTAATCTTCAAATTTCATTATCATGCCCTCAAATGAAAGAATTATGGAAATTGCCTCATCATGTGGGATCCTGAAAGACTTGAGCTAAAACCTTGGCTCATATGGAAAGAAATATTGGTTGAATTTGTAATAACCACAACTAAAATGAAAGAGATTACAATCATTATCTCCCGAGACTAAGTTAATTACAAGTTGAAATTGGTTAGAAGTTTTTAAAGGTTTGAAAAGTAATTTATCTGAAATCAATTTTAGAGGGTGACTTCTGAAGCGACTGAAGAAAATTTTTGTCAAAAAAATTTCTTTAGTTTAAAAATTTGGCATCATGAAAAAGTTATCTTTTTTAACATGAATGACATCATATTAGGATTCAATAAAGTAACAGGAAAAATTATTTCATACCTGAATAAATCAGTCAGTCTTTTTAACACACATAAATATATTATATGCTTCTCCTTGTTTATACATATGTACATCACTTTCTTTGTTTACATTCCGATAATACAGTTTATATCACGCCGAATAAGTAGATTCGCCTTTGAACACCCTCATATTGTTACGAATGCGCTTAATAAGCTCACCGTTCGTTTAAATTCCGTGCCGGCAAATGAACTCATATCGTTTCGAATACGCTTATATCGCTTACTGTTTGTTAACGTTAGATTTAAACGGTTTTAATATTGTTAAATAAGTTTACTTTTCTTCGAACACTCTCATATCGTTTCGAATACGCTAATATCGATTGCTCTTTGTTTACATTTGGATGAAATGGTTTCGATAGAGTCGAATACGATTTTATGCCGGCGAAGAACTCGAATCGTTCAGAATGCGCTTATATAGCTTACTGTTTGTTTTCATTCAAATTCCATTCCAATGGAATGGTTTCAATAATGCTGAATACGTTTATATTCCTTAGATATTAGCAATATCTCTTCAAATATGCTTGGTCACCCTGTCCAGGAGTCGAATCGCGAGAGCGGAGAGTTGGTTTTTCAGCAGTTGAGTTAGAGACATTGGGAAGCCAGCCGCAGACAGACGCAGTTTATAATTTTCAATAAGTAGCTTTGTGTGCTTCATTGTTATATACAAATACTATGCCTATTACTCTTCAAGATTATTAGTTATCTCTTTCTAGCCGAAGTTACCTAGAATCGAAAAAATGTACATTAGTCACATATATCGATAGCGTAATGCCATTTTTGTGGTAAATTCATATTAAGGTCATTCAAGAAAGTAAAGAAAATAATATCCAAATATTTATATCTATAAGTAAAATGTCAAGCTGCATATTTTATTACGCTTTATTTAAAATTCTAGATTGTGTGAGGATTGATCGAAGTTATGAACAGTATGAAGGTGAATTTAATATCATAAGTAAATATTAGAACATTTTTTAATATACTGTAGTTTGTTTTACTGACTACTGGTTATGGTTTGCATTGATGCCAATATAGTCAACTTTTTCCATAATTAAATTTCACCGCAATTTTTTGTGCTATTATTTTTCAATCCTCACAACTAATAGATATTTTGAACAAGTGCTGCAAATTATAAAAGGATACTTGGGAAATAAAGAAAACATGACTTCTAAGTTAAATATCATTATTGTAAAAGTTATTTCTTCATGTTTTTATAACCAAATACTTAAAAAGTTCATACTTCCCTGCTGGATATTTATTTTTGAGAAATAAAGCTAAAATTACATTAGGAGTTATTTTATCCTAACATTTTTGTTCCTTTTACGCAATATGTTTGAACTAAAACTATGAGATCAAATAAATTCTTAAGTTTATATATACCAAAAGCCATGGCGAAGTGGATGATCTACTAAAACATATTGAATTATCATCACAGTAATTAAAAAGTTTTACAAATTCTAAATTCCAACTAACTAGACTCTAAACTTTGTTTCTAAATTTTATGTTCTTGAACAATAAGTATTTCTTAAAATTTTAAAAAGTATTTCTTCATTAAGGAAACTGATTTAAAACATATGGACTGCAATTTTCGATCCATTATTCCACTGTGATGAGTTCAGAAGTATTGCAGAATCAGTTCATTAGCTAAAATTTCAAAAAATAAAAATCACTTCCGAAATTTACTGCACTCTTTAAAAAGAAAGTCTCTCCTCACTCAAAAGAGATTAAATGTCTTCGCATCAGAGATACGTTTCCCAATCCATGCAAAGGTCTCTAATATAACCAAAGTACACTCACCACTTTAGTGCTTTGCTGTGTATTCCAAAATATTCATTAAAAAATTAAAAAACAGTCAGTCATGTTGGCAGCCACATTGAGGTAAGAAGTGTTCTTTCATATACATGAGAAGAGAAGGATCCCATAAATGTTAAGTAATGAGATGAGTTGAATCAGAGCACATGCCAAAGGCTCTCATAAAAGCATAAGATTATTTTCCTGTGCAACATCAACAAATGAGAGAAAGAGTGGATTATGATGAAGATGAAGTAAGAAAATAAAATTTTTACATAATAATAAAACCTTCTCCAAGTCAAGTGAAAGCATCTCCACAGCCACCAACACTAATTACTTAACCTCTCTCAGAGAGCAATCAATTAGTTGATTAATGTTTATCATTGTATAAGGTTTTGTAATTAATCTTATTAATGAACACAGACACCTTAAGTAAATACTTACCCTCTTTGTGTATAACTGTCATTTTTTCCTTGAATGTATAAGGTATAAATACTGTTTACATATTTGAAACATTCATGTACCTGCATACATGAAAAACCCTAGGGAAAAAACCTAATTTATGGTTTTCCAACTTTTATGGAAGTTTTGGGTCCCAGTTAACCTCAATAAACAAGGGATCACTCTAATGCATATCCGGGTAACTAAAAGCTTCTCCAATACCATATGCAACTAAATTCATTATCCAAAATGCTCCTCATTGAATCATATTCTATGTAATAACTGAGGATGTCCTACTTCCCTATACTTTCTTTAAAAAAATAATGGTAGAAGTGAAAATTCATGCAGTTACCTTCCCTCCAAGTTTAAAGGTTTCTTTAGGTAGTGCTGCCTTATTTCTCCCACATGGATTCTGATAGTAAATTTAAAATAAGGTTATCTTATTCTAGTGCTTTTCAAATTTCATTATCTTACTCTTTACAACTGTATAGTGATGCTAATGATAGGATTTTACAATTATTAAAAGATTTTTTAAAGAAAACCTGTCTGCAAATGTTCTTCACCAAATTATAATAATTATATTATATAATTAATTCTGAGTGAATATAAATTACAAATTATAAAAGTGCAGAAACTGATAATTAAAATATTATTTATTTAAATATGAAGGGATTTTATTTTAGAAAATGAATATTTATTGCTATATTGTGACCATATTTTGCTTAATGAACTGAAAATCATATATCAGTATGTAGTGTAAGCTTTTAGCTATTGATATTTACCACTACTGTCACTCAAAATTCAAGCTTGGTTGTATTTCTGTGATGTAGAAAAAATCCTTCAACAGCACTGAACAGTATGGAACAGAGCATGTTATGAATCATATGGAGGAAGAGTAAATAAAAATCCTGATAGTAATGGCTATAATACAGGAATGAGGAACTGAAAAATCAGAAAAATAATAAAGAAATTGCTGATATTTGTCTGAGTATATTATATTCATTTACATGAAAATATTTAGTTCATATTAAGTAATTTTCTCCTCGTCTAATTATTGCAGGATAAAGATTTCTAGTTAATTTAGATTTGGATGCTTATCAAGAGATTGAAGTTTAGAGAAACAAGTAACTCAAGCTGAGCAGAATAAATTAGCTCCTGGGCTGTTGACAGTGGGCTGAAAAAATACAAATACAACAATATTCATCACATCAAAATCTTCACTAAAAAAATGAAACAGTATACCTTGTGTGCATAAGAAATTTCCATCAATTATTTAGATTTCTGCTGGTGAAGCCTCTGAATTCAATACATTAATTATAAACAATTTATTACAATAATGAGTGTTCAGTGTTAGTTTTGGAATCAAATACAGTTGGTCAATGATAGGAAATGTTTTGAGAGAGGTTAATGTATCTTCATCATCATTCATACCATATAGGATATGGATGTATTAATTTTATCTCTTTCTTTACCTCATATGATTATGCTCATTCTTTACAGTTCCCTTATAGCATTGTTGTTTGGTAAAAGTCTCTTCTAACTTATCCTGTTGCTCTACTTCCCGTTCATACCATACTTTCCCGTTCCATACTTAGAAATTGTTCACTCTCCTCCTACTTTTTTAACATGGATAGATACTTAGATTGAAGCTGATTGACTGATGCAGAGGAGATTTATTTTGAGATAAAATTAGTAACAAAATCCTTTTTAAATTTTTGCACTGGTGTTAATTAAACTTTCACTTTATATTTCAATGCTGGAAAATCAATCGAATCCATGGCTAAATGGTGCAGTGTCAACAATCTCCACTTAAAATACAAAACAACTATATTCCTCCAATTCTAAACAAAAATTTTATCCACCTAATGATACTACTCTGCTTAAAATAAAGAACAATAATATTATTAACTCTGGTTCTTTCAAATCTCTTGGAATATACATTAGTGATGATCTTGATTGGTCTCTCTATATCCATTAACTTACAAGCAAACTCCCTAGTAACATCTTTCTTATAAGAAAGATAGCCAAGAGAGTTTCTCCAAAATCTCTAACTGCTCATCTGCTTCCCTTTATCCCGTGAAATTATATTCTGGTGTAATTCTTCCTCAGCAATCAAAGCTTTCTCTGCACAAAAGGGAGCTATAAAAGCTCTACTAAGAGTCTCCATCAAATCTCCAGGACATCAAATTTTTCATATCCTTGTTCTTCCTTGCATCCATATCATATTTTGTGTCATATTTGCAAAAAGCAATATTCATCCTTTTTCTTTCTATTCCAAAATCAATACCCATTGTACTTGCCAAGTAATGACATCACATTCTTGACCACTCACTCACCCTATCTCTCAAAGCTCCTCAACTTCCTGCAACCATCAAGAGATGCTCATCCACTTAATCCTTCAAAACCCAAGTGAGGAGTTTGATAACCCTAAATGCCCAATGCAGTATATGAAAATCTAACTATGTATGTAACTAATCCTATATTATTCTTATGATCCTACTTAATTTTATCTATTATCAATTATTAACTCTTCTCTGTACGAGAGTGATAATTTGACTTTGTAATTCTTGAAATACAGATCATGTGATATTATTATTATTGTTCTATTTCATGATGTTACCATTCTTGTTTATTTGAAGATGCTTATACTGCTTCCTGCAGTCTTGAGTGGAATAAACTTAAACCTTATATCCATTCTTAATCCTTGGGGAGATGATCTAAGAAAATTCACATCATTTCACAGAAAATATTTTTAATAACCTCTCATCAAATTTCTTTCCATTCAGAAGTTTCTAAATGTTTATTTTACAGTGTCAATTACTATTATGTTATACACTCTTATTTGGAAATTATCTTTAATATAATGTTCTCAATATAGGATCTCAAACTGGCAGAGCAATATCATATTTTTAACTGTAGGTCTAAAATTATGATTTTCATAAAATAATTTTCTTCTATTGAATTTCTGCACCAATCTCTGTATTCCATTTAGCTAAGCCCATGTATTAGCACCAGGCATTAGTGTCTGTACATCAAAATTTACTTTGTATACATGTATTGACATTAAAATTGTTTAGGAATGTATTGATCCTTGTCTGTCATAGAAGTAAAAGTTACCAGTTCAGAAGAAACTTCCCATGCAAACAATGAATATCCATTTAAAGTATATCTAAATGATCCTTAATAGTTGCTGAATTAGCTAGAGCAACGCTTAAATGAGTCACCAAAATGTTATGGAACCATTATGATGTTGGCAATTGTTTTCATAAATTCTTTATAGATATTAAATTTCTCTTCAGAGCATTTGGATTATTATTCTTATGGGTTATGTTTTAAGCATTCCTTCCGTGCATATTCAAAAAATAAGATTTTTTAAATTTCAGGTGCTGAAAAATGAAAAGGTTAACGAAAGTGAAAAGAGCTCTCATTTCTTAGTAGGATTTAATGGATGTTAAAATTTTGGTCGCTAGCTAGCTGGGGCTATTTGAATATTCTTGGTTCCCTTCTCAGTTTTTTAAGACTTCTTCACAATTTTAATCCTGCTGAACAGATAAAATGAATTTAAAAATAATAATGTTTAGTATAAATAATTAATAATATTACATGCAAATAAATTGTTGGAATTATATTCTCATTCCTTCCTTTGATATTTTTATCATTACATAGGAATTTTAAGACTTCATTATTAGATAATATAATGTACTGAATATAATCATAATGAAGATTATACAGTATAATTATGAAAATTCAAAATTAAAGATTGATATATACATTGAATAGATATTGAAACAATAATTTAAAGATAAAGACTCTGAATGAAACTTAAGCTTTATTCTTCAAAATTAAATAATCGATTAGGAAAATTTGTTACTATTTTATTGTCAAAATAGGAAGGGAATAACTAATACAATAATCAAATTTAACTTACAAGTAATGATTGTATAATTTTCAAAATACCCTTTTATAATTTGCAGCACTTCTTCAAAGTATAATGGTTAGCAGAGTAGATTGAAGTTATTGTTTACATTTCTTCTTACTTCTCCTTTTACTGACTACTACCAAACTTTTTCAAAATTTCATTAATTTTTTAGGATTTATTTCATCTAGGATTACTTATAAATAGATTATAAATGCAAAATTGTAACAATAGTATGATTTAGCATTTTAGTCTTTGTTTCTTATTTCTTAAGTCCTCAATATTTAATATTTAAATGAAGAAAATACAGAAATCCCATGAACTGAAAATGCAATCTATTAAGGTAAAATATTTTTGGGGAAAAATAAATCTATATATACATTTATATATTTAATAATTCAAATAAATTTTTTTATTCAATAGTTTCAAATTGCAGTTATTTTATATGAAATATTTTCATTAGTTAAAAGTTTTAATGAATGACATGAATTTATGATGTGAGCATAAATCTAAGATTGTGCTGAAAATTAAGCCGTATAGTATGTTTGCATGCAATGTACATGTCTATATATCTGTTGTTATATAAAAAGGAAAATCCAACTTTAACTACCAACTCGTTTTCTCTCTTAGCTGGTCATGGCTAGAGAATTTCAAAGTTTCTGGTTTCATTTTTTACAAAAATTACATCATCAGCCTGAAGATGTAAATTTATATTTTACATTACGAAAGTGGTCGCAAATATAGCATATTTTCTGTGGAAATTTACAAAGTTGTTTTTATTACTATGGCATTCCACAAAGTCCACAATACAATAATACGAGTAAAGTATTTAAGAGTAAATAATTTCCCTACTCAGGAGCAGCTTACAAAATCAAAAGTAAATAATATGTAGGTTAAAGAAACAGGATTTTATATATTCATCTTTATGGTCCTCCTGAGCCAGTTGTAGGCTCATTTGGAGGTGCATGGTTATATAACCTTGAGCCTAAGATTACAAATTATTTAAAATTTAAGGTTTTGAGTCTTTCAAAAATGAATGATGGAACTTAAAAGAAACAATCTCATATATTTCTAACAATATCAGAATTAAATCTACAAAATAATCCAAACTAAATACTTACTATTCCAAAATTTATAAATACTGCATTGATTTGACTATAGCACTGATTATAATATGATTCACAATTCAGTAAGTATACAATAAATGATGGCAAACATAGAATGTACACTAAGTATGTAAATACAAAAGGCTACAGAAAGCTTTGTATATAAAATCTCAAGAGCAGATATAAACTTGGATGCAATCATTAGAATCCCGTAGTTAAAGCAAACAAATTTAAAAAACAATTTAATACTATTTTGAAATATATAAATATACACGTCCGCTATGAGCATGCATAGGCACCTGTTATTTGTAACTTAAAATTTATTTGAGGCATTTTGAATCAAATATTTATTCATTCCAGTCTTTATTTCTTAATATTATATATAATAATTATTAGGTACATTCAATAGCATAAACATGGTGACATCAATTCTCTGCATGCCATGAATATTATAATTACTTGGTACATTGTACCTTATTCTATTTCTCCTTATAAAGCCATGTTTTGTAGCGAACTTTACCTTGTGCTTATCGGGGTAGTAGACTTCTGAATGCAGGATATAATTAAGTAGGTATTATAATGGTAAATGATTTCATTTGCTGCATTAAATTTTTGGGGAATGATTGGGATAGTATTGTGAGCCAACATATCGAGTAGGCCTATTTTGAATCACCAAATTTACATTATTCATAGATCATCAATCCTAAATACTCATACTAGGAGAATGCTTGCTCCAACATGCATTCTCCTACTCTAATTTTGTATTTTTCAGTCACACTGAGATGTTTAAATTGAAACACTCAGTTTTTGAGTTTAAATGTCTCTTTCAATGGATTGCAATTTGAAGGATTTCTTTTTAACTGTCTCCAGATCACCATAGAAAGTATTTGCTGTGCTAACTATTATATAAGATATTATTGAAATTCCATACTTTGATATAAATCTTGAGGTTGTACTTACACTTTTACTGCAACTTCTCATTACCCTTTATATGCTACATTTGATATAAGTCTGCGAATCAAGACTTGTTCTAATTGAATTCATCCTGACATCTAGTTCACTGTAAGTATTCATATTCTTCCTTTCTACTGTTAAAACATTCCTGATGTTTACTTTATTGCATTACTGTGAAGTATATTCCAAGTATGGAATTACCTATTACATATAGCTGCTTTGGGGGATCAGGATCAAAGCTTTTATATTGACTATGAATTGGAAAAGATACCTGAATAAGTCAAACAGCATTACAACATGAAGTATAAAGCATGTTTGTTCTGAGAAATATGCGATGATTTCATTCTTTCCACAGGTAAGTGAAAATTCAGGTGAAAATTGATATATTTGAACATGAAAATATAAGTTATTAATTAAATTTCATTTGAGCCAATCATTTAAGGAGCATCAATGCAGTAAGGAGTAATTAAACGTTGTGCGTATATGTTTTCTTCATTGTATTTAGATTAGAGATTGCGAGGGGAGAAGAAGATAAAATAGGAAGATCAAAGGTTTTATATTCACATTGATAAGGAAAAGATACCGGAAGAAGTAATACAACATTTCATGGAATATTTGTATATCATAATGAAGCATACCAAGCAACTCCATTAAAGCATAACTAACTTTGTTTCATAACTTACAGCTGATAATATGTTATAAGCATCAAAATTCATTTAAAATATACAATTAAAAACTTGTAGGATCAATTTAGAGAAAAAACAGAATAAAGCATAAATCATTTCCTCCCATATAATGATTTTAATTAATAATTCTGGAAGAAATAGCAATAGAAAGGCACCATGATCAATAAAATTACGAATCCTAAAATCCAATCCATGGTTATCATCAAACAACTTAATTCAGTAATCTTCAAATTTCATTATCATGCCCTCAAATGAAAGAATTATGGAAATTGCCTCATCATGTGGGATCCTGAAAGACTTGAGCTAAAACCTTGGCTCATATGGAAAGAAATATTGGTTGAATTTGTAATAACCACAACTAAAATGAAAGAGATTACAATCATTATCTCCCGAGACTAAGTTAATTACAAGTTGAAATTGGTTAGAAGTTTTTAAAGGTTTGAAAAGTAATTTATCTGAAATCAATTTTAGAGGGTGACTTCTGAAGCGACTGAAGAAAATTTTTGTCAAAAAAATTTCTTTAGTTTAAAAATTTGGCATCATGAAAAAGTTATCTTTTTTAACATGAATGACATCATATTAGGATTCAATAAAGTAACAGGAAAAATTATTTCATACCTGAATAAATCAGTCAGTCTTTTTAACACACATAAATATATTATATGCTTCTCCTTGTTTATACATATGTACATCACTTTCTTTGTTTACATTCCGATAATACAGTTTATATCACGCCGAATAAGTAGATTCGCCTTTGAACACCCTCATATTGTTACGAATGCGCTTAATAAGCTCACCGTTCGTTTAAATTCCGTGCCGGCAAATGAACTCATATCGTTTCGAATACGCTTATATCGCTTACTGTTTGTTAACGTTAGATTTAAACGGTTTTAATATTGTTAAATAAGTTTACTTTTCTTCGAACACTCTCATATCGTTTCGAATACGCTAATATCGATTGCTCTTTGTTTACATTTGGATGAAATGGTTTCGATAGAGTCGAATACGATTTTATGCCGGCGAAGAACTCGAATCGTTCAGAATGCGCTTATATAGCTTACTGTTTGTTTTCATTCAAATTCCATTCCAATGGAATGGTTTCAATAATGCTGAATACGTTTATATTCCTTAGATATTAGCAATATCTCTTCAAATATGCTTGGTCACCCTGTCCAGGAGTCGAATCGCGAGAGCGGAGAGTTGGTTTTTCAGCAGTTGAGTTAGAGACATTGGGAAGCCAGCCGCAGACAGACGCAGTTTATAATTTTCAATAAGTAGCTTTGTGTGCTTCATTGTTATATACAAATACTATGCCTATTACTCTTCAAGATTATTAGTTATCTCTTTCTAGCCGAAGTTACCTAGAATCGAAAAAATGTACATTAGTCACATATATCGATAGCGTAATGCCATTTTTGTGGTAAATTCATATTAAGGTCATTCAAGAAAGTAAAGAAAATAATATCCAAATATTTATATCTATAAGTAAAATGTCAAGCTGCATATTTTATTACGCTTTATTTAAAATTCTAGATTGTGTGAGGATTGATCGAAGTTATGAACAGTATGAAGGTGAATTTAATATCATAAGTAAATATTAGAACATTTTTTAATATACTGTAGTTTGTTTTACTGACTACTGGTTATGGTTTGCATTGATGCCAATATAGTCAACTTTTTCCATAATTAAATTTTACCGCAATTTTTTGTGCTATTATTTTTCAATCCTCACAGCTAATAGATATTTTGAACAAGTGCTGCAAATTATAAAAGGATACTTGGGAAATAAAGAAAACATGACTTCTAAGTTAAATATCATTATTGTAAAAGTTATTTCTTCATGTTTTTATAACCAAATACTTAAAAAGTTCATACTTCCCTGCTGGATATTTATTTTTGAGAAATAAAGCTAAAATTACATTAGGAGTTATTTTATCCTAACATTTTTGTTCCTTTTACGCAATATGTTTGAACTAAAACTATGAGATCAAATAAATTCTTAAGTTTATATATACCAAAAGCCATGGCGAAGTGGATGATCTACTAAAACATATTGAATTATCATCACAGTAATTAAAAAGTTTTACAAATTCTAAATTCCAACTAACTAGACTCTAAACTTTGTTTCTAAATTTTATGTTCTTGAACAATAAGTATTTCTTAAAATTTTAAAAAGTATTTCTTCATTAAGGAAACTGATTTAAAACATATGGACTGCAATTTTCGATCCATTATTCCACTGTGATGAGTTCAGAAGTATTGCAGAATCAGTTCATTAGCTAAAATTTCAAAAAATAAAAATCACTTCCGAAATTTACTGCACTCTTTAAAAAGAAAGTCTCTCCTCACTCAAAAGAGATTAAATGTCTTCGCATCAGAGATACGTTTCCCAATCCATGCAAAGGTCTCTAATATAACCAAAGTACACTCACCACTTTAGTGCTTTGCTGTGTATTCCAAAATATTCATTAAAAAATTAAAAAACAGTCAGTCATGTTGGCAGCCACATTGAGGTAAGAAGTGTTCTTTCATATACATGAGAAGAGAAGGATCCCATAAATGTTAAGTAATGAGATGAGTTGAATCAGAGCACATGCCAAAGGCTCTCATAAAAGCATAAGATTATTTTCCTGTGCAACATCAACAAATGAGAGAAAGAGTGGATTATGATGAAGATGAAGTAAGAAAATAAAATTTTTACATAATAATAAAACCTTCTCCAAGTCAAGTGAAAGCATCTCCACAGCCACCAACACTAATTACTTAACCTCTCTCAGAGAGCAATCAATTAGTTGATTAATGTTTATCATTGTATAAGGTTTTGTAATTAATCTTATTAATGAACACAGACACCTTAAGTAAATACTTACCCTCTTTGTGTATAACTGTCATTTTTTCCTTGAATGTATAAGGTATAAATACTGTTTACATATTTGAAACATTCATGTACCTGCATACATGAAAAACCCTAGGGAAAAAACCTAATTTATGGTTTTCCAACTTTTATGGAAGTTTTGGGTCCCAGTTAACCTCAATAAACAAGGGATCACTCTAATGCATATCCGGGTAACTAAAAGCTTCTCCAATACCATATGCAACTAAATTCATTATCCAAAATGCTCCTCATTGAATCATATTCTATGTAATAACTGAGGATGTCCTACTTCCCTATACTTTCTTTAAAAAAATAATGGTAGAAGTGAAAATTCATGCAGTTACCTTCCCTCCAAGTTTAAAGGTTTCTTTAGGTAGTGCTGCCTTATTTCTCCCACATGGATTCTGATAGTAAATTTAAAATAAGGTTATCTTATTCTAGTGCTTTTCAAATTTCATTATCTTACTCTTTACAACTGTATAGTGATGCTAATGATAGGATTTTACAATTATTAAAAGATTTTTTAAAGAAAACCTGTCTGCAAATGTTCTTCACCAAATTATAATAATTATATTATATAATTAATTCTGAGTGAATATAAATTACAAATTATAAAAGTGCAGAAACTGATAATTAAAATATTATTTATTTAAATATGAAGGGATTTTATTTTAGAAAATGAATATTTATTGCTATATTGTGACCATATTTTGCTTAATGAACTGAAAATCATATATCAGTATGTAGTGTAAGCTTTTAGCTATTGATATTTACCACTACTGTCACTCAAAATTCAAGCTTGGTTGTATTTCTGTGATGTAGAAAAAATCCTTCAACAGCACTGAACAGTATGGAACAGAGCATGTTATGAATCATATGGAGGAAGAGTAAATAAAAATCCTGATAGTAATGGCTATAATACAGGAATGAGGAACTGAAAAATCAGAAAAATAATAAAGAAATTGCTGATATTTGTCTGAGTATATTATATTCATTTACATGAAAATATTTAGTTCATATTAAGTAATTTTCTCCTCGTCTAATTATTGCAGGATAAAGATTTCTAGTTAATTTAGATTTGGATGCTTATCAAGAGATTGAAGTTTAGAGAAACAAGTAACTCAAGCTGAGCAGAATAAATTAGCTCCTGGGCTGTTGACAGTGGGCTGAAAAAATACAAATACAACAATATTCATCACATCAAAATCTTCACTAAAAAAATGAAACAGTATACCTTGTGTGCATAAGAAATTTCCATCAATTATTTAGATTTCTGCTGGTGAAGCCTCTGAATTCAATACATTAATTATAAACAATTTATTACAATAATGAGTGTTCAGTGTTAGTTTTGGAATCAAATACAGTTGGTCAATGATAGGAAATGTTTTGAGAGAGGTTAATGTATCTTCATCATCATTCATACCATATAGGATATGGATGTATTAATTTTATCTCTTTCTTTACCTCATATGATTATGCTCATTCTTTACAGTTCCCTTATAGCATTGTTGTTTGGTAAAAGTCTCTTCTAACTTATCCTGTTGCTCTACTTCCCGTTCATACCATACTTTCCCGTTCCATACTTAGAAATTGTTCACTCTCCTCCTACTTTTTTAACATGGATAGATACTTAGATTGAAGCTGATTGACTGATGCAGAGGAGATTTATTTTGAGATAAAATTAGTAACAAAATCCTTTTTAAATTTTTGCACTGGTGTTAATTAAACTTTCACTTTATATTTCAATGCTGGAAAATCAATCGAATCCATGGCTAAATGGTGCAGTGTCAACAATCTCCACTTAAAATACAAAACAACTATATTCCTCCAATTCTAAACAAAAATTTTATCCACCTAATGATACTACTCTGCTTAAAATAAAGAACAATAATATTATTAACTCTGGTTCTTTCAAATCTCTTGGAATATACATTAGTGATGATCTTGATTGGTCTCTCTATATCCATTAACTTACAAGCAAACTCCCTAGTAACATCTTTCTTATAAGAAAGATAGCCAAGAGAGTTTCTCCAAAATCTCTAACTGCTCATCTGCTTCCCTTTATCCCGTGAAATTATATTCTGGTGTAATTCTTCCTCAGCAATCAAAGCTTTCTCTGCACAAAAGGGAGCTATAAAAGCTCTACTAAGAGTCTCCATCAAATCTCCAGGACATCAAATTTTTCATATCCTTGTTCTTCCTTGCATCCATATCATATTTTGTGTCATATTTGCAAAAAGCAATATTCATCCTTTTTCTTTCTATTCCAAAATCAATACCCATTGTACTTGCCAAGTAATGACATCACATTCTTGACCACTCACTCACCCTATCTCTCAAAGCTCCTCAACTTCCTGCAACCATCAAGAGATGCTCATCCACTTAATCCTTCAAAACCCAAGTGAGGAGTTTGATAACCCTAAATGCCCAATGCAGTATATGAAAATCTAACTATGTATGTAACTAATCCTATATTATTCTTATGATCCTACTTAATTTTATCTATTATCAATTATTAACTCTTCTCTGTACGAGAGTGATAATTTGACTTTGTAATTCTTGAAATACAGATCATGTGATATTATTATTATTGTTCTATTTCATGATGTTACCATTCTTGTTTATTTGAAGATGCTTATACTGCTTCCTGCAGTCTTGAGTGGAATAAACTTAAACCTTATATCCATTCTTAATCCTTGGGGAGATGATCTAAGAAAATTCACATCATTTCACAGAAAATATTTTTAATAACCTCTCATCAAATTTCTTTCCATTCAGAAGTTTCTAAATGTTTATTTTACAGTGTCAATTACTATTATGTTATACACTCTTATTTGGAAATTATCTTTAATATAATGTTCTCAATATAGGATCTCAAACTGGCAGAGCAATATCATATTTTTAACTGTAGGTCTAAAATTATGATTTTCATAAAATAATTTTCTTCTATTGAATTTCTGCACCAATCTCTGTATTCCATTTAGCTAAGCCCATGTATTAGCACCAGGCATTAGTGTCTGTACATCAAAATTTACTTTGTATACATGTATTGACATTAAAATTGTTTAGGAATGTATTGATCCTTGTCTGTCATAGAAGTAAAAGTTACCAGTTCAGAAGAAACTTCCCATGCAAACAATGAATATCCATTTAAAGTATATCTAAA
This sequence comes from Pantala flavescens, assembly GCA_020796165.1. Classification (NCBI taxonomy): domain Eukaryota; kingdom Metazoa; phylum Arthropoda; class Insecta; order Odonata; family Libellulidae; genus Pantala; species Pantala flavescens. Next base: position 55,476,422 of record CM036883.1, read on the forward strand.
TGATCCTTAATAGTTGCTGAATTAGCTAGAGCAACGCTTAAATGAGTCACCAAAATGTTATGGAACCATTATGATGTTGGCAATTGTTTTCATAAATTCTTTATAGATATTAAATTTCTCTTCAGAGCATTTGGATTATTATTCTTATGGGTTATGTTTTAAGCATTCCTTCCGTGCATATTCAAAAAATAAGATTTTTTAAATTTCAGGTGCTGAAAAATGAAAAGGTTAACGAAAGTGAAAAGAGCTCTCATTTCTTAGTAGGATTTAATGGATGTTAAAATTTTGGTCGCTAGCTAGCTGGGGCTATTTGAATATTCTTGGTTCCCTTCTCAGTTTTTTAAGACTTCTTCACAATTTTAATCCTGCTGAACAGATAAAATGAATTTAAAAATAATAATGTTTAGTATAAATAATTAATAATATTACATGCAAATAAATTGTTGGAATTATATTCTCATTCCTTCCTTTGATATTTTTATCATTACATAGGAATTTTAAGACTTCATTATTAGATAATATAATGTACTGAATATAATCATAATGAAGATTATACAGTATAATTATGAAAATTCAAAATTAAAGATTGATATATACATTGAATAGATATTGAAACAATAATTTAAAGATAAAGACTCTGAATGAAACTTAAGCTTTATTCTTCAAAATTAAATAATCGATTAGGAAAATTTGTTACTATTTTATTGTCAAAATAGGAAGGGAATAACTAATACAATAATCAAATTTAACTTACAAGTAATGATTGTATAATTTTCAAAATACCCTTTTATAATTTGCAGCACTTCTTCAAAGTATAATGGTTAGCAGAGTAGATTGAAGTTATTGTTTACATTTCTTCTTACTTCTCCTTTTACTGACTACTACCAAACTTTTTCAAAATTTCATTAATTTTTTAGGATTTATTTCATCTAGGATTACTTATAAATAGATTATAAATGCAAAATTGTAACAATAGTATGATTTAGCATTTTAGTCTTTGTTTCTTATTTCTTAAGTCCTCAATATTTAATATTTAAATGAAGAAAATACAGAAATCCCATGAACTGAAAATGCAATCTATTAAGGTAAAATATTTTTGGGGAAAAATAAATCTATATATACATTTATATATTTAATAATTCAAATAAATTTTTTTATTCAATAGTTTCAAATTGCAGTTATTTTATATGAAATATTTTCATTAGTTAAAAGTTTTAATGAATGACATGAATTTATGATGTGAGCATAAATCTAAGATTGTGCTGAAAATTAAGCCGTATAGTATGTTTGCATGCAATGTACATGTCTATATATCTGTTGTTATATAAAAAGGAAAATCCAACTTTAACTACCAACTCGTTTTCTCTCTTAGCTGGTCATGGCTAGAGAATTTCAAAGTTTCTGGTTTCATTTTTTACAAAAATTACATCATCAGCCTGAAGATGTAAATTTATATTTTACATTACGAAAGTGGTCGCAAATATAGCATATTTTCTGTGGAAATTTACAAAGTTGTTTTTATTACTATGGCATTCCACAAAGTCCACAATACAATAATACGAGTAAAGTATTTAAGAGTAAATAATTTCCCTACTCAGGAGCAGCTTACAAAATCAAAAGTAAATAATATGTAGGTTAAAGAAACAGGATTTTATATATTCATCTTTATGGTCCTCCTGAGCCAGTTGTAGGCTCATTTGGAGGTGCATGGTTATATAACCTTGAGCCTAAGATTACAAATTATTTAAAATTTAAGGTTTTGAGTCTTTCAAAAATGAATGATGGAACTTAAAAGAAACAATCTCATATATTTCTAACAATATCAGAATTAAATCTACAAAATAATCCAAACTAAATACTTACTATTCCAAAATTTATAAATACTGCATTGATTTGACTATAGCACTGATTATAATATGATTCACAATTCAGTAAGTATACAATAAATGATGGCAAACATAGAATGTACACTAAGTATGTAAATACAAAAGGCTACAGAAAGCTTTGTATATAAAATCTCAAGAGCAGATATAAACTTGGATGCAATCATTAGAATCCCGTAGTTAAAGCAAACAAATTTAAAAAACAATTTAATACTATTTTGAAATATATAAATATACATGTCCTCTATGAGCATGCATAGGCACCTGTTATTTGTAACTTAAAATTTATTTGAGGCATTTTGAATCAAATATTTATTCATTCCAGTCTTTATTTCTTAATATTATATATAATAATTATTAGGTACATTCAATAGCATAAACATGGTGACATCAATTCTCTGCATGCCATGAATATTATAATTACTTGGTACATTGTACCTTATTCTATTTCTCCTTATAAAGCCATGTTTTGTAGCGAACTTTACCTTGTGCTTATCGGGGTAGTAGACTTCTGAATGCAGGATATAATTAAGTAGGTATTATAATGGTAAATGATTTCATTTGCTGCATTAAATTTTTGGGGAATGATTGGGATAGTATTGTGAGCCAACATATCGAGTAGGCCTATTTTGAATCACCAAATTTACATTATTCATAGATCATCAATCCTAAATACTCATACTAGGAGAATGCTTGCTCCAACATGCATTCTCCTACTCTAATTTTGTATTTTTCAGTCACACTGAGATGTTTAAATTGAAACACTCAGTTTTTGAGTTTAAATGTCTCTTTCAATGGATTGCAATTTGAAGGATTTCTTTTTAACTGTCTCCAGATCACCATAGAAAGTATTTGCTGTGCTAACTATTATATAAGATATTATTGAAATTCCATACTTTGATATAAATCTTGAGGTTGTACTTACACTTTTACTGCAACTTCTCATTACCCTTTATATGCTACATTTGATATAAGTCTGCGAATCAAGACTTGTTCTAATTGAATTCATCCTGACATCTAGTTCACTGTAAGTATTCATATTCTTCCTTTCTACTGTTAAAACATTCCTGATGTTTACTTTATTGCATTACTGTGAAGTATATTCCAAGTATGGAATTACCTATTACATATAGCTGCTTTGGGGGATCAGGATCAAAGCTTTTATATTGACTATGAATTGGAAAAGATACCTGAATAAGTCAAACAGCATTACAACATGAAGTATAAAGCATGTTTGTTCTGAGAAATATGCGATGATTTCATTCTTTCCACAGGTAAGTGAAAATTCAGGTGAAAATTGATATATTTGAACATGAAAATATAAGTTATTAATTAAATTTCATTTGAGCCAATCATTTAAGGAGCATCAATGCAGTAAGGAGTAATTAAACGTTGTGCGTATATGTTTTCTTCATTGTATTTAGATTAGAGATTGCGAGGGGAGAAGAAGATAAAATAGGAAGATCAAAGGTTTTATATTCACATTGATAAGGAAAAAATACCGGAAGAAGTAATACAACATTTCATGGAATATTTGTATATCATAATGAAGCATACCAAGCAACTCCATTAAAGCATAACTAACTTTGTTTCATAACTTACAGCTGATAATATGTTATAAGCATCAAAATTCATTTAAAATATACAATTAAAAACTTGTAGGATCAATTTAGAGAAAAAACAGAATAAAGCATAAATCATTTCCTCCCATATAATGATTTTAATTAATAATTCTGGAAGAAATAGCAATAGAAAGGCACCATGATCAATAAAATTACGAATCCTAAAATCCAATCCATGGTTATCATCAAACAACTTAATTCAGTAATCTTCAAATTTCATTATCATGCCCTCAAATGAAAGAATTATGGAAATTGCCTCATCATGTGGGATCCTGAAAGACTTGAGCTAAAACCTTGGCTCATATGGAAAGAAATATTGGTTGAATTTGTAATAACCACAACTAAAATGAAAGAGATTACAATCATTATCTCCCGAGACTAAGTTAATTACAAGTTGAAATTGGTTAGAAGTTTTTAAAGGTTTGAAAAGTAATTTATCTGAAATCAATTTTAGAGGGTGACTTCTGAAGCGACTGAAGAAAATTTTTGTCAAAAAAATTTCTTTAGTTTAAAAATTTGGCATCATGAAAAAGTTATCTTTTTTAACATGAATGACATCATATTAGGATTCAATAAAGTAACAGGAAAAATTATTTCATACCTGAATAAATCAGTCAGTCTTTTTAACACACATAAATATATTATATGCTTCTCCTTGTTTATACATATGTACATCACTTTCTTTGTTTACATTCCGATAATACAGTTTATATCACGCCGAATAAGTAGATTCGCCTTTGAACACCCTCATATTGTTACGAATGCGCTTAATAAGCTCACCGTTCGTTTAAATTCCGTGCCGGCAAATGAACTCATATCGTTTCGAATACGCTTATATCGCTTACTGTTTGTTAACGTTAGATTTAAACGGTTTTAATATTGTTAAATAAGTTTACTTTTCTTCGAACACTCTCATATCGTTTCGAATACGCTAATATCGATTGCTCTTTGTTTACATTTGGATGAAATGGTTTCGATAGAGTCGAATACGATTTTATGCCGGCGAAGAACTCGAATCGTTCAGAATGCGCTTATATAGCTTACTGTTTGTTTTCATTCAAATTCCATTCCAATGGAATGGTTTCAATAATGCTGAATACGTTTATATTCCTTAGATATTAGCAATATCTCTTCAAATATGCTTGGTCACCCTGTCCAGGAGTCGAATCGCGAGAGCGGAGAGTTGGTTTTTCAGCAGTTGAGTTAGAGACATTGGGAAGCCAGCCGCAGACAGACGCAGTTTATAATTTTCAATAAGTAGCTTTGTGTGCTTCATTGTTATATACAAATACTATGCCTATTACTCTTCAAGATTATTAGTTATCTCTTTCTAGCCGAAGTTACCTAGAATCGAAAAAATGTACATTAGTCACATATATCGATAGCGTAATGCCATTTTTGTGGTAAATTCATATTAAGGTCATTCAAGAAAGTAAAGAAAATAATATCCAAATATTTATATCTATAAGTAAAATGTCAAGCTGCATATTTTATTACGCTTTATTTAAAATTCTAGATTGTGTGAGGATTGATCGAAGTTATGAACAGTATGAAGGTGAATTTAATATCATAAGTAAATATTAGAACATTTTTTAATATACTGTAGTTTGTTTTACTGACTACTGGTTATGGTTTGCATTGATGCCAATATAGTCAACTTTTTCCATAATTAAATTTCACCGCAATTTTTTGTGCTATTATTTTTCAATCCTCACAACTAATAGATATTTTGAACAAGTGCTGCAAATTATAAAAGGATACTTGGGAAATAAAGAAAACATGACTTCTAAGTTAAATATCATTATTGTAAAAGTTATTTCTTCATGTTTTTATAACCAAATACTTAAAAAGTTCATACTTCCCTGCTGGATATTTATTTTTGAGAAATAAAGCTAAAATTACATTAGGAGTTATTTTATCCTAACATTTTTGTTCCTTTTACGCAATATGTTTGAACTAAAACTATGAGATCAAATTAATTCTTAAGTTTATATATACCAAAAGCCATGGCGAAGTGGATGATCTACTAAAACATATTGAATTATCATCACAGTAATTAAAAAGTTTTACAAATTCTAAATTCCAACTAACTAGACTCTAAACTTTGTTTCTAAATTTTATGTTCTTGAACAATAAGTATTTCTTAAAATTTTAAAAAGTATTTCTTCATTAAGGAAACTGATTTAAAACATATGGACTGCAATTTTCGATCCATTATTCCACTGTGATGAGTTCAGAAGTATTGCAGAATCAGTTCATTAGCTAAAATTTCAAAAAATAAAAATCACTTCCGAAATTTACTGCACTCTTTAAAAAGAAAGTCTCTCCTCACTCAAAAGAGATTAAATGTCTTCGCATCAGAGATACGTTTCCCAATCCATGCAAAGGTCTCTAATATAACCAAAGTACACTCACCACTTTAGTGCTTTGCTGTGTATTCCAAAATATTCATTAAAAAATTAAAAAACAGTCAGTCATGTTGGCAGCCACATTGAGGTAAGAAGTGTTCTTTCATATACATGAGAAGAGAAGGATCCCATAAATGTTAAGTAATGAGATGAGTTGAATCAGAGCACATGCCAAAGGCTCTCATAAAAGCATAAGATTATTTTCCTGTGCAACATCAACAAATGAGAGAAAGAGTGGATTATGATGAAGATGAAGTAAGAAAATAAAATTTTTACATAATAATAAAACCTTCTCCAAGTCAAGTGAAAGCATCTCCACAGCCACCAACACTAATTACTTAACCTCTCTCAGAGAGCAATCAATTAGTTGATTAATGTTTATCATTGTATAAGGTTTTGTAATTAATCTTATTAATGAACACAGACACCTTAAGTAAATACTTACCCTCTTTGTGTATAACTGTCATTTTTTCCTTGAATGTATAAGGTATAAATACTGTTTACATATTTGAAACATTCATGTACCTGCATACATGAAAAACCCTAGGGAAAAAACCTAATTTATGGTTTTCCAACTTTTATGGAAGTTTTGGGTCCCAGTTAACCTCAATAAACAAGGGATCACTCTAATGCATATCCGGGTAACTAAAAGCTTCTCCAATACCATATGCAACTAAATTCATTATCCAAAATGCTCCTCATTGAATCATATTCTATGTAATAACTGAGGATGTCCTACTTCCCTATACTTTCTTTAAAAAAATAATGGTAGAAGTGAAAATTCATGCAGTTACCTTCCCTCCAAGTTTAAAGGTTTCTTTAGGTAGTGCTGCCTTATTTCTCCCACATGGATTCTGATAGTAAATTTAAAATAAGGTTATCTTATTCTAGTGCTTTTCAAATTTCATTATCTTACTCTTTACAACTGTATAGTGATGCTAATGATAGGATTTTACAATTATTAAAAGATTTTTTAAAGAAAACCTGTCTGCAAATGTTCTTCACCAAATTATAATAATTATATTATATAATTAATTCTGAGTGAATATAAATTACAAATTATAAAAGTGCAGAAACTGATAATTAAAATATTATTTATTTAAATATGAAGGGATTTTATTTTAGAAAATGAATATTTATTGCTATATTGTGACCATATTTTGCTTAATGAACTGAAAATCATATATCAGTATGTAGTGTAAGCTTTTAGCTATTGATATTTACCACTACTGTCACTCAAAATTCAAGCTTGGTTGTATTTCTGTGATGTAGAAAAAATCCTTCAACAGCACTGAACAGTATGGAACAGAGCATGTTATGAATCATATGGAGGAAGAGTAAATAAAAATCCTGATAGTAATGGCTATAATACAGGAATGAGGAACTGAAAAATCAGAAAAATAATAAAGAAATTGCTGATATTTGTCTGAGTATATTATATTCATTTACATGAAAATATTTAGTTCATATTAAGTAATTTTCTCCTCGTCTAATTATTGCAGGATAAAGATTTCTAGTTAATTTAGATTTGGATGCTTATCAAGAGATTGAAGTTTAGAGAAACAAGTAACTCAAGCTGAGCAGAATAAATTAGCTCCTGGGCTGTTGACAGTGGGCTGAAAAAATACAAATACAACAATATTCATCACATCAAAATCTTCACTAAAAAAATGAAACAGTATACCTTGTGTGCATAAGAAATTTCCATCAATTATTTAGATTTCTGCTGGTGAAGCCTCTGAATTCAATACATTAATTATAAACAATTTATTACAATAATGAGTGTTCAGTGTTAGTTTTGGAATCAAATACAGTTGGTCAATGATAGGAAATGTTTTGAGAGAGGTTAATGTATCTTCATCATCATTCATACCATATAGGATATGGATGTATTAATTTTATCTCTTTCTTTACCTCATATGATTATGCTCATTCTTTACAGTTCCCTTATAGCATTGTTGTTTGGTAAAAGTCTCTTCTAACTTATCCTGTTGCTCTACTTCCCGTTCATACCATACTTTCCCGTTCCATACTTAGAAATTGTTCACTCTCCTCCTACTTTTTTAACATGGATAGATACTTAGATTGAAGCTGATTGACTGATGCAGAGGAGATTTATTTTGAGATAAAATTAGTAACAAAATCCTTTTTAAATTTTTGCACTGGTGTTAATTAAACTTTCACTTTATATTTCAATGCTGGAAAATCAATCGAATCCATGGCTAAATGGTGCAGTGTCAACAATCTCCACTTAAAATACAAAACAACTATATTCCTCCAATTCTAAACAAAAATTTTATCCACCTAATGATACTACTCTGCTTAAAATAAAGAACAATAATATTATTAACTCTGGTTCTTTCAAATCTCTTGGAATATACATTAGTGATGATCTTGATTGGTCTCTCTATATCCATTAACTTACAAGCAAACTCCCTAGTAACATCTTTCTTATAAGAAAGATAGCCAAGAGAGTTTCTCCAAAATCTCTAACTGCTCATCTGCTTCCCTTTATCCCGTGAAATTATATTCTGGTGTAATTCTTCCTCAGCAATCAAAGCTTTCTCTGCACAAAAGGGAGCTATAAAAGCTCTACTAAGAGTCTCCATCAAATCTCCAGGACATCAAATTTTTCATATCCTTGTTCTTCCTTGCATCCATATCATATTTTGTGTCATATTTGCAAAAAGCAATATTCATCCTTTTTCTTTCTATTCCAAAATCAATACCCATTGTACTTGCCAAGTAATGACATCACATTCTTGACCACTCACTCACCCTATCTCTCAAAGCTCCTCAACTTCCTGCAACCATCAAGAGATGCTCATCCACTTAATCCTTCAAAACCCAAGTGAGGAGTTTGATAACCCTAAATGCCCAATGCAGTATATGAAAATCTAACTATGTATGTAACTAATCCTATATTATTCTTATGATCCTACTTAATTTTATCTATTATCAATTATTAACTCTTCTCTGTACGAGAGTGATAATTTGACTTTGTAATTCTTGAAATACAGATCATGTGATATTATTATTATTGTTCTATTTCATGATGTTACCATTCTTGTTTATTTGAAGATGCTTATACTGCTTCCTGCAGTCTTGAGTGGAATAAACTTAAACCTTATATCCATTCTTAATCCTTGGGGAGATGATCTAAGAAAATTCACATCATTTCACAGAAAATATTTTTAATAACCTCTCATCAAATTTCTTTCCATTCAGAAGTTTCTAAATGTTTATTTTACAGTGTCAATTACTATTATGTTATACACTCTTATTTGGAAATTATCTTTAATATAATGTTCTCAATATAGGATCTCAAACTGGCAGAGCAATATCATATTTTTAACTGTAGGTCTAAAATTATGATTTTCATAAAATAATTTTCTTCTATTGAATTTCTGCACCAATCTCTGTATTCCATTTAGCTAAGCCCATGTATTAGCACCAGGCATTAGTGTCTGTACATCAAAATTTACTTTGTATACATGTATTGACATTAAAATTGTTTAGGAATGTATTGATCCTTGTCTGTCATAGAAGTAAAAGTTACCAGTTCAGAAGAAACTTCCCATGCAAACAATGAATATCCATTTAAAGTATATCTAAATGATCCTTAATAGTTGCTGAATTAGCTAGAGCAACGCTTAAATGAGTCACCAAAATGTTATGGAACCATTATGATGTTGGCAATTGTTTTCATAAATTCTTTATAGATATTAAATTTCTCTTCAGAGCATTTGGATTATTATTCTTATGGGTTATGTTTTAAGCATTCCTTCCGTGCATATTCAAAAAATAAGATTTTTTAAATTTCAGGTGCTGAAAAATGAAAAGGTTAACGAAAGTGAAAAGAGCTCTCATTTCTTAGTAGGATTTAATGGATGTTAAAATTTTGGTCGCTAGCTAGCTGGGGCTATTTGAATATTCTTGGTTCCCTTCTCAGTTTTTTAAGACTTCTTCACAATTTTAATCCTGCTGAACAGATAAAATGAATTTAAAAATAATAATGTTTAGTATAAATAATTAATAATATTACATGCAAATAAATTGTTGGAATTATATTCTCATTCCTTCCTTTGATATTTTTATCATTACATAGGAATTTTAAGACTTCATTATTAGATAATATAATGTACTGAATATAATCATAATGAAGATTATACAGTATAATTATGAAAATTCAAAATTAAAGATTGATATATACATTGAATAGATATTGAAACAATAATTTAAAGATAAAGACTCTGAATGAAACTTAAGCTTTATTCTTCAAATTTAAATAATCGATTAGGAAAATTTGTTACTATTTTATTGTCAAAATAGGAAGGGAATAACTAATACAATAATCAAATTTAACTTACAAGTAATGATTGTATAATTTTCAAAATACCCTTTTATAATTTGCAGCACTTCTTCAAAGTATAATGGTTAGCAGAGTAGATTGAAGTTATTGTTTACATTTCTTCTTACTTCTCCTTTTACTGACTACTACCAAACTTTTTCAAAATTTCATTAATTTTTTAGGATTTATTTCATCTAGGATTACTTATAAATAGATTATAAATGCAAAATTGTAACAATAGTATGATTTAGCATTTTAGTCTTTGTTTCTTATTTCTTAAGTCCTCAATATTTAATATTTAAATGAAGAAAATACAGAAATCCCATGAACTGAAAATGCAATCTATTAAGGTAAAATATTTTTGGGGAAAAATAAATCTATATATACATTTATATATTTAATAATTCAAATAAAGTTTTTTATTCAATAGTTTCAAATTGCAGTTATTTTATATGAAATATTTTCATTAGTTAAAAGTTTTAATGAATGACATGAATTTATGATGTGAGCATAAATCTAAGATTGTGCTGAAAATTAAGCCGTATAGTATGTTTGCATGCAATGTACATGTCTATATATCTGTTGTTATATAAAAAGGAAAATCCAACTTTAACTACCAACTCGTTTTCTCTCTTAGCTGGTCATGGCTAGAGAATTTCAAAGTTTCTAGTTTCATTTTTTACAAAAATTACATCATCAGCCTGAAGATGTAAATTTATATTTTACATTACGAAAGTGGTCGCAAATATAGCATATTTTCTGTGGAAATTTACAAAGTTGTTTTTATTACTATGGCATTCCACAAAGTCCACAATACAATAATACGAGTAAAGTATTTAAGAGTAAATAATTTCCCTACTCAGGAGCAGCTTACAAAATCAAAAGTAAATAATATGTAGGTTAAAGAAACAGGATTTTATATATTCATCTTTATGGTCCTCCTGAGCCAGTTGTAGGCTCATTTGGAGGTGCATGGTTATATAACCTTGAGCCTAAGATTACAAATTATTTAAAATTTAAGGTTTGGAGTCTTTCAAAAATGAATGATGGAACTTAAAAGAAACAATCTCATATATTTCTAACAATATCAGAATTAAATCTACAAAATAATCCAAACTAAATACTTACTATTCCAAAATTTATAAATACTGCATTGATTTGACTATAGCACTGATTATAATATGATTCACAATTCAGTAAGTATACAATAAATGATGGCAAACATAGAATGTACACTAAGTATGTAAATACAAAAGGCTACAGAAAGCTTTGTATATAAAATCTCAAGAGCAGATATAAACTTGGATGCAATCATTAGAATCCCGTAGTTAAAGCAAACAAATTTAAAAAACAATTTAATACTATTTTGAAATATATAAATATACATGTCCTCTATGAGCATGCATAGGCACCTGTTATTTGTAACTTAAAATTTATTTGAGGCATTTTGAATCAAATATTTATTCATTCCAGTCTTTATTTCTTAATATTATATATAATAATTATTAGGTACATTCAATAGCATAAACATGGTGACATCAATTCTCTGCATGCCATGAATATTATAATTACTTGGTACATTGTACCTTATTCTATTTCTCCTTATAAAGCCATGTTTTGTAGCGAACTTTACCTTGTGCTTATCGGGGTAGTAGACTTCTGAATGCAGGATATAATTAAGTAGGTATTATAATGGTAAATGATTTCATTTGCTGCATTAAATTTTTGGGGAATGATTGGGATAGTATTGTGAGCCAACATATCGAGTAGGCCTATTTTGAATCACCAAATTTACATTATTCATAGATCATCAATCCTAAATACTCATACTAGGAGAATGCTTGCTCCAACATGCATTCTCCTACTCTAATTTTGTATTTTTCAGTCACACTGAGATGTTTAAATTGAAACACTCAGTTTTTGAGTTTAAATGTCTCTTTCAATGGATTGCAATTTGAAGGATTTCTTTTTAACTGTCTCCAGATCACCATAGAAAGTATTTGCTGTGCTAACTATTATATAAGATATTATTGAAATTCCATACTTTGATATAAATCTTGAGGTTGTACTTACACTTTTACTGCAACTTCTCATTACCCTTTATATGCTACATTTGATATAAGTCTGCGAATCAAGACTTGTTCTAATTGAATTCATCCTGACATCTAGTTCACTGTAAGTATTCATATTCTTCCTTTCTACTGTTAAAACATTCCTGATGTTTACTTTATTGCATTACTGTGAAGTATATTCCAAGTATGGAATTACCTATTACATATAGCTGCTTTGGGGGATCAGGATCAAAGCTTTTATATTGACTATGAATTGGAAAAGATACCTGAATAAGTCAAACAGCATTACAACATGAAGTATAAAGCATGTTTGTTCTGAGAAATATGCGATGATTTCATTCTTTCCACAGGTAAGTGAAAATTCAGGTGAAAATTGATATATTTGAACATGAAAATATAAGTTATTAATTAAATTTCATTTGAGCCAATCATTTAAGGAGCATCAATGCAGTAAGGAGTAATTAAACGTTGTGCGTAAATGTTTTCTTCATTGTATTTAGATTAGAGATTGCGAGGGGAGAAGAAGATAAAATAGGAAGATCAAAGGTTTTATATTCACATTGATAAGGAAAAGATACCGGAAGAAGTAATACAACATTTCATGGAATATTTGTATATCATAATGAAGCATACCAAGCAACTCCATTAAAGCATAACTAACTTTGTTTCATAACTTACAGCTGATAATATGTTATAAGCATCAAAATTCATTTAAAATATACAATTAAAAACTTGTAGGATCAATTTAGAGAAAAAACAGAATAAAGCATAAATCATTTCCTCCCATATAATGATTTTAATTAATAATTCTGGAAGAAATAGCAATAGAAAGGCACCATGATCAATAAAATTACGAATCCTAAAATCCAATCCATGGTTATCATCAAACAACTTAATTCAGTAATCTTCAAATTTCATTATCATGCCCTCAAATGAAAGAATTATGGAAATTGCCTCATCATGTGGGATCCTGAAAGACTTGAGCTAAAACCTTGGCTCATATGGAAAGAAATATTGGTTGAATTTGTAATAACCACAACTAAAATGAAAGAGATTACAATCATTATCTCCCGAGACTAAGTTAATTACAAGTTGAAATTGGTTAGAAGTTTTTAAAGGTTTGAAAAGTAATTTATCTGAAATCAATTTTAGAGGGTGACTTCTGAAGCGACTGAAGAAAATTTTTGTCAAAAAAATTTCTTTAGTTTAAAAATTTGGCATCATGAAAAAGTTATCTTTTTTAACATGAATGACATCATATTAGGATTCAATAAAGTAACAGGAAAAATTATTTCATACCTGAATAAATCAGTCAGTCTTTTTAACACACATAAATATATTATATGCTTCTCCTTGTTTATACATATGTACATCACTTTCTTTGTTTACATTCCGATAATACAGTTTATATCACGCCGAATAAGTAGATTCGCCTTTGAACACCCTCATATTGTTACGAATGCGCTTAATAAGCTCACCGTTCGTTTAAATTCCGTGCCGGCAAATGAACTCATATCGTTTCGAATACGCTTATATCGCTTACTGTTTGTTAACGTTAGATTTAAACGGTTTTAATATTGTTAAATAAGTTTACTTTTCTTCGAACACTCTCATATCGTTTCGAATACGCTAATATCGATTGCTCTTTGTTTACATTTGGATGAAATGGTTTCGATAGAGTCGAATACGATTTTATGCCGGCGAAGAACTCGAATCGTTCAGAATGCGCTTATATAGCTTACTGTTTGTTTTCATTCAAATTCCATTCCAATGGAATGGTTTCAATAATGCTGAATACGTTTATATTCCTTAGATATTAGCAATATCTCTTCAAATATGCTTGGTCACCCTGTCCAGGAGTCGAATCGCGAGAGCGGAGAGTTGGTTTTTCAGCAGTTGAGTTAGAGACATTGGGAAGCCAGCCGCAGACAGACGCAGTTTATAATTTTCAATAAGTAGCTTTGTGTGCTTCATTGTTATATACAAATACTATGCCTATTACTCTTCAAGATTATTAGTTATCTCTTTCTAGCCGAAGTTACCTAGAATCGAAAAAATGTACATTAGTCACATATATGGATAGCGTAATGCCATTTTTGTGGGAAATTCATATTAAGGTCATTCAAGAAAGTAAAGAAAATAATATCCAAATATTTATATCTATAAGTAAAATGTCAAGCTGCATATTTTATTACGCTTTATTTAAAATTCTAGATTGTGTGAGGATTGATCGAAGTTATGAACAGTATGAAGGTGAATTTAATATCATAAGCAAATATTAGAACATTTTTTAATATACTGTAGTTTGTTTTACTGACTACTGGTTATGGTTTGCATTGATGCCAATATAGTCAACTTTTTCCATAATTAAATTTCACCGCAATTTTTTGTGCTATTATTTTTCAATCCTCACAACTAATAGATATTTTGAACAAGTGCTGCAAATTATAAAAGGATACTTGGGAAATAAAGAAAACATGACTTCTAAGTTAAATATCATTATTGTAAAAGTTATTTCTTCATGTTTTTATAACCAAATACTTAAAAAGTTCATACTTCCCTGCTGGATATTTATTTTTGAGAAATAAAGCTAAAATTACATTAGGAGTTATTTTATCCTAACATTTTTGTTCCTTTTACGCAATATGTTTGAACTAAAACTATGAGATCAAATAAATTCTTAAGTTTATATATACCAAAAGCCATGGCGAAGTGGATGATCTACTAAAACATATTGAATTATCATCACAGTAATTAAAAAGTTTTACAAATTCTAAATTCCAACTAACTAGACTCTAAACTTTGTTTCTAAATTTTATGTTCTTGAACAATAAGTATTTCTTAAAATTTTAAAAAGTATTTCTTCATTAAGGAAACTGATTTAAAACATATGGACTGCAATTTTCGATCCATTATTCCACTGTGATGAGTTCAGAAGTATTGCAGAATCAGTTCATTAGCTAAAATTTCAAAAAATAAAAATCACTTCCGAAATTTACTGCACTCTTTAAAAAGAAAGTCTCTCCTCACTCAAAAGAGATTAAATGTCTTCGCATCAGAGATACGTTTCCCAATCCATGCAAAGGTCTCTAATATAACCAAAGTACACTCACCACTTTAGTGCTTTGCTGTGTATTCCAAAATATTCATTAAAAAATTGAAAAACAGTCAGTCATGTTGGCAGCCACATTGAGGTAAGAAGTGTTCTTTCATATACATGAGAAGAGAAGGATCCCATAAATGTTAAGTAATGAGATGAGTTGAATCAGAGCACATGCCAAAGGCTCTCATAAAAGCATAAGATTATTTTCCTGTGCAACATCAACAAATGAGAGAAAGAGTGGATTATGATGAAGATGAAGTAAGAAAATAAAATTTTTACATAATAATAAAACCTTCTCCAAGTCAAGTGAAAGCATCTCCACAGCCACCAACACTAATTACTTAACCTCTCTCAGAGAGCAATCAATTAGTTGATTAATGTTTATCATTGTATAAGGTTTTGTAATTAATCTTATTAATGAACACAGACACCTTAAGTAAATACTTACCCTCTTTGTGTATAACTGTCATTTTTTCCTTGAATGTATAAGGTATAAATACTGTTTACATATTTGAAACATTCATGTACCTGCATACATGAAAAACCCTAGGGAAAAAACCTAATTTATGGTTTTCCAACTTTTATGGAAGTTTTGGGTCCCAGTTAACCTCAATAAACAAGGGATCACTCTAATGCATATCCGGGTAACTAAAAGCTTCTCCAATACCATATGCAACTAAATTCATTATCCAAAATGCTCCTCATTGAATCATATTCTATGTAATAACTGAGGATGTCCTACTTCCCTATACTTTCTTTAAAAAAATAATGGTAGAAGTGAAAATTCATGCAGTTACCTTCCCTCCAAGTTTAAAGGTTTCTTTAGGTAGTGCTGCCTTATTTCTCCCACATGGATTCTGATAGTAAATTTAAAATAAGGTTATCTTATTCTAGTGCTTTTCAAATTTCATTATCTTACTCTTTACAACTGTATAGTGATGCTAATGATAGGATTTTACAATTATTAAAAGATTTTTTAAAGAAAACCTGTCTGCAAATGTTCTTCACCAAATTATAATAATTATATTATATAATTAATTCTGAGTGAATATAAATTACAAATTATAAAAGTGCAGAAACTGATAATTAAAATATTATTTATTTAAATATGAAGGGATTTTATTTTAGAAAATGAATATTTATTGCTATATTGTGACCATATTTTGCTTAATGAACTGAAAATCATATATCAGTATGTAGTGTAAGCTTTTAGCTATTGATATTTACCACTACTGTCACTCAAAATTCAAGCTTGGTTGTATTTCTGTGATGTAGAAAAAATCCTTCAACAGCACTGAACAGTATGGAACAGAGCATGTTATGAATCATATGGAGGAAGAGTAAATAAAAATCCTGATAGTAATGGCTATAATACAGGAATGAGGAACTGAAAAATCAGAAAAATAATAAAGAAATTGCTGATATTTGTCTGAGTATATTATATTCATTTACATGAAAATATTTAGTTCATATTAAGTAATTTTCTCCTCGTCTAATTATTGCAGGATAAAGATTTCTAGTTAATTTAGATTTGGATGCTTATCAAGAGATTGAAGTTTAGAGAAACAAGTAACTCAAGCTGAGCAGAATAAATTAGCTCCTGGGCTGTTGACAGTGGGCTGAAAAAATACAAATACAACAATATTCATCACATCAAAATCTTCACTAAAAAAATGAAACAGTATACCTTGTGTGCATAAGAAATTTCCATCAATTATTTAGATTTCTGCTGGTGAAGCATCTGAATTCAATACATTAATTATAAACAATTTATTACAATAATGAGTGTTCAGTGTTAGTTTTGGAATCAAATACAGTTGGTCAATGATAGGAAATGTTTTGAGAGAGGTTAATGTATCTTCATCATCATTCATACCATATAGGATATGGATGTATTAATTTTATCTCTTTCTTTACCTCATATGATTATGCTCATTCTTTACAGTTCCCTTATAGCATTGTTGTTTGGTAAAAGTCTCTTCTAACTTATCCTGTTGCTCTACTTCCCGTTCATACCATACTTTCCCGTTCCATACTTAGAAATTGTTCACTCTCCTCCTACTTTTTTAACATGGATAGATACTTAGATTGAAGCTGACTGACTGATGCAGAGGAGATTTATTTTGAGATAAAATTAGTAACAAAATCCTTTTTAAATTTTTGCACTGGTGTTAATTAAACTTTCACTTTATATTTCAATGCTGGAAAATCAATCGAATCCATGGCTAAATGGTGCAGTGTCAACAATCTCCACTTAAAATACAAAACAACTATATTCCTCCAATTCTAAACAAAAATTTTATCCACCTAATGATACTACTCTGCTTAAAATAAAGAACAATAATATTATTAACTCTGGTTCTTTCAAATCTCTTGGAATATACATTAGTGATGATCTTGATTGGTCTCTCTATATCCATTAACTTACAAGCAAACTCCCTAGTAACATCTTTCTTATAAGAAAGATAGCCAAGAGAGTTTCTCCAAAATCTCTAACTGCTCATCTGCTTCCCTTTATCCCGTGAAATTATATTCTGGTGTAATTCTTCCTCAGCAATCAAAGCTTTCTCTGCACAAAAGGGAGCTATAAAAGCTCTACTAAGAGTCTCCATCAAATCTCCAGGACATCAAATTTTTCATATCCTTGTTCTTCCTTGCATCCATATCATATTTTGTGTCATATTTGCAAAAAGCAATATTCATCCTTTTTCTTTCTATTCCAAAATCAATACCCATTGTACTTGCCAAGTAATGACATCACATTCTTGACCACTCACTCACCCTATCTCTCAAAGCTCCTCAACTTCCTGCAACCATCAAGAGATGCTCATCCACTTAATCCTTCAAAACCCAAGTGAGGAGTTTGATAACCCTAAATGCCCAATGCAGTATATGAAAATCTAACTATGTATGTAACTAATCCTATATTATTCTTATGATCCTACTTAATTTTATCTATTATCAATTATTAACTCTTCTCTGTACGAGAGTGATAATTTGACTTTGTAATTCTTGAAATACAGATCATGTGATATTATTATTATTGTTCTATTTCATGATGTTACCATTCTTGTTTATTTGAAGATGCTTATACTGCTTCCTGCAGTCTTGAGTGGAATAAACTTAAACCTTATATCCATTCTTAATCCTTGGGGAGATGATCTAAGAAAATTCACATCATTTCACAGAAAATATTTTTAATAACCTCTCATCAAATTTCTTTCCATTCAGAAGTTTCTAAATGTTTATTTTACAGTGTCAATTACTATTATGTTATACACTCTTATTTGGAAATTATCTTTAATATAATGTTCTCAATATAGGATCTCAAACTGGCAGAGCAATATCATATTTTTAACTGTAGGTCTAAAATTATGATTTTCATAAAATAATTTTCTTCTATTGAATTTCTGCACCAATCTCTGTATTCCATTTAGCTAAGCCCATGTATTAGCACCAGGCATTAGTGTCTGTACATCAAAATTTACTTTGTATACATGTATTGACATTAAAATTGTTTAGGAATGTATTGATCCTTGTCTGTCATAGAAGTAAAAGTTACCAGTTCAGAAGAAACTTCCCATGCAAACAATGAATATCCATTTAAAGTATATCTAAATGATCCTTAATAGTTGCTGAATTAGCTAGAGCAACGCTTAAATGAGTCACCAAAATGTTATGGAACCATTATGATGTTGGCAATTGTTTTCATAAATTCTTTATAGATATTAAATTTCTCTTCAGAGCATTTGGATTATTATTCTTATGGGTTATGTTTTAAGCATTCCTTCCGTGCATATTCAAAAAATAAGATTTTTTAAATTTCAGGTGCTGAAAAATGAAAAGGTTAACGAAAGTGAAAAGAGCTCTCATTTCTTAGTAGGATTTAATGGATGTTAAAATTTTGGTCGCTAGCTAGCTGGGGCTATTTGAATATTCTTGGTTCCCTTCTCAGTTTTTTAAGACTTCTTCACAATTTTAATCCTGCTGAACAGATAAAATGAATTTAAAAATAATAATGTTTAGTATAAATAATTAATAATATTACATGCAAATAAATTGTTGGAATTATATTCTCATTCCTTCCTTTGATATTTTTATCATTACATAGGAATTTTAAGACTTCATTATTAGATAATATAATGTACTGAATATAATCATAATGAAGATTATACAGTATAATTATGAAAATTCAAAATTAAAGATTGATATATACATTGAATAGATATTGAAACAATAATTTAAAGATAAAGACTCTGAATGAAACTTAAGCTTTATTCTTCAAAATTAAATAATCGATTAGGAAAATTTGTTACTATTTTATTGTCAAAATAGGAAGGGAATAACTAATACAATAATCAAATTTAACTTACAAGTAATGATTGTATAATTTTCAAAATACCCTTTTATAATTTGCAGCACTTCTTCAAAGTATAATGGTTAGCAGAGTAGATTGAAGTTATTGTTTACATTTCTTCTTACTTCTCCTTTTACTGACTACTACCAAACTTTTTCAAAATTTCATTAATTTTTTAGGATTTATTTCATCTAGGATTACTTATAAATAGATTATAAATGCAAAATTGTAACAATAGTATGATTTAGCATTTTAGTCTTTGTTTCTTATTTCTTAAGTCCTCAATATTTAATATTTAAATGAAGAAAATACAGAAATCCCATGAACTGAAAATGCAATCTATTAAGGTAAAATATTTTTGGGGAAAAATAAATCTATATATACATTTATATATTTAATAATTCAAATAAAGTTTTTTATTCAATAGTTTCAAATTGCAGTTATTTTATATGAAATATTTTCATTAGTTAAAAGTTTTAATGAATGACATGAATTTATGATGTGAGCATAAATCTAAGATTGTGCTGAAAATTAAGCCGTATAGTATGTTTGCATGCAATGTACATGTCTATATATCTGTTGTTATATAAAAAGGAAAATCCAACTTTAACTACCAACTCGTTTTCTCTCTTAGCTGGTCATGGCTAGAGAATTTCAAAGTTTCTGGTTTCATTTTTTACAAAAATTACATCATCAGCCTGAAGATGTAAATTTATATTTTACATTACGAAAGTGGTCGCAAATATAGCATATTTTCTGTGGAAATTTACAAAGTTGTTTTTATTACTATGGCATTCCACAAAGTCCACAATACAATAATACGAGTAAAGTATTTAAGAGTAAATAATTTCCCTACTCAGGAGCAGCTTACAAAATCAAAAGTAAATAATATGTAGGTTAAAGAAACAGGATTTTATATATTCATCTTTATGGTCCTCCTGAGCCAGTTGTAGGCTCATTTGGAGGTGCATGGTTATATAACCTTGAGCCTAAGATTACAAATTATTTAAAATTTAAGGTTTTGAGTCTTTCAAAAATGAATGATGGAACTTAAAAGAAACAATCTCATATATTTCTAACAATATCAGAATTAAATCTACAAAATAATCCAAACTAAATACTTACTATTCCAAAATTTATAAATACTGCATTGATTTGACTATAGCACTGATTATAATATGATTCACAATTCAGTAAGTATACAATAAATGATGGCAAACATAGAATGTACACTAAGTATGTAAATACAAAAGGCTACAGAAAGCTTTGTATATAAAATCTCAAGAGCAGATATAAACTTGGATGCAATCATTAGAATCCCATAGTTAAAGCAAACAAATTTAAAAAACAATTTAATACTATTTTGAAATATATAAATATACATGTCCTCTATGAGCATGCATAGGCACCTGTTATTTGTAACTTAAAATTTATTTGAGGCATTTTGAATCAAATATTTATTCATTCCAGTCTTTATTTCTTAATATTATATATAATAATTATTAGGTACATTCAATAGCATAAACATGGTGACATCAATTCTCTGCATGCCATGAATATTATAATTACTTGGTACATTGTACCTTATTCTATTTCTCCTTATAAAGCCATGTTTTGTAGCAAACTTTACCTTGTGCTTATCGGGGTAGTAGACTTCTGAATGCAGGATATAATTAAGTAGGTATTATAATGGTAAATGATTTCATTTGCTGCATTAAATTTTTGGGGAATGATTGGGATAGTATTGTGAGCCAACATATCGAGTAGGCCTATTTTGAATCACCAAATTTACATTATTCATAGATCATCAATCCTAAATACTCATACTAGGAGAATGCTTGCTCCAACATGCATTCTCCTACTCTAATTTTGTATTTTTCAGTCACACTGAGATGTTTAAATTGAAACACTCAGTTTTTGAGTTTAAATGTCTCTTTCAATGGATTGCAATTTGAAGGATTTCTTTTTAACTGTCTCCAGATCACCATAGAAAGTATTTGCTGTGCTAACTATTATATAAGATATTATTGAAATTCCATACTTTGATATAAATCTTGAGGTTGTACTTACACTTTTACTGCAACTTCTCATTACCCTTTATATGCTACATTTGATATAAGTCTGCGAATCAAGACTTGTTCTAATTGAATTCATCCTGACATCTAGTTCACTGTAAGTATTCATATTCTTCCTTTCTACTGTTAAAACATTCCTGATGTTTACTTTATTGCATTACTGTGAAGTATATTCCAAGTATGGAATTACCTATTACATATAGCTGCTTTGGGGGATCAGGATCAAAGCTTTTATATTGACTATGAATTGGAAAAGATACCTGAATAAGTCAAACAGCATTACAACATGAAGTATAAAGCATGTTTGTTCTGAGAAATATGCGATGATTTCATTCTTTCCACAGGTAAGTGAAAATTCAGGTGAAAATTGATATATTTGAACATGAAAATATAAGTTATTAATTAAATTTCATTTGAGCCAATCATTTAAGGAGCATCAATGCAGTAAGGAGTAATTAAACGTTGTGCGTAAATGTTTTCTTCATTGTATTTAGATTAGAGATTGCGAGGGGAGAAGAAGATAAAATAGGAAGATCAAAGGTTTTATATTCACATTGATAAGGAAAAGATACCGGAAGAAGTAATACAACATTTCATGGAATATTTGTATATCATCATGAAGCATACCAAGCAACTCCATTAAAGCATAACTAACTTTGTTTCATAACTTACAGCTGATAATATGTTATAAGCATCAAAATTCATTTAAAATATACAATTAAAAACTTGTAGGATCAATTTAGAGAAAAAACAGAATAAAGCATAAATCATTTCCTCCCATATAATGATTTTAATTAATAATTCTGGAAGAAATAGCAATAGAAAGGCACCATGATCAATAAAATTACGAATCCTAAAATCCAATCCATGGTTATCATCAAACAACTTAATTCAGTAATCTTCAAATTTCATTATCATGCCCTCAAATGAAAGAATTATGGAAATTGCCTCATCATGTGGGATCCTGAAAGACTTGAGCTAAAACCTTGGCTCATATGGAAAGAAATATTGGTTGAATTTATAATAACCACAACTAAAATGAAAGAGATTACAATCATTATCTCCCGAGACTAAGTTAATTACAAGTTGAAATTGGTTAGAAGTTTTTAAAGGTTTGAAAAGTAATTTATCTGAAATCAATTTTAGAGGGTGACTTCTGAAGCGACTGAAGAAAATTTTTGTCAAAAAAATTTCTTTAGTTTAAAAATTTGGCATCATGAAAAAGTTATCTTTTTTAACATGAATGACATCATATTAGGATTCAATAAAGTAACAGGAAAAATTATTTCATACCTGAATAAATCAGTCAGTCTTTTTAACACACATAAATATATTATATGCTTCTCCTTGTTTATACATATGTACATCACTTTCTTTGTTTACATTCCGATAATACAGTTTATATCACGCCGAATAAGTAGATTCGCCTTTGAACACCCTCATATTGTTACGAATGCGCTTAATAAGCTCACCGTTCGTTTAAATTCCGTGCCGGCAAATGAACTCATATCGTTTCGAATACGCTTATATCGCTTACTGTTTGTTAACGTTAGATTTAAACGGTTTTAATATTGTTAAATAAGTTTACTTTTCTTCGAACACTCTCATATCGTTTCGAATACGCTAATATCGATTGCTCTTTGTTTACATTTGGATGAAATGGTTTCGATAGAGTCGAATACGATTTTATGCCGGCGAAGAACTCGAATCGTTCAGAATGCGCTTATATAGCTTACTGTTTGTTTTCATTCAAATTCCATTCCAATGGAATGGTTTCAATAATGCTGAATACGTTTATATTCCTTAGATATTAGCAATATCTCTTCAAATATGCTTGGTCACCCTGTCCAGGAGTCGAATCGCGAGAGCGGAGAGTTGGTTTTTCAGCAGTTGAGTTAGAGACATTGGGAAGCCAGCCGCAGACAGACGCAGTTTATAATTTTCAATAAGTAGCTTTGTGTGCTTCATTGTTATATACAAATACTATGCCTATTACTCTTCAAGATTATTAGTTATCTCTTTCTAGCCGAAGTTACCTAGAATCGAAAAAATGTACATTAGTCACATATATGGATAGCGTAATGCCATTTTTGTGGGAAATTCATATTAAGGTCATTCAAGAAAGTAAAGAAAATAATATCCAAATATTTATATCTATAAGTAAAATGTCAAGCTGCATATTTTATTACGCTTTATTTAAAATTCTAGATTGTGTGAGGATTGATCGAAGTTATGAACAGTATGAAGGTGAATTTAATATCATAAGTAAATATTAGAACATTTTTTAATATACTGTAGTTTGTTTTACTGACTACTGGTTATGGTTTGCATTGATGCCAATATAGTCAACTTTTTCCATAATTAAATTTCACCGCAATTTTTTGTGCTATTATTTTTCAATCCTCACAACTAATAGATATTTTGAACAAGTGCTGCAAATTATAAAAGGATACTTGGGAAATAAAGAAAACATGACTTCTAAGTTAAATATCATTATTGTAAAAGTTATTTCTTCATGTTTTTATAACCAAATACTTAAAAAGTTCATACTTCCCTGCTGGATATTTATTTTTGAGAAATAAAGCTAAAATTACATTAGGAGTTATTTTATCCTAACATTTTTGTTCCTTTTACGCAATATGTTTGAACTAAAACTATGAGATCAAATAAATTCTTAAGTTTATATATACCAAAAGCCATGGCGAAGTGGATGATCTACTAAAACATATTGAATTATCATCACAGTAATTAAAAAGTTTTACAAATTCTAAATTCCAACTAACTAGACTCTAAACTTTGTTTCTAAATTTTATGTTCTTGAACAATAAGTATTTCTTAAAATTTTAAAAAGTATTTCTTCATTAAGGAAACTGATTTAAAACATATGGACTGCAATTTTCGATCCATTATTCCACTGTGATGAGTTCAGAAGTATTGCAGAATCAGTTCATTAGCTAAAATTTCAAAAAATAAAAATCACTTCCGAAATTTACTGCACTCTTTAAAAAGAAAGTCTCTCCTCACTCAAAAGAGATTAAATGTCTTCGCATCAGAGATACGTTTCCCAATCCATGCAAAGGTCTCTAATATAACCAAAGTACACTCACCACTTTAGTGCTTTGCTGTGTATTCCAAAATATTCATTAAAAAATTAAAAAACAGTCAGTCATGTTGGCAGCCACATTGAGGTAAGAAGTGTTCTTTCATATACATGAGAAGAGAAGGATCCCATAAATGTTAAGTAATGAGATGAGTTGAATCAGAGCACATGCCAAAGGCTCTCATAAAAGCATAAGATTATTTTCCTGTGCAACATCAACAAATGAGAGAAAGAGTGGATTATGATGAAGATGAAGTAAGAAAATAAAATTTTTACATAATAATAAAACCTTCTCCAAGTCAAGTGAAAGCATCTCCACAGCCACCAACACTAATTACTTAACCTCTCTCAGAGAGCAATCAATTAGTTGATTAATGTTTATCATTGTATAAGGTTTTGTAATTAATCTTATTAATGAACACAGACACCTTAAGTAAATACTTACCCTCTTTGTGTATAACTGTCATTTTTTCCTTGAATGTATAAGGTATAAATACTGTTTACATATTTGAAACATTCATGTACCTGCATACATGAAAAACCCTAGGGAAAAAACCTAATTTATGGTTTTCCAACTTTTATGGAAGTTTTGGGTCCCAGTTAACCTCAATAAACAAGGGATCACTCTAATGCATATCCGGGTAACTAAAAGCTTCTCCAATACCATATGCAACTAAATTCATTATCCAAAATGCTCCTCATTGAATCATATTCTATGTAATAACTGAGGATGTCCTACTTCCCTATACTTTCTTTAAAAAAATAATGGTAGAAGTGAAAATTCATGCAGTTACCTTCCCTCCAAGTTTAAAGGTTTCTTTAGGTAGTGCTGCCTTATTTCTCCCACATGGATTCTGATAGTAAATTTAAAATAAGGTTATCTTATTCTAGTGCTTTTCAAATTTCATTATCTTACTCTTTACAACTGTATAGTGATGCTAATGATAGGATTTTACAATTATTAAAAGATTTTTTAAAGAAAACCTGTCTGCAAATGTTCTTCACCAAATTATAATAATTATATTATATAATTAATTCTGAGTGAATATAAATTACAAATTATAAAAGTGCAGAAACTGATAATTAAAATATTATTTATTTAAATATGAAGGGATTTTATTTTAGAAAATGAATATTTATTGCTATATTGTGACCATATTTTGCTTAATGAACTGAAAATCATATATCAGTATGTAGTGTAAGCTTTTAGCTATTGATATTTACCACTACTGTCACTCAAAATTCAAGCTTGGTTGTATTTCTGTGATGTAGAAAAAATCCTTCAACAGCACTGAACAGTATGGAACAGAGCATGTTATGAATCATATGGAGGAAGAGTAAATAAAAATCCTGATAGTAATGGCTATAATACAGGAATGAGGAACTGAAAAATCAGAAAAATAATAAAGAAATTGCTGATATTTGTCTGAGTATATTATATTCATTTACATGAAAATATTTAGTTCATATTAAGTAATTTTCTCCTCGTCTAATTATTGCAGGATAAAGATTTCTAGTTAATTTAGATTTGGATGCTTATCAAGAGATTGAAGTTTAGAGAAACAAGTAACTCAAGCTGAGCAGAATAAATTAGCTCCTGGGCTGTTGACAGTGGGCTGAAAAAATACAAATACAACAATATTCATCACATCAAAATCTTCACTAAAAAAATGAAACAGTATACCTTGTGTGCATAAGAAATTTCCATCAATTATTTAGATTTCTGCTGGTGAAGCATCTGAATTCAATACATTAATTATAAACAATTTATTACAATAATGAGTGTTCAGTGTTAGTTTTGGAATCAAATACAGTTGGTCAATGATAGGAAATGTTTTGAGAGAGGTTAATGTATCTTCATCATCATTCATACCATATAGGATATGGATGTATTAATTTTATCTCTTTCTTTACCTCATATGATTATGCTCATTCTTTACAGTTCCCTTATAGCATTGTTGTTTGGTAAAAGTCTCTTCTAACTTATCCTGTTGCTCTACTTCCCGTTCATACCATACTTTCCCGTTCCATACTTAGAAATTGTTCACTCTCCTCCTACTTTTTTAACATGGATAGATACTTAGATTGAAGCTGACTGACTGATGCAGAGGAGATTTATTTTGAGATAAAATTAGTAACAAAATCCTTTTTAAATTTTTGCACTGGTGTTAATTAAACTTTCACTTTATATTTCAATGCTGGAAAATCAATCGAATCCATGGCTAAATGGTGCAGTGTCAACAATCTCCACTTAAAATACAAAACAACTATATTCCTCCAATTCTAAACAAAAATTTTATCCACCTAATGATACTACTCTGCTTAAAATAAAGAACAATAATATTATTAACTCTGGTTCTTTCAAATCTCTTGGAATATACATTAGTGATGATCTTGATTGGTCTCTCTATATCCATTAACTTACAAGCAAACTCCCTAGTAACATCTTTCTTATAAGAAAGATAGCCAAGAGAGTTTCTCCAAAATCTCTAACTGCTCATCTGCTTCCCTTTATCCCGTGAAATTATATTCTGGTGTAATTCTTCCTCAGCAATCAAAGCTTTCTCTGCACAAAAGGGAGCTATAAAAGCTCTACTAAGAGTCTCCATCAAATCTCCAGGACATCAAATTTTTCATATCCTTGTTCTTCCTTGCATCCATATCATATTTTGTGTCATATTTGCAAAAAGCAATATTCATCCTTTTTCTTTCTATTCCAAAATCAATACCCATTGTACTTGCCAAGTAATGACATCACATTCTTGACCACTCACTCACCCTATCTCTCAAAGCTCCTCAACTTCCTGCAACCATCAAGAGATGCTCATCCACTTAATCCTTCAAAACCCAAGTGAGGAGTTTGATAACCCTAAATGCCCAATGCAGTATATGAAAATCTAACTATGTATGTAACTAATCCTATATTATTCTTATGATCCTACTTAATTTTATCTATTATCAATTATTAACTCTTCTCTGTACGAGAGTGATAATTTGACTTTGTAATTCTTGAAATACAGATCATGTGATATTATTATTATTGTTCTATTTCATGATGTTACCATTCTTGTTTATTTGAAGATGCTTATACTGCTTCCTGCAGTCTTGAGTGGAATAAACTTAAACCTTATATCCATTCTTAATCCTTGGGGAGATGATCTAAGAAAATTCACATCATTTCACAGAAAATATTTTTAATAACCTCTCATCAAATTTCTTTCCATTCAGAAGTTTCTAAATGTTTATTTTACAGTGTCAATTACTATTATGTTATACACTCTTATTTGGAAATTATCTTTAATATAATGTTCTCAATATAGGATCTCAAACTGGCAGAGCAATATCATATTTTTAACTGTAGGTCTAAAATTATGATTTTCATAAAATAATTTTCTTCTATTGAATTTCTGCACCAATCTCTGTATTCCATTTAGCTAAGCCCATGTATTAGCACCAGGCATTAGTGTCTGTACATCAAAATTTACTTTGTATACATGTATTGACATTAAAATTGTTTAGGAATGTATTGATCCTTGTCTGTCATAGAAGTAAAAGTTACCAGTTCAGAAGAAACTTCCCATGCAAACAATGAATATCCATTTAAAGTATATCTAAATGATCCTTAATAGTTGCTGAATTAGCTAGAGCAACGCTTAAATGAGTCACCAAAATGTTATGGAACCATTATGATGTTGGCAATTGTTTTCATAAATTCTTTATAGATATTAAATTTCTCTTCAGAGCATTTGGATTATTATTCTTATGGGTTATGTTTTAAGCATTCCTTCCGTGCATATTCAAAAAATAAGATTTTTTAAATTTCAGGTGCTGAAAAATGAAAAGGTTAACGAAAGTGAAAAGAGCTCTCATTTCTTAGTAGGATTTAATGGATGTTAAAATTTTGGTCGCTAGCTAGCTGGGGCTATTTGAATATTCTTGGTTCCCTTCTCAGTTTTTTAAGACTTCTTCACAATTTTAATCCTGCTGAGCAGATAAAATGAATTTAAAAATAATAATGTTTAGTATAAATAATTAATAATATTACATGCAAATAAATTGTTGGAATTATATTCTCATTCCTTCCTTTGATATTTTTATCATTACATAGGAATTTTAAGACTTCATTATTAGATAATATAATGTACTGAATATAATCATAATGAAGATTATACAGTATAATTATGAAAATTCAAAATTAAAGATTGATATATACATTGAATAGATATTGAAACAATAATTTAAAGATAAAGACTCTGAATGAAACTTAAGCTTTATTCTTCAAATTTAAATAATCGATTAGGAAAATTTGTTACTATTTTATTGTCAAAATAGGAAGGGAATAACTAATACAATAATCAAATTTAACTTACAAGTAATGATTGTATAATTTTCAAAATACCCTTTTATAATTTGCAGCACTTCTTCAAAGTATAATGGTTAGTAGAGTAGATTAAAGTTATTGTTTACATTTCTTCTTACTTCTCCTTTTACTGACTACTACCAAACTTTTTCAAAATTTCATTAATTTTTTAGGATTTATTTCATCTAGGATTACTTATAAATAGATTATAAATGCAAAATTGTAACAATAGTATGATTTAGCATTTTAGTCTTTGTTTCTTATTTCTTAAGTCCTCAATATTTAATATTTAAATGAAGAAAATACAGAAATCCCATGAACTGAAAATGCAATCTATTAAGGTAAAATATTTTTGGGGAAAAATAAATCTATATATACATTTATATATTTAATAATTCAAATAAAGTTTTTTATTCAATAGTTTCAAATTGCAGTTATTTTATATGAAATATTTTCATTAGTTAAAAGTTTTAATGAATGACATGAATTTATGATGTGAGCATAAATCTAAGATTGTGCTGAAAATTAAGCCGTATAGTATGTTTGCATGCAATGTACATGTCTATATATCTGTTGTTATATAAAAAGGAAAATCCAACTTTAACTACCAACTCGTTTTCTCTCTTAGCTGGTCATGGCTAGAGAATTTCAAAGTTTCTGGTTTCATTTTTTACAAAAATTACATCATCAGCCTGAAGATGTAAATTTATATTTTACATTACGAAAGTGGTCGCAAATATAGCATATTTTCTGTGGAAATTTACAAAGTTGTTTTTATTACTATGGCATTCCACAAAGTCCACAATACAATAATACGAGTAAAGTATTTAAGAGTAAATAATTTCCCTACTCAGGAGCAGCTTACAAAATCAAAAGTAAATAATATGTAGGTTAAAGAAACAGGATTTTATATATTCATCTTTATGGTCCTCCTGAGCCAGTTGTAGGCTCATTTGGAGGTGCATGGTTATATAACCTTGAGCCTAAGATTACAAATTATTTAAAATTTAAGGTTTGGAGTCTTTCAAAAATGAATGATGGAACTTAAAAGAAACAATCTCATATATTTCTAACAATATCAGAATTAAATCTACAAAATAATCCAAACTAAATACTTACTATTCCAAAATTTATAAATACTGCATTGATTTGACTATAGCACTGATTATAATATGATTCACAATTCAGTAAGTATACAATAAATGATGGCAAACATAGAATGTACACTAAGTATGTAAATACAAAAGGCTACAGAAAGCTTTGTATATAAAATCTCAAGAGCAGATATAAACTTGGATGCAATCATTAGAATCCCATAGTTAAAGCAAACAAATTTAAAAAACAATTTAATACTATTTTGAAATATATAAATATACATGTCCTCTATGAGCATGCATAGGCACCTGTTATTTGTAACTTAAAATTTATTTGAGGCATTTTGAATCAAATATTTATTCATTCCAGTCTTTATTTCTTAATATTATATATAATAATTATTAGGTACATTCAATAGCATAAACATGGTGACATCAATTCTCTGCATGCCATGAATATTATAATTACTTGGTACATTGTACCTTATTCTATTTCTCCTTATAAAGCCATGTTTTGTAGCGAACTTTACCTTGTGCTTATCGGGGTAGTAGACTTCTGAATGCAGGATATAATTAAGTAGGTATTATAATGGTAAATGATTTCATTTGCTGCATTAAATTTTTGGGGAATGATTGGGATAGTATTGTGAGCCAACATATCGAGTAGGCCTATTTTGAATCACCAAATTTACATTATTCATAGATCATCAATCCTAAATACTCATACTAGGAGAATGCTTGCTCCAACATGCATTCTCCTACTCTAATTTTGTATTTTTCAGTCACACTGAGATGTTTAAATTGAAACACTCAGTTTTTGAGTTTAAATGTCTCTTTCAATGGATTGCAATTTGAAGGATTTCTTTTTAACTGTCTCCAGATCACCATAGAAAGTATTTGCTGTGCTAACTATTATATAAGATATTATTGAAATTCCATACTTTGATATAAATCTTGAGGTTGTACTTACACTTTTACTGCAACTTCTCATTACCCTTTATATGCTACATTTGATATAAGTCTGCGAATCAAGACTTGTTCTAATTGAATTCATCCTGACATCTAGTTCACTGTAAGTATTCATATTCTTCCTTTCTACTGTTAAAACATTCCTGATGTTTACTTTATTGCATTACTGTGAAGTATATTCCAAGTATGGAATTACCTATTACATATAGCTGCTTTGGGGGATCAGGATCAAAGCTTTTATATTGACTATGAATTGGAAAAGATACCTGAATAAGTCAAACAGCATTACAACATGAAGTATAAAGCATGTTTGTTCTGAGAAATATGCGATGATTTCATTCTTTCCACAGGTAAGTGAAAATTCAGGTGAAAATTGATATATTTGAACATGAAAATATAAGTTATTAATTAAATTTCATTTGAGCCAATCATTTAAGGAGCATCAATGCAGTAAGGAGTAATTAAACGTTGTGCGTAAATGTTTTCTTCATTGTATTTAGATTAGAGATTGCGAGGGGAGAAGAAGATAAAATAGGAAGATCAAAGGTTTTATATTCACATTGATAAGGAAAAGATACCTGAAGAAGTAATACAACATTGCATGGAATATTTGTATATCATAATGAAGCATACCAAGCAACTCAATTAAAGCATAACTAACTTTGTTTCATAACTTACAGCTGATAATATGTTATAAGCATCAAAATTCATTTAAAATATACAATTAAAAACTTGTAGGATCAATTTAGAGAAAAAACAGAATAAAGCATAAATCATTTCCTCCCATATAATGATTTTAATTAATAATTCTGGAAGAAATAGCAATAGAAAGGCACCATGATCAATAAAATTACGAATCCTAAAATCCAATCCATGGTTATCATCAAACAACTTAATTCAGTAATCTTCAAATTTCATTATCATGCCCTCAAATGAAAGAATTATGGAAATTGCCTCATCATGTGGGATCCTGAAAGACTTGAGCTAAAACCTTGGCTCATATGGAAAGAAATATTGGTTGAATTTATAATAACCACAACTAAAATGAAAGAGATTACAATCATTATCTCCCGAGACTAAGTTAATTACAAGTTGAAATTGGTTAGAAGTTTTTAAAGGTTTGAAAAGTAATTTATCTGAAATCAATTTTAGAGGGTGACTTCTGAAGCGACTGAAGAAAATTTTTGTCAAAAAAATTTCTTGAGTTTAAAAATTTGGCATCATGAAAAAGTTATCTTTCTTAACATGAATGACATCATATTAGGATTCAATAAAGTAACAGGAAAAATTATTTCATACCTGAATAAATCAGTCAGTCTTTTTAACACACATAAATATATTATATGCTTCTCCTTGTTTATACATATGTACATCACTTTCTTTGTTTACATTCCGATAATACAGTTTATATCACGCCGAATAAGTAGATTCGCCTTTGAACACCCTCATATTGTTACGAATGCGCTTAATAAGCTCACCGTTCGTTTAAATTCCGTGCCGGCAAATGAACTCATATCGTTTCGAATACGCTTATATCGCTTACTGTTTGTTAACGTTAGATTTAAACGGTTTTAATATTGTTAAATAAGTTTACTTTTCTTCGAACACTCTCATATCGTTTCGAATACGCTAATATCGATTGCTCTTTGTTTACATTTGGATGAAATGGTTTCGATAGAGTCGAATACGATTTTATGCCGGCGAAGAACTCGAATCGTTCAGAATGCGCTTATATAGCTTACTGTTTGTTTTCATTCAAATTCCATTCCAATGGAATGGTTTCAATAATGCTGAATACGTTTATATTCCTTAGATATTAGCAATATCTCTTCAAATATGCTTGGTCACCCTGTCCAGGAGTCGAATCGCGAGAGCGGAGAGTTGGTTTTTCAGCAGTTGAGTTAGAGACATTGGGAAGCCAGCCGCAGACGACCATTCTAAACTTGTGACAAACGAGCATTGCGCAGAAATACAGACTTATCCCGACTAGTGCCTTTAAACAGTCCCATATTATGTGGTGGCATAGTTGCGAGAGTGTGGGATATCATAGTAAATTTATTTTGTATTGAATTTCATCAGGACCGAGCAAAAGTGGCACAGTAACGAGATTTGACTGTAACAATCATGCTTGATGTTACTTCTTAGAAAATTGAAGATAATCTTTTCAATTATAAAGTTTAAATGAATAATGTTTTTTGTAACTTAAAATCAGCAATTATGTGCAAAGCTTAGTTTATAATTTTCAATAAGTAGCTTTGTGTGCTTCATTGTTATATACAAATACTATGCCTATTACTCTTCAAGATTATTAGTTATCTCTTTCTAGCCGAAGTTACCTAGAATCGAAAAAATGTACATTAGTCACATATATGGATAGCGTAATGCCATTTTTGTGGGAAATTCATATTAAGGTCATTCAAGAAAGTAAAGAAAATAATATCCAAATATTTATATCTATAAGTAAAATGTCAAGCTGCATATTTTATTACGCTTTATTTAAAATTCTAGATTGTGTGAGGATTGATCGAAGTTATGAACAGTATGAAGGTGAATTTAATATCATAAGTAAATATTAGAACATTTTTTAATATACTGTAGTTTGTTTTACTGACTACTGGTTATGGTTTGCATTGATGCCAATATAGTCAACTTTTTCCATAATTAAATTTCACCGCAATTTTTTGTGCTATTATTTTTCAATCCTCACAACTAATAGATATTTTGAACAAGTGCTGCAAATTATAAAAGGATACTTGGGAAATAAAGAAAACATGACTTCTAAGTTAAATATCATTATTGTAAAAGTTATTTCTTCATGTTTTTATAACCAAATACTTAAAAAGTTCATACTTCCCTGCTGGATATTTATTTTTGAGAAATAAAGCTAAAATTACATTAGGAGTTATTTTATCCTAACATTTTTGTTCCTTTTACGCAATATGTTTGAACTAAAACTATGAGATCAAATAAATTCTTAAGTTTATATATACCAAAAGCCATGGCGAAGTGGATGATCTACTAAAACATATTGAATTATCATCACAGTAATTAAAAAGTTTTACAAATTCTAAATTCCAACTAACTAGACTCTAAACTTTGTTTCTAAATTTTATGTTCTTGAACAATAAGTATTTCTTAAAATTTTAAAAAGTATTTCTTCATTAAGGAAACTGATTTAAAACATATGGACTGCAATTTTCGATCCATTATTCCACTGTGATGAGTTCAGAAGTATTGCAGAATCAGTTCATTAGCTAAAATTTCAAAAAATAAAAATCACTTCCGAAATTTACTGCACTCTTTAAAAAGAAAGTCTCTCCTCACTCAAAAGAGATTAAATGTCTTCGCATCAGAGATACGTTTCCCAATCCATGCAAAGGTCTCTAATATAACCAAAGTACACTCACCACTTTAGTGCTTTGCTGTGTATTCCAAAATATTCATTAAAAAATTAAAAAACAGTCAGTCATGTTGGCAGCCACATTGAGGTAAGAAGTGTTCTTTCATATACATGAGAAGAGAAGGATCCCATAAATGTTAAGTAATGAGATGAGTTGAATCAGAGCACATGCCAAAGGCTCTCATAAAAGCATAAGATTATTTTCCTGTGCAACATCAACAAATGAGAGAAAGAGTGGATTATGATGAAGATGAAGTAAGAAAATAAAATTTTTACATAATAATAAAACCTTCTCCAAGTCAAGTGAAAGCATCTCCACAGCCACCAACACTAATTACTTAACCTCTCTCAGAGAGCAATCAATTAGTTGATTAATGTTTATCATTGTATAAGGTTTTGTAATTAATCTTATTAATGAACACAGACACCTTAAGTAAATACTTACCCTCTTTGTGTATAACTGTCATTTTTTCCTTGAATGTATAAGGTATAAATACTGTTTACATATTTGAAACATTCATGTACCTGCATACATGAAAAACCCTAGGGAAAAAACCTAATTTATGGTTTTCCAACTTTTATGGAAGTTTTGGGTCCCAGTTAACCTCAATAAACAAGGGATCACTCTAATGCATATCCGGGTAACTAAAAGCTTCTCCAATACCATATGCAACTAAATTCATTATCCAAAATGCTCCTCATTGAATCATATTCTATGTAATAACTGAGGATGTCCTACTTCCCTATACTTTCTTTAAAAAAATAATGGTAGAAGTGAAAATTCATGCAGTTACCTTCCCTCCAAGTTTAAAGGTTTCTTTAGGTAGTGCTGCCTTATTTCTCCCACATGGATTCTGATAGTAAATTTAAAATAAGGTTATCTTATTCTAGTGCTTTTCAAATTTCATTATCTTACTCTTTACAACTGTATAGTGATGCTAATGATAGGATTTTACAATTATTAAAAGATTTTTTAAAGAAAACCTGTCTGCAAATGTTCTTCACCAAATTATAATAATTATATTATATAATTAATTCTGAGTGAATATAAATTACAAATTATAAAAGTGCAGAAACTGATAATTAAAATATTATTTATTTAAATATGAAGGGATTTTATTTTAGAAAATGAATATTTATTGCTATATTGTGACCATATTTTGCTTAATGAACTGAAAATCATATATCAGTATGTAGTGTAAGCTTTTAGCTATTGATATTTACCACTACTGTCACTCAAAATTCAAGCTTGGTTGTATTTCTGTGATGTAGAAAAAATCCTTCAACAGCACTGAACAGTATGGAACAGAGCATGTTATGAATCATATGGAGGAAGAGTAAATAAAAATCCTGATAGTAATGGCTATAATACAGGAATGAGGAACTGAAAAATCAGAAAAATAATAAAGAAATTGCTGATATTTGTCTGAGTATATTATATTCATTTACATGAAAATATTTAGTTCATATTAAGTAATTTTCTCCTCGTCTAATTATTGCAGGATAAAGATTTCTAGTTAATTTAGATTTGGATGCTTATCAAGAGATTGAAGTTTAGAGAAACAAGTAACTCAAGCTGAGCAGAATAAATTAGCTCCTGGGCTGTTGACAGTGGGCTGAAAAAATACAAATACAACAATATTCATCACATCAAAATCTTCACTAAAAAAATGAAACAGTATACCTTGTGTGCATAAGAAATTTCCATCAATTATTTAGATTTCTGCTGGTGAAGCCTCTGAATTC
Source organism: Pantala flavescens (assembly GCA_020796165.1). Classification (NCBI taxonomy): domain Eukaryota; kingdom Metazoa; phylum Arthropoda; class Insecta; order Odonata; family Libellulidae; genus Pantala; species Pantala flavescens. Next base: position 55,512,962 of record CM036883.1, read on the forward strand.
AATACATTAATTATAAACAATTTATTACAATAATGAGTGTTCAGTGTTAGTTTTGGAATCAAATACAGTTGGTCAATGATAGGAAATGTTTTGAGAGAGGTTAATGTATCTTCATCATCATTCATACCATATAGGATATGGATGTATTAATTTTATCTCTTTCTTTACCTCATATGATTATGCTCATTCTTTACAGTTCCCTTATAGCATTGTTGTTTGGTAAAAGTCTCTTCTAACTTATCCTGTTGCTCTACTTCCCGTTCATACCATACTTTCCCGTTCCATACTTAGAAATTGTTCACTCTCCTCCTACTTTTTTAACATGGATAGATACTTAGATTGAAGCTGACTGACTGATGCAGAGGAGATTTATTTTGAGATAAAATTAGTAACAAAATCCTTTTTAAATTTTTGCACTGGTGTTAATTAAACTTTCACTTTACTAATTCAGTTCAGAGATGGACTGAAGTCTTAGTTGCGGTCAACATCCATGATAAAGCCAAATGCTGCTTGAATTTAAGAAAAGTTTTGTATACTTCTTGACATAACAGTGGATATGTTTGAACCTGCTACTAAATGAATAATTGACGTTAAAAGTAAGATAGAATCTTTTACTTAAATGAATGTCTAGAGCAATAAAATTTTAATTTTTGAAACATACATAGCATGATCCTTATTAAATATTTATTTATAGAATTTGAATGATGATCAAAGAAATAACCCTTTTTCTAACCTTTACCATAAAACCATACGAAGGTACACTTATATTGGAGGGTGTGTTGTGAGGGTGTAACCTGGAGTGTAAGGGTCAGACCAAACAATTGTAGTTCCTTTTTGGCTCTTTCGGTTAAAATATGGTTACATCTTAATATATATATCACGTTGGATGTGCCATATTTTATCCAGTGAGTTTACGGTTTGAGTGAGCACTGAAGAAGGGACTGACGATAGGATGCCCAACCAACCGACAACTCGCTTGAATGTAATTGTTCATGTGCCGAATTAATAATTGCAAAAAAACATTTAAAATTGTTAGTTTGATGAAGCAGTCGGCAGGCTTGTGGCTCGGTAAATTGTTAATCAATGGTTGAAATTCATAGCTTATACTAACAAAGAATAATGAAAATTATTTATTGAAAAATGTTTACTTTTATGGAATTAACTGTACATAAAACATTCTTAATTTTAAGAAAACCTATATTTTGTATAAATATGAATATGGAATCTTGCAGCGTACCCAATCAAACGCATACTCAAGCTATTCATCTAGTGGACTAAAATTTGATCCGAGTTACGATCGAGATCAAGTCAAGCACAGCAATGAACCGCTTTAGTGACCTCAAGATTAGAAGTATTCACTTGTGGAAAATTCTATTAAAAGTATACTTTTCTTCAAAAATACTCATGTCTTCAGTTTAACAAAAAAATAGCCTTCTCAAACATAATTAGAGTTGTCTGATGAAAAATATTTTTATAAGTCTCAGTGATTGGAAGGAAAACAAAGTTACAGCATCAGTTTCCTACGCAATCACTTACACCTGAAAGAAAACAAGACTACTGCACTTACGTTTTACATTAACACGCGTTGAATCTCCATGAATAGGTCGAAAACTCGTGCTACTCTATGTGCTCCTGTAAGGGGAACACACAGCTCGACGAAAATTTCCCTTTCATACCTCATTCTTTAGTCAAACGATTTGACTAGGGCGTATTGTGACGGGGCAATACTTTCCTATGCCTCGAGTGCGTTCCATCGCAGAGAAGTTGCATTTTAACTCTCGCTGTCAGCTGGACGAAGTTATTCGAAGTGTTTCGAAGGAAAGATTTATTTTAATGACTAATGATTGTACGCCCGGAAATAGGACGATGCGTTTAAGATATTGCTGAGAGCTCGAGTGATTGAACGGATGACAAGTGTTTCCATTATATTTTCCTCTTTTGAAAGGAAAGAAATTCTTTTTATATCTCTTTAGAACATATTAATACTTTCCTAGCATCTCAACATGATCAACGAAGGTTAAAAATGGCAAAATGACTTCTATCTGAATCCATGCGACCCGTCTCAGGTATCTGATTACTTATCGTTCTCACATGATACCCTCTCCAAAGAGATAATCGTATCCCTCGGCCGGGAATGCCTCGAGGTTAGAAGAAATGAGAATAGGAACAATTACTCGAGAATTCAAATAATTAAGCCAGTTGAAGCTTACATTTGCTATCGTTAATCTCATGAGTTACGCCTCTGCACGAAGAGAATTCCCATTCCACGGAAGTTAATGAGGCCACACCCGATTTTCGGATATATACTGAACAGAGAAATAAATTCACGGACAAGAAATATTTGACACGTATTTAATTTTTGTGGTGAACTCAAGAGTCCAAATCTTAACCATAAACATTACAGACATATTCGTGTCAATCACAGCTGTAGGAAAGAAACGTAATATTAGATTCGATTGAATGAAAAATCACTAACTCATGTACGATAAATTTTCAACGGAAGAAAAGCATGAAGATGAAATGTCGAAAGTATAGTATAAACCAAATGTTCGTCGTGTAGCATTAATGTACTTCAAATGCGAAACTGGAAGGAAAAATATAAATATGCATGACCTTAAATTAGTTAACCTTGTCGCCATCTCATACTAAAACGAGGATGACTTAAGCAAAAGTGAGAGTTACCTCAACGGACACAGAAAAAGTGAGAATATAAATTACTATTAATTCGAACTAAATAATCAAATATTACCTCATCATGCATATTTGTATTAAATAAATACATAATTGAATTCATACTCTGAAAGTATATAAGAGGATGAATTCTATGATCGTATTCTAGAAGGACAATCTAATGGTCAAAGCTAAAGGGAGAGTTACTCCATTATGACGGAATAAGAGCCTTCTAACCTTATGTTCGCCTAAGGTGATGTTATATTCGTTGACCTTGCTGTCCAGCTGATACTCTCAAAACAAAGCAGACTCAGGAGAAAGTAAGAGTTACCTCGACACAAACAGAGGAAGTGTATAAGTATATTGCGCAACTCATCCATTTATTTTAGTATTTTCTATGATTTTGATGACCACTAAATTCTACCAAAAGCCTGCCCTTAAACTAAATTTTTCAATAAGCTCTGAGATATATAAAAAACTTTCAAAATTCTTCCAAATAGTGACAAAAAATTTTCTTTTCACAAACTCATTTCATTGCTGTTCAAATCATGGCTTAATTTGGGATGGAATAAATTCGATTGCCTATCGGTGAGGCAACTGGAATGGCGGGAGGTGGCGGGTTGTGGGCGGTGTCCCGGGTTGAAGGCGTGGACTCATTAGATAGGACATTAATAAAAGACCACTAAATTTCGATATTTAAAAATGGGTTCACGGCGGCATTGCAAGGGTGAAACGAATTTCTAAGGGGGTGGATTTCAAAGGTACGCTGCGTAGGGAAAAATACCGTTAGGTCCTCACAAAAAGAGATTTAAATACGAGGCGGACGACGAAGGGGTGGTAGAGGAGAAATAACAGAAACGAGCGATTTGAAGAACAGCACACATAAATAATATTCGCGATGGAAATATTGTACGAAATCCTCAACTGATGAAAAATAAGGATTTAACGAATTTCAATGCTAGGGATTGACTAGAACTATAGAGGTTTCAGGAGATAACTGAACTGCAAATTTATTATTTTAAATTAATATGCACTTTTTTCTGGCTCAATAGAAAAATTACGCAAAGCACATGAGATCGTCTTAATCACTTTCATACATACGAAATGACCACTTGATGGAAATCTTACTTCAATCGCGCTTACATAGGGACGTTGCGCGACACACCTGACACCAATTTTGTCGTGATGTCATAAAGAAAACACGTCACGGTTTGCCGAAAAAGTGAATTTATTCCTGAATCAAGTTACGCCCAGCAGTGGGAGTGGATGGTCGCAGACCCGCAGGAGGTCTTACTTGCAACGAAGGAAGTCTTACTCGCAGGAGGTCTTACTTGCATACAGGATGCTGTAGGAGTGATCTTTTGGTCGTTTTTCCCGACTATTTACTCCCATTTTCCCTAGCACCCCTTCTTCTCCACCTTCTCTCCTTCTCCGCTTGGCGGCGCTGGTAAGGAGCATTTTCGTATGCAGTCGACGTCTGGACGGCGTCTGACGCGAATCGGTGGGGGAGCCCGATTCGAAATGCGCCCCTAGTGAATTGCGCGAGTGCAGAACAGGCAATCGTATGTACGTGAATTCCCATTATTGAAAGTTTTTCCGAGGGTTCATCTCGCTCTATTCATCCGTGTGTAATTAGCCGCGACAATTGATATTAGAGGAATATTATGAATTAATTTCCGTGTGCAAATGTTTGAGCATCTACTGAAAACGTAACCAAGAACAGGTGTGGGTGATTTCCCTAACACTGTGCGTCGCCCGTTGACGTTCAAGGGTGGCGAGGCAATCCAAAGTGGACGGCCGTGCTTCTTGCTGGTGGCGACTCTCATCTCTTCGGCTCGCACGGTTCAAGATGGTAAGATACCTTAATTTTTTTTTGTTTCTTACGTTACGAAAAAATTGTCGCAAGAGAAATTGAGATAAATGCTGTTATTTCCATTTACAGGTTATTCTGAGTCCATATCTTGAATAGAACTTTAGTTTTAGAATTTTATACCCGAGAGCGGGTCCGAATAAATCCGAATTACGCTTACGGGTCTACGAGTCTCGAGCAAAAAAGTAACAATGATTAGCAATCGAAGCACTAAGTCAATTACTCTCTCTGGTATAAAATTCAAAAACTAAAGTTCTATTCAAGATATCGACTCAGAATAACCTGTAAATGAAAATAATGACATTTATCTCAATTTCTCTTGCGATAAGTTTTTCGTAACGTAAGAAACAAAAACGTTTTAGGCGATGTATAAATTTGACTGCACGATCCAATTTTTCGGAGGTTACGTTCCACTATTTTTTTTACTAAAATATGATCACTCAAATATTAATATAATTTTACTTTTATGTATTCATAAGGTATAAATAGTAATCTAAGGAAAATCCAGCATTTTACGTTTGATAGGATGAGAGAAATGGCAGTTTTAGTAATGTTCACGCCCGGTAAGGCGACCGTTTTTTTCATTCCGTTACAAAATTAATTTCTTTCGTTATAAAGATGAAAGATGTTCATCAGTATGTAAAATCATGCTTTCTTATACATATTTCACCAAAATTTCGGAAAAAAATCCCAGTCAACCCTGAAAACTGACTGCTGGGGAGAGGGGCTAGGTTGCTCCCTTATGGGAATTTACGTGCATTTATTTCCCCGCAAGCTTCCCGTACTGCCAGCTTTAGTTGAACGGACTGTAGTCAGTTTGAGGGGAATAAGAACGGAAGGGGTGGGTTAGGAGGGAGGGAGGGCAAGGAGAACCGTAGGGAGCATCTCTTCCCTTCTCACTCCTATATAGCTGATAAACTCTGTCCTTTCAAAGGTTTCTCCTTGCCCCCCCCTACGGACTATAGAAAGCTGCTTATTCTTTTCTTAGAAATAACCTTGTAGATAGAAACGCAGGTGTTCGCAAGGGAACTAAGAAACTACATAGCCGTCTCTTTCTCGATTATGGGAAGGCCGCTGTGAAATTCGATCGGATGTGATATAGAAACCAAATTAGCGGTTTTCGCTCTCCGTGATAAGATTCGTGATATATACTTCAACATCTGGATTCACACTAAATGTCTGTTGGCTGATTTGCGGAACAATATATTTTCGCAGTATATCGATTAGTCAGAGACTAGGATCGCGGACAGAAATATTTCTCTATACCTCAATGAAGTTCAATCTCTATTATTACTTTGCATAGTCAATCTCAAATAAATTGTGCATCGACGTTTAGAGTCATTTGACTTTGCTCCGTCTCCCTTGAGACTGGAGAGAAGTATGAGAAAGAATCTGGTTAGAATCCATTACATCCATATTCATATTTAATGAGAATTACTTATCATAATGTAAGATATATATGTTTTCAATATGATATTAAAATCATTTTATTAGTAAAATGTTTATTAATGATGACAAGAATGAGACCATTACAAGCTACCGCGGAAATAAAAGTTCGCCTGTCCCCCGATATCCCGCGCGCGCAGGTCCGCGTTACAATCGCAATAAAAATTCGTTACTGACAGTTCCGTCGAACTTAAAATATTGGAATTTAAAGGATAAATTAATTCAGGGTTTTCTGAGAAACTTTCTGGCTGGAAGTTTTTCCTTACGTAAATAGAACGAAAAGTAGCAGGCGACTACTTTTTCAACTCATTTTGCCAAAAAGTCACGGTATTTCCGTAGATTTCTTCTCGTAATTACTTCAAAAAACTTTAAATATATAATTTGACAACATAAGCGAGAATTGAATAAAACGAGGCAAATATTGATGCCAAAAGATATGTGATATCTTGAAAGATAGACCTAAAGTCCTCGGTTCGAAGAAAATCGTAACCGATTCTAAGGATTTCTCGAAGTATGACTTTTTTATTTTTCCTTCGATCATTATTATTTTTAAACATGAATAATTTGCACTAGGTGGTTCGCAAATCTTTTTCCTAATCATTGATGAGGTTTAAAACTAAATTATTTCAACTTCATTTTTTTCAAAAAAATCGGCAACACCGCGCTGGAATGTCCCATTTAAAATGTACAGGGCAATAAGAAATACGTGGTCTCTTCATAACGTGAAACGGAGTATAGCGATTCAATTCAACGCGTCTCCATAATTATGCAAGTGAGTTTGACTCCCCGACAACCGATGTTGCCTTAGCAACGGAGAAGTATAAGCATTGACGAGCGGAAAAGCCGCTGTCCGCGTAGCCCACGTTGGTTGCTTGGATAACGCTCTCAGTACACTTCTATCTAATGAGGATAATACACTTAAATCTAATGAGGATAATGATAGGGAACCAAAGAGGATTAGGTATACGGAAGTAATCTGGTGGTTAATATACATCGTGATCTTAATGAAGATGAGATATATGTAGATTATGAATAATTTGATCAACTACTTTCTTTAACACTTCCTTCTTTCTGAATTACGGTAACACGAAATTTGATAGGACCAACAATACAAATTCTCAATGTTTTCAAATGATTGTGACGATTTGTAGAATCACAGAACGCAATTTTTTGGTTCGAGCAGAAGAACATCTCTGAAGAAACCACACGCGTGCTAAGAGATAGGATATCGCTCGTTTTTGATTGATTTTATTCTGTGGGAATGCCTTTACGTGGGATGAGACTTGGCCTTTCTATGTTCCGTAACTCTCTTACGTACTATCTCCATTCTTCGTTATGCTTGAAACGCTATTTAAAGAACGCCTTAGATTATTTCTGTTAAGAATTCCAAATAGCCTCAATCCGATAATGAACATGGATTTTGTTCGTTATGCAATCATTTGTGCTTAAATTTGAGTTCTTTGTTATTTAAGAAACATCCGTATTTTACCCGGTTTGGCAATGAAAACTAGTTAATAGTAAGATTTAAGGCTATTTTTGAGTGATATGGTGTCTCAATATGGTGATATATTATTAATCGGATTTCTGTTGATAAAGTAAAAGCTCTCTAATACAATGTGTAGGTATATTATATATGAAACAATTGTTAAATTAAAAAATGAATAATATTAATTTTTTATGGAACCGTAACAAACTCTTTAGAAGGAAAAGGTTCTCTGGTAGATATTTCAAACTCATAAATGGAGAGTATGTAAAGTTCGAAGAATATTTGCTTATAAGTTTTAACTTGAAATCTGGGTGAATTTAGCAGCTACAAAACTTAATATTGGGATGCTCAAATACAATTTTTGGATTCACCATAATTCTTTATGGAGTTAAAAAATCACATTGGTCTCTATTTGTGTGATAATTACGTAGATAATTTTCTGATTGTTCATAATGAGCAAGATGTCTCTAAATTAATACCATCATTTTCGGCCGAAGGAGAAATGTTTCTAGCCTGTGGGGAATCCTTCGGCATCTTTCAAAACCTAAGAGGGGGTTCACTCTTCCGAAATTATGTGTACATAGATTTATAGTCATGATGTTAGTTCCCTCCCAAAGGGATTTGTGCCCTTCATTGGCTTCTTATCGCACCCATTTCCCTTCAATTATATCCACCACTTCCCCCAAAGTGGACTCCCTGATTGTCATTACACCTTCATTTTTCCTTTTTCGAATCGTCATTCCTTTATATTAAGCAAAGATTTATTCCAAAATCCAAAAGTGTCATTTCTTTTCCATAAATTCTAGAGCGTTTACCTCAAATACGACAGTGTTTTGATCGGATGCTATGGCTCCAACGTTTCACATAAATTAGTAAATGGGTTACGTAAAATTGTCGTCCTGAGGCTTAAATTTCATTCATAATATACGCATTTCTGTTTAATTATATTAAAATTATTTTTCTCATTCTTTAATGTGTAATGTACACACATGTACATAATCATGAAGAATCTTCCATCTTACTGAATCTTACTCCATGTTAACTAAAATGTCATACTTAAATTCGTCTCATTTGGTATAAGTTGATGTTCATGAATGAATTCGAAAAATTTAATTCGTATCTAGATTTTATCAGAGAACATTCCATGAAATAGATTAATGACAATTATTTCAGTTGCGAACTACAATTATCCTCCTAATGTTAAAATTTTTAGTTGCTGATAAAGAAGACTAATTCTGTTTGCATGTTGTGTTAATGTTCAATTTCCGTATCATTACTTCGTGTGTTTACGTTTATTAGTATTAACTGTCTATTTCAAAATGTTATTCTTTTAGATTTCATTCAACACATAAATCAGTCAAAACCTTTTCAGTACCTCATCACATGTTAAAATCTTTAATATTTATACTTTGAAGATTATTTTTAGTTTATCTCTTCCCGGTCATCGGTCTGTTGATAGCCCTGAAAGGGCGAGACGACATATCTGAAATTTGCATCTTATGCATCTGTTTTTTCCTCTAATTAATGATAAATGCCGCAGAGCTATTTTATTCAAAGGCTTGTATTTAAAAAAAAAATAGGAAAATGTTGAACTCAAGCAGATCGTCTGCGTTGATTATGGTTTCCTTCTGTCGAGGAAGTCATCTCGTTTCAATTATACTGGCTCTTCTATTTTCAAAAATGTAGTATTATTCAATCCAACGAGGAAGATTATGTGTGTAAAATAATATATAGATTACATTGAAAACACACTTTGAAATTTTTGTCATTCTTAAGTTGTAAATTTCCTGTATCCTAGCATCAAGGCTATAATATTCTGTTCTCACTTTCTTCTGTCAGTATCTTGGAGACAAGGAAATGAATCAGACGACGACAATTTAAATCGATTTTCTCTTAAAAAGACTTATTTAAGAGGGAAACTGAAATGAAGGGTATATTTACCACTAAACAGTATTGAAATAGTACATTTCGCTTATCAGTTAGTGGGTTCATCTAAATAATACCCTAATTTTTGTTGTCTTGAGCAAGAGTTATCAAAATTCATGAAACAGTTACAAGATTCAATGAGAAGAGGGAATTTCGCAACTTCTTAATTATGGCGAAGTTTAAGATACGATTCTTTCTATAAAACTCTTCCGGTTTAGTATATTTAAATATCTAAAAGAGTTAAAATCAAATCTCGTATCATGGCTGATGTTTTGAAACGCTTTTTACTAACTTCAGTATCTTTCTTTTTTGAAGGAGTAAATAAATATCATGAATTACTTCCACTCTTGTTGCCTTCTTATAGTCGAATGAGAATTATTATATATGTAACGGAATATCTATATTAAAATTACTTTAATTTATGTATAAAAATAAGTAAATTATTTATTTTTATGAAAATCCGTTGGAATACTTCTACTTCAGCGGGTTGGTATCAAGGGAGTATTAAGAGTAAAAGGTACCTGAACTACCTCTAGAATTGTTACCTATTGGGAATCAGAAGAAAGAAGGTCCAAACAAGGAATTGAATTACTAGGCATTTTGCGTAGACTTGGTGCACGCACCCCATGCCAAACGCTGAAAGCGGCTCGCATGGTAAATATGTAGATGAGGCAAAATTCGCTCTCTTCAGTATCATTCCATATTCCACGTGCCGTAAATGAATCTGAGTAACTTTTCTTGGATCTTTTCCGTCTTCGAATGAATGCAAACTTTGTTTCATGATATTCACCCTGGTGTTTAGAATCCTTCGCTTGTCATCGAAAGAAAGATTCGTAAAGAAGAGGCCATTTTTGAAATGCCCTTTTTAACTTTACACAATGATTCTCAATCGCTTACGAATTCGGGCCACTGACACTCTAAACGAGGATCAAGAAAACTATGCTTTCTACTCTACTTCTAACCACCCTTTTCCGACATTCAATTCAGCCGTTCAAATATTGTCTACCAGACTATAGCCCCATAGGCATTTACGTCAAAATAGAAGTCGATATAGTTCTAAGACTTATACCTTGACTGCAAATGCCATTGACAATCGTATGAGTTTCATTTATTAGGTTATTAATTGTAAAATTGAAATAGAACTATTCTCGATTCAAGAACTTTTTGGTGTTTTCTTATGTGTGGATCGAATTTCACAGGAGGCATAACATAAAAGTTATTAAAAATATTTGTACGTACTTCCTTTCGTTCGTTGCTTGAGTTTGCCATACAATCATAGATGTAGATGTACCATCCTGTGTCTGTTATTTACATTTAAAAGAAAGAGTGCTGTATATTTCTTTAAATTTTTCTGAAGTGGAATATCAACCAATAATTATACACTTTGCTCATTAATTGATACTCCGCGGATTAGAAGACACATTCTGTTTCAATATGTTGTATTTTATCTATATTTGATTCTAGTATGCTTGTTTCCTTTCAATTTGACTTCTAAAAATGATGTTCGCTATTAGCTCAACATGCAGTTTGTAACGTGTACCGTATTTTGAAGTAATTCAATTCATAATTCCATTATAATTATAATTCTAAACTTTTATTCTCTCAGGAGATTATTGGTACAATCTTTTTCTTTTAGAAATTAAGACTAAGTTTTAATTCATGAAATGGGTTATATAGATAACTGTATACGACGATTGCCTCATTACTTTTATTACATTTATGATGTTGTGTGTGAGTAATATACTTCAACAGTCATGGGCCTCCTGTACTTTATTCGCGGAATGATTAAAGTAAACTCACTGCGGTTGTTTATTACAAGTATTGTTTGTTTTAATTGTTACAAGTATTGAGAAATCTGCGGTTGAGAACTTCTTTAGCCTAATTCCAAGGAGGTTAGAATTGAAAGCCTTCCTCTTACCATTGAGACTACCGCACATTCATTGCTTGATCTTATTCATCTTTGAGTAAATTTAAATGTAAGATAAGTAGTTTTCATAATGCGGTAAATTATATCTGCCTCTGTGTTCTTTTTGCAAGTCCCATATTATGAGTGAGGATAATATTACTCCATTACGAGTAAATGTGCGCTTGCGAACAGGAAGCAATCGGAAAATATATCTTTTAATGAAACGTAAGATTTTTCGAAAGATTATTTGGATAAGTCATGCATACCTAGACCTTTTACGACATTCTTATGGACGCTTTTATGCGGGAAGGGGTCCCTTTTATGGCTGTTTTGAAATGGAAATTTTGAACCTCTGCGCGGTTGTGAAGTGCCCTAAAAAGTTTTCCGAAATATGGTCAATGTATTTCTTATGGGGAAAATCGAGATTACGGATCGCTCTGGAATCGAACTCGTGACACATAGGATAGTGATGATTTTTTATATGTACAATATATAAGTATCTATACGTGTTGAAAGTTTGAATGATCTATGTATCACATTAAGAGAGATACAATTTTTCAAAATAAAAATATTTCACCTCATGGCATCGAACCCATGACCAGTTGCACCTAACTATATAATTTTTCCGTAGAAATGTATAATAGCATATTATAATGTGCATGAAATTTTATTCCTCTAGCTTAATGGGAAGTATTTTTTAAAAATTGTCAAAAATCGACCCTATGCATTCTTACGGGGAAGTTGATTTTTGGAGCCTCATAGTATAGAACTCATGATAGGTAGAGTGGGTTTCTGATTTTTTATAGGTGAGATTTAGTGGGCCATCATGTAAAAATCGGCGACTCCGAGGCCCCAGCAGTTTAGGCCTGACATTAATATCCTATATACATGAATATATGAATAAATATATTCCCTGAAGTGTCTAAATGTAAGAGATATTTTAGCCATTTGTATATTATGTTGGAATTTTAAAAATCTCAAATGACCAATGCATTAAATAGTCTTAATGTAGATCATTTATATCCACTCCTACTCCTTTTAATACAGTACTTCACTTTCAATCTTTTTATCCATAGCTCACAATGTTTTCAAAGACAATTTTGACTGCTGTGCGCTGACTGGCCTATTTGGAATAGCTATGTGACCCCCACAGAACATGTAGAGGTAAATATTTGCAGTGCCCCACTCAAGAAAGAATTTACATAAATTTTCTCCTGTTCTGAGAATCCGCCAGATTGTAAATCACTTTTCTGATCACCTAATAGATATAGACTGTATTGTTTATTTACTATTATAGATTGTTTACTCCTTTTGTGGTTATATAAAGGTAAAATCCAAAAGGTAATTTCACATTTATTCTCTATCCTTACTTTCTTGTTTAATGGAATATCTCCATATGGAATAGTTATAATCAAGACATTAGTCGATGAAGTTATTTCTCATATTTTCCATTTGAAATTGGAATTTTAAATAAGAATATTTTTCCTTAATTTTGACACATTCATTCGACCATTGTTAGCGAATTGTTCCTGTGCATATATTCTTGTTGTATTTTTTGAAAATACTCACTTGTCATACTCGAATGAAGCAGGTATATATATGATAAATATCGAATAATCATTAACCTCTAAAGACAATGCGGAGAAAGAAATCTCATCACCAATACCTTCATAGTCCCATTCCAAAAATTGTCTTTCTCAAATTTTACTATATTCAGTGTACATTCGTGGACCTTTAATATAATACTGTATTTTTTGAGTTATTCTGAATAAATATAAGATTTTATGTAAAATCTTATTACAAGAAAATATATTTCAATATTTTAAATATTGTTAGTGTACATCATTGTGCAGCCGATATTTCAGATACTGGAGAAAAATTTTAAAAAAAATTTAGAATGATAATATGAGTAGTTATCACGAATCCACTAAGTCACTATAAAGTGACAGCATTCAAAATAGCATTCATGTAAGGAGAATTCTTCCTTGAAATAATTTAACTCACTTCTTAATTACATCCCACATGTGATTTTACGTAGCATCATGATGCGACCATTAGAATGATAGATACTTCAATCCGGAGATGTTTAATTTTAAAATTTGCTGAGATTTTAACTTTAAAAAAGAAAGAAGTTAGGTGGTTCTGTTGATGTAAAGAGCCAATTCCTATGTTGCATAACTCTTATTTGAGAATGATTATCAAAATTATGTATTATATTTAAAAAGTCTATTCACAATCACGTACTAGCATATAATTCTAAAGAAGATAATTAGTACAGATTCCTTTAATTGCAATGGTATTGTGGAAAGTTTTTACAAGCTATACTAATTTATAATGCAAAGATGATTTTATTTTCTACATCGTCTTCTTCAAATTCAATGCAATGAACCCTTGGACTTGCATCCCTCCAACATCTGCACTTAAATCCTAAATTAGAAATTATACAGAATGTATGAAAGGTTATGCAAGTGTAAATACTTTTTGATTGCATTACATTATGTTAAATCATTTTCTTCTATTTATAATGTGGCAATATGAATTACAGCTATTAATGGCAATTTTTATCATAAGTCAAGAATTGTAACTTTTGCTTACATTAAACTGTCCTGACTGTTTTTAACCTTTACTTGAAGATACACAAATATCACCAGAACTTGTTAAAAAAATTCTCTGAATCATTTTTTTCAAATTTCGCTCAGAAAATGTATGATTTATTATTTAATATTCTTTGTTATATAACTATTCTCTGTGCTATAAATTTGACACTGTTTTCTGAAGGTTAGATATAATTATTTATCCATAGGTATGTTTATGACAATGTATAGGCTGAAAGGTAATCCCATAACATGAGAGGGTTTTGGATGCGATTAGCAGAGGATATCAATACATTAAGGATATTATCTTAAAAAATATTCTTTGATCAGATGTAGATATAAAATGCAGAAAAAAAATAATAAAAAACATAAAAAAAGGGATCACTTTTACAATGAAGGGTAAAAAAATGCGAATGAAAAGTATTTTGCTCCTTTCCTGTCTTTGGATAAGGAATTGAAATTTTGCTGTTCTAGGATGTTGAACAGTGCAGAGTCCCCCTTATTAAATCAAATATTACAGTATCTTAAATTTACTGGATTCAAACAGATTTATTTCTTCGTTGTTCAAAGAATATTGCCTATAGATTATTTTACACCTATGCTTATTACATAGCTGGTAAACTGTGACATTGCTCGAGTAAGTAGGGGCCTTCAGCATTCGATCTAAAGTGGCGGTAGCTGCAGAATGGGGTGTTAAATTTAGGGTCCGGAGAAGGAAGGTTTTGGGTAAAATGAAGGAGTTGCTGCTATAAAAATATTATGTACCAATGAAATACTTTATGAAGCATTGAATAAGGAAAGATTAATTCATCTAAATGCCTATGAGAATCCTATTCTTGTGTAATATGTGCTTTTGTTATTTTGTTGCTAGTACAGCTGTAAATTAACGATGGCATAAAAATGTTTTAGAAGCTGAGCCATGCCATCCTATGCAAATCGTTCTGTTACACATTTACAATATTATTTGTTTATAGTTATAATGTATATCATTATCAAAATAATGTTATCCCCCTAATAATTATTCCTGCTCATTACTTTTATTGAACTTCTGGGCTCATTAAGTTACCTGTTTCCCTGTTTCAACATATTAACTTCTTAAATACCAACCAAAGATCCGATGGTTACCATCTTCAGCTCTCCTCTCAGTTCTAATTCCAGAGTACACTTGGTAGGAGAACCTTCGATTTCTTTCTATTTATTTAATTGCCCTTCTATAACTCACTTGTCTCCTGAATTTCCCAAAGATTTGTTCACATTTTGAAAGATTCCTTGGATATGAGAATTGGGACTCTAATTTAAATCCTTCCAGAAAGTTTTCTGGTATATTTAAGAATTTTTTCAACTTGTGGTTCATGTGAAAGAGATGTTAACTTTTGTCAAGGCTAAGGGGGGTATAAAGATTGATTCCTTGAATTTCAGAGCTTCCATTATCGGGAGTGGAGCTTGATTTATTCCTGTCAAATAAGATTGGCTAAGACAAGACAATCCTTCGGAGCTTCCTATTTTCTTCTAGCCTTATGTTTTGAAATTCTTGAAGGAGACGTTTAAATAAGCGAAAGCAAGAATATTTTTATCTGTAATAGTTCGTTTTATCAGGTCAAATTTTCTAGTATTAATCTGCATGAGTATTAATGAGATCCCTGTAATTCATTAAAATTGTGAAGAGTAATTGATGCGTTGCTTAACTGAAAGATTCAAAAAATGTTCATGATATGAAAATTATAGGGAGGTTAAGTTAATAGACCCATGTAACGAAAAATTAGGAATAATAATTACACAGAATATCAGATGTATAAAGCTTTTATTGCATTTGTTTCACAGAAAAATCTTTCTCATAAGTTGTTTTAGCTTGAAGCAAGACATTTTTGTTTATATTTAATTTAATATTTGCTGTGTGAATCAAAAACAGTGTGAGAAATTAAGGGTAGGAATTTGTCATAAGAATTCCTCTGCCAGCGATCAAAACGTCTGGAGATGTATGAAATCCAACGACTGCAGTTGCTCCCATACTTTATCCTCTTCTCGTTTGAGGTGCTGGACGTGGGTCCCCTGTTTAGGTTCGATGTCCGTAGCCTGAAACAGGGGCAGAGACAGATTGTCAACTGTAATCACTTTGAAAATTTTTGAGCGTTGGTTATTATCCACGACAATTGGAAGGAAGAATTTCAGGCATTCGTGCTTCGCTTTCTTAGTGTAAGACTGGGAATGTAAAACTGCATTATATAAAATATTATATATAGATTATTATATTATAATAATCATCATAATTATAGGAAGATAGATAGAATTTAGGAGCGGAATTGTCGTCAATGAAATGTTTAAAGGGGGGGTTAGAAATGCATCAAATTATCGGTATCCCTCTGATCTCTATCTCCACTGATAATCCATCGTCGTATTTTATCATTAACTTAGGGTAGTATATGAAAACAAGCAATAGTTTCCCAAGTAGATGAATGAAGGGTAAAAAATGCGAATAAAAAGTAATTTGCAGATGAATTTTATTGAAGCAATAGTGTCACATACATCATAAACGTTACATTTCATTCTAGCAATTGCATTAAAGCTAAGGTGCTCTTTCCCATTTCTAGAAGTCTGTCTGTCTGTCCGCATCCGGGAAGAAACCGTCCTGCCTGCGTTATCCTTATGCCTCTGAAATCGTTCGTTCTTCAAGTCCTCCTCCGAGGAATAACTCCTCGTATCTGGAAAGAAAGTAAAAAAGGAACGCAATATAAACTCACTGTGACATCGTCTAGCTATACTCATCATGAGAATAAAGAAAGCTTAAGCATTATATAGACAGAGTGTAGAATATCTGTCGCCATTTCAGAGCCAGTTGCTCCTGGCGAGGGCGCTTCTTCACTCTGAATTGGAAGATTTGCTGATCCTCGGTTCTTCCTGAGAAAGATTGGAACCTCCGATGCATTTTGCAACTTCCAGTATATACTGACATTTCAAATAAATATCATCCCTTCCTTCGTTCGTCCGACAGCTATCGGTGAGATTCGGTTAAACTTGGATGTTGTATGGATCGTTGAATTGTTAAAGGGACGCACTCTCTGGATCAGCTTTGAAATAATATTGACTGGAGGTTACAGAGAACGTATGAAATCGAAACATCTTTATGAAAGGAAAGGAACGGCGTGGAAGGATGTTGATACAAAACATTTCAGTTTTTCATAATCGGTCTCTCTCTCAATAAGATGACCTTGTTGAAGGAAGTTAGTAAATTGGACGACTATGGGTTCCTGTCAGGCTTTGTTTCTTAGATGCTGTGAAAGAGGAGAAAGGCTTACAGTGGTTTTGTCACCGTAACTCACCCTTGAAATGTCATTTATTGTTGAAATTTGATTGAATGTTTCACGTCACGCAATCAAACGTTGGCTCCTTTCCTTTCTTAGGATATAGAATTGAAATTTTGCTGTTCTAGGAAGTTGAATAATGCACGGTCCCCTATGGAAATCAATTATTACATAACCTTAAATTTACTGGAATTCGAACAGATCAGTCGCATAATTTTTCAAAGAATATTGCCTGTAGATTATTTTATACCTATGCTTAATACATAGCCGGTAAATTGTGACATTGTTGGAGCAAGGACTGCATGACAAACACTTAATTGCCTTCATTCTGAGGAAATTGTCATTTCAGTATAGCCATCGTACCTAAAGTGTTCATTGAAATGTCCTTCAAAGCTTTTTGCAGTGAACAGGAAACATGTCAATCACATTTCAACATATTAAGGTATCAATTAAATTATCATAAAAAAATATCCATCATGATTCAAATTATACAAGCTAACATTTCTGCCTTCTTTTTCTGCAGAAACATTGTGCATATGCTCCCTGTCCATCTTCCTGGAAGACCTCAACTCTCCTCTTCTAAGAGTGAGTGTCTCCTAATCAGGAGTTATGTGAAATTTGTCTCATTTTCTTTTTAAAAGATGCTCACAATTTTTATATATTGTCATGCAGAACGTTTATAACCTGAGCGCAAGATGCATTTAGTATAAAAGACACAGTATTGCACCGGTTTATAGGGAAACTACTAAATCATGGTTCAATTTTTTCCTTTACCTTGCAAAGCTCCAGTCAATCCAAAAATGTACTGAATTGTAAGCCGATGGACGAGGAAACGAGTGGTAGAGAGACGAATAAATGGTTAACCCAGCATGGATAGAACTAAAACTGTAAAAAGAACTGAGACTCATAGCAGTGAAGGCCGCTTCATTCTTTCCATGTGAACTGATAACAGTTTAGCAAAGCGTTAGAACTATTTTCTCTATAGTCAAACGTAAAACCGTCCACTGATGATCCATCGTCGTTTATTTATCATTAACTCGTTCGATTTGTGATGGTAATTTCTGGAAATGAATGGCCAGTTTGAGGCTCACACTAATTATAAGCAAATGCTAGCAAGTAATATCATAAGCCCATTTCCCAGGCTTCCCCTCAACTATAATATTAAACAGGTACTCACGAAACGAAAACGTCACTCTATTGCTTTCACTGCAAGGGAAAGTAAGCAGAAGATCCATTCGGTGTAGACAATCACTCCACTCTCCCCTGGCCCGTATCTTTTCTGGATGAAAACCGCATCCTAAAATGGAAAGATATCGAATTAATTAAAGAGGAACATGGTTCGTAGTTTAAGGATAAACCGTATATGATCCGTGCCTCGAACTCTTCAAAAGTTCGGCATAAAACAAAGCAAGTGTTGGCCTGTAAGCAAGGTTCAATGTGGCGCACAAGAGTTGCAAATCGTTATGAATGCAAAAAAAATATCCATCGGGTATAAACTGGATATGAATTACCTTGGTAAAGATTCAAATGAGAAAGAATAGCTCAAAGAAACCGTTCATCCACTTTAAAGTTGAAAAATTAAGAATTAACAATATTTGATCTCCCGCTCAACAATTATCTCGATCCTGATTGGCTGATAGAAATACCACCGCTGTCAGTGCAGGCGCTGTATTCTTAAATTGTTATAAATTTTGTTCTTTGACGGATCACCGATTGAATACCTTTAAAATTCCTCTCCTCTTTTACGTCGACCGCGCATAATGGCGGTTTTCTCGATTTCGGAAGAATAAGCAGACGATACGTTATGAAAATGGTTTTTTTGTGCGGTAAGACTCACGTAGTAGACAAAAAGTCATAATAAATACTAATCTTCATGTAATTTTAATCGTTAACGATGGACATCTTGTTCAATTTCAAAAATCTAATTTCAATTTTAGAATCCCAGCGGTAACAGTCTCGCGTCCCAACTCCATTACGCATATATCACTTTTCCATGCGACCTCGCCGTGATCACATCGCTCGCGTCACCAATTGTTAAAAATGGCTAAAATAAAGGTTTAAATGCATAGCAGAGGCTGTAAGCATCCCGACTCGAATTATGAATCCACCACGGAGTGTTCTGTTAACAGAAACCGCTTCGGATTCTTTAATATGAAGAGCAATGCAACAATATTTCAAGAGTCCATATGCTTGGTGCAACGTTAGCATTGGCTCAGTATGATCCGGGCTTGATATTGAAAATTAACATACGTCCCGACGTAATGGAATGTAGGTTTTCGTTCGTCGTCTCGTTTGGAAGCTATGAGTTGTCGAAAAACTCTAAGCAAATTTTGTAAACACGGTCGGAGAGCGTTCGAAAAATTTCCAATGGGACTTACCTCAATGTTTTTCTTGAACCGGCTTTCCTCACTTAAACTACGCTCCAAAGACGAATCCACAATCCTTTGTAACTGCCGAATGGTAGAAAAGCCTGCATGAGCTCCGGTAACTAAGCACTTAACACAGTAATTCGTTCACAGTCTTCGAGAATTTTCAGCCACCAAGTTGACAGGGAACGGAGACGCACTACGCAACTGGATTTCAGAGCCTCGTGAACCGAATAAGGACGGGATTGATTTCAATACTTTGCAAGTGAAATTTTCTCACTTCTGTTTAACATCGCGGACGAACTCTGCTCGCAATGCATGCGTGCCGACTGACGCCGGAAAGGGAGCAACACTTCTCCCTCTATTGGCATTCCGTTTAGAATAATTTACTCATGTCAAAAAAAGACGATCTACCTTCTATTGTAAACCCTCTGTTTTAAGATTAAGACCAGGGCTGTTTCGTTTTTCCGAGAAGACGTATTGATCAGAATGTTCGTCATTTGCGAACAAAAATGAAAGGTTAAGCGGCGACGACTTCGGGTAGTATATGAAAACAAGCAATAGTTTCCCAAGTAGATGAATGAAGGGTAAAAAAGGCGAATAAAAAGTAATTTGCAGATGAATTTTATTGAAGCAATAGCGTCACATACATCATAAACGTTACATTTCATTCTAGCAATTGCAATAAAGCTAAGGTGCTCTTTCCCATTTCTAGAAGTCTGTCTGTCTGTCCGCATCCGGGAAGAAACCGTCCTGCCTGCGTTATCCTTATGCCTCTGAAATCGTTCGTTCTTCAAGTCCTCCTCCGAGGAATAACTCCTCGTATCTGGAAAGAAAGTAAAAAAGGAACGCAATATAAACTCACTGTGACATCGTCTAGCTATACTCATCATGAGAATAAAGAAAGCTTAAGCATTATATAGACAGAGTGTAGAATATCTGTCGCCATTTCAGAGCCAGTTGCTCCTGGCGAGGGCGCTTCTTCACTCTGAATTGGAAGATTTGCTGATCCTCGGTTCTTCCTGAGAAAGATTGGAACCTCCGATGCATTTTGCAACTTCCAGTATATACTGACATTTCAAATAAATATCATCCCTTCCTTCGTTCGTCCGACAGCTATCGGTGAGATTCGGTTAAACTTGGATGTTGTATGGATCGTTGAATTGTTAAAGGGACGCACTCTCTGGATCAGCTTTGAAATAATATTGACTGGAGGTTACAGAGAACGTATGAAATCGAAACATCTTTATGAAAGGAAAGGAACGGCGTGGAAGGATGTTGATACAAAACATTTCAGTTTTTCATAATCGGTCTCTCTCTCAATAAGATGACCTTGTTGAAGGAAGTTAGTAAATTGGACGACTATGGGTTCCTGTCAGGCTTTGTTTCTTAGATGCTGTGAAAGAGGAGAAAGGCTTACAGTGGTTTTGTCACCGTAACTCACCCTTGAAATGTCATTTATTGTTGAAATTTGATTGAATGTTTCACGTCACGCAATCAAACGTTGGCTCCTTTCCTTTCTTAGGATATAGAATTGAAATTTTGCTGTTCTAGGAAGTTGAATAATGCACGGTCCCCTATGGAAATCAATTATTACATAACCTTAAATTTACTGGAATTCGAACAGATCAGTCGCATAATTTTTCAAAGAATATTGCCTGTAGATTATTTTATACCTATGCTTAATACATAGCCGGTAAATTGTGACATTGTTGGAGCAAGGACTGCATGACAAACACTTAATTGCCTTCATTCTGAGGAAATTGTCATTTCAGTATAGCCATCGTACCTAAAGTGTTCATTGAAATGTCCTTCAAAGCTTTTTGCAGTGAACAGGAAACATGTCAATCACATTTCAACATATTAAAGTATCAATTAAAGTATCATAAAAAAATATCCATCATGATTCAAATTATACAAGCTAACATTTCTGCCTTCTTTTTCTGCAGAAACATTGTGCATATGCTCCCTGTCCATCTTCCTGGAAGACCTCAACTCTCCTCTTCTAAGAGTGAGTGTCTCCTAATCAGGAGTTTTGTGAAATTTGTCTCATTTTCTTTTTAAAAGATGTTCACAATTTTTATATATTGTCATGCAGAACGTTTATAAACTGAGCGCAAGATGCATTTAGTATAAAAGACACAGTATATCACCGATTTATAGGGAAACTACTAAATCATGGTTCAATTTTTTCCTTTACCTTGCAAAGCTCCAGTCAATCCAAAAATGTACTGAATTGTAAGCCGATGGACGATGAAACGAGTGGTAGAGAGACGAATAAATGGTTAACCCAGCATGGATAGAACTAAAACTGTAAAAAGAACTGAGACTCATAGCAGTGAAGGCCGCTTCATTCTTTCCATGTGAACTGATAACAGTTTAGCAAAGAGTTAGAACTATTTTCTCTATAGTGAAACGTAAAACCGTCCACTGATGATCCATCGTCGTTTATTTATCATTAACTCGTTCGATTTGTGATGGTAATTTCTGGAAATGAATGGCCAGTTTGAGGCTCACACTAATTATAAGCAAATGCTAGCAAGTAATATCATAAGCCCATTTCCCAGGCTTCCCCTCAACTATAATATTAAACAGGTACTCACGAAACGAAAACGTCACTCTATTGCTTTCACTGCAAGGGAAAGTAAGCAGAAGATCCATTCGGTGTAGACAATCACTCCACTCTCCCCTGGCCCGTATCTTTTCTGGATGAAAACCGCATCCTAAAATGGAAAGATATCGAATTAATTAAAGAGGAACATGGTTCGTAGTTTAAGGATAAACCGTATATGATCCGTGCCTCGAACTCTTCAAAAGTTCGGCATAAAACAAAGCAAGTGTTGGCCTGTAAGCAAGGTTCAATGTGGCGCACAAGATTTGCAAATCGTTATGAATGCAAAAAAAATATCCATCGGGTATAAACTGGATATGAATTACCTTGGTAAAGATTCAAATGAGAAAGAATAGCTCAAAGAAACCGTTCATCCACTTTAAAGTTGAAAAATTAAGAATTAACAATATTTGATCTCCCGCTCAACAATTATCTCGATCCTGATTGGCTGATAGAAATACCACCGCTGTCAGTGCAGGCGCTGTATTCTTAAATTGTTATAAATTTTGTTCTTTGACGGATCACCGATTGAATACCTTTAAAATTCCTCTCCTCTTTTACGTCGACCGCGCATAATGGCGGTTTTCTCGATTTCGGAAGAATAAGCAGACGATACGTTATGAAAATGGTTTTTTTGTGCGGTAAGACTCACGTAGTAGACAAAAAGTCATAATAAATACTAATCTTCATGTAATTTTAATCGTTAACGATGGACATCTTGTTCAATTTCAAAAATCTAATTTCAATTTTAGAATTCCAGCGGTAACAGTCTCGCGTCCCAACTCCATTACGCATATATCACTTTTCCATGCGACCTCGCCGTGATCACATCGCTCGCGTCACCAATTGTTAAAAATGGCTAAAATAAAGGTTTAAATGCATAGCAGAGGCTGTAAGCATCCCGACTCGAATTATGAATCCACCACGGAGTGTTCTGTTAACAGAAACCGCTTCGGATTCTTTAATATGAAGAGCAATGCAACAATATTTCAAGAGTCCATATGCTTGGTGCAACGTTAGCATTGGCTCAGTATGATCCGGGCTTGATATTGAAAATTAACATACGTCCCGACGTAATGGAATGTAGGTTTTCGTTCGTCGTCTCGTTTGGAAGCTATGAGTTGTCGAAAAACTCTAAGCAAATTTTGTAAACACGGTCGGAGAGCGTTCGAAAAATTTCCAATGGGACTTACCTCAATGTTTTTCTTGAACCGGCTTTCCTCACTTAAACTACGCTCCAAAGACGAATCCACAATCCTTTGTAACTGCCGAATGGTAGAAAAGCCTGCATGAGCTCCGGTAACTTAGCACTTAACACAGAAATTCGTTCACAGTCTTCGAGAATTTTCAGCCACCAAGTTGACAGGGAACGGAGACGCACTACGCAACTGGATTTCAGAGCCTCGTGAACCGAATAAGGACGGGATTGATTTCAATACTTTGCAAGTGAAATTTTCTCACTTCTGTTTAACATCGCGGACGAACTCTGCTCGCAATGCATGCGTGCCGACTGACGCCGGAAAGGGAGCAACACTTCTCCCTCTATTGGCATTCCGTTTAGAATAATTTACTCATGTCAAAAAAAGACGATCTACCTTCTATTGTAAACCCTCTGTTTTAAGATTAAGACCAGGGCTGTTTCGTTTTTCCGAGAAGACGTATTGATCAGAATGTTCGTCATTTGCGAACAAAAATGAAAGGTTAAGCGGCGACGACTTCGGGTAGTATATGAAAACAAGCAATAGTTTCCCAAGTAGATGAATGAAGGGTAAAAAAGGCGAATAAAAAGTAATTTGCAGATGAATTTTATTGAAGCAATAGCGTCACATACATCATAAACGTTACATTTCATTCTAGCAATTGCATTAAAGCTAAGGTGCTCTTTCCCATTTCTAGAAGTCTGTCTGTCTGTCCGCATCCGGGAAGAAACCGTCCTGCCTGCGTTATCCTTATGCCTCTGAAATCGTTCGTTCTTCAAGTCCTCCTCCGAGGAATAACTCCTCGTATCTGGAAAGAAAGTAAAAAAGGAACGCAATAAAAACTCATTGTGACATCGTCTAGCTATACTGATCATGAGAATAAAGAAAGCTTAAGCATTATATAGACAGAGCGTAGAATATCTGTCGCCATTTCAGAGCCAGTTGCTCCTGGCGAGGGCGCTTCTTCACTCTGAATTGGAAGAATTGCTGATCCTCGGTTCTTCCTGAAAAAGAATGGAACCTCCGATGCATTTTGCAACTTCCAGTATATACTGACATTTCAAATAAATATCATCCCTTCCTTCGTTCGTCCGACAGCTATCGGTGAGATTCGGTTAAACTTGGATGTTGTATGGATCGTTGAATTGTTAAAGGGACGCACTCTCTGGATCAGCTTTGAAATAATATTGACTGGAGGTTACAGAGAACGTATGAAATCGAAACATCTTTATGAAAGGAAAGGAACGGCGTGGAAGGATGTTGATACAAAACATTTCAGTTTTTCATAATCGGTCTCTCTCTCAATAAGATGACCTTGTTGCAGGAAGTTAGTAAATTGGACAACTATGGGTTCCTGTCAGGCTTTGTTTCTTAGATGCTGTGAAAGAGGAGAAAGGCTTACAGTGGTTTTGTCACCGTAACTCACCCTTGAAATGTCATTTATTGTTGAAATTTGATTGAATGTTTCACGTCACGCAATCAAACGTTGGCTCCTTTCCTTTCTTAGGATATAGAATTGAAATTTTGCTGTTCTAGGAAGTTGAATAATGCACGGTCCACTAAGGAAATCAATTATTACATAACCTTAAATTTACTGGAATTCGAACAGATCAGTCGCATAATTTTTCAAAGAATATTGCCTGTAGATTATTTTATACCTATGCTTAATACATAGCCGGTAAATTGTGACATTGTTGGAGCAAGGACTGCATGACAAACACTTAATTGCCTTCATTCTGAGGAAATTGACATTTTAGTATAGCCATCGTACCAAAAGTGTTAATTGAAATGTCCTTCAAAGCTTTTTGCAGTGAACAGGAAACATGTCAATCACATTTCAACATATTAAAGTATCAATTAAAGTATCATAAAAAAATATCCATCATGATTCAAATTATACAAGCTAACATTTCTGCCTTCTTTTTCTGCAGAAACATTGTGCATATGCTCCCTGTCCATCTTCCTGGAAGACCTCAACTCTCCTCTTCTAAGAGTGAGTGTCTCCTAATCAGGAGTTTTGTGAAATTTGTCTCATTTTCTTTTTAAAAGATGTTCACAATTTTTATATATTGTCATGCAGAACGTTTATAAACTGAGCGCAAGATGCATTTAGTATAAAAGACACAGTATATCACCGATTTATAGGGAAACTACTAAATCATGGTTCAATTTTTTCCTTTACCTTGCAAAGCTCCAGTCAATCCAAAAATGTACTGAATTGTAAGCCGATGGACGAGGAAACGAGTGGTAGAGAGACGAATAAATGGTTAACCCAGCATGGATAGAACTAAAACTGTAAAAAGAACTGAGACTCATAGCAGTGAAGGCCGCTTCATTCTTTCCATGTGAACTGATAACAGTTTAGCAAAGCGTTAGAACTATTTTCTCTATAGTCAAACGTAAAACCGTCCACTGATGATCCATCGTCGTTTATTTATCATTAACTCGTTCGATTTGTGATGGTAATTTCTGGAAATGAATGGCCAGTTTGAGGCTCACACTAATTATAAGCAAATGCTAGCAAGTAATATCATAAGCCCATTTCCCAGGCTTCCCCTCAACTATAATATTAAACAGGTACTCACGAAACGAAAACGTCACTCTATTGCTTTCACTGCAAGGGAAAGTAAGCAGAAGATCCATTCGGTGTAGACAATCACTCCACTCTCCCCTGGCCCGTATCTTTTCTGGATGAAAACCGCATCCTAAAATGGAAAGATATCGAATTAATTAAAGAGGAACATGGTTCGTAGTTTAAGGATAAACCGTATATGATCCGTGCCTCGAACTCTTCAAAAGTTCGGCATAAAACAAAGCAAGTGTTGGCCTGTAAGCAAGGTTCAATGTGGCGCACAAGATTTGCAAATCGTTATGAATGCAAAAAAAATATCCATCGGGTATAAACTGGATATGAATTACCTTGGTAAAGATTCAAATGAGAAAGAATAGCTCAAAGAAACCGTTCATCCACTTTAAAGTTGAAAAATTAAGAATTAACAATATTTGATCTCCCGCTCAACAATTATCTCGATCCTGATTGGCTGATAGAAATACCACCGCTGTCAGTGCAGGCGCTGTATTCTTAAATTGTTATAAATTTTGTTCTTTGACGGATCACCGATTGAATACCTTTAAAATTCCTCTCCTCTTTTACGTCGACCGCGCATAATGGCGGTTTTCTCGATTTCGGAAGAATAAGCAGACGATACGTTATGAAAATGGTTTTTTTGTGCGGTAAGACTCACGTAGTAGACAAAAAGTCATAATAAATACTAATCTTCATGTATTTTTAATCGTTAACGATGGACATCTTGTTCAATTTCAAAAATCTAATTTCAATTTTAGAATCCCAGCGGTAACAGTCTCGCGTCCCAACTCCATTACGCATATATCACTTTTCCATGCGACCTCGCCGTGATCACATCGCTCGCGTCACCAATTGTTAAAAATGGCTAAAATAAAGGTTTAAATGCATAGCAGAGGCTGTAAGCATCCCGACTCGAATTATGAATCCACCACGGAGTGTTCTGTTAACAGAAACCGCTTCGGATTCTTTAATATGAAGAGCAATGCAACAATATTTCAAGAGTCCATATGCTTGGTGCAACGTTAGCATTGGCTCAGTATGATCCGGGCTTGATATTGAAAATTAACATACGTCCCGACGTAATGGAATGTAGGTTTTCGTTCGTCGTCTCGTTTGGAAGCTATGAGTTGTCGAAAAACTCTAAGCAAATTTTGTAAACACGGTCGGAGAGCGTTCGAAAAATTTCCAATGGGACTTACCTCAATGTTTTTCTTGAACCGGCTTTCCTCACTTAAACTACGCTCCAAAGACGAATCCACAATCCTTTGTAACTGCCGAATGGTAGAAAAGCCTGCATGAGCTCCGGTAACTTAGCACTTAACACAGAAATTCGTTCACAGTCTTCGAGAATTTTCAGCCACCAAGTTGACAGGGAACGGAGACGCACTACGCAACTGGATTTCAGAGCCTCGTGAACCGAATAAGGACGGGATTGATTTCAATACTTTGCAAGTGAAATTTTCTCACTTCTGTTTAACATCGCGGACGAACTCTGCTCGCAATGCATGCGTGCCGACTGACGCCGGAAAGGGAGCAACACTTCTCCCTCTATTGGCATTCCGTTTAGAATAATTTACTCATGTCAAAAAAAGACGATCTACCTTCTATTGTAAACCCTCTGTTTTAAGATTAAGACCAGGGCTGTTTCGTTTTTCCGAGAAGACGTATTGATCAGAATGTTCGTCATTTGCGAACAAAAATGAAAGGTTAAGCGGCGACGGCTTAGGGTAGTATATGAAAACAAGCAATAGTTTCCCAAGTAGATGAATGAAGGGTAAAAAAGGCGAATAAAAAGTAATTTGCAGATGAATTTTATTGAAGCAATAGCGTCACATACATCATAAACGTTACATTTCATTCTAGCAATTGCATTAAAGCTAAGGTGCTCTTTCCCATTTCTAGAAGTCTGTCCGTCTGTCCGCATCCGGGAAGAAACCGTCCTGCCTGCGTTATCCTTATGCCTCTGAAATCGTTCGTTCTTCAAGTCCTCCTCCGAGGAATAACTCCTCGTATCTGGAAAGAAAGTAAAAAAGGAACGCAATAAAAACTCATTGTGACATCGTCTAGCTATACTGATCATGAGAATAAAAGAAGCTTAAGCATTATATAGACAGAGCGTAGAATATCTGTCGCCATTTCAGAGCCAGTTGCTCCTGGCGAGGGCGCTTCTTCACTCTGAATTGGAAGAATTGCTGATCCTCGGTTCTTCCTGAGAAAGAATGGAACCTCCGATGCATTTTGCAACTTCCAGTATATACTGACATTTCAAATAAATATCATCCCTTCCTTCGTTCGTCCGACAGCTATCGGTGAGATTCGGTTAAACTTGGATGTTGTATGGATCGTTGAATTGTTAAAGGGACGCACTCTCTGGATCAGCTTTGAAATAATATTGACTGGAGGTTACAGAGAACGTATGAAATCGAAACATCTTTATGAAAGGAAAGGAACGGCGTGGAAGGATGTTGATACAAAACATTTCAGTTTTTCATAATCGGTCTCTCTCTCAATAAGATGACCTTGTTGCAGGAAGTTAGTAAATTGGACAACTATGGGTTCCTGTCAGGCTTTGTTTCTTAGATGCTGTGAAAGAGGAGAAAGGCTTACAGTGGTTTTGTCACCGTAACTCACCCTTGAAATGTCATTTATTGTTGAAATTTGATTGAATGTTTCACGTCACGCAATCAAACGTTGGCTCCTTTCCTTTCTTAGGATATAGAATTGAAATTTTGCTGTTCTAGGAAGTTGAATAATGCACGGTCCACTAAGGAAATCAATTATTACATAACCTTAAATTTACTGGAATTCGAACAGATCAGTCGCATAATTTTTCAAAGAATATTGCCTGTAGATTATTTTATACCTATGCTTAATACATAGCCGGTAAATTGTGACATTGTTGGAGCAAGGACTGCATGACAAACACTTAATTGCCTTCATTCTGAGGAAATTGACATTTTAGTATAGCCATCGTACCAAAAGTGTTAATTGAAATGTCCTTCAAAGCTTTTTGCAGTGAACAGGAAACATGTCAATCACATTTCAACATATTAAAGTATCAATTAAAGTATCATAAAAAAATATCCATCATGATTCAAATTATACAAGCTAACATTTCTGCCTTCTTTTTCTGCAGAAACATTGTGCATATGCTCCCTGTCCATCTTCCTGGAAGACCTCAACTCTCCTCTTCTAAGAGTGAGTGTCTCCTAATCAGGAGTTTTGTGAAATTTGTCTCATTTTCTTTTTAAAAGATGTTCACAATTTTTATATATTGTCATGCAGAACGTTTATAAACTGAGCGCAAGATGCATTTAGTATAAAAGACACAGTATATCACCGATTTATAGGGAAACTACTAAATCATGGTTCAATTTTTTCCTTTACCTTGCAAAGCTCCAGTCAATCCAAAAATGTACTGAATTGTAAGCCGATGGACGATGAAACGAGTGGTAGAGAGACGAATAAATGGTTAACCCAGCATGGATAGAACTAAAACTGTAAAAAGAACTGAGACTCATAGCAGTGAAGGCCGCTTCATTCTTTCCATGTGAACTGATAACAGTTTAGCAAAGAGTTAGAACTATTTTCTCTATAGTGAAACGTAAAACCGTCCACTGATGATCCATCGTCGTTTATTTATCATTAACTCGTTCGATTTGTGATGGTAATTTCTGGAAATGAATGGCCAGTTTGAGGCTCACACTAATTATAAGCAAATGCTAGCAAGTAATATCATAAGCCCATTTCCCAGGCTTCCCCTCAACTATAATATTAAACAGGTACTCACGAAACGAAAACGTCACTCTATTGCTTTCACTGCAAGGGAAAGTAAGCAGAAGATCCATTCGGTGTAGACAATCACTCCACTCTCCCCTGGCCCGTATCTTTTCTGGATGAAAACCGCATCCTAAAATGGAAAGATATCGAATTAATTAAAGAGGAACATGGTTCGTAGTTTAAGGATAAACCGTATATGATCCGTGCCTCGAACTCTTCAAAAGTTCGGCATAAAACAAAGCAAGTGTTGGCCTGTAAGCAAGGTTCAATGTGGCGCACAAGAGTTGCAAATCGTTATGAATGCGAAAAAAATATCCATCGGGTATAAACTGGATATGAATTACCTTGGTAAAGATTCAAATGAGAAAGAATAACTCAAAGAAACCGTTCATCCACTTTAAAGTTGAAAAATTAAGAATTAACAATATTTGATCTCCCGCTCAACAATTATCTCGATCCTGATTGGCTGATAGAAATACCACCGCTGTCAGTGCAGGCGCTGTATTCTTAAATTGTTATAAATTTTGTTCTTTGACGGATCACCGATTGAATACCTTTAAAATTCCTCTCCTCTTTTACGTCGACCGCGCATAATGGCGGTTTTCTCGATTTCGGAAGAATAAGCAGACGATACGTTATGAAAATGGTTTTTTTGTGCGGTAAGACTCACGTAGTAGACAAAAAGTCATAATAAATACTAATCTTCATGTATTTTTAATCGTTAAAGATGGAATCCTTGTTCAATTTCAAAAATCTAATTTCAATTTTAGAATCCCAGCGGTAACAGTCTCGCGTCCCAACTCCATTACGCATATATCACTTTTCCATGCGACCTCGCCGTGATCACATCGCTCGCGTCACCAATTGTTAAAAATGGCTAAAATAAAGGTTTAAATGCATAGCAGAGGCTGTAAGCATCCCGACTCGAATTATGAATCCACCACGGAGTGTTCTGTTAACAGAAACCGCTTCGGATTCTTTAATATGAAGAGCAATGCAACAATATTTCAAGAGTCCATATGCTTGGTGCAACGTTAGCATTGGCTCAGTATGATCCGGGCTTGATATTGAAAATTAACATACGTCCCGACGTAATGGAATGTAGGTTTTCGTTCGTCGTCTCGTTTGGAAGCTATGAGTTGTCGAAAAACTCTAAGCCAATTTTGTAAACACGGTCGGAGAGCGTTCGAAAAATTTCCAATGGGACTTACCTCAATGTTTTTCTTGAACCGGCTTTCCTCACTTAAACTACGCTCCAAAGACGAATCCACAATCCTTTGTAACTGCCGAATGGTAGAAAAGCCTGCATGAGCTCCGGTAACTAAGCACTTAACACAGTAATTCGTTCACAGTCTTCGAGAATTTTCAGCCACCAAGTTGACAGGGAACGGAGACGCACTACGCAACTGGATTTCAGAGCCTCGTGAACCGAATAAGGACGGGATTGATTTCAATACTTTGCAAGTGAAATTTTCTCACTTCTGTTTAACATCGCGGACGAACTCTGCTCGCAATGCATGCGTGCCGACTGACGCCGGAAAGGGAGCAACACTTCTCCCTCTATTGGCATTCCGTTTAGAATAATTTACTCATGTCAAAAAAAGACGATCTACCTTCTATTGTAAACCCTCTGTTTTAAGATTAAGACCAGGGCTGTTTCGTTTTTCCGAGAAGACGTATTGATCAGAATGTTCGTCATTTGCGAACAAGAATGAAAGGTAAAGGGGCGACGGCTTAGGGTAGTATATGAAAACAAGCAATAGTTTCCCAAGTAGATGAATGAAGGGTAAAAAATGCGAATAAAAAGTAATTTGCAGATGAATTTTATTGAAGCAATAGCGTCACATACATCATAAACGTTACATTTCATTCTAGCAATTGCATTAAAGCTAAGGTGCTCTTTCCCATTTCTAGAAGTCTATCTGTCTGTCCGCATCCGGGAAGAAACCGTCCTGCCTGCGTTATCCTTATGCCTCTGAAATCGTTCGTTCTTCAAGTCCTCCTCCGAGGAATAACTCCTCGTATCTGGAAAGAAAGTAAAAAAGGAACGCAATAAAAACTCACTGTGACATCGTCTAGCTATACTCATCATGATAATAAAGAAAGCTTAAGCATTATATAGACAGAGTGTAGAATATCTGTCGCCATTTCAGAGCCAGTTGCTCCTGGCGAGGGCGCTTCTTCACTCTGAATTGGAAGATTTGCTGATCCTCGGTTCTTCCTGAGAAAGATTGGAACCTCCGATGCATTTTGCAACTTCCAGTATATACTGACATTTCAAATAAATATCATCCCTTCCTTCGTTCGTCCGACAGCTATCGGTGAGATTCGGTTAAACTTGGATGTTGTATGGATCGTTGAATTGTTAAAGGGACGCACTCTCTGGATCAGCTTTGAAATAATATTGACTGGAGGTTACAGAGAACGTATGAAATCGAAACATCTTTATGAAAGGAAAGGAACGGCGTGGAAGGATGTTGATACAAAACATTTCAGTTTTTCATAATCGGTCTCTCTCTCAATAAGATGACCTTGTTGAAGGAAGTTAGTAAATTGGACGACTATGGGTTCCTGTCAGGCTTTGTTTCTTAGATGCTGTGAAAGAGGAGAAAGGCTTACAGTGGTTTTGTCACCGTAACTCACCCTTGAAATGTCATTTATTGTTGAAATTTGATTGAATGTTTCACGTCACGCAATCAAACGTTGGCTCCTTTCCTTTCTTAGGATATAGAATTGAAATTTTGCTGTTCTAGGAAGTTGAATAATGCACGGTCCCCTATGGAAATCAATTATTACATAACCTTAAATTTACTGGAATTCGAACAGATTTATCGCATAATTTTTCAAAGAATATTGCCTGTAGATTATTTTATACCTATGCTTAATACATAGCCGGTAAATTGTGACATTGTTGGAGCAAGGACTGCATGACAAACACTTAATTGCCTTCATTCTGAGGAAATTGTCATTTCAGTATAGCCATCGTACCTAAAGTGTTCATTGAAATGTCCTTCAAAGCTTTTTGCAGTGAACAGGAAACATGTCAATCACATTTCAACATATTAAGGTATCAATTAAATTATCATAAAAAAATATCCATCATGATTCAAATTATACAAGCTAACATTTCTGCCTTCTTTTTCTGCAGAAACATTGTGCATATGCTCCCTGTCCATCTTCCTGGAAGACCTCAACTCTCCTCTTCTAAGAGTGAGTGTCTCCTAATCAGGAGTTATGTGAAATTTGTCTCATTTTCTTTTTAAAAGATGCTCACAATTTTTATATATTGTCATGCAGAACGTTTATAACCTGAGCGCAAGATGCATTTAGTATAAAAGACACAGTATTGCACCGGTTTATAGGGAAACTACTAAATCATGGTTCAATTTTTTCCTTTACCTTGCAAAGCTCCAGTCAATCCAAAAATGTACTGAATTGTAAGCCGATGGACGAGGAAACGAGTGGTAGAGAGACGAATAAATGGTAAACCCAGCATGGATAGAACTAAAACTGTAAAAAGAACTGAGACTCGTAGCAGCGAAGGCCGCTTCATTCTTTCCATGTGAACTGATAACAGTTTAGCAAAGAGTTAGAACTATTTCCTCTATAGTCAAACGTAAAACCGTCCACTGATGATCCATCGTCGTTTATTTATCATTAACTCGTTCGATTTGTGATGGTAATTTCTAGAAATGAATGGCCAGTTTGAGGCTCACACTAATTATAAGCAAATGCTAGCAAGTAATATCATAAGCCCATTTCCCAGGCTTCCCCTCAACTATAATATTAAACAAGTACTCACGAAACGAAAACGTCACTCTATTGCTTTCACTGCAAAGGAAAGGAAGCAGAAGATCCATTCGGTGTAGACAATCACTCCACTCTCCCCTGGCCCGTATCTTTTCTGGATGAAAACCGCATCCTAAAATGGAAAGATATCGAATTAATTAAAGAGGAACATGGTTCGTAGTTTAAGGATAAACCGTATATGATCCGTGCCTCGAACTCTTCAAAAGTTCGGCATAAAACAAAGCAAGTGGTGGCCTGTAAGCAAGGTTCAATGTGGCGCACAAGAGTTGCAAATCGTTATGAATGCGAAAAAAATATCCATCGGGTATAAACTGGATATGAATTACCTTGGTAAAGATTCAAATGAGAAAGAATAACTCAAAGAAACCGTTCATCCACTTTAAAGTTGAAAAATTAAGAATTAACAATATTTGATCTCCCGCTCAACAATTATCTCGATCCTGATTGGCTGATAGAAATACCACCGCTGTCAGTGCAGGCGCTGTATTCTTAAATTGTTATAAATTTTGTTCTTTGACGGATCACCGATTGAATACCTTTAAAATTCCTCTCCTCTTTTACGTCGACCGCGCATAATGGCGGTTTTCTCGATTTCGGAAGAATAAGCAGACGATACGTTATGAAAATGGTTTTTTTGTGCGGTAAGACTCACGTAGTAGACAAAAAGTCATAATAAATACTAATCTTCATGTATTTTTAATCGTTAACGATGGACATCTTGTTCAATTTCAAAAATCTAATTTCAATTTTAGAATCCCAGCGGTAACAGTCTCGCGTCCCAACTCCATTACGCATATATCACTTTTCCATGCGACCTCGCCGTGATCACATCGCTCGCGTCACCAATTGTTAAAAATGGCTAAAATAAAGGTTTAAATGCATAGCAGAGGCTGTAAGCATCCCGACTCGAATTATGAATCCACCACGGAGTGTTCTGTTAACAGAAACCGCTTCGGATTCTTTAATATGAAGAGCAATGCAACAATATTTCAAGAGTCCATATGCTTGGTGCAACGTTAGCATTGGCTCAGTATGATCCGGGCTTGATATTGAAAATTAACATACGTCCCGACGTAATGGAATGTAGGTTTTCGTTCGTCGTCTCGTTTGGAAGCTATGAGTTGTCGAAAAACTCTAAGCCAATTTTGTAAACACGGTCGGAGAGCGTTCGAAAAATTTCCAATGGGACTTACCTCAATGTTTTTCTTGAACCGGCTTTCCTCACTTAAACTACGCTCCAAAGACGAATCCACAATCCTTTGTAACTGCCGAATGGTAGAAAAGCCTGCATGAGCTCCGGTAACTTAGCACTTAACACAGAAATTCGTTCACAGTCTTCGAGAATTTTCAGCCACCAAGTTGACAGGGAACGGAGACGCACTACGCAACTGGATTTCAGAGCCTCGTGAACCGAATAAGGACGGGATTGATTTCAATACTTTGCAAGTGAAATTTTCTCACTTCTGTTTAACATCGCGGACGAACTCTGCTCGCAATGCATGCGTGCCGACTGACGCCGGAAAGGGAGCAACACTTCTCCCTCTATTGGCATTCCGTTTAGAATAATTTACTCATGTCAAAAAAAGACGATCTACCTTCTATTGTAAACCCTCTGTTTTAAGATTAAGACCAGGGCTGTTTCGTTTTTCCGAGAAGACGTATTGATCAGAATGTTCGTCATTTGCGAACAAGAATGAAAGGGAAAGGGGCGACGGCTTAGGGTAGTATATGAAAACAAGCAATAGTTTCCCAAGTAGATGAATGAAGGGTAAAAAATGCGAATAAAAAGTAATTTGCAGATGAATTTTATTGAAGCAATAGCGTCACATACATCATAAACGTTACATTTCATTCTAGCAATTGCATTAAAGCTAAGGTGCTCTTTCCCATTTCTAGAAGTCTATCTGTCTGTCCGCATCCGGGAAGAAACCGTCCTGCCTGCGTTATCCTTATGCCTCTGAAATCGTTCGTTCTTCAAGTCCTCCTCCGAGGAATAACTCCTCGTATCTGGAAAGAAAGTAAAAAAGGAACGCAATAAAAACTCACTGTGACATCGTCTAGCTATACTCATCATGATAATAAAGAAAGCTTAAGCATTATATAGACAGAGTGTAGAATATCTGTCGCCATTTCAGAGCCAGTTGCTCCTGGCGAGGGCGCTTCTTCACTCTGAATTGGAAGATTTGCTGATCCTCGGTTCTTCCTGAGAAAGATTGGAACCTCCGATGCATTTTGCAACTTCCAGTATATACTGACATTTCAAATAAATATCATCCCTTCCTTCGTTCGTCCGACAGCTATCGGTGAGATTCGGTTAAACTTGGATGTTGTATGGATCGTTGAATTGTTAAAGGGACGCACTCTCTGGATCAGCTTTGAAATAATATTGACTGGAGGTTACAGAGAACGTATGAAATCGAAACATCTTTATGAAAGGAAAGGAACGGCGTGGAAGGATGTTGATACAAAACATTTCAGTTTTTCATAATCGGTCTCTCTCTCAATAAGATGACCTTGTTGAAGGAAGTTAGTAAATTGGACGACTATGGGTTCCTGTCAGGCTTTGTTTCTTAGATGCTGTGAAAGAGGAGAAAGGCTTACAGTGGTTTTGTCACCGTAACTCACCCTTGAAATGTCATTTATTGTTGAAATTTGATTGAATGTTTCACGTCACGCAATCAAACGTTGGCTCCTTTCCTTTCTTAGGATATAGAATTGAAATTTTGCTGTTCTAGGAAGTTGAATAATGCACGGTCCACTAAGGAAATCAATTATTACATAACCTTCAATTTACTGGAATTCGAACAGATTTATCGCATAATTTTTCAAAGAATATTGCCTGTAGATTATTTTATACCTATGCTTAATACATAGCCGGTAAATTGTGACATTGTTGGAGCAAGGACTGCATGACAAACACTTAATTGCCTTCATTCTGAGGAAATTGTCATTTCAGTATAGCCATCGTACCTAAAGTGTTCATTGAAATGTCCTTCAAAGCTTTTTGCAGTGAACAGGAAACATGTCAATCACATTTCAACATATTAAGGTATCAATTAAATTATCATAAAAAAATATCCATCATGATTCAAATTATACAAGCTAACATTTCTGCCTTCTTTTTCTGCAGAAACATTGTGCATATGCTCCCTGTCCATCTTCCTGGAAGACCTCAACTCTCCTCTTCTAAGAGTGAGTGTCTCCTAATCAGGAGTTTTGTGAAATTTGTCTCATTTTCTTTTTAAAAGATGCTCACAATTTTTATATATTGTCATGCAGAACGTTTATAACCTGAGCGCAAGATGCATTTAGTATAAAAGACACAGTATTGCACCGGTTTATAGGGAAACTACTAAATCATGGTTC
Source organism: Pantala flavescens (assembly GCA_020796165.1). NCBI lineage: Eukaryota > Metazoa > Arthropoda > Insecta > Odonata > Libellulidae > Pantala > Pantala flavescens. Next base: position 55,549,878 of record CM036883.1, read on the forward strand.
AATTTTTTCCTTTACCTTGCAAAGCTCCAGTCAATCCAAAAATGTACTGAATTGCAAGCCGATGGACGAGGAAACGAGTGGTAGAGAGACGAATAAATGGTTAACCCAGCATGGATAGAACTAAAACTGTAAAAAGAACTGAGACTCATAGCAGTGAAGGCCGCTTAATTCTTTCCATGTTAACTGATAACAGTTTAGCAAAGCGTTAGAACTATTTTCTCTATAGTCAAACGTAAAACCGTCCACTGATGATCCATCGTCGTTTATTTATCATTAACTCGTTCGATTTGTGATGGTTATTTCTGGAAATGAATGGCCAGTTTGAGGCTCACACTAATTATAAGCAAATGCTAGCAAGTAATATCATAAGCCCATTTCCCAGGCTTCCCCTCAACTATAATATTAAACAGGTACTCACGAAACGAAAACGTCACTCTATTGCTTTCACTGCAAAGGAAAGGAAGCAGAAGATCCATTCGGTGTAGACAATCACTCCACTCTCCCCTGGCCCGTATCTTTTCTGGATGAAAACCGCATCCTTAAATGGAAAGATATCGAATTAATTAAAGAGGAACATGGTTCGTAGTTTAAGGATAAACCGTATATGATCCGTGCCTCGAACTCTTCAAAAGTTCGGCATAAAACAAAGCAAGTGTTGGCCTGTAAGCAAGGTTCAATGTGGCGCACAAGAGTTGCAAATCGTTATGAATGCGAAAAAAATATCCATCGGGTATAAACTGGATATGAATTACCTTGGTAAAGATTCAAATGAGAAAGAATAACTCAAAGAAACCGTTCATCCACTTTAAAGTTGAAAAATTAAGAATTAACAATATTTGATCTCCCGCTCAACAATTATCTCGATCCTGATTGGCTGATAGAAATACCACCGCTGTCAGTGCAGGCGCTGTATTCTTAAATTGTTATAAATTTTGTTCTTTGACGGATCACCGATTGAATACCTTTAAAATTCCTCTCCTCTTTTACGTCGACCGCGCATAATGGCGGTTTTCTCGATTTCGGAAGAATAAGCAGACGATACGTTATGAAAATGGTTTTTTTGTGCGGTAAGACTCACGTAGTAGACAAAAAGTCATAATAAATACTAATCTTCATGTATTTTTAATCGTTAACGATGGACATCTTGTTCAATTTCAAAAATCTAATTTCAATTTTAGAATCCCAGCGGTAACAGTCTCGCGTCCCAACTCCATTACGCATATATCACTTTTCCATGCGACCTCGCCGTGATCACATCGCTCGCGTCACCAATTGTTAAAAATGGCTAAAATAAAGGTTTAAATGCATAGCAGAGGCTGTAAGCATCCCGACTCGAATTATGAATCCACCACGGAGTGTTCTGTTAACAGAAACCGCTTCGGATTCTTTAATATGAAGAGCAATGCAACAATATTTCAAGAGTCCATATGCTTGGTGCAACGTTAGCATTGGCTCAGTATGATCCGGGCTTGATATTGAAAATTAACATACGTCCCGACGTAATGGAATGTAGGTTTTCGTTCGTCGTCTCGTTTGGAAGCTATGAGTTGTCGAAAAACTCTAAGCCAATTTTGTAAACACGGTCGGAGAGCGTTCGAAAAATTTCCAATGGGACTTACCTCAATGTTTTTCTTGAACCGGCTTTCCTCACTTAAACTACGCTCCAAAGACGAATCCACAATCCTTTGTAACTGCCGAATGGTAGAAAAGCCTGCATGAGCTCCGGTAACTTAGCACTTAACACAGTAATTCGTTCACAGTCTTCGAGAATTTTCAGCCACCAAGTTGACAGGGAACGGAGACGCACTACGCAACTGGATTTCAGAGCCTCGTGAACCGAATAAGGACGGGATTGATTTCAATACTTTGCAAGTGAAATTTTCTCACTTCTGTTTAACATCGCGGACGAACTTTGCTCGCAATGCATGCGTGCCGACTGACGCCGGAAAGGGAGCAACACTTCTCCCTCTATTGGCATTCCGTTTAGAATAATTTACTCATGTCAAAAAAAGACGATCTACCTACTATTGTAAACCCTCTGTTTTAAGATTAAGACCAGGGCTGTTTCGTTTTTCCGAGAAGACGTATTGATCAGAATGTTCGTCATTTGCGAACAAGAATGAAAGGGAAAGGGGCGACGGCTTAGGGTAGTATATGAAAACAAGCAATAGTTTCCCAAGTAGATGAATGAAGGGTAAAAAATGCGAATAAAAAGTAATTTGCAGATGAATTTTATTGAAGCAATAGCGTCACATACATCATAAACGTTACATTTCATTCTAGCAATTGCATTAAAGCTAAGGTGCTCTTTCCCATTTCTAGAAGTCTATCTGTCTGTCCGCATCCGGGAAGAAACCGTCCTGCCTGCGTTATCCTTATGCCTCTGAAATCGTTCGTTCTTCAAGTCCTCCTCCGAGGAATAACTCCTCGTATCTGGAAAGAAAGTAAAAAAGGAACGCAATAAAAACTCACTGTGACATCGTCTAGCTATACTCATCATGATAATAAAGAAAGCTTAAGCATTATATAGACAGAGTGTAGAATATCTGTCGCCATTTCAGAGCCAGTTGCTCCTGGCGAGGGCGCTTCTTCACTCTGAATTGGAAGATTTGCTGATCCTCGGTTCTTCCTGAGAAAGATTGGAACCTCCGATGCATTTTGCAACTTCCAGTATATACTGACATTTCAAATAAATATCATCCCTTCCTTCGTTCGTCCGACAGCTATCGGTGAGATTCGGTTAAACTTGGATGTTGTATGGATCGTTGAATTGTTAAAGGGACGCACTCTCTGGATCAGCTTTGAAATAATATTGACTGGAGGTTACAGAGAACGTATGAAATCGAAACATCTTTATGAAAGGAAAGGAACGGCGTGGAAGGATGTTGATACAAAACATTTCAGTTTTTCATAATCGGTCTCTCTCTCAATAAGATGACCTTGTTGAAGGAAGTTAGTAAATTGGACGACTATGGGTTCCTGTCAGGCTTTGTTTCTTAGATGCTGTGAAAGAGGAGAAAGGCTTACAGTGGTTTTGTCACCGTAACTCACCCTTGAAATGTCATTTATTGTTGAAATTTGATTGAATGTTTCACGTCACGCAATCAAACGTTGGCTCCTTTCCTTTCTTAGGATATAGAATTGAAATTTTGCTGTTCTAGGAAGTTGAATAATGCACGGTCCCCTATGGAAATCAATTATTACATAACCTTAAATTTACTGGAATTCGAACAGATTTATCGCATAATTTTTCAAAGAATATTGCCTGTAGATTATTTTATACCTATGCTTAATACATAGCCGGTAAATTGTGACATTGTTGGAGCAAGGACTGCATGACAAACACTTAATTGCCTTCATTCTGAGGAAATTGTCATTTCAGTATAGCCATCGTACCTAAAGTGTTCATTGAAATGTCCTTCAAAGCTTTTTGCAGTGAACAGGAAACATGTCAATCACATTTCAACATATTAAGGTATCAATTAAATTATCATAAAAAAATATCCATCATGATTCAAATTATACAAGCTAACATTTCTGCCTTCTTTTTCTGCAGAAACATTGTGCATATGCTCCCTGTCCATCTTCCTGGAAGACCTCAACTCTCCTCTTCTAAGAGTGAGTGTCTCCTAATCAGGAGTTATGTGAAATTTGTCTCATTTTCTTTTTAAAAGATGCTCACAATTTTTATATATTGTCATGCAGAACGTTTATAACCTGAGCGCAAGATGCATTTAGTATAAAAGACACAGTATTGCACCGGTTTATAGGGAAACTACTAAATCATGGTTCAATTTTTTCCTTTACCTTGCAAAGCTCCAGTCAATCCAAAAATGTACTGAATTGTAAGCCGATGGACGAGGAAACGAGTGGTAGAGAGACGAATAAATGGTAAACCCAGCATGGATAGAACTAAAACTGTAAAAAGAACTGAGACTCGTAGCAGCGAAGGCCGCTTCATTCTTTCCATGTGAACTGATAACAGTTTAGCAAAGAGTTAGAACTATTTCCTCTATAGTCAAACGTAAAACCGTCCACTGATGATCCATCGTCGTTTATTTATCATTAACTCGTTCGATTTGTGATGGTAATTTCTAGAAATGAATGGCCAGTTTGAGGCTCACACTAATTATAAGCAAATGCTAGCAAGTAATATCATAAGCCCATTTCCCAGGCTTCCCCTCAACTATAATATTAAACAAGTACTCACGAAACGAAAACGTCACTCTATTGCTTTCACTGCAAAGGAAAGGAAGCAGAAGATCCATTCGGTGTAGACAATCACTCCACTCTCCCCTGGCCCGTATCTTTTCTGGATGAAAACCGCATCCTAAAATGGAAAGATATCGAATTAATTAAAGAGGAACATGGTTCGTAGTTTAAGGATAAACCGTATATGATCCGTGCCTCGAACTCTTCAAAAGTTCGGCATAAAACAAAGCAAGTGGTGGCCTGTAAGCAAGGTTCAATGTGGCGCACAAGAGTTGCAAATCGTTATGAATGCGAAAAAAATATCCATCGGGTATAAACTGGATATGAATTACCTTGGTAAAGATTCAAATGAGAAAGAATAACTCAAAGAAACCGTTCATCCACTTTAAAGTTGAAAAATTAAGAATTAACAATATTTGATCTCCCGCTCAACAATTATCTCGATCCTGATTGGCTGATAGAAATACCACCGCTGTCAGTGCAGGCGCTGTATTCTTAAATTGTTATAAATTTTGTTCTTTGACGGATCACCGATTGAATACCTTTAAAATTCCTCTCCTCTTTTACGTCGACCGCGCATAATGGCGGTTTTCTCGATTTCGGAAGAATAAGCAGACGATACGTTATGAAAATGGTTTTTTTGTGCGGTAAGACTCACGTAGTAGACAAAAAGTCATAATAAATACTAATCTTCATGTATTTTTAATCGTTAACGATGGACATCTTGTTCAATTTCAAAAATCTAATTTCAATTTTAGAATCCCAGCGGTAACAGTCTCGCGTCCCAACTCCATTACGCATATATCACTTTTCCATGCGACCTCGCCGTGATCACATCGCTCGCGTCACCAATTGTTAAAAATGGCTAAAATAAAGGTTTAAATGCATAGCAGAGGCTGTAAGCATCCCGACTCGAATTATGAATCCACCACGGAGTGTTCTGTTAACAGAAACCGCTTCGGATTCTTTAATATGAAGAGCAATGCAACAATATTTCAAGAGTCCATATGCTTGGTGCAACGTTAGCATTGGCTCAGTATGATCCGGGCTTGATATTGAAAATTAACATACGTCCCGACGTAATGGAATGTAGGTTTTCGTTCGTCGTCTCGTTTGGAAGCTATGAGTTGTCGAAAAACTCTAAGCCAATTTTGTAAACACGGTCGGAGAGCGTTCGAAAAATTTCCAATGGGACTTACCTCAATGTTTTTCTTGAACCGGCTTTCCTCACTTAAACTACGCTCCAAAGACGAATCCACAATCCTTTGTAACTGCCGAATGGTAGAAAAGCCTGCATGAGCTCCGGTAACTTAGCACTTAACACAGTAATTCGTTCACAGTCTTCGAGAATTTTCAGCCACCAAGTTGACAGGGAACGGAGACGCACTACGCAACTGGATTTCAGAGCCTCGTGAACCGAATAAGGACGGGATTGATTTCAATACTTTGCAAGTGAAATTTTCTCACTTCTGTTTAACATCGCGGACGAACTTTGCTCGCAATGCATGCGTGCCGACTGACGCCGGAAAGGGAGCAACACTTCTCCCTCTATTGGCATTCCGTTTAGAATAATTTACTCATGTCAAAAAAAGACGATCTACCTACTATTGTAAACCCTCTGTTTTAAGATTAAGACCAGGGCTGTTTCGTTTTTCCGAGAAGACGTATTGATCAGAATGTTCGTCATTTGCGAACAAGAATGAAAGGTAAAGGGGCGACGGCTTAGGGTAGTATATGAAAACAAGCAATAGTTTCCCAAGTAGATGAATGAAGGGTAAAAAATGCGAATAAAAAGTAATTTGCAGATGAATTTTATTGAAGCAATAGCGTCACATACATCATAAACGTTACATTTCATTCTAGCAATTGCATTAAAGCTAAGGTGCTCTTTCCCATTTCTAGAAGTCTATCTGTCTGTCCGCATCCGGGAAGAAACCGTCCTGCCTGCGTTATCCTTATGCCTCTGAAATCGTTCGTTCTTCAAGTCCTCCTCCGAGGAATAACTCCTCGTATCTGGAAAGAAAGTAAAAAAGGAACGCAATAAAAACTCACTGTGACATCGTCTAGCTATACTCATCATGATAATAAAGAAAGCTTAAGCATTATATAGACAGAGTGTAGAATATCTGTCGCCATTTCAGAGCCAGTTGCTCCTGGCGAGGGCGCTTCTTCACTCTGAATTGGAAGATTTGCTGATCCTCGGTTCTTCCTGAGAAAGATTGGAACCTCCGATGCATTTTGCAACTTCCAGTATATACTGACATTTCAAATAAATATCATCCCTTCCTTCGTTCGTCCGACAGCTATCGGTGAGATTCGGTTAAACTTGGATGTTGTATGGATCGTTGAATTGTTAAAGGGACGCACTCTCTGGATCAGCTTTGAAATAATATTGACTGGAGGTTACAGAGAACGTATGAAATCGAAACATCTTTATGAAAGGAAAGGAACGGCGTGGAAGGATATTGATACAAAACATTTCAGTTTTTCATAATCGGTCTCTCTCTCAATAAGATGACCTTGTTGAAGGAAGTTAGTAAATTGGACGACTATGGGTTCCTGTCAGGCTTTGTTTCTTAGATGCTGTGAAAGAGGAGAAAGGCTTACAGTGGTTTTGTCACCGTAACTCACCCTTGAAATGTCATTTATTGTTGAAATTTGATTGAATGTTTCACGTCACGCAATCAAACGTTGGCTCCTTTCCTTTCTTAGGATATAGAATTGAAATTTTGCTGTTCTAGGAAGTTGAATAATGCACGGTCCACTAAGGAAATCAATTATTACATAACCTTCAATTTACTGGAATTCGAACAGATTTATCGCATAATTTTTCAAAGAATATTGCCTGTAGATTATTTTATACCTATGCTTAATACATAGCCGGTAAATTGTGACATTGTTGGAGCAAGGACTGCATGACAAACACTTAATTGCCTTCATTCTGAGGAAATTGTCATTTCAGTATAGCCATCGTACCTAAAGTGTTCATTGAAATGTCCTTCAAAGCTTTTTGCAGTGAACAGGAAACATGTCAATCACATTTCAACATATTAAGGTATCAATTAAATTATCATAAAAAAATATCCATCATGATTCAAATTATACAAGCTAACATTTCTGCCTTCTTTTTCTGCAGAAACATTGTGCATATGCTCCCTGTCCATCTTCCTGGAAGACCTCAACTCTCCTCTTCTAAGAGTGAGTGTCTCCTAATCAGGAGTTTTGTGAAATTTGTCTCATTTTCTTTTTAAAAGATGCTCACAATTTTTATATATTGTCATGCAGAACGTTTATAACCTGAGCGCAAGATGCATTTAGTATAAAAGACACAGTATTGCACCGGTTTATAGGGAAACTACTAAATCATGGTTCAATTTTTTCCTTTACCTTGCAAAGCTCCAGTCAATCCAAAAATGTACTGAATTGCAAGCCGATGGACGAGGAAACGAGTGGTAGAGAGACGAATAAATGGTTAACCCAGCATGGATAGAACTAAAACTGTAAAAAGAACTGAGACTCATAGCAGTGAAGGCCGCTTAATTCTTTCCATGTTAACTGATAACAGTTTAGCAAAGCGTTAGAACTATTTTCTCTATAGTCAAACGTAAAACCGTCCACTGATGATCCATCGTCGTTTATTTATCATTAACTCGTTCGATTTGTGATGGTTATTTCTGGAAATGAATGGCCAGTTTGAGGCTCACACTAATTATAAGCAAATGCTAGCAAGTAATATCATAAGCCCATTTCCCAGGCTTCCCCTCAACTATAATATTAAACAGGTACTCACGAAACGAAAACGTCACTCTATTGCTTTCACTGCAAAGGAAAGGAAGCAGAAGATCCATTCGGTGTAGACAATCACTCCACTCTCCCCTGGCCCGTATCTTTTCTGGATGAAAACCGCATCCTTAAATGGAAAGATATCGAATTAATTAAAGAGGAACATGGTTCGTAGTTTAAGGATAAACCGTATATGATCCGTGCCTCGAACTCTTCAAAAGTTCGGCATAAAACAAAGCAAGTGTTGGCCTGTAAGCAAGGTTCAATGTGGCGCACAAGAGTTGCAAATCGTTATGAATGCGAAAAAAATATCCATCGGGTATAAACTGGATATGAATTACCTTGGTAAAGATTCAAATGAGAAAGAATAACTCAAAGAAACCGTTCATCCACTTTAAAGTTGAAAAATTAAGAATTAACAATATTTGATCTCCCGCTCAACAATTATCTCGATCCTGATTGGCTGATAGAAATACCACCGCTGTCAGTGCAGGCGCTGTATTCTTAAATTGTTATAAATTTTGTTCTTTGACGGATCACCGATTGAATACCTTTAAAATTCCTCTCCTCTTTTACGTCGACCGCGCATAATGGCGGTTTTCTCGATTTCGGAAGAATAAGCAGACGATACGTTATGAAAATGGTTTTTTTGTGCGGTAAGACTCACGTAGTAGACAAAAAGTCATAATAAATACTAATCTTCATGTATTTTTAATCGTTAACGATGGACATCTTGTTCAATTTCAAAAATCTAATTTCAATTTTAGAATCCCAGCGGTAACAGTCTCGCGTCCCAACTCCATTACGCATATATCACTTTTTCATGCGACCTCGCCGTGATCACATCGCTCGCGTCACCAATTGTTAAAAATGGCTAAAATAAAGGTTTAAATGCATAGCAGAGGCTGTAAGCATCCCGACTCGAATTATGAATCCACCACGGAGTGTTCTGTTAACAGAAACCGCTTCGGATTCTTTAATATGAAGAGCAATGCAACAATATTTCAAGAGTCCATATGCTTGGTGCAACGTTAGCATTGGCTCAGTATGATCCGGGCTTGATATTGAAAATTAACATACGTCCCGACGTAATGGAATGTAGGTTTTCGTTCGTCGTCTCGTTTGGAAGCTATGAGTTGTCGAAAAACTCTAAGCCAATTTTGTAAACACGGTCGGAGAGCGTTCGAAAAATTTCCAATGGGACTTACCTCAATGTTTTTCTTGAACCGGCTTTCCTCACTTAAACTACGCTCCAAAGACGAATCCACAATCCTTTGTAACTGCCGAATGGTAGAAAAGCCTGCATGAGCTCCGGTAACTTAGCACTTAACACAGTAATTCGTTCACAGTCTTCGAGAATTTTCAGCCACCAAGTTGACAGGGAACGGAGACGCACTACGCAACTGGATTTCAGAGCCTCGTGAACCGAATAAGGACGGGATTGATTTCAATACTTTGCAAGTGAAATTTTCTCACTTCTGTTTAACATCGCGGACGAACTTTGCTCGCAATGCATGCGTGCCGACTGACGCCGGAAAGGGAGCAACACTTCTCCCTCTATTGGCATTCCGTTTAGAATAATTTACTCATGTCAAAAAAAGACGATCTACCTACTATTGTAAACCCTCTGTTTTAAGATTAAGACCAGGGCTGTTTCGTTTTTCCGAGAAGACGTATTGATCAGAATGTTCGTCATTTGCGAACAAGAATGAAAGGTAAAGGGGCGACGGCTTAGGGTAGTATATGAAAACAAGCAATAGTTTCCCAAGTAGATGAATGAAGGGTAAAAAATGCGAATAAAAAGTAATTTGCAGATGAATTTTATTGAAGCAATAGCGTCACATACATCATAAACGTTACATTTCATTCTAGCAATTGCATTAAAGCTAAGGTGCTCTTTCCCATTTCTAGAAGTCTATCTGTCTGTCCGCATCCGGGAAGAAACCGTCCTGCCTGCGTTATCCTTATGCCTCTGAAATCGTTCGTTCTTCAAGTCCTCCTCCGAGGAATAACTCCTCGTATCTGGAAAGAAAGTAAAAAAGGAACGCAATAAAAACTCACTGTGACATCGTCTAGCTATACTCATCATGAGAATAAAGAAAGCTTAAGCATTATATAGACAGAGTGTAGAATATCTGTCGCCATTTCAGAGCCAGTTGCTCCTGGCGAGGGCGCTTCTTCACTCTGAATTGGAAGATTTGCTGATCCTCGGTTCTTCCTGAGAAAGATTGGAACCTCCGATGCATTTTGCAACTTCCAGTATATACTGACATTTCAAATAAATATCATCCCTTCCTTCGTTCGTCCGACAGCTATCGGTGAGATTCGGTTAAACTTGGATGTTGTATGGATCGTTGAATTGTTAAAGGGACGCACTCTCTGGATCAGCTTTGAAATAATATTGACTGGAGGTTACAGAGAACGTATGAAATCGAAACATCTTTATGAAAGGAAAGGAACGGCGTGGAAGGATGTTGATACAAAACATTTCAGTTTTTCATAATCGGTCTCTCTCTCAATAAGATGACCTTGTTGAAGGAAGTTAGTAAATTGGACGACTATGGGTTCCTGTCAGGCTTTGTTTCTTAGATGCTGTGAAAGAGGAGAAAGGCTTACAGTGGTTTTGTCACCGTAACTCACCCTTGAAATGTCATTTATTTTTGAAATTTGATTGAATGTTTCACGTCACGCAATCAAACGTTGGCTCCTTTCCTTTCTTAGGATATAGAATTGAAATTTTGCTGTTCTAGGAAGTTGAATAATGCACGGTCCCCTATGGAAATCAATTATTACATAACCTTAAATTTACTGGAATTCGAACAGATCAGTCGCATAATTTTTCAAAGAATATTGCCTGTAGATTATTTTATACCTATGCTTAATACATAGCCGGTAAATTGTGACATTGTTGGAGCAAGGACTGCATGACAAACACTTAATTGCCTTCATTCTGAGGAAATTGTCATTTCAGTATAGCCATCGTACCTAAAGTGTTCATTGAAATGTCCTTCAAAGCTTTTTGCAGTGAACAGGAAACATGTCAATCACATTTCAACATATTAAGGTATCAATTAAATTATCATAAAAAAATATCCATCATGATTCAAATTATACAAGCTAACATTTCTGCCTTCTTTTTCTGCAGAAACATTGTGCATATGCTCCCTGTCCATCTTCCTGGAAGACCTCAACTCTCCTCTTCTAAGAGTGAGTGTCTCCTAATCAGGAGTTTTGTGAAATTTGTCTCATTTTCTTTTTAAAAGATGCTCACAATTTTTATATATTGTCATGCAGAACGTTTATAACCTGAGCGCAAGATGCATTTAGTATAAAAGACACAGTATTGCACCGGTTTATAGGGAAACTACTAAATCATGGTTCAATTTTTTCCTTTACCTTGCAAAGCTCCAGTCAATCCAAAAATGTACTGAATTGCAAGCCGATGGACGAGGAAACGAGTGGTAGAGAGACGAATAAATGGTTAACCCAGCATGGATAGAACTAAAACTGTAAAAAGAACTGAGACTCATAGCAGTGAAGGCCGCTTAATTCTTTCCATGTTAACTGATAACAGTTTAGCAAAGCGTTAGAACTATTTTCTCTATAGTCAAACGTAAAACCGTCCACTGATGATCCATCGTCGTTTATTTATCATTAACTCGTTCGATTTGTGATGGTTATTTCTGGAAATGAATGGCCAGTTTGAGGCTCACACTAATTATAAGCAAATGCTAGCAAGTAATATCATAAGCCCATTTCCCAGGCTTCCCCTCAACTATAATATTAAACAGGTACTCACGAAACGAAAACGTCACTCTATTGCTTTCACTGCAAAGGAAAGGAAGCAGAAGATCCATTCGGTGTAGACAATCACTCCACTCTCCCCTGGCCCGTATCTTTTCTGGATGAAAACCGCATCCTTAAATGGAAAGATATCGAATTAATTAAAGACGAACATGGTTCGTAGTTTAAGGATAAACCGTATATGATCCGTGCCTCGAACTCTTCAAAAGTTCGGCATAAAACAAAGCAAGTGTTGGCCTGTAAGCAAGGTTCAATGTGGCGCACAAGAGTTGCAAATCGTTATGAATGCGAAAAAAATATCCATCGGGTATAAACTGGATATGAATTACCTTGGTAAAGATTCAAATGAGAAAGAATAACTCAAAGAAACCGTTCATCCACTTTAAAGTTGAAAAATTAAGAATTAACAATATTTGATCTCCCGCTCAACAATTATCTCGATCCTGATTGGCTGATAGAAATACCACCGCTGTCAGTGCAGGCGCTGTATTCTTAAATTGTTATAAATTTTGTTCTTTGACGGATCACCGATTGAATACCTTTAAAATTCCTCTCCTCTTTTACGTCGACCGCGCATAATGGCGGTTTTCTCGATTTCGGAAGAATAAGCAGACGATACGTTATGAAAATGGTTTTTTTGTGCGGTAAGACTCACGTAGTAGACAAAAAGTCATAATAAATACTAATCTTCATGTATTTTTAATCGTTAACGATGGACATCTTGTTCAATTTCAAAAATCTAATTTCAATTTTAGAATCCCAGCGGTAACAGTCTCGCGTCCCAACTCCATTACGCATATATCACTTTTTCATGCGACCTCGCCGTGATCACATCGCTCGCGTCACCAATTGTTAAAAATGGCTAAAATAAAGGTTTAAATGCATAGCAGAGGCTGTAAGCATCCCGACTCGAATTATGAATCCACCACGGAGTGTTCTGTTAACAGAAACCGCTTCGGATTCTTTAATATGAAGAGCAATGCAACAATATTTCAAGAGTCCATATGCTTGGTGCAACGTTAGCATTGGCTCAGTATGATCCGGGCTTGATATTGAAAATTAACATACGTCCCGACGTAATGGAATGTAGGTTTTCGTTCGTCGTCTCGTTTGGAAGCTATGAGTTGTCGAAAAACTCTAAGCCAATTTTGTAAACACGGTCGGAGAGCGTTCGAAAAATTTCCAATGGGACTTACCTCAATGTTTTTCTTGAACCGGCTTTCCTCACTTAAACTACGCTCCAAAGACGAATCCACAATCCTTTGTAACTGCCGAATGGTAGAAAAGCCTGCATGAGCTCCGGTAACTTAGCACTTAACACAGTAATTCGTTCACAGTCTTCGAGAATTTTCAGCCACCAAGTTGACAGGGAACGGAGACGCACTACGCAACTGGATTTCAGAGCCTCGTGAACCGAATAAGGACGGGATTGATTTCAATACTTTGCAAGTGAAATTTTCTCACTTCTGTTTAACATCGCGGACGAACTTTGCTCGCAATGCATGCGTGCCGACTGACGCCGGAAAGGGAGCAACACTTCTCCCTCTATTGGCATTCCGTTTAGAATAATTTACTCATGTCAAAAAAAGACGATCTACCTACTATTGTAAACCCTCTGTTTTAAGATTAAGACCAGGGCTGTTTCGTTTTTCCGAGAAGACGTATTGATCAGAATGTTCGTCATTTGCGAACAAGAATGAAAGGTAAAGGGGCGACGGCTTAGGGTAGTATATGAAAACAAGCAATAGTTTCCCAAGTAGATGAATGAAGGGTAAAAAAGGCGAATAAAAAGTAATTTGCAGATGAATTTTATTGAAGCAATAGCGTCACATACATCATAAACGTTACATTTCATTCTAGCAATTGCATTAAAGCTAAGGTGCTCTTTCCCATTTCTAGAAGTCTATCTGTCTGTCCGCATCCGGGAAGAAACCGTCCTGCCTGCGTTATCCTTATGCCTCTGAAATCGTTCGTTCTTCAAGTCCTCCTCCGAGGAATAACTCCTCGTATCTGGAAAGAAAGTAAAAAAGGAACGCAATAAAAACTCACTGTGACATCGTCTAGCTATACTCATCATGAGAATAAAGAAAGCTTAAGCATTATATAGACAGAGTGTAGAATATCTGTCGCCATTTCAGAGCCAGTTGCTCCTGGCGAGGGCGCTTCTTCACTCTGAATTGGAAGATTTGCTGATCCTCGGTTCTTCCTGAGAAAGATTGGAACCTCCGATGCATTTTGCAACTTCCAGTATATACTGACATTTCAAATAAATATCATCCCTTCCTTCGTTCGTCCGACAGCTATCGGTGAGATTCGGTTAAACTTGGATGTTGTATGGATCGTTGAATTGTTAAAGGGACGCACTCTCTGGATCAGCTTTGAAATAATATTGACTGGAGGTTACAGAGAACGTATGAAATCGAAACATCTTTATGAAAGGAAAGGAACGGCGTGGAAGGATGTTGATACAAAACATTTCAGTTTTTCATAATCGGTCTCTCTCTCAATAAGATGACCTTGTTGAAGGAAGTTAGTAAATTGGACGACTATGGGTTCCTGTCAGGCTTTGTTTCTTAGATGCTGTGAAAGAGGAGAAAGGCTTACAGTGGTTTTGTCACCGTAACTCACCCTTGAAATGTCATTTATTGTTGAAATTTGATTGAATGTTTCACGTCACGCAATCAAACGTTGGCTCCTTTCCTTTCTTAGGATATAGAATTGAAATTTTGCTGTTCTAGGAAGTTGAATAATGCACGGTCCACTAAGGAAATCAATTATTACATAACCTTCAATTTACTGGAATTCGAACAGATTTATCGCATAATTTTTCAAAGAATATTGCCTGTAGATTATTTTATACCTATGCTTAATACATAGCCGGTAAATTGTGACATTGTTGGAGCAAGGACTGCATGACAAACACTTAATTGCCTTCATTCTGAGGAAATTGTCATTTCAGTATAGCCATCGTACCTAAAGTGTTCATTGAAATGTCCTTCAAAGCTTTTTGCAGTGAACAGGAAACATGTCAATCACATTTCAACATATTAAGGTATCAATTAAATTATCATAAAAAAATATCCATCATGATTCAAATTATACAAGCTAACATTTCTGCCTTCTTTTTCTGCAGAAACATTGTGCATATGCTCCCTGTCCATCTTCCTGGAAGACCTCAACTCTCCTCTTCTAAGAGTGAGTGTCTCCTAATCAGGAGTTTTGTGAAATTTGTCTCATTTTCTTTTTAAAAGATGCTCACAATTTTTATATATTGTCATGCAGAACGTTTATAACCTGAGCGCAAGATGCATTTAGTATAAAAGACACAGTATTGCACCGGTTTATAGGGAAACTACTAAATCATGGTTCAATTTTTTCCTTTACCTTGCAAAGCTCCAGTCAATCCAAAAATGTACTGAATTGCAAGCCGATGGACGAGGAAACGAGTGGTAGAGAGACGAATAAATGGTTAACCCAGCATGGATAGAACTAAAACTGTAAAAAGAACTGAGACTCATAGCAGTGAAGGCCGCTTAATTCTTTCCATGTTAACTGATAACAGTTTAGCAAAGCGTTAGAACTATTTTCTCTATAGTCAAACGTAAAACCGTCCACTGATGATCCATCGTCGTTTATTTATCATTAACTCGTTCGATTTGTGATGGTTATTTCTGGAAATGAATGGCCAGTTTGAGGCTCACACTAATTATAAGCAAATGCTAGCAAGTAATATCATAAGCCCATTTCCCAGGCTTCCCCTCAACTATAATATTAAACAGGTACTCACGAAACGAAAACGTCACTCTATTGCTTTCACTGCAAAGGAAAGGAAGCAGAAGATCCATTCGGTGTAGACAATCACTCCACTCTCCCCTGGCCCGTATCTTTTCTGGATGAAAACCGCATCCTTAAATGGAAAGATATCGAATTAATTAAAGAGGAACATGGTTCGTAGTTTAAGGATAAACCGTATATGATCCGTGCCTCGAACTCTTCAAAAGTTCGGCATAAAACAAAGCAAGTGTTGGCCTGTAAGCAAGGTTCAATGTGGCGCACAAGAGTTGCAAATCGTTATGAATGCGAAAAAAATATCCATCGGGTATAAACTGGATATGAATTACCTTGGTAAAGATTCAAATGAGAAAGAATAACTCAAAGAAACCGTTCATCCACTTTAAAGTTGAAAAATTAAGAATTAACAATATTTGATCTCCCGCTCAACAATTATCTCGATCCTGATTGGCTGATAGAAATACCACCGCTGTCAGTGCAGGCGCTGTATTCTTAAATTGTTATAAATTTTGTTCTTTGACGGATCACCGATTGAATACCTTTAAAATTCCTCTCCTCTTTTACGTCGACCGCGCATAATGGCGGTTTTCTCGATTTCGGAAGAATAAGCAGACGATACGTTATGAAAATGGTTTTTTTGTGCGGTAAGACTCACGTAGTAGACAAAAAGTCATAATAAATACTAATCTTCATGTATTTTTAATCGTTAACGATGGACATCTTGTTCAATTTCAAAAATCTAATTTCAATTTTAGAATCCCAGCGGTAACAGTCTCGCGTCCCAACTCCATTACGCATATATCACTTTTTCATGCGACCTCGCCGTGATCACATCGCTCGCGTCACCAATTGTTAAAAATGGCTAAAATAAAGGTTTAAATGCATAGCAGAGGCTGTAAGCATCCCGACTCGAATTATGAATCCACCACGGAGTGTTCTGTTAACAGAAACCGCTTCGGATTCTTTAATATGAAGAGCAATGCAACAATATTTCAAGAGTCCATATGCTTGGTGCAACGTTAGCATTGGCTCAGTATGATCCGGGCTTGATATTGAAAATTAACATACGTCCCGACGTAATGGAATGTAGGTTTTCGTTCGTCGTCTCGTTTGGAAGCTATGAGTTGTCGAAAAACTCTAAGCCAATTTTGTAAACACGGTCGGAGAGCGTTCGAAAAATTTCCAATGGGACTTACCTCAATGTTTTTCTTGAACCGGCTTTCCTCACTTAAACTACGCTCCAAAGACGAATCCACAATCCTTTGTAACTGCCGAATGGTAGAAAAGCCTGCATGAGCTCCGGTAACTTAGCACTTAACACAGTAATTCGTTCACAGTCTTCGAGAATTTTCAGCCACCAAGTTGACAGGGAACGGAGACGCACTACGCAACTGGATTTCAGAGCCTCGTGAACCGAATAAGGACGGGATTGATTTCAATACTTTGCAAGTGAAATTTTCTCACTTCTGTTTAACATCGCGGACGAACTTTGCTCGCAATGCATGCGTGCCGACTGACGCCGGAAAGGGAGCAACACTTCTCCCTCTATTGGCATTCCGTTTAGAATAATTTACTCATGTCAAAAAAAGACGATCTACCTACTATTGTAAACCCTCTGTTTTAAGATTAAGACCAGGGCTGTTTCGTTTTTCCGAGAAGACGTATTGATCAGAATGTTCGTCATTTGCGAACAAGAATGAAAGGTAAAGGGGCGACGGCTTAGGGTAGTATATGAAAACAAGCAATAGTTTCCCAAGTAGATGAATGAAGGGTAAAAAATGCGAATAAAAAGTAATTTGCAGATGAATTTTATTGAAGCAATAGCGTCACATACATCATAAACGTTACATTTCATTCTAGCAATTGCATTAAAGCTAAGGTGCTCTTTCCCATTTCTAGAAGTCTATCTGTCTGTCCGCATCCGGGAAGAAACCGTCCTGCCTGCGTTATCCTTATGCCTCTGAAATCGTTCGTTCTTCAAGTCCTCCTCCGAGGAATAACTCCTCGTATCTGGAAAGAAAGTAAAAAAGGAACGCAATAAAAACTCACTGTGACATCGTCTAGCTATACTCATCATGAGAATAAAGAAAGCTTAAGCATTATATAGACAGAGTGTAGAATATCTGTCGCCATTTCAGAGCCAGTTGCTCCTGGCGAGGGCGCTTCTTCACTCTGAATTGGAAGATTTGCTGATCCTCGGTTCTTCCTGAGAAAGATTGGAACCTCCGATGCATTTTGCAACTTCCAGTATATACTGACATTTCAAATAAATATCATCCCTTCCTTCGTTCGTCCGACAGCTATCGGTGAGATTCGGTTAAACTTGGATGTTGTATGGATCGTTGAATTGTTAAAGGGACGCACTCTCTGGATCAGCTTTGAAATAATATTGACTGGAGGTTACAGAGAACGTATGAAATCGAAACATCTTTATGAAAGGAAAGGAACGGCGTGGAAGGATGTTGATACAAAACATTTCAGTTTTTCATAATCGGTCTCTCTCTCAATAAGATGACCTTGTTGAAGGAAGTTAGTAAATTGGACGACTATGGGTTCCTGTCAGGCTTTGTTTCTTAGATGCTGTGAAAGAGGAGAAAGGCTTACAGTGGTTTTGTCACCGTAACTCACCCTTGAAATGTCATTTATTTTTGAAATTTGATTGAATGTTTCACGTCACGCAATCAAACGTTGGCTCCTTTCCTTTCTTAGGATATAGAATTGAAATTTTGCTGTTCTAGGAAGTTGAATAATGCACGGTCCCCTATGGAAATCAATTATTACATAACCTTAAATTTACTGGAATTCGAACAGATCAGTCGCATAATTTTTCAAAGAATATTGCCTGTAGATTATTTTATACCTATGCTTAATACATAGCCGGTAAATTGTGACATTGTTGGAGCAAGGACTGCATGACAAACACTTAATTGCCTTCATTCTGAGGAAATTGTCATTTCAGTATAGCCATCGTACCTAAAGTGTTCATTGAAATGTCCTTCAAAGCTTTTTGCAGTGAACAGGAAACATGTCAATCACATTTCAACATATTAAGGTATCAATTAAATTATCATAAAAAAATATCCATCATGATTCAAATTATACAAGCTAACATTTCTGCCTTCTTTTTCTGCAGAAACATTGTGCATATGCTCCCTGTCCATCTTCCTGGAAGACCTCAACTCTCCTCTTCTAAGAGTGAGTGTCTCCTAATCAGGAGTTTTGTGAAATTTGTCTCATTTTCTTTTTAAAAGATGCTCACAATTTTTATATATTGTCATGCAGAACGTTTATAACCTGAGCGCAAGATGCATTTAGTATAAAAGACACAGTATTGCACCGGTTTATAGGGAAACTACTAAATCATGGTTCAATTTTTTCCTTTACCTTGCAAAGCTCCAGTCAATCCAAAAATGTACTGAATTGCAAGCCGATGGACGAGGAAACGAGTGGTAGAGAGACGAATAAATGGTTAACCCAGCATGGATAGAACTAAAACTGTAAAAAGAACTGAGACTCATAGCAGTGAAGGCCGCTTAATTCTTTCCATGTTAACTGATAACAGTTTAGCAAAGCGTTAGAACTATTTTCTCTATAGTCAAACGTAAAACCGTCCACTGATGATCCATCGTCGTTTATTTATCATTAACTCGTTCGATTTGTGATGGTTATTTCTGGAAATGAATGGCCAGTTTGAGGCTCACACTAATTATAAGCAAATGCTAGCAAGTAATATCATAAGCCCATTTCCCAGGCTTCCCCTCAACTATAATATTAAACAGGTACTCACGAAACGAAAACGTCACTCTATTGCTTTCACTGCAAAGGAAAGGAAGCAGAAGATCCATTCGGTGTAGACAATCACTCCACTCTCCCCTGGCCCGTATCTTTTCTGGATGAAAACCGCATCCTTAAATGGAAAGATATCGAATTAATTAAAGAGGAACATGGTTCGTAGTTTAAGGATAAACCGTATATGATCCGTGCCTCGAACTCTTCAAAAGTTCGGCATAAAACAAAGCAAGTGTTGGCCTGTAAGCAAGGTTCAATGTGGCGCACAAGAGTTGCAAATCGTTATGAATGCGAAAAAAATATCCATCGGGTATAAACTGGATATGAATTACCTTGGTAAAGATTCAAATGAGAAAGAATAACTCAAAGAAACCGTTCATCCACTTTAAAGTTGAAAAATTAAGAATTAACAATATTTGATCTCCCGCTCAACAATTATCTCGATCCTGATTGGCTGATAGAAATACCACCGCTGTCAGTGCAGGCGCTGTATTCTTAAATTGTTATAAATTTTGTTCTTTGACGGATCACCGATTGAATACCTTTAAAATTCCTCTCCTCTTTTACGTCGACCGCGCATAATGGCGGTTTTCTCGATTTCGGAAGAATAAGCAGACGATACGTTATGAAAATGGTTTTTTTGTGCGGTAAGACTCACGTAGTAGACAAAAAGTCATAATAAATACTAATCTTCATGTATTTTTAATCGTTAACGATGGACATCTTGTTCAATTTCAAAAATCTAATTTCAATTTTAGAATCCCAGCGGTAACAGTCTCGCGTCCCAACTCCATTACGCATATATCACTTTTCCATGCGACCTCGCCGTGATCACATCGCTCGCGTCACCAATTGTTAAAAATGGCTAAAATAAAGGTTTAAATGCATAGCAGAGGCTGTAAGCATCCCGACTCGAATTATGAATCCACCACGGAGTGTTCTGTTAACAGAAACCGCTTCGGATTCTTTAATATGAAGAGCAATGCAACAATATTTCAAGAGTCCATATGCTTGGTGCAACGTTAGCATTGGCTCAGTATGATCCGGGCTTGATATTGAAAATTAACATACGTCCCGACGTAATGGAATGTAGGTTTTCGTTCGTCGTCTCGTTTGGAAGCTATGAGTTGTCGAAAAACTCTAAGCCAATTTTGTAAACACGGTCGGAGAGCGTTCGAAAAATTTCCAATGGGACTTACCTCAATGTTTTTCTTGAACCGGCTTTCCTCACTTAAACTACGCTCCAAAGACGAATCCACAATCCTTTGTAACTGCCGAATGGTAGAAAAGCCTGCATGAGCTCCGGTAACTTAGCACTTAACACAGTAATTCGTTCACAGTCTTCGAGAATTTTCAGCCACCAAGTTGACAGGGAACGGAGACGCACTACGCAACTGGATTTCAGAGCCTCGTGAACCGAATAAGGACGGGATTGATTTCAATACTTTGCAAGTGAAATTTTCTCACTTCTGTTTAACATCGCGGACGAACTTTGCTCGCAATGCATGCGTGCCGACTGACGCCGGAAAGGGAGCAACACTTCTCCCTCTATTGGCATTCCGTTTAGAATAATTTACTCATGTCAAAAAAAGACGATCTACCTACTATTGTAAACCCTCTGTTTTAAGATTAAGACCAGGGCTGTTTCGTTTTTCCGAGAAGACGTATTGATCAGAATGTTCGTCATTTGCGAACAAGAATGAAAGGTAAAGGGGCGACGGCTTAGGGTAGTATATGAAAACAAGCAATAGTTTCCCAAGTAGATGAATGAAGGGTAAAAAAGGCGAATAAAAAGTAATTTGCAGATGAATTTTATTGAAGCAATAGCGTCACATACATCATAAACGTTACATTTCATTCTAGCAATTGCATTAAAGCTAAGGTGCTCTTTCCCATTTCTAGAAGTCTATCTGTCTGTCCGCATCCGGGAAGAAACCGTCCTGCCTGCGTTATCCTTATGCCTCTGAAATCGTTCGTTCTTCAAGTCCTCCTCCGAGGAATAACTCCTCGTATCTGGAAAGAAAGTAAAAAAGGAACGCAATAAAAACTCACTGTGACATCGTCTAGCTATACTCATCATGAGAATAAAGAAAGCTTAAGCATTATATAGACAGAGTGTAGAATATCTGTCGCCATTTCAGAGCCAGTTGCTCCTGGCGAGGGCGCTTCTTCACTCTGAATTGGAAGATTTGCTGATCCTCGGTTCTTCCTGAGAAAGATTGGAACCTCCGATGCATTTTGCAACTTCCAGTATATACTGACATTTCAAATAAATATCATCCCTTCCTTCGTTCGTCCGACAGCTATCGGTGAGATTCGGTTAAACTTGGATGTTGTATGGATCGTTGAATTGTTAAAGGGACGCACTCTCTGGATCAGCTTTGAAATAATATTGACTGGAGGTTACAGAGAACGTATGAAATCGAAACATCTTTATGAAAGGAAAGGAACGGCGTGGAAGGATGTTGATACAAAACATTTCAGTTTTTCATAATCGGTCTCTCTCTCAATAAGATGACCTTGTTGAAGGAAGTTAGTAAATTGGACGACTATGGGTTCCTGTCAGGCTTTGTTTCTTAGATGCTGTGAAAGAGGAGAAAGGCTTACAGTGGTTTTGTCACCGTAACTCACCCTTGAAATGTCATTTATTGTTGAAATTTGATTGAATGTTTCACGTCACGCAATCAAACGTTGGCTCCTTTCCTTTCTTAGGATATAGAATTGAAATTTTGCTGTTCTAGGAAGTTGAATAATGCACGGTCCACTAAGGAAATCAATTATTACATAACCTTCAATTTACTGGAATTCGAACAGATTTATCGCATAATTTTTCAAAGAATATTGCCTGTAGATTATTTTATACCTATGCTTAATACATAGCCGGTAAATTGTGACATTGTTGGAGCAAGGACTGCATGACAAACACTTAATTGCCTTCATTCTGAGGAAATTGTCATTTCAGTATAGCCATCGTACCTAAAGTGTTCATTGAAATGTCCTTCAAAGCTTTTTGCAGTGAACAGGAAACATGTCAATCACATTTCAACATATTAAGGTATCAATTAAATTATCATAAAAAAATATCCATCATGATTCAAATTATACAAGCTAACATTTCTGCCTTCTTTTTCTGCAGAAACATTGTGCATATGCTCCCTGTCCATCTTCCTGGAAGACCTCAACTCTCCTCTTCTAAGAGTGAGTGTCTCCTAATCAGGAGTTTTGTGAAATTTGTCTCATTTTCTTTTTAAAAGATGCTCACAATTTTTATATATTGTCATGCAGAACGTTTATAACCTGAGCGCAAGATGCATTTAGTATAAAAGACACAGTATTGCACCGGTTTATAGGGAAACTACTAAATCATGGTTCAATTTTTTCCTTTACCTTGCAAAGCTCCAGTCAATCCAAAAATGTACTGAATTGCAAGCCGATGGACGAGGAAACGAGTGGTAGAGAGACGAATAAATGGTTAACCCAGCATGGATAGAACTAAAACTGTAAAAAGAACTGAGACTCATAGCAGTGAAGGCCGCTTAATTCTTTCCATGTTAACTGATAACAGTTTAGCAAAGCGTTAGAACTATTTTCTCTATAGTCAAACGTAAAACCGTCCACTGATGATCCATCGTCGTTTATTTATCATTAACTCGTTCGATTTGTGATGGTTATTTCTGGAAATGAATGGCCAGTTTGAGGCTCACACTAATTATAAGCAAATGCTAGCAAGTAATATCATAAGCCCATTTCCCAGGCTTCCCCTCAACTATAATATTAAACAGGTACTCACGAAACGAAAACGTCACTCTATTGCTTTCACTGCAAAGGAAAGGAAGCAGAAGATCCATTCGGTGTAGACAATCACTCCACTCTCCCCTGGCCCGTATCTTTTCTGGATGAAAACCGCATCCTTAAATGGAAAGATATCGAATTAATTAAAGAGGAACATGGTTCGTAGTTTAAGGATAAACCGTATATGATCCGTGCCTCGAACTCTTCAAAAGTTCGGCATAAAACAAAGCAAGTGTTGGCCTGTAAGCAAGGTTCAATGTGGCGCACAAGAGTTGCAAATCGTTATGAATGCGAAAAAAATATCCATCGGGTATAAACTGGATATGAATTACCTTGGTAAAGATTCAAATGAGAAAGAATAACTCAAAGAAACCGTTCATCCACTTTAAAGTTGAAAAATTAAGAATTAACAATATTTGATCTCCCGCTCAACAATTATCTCGATCCTGATTGGCTGATAGAAATACCACCGCTGTCAGTGCAGGCGCTGTATTCTTAAATTGTTATAAATTTTGTTCTTTGACGGATCACCGATTGAATACCTTTAAAATTCCTCTCCTCTTTTACGTCGACCGCGCATAATGGCGGTTTTCTCGATTTCGGAAGAATAAGCAGACGATACGTTATGAAAATGGTTTTTTTGTGCGGTAAGACTCACGTAGTAGACAAAAAGTCATAATAAATACTAATCTTCATGTATTTTTAATCGTTAACGATGGACATCTTGTTCAATTTCAAAAATCTAATTTCAATTTTAGAATCCCAGCGGTAACAGTCTCGCGTCCCAACTCCATTACGCATATATCACTTTTCCATGCGACCTCGCCGTGATCACATCGCTCGCGTCACCAATTGTTAAAAATGGCTAAAATAAAGGTTTAAATGCATAGCAGAGGCTGTAAGCATCCCGACTCGAATTATGAATCCACCACGGAGTGTTCTGTTAACAGAAACCGCTTCGGATTCTTTAATATGAAGAGCAATGCAACAATATTTCAAGAGTCCATATGCTTGGTGCAACGTTAGCATTGGCTCAGTATGATCCGGGCTTGATATTGAAAATTAACATACGTCCCGACGTAATGGAATGTAGGTTTTCGTTCGTCGTCTCGTTTGGAAGCTATGAGTTGTCGAAAAACTCTAAGCCAATTTTGTAAACACGGTCGGAGAGCGTTCGAAAAATTTCCAATGGGACTTACCTCAATGTTTTTCTTGAACCGGCTTTCCTCACTTAAACTACGCTCCAAAGACGAATCCACAATCCTTTGTAACTGCCGAATGGTAGAAAAGCCTGCATGAGCTCCGGTAACTTAGCACTTAACACAGTAATTCGTTCACAGTCTTCGAGAATTTTCAGCCACCAAGTTGACAGGGAACGGAGACGCACTACGCAACTGGATTTCAGAGCCTCGTGAACCGAATAAGGACGGGATTGATTTCAATACTTTGCAAGTGAAATTTTCTCACTTCTGTTTAACATCGCGGACGAACTTTGCTCGCAATGCATGCGTGCCGACTGACGCCGGAAAGGGAGCAACACTTCTCCCTCTATTGGCATTCCGTTTAGAATAATTTACTCATGTCAAAAAAAGACGATCTACCTACTATTGTAAACCCTCTGTTTTAAGATTAAGACCAGGGCTGTTTCGTTTTTCCGAGAAGACGTATTGATCAGAATGTTCGTCATTTGCGAACAAGAATGAAAGGTAAAGGGGCGACGGCTTAGGGTAGTATATGAAAACAAGCAATAGTTTCCCAAGTAGATGAATGAAGGGTAAAAAATGCGAATAAAAAGTAATTTGCAGATGAATTTTATTGAAGCAATAGCGTCACATACATCATAAACGTTACATTTCATTCTAGCAATTGCATTAAAGCTAAGGTGCTCTTTCCCATTTCTAGAAGTCTATCTGTCTGTCCGCATCCGGGAAGAAACCGTCCTGCCTGCGTTATCCTTATGCCTCTGAAATCGTTCGTTCTTCAAGTCCTCCTCCGAGGAATAACTCCTCGTATCTGGAAAGAAAGTAAAAAAGGAACGCAATAAAAACTCACTGTGACATCGTCTAGCTATACTCATCATGAGAATAAAGAAAGCTTAAGCATTATATAGACAGAGTGTAGAATATCTGTCGCCATTTCAGAGCCAGTTGCTCCTGGCGAGGGCGCTTCTTCACTCTGAATTGGAAGATTTGCTGATCCTCGGTTCTTCCTGAGAAAGATTGGAACCTCCGATGCATTTTGCAACTTCCAGTATATACTGACATTTCAAATAAATATCATCCCTTCCTTCGTTCGTCCGACAGCTATCGGTGAGATTCGGTTAAACTTGGATGTTGTATGGATCGTTGAATTGTTAAAGGGACGCACTCTCTGGATCAGCTTTGAAATAATATTGACTGGAGGTTACAGAGAACGTATGAAATCGAAACATCTTTATGAAAGGAAAGGAACGGCGTGGAAGGATGTTGATACAAAACATTTCAGTTTTTCATAATCGGTCTCTCTCTCAATAAGATGACCTTGTTGAAGGAAGTTAGTAAATTGGACGACTATGGGTTCCTGTCAGGCTTTGTTTCTTAGATGCTGTGAAAGAGGAGAAAGGCTTACAGTGGTTTTGTCACCGTAACTCACCCTTGAAATGTCATTTATTTTTGAAATTTGATTGAATGTTTCACGTCACGCAATCAAACGTTGGCTCCTTTCCTTTCTTAGGATATAGAATTGAAATTTTGCTGTTCTAGGAAGTTGAATAATGCACGGTCCCCTATGGAAATCAATTATTACATAACCTTAAATTTACTGGAATTCGAACAGATCAGTCGCATAATTTTTCAAAGAATATTGCCTGTAGATTATTTTATACCTATGCTTAATACATAGCCGGTAAATTGTGACATTGTTGGAGCAAGGACTGCATGACAAACACTTAATTGCCTTCATTCTGAGGAAATTGTCATTTCAGTATAGCCATCGTACCTAAAGTGTTCATTGAAATGTCCTTCAAAGCTTTTTGCAGTGAACAGGAAACATGTCAATCACATTTCAACATATTAAGGTATCAATTAAATTATCATAAAAAAATATCCATCATGATTCAAATTATACAAGCTAACATTTCTGCCTTCTTTTTCTGCAGAAACATTGTGCATATGCTCCCTGTCCATCTTCCTGGAAGACCTCAACTCTCCTCTTCTAAGAGTGAGTGTCTCCTAATCAGGAGTTTTGTGAAATTTGTCTCATTTTCTTTTTAAAAGATGCTCACAATTTTTATATATTGTCATGCAGAACGTTTATAACCTGAGCGCAAGATGCATTTAGTATAAAAGACACAGTATTGCACCGGTTTATAGGGAAACTACTAAATCATGGTTCAATTTTTTCCTTTACCTTGCAAAGCTCCAGTCAATCCAAAAATGTACTGAATTGCAAGCCGATGGACGAGGAAACGAGTGGTAGAGAGACGAATAAATGGTTAACCCAGCATGGATAGAACTAAAACTGTAAAAAGAACTGAGACTCATAGCAGTGAAGGCCGCTTAATTCTTTCCATGTTAACTGATAACAGTTTAGCAAAGCGTTAGAACTATTTTCTCTATAGTCAAACGTAAAACCGTCCACTGATGATCCATCGTCGTTTATTTATCATTAACTCGTTCGATTTGTGATGGTTATTTCTGGAAATGAATGGCCAGTTTGAGGCTCACACTAATTATAAGCAAATGCTAGCAAGTAATATCATAAGCCCATTTCCCAGGCTTCCCCTCAACTATAATATTAAACAGGTACTCACGAAACGAAAACGTCACTCTATTGCTTTCACTGCAAAGGAAAGGAAGCAGAAGATCCATTCGGTGTAGACAATCACTCCACTCTCCCCTGGCCCGTATCTTTTCTGGATGAAAACCGCATCCTTAAATGGAAAGATATCGAATTAATTAAAGAGGAACATGGTTCGTAGTTTAAGGATAAACCGTATATGATCCGTGCCTCGAACTCTTCAAAAGTTCGGCATAAAACAAAGCAAGTGTTGGCCTGTAAGCAAGGTTCAATGTGGCGCACAAGAGTTGCAAATCGTTATGAATGCGAAAAAAATATCCATCGGGTATAAACTGGATATGAATTACCTTGGTAAAGATTCAAATGAGAAAGAATAACTCAAAGAAACCGTTCATCCACTTTAAAGTTGAAAAATTAAGAATTAACAATATTTGATCTCCCGCTCAACAATTATCTCGATCCTGATTGGCTGATAGAAATACCACCGCTGTCAGTGCAGGCGCTGTATTCTTAAATTGTTATAAATTTTGTTCTTTGACGGATCACCGATTGAATACCTTTAAAATTCCTCTCCTCTTTTACGTCGACCGCGCATAATGGCGGTTTTCTCGATTTCGGAAGAATAAGCAGACGATACGTTATGAAAATGGTTTTTTTGTGCGGTAAGACTCACGTAGTAGACAAAAAGTCATAATAAATACTAATCTTCATGTATTTTTAATCGTTAACGATGGACATCTTGTTCAATTTCAAAAATCTAATTTCAATTTTAGAATCCCAGCGGTAACAGTCTCGCGTCCCAACTCCATTACGCATATATCACTTTTCCATGCGACCTCGCCGTGATCACATCGCTCGCGTCACCAATTGTTAAAAATGGCTAAAATAAAGGTTTAAATGCATAGCAGAGGCTGTAAGCATCCCGACTCGAATTATGAATCCACCACGGAGTGTTCTGTTAACAGAAACCGCTTCGGATTCTTTAATATGAAGAGCAATGCAACAATATTTCAAGAGTCCATATGCTTGGTGCAACGTTAGCATTGGCTCAGTATGATCCGGGCTTGATATTGAAAATTAACATACGTCCCGACGTAATGGAATGTAGGTTTTCGTTCGTCGTCTCGTTTGGAAGCTATGAGTTGTCGAAAAACTCTAAGCCAATTTTGTAAACACGGTCGGAGAGCGTTCGAAAAATTTCCAATGGGACTTACCTCAATGTTTTTCTTGAACCGGCTTTCCTCACTTAAACTACGCTCCAAAGACGAATCCACAATCCTTTGTAACTGCCGAATGGTAGAAAAGCCTGCATGAGCTCCGGTAACTTAGCACTTAACACAGTAATTCGTTCACAGTCTTCGAGAATTTTCAGCCACCAAGTTGACAGGGAACGGAGACGCACTACGCAACTGGATTTCAGAGCCTCGTGAACCGAATAAGGACGGGATTGATTTCAATACTTTGCAAGTGAAATTTTCTCACTTCTGTTTAACATCGCGGACGAACTTTGCTCGCAATGCATGCGTGCCGACTGACGCCGGAAAGGGAGCAACACTTCTCCCTCTATTGGCATTCCGTTTAGAATAATTTACTCATGTCAAAAAAAGACGATCTACCTACTATTGTAAACCCTCTGTTTTAAGATTAAGACCAGGGCTGTTTCGTTTTTCCGAGAAGACGTATTGATCAGAATGTTCGTCATTTGCGAACAAGAATGAAAGGTAAAGGGGCGACGGCTTAGGGTAGTATATGAAAACAAGCAATAGTTTCCCAAGTAGATGAATGAAGGGTAAAAAAGGCGAATAAAAAGTAATTTGCAGATGAATTTTATTGAAGCAATAGCGTCACATACATCATAAACGTTACATTTCATTCTAGCAATTGCATTAAAGCTAAGGTGCTCTTTCCCATTTCTAGAAGTCTATCTGTCTGTCCGCATCCGGGAAGAAACCGTCCTGCCTGCGTTATCCTTATGCCTCTGAAATCGTTCGTTCTTCAAGTCCTCCTCCGAGGAATAACTCCTCGTATCTGGAAAGAAAGTAAAAAAGGAACGCAATAAAAACTCACTGTGACATCGTCTAGCTATACTCATCATGAGAATAAAGAAAGCTTAAGCATTATATAGACAGAGTGTAGAATATCTGTCGCCATTTCAGAGCCAGTTGCTCCTGGCGAGGGCGCTTCTTCACTCTGAATTGGAAGATTTGCTGATCCTCGGTTCTTCCTGAGAAAGATTGGAACCTCCGATGCATTTTGCAACTTCCAGTATATACTGACATTTCAAATAAATATCATCCCTTCCTTCGTTCGTCCGACAGCTATCGGTGAGATTCGGTTAAACTTGGATGTTGTATGGATCGTTGAATTGTTAAAGGGACGCACTCTCTGGATCAGCTTTGAAATAATATTGACTGGAGGTTACAGAGAACGTATGAAATCGAAACATCTTTATGAAAGGAAAGGAACGGCGTGGAAGGATGTTGATACAAAACATTTCAGTTTTTCATAATCGGTCTCTCTCTCAATAAGATGACCTTGTTGAAGGAAGTTAGTAAATTGGACGACTATGGGTTCCTGTCAGGCTTTGTTTCTTAGATGCTGTGAAAGAGGAGAAAGGCTTACAGTGGTTTTGTCACCGTAACTCACCCTTGAAATGTCATTTATTGTTGAAATTTGATTGAATGTTTCACGTCACGCAATCAAACGTTGGCTCCTTTCCTTTCTTAGGATATAGAATTGAAATTTTGCTGTTCTAGGAAGTTGAATAATGCACGGTCCCCTATGGAAATCAATTATTACATAACCTTAAATTTACTGGAATTCGAACAGATCAGTCGCATAATTTTTCAAAGAATATTGCCTGTAGATTATTTTATACCTATGCTTAATACATAGCCGGTAAATTGTGACATTGTTGGAGCAAGGACTGCATGACAAACACTTAATTGCCTTCATTCTGAGGAAATTGTCATTTCAGTATAGCCATCGTACCTAAAGTGTTCATTGAAATGTCCTTCAAAGCTTTTTGCAGTGAACAGGAAACATGTCAATCACATTTCAACATATTAAGGTATCAATTAAATTATCATAAAAAAATATCCATCATGATTCAAATTATACAAGCTAACATTTCTGCCTTCTTTTTCTGCAGAAACATTGTGCATATGCTCCCTGTCCATCTTCCTGGAAGACCTCAACTCTCCTCTTCTAAGAGTGAGTGTCTCCTAATCAGGAGTTTTGTGAAATTTGTCTCATTTTCTTTTTAAAAGATGCTCACAATTTTTATATATTGTCATGCAGAACGTTTATAACCTGAGCGCAAGATGCATTTAGTATAAAAGACACAGTATTGCACCGGTTTATAGGGAAACTACTAAATCATGGTTCAATTTTTTCCTTTACCTTGCAAAGCTCCAGTCAATCCAAAAATGTACTGAATTGCAAGCCGATGGACGAGGAAACGAGTGGTAGAGAGACGAATAAATGGTTAACCCAGCATGGATAGAACTAAAACTGTAAAAAGAACTGAGACTCATAGCAGTGAAGGCCGCTTAATTCTTTCCATGTTAACTGATAACAGTTTAGCAAAGCGTTAGAACTATTTTCTCTATAGTCAAACGTAAAACCGTCCACTGATGATCCATCGTCGTTTATTTATCATTAACTCGTTCGATTTGTGATGGTTATTTCTGGAAATGAATGGCCAGTTTGAGGCTCACACTAATTATAAGCAAATGCTAGCAAGTAATATCATAAGCCCATTTCCCAGGCTTCCCCTCAACTATAATATTAAACAGGTACTCACGAAACGAAAACGTCACTCTATTGCTTTCACTGCAAAGGAAAGGAAGCAGAAGATCCATTCGGTGTAGACAATCACTCCACTCTCCCCTGGCCCGTATCTTTTCTGGATGAAAACCGCATCCTAAAATGGAAAGATATCGAATTAATTAAAGAGGAACATGGTTCGTAGTTTAAGGATAAACCGTATATGATCCGTGCCTCGAACTCTTCAAAAGTTCGGCATAAAACAAAGCAAGTGTTGGCCTGTAAGCAAGGTTCAATGTGGCGCACAAGAGTTGCAAATCGTTATGAATGCGAAAAAAATATCCATCGGGTATAAACTGGATATGAATTACCTTGGTAAAGATTCAAATGAGAAAGAATAACTCAAAGAAACCGTTCATCCACTTTAAAGTTGAAAAATTAAGAATTAACAATATTTGATCTCCCGCTCAACAATTATCTCGATCCTGATTGGCTGATAGAAATACCACCGCTGTCAGTGCAGGCGCTGTATTCTTAAATTGTTATAAATTTTGTTCTTTGACGGATCACCGATTGAATACCTTTAAAATTCCTCTCCTCTTTTACGTCGACCGCGCATAATGGCGGTTTTCTCGATTTCGGAAGAATAAGCAGACGATACGTTATGAAAATGGTTTTTTTGTGCGGTAAGACTCACGTAGTAGACAAAAAGTCATAATAAATACTAATCTTCATGTATTTTTAATCGTTAACGATGGACATCTTGTTCAATTTCAAAAATCTAATTTCAATTTTAGAATCCCAGCGGTAACAGTCTCGCGTCCCAACTCCATTACGCATATATCACTTTTCCATGCGACCTCGCCGTGATCACATCGCTCGCGTCACCAATTGTTAAAAATGGCTAAAATAAAGGTTTAAATGCATAGCAGAGGCTGTAAGCATCCCGACTCGAATTATGAATCCACCACGGAGTGTTCTGTTAACAGAAACCGCTTCGGATTCTTTAATATGAAGAGCAATGCAACAATATTTCAAGAGTCCATATGCTTGGTGCAACGTTAGCATTGGCTCAGTATGATCCGGGCTTGATATTGAAAATTAACATACGTCCCGACGTAATGGAATGTAGGTTTTCGTTCGTCGTCTCGTTTGGAAGCTATGAGTTGTCGAAAAACTCTAAGCCAATTTTGTAAACACGGTCGGAGAGCGTTCGAAAAATTTCCAATGGGACTTACCTCAATGTTTTTCTTGAACCGGCTTTCCTCACTTAAACTACGCTCCAAAGACGAATCCACAATCCTTTGTAACTGACGAATGGTAGAAAAGCCTGCATGAGCTCCGGTAACTTAGCACTTAACACAGTAATTCGTTCACAGTCTTCGAGAATTTTCAGCCACCAAGTTGACAGGGAACGGAGACGCACTACGCAACTGGATTTCAGAGCCTCGTGAACCGAATAAGGACGGGATTGATTTCAATACTTTGCAAGTGAAATTTTCTCACTTCTGTTTAACATCGCGGACGAACTTTGCTCGCAATGCATGCGTGCCGACTGACGCCGGAAAGGGAGCAACACTTCTCCCTCTATTGGCATTCCGTTTAGAATAATTTACTCATGTCAAAAAAAGACGATCTACCTACTATTGTAAACCCTCTGTTTTAAGATTAAGACCAGGGCTGTTTCGTTTTTCCGAGAAGACGTATTGATCAGAATGTTCGTCATTTGCGAATAAGAATGAAAGGTAAAGGGGCGACGGCTTAGGGTAGTATATGAAAACAAGCAATAGTTTCCCAAGTAGATGAATGAAGGGTAAAAAATGCGAATAAAAAGTAATTTGCAGATGAATTTTATTGAAGCAATAGCGTCACATACATCATAAACGTTACATTTCATTCTAGCAATTGCATTAAAGCTAAGGTGCTCTTTCCCATTTCTAGAAGTCTATCTGTCTGTCCGCATCCGGGAAGAAACCGTCCTGCCTGCGTTATCCTTATGCCTCTGAAATCGTTCGTTCTTCAAGTCCTCCTCCGAGGAATAACTCCTCGTATCTGGAAAGAAAGTAAAAAAGGAACGCAATAAAAACTCACTGTGACATCGTCTAGCTATACTCATCATGATAATAAAGAAAGCTTAAGCATTATATAGACAGAGTGTAGAATATCTGTCGCCATTTCAGAGCCAGTTGCTCCTGGCGAGGGCGCTTCTTCACTCTGAATTGGAAGATTTGCTGATCCTCGGTTCTTCCTGAGAAAGATTGGAACCTCCGATGCATTTTGCAACTTCCAGTATATACTGACATTTCAAATAAATATCATCCCTTCCTTCGTTCGTCCGACAGCTATCGGTGAGATTCGGTTAAACTTGGATGTTGTATGGATCGTTGAATTGTTAAAGGGACGCACTCTCTGGATCAGCTTTGAAATAATATTGACTGGAGGTTACAGAGAACGTATGAAATCGAAACATCTTTATGAAAGGAAAGGAACGGCGTGGAAGGATGTTGATACAAAACATTTCAGTTTTTCATAATCGGTCTCTCTCTCAATAAGATGACCTTGTTGAAGGAAGTTAGTAAATTGGACGACTATGGGTTCCTGTCAGGCTTTGTTTCTTAGATGCTGTGAAAGAGGAGAAAGGCTTACAGTGGTTTTGTCACCGTAACTCACCCTTGAAATGTCATTTATTGTTGAAATTTGATTGAATGTTTCACGTCACGCAATCAAACGTTGGCTCCTTTCCTTTCTTAGGATATAGAATTGAAATTTTGCTGTTCTAGGAAGTTGAATAATGCACGGTCCCCTATGGAAATCAATTATTACATAACCTTAAATTTACTGGAATTCGAACAGATCAGTCGCATAATTTTTCAAAGAATATTGCCTGTAGATTATTTTATACCTATGCTTAATACATAGCCGGTAAATTGTGACATTGTTGGAGCAAGGACTGCATGACAAACACTTAATTGCCTTCATTCTGAGGAAATTGTCATTTCAGTATAGCCATCGTACCTAAAGTGTTCATTGAAATGTCCTTCAAAGCTTTTTGCAGTGAACAGGAAACATGTCAATCACATTTCAACATATTAAGGTATCAATTAAATTATCATAAAAAAATATCCATCATGATTCAAATTATACAAGCTAACATTTCTGCCTTCTTTTTCTGCAGAAACATTGTGCATATGCTCCCTGTCCATCTTCCTGGAAGACCTCAACTCTCCTCTTCTAAGAGTGAGTGTCTCCTAATCAGGAGTTTTGTGAAATTTGTCTCATTTTCTTTTTAAAAGATGCTCACAATTTTTATATATTGTCATGCAGAACGTTTATAACCTGAGCGCAAGATGCATTTAGTATAAAAGACACAGTATTGCACCGGTTTATAGGGAAACTACTAAATCATGGTTCAATTTTTTCCTTTACCTTGCAAAGCTCCAGTCAATCCAAAAATGTACTGAATTGCAAGCCGATGGACGAGGAAACGAGTGGTAGAGAGACGAATAAATGGTTAACCCAGCATGGATAGAACTAAAACTGTAAAAAGAACTGAGACTCATAGCAGTGAAGGCCGCTTAATTCTTTCCATGTTAACTGATAACAGTTTAGCAAAGCGTTAGAACTATTTTCTCTATAGTCAAACGTAAAACCGTCCACTGATGATCCATCGTCGTTTATTTATCATTAACTCGTTCGATTTGTGATGGTTATTTCTGGAAATGAATGGCCAGTTTGAGGCTCACACTAATTATAAGCAAATGCTAGCAAGTAATATCATAAGCCCATTTCCCAGGCTTCCCCTCAACTATAATATTAAACAGGTACTCACGAAACGAAAACGTCACTCTATTGCTTTCACTGCAAAGGAAAGGAAGCAGAAGATCCATTCGGTGTAGACAATCACTCCACTCTCCCCTGGCCCGTATCTTTTCTGGATGAAAACCGCATCCTAAAATGGAAAGATATCGAATTAATTAAAGAGGAACATGGTTCGTAGTTTAAGGATAAACCGTATATGATCCGTGCCTCGAACTCTTCAAAAGTTCGGCATAAAACAAAGCAAGTAGGGGGCCTGTAAGCAAGGTTCAATGTGGCGCACAAGAGTTGCAAATCGTTATGAATGCGAAAAAAATATCCATCGGGTATAAACTGGATATGAATTACCTTGGTAAAGATTCAAATGAGAAAGAATAACTCAAAGAAACCGTTCATCCACTTTAAAGTTGAAAAATTAAGAATTAACAATATTTGATCTCCCGCTCAACAATTATCTCGATCCTGATTGGCTGATAGAAATACCACCGCTGTCAGTGCAGGCGCTGTATTCTTAAATTGTTATAAATTTTGTTCTTTGACGGATCACCGATTGAATACCTTTAAAATTCCTCTCCTCTTTTACGTCGACCGCGCATAATGGCGGTTTTCTCGATTTCGGAAGAATAAGCAGACGATACGTTATGAAAATGGTTTTTTTGTGCGGTAAGACTCACGTAGTAGACAAAAAGTCATAATAAATACTAATCTTCATGTATTTTTAATCGTTAACGATGGACATCTTGTTCAATTTCAAAAATCTAATTTCAATTTTAGAATCCCAGCGGTAACAGTCTCGCGTCCCAACTCCATTACGCATATATCACTTTTCCATGCGACCTCGCCGTGATCACATCGCTCGCGTCACCAATTGTTAAAAATGGCTAAAATAAAGGTTTAAATGCATAGCAGAGGCTGTAAGCATCCCGACTCGAATTATGAATCCACCACGGAGTGTTCTGTTAACAGAAACCGCTTCGGATTCTTTAATATGAAGAGCAATGCAACAATATTTCAAGAGTCCATATGCTTGGTGCAACGTTAGCATTGGCTCAGTATGATCCGGGCTTGATATTGAAAATTAACATACGTCCCGACGTAATGGAATGTAGGTTTTCGTTCGTCGTCTCGTTTGGAAGCTATGAGTTGTCGAAAAACTCTAAGCCAATTTTGTAAACACGGTCGGAGAGCGTTCGAAAAATTTCCAATGGGACTTACCTCAATGTTTTTCTTGAACCGGCTTTCCTCACTTAAACTACGCTCCAAAGACGAATCCACAATCCTTTGTAACTGCCGAATGGTAGAAAAGCCTGCATGAGCTCCGGTAACTTAGCACTTAACACAGTAATTCGTTCACAGTCTTCGAGAATTTTCAGCCACCAAGTTGACAGGGAACGGAGACGCACTACGCAACTGGATTTCAGAGCCTCGTGAACCGAATAAGGACGGGATTGATTTCAATACTTTGCAAGTGAAATTTTCTCACTTCTGTTTAACATCGCGGACGAACTTTGCTCGCAATGCATGCGTGCCGACTGACGCCGGAAAGGGAGCAACACTTCTCCCTCTATTGGCATTCCGTTTAGAATAATTTACTCATGTCAAAAAAAGACGATCTACCTACTATTGTAAACCCTCTGTTTTAAGATTAAGACCAGGGCTGTTTCGTTTTTCCGAGAAGACGTATTGATCAGAATGTTCGTCATTTGCGAACAAGAATGAAAGGTAAAGGGGCGACGGCTTAGGGTAGTATATGAAAACAAGCAATAGTTTCCCAAGTAGATGAATGAAGGGTAAAAAATGCGAATAAAAAGTAATTTGCAGATGAATTTTATTGAAGCAATAGCGTCACATACATCATAAACGTTACATTTCATTCTAGCAATTGCATTAAAGCTAAGGTGCTCTTTCCCATTTCTAGAAGTCTATCTGTCTGTCCGCATCCGGGAAGAAACCGTCCTGCCTGCGTTATCCTTATGCCTCTGAAATCGTTCG
Organism: Pantala flavescens; assembly: GCA_020796165.1. Taxonomy (NCBI): domain Eukaryota; kingdom Metazoa; phylum Arthropoda; class Insecta; order Odonata; family Libellulidae; genus Pantala; species Pantala flavescens. The sequence goes on from CM036883.1 coordinate 55,586,403, forward strand.
TTCTTCAAGTCCTCCTCCGAGGAATAACTCCTCGTATCTGGAAAGAAAGTAAAAAAGGAACGCAATAAAAACTCACTGTGACATCGTCTAGCTATACTCATCATGATAATAAAGAAAGCTTAAGCATTATATAGACAGAGTGTAGAATATCTGTCGCCATTTCAGAGCCAGTTGCTCCTGGCGAGGGCGCTTCTTCACTCTGAATTGGAAGATTTGCTGATCCTCGGTTCTTCCTGAGAAAGATTGGAACCTCCGATGCATTTTGCAACTTCCAGTATATACTGACATTTCAAATAAATATCATCCCTTCCTTCGTTCGTCCGACAGCTATCGGTGAGATTCGGTTAAACTTGGATGTTGTATGGATCGTTGAATTGTTAAAGGGACGCACTCTCTGGATCAGCTTTGAAATAATATTGACTGGAGGTTACAGAGAACGTATGAAATCGAAACATCTTTATGAAAGGAAAGGAACGGCGTGGAAGGATGTTGATACAAAACATTTCAGTTTTTCATAATCGGTCTCTCTCTCAATAAGATGACCTTGTTGAAGGAAGTTAGTAAATTGGACGACTATGGGTTCCTGTCAGGCTTTGTTTCTTAGATGCTGTGAAAGAGGAGAAAGGCTTACAGTGGTTTTGTCACCGTAACTCACCCTTGAAATGTCATTTATTGTTGAAATTTGATTGAATGTTTCACGTCACGCAATCAAACGTTGGCTCCTTTCCTTTCTTAGGATATAGAATTGAAATTTTGCTGTTCTAGGAAGTTGAATAATGCACGGTCCCCTATGGAAATCAATTATTACATAACCTTAAATTTACTGGAATTCGAACAGATCAGTCGCATAATTTTTCAAAGAATATTGCCTGTAGATTATTTTATACCTATGCTTAATACATAGCCGGTAAATTGTGACATTGTTGGAGCAAGGACTGCATGACAAACACTTAATTGCCTTCATTCTGAGGAAATTGTCATTTCAGTATAGCCATCGTACCTAAAGTGTTCATTGAAATGTCCTTCAAAGCTTTTTGCAGTGAACAGGAAACATGTCAATCACATTTCAACATATTAAGGTATCAATTAAATTATCATAAAAAAATATCCATCATGATTCAAATTATACAAGCTAACATTTCTGCCTTCTTTTTCTGCAGAAACATTGTGCATATGCTCCCTGTCCATCTTCCTGGAAGACCTCAACTCTCCTCTTCTAAGAGTGAGTGTCTCCTAATCAGGAGTTTTGTGAAATTTGTCTCATTTTCTTTTTAAAAGATGCTCACAATTTTTATATATTGTCATGCAGAACGTTTATAACCTGAGCGCAAGATGCATTTAGTATAAAAGACACAGTATTGCACCGGTTTATAGGGAAACTACTAAATCATGGTTCAATTTTTTCCTTTACCTTGCAAAGCTCCAGTCAATCCAAAAATGTACTGAATTGCAAGCCGATGGACGAGGAAACGAGTGGTAGAGAGACGAATAAATGGTTAACCCAGCATGGATAGAACTAAAACTGTAAAAAGAACTGAGACTCATAGCAGTGAAGGCCGCTTAATTCTTTCCATGTTAACTGATAACAGTTTAGCAAAGCGTTAGAACTATTTTCTCTATAGTCAAACGTAAAACCGTCCACTGATGATCCATCGTCGTTTATTTATCATTAACTCGTTCGATTTGTGATGGTTATTTCTGGAAATGAATGGCCAGTTTGAGGCTCACACTAATTATAAGCAAATGCTAGCAAGTAATATCATAAGCCCATTTCCCAGGCTTCCCCTCAACTATAATATTAAACAGGTACTCACGAAACGAAAACGTCACTCTATTGCTTTCACTGCAAAGGAAAGGAAGCAGAAGATCCATTCGGTGTAGACAATCACTCCACTCTCCCCTGGCCCGTATCCTTTCTGGATGAAAACCGCATCCTTAAATGGAAAGATATCGAATTAATTAAAGAGGAACATGGTTCGTAGTTTAAGGATAAACCGTATATGATCCGTGCCTCGAACTCTTCAAAAGTTCGGCATAAAACAAAGCAAGTGTTGGCCTGTAAGCAAGGTTCAATGTGGCGCACAAGAGTTGCAAATCGTTATGAATGCGAAAAAAATATCCATCGGGTATAAACTGGATATGAATTACCTTGGTAAAGATTCAAATGAGAAAGAATAACTCAAAGAAACCGTTCATCCACTTTAAAGTTGAAAAATTTAGAATTAACAATATTTGATCTCCCGCTCAACAATTATCTCGATCCTGATTGGCTGATAGAAATACCACCGCTGTCAGTGCAGGCGCTGTATTCTTAAATTGTTATAAATTTTGTTCTTTGACGGATCACCGATTGAATACCTTTAAAATTCCTCTCCTCTTTTACGTCGACCGCGCATAATGGCGGTTTTCTCGATTTCGGAAGAATAAGCAGACGATACGTTATGAAAATGGTTTTTTTGTGCGGTAAGACTCACGTAGTAGACAAAAAGTCATAATAAATACTAATCTTCATGTATTTTTAATCGTTAACGATGGACATCTTGTTCAATTTCAAAAATCTAATTTCAATTTTAGAATCCCAGCGGTAACAGTCTCGCGTCCCAACTCCATTACGCATATATCACTTTTCCATGCGACCTCGCCGTGATCACATCGCTCGCGTCACCAATTGTTAAAAATGGCTAAAATAAAGGTTTAAATGCATAGCAGAGGCTGTAAGCATCCCGACTCGAATTATGAATCCACCACGGAGTGTTCTGTTAACAGAAACCGCTTCGGATTCTTTAATATGAAGAGCAATGCAACAATATTTCAAGAGTCCATATGCTTGGTGCAACGTTAGCATTGGCTCAGTATGATCCGGGCTTGATATTGAAAATTAACATACGTCCCGACGTAATGGAATGTAGGTTTTCGTTCGTCGTCTCGTTTGGAAGCTATGAGTTGTCGAAAAACTCTAAGCCAATTTTGTAAACACGGTCGGAGAGCGTTCGAAAAATTTCCAATGGGACTTACCTCAATGTTTTTCTTGAACCGGCTTTCCTCACTTAAACTACGCTCCAAAGACGAATCCACAATCCTTTGTAACTGCCGAATGGTAGAAAAGCCTGCATGAGCTCCGGTAACTTAGCACTTAACACAGTAATTCGTTCACAGTCTTCGAGAATTTTCAGCCACCAAGTTGACAGGGAACGGAGACGCACTACGCAACTGGATTTCAGAGCCTCGTGAACCGAATAAGGACGGGATTGATTTCAATACTTTGCAAGTGAAATTTTCTCACTTCTGTTTAACATCGCGGACGAACTTTGCTCGCAATGCATGCGTGCCGACTGACGCCGGAAAGGGAGCAACACTTCTCCCTCTATTGGCATTCCGTTTAGAATAATTTACTCATGTCAAAAAAAGACGATCTACCTACTATTGTAAACCCTCTGTTTTAAGATTAAGACCAGGGCTGTTTCGTTTTTCCGAGAAGACGTATTGATCAGAATGTTCGTCATTTGCGAACAAGAATGAAAGGTAAAGGGGCGACGGCTTAGGGTAGTATATGAAAACAAGCAATAGTTTCCCAAGTAGATGAATGAAGGGTAAAAAATGCGAATAAAAAGTAATTTGCAGATGAATTTTATTGAAGCAATAGCGTCACATACATCATAAACGTTACATTTCATTCTAGCAATTGCATTAAAGCTAAGGTGCTCTTTCCCATTTCTAGAAGTCTATCTGTCTGTCCGCATCCGGGAAGAAACCGTCCTGCCTGCGTTATCCTTATGCCTCTGAAATCGTTCGTTCTTCAAGTCCTCCTCCGAGGAATAACTCCTCGTATCTGGAAAGAAAGTAAAAAAGGAACGCAATAAAAACTCACTGTGACATCGTCTAGCTATACTCATCATGATAATAAAGAAAGCTTAAGCATTATATAGACAGAGTGTAGAATATCTGTCGCCATTTCAGAGCCAGTTGCTCCTGGCGAGGGCGCTTCTTCACTCTGAATTGGAAGATTTGCTGATCCTCGGTTCTTCCTGAGAAAGATTGGAACCTCCGATGCATTTTGCAACTTCCAGTATATACTGACATTTCAAATAAATATCATCCCTTCCTTCGTTCGTCCGACAGCTATCGGTGAGATTCGGTTAAACTTGGATGTTGTATGGATCGTTGAATTGTTAAAGGGACGCACTCTCTGGATCAGCTTTGAAATAATATTGACTGGAGGTTACAGAGAACGTATGAAATCGAAGCATCTTTATGAAAGGAAAGGAACGGCGTGGAAGGATGTTGATACAAAACATTTCAGTTTTTCATAATCGGTCTCTCTCTCAATAAGATGACCTTGTTGAAGGAAGTTAGTAAATTGGACGACTATGGGTTCCTGTCAGGCTTTGTTTCTTAGATGCTGTGAAAGAGGAGAAAGGCTTACAGTGGTTTTGTCACCGTAACTCACCCTTGAAATGTCATTTATTGTTGAAATTTGATTGAATGTTTCACGTCACGCAATCAAACGTTGGCTCCTTTCCTTTCTTAGGATATAGAATTGAAATTTTGCTGTTCTAGGAAGTTGAATAATGCACGGTCCCCTATGGAAATCAATTATTACATAACCTTAAATTTACTGGAATTCGAACAGATTTATCGCATAATTTTTCAAAGAATATTGCCTGTAGATTATTTTATACCTATGCTTAATACATAGCCGGTAAATTGTGACATTGTTGGAGCAAGGACTGCATGACAAACACTTAATTGCCTTCATTCTGAGGAAATTGTCATTTCAGTATAGCCATCGTACCTAAAGTGTTCATTGAAATGTCCTTCAAAGCTTTTTGCAGTGAACAGGAAACATGTCAATCACATTTCAACATATTAAGGTATCAATTAAATTATCATAAAAAAATATCCATCATGATTCAAATTATACAAGCTAACATTTCTGCCTTCTTTTTCTGCAGAAACATTGTGCATATGCTCCCTGTCCATCTTCCTGGAAGACCTCAACTCTCCTCTTCTAAGAGTGAGTGTCTCCTAATCAGGAGTTTTGTGAAATTTGTCTCATTTTCTTTTTAAAAGATGCTCACAATTTTTATATATTGTCATGCAGAACGTTTATAACCTGAGCGCAAGATGCATTTAGTATAAAAGACACAGTATTGCACCGGTTTATAGGGAAACTACTAAATCATGGTTCAATTTTTTCCTTTACCTTGCAAAGCTCCAGTCAATCCAAAAATGTACTGAATTGCAAGCCGATGGACGAGGAAACGAGTGGTAGAGAGACGAATAAATGGTTAACCCAGCATGGATAGAACTAAAACTGTAAAAAGAACTGAGACTCATAGCAGTGAAGGCCGCTTAATTCTTTCCATGTTAACTGATAACAGTTTAGCAAAGCGTTAGAACTATTTTCTCTATAGTCAAACGTAAAACCGTCCACTGATGATCCATCGTCGTTTATTTATCATTAACTCGTTCGATTTGTGATGGTTATTTCTGGAAATGAATGGCCAGTTTGAGGCTCACACTAATTATAAGCAAATGCTAGCAAGTAATATCATAAGCCCATTTCCCAGGCTTCCCCTCAACTATAATATTAAACAGGTACTCACGAAACGAAAACGTCACTCTATTGCTTTCACTGCAAAGGAAAGGAAGCAGAAGATCCATTCGGTGTAGACAATCACTCCACTCTCCCCTGGCCCGTATCTTTTCTGGATGAAAACCGCATCCTAAAATGGAAAGATATCGAATTAATTAAAGAGGAACATGGTTCGTAGTTTAAGGATAAACCGTATATGATCCGTGCCTCGAACTCTTCAAAAGTTCGGCATAAAACAAAGCAAGTGGTGGCCTGTAAGCAAGGTTCAATGTGGCGCACAAGAGTTGCAAATCGTTATGAATGCGAAAAAAATATCCATCGGGTATAAACTGGATATGAATTACCTTGGTAAAGATTCAAATGAGAAAGAATAACTCAAAGAAACCGTTCATCCACTTTAAAGTTGAAAAATTAAGAATTAACAATATTTGATCTCCCGCTCAACAATTATCTCGATCCTGATTGGCTGATAGAAATACCACCGCTGTCAGTGCAGGCGCTGTATTCTTAAATTGTTATAAATTTTGTTCTTTGACGGATCACCGATTGAATACCTTTAAAATTCCTCTCCTCTTTTACGTCGACCGCGCATAATGGCGGTTTTCTCGATTTCGGAAGAATAAGCAGACGATACGTTATGAAAATGGTTTTTTTGTGCGGTAAGACTCACGTAGTAGACAAAAAGTCATAATAAATACTAATCTTCATGTATTTTTAATCGTTAACGATGGACATCTTGTTCAATTTCAAAAATCTAATTTCAATTTTAGAATCCCAGCGGTAACAGTCTCGCGTCCCAACTCCATTACGCATATATCACTTTTCCATGCGACCTCGCCGTGATCACATCGCTCGCGTCACCAATTGTTAAAAATGGCTAAAATAAAGGTTTAAATGCATAGCAGAGGCTGTAAGCATCCCGACTCGAATTATGAATCCACCACGGAGTGTTCTGTTAACAGAAACCGCTTCGGATTCTTTAATATGAAGAGCAATGCAACAATATTTCAAGAGTCCATATGCTTGGTGCAACGTTAGCATTGGCTCAGTATGATCCGGGCTTGATATTGAAAATTAACATACGTCCCGACGTAATGGAATGTAGGTTTTCGTTCGTCGTCTCGTTTGGAAGCTATGAGTTGTCGAAAAACTCTAAGCCAATTTTGTAAACACGGTCGGAGAGCGTTCGAAAAATTTCCAATGGGACTTACCTCAATGTTTTTCTTGAACCGGCTTTCCTCACTTAAACTACGCTCCAAAGACGAATCCACAATCCTTTGTAACTGCCGAATGGTAGAAAAGCCTGCATGAGCTCCGGTAACTTAGCACTTAACACAGTAATTCGTTCACAGTCTTCGAGAATTTTCAGCCACCAAGTTGACAGGGAACGGAGACGCACTACGCAACTGGATTTCAGAGCCTCGTGAACCGAATAAGGACGGGATTGATTTCAATACTTTGCAAGTGAAATTTTCTCACTTCTGTCTAACATCGCGGACGAACTTTGCTCGCAATGCATGCGTGCCGACTGACGCCGGAAAGGGAGCAACACTTCTCCCTCTATTGGCATTCCGTTTAGAATAATTTACTCATGTCAAAAAAAGACGATCTACCTACTATTGTAAACCCTCTGTTTTAAGATTAAGACCAGGGCTGTTTCGTTTTTCCGAGAAGACGTATTGATCAGAATGTTCGTCATTTGCGAACAAGAATGAAAGGTAAAGGGGCGACGGCTTAGGGTAGTATATGAAAACAAGCAATAGTTTCCCAAGTAGATGAATGAAGGGTAAAAAATGCGAATAAAAAGTAATTTGCAGATGAATTTTATTGAAGCAATAGCGTCACATACATCATAAACGTTACATTTCATTCTAGCAATTGCATTAAAGCTAAGGTGCTCTTTCCCATTTCTAGAAGTCTATCTGTCTGTCCGCATCCGGGAAGAAACCGTCCTGCCTGCGTTATCCTTATGCCTCTGAAATCGTTCGTTCTTCAAGTCCTCCTCCGAGGAATAACTCCTCGTATCTGGAAAGAAAGTAAAAAAGGAACGCAATAAAAACTCACTGTGACATCGTCTAGCTATACTCATCATGATAATAAAGAAAGCTTAAGCATTATATAGACAGAGTGTAGAATATCTGTCGCCATTTCAGAGCCAGTTGCTCCTGGCGAGGGCGCTTCTTCACTCTGAATTGGAAGATTTGCTGATCCTCGGTTCTTCCTGAGAAAGATTGGAACCTCCGATGCATTTTGCAACTTCCAGTATATACTGACATTTCAAATAAATATCATCCCTTCCTTCGTTCGTCCGACAGCTATCGGTGAGATTCGGTTAAACTTGGATGTTGTATGGATCGTTGAATTGTTAAAGGGACGCACTCTCTGGATCAGCTTTGAAATAATATTGACTGGAGGTTACAGAGAACGTATGAAATCGAAACATCTTTATGAAAGGAAAGGAACGGCGTGGAAGGATGTTGATACAAAACATTTCAGTTTTTCATAATCGGTCTCTCTCTCAATAAGATGACCTTGTTGAAGGAAGTTAGTAAATTGGACGACTATGGGTTCCTGTCAGGCTTTGTTTCTTAGATGCTGTGAAAGAGGAGAAAGGCTTACAGTGGTTTTGTCACCGTAACTCACCCTTGAAATGTCATTTATTGTTGAAATTTGATTGAATGTTTCACGTCACGCAATCAAACGTTGGCTCCTTTCCTTTCTTAGGATATAGAATTGAAATTTTGCTGTTCTAGGAAGTTGAATAATGCACGGTCCCCTATGGAAATCAATTATTACATAACCTTAAATTTACTGGAATTCGAACAGATCAGTCGCATAATTTTTCAAAGAATATTGCCTGTAGATTATTTTATACCTATGCTTAATACATAGCCGGTAAATTGTGACATTGTTGGAGCAAGGACTGCATGACAAACACTTAATTGCCTTCATTCTGAGGAAATTGTCATTTCAGTATAGCCATCGTACCTAAAGTGTTCATTGAAATGTCCTTCAAAGCTTTTTGCAGTGAACAGGAAACATGTCAATCACATTTCAACATATTAAGGTATCAATTAAATTATCATAAAAAAATATCCATCATGATTCAAATTATACAAGCTAACATTTCTGCCTTCTTTTTCTGCAGAAACATTGTGCATATGCTCCCTGTCCATCTTCCTGGAAGACCTCAACTCTCCTCTTCTAAGAGTGAGTGTCTCCTAATCAGGAGTTTTGTGAAATTTGTCTCATTTTCTTTTTAAAAGATGCTCACAATTTTTATATATTGTCATGCAGAACGTTTATAACCTGAGCGCAAGATGCATTTAGTATAAAAGACACAGTATTGCACCGGTTTATAGGGAAACTACTAAATCATGGTTCAATTTTTTCCTTTACCTTGCAAAGCTCCAGTCAATCCAAAAATGTACTGAATTGCAAGCCGATGGACGAGGAAACGAGTGGTAGAGAGACGAATAAATGGTTAACCCAGCATGGATAGAACTAAAACTGTAAAAAGAACTGAGACTCATAGCAGTGAAGGCCGCTTAATTCTTTCCATGTTAACTGATAACAGTTTAGCAAAGCGTTAGAACTATTTTCTCTATAGTCAAACGTAAAACCGTCCACTGATGATCCATCGTCGTTTATTTATCATTAACTCGTTCGATTTGTGATGGTTATTTCTGGAAATGAATGGCCAGTTTGAGGCTCACACTAATTATAAGCAAATGCTAGCAAGTAATATCATAAGCCCATTTCCCAGGCTTCCCCTCAACTATAATATTAAACAGGTACTCACGAAACGAAAACGTCACTCTATTGCTTTCACTGCAAAGGAAAGGAAGCAGAAGATCCATTCGGTGTAGACAATCACTCCACTCTCCCCTGGCCCGTATCTTTTCTGGATGAAAACCGCATCCTTAAATGGAAAGATATCGAATTAATTAAAGAGGAACATGGTTCGTAGTTTAAGGATAAACCGTATATGATCCGTGCCTCGAACTCTTCAAAAGTTCGGCATAAAACAAAGCAAGTGTTGGCCTGTAAGCAAGGTTCAATGTGGCGCACAAGAGTTGCAAATCGTTATGAATGCGAAAAAAATATCCATCGGGTATAAACTGGATATGAATTACCTTGGTAAAGATTCAAATGAGAAAGAATAACTCAAAGAAACCGTTCATCCACTTTAAAGTTGAAAAATTAAGAATTAACAATATTTGATCTCCCGCTCAACAATTATCTCGATCCTGATTGGCTGATAGAAATACCACCGCTGTCAGTGCAGGCGCTGTATTCTTAAATTGTTATAAATTTTGTTCTTTGACGGATCACCGATTGAATACCTTTAAAATTCCTCTCCTCTTTTACGTCGACCGCGCATAATGGCGGTTTTCTCGATTTCGGAAGAATAAGCAGACGATACGTTATGAAAATGGTTTTTTTGTGCGGTAAGACTCACGTAGTAGACAAAAAGTCATAATAAATACTAATCTTCATGTATTTTTAATCGTTAACGATGGACATCTTGTTCAATTTCAAAAATCTAATTTCAATTTTAGAATCCCAGCGGTAACAGTCTCGCGTCCCAACTCCATTACGCATATATCACTTTTCCATGCGACCTCGCCGTGATCACATCGCTCGCGTCACCAATTGTTAAAAATGGCTAAAATAAAGGTTTAAATGCATAGCAGAGGCTGTAAGCATCCCGACTCGAATTATGAATCCACCACGGAGTGTTCTGTTAACAGAAACCGCTTCGGATTCTTTAATATGAAGAGCAATGCAACAATATTTCAAGAGTCCATATGCTTGGTGCAACGTTAGCATTGGCTCAGTATGATCCGGGCTTGATATTGAAAATTAACATACGTCCCGACGTAATGGAATGTAGGTTTTCGTTCGTCGTCTCGTTTGGAAGCTATGAGTTGTCGAAAAACTCTAAGCCAATTTTGTAAACACGGTCGGAGAGCGTTCGAAAAATTTCCAATGGGACTTACCTCAATGTTTTTCTTGAACCGGCTTTCCTCACTTAAACTACGCTCCAAAGACGAATCCACAATCCTTTGTAACTGCCGAATGGTAGAAAAGCCTGCATGAGCTCCGGTAACTTAGCACTTAACACAGTAATTCGTTCACAGTCTTCGAGAATTTTCAGCCACCAAGTTGACAGGGAACGGAGACGCACTACGCAACTGGATTTCAGAGCCTCGTGAACCGAATAAGGACGGGATTGATTTCAATACTTTGCAAGTGAAATTTTCTCACTTCTGTCTAACATCGCGGACGAACTTTGCTCGCAATGCATGCGTGCCGACTGACGCCGGAAAGGGAGCAACACTTCTCCCTCTATTGGCATTCCGTTTAGAATAATTTACTCATGTCAAAAAAAGACGATCTACCTTCTATTGTAAACCCTCTGTTTTAAGATTAACACCAGGGCTGTTTCGTTTTTCCGAGAAGACGTATTGATCAGAATGTTCGTCTTTTGCGAACAAGAATGAAAGGGAAAGGGGCGACGGCTTAGGGTAGTATATGAAAACAAGCAATAGTTTCCCAAGTAGATGAATGAAGGGTAAAAAAGGCGAATAAAAAGTAATTTGCAGATGAATTTTATTGAAGCAATAGCGTCACATACATCATAAACGTTACATTTCATTCTAGCAATTGCATTAAAGCTAAGGTGCTCTTTCCCATTTCTAGAAGTCTGTCTGTCTGTCCGCATCCGGGAAGAAACCGTCCTGCCTGCGTTATCCTTATGCCTCTGAAATCGTTCGTTCTTCAAGTCCTCCTCCGAGGAATAACTCCTCGTATCTGGAAAGAAAGTAAAAAAGGAACGCAATATAAACTCACTGTGACATCGTCTAGCTATACTCATCATGAGAATAAAGAAAGCTTAAGCATTATATAGACAGAGTGTAGAATATCTGTCGCCATTTCAGAGCCAGTTGCTCCTGGCGAGGGCGCTTCTTCACTCTGAATTGGAAGATTTGCTGATCCTCGGTTCTTCCTGAGAAAGATTGGAACCTCCGATGCATTTTGCAACTTCCAGTATATACTGACATTTCAAATAAATATCATCCCTTCCTTCGTTCGTCCGACAGCTATCGGTGAGATTCGGTTAAACTTGGATGTTGTATGGATCATTGAATTGTTAAAGGGACGCACTCTCTGGATCAGCTTTGAAATAATATTGACTGGAGGTTACAGAGAACGTATGAAATCGAAACATCTTTATGAAAGGAAAGGAACGGCGTGGAAGGATGTTGATACAAAACATTTCAGTTTTTCATAATCGGTCTCTCTCTCAATAAGATGACCTTGTTGAAGGAAGTTAGTAAATTGGACGACTATGGGTTCCTGTCAGGCTTTGTTTCTTAGATGCTGTGAAAGAGGAGAAAGGCTTACAGTGGTTTTGTCACCGTAACTCACCCTTGAAATGTCATTTATTGTTGAAATTTGATTGAATGTTTCACGTCACGCAATCAAACGTTGGCTCCTTTCCTTTCTTAGGATATAGAATTGAAATTTTGCTGTTCTAGGAAGTTGAATAATGCACGGTCCCCTATGGAAATCAATTATTACATAACCTTAAATTTACTGGAATTCGAACAGATCAGTCGCATAATTTTTCAAAGAATATTGCCTGTAGATTATTTTATACCTATGCTTAATACATAGCCGGTAAATTGTGACATTGTTGGAGCAAGGACTGCATGACAAACACTTAATTGCCTTCATTCTGAGGAAATTGTCATTTCAGTATAGCCATCGTACCTAAAGTGTTCATTGAAATGTCCTTCAAAGCTTTTTGCAGTGAACAGGAAACATGTCAATCACATTTCAACATATTAAGGTATCAATTAAATTATCATAAAAAAATATCCATCATGATTCAAATTATACAAGCTAACATTTCTGCCTTCTTTTTCTGCAGAAACATTGTGCATATGCTCCCTGTCCATCTTCCTGGAAGACCTCAACTCTCCTCTTCTAAGAGTGAGTGTCTCCTAATCAGGAGTTTTGTGAAATTTGTCTCATTTTCTTTTTAAAAGATGCTCACAATTTTTATATATTGTCATGCAGAACGTTTATAACCTGAGCGCAAGATGCATTTAGTATAAAAGACACAGTATTGCACCGGTTTATAGGGAAACTACTAAATCATGGTTCAATTTTTTCCTTTACCTTGCAAAGCTCCAGTCAATCCAAAAATGTACTGAATTGCAAGCCGATGGACGAGGAAACGAGTGGTAGAGAGACGAATAAATGGTTAACCCAGCATGGATAGAACTAAAACTGTAAAAAGAACTGAGACTCATAGCAGTGAAGGCCGCTTAATTCTTTCCATGTTAACTGATAACAGTTTAGCAAAGCGTTAGAACTATTTTCTCTATAGTCAAACGTAAAACCGTCCACTGATGATCCATCGTCGTTTATTTATCATTAACTCGTTCGATTTGTGATGGTTATTTCTGGAAATGAATGGCCAGTTTGAGGCTCACACTAATTATAAGCAAATGCTAGCAAGTAATATCATAAGCCCATTTCCCAGGCTTCCCCTCAACTATAATATTAAACAGGTACTCACGAAACGAAAACGTCACTCTATTGCTTTCACTGCAAAGGAAAGGAAGCAGAAGATCCATTCGGTGTAGACAATCACTCCACTCTCCCCTGGCCCGTATCTTTTCTGGATGAAAACCGCATCCTTAAATGGAAAGATATCGAATTAATTAAAGAGGAACATGGTTCGTAGTTTAAGGATAAACCGTATATGATCCGTGCCTCGAACTCTTCAAAAGTTCGGCATAAAACAAAGCAAGTGTTGGCCTGTAAGCAAGGTTCAATGTGGCGCACAAGAGTTGCAAATCGTTATGAATGCGAAAAAAATATCCATCGGGTATAAACTGGATATGAATTACCTTGGTAAAGATTCAAATGAGAAAGAATAACTCAAAGAAACCGTTCATCCACTTTAAAGTTGAAAAATTAAGAATTAACAATATTTGATCTCCCGCTCAACAATTATCTCGATCCTGATTGGCTGATAGAAATACCACCGCTGTCAGTGCAGGCGCTGTATTCTTAAATTGTTATAAATTTTGTTCTTTGACGGATCACCGATTGAATACCTTTAAAATTCCTCTCCTCTTTTACGTCGACCGCGCATAATGGCGGTTTTCTCGATTTCGGAAGAATAAGCAGACGATACGTTATGAAAATGGTTTTTTTGTGCGGTAAGACTCACGTAGTAGACAAAAAGTCATAATAAATACTAATCTTCATGTATTTTTAATCGTTAACGATGGACATCTTGTTCAATTTCAAAAATCTAATTTCAATTTTAGAATCCCAGCGGTAACAGTCTCGCGTCCCAACTCCATTACGCATATATCACTTTTCCATGCGACCTCGCCGTGATCACATCGCTCGCGTCACCAATTGTTAAAAATGGCTAAAATAAAGGTTTAAATGCATAGCAGAGGCTGTAAGCATCCCGACTCGAATTATGAATCCACCACGGAGTGTTCTGTTAACAGAAACCGCTTCGGATTCTTTAATATGAAGAGCAATGCAACAATATTTCAAGAGTCCATATGCTTGGTGCAACGTTAGCATTGGCTCAGTATGATCCGGGCTTGATATTGAAAATTAACATACGTCCCGACGTAATGGAATGTAGGTTTTCGTTCGTCGTCTCGTTTGGAAGCTATGAGTTGTCGAAAAACTCTAAGCCAATTTTGTAAACACGGTCGGAGAGCGTTCGAAAAATTTCCAATGGGACTTACCTCAATGTTTTTCTTGAACCGGCTTTCCTCACTTAAACTACGCTCCAAAGACGAATCCACAATCCTTTGTAACTGCCGAATGGTAGAAAAGCCTGCATGAGCTCCGGTAACTTAGCACTTAACACAGTAATTCGTTCACAGTCTTCGAGAATTTTCAGCCACCAAGTTGACAGGGAACGGAGACGCACTACGCAACTGGATTTCAGAGCCTCGTGAACCGAATAAGGACGGGATTGATTTCAATACTTTGCAAGTGAAATTTTCTCACTTCTGTCTAACATCGCGGACGAACTTTGCTCGCAATGCATGCGTGCCGACTGACGCCGGAAAGGGAGCAACACTTCTCCCTCTATTGGCATTCCGTTTAGAATAATTTACTCATGTCAAAAAAAGACGATCTACCTTCTATTGTAAACCCTCTGTTTTAAGATTAACACCAGGGCTGTTTCGTTTTTCCGAGAAGACGTATTGATCAGAATGTTCGTCTTTTGCGAACAAGAATGAAAGGGAAAGGGGCGACGGCTTAGGGTAGTATATGAAAACAAGCAATAGTTTCCCAAGTAGATGAATGAAGGGTAAAAAAGGCGAATAAAAAGTAATTTGCAGATGAATTTTATTGAAGCAATAGCGTCACATACATCATAAACGTTACATTTCATTCTAGCAATTGCATTAAAGCTAAGGTGCTCTTTCCCATTTCTAGAAGTCTGTCTGTCTGTCCGCATCCGGGAAGAAACCGTCCTGCCTGCGTTATCCTTATGCCTCTGAAATCGTTCGTTCTTCAAGTCCTCCTCCGAGGAATAACTCCTCGTATCTGGAAAGAAAGTAAAAAAGGAACGCAATATAAACTCACTGTGACATCGTCTAGCTATACTCATCATGAGAATAAAGAAAGCTTAAGCATTATATAGACAGAGTGTAGAATATCTGTCGCCATTTCAGAGCCAGTTGCTCCTGGCGAGGGCGCTTCTTCACTCTGAATTGGAAGATTTGCTGATCCTCGGTTCTTCCTGAGAAAGATTGGAACCTCCGATGCATTTTGCAACTTCCAGTATATACTGACATTTCAAATAAATATCATCCCTTCCTTCGTTCGTCCGACAGCTATCGGTGAGATTCGGTTAAACTTGGATGTTGTATGGATCATTGAATTGTTAAAGGGACGCACTCTCTGGATCAGCTTTGAAATAATATTGACTGGAGGTTACAGAGAACGTATGAAATCGAAACATCTTTATGAAAGGAAAGGAACGGCGTGGAAGGATGTTGATACAAAACATTTCAGTTTTTCATAATCGGTCTCTCTCTCAATAAGATGACCTTGTTGAAGGAAGTTAGTAAATTGGACGACTATGGGTTCCTGTCAGGCTTTGTTTCTTAGATGCTGTGAAAGAGGAGAAAGGCTTACAGTGGTTTTGTCACCGTAACTCACCCTTGAAATGTCATTTATTGTTGAAATTTGATTGAATGTTTCACGTCACGCAATCAAACGTTGGCTCCTTTCCTTTCTTAGGATATAGAATTGAAATTTTGCTGTTCTAGGAAGTTGAATAATGCACGGTCCCCTATGGAAATCAATTATTACATAACCTTAAATTTACTGGAATTCGAACAGATCAGTCGCATAATTTTTCAAAGAATATTGCCTGTAGATTATTTTATACCTATGCTTAATACATAGCCGGTAAATTGTGACATTGTTGGAGCAAGGACTGCATGACAAACACTTAATTGCCTTCATTCTGAGGAAATTGTCATTTCAGTATAGCCATCGTACCTAAAGTGTTCATTGAAATGTCCTTCAAAGCTTTTTGCAGTGAACAGGAAACATGTCAATCACATTTCAACATATTAAGGTATCAATTAAATTATCATAAAAAAATATCCATCATGATTCAAATTATACAAGCTAACATTTCTGCCTTCTTTTTCTGCAGAAACATTGTGCATATGCTCCCTGTCCATCTTCCTGGAAGACCTCAACTCTCCTCTTCTAAGAGTGAGTGTCTCCTAATCAGGAGTTTTGTGAAATTTGTCTCATTTTCTTTTTAAAAGATGTTCACAATTTTTATATATTGTCATGCAGAACGTTTATAAACTGAGCGCAAGATGCATTTAGTATAAAAGACACAGTATATCACCGATTTATAGGGAAACTACTAAATCATGGTTCAATTTTTTCCTTTACCTTGCAAAGCTCCAGTCAATCCAAAAATGTACTGAATTGTAAGCCGATGGACGAGGAAACGAGTGGTAGAGAGACGAATAAATGGTAAACCCAGCATGGATAGAACTAAAACTGTAAAAAGAACTGAGACTCGTAGCAGCGAAGGCCGCTTCATTCTTTCCATGTGAACTGATAACAGTTTAGCAAAGAGTTAGAACTATTTTCTCTATAGTCAAACGTAAATACGTCCACTGATGATCCATCGTCGTTTATTTATCATTAACTCGTTCGATTTGTGATGGTAATTTCTAGAAATGAATGGCCAGTTTGAGGCTCACACTAATTATAAGCAAATGCTAGCAAGTAATATCATAAGCCCATTTCCCAGGCTTCCCCTCAACTATAATATTAAACAAGTACTCACGAAACGAAAACGTCACTCTATTGCTTTCACTGCAAAGGAAAGGAAGCAGAAGATCCATTCGGTGTAGACAATCACTCCACTCTCCCCTGGCCCGTATCTTTTCTGGATGAAAACCGCATCCTTAAATGGAAAGATATCGAATTAATTAAAGAGGAACATGGTTCGTAGTTTAAGGATAAACCGTATATGATCCGTGCCTCGAACTCTTCAAAAGTTCGGCATAAAACAAAGCAAGTGGTGGCCTGTAAGCAAGGTTCAATGTGGCGCAAAAGAGCTGCAAATCGTTATGAATGCGAAAAAAATATCCATCGGGTATAAACTGGATATGAATTACCTTGGTAAAGATTCAAATGAGAAAGAATAACTCAAAGAAACCGTTCATCCACTTTAAAGTTGAAAAATTAAGAATTAACAATATTTGATCTCCCGCTCAACAATTATCTCGATCCTGATTGGCTGATAGAAATACCACCGCTGTCAGTGCAGGCGCTGTATTCTTAAATTGTTATAAATTTTGTTCTTTGACGGATCACCGATTGAATACCTTTAAAATTCCTCTCCTCTTTTACGTCGACCGCGCATAATGGCGGTTTTCTCGATTTCGGAAGAATAAGCAGACGATACGTTATGAAAATGGTTTTTTTGTGCGGTAAGACTCACGTAGTAGACAAAAAGTCATAATAAATACTAATCTTCATGTATTTTTAATCGTTAACGATGGACATCTTGTTCAATTTCAAAAATCTAATTTCAATTTTAGAATCCCAGCGGTAACAGTCTCGCGTCCCAACTCCATTACGCATATATCACTTTTCCATGCGACCTCGCCGTGATCACATCGCTCGCGTCACCAATTGTTAAAAATGGCTAAAATAAAGGTTTAAATGCATAGCAGAGGCTGTAAGCATCCCGACTCGAATTATGAATCCACCACGGAGTGTTCTGTTAACAGAAACCGCTTCGGATTCTTTAATATGAAGAGCAATGCAACAATATTTCAAGAGTCCATATGCTTGGTGCAACGTTAGCATTGGCTCAGTATGATCCGGGCTTGATATTGAAAATTAACATACGTCCCGACGTAATGGAATGTAGGTTTTCGTTCGTCGTCTCGTTTGGAAGCTATGAGTTGTCGAAAAACTCTAAGCAAATTTTGTAAACACGGTCGGAGAGCGTTCGAAAAATTTCCAATGGGACTTACCTCAATGTTTTTCTTGAACCGGCTTTCCTCACTTAAACTACGCTCCAAAGACGAATCCACAATCCTTTGTAACTGCCGAATGGTAGAAAAGCCTGCATGAGCTCCGGTAACTTAGCACTTAACACAGTAATTCGTTCACAGTCTTCGAGAATTTTCAGCCACCAAGTTGACAGGGAACGGAGACGCACTACGCAACTGGATTTCAGAGCCTCGTGAACCGAATAAGGACGGGATTGATTTCAATACTTTGCAAGTGAAATTTTCTCACTTCTGTCTAACATCGCGGACGAACTTTGCTCGCAATGCATGCGTGCCGACTGACGCCGGAAAGGGAGCAACACTTCTCCCTCTATTGGCATTCCATTTAGAATAATTTACTGATGTCAAAAAAAGACGATCTACCTTCTATTGTAAACCCTCTGTTTTAAGATTAACACCAGGGCTGTTTCGTTTTTCCGAGAAGACGTATTGATCAGAATGTTCGTCTTTTGCGAACAAGAATGAAAGGGAAAGGGGCGACGGCTTAGGGTAGTATATGAAAACAAGCAATAGTTTCCCAAGTAGATGAATGAAGGGTAAAAAAGGCGAATAAAAAGTAATTTGCAGATGAATTTTATTGAAGCAATAGCGTCACATACATCATAAACGTTACATTTCATTCTAGCAATTGCATTAAAGCTAAGGTGCTCTTTCCCATTTCTAGAAGTCTGTCTGTCTGTCCGCATCCGGGAAGAAACCGTCCTGCCTGCGTTATCCTTATGCCTCTGAAATCGTTCGTTCTTCAAGTCCTCCTCCGAGGAATAACTCCTCGTATCTGGAAAGAAAGTAAAAAAGGAACGCAATATAAACTCACTGTGACATCGTCTAGCTATACTCATCATGAGAATAAAGAAAGCTTAAGCATTATATAGACAGAGTGTAGAATATCTGTCGCCATTTCAGAGCCAGTTGCTCCTGGCGAGGGCGCTTCTTCACTCTGAATTGGAAGATTTGCTGATCCTCGGTTCTTCCTGAGAAAGATTGGAACCTCCGATGCATTTTGCAACTTCCAGTATATACTGACATTTCAAATAAATATCATCCCTTCCTTCGTTCGTCCGACAGCTATCGGTGAGATTCGGTTAAACTTGGATGTTGTATGGATCATTGAATTGTTAAAGGGACGCACTCTCTGGATCAGCTTTGAAATAATATTGACTGGAGGTTACAGAGAACGTATGAAATCGAAACATCTTTATGAAAGGAAAGGAACGGCGTGGAAGGATGTTGATACAAAACATTTCAGTTTTTCATAATCGGTCTCTCTCTCAATAAGATGACCTTGTTGAAGGAAGTTAGTAAATTGGACGACTATGGGTTCCTGTCAGGCTTTGTTTCTTAGATGCTGTGAAAGAGGAGAAAGGCTTACAGTGGTTTTGTCACCGTAACTCACCCTTGAAATGTCATTTATTGTTGAAATTTGATTGAATGTTTCACGTCACGCAATCAAACGTTGGCTCCTTTCCTTTCTTAGGATATAGAATTGAAATTTTGCTGTTCTAGGAAGTTGAATAATGCACGGTCCCCTATGGAAATCAATTATTACATAACCTTAAATTTACTGGAATTCGAACAGATCAGTCGCATAATTTTTCAAAGAATATTGCCTGTAGATTATTTTATACCTATGCTTAATACATAGCCGGTAAATTGTGACATTGTTGGAGCAAGGACTGCATGACAAACACTTAATTGCCTTCATTCTGAGGAAATTGTCATTTCAGTATAGCCATCGTACCTAAAGTGTTCATTGAAATGTCCTTCAAAGCTTTTTGCAGTGAACAGGAAACATGTCAATCACATTTCAACATATTAAGGTATCAATTAAATTATCATAAAAAAATATCCATCATGATTCAAATTATACAAGCTAACATTTCTGCCTTCTTTTTCTGCAGAAACATTGTGCATATGCTCCCTGTCCATCTTCCTGGAAGACCTCAACTCTCCTCTTCTAAGAGTGAGTGTCTCCTAATCAGGAGTTTTGTGAATTTTGTCTCATTTTCTTTTTAAAAGATGTTCACAATTTTTATATATTGTCATGCAGAACGTTTATAAACTGAGCGCAAGATGCATTTAGTATAAAAGACACAGTATATCACCGATTTATAGGGAAACTACTAAATCATGGTTCAATTTTTTCCTTTACCTTGCAAAGCTCCAGTCAATCCAAAAATGTACTGAATTGTAAGCCGATGGACGAGGAAACGAGTGGTAGAGAGACGAATAAATGGTAAACCCAGCATGGATAGAACTAAAACTGTAAAAAGAACTGAGACTCGTAGCAGCGAAGGCCGCTTCATTCTTTCCATGTGAACTGATAACAGTTTAGCAAAGAGTTAGAACTATTTTCTCTATAGTCAAACGTAAATACGTCCACTGATGATCCATCGTCGTTTATTTATCATTAACTCGTTCGATTTGTGATGGTAATTTCTAGAAATGAATGGCCAGTTTGAGGCTCACACTAATTATAAGCAAATGCTAGCAAGTAATATCATAAGCCCATTTCCCAGGCTTCCCCTCAACTATAATATTAAACAAGTACTCACGAAACGAAAACGTCACTCTATTGCTTTCACTGCAAAGGAAAGGAAGCAGAAGATCCATTCGGTGTAGACAATCACTCCACTCTCCCCTGGCCCGTATCTTTTCTGGATGAAAACCGCATCCTTAAATGGAAAGATATCGAATTAATTAAAGAGGAACATGGTTCGTAGTTTAAGGATAAACCGTATATGATCCGTGCCTCGAACTCTTCAAAAGTTCGGCATAAAACAAAGCAAGTGGTGGCCTGTAAGCAAGGTTCAATGTGGCGCAAAAGAGCTGCAAATCGTTATGAATGCGAAAAAAATATCCATCGGGTATAAACTGGATATGAATTACCTTGGTAAAGATTCAAATGAGAAAGAATAACTCAAAGAAACCGTTCATCCACTTTAAAGTTGAAAAATTAAGAATTAACAATATTTGATCTCCCGCTCAACAATTATCTCGATCCTGATTGGCTGATAGAAATACCACCGCTGTCAGTGCAGGCGCTGTATTCTTAAATTGTTATAAATTTTGTTCTTTGACGGATCACCGATTGAATACCTTTAAAATTCCTCTCCTCTTTTACGTCGACCGCGCATAATGGCGGTTTTCTCGATTTCGGAAGAATAAGCAGACGATACGTTATGAAAATGGTTTTTTTGTGCGGTAAGACTCACGTAGTAGACAAAAAGTCATAATAAATACTAATCTTCATGTATTTTTAATCGTTAACGATGGACATCTTGTTCAATTTCAAAAATCTAATTTCAATTTTAGAATCCCAGCGGTAACAGTCTCGCGTCCCAACTCCATTACGCATATATCACTTTTCCATGCGACCTCGCCGTGATCACATCGCTCGCGTCACCAATTGTTAAAAATGGCTAAAATAAAGGTTTAAATGCATAGCAGAGGCTGTAAGCATCCCGACTCGAATTATGAATCCACCACGGAGTGTTCTGTTAACAGAAACCGCTTCGGATTCTTTAATATGAAGAGCAATGCAACAATATTTCAAGAGTCCATATGCTTGGTGCAACGTTAGCATTGGCTCAGTATGATCCGGGCTTGATATTGAAAATTAACATACGTCCCGACGTAATGGAATGTAGGTTTTCGTTCGTCGTCTCGTTTGGAAGCTATGAGTTGTCGAAAAACTCTAAGCAAATTTTGTAAACACGGTCGGAGAGCGTTCGAAAAATTTCCAATGGGACTTACCTCAATGTTTTTCTTGAACCGGCTTTCCTCACTTAAACTACGCTCCAAAGACGAATCCACAATCCTTTGTAACTGCCGAATGGTAGAAAAGCCTGCATGAGCTCCGGTAACTTAGCACTTAACACAGTAATTCGTTCACAGTCTTCGAGAATTTTCAGCCACCAAGTTGACAGGGAACGGAGACGCACTACGCAACTGGATTTCAGAGCCTCGTGAACCGAATAAGGACGGGATTGATTTCAATACTTTGCAAGTGAAATTTTCTCACTTCTGTCTAACATCGCGGACGAACTTTGCTCGCAATGCATGCGTGCCGACTGACGCCGGAAAGGGAGCAACACTTCTCCCTCTATTGGCATTCCATTTAGAATAATTTACTGATGTCAAAAAAAGACGATCTACCTTCTATTGTAAACCCTCTGTTTTAAGATTAACACCAGGGCTGTTTCGTTTTTCCGAGAAGACGTATTGATCAGAATGTTCGTCTTTTGCGAACAAGAATGAAAGGGAAAGGGGCGACGGCTTAGGGTAGTATATGAAAACAAGCAATAGTTTCCCAAGTAGATGAATGAAGGGTAAAAAAGGCGAATAAAAAGTAATTTGCAGATGAATTTTATTGAAGCAATAGCGTCACATACATCATAAACGTTACATTTCATTCTAGCAATTGCATTAAAGCTAAGGTGCTCTTTCCCATTTCTAGAAGTCTGTCTGTCTGTCCGCATCCGGGAAGAAACCGTCCTGCCTGCGTTATCCTTATGCCTCTGAAATCGTTCGTTCTTCAAGTCCTCCTCCGAGGAATAACTCCTCGTATCTGGAAAGAAAGTAAAAAAGGAACGCAATATAAACTCACTGTGACATCGTCTAGCTATACTCATCATGAGAATAAAGAAAGCTTAAGCATTATATAGACAGAGTGTAGAATATCTGTCGCCATTTCAGAGCCAGTTGCTCCTGGCGAGGGCGCTTCTTCACTCTGAATTGGAAGATTTGCTGATCCTCGGTTCTTCCTGAGAAAGATTGGAACCTCCGATGCATTTTGCAACTTCCAGTATATACTGACATTTCAAATAAATATCATCCCTTCCTTCGTTCGTCCGACAGCTATCGGTGAGATTCGGTTAAACTTGGATGTTGTATGGATCATTGAATTGTTAAAGGGACGCACTCTCTGGATCAGCTTTGAAATAATATTGACTGGAGGTTACAGAGAACGTATGAAATCGACTCATCTTTATGAAAGGAAAGGAACGGCGTGGAAGGATGTTGATACAAAACATTTCAGTTTTTCATAATCGGTCTCTCTCTCAATAAGATGACCTTGTTGAAGGAAGTTAGTAAATTGTACGACTATGGGTTCCTGTCAGTCTTTGTTTCTTAGATGCTGTGAAAGAGGAGAAAGGCTTACAGTGGTTTTGTCACCGTAACTCACCCTTGAAATGTCATTTATTGTTGAAATTTGATTGAATGTTTCACGTCACGCAATCAAACGTTGGCTCCTTTCCTTTCTTAGGATATAGAATTGAAATTTTGCTGTTCTAGGAAGTTGAATAATGCACGGTCCCCTATGGAAATCAATTATTACATAACCTTAAATTTACTGGAATTCGAACAGATTTATCGCATAATTTTTCAAAGAATATTGCCTGTAGATTATTTTATACCTATGCTTAATACATAGCCGGTAAATTGTGACATTGTTGGAGCAAGGACTGCATGACAAACACTTAATTGCCTTCATTCTGAGGAAATTGTCATTTCAGTATAGCCATCGTACCTAAAGTGTTCATTGAAATGTCCTTCAAAGCTTTTTGCAGTGAACAGGAAACATGTCAATCACATTTCAACATATTAAGGTATCAATTAAATTATCATAAAAAAATATCCATCATGATTCAAATTATACAAGCTAACATTTCTGCCTTCTTTTTCTGCAGAAACTTTGTGCATATGCTCCCTGTCCATCTTCCTGGAAGACCTCAACTCTCCTCTTCTAAGAGTGAGTGTCTCCTAATCAGGAGTTTTGTGAAATTTGTCTCATTTTCTTTTTAAAAGATGCTCACAATTTTTATATATTGTCATGCAGAACGTTTATAACCTGAGCGCAAGATGCATTTAGTATAAAAGACACAGTATTGCACCGGTTTATAGGGAAACTACTAAATCATGGTTCAATTTTTTCCTTTACCTTGCAAAGCTCCAGTCAATCCAAAAATGTACTGAATTGTAAGCCGATGGACGAGGAAACGAGTGGTAGAGAGACGAATAAATGGTAAACCCAGCATGGATAGAACTAAAACTGTAAAAAGAACTGAGACTCGTAGCAGCGAAGGCCGCTTCATTCTTTCCATGTGAACTGATAACAGTTTAGCAAAGAGTTAGAACTATTTTCTCTATAGTCAAACGTAAATACGTCCACTGATGATCCATCGTCGTTTATTTATCATTAACTCGTTCGATTTGTGATGGTAATTTCTAGAAATGAATGGCCAGTTTGAGGCTCACACTAATTATAAGCAAATGCTAGCAAGTAATATCATAAGCCCATTTCCCAGGCTTACCCTCAACTATAATATTAAACAAGTACTCACGAAACGAAAACGTCACTCTATTGCTTTCACTGCAAAGGAAAGGAAGCAGAAGATCCATTCGGTGTAGACAATCACTCCACTCTCCCCTGGCCCGTATCTTTTCTGGATGAAAACCGCATCCTTAAATGGAAAGATATCGAATTAATTAAAGAGGAACATGGTTCGTAGTTTAAGGATAAACCGTATATGATCCGCGCCTCGAACTCTTCAAAAGTTCGGCATAAAACAAAGCAAGTGGTGGCCTGTAAGCAAGGTTCAATGTGGCGCACAAGAGTTGCAAATCGTTATGAATGCGAAAAAAATATCCATCGGGTATAAACTGGATATGAATTACCTTGGTAAAGATTCAAATGAGAAAGAATAACTCAAAGAAACCGTTCATCCACTTTAAAGTTGAAAAATTAAGAATTAACAATATTTGATCTCCCGCTCAACAATTATCTCGATCCTGATTGGCTGATAGAAATACCACCGCTGTCAGTGCAGGCGCTGTATTCTTAAATTGTTATAAATTTTGTTCTTTGACGGATCACCGATTGAATACCTTTAAAATTCCTCTCCTCTTTTACGTCGACCGCGCATAATGGCGGTTTTCTCGATTTCGGAAGAATAAGCAGACGATACGTTATGAAAATGGTTTTTTTGTGCGGTAAGACTCACGTAGTAGACAAAAAGTCATAATAAATACTAATCTTCATGTATTTTTAATCGTTAACGATGGACATCTTGTTCAATTTCAAAAATCTAATTTCAATTTTAGAATCCCAGCGGTAACAGTCTCGCGTCCCAACTCCATTACGCATATATCACTTTTCCATGCGACCTCGCCGTGATCACATCGCTCGCGTCACCAATTGTTAAAAATGGCTAAAATAAAGGTTTAAATGCATAGCAGAGGCTGTAAGCATCCCGACTCGAATTATGAATCCACCACGGAGTGTTCTGTTAACAGAAACCGCTTCGGATTCTTTAATATGAAGAGCAATGCAACAATATTTCAAGAGTCCATATGCTTGGTGCAACGTTAGCATTGGCTCAGTATGATCCGGGCTTGATATTGAAAATTAACATACGTCCCGACGTAATGGAATGTAGGTTTTCGTTCGTCGTCTCGTTTGGAAGCTATGAGTTGTCGAAAAACTCTAAGCAAATTTTGTAAACACGGTCGGAGAGCGTTCGAAAAATTTCCAATGGGACTTACCTCAATGTTTTTCTTGAACCGGCTTTCCTCACTTAAACTACGCTCCAAAGACGAATCCACAATCCTTTGTAACTGCCGAATGGTAGAAAAGCCTGCATGAGCTCCGGTAACTTAGCACTTAACACAGTAATTCGTTCACAGTCTTCGAGAATTTTCAGCCACCAAGTTGACAGGGAACGGAGACGCACTACGCAACTGGATTTCAGAGCCTCGTGAACCGAATAAGGACGGGATTGATTTCAATACTTTGCAAGTGAAATTTTCTCACTTCTGTCTAACATCGCGGACGAACTTTGCTCGCAATGCATGCGTGCCGACTGACGCCGGAAAGGGAGCAACACTTCTCCCTCTATTGGCATTCCGTTTAGAATAATTTACTCATGTCAAAAAAAGACGATCTACCTTCTATTGTAAACCCTCTGTTTTAAGATTAACACCAGGGCTGTTTCGTTTTTCCGAGAAGACGTATTGATCAGAATGTTCGTCTTTTGCGAACAAGAATGAAAGGGAAAGGGGCGACGGCTTAGGGTAGTATATGAAAACAAGCAATAGTTTCCCAAGTAGATGAATGAAGGGTAAAAAAGGCGAATAAAAAGTAATTTGCAGATGAATTTTATTGAAGCAATAGCGTCACATACATCATAAACGTTACATTTCATTCTAGCAATTGCATTAAAGCTAAGGTGCTCTTTCCCATTTCTAGAAGTCTGTCTGTCTGTCCGCATCCGGGAAGAAACCGTCCTGCCTGCGTTATCCTTATGCCTCTGAAATCGTTCGTTCTTCAAGTCCTCCTCCGAGGAATAACTCCTCGTATCTGGAAAGAAAGTAAAAAAGGAACGCAATATAAACTCACTGTGACATCGTCTAGCTATACTCATCATGAGAATAAAGAAAGCTTAAGCATTATATAGACAGAGTGTAGAATATCTGTCGCCATTTCAGAGCCAGTTGCTCCTGGCGAGGGCGCTTCTTCACTCTGAATTGGAAGATTTGCTGATCCTCGGTTCTTCCTGAGAAAGATTGGAACCTCCGATGCATTTTGCAACTTCCAGTATATACTGACATTTCAAATAAATATCATCCCTTCCTTCGTTCGTCCGACAGCTATCGGTGAGATTCGGTTAAACTTGGATGTTGTATGGATCATTGAATTGTTAAAGGGACGCACTCTCTGGATCAGCTTTGAAATAATATTGACTGGAGGTTACAGAGAACGTATGAAATCGACTCATCTTTATGAAAGGAAAGGAACGGCGTGGAAGGATGTTGATACAAAACATTTCAGTTTTTCATAATCGGTCTCTCTCTCAATAAGATGACCTTGTTGAAGGAAGTTAGTAAATTGTACGACTATGGGTTCCTGTCAGGCTTTGTTTCTTAGATGCTGTGAAAGAGGAGAAAGGCTTACAGTGGTTTTGTCACCGTAACTCACCCTTGAAATGTCATTTATTGTTGAAATTTGATTGAATGTTTCACGTCACGCAATCAAACGTTGGCTCCTTTCCTTTCTTAGGATATAGAATTGAAATTTTGCTGTTCTAGGAAGTTGAATAATGCACGGTCCCCTATGGAAATCAATTATTACATAACCTTAAATTTACTGGAATTCGAACAGATTTATCGCATAATTTTTCAAAGAATATTGCCTGTAGATTATTTTATACCTATGCTTAATACATAGCCGGTAAATTGTGACATTGTTGGAGCAAGGACTGCATGACAAACACTTAATTGCCTTCATTCTGAGGAAATTGTCATTTCAGTATAGCCATCGTACCTAAAGTGTTCATTGAAATGTCCTTCAAAGCTTTTTGCAGTGAACAGGAAACATGTCAATCACATTTCAACATATTAAGGTATCAATTAAATTATCATAAAAAAATATCCATCATGATTCAAATTATACAAGCTAACATTTCTGCCTTCTTTTTCTGCAGAAACATTGTGCATATGCTCCCTGTCCATCTACCTGGAAGACCTCAACTCTCCTCTTCTAAGAGTGAGTGTCTCCTAATCAGGAGTTTTGTGAAATTTGTCTCATTTTCTTTTTAAAAGATGCTCACAATTTTTATATATTGTCATGCAGAACGTTTATAACCTGAGCGCAAGATGCATTTAGTATAAAAGACACAGTATTGCACCGGTTTATAGGGAAACTACTAAATCATGGTTCAATTTTTTCCTTTACCTTGCAAAGCTCCAGTCAATCCAAAAATGTACTGAATTGTAAGCCGATGGACGAGGAAACGAGTGGTAGAGAGACGAATAAATGGTAAACCCAGCATGGATAGAACTAAAACTGTAAAAAGAACTGAGACTTGTAGCAGCGAAGGCCGCTTCATTCCTTCCATGTGAACTGATAACAGTTTAGCAAAGAGTTAGAACTATTTTCTCTATAGTCAAACGTAAATACGTCCACTGATGATCCATCGTCGTTTATTTATCATTAACTCGTTCGATTTGTGATGGTAATTTCTAGAAATGAATGGCCAGTTTGAGGCTCACACTAATTATAAGCAAATGCTAGCAAGTAATATCATAAGCCCATTTCCCAGGCTTCCCCTCAACTATAATATTAAACAAGTACTCACGAAACGAAAACGTCACTCTATTGCTTTCACTGCAAAGGAAAGGAAGCAGAAGATCCATTCGGTGTAGACAATCACTCCACTCTCCCCTGGCCCGTATCTTTTCTGGATGAAAACCGCATCCTTAAATGGAAAGATATCGAATTAATTAAAGAGGAACATGGTTCGTAGTTTAAGGATAAACCGTATATGATCCGTGCCTCGAACTCTTCAAAAGTTCGGCATAAAACAAAGCAAGTGGTGGCCTGTAAGCAAGGTTCAATGTGGCGCAAAAGAGCTGCAAATCGTTATGAATGCGAAAAAAATATCCATCGGGTATAAACTGGATATGAATTACCTTGGTAAAGATTCAAATGAGAAAGAATAACTCAAAGAAACCGTTCATCCACTTTAAAGTTGAAAAATTAAGAATTAACAATATTTGATCTCCCGCTCAACAATTATCTCGATCCTGATTGGCTGATAGAAATACCACCGCTGTCAGTGCAGGCGCTGTATTCTTAAATTGTTATAAATTTTGTTCTTTGACGGATCACCGATTGAATACCTTTAAAATTCCTCTCCTCTTTTACGTCGACCGCGCATAATGGCGGTTTTCTCGATTTCGGAAGAATAAGCAGACGATACGTTATGAAAATGGTTTTTTTGTGCGGTAAGACTCACGTAGTAGACAAAAAGTCATAATAAATACTAATCTTCATGTATTTTTAATCGTTAACGATGGACATCTTGTTCAATTTCAAAAATCTAATTTCAATTTTAGAATCCCAGCGGTAACAGTCTCGCGTCCCAACTCCATTACGCATATATCACTTTTCCATGCGACCTCGCCGTGATCACATCGCTCGCGTCACCAATTGTTAAAAATGGCTAAAATAAAGGTTTAAATGCATAGCAGAGGCTGTAAGCATCCCGACTCGAATTATGAATCCACCACGGAGTGTTCTGTTAACAGAAACCGCTTCGGATTCTTTAATATGAAGAGCAATGCAACAATATTTCAAGAGTCCATATGCTTGGTGCAACGTTAGCATTGGCTCAGTATGATCCGGGCTTGATATTGAAAATTAACATACGTCCCGACGTAATGGAATGTAGGTTTTCGTTCGTCGTCTCGTTTGGAAGCTATGAGTTGTCGAAAAACTCTAAGCAAATTTTGTAAACACGGTCGGAGAGCGTTCGAAAAATTTCCAATGGGACTTACCTCAATGTTTTTCTTGAACCGGCTTTCCTCACTTAAACTACGCTCCAAAGACGAATCCACAATCCTTTGTAACTGCCGAATGGTAGAAAAGCCTGCATGAGCTCCGGTAACTTAGCACTTAACACAGTAATTCGTTCACAGTCTTCGAGAATTTTCAGCCACCAAGTTGACAGGGAACGGAGACGCACTACGCAACTGGATTTCAGAGCCTCGTGAACCGAATAAGGACGGGATTGATTTCAATACTTTGCAAGTGAAATTTTCTCACTTCTGTCTAACATCGCGGACGAACTTTGCTCGCAATGCATGCGTGCCGACTGACGCCGGAAAGGGAGCAACACTTCTCCCTCTATTGGCATTCCATTTAGAATAATTTACTCATGTCAAAAAAAGACGATCTACCTTCTATTGTAAACCCTCTGTTTTAAGATTAACACCAGGGCTGTTTCGTTTTTCCGAGAAGACGTATTGATCAGAATGTTCGTCTTTTGCGAACAAGAATGAAAGGGAAAGGGGCGACGGCTTAGGGTAGTATATGAAAACAAGCAATAGTTTCCCAAGTAGATGAATGAAGGGTAAAAAAGGCGAATAAAAAGTAATTTGCAGATGAATTTTATTGAAGCAATAGCGTCACATACATCATAAACGTTACATTTCATTCTAGCAATTGCATTAAAGCTAAGGTGCTCTTTCCCATTTCTAGAAGTCTGTCTGTCTGTCCGCATCCGGGAAGAAACCGTCCTGCCTGCGTTATCCTTATGCCTCTGAAATCGTTCGTTCTTCAAGTCCTCCTCCGAGGAATAACTCCTCGTATCTGGAAAGAAAGTAAAAAAGGAACGCAATATAAACTCACTGTGACATCGTCTAGCTATACTCATCATGAGAATAAAGAAAGCTTAAGCATTATATAGACAGAGTGTAGAATATCTGTCGCCATTTCAGAGCCAGTTGCTCCTGGCGAGGGCGCTTCTTCACTCTGAATTGGAAGATTTGCTGATCCTCGGTTCTTCCTGAGAAAGATTGGAACCTCCGATGCATTTTGCAACTTCCAGTATATACTGACATTTCAAATAAATATCATCCCTTCCTTCGTTCGTCCGACAGCTATCGGTGAGATTCGGTTAAACTTGGATGTTGTATGGATCGTTGAATTGTTAAAGGGACGCACTCTCTGGATCAGCTTTGAAATAATATTGACTGGAGGTTACAGAGAACGTATGAAATCGAAACATCTTTATGAAAGGAAAGGAACGGCGTGGAAGGATGTTGATACAAAACATTTCAGTTTTTCATAATCGGTCTCTCTCTCAATAAGATGACCTTGTTGAAGGAAGTTAGTAAATTGTACGACTATGGGTTCCTGTCAGGCTTTGTTTCTTAGATGCTGTGAAAGAGGAGAAAGGCTTACAGTGGTTTTGTCACCGTAACTCACCCTTGAAATGTCATTTATTGTTGAAATTTGATTGAATGTTTCACGTCACGCAATCAAACGTTGGCTCCTTTCCTTTCTTAGGATATAGAATTGAAATTTTGCTGTTCTAGGAAGTTGAATAATGCACGGTCCCCTATGGAAATCAATTATTACATAACCTTAAATTT
Organism: Pantala flavescens; assembly: GCA_020796165.1. Lineage (NCBI taxonomy): Eukaryota > Metazoa > Arthropoda > Insecta > Odonata > Libellulidae > Pantala > Pantala flavescens. The sequence continues at coordinate 55,617,561 of CM036883.1, forward strand.
ACTGGAATTCGAACAGATTTATCGCATAATTTTTCAAAGAATATTGCCTGTAGATTATTTTATACCTATGCTTAATACATAGCCGGTAAATTGTGACATTGTTGGAGCAAGGACTGCATGACAAACACTTAATTGCCTTCATTCTGAGGAAATTGTAATTTCAGTATAGCCATCGTACCTAAAGTGTTCATTGAAATGTCCTTCAAAGCTTTTTGCAGTGAACAGGAAACATGTCAATCACATTTCAACATATTAAGGTATCAATTGAATTATCATAAAAAAATATCCATCATGATTCAAATTATACAAGCTAACATTTCTGCCTTCTTTTTCTGCAGAAACTTTGTGCATATGCTCCCTGTCCATCTTCCTGGAAGACCTCAACTCTCCTCTTCTAAGAGTGAGTGTCTCCTAATCAGGAGTTTTGTGAAATTTGTCTCATTTTCTTTTTAAAAGATGCTCACAATTTTTATATATTGTCATGCAGAACGTTTATAACCTGAGCGCAAGATGCATTTAGTATAAAAGACACAGTATTGCACCGGTTTATAGGGAAACTACTAAATCATGGTTCAATTTTTTCCTTTACCTTGCAAAGCTCCAGTCAATCCAAAAATGTACTGAATTGTAAGCCGATGGACGAGGAAACGAGTGGTAGAGAGACGAATAAATGGTAAACCCAGCATGGATAGAACTAAAACTGTAAAAAAAACTGAGACTCGTAGCAGCGAAGGCCGCTTCATTCTTTCCATGTGAACTGATAACAGTTTAGCAAAGAGTTAGAACTATTTTCTCTATAGTCAAACGTAAATACGTCCACTGATGATCCATCGTCGTTTATTTATCGTTAACTCGTTCGATTTGTGATGGTAATTTCTAGAAATGAATGGCCAGTTTGAGGCTCACACTAATTATAAGCAAATGCTAGCAAGTAATATCATAAGCCCATTTCCCAGGCTTCCCCTCAACTATAATATTAAACAAGTACTCACGAAACGAAAACGTCACTCTATTGCTTTCACTGCAAAGGAAAGGAAGCAGAAGATCCATTCGGTGTAGACAATCACTCCACTCTCCCCTGGCCCGTATCTTTTCTGGATGAAAACCGCATCCTTAAATGGAAAGATATCGAATTAATTAAAGAGGAACATGGTTCGTAGTTTAAGGATAAACCGTATATGATCCGTGCCTCGAACTCTTCAAAAGTTCGGCATAAAACAAAGCAAGTGGTGGCCTGTAAGCAAGGTTCAATGTGGCGCAAAAGAGCTGCAAATCGTTATGAATGCGAAAAAAATATCCATCGGGTATAAACTGGATATGAATTACCTTGGTAAAGATTCAAATGAGAAAGAATAACTCAAAGAAACCGTTCATCCACTTTAAAGTTGAAAAATTAAGAATTAACAATATTTGATCTCCCGCTCAACAATTATCTCGATCCTGATTGGCTGATAGAAATACCACCGCTGTCAGTGCAGGCGCTGTATTCTTAAATTGTTATAAATTTTGTTCTTTGACGGATCACCGATTGAATACCTTTAAAATTCCTCTCCTCTTTTACGTCGACCGCGCATAATGGCGGTTTTCTCGATTTCGGAAGAATAAGCAGACGATACGTTATGAAAATGGTTTTTTTGTGCGGTAAGACTCACGTAGTAGACAAAAAGTCATAATAAATACTAATCTTCATGTATTTTTAATCGTTAACGATGGACATCTTGTTCAATTTCAAAAATCTAATTTCAATTTTAGAATCCCAGCGGTAACAGTCTCGCGTCCCAACTCCATTACGCATATATCACTTTTCCATGCGACCTCGCCGTGATCACATCGCTCGCGTCACCAATTGTTAAAAATGGCTAAAATAAAGGTTTAAATGCATAGCAGAGGCTGTAAGCATCCCGACTCGAATTATGAATCCACCACGGAGTGTTCTGTTAACAGAAACCGCTTCGGATTCTTTAATATGAAGAGCAATGCAACAATATTTCAAGAGTCCATATGCTTGGTGCAACGTTAGCATTGGCTCAGTATGATCCGGGCTTGATATTGAAAATTAACATACGTCCCGACGTAATGGAATGTAGGTTTTCGTTCGTCGTCTCGTTTGGAAGCTATGAGTTGTCGAAAAACTCTAAGCAAATTTTGTAAACACGGTCGGAGAGCGTTCGAAAAATTTCCAATGGGACTTACCTCAATGTTTTTCTTGAACCGGCTTTCCTCACTTAAACTACGCTCCAAAGACGAATCCACAATCCTTTGTAACTGCCGAATGGTAGAAAAGCCTGCATGAGCTCCGGTAACTTAGCACTTAACACAGTAATTCGTTCACAGTCTTCGAGAATTTTCAGCCACCAAGTTGACAGGGAACGGAGACGCACTACGCAACTGGATTTCAGAGCCTCGTGAACCGAATAAGGACGGGATTGATTTCAATACTTTGCAAGTGAAATTTTCTCACTTCTGTCTAACATCGCGGACGAACTTTGCTCGCAATGCATGCGTGCCGACTGACGCCGGAAAGGGAGCAACACTTCTCCCTCTATTGGCATTCCGTTTAGAATAATTTACTCATGTCAAAAAAAGACGATCTACCTTCTATTGTAAACCCTCTGTTTTAAGATTAACACCAGGGCTGTTTCGTTTTTCCGAGAAGACGTATTGATCAGAATGTTCGTCTTTTGCGAACAAGAATGAAAGGGAAAGGGGCGACGGCTTAGGGTAGTATATGAAAACAAGCAATAGTTTCCCAAGTAGATGAATGAAGGGTAAAAAAGGCGAATAAAAAGTAATTTGCAGATGAATTTTATTGAAGCAATAGCGTCACATACATCATAAACGTTACATTTCATTCTAGCAATTGCATTAAAGCTAAGGTGCTCTTTCCCATTTCTAGAAGTCTGTCTGTCTGTCCGCATCCGGGAAGAAACCGTCCTGCCTGCGTTATCCTTATGCCTCTGAAATCGTTCGTTCTTCAAGTCCTCCTCCGAGGAATAACTCCTCGTATCTGGAAAGAAAGTAAAAAAGGAACGCAATATAAACTCACTGTGACATCGTCTAGCTATACTCATCATGAGAATAAAGAAAGCTTAAGCATTATATAGACAGAGTGTAGAATATCTGTCGCCATTTCAGAGCCAGTTGCTCCTGGCGAGGGCGCTTCTTCACTCTGAATTGGAAGATTTGCTGATCCTCGGTTCTTCCTGAGAAAGATTGGAACCTCCGATGCATTTTGCAACTTCCAGTATATACTGACATTTCAAATAAATATCATCCCTTCCTTCGTTCGTCCGACAGCTATCGGTGAGATTCGGTTAAACTTGGATGTTGTATGGATCGTTGAATTGTTAAAGGGACGCACTCTCTGGATCAGCTTTGAAATAATATTGACTGGAGGTTACAGAGAACGTATGAAATCGAAACATCTTTATGAAAGGAAAGGAACGGCGTGGAAGGATGTTGATACAAAACATTTCAGTTTTTCATAATCGGTCTCTCTCTCAATAAGATGACCTTGTTGAAGGAAGTTAGTAAATTGGACGACTATGGGTTCCTGTCAGTCTTTGTTTCTTAGATGCTGTGAAAGAGGAGAAAGGCTTACAGTGGTTTTGTCACCGTAACTCACCCTTGAAATGTCATTTATTGTTGAAATTTGATTGAATGTTTCACGTCACGCAATCAAACGTTGGCTCCTTTCCTTTCTTAGGATATAGAATTGAAATTTTGCTGTTCTAGGAAGTTGAATAATGCACGGTCCCCTATGGAAATCAATTATTACATAACCTTAAATTTACTGGAATTCGAACAGATTTATCGCATAATTTTTCAAAGAATATTGCCTGTAGATTATTTTATACCTATGCTTAATACATAGCCGGTAAATTGTGACATTGTTGGAGCAAGGACTGCATGACAAACACTTAATTGCCTTCATTCTGAGGAAATTGTCATTTCAGTATAGCCATCGTACCTAAAGTGTTCATTGAAATGTCCTTCAAAGCTTTTTGCAGTGAACAGGAAACATGTCAATCACATTTCAACATATTAAGGTATCAATTAAATTATCATAAAAAAATATCCATCATGATTCAAATTATACAAGCTAACATTTCTGCCTTCTTTTTCTGCAGAAACATTGTGCATATGCTCCCTGTCCATCTACCTGGAAGACCTCAACTCTCCTCTTCTAAGAGTGAGTGTCTCCTAATCAGGAGTTTTGTGAAATTTGTCTCATTTTCTTTTTAAAAGATGCTCACAATTTTTATATATTGTCATGCAGAACGTTTATAACCTGAGCGCAAGATGCATTTAGTATAAAAGACACAGTATTGCACCGGTTTATAGGGAAACTACTAAATCATGGTTCAATTTTTTCCTTTACCTTGCAAAGCTCCAGTCAATCCAAAAATGTGCTGAATTGTAAGCCGATGGACGAGGAAACGAGTGGTAGAGAGACGAATAAATGGTAAACCCAGCATGGATAGAACTAAAACTGTAAAAAGAACTGAGACTCGTAGCAGCGAAGGCCGCTTCATTCCTTCCATGTGAACTGATAACAGTTTAGCAAAGAGTTAGAACTATTTTCTCTATAGTCAAACGTAAATACGTCCACTGATGATCCATCGTCGTTTATTTATCATTAACTCGTTCGATTTGTGATGGTAATTTCTAGAAATGAATGGCCAGTTTGAGGCTCACACTAATTATAAGCAAATGCTAGCAAGTAATATCATAAGCCCATTTCCCAGGCTTCCCCTCAACTATAATATTAAACAGGTACTCACGAAACGAAAACGTCACTCTATTGCTTTCACTGCAAAGGAAAGGAAGCAGAAGATCCATTCGGTGTAGACAATCACTCCACTCTCCCCTGGCCCGTATCTTTTCTGGATGAAAACCGCATCCTTAAATGGAAAGATATCGAATTAATTAAAGAGGAACATGGTTCGTAGTTTAAGGATAAACCGTATATGATCCGTGCCTCGAACTCTTCAAAAGTTCGGCATAAAACAAAGCAAGTGTTGGCCTGTAAGCAAGGTTCAATGTGGCGCACAAGAGTTGCAAATCGTTATGAATGCGAAAAAAATATCCATCGGGTATAAACTGGATATGAATTACCTTGGTAAAGATTCAAATGAGAAAGAATAACTCAAAGAAACCGTTCATCCACTTTAAAGTTGAAAAATTAAGAATTAACAATATTTGAACTCCCGCTCAACAATTATCTCGATCCTGATTGGCTGATAGAAATACCACCGCTGTCAGTGCAGGCGCTGTATTCTTAAATTGTTATAAATTTTGTTCTTTGACGGATCACCGATTGAATACCTTTAAAATTCCTCTCCTCTTTTACGTCGACCGCGCATAATGGCGGTTTTCTCGATTTCGGAAGAATAAGCAGACGATACGTTATGAAAATGGTTTTTTTGTGCGGTAAGACTCACGTAGTAGACAAAAAGTCATAATAAATACTAATCTTCATGTATTTTTAATCGTTAACGATGGACATCTTGTTCAATTTCAAAAATCTAATTTCAATTTTAGAATCCCAGCGGTAACAGTCTCGCGTCCCAACTCCATTACGCATATATCACTTTTCCATGCGACCTCGCCGTGATCACATCGCTCGCGTCACCAATTGTTAAAAATGGCTAAAATAAAGGTTTAAATGCATAGCAGAGGCTGTAAGCATCCCGACTCGAATTATGAATCCACCACGGAGTGTTCTGTTAACAGAAACCGCTTCGGATTCTTTAATATGAAGAGCAATGCAACAATATTTCAAGAGTCCATATGCTTGGTGCAACGTTAGCATTGGCTCAGTATGATCCGGGCTTGATATTGAAAATTAACATACGTCCCGACGTAATGGAATGTAGGTTTTCGTTCGTCGTCTCGTTTGGAAGCTATGAGTTGTCGAAAAACTCTAAGCAAATTTTGTAAACACGGTCGGAGAGCGTTCGAAAAATTTCCAATGGGACTTACCTCAATGTTTTTCTTGAACCGGCTTTCCTCACTTAAACTACGCTCCAAAGACGAATCCACAATCCTTTGTAACTGCCGAATGGTAGAAAAGCCTGCATGAGCTCCGGTAACTTAGCACTTAACACAGTAATTCGTTCACAGTCTTCGAGAATTTTCAGCCACCAAGTTGACAGGGAACGGAGACGCACTACGCAACTGGATTTCAGAGCCTCGTGAACCGAATAAGGACGGGATTGATTTCAATACTTTGCAAGTGAAATTTTCTCACTTCTGTTTAACATCGCGGACGAACTTTGCTCGCAATGCATGCGTGCCGACTGACGCCGGAAAGGGAGCAACACTTCTCCCTCTATTGGCATTCCGTTTAGAATAATTTACTCATGTCAAAAAAAGACGATCTACCTTCTATTGTAAACCCTCTGTTTTAAGATTAACACCAGGGCTGTTTCGTTTTTCCGAGAAGACGTATTGATCAGAATGTTCGTCTTTTGCGAACAAGAATGAAAGGGAAAGGGGCGACGGCTTAGGGTAGTATATGAAAACAAGCAATAGTTTCCCAAGTAGATGAATGAAGGGTAAAAAAGGCGAATAAAAAGTAATTTGCAGATGAATTTTATTGAAGCAATAGCGTCACATACATCATAAACGTTACATTTCATTCTAGCAATTGCATTAAAGCTAAGGTGCTCTTTCCCATTTCTAGAAGTCTGTCTGTCTGTCCGCATCCGGGAAGAAACCGTCCTGCCTGCGTTATCCTTATGCCTCTGAAATCGTTCGTTCTTCAAGTCCTCCTCCGAGGAATAACTCCTCGTATCTGGAAAGAAAGTAAAAAAGGAACACAATATAAACTCACTGTGACATCGTCTAGCTATACTCATCATGAGAATAAAGAAAGCTTAAGCATTATATAGACAGAGTGTAGAATATCTGTCGCCATTTCAGAGCCAGTTGCTCCTGGCGAGGGCGCTTCTTCACTCTGAATTGGAAGATTTGCTGATCCTCGGTTCTTCCTGAGAAAGATTGGAACCTCCGATGCATTTTGCAACTTCCAGTATATACTGACATTTCAAATAAATATCATCCCTTCCTTCGTTCGTCCGACAGCTATCGGTGAGATTCGGTTAAACTTGGATGTTGTATGGATCGTTGAATTGTTAAAGGGACGCACTCTCTGGATCAGCTTTGAAATAATATTGACTGGAGGTTACAGAGAACGTATGAAATCGAAACATCTTTATGAAAGGAAAGGAACGGCGTGGAAGGATGTTGATACAAAACATTTCAGTTTTTCATAATCGGTCTCTCTCTCAATAAGATGACCTTGTTGAAGGAAGTTAGTAAATTGGACGACTATGGGTTCCTGTCAGTCTTTGTTTCTTAGATGCTGTGAAAGAGGAGAAAGGCTTACAGTGGTTTTGTCACCGTAACTCACCCTTGAAATGTCATTTATTGTTGAAATTTGATTGAATGTTTCACGTCACGCAATCAAACGTTGGCTCCTTTCCTTTCTTAGGATATAGAATTGAAATTTTGCTGTTCTAGGAAGTTGAATAATGCACGGTCCCCTATGGAAATCAATTATTACATAACCTTAAATTTACTGGAATTCGAACAGATTTATCGCATAATTTTTCAAAGAATATTGCCTGTAGATTATTTTATACCTATGCTTAATACATAGCCGGTAAATTGTGACATTGTTGGAGCAAGGACTGCATGACAAACACTTAATTGCCTTCATTCTGAGGAAATTGTCATTTCAGTATAGCCATCGTACCTAAAGTGTTCATTGAAATGTCCTTCAAAGCTTTTTGCAGTGAACAGGAAACATGTCAATCACATTTCAACATATTAAGGTATCAATTAAATTATCATAAAAAAATATCCATCATGATTCAAATTATACAAGCTAACATTTCTGCCTTCTTTTTCTGCAGAAACATTGTGCATATGCTCCCTGTCCATCTTCCTGGAAGACCTCAACTCTCCTCTTCTAAGAGTGAGTGTCTCCTAATCAGGAGTTATGTGAAATTTGTCTCATTTTCTTTTTAAAAGATGCTCACAATTTTTATATATTGTCATGCAGAACGTTTATAACCTGAGCGCAAGATGCATTTAGTATAAAAGACACAGTATTGCACCGGTTTATAGGGAAACTACTAAATCATGGTTCAATTTTTTCCTTTACCTTGCAAAGCTCCAGTCAATCCAAAAATGTACTGAATTGCAAGCCGATGGACGAGGAAACGAGTGGTAGAGAGACGAATAAATGGTTAACCCAGCATGGATAGAACTAAAACTGTAAAAAGAACTGAGACTCGTAGCAGCGAAGGCCGCTTCATTCTTTCCATGTGAACTGATAACAGTTTAGCAAAGAGTTAGAACAATTTTCTCTATAGTCAAACGTAAATACGTCCACTGATGATCCATCGTCGTTTATTTATCGTTAACTCGTTCGATTTGTGATGGTAATTTCTAGAAATGAATGGCCAGTTTGAGGCTCACACTTATTATAAGCAATTGCTAGCAAGTAATATCATAAGCCCATTTCCCAGGCTTCCCCTCAACTATAATATTAAACAAGTACTCACGAAACGAAAACGTCACTCTATTGCTTTCACTGCAAAGGAAAGGAAGCAGAAGATCCATTCGGTGTAGACAATCACTCCACTCTCCCCTGGCCCGTATCTTTTCTGGATGAAAACCGCATCCTTAAATGGAAAGATATCGAATTAATTAAAGAGGAACATGGTTCGTAGTTTAAGGATAAACCGTATATGATCCGTGCCTCGAACTCTTCAAAAGTTCGGCATAAAACAAAGCAAGTGTTGGCCTGTAAGCAAGGTTCAATGTGGCGCACAAGAGTTGCAAATCGTTATGAATGCGAAAAAAATATCCATCGGGTATAAACTGGATATGAATTACCTTGGTAAAGATTCAAATGAGAAAGAATAACTCAAAGAAACCGTTCATCCACTTTAAAGTTGAAAAATTAAGAATTAACAATATTTGATCTCCCGCTCAACAATTATCTCGATCCTGATTGGCTGATAGAAATACCACCGCTGTCAGTGCAGGCGCTGTATTCTTAAATTGTTATAAATTTTGTTCTTTGACGGATCACCGATTGAATACCTTTAAAATTCCTCTCCTCTTTTACGTCGACCGCGCATAATGGCGGTTTTCTCGATTTCGGAAGAATAAGCAGACGATACGTTATGAAAATGGTTTTTTTGTGCGGTAAGACTCACGTAGTAGACAAAAAGTCATAATAAATACTAATCTTCATGTATTTTTAATCGTTAACGATGGACATCTTGTTCAATTTCAAAAATCTAATTTCAATTTTAGAATCCCAGCGGTAACAGTCTCGCGTCCCAACTCCATTACGCATATATCACTTTTCCATGCGACCTCGCCGTGATCACATCGCTCGCGTCACCAATTGTTAAAAATGGCTAAAATAAAGGTTTAAATGCATAGCAGAGGCTGTAAGCATCCCGACTCGAATTATGAATCCACCACGGAGTGTTCTGTTAACAGAAACCGCTTCGGATTCTTTAATATGAAGAGCAATGCAACAATATTTCAAGAGTCCATATGCTTGGTGCAACGTTAGCATTGGCTCAGTATGATCCGGGCTTGATATTGAAAATTAACATACGTCCCGACGTAATGGAATGTAGGTTTTCGTTCGTCGTCTCGTTTGGAAGCTATGAGTTGTCGAAAAACTCTAAGCAAATTTTGTAAACACGGTCGGAGAGCGTTCGAAAAATTTCCAATGGGACTTACCTCAATGTTTTTCTTGAACCGGCTTTCCTCACTTAAACTACGCTCCAAAGACGAATCCACAATCCTTTGTAACTGCCGAATGGTAGAAAAGCCTGCATGAGCTCCGGTAACTTAGCACTTAACACAGTAATTCGTTCACAGTCTTCGAGAATTTTCAGCCACCAAGTTGACAGGGAACGGAGACGCACTACGCAACTGGATTTCAGAGCCTCGTGAACCGAATAAGGACGGGATTGATTTCAATACTTTGCAAGTGAAATTTTCTCACTTCTGTTTAACATCGCGGACGAACTTTGCTCGCAATGCATGCGTGCCGACTGACGCCGGAAAGGGAGCAACACTTCTCCCTCTATTGGCATTCCGTTTAGAATAATTTACTCATGTCAAAAAAAGACGATCTACCTTCTATTGTAAACCCTCTGTTTTAAGATTAACACCAGGGCTGTTTCGTTTTTCCGAGAAGACGTATTGATCAGAATGTTCGTCTTTTGCGAACAAGAATGAAAGGGAAAGGGGCGACGGCTTAGGGTAGTATATGAAAACAAGCAATAGTTTCCCAAGTAGATGAATGAAGGGTAAAAAAGGCGAATAAAAAGTAATTTGCAGATGAATTTTATTGAAGCAATAGCGTCACATACATCATAAACGTTACATTTCATTCTAGCAATTGCATTAAAGCTAAGGTGCTCTTTCCCATTTCTAGAAGTCTGTCTGTCTGTCCGCATCCGGGAAGAAACCGTCCTGCCTGCGTTATCCTTATGCCTCTGAAATCGTTCGTTCTTCAAGTCCTCCTCCGAGGAATAACTCCTCGTATCTGGAAAGAAAGTAAAAAAGGAACGCAATATAAACTCACTGTGACATCGTCTAGCTATACTCATCATGAGAATAAAGAAAGCTTAAGCATTATATAGACAGAGTGTAGAATATCTGTCGCCATTTCAGAGCCAGTTGCTCCTGGCGAGGGCGCTTCTTCACTCTGAATTGGAAGATTTGCTGATCCTCGGTTCTTCCTGAGAAAGATTGGAACCTCCGATGCATTTTGCAACTTCCAGTATATACTGACATTTCAAATAAATATCATCCCTTCCTTCGTTCGTCCGACAGCTATCGGTGAGATTCGGTTAAACTTGGATGTTGTATGGATCGTTGAATTGTTAAAGGGACGCACTCTCTGGATCAGCTTTGAAATAATATTGACTGGAGGTTACAGAGAACGTATGAAATCGACTCATCTTTATGAAAGGAAAGGAACGGCGTGGAAGGATGTTGATACAAAACATTTCAGTTTTTCATAATCGGTCTCTCTCTCAATAAGATGACCTTGTTGAAGGAAGTTAGTAAATTGTACGACTATGGGTTCCTGTCAGGCTTTGTTTCTTAGATGCTGTGAAAGAGGAGAAAGGCTTACAGTGGTTTTGTCACCGTAACTCACCCTTGAAATGTCATTTATTGTTGAAATTTGATTGAATGTTTCACGTCACGCAATCAAACGTTGGCTCCTTTCCTTTCTTAGGATATAGAATTGAAATTTTGCTGTTCTAGGAAGTTGAATAATGCACGGTCCCCTATGGAAATCAATTATTACATAACCTTAAATTTACTGGAATTCGAACAGATTTATCGCATAATTTTTCAAAGAATATTGCCTGTAGATTATTTTATACCTATGCTTAATACATAGCCGGTAAATTGTGACATTGTTGGAGCAAGGACTGCATGACAAACACTTAATTGCCTTCATTCTGAGGAAATTGTCATTTCAGTATAGCCATCGTACCTAAAGTGTTCATTGAAATGTCCTTCAAAGCTTTTTGCAGTGAACAGGAAACATGTCAATCACATTTCAACATATTAAGGTATCAATTAAATTATCATAAAAAAATATCCATCATGATTCAAATTATACAAGCTAACATTTCTGCCTTCTTTTTCTGCAGAAACATTGTGCATATGCTCCCTGTCCATCTTCCTGGAAGACCTCAACTCTCCTCTTCTAAGAGTGAGTGTCTCCTAATCAGGAGTTTTGTGAAATTTGTCTCATTTTCTTTTTAAAAGATGCTCACAATTTTTATATATTGTCATGCAGAACGTTTATAACCTGAGCGCAAGATGCATTTAGTATAAAAGACACAGTATTGCACCGGTTTATAGGGAAACTACTAAATCATGGTTCAATTTTTTCCTTTACCTTGCAAAGCTCCAGTCAATCCAAAAATGTACTGAATTGTAAGCCGATGGACGAGGAAACGAGTGGTAGAGAGACGAATAAATGGTAAACCCAGCATGGATAGAACTAAAACTGTAAAAAGAACTGAGACTCGTAGCAGCGAAGGCCGCTTCATTCTTTCCATGTGAACTGATAACAGTTTAGCAAAGAGTTAGAACTATTTTCTCTATAGTCAAACGTAAATACGTCCACTGATGATCCATCGTCGTTTATTTATCATTAACTCGTTCGATTTGTGATGGTAATTTCTAGAAATGAATGGCCAGTTTGAGGCTCACACTAATTATAAGCAAATGCTAGCAAGTAATATCATAAGCCCATTTCCCAGGCTTCCCCTCAACTATAATATTAAACAAGTACTCACGAAACGAAAACGTCACTCTATTGCTTTCACTGCAAAGGAAAGGAAGCAGAAGATCCATTCGGTGTAGACAATCACTCCACTCTCCCCTGGCCCGTATCTTTTCTGGATGAAAACCGCATCCTTAAATGGAAAGATATCGAATTAATTAAAGAGGAACATGGTTCGTAGTTTAAGGATAAACCGTATATGATCCGTGCCTCGAACTCTTCAAAAGTTCGGCATAAAACAAAGCAAGTGGTGGCCTGTAAGCAAGGTTCAATGTGGCGCAAAAGAGCTGCAAATCGTTATGAATGCGAAAAAAATATCCATCGGGTATAAACTGGATATGAATTACCTTGGTAAAGATTCAAATGAGAAAGAATAACTCAAAGAAACCGTTCATCCACTTTAAAGTTGAAAAATTAAGAATTAACAATATTTGATCTCCCGCTCAACAATTATCTCGATCCTGATTGGCTGATAGAAATACCACCGCTGTCAGTGCAGGCGCTGTATTCTTAAATTGTTATAAATTTTGTTCTTTGACGGATCACCGATTGAATACCTTTAAAATTCCTCTCCTCTTTTACGTCGACCGCGCATAATGGCGGTTTTCTCGATTTCGGAAGAATAAGCAGACGATACGTTATGAAAATGGTTTTTTTGTGCGGTAAGACTCACGTAGTAGACAAAAAGTCATAATAAATACTAATCTTCATGTATTTTTAATCGTTAACGATGGACATCTTGTTCAATTTCAAAAATCTAATTTCAATTTTAGAATCCCAGCGGTAACAGTCTCGCGTCCCAACTCCATTACGCATATATCACTTTTCCATGCGACCTCGCCGTGATCACATCGCTCGCGTCACCAATTGTTAAAAATGGCTAAAATAAAGGTTTAAATGCATAGCAGAGGCTGTAAGCATCCCGACTCGAATTATGAATCCACCACGGAGTGTTCTGTTAACAGAAACCGCTTCGGATTCTTTAATATGAAGAGCAATGCAACAATATTTCAAGAGTCCATATGCTTGGTGCAACGTTAGCATTGGCTCAGTATGATCCGGGCTTGATATTGAAAATTAACATACGTCCCGACGTAATGGAATGTAGGTTTTCGTTCGTCGTCTCGTTTGGAAGCTATGAGTTGTCGAAAAACTCTAAGCAAATTTTGTAAACACGGTCGGAGAGCGTTCGAAAAATTTCCAATGGGACTTACCTCAATGTTTTTCTTGAACCGGCTTTCCTCACTTAAACTACGCTCCAAAGACGAATCCACAATCCTTTGTAACTGCCGAATGGTAGAAAAGCCTGCATGAGCTCCGGTAACTTAGCACTTAACACAGTAATTCGTTCACAGTCTTCGAGAATTTTCAGCCACCAAGTTGACAGGGAACGGAGACGCACTACGCAACTGGATTTCAGAGCCTCGTGAACCGAATAAGGACGGGATTGATTTCAATACTTTGCAAGTGAAATTTTCTCACTTCTGTCTAACATCGCGGACGAACTTTGCTCGCAATGCATGCGTGCCGACTGACGCCGGAAAGGGAGCAACACTTCTCCCTCTATTGGCATTCCGTTTAGAATAATTTACTCATGTCAAAAAAAGACGATCTACCTTCTATTGTAAACCCTCTGTTTTAAGATTAACACCAGGGCTGTTTCGTTTTTCCGAGAAGACGTATTGATCAGAATGTTCGTCTTTTGCGAACAAGAATGAAAGGGAAAGGGGCGACGGCTTAGGGTAGTATATGAAAACAAGCAATAGTTTCCCAAGTAGATGAATGAAGGGTAAAAAAGGCGAATAAAAAGTAATTTGCAGATGAATTTTATTGAAGCAATAGCGTCACATACATCATAAACGTTACATTTCATTCTAGCAATTGCATTAAAGCTAAGGTGCTCTTTCCCATTTCTAGAAGTCTGTCTGTCTGTCCGCATCCGGGAAGAAACCGTCCTGCCTGCGTTATCCTTATGCCTCTGAAATCGTTCGTTCTTCAAGTCCTCCTCCGAGGAATAACTCCTCGTATCTGGAAAGAAAGTAAAAAAGGAACGCAATATAAACTCACTGTGACATCGTCTAGCTATACTCATCATGAGAATAAAGAAAGCTTAAGCATTATATAGACAGAGTGTAGAATATCTGTCGCCATTTCAGAGCCAGTTGCTCCTGGCGAGGGCGCTTCTTCACTCTGAATTGGAAGATTTGCTGATCCTCGGTTCTTCCTGAGAAAGATTGGAACCTCCGATGCATTTTGCAACTTCCAGTATATACTGACATTTCAAATAAATATCATCCCTTCCTTCGTTCGTCCGACAGCTATCGGTGAGATTCGGTTAAACTTGGATGTTGTATGGATCGTTGAATTGTTAAAGGGACGCACTCTCTGGATCAGCTTTGAAATAATATTGACTGGAGGTTACAGAGAACGTATGAAATCGACTCATCTTTATGAAAGGAAAGGAACGGCGTGGAAGGATGTTGATACAAAACATTTCAGTTTTTCATAATCGGTCTCTCTCTCAATAAGATGACCTTGTTGAAGGAAGTTAGTAAATTGTACGACTATGGGTTCCTGTCAGGCTTTGTTTCTTAGATGCTGTGAAAGAGGAGAAAGGCTTACAGTGGTTTTGTCACCGTAACTCACCCTTGAAATGTCATTTATTGTTGAAATTTGATTGAATGTTTCACGTCACGCAATCAAACGTTGGCTCCTTTCCTTTCTTAGGATATAGAATTGAAATTTTGCTGTTCTAGGAAGTTGAATAATGCACGGTCCCCTATGGAAATCAATTATTACATAACCTTAAATTTACTGGAATTCGAACAGATTTATCGCATAATTTTTCAAAGAATATTGCCTGTAGATTATTTTATACCTATGCTTAATACATAGCCGGTAAATTGTGACATTGTTGGAGCAAGGACTGCATGACAAACACTTAATTGCCTTCATTCTGAGGAAATTGTAATTTCAGTATAGCCATCGTACCTAAAGTGTTCATTGAAATGTCCTTCAAAGCTTTTTGCAGTGAACAGGAAACATGTCAATCACATTTCAACATATTAAGGTATCAATTGAATTATCATAAAAAAATATCCATCATGATTCAAATTATACAAGCTAACATTTCTGCCTTCTTTTTCTGCAGAAACTTTGTGCATATGCTCCCTGTCCATCTTCCTGGAAGACCTCAACTCTCCTCTTCTAAGAGTGAGTGTCTCCTAATCAGGAGTTTTGTGAAATTTGTCTCATTTTCTTTTTAAAAGATGCTCACAATTTTTATATATTGTCATGCAGAACGTTTATAACCTGAGCGCAAGATGCATTTAGTATAAAAGACACAGTATTGCACCGGTTTATAGGGAAACTACTAAATCATGGTTCAATTTTTTCCTTTACCTTGCAAAGCTCCAGTCAATCCAAAAATGTACTGAATTGTAAGCCGATGGACGAGGAAACGAGTGGTAGAGAGACGAATAAATGGTAAACCCAGCATGGATAGAACTAAAACTGTAAAAAGAACTGAGACTCGTAGCAGCGAAGGCCGCTTCATTCTTTCCATGTGAACTGATAACAGTTTAGCAAAGAGTTAGAACTATTTTCTCTATAGTCAAACGTAAATACGTCCACTGATGATCCATCGTCGTTTATTTATCATTAACTCGTTCGATTTGTGATGGTAATTTCTAGAAATGAATGGCCAGTTTGAGGCTCACACTAATTATAAGCAAATGCTAGCAAGTAATATCATAAGCCCATTTCCCAGGCTTCCCCTCAACTATAATATTAAACAAGTACTCACGAAACGAAAACGTCACTCTATTGCTTTCACTGCAAAGGAAAGGAAGCAGAAGATCCATTCGGTGTAGACAATCACTCCACTCTCCCCTGGCCCGTATCTTTTCTGGATGAAAACCGCATCCTTAAATGGAAAGATATCGAATTAATTAAAGAGGAACATGGTTCGTAGTTTAAGGATAAACCGTATATGATCCGTGCCTCGAACTCTTCAAAAGTTCGGCATAAAACAAAGCAAGTGGTGGCCTGTAAGCAAGGTTCAATGTGGCGCAAAAGAGCTGCAAATCGTTATGAATGCGAAAAAAATATCCATCGGGTATAAACTGGATATGAATTACCTTGGTAAAGATTCAAATGAGAAAGAATAACTCAAAGAAACCGTTCATCCACTTTAAAGTTGAAAAATTAAGAATTAACAATATTTGATCTCCCGCTCAACAATTATCTCGATCCTGATTGGCTGATAGAAATACCACCGCTGTCAGTGCAGGCGCTGTATTCTTAAATTGTTATAAATTTTGTTCTTTGACGGATCACCGATTGAATACCTTTAAAATTCCTCTCCTCTTTTACGTCGACCGCGCATAATGGCGGTTTTCTCGATTTCGGAAGAATAAGCAGACGATACGTTATGAAAATGGTTTTTTTGTGCGGTTAGACTCACGTAGTAGACAAAAAGTCATAATAAATACTAATCTTCATGTATTTTTAATCGTTAACGATGGACATCTTGTTCAATTTCAAAAATCTAATTTCAATTTTAGAATCCCAGCGGTAACAGTCTCGCGTCCCAACTCCATTACGCATATATCACTTTTCCATGCGACCTCGCCGTGATCACATCGCTCGCGTCACCAATTGTTAAAAATGGCTAAAATAAAGGTTTAAATGCATAGCAGAGGCTGTAAGCATCCCGACTCGAATTATGAATCCACCACGGAGTGTTCTGTTAACAGAAACCGCTTCGGATTCTTTAATATGAAGAGCAATGCAACAATATTTCAAGAGTCCATATGCTTGGTGCAACGTTAGCATTGGCTCAGTATGATCCGGGCTTGATATTGAAAATTAACATACGTCCCGACGTAATGGAATGTAGGTTTTCGTTCGTCGTCTCGTTTGGAAGCTATGAGTTGTCGAAAAACTCTAAGCAAATTTTGTAAACACGGTCGGAGAGCGTTCGAAAAATTTCCAATGGGACTTACCTCAATGTTTTTCTTGAACCGGCTTTCCTCACTTAAACTACGCTCCAAAGACGAATCCACAATCCTTTGTAACTGCCGAATGGTAGAAAAGCCTGCATGAGCTCCGGTAACTTAGCACTTAACACAGTAATTCGTTCACAGTCTTCGAGAATTTTCAGCCACCAAGTTGACAGGGAACGGAGACGCACTACGCAACTGGATTTCAGAGCCTCGTGAACCGAATAAGGACGGGATTGATTTCAATACTTTGCAAGTGAAATTTTCTCACTTCTGTCTAACATCGCGGACGAACTTTGCTCGCAATGCATGCGTGCCGACTGACGCCGGAAAGGGAGCAACACTTCTCCCTCTATTGGCATTCCATTTAGAATAATTTACTCATGTCAAAAAAAGACGATCTACCTTCTATTGTAAACCCTCTGTTTTAAGATTAACACCAGGGCTGTTTCGTTTTTCCGAGAAGACGTATTGATCAGAATGTTCGTCTTTTGCGAACAAGAATGAAAGGGAAAGGGGCGACGGCTTAGGGTAGTATATGAAAACAAGCAATAGTTTCCCAAGTAGATGAATGAAGGGTAAAAAAGGCGAATAAAAAGTAATTTGCAGATGAATTTTATTGAAGCAATAGCGTCACATACATCATAAACGTTACATTTCATTCTAGCAATTGCATTAAAGCTAAGGTGCTCTTTCCCATTTCTAGAAGTCTGTCTGTCTGTCCGCATCCGGGAAGAAACCGTCCTGCCTGCGTTATCCTTATGCCTCTGAAATCGTTCGTTCTTCAAGTCCTCCTCCGAGGAATAACTCCTCGTATCTGGAAAGAAAGTAAAAAAGGAACGCAATATAAACTCACTGTGACATCGTCTAGCTATACTCATCATGAGAATAAAGAAAGCTTAAGCATTATATAGACAGAGTGTAGAATATCTGTCGCCATTTCAGAGCCAGTTGCTCCTGGCGAGGGCGCTTCTTCACTCTGAATTGGAAGATTTGCTGATCCTCGGTTCTTCCTGAGAAAGATTGGAACCTCCGATGCATTTTGCAACTTCCAGTATATACTGACATTTCAAATAAATATCATCCCTTCCTTCGTTCGTCCGACAGCTATCGGTGAGATTCGGTTAAACTTGGATGTTGTATGGATCGTTGAATTGTTAAAGGGACGCACTCTCTGGATCAGCTTTGAAATAATATTGACTGGAGGTTACAGAGAACGTATGAAATCGACTCATCTTTATGAAAGGAAAGGAACGGCGTGGAAGGATGTTGATACAAAACATTTCAGTTTTTCATAATCGGTCTCTCTCTCAATAAGATGACCTTGTTGAAGGAAGTTAGTAAATTGTACGACTATGGGTTCCTGTCAGGCTTTGTTTCTTAGATGCTGTGAAAGAGGAGAAAGGCTTACAGTGGTTTTGTCACCGTAACTCACCCTTGAAATGTCATTTATTGTTGAAATTTGATTGAATGTTTCACGTCACGCAATCAAACGTTGGCTCCTTTCCTTTCTTAGGATATAGAATTGAAATTTTGCTGTTCTAGGAAGTTGAATAATGCACGGTCCCCTATGGAAATCAATTATTACATAACCTTAAATTTACTGGAATTCGAACAGATTTATCGCATAATTTTTCAAAGAATATTGCCTGTAGATTATTTTATACCTATGCTTAATACATAGCCGGTAAATTGTGACATTGTTGGAGCAAGGACTGCATGACAAACACTTAATTGCCTTCATTCTGAGGAAATTGTAATTTCAGTATAGCCATCGTACCTAAAGTGTTCATTGAAATGTCCTTCAAAGCTTTTTGCAGTGAACAGGAAACATGTCAATCACATTTCAACATATTAAGGTATCAATTGAATTATCATAAAAAAATATCCATCATGATTCAAATTATACAAGCTAACATTTCTGCCTTCTTTTTCTGCAGAAACTTTGTGCATATGCTCCCTGTCCATCTTCCTGGAAGACCTCAACTCTCCTCTTCTAAGAGTGAGTGTCTCCTAATCAGGAGTTTTGTGAAATTTGTCTCATTTTCTTTTTAAAAGATGCTCACAATTTTTATATATTGTCATGCAGAACGTTTATAACCTGAGCGCAAGATGCATTTAGTATAAAAGACACAGTATTGCACCGGTTTATAGGGAAACTACTAAATCATGGTTCAATTTTTTCCTTTACCTTGCAAAGCTCCAGTCAATCCAAAAATGTACTGAATTGTAAGCCGATGGACGAGGAAACGAGTGGTAGAGAGACGAATAAATGGTAAACCCAGCATGGATAGAACTAAAACTGTAAAAAGAACTGAGACTCGTAGCAGCGAAGGCCGCTTCATTCTTTCCATGTGAACTGATAACAGTTTAGCAAAGAGTTAGAACTATTTTCTCTATAGTCAAACGTAAATACGTCCACTGATGATCCATCGTCGTTTATTTATCATTAACTCGTTCGATTTGTGATGGTAATTTCTAGAAATGAATGGCCAGTTTGAGGCTCACACTAATTATAAGCAAATGCTAGCAAGTAATATCATAAGCCCATTTCCCAGGCTTCCCCTCAACTATAATATTAAACAAGTACTCACGAAACGAAAACGTCACTCTATTGCTTTCACTGCAAAGGAAAGGAAGCAGAAGATCCATTCGGTGTAGACAATCACTCCACTCTCCCCTGGCCCGTATCTTTTCTGGATGAAAACCGCATCCTTAAATGGAAAGATATCGAATTAATTAAAGAGGAACATGGTTCGTAGTTTAAGGATAAACCGTATATGATCCGTGCCTCGAACTCTTCAAAAGTTCGGCATAAAACAAAGCAAGTGGTGGCCTGTAAGCAAGGTTCAATGTGGCGCAAAAGAGCTGCAAATCGTTATGAATGCGAAAAAAATATCCATCGGGTATAAACTGGATATGAATTACCTTGGTAAAGATTCAAATGAGAAAGAATAACTCAAAGAAACCGTTCATCCACTTTAAAGTTGAAAAATTAAGAATTAACAATATTTGATCTCCCGCTCAACAATTATCTCGATCCTGATTGGCTGATAGAAATACCACCGCTGTCAGTGCAGGCGCTGTATTCTTAAATTGTTATAAATTTTGTTCTTTGACGGATCACCGATTGAATACCTTTAAAATTCCTCTCCTCTTTTACGTCGACCGCGCATAATGGCGGTTTTCTCGATTTCGGAAGAATAAGCAGACGATACGTTATGAAAATGGTTTTTTTGTGCGGTAAGACTCACGTAGTAGACAAAAAGTCATAATAAATACTAATCTTCATGTATTTTTAATCGTTAACGATGGACATCTTGTTCAATTTCAAAAATCTAATTTCAATTTTAGAATCCCAGCGGTAACAGTCTCGCGTCCCAACTCCATTACGCATATATCACTTTTCCATGCGACCTCGCCGTGATCACATCGCTCGCGTCACCAATTGTTAAAAATGGCTAAAATAAAGGTTTAAATGCATAGCAGAGGCTGTAAGCATCCCGACTCGAATTATGAATCCACCACGGAGTGTTCTGTTAACAGAAACCGCTTCGGATTCTTTAATATGAAGAGCAATGCAACAATATTTCAAGAGTCCATATGCTTGGTGCAACGTTAGCATTGGCTCAGTATGATCCGGGCTTGATATTGAAAATTAACATACGTCCCGACGTAATGGAATGTAGGTTTTCGTTCGTCGTCTCGTTTGGAAGCTATGAGTTGTCGAAAAACTCTAAGCAAATTTTGTAAACACGGTCGGAGAGCGTTCGAAAAATTTCCAATGGGACTTACCTCAATGTTTTTCTTGAACCGGCTTTCCTCACTTAAACTACGCTCCAAAGACGAATCCACAATCCTTTGTAACTGCCGAATGGTAGAAAAGCCTGCATGAGCTCCGGTAACTTAGCACTTAACACAGTAATTCGTTCACAGTCTTCGAGAATTTTCAGCCACCAAGTTGACAGGGAACGGAGACGCACTACGCAACTGGATTTCAGAGCCTCGTGAACCGAATAAGGACGGGATTGATTTCAATACTTTGCAAGTGAAATTTTCTCACTTCTGTCTAACATCGCGGACGAACTTTGCTCGCAATGCATGCGTGCCGACTGACGCCGGAAAGGGAGCAACACTTCTCCCTCTATTGGCATTCCATTTAGAATAATTTACTCATGTCAAAAAAAGACGATCTACCTTCTATTGTAAACCCTCTGTTTTAAGATTAACACCAGGGCTGTTTCGTTTTTCCGAGAAGACGTATTGATCAGAATGTTCGTCTTTTGCGAACAAGAATGAAAGGGAAAGGGGCGACGGCTTAGGGTAGTATATGAAAACAAGCAATAGTTTCCCAAGTAGATGAATGAAGGGTAAAAAAGGCGAATAAAAAGTAATTTGCAGATGAATTTTATTGAAGCAATAGCGTCACATACATCATAAACGTTACATTTCATTCTAGCAATTGCATTAAAGCTAAGGTGCTCTTTCCCATTTCTAGAAGTCTGTCTGTCTGTCCGCATCCGGGAAGAAACCGTCCTGCCTGCGTTATCCTTATGCCTCTGAAATCGTTCGTTCTTCAAGTCCTCCTCCGAGGAATAACTCCTCGTATCTGGAAAGAAAGTAAAAAAGGAACGCAATATAAACTCACTGTGACATCGTCTAGCTATACTCATCATGAGAATAAAGAAAGCTTAAGCATTATATAGACAGAGTGTAGAATATCTGTCGCCATTTCAGAGCCAGTTGCTCCTGGCGAGGGCGCTTCTTCACTCTGAATTGGAAGATTTGCTGATCCTCGGTTCTTCCTGAGAAAGATTGGAACCTCCGATGCATTTTGCAACTTCCAGTATATACTGACATTTCAAATAAATATCATCCCTTCCTTCGTTCGTCCGACAGCTATCGGTGAGATTCGGTTAAACTTGGATGTTGTATGGATCGTTGAATTGTTAAAGGGACGCACTCTCTGGATCAGCTTTGAAATAATATTGACTGGAGGTTACAGAGAACGTATGAAATCGACTCATCTTTATGAAAGGAAAGGAACGGCGTGGAAGGATGTTGATACAAAACATTTCAGTTTTTCATAATCGGTCTCTCTCTCAATAAGATGACCTTGTTGAAGGAAGTTAGTAAATTGGACGACTATGGGTTCCTGTCAGTCTTTGTTTCTTAGATGCTGTGAAAGAGGAGAAAGGCTTACAGTGGTTTTGTCACCGTAACTCACCCTTGAAATGTCATTTATTGTTGAAATTTGATTAAATGTTTCACGTCACGCAATCAAACGTTGGCTCCTTTCCTTTCTTAGGATATAGAATTGAAATTTTGCTGTTCTAGGAAGTTGAATAATGCACGGTCCCCTATGGAAATCAATTATTACATAACCTTAAATTTACTGGAATTCGAACAGATTTATCGCATAATTTTTCAAAGAATATTGCCTGTAGATTATTTTATACCTATGCTTAATACATAGCCGGTAAATTGTGACATTGTTGGAGCAAGGACTGCATGACAAACACTTAATTGCCTTCATTCTGAGGAAATTGTCATTTCAGTATAGCCATCGTACCTAAAGTGTTCATTGAAATGTCCTTCAAAGCTTTTTGCAGTGAACAGGAAACATGTCAATCACATTTCAACATATTAAGGTATCAATTAAATTATCATAAAAAAATATCCATCATGATTCAAATTATACAAGCTAACATTTCTGCCTTCTTTTTCTGCAGAAACATTGTGCATATGCTCCCTGTCCATCTTCCTGGAAGACCTCAACTCTCCTCTTCTAAGAGTGAGTGTCTCCTAATCAGGAGTTTTGTGAAATTTGTCTCATTTTCTTTTTAAAAGATGCTCACAATTTTTATATATTGTCATGCAGAACGTTTATAACCTGAGCGCAAGATGCATTTAGTATAAAAGACACAGTATTGCACCGGTTTATAGGGAAACTACTAAATCATGGTTCAATTTTTTCCTTTACCTTGCAAAGCTCCAGTCAATCCAAAAATGTACTGAATTGTAAGCCGATGGACGAGGAAACGAGTGGTAGAGAGACGAATAAATGGTAAACCCAGCATGGATAGAACTAAAACTGTAAAAAGAACTGAGACTCGTAGCAGCGAAGGCCGCTTCATTCCTTCCATGTGAACTGATAACAGTTTAGCAAAGAGTTAGAACTATTTTCTCTATAGTCAAACGTAAATACGTCCACTGATGATCCATCGTCGTTTATTTATCATTAACTCGTTCGATTTGTGATGGTAATTTCTAGAAATGAATGGCCAGTTTGAGGCTCACACTAATTATAAGCAAATGCTAGCAAGTAATATCATAAGCCCATTTCCCAGGCTTCCCCTCAACTATAATATTAAACAGGTACTCACGAAACGAAAACGTCACTCTATTGCTTTCACTGCAAAGGAAAGGAAGCAGAAGATCCATTCGGTGTAGACAATCACTCCACTCTCCCCTGGCCCGTATCTTTTCTGGATGAAAACCGCATCCTTAAATGGAAAGATATCGAATTAATTAAAGAGGAACATGGTTCGTAGTTTAAGGATAAACCGTATATGATCCGTGCCTCGAACTCTTCAAAAGTTCGGCATAAAACAAAGCAAGTGTTGGCCTGTAAGCAAGGTTCAATGTGGCGCACAAGAGTTGCAAATCGTTATGAATGCGAAAAAAATATCCATCGGGTATAAACTGGATATGAATTACCTTGGTAAAGATTCAAATGAGAAAGAATAACTCAAAGAAACCGTTCATCCACTTTAAAGTTGAAAAATTAAGAATTAACAATATTTGATCTCCCGCTCAACAATTATCTCGATCCTGATTGGCTGATAGAAATACCACCGCTGTCAGTGCAGGCGCTGTATTCTTAAATTGTTATAAATTTTGTTCTTTGACGGATCACCGATTGAATACCTTTAAAATTCCTCTCCTCTTTTACGTCGACCGCGCATAATGGCGGTTTTCTCGATTTCGGAAGAATAAGCAGACGATACGTTATGAAAATGGTTTTTTTGTGCGGTAAGACTCACGTAGTAGACAAAAAGTCATAATAAATACTAATCTTCATGTATTTTTAATCGTTAACGATGGACATCTTGTTCAATTTCAAAAATCTAATTTCAATTTTAGAATCCCAGCGGTAACAGTCTCGCGTCCCAACTCCATTACGCATATATCACTTTTCCATGCGACCTCGCCGTGATCACATCGCTCGCGTCACCAATTGTTAAAAATGGCTAAAATAAAGGTTTAAATGCATAGCAGAGGCTGTAAGCATCCCGACTCGAATTATGAATCCACCACGGAGTGTTCTGTTAACAGAAACCGCTTCGGATTCTTTAATATGAAGAGCAATGCAACAATATTTCAAGAGTCCATATGCTTGGTGCAACGTTAGCATTGGCTCAGTATGATCCGGGCTTGATATTGAAAATTAACATACGTCCCGACGTAATGGAATGTAGGTTTTCGTTCGTCGTCTCGTTTGGAAGCTATGAGTTGTCGAAAAACTCTAAGCCAATTTTGTAAACACGGTCGGAGAGCGTTCGAAAAATTTCCAATGGGACTTACCTCAATGTTTTTCTTGAACCGGCTTTCCTCACTTAAACTACGCTCCAAAGACGAATCCACAATCCTTTGTAACTGCCGAATGGTAGAAAAGCCTGCATGAGCTCCGGTAACTTAGCACTTAACACAGTAATTCGTTCACAGTCTTCGAGAATTTTCAGCCACCAAGTTGACAGGGAACGGAGACGCACTACGCAACTGGATTTCAGAGCCTCGTGAACCGAATAAGGACGGGATTGATTTCAATACTTTGCAAGTGAAATTTTCTCACTTCTGTTTAACATCGCGGACGAACTTTGCTCGCAATGCATGCGTGCCGACTGACGCCGGAAAGGGAGCAACACTTCTCCCTCTATTGGCATTCCGTTTAGAATAATTTACTCATGTCAAAAAAAGACGATCTACCTTCTATTGTAAACCCTCTGTTTTAAGATTAACACCAGGGCTGTTTCGTTTTTCCGAGAAGACGTATTGATCAGAATGTTCGTCTTTTGCGAACAAGAATGAAAGGGAAAGGGGCGACGGCTTAGGGTAGTATATGAAAACAAGCAATAGTTTCCCAAGTAGATGAATGAAGGGTAAAAAAGGCGAATAAAAAGTAATTTGCAGATGAATTTTATTGAAGCAATAGCGTCACATACATCATAAACGTTACATTTCATTCTAGCAATTGCATTAAAGCTAAGGTGCTCTTTCCCATTTCTAGAAGTCTGTCTGTCTGTCCGCATCCGGGAAGAAACCGTCCTGCCTGCGTTATCCTTATGCCTCTGAAATCGTTCGTTCTTCAAGTCCTCCTCCGAGGAATAACTCCTCGTATCTGGAAAGAAAGTAAAAAAGGAACGCAATATAAACTCACTGTGACATCGTCTAGCTATACTCATCATGAGAATAAAGAAAGCTTAAGCATTATATAGACAGAGTGTAGAATATCTGTCGCCATTTCAGAGCCAGTTGCTCCTGGCGAGGGCGCTTCTTCACTCTGAATTGGAAGATTTGCTGATCCTCGGTTCTTCCTGAGAAAGATTGGAACCTCCGATGCATTTTGCAACTTCCAGTATATACTGACATTTCAAATAAATATCATCCCTTCCTTCGTTCGTCCGACAGCTATCGGTGAGATTCGGTTAAACTTGGATGTTGTATGGATCGTTGAATTGTTAAAGGGACGCACTCTCTGGATCAGCTTTGAAATAATATTGACTGGAGGTTACAGAGAACGTATGAAATCGACTCATCTTTATGAAAGGAAAGGAACGGCGTGGAAGGATGTTGATACAAAACATTTCAGTTTTTCATAATCGGTCTCTCTCTCAATAAGATGACCTTGTTGAAGGAAGTTAGTAAATTGTACGACTATGGGTTCCTGTCAGGCTTTGTTTCTTAGATGCTGTGAAAGAGGAGAAAGGCTTACAGTGGTTTTGTCACCGTAACTCACCCTTGAAATGTCATTTATTGTTGAAATTTGATTGAATGTTTCACGTCACGCAATCAAACGTTGGCTCCTTTCCTTTCTTAGGATATAGAATTGAAATTTTGCTGTTCTAGGAAGTTGAATAATGCACGGTCCCCTATGGAAATCAATTATTACATAACCTTAAATTTACTGGAATTCGAACAGATTTATCGCATAATTTTTCAAAGAATATTGCCTGTAGATTATTTTATACCTATGCTTAATACATAGCCGGTAAATTGTGACATTGTTGGAGCAAGGACTGCATGACAAACACTTAATTGCCTTCATTCTGAGGAAATTGTCATTTCAGTATAGCCATCGTACCTAAAGTGTTCATTGAAATGTCCTTCAAAGCTTTTTGCAGTGAACAGGAAACATGTCAATCACATTTCAACATATTAAGGTATCAATTAAATTATCATAAAAAAATATCCATCATGATTCAAATTATACAAGCTAACATTTCTGCCTTCTTTTTCTGCAGAAACATTGTGCATATGCTCCCTGTCCATCTTCCTGGAAGACCTCAACTCTCCTCTTCTAAGAGTGAGTGTCTCCTAATCAGGAGTTTTGTGAAATTTGTCTCATTTTCTTTTTAAAAGATGCTCACAATTTTTATATATTGTCATGCAGAACGTTTATAACCTGAGCGCAAGATGCATTTAGTATAAAAGACACAGTATTGCACCGGTTTATAGGGAAACTACTAAATCATGGTTCAATTTTTTCCTTTACCTTGCAAAGCTCCAGTCAATCCAAAAATGTACTGAATTGTAAGCCGATGGACGAGGAAACGAGTGGTAGAGAGACGAATAAATGGTAAACCCAGCATGGATAGAACTAAAACTGTAAAAAGAACTGAGACTCGTAGCAGCGAAGGCCGCTTCATTCTTTCCATGTGAACTGATAACAGTTTAGCAAAGAGTTAGAACTATTTTCTCTATAGTCAAACGTAAATACGTCCACTGATGATCCATCGTCGTTTATTTATCGTTAACTCGTTCGATTTGTGATGGTAATTTCTAGAAATGAATGGCCAGTTTGAGGCTCACACTAATTATAAGCAATTGCTAGCAAGTAATATCATAAGCCCATTTCCCAGGCTTCCCCTCAACTATAATATTAAACAAGTACTCACGAAACGAAAACGTCACTCTATTGCTTTCACTGCAAAGGAAAGGAAGCAGAAGATCCATTCGGTGTAGACAATCACTCCACTCTCCCCTGGCCCGTATCTTTTCTGGATGAAAACCGCATCCTTAAATGGAAAGATATCGAATTAATTAAAGAGGAACATGGTTCGTAGTTTAAGGATAAACCGTATATGATCCGTGCCTCGAACTCTTCAAAAGTTCGGCATAAAACAAAGCAAGTGTTGGCCTGTAAGCAAGGTTCAATGTGGCGCACAAGAGTTGCAAATCGTTATGAATGCGAAAAAAATATCCATCGGGTATAAACTGGATATGAATTACCTTGGTAAAGATTCAAATGAGAAAGAATAACTCAAAGAAACCGTTCATCCACTTTAAAGTTGAAAAATTAAGAATTAACAATATTTGATCTCCCGCTCAACAATTATCTCGATCCTGATTGGCTGATAGAAATACCACCGCTGTCAGTGCAGGCGCTGTATTCTTAAATTGTTATAAATTTTGTTCTTTGACGGATCACCGATTGAATACCTTTAAAATTCCTCTCCTCTTTTACGTCGACCGCGCATAATGGCGGTTTTCTCGATTTCGGAAGAATAAGCAGACGATACGTTATGAAAATGGTTTTTTTGTGCGGTAAGACTCACGTAGTAGACAAAAAGTCATAATAAATACTAATCTTCATGTATTTTTAATCGTTAACGATGGACATCTTGTTCAATTTCAAAAATCTAATTTCAATTTTAGAATCCCAGCGGTAACAGTCTCGCGTCCCAACTCCATTACGCATATATCACTTTTCCATGCGACCTCGCCGTGATCACATCGCTCGCGTCACCAATTGTTAAAAATGGCTAAAATAAAGGTTTAAATGCATAGCAGAGGCTGTAAGCATCCCGACTCGAATTATGAATCCACCACGGAGTGTTCTGTTAACAGAAACCGCTTCGGATTCTTTAATATGAAGAGCAATGCAACAATATTTCAAGAGTCCATATGCTTGGTGCAACGTTAGCATTGGCTCAGTATGATCCGGGCTTGATATTGAAAATTAACATACGTCCCGACGTAATGGAATGTAGGTTTTCGTTCGTCGTCTCGTTTGGAAGCTATGAGTTGTCGAAAAACTCTAAGCAAATTTTGTAAACACGGTCGGAGAGCGTTCGAAAAATTTCCAATGGGACTTACCTCAATGTTTTTCTTGAACCGGCTTTCCTCACTTAAACTACGCTCCAAAGACGAATCCACAATCCTTTGTAACTGCCGAATGGTAGAAAAGCCTGCATGAGCTCCGGTAACTTAGCACTTAACACAGTAATTCGTTCACAGTCTTCGAGAATTTTCAGCCACCAAGTTGACAGGGAACGGAGACGCACTACGCAACTGGATTTCAGAGCCTCGTGAACCGAATAAGGACGGGATTGATTTCAATACTTTGCAAGTGAAATTTTCTCACTTCTGTCTAACATCGCGGACGAACTTTGCTCGCAATGCATGCGTGCCGACTGACGCCGGAAAGGGAGCAACACTTCTCCCTCTATTGGCATTCCATTTAGAATAATTTACTCATGTCAAAAAAAGACGATCTACCTTCTATTGTAAACCCTCTGTTTTAAGATTAACACCAGGGCTGTTTCGTTTTTCCGAGAAGACGTATTGATCAGAATGTTCGTCTTTTGCGAACAAGAATGAAAGGGAAAGGGGCGACGGCTTAGGGTAGTATATGAAAACAAGCAATAGTTTCCCAAGTAGATGAATGAAGGGTAAAAAAGGCGAATAAAAAGTAATTTGCAGATGAATTTTATTGAAGCAATAGCGTCACATACATCATAAACGTTACATTTCATTCTAGCAATTGCATTAAAGCTAAGGTGCTCTTTCCCATTTCTAGAAGTCTGTCTGTCTGTCCGCATCCGGGAAGAAACCGTCCTGCCTGCGTTATCCTTATGCCTCTGAAATCGTTCGTTCTTCAAGTCCTCCTCCGAGGAATAACTCCTCGTATCTGGAAAGAAAGTAAAAAAGGAACGCAATATAAACTCACTGTGACATCGTCTAGCTATACTCATCATGAGAATAAAGAAAGCTTAAGCATTATATAGACAGAGTGTAGAATATCTGTCGCCATTTCAGAGCCAGTTGCTCCTGGCGAGGGCGCTTCTTCACTCTGAATTGGAAGATTTGCTGATCCTCGGTTCTTCCTGAGAAAGATTGGAACCTCCGATGCATTTTGCAACTTCCAGTATATACTGACATTTCAAATAAATATCATCCCTTCCTTCGTTCGTCCGACAGCTATCGGTGAGATTCGGTTAAACTTGGATGTTGTATGGATCGTTGAATTGTTAAAGGGACGCACTCTCTGGATCAGCTTTGAAATAATATTGACTGGAGGTTACAGAGAACGTATGAAATCGACTCATCTTTATGAAAGGAAAGGAACGGCGTGGAAGGATGTTGATACAAAACATTTCAGTTTTTCATAATCGGTCTCTCTCTCAATAAGATGACCTTGTTGAAGGAAGTTAGTAAATTGTACGACTATGGGTTCCTGTCAGGCTTTGTTTCTTAGATGCTGTGAAAGAGGAGAAAGGCTTACAGTGGTTTTGTCACCGTAACTCACCCTTGAAATGTCATTTATTGTTGAAATTTGATTGAATGTTTCACGTCACGCAATCAAACGTTGGCTCCTTTCCTTTCTTAGGATATAGAATTGAAATTTTGCTGTTCTAGGAAGTTGAATAATGCACGGTCCCCTATGGAAATCAATTATTACATAACCTTAAATTTACTGGAATTCGAACAGATTTATCGCATAATTTTTCAAAGAATATTGCCTGTAGATTATTTTATACCTATGCTTAATACATAGCCGGTAAATTGTGACATTGTTGGAGCAAGGACTGCATGACAAACACTTAATTGCCTTCATTCTGAGGAAATTGTCATTTCAGTATAGCCATCGTACATAAGTGTTCATTGAAATGTCCTTCAAAGCTTTTTGCAGTGAACAGGAAACATGTCAATCACATTTCAACATATTAAGGTATCAATTAAATTATCATAAAAAAATATCCATCATGATTCAAATTATACAAGCTAACATTTCTGCCTTCTTTTTCTGCAGAAACATTGTGCATATGCTCCCTGTCCATCTTCCTGGAAGACCTCAACTCTCCTCTTCTAAGAGTGAGTGTCTCCTAATCAGGAGTTTTGTGAAATTTGTCTCATTTTCTTTTTAAAAGATGCTCACAATTTTTATATATTGTCATGCAGAACGTTTATAACCTGAGCGCAAGATGCATTTAGTATAAAAGACACAGTATTGCACCGGTTTATAGGGAAACTACTAAATCATGGTTCAATTTTTTCCTTTACCTTGCAAAGCTCCAGTCAATCCAAAAATGTACTGAATTGTAAGCCGATGGACGAGGAAACGAGTGGTAGAGAGACGAATAAATGGTAAACCCAGCATGGATAGAACTAAAACTGTAAAAAGAACTGAGACTCGTAGCAGCGAAGGCCGCTTCATTCTTTCCATGTGAACTGATAACAGTTTAGCAAAGAGTTAGAACTATTTTCTCTATAGTCAAACGTAAATACGTCCACTGATGATCCATCGTCGTTTATTTATCATTAACTCGTTCGATTTGTGATGGTAATTTCTAGAAATGAATGGCCAGTTTGAGGCTCACACTAATTATAAGCAAATGCTAGCAAGTAATATCATAAGCCCATTTCCCAGGCTTCCCCTCAACTATAATATTAAACAAGTACTCACGAAACGAAAACGTCACTCTATTGCTTTCACTGCAAAGGAAAGGAAGCAGAAGATCCATTCGGTGTAGACAATCACTCCACTCTCCCCTGGCCCGTATCTTTTCTGGATGAAAACCGCATCCTTAAATGGAAAGATATCGAATTAATTAAAGAGGAACATGGTTCGTAGTTTAAGGATAAACCGTATATGATCCGTGCCTCGAACTCTTCAAAAGTTCGGCATAAAACAAAGCAAGTGGTGGCCTGTAAGCAAGGTTCAATGTGGCGCAAAAGAGCTGCAAATCGTTATGAATGCGAAAAAAATATCCATCGGGTATAAACTGGATATGAATTACCTTGGTAAAGATTCAAATGAGAAAGAATAGCTCAAAGAAACCGTTCATCCACTTTAAAGTTGAAAAATTAAGAATTAACAATATTTGATCTCCCGCTCAACAATTATCTCGATCCTGATTGGCTGATAGAAATACCACCGCTGTCAGTGCAGGCGCTGTATTCTTAAATTGTTATAAATTTTGTTCTTTGACGGATCACCGATTGAATACCTTTAAAATTCCTCTCCTCTTTTACGTCGACCGCGCATAATGGCGGTTTTCTCGATTTCGGAAGAATAAGCAGACGATACGTTATGAAAATGGTTTTTTTGTGCGGTAAGACTCACGTAGTAGACAAAAAGTCATAATAAATACTAATCTTCATGTAATTTTAATCGTTAACGATGGACATCTTGTTCAATTTCAAAAATCTAATTTCAATTTTAGAATCCCAGCGGTAACAGTCTCGCGTCCCAACTCCATTACGCATATATCACTTTTCCATGCGACCTCGCCGTGATCACATCGCTCGCGTCACCAATTGTTAAAAATGGCTAAAATAAAGGTTTAAATGCATAGCAGAGGCTGTAAGCATCCCGACTCGAATTATGAATCCACCACGGAGTGTTCTGTTAACAGAAACCGCTTCGGATTCTTTAATATGAAGAGCAATGCAACAATATTTCAAGAGTCCATATGCTTGGTGCAACGTTAGCATTGGCTCAGTATGATCCGGGCTTGATATTGAAAATTAACATACGTCCCGACGTAATGGAATGTAGGTTTTCGTTCGTCGTCTCGTTTGGAAGCTATGAGTTGTCGAAAAACTCTAAGCAAATTTTGTAAACACGGTCGGAGAGCGTTCGAAAAATTTCCAATGGGACTTACCTCAATGTTTTTCTTGAACCGGCTTTCCTCACTTAAACTACGCTCCAAAGACGAATCCACAATCCTTTGTAACTGCCGAATGGTAGAAAAGCCTGCATGAGCTCCGGTAACTTAGCACTTAACACAGTAATTCGTTCACAGTCTTCGAGAATTTTCAGCCACCAAGTTGACAGGGAACGGAGACGCACTACGCAACTGGATTTCAGAGCCTCGTGAACCGAATAAGGACGGGATTGATTTCAATACTTTGCAAGTGAAATTTTCTCACTTCTGTCTAACATCGCGGACGAACTTTGCTCGCAATGCATGCGTGCCGACTGACGCCGGAAAGGGAGCAACACTTCTCCCTCTATTGGCATTCCATTTAGAATAATTTACTCATGTCAAAAAAAGACGATCTACCTTCTATTGTAAACCCTCTGTTTTAAGATTAACACCAGGGCTGTTTCGTTTTTCCGAGAAGACGTATTGATCAGAATGTTCGTCTTTTGCGAACAAGAATGAAAGGGAAAGGGGCGACGGCTTAGGGTAGTATATGAAAACAAGCAATAGTTTCCCAAGTAGATGAATGAAGGGTAAAAAAGGCGAATAAAAAGTAATTTGCAGATGAATTTTATTGAAGCAATAGCGTCACATACATCATAAACGTTACATTTCATTCTAGCAATTGCATTAAAGCTAAGGTGCTCTTTCCCATTTCTAGAAGTCTGTCTGTCTGTCCGCATCCGGGAAGAAACCGTCCTGCCTGCGTTATCCTTATGCCTCTGAAATCGTTCGTTCTTCAAGTCCTCCTCCGAGGAATAACTCCTCGTATCTGGAAAGAAAGTAAAAAAGGAACGCAATATAAACTCACTGTGACATCGTCTAGCTATACTCATCATGAGAATAAAGAAAGCTTAAGCATTATATAGACAGAGTGTAGAATATCTGTCGCCATTTCAGAGCCAGTTGCTCCTGGCGAGGGCGCTTCTTCACTCTGAATTGGAAGATTTGCTGATCCTCGGTTCTTCCTGAGAAAGATTGGAACCTCCGATGCATTTTGCAACTTCCAGTATATACTGACATTTCAAATAAATATCATCCCTTCCTTCGTTCGTCCGACAGCTATCGGTGAGATTCGGTTAAACTTGGATGTTGTATGGATCGTTGAATTGTTAAAGGGACGCACTCTCTGGATCAGCTTTGAAATAATATTGACTGGAGGTTACAGAGAACGTATGAAATCGACTCGTCTTTATGAAAGGAAAGGAACGGCGTGGAAGGATGTTGATACAAAACATTTCAGTTTTTCATAATCGGTCTCTCTCTCAATAAGATGACCTTGTTGCAGGAAGTTAGTAAATTGGACGACTATGGGTTCCTGTCAGGCTTTGTTTCTTAGATGCTGTGAAAGAGGAGAAAGGCTTACAGTGGTTTTGTCACCGTAACTCACCCTTGAAATGTCATTTATTGTTGAAATTTGATTGAATGTTTCACGTCACGCAATCAAACGTTGGCTCCTTTCCTTTCTTAGGATATAGAATTGAAATTTTGCTGTTCTAGGAAGTTGAATAATGCACGGTCCCCTATGGAAATCAATTATTACATAACCTTAAATTTACTGGAATTCGAACAGATTTATCGCATAATTTTTCAAAGAATATTGCCTGTAGATTATTTTATACCTATGCTTAATACATAGCCGGTAAATTGTGACATTGTTGGAGCAAGGACTGCATGACAAACACTTAATTGCCTTCATTCTGAGGAAATTGTCATTTCAGTATAGCCATCGTACATAAGTGTTCATTGAAATGTCCTTCAAAGCTTTTTGCAGTGAACAGGAAACATGTCAATCACATTTCAACATATTAAGGTATCAATTAAATTATCATAAAAAAATATCCATCATGATTCAAATTATACAAGCTAACATTTCTGCCTTCTTTTTCTGCAGAAACATTGTGCATATGCTCCCTGTCCATCTTCCTGGAAGACCTCAACTCTCCTCTTCTAAGAGTGAGTGTCTCCTAATCAGGAGTTTTGTGAAATTTGTCTCATTTTCTTTTTAAAAGATGCTCACAATTTTTATATATTGTCATGCAGAACGTTTATAACCTGAGCGCAAGATGCATTTAGTATAAAAGACACAGTATTGCACCGGTTTATAGGGAAACTACTAAATCATGGTTCAATTTTTTCCTTTACCTTGCAAAGCTCCAGTCAATCCAAAAATGTACTGAATTGCAAGCCGATGGACGAGGAAACGAGTGGTAGAGAGACGAATAAATGGTAAACCCAGCATGGATAGAACTAAAACTGTAAAAAGAACTGAGACTCGTAGCAGCGAAGGCCGCTTCATTCTTTCCATGTGAACTGATAACAGTTTAGCAAAGAGTTAGAACTATTTTCTCTATAGTCAAACGTAAATACGTCCACTGATGATCCATCGTCGTTTATTTATCATTAACTCGTTCGATTTGTGATGGTAATTTCTAGAAATGAATGGCCAGTTTGAGGCTCACACTAATTATAAGCAAATGCTAGCAAGTAATATCATAAGCCCATTTCCCAGGCTTCCCCTCAACTATAATATTAAACAAGTACTCACGAAACGAAAACGTCACTCTATTGCTTTCACTGCAAAGGAAAGGAAGCAGAAGATCCATTCGGTGTAGACAATCACTCCACTCTCCCCTGGCCCGTATCTTTTCTGGATGAAAACCGCATCCTTAAATGGAAAGATATCGAATTAATTAAAGAGGAACATGGTTCGTAGTTTAAGGATAAACCGTATATGATCCGTGCCTCGAACTCTTCAAAAGTTCGGCATAAAACAAAGCAAGTGGTGGCCTGTAAGCAAGGTTCAATGTGGCGCAAAAGAGCTGCAAATCGTTATGAATGCGAAAAAAATATCCATCGGGTATAAACTGGATATGAATTACCTTGGTAAAGATTCAAATGAGAAAGAATAACTCAAAGAAACCGTTCATCCACTTTAAAGTTGAAAAATTAAGAATTAACAATATTTGATCTCCCGCTCAACAATTATCTCGATCCTGATTGGCTGATAGAAATACCACCGCTGTCAGTGCAGGCGCTGTATTCTTAAATTGTTATAAATTTTGTTCTTTGACGGATCACCGATTGAATACCTTTAAAATTCCTCTCCTCTTTTACGTCGACCGCGCATAATGGCGGTTTTCTCGATTTCGGAAGAATAAGCAGACGATACGTTATGAAAATGGTTTTTTTGTGCGGTAAGACTCACGTAGTAGACAAAAAGTCATAATAAATACTAATCTTCATGTATTTTTAATCGTTAACGATGGACATCTTGTTCAATTTCAAAAATCTAATTTCAATTTTAGAATCCCAGCGGTAACAGTCTCGCGTCCCAACTCCATTACGCATATATCACTTTTCCATGCGACCTCGCCGTGATCACATCGCTCGCGTCACCAATTGTTAAAAATGGCTAAAATAAAGGTTTAAATGCATAGCAGAGGCTGTAAGCATCCCGACTCGAATTATGAATCCACCACGGAGTGTTCTGTTAACAGAAACCGCTTCGGATTCTTTAATATGAAGAGCAATGCAACAATATTTCAAGAGTCCATATGCTTGGTGCAACGTTAGCATTGGCTCAGTATGATCCGGGCTTGATATTGAAAATTAACATACGTCCCGACGTAATGGAATGTAGGTTTTCGTTCGTCGTCTCGTTTGGAAGCTATGAGTTGTCGAAAAACTCTAAGCAAATTTTGTAAACACGGTCGGAGAGCGTTCGAAAAATTTCCAATGGGACTTACCTCAATGTTTTTCTTGAACCGGCTTTCCTCACTTAAACTACGCTCCAAAGACGAATCCACAATCCTTTGTAACTGCCGAATGGTAGAAAAGCCTGCATGAGCTCCGGTAACTTAGCACTTAACACAGTAATTCGTTCACAGTCTTCGAGAATTTTCAGCCACCAAGTTGACAGGGAACGGAGACGCACTACGCAACTGGATTTCAGAGCCTCGTGAACCGAATAAGGACGGGATTGATTTCAATACTTTGCAAGTGAAATTTTCTCACTTCTGTCTAACATCGCGGACGAACTTTGCTCGCAATGCATGCGTGCCGACTGACGCCGGAAAGGGAGCAACACTTCTCCCTCTATTGGCATTCCATTTAGAATAATTTACTCATGTCAAAAAAAGACGATCTACCTTCTATTGTAAACCCTCTGTTTTAAGATTAACACCAGGGCTGTTTCGTTTTTCCGAGAAGACGTTTTGATCAGAATGTTCGTCTTTTGCGAACAAGAATGAAAGGGAAAGGGGCGACGGCTTAGGGTAGTATATGAAAACAAGCAATAGTTTCCCAAGTAGATGAATGAAGGGTAAAAAAGGCGAATAAAAAGTAATTTGAAGATGAATTTTATTGAGGCAATAGCGTCACATACATCATAAACGTTACATTTCATTCTAGCAATTGCATTAAAGCTAAGGTGCTCTTTCCCATTTCTAGAAGTCTGTCTGTCTGTCCGCATCCGGGAAGAAACCGTCCTGCCTGCGTTATCCTTATGCCTCTGAAATCGTTCGTTCTTCAAGTCCTCCTCCGAGGAATAACTCCTCGTATCTGGAAAGAAAGTAAAAAAGGAACGCAATATAAACTCACTGTGACATCGTCTAGCTATACTCATCATGAGAATAAAGAAAGCTTAAGCATTATATAGACAGAGTGTAGAATATCTGTCGCCATTTCAGAGCCAGTTGCTCCTGGCGAGGGCGCTTCTTCACTCTGAATTGGAAGATTTGCTGATCCTCGGTTATTCCTGAGAAAGATTGGAACCTCCGATGCATTTTGCAACTTCCAGTATATACTGACATTTCAAATAAATATCATCCCTTCCTTCGTTCGTCCGACAGCTATCGGTGAGATTCGGTTAAACTTGGATGTTGTATGGATCGTTGAATTGTTAAAGGGACGCACTCTCTGGATCAGCTTTGAAATAATATTGACTGGAGGTTACAGAGAACGTATGAAATCGACTCGTCTTTATGAAAGGAAAGGAACGGCGTGGAAGGATGTTGATACAAAACATTTCAGTTTTTCATAATCGGTCTCTCTCTCAATAAGATGACCTTGTTGCAGGAAGTTAGTAAATTGGACGACTATGGGTTCCTGTCAGGCTTTGTTTCTTAGATGCTGTGAAAGAGGAGAAAGGCTTACAGTGGTTTTGTCACCGTAACTCACCCTTGAAATGTCATTTATTGTTGAAATTTGATTGAATGTTTCACGTCACGCAATCAAACGTTGGCTCCTTTCCTTTCTTAGGATATAGAATTGAAATTTTGCTGTTCTAGGAAGTTGAATAATGCACGGTCCCCTATGGAAATCAATTATTACATAACCTTAAATTTACTGGAATTCGAACAGATTTATCGCATAATTTTTCAAAGAATATTGCCTGTAGATTATTTTATACCTATGCTTAATACATAGCCGGTAAATTGTGACATTGTTGGAGCAAGGACTGCATGACAAACACTTAATTGCCTTCATTCTGAGGAAATTGTCATTTCAGTATAGCCATCGTACCTAAAGTGTTCATTGAAATGTCCTTCAAAGCTTTTTGCAGTGAACAGGAAACATGTCAATCACATTTCAACATATTAAGGTATCAATTAAATTATCATAAAAAAATATCCATCATGATTCAAATTATACAAGCTAACATTTCTGCCTTCTTTTTCTGCAGAAACATTGTGCATATGCTCCCTGTCCATCTTCCTGGAAGACCTCAACTCTCCTCTTCTAAGAGTGAGTGTCTCCTAATCAGGAGTTTTGTGAAATTTGTCTCATTTTCTTTTTAAAAGATGCTCACAATTTTTATATATTGTCATGCAGAACGTTTATAACCTGAGCGCAAGATGCATTTAGTATAAAAGACACAGTATTGCACCGGTTTATAGGGAAACTACTAAATCATGGTTCAATTTTTTCCTTTACCTTGCAAAGCTCCAGTCAATCCAAAAATGTACTGAATTGCAAGCCGATGGACGAGGAAACGAGTGGTAGAGAGACGAATAAATGGTTAACCCAGCATGGATAGAACTAAAACTGTTAAAAGAACTGAGACTCGTAGCAGCGAAGGCCGCTTCATTCTTTCCATGTGAACTGATAACAGTTTAGCAAAGAGTTAGAACTATTTTCTCTATAGTCAAACGTAAAACCGTCCACTGATGATCCATCGTCGTTTATTTATCATTAACTCGTTCGATTTGTGATGGTAATTTCTGGAAATGAATGGCCAGTTTGAGGCTCACACTAATTATAAGCAAATGCTAGCAAGTAATATCATAAGCCCATTTCCCAGGCTTCCCCTCAACTATAATATTAAACAGGTACTCACGAAACGAAAACGTCACTCTATTGCTTTCACTGCAAAGGAAAGGAAGCAGAAGATCCATTCGGTGTAGACAATCACTCCACTCTCCCCTGGCCCGTATCTTTTCTGGATGAAAACCGCATCCTTAAATGGAAAGATATCGAATTAATTAAAGAGGAACATGGTTCGTAGTTTAAGGATAAACCGTATATGATCCGTGCCTCGAACTCTTCAAAAGTTCGGCATAAAACAAAGCAAGTGGTGGCCTGTAAGCAAGGTTCAATGTGGCGCAAAAGAGCTGCAAATCGTTATGAATGCGAAAAAAATATCCATCGGGTATAAACTGGATATGAATTACCTTGGTAAAGATTCAAATGAGAAAGAATAACTCAAAGAAACCGTTCATCCACTTTAAAGTTGAAAAATTAAGAATTAACAATATTTGAACTCCCGCTCAACAATTATCTCGATCCTGATTGGCTGATAGAAATACCACCGCTGTCAGTGCAGGCGCTGTATTCTTAAATTGTTATAAATTTATTTCTTTGACGGATCACCGATTGAATACCTTTAAAATTCCTGTCCTCTTTTACGTCGACCGCGCATAATGGCGGTTTTCTCAATTTCGGAAGAATAAGCAGACGATACGTTATGAAAATGGTTTTTTTGTGCGGTAAGACTCACGTAGTAGACAAAAAGTCATAATAAATACTAATCTTCATGTATTTTTAATCGTTAACGATGGACATCTTGTTCAATGTCAAAAATCTAATTTCAATTTTAGAATCCCAGCGGTAACAGTCTCGCGTCCCAACTCCATTACGCATATATCACTTTTCCATGCGACCTCGCCGTGATCACATCGCTCGCGTCACCAATTGTTAAAAATGGCTAAAATAAAGGTTTAAATGCATAGCAGAGGCTGTAAGCATCCCAACTCGAATTAAGATTCCACCACGGAGTGTTCTGTTAACAGAAACCGCTTCGGATTCTTTAATATGAAGAGCAATGCAACAATATTTCAAGAGTCCATATGCTTGGTGCAACGTTAGCATTGGCTCAGTATGATCCGGGCTTGATATTGAAAATTAACATACGTCCCGACGTAATGAAATGTAGGTTTTCGTTCGTCGTCTCGTTTGGAAGCTATGCGTTGTCGAAAAACTCTAAGCAAATTTTGTAAACACGGTCGGAGAGCGTTCGAAAAATTTCCAATGGGACTTACCTCAATGTTTTTCTTGAACCGGCTTTCCTCACTTAAACTACGCTCCAAAGACGAATCCACAATCCTTTGTAACTGCCGAATGGTAGAAAAGCCTGCATGAGCTCCGGTAACTTAGCACTTAACACAGTAATTCGTTCACAGTCTTCGAGAATTTTCAGCCACCAAGTTGACAGGGAACGGAGACGCACTACGCAACTGGATTTCAGAGCCTCGTGAACCGAATAAGGACGGGATTGATTTCAATACTTTGCAAGTGAAATTTTCTCACTTCTGTTTAACATCGCGGACGAACTTTGCTCGCAATGCATGCGTGCCGACTGACGCCGGAAAGGGAGCAACACTTCTCCCTCTATTGGCATTCCGTTTAGAATAATTTACTCATGTCAAAAAAAGACGATCTACCTTCTATTGTAAACCCTCTGTTTTAAGATTAAGACCAGGGCTGTTTCGTTTTTCCGAGAAGACGTATTGATCAGAATGTTCGTCTTTTGCGAACAAGAATGAAAGGGAAAGGGGCGACGGGTTAGGGTAGTATATGAAAACAAGCAATAGTTTCCCAAGTAGATGAATGAAGGGTAAAAAATGCGAATAAAAAGTAATTTGCAGATGAATTTTATTGAAGCAATAGCGTCACATACATCATAAACGTTACATTTCATTCTAGCAATTGCATTAAAACTAAGGTGCTCTTTCCCATTTCTAGAAGTCTGTCTGTCTGTCCGCATCCGGGAAGAAACCGTCCTGCCTGCGTTATCCTTATGCCTCTGAAATCGTTCGTTCTTCAAGTCCTCCTCCGAGGAATAACTCCTCGTATCTGGAAAGAAAGTAAAAAAGGAACGCAATATAAACTCACTGTGACATCGTCTAGCTATACTCATCATGAGAATAAAGAAAGCTTAAGCATTATATAGACAGAGTGTAGAATATATGTCGCCATTTCAGAGCCAGTTGCTCCTGGCGAGGGCGCTTCTTCACTCTGAATTGGAAGATTTGCTGATCCTCGGTTCTTCCTGAGAAAGATTGGAACCTCCGATGCATTTTGCAACTTCCAGTATATACTGACATTTCAAATAAATATCATCCCTTCCTTCGTTCGTCCGACAGCTATCGGTGAGATTCGGTTAAACTTGGATGTTGTATGGATCGTTGAATTGTTAAAGGGACGCACTCTCTGGATCAGCTTTGAAATAATATTGACTGGAGGTTACAGAGAACGTATGAAATCGAAACATCTTTATGAAAGGAAAGGAACGGCGTGGAAGGATGTTGATACAAAACATTTCAGTTTTTCATAATCGGTCTCTCTCTCAATAAGATGACCTTGTTGAAGGAAGTTAGTAAATTGGACGACTATGGGTTCCTGTCAGGCTTTGTTTCTTAGATGCTGTGAAAGAGGAGAAAGGCTTACAGTGGTTTTGTCACCGTAACTCACCCTTGAAATGTCATTTATTGTTGAAATTTGATTGAATGTTTCACGTCACGCAATCAAACGTTGGCTCCTTTCCTTTCTTAGGATATAGAATTGAAATTTTGCTGTTCTAGGAAGTTGAATAATGCACGGTCCCCTATGGAAATCAATTATTACATAACCTTAAATTTACTGGAATTCGAACAGATCAGTCGCATAATTTTTCAAAGAATATTGCCTGTAGATTATTTTATACCTATGCTTAATACATAGCCGGTAAATTGTGACATTGTTGGAGCAAGGACTGCATGACAAACACTTAATTGCCTTCATTCTGAGGAAATTGTCATTTCAGTATAGCCATCGTACCTAAAGTGTTCATTGAAATGTCCTTCAAAGCTTTTTGCAGTGAACAGGAAACATGTCAATCACATTTCAACATATTAAGGTATCAATTAAATTATCATAAAAAAATATCCATCATGATTCAAATTATACAAGCTAACATTTCTGCCTTCTTTTTCTGCAGAAACATTGTGCATATGCTCCCTGTCCATCTTCCTGGAAGACCTCAACTC
This sequence comes from Pantala flavescens, assembly GCA_020796165.1. Classification (NCBI taxonomy): domain Eukaryota; kingdom Metazoa; phylum Arthropoda; class Insecta; order Odonata; family Libellulidae; genus Pantala; species Pantala flavescens. Next base: position 55,659,658 of record CM036883.1, read on the forward strand.
TCCTCTTCTAAGAGTGAGTGTCTCCTAATCAGGAGTTTTGTGAAATTTGTCTCATTTTCTTTTTAAAAGATGCTCACAATTTTTATATATTGTCATGCAGAACGTTTATAACCTGAGCGCAAGATGCATTTAGTATAAAAGACACAGTATTGCACCGGTTTATAGGGAAACTACTAAATCATGGTTCAATTTTTTCCTTTACCTTGCAAAGCTCCAGTCAATCCAAAAATGTACTGAATTGTAAGCCGATGGACGAGGAAACGAGTGGTAGAGAGACGAATAAATGGTTAACCCAGCATGGATAGAACTAAAACTGTAAAAAGAACTGAGACTCATAGCAGTGAAGGCCGCTTCATTCTTTCCATGTGAACTGATAACAGTTTAGCAAAGCGTTAGAACTATTTTCTCTATAGTCAAACGTAAAACCGTCCACTGATGATCCATCGTCGTTTACTTATCATTAACTCGTTCGATTTGTGATGGTAATTTCTGGAAATGAATGGCCAGTTTGAGGCTCACACTAATTATAAGCAAATGCTAGCAAGTAATATCATAAGCCCATTTCCCAGGCTTCCCCTCAACTATAATATTAAACAGGTACTCACGAAACGAAAACGTCACTCTATTGCTTTCACTGCAAAGGAAAGGAAGCAGAAGATCCATTCGGTGTAGACAATCACTCCACTCTCCCCTGGCCCGTATCTTTTCTGGATGAAAACCGCATCCTAAAATGGAAAGATATCGAATTAATTAAAGAGGAACATGGTTCGTAGTTTAAGGATAAACCGTATATGATCCGTGCCTCGAACTCTTCAAAAGTTCGGCATAAAACAAAGCAAGTGTTGGCCTGTAAGCAAGGTTCAATGTGGCGCACAAGAGTTGCAAATCGTTATGAATGCGAAAAAAATATCCATCGGGTATAAACTGGATATGAATTACCTTGGTAAAGATTCAAATGAGAAAGAATAACTCAAAGAAACCGTTCATCCACTTTAAAGTTGAAAAATTAAGAATTAACAATATTTGAACTCCCGCTCAACAATTATCTCGATCCTGATTGGCTGATAGAAATACCACCGCTGTCAGTGCAGGCGCTGTATTCTTAAATTGTTATAAATTTTGTTCTTTGACGGATCACCGATTGAATACCTTTAAAATTCCTGTCCTCTTTTACGTCGACCGCGCATAATGGCGGTTTTCTCGATTTCGGAAGAATAAGCAGACGATACGTTATGAAAATGGTTTTTTTGTGCGGTAAGACTCACGTAGTAGACAAAAAGTCATAATAAATACTAATCTTCATGTATTTTTAATCGATAACGATGGACATCTTGTTCAATTTCAAAAATCTAATTTCAATTTTAGAATCCCAGCGGTAACAGTCTCGCGTCCCAACTCCATTACGCATATATCACTTTTCCATGCGACCTCGCCGTGATCACATCGCTCGCGTCACCAATTGTTAAAAATGGCTAAAATAAAGGTTTAAATGCATAGCAGAGGCTGTAAGCATCCCAACTCGAATTATGAATCCACCACGGAGTGTTCTGTTAACAGAAACCGCTTCGGATTCTTTAATATGAAGAGCAATGCAACAATATTTCAAGAGTCCATATGCTTGGTGCAACGTTAGCATTGGCTCAGTATGATCCGGGCTTGATATTGAAAATTAACATACGTCCCGACGTAATGGAATGTAGGTTTTCGTTCGTCGTCTCGTTTGGAAGCTATGCGTTGTCGAAAAACTCTAAGCAAATTTTGTAAACACGGTCGGAGAGCGTTCGAAAAATTTCCAATGGGACTTACCTCAATGTTTTTCTTGAACCGGCTTTCCTCACTTAAACTACGCTCCAAAGACGAATCCACAATCCTTTGTAACTGCCGAATGGTAGAAAAGCCTGCATGAGCTCCGGTAACTTAGCACTTAACACAGTAATTCGTTCACAGTCTTCGAGAATTTTCAGCCACCAAGTTGACAGGGAACGGAGACGCACTACGCAACTGGATTTCAGAGCCTCGTGAACCGAATAAGGACGGGATTGATTTCAATACTTTGCAAGTGAAATTTTCTCACTTCTGTTTAACATCGCGGACGAACTTTGCTCGCAATGCATGCGTGCCGACTGACGCCGGAAAGGGAGCAACACTTCTCCCTCTATTGGCATTCCGTTTAGAATAATTTACTCATGTCAAAAAAAGACGATCTACCTTCTATTGTTAACCCTCTGTTTTAAGATTAACACCAGGGCTGTTTCGTTTTTCCGAGAAGACGTATTGATCAGAATGTTCGTCTTTTGCGAACAAGAATGAAAGGGAAAGGGGCGACGGCTTAGGGTAGTATATGAAAACAAGCAATAGTTTCCCAAGTAGATGAATGAAGGGTAAAAAAGGCGAATAAAAAGTAATTTGCAGATGAATTTTATTGAAGCAATAGCGTCACATACATCATAAACGTTACATTTCATTCTAGCAATTGCATTAAAGCTAAGGTGCTCTTTCCCATTTCTAGAAGTCTGTCTGTCTGTCCGCATCCGGGAAGAAACCGTCCTGCCTGCGTTATCCTTATGCCTCTGAAATCGTTCGTTCTTCAAGTCCTCCTCCGAGGAATAACTCCTCGTATCTGGAAAGAAAGTAAAAAAGGAACGCAATACAAACTCACTGTGACATCGTCTAGCTATACTCATCATGAGAATAAAGAAAGCTTAAGCATTATATAGACAGAGTGTAGAATATCTGTCGCCATTTCAGAGCCAGTTGCTCCTGGCGAGGGCGCTTCTTCACTCTGAATTGGAAGATTTGCTGATCCTCGGTTCTTCCTGAGAAAGATTGGAACCTCCGATGCATTTTGCAACTTCCAGTATATACTGACATTTCAAATAAATATCATCCCTTCCTTCGTTCGTCCGACAGCTATCGGTGAGATTCGGTTAAACTTGGATGTTGTATGGATCGTTGAATTGTTAAAGGGACGCACTCTCTGGATCAGCTTTGAAATAATATTGACTGGAGGTTACAGAGAACGTATGAAATCGAAACATCTTTATGAAAGGAAAGGAACGGCGTGGAAGGATGTTGATACAAAACATTTCAGTTTTTCATAATCGGTCTCTCTCTCAATAAGATGACCTTGTTGAAGGAAGTTAGTAAATTGGACGACTATGGGTTCCTGTCAGGCTTTGTTTCTTAGATGCTGTGAAAGAGGAGAAAGGCTTACAGTGGTTTTGTCACCGTAACTCACCCTTGAAATGTCATTTATTGTTGAAATTTGATTGAATGTTTCACGTCACGCAATCAAACGTTGGCTCCTTTCCTTTCTTAGGATATAGAATTGAAATTTTGCTGTTCTAGGAAGTTGAATAATGCACGGTCCCCTATGGAAATCAATTATTACATAACCTTAAATTTACTGGAATTCGAACAGATCAGTCGCATAATTTTTCAAAGAATATTGCCTGTAGATTATTTTATACCTATGCTTAATACATAGCCGGTAAATTGTGACATTGTTGGAGCAAGGACTGCATGACAAACACTTAATTGCCTTCATTCTGAGGAAATTGTCATTTCAGTATAGCCATCGTACCTAAAGTGTTCATTGAAATGTCCTTCAAAGCTTTTTGCAGTGAACAGGAAACATGTCAATCACATTTCAACATATTAAGGTATCAATTAAATTATCATAAAAAAATATCCATCATGATTCAAATTATACAAGCTAACATTTCTGCCTTCTTTTTCTGCAGAAACATTGTGCATATGCTCCCTGTCCATCTTCCTGGAAGACCTCAACTCTCCTCTTCTAAGAGTGAGTGTCTCCTAATCAGGAGTTTTGTGAAATTTGTCTCATTTTCTTTTTAAAAGATGCTCACAATTTTTATATATTGTCATGCAGAACGTTTATAACCTGAGCGCAAGATGCATTTAGTAAAAAAGAAACAGTATTGCACCGGTTTATAGGGAAACTACTAAATCATGGTTCAATTTTTTCCTTTACCTTGCAAAGCTCCAGTCAATCCAAAAATGTACTGAATTGTAAGCCGATGGACGAGGAAACGAGTGGTAGAGAGACGAATAAATGGTTAACCCAGCATGGATAGAACTAAAACTGTAAAAAGAACTGAGACTCATAGCAGTGAAGGCCGCTTCATTCTTTCCATGTGAACTGATAACAGTTTAGCAAAGCGTTAGAACTATTTTCTCTATAGTCAAACGTAAAACCGTCCACTGATGATCCATCGTCGTTTACTTATCATTAACTCGTTCGATTTGTGATGGTAATTTCTGGAAATGAATGGCCAGTTTGAGGCTCACACTAATTATAAGCAAATGCTAGCAAGTAATATCATAAGCCCATTTCCCAGGCTTCCCCTCAACTATAATATTAAACAGGTACTCACGAAACGAAAACGTCACTCTATTGCTTTCACTGCAAAGGAAAGGAAGCAGAAGATCCATTCGGTGTAGACAATCACTCCACTCTCCCCTGGCCCGTATCTTTTCTGGATGAAAACCGCATCCTTAAATGGAAAGATATCGAATTAATTAAAGAGGAACATGGTTCGTAGTTTAAGGATAAACCGTATATGATCCGTGCCTCGAACTCTTCAAAAGTTCGGCATAAAACAAAGAAAGTGTTGGCCTGTAAGCAAGGTTCAATGTGGCGCACAAGAGTTGCAAATCGTTATGAATGCGAAAAAAATATCCATCGGGTATAAACTGGATATGAATTACCTTGGTAAAGATTCAAATGAGAAAGAATAACTCAAAGAAACCGTTCATCCACTTTAAAGTTGAAAAATTAAGAATTAACAATATTTGAACTCCCGCTCAACAATTATCTCGATCCTGATTGGCTGATAGAAATACCACCGCTGTCAGTGCAGGCGCTGTATTCTTAAATTGTTATAAATTTTGTTCTTTGACGGATCACCGATTGAATACCTTTAAAATTCCTCTCCTCTTTTACGTCGACCGCGCATAATGGCGGTTTTCTCGATTTCGGAAGAATAAGCAGACGATACGTTATGAAAATGGTTTTTTTGTGCGGTTAGACTCACGTAGTAGACAAAAAGTCATAATAAATACTAATCTTCATGTATTTTTAATCGTTAACGATGGACATCTTGTTCAATTTCAAAAATCTAATTTCAATTTTAGAATCCCAGCGGTAACAGTCTCGCGTCCCAACTCCATTACGCATATATCACTTTTCCATGCGACCTCGCCGTGATCACATCGCTCGCGTCACCAATTGTTAAAAATGGCTAAAATAAAGGTTTAAATGCATAGCAGAGGCTGTAAGCATCCCGACTCGAATTATGAATCCACCACGGAGTGTTCTGTTAACAGAAACCGCTTCGGATTCTTTAATATGAAGAGCAATGCAACAATATTTCAAGAGTCCATATGCTTGGTGCAACGTTAGCATTGGCTCAGTATGATCCGGGCTTGATATTGAAAATTAACATACGTCCCGACGTAATGGAATGTAGGTTTTCGTTCGTCGTCTCGTTTGGAAGCTATGAGTTGTCGAAAAACTCTAAGCAAATTTTGTAAACACGGTCGGAGAGCGTTCGAAAAATTTCCAATGGGACTTACCTCAATGTTTTTCTTGAACCGGCTTTCCTCACTTAAACTACGCTCCAAAGACGAATCCACAATCCTTTGTAACTGCCGAATGGTAGAAAAGCCTGCATGAGCTCCGGTAACTTAGCACTTAACACAGTAATTCGTTCACAGTCTTCGAGAATTTTCAGCCACCAAGTTGACAGGGAACGGAGACGCACTACGCAACTGGATTTCAGAGCCTCGTGAACCGAATAAGGACGGGATTGATTTCAATACTTTGCAAGTGAAATTTTCTCACTTCTGTTTAACATCGCGGACGAACTTTGCTCGCAATGCATGCGTGCCGACTGACGCCGGAAAGGGAGCAACACTTCTCCCTCTATTGGCATTCCGTTTAGAATAATTTACTCATGTCAAAAAAAGACGATCTACCTTCTATTGTAAACCCTCTGTTTTAAGATTAACACCAGGGCTGTTTCGTTTTTCCGAGAAGACGTATTGATCAGAATGTTCGTCTTTTGCGAACAAGAATGAAAGGGAAAGGGGCGACGGCTTAGGGTAGTATATGAAAACAAGCAATAGTTTCCCAAGTAGATGAATGAAGGGTAAAAAATGCGAATAAAAAGTAATTTGCAGAAGAATTTTATTGAAGCAATAGCGTCACATACATCATAAACGTTACATTTCATTCTAGCAATTGCATTAAAACTAAGGTGCTCTTTCCCATTTCTAGAAGTCTGTCTGTCTGTCCGCATCCGAGAAGAAACCGTCCTGCCTGCGTTATCCTTATGCCTCTGAAATCGTTCGTTCTTCAAGTCCTCCTCCGAGGAATAACTCCTCGTATCTGGAAAGAAAGTAAAAAAGGAACGCAATATAAACTCACTGTGACATCGTCTAGCTATACTCATCATGAGAATAAAGAAAGCTTAAGCATTATATAGACAGAGTGTAGAATATCTGTCGCCATTTCTGAGCCAGTTGCTCCTGGCGAGGGCGCTTCTTCACTCTGAATTGGAAGATTCGCTGATCCTCGGTTCTTCCTGAGAAAGATTGGAACCTCCGATGCATTTTGCAACTTCCAGTATATACTGACATTTCAAATAAATATCATCCCTTCCTTCGTTCGTCCGACAGCTATCGGTGAGATTCGGTTAAACTTGGATGTTGTATGGATCATTGAATTGTTAAAGGGACGCACTCTCTGGATCAGCTTTGAAATAATATTGACTGGAGGTTACAGAGAACGTATGAAATCGAAACATCTTTATGAAAGGAAAGGAACGGCGTGGAAGGATGTTGATACAAAACATTTCAGTTTTTCATAATCGGTCTCTCTCTCAATAAGATGACCTTGTTGCAGGAAGTTAGGAAATTGGACGACTATGGGTTCCTGTCAGGCTTTGTTTCTTAGATGCTGTGAAAGAGGAGAAAGGCTTACAGTGGTTTTGTCACCGTAACTCACCCTTGAAATGTAATTTATTGTTGAAATTTGATTGAATGTTTCACGTCACGCAATCAAACGTTGGCTCCTTTCCTTTCTTAGGATATAGAATTGAAATTTTGCTGTTCTAGGAAGTTGAATAATGCACGGTCTCCTATGGAAATCAATTATTACATAACCTTAAATTTACTGGAATTCGAACAGATTTATCGCATAATTTTTCAAAGAATATTGCCTGTAGATTATTTTATACCTATGCTTAATACATAGCCGGTAAATTGTGACATTGTTGGAGCAAGGACTGCATGACAAACACTTAATTGCCTTCATTCTGAGGAAATTGTCATTTCAGTATAGCCATCGTACCTAAAGTGTTCATTGAAATGTCCTTCAAAGCTTTTTGCAGTGAACAGGAAACATGTCAATCACATTTCAACATATTAAGGTATCAATTAAATTATCATAAAAAAATATCCATCATGATTCAAATTATACAAGCTAACATTTCTGCCTTCTTTTTCTGCAGAAACATTGTGCATATGCTCCCTGTCCATCTTCCTGGAAGACCTCAACTCTCCTCTTCTAAGAGTGAGTGTCTCCTAATCAGGAGTTTTGTGAAATTTGTCTCATTTTCTTTTTAAAAGATGCTCACAATTTTTATATATTGTCATGCAGAACGTTTATAACCTGAGCGCAAGATGCATTTAGTAAAAAAGAAACAGTATTGCACCGGTTTATAGGGAAACTACTAAATCATGGTTCAATTTTTTCCTTTACCTTGCAAAGCTCCAGTCAATCCAAAAATGTACTGAATTGTAAGCCGATGGACGAGGAAACGAGTGGTAGAGAGACGAATAAATGGTTAACCCAGCATGGATAGAACTAAAACTGTAAAAAGAACTGAGACTCATAGCAGTGAAGGCCGCTTCATTCTTTCCATGTGAACTGATAACAGTTTAGCAAAGCGTTAGAACTATTTTCTCTATAGTCAAACGTAAAACCGTCCACTGATGATCCATCGTCGTTTACTTATCATTAACTCGTTCGATTTGTGATGGTAATTTCTGGAAATGAATGGCCAGTTTGAGGCTCACACTAATTATAAGCAAATGCTAGCAAGTAATATCATAAGCCCATTTCCCAGGCTTCCCCTCAACTATAATATTAAACAGGTACTCACGAAACGAAAACGTCACTCTATTGCTTTCACTGCAAAGGAAAGGAAGCAGAAGATCCATTCGGTGTAGACAATCACTCCACTCTCCCCTGGCCCGTATCTTTTCTGGATGAAAACCGCATCCTAAAATGGAAAGATATCGAATTAATTAAAGAGGAACATGGTTCGTAGTTTAAGGATAAACCGTATATGATCCGTGCCTCGAACTCTTCAAAAGTTCGGCATAAAACAAAGCAAGTGTTGGCCTGTAAGCAAGGTTCAATGTGGCGCACAAGAGTTGCAAATCGTTATGAATGCAAAAAAAATATCCATCGGGTATAAACTGGATATGAATTACCTTGGTAAAGATTCAAATGAGAAAGAATAACTCAAAGAAACCGTTCATCCACTTTAAAGTTGAAAAATTAATAATTAACAATATTTGATCTCCCGCTCAACAATTATCTCGATCCTGATTGGCTGATAGAAATACCAACGCTGTCAGTGCAGGCGCTGTTTTCTTAAATTGTTATAAATTTTGTTCTTTGACGGATCACCGATTGAATACCTTTAAAATTCCTGTCCTCTTTTACGTCGACCGCGCATAATGGCGGTTTTCTCAATTTCGGAAGAATAAGCAGACGATACGTTATGAAAATGGTTTTTTTGTGCGGTAAGACTCACGTAGTAGACAAAAAGTCATAATAAATACTAATCTTCATGTATTTTTAATCGTTAACGATGGACATCTTGTTCAATTTCAAAAATCTAATTTCAATTTTAGAATCCCAGCGGTAACAGTCTCGCGTCCCAACTCCATTACGCATATATCACTTTTCAATGCGACCTCGCCGTGATCACATCGCTCGCGTCACCAATTGTTAAAAATGGCTAAAATAAAGGTTTAAATGCATAGCAGAGGCTGTAAGCATCCCAACTCGAATTATGAATCCACCACGGAGTGTTCTGTTAACAGAAACCGCTTCGGATTCTTTAATATGAAGAGCAATGCAACAATATTTCAAGAGTCCATATGCTTGGTGCAACGTTAGCATTGGCTCAGTATGATCCGGGCTTGATATTGAAAATTAACATACGTCCCGACGTAATGGAATGTAGGTTTTCGTTCGTCGTCTCGTTTGGAAGCTATGAGTTGTCGAAAAACTCTAAGCAAATTTTGTAAACACGGTCGGAGAGCGTTCGAAAAATTTCCAATGGGACTTACCTCAATGTTTTTCTTGAACCGGCTTTCCTCACTTAAACTACGCTCCAAAGACGAATCCACAATCCTTTGTAACTGCCGAATGGTAGAAAAGCCTGCATGAGCTCCGGTAACTTAGCACTTAACACAGTAATTCGTTCACAGTCTTCGAGAATTTTCAGCCACCAAGTTGACAGGGAACGGAGACGCACTACGCAACTGGATTTCAGAGCCTCGTGAACCGAATAAGGACGGGATTGATTTCAATACTTTGCAAGTGAAATTTTCTCACTTCTGTTTAACATCGCGGACGAACTTTGCTCGCAATGCATGCGTGCCGACTGACGCCGGAAAGGGAGCAACACTTCTCCCTCTATTGGCATTCCGTTTAGAATAATTTACTCATGTCAAAAAAAGACGATCTACCTTCTATTGTAAACCCTCTGTTTTAAGATTAACACCAGGGCTGTTTCGTTTTTCCGAGAAGACGTATTGATCAGAATGTTCGTCTTTTGCGAACAAGAATGAAAGGGAAAGGGGCGACGGGTTAGGGTAGTATATGAAAACAAGCAATAGTTTCCCAAGTAGATGAATGAAGGGTAAAAAAGGCGAATAAAAAGTAATTTGCAGATGAATTTTATTGAAGCAATAGCGTCACATACATCATAAACGTTACATTTCATTCTAGCAATTGCATTAAAGCTAAGGTGCTCTTTCCCATTTCTAGAAGTCTGTCTGTCTGTCCGCATCCGGGAAGAAACCGTCCTGCCTGCGTTATCCTTATGCCTCTGAAATCGTTCGTTCTTCAAGTCCTCCTCCGAGGAATAACTCCTCGTATCTGGAAAGAAAGTAAAAAAGGAACGCAATATAAACACACTGTGACATCGTCTAGCTATACTCATCATGAGAATAAAGAAAGCTTAAGCATTATATAGACAGAGTGTAGAATATCTGTCGCCATTTCTGAGCCAGTTGCTCCTGGCGAGGGCGCTTCTTCACTCTGAATTGGAAGATTCGCTGATCCTCGGTTCTTCCTGAGAAAGATTGGAACCTCCGATGCATTTTGCAACTTCCAGTATATACTGACATTTCAAATAAATATCATCCCTTCCTTCGTTCGTCCGACAGCTATCGGTGAGATTCGGTTAAACTTGGATGTTGTATGGATCATTGAATTGTTAAAGGGACGCACTCTCTGGATCAGCTTTGAAATAATATTGACTGGGGGTTACAGAGAACGTATGAAATCAAACATCTTTATGAAAGGAAAGGAACGGCGTGGAAGGATGTTGATACAAAACATTTCAGTTTTTTTTATAATCGGTCTCTCTCTCAATAAGGTGACCTTGTTGAAGGAAGTTAGTAAATTGGACGACTATGGGTTCCTGTCAGGCTTTGTTTCTTAGATGCTGTGAAAGAGGAGAAAGGCTTACAGTGGTTTTGTCACCGTAACTCACCCTTGAAATGTCATTTATTGTTGAAATTTGATTGAATGTTTCACGTCACGCAATCAAACGTTGGCTCCTTTCCTTTCTTAGGATATAGAATTGAAATTTTGCTGTTCTAGGAAGTTGAATAATGCACGGTCTCCTATGGAAATCAATTATTACATAACCTTAAATTTACTGGAATTCGAACAGATTTATCGCATAATTTTTCAAAGAATATTGCCTGTAGATTATTTTATACCTATGCTTAATACATAGCCGGTAAATTGTGACATTGTTGGAGCAAGGACTGCATGACAAACACTTAATTGCCTTCATTCTGAGGAAATTGTCATTTCAGTATAGCCATCGTACCTAAAGTGTTCATTGAAATGTCCTTCAAAGCTTTTTGCAGTGAACAGGAAACATGTCAATCACATTTCAACATATTAAGGTATCAATTAAATTATCATAAAAAAATATCCATCATGATTCAAATTATACAAGCTAACATTTCTGCCTTCTTTTTCTGCAGAAACATTGTGCATATGCTCCCTGTCCATCTTCCTGGAAGACCTCAACTCTCCTCTTCTAAGAGTGAGTGTCTCCTAATCAGGAGTTTTGTGAAATTTGTCTCATTTTCTTTTTAAAAGATGCTCACAATTTTTATATATTGTCATGCAGAACGTTTATAACCTGAGCGCAAGATGCATTTAGTATAAAAGACACAGTATTGCACCGGTTTATAGGGAAACTACTAAATCATGGTTCAATTTTTTCCTTTACCTTGCAAAGCTCCAGTCAATCCAAAAATGTACTGAATTGTAAGCCGATGGACGAGGAAACGAGTGGTAGAGAGACGAATAAATGGTTAACCCAGCATGGATAGAACTAAAACTGTAAAAAGAACTGAGACTCATAGCAGTGAAGGCCGCTTCATTCTTTCCATGTGAACTGATAACAGTTTAGCAAAGCGTTAGAACTATTTTCTCTATAGTCAAACGTAAAACCGTCCACTGATAATCCTTCGTCGTTTATTTATCATTAAATCGTTCGATTTGTGATGGTTATTTCTGGAAATGAATGGCCAGTTTGAGGCTCACACTAATTATAAGCAAATGCTAGCAAGTAATATCATAAGCCCATTTCCCAGGCTTCCCCTCAACTATAATATTAAACAGGTACTCACGAAACGAAAACGTCACTCTATTGCTTTCACTGCAAAGGAAAGGAAGCAGAAGATCCATTCGGTGTAGACAATCACTCCACTCTCCCCTGGCCCGTATCTTTTCTGGATGAAAACCGCATCCTAAAATGGAAAGATATCGAATTAATTAAAGAGGAACATGGTTCGTAGTTTAAGGATAAACCGTATATGATCCGTGCCTCGAACTCTTCAAAAGTTCGGCATAAAACAAAGCAAGTGTTGGCCTGTAAGCAAGGTTCAATGTGGCGCACAAGAGTTGCAAATCGTTATGAATGCAAAAAAAATATCCATCGGGTATAAACTGGATATGAATTACCTTGGTAAAGATTCAAATGAGAAAGAATAACTCAAAGAAACCGTTCATCCACTTTAAAGTTGAAAAATTAAGAATTAACAATATTTGAACTCCCGCTCAACAATTATCTCGATCCTGATTGGCTGATAGAAATACCACCGCTGTCAGTGCAGGCGCTGTATTCTTAAATTGTTATAAATTTTGTTCTTTGACGGATCACCGATTGAATACCTTTAAAATTCCTCTCCTCTTTTACGTCGACCGCGCATAATGGCGGTTTTCTCGATTTCGGAAGAATAAGCAGACGATACGTTATGAAAATGGTTTTTTTGTGCGGTAAGACTCACGTAGTAGACAAAAAGTCATAATAAATACTAATCTTCATGTATTTTTAATCGTTAACGATGGACATCTTGTTCAATTTCAAAAATCTAATTTCAATTTTAGAATCCCAGCGGTAACAGTCTCGCGTCCCAACTCCATTACCCATATATCACTTTTCCATGCGACCTCGCCGTGATCACATCGCTCGCGTCACCAATTGTTAAAAATGGCTAAAATAAAGGTTTAAATGCATAGCAGAGGCTGTAAGCATCCCGACTCGAATTATGAATCCACCACGGAGTGTTCTGTTAACAGAAACCGCTTCGGATTCTTTAATATGAAGAGCAATGCAACAATATTTCAAGAGTCCATATGCTTGGTGCAACGTTAGCATTGGCTCAGTATGATCCGGGCTTGATATTGAAAATTAACATACGTCCCGACGTAATGGAATGTAGGTTTTCGTTCGTCGTCTCGTTTGGAAGCTATGCGTTGTCGAAAAACTCTAAGCAAATTTTGTAAACACGGTCGGAGAGCGTTCGAAAAATTTCCAATGGGACTTACCTCAATGTTTTTCTTGAACCGGCTTTCCTCACTTAAACTACGCTCCAAAGACGAATCCACAATCCTTTGTAACTGCCGAATGGTAGAAAAGCCTGCATGAGCTCCGGTAACTTAGCACTTAACACAGTAATTCGTTCACAGTCTTCGAGAATTTTCAGCCACCAAGTTGACAGGGAACGGAGACGCACTACGCAACTGGATTTCAGAGCCTCGTGAACCGAATAAGGACGGGATTGATTTCAATACTTTGCAAGTGAAATTTTCTCACTTCTGTTTAACATCGCGGACGAACTTTGCTCGCAATGCATGCGTGCCGACTGACGCCGGAAAGGGAGCAACACTTCTCCCTCTATTGGCATTCCGTTTAGAATAATTTACTCATGTCAAAAAAAGACGATCTACCTTCTATTGTAAACCCTCTGTTTTAAGATTAAGACCAGGGCTGTTTCGTTTTTCCGAGAAGACGTATTGATCAGAATGTTCGTCTTTTGCGAACAAGAATGAAAGGGAAAGGGGCGACGGGTTAGGGTAGTATATGAAAACAAGCAATAGTTTCCCAAGTAGATGAATGAAGGGTAAAAAATGCGAATAAAAAGTAATTTGCAGATGAATTTTATTGAAGCAATAGCGTCACATACATCATAAACGTTACATTTCATTCTAGCAATTGCATTAAAGCTAAGGTGCTCTTTCCCATTTCTAGAAGTCTGTCTGTCTGTCCGCATCCGGGAAGAAACCGTCCTGCCTGCGTTATCCTTATGCCTCTGAAATCGTTCGTTCTTCAAGTCCTCCTCCGAGGAATAACTCCTCGTATCTGGAAAGAAAGTAAAAAAGGAACGCAATATAAACTCACTGTGACATCGTCTAGCTATACTCATCATGAGAATAAAGAAAGCTTAAGCATTATATAGACAGAGTGTAGAATATCTGTCGCCATTTCTGAGCCAGTTGCTCCTGGCGAGGGCGCTTCTTCACTCTGAATTGGAAGATTCGCTGATCCTCGGTTCTTCCTGAGAAAGATTGGAACCTCCGATGCATTTTGCAACTTCCAGTATATACTGACATTTCAAATAAATATCATCCCTTCCTTCGTTCGTCCGACAGCTATCGGTGAGATTCGGTTAAACTTGGATGTTGTATGGATCATTGAATTGTTAAAGGGACGCACTCTCTGGATCAGCTTTGAAATAATATTGACTGGAGGTTACAGAGAACGTATGAAATCGAAACATCTTTATGAAAGGAAAGGAACGGCGTGGAAGGATGTTGATACAAAACATTTCAGTTTTTCATAATCGGTCTCTCTCTCAATAAGATGACCTTGTTGCAGGAAGTTAGGAAATTGGACGACTATGGGTTCCTGTCAGGCTTTGTTTCTTAGATGCTGTGAAAGAGGAGAAAGGCTTACAGTGGTTTTGTCACCGTAACTCACCCTTGAAATGTCATTTATAGTTGAAATTTGATTGAATGTTTCACGTCACGCAATCAAACGTTGGCTCCTTTCCTTTCTTAGGATATAGAATTGAAATTTTGCTGTTCTAGGAAGTTGAATAATGCACGGTCTCCTATGGAAATCAATTATTACATAACCTTAAATTTACTGGAATTCGAACAGATTTATCGCATAATTTTTCAAAGAATATTGCCTGTAGATTATTTTATACCTATGCTTAATACATAGCCGGTAAATTGTGACATTGTTGGAGCAAGGACTGCATGACAAACACTTAATTGCCTTCATTCTGAGGAAATTGTCATTTCAGTATAGCCATCGTACCTAAAGTGTTCATTGAAATGTCCTTCAAAGCTTTTTGCAGTGAACAGGAAACATGTCAATCACATTTCAACATATTAAGGTATCAATTAAATTATCATAAAAAAATATCCATCATGATTCAAATTATACAAGCTAACATTTCTGCCTTCTTTTTCTGCAGAAACATTTTGCATATGCTCCCTGTCCATCTTCCTGGAAGACCTCAACTCTCCTCTTCTAAGAGTGAGTGTCTCCTAATCAGGAGTTTTGTGAAATTTGTCTCATTTTCTTTTTAAAAGATGCTCACAATTTTTATATATTGTCATGCAGAACGTTTATAACCTGAGCGCAAGATGCATTTAGTATAAAAGACACAGTATTGCACCGGTTTATAGGGAAACTACTAAATCATGGTTCAATTTTTTCCTTTACCTTGCAAAGCTCCAGTCAATCCAAAAATGTACTGAATTGTAAGCCGATGGACGAGGAAACGAGTGGTAGAGAGACGAATAAATGGTTAACCCAGCATGGATAGAACTAAAACTGTAAAAAGAACTGAGACTCATAGCAGTGAAGGCCGCTTCATTCTTTCCATGTGAACTGATAACAGTTTTGCAAAGCGTTAGAACTATTTTCTCTATAGTCAAACGTAAAACCGTCCACTGATGATCCATCGTCGTTTATTTATCATTAACTCGTTCGATTTGTGATGCTTATTTCTGGAAATGAATGGCCAAATTGAGGCTCACACTAATTATAAGCAAATGCTAGCAAGTAATATCATAAGCCCATTTCCCAGGCTTCCCCTCAACTATAATATTAAACAGGTACTCACGAAACGAAAACGTCACTCTATTGCTTTCACTGCAAAGGAAAGGAAGCAGAAGATCCATTCGGTGTAGACAATCACTCCACTCTCCCCTGGCCCGTATCTTTTCTGGATGAAAACCGCATCCTAAAATGGAAAGATATCGAATTAATTAAAGAGGAACATGGTTCGTAGTTTAAGGATAAACCGTATATGATCCGTGCCTCGAACTCTTCAAAAGTTCGGCATAAAACAAAGCAAGTGTTGGCCTGTAAGCAAGGTTCAATGTGGCGCACAAGAGTTGCAAATCGTTATGAATGCAAAAAAAATATCCATCGGGTATAAACTGGATATGAATTACCTTGGTAAAGATTCAAATGAGAAAGAATAACTCAAAGAAACCGTTCATCCACTTTAAAGTTGAAAAATTAAGAATTAACAATATTTGATCTCCCGCTCAACAATTATCTCGATCCTGATTGGCTGATAGAAATACCACCGCTGTCAGTGCAGGCGCTGTATTCTTAAATTGTTATAAATTTTGTTCTTTGACGGATCACCGATTGAATACCTTTAAAATTCCTCTCCTCTTTTACGTCGACCGCGCATAATGGCGGTTTTCTCGATTTCGGAAGAATAAGCAGACGATACGTTATGTAAATGGTTTTTTTGTGCGGTAAGACTCACGTAGTAGACAAAAAGTCATAATAAATACTAATCTTCATGTATTTTTAATCGTTAACGATGGACATCTTGTTCAATTTCAAAAATCTAATTTTAATTTTAGAATCCCAGCGGTAACAGTCTCGCGTCCCAACTCCATTACGCATATATCACTTTTCCATGCGACCTCGCCGTGATCACATCGCTCGCGTCACCAATTGTTAAAAATGGCTAAAATAAAGGTTTAAATGCATAGCAGAGGCTGTAAGCATCCCGACTCGAATTATGAATCCACCACGGAGTGTTCTGTTAACAGAAACCGCTTCGGATTCTTTAATATGAAGAGCAATGCAACAATATTTCAAGAGTCCATATGCTTGGTGCAACGTTAGCATTGGCTCAGTATGATCCGGGCTTGATATTGAAAATTAACATACGTCCCGACGTAATGGAATGTAGGTTTTCGTTCGTCGTCTCGTTTGGAAGCTATGAGTTGTCGAAAAACTCTAAGCAAATTTTGTAAACACGGTCGGAGAGCGTTCGAAAAATTTCCAATGGGACTTACCTCAATGTTTTTCTTGAACCGGCTTTCCTCACTTAAACTACGCTCCAAAGACGAATCCACAATCCTTTGTAACTGCCGAATGGTAGAAAGGCCTGCATGAGCTCCGGTAACTTAGCACTTAACACAGTAATTCGTTCACAGTCTTCGAGAATTTTCAGCCACCAAGTTGACAGGGAACGGAGACGCACTACGCAACTGGATTTCAGAGCCTCGTGAACCGAATAAGGACGGGATTGATTTCAATACTTTGCAAGTGAAATTTTCTCACTTCTGTTTAACATCGCGGACGAACTTTGCTCGCAATGCATGCGTGCCGACTGACGCCGGAAAGGGAGCAACACTTCTCCCTCTATTGGCATTCCGTTTAGAATA
Source organism: Pantala flavescens (assembly GCA_020796165.1). Lineage (NCBI taxonomy): Eukaryota > Metazoa > Arthropoda > Insecta > Odonata > Libellulidae > Pantala > Pantala flavescens. The sequence continues at coordinate 55,677,005 of CM036883.1, forward strand.
ATTTACTCATGTCAAAAAAAGACGATCTACCTTCTATTGTAAACCCTCTGTTTTAAGATTAAGACCAGGGCTGTTTCGTTTTTCCGAGAAGACGTATTGATCAGAATGTTCGTCTTTTGCGAACAAGAATGAAAGGGAAAGGGGCGACGGGTTAGGGTAGTATATGAAAACAAGCAATAGTTTCCCAAGTAGATGAATGAAGGGTAAAAAATGCGAATAAAAAGTAATTTGCAGATGAATTTTATTGAAGCAATAGCGTAACATACATCATAAACGTTACATTTCATTCTAGCAATTGCATTAAAACTAAGGTGCTCTTTCCCATTTCTAGAAGTCTGTCTGTCTGTCCGCATCCGGGAAGAAACCGTCCTGCCTGCGTTATCCTTATGCCTCTGAAATCGTTCGTTCTTCAAGTCCTCCTCCGAGGAATAACTCCTCGTATCTGGAAAGAAAGTAAAAAAGGAACGCAATATAAACTCACTGTGACATCGTCTAGCTATACTCATCATGAGAATAAAGAAAGCTTAAGCATTATATAGACAGAGTGTAGAATATCTGTCGCCATTTCTGAGCCAGTTGCTCCTGGCGAGGGCGCTTCTTCACTCTGAATTGGAAGATTTGCTGATCCTCGGTTCTTCCTGAGAAAGATTGGAACCTCCGATGCATTTTGCAACTTCCAGTATATACTGACATTTCAAATAAATATCATCCCTTCCTTCGTTCGTCCGACAGCTATCGGTGAGATTCGGTTAAACTTGGATGTTGTATGGATCATTGAATTGTTAAAGGGACGCACTCTCTGGATCAGCTTTGAAATAATATTGACTGGAGGTTACAGAGAACGTATGAAATCGAAACATCTTTATGAAAGGAAAGGAACGGCGTGGAAGGATGTTGATACAAAACATTTCAGTTTTTCATAATCGGTCTCTCTCTCAATAAGATGACCTTGTTGCAGGAAGTTAGGAAAATGGACGACTATGGGTTCCTGTCAGGCTTTGTTTCTTAGATGCTGTGAAAGAGGAGAAAGGCTTACAGTGGTTTTGTCACCGTAACTCACCCTTGAAATGTCATTTATTGTTGAAATTTGATTGAATGTTTCACGTCACGCAATCAAACGTTGGCTCCTTTCCTTTCTTAGGATATAGAATTGAAATTTTGCTGTTCTAGGAAGTTGAATAATGCACGGTCTCCTATGGAAATCAATTATTACATAACCTTAAATTTACTGGAATTCGAACAGATTTATCGCATAATTTTTCAAAGAATATTGCCTGTAGATTATTTTATACCTATGCTTAATACATAGCCGGTAAATTGTGACATTGTTGGAGCAAGGACTGCATGACAAACACTTAATTGCCTTCATTCTGAGGAAATTGTCATTTCAGTATAGCCATCGTACCTAATGTGTTCATTGAAATGTCCTTCAAAGCTTTTTGCAGTGAACAGGAAACATGTCAATCACATTTCAACATATTAAGGTATCAATTAAATTATCATAAAAAAATATCCATCATGATTCAAATTATACAAGCTAACATTTCTGCCTTCTTTTTCTGCAGAAACATTGTGCATATGCTCCCTGTCCATCTTCCTGGAAGACCTCAACTCTCCTCTTCTAAGAGTGAGTGTCTCCTAATCAGGAGTTTTGTGAAATTTGTCTCATTTTCTTTTTAAAAGATGCTCACAATTTTTATATATTGTCATGCAGAACGTTTATAACCTGAGCGCAAGATGCATTTAGTATAAAAGACACAGTATTGCACCGGTTTATAGGGAAACTACTAAATCATGGTTCAATTTTTTCCTTTACCTTGCAAAGCTCCAGTCAATCCAAAAATGTACTGAATTGTAAGCCGATGGACGAGGAAACGAGTGGTAGAGAGACGAATAAATGGTTAACCCAGCATGGATAGAACTAAAACTGTAAAAAGAACTGAGACTCATAGCAGTGAAGGCCGCTTCATTCTTTCCATGTGAACTGATAACAGTTTTGCAAAGCGTTAGAACTATTTTCTCTATAGTCAAACGTAAAACCGTCCACTGATGATCCATCGTCGTTTATTTATCATTAACTCGTTCGATTTGTGATGGTTATTTCTGGAAATGAATGGCCAGTTTGAGGCTCACACTAATTATAAGCAAATGCTAGCAAGTAATATCATAAGCCCATTTCCCAGGCTTCCCCTCAACTATAATATTAAACAGGTACTCACGAAACGAAAACGTCACTCTATTGCTTTCACTGCAAAGGAAAGGAAGCAGAAGATCCATTCGGTGTAGACAATCACTCCACTCTCCCCTGGCCCGTATCTTTTCTGGATGAAAACCGCATCCTAAAATGGAAAGATATCGAATTAATTAAAGAGGAACATGGTTCGTAGTTTAAGGATAAACCGTATATGATCCGTGCCTCGAACTCTTCAAAAGTTCGGCATAAAACAAAGCAAGTGTTGGCCTGTAAGCAAGGTTCAATGTGGCGCACAAGAGTTGCAAATCGTTATGAATGCAAAAAAAATATCCATCGGGTATAAACTGGATATGAATTACCTTGGTAAAGATTCAAATGAGAAAGAATAACTCAAAGAAACCGTTCATCCACTTTAAAGTTGAAAAATTAAGAATTAACAATATTTGATCTCCCGCTCAACAATTATCTCGATCCTGATTGGCTGATAGAAATACCACCGCTGTCAGTGCAGGCGCTGTATTCTTAAATTGTTATAAATTTTGTTCTTTGACGGATCACCGATTGAATACCTTTAAAATTCCTCTCCTCTTTTACGTCGACCGCGCATAATGGCGGTTTTCTCGATTTCGGAAGAATAAGCAGACGATACGTTATGAAAATGGTTTTTTTGTGCGGTAAGACTCACGTAGTAGACAAAAAGTCATAATAAATACTAATCTTCATGTAATTTTAATCGTTAACGATGGACATCTTGTTCAATTTCAAAAATCTAATTTCAATTTTAGAATCCCAGCGGTAACAGTCTCGCGTCCCAACTCCATTACGCATATATCACTTTTCCATGCGACCTCGCCGTGATCACATCGCTCGCGTCACCAATTGTTAAAAATGGCTAAAATAAAGGTTTAAATGCATAGCAGAGGCTGTAAGCATCCCGACTCGAATTATGAATCCACCACGGAGTGTTCTGTTAACAGAAACCGCTTCGGATTCTTTAATATGAAGAGCAATGCAACAATATTTCAAGAGTCCATATGCTTGGTGCAACGTTAGCATTGGCTCAGTATGATCCGGGCTTGATATTGAAAATTAACATACGTCCCGACGTAATGGAATGTAGGTTTTCGTTCGTCGTCTCGTTTGGAAGCTATGAGTTGTCGAAAAACTCTAAGCAAATTTTGTAAACACGGTCGGAGAGCGTTCGAAAAATTTCCAATGGGACTTACCTCAATGTTTTTCTTGAACCGGCTTTCCTCACTTAAACTACGCTCCAAAGACGAATCCACAATCCTTTGTAACTGCCGAATGGTAGAAAAGCCTGCATGAGCTCCTGTAACTTAGCACTTAACACAGTAATTCGTTCACAGTCTTCGAGAATTTTCAGCCACCAAGTTGACAGGGAACGGAGACGCACTACGCAACTGGATTTCAGAGCCTCGTGAACCGAATAAGGACGGGATTGATTTCAATACTTTGCAAGTGAAATTTTCTCACTTCTGTCTAACATCGCGGACGAACTTTGCTCGCAATGCATGCGTGCCGACTGACGCCGGAAAGGGAGCAACACTTCTCCCTCTATTGGCATTCCATTTAGAATAATTTACTCATGTCAAAAAAAGACGATCTACCTTCTATTGTAAACCCTCTGTTTTAAGATTAACACCAGGGCTGTTTCGTTTTTCCGAGAAGACGTATTGATCAGAATGTTCGTCTTTTGCGAACAAGAATGAAAGGGAAAGGGGCGACGGCTTAGGGTAGTATATGAAAACAAGCAATAGTTTCCCAAGTAGATGAATGAAGGGTAAAAAAGGCGAATAAAAAGTAATTTGCAGATGAATTTTATTGAAGCAATAGCGTCACATACATCATAAACGTTACATTTCATTCTAGCAATTGCATTAAAGCTAAGGTGCTCTTTCCCATTTCTAGAAGTCTGTCTGTCTGTCCGCATCCGGGAAGAAACCGTCCTGCCTGCGTTATCCTTATGCCTCTGAAATCGTTCGTTCTTCAAGTCCTCCTCCGAGGAATAACTCCTCGTATCTGGAAAGAAAGTAAAAAAGGAACGCAATATAAACTCACTGTGACATCGTCTAGCTATACTCATCATGAGAATAAAGAAAGCTTAAGCATTATATAGACAGAGTGTAGAATATCTGTCGCCATTTCAGAGCCAGTTGCTCCTGGCGAGGGCGCTTCTTCACTCTGAATTGGAAGATTTGCTGATCCTCGGTTATTCCTGAGAAAGATTGGAACCTCCGATGCATTTTGCAACTTCCAGTATATACTGACATTTCAAATAAATATCATCCCTTCCTTCGTTCGTCCGACAGCTATCGGTGAGATTCGGTTAAACTTGGATGTTGTATGGATCGTTGAATTGTTAAAGGGACGCACTCTCTGGATCAGCTTTGAAATAATATTGACTGGAGGTTACAGAGAACGTATGAAATCGACTCGTCTTTATGAAAGGAAAGGAACGGCGTGGAAGGATGTTGATACAAAACATTTCAGTTTTTCATAATCGGTCTCTCTCTCAATAAGATGACCTTGTTGCAGGAAGTTAGTAAATTGGACGACTATGGGTTCCTGTCAGGCTTTGTTTCTTAGATGCTGTGAAAGAGGAGAAAGGCTTACAGTGGTTTTGTCACCGTAACTCACCCTTGAAATGTCATTTATTGTTGAAATTTGATTGAATGTTTCACGTCACGCAATCAAACGTTGGCTCCTTTCCTTTCTTAGGATATAGAATTGAAATTTTGCTGTTCTAGGAAGTTGAATAATGCACGGTCCCCTATGGAAATCAATTATTACATAACCTTAAATTTACTGGAATTCGAACAGATTTATCGCATAATTTTTCAAAGAATATTGCCTGTAGATTATTTTATACCTATGCTTAATACATAGCCGGTAAATTGTGACATTGTTGGAGCAAGGACTGCATGACAAACACTTAATTGCCTTCATTCTGAGGAAATTGTCATTTCAGTATAGCCATCGTACATAAGTGTTCATTGAAATGTCCTTCAAAGCTTTTTGCAGTGAACAGGAAACATGTCAATCACATTTCAACATATTAAGGTATCAATTAAATTATCATAAAAAAATATCCATCATGATTCAAATTATACAAGCTAACATTTCTGCCTTCTTTTTCTGCAGAAACATTGTGCATATGCTCCCTGTCCATCTTCCTGGAAGACCTCAACTCTCCTCTTCTAAGAGTGAGTGTCTCCTAATCAGGAGTTTTGTGAAATTTGTCTCATTTTCTTTTTAAAAGATGCTCACAATTTTTATATATTGTCATGCAGAACGTTTATAACCTAAGCGCAAGATGCATTTAGTATAAAAGACACAGTATTGCACCGGTTTATAGGGAAACTACTAAATCATGGTTCAATTTTTTCCTTTACCTTGCAAAGCTCCAGTCAATCCAAAAATGTACTGAATTGTAAGCCGATGGACGAGGAAACGAGTGGTAGAGAGACGAATAAATGGTTAACCCAGCATGGATAGAACTAAAACTGTAAAAAGAACTGAGACTCATAGCAGTGAAGGCCGCTTCATTCTTTCCATGTGAACTGATAACAGTTTTGCAAAGCGTTAGAACTATTTTCTCTATAGTCAAACGTAAAACCGTCCACTGATGATCCATCGTCGTTTATTTATCATTAACTCGTTCGATTTGTGATGGTTATTTCTGGAAATGAATGGCCAGTTTGAGGCTCACACTAATTATAAGCAAATGCTAGCAAGTAATATCATAAGCCCATTTCCCAGGCTTCCCCTCAACTATAATATTAAACAGGTACTCACGAAACGAAAACGTCACTCTATTGCTTTCACTGCAAAGGAAAGGAAGCAGAAGATCCATTCGGTGTAGACAATCACTCCACTCTCCCCTGGCCCGTATCTTTTCTGGATGAAAACCGCATCCTAAAATGGAAAGATATCGAATTAATTAAAGAGGAACATGGTTCGTAGTTTAAGGATAAACCGTATATGATCCGTGCCTCGAACTCTTCAAAAGTTCGGCATAAAACAAAGCAAGTGTTGGCCTGTAAGCAAGGTTCAATGTGGCGCACAAGAGTTGCAAATCGTTATGAATGCAAAAAAAATATCCATCGGGTATAAACTGGATATGAATTACCTTGGTAAAGATTCAAATGAGAAAGAATAACTCAAAGAAACCGTTCATCCACTTTAAAGTTGAAAAATTAAGAATTAACAATATTTGATCTCCCGCTCAACAATTATCTCGATCCTGATTGGCTGATAGAAATACCACCGCTGTCAGTGCAGGCGCTGTATTCTTAAATTGTTATAAATTTTGTTCTTTGACGGATCACCGATTGAATACCTTTAAAATTCCTCTCCTCTTTTACGTCGACCGCGCATAATGGCGGTTTTCTCGATTTCGGAAGAATAAGCAGACGATACGTTATGAAAATGGTTTTTTTGTGCGGTAAGACTCACGTAGTAGACAAAAAGTCATAATAAATACTAATCTTCATGTAATTTTAATCGTTAACGATGGACATCTTGTTCAATTTCAAAAATCTAATTTCAATTTTAGAATCCCAGCGGTAACAGTCTCGCGTCCCAACTCCATTACGCATATATCACTTTTCCATGCGACCTCGCCGTGATCACATCGCTCGCGTCACCAATTGTTAAAAATGGCTAAAATAAAGGTTTAAATGCATAGCAGAGGCTGTAAGCATCCCGACTCGAATTATGAATCCACCACGGAGTGTTCTGTTAACAGAAACCGCTTCGGATTCTTTAATATGAAGAGCAATGCAACAATATTTCAAGAGTCCATATGCTTGGTGCAACGTTAGCATTGGCTCAGTATGATCCGGGCTTGATATTGAAAATTAACATACGTCCCGACGTAATGGAATGTAGGTTTTCGTTCGTCGTCTCGTTTGGAAGCTATGAGTTGTCGAAAAACTCTAAGCAAATTTTGTAAACACGGTCGGAGAGCGTTCGAAAAATTTCCAATGGGACTTACCTCAATGTTTTTCTTGAACCGGCTTTCCTCACTTAAACTACGCTCCAAAGACGAATCCACAATCCTTTGTAACTGCCGAATGGTAGAAAAGCCTGCATGAGCTCCTGTAACTTAGCACTTAACACAGTAATTCGTTCACAGTCTTCGAGAATTTTCAGCCACCAAGTTGACAGGGAACGGAGACGCACTACGCAACTGGATTTCAGAGCCTCGTGAACCGAATAAGGACGGGATTGATTTCAATACTTTGCAAGTGAAATTTTCTCACTTCTGTCTAACATCGCGGACGAACTTTGCTCGCAATGCATGCGTGCCGACTGACGCCGGAAAGGGAGCAACACTTCTCCCTCTATTGGCATTCCATTTAGAATAATTTACTCATGTCAAAAAAAGACGATCTACCTTCTATTGTAAACCCTCTGTTTTAAGATTAACACCAGGGCTGTTTCGTTTTTCCGAGAAGACGTATTGATCAGAATGTTCGTCTTTTGCGAACAAGAATGAAAGGGAAAGGGGCGACGGCTTAGGGTAGTATATGAAAACAAGCAATAGTTTCCCAAGTAGATGAATGAAGGGTAAAAAAGGCGAATAAAAAGTAATTTGCAGATGAATTTTATTGAAGCAATAGCGTCACATACATCATAAACGTTACATTTCATTCTAGCAATTGCATTAAAGCTAAGGTGCTCTTTCCCATTTCTAGAAGTCTGTCTGTCTGTCCGCATCCGGGAAGAAACCGTCCTGCCTGCGTTATCCTTATGCCTCTGAAATCGTTCGTTCTTCAAGTCCTCCTCCGAGGAATAACTCCTCGTATCTGGAAAGAAAGTAAAAAAGGAACGCAATATAAACTCACTGTGACATCGTCTAGCTATACTCATCATGAGAATAAAGAAAGCTTAAGCATTATATAGACAGAGTGTAGAATATCTGTCGCCATTTCAGAGCCAGTTGCTCCTGGCGAGGGCGCTTCTTCACTCTGAATTGGAAGATTTGCTGATCCTCGGTTATTCCTGAGAAAGATTGGAACCTCCGATGCATTTTGCAACTTCCAGTATATACTGACATTTCAAATAAATATCATCCCTTCCTTCGTTCGTCCGACAGCTATCGGTGAGATTCGGTTAAACTTGGATGTTGTATGGATCGTTGAATTGTTAAAGGGACGCACTCTCTGGATCAGCTTTGAAATAATATTGACTGGAGGTTACAGAGAACGTATGAAATCGACTCGTCTTTATGAAAGGAAAGGAACGGCGTGGAAGGATGTTGATACAAAACATTTCAGTTTTTCATAATCGGTCTCTCTCTCAATAAGATGACCTTGTTGCAGGAAGTTAGTAAATTGGACGACTATGGGTTCCTGTCAGGCTTTGTTTCTTAGATGCTGTGAAAGAGGAGAAAGGCTTACAGTGGTTTTGTCACCGTAACTCACCCTTGAAATGTCATTTATTGTTGAAATTTGATTGAATGTTTCACGTCACGCAATCAAACGTTGGCTCCTTTCCTTTCTTAGGATATAGAATTGAAATTTTGCTGTTCTAGGAAGTTGAATAATGCACGGTCCCCTATGGAAATCAATTATTACATAACCTTAAATTTACTGGAATTCGAACAGATTTATCGCATAATTTTTCAAAGAATATTGCCTGTAGATTATTTTATACCTATGCTTAATACATAGCCGGTAAATTGTGACATTGTTGGAGCAAGGACTGCATGACAAACACTTAATTGCCTTCATTCTGAGGAAATTGTCATTTCAGTATAGCCATCGTACATAAGTGTTCATTGAAATGTCCTTCAAAGCTTTTTGCAGTGAACAGGAAACATGTCAATCACATTTCAACATATTAAGGTATCAATTAAATTATCATAAAAAAATATCCATCATGATTCAAATTATACAAGCTAACATTTCTGCCTTCTTTTTCTGCAGAAACATTGTGCATATGCTCCCTGTCCATCTTCCTGGAAGACCTCAACTCTCCTCTTCTAAGAGTGAGTGTCTCCTAATCAGGAGTTTTGTGAAATTTGTCTCATTTTCTTTTTAAAAGATGCTCACAATTTTTATATATTGTCATGCAGAACGTTTATAACCTAAGCGCAAGATGCATTTAGTATAAAAGACACAGTATTGCACCGGTTTATAGGGAAACTACTAAATCATGGTTCAATTTTTTCCTTTACCTTGCAAAGCTCCAGTCAATCCAAAAATGTACTGAATTGCAAGCCGATGGACGAGGAAACGAGTGGTAGAGAGACGAATAAATGGTAAACCCAGCATGGATAGAACTAAAACTGTAAAAAGAACTGAGACTCGTAGCAGCGAAGGCCGCTTCATTCTTTCCATGTGAACTGATAACAGTTTAGCAAAGAGTTAGAACTATTTTCTCTATAGTCAAACGTAAATACGTCCACTGATGATCCATCGTCGTTTATTTATCATTAACTCGTTCGATTTGTGATGGTAATTTCTAGAAATGAATGGCCAGTTTGAGGCTCACACTAATTATAAGCAAATGCTAGCAAGTAATATCATAAGCCCATTTCCCAGGCTTCCCCTCAACTATAATATTAAACAAGTACTCACGAAACGAAAACGTCACTCTATTGCTTTCACTGCAAAGGAAAGGAAGCAGAAGATCCATTCGGTGTAGACAATCACTCCACTCTCCCCTGGCCCGTATCTTTTCTGGATGAAAACCGCATCCTTAAATGGAAAGATATCGAATTAATTAAAGAGGAACATGGTTCGTAGTTTAAGGATAAACCGTATATGATCCGTGCCTCGAACTCTTCAAAAGTTCGGCATAAAACAAAGCAAGTGGTGGCCTGTAAGCAAGGTTCAATGTGGCGCAAAAGAGCTGCAAATCGTTATGAATGCGAAAAAAATATCCATCGGGTATAAACTGGATATGAATTACCTTGGTAAAGATTCAAATGAGAAAGAATAACTCAAAGAAACCGTTCATCCACTTTAAAGTTGAAAAATTAAGAATTAACAATATTTGATCTCCCGCTCAACAATTATCTCGATCCTGATTGGCTGATAGAAATACCACCGCTGTCAGTGCAGGCGCTGTATTCTTAAATTGTTATAAATTTTGTTCTTTGACGGATCACCGATTGAATACCTTTAAAATTCCTCTCCTCTTTTACGTCGACCGCGCATAATGGCGGTTTTCTCGATTTCGGAAGAATAAGCAGACGATACGTTATGAAAATGGTTTTTTTGTGCGGTAAGACTCACGTAGTAGACAAAAAGTCATAATAAATACTAATCTTCATGTATTTTTAATCGTTAACGATGGACATCTTGTTCAATTTCAAAAATCTAATTTCAATTTTAGAATCCCAGCGGTAACAGTCTCGCGTCCCAACTCCATTACGCATATATCACTTTTCCATGCGACCTCGCCGTGATCACATCGCTCGCGTCACCAATTGTTAAAAATGGCTAAAATAAAGGTTTAAATGCATAGCAGAGGCTGTAAGCATCCCGACTCGAATTATGAATCCACCACGGAGTGTTCTGTTAACAGAAACCGCTTCGGATTCTTTAATATGAAGAGCAATGCAACAATATTTCAAGAGTCCATATGCTTGGTGCAACGTTAGCATTGGCTCAGTATGATCCGGGCTTGATATTGAAAATTAACATACGTCCCGACGTAATGGAATGTAGGTTTTCGTTCGTCGTCTCGTTTGGAAGCTATGAGTTGTCGAAAAACTCTAAGCAAATTTTGTAAACACGGTCGGAGAGCGTTCGAAAAATTTCCAATGGGACTTACCTCAATGTTTTTCTTGAACCGGCTTTCCTCACTTAAACTACGCTCCAAAGACGAATCCACAATCCTTTGTAACTGCCGAATGGTAGAAAAGCCTGCATGAGCTCCTGTAACTTAGCACTTAACACAGTAATTCGTTCACAGTCTTCGAGAATTTTCAGCCACCAAGTTGACAGGGAACGGAGACGCACTACGCAACTGGATTTCAGAGCCTCGTGAACCGAATAAGGACGGGATTGATTTCAATACTTTGCAAGTGAAATTTTCTCACTTCTGTCTAACATCGCGGACGAACTTTGCTCGCAATGCATGCGTGCCGACTGACGCCGGAAAGGGAGCAACACTTCTCCCTCTATTGGCATTCCATTTAGAATAATTTACTCATGTCAAAAAAAGACGATCTACCTTCTATTGTAAACCCTCTGTTTTAAGATTAACACCAGGGCTGTTTCGTTTTTCCGAGAAGACGTATTGATCAGAATGTTCGTCTTTTGCGAACAAGAATGAAAGGGAAAGGGGCGACGGCTTAGGGTAGTATATGAAAACAAGCAATAGTTTCCCAAGTAGATGAATGAAGGGTAAAAAAGGCGAATAAAAAGTAATTTGCAGATGAATTTTATTGAAGCAATAGCGTCACATACATCATAAACGTTACATTTCATTCTAGCAATTGCATTAAAGCTAAGGTGCTCTTTCCCATTTCTAGAAGTCTGTCTGTCTGTCCGCATCCGGGAAGAAACCGTCCTGCCTGCGTTATCCTTATGCCTCTGAAATCGTTCGTTCTTCAAGTCCTCCTCCGAGGAATAACTCCTCGTATCTGGAAAGAAAGTAAAAAAGGAACGCAATATAAACTCACTGTGACATCGTCTAGCTATACTCATCATGAGAATAAAGAAAGCTTAAGCATTATATAGACAGAGTGTAGAATATCTGTCGCCATTTCAGAGCCAGTTGCTCCTGGCGAGGGCGCTTCTTCACTCTGAATTGGAAGATTTGCTGATCCTCGGTTATTCCTGAGAAAGATTGGAACCTCCGATGCATTTTGCAACTTCCAGTATATACTGACATTTCAAATAAATATCATCCCTTCCTTCGTTCGTCCGACAGCTATCGGTGAGATTCGGTTAAACTTGGATGTTGTATGGATCGTTGAATTGTTAAAGGGACGCACTCTCTGGATCAGCTTTGAAATAATATTGACTGGAGGTTACAGAGAACGTATGAAATCGACTCGTCTTTATGAAAGGAAAGGAACGGCGTGGAAGGATGTTGATACAAAACATTTCAGTTTTTCATAATCGGTCTCTCTCTCAATAAGATGACCTTGTTGCAGGAAGTTAGTAAATTGGACGACTATGGGTTCCTGTCAGGCTTTGTTTCTTAGATGCTGTGAAAGAGGAGAAAGGCTTACAGTGGTTTTGTCACCGTAACTCACCCTTGAAATGTCATTTATTGTTGAAATTTGATTGAATGTTTCACGTCACGCAATCAAACGTTGGCTCCTTTCCTTTCTTAGGATATAGAATTGAAATTTTGCTGTTCTAGGAAGTTGAATAATGCACGGTCCCCTATGGAAATCAATTATTACATAACCTTAAATTTACTGGAATTCGAACAGATTTATCGCATAATTTTTCAAAGAATATTGCCTGTAGATTATTTTATACCTATGCTTAATACATAGCCGGTAAATTGTGACATTGTTGGAGCAAGGACTGCATGACAAACACTTAATTGCCTTCATTCTGAGGAAATTGTCATTTCAGTATAGCCATCGTACCTAAAGTGTTCATTGAAATGTCCTTCAAAGCTTTTTGCAGTGAACAGGAAACATGTCAATCACATTTCAACATATTAAGGTATCAATTAAATTATCATAAAAAAATATCCATCATGATTCAAATTATACAAGCTAACATTTCTGCCTTCTTTTTCTGCAGAAACATTGTGCATATGCTCCCTGTCCATCTTCCTGGAAGACCTCAACTCTCCTCTTCTAAGAGTGAGTGTCTCCTAATCAGGAGTTTTGTGAAATTTGTCTCATTTTCTTTTTAAAAGATGCTCACAATTTTTATATATTGTCATGCAGAACGTTTATAACCTGAGCGCAAGATGCATTTAGTATAAAAGACACAGTATTGCACCGGTTTATAGGGAAACTACTAAATCATGGTTCAATTTTTTCCTTTACCTTGCAAAGCTCCAGTCAATCCAAAAATGTACTGAATTGCAAGCCGATGGACGAGGAAACGAGTGGTAGAGAGACGAATAAATGGTAAACCCAGCATGGATAGAACTAAAACTGTTAAAAGAACTGAGACTCGTAGCAGCGAAGGCCGCTTCATTCTTTCCATGTGAACTGATAACAGTTTAGCAAAGAGTTAGAACTATTTTCTCTATAGTCAAACGTAAAACCGTCCACTGATGATCCATCGTCGTTTATTTATCATTAACTCGTTCGATTTGTGATGGTAATTTCTGGAAATGAATGGCCAGTTTGAGGCTCACACTAATTATAAGCAAATGCTAGCAAGTAATATCATAAGCCCATTTCCCAGGCTTCCCCTCAACTATAATATTAAACAGGTACTCACGAAACGAAAACGTCACTCTATTGCTTTCACTGCAAAGGAAAGGAAGCAGAAGATCCATTCGGTGTAGACAATCACTCCACTCTCCCCTGGCCCGTATCTTTTCTGGATGAAAACCGCATCCTTAAATGGAAAGATATCGAATTAATTAAAGAGGAACATGGTTCGTAGTTTAAGGATAAACCGTATATGATCCGTGCCTCGAACTCTTCAAAAGTTCGGCATAAAACAAAGCAAGTGGTGGCCTGTAAGCAAGGTTCAATGTGGCGCAAAAGAGCTGCAAATCGTTATGAATGCGAAAAAAATATCCATCGGGTATAAACTGGATATGAATTACCTTGGTAAAGATTCAAATGAGAAAGAATAACTCAAAGAAACCGTTCATCCACTTTAAAGTTGAAAAATTAAGAATTAACAATATTTGAACTCCCGCTCAACAATTATCTCGATCCTGATTGGCTGATAGAAATACCACCGCTGTCAGTGCAGGCGCTGTATTCTTAAATTGTTATAAATTTATTTCTTTGACGGATCACCGATTGAATACCTTTAAAATTCCTGTCCTCTTTTACGTCGACCGCGCATAATGGCGGTTTTCTCAATTTCGGAAGAATAAGCAGACGATACGTTATGAAAATGGTTTTTTTGTGCGGTAAGACTCACGTAGTAGACAAAAAGTCATAATAAATACTAATCTTCATGTATTTTTAATCGTTAACGATGGACATCTTGTTCAATGTCAAAAATCTAATTTCAATTTTAGAATCCCAGCGGTAACAGTCTCGCGTCCCAACTCCATTACGCATATATCACTTTTCCATGCGACCTCGCCGTGATCACATCGCTCGCGTCACCAATTGTTAAAAATGGCTAAAATAAAGGTTTAAATGCATAGCAGAGGCTGTAAGCATCCCGACTCGAATTATGAATCCACCACGGAGTGTTCTGTTAACAGAAACCGCTTCGGATTCTTTAATATGAAGAGCAATGCAACAATATTTCAAGAGTCCATATGCTTGGTGCAACGTTAGCATTGGCTCAGTATGATCCGGGCTTGATATTGAAAATTAACATACGTCCCGACGTAATGGAATGTAGGTTTTCGTTCGTCGTCTCGTTTGGAAGCTATGCGTTGTCGAAAAACTCTAAGCAAATTTTGTAAACACGGTCGGAGAGCGTTCGAAAAATTTCCAATGGGACTTACCTCAATGTTTTTCTTGAACCGGCTTTCCTCACTTAAACTACGCTCCAAAGACGAATCCACAATCCTTTGTAACTGCCGAATGGTAGAAAGGCCTGCATGAGCTCCGGTAACTTAGCACTTAACACAGTAATTCGTTCACAGTCTTCGAGAATTTTCAGCCACCAAGTTGACAGGGAACGGAGACGCACTACGCAACTGGATTTCAGAGCCTCGTGAACCGAATAAGGACGGGATTGATTTCAATACTTTGCAAGTGAAATTTTCTCACTTCTGTTTAACATCGCGGACGAACTTTGCTCGCAATGCATGCGTGCCGACTGACGCCGGAAAGGGAGCAACACTTCTCCCTCTATTGGCATTCCGTTTAGAATAATTTACTCATGTCAAAAAAAGACGATCTACCTTCTATTGTAAACCCTCTGTTTTAAGATTAAGACCAGGGCTGTTTCGTTTTTCCGAGAAGACGTATTGATCAGAATGTTCGTCTTTTGCGAACAAGAATGAAAGGGAAAGGGGCGACGGGTTAGGGTAGTATATGAAAACAAGCAATAGTTTCCCAAGTAGATGAATGAAGGGTAAAAAATGCGAATAAAAAGTAATTTGCAGATGAATTTTATTGAAGCAATAGCGTCACATACATCATAAACGTTACATTTCATTCTAGCAATTGCATTAAAACTAAGGTGCTCTTTCCCATTTCTAGAAGTCTGTCTGTCTGTCCGCATCCGGGAAGAAACCGTCCTGCCTGCGTTATCCTTATGCCTCTGAAATCGTTCGTTCTTCAAGTCCTCCTCCGAGGAATAACTCCTCGTATCTGGAAAGAAAGTAAAAAAGGAACGCAATATAAACTCACTGTGACATCGTCTAGCTATACTCATCATGAGAATAAAGAAAGCTTAAGCATTATATAGACAGAGTGTAGAATATATGTCGCCATTTCAGAGCCAGTTGCTCCTGGCGAGGGCGCTTCTTCACTCTGAATTGGAAGATTTGCTGATCCTCGGTTCTTCCTGAGAAAGATTGGAACCTCCGATGCATTTTGCAACTTCCAGTATATACTGACATTTCAAATAAATATCATCCCTTCCTTCGTTCGTCCGACAGCTATCGGTGAGATTCGGTTAAACTTGGATGTTGTATGGATCGTTGAATTGTTAAAGGGACGCACTCTCTGGATCAGCTTTGAAATAATATTGACTGGAGGTTACAGAGAACGTATGAAATCGAAACATCTTTATGAAAGGAAAGGAACGGCGTGGAAGGATGTTGATACAAAACATTTCAGTTTTTCATAATCGGTCTCTCTCTCAATAAGATGACCTTGTTGAAGGAAGTTAGTAAATTGGACGACTATGGGTTCCTGTCAGGCTTTGTTTCTTAGATGCTGTGAAAGAGGAGAAAGGCTTACAGTGGTTTTGTCACCGTAACTCACCCTTGAAATGTCATTTATTGTTGAAATTTGATTGAATGTTTCACGTCACGCAATCAAACGTTGGCTCCTTTCCTTTCTTAGGATATAGAATTGAAATTTTGCTGTTCTAGGAAGTTGAATAATGCACGGTCCCCTATGGAAATCAATTATTACATAACCTTAAATTTACTGGAATTCGAACAGATCAGTCGCATAATTTTTCAAAGAATATTGCCTGTAGATTATTTTATACCTATGCTTAATACATAGCCGGTAAATTGTGACATTGTTGGAGCAAGGACTGCATGACAAACACTTAATTGCCTTCATTCTGAGGAAATTGTCATTTCAGTATAGCCATCGTACCTAAAGTGTTCATTGAAATGTCCTTCAAAGCTTTTTGCAGTGAACAGGAAACATGTCAATCACATTTCAACATATTAAGGTATCAATTAAATTATCATAAAAAAATATCCATCATGATTCAAATTATACAAGCTAACATTTCTGCCTTCTTTTTCTGCAGAAACATTGTGCATATGCTCCCTGTCCATCTTCCTGGAAGACCTCAACTCTCCTCTTCTAAGAGTGAGTGTCTCCTAATCAGGAGTTTTGTGAAATTTGTCTCATTTTCTTTTTAAAAGATGCTCACAATTTTTATATATTGTCATGCAGAACGTTTATAACCTGAGCGCAAGATGCATTTAGTATAAAAGACACAGTATTGCACCGGTTTATAGGGAAACTACTAAATCATGGTTCAATTTTTTCCTTTACCTTGCAAAGCTCCAGTCAATCCAAAAATGTACTGAATTGTAAGCCGATGGACGAGGAAACGAGTGGTAGAGAGACGAATAAATGGTTAACCCAGCATGGATAGAACTAAAACTGTAAAAAGAACTGAGACTCATAGCAGTGAAGGCCGCTTCATTCTTTCCATGTGAACTGATAACAGTTTAGCAAAGCGTTAGAACTATTTTCTCTATAGTCAAACGTAAAACCGTCCACTGATGATCCATCGTCGTTTACTTATCATTAACTCGTTCGATTTGTGATGGTAATTTCTGGAAATGAATGGCCAGTTTGAGGCTCACACTAATTATAAGCAAATGCTAGCAAGTAATATCATAAGCCCATTTCCCAGGCTTCCCCTCAACTATAATATTAAACAGGTACTCACGAAACGAAAACGTCACTCTATTGCTTTCACTGCAAAGGAAAGGAAGCAGAAGATCCATTCGGTGTAGACAATCACTCCACTCTCCCCTGGCCCGTATCTTTTCTGGATGAAAACCGCATCCTAAAATGGAAAGATATCGAATTAATTAAAGAGGAACATGGTTCGTAGTTTAAGGATAAACCGTATATGATCCGTGCCTCGAACTCTTCAAAAGTTCGGCATAAAACAAAGCAAGTGTTGGCCTGTAAGCAAGGTTCAATGTGGCGCACAAGAGTTGCAAATCGTTATGAATGCGAAAAAAATATCCATCGGGTATAAACTGGATATGAATTACCTTGGTAAAGATTCAAATGAGAAAGAATAACTCAAAGAAACCGTTCATCCACTTTAAAGTTGAAAAATTAAGAATTAACAATATTTGAACTCCCGCTCAACAATTATCTCGATCCTGATTGGCTGATAGAAATACCACCGCTGTCAGTGCAGGCGCTGTATTCTTAAATTGTTATAAATTTTGTTCTTTGACGGATCACCGATTGAATACCTTTAAAATTCCTGTCCTCTTTTACGTCGACCGCGCATAATGGCGGTTTTCTCGATTTCGGAAGAATAAGCAGACGATACGTTATGAAAATGGTTTTTTTGTGCGGTAAGACTCACGTAGTAGACAAAAAGTCATAATAAATACTAATCTTCATGTATTTTTAATCGATAACGATGGACATCTTGTTCAATTTCAAAAATCTAATTTCAATTTTAGAATCCCAGCGGTAACAGTCTCGCGTCCCAACTCCATTACGCATATATCACTTTTCCATGCGACCTCGCCGTGATCACATCGCTCGCGTCACCAATTGTTAAAAATGGCTAAAATAAAGGTTTAAATGCATAGCAGAGGCTGTAAGCATCCCAACTCGAATTATGAATCCACCACGGAGTGTTCTGTTAACAGAAACCGCTTCGGATTCTTTAATATGAAGAGCAATGCAACAATATTTCAAGAGTCCATATGCTTGGTGCAACGTTAGCATTGGCTCAGTATGATCCGGGCTTGATATTGAAAATTAACATACGTCCCGACGTAATGGAATGTAGGTTTTCGTTCGTCGTCTCGTTTGGAAGCTATGCGTTGTCGAAAAACTCTAAGCAAATTTTGTAAACACGGTCGGAGAGCGTTCGAAAAATTTCCAATGGGACTTACCTCAATGTTTTTCTTGAACCGGCTTTCCTCACTTAAACTACGCTCCAAAGACGAATCCACAATCCTTTGTAACTGCCGAATGGTAGAAAAGCCTGCATGAGCTCCGGTAACTTAGCACTTAACACAGTAATTCGTTCACAGTCTTCGAGAATTTTCAGCCACCAAGTTGACAGGGAACGGAGACGCACTACGCAACTGGATTTCAGAGCCTCGTGAACCGAATAAGGACGGGATTGATTTCAATACTTTGCAAGTGAAATTTTCTCACTTCTGTTTAACATCGCGGACGAACTTTGCTCGCAATGCATGCGTGCCGACTGACGCCGGAAAGGGAGCAACACTTCTCCCTCTATTGGCATTCCGTTTAGAATAATTTACTCATGTCAAAAAAAGACGATCTACCTTCTATTGTTAACCCTCTGTTTTAAGATTAACACCAGGGCTGTTTCGTTTTTCCGAGAAGACGTATTGATCAGAATGTTCGTCTTTTGCGAACAAGAATGAAAGGGAAAGGGGCGACGGCTTAGGGTAGTATATGAAAACAAGCAATAGTTTCCCAAGTAGATGAATGAAGGGTAAAAAAGGCGAATAAAAAGTAATTTGCAGATGAATTTTATTGAAGCAATAGCGTCACATACATCATAAACGTTACATTTCATTCTAGCAATTGCATTAAAGCTAAGGTGCTCTTTCCCATTTCTAGAAGTCTGTCTGTCTGTCCGCATCCGGGAAGAAACCGTCCTGCCTGCGTTATCCTTATGCCTCTGAAATCGTTCGTTCTTCAAGTCCTCCTCCGAGGAATAACTCCTCGTATCTGGAAAGAAAGTAAAAAAGGAACGCAATACAAACTCACTGTGACATCGTCTAGCTATACTCATCATGAGAATAAAGAAAGCTTAAGCATTATATAGACAGAGTGTAGAATATCTGTCGCCATTTCAGAGCCAGTTGCTCCTGGCGAGGGCGCTTCTTCACTCTGAATTGGAAGATTTGCTGATCCTCGGTTCTTCCTGAGAAAGATTGGAACCTCCGATGCATTTTGCAACTTCCAGTATATACTGACATTTCAAATAAATATCATCCCTTCCTTCGTTCGTCCGACAGCTATCGGTGAGATTCGGTTAAACTTGGATGTTGTATGGATCGTTGAATTGTTAAAGGGACGCACTCTCTGGATCAGCTTTGAAATAATATTGACTGGAGGTTACAGAGAACGTATGAAATCGAAACATCTTTATGAAAGGAAAGGAACGGCGTGGAAGGATGTTGATACAAAACATTTCAGTTTTTCATAATCGGTCTCTCTCTCAATAAGATGACCTTGTTGAAGGAAGTTAGTAAATTGGACGACTATGGGTTCCTGTCAGGCTTTGTTTCTTAGATGCTGTGAAAGAGGAGAAAGGCTTACAGTGGTTTTGTCACCGTAACTCACCCTTGAAATGTCATTTATTGTTGAAATTTGATTGAATGTTTCACGTCACGCAATCAAACGTTGGCTCCTTTCCTTTCTTAGGATATAGAATTGAAATTTTGCTGTTCTAGGAAGTTGAATAATGCACGGTCCCCTATGGAAATCAATTATTACATAACCTTAAATTTACTGGAATTCGAACAGATCAGTCGCATAATTTTTCAAAGAATATTGCCTGTAGATTATTTTATACCTATGCTTAATACATAGCCGGTAAATTGTGACATTGTTGGAGCAAGGACTGCATGACAAACACTTAATTGCCTTCATTCTGAGGAAATTGTCATTTCAGTATAGCCATCGTACCTAAAGTGTTCATTGAAATGTCCTTCAAAGCTTTTTGCAGTGAACAGGAAACATGTCAATCACATTTCAACATATTAAGGTATCAATTAAATTATCATAAAAAAATATCCATCATGATTCAAATTATACAAGCTAACATTTCTGCCTTCTTTTTCTGCAGAAACATTGTGCATATGCTCCCTGTCCATCTTCCTGGAAGACCTCAACTCTCCTCTTCTAAGAGTGAGTGTCTCCTAATCAGGAGTTTTGTGAAATTTGTCTCATTTTCTTTTTAAAAGATGCTCACAATTTTTATATATTGTCATGCAGAACGTTTATAACCTGAGCGCAAGATGCATTTAGTAAAAAAGAAACAGTATTGCACCGGTTTATAGGGAAACTACTAAATCATGGTTCAATTTTTTCCTTTACCTTGCAAAGCTCCAGTCAATCCAAAAATGTACTGAATTGTAAGCCGATGGACGAGGAAACGAGTGGTAGAGAGACGAATAAATGGTTAACCCAGCATGGATAGAACTAAAACTGTAAAAAGAACTGAGACTCATAGCAGTGAAGGCCGCTTCATTCTTTCCATGTGAACTGATAACAGTTTAGCAAAGCGTTAGAACTATTTTCTCTATAGTCAAACGTAAAACCGTCCACTGATGATCCATCGTCGTTTACTTATCATTAACTCGTTCGATTTGTGATGGTAATTTCTGGAAATGAATGGCCAGTTTGAGGCTCACACTAATTATAAGCAAATGCTAGCAAGTAATATCATAAGCCCATTTCCCAGGCTTCCCCTCAACTATAATATTAAACAGGTACTCACGAAACGAAAACGTCACTCTATTGCTTTCACTGCAAAGGAAAGGAAGCAGAAGATCCATTCGGTGTAGACAATCACTCCACTCTCCCCTGGCCCGTATCTTTTCTGGATGAAAACCGCATCCTTAAATGGAAAGATATCGAATTAATTAAAGAGGAACATGGTTCGTAGTTTAAGGATAAACCGTATATGATCCGTGCCTCGAACTCTTCAAAAGTTCGGCATAAAACAAAGAAAGTGTTGGCCTGTAAGCAAGGTTCAATGTGGCGCACAAGAGTTGCAAATCGTTATGAATGCGAAAAAAATATCCATCGGGTATAAACTGGATATGAATTACCTTGGTAAAGATTCAAATGAGAAAGAATAACTCAAAGAAACCGTTCATCCACTTTAAAGTTGAAAAATTAAGAATTAACAATATTTGAACTCCCGCTCAACAATTATCTCGATCCTGATTGGCTGATAGAAATACCACCGCTGTCAGTGCAGGCGCTGTATTCTTAAATTGTTATAAATTTTGTTCTTTGACGGATCACCGATTGAATACCTTTAAAATTCCTCTCCTCTTTTACGTCGACCGCGCATAATGGCGGTTTTCTCGATTTCGGAAGAATAAGCAGACGATACGTTATGAAAATGGTTTTTTTGTGCGGTTAGACTCACGTAGTAGACAAAAAGTCATAATAAATACTAATCTTCATGTATTTTTAATCGTTAACGATGGACATCTTGTTCAATTTCAAAAATCTAATTTCAATTTTAGAATCCCAGCGGTAACAGTCTCGCGTCCCAACTCCATTACGCATATATCACTTTTCCATGCGACCTCGCCGTGATCACATCGCTCGCGTCACCAATTGTTAAAAATGGCTAAAATAAAGGTTTAAATGCATAGCAGAGGCTGTAAGCATCCCGACTCGAATTATGAATCCACCACGGAGTGTTCTGTTAACAGAAACCGCTTCGGATTCTTTAATATGAAGAGCAATGCAACAATATTTCAAGAGTCCATATGCTTGGTGCAACGTTAGCATTGGCTCAGTATGATCCGGGCTTGATATTGAAAATTAACATACGTCCCGACGTAATGGAATGTAGGTTTTCGTTCGTCGTCTCGTTTGGAAGCTATGAGTTGTCGAAAAACTCTAAGCAAATTTTGTAAACACGGTCGGAGAGCGTTCGAAAAATTTCCAATGGGACTTACCTCAATGTTTTTCTTGAACCGGCTTTCCTCACTTAAACTACGCTCCAAAGACGAATCCACAATCCTTTGTAACTGCCGAATGGTAGAAAAGCCTGCATGAGCTCCGGTAACTTAGCACTTAACACAGTAATTCGTTCACAGTCTTCGAGAATTTTCAGCCACCAAGTTGACAGGGAACGGAGACGCACTACGCAACTGGATTTCAGAGCCTCGTGAACCGAATAAGGACGGGATTGATTTCAATACTTTGCAAGTGAAATTTTCTCACTTCTGTTTAACATCGCGGACGAACTTTGCTCGCAATGCATGCGTGCCGACTGACGCCGGAAAGGGAGCAACACTTCTCCCTCTATTGGCATTCCGTTTAGAATAATTTACTCATGTCAAAAAAAGACGATCTACCTTCTATTGTAAACCCTCTGTTTTAAGATTAACACCAGGGCTGTTTCGTTTTTCCGAGAAGACGTATTGATCAGAATGTTCGTCTTTTGCGAACAAGAATGAAAGGGAAAGGGGCGACGGGTTAGGGTAGTATATGAAAACAAGCAATAGTTTCCCAAGTAGATGAATGAAGGGTAAAAAATGCGAATAAAAAGTAATTTGCAGAAGAATTTTATTGAAGCAATAGCGTCACATACATCATAAACGTTACATTTCATTCTAGCAATTGCATTAAAACTAAGGTGCTCTTTCCCATTTCTAGAAGTCTGTCTGTCTGTCCGCATCCGAGAAGAAACCGTCCTGCCTGCGTTATCCTTATGCCTCTGAAATCGTTCGTTCTTCAAGTCCTCCTCCGAGGAATAACTCCTCGTATCTGGAAAGAAAGTAAAAAAGGAACGCAATATAAACTCACTGTGACATCGTCTAGCTATACTCATCATGAGAATAAAGAAAGCTTAAGCATTATATAGACAGAGTGTAGAATATCTGTCGCCATTTCTGAGCCAGTTGCTCCTGGCGAGGGCGCTTCTTCACTCTGAATTGGAAGATTCGCTGATCCTCGGTTCTTCCTGAGAAAGATTGGAACCTCCGATGCATTTTGCAACTTCCAGTATATACTGACATTTCAAATAAATATCATCCCTTCCTTCGTTCGTCCGACAGCTATCGGTGAGATTCGGTTAAACTTGGATGTTGTATGGATCATTGAATTGTTAAAGGGACGCACTCTCTGGATCAGCTTTGAAATAATATTGACTGGAGGTTACAGAGAACGTATGAAATCGAAACATCTTTATGAAAGGAAAGGAACGGCGTGGAAGGATGTTGATACAAAACATTTCAGTTTTTCATAATCGGTCTCTCTCTCAATAAGATGACCTTGTTGCAGGAAGTTAGGAAATTGGACGACTATGGGTTCCTGTCAGGCTTTGTTTCTTAGATGCTGTGAAAGAGGAGAAAGGCTTACAGTGGTTTTGTCACCGTAACTCACCCTTGAAATGTAATTTATTGTTGAAATTTGATTGAATGTTTCACGTCACGCAATCAAACGTTGGCTCCTTTCCTTTCTTAGGATATAGAATTGAAATTTTGCTGTTCTAGGAAGTTGAATAATGCACGGTCTCCTATGGAAATCAATTATTACATAACCTTAAATTTACTGGAATTCGAACAGATTTATCGCATAATTTTTCAAAGAATATTGCCTGTAGATTATTTTATACCTATGCTTAATACATAGCCGGTAAATTGTGACATTGTTGGAGCAAGGACTGCATGACAAACACTTAATTGCCTTCATTCTGAGGAAATTGTCATTTCAGTATAGCCATCGTACCTAAAGTGTTCATTGAAATGTCCTTCAAAGCTTTTTGCAGTGAACAGGAAACATGTCAATCACATTTCAACATATTAAGGTATCAATTAAATTATCATAAAAAAATATCCATCATGATTCAAATTATACAAGCTAACATTTCTGCCTTCTTTTTCTGCAGAAACATTGTGCATATGCTCCCTGTCCATCTTCCTGGAAGACCTCAACTCTCCTCTTCTAAGAGTGAGTGTCTCCTAATCAGGAGTTTTGTGAAATTTGTCTCATTTTCTTTTTAAAAGATGCTCACAATTTTTATATATTGTCATGCAGAACGTTTATAACCTGAGCGCAAGATGCATTTAGTAAAAAAGAAACAGTATTGCACCGGTTTATAGGGAAACTACTAAATCATGGTTCAATTTTTTCCTTTACCTTGCAAAGCTCCAGTCAATCCAAAAATGTACTGAATTGTAAGCCGATGGACGAGGAAACGAGTGGTAGAGAGACGAATAAATGGTTAACCCAGCATGGATAGAACTAAAACTGTAAAAAGAACTGAGACTCATAGCAGTGAAGGCCGCTTCATTCTTTCCATGTGAACTGATAACAGTTTAGCAAAGCGTTAGAACTATTTTCTCTATAGTCAAACGTAAAACCGTCCACTGATGATCCATCGTCGTTTACTTATCATTAACTCGTTCGATTTGTGATGGTAATTTCTGGAAATGAATGGCCAGTTTGAGGCTCACACTAATTATAAGCAAATGCTAGCAAGTAATATCATAAGCCCATTTCCCAGGCTTCCCCTCAACTATAATATTAAACAGGTACTCACGAAACGAAAACGTCACTCTATTGCTTTCACTGCAAAGGAAAGGAAGCAGAAGATCCATTCGGTGTAGACAATCACTCCACTCTCCCCTGGCCCGTATCTTTTCCGGATGAAAACCGCATCCTAAAATGGAAAGATATCGAATTAATTAAAGAGGAACATGGTTCGTAGTTTAAGAATAAACCGTATATGATCCGTGCCTCGAACTCTTCAAAAGTTCGGCATAAAACAAAGCAAGTGTTGGCCTGTAAGCAAGGTTCAATGTGGCGCACAAGAGTTGCAAATCGTTATGAATGCAAAAAAAATATCCATCGGGTATAAACTGGATATGAATTACCTTGGTAAAGATTCAAATGAGAAAGAATAACTCAAAGAAACCGTTCATCCACTTTAAAGTTGAAAAATTAATAATTAACAATATTTGATCTCCCGCTCAACAATTATCTCGATCCTGATTGGCTGATAGAAATACCAACGCTGTCAGTGCAGGCGCTGTTTTCTTAAATTGTTATAAATTTTGTTCTTTGACGGATCACCGATTGAATACCTTTAAAATTCCTGTCCTCTTTTACGTCGACCGCGCATAATGGCGGTTTTCTCAATTTCGGAAGAATAAGCAGACGATACGTTATGAAAATGGTTTTTTTGTGCGGTAAGACTCACGTAGTAGACAAAAAGTCATAATAAATACTAATCTTCATGTATTTTTAATCGTTAACGATGGACATCTTGTTCAATTTCAAAAATCTAATTTCAATTTTAGAATCCCAGCGGTAACAGTCTCGCGTCCCAACTCCATTACGCATATATCACTTTTCAATGCGACCTCGCCGTGATCACATCGCTCGCGTCACCAATTGTTAAAAATGGCTAAAATAAAGGTTTAAATGCATAGCAGAGGCTGTAAGCATCCCAACTCGAATTATGAATCCACCACGGAGTGTTCTGTTAACAGAAACCGCTTCGGATTCTTTAATATGAAGAGCAATGCAACAATATTTCAAGAGTCCATATGCTTGGTGCAACGTTAGCATTGGCTCAGTATGATCCGGGCTTGATATTGAAAATTAACATACGTCCCGACGTAATGGAATGTAGGTTTTCGTTCGTCGTCTCGTTTGGAAGCTATGAGTTGTCGAAAAACTCTAAGCAAATTTTGTAAACACGGTCGGAGAGCGTTCGAAAAATTTCCAATGGGACTTACCTCAATGTTTTTCTTGAACCGGCTTTCCTCACTTAAACTACGCTCCAAAGACGAATCCACAATCCTTTGTAACTGCCGAATGGTAGAAAAGCCTGCATGAGCTCCGGTAACTTAGCACTTAACACAGTAATTCGTTCACAGTCTTCGAGAATTTTCAGCCACCAAGTTGACAGGGAACGGAGACGCACTACGCAACTGGATTTCAGAGCCTCGTGAACCGAATAAGGACGGGATTGATTTCAATACTTTGCAAGTGAAATTTTCTCACTTCTGTCTAACATCGCGGACGAACTTTGCTCGCAATGCATGCGTGCCGACTGACGCCGGAAAGGGAGCAACACTTCTCCCTCTATTGGCATTCCATTTAGAATAATTTACTCATGTCAAAAAAAGACGATCTACCTTCTATTGTAAACCCTCTGTTTTAAGATTAACACCAGGGCTGTTTCGTTTTTCCGAGAAGACGTATTGATCAGAATGTTCGTCTTTTGCGAACAAGAATGAAAGGGAAAGGGGCGACGGCTTAGGGTAGTATATGAAAACAAGCAATAGTTTCCCAAGTAGATGAATGAAGGGTAAAAAAGGCGAATAAAAAGTAATTTGCAGATGAATTTTATTGAAGCAATAGCGTCACATACATCATAAACGTTACATTTCATTCTAGCAATTGCATTAAAGCTAAGGTGCTCTTTCCCATTTCTAGAAGTCTGTCTGTCTGTCCGCATCCGGGAAGAAACCGTCCTGCCTGCGTTATCCTTATGCCTCTGAAATCGTTCGTTCTTCAAGTCCTCCTCCGAGGAATAACTCCTCGTATCTGGAAAGAAAGTAAAAAAGGAACGCAATATAAACTCACTGTGACATCGTCTAGCTATACTCATCATGAGAATAAAGAAAGCTTAAGCATTATATAGACAGAGTGTAGAATATCTGTCGCCATTTCTGAGCCAGTTGCTCCTGGCGAGGGCGCTTCTTCACTCTGAATTGGAAGATTCGCTGATCCTCGGTTCTTCCTGAGAAAGATTGGAACCTCCGATGCATTTTGCAACTTCCAGTATATACTGACATTTCAAATAAATATCATCCCTTCCTTCGTTCGTCCGACAGCTATCGGTGAGATTCGGTTAAACTTGGATGTTGTATGGATCATTGAATTGTTAAAGGGACGCACTCTCTGGATCAGCTTTGAAATAATATTGACTGGGGGTTACAGAGAACGTATGAAATCAAACATCTTTATGAAAGGAAAGGAACGGCGTGGAAGGATGTTGATACAAAACATTTCAGTTTTTTTTATAATCGGTCTCTCTCTCAATAAGGTGACCTTGTTGAAGGAAGTTAGTAAATTGGACGACTATGGGTTCCTGTCAGGCTTTGTTTCTTAGATGCTGTGAAAGAGGAGAAAGGCTTACAGTGGTTTTGTCACCGTAACTCACCCTTGAAATGTCATTTATTGTTGAAATTTGATTGAATGTTTCACGTCACGCAATCAAACGTTGGCTCCTTTCCTTTCTTAGGATATAGAATTGAAATTTTGCTGTTCTAGGAAGTTGAATAATGCACGGTCTCCTATGGAAATCAATTATTACATAACCTTAAATTTACTGGAATTCGAACAGATTTATCGCATAATTTTTCAAAGAATATTGCCTGTAGATTATTTTATACCTATGCTTAATACATAGCCGGTAAATTGTGACATTGTTGGAGCAAGGACTGCATGAAAAACACTTAATTGCCTTCATTCTGAGGAAATTGTCATTTCAGTATAGCCATCGTACCTAAAGTGTTCATTGAAATGTCCTTCAAAGCTTTTTGCAGTGAACAGGAAACATGTCAATCACATTTCAACATATTAAGGTATCAATTAAATTATCATAAAAAAATATCCATCATGATTCAAATTATACAAGCTAACATTTCTGCCTTCTTTTTCTGCAGAAACATTGTGCATATGCTCCCTGTCCATCTTCCTGGAAGACCTCAACTCTCCTCTTCTAAGAGTGAGTGTCTCCTAATCAGGAGTTTTGTGAAATTTGTCTCATTTTCTTTTTAAAAGATGCTCACAATTTTTATATATTGTCATGCAGAACGTTTATAACCTGAGCGCAAGATGCATTTAGTAAAAAAGAAACAGTATTGCACCGGTTTATAGGGAAACTACTAAATCATGGTTCAATTTTTTCCTTTACCTTGCAAAGCTCCAGTCAATCCAAAAATGTACTGAATTGTAAGCCGATGGACGAGGAAACGAGTGGTAGAGAGACGAATAAATGGTTAACCCAGCATGGATAGAACTAAAACTGTAAAAAGAACTGAGACTCATAGCAGTGAAGGCCGCTTCATTCTTTCCATGTGAACTGATAACAGTTTAGCAAAGCGTTAGAACTATTTTCTCTATAGTCAAACGTAAAACCGTCCACTGATGATCCATCGTCGTTTACTTATCATTAACTCGTTCGATTTGTGATGGTAATTTCTGGAAATGAATGGCCAGTTTGAGGCTCACACTAATTATAAGCAAATGCTAGCAAGTAATATCATAAGCCCATTTCCCAGGCTTCCCCTCAACTATAATATTAAACAGGTACTCACGAAACGAAAACGTCACTCTATTGCTTTCACTGCAAAGGAAAGGAAGCAGAAGATCCATTCGGTGTAGACAATCACTCCACTCTCCCCTGGCCCGTATCTTTTCCGGATGAAAACCGCATCCTAAAATGGAAAGATATCGAATTAATTAAAGAGGAACATGGTTCGTAGTTTAAGAATAAACCGTATATGATCCGTGCCTCGAACTCTTCAAAAGTTCGGCATAAAACAAAGCAAGTGTTGGCCTGTAAGCAAGGTTCAATGTGGCGCACAAGAGTTGCAAATCGTTATGAATGCAAAAAAAATATCCATCGGGTATAAACTGGATATGAATTACCTTGGTAAAGATTCAAATGAGAAAGAATAACTCAAAGAAACCGTTCATCCACTTTAAAGTTGAAAAATTAATAATTAACAATATTTGATCTCCCGCTCAACAATTATCTCGATCCTGATTGGCTGATAGAAATACCAACGCTGTCAGTGCAGGCGCTGTTTTCTTAAATTGTTATAAATTTTGTTCTTTGACGGATCACCGATTGAATACCTTTAAAATTCCTGTCCTCTTTTACGTCGACCGCGCATAATGGCGGTTTTCTCAATTTCGGAAGAATAAGCAGACGATACGTTATGAAAATGGTTTTTTTGTGCGGTAAGACTCACGTAGTAGACAAAAAGTCATAATAAATACTAATCTTCATGTATTTTTAATCGTTAACGATGGACATCTTGTTCAATTTCAAAAATCTAATTTCAATTTTAGAATCCCAGCGGTAACAGTCTCGCGTCCCAACTCCATTACGCATATATCACTTTTCAATGCGACCTCGCCGTGATCACATCGCTCGCGTCACCAATTGTTAAAAATGGCTAAAATAAAGGTTTAAATGCATAGCAGAGGCTGTAAGCATCCCAACTCGAATTATGAATCCACCACGGAGTGTTCTGTTAACAGAAACCGCTTCGGATTCTTTAATATGAAGAGCAATGCAACAATATTTCAAGAGTCCATATGCTTGGTGCAACGTTAGCATTGGCTCAGTATGATCCGGGCTTGATATTGAAAATTAACATACGTCCCGACGTAATGGAATGTAGGTTTTCGTTCGTCGTCTCGTTTGGAAGCTATGAGTTGTCGAAAAACTCTAAGCAAATTTTGTAAACACGGTCGGAGAGCGTTCGAAAAATTTCCAATGGGACTTACCTCAATGTTTTTCTTGAACCGGCTTTCCTCACTTAAACTACGCTCCAAAGACGAATCCACAATCCTTTGTAACTGCCGAATGGTAGAAAAGCCTGCATGAGCTCCGGTAACTTAGCACTTAACACAGTAATTCGTTCACAGTCTTCGAGAATTTTCAGCCACCAAGTTGACAGGGAACGGAGACGCACTACGCAACTGGATTTCAGAGCCTCGTGAACCGAATAAGGACGGGATTGATTTCAATACTTTGCAAGTGAAATTTTCTCACTTCTGTTTAACATCGCGGACGAACTTTGCTCGCAATGCATGCGTGCCGACTGACGCCGGAAAGGGAGCAACACTTCTCCCTCTATTGGCATTCCGTTTAGAATAATTTACTCATGTCAAAAAAAGACGATCTACCTTCTATTGTAAACCCTCTGTTTTAAGATTAACACCAGGGCTGTTTCGTTTTTCCGAGAAGACGTATTGATCAGAATGTTCGTCTTTTGCGAACAAGAATGAAAGGGAAAGGGGCGACGGGTTAGGGTAGTATATGAAAACAAGCAATAGTTTCCCAAGTAGATGAATGAAGGGTAAAAAATGCGAATAAAAAGTAATTTGCAGATGAATTTTATTGAAGCAATAGCGTCACATACATCATAAACGTTACATTTCATTCTAGCAATTGCATTAAAGCTAAGGTGCTCTTTCCCATTTCTAGAAGTCTGTCTGTCTGTCCGCATCCGGGAAGAAACCGTCCTGCCTGCGTTATCCTTATGCCTCTGAAATCGTTCGTTCTTCAAGTCCTCCTCCGAGGAATAACTCCTCGTATCTGGAAAGAAAGTAAAAAAGGAACGCAATATAAACTCACTGTGACATCGTCTAGCTATACTCATCATGAGAATAAAGAAAGCTTAAGCATTATATAGACAGAGTGTAGAATATCTGTCGCCATTTCTGAGCCAGTTGCTCCTGGCGAGGGCGCTTCTTCACTCTGAATTGGAAGATTCGCTGATCCTCGGTTCTTCCTGAGAAAGATTGGAACCTCCGATGCATTTTGCAACTTCCAGTATATACTGACATTTCAAATAAATATCATCCCTTCCTTCGTTCGTCCGACAGCTATCGGTGAGATTCGGTTAAACTTGGATGTTGTATGGATCATTGAATTGTTAAAGGGACGCACTCTCTGGATCAGCTTTGAAATAATATTGACTGGGGGTTACAGAGAACGTATGAAATCAAACATCTTTATGAAAGGAAAGGAACGGCGTGGAAGGATGTTGATACAAAACATTTCAGTTTTTTTTATAATCGGTCTCTCTCTCAATAAGGTGACCTTGTTGAAGGAAGTTAGTAAATTGGACGACTATGGGTTCCTGTCAGGCTTTGTTTCTTAGATGCTGTGAAAGAGGAGAAAGGCTTACAGTGGTTTTGTCACCGTAACTCACCCTTGAAATGTCATTTATTGTTGAAATTTGATTGAATGTTTCACGTCACGCAATCAAACGTTGGCTCCTTTCCTTTCTTAGGATATAGAATTGAAATTTTGCTGTTCTAGGAAGTTGAATAATGCACGGTCTCCTATGGAAATCAATTATTACATAACCTTAAATTTACTGGAATTCGAACAGATTTATCGCATAATTTTTCAAAGAATATTGCCTGTAGATTATTTTATACCTATGCTTAATACATAGCCGGTAAATTGTGACATTGTTGGAGCAAGGACTGCATGACAAACACTTAATTGCCTTCATTCTGAGGAAATTGTCATTTCAGTATAGCCATCGTACCTAAAGTGTTCATTGAAATGTCCTTCAAAGCTTTTTGCAGTGAACAGGAAACATGTCAATCACATTTCAACATATTAAGGTATCAATTAAATTATCATAAAAAAATATCCATCATGATTCAAATTATACAAGCTAACATTTCTGCCTTCTTTTTCTGCAGAAACATTGTGCATATGCTCCCTGTCCATCTTCCTGGAAGACCTCAACTCTCCTCTTCTAAGAGTGAGTGTCTCCTAATCAGGAGTTTTGTGAAATTTGTCTCATTTTCTTTTTAAAAGATGCTCACAATTTTTATATATTGTCATGCAGAACGTTTATAACCTGAGCGCAAGATGCATTTAGTATAAAAGACACAGTATTGCACCGGTTTATAGGGAAACTACTAAATCATGGTTCAATTTTTTCCTTTACCTTGCAAAGCTCCAGTCAATCCAAAAATGTACTGAATTGTAAGCCGATGGACGAGGAAACGAGTGGTAGAGAGACGAATAAATGGTTAACCCAGCATGGATAGAACTTAAACTGTAAAAAGAACTGAGACTCATAGCAGTGAAGGCCGCTTCATTCTTTCCATGTGAACTGATAACAGTTTAGCAAAGCGTTAGAACTATTTTCTCTATAGTCAAACGTAAAACCGTCCACTGATGATCCATCGTCGTTTACTTATCATTAACTCGTTCGATTTGTGATGGTAATTTCTGGAAATGAATGGCCAGTTTGAGGCTCACACTAATTATAAGCAAATGCTAGCAAGTAATATCATAAGCCCATTTCCCAGGCTTCCCCTCAACTATAATATTAAACAGGTACTCACGAAACGAAAACGTCACTCTATTGCTTTCACTGCAAAGGAAAGGAAGCAGAAGATCCATTCGGTGTAGACAATCACTCCACTCTCCCCTGGCCCGTATCTTTTCCGGATGAAAACCGCATCCTAAAATGGAAAGATATCGAATTAATTAAAGAGGAACATGGTTCGTAGTTTAAGAATAAACCGTATATGATCCGTGCCTCGAACTCTTCAAAAGTTCGGCATAAAACAAAGCAAGTGTTGGCCTGTAAGCAAGGTTCAATGTGGCGCACAAGAGTTGCAAATCGTTATGAATGCAAAAAAAATATCCATCGGGTATAAACTTGATATGAATTACCTTGGTAAAGATTCAAATGAGAAAGAATAACTCAAAGAAACCGTTCATCCACTTTAAAGTTGAAAAATTAAGAATTAACAATATTTGAACTCCCGCTCAACAATTATCTCGATCCTGATTGGCTGATAGAAATACCACCGCTGTCAGTGCAGGCGCTGTATTCTTAAATTGTTATAAATTTTGTTCTTTGACGGATCACAGATTGAATACCTTTAAAATTCCTCTCCTCTTTTACGTCGACCGCGCATAATGGCGGTTTTCTCGATTTCGGAAGAATAAGCAGACGATACGTTATGAAAATGGTTTTTTTGTGCGGTAAGACTCACGTAGTAGACAAAAAGTCATAATAAATACTAATCTTCATGTATTTTTAATCGTTAACGATGGACATCTTGTTCAATTTCAAAAATCTAATTTCAATTTTAGAATCCCAGCGGTAACAGTCTCGCGTCCCAACTCCATTACCCATATATCACTTTTCCATGCGACCTCGCCGTGATCACATCGCTCGCGTCACCAATTGTTAAAAATGGCTAAAATAAAGGTTTAAATGCATAGCAGAGGCTGTAAGCATCCCGACTCGAATTATGAATCCACCACGGAGTGTTCTGTTAACAGAAACCGCTTCGGATTCTTTAATATGAAGAGCAATGCAACAATATTTCAAGAGTCCATATGCTTGGTGCAACGTTAGCATTGGCTCAGTATGATCCGGGCTTGATATTGAAAATTAACATACGTCCCGACGTAATGGAATGTAGGTTTTCGTTCGTCGTCTCGTTTGGAAGCTATGCGTTGTCGAAAAACTCTAAGCAAATTTTGTAAACACGGTCGGAGAGCGTTCGAAAAATTTCCAATGGGACTTACCTCAATGTTTTTCTTGAACCGGCTTTCCTCACTTAAACTACGCTCCAAAGACGAATCCACAATCCTTTGTAACTGCCGAATGGTAGAAAGGCCTGCATGAGCTCCGGTAACTTAGCACTTAACACAGTAATTCGTTCACAGTCTTCGAGAATTTTCAGCCACCAAGTTGACAGGGAACGGAGACGCACTACGCAACTGGATTTCAGAGCCTCGTGAACCGAATAAGGACGGGATTGATTTCAATACTTTGCAAGTGAAATTTTCTCACTTCTGTTTAACATCGCGGACGAACTTTGCTCGCAATGCATGCGTGCCGACTGACGCCGGAAAGGGAGCAACACTTCTCCCTCTATTGGCATTCCGTTTAGAATAATTTACTCATGTCAAAAAAAGACGATCTACCTTCTATTGTAAACCCTCTGTTTTAAGATTAACACCAGGGCTGTTTCGTTTTTCCGAGAAGACGTATTGATCAGAATGTTCGTCTTTTGCGAACAAGAATGAAAGGGAAAGGGGCGACGGGTTAGGGTAGTATATGAAAACAAGCAATAGTTTCCCAAGTAGATGAATGAAGGGTAAAAAATGCGAATAAAAAGTAATTTGCAGATGAATTTTATTGAAGCAATAGCGTCACATACATCATAAACGTTACATTTCATTCTAGCAATTGCATTAAAGCTAAGGTGCTCTTTCCCATTTCTAGAAGTCTGTCTGTCTGTCCGCATCCGGGAAGAAACCGTCCTGCCTGCGTTATCCTTATGCCTCTGAAATCGTTCGTTCTTCAAGTCCTCCTCCGAGGAATAACTCCTCGTATCTGGAAAGAAAGTAAAAAAGGAACGCAATATAAACTCACTGTGACATCGTCTAGCTATACTCATCATGAGAATAAAGAAAGCTTAAGCATTATATAGACAGAGTGTAGAATATCTGTCGCCATTTCTGAGCCAGTTGCTCCTGGCGAGGGCGCTTCTTCACTCTGAATTGGAAGATTCGCTGATCCTCGGTTCTTCCTGAGAAAGATTGGAACCTCCGATGCATTTTGCAACTTCCAGTATATACTGACATTTCAAATAAATATCATCCCTTCCTTCGTTCGTCCGACAGCTATCGGTGAGATTCGGTTAAACTTGGATGTTGTATGGATCATTGAATTGTTAAAGGGACGCACTCTCTGGATCAGCTTTGAAATAATATTGACTGGAGGTTACAGAGAACGTATGAAATCGAAACATCTTTATGAAAGGAAAGGAACGGCGTGGAAGGATGTTGATACAAAACATTTCAGTTTTTCATAATCGGTCTCTCTCTCAATAAGATGACCTTGTTGCAGGAAGTTAGGAAATTGGACGACTATGGGTTCCTGTCAGGCTTTGTTTCTTAGATGCTGTGAAAGAGGAGAAAGGCTTACAGTGGTTTTGTCACCGTAACTCACCCTTGAAATGTCATTTATTGTTGAAATTTGATTGAATGTTTCACGTCACGCAATCAAACGTTGGCTCCTTTCCTTTCTTAGGATATAGAATTGAAATTTTGCTGTTCTAGGAAGTTGAATAATGCACGGTCTCCTATGGAAATCAATTATTACATAACCTTAAATTTACTGGAATTCGAACAGATTTATCGCATAATTTTTCAAAGAATATTGCCTGTAGATTATTTTATACCTATGCTTAATACATAGCCGGTAAATTGTGACATTGTTGGAGCAAGGACTGCATGACAAACACTTAATTGCCTTCATTCTGAGGAAATTGTCATTTCAGTATAGCCATCGTACCTAAAGTGTTCATTGAAATGTCCTTCAAAGCTTTTTGCAGTGAACAGGAAACATGTCAATCACATTTCAACATATTAAGGTATCAATTAAATTATCATAAAAAAATATCCATCATGATTCAAATTATACAAGCTAACATTTCTGCCTTCTTTTTCTGCAGAAACATTGTGCATATGCTCCCTGTCCATCTTCCTGGAAGACCTCAACTCTCCTCTTCTAAGAGTGAGTGTCTCCTAATCAGGAGTTTTGTGAAATTTGTCTCATTTTCTTTTTAAAAGATGCTCACAATTTTTATATATTGTCATGCAGAACGTTTATAACCTGAGCGCAAGATGCATTTAGTATAAAAGACACAGTATTGCACCGGTTTATAGGGAAACTACTAAATCATGGTTCAATTTTTTCCTTTACCTTGCAAAGCTCCAGTCAATCCAAAAATGTACTGAATTGCAAGCCGATGGACGAGGAAACGAGTGGTAGAGAGACGAATAAATGGTTAACCCAGCATGGATAGAACTAAAACTGTAAAAAGAACTGAGACTCATAGCAGTGAAGGCCGCTTAATTCTTTCCATGTTAACTGATAACAGTTTAGCAAAGCGTTAGAACTATTTTCTCTATAGTCAAACGTAAAACCGTCCACTGATGATCCATCGTCGTTTATTTATCATTAACTCGTTCGATTTGTGATGGTTATTTCTGGAAATGAATGGCCAGTTTGAGGCTCACACTAATTATAAGCAAATGCTAGCAAGTAATATCATAAGCCCATTTCCCAGGCTTCCCCTCAACTATAATATTAAACAGGTACTCACGAAACGAAAACGTCACTCTATTGCTTTCACTGCAAAGGAAAGGAAGCAGAAGATCCATTCGGTGTAGACAATCACTCCACTCTCCCCTGGCCCGTATCTTTTCTGGATGAAAACCGCATCCTAAAATGGAAAGATATCGAATTAATTAAAGAGGAACATGGTTCGTAGTTTAAGGATAAACCGTATATGATCCGTGCCTCGAACTCTTCAAAAGTTCGGCATAAAACAAAGCAAGTGTTGGCCTGTAAGCAAGGTTCAATGTGGCGCACAAGAGTTGCAAATCGTTGTGAATGCAAAAAAAATATCCATCGGGTATAAACTGGATATGAATTACCTTGGTAAAGATTCAAATGAGAAAGAATAACTCAAAGAAACCGTTCATCCACTTTAAAGTTGAAAAATTAATAATTAACAATATTTGATCTCCCGCTCAACAATTATCTCGATCCTGATTGGCTGATAGAAATACCACCGCTGTCAGTGCAGGCGCTGTATTCTTAAATTGTTATAAATTTTGTTCTTTGACGGATCACCGATTGAATACCTTTAAAATTCCTCTCCTCTTTTACGTCGACCGCGCATAATGGCGGTTTTCTCGATTTCGGAAGAATAAGCAGACGATACGTTATGAAAATGGTTTTTTTGTGCGGTAAGACTCACGTAGTAGACAAAAAGTCATAATAAATACTAATCTTCATGTAATTTTAATCGTTAACGATGGACATCTTGTTCAATTTCAAAAATCTAATTTCAATTTTAGAATCCCAGCGGTAACAGTCTCGCGTCCCAACTCCATTACGCATATATCACTTTTCCATGCGACCTCGCCGTGATCACATCGCTCGCGTCACCAATTGTTAAAAATGGCTAAAATAAAGGTTTAAATGCATAGCAGAGGCTGTAAGCATCCCGACTCGAATTATGAATCCACCACGGAGTGTTCTGTTAACAGAAACCGCTTCGGATTCTTTAATATGAAGAGCAATGCAACAATATTTCAAGAGTCCATATGCTTGGTGCAACGTTAGCATTGGCTCAGTATGATCCGGGCTTGATATTGAAAATTAACATACGTCCCGACGTAATGGAATGTAGGTTTTCGTTCGTCGTCTCGTTTGGAAGCTATGCGTTGTCGAAAAACTCTAAGCAAATTTTGTAAACACGGTCGGAGAGCGTTCGAAAAATTTCCAATGGGACTTACCTCAATGTTTTTCTTGAACCGGCTTTCCTCACTTAAACTACGCTCCAAAGACGAATCCACAATCCTTTGTAACTGCCGAATGGTAGAAAAGCCTGCATGAGCTCCGGTAACTTAGCACTTAACACAGTAATTCGTTCACAGTCTTCGAGAATTTTCAGCCACCAAGTTGACAGGGAACGGAGACGCACTACGCAACTGGATTTCAGAGCCTCGTGAACCGAATAAGGACGGGATTGATTTCAATACTTTGCAAGTGAAATTTTC
Source organism: Pantala flavescens (assembly GCA_020796165.1). Taxonomy (NCBI): domain Eukaryota; kingdom Metazoa; phylum Arthropoda; class Insecta; order Odonata; family Libellulidae; genus Pantala; species Pantala flavescens. Next base: position 55,714,817 of record CM036883.1, read on the forward strand.
TCACTTCTGTTTAACATCGCGGACGAACTTTGCTCGCAATGCATGCGTGCCGACTGACGCCGGAAAGGGAGCAACACTTCTCCCTCTATTGGCATTCCGTTTAGAATAATTTACTCATGTCGAAAAAAGACGATCTACCTTCTATTGTAAACCCTCTGTTTTAAGATTAACACCAGGGCTGTTTCGTTTTTCCGAGAAGACGTATTGATCAGAATGTTCGTCTTTGCGAACAAGAATGAAAGGGAAAGGGGCGACGGGTTAGGGTAGTATATGAAAACAAGCAATAGTTTCCCAAGTAGATGAATGAAGGGTAAAAAATGCGAATAAAAAGTAATTTGCAGATGAATTTTATTGAAGCAATAGCGTCACATACATCATAAACGTTACATTTCATTCTAGCAATTGCATTAAAGCTAAGGTGCTCTTTCCCATTTCTAGAAGTCTGTCTGTCTGTCCGCATCCGGGAAGAAACCGTCCTGCCTGCGTTATCCTTATGCCTCTGAAATCGTTCGTTCTTCAAGTCCTCCTCCGAGGAATAACTCCTCGTATCTGGAAAGAAAGTAAAAAAGGAACGCAATATAAACTCACTGTGACATCGTCTAGCTATACTCATCATGAGAATAAAGAAAGCTTAAGCATTATATAGACAGAGTGTAGAATATCTGTCGCCATTTCAGAGCCAGTTGCTCCTGGCGAGGGCGCTTCTTCACCCTGAATTGGAAGATTTGCTGATCCTCGGTTCTTCCTGAGAAAGATTGGAACCTCCGATGCATTTTGCAACTTCCAGTATATACTGACATTTCAAATAAATAACATCCCTTCCTTCGTTCGTCCGACAGCTATCGGTGAGATTCGGTTAAACTTGGATGTTGTATGGATCATTGAATTGTTAAAGGGACGCACTCTCTGGATCAGCTTTGAAATAATATTGACTGGAGGTTACAGAGAACGTATGAAATCGAAACATCTTTATGAAAGGAAAGGAACGGCGTGGAAAGATGTTGATACAAAACATTTCAGTTTTTCATAATCGGTCTCTCTCTCAATAAGATGACCTTGTTGCAGGAAGTTAGGAAATTGGACGACTATGGGTTCCTGTCAGGCTTTGTTTCTTAGATGCTGTGAAAGAGGAGAAAGGCTTACAGTGGTTTTGTCACCGTAACTCACCCTTGAAATGTCATTTATTGTTGAAATTTGATTGAATGTTTCACGTCACGCAATCAAACGTTGGCTCCTTTCCTTTCTTAGGATATAGAATTGAAATTTTGCTGTTCTAGGAAGTTGAATAATGCACGGTCTCCTATGGAAATCAATTATTACATAACCTTAAATTTACTGGAATTCGAACAGATTTATCGCATAATTTTTCAAAGAATATTGCCTGTAGATTATTTTATACCTATGCTTAATACATAGCCGGTAAATTGTGACATTGTTGGAGCAAGGACTGCATGACAAACACTTAATTGCCTTCATTCTGAGGAAATTGTCATTTCAGTATAGCCATCGTACCTAAAGTGTTCATTGAAATGTCCTTCAAAGCTTTTTGCAGTGAACAGGAAACATGTCAATCACATTTCAACATATTAAGGTATCAATTAAATTATCATAAAAAAATATCCATCATGATTCAAATTATACAAGCTAACATTTCTGCCTTCTTTTTCTGCAGAAACATTGTGCATATGCTCCCTGTCCATCTTCCTGGAAGACCTCAACTCTCCTCTTCTAAGAGTGAGTGTCTCCTAATCAGGAGTTTTGTGAAATTTGTCTCATTTTCTTTTTAAAAGATGCTCACAATTTTTATATATTGTCATGCAGAACGTTTATAACCTGAGCGCAAGATGCATTTAGTATAAAAGACACAGTATTGCACCGGTTTATAGGGAAACTACTAAATCATGGTTCAATTTTTTCCTTTACCTTGCAAAGCTCCAGTCAATCCAAAAATGTACTGAATTGTAAGCCGATGGACGAGGAAACGAGTGGTATGGTTAACCCAGCATGGATAGAACTAAAACTGTAAAAAGAACTGAGACTCGTAGCAGTGAAGGCCGCTTCATTCTTTCCATGTGAACTGATAACAGTTTTGCAAAGCGTTAGAACTATTTTCTCTATAGTCAAACGTAACACCGTCCACTGATGATCCATCGTCGTTTATTTATCATTAACTCGTTCGATTTGTGATGGTTATTTCTGGAAATGAATGGCCAGTTTGAGGCTCACACTAATTATAAGCAAATGCTAGCAAGTAATATCATAAGCCCATTTCCCAGGCTTCCCCTCAACTATAATATTAAACAGGTACTCACGAAACGAAAACGTCACTCTATTGCTTTCACTGCAAAGGAAAGGAAGCAGAAGATCCATTCGGTGTAGACAATCACTCCACTCTCCCCTGGCCCGTATCTTTTCTGGATGAAAACCGCATCCTAAAATGGAAAGATATCGAATTAATTAAAGAGGAACATGGTTCGTAGTTTAAGGATAAACCGTATATGATCCGTGCCTCGAACTCTTCAAAAGTTCGGCATAAAACAAAGCAAGTGTTGGCCTGTAAGCAAGGTTCAATGTGGCGCACAAGAGTTGCAAATCGTTATGAATGCAAAAAAAATATCCATCGGGTATAAACTGGATATGAATTACCTTGGTAAAGATTCAAATGAGAAAGAATAACTCAAAGAAACCGTTCATCCACTTTAAAGTTGAAAAATTAATAATTAACAATATTTGATCTCCCGCTCAACAATTATCTCGATCCTGATTGGCTGATAGAAATACCACCGCTGTCAGTGCAGGCGCTGTTTTCTTAAATTGTTATAAATTTTGTTCTTTGACGGATCACCGATTGAATACCTTTAAAATTCCTGTCCTCTTTTACGTCGACCGCGCATAATGGCGGTTTTCTCAATTTCGGAAGAATAAGCAGACGATACGTTATGAAAATGGTTTTTTTGTGCGGTAAGACTCACGTAGTAGACAAAAAGTCATAATAAATACTAATCTTCATGTATTTTTAATCGTTAACGATGGACATCTTGTTCAATTTCAAAAATCTAATTTCAATTTTAGAATCCCAGCGGTAACAGTCTCGCGTCCCAACTCCATTACGCATATATCACTTTTCCATGCGACCTCGCCGTGATCACATCGCTCGCGTCACCAATTGTTAAAAATGGCTAAAATAAAGGTTTAAATGCATAGCAGAGGCTGTAAGCATCCCGACTCGAATTATGAATCCACCACGGAGTGTTCTGTTAACAGAAACCGCTTCGGAATCTTTAATATGAAGAGCAATGCAACAATATTTCAAGAGTCCATATGCTTGGTGCAACGTTAGCATTGGCTCAGTATGATCCGGGCTTGATATTGAAAATTAACATACGTCCCGACGTAATGGAATGTAGGTTTTCGTTCGTCGTCTCGTTTGGAAGCTATGAGTTGTCGAAAAACTCTAAGCAAATTTTGTAAACACGGTCGGAGAGCGTTCGAAAAATTTCCAATGGGACTTACCTCAATGTTTTTCTTGAACCGACTTTCCTCACTTAAACTACGCTCCAAAGACGAATCCACAATCCTTTGTAACTGCCGAATGGTAGAAAAGCCTGCATGAGCTCCGGTAACTTAGCACTTAACACAGTAATTCGTTCACAGTCTTCGAGAATTTTCAGCCACCAAGTTGACAGGGAACGGAGACGCACTACGCAACTGGATTTCAGAGCCTCGTGAACCGAATAAGGACGGGATTGATTTCAATACTTTGCAAGTGAAATTTTCTCACTTCTGTTTAACATCGCGGACGAACTTTGCTCGCAATGCATGCGTGCCGACTGACGCCGGAAAGGGAGCAACACTTCTCCCTCTATTGGCATTCCGTTTAGAATAATTTACTCATGTCAAAAAAAGACGATCTACCTTCTACTGTAAACCCTCTGTTTTAAGATTAACACCAGGGCTGTTTCGTTTTTCCGAGAAGACGTATTGATCAGAATGTTCGTCTTTTGCGAACAAGAATGAAAGGGAAAGGGGCGACGGGTTAGGGTAGTATATGAAAACAAGCAATAGTTTCCCAAGTAGATGAATGAAGGGTAAAAAATGCGAATAAAAAGTAATTTGCAGATGAATTTTATTGAAGCAATAGCGTCACATACATCATAAACGTTACATTTCATTCTAGCAATTGCATTAAAGCTAAGGTGCTCTTTCCCATTTCTAGAAGTCTGTCTGTCTGTCCGCATCCGGGAAGAAACCGTCCTGCCTGCGTTATCCTTATGCCTCTGAAATCGTTCGTTCTTCAAGTCCTCCTCCGAGGAATAACTCCTCGTATCTGGAAAGAAAGTAAAAAAGGAACGCAATATAAACTCACTGTGACATCGTCTAGCTATACTCATCATGAGAATAAAGAAAGCTTAAGCATTATATAGACAGAGTGTAGAATATCTGTCGCCATTTCAGAGCCAGTTGCTCCTGGCGAGGGCGCTTCTTCACCCTGAATTGGAAGATTTGCTGATCCTCGGTTCTTCCTGAGAAAGATTGGAACCTCCGATGCATTTTGCAACTTCCAGTATATACTGACATTTCAAATAAATAACATCCCTTCCTTCGTTCGTCCGACAGCTATCGGTGAGATTCGGTTAAACTTGGATGTTGTATGGATCATTGAATTGTTAAAGGGACGCACTCTCTGGATCAGCTTTGAAATAATATTGACTGGAGGTTACAGAGAACGTATGAAATCGAAACATCTTTATGAAAGGAAAGGAACGGCGTGGAAAGATGTTGATACAAAACATTTCAGTTTTTCATAATCGGTCTCTCTCTCAATAAGATGACCTTGTTGCAGGAAGTTAGGAAATTGGACGACTATGGGTTCCTGTCAGGCTTTGTTTCTTAGATGCTGTGAAAGAGGAGAAAGGCTTACAGTGGTTTTGTCACCGTAACTCACCCTTGAAATGTCATTTATTGTTGAAATTTGATTGAATGTTTCACGTCACGCAATCAAACGTTGGCTCCTTTCCTTTCTTAGGATATAGAATTGAAATTTTGCTGTTCTAGGAAGTTGAATAATGCACGGTCCCCTATGGAAATCAATTATTACATAACCTTAAATTTACTGGAATTCGAACAGATCAGTCGCATAATTTTTCAAAGAATATTGCCTGTAGATTATTTTATACCTATGCTTAATACATAGCCGGTAAATTGTGACATTGTTGGAGCAAGGACTGCATGACAAACACTTAATTGCCTTCATTCTGAGGAAATTGTCATTTCAGTATAGCCATCGTACCTAAAGTGTTCATTGAAATGTCCTTCAAAGCTTTTTGCAGTGAACAGGAAACATGTCAATCACATTTCAACATATTAAGGTATCAATTAAATTATCATAAAAAAATATCCATCATGATTCAAATTATACAAGCTAACATTTCTGCCTTCTTTTTCTGCAGAAACATTGTGCATATGCTCCCTGTCCATCTTCCTGGAAGACCTCAACTCTCCTCTTCTAAGAGTGAGTGTCTCCTAATCAGGAGTTTTGTGAAATTTGTCTCATTTTCTTTTTAAAAGATGCTCACAATTTTTATATATTGTCATGCAGAACGTTTATAACCTGAGCGCAAGATGCATTTAGTAAAAAAGAAACAGTATTGCACCGGTTTATAGGGAAACTACTAAATCATGGTTCAATTTTTTCCTTTACCTTGCAAAGCTCCAGTCAATCCAAAAATGTACTGAATTGTAAGCCGATGGACGAGGAAACGAGTGGTATGGTTAACCCAGCATGGATAGAACTAAAACTGTAAAAAGAACTGAGACTCGTAGCAGTGAAGGCCGCTTCATTCTTTCCATGTGAACTGATAACAGTTTTGCAAAGCGTTAGAACTATTTTCTCTATAGTCAAACGTAAAACCGTCCACTGATGATCCATCGTCGTTTATTTATCATTAACTCGTTCGATTTGTGATGGTTATTTCTGGAAATGAATGGCCAGTTTGAGGCTCACACTAATTATAAGCAAATGCTAGCAAGTAATATCATAAGCCCATTTCCCAGGCTTCCCCTCAACTATAATATTAAACAGGTACTCACGAAACGAAAACGTCACTCTATTGCTTTCACTGCAAAGGAAAGGAAGCAGAAGATCCATTCGGTGTAGACAATCACTCCACTCTCCCCTGGCCCGTATCTTTTCTGGATGAAAACCGCATCCTAAAATGGAAAGATATCGAATTAATTAAAGAGGAACATGGTTCGTAGTTTAAGGATAAACCGTATATGATCCGTGCCTCGAACTCTTCAAAAGTTCGGCATAAAACAAAGCAAGTGTTGGCCTGTAAGCAAGGTTCAATGTGGCGCACAAGAGTTGCAAATCGTTGTGAATGCAAAAAAAATATCCATCGGGTATAAACTGGATATGAATTACCTTGGTAAAGATTCAAATGAGAAAGAATAACTCAAAGAAACCGTTCATCCACTTTAAAGTTGAAAAATTAATAATTAACAATATTTGATCTCCCGCTCAACAATTATCTCGATCCTGATTGGCTGATAGAAATACCACCGCTGTCAGTGCAGGCGCTGTTTTCTTAAATTGTTATAAATTTTGTTCTTTGACGGATCACCGATTGAATACCTTTAAAATTCCTGTCCTCTTTTACGTCGACCGCGCATAATGGCGGTTTTCTCAATTTCGGAAGAATAAGCAGACGATACGTTATGAAAATGGTTTTTTTGTGCGGTAAGACTCACGTAGTAGACAAAAAGTCATAATAAATACTAATCTTCATGTATTTTTAATCGTTAACGATGGACATCTTGTTCAATTTCAAAAATCTAATTTCAATTTTAGAATCCCAGCGGTAACAGTCTCGCGTCCCAACTCCATTACGCATATATCACTTTTCCATGCGACCTCGCCGTGATCACATCGCTCGCGTCACCAATTGTTAAAAATGGCTAAAATAAAGGTTTAAATGCATAGCAGAGGCTGTAAGCATCCCGACTCGAATTATGAATCCACCACGGAGTGTTCTGTTAACAGAAACCGCTTCGGAATCTTTAATATGAAGAGCAATGCAACAATATTTCAAGAGTCCATATGCTTGGTGCAACGTTAGCATTGGCTCAGTATGATCCGGGCTTGATATTGAAAATTAACATACGTCCCGACGTAATGGAATGTAGGTTTTCGTTCGTCGTCTCGTTTGGAAGCTATGAGTTGTCGAAAAACTCTAAGCAAATTTTGTAAACACGGTCGGAGAGCGTTCGAAAAATTTCCAATGGGACTTACCTCAATGTTTTTCTTGAACCGACTTTCCTCACTTAAACTACGCTCCAAAGACGAATCCACAATCCTTTGTAACTGCCGAATGGTAGAAAAGCCTGCATGAGCTCCGGTAACTTAGCACTTAACACAGTAATTCGTTCACAGTCTTCGAGAATTTTCAGCCACCAAGTTGACAGGGAACGGAGACGCACTACGCAACTGGATTTCAGAGCCTCGTGAACCGAATAAGGACGGGATTGATTTCAATACTTTGCAAGTGAAATTTTCTCACTTCTGTTTAACATCGCGGACGAACTTTGCTCGCAATGCATGCGTGCCGACTGACGCCGGAAAGGGAGCAACACTTCTCCCTCTATTGGCATTCCGTTTAGAATAATTTACTCATGTCAAAAAAAGACGATCTACCTTCTATTGTAAACCCTCTGTTTTAAGATTAACACCAGGGCTGTTTCGTTTTTCCGAGAAGACGTATTGATCAGAATGTTCGTCTTTTGCGAACAAGAATGAAAGGGAAAGGGGCGACGGGTTAGGGTAGTATATGAAAACAAGCAATAGTTTCCCAAGTAGATGAATGAAGGGTAAAAAATGCGAATAAAAAGTAATTTGCAGATGAATTTTATTGAAGCAATAGCGTCACATACATCATAAACGTTACATTTCATTCTAGCAATTGCATTAAAGCTAAGGTGCTCTTTCCCATTTCTAGAAGTCTGTCTGTCTGTCCGCATCCGGGAAGAAACCGTCCTGCCTGCGTTATCCTTATGCCTCTGAAATCGTTCGTTCTTCAAGTCCTCCTCCGAGGAATAACTCCTCGTATCTGGAAAGAAAGTAAAAAAGGAACGCAATATAAACTCACTGTGACATCGTCTAGCTATACTCATCATGAGAATAAAGAAAGCTTAAGCATTATATAGACAGAGTGTAGAATATCTGTCGCCATTTCTGAGCCAGTTGCTCCTGGCGAGGGCGCTTCTTCACTCTGAATTGGAAGATTCGCTGATCCTCGGTTCTTCCTGAGAAAGATTGGAACCTCCGATGCATTTTGCAACTTCCAGTATATACTGACATTTCAAATAAATATCATCCCTTCCTTCGTTCGTCCGACAGCTATCGGTGAGATTCGGTTAAACTTGGATGTTGTATGGATCATTGAATTGTTAAAGGGACGCACTCTCTGGATCAGCTTTGAAATAATATTGACTGGGGGTTACAGAGAACGTATGAAATCGAAACATCTTTATGAAAGGAAAGGAACGGCGTGGAAGGATGTTGATACAAAACATTTCAGTTTTTCATAATCGGTCTCTCTCTCAATAAGATGACCTTGTTGCAGGAAGTTAGGAAATTGGACGACTATGGGTTCCTGTCAGGCTTTGTTTCTTAGATGCTGTGAAAGAGGAGAAAGGCTTACAGTGGTTTTGTCACCGTAACTCACCCTTGAAATGTCATTTATTGTTGAAATTTGATTGAATGTTTCACGTCACGCAATCAAACGTTGGCTCCTTTCCTTTCTTAGGATATAGAATTGAAATTTTGCTGTTCTAGGAAGTTGAATAATGCACGGTCTCCTATGGAAATCAATTATTACATAACCTTAAATTTACTGGAATTCGAACAGATTTATCGCATAATTTTTCAAAGAATATTGCCTGTAGATTATTTTATACCTATGCTTAATACATAGCCGGTAAATTGTGACATTGTTGGAGCAAGGACTGCATGACAAACACTTAATTGCCTTCATTCTGAAGAAATTGTCATTTCAGTATAGCCATCGTACCTAAAGTGTTCATTGAAATGTCCTTCAAAGCTTTTTGCAGTGAACAGGAAACATGTCAATCACATTTCAACATATTAAGGTATCAATTAAATTATCATAAAAAAATATCCATCATGATTCAAATTATACAAGCTAACATTTCTGCCTTCTTTTTCTGCAGAAACATTGTGCATATGCTCCCTGTCCATCTTCCTGGAAGACCTCAACTCTCCTCTTCTAAGAGTGAGTGTCTCCTAATCAGGAGTTTTGTGAAATTTGTCTCATTTTCTTTTTAAAAGATGCTCACAATTTTTATATATTGTCATGCAGAACGTTTATAACCTGAGCGCAAGATGCATTTAGTATAAAAGACACAGTATTGCACCGGTTTATAGGGAAACTACTAAATCATGGTTCAATTTTTTCCTTTACCTTGCAAAGCTCCAGTCAATCCAAAAATGTACTGAATTGTAAGCCGATGGACGAGGAAACGAGTGGTAGAGAGACGAATAAATGGTTAACCCAGCATGGATAGAACTAAAACTGTAAAAAGAACTGAGACTCGTAGCAGTGAAGGCCGCTTCATTCTTTCCATGTGAACTGATAACAGTTTTGCAAAGCGTTAGAACTATTTTCTCTATAGTCAAACGTAACACCGTCCACTGATGATCCATCGTCGTTTATTTATCATTAACTCGTTCGATTTGTGATGGTTATTTCTGGAAATGAATGGCCAGTTTGAGGCTCACACTAATTATAAGCAAATGCTAGCAAGTAATATCATAAGCCCATTTCCCAGGCTTCCCCTCAACTATAATATTAAACAGGTACTCACGAAACGAAAACGTCACTCTATTGCTTTCACTGCAAAGGAAAGGAAGCAGAAGATCCATTCGGTGTAGACAATCACTCCACTCTCCCCTGGCCCGTATCTTTTCTGGATGAAAACCGCATCCTAAAATGGAAAGATATCGAATTAATTAAAGAGGAACATGGTTCGTAGTTTAAGGATAAACCGTATATGATCCGTGCCTCGAACTCTTCAAAAGTTCGGCATAAAACAAAGCAAGTGTTGGCCTGTAAGCAAGGTTCAATGTGGCGCACAAGAGTTGCAAATCGTTGTGAATGCAAAAAAAATATCCATCGGGTATAAACTGGATATGAATTACCTTGGTAAAGATTCAAATGAGAAAGAATAACTCAAAGAAACCGTTCATCCACTTTAAAGTTGAAAAATTAATAATTAACAATATTTGATCTCCCGCTCAACAATTATCTCGATCCTGATTGGCTGATAGAAATACCACCGCTGTCAGTGCAGGCGCTGTTTTCTTAAATTGTTATAAATTTTGTTCTTTGACGGATCACCGATTGAATACCTTTAAAATTCCTGTCCTCTTTTACGTCGACCGCGCATAATGGCGGTTTTCTCAATTTCGGAAGAATAAGCAGACGATACGTTATGAAAATGGTTTTTTTGTGCGGTAAGACTCACGTAGTAGACAAAAAGTCATAATAAATACTAATCTTCATGTATTTTTAATCGTTAACGATGGACATCTTGTTCAATTTCAAAAATCTAATTTCAATTTTAGAATCCCAGCGGTAACAGTCTCGCGTCCCAACTCCATTACGCATATATCACTTTTCCATGCGACCTCGCCGTGATCACATCGCTCGCGTCACCAATTGTTAAAAATGGCTAAAATAAAGGTTTAAATGCATAGCAGAGGCTGTAAGCATCCCGACTCGAATTATGAATCCACCACGGAGTGTTCTGTTAAAAGAAACCGCTTCGGATTCTTTAATATGAAGAGCAATGCAACAATATTTCAAGAGTCCATATGCTTGGTGCAACGTTAGCATTGGCTCAGTATGATCCGGGCTTGATATTGAAAATTAACATACGTCCCGACGTAATGGAATGTAGGTTTTCGTTCGTCGTCTCGTTTGGAAGCTATGCGTTGTCGAAAAACTCTAAGCAAATTTTGTAAACACGGTCGGAGAGCGTTCGAAAAATTTCCAATGGGACTTACCTCAATGTTTTTCTTGAACCGGCTTTCCTCACTTAAACTACGCTCCAAAGACGAATCCACAATCCTTTGTAACTGCCGAATGGTAGAAAAGCCTGCATGAGCTCCGGTAACTTAGCACTTAACACAGTAATTCGTTCACAGTCTTCGAGAATTTTCAGCCACCAAGTTGACAGGGAACGGAGACGCACTACGCAACTGGATTTCAGAGCCTCGTGAACCGAATAAGGACGGGATTGATTTCAATACTTTGCAAGTGAAATTTTCTCACTTCTGTTTAACATCGCGGACGAACTTTGCTCGCAATGCATGCGTGCCGACTGACGCCGGAAAGGGAGCAACACTTCTCCCTCTATTGGCATTCCGTTTAGAATAATTTACTCATGTCAAAAAAAGACGATCTACCTTCTATTGTAAACCCTCTGTTTTAAGATTAACACCAGGGCTGTTTCGTTTTTCCGAGAAGACGTATTGATCAGAATGTTCGTCTTTGCGAACAAGAATGAAAGGGAAAGGGGCGACGGGTTAGGGTAGTATATGAAAACAAGCAATAGTTTCCCAAGTAGATGAATGAAGGGTAAAAAATGCGAATAAAAAGTAATTTGCAGATGAATTTTATTGAAGCAATAGCGTCACATACATCATAAACGTTACATTTCATTCTAGCAATTGCATTAAAGCTAAGGTGCTCTTTCCCATTTCTAGAAGTCTGTCTGTCTGTCCGCATCCGGGAAGAAACCGTCCTGCCTGCGTTATCCTTATGCCTCTGAAATCGTTCGTTCTTCAAGTCCTCCTCCGAGGAATAACTCCTCGTATCTGGAAAGAAAGTAAAAAAGGAACGCAATATAAACTCACTGTGACATCGTCTAGCTATACTCATCATGAGAATAAAGAAAGCTTAAGCATTATATAGACAGAGTGTAGAATATCTGTCGCCATTTCTGAGCCAGTTGCTCCTGGCGAGGGCGCTTCTTCACTCTGAATTGGAAGATTCGCTGATCCTCGGTTCTTCCTGAGAAAGATTGGAACCTCCGATGCATTTTGCAACTTCCAGTATATACTGACATTTCAAATAAATATCATCCCTTCCTTCGTTCGTCCGACAGCTATCGGTGAGATTCGGTTAAACTTGGATGTTGTATGGATCATTGAATTGTTAAAGGGACGCACTCTCTGGATCAGCTTTGAAATAATATTGACTGGAGGTTACAGAGAACGTATGAAATCGAAACATCTTTATGAAAGGAAAGGAACGGCGTGGAAGGATGTTGATACAAAACATTTCAGTTTTTCATAATCGGTCTCTCTCTCAATAAGATGACCTTGTTGCAGGAAGTTAGGAAATTGGACGACTATGGGTTCCTGTCAGGCTTTGTTTCTTAGATGCTGTGAAAGAGGAGAAAGGCTTACAGTGGTTTTGTCACCGTAACTCACCCTTGAAATGTCATTTATTGTTGAAATTTGATTGAATGTTTCACGTCACGCAATCAAACGTTGGCTCCTTTCCTTTCTTAGGATATAGAATTGAAATTTTGCTGTTCTAGGAAGTTGAATAATGCACGGTCTCCTATGGAAATCAATTATTACATAACCTTAAATTTACTGGAATTCGAACAGATTTATCGCATAATTTTTCAAAGAATATTGCCTGTAGATTATTTTATACCTATGCTTAATACATAGCCGGTAAATTGTGACATTGTTGGAGCAAGGACTGCATGACAAACACTTAATTGCCTTCATTCTGAGGAAATTGACATTTCAGTATAGCTATCGTACCAAATGTGTTAATTGAAATGTCCTTCAAAGCTTTTTGCAGTGAACAGGAAACATGTCAATCACATTTCAACATATTAAAGTATCAACTAAAGTATCATAAAAAAATATCCTTCATGATTCAAATTATACAAGCTAACATTTCTGCCTTCTTTTTCTGCAGAAACTTTGTGCATATGCTCCCTGTCCATCTTCCTGGAAGACCTCAACTCTCCTCTTCTAAGAGTGAGTGTCTCCTAATCAGGAGTTTTGTGAAATTTGTCTCATTTTCTTTTTAAAAGATGCTCACAATTTTTATATATTGTCATGCAGAACGTTTATAACCTGAGCGCAAGATGCATTTAGTATAAAAGACACAGTATTGCACCGGTTTATAGGGAAACTACTAAATCATGGTTCAATTTTTTCCTTTACCTTGCAAAGCTCCAGTCAATCCAAAAATGTACTGAATTGTAAGCCGATGGACGAGGAAACGAGTGGTAGAGAGACGAATAAATGGTTAACCCAGCATGGATAGAACTAAAACTGTAAAAAGAACTGAGACTCATAGCAGGGAAGGCCGCTTCATTCTTTCCATGGGAACTGATAACAGTTTTGCAAAGCGTTAGAACTATTTTCTCTATAGTCAAACGTAAAACCGTCCACTGATGATCCATCGTCGTTTATTTATCATTAACTCGTTCGATTTGTGATGGTTATTTCTGGAAATGAATGGCCAGTTTGAGGCTCACACTAATTATAAGCAAATGCTAGCAAGTAATATCATAAGCCCATTTCCCAGGCTTCCCCTCAACTATAATATTAAACAGGTACTCACGAAACGAAAATGTCACTCTATTGCTTTCACTGCAAAGGAAAGGAAGCAGAAGATCCATTCGGTGTAGACAATCACTCCACTCTCCCCTGGCCCGTATCTTTTCTGGATGAAAACCGCATCCTAAAATGGAAAGATATCGAATTAATTAAAGAGGAACATGGTTCGTAGTTTAAGGATAAACCGTATATGATCCGTGCCTCGAACTCTTCAAAAGTTCGGCATAAAACAAAGCAAGTGTTGGCCTGTAAGCAAGGTTCAATGTGGCGCACAAGAGTTGCAAATCGTTATGAATGCAAAAAAAATATCCATCGGGTATAAACTGGATATGAATTACCTTGGTAAAGATTTAAATGAGAAAGAATAACTCAAAGAAACCGTTCATCCACTTTAAAGTTGAAAAATTAATAATTAACAATATTTGAACTCCCGCTCAACAATTATCTCGATCCTGATTGGCTGATAGAAATACCACCGCTGTCAGTGCAGGCGCTGTATTCTTAAATTGTTATAAATTTTGTTCTTTGACGGATCACCGATTGAATACCTTTAAAATTCCTCTCCTCTTTTACGTCGACCGCGCATAATGGCGGTTTTCTCGATTTCGGAAGAATAAGCAGACGATACGTTATGTAAATGGTTTTTTTGTGCGGTAAGACTCACGTAGTAGACAAAAAGTCATAATAAATACTAATCTTCATGTATTTTTAATCGTTAACGATGGACATCTTGTTCAATTTCAAAAATCTAATTTCAATTTTAGAATCCCAGCGGTAACAGTCTCGCGTCCCAACTCCATTACGCATATATCACTTTTCCATGCGACCTCGCCGTGATCACATCGCTCGCGTCACCAATTGTTAAAAATGGCTAAAATAAAGGTTTAAATGCATAGCAGAGGCTGTAAGCATCCCGACTCGAATTATGAATCCACCACGGAGTGTTCTGTTAACAGAAACCGCTTCGGAATCTTTAATATGAAGAGCAATGCAACAATATTTCAAGAGTCCATATGCTTGGTGCAACGTTAGCATTGGCTCAGTATGATCCGGGCTTGATATTGAAAATTAACATACGTCCCGACGTAATTGAATGTAGGTTTTCGTTCGTCGTCTCGTTTGGAAGCTATGAGTTGTCGAAAAACTCTAAGCAAATTTTGTAAACACGGTCGGAGAGCGTTCGAAAAATTTCCAATGGGACTTACCTCAATGTTTTTCTTGAACCGGCTTTCCTCACTTAAACTACGCTCCAAAGACGAATCCACAATCCTTTGTAACTGCCGAATGGTAGAAAAGCCTGCATGAGCTCCGGTAACTTAGCACTTAACACAGTAATTCGTTCACAGTCTTCGAGAATTTTCAGCCACCAAGTTGACAGGGAACGGAGACGCACTACGCAACTGGATTTC
Source organism: Pantala flavescens (assembly GCA_020796165.1). NCBI lineage: Eukaryota > Metazoa > Arthropoda > Insecta > Odonata > Libellulidae > Pantala > Pantala flavescens. The sequence goes on from CM036883.1 coordinate 55,729,895, forward strand.
AGAGCCTCGTGAACCGAATAAGGACGGGATTGATTTCAATACTTTGCAAGTGAAATTTTCTCACTTCTGTTTAACATCGCGGACGAACTTTGCTCGCAATGCATGCGTGCCGACTGACGCCGGAAAGGGAGCAACACTTCTCCCTCTATTGGCATTCCGTTTAGAATAATTTACTCATGTCAAAAAAGACGATCTACCTTCTATTGTAAACCCTCTGTTTTAAGATTAACACCAGGGCTGTTTCGTTTTTCCGAGAAGACGTATTGATCAGAATGTTCGTCTTTTGCGAACAAGAATGAAAGGGAAAGGGGCGACGGGTTAGGGTAGTATATGAAAACAAGCAATAGTTTCCCAAGTAGATGAATGAAGGGTAAAAAATGCGAATAAAAAGTAATTTGCAGATGAATTTTATTGAAGCAATAGCGTCACATACATCATAAACGTTACATTTCATTCTAGCAATTGCATTAAAGCTAAGGTGCTCTTTCCCATTTCTAGAAGTCTGTCTGTCTGTCCGCATCCGGGAAGAAACCGTCCTGCCTGCGTTATCCTTATGCCTCTGAAATCGTTCGTTCTTCAAGTCCTCCTCCGAGGAATAACTCCTCGTATCTGGAAAGAAAGTAAAAAAGGAACGCAATATAAACTCACTGTGACATCGTCTAGCTATACTCATCATGAGAATAAAGAAAGCTTAAGCATTATATAGACAGAGTGTAGAATATCTGTCGCCATTTCTGAGCCAGTTGCTCCTGGCGAGGGCGCTTCTTCACTCTGAATTGGAAGATTCGCTGATCCTCGGTTCTTCCTGAGAAAGATTGGAACCTCCGATGCATTTTGCAACTTCCAGTATATACTGACATTTCAAATAAATATCATCCCTTCCTTCGTTCGTCCGACAGCTATCGGTGAGATTCGGTTAAACTTGGATGTTGTATGGATCATTGAATTGTTAAAGGGACGCACTCTCTGGATCAGCTTTGAAATAATATTGACTGGAGGTTACAGACAACGTATGAAATCGAAACATCTTTATGAAAGGAAAGGAATGGCGTGGAAGGATGTTGATACAAAACATTTCAGTTTTTCATAATCGGTCTCTCTCTCAATAAGATGACCTTGTTGCAGGAAGTTAGGAAATTGGACGACTATGGGTTCCTGTCAGGCTTTGTTTCTTAGATGCTGTGAAAGAGGAGAAAGGCTTACAGTGGTTTTGTCACCGTAACTCACCCTTGAAATGTCATTTATTGTTGAAATTTGATTGAATGTTTCACGTCACGCAATCAAACGTTGGCTCCTTTCCTTTCTTAGGATATAGAATTGAAATTTTGCTGTTCTAGGAAGTTGAATAATGCACGGTCTCCTATGGAAATCAATTATTACATAACCTTAAATTTACTGGAATTCGAACAGATTTATCGCATAATTTTTCAAAGAATATTGCCTGTAGATTATTTTATACCTATGCTTAATACATAGCCGGTAAATTGTGACATTGTTGGAGCAAGGACTGCATGACAAACACTTAATTGCCTTCATTCTGAGGAAATTGTCATTTCAGTATAGCCATCGTACCTAAAGTGTTCATTGAAATGTCCTTCAAAGCTTTTTGCAGTGAACAGGAAACATGTCAATCACATTTCAACATATTAAGGTATCAATTAAATTATCATAAAAAAATATCCATCATGATTCAAATTATACAAGCTAACATTTCTGCTTTCTTTTTCTGCAGAAACATTGTGCATATGCTCCCTGTCCATCTTCCTGGAAGACCTCAACTCTCCTCTTCTAAGAGTGAGTGTCTCCTAATCAGGAGTTTTGTGAAATTTGTCTCATTTTCTTTTTAAAAGATGCTCACAATTTTTATATATTGTCATGCAGAACGTTTATAACCTGAGCGCAAGATGCATTTAGTATAAAAGACACAGTATTGCACCGGTTTATAGGGAAACTACTAAATCATGGTTCAATTTTTTCTTTTACCTTGCAAAGCTCCAGTCAATCCAAAAATGTACTGAATTGTAAGCCGATGGACGAGGAAACGAGTGGTAGAGAGACGAATAAATGGTTAACCCAGCATGGATAGAACTAAAACTGTAAAAAGAACTGAGACTCATAGCAGTGAAGGCCGCTTCATTCTTTCCATGTGAACTGATAACAGTTTAGCAAAGCGTTAGAACTATTTTCTCTATAGTCAAACGTAAAACCGTCCACTGATGATCCATCGTCGTTTATTTATCATTAACTCGTTCGATTTGTGATGGTAATTTCTGGAAATGAATGGCCAGTTTGAGGCTCACACTAATTATAAGCAAATGCTAGCAAGTAATATCATAAGCCCATTTCCCAGGCTTCCCCTCAACTATAATATTAAACAGGTACTCACGAAACGAAAACGTCACTCTATTGCTTTCACTGCAAAGGAAAGGAAGCAGAAGATCCATTCGGTGTAGACAATCACTCCACTCTCCCCTGGCCCGTATCTTTTCTGGATGAAAACCGCATCCTTAAATGGAAAGATATCGAATTAATTAAAGAGGAACATGGTTCGTAGTTTAAGGATAAACCGTATATGATCCGTGCCTCGAACTCTTCAAAAGTTCGGCATAAAACAAAGCAAGTGGTGGCCTGTAAGCAAGGTTCAATGTGGCGCACAAGAGTTGCAAATCCTTATGAATGCAAAAAAAATATCCATCGGGTATAAACTGGATATGAATTACCTTGGTAAAGATTCAAATGAGAAAGAATAACTCAAAGAAACCGTTCATCCACTTTAAAGTTGAAAAATTAAGAATTAACAATATTTGATCTCCCGCTCAACAATTATCTCGATCCTGATTGGCTGATAGAAATACCACCGCTGTCAGTGCAGGCGCTGTTTTCTTAAATTGTTATAAATTTTGTTCTTTGACGGATCACCGATTGAATACCTTTAAAATTCCTGTCCTCTTTTACGTCGACCGCGCATAATGGCGGTTTTCTCGATTTCGGAAGAATAAGCAGACGATACGTTATGAAAATGGTTTTTTTGTGCGGTAAGACTCACGTAGTAGACAAAAAGTCATAATAAATACTAATCTTCATGTATTTTTAATCGTTAACGATGGACATCTTGTTCAATTTCAAAAATCTAATTTCAATTTTAGAATCCCAGCGGTAACAGTCTCGCGTCCCAACTCCATTACGCATATATCACTTTTCCATGCGACCTCGCCGTGATCACATCGCTCGCGTCACCAATTGTTAAAAATGGCTAAAATAAAGGTTTAAATGCATAGCAGAGGCTGTAAGCATCCCGACTCGAATTATGAATCCACCACGGAGTGTTCTGTTAACAGAAACCGCTTCGGATTCTTTAATATGAAGAGCAATGCAACAATATTTCAAGAGTCCATATGCTTGGTGCAACGTTAGCATTGGCTCAGTATGATCCGGGCTTGATATTGAAAATTAACATACGTCCCGACGTAATGGAATGTAGGTTTTCGTTCGTCGTCTCGTTTGGAAGCTATGCGTTGTCGAAAAACTCTAAGCAAATTTTGTAAACACGGTCGGAGAGCGTTCGAAAAATTTCCAATGGGACTTACCTCAATGTTTTTCTTGAACGGGCTTTCCTCACTTAAACTACGCTCCAAAGACGAATCCACAATCCTTTGTAACTGCCGAATGGTAGAAAAGCCTGCATGAGCTCCGGTAACTTAGCACTGAACACAGTAATTCGTTCACAGTCTTCGAGAATTTTCAGCCACCAAGTTGACAGGGAACGGAGACGCACTACGCAACTGGATTTCAGAGCCTCGTGAACCGAATAAGGACGGGATTGATTTCAATACTTTGCAAGTGAAATTTTCTCACTTCTGTTTAACATCGCGGACGAACTTTGCTCGCAATGCATGCGTGCCGACTGACGCCGGAAAGGGAGCAACACTTCTCCCTCTATTGGCATTCCGTTTAGAATAATTTACTCATGTCAAAAAAAGACGATCTACCTTCTATTGTAAACCCTCTGTTTTAAGATTAAGACCAGGGCTGTTTCGTTTTTCCGAGAAGACGTATTGATCAGAATGTTCGTCTTTTGCGAACAAGAATGAAAGGGAAAGGGGCGACGGGTTAGGGTAGTATATGAAAACAAGCAATAGTTTCCCAAGTAGATGAATGAAGGGTAAAAAATGCGAATAAAAAGTAATTTGCAGATGAATTTTATTGAAGCAATAGCGTCACATACATCATAAACGTTACATTTCATTCTAGCAATTGCATTAAAGCTAAGGTGCTCTTTCCCATTTCTAGAAGTCTGTCTGTCTGTCCGCATCCGGGAAGAAACCGTCCTGCCTGCGTTATCCTTATGCCTCTGAAATCGTTCGTTCTTCAAGTACTCCTCCGAGGAATAACTCCTCGTATCTGGAAAGAAAGTAAAAAAGGAACGCAATATAAACTCACTGTGACATCGTCTAGCTATACTCACCATGAGAATAAAGAAAGCTTAAGCATTATATAGACAGAGCGTAGAATATCTGTCGCCATTTCAGAGCCAGTTGCTCCTGGCGAGAGCCCTTCTTCACTCTGAATTGGAAGATTCGCTGATCCTCGGTTCTTCCTGAGAAAGAATGGAACCTCCGATGCATTTTGCAACTTCCAGTATATACTGACATTTCAAATAAATATCATCCCTTCCTTCGTTCGTCCGACAGCTATCGGTGAGATTCGGTTAAACTTGGATGTTGTATGGATCATTGAATTGTTAAAGGGACGCACTCTCTGGATCAGCTTTGAAATAATATTGACTGGAGGTTACAGAGAACGTATGAAATCGAAACATCTTTATGAAAGGAAAGGAACGGCGTGGAAGGATGTTGATACAAAACATTTCAGTTTTTTTTATAATCGGTCTCTCTCTCAATAAGGTGACCTTGTTGAAGGAAGTTAGTAAATTGGACAACTATGGGTTCCTGTCAGGCTTTGTTTCTTAGATGCTGTGAAAGAGGAGAAAGGCTTACAGTGGTTTTGTCACCGTAACTCACCCTTGAAATGTCATTTATTGTTGAAATTTGATTGAATGTTTCACGTCACGCAATCAAACGTTGGCTCCTTTCCTTTCTTAGGATATAGAATTGAAATATTGCTGTTCTAGGAAGTTGAATAACGCACGGTCCCCTAATGAAATCAACTATTACATTACCATAAATTTACTGGAATTCAAGCAGATTTATCGCATAATTTTTCAAAGAATATTGCCTGAAGATTATTTTATTCCTATTTTGAATACATAGCCGGTAAATTGTGACATTGTTCGAGCAAGGACTGCATGACAAACACTTAAATGCCTTCATTCTGAGGAAATTGACATTTGAGTATAGCTATCGTACCTAAAGTGTTCATTGAAATGTCCTTCAAAGCTTTTTGTAGTGAACAGGAAACATGTCAATCACATTTCAACATATTAAGGTATCAATTAAATTATCATAAAAAAATATCCATCATGATTCAAATTATACAAGCTAACATTTCTGCCTTCTTTTTCTGCAGAAACATTCAGCATATGCTCCCTGTCCATCTTCCTGGAAGACCTCAACTCTCCTCTTCTAAGAGTGAGTGTCTCCTAATCAGGAGTTTTGTAAAATTTGTCTCATTTTCTTTTTAAAAGATGCTCACAATTTTTATATATTGTCATGCAGAACGTTTATAACCTGAGCGCAAGATGCATTTAGTATAAAAGACACAGTATTGCACCGGTTTATAGGGAAACTACTAAATCATGGTTCAATTTTTTCCTTTACCTTGCAAAGCTCCAGTCAATCCAAAAATGTACTGAATTGTAAGCCGATGGACGAGGAAACGAGTGGTAGAGAGACGAATAAATGGTTAACCCAGCATGGATAGAACTAAAACTGTAAAAAGAACTGAGACTCATAGCAGCGAAGGCCGCTTCATTCTTTCCATGTGAACTGATAACAGTTTAGCAAAGCGTTAGAACTATTTTCTCTATAGTCAAACGTAAAACCGTCCACTGATGATCCATCGTCGTTTATTTATCATTAACTCGTTCGATTTGTGATGGTAATTTCTGGAAATGAATGGCCAGTTTGAGGCTCACACTAATTATAAGCAAATGCTAGCAAGTAATATCATAAGCCCATTTCCCAGGCTTCCCCTCAACTATAATATTAAACAGGTACTCACGAAACGAAAATGTCACTCTATTGCTTTCACTGCAAAGGAAAGGAAGCAGAAGATCCATTCGGTGTAGACAATCACTCCACTCTCCCCTGGCCCGTATCTTTCTGGATGAAAACCGCATCCTAAAATGGAAAGATATCGAATTAATTAAAGAGGAACATGGTTCGTAGTTTAAGGATAAACCGTATATGATCCGTGCCTCGAACTCTTCAAAAGTTCGGCATAAAACAAAGCAAGTGTTGGCCTGTAAGCAAGGTTCAATGTGGCGCACAAGAGTTGCAAATCGTTATGAATGCAAAAAAAATATCCATCGGGTATAAACTGGATATGAATTACCTTGGTAAAGATTCAAATGAGAAAGAATAACTCAAAGAAACCGTTCATCCACTTTAAAGTTGAAAAATTAATAATTAACAATATTTGATCTCCCGCTCAACAATTATCTCGATCCTGATTGGCTGATAGAAATACCACCGCTGTCAGTGCAGGCGCTGTTTTCTTAAATTGTTATAAATTTTGTTCTTTGACGGATCACCGATTGAATACCTTTAAAATTCCTGTCCTCTTTTACGTCGACCGCGCATAATGGCGGTTTTCTCGATTTCGGAAGAATAAGCAGACGATACGTTATGAAAATGGTTTTTTTGTGCGGTAAGACTCACGTAGTAGACAAAAAGTCATAATAAATACTAATCTTCATGTATTTTTAATCGTTAACGATGGACATCTTGTTCAATTTCAAAAATCTAATTTCAATTTTAGAATCCCAGCGGTAACAGTCTCGCGTCCCAACTCCATTACGCATATATCACTTTTCCATGCGACCTCGCCGTGATCACATCGCTCGCGCCACCAATTGTTAAAAATGGCTAAAATAAAGGTTTAAATGCATAGCAGAGGCTGTAAGCATCCCAACTCGAATTATGAATCCACCACGGAGTGTTCTGTTAACAGAAACCGCTTCGGATTCTTTAATATGAAGAGCAATGCAACAATATTTCAAGAGTCCATATGCTTGGTGCAACGTTAGCATTGGCTCAGTATGATCCGGGCTTGATATTGAAAATTAACATACGTCCCGACGTAATGGAATGTAGGTTTTCGTTCGTCGTCTCGTTTGGAAGCTATGAGTTGTCGAAAAACTCTAAGCAAATTTTGTAAACACGGTCGGAGAGCGTTCGAAAAATTTCCAATGGGACTTACCTCAATGTTTTTCTTGAACCGGCTTTCCTCACTTAAACTACGCTCCAAAGACGAATCCACAATCCTTTGTAACTGCCGAATGGTAGAAAAGCCTGCATGAGCTCCGGTAACTTAGCACTGAACACAGTAATTCGTTCACAGTCTTCGAGAATTTTCAGCCACCAAGTTGACAGGGAACGGAGACGCACTACGCAACTGGATTTCAGAGCCTCGTGAACCGAATAAGGACGGGATTGATTTCAATACTTTGCATGTGAAATTTTCTCACTTCTGTTTAACATCGCGGACGAACTTTGCTCGCAATGCATGCGTGCCGACTGACGCCGGAAAGGGAGCAACACTTCTCCCTCTATTGGCATTCCGTTTAGAATAATTTACTCATGTCAAAAAAAGACGATCTACCTTCTATTGTAAACCCTCTGTTTTAAGATTAAGACCAGGGCTGTTTCGTTTTTCCGAGAAGACGTATTGATCAGAATGTTCGTCATTTGCGAACAAGAATGAAAGGGAAAGGGGCGACGGCTTAGGGTAGTATATGAAAACAAGCAATAGTTTCCCAAGTAGATGAATGAAGGGTAAAAAATGCGAATAAAAAGTAATTTGCAGATGAATTTTATTGAAGCAATAGCGTCACATACATCATAAACGTTACATTTCATTCTAGCAATTGCATTAAAGCTAAGGTGCTCTTTCCCATTTCTAGAAGTCTGTCTGTCTGTCCGCATCCGGGAAGAAACCGTCCTGCCTGCGTTATCCTTATGCCTCTGAAATCGTTCGTTCTTCAAGTACTCCTCCGAGGAATAACTCCTCGTATCTGGAAAGAAAGTAAAAAAGGAACGCAATATAAACTCACTGTGACATCGTCTAGCCATACTCACCATGAGAATAAAGAAAGCTTAAGCATTATATAGACAGAGCGTAGAATATCTGTCGCCATTTCAGAGCCAGTTGCTCCTGGCGAGAGCCCTTCTTCACTCTGAATTGGAAGATTCGCTGATCCTCGGTTCTTCCTGAGAAAGAATGGAACCTCCGATGCATTTTGCAACTTCCAGTATATACTGACATTTCAAATAAATATCATCCCTTCCTTCGTTCGTCCGACAGCTATCGGTGAGATTCGGTTAAACTTGGATGTTGTATGGATCATTGAATTGTTAAAGGGACGCACTCTCTGGATCAGCTTTGAAATAATATTGACTGGAGGTTACAGAGAACGTATGAAATCGAAACATCTTTATGAAAGGAAAGGAACGGCGTGGAAGGATGTTGATACAAAACATTTCAGTTTTTTTTATAATCGGTCTCTCTCTCAATAAGGTGACCTTGTTGAAGGAAGTTAGTAAATTGGACAACTATGGGTTCCTGTCAGGCTTTGTTTCTTAGATGCTGTGAAAGAGGAGAAAGGCTTACAGTGGTTTTGTCACCGTAACTCACCCTTGAAATGTCATTTATTGTTGAAATTTGATTGAATGTTTCACGTCACGCAATCAAACGTTGGCTCCTTTCCTTTCTTAGGATATAGAATTGAAATTTTGCTGTTCTAGGAAGTTGAATAACGCACGGTCCCCTAATGAAATCAACTATTACATTACCATAAATTTACTGGAATTCAAGCAGATTTATCGCATAATTTTTCAAAGAATATTGCCTGAAGATTATTTTATTCCTATTTTGAATACATAGCCGGTAAATTGTGACATTGTTCGAGCAAGGACTGCATGACAAACACTTAAATGCCTTCATTCTGAGGAATTTGACATTTGAGTATAGCTATCGTACCTAAAGTGTTCATTGAAATGTCCTTCAAAGCTTTTTGTAGTGAACAGGAAACATGTCAATCACATTTCAACATATTAAGGTATCAATTAAATTATCATAAAAAAATATCCATCATGATTCAAATTATACAAGCTAACATTTCTGCCTTCTTTTTCTGCAGAAACATTCAGCATATGCTCCCTGTCCATCTTCCTGGAAGACCTCAACTCTCCTCTTCTAAGAGTGAGTGTCTCCTAATCAGGAGTTTTGTAAAATTTGTCTCATTTTCTTTTTAAAAGATGCTCACAATTTTTATATATTGTCATGCAGAACGTTTATAACCTGAGCGCAAGATGCATTTAGTATAAAAGACACAGTATTGCACCGGTTTATAGGGAAACTACTAAATCATGGTTCAATTTTTTCCTTTACCTTGCAAAGCTCCAGTCAATCCAAAAATGTACTGAATTGTAAGCCGATGGACGAGGAAACGAGTGGTAGAGAGACGAATAAATGGTTAACCCAGCATGGATAGAACTAAAACTGTAAAAAGAACTGAGACTCATAGCAGCGAAGGCCGCTTCATTCTTTCCATGTGAACTGATAACAGTTTAGCAAAGCGTTAGAACTATTTTCTCTATAGTCAAACGTAAAACCGTCCACTGATGATCCATCGTCGTTTATTTATCATTAACTCGTTCGATTTGTGATGGTAATTTCTGGAAATGAATGGCCAGTTTGAGGCTCACACTAATTATAAGCAAATGCTAGCAAGTAATATCATAAGCCCATTTCCCAGGCTTCCCCTCAACTGAATATTAAACAGGTACTCACGAAACGAAAACGTCACTCTATTGCTTTCACTGCAAAGGAAAGGAAGCAGAAGATCCATTCGGTGTAGACAATCACTCCACTCTCCCCTGGCCCGTATCTTTCTGGATGAAAACCGCATCCTAAAATGGAAAGATATCGAATTAATTAAAGAGGAACATGGTTCGTAGTTTAAGGATAAACCGTATATGATCCGTGCCTCGAACTCTTCAAAAGTTCGGCATAAAACAAAGCAAGTGTTGGCCTGTAAGCAAGGTTCAATGTGGCGCACAAGAGTTGCAAATCGTTATGAATGCAAAAAAAATATCCATCGGGTATAAACTGGATATGAATTACCTTGGTAAAGATTCAAATGAGAAAGAATAACTCAAAGAAACCGTTCATCCACTTTAAAGTTGAAAAATTAATAATTAACAATATTTGATCTCCCGCTCAACAATTATCTCGATCCTGATTGGCTGATAGAAATACCACCGCTGTCAGTGCAGGCGCTGTTTTCTTAAATTGTTATAAATTTTGTTCTTTGACGGATCACCGATTGAATACCTTTAAAATTCCTGTCCTCTTTTACGTCGACCGCGCATAATGGCGGTTTTCTCGATTTCGGAAGAATAAGCAGACGATACGTTATGAAAATGGTTTTTTTGTGCGGTAAGACTCACGTAGTAGACAAAAAGTCATAATAAATACTAATCTTCATGTATTTTTAATCGTTAACGATGGACATCTTGTTCAATTTCAAAAATCTAATTTCAATTTTAGAATCCCAGCGGTAACAGTCTCGCGTCCCAACTCCATTACGCATATATCACTTTTCCATGCGACCTCGCCGTGATCACATCGCTCGCGCCACCAATTGTTAAAAATGGCTAAAATAAAGGTTTAAATGCATAGCAGAGGCTGTAAGCATCCCAACTCGAATTATGAATCCACCACGGAGTGTTCTGTTAACAGAAACCGCTTCGGATTCTTTAATATGAAGAGCAATGCAACAATATTTCAAGAGTCCATATGCTTGGTGCAACGTTAGCATTGGCTCAGTATGATCCGGGCTTGATATTGAAAATTAACATACGTCCCGACGTAATGGAATGTAGGTTTTCGTTCGTCGTCTCGTTTGGAAGCTATGCGTTGTCGAAAAACTCTAAGCAAATTTTGTAAACACGGTCGGAGAGCGTTCGAAAAATTTCCAATGGGACTTACCTCAATGTTTTTCTTGAACCGGCTTTCCTCACTTAAACTACGCTCCAAAGACGAATCCACAATCCTTTGTAACTGCCGAATGGTAGAAAAGCCTGCATGAGCTCCGGTAACTTAGCACTGAACACAGTAATTCGTTCACAGTCTTCGAGAATTTTCAGCCACCAAGTTGACAGGGAACGGAGACGCACTACGCAACTGGATTTCAGAGCCTCGTGAACCGAATAAGGACGGGATTGATTTCAATACTTTGCATGTGAAATTTTCTCACTTCTGTTTAACATCGCGGACGAACTTTGCTCGCAATGCATGCGTGCCGACTGACGCCGGAAAGGGAGCAACACTTCTCCCTCTATTGGCATTCCGTTTAGAATAATTTACTCATGTCAAAAAAAGACGATCTACCTTCTATTGTAAACCCTCTGTTTTAAGATTAAGACCAGGGCTGTTTCGTTTTTCCGAGAAGACGTATTGATCAGAATGTTCGTCATTTGCGAACAAGAATGAAAGGGAAAGGGGCGACGGCTTAGGGTAGTATATGAAAACAAGCAATAGTTTCCCAAGTAGATGAATGAAGGGTAAAAAATGCGAATAAAAAGTAATTTGCAGATGAATTTTATTGAAGCAATAGCGTCACATACATCATAAACGTTACATTTCATTCTAGCAATTGCATTAAAGCTAAGGTGCTCTTTCCCATTTCTAGAAGTCTGTCTGTCTGTCCGCATCCGGGAAGAAACCGTCCTGCCTGCGTTATCCTTATGCCTCTGAAATCGTTCGTTCTTCAAGTACTCCTCCGAGGAATAACTCCTCGTATCTGGAAAGAAAGTAAAAAAGGAACGCAATATAAACTCACTGTGACATCGTCTAGCTATACTCACCATGAGAATAAAGAAAGCTTAAGCATTATATAGACAGAGCGTAGAATATCTGTCGCCATTTCAGAGCCAGTTGCTCCTGGCGAGAGCCCTTCTTCACTCTGAATTGGAAGATTCGCTGATCCTCGGTTCTTCCTGAGAAAGAATGGAACCTCCGATGCATTTTGCAACTTCCAGTATATACTGACATTTCAAATAAATATCATCCCTTCCTTCGTTCGTCCGACAGCTATCGGTGAGATTCGGTTAAACTTGGATGTTGTATGGATCATTGAATTGTTAAAGGGACGCACTCTCTGGATCAGCTTTGAAATAATATTGACTGGAGGTTACAGAGAACGTATGAAATCGAAACATCTTTATGAAAGGAAAGGAACGGCGTGGAAGGATGTTGATACAAAACATTTCAGTTTTTTTTATAATCGGTCTCTCTCTCAATAAGGTGACCTTGTTGAAGGAAGTTAGTAAATTGGACAACTATGGGTTCCTGTCAGGCTTTGTTTCTTAGATGCTGTGAAAGAGGAGAAAGGCTTACAGTGGTTTTGTCACCGTAACTCACCCTTGAAATGTCATTTATTGTTGAAATTTGATTGAATGTTTCACGTCACGCAATCAAACGTTGGCTCCTTTCCTTTCTTAGGATATAGAATTGAAATTTTGCTGTTCTAGGAAGTTGAATAACGCACGGTCCCCTAATGAAATCAACTATTACATTACCATAAATTTACTGGAATTCAAGCAGATTTATCGCATAATTTTTCAAAGAATATTGCCTGAAGATTATTTTATTCCTATTTTGAATACATAGCCGGTAAATTGTGACATTGTTCGAGCAAGGACTGCATGACAAACACTTAAATGCCTTCATTCTGAGGAAATTGACATTTGAGTATAGCTATCGTACCTAAAGTGTTCATTGAAATGTCCTTCAAAGCTTTTTGTAGTGAACAGGAAACATGTCAATCACATTTCAACATATTAAGGTATCAATTAAATTATCATAAAAAAATATCCATCATGATTCAAATTATACAAGCTAACATTTCTGCCTTCTTTTTCTGCAGAAACATTAAGCATATGCTCCCTGTCCATCTTCCTGGAAGACCTCAACTCTCCTCTTCTAAGAGTGAGTGTCTCCTAATCAGGAGTTTTGTAAAATTTGTCTCATTTTCTTTTTAAAAGATGCTCACAATTTTTATATATTGTCATGCAGAACGTTTATAACCTGAGCGCAAGATGCATTTAGTATAAAAGACACAGTATTGCACCGGTTTATAGGGAAACTACTAAATCATGGTTCAATTTTTTCCTTTACCTTGCAAAGCTCCAGTCAATCCAAAAATGTACTGAATTGTAAGCCGATGGACGAGGAAACGAGTGGTAGAGAGACGAATAAATGGTTAACCCAGCATGGATAGAACTAAAACTGTAAAAAGAACTGAGACTCGTAGCAGCGAAGGCCGCTTCATTCTTTCCATGTGAACTGATAACAGTTTAGCAAAGAGTTAGAACTATTTTCTCTATAGTCAAACGTAAATACGTCCACTGATGATCCATCGTCGTTTATTTATCATTAACTCGTTCGATTTGTGATGGTAATTTCTAGAAATGAATGGCCAGTTTGAGGCTCACACTAATTATAAGCAAATGCTAGCAAGTAATATCATAAGCCCATTTCCCAGGCTTCCCCTCAACTATAATATTAAACAGGTACTCACGAAACGAAAATGTCACTCTATTGCTTTCACTGCAAAGGAAAGGAAGCAGAAGATCCATTCGGTGTAGACAATCACTCCACTCTCCCCTGGCCCGTATCTTTCTGGATGAAAACCGCATCCTAAAATGGAAAGATATCGAATTAATTAAAGAGGAACATGGTTCGTAGTTTAAGGATAAACCGTATATGATCCGTGCCTCGAACTCTTCAAAAGTTCGGCATAAAACAAAGCAAGTGTTGGCCTGTAAGCAAGGTTCAATGTGGCGCACAAGAGTTGCAAATCGTTATGAATGCAAAAAAAATATCCATCGGGTATAAACTGGATATGAATTACCTTGGTAAAGATTCAAATGAGAAAGAATAACTCAAAGAAACCGTTCATCCACTTTAAAGTTGAAAAATTAATAATTAACAATATTTGATCTCCCGCTCAACAATTATCTCGATCCTGATTGGCTGATAGAAATACCACCGCTGTCAGTGCAGGCGCTGTTTTCTTAAATTGTTATAAATTTTGTTCTTTGACGGATCACCGATTGAATACCTTTAAAATTCCTGTCCTCTTTTACGTCGACCGCGCATAATGGCGGTTTTCTCGATTTCGGAAGAATAAGCAGACGATACGTTATGAAAATGGTTTTTTTGTGCGGTAAGACTCACGTAGTAGACAAAAAGTCATAATAAATACTAATCTTCATGTATTTTTAATCGTTAACGATGGACATCTTGTTCAATTTCAAAAATCTAATTTCAATTTTAGAATCCCAGCGGTAACAGTCTCGCGTCCCAACTCCATTACGCATATATCACTTTTCCATGCGACCTCGCCGTGATCACATCGCTCGCGCCACCAATTGTTAAAAATGGCTAAAATAAAGGTTTAAATGCATAGCAGAGGCTGTAAGCATCCCAACTCGAATTATGAATCCACCACGGAGTGTTCTGTTAACAGAAACCGCTTCGGATTCTTTAATATGAAGAGCAATGCAACAATATTTCAAGAGTCCATATGCTTGGTGCAACGTTAGCATTGGCTCAGTATGATCCGGGCTTGATATTGAAAATTAACATACGTCCCGACGTAATGGAATGTAGGTTTTCGTTCGTCGTCTCGTTTGGAAGCTATGCGTTGTCGAAAAACTCTAAGCAAATTTTGTAAACACGGTCGGAGAGCGTTCGAAAAATTTCCAATGGGACTTACCTCAATGTTTTTCTTGAACGGGCTTTCCTCACTTAAACTACGCTCCAAAGACGAATCCACAATCCTTTGTAACTGCCGAATGGTAGAAAAGCCTGCATGAGCTCCGGTAACTTAGCACTTAACACAGTAATTCGTTCACAGTCTTCGAGAATTTTCAGCCACCAAGTTGACAGGGAACGGAGACGCACTACGCAACTGGATTTCAGAGCCTCGTGAACCGAATAAGGACGGGATTGATTTCAATACTTTGCATGTGAAATTTTCTCACTTCTGTTTAACATCGCGGACGAACTTTGCTCGCAATGCATGCGTGCCGACTGACGCCGGAAAGGGAGCAACACTTCTCCCTCTATTGGCATTCCGTTTAGAATAATTTACTCATGTCAAAAAAAGACGATCTACCTTCTATTGTAAACCCTCTGTTTTAAGATTAAGACCAGGGCTGTTTCGTTTTTCCGAGAAGACGTATTGATCAGAATGTTCGTCATTTGCGAACAAGAATGAAAGGGAAAGGGGCGACGGCTTAGGGTAGTATATGAAAACAAGCAATAGTTTCCCAAGTAGATGAATGAAGGGTAAAAAATGCGAATAAAAAGTAATTTGCAGATGAATTTTATTGAAGCAATAGCGTCACATACATCATAAACGTTACATTTCATTCTAGCAATTGCATTAAAGCTAAGGTGCTCTTTCCCATTTCTAGAAGTCTGTCTGTCTGTCCGCATCCGGGAAGAAACCGTCCTGCCTGCGTTATCCTTATGCCTCTGAAATCGTTCGTTCTTCAAGTACTCCTCCGAGGAATAACTCCTCGTATCTGGAAAGAAAGTAAAAAAGGAACGCAATATAAACTCACTGTGACATCGTCTAGCTATACTCACCATGAGAATAAAGAAAGCTTAAGCATTATATAGACAGAGCGTAGAATATCTGTCGCCATTTCAGAGCCAGTTGCTCCTGGCGAGAGCCCTTCTTCACTCTGAATTGGAAGATTCGCTGATCCTCGGTTCTTCCTGAGAAAGAATGGAACCTCCGATGCATTTTGCAACTTCCAGTATATACTGACATTTCAAATAAATATCATCCCTTCCTTCGTTCGTCCGACAGCTATCGGTGAGATTCGGTTAAACTTGGATGTTGTATGGATCATTGAATTGTTAAAGGGACGCACTCTCTGGATCAGCTTTGAAATAATATTGACTGGAGGTTACAGAGAACGTATGAAATCGAAACATCTTTATGAAAGGAAAGGAACGGCGTGGAAGGATGTTGATACAAAACATTTCAGTTTTTTTTATAATCGGTCTCTCTCTCAATAAGGTGACCTTGTTGAAGGAAGTTAGTAAATTGGACAACTATGGGTTCCTGTCAGGCTTTGTTTCTTAGATGCTGTGAAAGAGGAGAAAGGCTTACAGTGGTTTTGTCACCGTAACTCACCCTTGAAATGTCATTTATTGTTGAAATTTGATTGAATGTTTCACGTCACGCAATCAAACGTTGGCTCCTTTCCTTTCTTAGGATATAGAATTGAAATTTTGCTGTTCTAGGAAGTTGAATAACGCACGGTCCCCTAATGAAATCAACTATTACATTACCATAAATTTACTGGAATTCAAGCAGATTTATCGCATAATTTTTCAAAGAATATTGCCTGAAGATTATTTTATTCCTATTTTGAATACATAGCCGGTAAATTGTGACATTGTTCGAGCAAGGACTGCATGACAAACACTTAAATGCCTTCATTCTGAGGAATTTGACATTTGAGTATAGCTATCGTACCTAAAGTGTTCATTGAAATGTCCTTCAAAGCTTTTTGTAGTGAACAGGAAACATGTCAATCACATTTCAACATATTAAGGTATCAATTAAATTATCATAAAAAAATATCCATCATGATTCAAATTATACAAGCTAACATTTCTGCCTTCTTTTTCTGCAGAAACATTCAGCATATGCTCCCTGTCCATCTTCCTGGAAGACCTCAACTCTCCTCTTCTAAGAGTGAGTGTCTCCTAATCAGGAGTTTTGTAAAATTTGTCTCATTTTCTTTTTAAAAGATGCTCACAATTTTTATATATTGTCATGCAGAACGTTTATAACCTGAGCGCAAGATGCATTTAGTATAAAAGACACAGTATTGCACCGGTTTATAGGGAAACTACTAAATCATGGTTCAATTTTTTCCTTTACCTTGCAAAGCTCCAGTCAATCCAAAAATGTACTGAATTGTAAGCCGATGGACGAGGAAACGAGTGGTAGAGAGACGAATAAATGGTTAACCCAGCATGGATAGAACTAAAACTGTAAAAAGAACTGAGACTCATAGCAGCGAAGGCCGCTTCATTCTTTCCATGTGAACTGATAACAGTTTAGCAAAGCGTTAGAACTATTTTCTCTATAGTCAAACGTAAAACCGTCCACTGATGATCCATCGTCGTTTATTTATCATTAACTCGTTCGATTTGTGATGGTAATTTCTGGAAATGAATGGCCAGTTTGAGGCTCACACTAATTATAAGCAAATGCTAGCAAGTAATATCATAAGCCCATTTCCCAGGCTTCCCCTCAACTGAATATTAAACAGGTACTCACGAAACGAAAACGTCACTCTATTGCTTTCACTGCAAAGGAAAGGAAGCAGAAGATCCATTCGGTGTAGACAATCACTCCACTCTCCCCTGGCCCGTATCTTTCTGGATGAAAACCGCATCCTAAAATGGAAAGATATCGAATTAATTAAAGAGGAACATGGTTCGTAGTTTAAGGATAAACCGTATATGATCCGTGCCTCGAACTCTTCAAAAGTTCGGCATAAAACAAAGCAAGTGTTGGCCTGTAAGCAAGGTTCAATGTGGCGCACAAGAGTTGCAAATCGTTATGAATGCAAAAAAAATATCCATCGGGTATAAACTGGATATGAATTACCTTGGTAAAGATTCAAATGAGAAAGAATAACTCAAAGAAACCGTTCATCCACTTTAAAGTTGAAAAATTAATAATTAACAATATTTGATCTCCCGCTCAACAATTATCTCGATCCTGATTGGCTGATAGAAATACCACCGCTGTCAGTGCAGGCGCTGTTTTCTTAAATTGTTATAAATTTTGTTCTTTGACGGATCACCGATTGAATACCTTTAAAATTCCTGTCCTCTTTTACGTCGACCGCGCATAATGGCGGTTTTCTCGATTTCGGAAGAATAAGCAGACGATACGTTATGAAAATGGTTTTTTTGTGCGGTAAGACTCACGTAGTAGACAAAAAGTCATAATAAATACTAATCTTCATGTATTTTTAATCGTTAACGATGGACATCTTGTTCAATTTCAAAAATCTAATTTCAATTTTAGAATCCCAGCGGTAACAGTCTCGCGTCCCAACTCCATTACGCATATATCACTTTTCCATGCGACCTCGCCGTGATCACATCGCTCGCGCCACCAATTGTTAAAAATGGCTAAAATAAAGGTTTAAATGCATAGCAGAGGCTGTAAGCATCCCAACTCGAATTATGAATCCACCACGGAGTGTTCTGTTAACAGAAACCGCTTCGGATTCTTTAATATGAAGAGCAATGCAACAATATTTCAAGAGTCCATATGCTTGGTGCAACGTTAGCATTGGCTCAGTATGATCCGGGCTTGATATTGAAAATTAACATACGTCCCGACGTAATGGAATGTAGGTTTTCGTTCGTCGTCTCGTTTGGAAGCTATGCGTTGTCGAAAAACTCTAAGCAAATTTTGTAAACACGGTCGGAGAGCGTTCGAAAAATTTCCAATGGGACTTACCTCAATGTTTTTCTTGAACCGGCTTTCCTCACTTAAACTACGCTCCAAAGACGAATCCACAATCCTTTGTAACTGCCGAATGGTAGAAAAGCCTGCATGAGCTCCGGTAACTTAGCACTGAACACAGTAATTCGTTCACAGTCTTCGAGAATTTTCAGCCACCAAGTTGACAGGGAACGGAGACGCACTACGCAACTGGATTTCAGAGCCTCGTGAACCGAATAAGGACGGGATTGATTTCAATACTTTGCATGTGAAATTTTCTCACTTCTGTTTAACATCGCGGACGAACTTTGCTCGCAATGCATGCGTGCCGACTGACGCCGGAAAGGGAGCAACACTTCTCCCTCTATTGGCATTCCGTTTAGAATAATTTACTCATGTCAAAAAAAGACGATCTACCTTCTATTGTAAACCCTCTGTTTTAAGATTAAGACCAGGGCTGTTTCGTTTTTCCGAGAAGACGTATTGATCAGAATGTTCGTCATTTGCGAACAAGAATGAAAGGGAAAGGGGCGACGGCTTAGGGTAGTATATGAAAACAAGCAATAGTTTCCCAAGTAGATGAATGAAGGGTAAAAAATGCGAATAAAAAGTAATTTGCAGATGAATTTTATTGAAGCAATAGCGTCACATACATCATAAACGTTACATTTCATTCTAGCAATTGCATTAAAGCTAAGGTGCTCTTTCCCATTTCTAGAAGTCTGTCTGTCTGTCCGCATCCGGGAAGAAACCGTCCTGCCTGCGTTATCCTTATGCCTCTGAAATCGTTCGTTCTTCAAGTACTCCTCCGAGGAATAACTCCTCGTATCTGGAAAGAAAGTAAAAAAGGAACGCAATATAAACTCACTGTGACATCGTCTAGCTATACTCACCATGAGAATAAAGAAAGCTTAAGCATTATATAGACAGAGCGTAGAATATCTGTCGCCATTTCAGAGCCAGTTGCTCCTGGCGAGAGCCCTTCTTCACTCTGAATTGGAAGATTCGCTGATCCTCGGTTCTTCCTGAGAAAGAATGGAACCTCCGATGCATTTTGCAACTTCCAGTATATACTGACATTTCAAATAAATATCATCCCTTCCTTCGTTCGTCCGACAGCTATCGGTGAGATTCGGTTAAACTTGGATGTTGTATGGATCATTGAATTGTTAAAGGGACGCACTCTCTGGATCAGCTTTGAAATAATATTGACTGGAGGTTACAGAGAACGTATGAAATCGAAACATCTTTATGAAAGGAAAGGAACGGCGTGGAAGGATGTTGATACAAAACATTTCAGTTTTTTTTATAATCGGTCTCTCTCTCAATAAGGTGACCTTGTTGAAGGAAGTTAGTAAATTGGACAACTATGGGTTCCTGTCAGGCTTTGTTTCTTAGATGCTGTGAAAGAGGAGAAAGGCTTACAGTGGTTTTGTCACCGTAACTCACCCTTGAAATGTCATTTATTGTTGAAATTTGATTGAATGTTTCACGTCACGCAATCAAACGTTGGCTCCTTTCCTTTCTTAGGATATAGAATTGAAATTTTGCTGTTCTAGGAAGTTGAATAACGCACGGTCCCCTAATGAAATCAACTATTACATTACCATAAATTTACTGGAATTCAAGCAGATTTATCGCATAATTTTTCAAAGAATATTGCCTGAAGATTATTTTATTCCTATTTTGAATACATAGCCGGTAAATTGTGACATTGTTCGAGCAAGGACTGCATGACAAACACTTAAATGCCTTCATTCTGAGGAAATTGACATTTGAGTATAGCTATCGTACCTAAAGTGTTCATTGAAATGTCCTTCAAAGCTTTTTGTAGTGAACAGGAAACATGTCAATCACATTTCAACATATTAAGGTATCAATTAAATTATCATAAAAAAATATCCATCATGATTCAAATTATACAAGCTAACATTTCTGCCTTCTTTTTCTGCAGAAACATTAAGCATATGCTCCCTGTCCATCTTCCTGGAAGACCTCAACTCTCCTCTTCTAAGAGTGAGTGTCTCCTAATCAGGAGTTTTGTAAAATTTGTCTCATTTTCTTTTTAAAAGATGCTCACAATTTTTATATATTGTCATGCAGAACGTTTATAACCTGAGCGCAAGATGCATTTAGTATAAAAGACACAGTATTGCACCGGTTTATAGGGAAACTACTAAATCATGGTTCAATTTTTTCCTTTACCTTGCAAAGCTCCAGTCAATCCAAAAATGTACTGAATTGTAAGCCGATGGACGAGGAAACGAGTGGTAGAGAGACGAATAAATGGTTAACCCAGCATGGATAGAACTAAAACTGTAAAAAGAACTGAGACTCGTAGCAGCGAAGGCCGCTTCATTCTTTCCATGTGAACTGATAACAGTTTAGCAAAGAGTTAGAACTATTTTCTCTATAGTCAAACGTAAATACGTCCACTGATGATCCATCGTCGTTTATTTATCATTAACTCGTTCGATTTGTGATGGTAATTTCTAGAAATGAATGGCCAGTTTGAGGCTCACACTAATTATAAGCAAATGCTAGCAAGTAATATCATAAGCCCATTTCCCAGGCTTCCCCTCAACTATAATATTAAACAGGTACTCACGAAACGAAAATGTCACTCTATTGCTTTCACTGCAAAGGAAAGGAAGCAGAAGATCCATTCGGTGTAGACAATCACTCCACTCTCCCCTGGCCCGTATCTTTCTGGATGAAAACCGCATCCTAAAATGGAAAGATATCGAATTAATTAAAGAGGAACATGGTTCGTAGTTTAAGGATAAACCGTATATGATCCGTGCCTCGAACTCTTCAAAAGTTCGGCATAAAACAAAGCAAGTGTTGGCCTGTAAGCAAGGTTCAATGTGGCGCACAAGAGTTGCAAATCGTTATGAATGCAAAAAAAATATCCATCGGGTATAAACTGGATATGAATTACCTTGGTAAAGATTCAAATGAGAAAGAATAACTCAAAGAAACCGTTCATCCACTTTAAAGTTGAAAAATTAATAATTAACAATATTTGATCTCCCGCTCAACAATTATCTCGATCCTGATTGGCTGATAGAAATACCACCGCTGTCAGTGCAGGCGCTGTTTTCTTAAATTGTTATAAATTTTGTTCTTTGACGGATCACCGATTGAATACCTTTAAAATTCCTGTCCTCTTTTACGTCGACCGCGCATAATGGCGGTTTTCTCGATTTCGGAAGAATAAGCAGACGATACGTTATGAAAATGGTTTTTTTGTGCGGTAAGACTCACGTAGTAGACAAAAAGTCATAATAAATACTAATCTTCATGTATTTTTAATCGTTAACGATGGACATCTTGTTCAATTTCAAAAATCTAATTTCAATTTTAGAATCCCAGCGGTAACAGTCTCGCGTCCCAACTCCATTACGCATATATCACTTTTCCATGCGACCTCGCCGTGATCACATCGCTCGCGCCACCAATTGTTAAAAATGGCTAAAATAAAGGTTTAAATGCATAGCAGAGGCTGTAAGCATCCCAACTCGAATTATGAATCCACCACGGAGTGTTCTGTTAACAGAAACCGCTTCGGATTCTTTAATATGAAGAGCAATGCAACAATATTTCAAGAGTCCATATGCTTGGTGCAACGTTAGCATTGGCTCAGTATGATCCGGGCTTGATATTGAAAATTAACATACGTCCCGACGTAATGGAATGTAGGTTTTCGTTCGTCGTCTCGTTTGGAAGCTATGCGTTGTCGAAAAACTCTAAGCAAATTTTGTAAACACGGTCGGAGAGCGTTCGAAAAATTTCCAATGGGACTTACCTCAATGTTTTTCTTGAACGGGCTTTCCTCACTTAAACTACGCTCCAAAGACGAATCCACAATCCTTTGTAACTGCCGAATGGTAGAAAAGCCTGCATGAGCTCCGGTAACTTAGCACTTAACACAGTAATTCGTTCACAGTCTTCGAGAATTTTCAGCCACCAAGTTGACAGGGAACGGAGACGCACTACGCAACTGGATTTCAGAGCCTCGTGAACCGAATAAGGACGGGATTGATTTCAATACTTTGCATGTGAAATTTTCTCACTTCTGTTTATCATCGCGGACGAACTTTGCTCGTAATGCATGCGTGCCGACTGACGCCGGAAAGGGAGCACCACTTCTCCCTCTATTGGCATTCCGTTTAGAATAATTTACTCATGTCAAAAAAAGACGATCTACCTTCTATTGTAAACCCTCTGTTTTAAGATTAAGACCAGGGCTGTTTAGTTTTTCCGAGAAGACGTATTGATCAGAATGTTCGTCATTTGCGAACAAGAATGAAAGGGAAAGGGGCGACGGCTTAGGGTAGTATATGAAAACAAGCAATAGTTTCCCAAGTAGATGAATGAAGGGTAAAAAATGCGAATAAAAAGTAATTTGCAGATGAATTTTATTGAAGCAATAGCGTCACATACATCATAAACGTTACATTTCATTCTAGCAATTGCATTAAAGCTAAGGTGCTCTTTCCCATTTCTAGAAGTCTGTCTGTCTGTCCGCATCCGGGAAGAAACCGTCCTGCCTGCGTTATCCTTATGCCTCTGAAATCGTTCGTTCTTCAAGTCCTCCTCCGAGGAATAACTCCTCGTATCTGGAAAGAAAGTAAAAAAGGAACGCAATATAAACTCACTTTGACATCGTCTAGCTATACTCACCATGAGAATAAAGAAAGCTTAAGCATTATATAGACAGAGCGTAGAATATCTGTCGCCATTTCAGAGCCAGTTGCTCCTGGCGAGAGCCCTTCTTCACTCTGAATTGGAAGATTCGCTGATCCTCGGTTCTTCCTGAGAAAGAATGGAACCTCCGATGCATTTTGCAACTTCCAGTATATACTGACATTTCAAATAAATATCATCCCTTCCTTCGTTCGTCCGACAGCTATCGGTGAGATTCGGTTAAACTTGGATGTTGTATGGATCATTGAATTGTTAAAGGGACGCACTCTCTGGATCAGCTTTGAAATAATATTGACTGGAGGTTACAGAGAACGTATGAAATCGAAACATCTTTATGAAAGGAAAGGAACGACGTGGAAGGATGTTGATACAAAACATTTCAGTTTTTTTTATAATCGGTCTCTCTCTCAATAAGATGACCTTGTTGAAGGAAGTTAGTAAATTGGACAACTATGGGTTCCTGTCAGGCTTTGTTTCTTAGATGCTGTGAAAGAGGAGAAAGGCTTACAGGGGTTTTGTCACCGTAACTCACCCTTGAAATGTCATTTATTGTTGAAATTTGATTGAATGTTTCACGTCACGCAATCAAACGTTGGCTCCTTTCCTTTCTTAGGATATAGAATTGAAATATTGCTGTTCTAGGAAGTTGAATAACGCACGGTCCCCTAATGAAATCAACTATTACATTACCATAAATTTACTGGAATTCAAGCAGATTTATCGCATAATTTTTCAAAGAATATTGCCTGAAGATTATTTTATTCCTATTTTGAATACATAGCCGGTAAATTGTGACATTGTTCGAGCAAGGACTGCATGACAAACACTTAAATGCCTTCATTCTGAGGAAATTGTCATTTCAGTATAGCTATCGTACCAAATGTGTTAATTGAAATGTCCTTCAAAGCTTTTTGCAGTGAACAGGAAACATGTCAATCACATTTCAACATATTAAAGTATCAACTAAAGTATCATAAAAAAATATCCATCATGATTCAAATTATACAAGCTAACATTTCTGCCTTCTTTTTCTGCAGAAACTTTGTGCATATGCTCCCTGTCCATCTTCCTGGAAGACCTCAACTCTCCTCTTCTAAGAGTGAGTGTCTCCTAATCAGGAGTTTTGTAAAATTTGTCTCGTTTTCTTTTTAAAAGATGCTCACAATTTTTATATATTGTCATGCAGAACGTTTATAACCTGAGCGCAAGATGCATTTAGTAAAAAAGAAACAGTATTGCACCGGTTTATAGGGAAACTACTAAATCATGGTTCAATTTTTTCCTTTACCTTGCAAAGCTCCAGTCAATCCAAAAATGTACTGAATTGTAAGCCGATGGACGAGGAAACGAGTGGTAGAGAGACGAATAAATGGTTAACCCAGCATGGATAGAACTAAAACTGTAAAAAGAACTGAGACTCATAGCAGTGAAGGCCGCTTCATTCTTTCCATGTGAACTGATAACAGTTTTGCAAAGCGTTAGAACTATTTTCTCTATAGTCAAACGTAAAACCGTCCACTGATGATCCATCGTCGTTTATTTATCATTAACTCGTTCGATTTGTGATGGTAATTTCTGGAAATGAATGGCCAGTTTGAGGCTCACACTAATTATAAGCAAATGCTAGCAAGTAATATCATAAGCCCATTTCCCAGGCTTCCCCTCAACTATAATATTAAACAGGTACTCACGAAACGAAAATGTCACTCTATTGCTTTCACTGCAAAGGAAAGGAAGCAGAAGATCCATTCGGTGTAGACAATCACTCCACTCTCCCCTGGCCCGTATCTTTTCTGGATGAAAACCGCATCCTAAAATGGTAAGATATCGAATTAATTAAAGAGGAACATGGTTCGTAGTTTAAGGATAAACCGTATATGATCCGTGCCTCGAACTCTTCAAAAGTTCGGCATAAAACAAAGCAAGTGTTGGCCTGTAAGCAAGGTTCAATGTGGCGCACAAGAGTTGCAAATCGTTATGAATGCAAAAAAAATATCCATCGGGTATAAACTGGATATGAATTACCTTGGTAAAGATTCAAATGAGAAAGAATAACTCAAAGAAACCGTTCATCCACTTTAAAGTTGAAAAATTAATAATTAACAATATTTGAACTCCCGCTCAACAATTATCTCGATCCTGATTGGCTGATAGAAATACCACCGCTGTCAGTGCAGGCGCTGTTTTCTTAAATTGTTATAAATTTTGTTCTTTGACGGATCACCGATTGAATACCTTTAAAATTCCTGTCCTCTTTTACGTCGACCGCGCATAATGGCGGTTTTCTCGATTTCGGAAGAATAAGCAGACGATACGTTATGAAAATGGTTTTTTTGTGCGGTAAGACTCACGTAGTAGACAAAAAGTCATAATAAATACTAATCTTCATGTATTTTTAATCGTTAACGATGGACATCTTGTTCAATTTCAAAAATCTAATTTCAATTTTAGAATCCCAGCGGTAACAGTCTCGCGTCCCAACTCCATTACGCATATATCACTTTTCCATGCGACCTCGCCGTGATCACATCGCTCGCGTCACCAATTGTTAAAAATGGCTAAAATAAAGGTTTAAATGCATAGCAGAGGCTGTAAGCATCCCAACTCGAATTATGAATCCACCACGGAGTGTTCTGTTAACAGAAACCGCTTCGGATTCTTTAATATGAAGAGCAATGCAACAATATTTCAAGAGTCCATATGCTTGGTGCAACGTTAGCATTGGCTCAGTATGATCCGGGCTTGATATTGAAAATTAACATACGTCCCGACGTAATGGAATGTAGGTTTTCGTTCGTCGTCTCGTTTGGAAGCTATGCGTTGTCGAAAAACTCTAAGCAAATTTTGTAAACACGGTCGGAGAGCGTTCGAAAAATTTCCAATGGGACTTACCTCAATGTTTTTCTTGAACGGGCTTTCCTCACTTAAACTACGCTCCAAAGACGAATCCACAATCCTTTGTAACTGCCGAATGGTAGAAAAGCCTGCATGAGCTCCGGTAACTTAGCACTTAACACAGTAATTCGTTCACAGTCTTCGAGAATTTTCAGCCACCAAGTTGACAGGGAACGGAGACGCACTACGCAACTGGATTTCAGAGCCTCGTGAACCGAATAAGGACGGGATTGATTTCAATACTTTGCATGTGAAATTTTCTCACTTCTGTTTAACATCGCGGACGAACTTTGCTCGCAATGCATGCGTGCCGACTGACGCCGGAAAGGGAGCAACACTTCTCCCTCTATTGGCATTCCGTTTAGAATAATTTACTCATGTCAAAAAAAGACGATCTACCTTCTATTGTAAACCCTCTGTTTTAAGATTAAGACCAGGGCTGTTTCGTTTTTCCGAGAAGACGTATTGATCAGAATGTTCGTCATTTGCGAACAAGAATGAAAGGGAAAGGGGCGACGGCTTAGGGTAGTATATGAAAACAAGCAATAGTTTCCCAAGTAGATGAATGAAGGGTAAAAAATGCGAATAAAAAGTAATTTGCAGATGAATTTTATTGAAGCAATAGCGTCACATACATCATAAACGTTACATTTCATTCTAGCAATTGCATTAAAGCTAAGGTGCTCTTTCCCATTTCTAGAAGTCTGTCTGTCTGTCCGCATCCGGGAAGAAACCGTCCTGCCTGCGTTATCCTTATGCCTCTGAAATCGTTCGTTCTTCAAGTACTCCTCCGAGGAATAACTCCTCGTATCTGGAAAGAAAGTAAAAAAGGAACGCAATATAAACTCACTGTGACATCGTCTAGCTATACTCACCATGAGAATAAAGAAAGCTTAAGCATTATATAGACAGAGCGTAGAATATCTGTCGCCATTTCAGAGCCAGTTGCTCCTGGCGAGAGCCCTTCTTCACTCTGAATTGGAAGATTCGCTGATCCTCGGTTCTTCCTGAGAAAGAATGGAACCTCCGATGCATTTTGCAACTTCCAGTATATACTGACATTTCAAATAAATATCATCCCTTCCTTCGTTCGTCCGACAGCTATCGGTGAGATTCGGTTAAACTTGGATGTTGTATGGATCATTGAATTGTTAAAGGGACGCACTCTCTGGATCAGCTTTGAAATAATATTGACTGGAGGTTACAGAGAACGTATGAAATCGAAACATCTTTATGAAAGGAAAGGAACGGCGTGGAAGGATGTTGATACAAAACATTTCAGTTTTTTTTATAATCGGTCTCTCTCTCAATAAGATGACCTTGTTGAAGGAAGTTAGTAAATTGGACAACTATGGGTTCCTGTCAGGCTTTGTTTCTTAGATGCTGTGAAAGAGGAGAAAGGCTTACAGGGGTTTTGTCACCGTAACTCACCCTTGAAATGTCATTTATTGTTGAAATTTGATTGAATGTTTCACGTCACGCAATCAAACGTTGGCTCCTTTCCTTTCTTAGGATATAGAATTGAAATATTGCTGTTCTAGGAAGTTGAATAATGCACGGTCCCCTAATGAAATCAACTATTACATTACCATAAATTTACTGGAATTCAAACAGATTTATCGCATAATTTTTCAAAGAATATTTCCTGAATATTATTTTATTCCTATTTTGAATACATAGCCGGTAAATTGTGACATTGTTGTAGCAAGGACTGCATGACAAACACTTAATTGCCTTCATTCTGAGGAAATTGTCATTTCAGTATAGCTATCGTACCAAATGTGTTAATTGAAATGTCCTTCAAAGCTTTTTGCAGTGAACAGGAAACATGTCAATCACATTTCAACATATTAAAGTATCAACTAAAGTATCATAAAAAAATATCCATCATGATTCAAATTATACAAGCTAACATTTCTGCCTTCTTTTTCTGCAGAAACTTTGTGCATATGCTCCCTGTCCATCTTCCTGGAAGACCTCAACTCTCCTCTTCTAAGAGTGAGTGTCTCCTAATCAGGAGTTTTGTAAAATTTGTCTCATTTTCTTTTTAAAAGATGCTCACAATTTTTATATATTGTCATGCAGAACGTTTATAACCTGAGCGCAAGATGCATTTAGTAAAAAAGAAACAGTATTGCACCGGTTTATAGGGAAACTACTAAATCATGGTTCAATTTTTTCCTTTACCTTGCCAAGCTCCAGTCAATCCAAAAATGTACTGAATTGCAAGCCGATGGACGAGGAAACGAGTGGTAGAGAGACGAATAAATGGTTAACCCAGCATGGATAGAACTAAAACTGTAAAAAGAAATGAGACTCATAGCAGTGAAGGCCGCTTCATTCTTTCCATGTGAACTGATAACAGTTTTGCAAAGCGTTAGAACTATTTTCTCTATAGTCAAACGTAAAACCGTCCACTGATGATCCATCGTCGTTTATTTATCATTAACTCGTTCGATTTGTGATGGTAATTTCTGGAAATGAATGGCCAGTTTGAGGCTCACACTAATTATAAGCAAATGCTAGCAAGTAATATCATAAGCCCATTTCCCAGGCTTCCCCTCAACTATAATATTAAACAGGTACTCACGAAACGAAAATGTCACTCTATTGCTTTCACTGCAAAGGAAAGGAAGCAGAAGATCCATTCGGTGTAGACAATCACTCCACTCTCCCCTGGCCCGTATCTTTTCTGGATGAAAACCGCATCCTAAAATGGTAAGATATCGAATTAATTAAAGAGGAACATGGTTCGTAGTTTAAGGATAAACCGTATATGATCCGTGCCTCGAACTCTTCAAAAGTTCGGCATAAAACAAAGCAAGTGTTGGCCTGTAAGCAAGGTTCAATGTGGCGCACAAGAGTTGCAAATCGTTATGAATGCAAAAAAAATATCCATCGGGTATAAACTGGATATGAATTACCTTGGTAAAGATTCAAATGAGAAAGAATAACTCAAAGAAACCGTTCATCCACTTTAAAGTTGAAAAATTAATAATTAACAATATTTGATCTCCCGCTCAACAATTATCTCGATCCTGATTGGCTGATAGAAATACCACCGCTGTCAGTGCAGGCGCTGTTTTCTTAAATTGTTATAAATTTTGTTCTTTGACGGATCACCGATTGAATACCTTTAAAATTCCTGTCCTCTTTTACGTCGACCGCGCATAATGGCGGTTTTCTCGATTTCGGAAGAATAAGCAGACGATACGTTATGAAAATGGTTTTTTTGTGCGGTAAGACTCACGTAGTAGACAAAAAGTCATAATAAATACTAATCTTCATGTATTTTTAATCGTTAACGATGGACATCTTGTTCAATTTCAAAAATCTAATTTCAATTTTAGAATCCCAGCGGTAACAGTCTCGCGTCCCAACTCCATTACGCATATATCACTTTTCCATGCGACCTCGCCGTGATCACATCGCTCGCGTCACCAATTGTTAAAAATGGCTAAAATAAAGGTTTAAATGCATAGCAGAGGCTGTAAGCATCCCAACTCGAATTATGAATCCACCACGGAGTGTTCTGTTAACAGAAACCGCTTCGGATTCTTTAATATGAAGAGCAATGCAACAATATTTCAAGAGTCCATATGCTTGGTGCAACGTTAGCATTGGCTCAGTATGATCCGGGCTTGATATTGAAAATTAACATACGTCCCGACGTAATGGAATGTAGGTTTTCGTTCGTCGTCTCGTTTGGAAGCTATGCGTTGTCGAAAAACTCTAAGCAAATTTTGTAAACACGGTCGGAGAGCGTTCGAAAAATTTCCAATGGGACTTACCTCAATGTTTTTCTTGAACGGGCTTTCCTCACTTAAACTACGCTCCAAAGACGAATCCACAATCCTTTGTAACTGCCGAATGGTAGAAAAGCCTGCATGAGCTCCGGTAACTTAGCACTTAACACAGTAATTCGTTCACAGTCTTCGAGAATTTTCAGCCACCAAGTTGACAGGGAACGGAGACGCACTACGCAACTGGATTTCAGAGCCTCGTGAACCGAATAAGGACGGGATTGATTTCAATACTTTGCATGTGAAATTTTCTCACTTCTGTTTAACATCGCGGACGAACTTTGCTCGCAATGCATGCGTGCCGACTGACGCCGGAAAGGGAGCAACACTTCTCCCTCTATTGGCATTCCGTTTAGAATAATTTACTCATGTCAAAAAAAGACGATCTACCTTCTATTGTAAACCCTCTGTTTTAAGATTAAGACCAGGGCTGTTTCGTTTTTCCGAGAAGACGTATTGATCAGAATGTTCGTCATTTGCGAACAAGAATGAAAGGGAAAGGGGCGACGGCTTAGGGTAGTATATGAAAACAAGCAATAGTTTCCCAAGTAGATGAATGAAGGGTAAAAAATGCGAATAAAAAGTAATTTGCAGATGAATTTTATTGAAGCAATAGCGTCACATACATCATAAACGTTACATTTCATTCTAGCAATTGCATTAAAGCTAAGGTGCTCTTTCCCATTTCTAGAAGTCTGTCTGTCTGTCCGCATCCGGGAAGAAACCGTCCTGCCTGCGTTATCCTTATGCCTCTGAAATCGTTCGTTCTTCAAGTACTCCTCCGAGGAATAACTCCTCGTATCTGGAAAGAAAGTAAAAAAGGAACGCAATATAAACTCACTGTGACATCGTCTAGCTATACTCACCATGAGAATAAAGAAAGCTAAAGCATTATATAGACAGAGCGTAGAATATCTGTCGCCATTTCAGAGCCAGTTGCTCCTGGCGAGAGCCCTTCTTCACTCTGAATTGGAAGATTCGCTGATCCTCGGTTCTTCCTGAGAAAGAATGGAACCTCCGATGCATTTTGCAACTTCCAGTATATACTGACATTTCAAATAAATATCATCCCTTCCTTCGTTCGTCCGACAGCTATCGGTGAGATTCGGTTAAACTTGGATGATGTATGGATCATTGAATTGTTAAAGGGACGCACTCTCTGGATCAGCTTTGAAATAATATTGACTGGAGGTTACAGAGAACGTATGAAATCGAAACATCTTTATGAAAGGAAAGGAACGGCGTGGAAGGATGTTGATACAAAACATTTCAGTTTTTTTTATAATCGGTCTCTCTCTCAATAAGGTGACCTTGTTGAAGGAAGTTAGTAAATTGGACAACTATGGGTTCCTGTCAGGCTTTGTTTCTTAGATGCTGTGAAAGAGGAGAAAGGCTTACAGTGGTTTTGTCACCGTAACTCACCCTTGAAATGTCATTTATTGTTGAAATTTGATTGAATGTTTCACGTCACGCAATCAAACGTTGGCTCCTTTCCTTTCTTAGGATATAGAATTGAAATTTTGCTGTTCTAGGAAGTTGAATAACGCACGGTCCCCTAATGAAATCAACTATTACATTACCATAAATTTACTGGAATTCAAGCAGATTTATCGCATAATTTTTCAAAGAATATTGCCTGAAGATTATTTTATTCCTATTTTGAATACATAGCCGGTAAATTGTGACATTGTTCGAGCAAGGACTGCATGACAAACACTTAAATGCCTTCATTCTGAGGAAATTGACATTTGAGTATAGCTATCGTACCTAAAGTGTTAATTGAAATGTCCTTCAAAGCTTTTTGTAGTGAACAGGAAACATGTCAATCACATTTCAACATATTAAGGTATCAATTAAATTATCATAAAAAAATATCCATCATGATTCAAATTATACAAGCTAACATTTCTGCCTTCTTTTTCTGCAGAAACATTAAGCATATGCTCCCTGTCCATCTTCCTGGAAGACCTCAACTCTCCTCTTCTAAGAGTGAGTGTCTCCTAATCAGGAGTTTTGTAAAATTTGTCTCATTTTCTTTTTAAAAGATGCTCACAATTTTTATATATTGTCATGCAGAACGTTTATAACCTGAGCGCAAGATGCATTTAGTATAAAAGACACAGTATTGCACCGGTTTATAGGGAAACTACTAAATCATGGTTCAATTTTTTCCTTTACCTTGCAAAGCTCCAGTCAATCCAAAAATGTACTGAATTGTAAGCCGATGGACGAGGAAACGAGTGGTAGAGAGACGAATAAATGGTTAACCCAGCATGGATAGAACTAAAACTGTAAAAAGAACTGAGACTCGTAGCAGCGAAGGCCGCTTCATTCTTTCCATGTGAACTGATAACAGTTTAGCAAAGAGTTAGAACTATTTTCTCTATAGTCAAACGTAAATACGTCCACTGATGATCCATCGTCGTTTATTTATCATTAACTCGTTCGATTTGTGATGGTAATTTCTAGAAATGAATGGCCAGTTTGAGGCTCACACTAATTATAAGCAAATGCTAGCAAGTAATATCATAAGCCCATTTCCCAGGCTTCCCCTCAACTATAATATTAAACAGGTACTCACGAAACGAAAATGTCACTCTATTGCTTTCACTGCAAAGGAAAGGAAGCAGAAGATCCATTCGGTGTAGACAATCACTCCACTCTCCCCTGGCCCGTATCTTTTCTGGATGAAAACCGCATCCTAAAATGGAAAGATATCGAATTAATTAAAGAGGAACATGGTTCGTAGTTTAAGGATAAACCGTATATGATCCGTGCCTCGAACTCTTCAAAAGTTCGGCATAAAACAAAGCAAGTGTTGGCCTGTAAGCAAGGTTCAATGTGGCGCACAAGAGTTGCAAATCGTTATGAATGCAAAAAAAATATCCATCGGGTATAAACTGGATATGAATTACCTTGGTAAAGATTCAAATGAGAAAGAATAACTCAAAGAAACCGTTCATCCACTTTAAAGTTGAAAAATTAATAATTAACAATATTTGATCTCCCGCTCAACAATTATCTCGATCCTGATTGGCTGATAGAAATACCACCGCTGTCAGTGCAGGCGCTGTTTTCTTAAATTGTTATAAATTTTGTTCTTTGACGGATCACCGATTGAATACCTTTAAAATTCCTGTCCTCTTTTACGTCGACCGCGCATAATGGCGGTTTTCTCGATTTCGGAAGAATAAGCAGACGATACGTTATGAAAATGGTTTTTTTGTGCGGTAAGACTCACGTAGTAGACAAAAAGTCATAATAAATACTAATCTTCATGTATTTTTAATCGTTAACGATGGACATCTTGTTCAATTTCAAAAATCTAATTTCAATTTTAGAATCCCAGCGGTAACAGTCTCGCGTCCCAACTCCATTACGCATATATCACTTTTCCATGCGACCTCGCCGTGATCACATCGCTCGCGCCACCAATTGTTAAAAATGGCTAAAATAAAGGTTTAAATGCATAGCAGAGGCTGTAAGCATCCCAACTCGAATTATGAATCCACCACGGAGTGTTCTGTTAACAGAAACCGCTTCGGATTCTTTAATATGAAGAGCAATGCAACAATATTTCAAGAGTCCATATGCTTGGTGCAACGTTAGCATTGGCTCAGTATGATCCGGGCTTGATATTGAAAATTAACATACGTCCCGACGTAATGGAATGTAGGTTTTCGTTCGTCGTCTCGTTTGGAAGCTATGCGTTGTCGAAAAACTCTAAGCAAATTTTGTAAACACGGTCGGAGAGCGTTCGAAAAATTTCCAATGGGACTTACCTCAATGTTTTTCTTGAACGGGCTTTCCTCACTTAAACTACGCTCCAAAGACGAATCCACAATCCTTTGTAACTGCCGAATGGTAGAAAAGCCTGCATGAGCTCCGGTAACTTAGCACTTAACACAGTAATTCGTTCACAGTCTTCGAGAATTTTCAGCCACCAAGTTGACAGGGAACGGAGACGCACTACGCAACTGGATTTCAGAGCCTCGTGAACCGAATAAGGACGGGATTGATTTCAATACTTTGCATGTGAAATTTTCTCACTTCTGTTTAACATCGCGGACGAACTTTGCTCGCAATGCATGCGTGCCGACTGACGCCGGAAAGGGAGCAACACTTCTCCCTCTATTGGCATTCCGTTTAGAATAATTTACTCATGTCAAAAAAAGACGATCTACCTTCTATTGTAAACCCTCTGTTTTAAGATTAAGACCAGGGCTGTTTCGTTTTTCCGAGAAGACGTATTGATCAGAATGTTCGTCATTTGCGAACAAGAATGAAAGGGAAAGGGGCGACGGCTTAGGGTAGTATATGAAAACAAGCAATAGTTTCCCAAGTAGATGAATGAAGGGTAAAAAATGCGAATAAAAAGTAATTTGCAGATGAATTTTATTGAAGCAATAGCGTCACATACATCATAAACGTTACATTTCATTCTAGCAACTGCATTAAAGCTAAGGTGCTCTTTCCCATTTCTAGAAGTCTGTCTGTCTGTCCGCATCCGGGAAGAAACCGTCCTGCCTGCGTTATCCTTATGCCTCTGAAATCGTTCGTTCTTCAAGTACTCCTCCGAGGAATAACTCCTCGTATCTGGAAAGAAAGTAAAAAAGGAACGCAATATAAACTCACTGTGACATCGTCTAGCTATACTCACCATGAGAATAAAGAAAGCTTAAGCATTATATAGACAGAGCGTAGAATATCTGTCGCCATTTCAGAGCCAGTTGCTCCTGGCGAGAGCCCTTCTTCACTCTGAATTGGAAGATTCGCTGATCCTCGGTTCTTCCTGAGAAAGAATGGAACCTCCGATGCATTTTGCAACTTCCAGTATATACTGACATTTCAAATAAATATCATCCCTTCCTTCGTTCGTCCGACAGCTATCGGTGAGATTCGGTTAAACTTGGATGTTGTATGGATCATTGAATTGTTAAAGGGACGCACTCTCTGGATCAGCTTTGAAATAATATTGACTGGAGGTTACAGAGAACGTATGAAATCGAAACATCTTTATGAAAGGAAAGGAACGACGTGGAAGGATGTTGATACAAAACATTTCAGTTTTTTTTATAATCGGTCTCTCTCTCAATAAGGTGACCTTGTTGAAGGAAGTTAGTAAATTGGACAACTATGGGTTCCTGTCAGGCTTTGTTTCTTAGATGCTGTGAAAGAGGAGAAAGGCTTACAGTGGTTTTGTCACCGTAACTCACCCTTGAAATGTCATTTATTGTTGAAATTTGATTGAATGTTTCACGTCACGCAATCAAACGTTGGCTCCTTTCCTTTCTTAGGATATAGAATTGAAATATTGCTGTTCTAGGAAGTTGAATAACGCACGGTCCCCTAATGAAATCAACTATTACATTACCATAAATTTACTGGAATTCAAGCAGATTTATCGCATAATTTTTCAAAGAATATTGCCTGAAGATTATTTTATTCCTATTTTGAATACATAGCCGGTAAATTGTGACATTGTTCGAGCAAGGACTGCATGACAAACACTTAAATGCCTTCATTCTGAGGAAATTGACATTTGAGTATAGCTATCGTACCTAAAGTGTTCATTGAAATGTCCTTCAAAGCTTTTTGTAGTGAACAGGAAACATGTCAATCACATTTCAACATATTAAGGTATCAATTAAATTATCATAAAAAAATATCCATCATGATTCAAATTATACAAGCTAACATTTCTGCCTTCTTTTTCTGCAGAAACATTAAGCATATGCTCCCTGTCCATCTTCCTGGAAGACCTCAACTCTCCTCTTCTAAGAGTGAGTGTCTCCTAATCAGGAGTTTTGTAAAATTTGTCTCATTTTCTTTTTAAAAGATGCTCACAATTTTTATATATTGTCATGCAGAACGTTTATAACCTGAGCGCAAGATGCATTTAGTATAAAAGACACAGTATTGCACCGGTTTATAGGGAAACTACTAAATCATGGTTCAATTTTTTCCTTTACCTTGCAAAGCTCCAGTCAATCCAAAAATGTACTGAATTGTAAGCCGATGGACGAGGAAACGAGTGGTAGAGAGACGAATAAATGGTTAACCCAGCATGGATAGAACTAAAACTGTAAAAAGAACTGAGACTCGTAGCAGCGAAGGCCGCTTCATTCTTTCCATGTGAACTGATAACAGTTTAGCAAAGAGTTAGAACTATTTTCTCTATAGTCAAACGTAAATACGTCCACTGATGATCAATCGTCGTTTATTTATCATTAACTCGTTCGATTTGTGATGGTAATTTCTAGAAATGAATGGCCAGTTTGAGGCTCACACTAATTATAAGCAAATACTAGCAAGTAATATCATAAGCCCATTTCCCAGGCTTCCCCTCAACTATAATATTAAACAGGTACTCACGAAACGAAAATGTCACTCTATTGCTTTCACTGCAAAGGAAAGGAAGCAGAAGATCCATTCGGTGTAGACAATCACTCCACTCTCCCCTGGCCCGTATCTTTCTGGATGAAAACCGCATCCTAAAATGGAAAGATATCGAATTAATTAAAGAGGAACATGGTTCGTAGTTTAAGGATAAACCGTATATGATCCGTGCCTCGAACTCTTCAAAAGTTCGGCATAAAACAAAGCAAGTGTTGGCCTGTAAGCAAGGTTCAATGTGGCGCACAAGAGTTGCAAATCGTTATGAATGCAAAAAAAATATCCATCGGGTATAAACTGGATATGAATTACCTTGGTAAAGATTCAAATGAGAAAGAATAACTCAAAGAAACCGTTCATCCACTTTAAAGTTGAAAAATTAATAATTAACAATATTTGATCTCCCGCTCAACAATTATCTCGATCCTGATTGGCTGATAGAAATACCACCGCTGTCAGTGCAGGCGCTGTTTTCTTAAATTGTTATAAATTTTGTTCTTTGACGGATCACCGATTGAATACCTTTAAAATTCCTGTCCTCTTTTACGTCGACCGCGCATAATGGCGGTTTTCTCGATTTCGGAAGAATAAGCAGACGATACGTTATGAAAATGGTTTTTTTGTGCGGTAAGACTCACGTAGTAGACAAAAAGTCATAATAAATACTAATCTTCATGTATTTTTAATCGTTAACGATGGACATCTTGTTCAATTTCAAAAATCTAATTTCAATTTTAGAATCCCAGCGGTAACAGTCTCGCGTCCCAACTCCATTACGCATATATCACTTTTCCATGCGACCTCGCCGTGATCACATCGCTCGCGCCACCAATTGTTAAAAATGGCTAAAATAAAGGTTTAAATGCATAGCAGAGGCTGTAAGCATCCCAACTCGAATTATGAATCCACCACGGAGTGTTCTGTTAACAGAAACCGCTTCGGATTCTTTAATATGAAGAGCAATGCAACAATATTTCAAGAGTCCATATGCTTGGTGCAACGTTAGCATTGGCTCAGTATGATCCGGGCTTGATATTGAAAATTAACATACGTCCCGACGTAATGGAATGTAGGTTTTCGTTCGTCGTCTCGTTTGGAAGCTATGCGTTGTCGAAAAACTCTAAGCAAATTTTGTAAACACGGTCGGAGAGCGTTCGAAAAATTTCCAATGGGACTTACCTCAATGTTTTTCTTGAACGGGCTTTCCTCACTTAAACTACGCTCCAAAGACGAATCCACAATCCTTTGTAACTGCCGAATGGTAGAAAAGCCTGCATGAGCTCCGGTAACTTAGCACTTAACACAGTAATTCGTTCACAGTCTTCGAGAATTTTCAGCCACCAAGTTGACAGGGAACGGAGACGCACTACGCAACTGGATTTCAGAGCCTCGTGAACCGAATAAGGACGGGATTGATTTCAATACTTTGCATGTGAAATTTTCTCACTTCTGTTTATCATCGCGGACGAACTTTGCTCGCAATGCATGCGTGCCGACTGACGCCGGAAAGGGAGCACCACTTCTCCCTCTATTGGCATTCCGTTTAGAATAATTTACTCATGTCAAAAAAAGACGATCTACCTTCTATTGTAAACCCTCTGTTTTAAGATTAAGACCAGGGCTGTTTCGTTTTTCCGAGAAGACGTATTGATCAGAATGTTCGTCATTTGCGAACAAGAATGAAAGGGAAAGGGGCGACGGCTTAGGGTAGTATATGAAAACAAGCAATAGTTTCCCAAGTAGATGAATGAAGGGTAAAAAATGCGAATAAAAAGTAATTTGCAGATGAATTTTATTGAAGCAATAGCGTCACATACATCATAAACGTTACATTTCATTCTAGCAATTGCATTAAAGCTAAGGTGCTCTTTCCCATTTCTAGAAGTCTGTCTGTCTGTCCGCATCCGGGAAGAAACCGTCCTGCCTGCGTTATCCTTATGCCTCTGAAATCGTTCGTTCTTCAAGTCCTCCTCCGAGGAATAACTCCTCGTATCTGGAAAGAAAGTAAAAAAGGAACGCAATATAAACTCACTTTGACATCGTCTAGCTATACTCACCATGAGAATAAAGAAAGCTTAAGCATTATATAGACAGAGCGTAGAATATCTGTCGCCATTTCAGAGCCAGTTGCTCCTGGCGAGAGCCCTTCTTCACTCTGAATTGGAAGATTCGCTGATCCTCGGTTCTTCCTGAGAAAGAATGGAACCTCCGATGCATTTTGCAACTTCCAGTATATACTGACATTTCAAATAAATATCATCCCTTCCTTCGTTCGTCCGACAGCTATCGGTGAGATTCGGTTAAACTTGGATGTTGTATGGATCATTGAATTGTTAAAGGGACGCACTCTCTGGATCAGCTTTGAAATAATATTGACTGGAGGTTACAGAGAACGTATGAAATCGAAACATCTTTATGAAAGGAAAGGAACGGCGTGGAAGGATGTTGATACAAAACATTTCAGTTTTTTTTATAATCGGTCTCTCTCTCAATAAGATGACCTTGTTGAAGGAAGTTAGTAAATTGGACAACTATGGGTTCCTGTCAGGCTTTGTTTCTTAGATGCTGTGAAAGAGGAGAAAGGCTTACAGGGGTTTTGTCACCGTAACTCACCCTTGAAATGTCATTTATTGTTGAAATTTGATTGAATGTTTCACGTCACGCAATCAAACGTTGGCTCCTTTCCTTTCTTAGGATATAGAATTGAAATATTGCTGTTCTAGGAAGTTGAATAATGCACGGTCCCCTAATGAAATCAACTATTACATTACCATAAATTTACTGGAATTCAAACAGATTTATCGCATAATTTTTCAAAGAATATTTCCTGAATATTATTTTATTCCTATTTTGAATACATAGCCGGTAAATTGTGACATTGTTGTAGCAAGGACTGCATGACAAACACTTAATTGCCTTCATTCTGAGGAAATTGTCATTTCAGTATAGCTATCGTACCAAATGTGTTAATTGAAATGTCCTTCAAAGCTTTTTGCAGTGAACAGGAAACATGTCAATCACATTTCAACATATTAAAGTATCAACTAAAGTATCATAAAAAAATATCCATCATGATTCAAATTATACAAGCTAACATTTCTGCCTTCTTTTTCTGCAGAAACTTTGTGCATATGCTCCCTGTCCATCTTCCTGGAAGACCTCAACTCTCCTCTTCTAAGAGTGAGTGTCTCCTAATCAGGAGTTTTGTAAAATTTGTCTCGTTTTCTTTTTAAAAGATGCTCACAATTTTTATATATTGTCATGCAGAACGTTTATAACCTGAGCGCAAGATGCATTTAGTAAAAAAGAAACAGTATTGCACCGGTTTATAGGGAAACTACTAAATCATGGTTCAATTTTTTCCTTTACCTTGCAAAGCTCCAGTCAATCCAAAAATGTACTGAATTGCAAGCCGATGGACGAGGAAACGAGTGGTAGAGAGACGAATAAATGGTTAACCCAGCATGGATAGAACTAAAACTGTAAAAAGAACTGAGACTCATAGCAGTGAAGGCCGCTTCATTCTTTCCATGTGAACTGATAACAGTTTAGCAAAGCGTTAGAACTATTTTCTCTATAGTCAAACGTAAAACCGTCCACTGATGATCCATCGTCGTTTATTTATCATTAACTCGTTCGATTTGTGATGGTAATTTCTGGAAATGAATGGCCAGTTTGAGGCTCACACTAATTATAAGCAAATGCTAGCAAGTAATATCATAAGCCCATTTCCCAGGCTTCCCCTCAACTATAATATTAAACAGGTACTCACGAAACGAAAATGTCACTCTATTGCTTTCACTGCAAAGGAAAGGAAGCAGAAGATCCATTCGGTGTAGACAATCACTCCACTCTCCCCTGGCCCGTATCTTTTCTGGATGAAAACCGCATCCTAAAATGGTAAGATATCGAATTAATTAAAGAGGAACATGGTTCGTAGTTTAAGGATAAACCGTATATGATCCGTGCCTCGAACTCTTCAAAAGTTCGGCATAAAACAAAGCAAGTGTTGGCCTGTAAGCAAGGTTCAATGTGGCGCACAAGAGTTGCAAATCGTTATGAATGCAAAAAAAATATCCATCGGGTATAAACTGGATATGAATTACCTTGGTAAAGATTCAAATGAGAAAGAATAACTCAAAGAAACCGTTCATCCACTTTAAAGTTGAAAAATTAATAATTAACAATATTTGAACTCCCGCTCAACAATTATCTCGATCCTGATTGGCTGATAGAAATACCACCGCTGTCAGTGCAGGCGCTGTTTTCTTAAATTGTTATAAATTTTGTTCTTTGACGGATCACCGATTGAATACCTTTAAAATTCCTGTCCTCTTTTACGTCGACCGCGCATAATGGCGGTTTTCTCGATTTCGGAAGAATAAGCAGACGATACGTTATGAAAATGGTTTTTTTGTGCGGTAAGACTCACGTAGTAGACAAAAAGTCATAATAAATACTAATCTTCATGTATTTTTAATCGTTAACGATGGACATCTTGTTCAATTTCAAAAATCTAATTTCAATTTTAGAATCCCAGCGGTAACAGTCTCGCGTCCCAACTCCATTACGCATATATCACTTTTCCATGCGACCTCGCCGTGATCACATCGCTCGCGTCACCAATTGTTAAAAATGGCTAAAATAAAGGTTTAAATGCATAGCAGAGGCTGTAAGCATCCCAACTCGAATTATGAATCCACCACGGAGTGTTCTGTTAACAGAAACCGCTTCGGATTCTTTAATATGAAGAGCAATGCAACAATATTTCAAGAGTCCATATGCTTGGTGCAACGTTAGCATTGGCTCAGTATGATCCGGGCTTGATATTGAAAATTAACATACGTCCCGACGTAATGGAATGTAGGTTTTCGTTCGTCGTCTCGTTTGGAAGCTATGCGTTGTCGAAAAACTCTAAGCAAATTTTGTAAACACGGTCGGAGAGCGTTCGAAAAATTTCCAATGGGACTTACCTCAATGTTTTTCTTGAACGGGCTTTCCTCACTTAAACTACGCTCCAAAGACGAATCCACAATCCTTTGTAACTGCCGAATGGTAGAAAAGCCTGCATGAGCTCCGGTAACTTAGCACTTAACACAGTAATTCGTTCACAGTCTTCGAGAATTTTCAGCCACCAAGTTGACAGGGAACGGAGACGCACTACGCAACTGGATTTCAGAGCCTCGTGAACCGAATAAGGACGGGATTGATTTCAATACTTTGCATGTGAAATTTTCTCACTTCTGTTTAACATCGCGGACGAACTTTGCTCGCAATGCATGCGTGCCGACTGACGCCGGAAAGGGAGCAACACTTCTCCCTCTATTGGCATTCCGTTTAGATTAATTTACTCATGTCAAAAAAAGACGATCTACCTTCTATTGTAAACCCTCTGTTTTAAGATTAAGACCAGGGCTGTTTCGTTTTTCCGAGAAGACGTATTGATCAGAATGTTCGTCATTTGCGAACAAGAATGAAAGGGAAAGGGGCGACGGCTTAGGGTAGTATATGAAAACAAGCAATAGTTTCCCAAGTAGATGAATGAAGGGTAAAAAATGCGAATAAAAAGTAATTTGCAGATGAATTTTATTGAAGCAATAGCGTCACATACATCATAAACGTTACATTTCATTCTAGCAATTGCATTAAAGCTAAGGTGCTCTTTCCCATTTCTAGAAGT
This sequence comes from Pantala flavescens, assembly GCA_020796165.1. NCBI lineage: Eukaryota > Metazoa > Arthropoda > Insecta > Odonata > Libellulidae > Pantala > Pantala flavescens. The sequence continues at coordinate 55,772,121 of CM036883.1, forward strand.
CTGTCTGTCTGTCCGCATCCGGGAAGAAACCGTCCTGCCTGCGTTATCCTTATGCCTCTGAAATCGTTCGTTCTTCAAGTACTCCTCCGAGGAATAACTCCTCGTATCTGGAAAGAAAGTAAAAAAGGAACGCAATATAAACTCACTGTGACATCGTCTAGCTATACTCACCATGAGAATAAAGAAAGCTTAAGCATTATATAGACAGAGCGTAGAATATCTGTCGCCATTTCAGAGCCAGTTGCTCCTGGCGAGAGCCCTTCTTCACTCTGAATTGGAAGATTCGCTGATCCTCGGTTCTTCCTGAGAAAGAATGGAACCTCCGATGCATTTTGCAACTTCCAGTATATACTGACATTTCAAATAAATATCATCCCTTCCTTCGTTCGTCCGACAGCTATCGGTGAGATTCGGTTAAACTTGGATGTTGTATGGATCATTGAATTGTTAAAGGGACGCACTCTCTGGATCAGCTTTGAAATAATATTGACTGGAGGTTACAGAGAACGTATGAAATCGAAACATCTTTATGAAAGGAAAGGAACGGCGTGGAAGGATGTTGATACAAAACATTTCAGTTTTTTTTATAATCGGTCTCTCTCTCAATAAGATGACCTTGTTGAAGGAAGTTAGTAAATTGGACAACTATGGGTTCCTGTCAGGCTTTGTTTCTTAGATGCTGTGAAAGAGGAGAAAGGCTTACAGGGGTTTTGTCACCGTAACTCACCCTTGAAATGTCATTTATTGTTGAAATTTGATTGAATGTTTCACGTCACGCAATCAAACGTTGGCTCCTTTCCTTTCTTAGGATATAGAATTGAAATATTGCTGTTCTAGGAAGTTGAATAATGCACGGTCCCCTAATGAAATCAACTATTACATTACCATAAATTTACTGGAATTCAAACAGATTTATCGCATAATTTTTCAAAGAATATTTCCTGAATATTATTTTATTCCTATTTTGAATACATAGCCGGTAAATTGTGACATTGTTGTAGCAAGGACTGCATGACAAACACTTAATTGCCTTCATTCTGAGGAAATTGTCATTTCAGTATAGCTATCGTACCAAATGTGTTAATTGAAATGTCCTTCAAAGCTTTTTGCAGTGAACAGGAAACATGTCAATCACATTTCAACATATTAAAGTATCAACTAAAGTATCATAAAAAAATATCCATCATGATTCAAATTATACAAGCTAACATTTCTGCCTTCTTTTTCTGCAGAAACTTTGTGCATATGCTCCCTGTCCATCTTCCTGGAAGACCTCAACTCTCCTCTTCTAAGAGTGAGTGTCTCCTAATCAGGAGTTTTGTAAAATTTGTCTCATTTTCTTTTTAAAAGATGCTCACAATTTTTATATATTGTCATGCAGAACGTTTATAACCTGAGCGCAAGATGCATTTAGTACAAAAGAAACAGTATTGCACCGGTTTATAGGGAAACTACTAAATCATGGTTCAATTTTTTCCTTTACCTTGCCAAGCTCCAGTCAATCCAAAAATGTACTGAATTGCAAGCCGATGGACGAGGAAACGAGTGGTAGAGAGACGAATAAATGGTTAACCCAGCATGGGTAGAACTAAAACTGTAAAAAGAACTGAGACTCATAGCAGCGAAGGCCGCTTCATTCTTTCCATGTGAACTGATAACAGTTTTGCAAAGCGTTAGAACTATTTTCTCTATAGTCAAACGTAAAACCGTCCACTGATGATCCATCGTCGTTTATTTATCATTAACTCGTTCGATTTGTGATGGTAATTTCTGGAAATGAATGGCCAGTTTGAGGCTCACACTAATTATAAGCAAATGCTAGCAAGTAATATCATAAGCCCATTTCCCAGGCTTCCCCTCAACTATAATATTAAACAGGTACTCACGAAACGAAAATGTCACTCTATTGCTTTCACTGCAAAGGAAAGGAAGCAGAAGATCCATTCGGTGTAGACAATCACTCCACTCTCCCCTGGCCCGTATCTTTTCTGGATGAAAACCGCATCCTAAAATGGAAAGATATCGAATTAATTAAAGAGGAACATGGTTCGTAGTTTAAGGATAAACCGTATATGATCCGTGCCTCGAACTCTTCAAAAGTTCGGCATAAAACAAAGCAAGTGTTGGCCTGTAAGCAAGGTTCAATGTGGCGCACAAGAGTTGCAAATCGTTATGAATGCAAAAAAAATATCCATCGGGTATAAACTGGATATGAATTACCTTGGTAAAGATTCAAATGAGAAAGAATAACTCAAAGAAACCGTTCATCCACTTTAAAGTTGAAAAATTAATAATTAACAATATTTGAACTCCCGCTCAACAATTATCTCGATCCTGATTGGCTGATAGAAATACCACCGCTGTCAGTGCAGGCGCTGTTTTCTTAAATTGTTATAAATTCTGTTCTTTGACGGATCACCGATTGAATACCTTTAAAATTCCTGTCCTCTTTTACGTCGACCGCGCATAATGGCGGTTTTCTCGATTTCGGAAGAATAAGCAGACGATACGTTATGAAAATGGTTTTTTTGTGCGGTAAGACTCACGTAGTAGACAAAAAGTCATAATAAATACTAATCTTCATGTATTTTTAATCGTTAACGATGGACATCTTGTTCAATTTCAAAAATCTAATTTCAATTTTAGAATCCCAGCGGTAACAGTCTCGCGTCCCAACTCCATTACGCATATATCACTTTTCCATGCGACCTCGCCGTGATCACATCGCTCGCGTCACCAATTGTTGAAAATGGCTAAAATAAAGGTTTAAATGCATAGCAGAGGCTGTAAGCATCCCAACTCGAATTATGAATCCACCACGGAGTGTTCTGTTAACAGAAACCGCTTCGGATTCTTTAATATGAAGAGCAATGCAACAATATTTCAAGAGTCCATATGCTTGGTGCAACGTTAGCATTGGCTCAGTATGATCCGGGCTTGATATTGAAAATTAACATACGTCCCGACGTAATGGAATGTAGGTTTTCGTTCGTCGTCTCGTTTGGAAGCTATGCGTTGTCGAAAAACTCTAAGCAAATTCTGTAAACACGGTCGGAGAGCGTTCGAAAAATTTCCAATGGGACTTACCTCAATGTTTTTCTTGAACGGGCTTTCCTCACTTAAACTACGCTCCAAAGACGAATCCACAATCCTTTGTAACTGCCGAATGGTAGAAAAGCCTGCATGAGCTCCGGTAACTTAGCACTTAACACAGTAATTCGTTCACAGTCTTCGAGAATTTTCAGCCACCAAGTTGACAGGGAACGGAGACGCACTACGCAACTGGATTTCAGAGCCTCGTGAACCGAATAAGGACGGGATTGATTTCAATACTTTGCATGTGAAATTTTCTCACTTCTGTTTATCATCGCGGACGAACTTTGCTCGCAATGCATGCGTGCCGACTGACGCCGGAAAGGGAGCACCACTTCTCCCTCTATTGGCATTCCGTTTAGAATAATTTACTCATGTCAAAAAAAGACGATCTACCTTCTATTGTAAACCCTCTGTTTTAAGATTAAGACCAGGGCTGTTTCGTTTTTCCGAGAAGACGTATTGATCAGAATGTTCGTCATTTGCGAACAAGAATGAAAGGGAAAGGGGCGACGGCTTAGGGTAGTATATGAAAACAAGCAATAGTTTCCCAAGTAGATGAATGAAGGGTAAAAAATGCGAATAAAAAGTAATTTGCAGATGAATTTTATTGAAGCAATAGCGTCACATACATCATAAACGTTACATTTCATTCTAGCAATTGCATTAAAGCTAAGGTGCTCTTTCCCATTTCTAGAAGTCTGTCTGTCTGTCCGCATCCGGGAAGAAACCGTCCTGCCTGCGTTATCCTTATGCCTCTGAAATCGTTCGTTCTTCAAGTACTCCTCCGAGGAATAACTCCTCGTATCTGGAAAGAAAGTAAAAAAGGAACGCAATATAAACTCACTTTGACATCGTCTAGCTATACTCACCATGAGAATAAAGAAAGCTTAAGCATTATATAGACAGAGCGTAGAATATCTGTCGCCATTTCAGAGCCAGTTGCTCCTGGCGAGAGCCCTTCTTCACTCTGAATTGGAAGATTCGCTGATCCTCGGTTCTTCCTGAGAAAGAATGGAACCTCCGATGCATTTTGCAACTTCCAGTATATACTGACATTTCAAATAAATATCATCCCTTCCTTCGTTCGACCGACAGCTATCGGTGAGATTCGGTTAAACTTGGATGTTGTATGGATCATTGAATTGTTAAAGGGACGCACTCTCTGGATCAGCTTTGAAATAATATTGACTGGAGGTTACAGAGAACGTATGAAATCGAAACATCTTTATGAAAGGAAAGGAACGGCGTGGAAGGATGTTGATACAAAACATTTCAGTTTTTTTTATAATCGGTCTCTCTCTCAATAAGATGACCTTGTTGAAGGAAGTTAGTAAATTGGACAACTATGGGTTCCTGTCAGGCTTTGTTTCTTAGATGCTGTGAAAGAGGAGAAAGGCTTACAGTGGTTTTGTCACCGTAACTCACCCTTGAAATGTCATTTATTGTTGAAATTTGATTGAATGTTTCACGTCACGCAATCAAACGTTGGCTCCTTTCCTTTCTTAGGATATAGAATTGAAATATTGCTGTTCTAGGAAGTTGAATAACGCACGGTCCCCTAATGAAATCAACTATTACATTACCATAAATTTACTGGAATTCAAGCAGATTTATCGCATAATTTTTCAAAGAATATTGCCTGAAGATTATTTTATTCCTATTTTGAATACATAGCCGGTAAATTGTGACATTGTTGTAGCAAGGACTGCATGACAAACACTTAAATGCCTTCATTCTGAGGAAATTGACATTTGAGTATAGCTATCGTACCTAAAGTGTTCATTGAAATGTCCTTCAAAGCTTTTTGCAGTGAACAGGAAACATGTCAATCACATTTCAACATATTAAGGTATCAACTAAAGTATCATAAAAAAATATCCATCATGATTCAAATTATACAAGCTAACATTTCTGCCTTCTTTTTCTGCAGAAACTTTGTGCATATGCTCCCTGTCCATCTTCCTGGAAGACCTCAACTCTCCTCTTCTAAGAGTGAGTGTCTCCTAATCAGGAGTTTTGTAAAATTTGTCTCGTTTTCTTTTTAAAAGATGCTCACAATTTTTATATATTGTCATGCAGAACGTTTATAACCTGAGCGCAAGATGCATTTAGTAAAAAAGAAACAGTATTGCACCGGTTTATAGGGAAACTACTAAATCATGGTTCAATTTTTTCCTTTACCTTGCCAAGCTCCAGTCAATCCAAAAATGTACTGAATTGCAAGCCGATGGACGAGGAAACGAGTGGTAGAGAGACGAATAAATGGTTAACCCAGCATGGATAGAACTAAAACTGTAAAAAGAACTGAGACTCATAGCAGTGAAGGCCGCTTCATTCTTTCCATGTGAACTGATAACAGTTTAGCAAAGCGTTAGAACTATTTTCTCTATAGTCAAACGTAAAACCGTCCACTGATGATCCATCGTCGTTTATTTATCATTAACTCGTTCGATTTGTGATGGTAATTTCTGGAAATGAATGGCCAGTTTGAGGCTCACACTAATTATAAGCAAATGCTAGCAAGTAATATCATAAGCCCATTTCCCAGGCTTCCCCTCAACTATAATATTAAACAGGTACTCACGAAACGAAAATGTCACTCTATTGCTTTCACTGCAAAGGAAAGGAAGCAGAAGATCCATTCGGTGTAGACAATCACTCCACTCTCCCCTGGCCCGTATCTTTTCTGGATGAAAACCGCATCCTAAAATGGTAAGATATCGAATTAATTAAAGAGGAACATGGTTCGTAGTTTAAGGATAAACCGTATATGATCCGTGCCTCGAACTCTTCAAAAGTTCGGCATAAAACAAAGCAAGTGTTGGCCTGTAAGCAAGGTTCAATGTGGCGCACAAGAGTTGCAAATCGTTATGAATGCAAAAAAAATATCCATCGGGTATAAACTGGATATGAATTACCTTGGTAAAGATTCAAATGAGAAAGAATAACTCAAAGAAACCGTTCATCCACTTTAAAGTTGAAAAATTAATAATTAACAATATTTGAACTCCCGCTCAACAATTATCTCGATCCTGATTGGCTGATAGAAATACCACCGCTGTCAGTGCAGGCGCTGTTTTCTTAAATTGTTATAAATTTTGTTCTTTGACGGATCACCGATTGAATACCTTTAAAATTCCTGTCCTCTTTTACGTCGACCGCGCATAATGGCGGTTTTCTCGATTTCGGAAGAATAAGCAGACGATACGTTATGAAAATGGTTTTTTTGTGCGGTAAGACTCACGTAGTAGACAAAAAGTCATAATAAATACTAATCTTCATGTATTTTTAATCGTTAACGATGGACATCTTGTTCAATTTCAAAAATCTAATTTCAATTTTAGAATCCCAGCGGTAACAGTCTCGCGTCCCAACTCCATTACGCATATATCACTTTTCCATGCGACCTCGCCGTGATCACATCGCTCGCGCCACCAATTGTTAAAAATGGCTAAAATAAAGGTTTAAATGCATAGCAGAGGCTGTAAGCATCCCAACTCGAATTATGAATCCACCACGGAGTGTTCTGTTAACAGAAACCGCTTCGGATTCTTTAATATGAAGAGCAATGCAACAATATTTCAAGAGTCCATATGCTTGGTGCAACGTTAGCATTGGCTCAGTATGATCCGGGCTTGATATTGAAAATTAACATACGTCCCGACGTAATGGAATGTAGGTTTTCGTTCGTCGTCTCGTTTGGAAGCTATGCGTTGTCGAAAAACTCTAAGCAAATTTTGTAAACACGGTCGGAGAGCGTTCGAAAAATTTCCAATGGGACTTACCTCAATGTTTTTCTTGAACGGGCTTTCCTCACTTAAACTACGCTCCAAAGACGAATCCACAATCCTTTGTAACTGCCGAATGGTAGAAAAGCCTGCATGAGCTCCGGTAACTTAGCACTTAACACAGTAATTCGTTCACAGTCTTCGAGAATTTTCAGCCACCAAGTTGACAGGGAACGGAGACGCACTACGCAACTGGATTTCAGAGCCTCGTGAACCGAATAAGGACGGGATTGATTTCAATACTTTGCATGTGAAATTTTCTCACTTCTGTTTATCATCGCGGACGAACTTTGCTCGCAATGCATGCGTGCCGACTGACGCCGGAAAGGGAGCACCACTTCTCCCTCTATTGGCATTCCGTTTAGAATAATTTACTCATGTCAAAAAAAGACGATCTACCTTCTATTGTAAACCCTCTGTTTTAAGATTAAGACCAGGGCTGTTTCGTTTTTCCGAGAAGACGTATTGATCAGAATGTTCGTCATTTGCGAACAAGAATGAAAGGGAAAGGGGCGACGGCTTAGGGTAGTATATGAAAACAAGCAATAGTTTCCCAAGTAGATGAATGAAGGGTAAAAAATGCGAATAAAAAGTAATTTGCAGATGAATTTTATTGAAGCAATAGCGTCACATACATCATAAAAGTTACATTTCATTCTAGCAATTGCATTAAAGCTAAGGTGCTCTTTCCCATTTCTAGAAGTCTGTCTGTCTGTCCGCATCCGGGAAGAAACCGTCCTGCCTGCGTTATCCTTATGCCTCTGAAATCGTTCGTTCTTCAAGTACTCCTCCGAGGAATAACTCCTCGTATCTGGAAAGAAAGTAAAAAAGGAACGCAATATAAACTCACTGTGACATCGTCTAGCTATACTCACCATGAGAATAAAGAAAGCTTAAGCATTATATAGACAGAGCGTAGAATATCTGTCGCCATTTCAGAGCCAGTTGCTCCTGGCGAGAGCCCTTCTTCACTCTGAATTGGAAGATTCGCTGATCCTCGGTTCTTCCTGAGAAAGAATGGAACCTCCGATGCATTTTGCAACTTCCAGTATATACTGACATTTCAAATAAATATCATCCCTTCCTTCGTTCGTCCGACAGCTATCGGTGAGATTCGGTTAAACTTGGATGTTGTATGGATCATTGAATTGTTAAAGGGACGCACTCTCTGGATCAGCTTTGAAATAATATTGACTGGAGGTTACAGAGAACGTATGAAATCGAAACATCTTTATGAAAGGAAAGGAACGGCGTGGAAGGATGTTGATACAAAACATTTCAGTTTTTTTTATAATCGGTCTCTCTCTCAATAAGATGACCTTGTTGAAGGAAGTTAGTAAATTGGACAACTATGGGTTCCTGTCAGGCTTTGTTTCTTAGATGCTGTGAAAGAGGAGAAAGGCTTACAGGGGTTTTGTCACCGTAACTCACCCTTGAAATGTCATTTATTGTTGAAATTTGATTGAATGTTTCACGTCACGCAATCAAACGTTGGCTCCTTTCCTTTCTTAGGATATAGAATTGAAATATTGCTGTTCTAGGAAGTTGAATAATGCACGGTCCCCTAATGAAATCAACTATTACATTACCATAAATTTACTGGAATTCAAACAGATTTATCGCATAATTTTTCAAAGAATATTTCCTGAATATTATTTTATTCCTATTTTGAATACATAGCCGGTAAATTGTGACATTGTTGTAGCAAGGACTGCATGACAAACACTTAATTGCCTTCATTCTGAGGAAATTGTCATTTCAGTATAGCTATCGTACCAAATGTGTTAATTGAAATGTCCTTCAAAGCTTTTTGCAGTGAACAGGAAACATGTCAATCACATTTCAACATATTAAAGTATCAACTAAAGTATCATAAAAAAATATCCATCATGATTCAAATTATACAAGCTAACATTTCTGCCTTCTTTTTCTGCAGAAACTTTGTGCATATGCTCCCTGTCCATCTTCCTGGAAGACCTCAACTCTCCTCTTCTAAGAGTGAGTGTCTCCTAATCAGGAGTTTTGTAAAATTTGTCTCATTTTCTTTTTAAAAGATGCTCACAATTTTTATATATTGTCATGCAGAACGTTTATAACCTGAGCGCAAGATGCATTTAGTACAAAAGAAACAGTATTGCACCGGTTTATAGGGAAACTACTAAATCATGGTTCAATTTTTTCCTTTACCTTGCCAAGCTCCAGTCAATCCAAAAATGTACTGAATTGCAAGCCGATGGACGAGGAAACGAGTGGTAGAGAGACGAATAAATGGTTAACCCAGCATGGGTAGAACTAAAACTGTAAAAAGAACTGAGACTCATAGCAGCGAAGGCCGCTTCATTCTTTCCATGTGAACTGATAACAGTTTTGCAAAGCGTTAGAACTATTTTCTCTATAGTCAAACGTAAAACCGTCCACTGATGATCCATCGTCGTTTATTTATCATTAACTCGTTCGATTTGTGATGGTAATTTCTGGAAATGAATGGCCAGTTTGAGGCTCACACTAATTATAAGCAAATGCTAGCAAGTAATATCATAAGCCCATTTCCCAGGCTTCCCCTCAACTATAATATTAAACAGGTACTCACGAAACGAAAATGTCACTCTATTGCTTTCACTGCAAAGGAAAGGAAGCAGAAGATCCATTCGGTGTAGACAATCACTCCACTCTCCCCTGGCCCGTATCTTTTCTGGATGAAAACCGCATCCTAAAATGGAAAGATATCGAATTAATTAAAGAGGAACATGGTTCGTAGTTTAAGGATAAACCGTATATGATCCGTGCCTCGAACTCTTCAAAAGTTCGGCATAAAACAAAGCAAGTGTTGGCCTGTAAGCAAGGTTCAATGTGGCGCACAAGAGTTGCAAATCGTTATGAATGCAAAAAAAATATCCATCGGGTATAAACTGGATATGAATTACCTTGGTAAAGATTCAAATGAGAAAGAATAACTCAAAGAAACCGTTCATCCACTTTAAAGTTGAAAAATTAATAATTAACAATATTTGAACTCCCGCTCAACAATTATCTCGATCCTGATTGGCTGATAGAAATACCACCGCTGTCAGTGCAGGCGCTGTTTTCTTAAATTGTTATAAATTCTGTTCTTTGACGGATCACCGATTGAATACCTTTAAAATTCCTGTCCTCTTTTACGTCGACCGCGCATAATGGCGGTTTTCTCGATTTCGGAAGAATAAGCAGACGATACGTTATGAAAATGGTTTTTTTGTGCGGTAAGACTCACGTAGTAGACAAAAAGTCATAATAAATACTAATCTTCATGTATTTTTAATCGTTAACGATGGACATCTTGTTCAATTTCAAAAATCTAATTTCAATTTTAGAATCCCAGCGGTAACAGTCTCGCGTCCCAACTCCATTACGCATATATCACTTTTCCATGCGACCTCGCCGTGATCACATCGCTCGCGTCACCAATTGTTGAAAATGGCTAAAATAAAGGTTTAAATGCATAGCAGAGGCTGTAAGCATCCCAACTCGAATTATGAATCCACCACGGAGTGTTCTGTTAACAGAAACCGCTTCGGATTCTTTAATATGAAGAGCAATGCAACAATATTTCAAGAGTCCATATGCTTGGTGCAACGTTAGCATTGGCTCAGTATGATCCGGGCTTGATATTGAAAATTAACATACGTCCCGACGTAATGGAATGTAGGTTTTCGTTCGTCGTCTCGTTTGGAAGCTATGCGTTGTCGAAAAACTCTAAGCAAATTCTGTAAACACGGTCGGAGAGCGTTCGAAAAATTTCCAATGGGACTTACCTCAATGTTTTTCTTGAACGGGCTTTCCTCACTTAAACTACGCTCCAAAGACGAATCCACAATCCTTTGTAACTGCCGAATGGTAGAAAAGCCTGCATGAGCTCCGGTAACTTAGCACTTAACACAGTAATTCGTTCACAGTCTTCGAGAATTTTCAGCCACCAAGTTGACAGGGAACGGAGACGCACTACGCAACTGGATTTCAGAGCCTCGTGAACCGAATAAGGACGGGATTGATTTCAATACTTTGCATGTGAAATTTTCTCACTTCTGTTTATCATCGCGGACGAACTTTGCTCGCAATGCATGCGTGCCGACTGACGCCGGAAAGGGAGCACCACTTCTCCCTCTATTGGCATTCCGTTTAGAATAATTTACTCATGTCAAAAAAAGACGATCTACCTTCTATTGTAAACCCTCTGTTTTAAGATTAAGACCAGGGCTGTTTCGTTTTTCCGAGAAGACGTATTGATCAGAATGTTCGTCATTTGCGAACAAGAATGAAAGGGAAAGGGGCGACGGCTTAGGGTAGTATATGAAAACAAGCAATAGTTTCCCAAGTAGATGAATGAAGGGTAAAAAATGCGAATAAAAAGTAATTTGCAGATGAATTTTATTGAAGCAATAGCGTCACATACATCATAAACGTTACATTTCATTCTAGCAATTGCATTAAAGCTAAGGTGCTCTTTCCCATTTCTAGAAGTCTGTCTGTCTGTCCGCATCCGGGAAGAAACCGTCCTGCCTGCGTTATCCTTATGCCTCTGAAATCGTTCGTTCTTCAAGTACTCCTCCGAGGAATAACTCCTCGTATCTGGAAAGAAAGTAAAAAAGGAACGCAATATAAACTCACTTTGACATCGTCTAGCTATACTCACCATGAGAATAAAGAAAGCTTAAGCATTATATAGACAGAGCGTAGAATATCTGTCGCCATTTCAGAGCCAGTTGCTCCTGGCGAGAGCCCTTCTTCACTCTGAATTGGAAGATTCGCTGATCCTCGGTTCTTCCTGAGAAAGAATGGAACCTCCGATGCATTTTGCAACTTCCAGTATATACTGACATTTCAAATAAATATCATCCCTTCCTTCGTTCGACCGACAGCTATCGGTGAGATTCGGTTAAACTTGGATGTTGTATGGATCATTGAATTGTTAAAGGGACGCACTCTCTGGATCAGCTTTGAAATAATATTGACTGGAGGTTACAGAGAACGTATGAAATCGAAACATCTTTATGAAAGGAAAGGAACGGCGTGGAAGGATGTTGATACAAAACATTTCAGTTTTTTTTATAATCGGTCTCTCTCTCAATAAGATGACCTTGTTGAAGGAAGTTAGTAAATTGGACAACTATGGGTTCCTGTCAGGCTTTGTTTCTTAGATGCTGTGAAAGAGGAGAAAGGCTTACAGTGGTTTTGTCACCGTAACTCACCCTTGAAATGTCATTTATTGTTGAAATTTGATTGAATGTTTCACGTCACGCAATCAAACGTTGGCTCCTTTCCTTTCTTAGGATATAGAATTGAAATATTGCTGTTCTAGGAAGTTGAATAACGCACGGTCCCCTAATGAAATCAACTATTACATTACCATAAATTTACTGGAATTCAAGCAGATTTATCGCATAATTTTTCAAAGAATATTGCCTGAAGATTATTTTATTCCTATTTTGAATACATAGCCGGTAAATTGTGACATTGTTGTAGCAAGGACTGCATGACAAACACTTAAATGCCTTCATTCTGAGGAAATTGACATTTGAGTATAGCTATCGTACCTAAAGTGTTCATTGAAATGTCCTTCAAAGCTTTTTGCAGTGAACAGGAAACATGTCAATCACATTTCAACATATTAAGGTATCAACTAAAGTATCATAAAAAAATATCCATCATGATTCAAATTATACAAGCTAACATTTCTGCCTTCTTTTTCTGCAGAAACTTTGTGCATATGCTCCCTGTCCATCTTCCTGGAAGACCTCAACTCTCCTCTTCTAAGAGTGAGTGTCTCCTAATCAGGAGTTTTGTAAAATTTGTCTCGTTTTCTTTTTAAAAGATGCTCACAATTTTTATATATTGTCATGCAGAACGTTTATAACCTGAGCGCAAGATGCATTTAGTAAAAAAGAAACAGTATTGCACCGGTTTATAGGGAAACTACTAAATCATGGTTCAATTTTTTCCTTTACCTTGCCAAGCTCCAGTCAATCCAAAAATGTACTGAATTGCAAGCCGATGGACGAGGAAACGAGTGGTAGAGAGACGAATAAATGGTTAACCCAGCATGGATAGAACTAAAACTGTAAAAAGAACTGAGACTCATAGCAGTGAAGGCCGCTTCATTCTTTCCATGTGAACTGATAACAGTTTAGCAAAGCGTTAGAACTATTTTCTCTATAGTCAAACGTAAAACCGTCCACTGATGATCCATCGTCGTTTATTTATCATTAACTCGTTCGATTTGTGATGGTAATTTCTGGAAATGAATGGCCAGTTTGAGGCTCACACTAATTATAAGCAAATGCTAGCAAGTAATATCATAAGCCCATTTCCCAGGCTTCCCCTCAACTATAATATTAAACAGGTACTCACGAAACGAAAATGTCACTCTATTGCTTTCACTGCAAAGGAAAGGAAGCAGAAGATCCATTCGGTGTAGACAATCACTCCACTCTCCCCTGGCCCGTATCTTTTCTGGATGAAAACCGCATCCTAAAATGGTAAGATATCGAATTAATTAAAGAGGAACATGGTTCGTAGTTTAAGGATAAACCGTATATGATCCGTGCCTCGAACTCTTCAAAAGTTCGGCATAAAACAAAGCAAGTGTTGGCCTGTAAGCAAGGTTCAATGTGGCGCACAAGAGTTGCAAATCGTTATGAATGCAAAAAAAATATCCATCGGGTATAAACTGGATATGAATTACCTTGGTAAAGATTCAAATGAGAAAGAATAACTCAAAGAAACCGTTCATCCACTTTAAAGTTGAAAAATTAATAATTAACAATATTTGAACTCCCGCTCAACAATTATCTCGATCCTGATTGGCTGATAGAAATACCACCGCTGTCAGTGCAGGCGCTGTTTTCTTAAATTGTTATAAATTTTGTTCTTTGACGGATCACCGATTGAATACCTTTAAAATTCCTGTCCTCTTTTACGTCGACCGCGCATAATGGCGGTTTTCTCGATTTCGGAAGAATAAGCAGACGATACGTTATGAAAATGGTTTTTTTGTGCGGTAAGACTCACGTAGTAGACAAAAAGTCATAATAAATACTAATCTTCATGTATTTTTAATCGTTAACGATGGACATCTTGTTCAATTTCAAAAATCTAATTTCAATTTTAGAATCCCAGCGGTAACAGTCTCGCGTCCCAACTCCATTACGCATATATCACTTTTCCATGCGACCTCGCCGTGATCACATCGCTCGCGCCACCAATTGTTAAAAATGGCTAAAATAAAGGTTTAAATGCATAGCAGAGGCTGTAAGCATCCCAACTCGAATTATGAATCCACCACGGAGTGTTCTGTTAACAGAAACCGCTTCGGATTCTTTAATATGAAGAGCAATGCAACAATATTTCAAGAGTCCATATGCTTGGTGCAACGTTAGCATTGGCTCAGTATGATCCGGGCTTGATATTGAAAATTAACATACGTCCCGACGTAATGGAATGTAGGTTTTCGTTCGTCGTCTCGTTTGGAAGCTATGCGTTGTCGAAAAACTCTAAGCAAATTTTGTAAACACGGTCGGAGAGCGTTCGAAAAATTTCCAATGGGACTTACCTCAATGTTTTTCTTGAACGGGCTTTCCTCACTTAAACTACGCTCCAAAGACGAATCCACAATCCTTTGTAACTGCCGAATGGTAGAAAAGCCTGCATGAGCTCCGGTAACTTAGCACTTAACACAGTAATTCGTTCACAGTCTTCGAGAATTTTCAGCCACCAAGTTGACAGGGAACGGAGACGCACTACGCAACTGGATTTCAGAGCCTCGTGAACCGAATAAGGACGGGATTGATTTCAATACTTTGCATGTGAAATTTTCTCACTTCTGTTTATCATCGCGGACGAACTTTGCTCGCAATGCATGCGTGCCGACTGACGCCGGAAAGGGAGCACCACTTCTCCCTCTATTGGCATTCCGTTTAGAATAATTTACTCATGTCAAAAAAAGACGATCTACCTTCTATTGTAAACCCTCTGTTTTAAGATTAAGACCAGGGCTGTTTCGTTTTTCCGAGAAGACGTATTGATCAGAATGTTCGTCATTTGCGAACAAGAATGAAAGGGAAAGGGGCGACGGCTTAGGGTAGTATATGAAAACAAGCAATAGTTTCCCAAGTAGATGAATGAAGGGTAAAAAATGCGAATAAAAAGTAATTTGCAGATGAATTTTATTGAAGCAATAGCGTCACATACATCATAAAAGTTACATTTCATTCTAGCAATTGCATTAAAGCTAAGGTGCTCTTTCCCATTTCTAGAAGTCTGTCTGTCTGTCCGCATCCGGGAAGAAACCGTCCTGCCTGCGTTATCCTTATGCCTCTGAAATCGTTCGTTCTTCAAGTCCTCCTCCGAGGAATAACTCCTCGTATCTGGAAAGAAAGTAAAAAAGGAACGCAATATAAACTCACTTTGACATCGTCTAGCTATACTCACCATGAGAATAAAGAAAGCTTAAGCATTATATAGACAGAGCGTAGAATATCTGTCGCCATTTCAGAGCCAGTTGCTCCTTGCGAGAGCCCTTCTTCACTCTGAATTGGAAGATTCGCTGATCCTCGGTTCTTCCTGAGAAAGAATGGAACCTCCGATGCATTTTGCAACTTCCAGTATATACTGACATTTCAAATAAATAACATCCCGTCCTTCGTTCGTCCGACAGCTATCGGTGAGATTCGGTTAAACTTGGATGTTGTATGGATCATTGAATTGTTAAAGGGACGCACTCTCTGGATCAGCTTTGAAATAATATTGACTGGAGGTTACAGAGAACGTATGAAATCGAAACATCTTTATGAAAGGAAAGGAACGGCGTGGAAGGATGTTGATACAAAACATTTCAGTTTTTTTTATAATCGGTCTCTCTCTCAATAAGATGACCTTGTTGAAGGAAGTTAGTAAATTGGACAACTATGGGTTCCTGTCAGGCTTTGTTTCTTAGATGCTGTGAAAGAGGAGAAAGGCTTACAGGGGTTTTGTCACCGTAACTCACCCTTGAAATGTCATTTATTGTTGAAATTTGATTGAATGTTTCACGTCACGCAATCAAACGTTGGCTCCTTTCCTTTCTTAGGATATAGAATTGAAATATTGCTGTTCTAGGAAGTTGAATAATGCACGGTCCCCTAATGAAATCAACTATTACATTACCATAAATTTACTGGAATTCAAACAGATTTATCGCATAATTTTTCAAAGAATATTTCCTGAATATTATTTTATTCCTATTTTGAATACATAGCCGGTAAATTGTGACATTGTTGTAGCAAGGACTGCATGACAAACACTTAATTGCCTTCATTCTGAGGAAATTGTCATTTCAGTATAGCTATCGTACCAAATGTGTTAATTGAAATGTCCTTCAAAGCTTTTTGCAGTGAACAGGAAACATGTCAATCACATTTCAACATATTAAAGTATCAACTAAAGTATCATAAAAAAATATCCATCATGATTCAAATTATACAAGCTAACATTTCTGCCTTCTTTTTCTGCAGAAACTTTGTGCATATGCTCCCTGTCCATCTTCCTGGAAGACCTCAACTCTCCTCTTCTAAGAGTGAGTGTCTCCTAATCAGGAGTTTTGTAAAATTTGTCTCGTTTTCTTTTTAAAAGATGCTCACAATTTTTATATATTGTCATGCAGAACGTTTATAACCTGAGCGCAAGATGCATTTAGTAAAAAAGAAACAGTATTGCACCGGTTTATAGGGAAACTACTAAATCATGGTTCAATTTTTTCCTTTACCTTGCAAAGCTCCAGTCAATCCAAAAATGTACTGAATTGCAAGCCGATGGACGAGGAAACGAGTGGTAGAGAGACGAATAAATGGTTAACCCAGCATGGATAGAACTAAAACTGTAAAAAGAACTGAGACTCATAGCAGTGAAGGCCGCTTCATTCTTTCCATGTGAACTGATAACAGTTTAGCAAAGCGTTAGAACTATTTTCTCTATAGTCAAACGTAAAACCGTCCACTGATGATCCATCGTCGTTTATTTATCATTAACTCGTTCGATTTGTGATGGTAATTTCTGGAAATGAATGGCCAGTTTGAGGCTCACACTAATTATAAGCAAATGCTAGCAAGTAATATCATAAGCCCATTTCCCAGGCTTCCCCTCAACTATAATATTAAACAGGTACTCACGAAACGAAAATGTCACTCTATTGCTTTCACTGCAAAGGAAAGGAAGCAAAAGATCCATTCGGTGTAGACAATCACTCCACTCTCCCCTGGCCCGTATCTTTTCTGGATGAAAACCGCATCCTAAAATGGAAAGATATCGAATTAATTAAAGAGGAACATGGTTCGTAGTTTAAGGATAAACCGTATATGATCCGTGCCTCGAACTCTTCAAAAGTTCGGCATAAAACAAAGCAAGTGTTGGCCTGTAAGCAAGGTTCAATGTGGCGCACAAGAGTTGCAAATCGTTATGAATGCAAAAAAAATATCCATCGGGTATAAACTGGATATGAATTACCTTGGTAAAGATTCAAATGAGAAAGAATAACTCAAAGAAACCGTTCATCCACTTTAAAGTTGAAAAATTAATAATTAACAATATTTGAACTCCCGCTCAACAATTATCTCGATCCTGATTGGCTGATAGAAATACCACCGCTGTCAGTGCAGGCGCTGTTTTCTTAAATTGTTATAAATTTTGTTCTTTGACGGATCACCGATTGAATACCTTTAAAATTCCTGTCCTCTTTTACGTCGACCGCGCATAATGGCGGTTTTCTCGATTTCGGAAGAATAAGCAGACGATACGTTATGAAAATGGTTTTTTTGTGCGGTAAGACTCACGTAGTAGACAAAAAGTCATAATAAATACTAATCTTCATGTATTTTTAATCGTTAACGATGGACATCTTGTTCAATTTCAAAAATCTAATTTCAATTTTAGAATCCCAGCGGTAACAGTCTCGCGTCCCAACTCCATTACGCATATATCACTTTTCCATGCGACCTCGCCGTGATCACATCGCTCGCGTCACCAATTGTTAAAAATGGCTAAAATAAAGGTTTAAATGCATAGCAGAGGCTGTAAGCATCCCAACTCGAATTATGAATCCACCACGGAGTGTTCTGTTAACAGAAACCGCTTCGGATTCTTTAATATGAAGAGCAATGCAACAATATTTCAAGAGTCCATATGCTTGGTGCAACGTTAGCATTGGCTCAGTATGATCCGGGCTTGATATTGAAAATTAACATACGTCCCGACGTAATGGAATGTAGGTTTTCGTTCGTCGTCTCGTTTGGAAGCTATGCGTTGTCGAAAAACTCTAAGCAAATTTTGTAAACACGGTCGGAGAGCGTTCGAAAAATTTCCAATGGGACTTACCTCAATGTTTTTCTTGAACGGGCTTTCCTCACTTAAACTACGCTCCAAAGACGAATCCACAATCCTTTGTAACTGCCGAATGGTAGAAAAGCCTGCATGAGCTCCGGTAACTTAGCACTTAACACAGTAATTCGTTCACAGTCTTCGAGAATTTTCAGCCACCAAGTTGACAGGGAACGGAGACGCACTACGCAACTGGATTTCAGAGCCTCGTGAACCGAATAAGGACGGGATTGATTTCAATACTTTGCATGTGAAATTTTCTCACTTCTGTTTAACATCGCGGACGAACTTTGCTCGCAATGCATGCGTGCCGACTGACGCCGGAAAGGGAGCAACACTTCTCCCTCTATTGGCATTCCGTTTAGAATAATTTACTCATGTCAAAAAAAGACGATCTACCTTCTATTGTAAACCCTCTGTTTTAAGATTAAGACCAGGGCTGTTTCGTTTTTCCGAGAAGACGTATTGATCAGAATGTTCGTCATTTGCGAACAAGAATGAAAGGGAAAGGGGCGACGGCTTAGGGTAGTATATGAAAACAAGCAATAGTTTCCCAAGTAGATGAATGAAGGGTAAAAAATGCGAATAAAAAGTAATTTGCAGATGAATTTTATTGAAGCAATAGCGTCACATACATCATAAACGTTACATTTCATTCTAGCAATTGCATTAAAGCTAAGGTGCTCTTTCCCATTTCTAGAAGTCTGTCTGTCTGTCCGCATCCGGGAAGAAACCGTCCTGCCTGCGTTATCCTTATGCCTCTGAAATCGTTCGTTCTTCAAGTACTCCTCCGAGGAATAACTCCTCGTATCTGGAAAGAAAGTAAAAAAGGAACGCAATATAAACTCACTGTGACATCGTCTAGCTATACTCACCATGAGAATAAAGAAAGCTTAAGCATTATATAGACAGAGCGTAGAATATCTGTCGCCATTTCAGAGCCAGTTGCTCCTGGCGAGAGCCCTTCTTCACTCTGAATTGGAAGATTCGCTGATCCTCGGTTCTTCCTGAGAAAGAATGGAACCTCCGATGCATTTTGCAACTTCCAGTATATACTGACATTTCAAATAAATATCATCCCTTCCTTCGTTCGTCCGACAGCTATCGGTGAGATTCGGTTAAACTTGGATGTTGTATGGATCATTGAATTGTTAAAGGGACGCACTCTCTGGATCAGCTTTGAAATAATATTGACTGGAGGTTACAGAGAACGTATGAAATCGAAACATCTTTATGAAAGGAAAGGAACGGCGTGGAAGGATGTTGATACAAAACATTTCAGTTTTTTTTATAATCGGTCTCTCTCTCAATAAGATGACCTTGTTGAAGGAAGTTAGTAAATTGGACAACTATGGGTTCCTGTCAGGCTTTGTTTCTTAGATGCTGTGAAAGAGGAGAAAGGCTTACAGGGGTTTTGTCACCGTAACTCACCCTTGAAATGTCATTTATTGTTGAAATTTGATTGAATGTTTCACGTCACGCAATCAAACGTTGGCTCCTTTCCTTTCTTAGGATATAGAATTGAAATATTGCTGTTCTAGGAAGTTGAATAATGCACGGTCCCCTAATGAAATCAACTATTACATTACCATAAATTTACTGGAATTCAAACAGATTTATCGCATAATTTTTCAAAGAATATTTCCTGAATATTATTTTATTCCTATTTTGAATACATAGCCGGTAAATTGTGACATTGTTGTAGCAAGGACTGCATGACAAACACTTAATTGCCTTCATTCTGAGGAAATTGTCATTTCAGTATAGCTATCGTACCAAATGTGTTAATTGAAATGTCCTTCAAAGCTTTTTGCAGTGAACAGGAAACATGTCAATCACATTTCAACATATTAAAGTATCAACTAAAGTATCATAAAAAAATATCCATCATGATTCAAATTATACAAGCTAACATTTCTGCCTTCTTTTTCTGCAGAAACTTTGTGCATATGCTCCCTGTCCATCTTCCTGGAAGACCTCAACTCTCCTCTTCTAAGAGTGAGTGTCTCCTAATCAGGAGTTTTGTAAAATTTGTCTCATTTTCTTTTTAAAAGATGCTCACAATTTTTATATATTGTCATGCAGAACGTTTATAACCTGAGCGCAAGATGCATTTAGTACAAAAGAAACAGTATTGCACCGGTTTATAGGGAAACTACTAAATCATGGTTCAATTTTTTCCTTTACCTTGCCAAGCTCCAGTCAATCCAAAAATGTACTGAATTGCAAGCCGATGGACGAGGAAACGAGTGGTAGAGAGACGAATAAATGGTTAACCCAGCATGGATAGAACTAAAACTGTAAAAAGAACTGAGACTCATAGCAGCGAAGGCCGCTTCATTCTTTCCATGTGAACTGATAACAGTTTTGCAAAGCGTTAGAACTATTTTCTCTATAGTCAAACGTAAAACCGTCCACTGATGATCCATCGTCGTTTATTTATCATTAACTCGTTCGATTTGTGATGGTAATTTCTGGAAATGAATGGCCAGTTTGAGGCTCACACTAATTATAAGCAAATGCTAGCAAGTAATATCATAAGCCCATTTCCCAGGCTTCCCCTCAACTATAATATTAAACAGGTACTCACGAAACGAAAATGTCACTCTATTGCTTTCACTGCAAAGGAAAGGAAGCAGAAGATCCATTCGGTGTAGACAATCACTCCACTCTCCCCTGGCCCGTATCTTTTCTGGATGAAAACCGCATCCTAAAATGGAAAGATATCGAATTAATTAAAGAGGAACATGGTTCGTAGTTTAAGGATAAACCGTATATGATCCGTGCCTCGAACTCTTCAAAAGTTCGGCATAAAACAAAGCAAGTGTTGGCCTGTAAGCAAGGTTCAATGTGGCGCACAAGAGTTGCAAATCGTTATGAATGCAAAAAAAATATCCATCGGGTATAAACTGGATATGAATTACCTTGGTAAAGATTCAAATGAGAAAGAATAACTCAAAGAAACCGTTCATCCACTTTAAAGTTGAAAAATTAATAATTAACAATATTTGATCTCCCGCTCAACAATTATCTCGATCCTGATTGGCTGATAGAAATACCACCGCTGTCAGTGCAGGCGC
Source organism: Pantala flavescens (assembly GCA_020796165.1). Classification (NCBI taxonomy): domain Eukaryota; kingdom Metazoa; phylum Arthropoda; class Insecta; order Odonata; family Libellulidae; genus Pantala; species Pantala flavescens. The sequence continues at coordinate 55,793,467 of CM036883.1, forward strand.
TGTTTTCTTAAATTGTTATAAATTCTGTTCTTTGACGGATCACCGATTGAATACCTTTAAAATTCCTCTCCTCTTTTACGTCGACCGCGCATAATGGCGGTTTTCTCGATTTCGGAAGAATAAGCAGACGATACGTTATGAAAATGGTTTTTTTGTGCGGTAAGACTCACGTAGTAGACAAAAAGTCATAATAAATACTAATCTTCATGTATTTTTAATCGTTAACGATGGACATCTTGTTCAATTTCAAAAATCTAATTTCAATTTTAGAATCCCAGCGGTAACAGTCTCGCGTCCCAACTCCATTACGCATATATCACTTTTCCATGCGACCTCGCCGTGATCACATCGCTCGCGTCACCAATTGTTAAAAATGGCTAAAATAAAGGTTTAAATGCATAGCAGAGGCTGTAAGCATCCCAACTCGAATTATGAATCCACCACGGAGTGTTCTGTTAACAGAAACCGCTTCGGATTCTTTAATATGAAGAGCAATGCAACAATATTTCAAGAGTCCATATGCTTGGTGCAACGTTAGCATTGGCTCAGTATGATCCGGGCTTGATATTGAAAATTAACATACGTCCCGACGTAATGGAATGTAGGTTTTCGTTCGTCGTCTCGTTTGGAAGCTATGCGTTGTCGAAAAACTCTAAGCAAATTCTGTAAACACGGTCGGAGAGCGTTCGAAAAATTTCCAATGGGACTTACCTCAATGTTTTTCTTGAACGGGCTTTCCTCACTTAAACTACGCTCCAAAGACGAATCCACAATCCTTTGTAACTGCCGAATGGTAGAAAAGCCTGCATGAGCTCCGGTAACTTAGCACTTAACACAGTAATTCGTTCACAGTCTTCGAGAATTTTCAGCCACCAAGTTGACAGGGAACGGAGACGCACTACGCAACTGGATTTCAGAGCCTCGTGAACCGAATAAGGACGGGATTGATTTCAATACTTTGCATGTGAAATTTTCTCACTTCTGTTTATCATCGCGGACGAACTTTGCTCGCAATGCATGCGTGCCGACTGACGCCGGAAAGGGAGCACCACTTCTCCCTCTATTGGCATTCCGTTTAGAATAATTTACTCATGTCAAAAAAAGACGATCTACCTTCTATTGTAAACCCTCTGTTTTAAGATTAAGACCAGGGCTGTTTCGTTTTTCCGAGAAGACGTATTGATCAGAATGTTCGTCATTTGCGAACAAGAATGAAAGGGAAAGGGGCGACGGCTTAGGGTAGTATATGAAAACAAGCAATAGTTTCCCAAGTAGATGAATGAAGGGTAAAAAATGCGAATAAAAAGTAATTTGCAGATGAATTTTATTGAAGCAATAGCGTCACATACATCATAAACGTTACATTTCATTCTAGCAATTGCATTAAAACTAAGGTGCTCTTTCCCATTTCTAGATGTCTGTCTGTCTGTCCGCATCCGGGAAGAAACCGTCCTGCCTGCGTTATCCTTATGCCTCTGATATCGTTCGTTCTTCAAGTCCTCCTCCGAGGAATAACTCCTCGTATCTGGAAAGAAAGTAAAAAAGGAACCCAATATAAACTCACTGTGACATCGTCTAGCTATACTCATCATGATAATAAAGAAAGCTTAAGCATTATATAGACAGAGTGTAGAATATCTGTCGCCATTTCTGAGCCAGTTGCTCCTGGCGAGGGCGCTTCTTCACTCTGAATTGGAAGATTTGCTGATCCTCGGTTCTTCCTGAGAAAGATTGGAACCTCCGATGCATTTTGCAACTTCCAGTATATACTGACATTTCAAATAAATATCATCCCTTCCTTCGTTCGTCCGACAGCTATCGGTGAGATTCGGTTAAACTTGGATGTTGTATGGATCATTGAATTGTTAAAGGGACGCACTCTCTGGATCAGCTTTGAAATAATATTTACTGGAGGTTACAGAGAACGTATGAAATCGAAACATCTTTATGAAAGGAAAGGAACGGCGTGGAAGGATGTTGATACAAAACATTTCAGTTTTTCATAATCGGTCTCTCTCTCAATAAGATGACCTTGTTGCAGGAAGTTAGGAAATTGGACGACTATGGGTTCCTGTCAGGTTTTGTTTCTTAGATGCTGTGAAAGAGGAGAAAGGCTTACAGTGGTTTTGTCACCGTAACTCACCCTTGAAATGTCATTTATTGTTGAAATTTGATTGAATGTTTCACGTCACGCAATCAAACGTTGGCTCCTTTCCTTTCTTAGGATATAGAATTGAAATTTTGCTGTTCTAGGAAGTTGAATAATGCACGGTCTCCTATGGAAATCAATTATTACATAACCTTTAATTTACTGGAATTCGAACAGATTTATCGCATAATTTTTCAAAGAATATTGCCTGTAGATTATTTTATACCTATGCTTAATACATAGCCGGTAAATTGTGACATTGTTGGAGCAAGGACTGCATGACAAACACTTAATTGCCTTCATTCTGAGGAAATTGACATTTCAGTATAGCCATCGTACCTAAAGTGTTCATTGAAATGTCCTTCAAAGCTTTTTGCAGTGAACAGGAAACATGTCAATCACATTTCAACATATTAAGGTATCAATTAAATTATCATAAAAAAATATCCATCATGATTCAAATTATACAAGCTAACATTTCTGCCTTCTTTTTCTGCAGAAACTTTGTGCATATGCTCCCTGTCCATCTTCCTGGAAGACCTCAACTCTCCTCTTCTAAGAGTGAGTGTCTCCTAATCAGGAGTTTTGTGAAATTTGTCTCATTTTCTTTTTAAAAGATGCTCACAATTTTTATATATTGTCATGCAGAACGTTTATAACCTGAGCGCAAGATGCATTTAGTATAAAAGACACAGTATTGCACTGGTTTATAGGGAAACTACTAAATCATGGTTCAATTTTTTCCTTTACCTTGCAAAGCTCCAGTCAATCCAAAAATGTACTGAATTGTAAGCCGATGGACGAGGAAACGAGTGGTAGAGAGACGAATAAATGGTTAACCCAGCATGGATAGAACTAAAACTGTAAAAAGAACTGAGACTCATAGCAGTGAAGGCCGCTAAATTCTTTCCATGTTAACTGATAACAGTTTAGCAAAGCGTTAGAACTATTTTCTCTATAGTCAAACGTAACACCGTCCACTGATGATCCATCGTCGTTTATTTATCATTAACTCGTTCGATTTTTGATGGTAATTTCTGGAAATGAATGGCCAGTTTGAGGCTCACACTAATTATAAGCAAATGCTAGCAAGTAATATCATAAGCCCATTTCCCAGGCTTCCCCTCAACTATAATATTAAACAGGTACTCACGAAACGAAAACGTCACTCTATTGCTTTCACTGCAAAGGAAAGGAAGCAGAAGATCCATTCGGTGTAGACAATCACTCCACTCTCCCCTGGCCCGTATCTTTTCTGGATGAAAACCGCATCCTAAAATGGAAAGATATCGAATTAATTAAAGAGGAACATGGTTCGTAGTTTAAGGATAAACCGTATATGATCCGTGCCTCGAACTCTTCAAAAGTTCGGCATAAAACAAAGCAAGTGTTGGCCTGTAAGCAAGGTTCAATGTGGCGCACAAGAGTTGCAAATCGTTATGAATGCAAAAAAAATATCCATCGGGTATAAACTGGATATGAATTACCTTGGTAAAGATTCAAATGAGAAAGAATAACTCAAGGAAACCGTTTATCCACTTTAAAGTTGAAAAATTAATAATTAACAATATTTGATCTCCCGCTCAACAATTATCTCGATCCTGATTGGCTGATAGAAATACCACCGCTGTCAGTGCAGGCGCTGTATTCTTAAATTGTTATAAATTTTGTTCTTTGACGGATCACCGATTGAATACCTTTAAAATTCCTGTCCTCTTTTACGTCGACCGCGCATAATGGCGGTTTTCTCGATTTCGGAAGAATAAGCAGACGATACGTTATGAAAATGGTTTTTTTGTGCGGTAAGACTCACGTAGTAGACAAAAAGTCATAATAAATACTAATCTTCATGTATTTTTAATCGTTAACGATGGACATCTTGTTCAATTTCAAAAATCTAATTTCAATTTTAGAATCCCAGCGGTAACAGTCTCGCGTCCCAACTCCATTACGCATATATCACTTTTCCATGCGACCTCGCCGTGATCACATCGCTCGCGTCACCAATTGTTAAAAATGGCTAAAATAAAGGTTTAAATGCATAGCAGAGGCTGTAAGCATCCCGACTCGAATTATGAATCCACCACGGAGTGTTCTGTTAACAGAAACCGCTTCGGATTCTTTAATATGAAGAGCAATGCAACAATATTTCAAGAGTCCATATGCTTGGTGCAACGTTAGCATTGGCTCAGTATGATCCGGGCTTGATATTGAAAATTAACATACGTCCCGACGTAATGGAATGTAGGTTTTCGTTCGTCGTCTCGTTTGGAAGCTATGAGTTGTCGAAAAACTCTAAGCAAATTTTGTAAACACGGTCGGAGAGCGTTCGAAAAATTTCCAATGGGACTTACCTCAATGTTTTTCTTGAACCGGCTTTCCTCACTTAAACTACGCTCCAAAGACGAATCCACAATCCTTTGTAACTGCCGAATGGTAGAAAAGCCTGCATGAGCTCCGGTAACTTAGCACTTAACACAGTAATTCGTTCACAGTCTTCGAGAATTTTCAGCCACCAAGTTGACAGGGAACGGAGACGCACTACGCAACTGGATTTCAGAGCCTCGTGAACCGAATAAGGACGGGATTGATTTCAATACTTTGCAAGTGAAATTTTCTCACTTCTGTTTAACATCGCGGACGAACTTTGCTCGCAATGCATGCGTGCCGACTGACGCCGGAACGGGAGCAACACTTCTCCCTCTATTGGCATTCCGTTTAGAATAATTTACTCATGTCAAAAAAAGACGATCTACCTTCTATTGTAAACCCTCTGTTTTAAGATTAAGACCAGGGCTGTTTCGTTTTTCCGAGAAGACGTATTGATCAGAATGTTCGCCTTTTCCGAACAAGAATGAAAGGGAAAGGGGCGACGGGTTAGGGTAGTATATGAAAACAAGCAATAGTTTCCCAAGTAGATGAATGAAGGGTAAAAAATGCGAATAAAAAGTAATTTGCAGATGAATTTTATTGAAGCAATAGCGTCACATACATCATAAACGTTACATTTCATTCTAGCAATTGCATTAAAGCTAAGGTGCTCTTTCCCATTTCTAGAAGTCTATCTGTCTGTCCGCATCCGGGAAGAAACCGTCCTGCCTGCGTTATCCTTATGCCTCTGAAATCGTTCGTTCTTCAAGTCCTCCTCCGAGGAATAACTCCTCGTATCTGGAAAGAAAGTAAAAAAGGAACGCAATATAAACTCACTGTGACATCGTCTAGCTATACTCATCATGAGAATAAAGAAAGCTTAAGCATTATATAGACAGAGTGTAGAATATCTGTCACCATTTCTGAGCCAGTTGCTCCTGGCGAGGGCGCTTCTTCACTCTGAATTGGAAGATTTGCTGATCCTCGGTTCCTCCTGAGAAAGATTGGAACCTCCGATGCATTTTGCAACTTCCAGTATATACTGACATTTCAAATAAATATCATCCCTTCCTTCGTTCGTCTGACAGCTATCGGTGAGATTCGGTTAAACTTGGATGTTGTATGGATCATTGAATTGTTAAAGGGACGCACTCTCTGGATCAGCTTTGAAATAATATTGACTGGAGGTTACAGAGAACGTATGAAATCGAAACATCTTTATGAAAGGAAAGGAACGGCGTGGAAGGATGTTGATACAAAACATTTCAGTTTTTCATAATCGGTCTCTCTCTCAATAAGATGACCTTGTTGCAGGAAGTTAGGAAATTGGACGACTATGGGTTCCTGTCAGGCTTTGTTTCTTAGATGCTGTGAAAGAGGAGAAAGGCTTACAGTGGTTTTGTCACCGTAACTCACCCTTGAAATGTCATTTATTGTTGAAATTTGATTGAATGTTTCACGTCACGCAATCAAACGTTGGCTCCTTTCCTTTCTTAGGATATAGAATTGAAATTTTGCTGTTCTAGGAAGTTGAATAATGCACGGTCCCCTATGGAAATCAATTATTACATAACCTTAAATTTACTGGAATTCGAACAGATTTATCGCATAATTTTTCAAAGAATATTGCCTGTAGATTATTTTATACCTATGCTTAATACATAGCCGGTAAATTGTGACATTGTTGGAGCAAGGACTGCATGACAAACACTTAATTGCCTTCATTCTGAGGAAATTGTCATTTCAGTATAGCCATCGTACCTAAAGTGTTCATTGAAATGTCCTTCAAAGCTTTTTGCAGTGAACAGGAAACATGTCAATCACATTTCAACATATTAAGGTATCAATTAAATTATCATAAAAAAATATCCATCATGATTCAAATTATACAAGCTAACATTTCTGCCTTCTTTTTCTGCAGAAACATTGTGCATATGCTCCCTGTCCATCTTCCTGGAAGACCTCAACTCTCCTCTTCTAAGAGTGAGTGTCTCCTAATCAGGAGTTTTGTGAAATTTGTCTCATTTTCTTTTTAAAAGATGCTCACAATTTTTATATATTGTCATGCAGAACGTTTATAACCTGAGCGCAAGATGCATTTAGTATAAAAGACACAGTATTGCACCGGTTTATAGGGAAACTACTAAATCATGGTTCAATTTTTTCCTTTACCTTGCAAAGCTCCAGTCAATCCAAAAATGTACTGAATTGTAAGCCGATGGACGAGGAAACGAGTGGTAGAGAGACGAATAAATGGTTAACCCAGCATGGATAGAACTAAAACTGTAAAAAGAACTGAGACTCATAGCAGTGAAGGCCGCTTCATTCTTTCCATGTGAACTGATAACAGTTTAGCAAAGCGTTGGAACTATTTTCTCTATAGTCAAACGTAAAACCGTCCACTGATGATCCTTCGTCGTTTATTTATCATTAACTCGTTCGATTTGTGATGGTAATTTCTGGAAATGAATGGCCAGTTTGAGGCTCACACTAATTATAAGCAAATGCTAGCAAGTAATATCATAAGCCCATTTCCCAGGCTTCCCCTCAACTATAATATTAAACAGGTACTCACGAAACGAAAACGTCACTCTATTGCTTTCACTGCAAAGGAAAGGAAGCAGAAGATCCATTCGGTGTAGACAATCACTCCACTCTCCCCTGGCCCGTATCTTTTCTGGATGAAAACCGCATCGTAAAATGGAAAGATATCGAATTAATTAAAGAGGAACATGGTTCGTAGTTTAAGGATAAACCGTATATGATCCGTGCCTCGAACTCTTCAAAAGTTCGGCATAAAACAAAGCAAGTGTTGGCCTGTAAGCAAGGTTCAATGTGGCGCACAAGAGTTGCAAATCGTTATGAATGCAAAAAAAATATCCATCGGGTATAAACTGGATATGAATTACCTTGGTAAAGATTCAAATGAGAAAGAATAACTCAAAGAAACCGTTCATCCACTTTAAAGTTAAAAAATTAAGAATTAACAATATTTGATCTCCCGCTCAACAATTATCTCGATCCTGATTGGCTGATAGAAATACCACCGCTGTCAGTGCAGGCGCTGTATTCTTAAATTGTTATAAATTTTGTTCTTTGACGGATCACCGATTGAATACCTTTAAAATTCCTGTCCTCTTTTACGTCGACCGCGCATAATGGCGGTTTTCTCGATTTCGGAAGAATAAGCAGACGATACGTTATGAAAATGGTTTTTTTGTGCGGTAAGACTCACGTAGTAGACAAAAAGTCATAATAAATACTAATCTTCATGTATTTTTAATCGTTAACGATGGACATCTTGTTCAATTTCAAAAATCTAATTTCAATTTTAGAATCCCAGCGGTAACAGTCTCGCGTCCCAACTCCATTACGCATATATCACTTTTCAATGCGACCTCGCCGTGATCACATCGCTCGCGTCACCAATTGTTAAAAATGGCTAAAATAAAGGTTTAAATGCATAGCAGAGGCTGTAAGCATCCCAACTCGAATTATGAATCCACCACGGAGTGTTCTGTTAACAGAAACCGCTTCGGATTCTTTAATATGAAGAGCAATGCAACAATATTTCAAGAGTCCATATGCTTGGTGCAACGTTAGCATTGGCTCAGTATGATCCGGGCTTGATATTGAAAATTAACATACGTCCCGACGTAATGGAATGTAGGTTTTCGTTCGTCGTCTCGTTTGGAAGCTATGAGTTGTCGAAAAACTCTAAGCAAATTTTGTAAACACGGTCGGAGAGCGTTCGAAAAATTTCCAATGGGACTTACCTCAATGTTTTTCTTGAACCGGCTTTCCTCACTTAAACTACGCTCCAAAGACGAATCCACAATCCTTTGTAACTGCCGAATGGTAGAAAAGCCTGCATGAGCTCCGGTAACTTAGCACTTAACACAGTAATTCGTTCACAGTCTTCGAGAATTTTCAGCCACCAAGTTGACAGGGAACGGAGACGCACTACGCAACTGGATTTCAGAGCCTCGTGAACCGAATAAGGACGGGATTGATTTCAATACTTTGCAAGTGAAATTTTCTCACTTCTGTTTAACATCGCGGACGAACTTTGCTCGCAATGCATGCGTGCCGACTGACGCCGGAAAGGGAGCAACACTTCTCCCTCTATTGGCATTCCGTTTAGAATAATTTACTCATGTCAAAAAAAGACGATCTACCTTCTATTGTAAACCCTCTGTTTTAAGATTAACACCAGGGCTGTTTCGTTTTTCCGAGAAGACGTATTGATCAGAATGTTCGTCTTTTGCGAACAAGAATGAAAGGGAAAGGGGCGACGGGTTAGGGTAGTATATGAAAACAAGCAATAGTTTCCCAAGTAGATGAATGAAGGGTAAAAAATGCGAATAAAAAGTAATTTGCAGATGAATTTTATTGAAGCAATAGCGTAACATACATCATAAACGTTACATTTCATTCTAGCAATTGCATTAAAACTAAGGTGCTCTTTCCCATTTCTAGAAGTCTGTCTGTCTGTCCGCATCCGGGAAGAAACCGTCCTGCCTGCCTTATCCTTATGCCTCTGAAATCGTTCGTTCTTCAAGTCCTCCTCCGAGGAATAACTCCTCGTATCTGGAAAGAAAGTAAAAAAGGAACGCAATATAAACTCACTGTGACATCGTCTAGCTATACTCATCATGAGAATAAAGAAAGCTTAAGCATGATATAGACAGAGTGTAGAATATCTGTCGCCATTTCTGAGCCAGTTGCTCCTGGCGAGGGCGCTTCTTCACTCTGAATTGGAAGATTTGCTGATCCTCGGTTCTTCCTGAGAAAGATTGGAACCTCCGATGCATTTTGCAACTTCCAGTATATACTGACATTTCAAATAAATATCATCCCTTCCTTCGTTCGTCCGACAGCTATCGGTGAGATTCGGTTAAACTTGGATGTTGTATGGATCATTGAATTGTTAAAGGGACGCACTCTCTGGATCAGCTTTGAAATAATATTGACTGGAGGTTACAGAGAACGTATGAAATCGAAACATCTTTATGAAAGGAAAGGAACGGCGTGGAAGGATGTTGATACAAAACATTTCAGTTTTTCATAATCGGTCTCTCTCTCAATAAGATGACCTTGTTGCAGGAAGTTAGGAAATTGGACGACTATGGGTTCCTGTCAGGCTTTGTTTCTTAGATGCTGTGAAAGAGGAGAAAGGCTTACAGTGGTTTTGTCACCGTAACTCACCCTTGAAATGTCATTTATTGTTGAAATTTGATTGAATGTTTCACGTCACGCAATCAAACGTTGGCTCCTTTCCTTTCTTAGGATATAGAATTGAAATTTTGCTGTTCTAGGAAGTTGAATAATGCACGGTCCCCTATGGAAATCAATTATTACATAACCTTAAATTTACTGGAATTCGAACAGATCAGTCGCATAATTTTTCAAAGAATATTGCCTGTAGATTATTTTATACCTATGCTTAATACATAGCCGGTAAATTGTGACATTGTTGGAGCAAGGACTGCATGACAAACACTTAATTGCCTTCATTCTGAGGAAATTGTCATTTCAGTATAGCCATCGTACCTAAAGTGTTCATTGAAATGTCCTTCAAAGCTTTTTGCAGTGAACAGGAAACATGTCAATCACATTTCAACATATTAAGGTATCAATTAAATTATCATAAAAAAATATCCATCATGATTCAAATTATACAAGCTAACATTTCTGCCTTCTTTTTCTGCAGAAACATTGTGCATATGCTCCCTGTCCATCTTCCTGGAAGACCTCAACTCTCCTCTTCTAAGAGTGAGTGTCTCCTAATCAGGAGTTTTGTGAAATTTGTCTCATTTTCTTTTTAAAAGATGCTCACAATTTTTATATATTGTCATGCAGAACGTTTATAACCTGAGCGCAAGATGCATTTAGTATAAAAGACACAGTATTGCACTGGTTTATAGGGAAACTACTAAATCATGGTTCAATTTTTTCCTTTACCTTGCAAAGCTCCAGTCAATCCAAAAATGTACTGAATTGTAAGCCGATGGACGAGGAAACGAGTGGTAGAGAGACGAATAAATGGTTAACCCAGCATGGATAGAACTAAAACTGTAAAAAGAACTGAGACTCATAGCAGTGAAGGCCGCTTCATTCTTTCCATGTGAACTGATAACAGTTTAGCAAAGCGTTAGAACTATTTTCTCTATAGTCAAACGTAAAACCGTCCACTGATGATCCTTCGTCGTTTATTTATCATTAACTCGTTCGATTTGTGATGGTAATTTCTGGAAATGAATGGCCAGTTTGAGGCTCACACTAATTATAAGCAAATGCTAGCAAGTAATATCATAAGCCCATTTCCCAGGCTTCCCCTCAACTATAATATTAAACAGGTACTCACGAAACGAAAACGTCACTCTATTGCTTTCACTGCAAAGGAAAGGAAGCAGAAGATCCATTCGGTGTAGACAATCACTCCACTCTCCCCTGGCCCGTATCTTTTCTGGATGAAAACCGCATCCTAAAATGGAAAGATATCGAATTAATTAAAGAGGAACATGGTTCGTAGTTTAAGGATAAACCGTATATGATCCGTGCCTCGAACTCTTCAAAAGTTCGGCATAAAACAAAGCAAGTGTTGGCCTGTAAGCAAGGTTCAATGTGGCGCACAAGAGTTGCAAATCGTTATGAATGCAAAAAAAATATCCATCGGGTATAAACTGGATATGAATTACCTTGGTAAAGATTCAAATGAGAAAGAATAACTCAAAGAAACCGTTCATCCACTTTAAAGTTGAAAAATTAATAATTAACAATATTTGATCTCCCGCTCAACAATTATCTCGATCCTGATTGGCTGATAGAAATACCACCGCTGTCAGTGCAGGCGCTGTTTTCTTAAATTGTTATAAATTTTGTTCTTTGACGGATCACCGATTGAATACCTTTAAAATTCCTGTCCTCTTTTACGTCGACCGCGCATAATGGCGGTTTTCTCAATTTCGGAAGAATAAGCAGACGATACGTTATGAAAATGGTTTTTTTGTGCGGTAAGACTCACGTAGTAGACAAAAAGTCATAATAAATACTAATCTTCATGTATTTTTAATCGTTAACGATGGACATCTTGTTCAATTTCAAAAATCTAATTTCAATTTTAGAATCCCAGCGGTAACAGTCTCGCGTCCCAACTCCATTACGCATATATCACTTTTCCATGCGACCTCGCCGTGATCACATCGCTCGCGTCACCAATTGTTAAAAATGGCTAAAATAAAGGTTTAAATGCATAGCAGAGGCTGTAAGCATCCCGACTCGAATTATGAATCCACCACGGAGTGTTCTGTTAACAGAAACCGCTTCGGATTCTTTAATATGAAGAGCAATGCAACAATATTTCAAGAGTCCATATGCTTGGTGCAACGTTAGCATTGGCTCAGTATGATCCGGGCTTGATATTGAAAATTAACATACGTCCCGACGTAATGGAATGTAGGTTTTCGTTCGTCGTCTCGTTTGGAAGCTATGAGATGTCGAAAAACTCTAAGCAAATTTTGTAAACACGGTCGGAGAGCGTTCGAAAAATTTCCAATGGGACTTACCTCAATGTTTTTCTTGAACCGGCTTTCCTCACTTAAACTACGCTCCAAAGACGAATCCACAATCCTTTGTAACTGCCGAATGGTAGAAAAGCCTGCATGAGCTCCGGTAACTTAGCACTTAACACAGTAATTCGTTCACAGTCTTCGAGAATTTTCAGCCACCAAGTTGACAGGGAACGGAGACGCACTACGCAACTGGATTTCAGAGCCTCGTGAACCGAATAAGGACGGGATTGATTTCAATACTTTGCATGTGAAATTTTCTCACTTCTGTTTAACATCGCGGACGAACTTTGCTCGCAATGCATGCGTGCCGACTGACGCCGGAAAGGGAGCACCACTTCTCCCTCTATTGGCATTCCGTTTAGAATAATTTACTCATGTCAAAAAAAGACGATCTACCTTCTATTGTAAACCCTCTGTTTTAAGATTAAGACCAGGGCTGTTTCGTTTTTCCGAGAAGACGTATTGATCAGAATGTTCGTCTTTTGCGAACAAGAATGAAAGGGAAAGGGGCGACGGGTTAGGGTAGTATATGAAAACAAGCAATAGTTTCCCAAGTAGATGAATGAAGGGTAAAAAATGCGAATAAAAAGTAATTTGCAGATGAATTTTATTGAAGCAATAGCGTAACATACATCATAAACGTTACATTTCATTCTAGCAATTGCATTAAAACTAAGGTGCTCTTTCCCATTTCTAGAAGTCTGTCTGTCTGTCCGCATCCGGGAAGAAACCGTCCTGCCTGCCTTATCCTTATGCCTCTGAAATCGTTCGTTCTTCAAGTCCTCCTCCGAGGAATAACTCCTCGTATCTGGAAAGAAAATAAAAAAGGAACGCAATATAAACTCACTGTGACATCGTCTAGCTATACTCATCATGAGAATAAAGAAAGCTTAAGCATTATATAGACAGAGTGTAGAATATCTGTCGCCATTTCTGAGCCAGTTGCTCCTGGCGAGGGCGCTTCTTCACTCTGAATTGGAAGATTTGCTGATCCTCGGTTCTTCCTGAGAAAGATTGGAACCTCCGATGCATTTTGAAACTTCCAGTATATACTGACATTTCAAATAAATATCATCCCTTCCTTCGTTCGTCCGACAGCTATCGGTGAGATTCGGTTAAACTTGGATGTTGTATGGATCATTGAATTGTTAAAGGGACGCACTCTCTGGATCAGCTTTGAAATAATATTGACTGGATGTTACAGAGAACGTATGAAATCGAAACATCTTTATGAGAGGAAAGGAACGGCGTGGAAGGATGTTGATACAAAACATTTCAGTTTTTCATAATCGGTCTCTCTCTCAATAAGATGACCTTGTTGCAGGAAGTTAGGAAATTGGACGACTATGGGTTCCTGTCAGGCTTTGTTTCTTAGATGCTGTGAAAGAGGAGAAAGGCTTACAGTGGTTTTGTCACCGTAACTCACCCTTGAAATGTCATTTATTGTTGAAATTTGATTGAATGTTTCACGTCACGCAATCAAACGTTGGCTCCTTTCCTTTCTTAGGATATAGAATTGAAATTTTGCTGTTCTAGGAAGTTGAATAATGCACGGTCTCCTATGGAAATCAATTATTACATAACCTTAAATTTACTGGAATTCGAACAGATTTATCGCATAATTTTTCAAAGAATATTGCCTGTAGATTATTTTATACCTATGCTTAATACATAGCCGGTAAATTGTGACATTGTTGGAGCAAGGACTGCATGACAAACACTTAATTGCCTTCATTCTGAGGAAATTGTCATTTCAGTATAGCCATCGTACCTAAAGTGTTCATTGAAATGTCCTTCAAAGCTTTTTGCAGTGAACAGGAAACATGTCAATCACATTTCAACATATTAAGGTATCAATTAAATTATCATAAAAAAATATCCATCATGATTCAAATTATACAAGCTAACATTTCTGCCTTCTTTTTCTGCAGAAACTTTGTGCATATGCTCCCTGTCCATCTTCCTGGAAGACCTCAACTCTCCTCTTCTAAGAGTGAGTGTCTCCTAATCAGGAGTTTTGTGAAATTTGTCTCATTTTCTTTTTAAAAGATGCTCACAATTTTTATATATTGTCATGCAGAACGTTTATAACCTGAGCGCAAGATGCATTTAGTATAAAAGACACAGTATTGCACCGGTTTATAGGGAAACTACTAAATCATGGTTCAATTTTTTCCTTTACCTTGCAAAGCTCCAGTCAATCCAAAAATGTACTGAATTGTAAGCCGATGGACGAGGAAACGAGTGGTAGAGAGACGAATAAATGGTTAACCCAGCATGGATAGAACTAAAACTGTAAAAAGAACTGAGACTCATAGCAGTGAAGGCCGCTTCATTCTTTCCATGTGAACTGATAACAGTTTTGCAAAGCGTTAGAACTATTTTCTCTATAGTCAAACGTAAAACCGTCCACTGATGATCCATCGTCGTTTATTTATCATTAACTCGTTCGATTTGTGATGGTTATTTCTGGAAATGAATGGCCAGTTTGAGGCTCACACTAATTATAAGCAAATGCTAGCAAGTAATATCATAAGCCCATTTCCCAGGCTTCCCCTCAACTATAATATTAAACAGGTACTCACGAAACGAAAACGTCACTCTATTGCTTTCACTGCAAAGGAAAGGAAGCAGAAGATCCATTCGGTGTAGACAATCACTCCACTCTCCCCTGGCCCGTATCTTTTCTGGATGAAAACCGCATCCTAAAATGGAAAGATATCGAATTAATTAAAGAGGAACATGGTTCGTAGTTTAAGGATAAACCGTATATGATCCGTGCCTCGAACTCTTCAAAAGTTCGGCATAAAACAAAGCAAGTGTTGGCCTGTAAGCAAGGTTCAATGTGGCGCACAAGAGTTGCAAATCGTTATGAATGCAAAAAAAATATCCATCGGGTATAAACTGGATATGAATTACCTTGGTAAAGATTTAAATGAGAAAGAATAACTCAAAGAAACCGTTCATCCACTTTAAAGTTGAAAAATTAATAATTAACAATATTTGATCTCCCGATCAACAATTATCTCGATCCTGATTGGCTGATAGAAATACCACCGCTGTCAGTGCAGGCGCTGTATTCTTAAATTGTTATAAATTTTGTTCTTTGACGGATCACCGATTGAATACCTTTAAAATTCCTCTCCTCTTTTACGTCGACCGCGCATAATGGCGGTTTTCTCGATTTCGGAAGAATAAGCAGACGATACGTTATGAAAATGGTTTTTTTGTGCGGTAAGACTCACGTAGTAGACAAAAAGTCATAATAAATACTAATCTTCATGTATTTTTAATCGTCAACGATGGACATCTTGTTCAATTTCAAAAATCTAATTTCAATTTTAGAATCCCAGCGGTAACAGTCTCGCGTCCCAACTCCATTACGCATATATCACTTTTCCATGCGACCTCGCCGTGATCACATCGCTCGCGTCACCAATTGTTAAAAATGGCTAAAATAAAGGTTTAAATGCATAGCAGAGGCTGTAAGCATCCTGACTCGAATTATGAATCCACCACGGAGTGTTCTGTTAACAGAAACCGCTTCGGATTCTTTAATATGAAGAGCAATGCAACAATATTTCAAGAGTCCATATGCTTGGTGCAACGTTAGCATTGGCTCAGTATGATCCGGGCTTGATATTGAAAATTAACATACGTCCCGACGTAATGGAATGTAGGTTTTCGTTCGTCGCCTCGTTTGGAAGCTATGAGATGTCGAAAAACTCTAAGCAAATTTTGTAAACACGGTCGGAGAGCGTTCGAAAAATTTCCAATGGGACTTACCTCAATGTTTTTCTTGAACCGGCTTTCCTCACTTAAACTACGCTCCAAAGACGAATCCACAATCCTTTGTAACTGCCGAATGGTAGAAAAGCCTGCATGAGCTCCGGTAACTTAGCACTTAACACAGTAATTCGTTCACAGTCTTCGAGAATTTTCAGCCACCAAGTTGACAGGGAACGGAGACGCACTACGCAACTGGATTTCAGAGCCTCGTGAACCGAATAAGGACGGGATTGATTTCAATACTTTGCATGTGAAATTTTCTCACTTCTGTTTAACATCGCGGACGAACTTTGCTCGCAATGCATGCGTGCCGACTGACGCCGGAAAGGGAGCAACACTTCTCCCTCTATTGGCATTCCGTTTAGAATAATTTACTCATGTCAAAAAAAGACGATCTACCTTCTATTGTAAACCCTCTGTTTTAAGATTAAGACCAGGGATGTTTCGTTTTTCCGAGAAGACGTATTGATCAGAATGTTCGTCTTTTGCGAACAAGAATGAAAGGGAAAGGGGCGACGGGTTAGGGTAGTATATGAAAACAAGCAATAGTTTCCCAAGTAGATGAATGAAGGGTAAAAAATGCGAATAAAAAGTAATTTGCAGAAGAATTTTATTGAAGCAATAGCGTAACATACATCATAAACGTTACATTTCATTCTAGCAATTGCATTAAAACTAAGGTGCTCTTTCCCATTTCTAGAAGTCTTTCTGTCTGTCCGCATCCGGGAAGAAACCGTCTTGCCTGCCTTATCCTTATGCCTCTGAAATCGTTCGTTCTTCAAGTCCTCCTCCGAGGAATAACTCCTCGTATCTGGAAAGAAAGTAAAAAAGGAACGCAATATAAACTCACTGTGACATCGTCTAGCTATACTCATCATGAGAATAAAGAAAGCTTAAGCATTATATAGACAGAGTGTAGAATATCTGTCGCCATTTCTGAGCCAGTTGCTCCTGGCGAGGGCGCTTCTTCACTCTGAATTGGAAGATTCGCTGATCCTCGGTTCTTCCTGAGAAAGATTGGAACCTCCGATGCATTTTGCAACTTCCAGTATATACTGACATTTCAAATAAATATCATCCCTTCCTTCGTTCGTCCGACAGCTATCGGTGAGATTCGGTTAAACTTGGATGTTGTATGGATCATTGAATTGTTAAAGGGACGCACTCTCTGGATCAGCTTTGAAATAATATTGACTGGAGGTTACAGAGAACGTATGAAATCGAAACATCTTTATGAAAGGAAAGGAACGGCGTGGAAGGATGTTGATACAAAACATTTCAGTTTTTCATAATCGGTCTCTCTCTCAATAAGATGACCTTGTTGCAGGAAGTTAGGAAATTGGACGACTACGGGTTCCTGTCAGGCTTTGTTTCTTAGATGCTGTGAAAGAGGAGAAAGGCTTACAGTGGTTTTGTCACCGTAACTCACCCTTGAAATGTCATTTATTGTTGAAATTTGATTGAATGTTTCACGTCACGCAATCAAACGTTGGCTCCTTTCCTTTCTTAGGATATAGAATTGAAATTTTGCTGTTCTAGGAAGTTGAATAATGCACGGTCTCCTATGGAAATCAATTATTACATAACCTTAAATTTACTGGAATTCGAACAGATTTATCGCATAATTTTTCAAAGAATATTGCCTGTAGATTATTTTATACCTATGCTTAATACATAGCCGGTAAATTGTGACATTGTTGGAGCAAGGACTGCATGACAAACACTTAATTGCCTTCATTCTGAGGAAATTGTCATTTCAGTATAGCCATCGTACCTAAAGTGTTCATTGAAATGTCCTTCAAAGCTTTTTGCAGTGAACAGGAAACATGTCAATCACATTTCAACATATTAAGGTATCAATTAAATTATCATAAAAAAATATCCATCATGATTCAAATTATACAAGCTAACATTTCTGCCTTCTTTTTCTGCAGAAACATTGTGCATATGCTCCCTGTCCATCTTCCTGGAAGACCTCAACTCTCCTCTTCTAAGAGTGAGTGTCTCCTAATCAGGAGTTTTGTGAAATTTGTCTCATTTTCTTTTTAAAAGATGCTCACAATTTTTATATATTGTCATGCAGAACGTTTATAACCTGAGCGCAAGATGCATTTAGTATAAAAGACACAGTATTGCACCGGTTTATAGGGAAACTACTAAATCATGGTTCAATTTTTTCCTTTACCTTGCAAAGCTCCAGTCAATCCAAAAATGTACTGAATTGTAAGCCGATGGACGAGGAAACGAGTGGTAGAGAGACGAATAAATGGTTAACCCAGCATGGATAGAACTAAAACTGTAAAAAGAACTGAGACTCATAGCAGTGAAGGCCGCTTCATTCTTTCCATGTGAACTGATAACAGTTTAGCAAAGCGTTAGAACTATTTTCTCTATAGTCAAACGTAACACCGTCCACTGATGATCCATCGTCGTTTATTTATCATTAACTCGTTCGATTTGTGATGGTAATTTCTGGAAATGAATGGCCAGTTTGAGGCTCACACTAATTATAAGCAAATGCTAGCAAGTAATATCATAAGCCCATTTCCCAGGCTTCCCCTCAACTATAATATTAAACAGGTACTCACGAAACGAAAACGTCACTCTATTGCTTTCACTGCAAAGGAAAGGAAGCAGAAGATCCATTCGGTGTAGACAATCACTCCACTCTCCCCTGGCCCGTATCTTTTCTGGATGAAAACCGCATCCTAAAATGGAAAGATATCGAATTAATTAAAGAGGAACATGGTTCGTAGTTTAATGATAAACCGTATATGATCCGTGCCTCGAACTCTTCAAAAGTTCGGCATAAAACAAAGCAAGTGTTGGCCTGTAAGCAAGGTTCAATGTGGCGCACAAGAGTTGCAAATCGTTATGAATGCAAAAAAAATATCCATCGGGTATAAACTGGATATGAATTACCTTGGTAAAGATTCAAATGAGAAAGAATAACTCAAAGAAACCGTTCATCCACTTTAAAGTTGAAAAATTAAGAATTAACAATATTTGATCTCCCGCTCAACAATTATCTCGATCCTGATTGGCTGATAGAAATACCACCGCTGTCAGTGCAGGCGCTGTATTCTTAAATTGTTATAAATTTTGTTCTTTGACGGATCACCGATTGAATACCTTTAAAATTCCTCTCCTCTTTTACGTCGACCGCGCATAATGGCGGTTTTCTCGATTTCGGAAGAATAAGCAGACGATACGTTATGAAAATGGTTTTTTTGTGCGGTAAGACTCACGTAGTAGACAAAAAGTCATAATAAATACTAATCTTCATGTATTTTTAATCGTCAACGATGGACATCTTGTTCAATTTCAAAAATCTAATTTCAATTTTAGAATCCCAGCGGTAACAGTCTCGCGTCCCAACTCCATTACGCATATATCACTTTTCAATGCGACCTCGCCGTGATCACATCGCTCGCGTCACCAATTGTTAAAAATGGCTAAAATAAAGGTTTAAATGCATAGCAGAGGCTGTAAGCATCCCGACTCGAATTATGAATCCACCACGGAGTGTTCTGTTAACAGAAACCGCTTCGGATTCTTTAATATGAAGAGCAATGCAACAATATTTCAAGAGTCCATATGCTTGGTGCAACGTTAGCATTGGCTCAGTATGATCCGGGCTTGATATTGAAAATTAACATACGTCCCGACGTAATGGAATGTAGGTTTTCGTTCGTCGTCTCGTTTGGAAGCTATGAGATGTCGAAAAACTCTAAGCAAATTTTGTAAACACGGTCGGAGAGCGTTCGAAAAATTTCCAATGGGACTTACCTCAATGTTTTTCTTGAACCGGCTTTCCTCACTTAAACTACGCTCCAAAGACGAATCCACAATCCTTTGTAACTGCCGAATGGTAGAAAAGCCTGCATGAGCTCCGGTAACTTAGCACTTAACACAGTAATTCGTTCACAGTCTTCGAGAATTTTCAGCCACCAAGTTGACAGGGAACGGAGACGCACTACGCAACTGGATTTCAGAGCCTCGTGAACCGAATAAGGACGGGATTGATTTCAATACTTTGCAAGTGAAATTTTCTCACTTCTGTTTAACATCGCGGACGAACTTTGCTCGCAATGCATGCGTGCCGACTGACGCCGGAAAGGGAGCAACACTTCTCCCTCTATTGGCATTCCGTTTAGAATAATTTACTCATGTCAAAAAAAGACGATCTACCTTCTATTGTAAACCCTCTGTTTTAAGATTAAGACCAGGGCTGTTTCGTTTTTCCGAGAAGACGTATTGATCAGAATGTTCGTCTTTTGCGAACAAGAATGAAAGGGAAAGGGGCGACGGGTTAGGGTAGTATATGAAAACAAGCAATAGTTTCCCAAGTAGATGAATGAAGGGTAAAAAATGCGAATAAAAAGTAATTTGCAGAAGAATTTTATTGAAGCAATAGCGTAACATACATCATAAACGTTACATTTCATTCTAGCAATTGCATTAAAACTAAGGTGCTCTTTCCCATTTCTAGAAGTCTGTCTGTCTGTCCGCATCCGGGAAGAAACCGTCCTGCCTGCGTTATCCTTATGCCTCTGAAATCGTTCGTTCTTCAAGTCCTCCTCCGAGGAATAACTCCTCGTATCTGGAAAGAAAGTAAAAAAGGAACGCAATATAAACTCACTGTGACATCGTCTAGCTATACTCATCATGAGAATAAAGAAAGCTTAAGCATTATATAGACAGAGTGTAGAATATCTGTCGCCATTTCAGAGCCAGTTGCTCCTGGCGAGGGCGCTTCTTCACTCTGAATTGGAAGATTCGCTGATCCTCGGTTCTTCCTGAGAAAGATTGGAACCTCCGATGCATTTTGCAACTTCCAGTATATACTGACATTTCAAATAAATATCATCCCTTCCTTCGTTCGTCCGACAGCTATCGGTGAGATTCGGTTAAACTTGGATGTTGTATGGATCATTGAATTGTTAAAGGGACGCACTCTCTGGATCAGCTTTGAAATAATATTGACTGGAGGTTACAGAGAACGTATGAAATCGAAACATCTTTATGAAAGGAAAGGAACGGCGTGGAAGGATGTTGATACAAAACATTTCAGTTTTTCATAATCGGTCTCTCTCTCAATAAGATGACCTTGTTGCAGGAAGTTAGGAAATTGGACGACTATGGGTTCCTGTCAGGCTTTGTTTCTTAGATGCTGTGAAAGAGGAGAAAGGCTTACAGTGGTTTTGTCACCGTAACTCACCCTTGAAATGTCATTTATTGTTGAAATTTGATTGAATGTTTCACGTCACGCAATCAAACGTTGGCTCCTTTCCTTTCTTAGGATATAGAATTGAAATTTTGCTGTTCTAGGAAGTTGAATAATGCACGGTCTCCTATGGAAATCAATTATTACATAACCTTAAATTTACTGGAATTCGAACAGATTTATCGCATAATTTTTCAAAGAATATTGCCTGTAGATTATTTTATACCTATGCTTAATACATAGCCGGTAAATTGTGACATTGTTGGAGCAAGGACTGCATGACAAACACTTAATTGCCTTCATTCTGAGGAAATTGTCATTTCAGTATAGCCATCGTACCTAAAGTGTTCATTGAAATGTCCTTCAAAGCTTTTTGCAGTGAACAGGAAACATGTCAATCACATTTCAACATATTAAGGTATCAATTAAATTATCATAAAAAAATATCCATCATGATTCAAATTATACAAGCTAACATTTCTGCCTTCTTTTTCTGCAGAAACTTTGTGCATATGCTCCCTGTCCATCTTCCTGGAAGACCTCAACTCTCCTCTTCTAAGAGTGAGTGTCTCCTAATCAGGAGTTTTGTGAAATTTGTCTCATTTTCTTTTTAAAAGATGCTCACAATTTTTATATATTGTCATGCAGAACGTTTATAACCTGAGCGCAAGATGCATTTAGTATAAAAGACACAGTATTGCACCGGTTTATAGGGAAACTACTAAATCATGGTTCAATTTTTTCCTTTACCTTGCAAAGCTCCAGTCAATCCAAAAATGTACTGAATTGTAAGCCGATGGACGAGGAAACGAGTGGTAGAGAGACGAATAAATGGTTAACCCAGCATGGATAGAACTAAAACTGTAAAAAGAACTGAGACTCATAGCAGTGAAGGCCGCTTCATTCTTTCCATGTGAACTGATAACAGTTTTGCAAAGCGTTAGAACTATTTTCTCTATAGTCAAACGTAAAACCGTCCACTGATGATCCATCGTCGTTTATTTATCATTAACTCGTTCGATTTGTGATGGTTATTTCTGGAAATGAATGGCCAGTTTGAGGCTCACACTAATTATAAGCAAATGCTAGCAAGTAATATCATAAGCCCATTTCCCAGGCTTCCCCTCAACTATAATATTAAACAGGTACTCACGAAACGAAAACGTCACTCTATTGCTTTCACTGCAAAGGAAAGGAAGCAGAAGATCCATTCGGTGTAGACAATCACTCCACTCTCCCCTGGCCCGTATCTTTTCTGGATGAAAACCGCATCCTAAAATGGAAAGATATCGAATTAATTAAAGAGGAACATGGTTCGTAGTTTAAGGATAAACCGTATATGATCCGTGCCTCGAACTCTTCAAAAGTTCGGCATAAAACAAAGCAAGTGTTGGCCTGTAAGCAAGGTTCAATGTGGCGCACAAGAGTTGCAAATCGTTATGAATGCAAAAAAAATATCCATCGGGTATAAACTGGATATGAATTACCTTGGTAAAGATTTAAATGAGAAAGAATAACTCAAAGAAACCGTTCATCCACTTTAAAGTTGAAAAATTAATAATTAACAATATTTGATCTCCCGATCAACAATTATCTCGATCCTGATTGGCTGATAGAAATACCACCGCTGTCAGTGCAGGCGCTGTATTCTTAAATTGTTATAAATTTTGTTCTTTGACGGATCACCGATTGAATACCTTTAAAATTCCTCTCCTCTTTTACGTCGACCGCGCATAATGGCGGTTTTCTCGATTTCGGAAGAATAAGCAGACGATACGTTATGAAAATGGTTTTTTTGTGCGGTAAGACTCACGTAGTAGACAAAAAGTCATAATAAATACTAATCTTCATGTATTTTTAATCGTTAACGATGGACATCTTGTTCAATTTCAAAAATCTAATTTCAATTTTAGAATCCCAGCGGTAACAGTCTCGCGTCCCAACTCCATTACGCATATATCACTTTTCCATGCGACCTCGCCGTGATCACATCGCTCGCGTCACCAATTGTTAAAAATGGCTAAAATAAAGGTTTAAATGCATAGCAGAGGCTGTAAGCATCCTGACTCGAATTATGAATCCACCACGGAGTGTTCTGTTAACAGAAACCGCTTCGGATTCTTTAATATGAAGAGCAATGCAACAATATTTCAAGAGTCCATATGCTTGGTGCAACGTTAGCATTGGCTCAGTATGATCCGGGCTTGATATTGAAAATTAACATACGTCCCGACGTAATGGAATGTAGGTTTTCGTTCGTCGTCTCGTTTGGAAGCTATGAGTTGTCGAAAAACTCTAAGCAAATTTTGTAAACACGGTCGGAGAGCGTTCGAAAAATTTCCAATGGGACTTACCTCAATGTTTTTCTTGAACCGGCTTTCCTCACTTAAACTACGCTCCAAAGACGAATCCACAATCCTTTGTAACTGCCGAATGGTAGAAAAGCCTGCATGAGCTCCGGTAACTTAGCACTTAACACAGTAATTCGTTCACAGTCTTCGAGAATTTTCAGCCACCAAGTTGACAGGGAACGGAGACGCACTACGCAACTGGATTTCAGAGCCTCGTGAACCGAATAAGGACGGGATTGATTTCAATACTTTGCAAGTGAAATTTTCTCACTTCTGTTTAACATCGCGGACGAACTTTGCTCGCAATGCATGCGTGCCGACTGACGCCGGAAAGGGAGCAACACTTCTCCCTCTATTGGCATTCCGTTTAGAATAATTTACTCATGTCAAAAAAAGACGATCTACCTTCTATTGTAAACCCTCTGTTTTAAGATTAAGACCAGGGCTGTTTCGTTTTTCCGAGAAGACGTATTGATCAGAATGTTCGCCTTTTGCGAACAAGAATGAAAGGGAAAGGGGCGACGGGTTAGGGTAGTATATGAAAACAAGCAATAGTTTCCCAAGTAGATGAATGAAGGGTAAAAAATGCGAATAAAAAGTAATTTGCAGATGAATTTTATTGAAGCAATAGCGTCACATACATCATAAACGTTACATTTCATTCTAGCAATTGCATTAAAGCTAAGGTGCTCTTTCCCATTTCTAGAAGTCTATCTGTCTGTCCGCATCCGGGAAGAAACCGTCCTGCCTGCGTTATCCTTATGCCTCTGAAATCGTTCGTTCTTCAAGTCCTCCTCCGAGGAATAACTCCTCGTATCTGGAAAGAAAGTAAAAAAGGAACGCAATATAAACTCACTGTGACATCGTCTAGCTATACTCATCATGAGAATAAAGAAAGCTTAAGCATTATATAGACAGAGTGTAGAATATCTGTCGCCATTTCAGAGCCAGTTGCTCCTGGCGAGGGCGCTTCTTCACCCTGAATTGGAAGATTTGCTGATCCTCGGTTCTTCCTGAGAAAGATTGGAACCTCCGATGCATTTTGAAACTTCCAGTATATACTGACATTTCAAATAAATATCATCCCTTCCTTCGTTCGTCCGACAGCTATCGGTGAGATTCGGTTAAACTTGGATGTTGTATGGATCATTGAATTGTTAAAGGGACGCACTCTCTGGATCAGCTTTGAAATAATATTGACTGGAGGTTACAGAGAACGTATGAAATCGAAACATCTTTATGAAAGGAAAGGAACGGCGTGGAAGGATGTTGATACAAAACATTTCAGTTTTTCATAATCGGTCTCTCTCTCAATAAGATGACCTTGTGCAGGAAGTTAGGAAATTGGACGACTATGGGTTCCTGTCAGGCTTTGTTTCTTAGATGCTGTGAAAGAGGAGAAAGGCTTACAGTGGTTTTGTCACCGTAACTCACCCTTGAAATGTCATTTATTGTTGAAATTTGATTGAATGTTTCACGTCACGCAATCAAACGTTGGCTCCTTTCCTTTCTTAGGATATAGAATTGAAATTTTGCTGTTCTAGGAAGTTGAATAATGCACGGTCTCCTATGGAAATCAATTATTACATAACCTTAAATTTACTGGAATTCGAACAGATTTATCGCATAATTTTTCAAAGAATATTGCCTGTAGATTATTTTATACCTATGCTTAATACATAGCCGGTAAATTGTGACATTGTTGGAGCAAGGACTGCATGACAAACACTTAATTGCCTTCATTCTGAGGAAATTGTCATTTCAGTATAGCCATCGTACCTAAAGTGTTCATTGAAATGTCCTTCAAAGCTTTTTGCAGTGAACAGGAAACATGTCAATCACATTTCAACATATTAAGGTATCAATTAAATTATCATAAAAAAATATCCATCATGATTCAAATTATACAAGCTAACATTTCTGCCTTCTTTTTCTGCAGAAACATTGTGCATATGCTCCCTGTCCATCTTCCTGGAAGACCTCAACTCTCCTCTTCTAAGAGTGAGTGTCTCCTAATCAGGAGTTTTGTGAAATTTGTCTCATTTTCTTTTTAAAAGATGCTCACAATTTTTATATATTGTCATGCAGAACGTTTATAACCTGAGCGCAAGATGCATTTAGTATAAAAGACACAGTATTGCACCGGTTTATAGGGAAACTACTAAATCATGGTTCAATTTTTTCCTTTACCTTGCAAAGCTCCAGTCAATCCAAAAATGTACTGAATTGTAAGCCGATGGACGAGGAAACGAGTGGTAGAGAGACGAATAAATGGTTAACCCAGCATGGATAGAACTAAAACTGTAAAAAGAACTGAGACTCATAGCAGTGAAGGCCGCTTCATTCTTTCCATGTGAACTGATAACAGTTTAGCAAAGCGTTAGAACTATTTTCTCTATAGTCAAACGTAAAACCGTCCACTGATGATCCATCGTCGTTTATTTATCATTAACTCGTTCGATTTGTGATGGTAATTTCTGGAAATGAATGGCCAGTTTGAGGCTCACACTAATTATAAGCAAATGCTAGCAAGTAATATCATAAGCCCATTTTCCAGGCTTCCCCTCAACTATAATATTAAACAGGTACTCACGAAACGAAAACGTCACTCTATTGCTTTCACTGCAAAGGAAAGGAAGCAGAAGATCCATTCGGTGTAGACAATCACTCCACTCTCCCCTGGCCCGTATCTTTTCTGGATGAAAACCGCATCCTAAAATGGTAAGATATCGAATTAATTAAAGAGGAACATGGTTCGTAGTTTAAGGATAAACCGTATATGATCCGTGCCTCGAACTCTTCAAAAGTTCGGCATAAAACAAAGCAAGTGTTGGCCTGTAAGCAAGGTTCAATGTGGCGCACAAGAGTTGCAAATCGTTATGAATGCAAAAAAAATATCCATCGGGTATAAACTGGATATGAATTACCTTGGTAAAGATTCAAATGAGAAAGAATAACTCAAAGAAACCGTTCATCCACTTTAAAGTTGAAAAATTAATAATTAACAATATTTGATCTCCCGCTCAACAATTATCTCGATCCTGATTGGCTGATAGAAATACCACCGCTGTCAGTGCAGGCGCTGTATTCTTAAATTGTTATAAATTTTGTTCTTTGACGGATCACCGATTGAATACCTTTAAAATTCCTGTCCTCTTTTACGTCGACCGCGCATAATGGCGGTTTTCTCGATTTCGGAAGAATAAGCAGACGATACGTTATGAAAATGGTTTTTTTGTGCGGTAAGACTCACGTAGTAGACAAAAAGTCATAATAAATACTAATCTTCATGTATTTTTAATCGTTAACGATGGACATCTTGTTCAATTTCAAAAATCTAATTTCAATTTTAGAATCCCAGCGGTAACAGTCTCGCGTCCCAACTCCATTACGCATATATCACTTTTCCATGCGACCTCGCCGTGATCACATCGCTCGCGTCACCAATTGTTAAAAATGGCTAAAATAAAGGTTTAAATGCATAGCAGAGGCTGTAAGCATCCCAACTCGAATTATGAATCCACCACGGAGTGTTCTGTTAACAGAAACCGCTTCGGATTCTTTAATATGAAGAGCAATGCAACAATATTTCAAGAGTCCATATGCTTGGTGCAACGTTAGCATTGGCTCAGTATGATCCGGGCTTGATATTGAAAATTAACATACGTCCCGACGTAATGGAATGTAGGTTTTCGTTCGTCGTCTCGTTTGGAAGCTATGAGTTGTCGAAAAACTCTAAGCAAATTTTGTAAACACGGTCGGAGAGCGTTCGAAAAATTTCCAATGGGACTTACCTCAATGTTTTTCTTGAACCGGCTTTCCTCACTTAAACTACGCTCCAAAGACGAATCCACAATCCTTTGTAACTGCCGAATGGTAGAAAAGCCTGCATGAGCTCCGGTAACTTAGCACTTAACACAGTAATTCGTTCACAGTCTTCGAGAATTTTCAGCCACCAAGTTGACAGGGAACGGAGACGCACTACGCAACTGGATTTCAGAGCCTCGTGAACCGAATAAGGACGTGATTGATTTCAATACTTTGCATGTGAAATTTTCTCACTTCTGTTTAACATCGCGGACGAACTTTGCTCGCAATGCATGCGTGCCGACTGACGCCGGAAAGGGAGCAACACTTCTCCCTCTATTGGCATTCCGTTTAGAATAATTTACTCATGTCAAAAAAAGACGATCTACCTTCTATTGTAAACCCTCTGTTTTAAGATTAAGACCAGGGCTGTTTCGTTTTTCCGAGAAGACGTATTGATCAGAATGTTCGCCTTTTGCGAACAAGAATGAAAGGGAAAGGGGCGACGGGTTAGGGTAGTATATGAAAACAAGCAATAGTTTCCCAAGTAGATGAATGAAGGGTAAAAAATGCGAATAAAAAGTAATTTGCAGATGAATTTTATTGAAGCAATAGCGTCACATACATCATAAACGTTACATTTCATTCTAGCAATTGCATTAAAGCTAAGGTGCTCTTTCCCATTTCTAGAAGTCTATCTGTCTGTCCGCATCCGGGAAGAAACCGTCCTGCCTGCGTTATCCTTATGCCTCTGAAATCGTTCGTTCTTCAAGTCCTCCTCCGAGGAATAACTCCTCGTATCTGGAAAGAAAGTAAAAAAGGAACGCAATATAAACTCACTGTGACATCGTCTAGCTATACTCATCATGAGAATAAAGAAAGCTTAAGCATTATATAGACAGAGTGTAGAATATCTGTCGCCATTTCTGAGCCAGTTGCTCCTGGCGAGGGCGCTTCTTCACTCTGAATTGGAAGATTCGCTGATCCTCGGTTCTTCCTGAGAAAGATTGGAACCTCCGATGCATTTTGCAACTTCCAGTATATACTGACATTTCAAATAAATATCATCCCTTCCTTCGTTCGTCCGACAGCTATCGGTGAGATTCGGTTAAACTTGGATGTTGTATGGATCATTGAATTGTTAAAGGGACGCACTCTCTGGATCAGCTTTGAAATAATATTGACTGGAGGTTACAGAGAACGTATGAAATCGAAACATCTTTATGAAAGGAAAGGAACGGCGTGGAAGGATGTTGATACAAAACATTTCAGTTTTTTTTATAATCGGTCTCTCTCTCAATAAGATGACCTTGTTGCAGGAAGTTAGGAAATTGGACGACTATGGGTTCCTGTCAGGCTTTGTTTCTTAGATGCTGTGAAAGAGGAGAAAGGCTTACAGTGGTTTTGTCACCGTAACTCACCCTTGAAATGTCATTTATTGTTGAAATTTGATTGAATGTTTCACGTCACGCAATCAAACGTTGGCTCCTTTCCTTTCTTAGGATATAGAATTGAAATTTTGCTGTTCTAGGAAGTTGAATAATGCACGGTCTCCTATGGAAATCAATTATTACATAACCTTAAATTTACTGGAATTCGAACAGATTTATCGCATAATTTTTCAAAGAATATTGCCTGTAGATTATTTTATACCTATGCTTAATACATAGCCGGTAAATTGTGACATTGTTGGAGCAAGGACTGCATGACAAACACTTAATTGCCTTCATTCTGAGGAAATTGTCATTTCAGTATAGCTATCGTACCTAAAGTGTTCATTGAAATGTCCTTCAAAGCTTTTTGCAGTGAACAGGAAACATGTCAATCACATTTCAACATATTAAGGTATCAATTAAATTATCATAAAAAAATATCCATCATGATTCAAATTATACAAGCTAACATTTCTGCCTTCTTTTTCTGCAGAAACTTTGTGCATATGCTCCCTGTCCATCTTCCTGGAACACCTCAACTCTCCTCTTCTAAGAGTGAGTGTCTCCTAATCAGGAGTTTTGTGAAATTTGTCTCATTTTCTTTTTAAAAGATGCTCACAATTTTTATATATTGTCATGCAGAACGTTTATAACCTGAGCGCAAGATGCATTTAGTATAAAAGACACAGTATTGCACCGGTTTATAGGGAAACTACTAAATCATGGTTCAATTTTTTCCTTTACCTTGCAAAGCTCCAGTCAATCCAAAAATGTACTGAATTGTAAGCCGATGGACGAGGAAACGAGTGGTAGAGAGACGAATAAATGGTTAACCCAGCATGGATAGAACTAAAACTGTAAAAAGAACTGAGACTCATAGCAGTGAAGGCCGCTTCATTCTTTCCATGTGAACTGATAACAGTTTAGCAAAGCGTTAGAACTATTTTCTCTATAGTCAAACGTAAAACCGTCCACTGATGATCCATCGTCGTTTATTTATCATTAACTCGTTCGATTTGTGATGGTAATTTCTGGAAATGAATGGCCAGTTTGAGGCTCACACTAATTATAAGCAAATGCTAGCAAGTAATATCATAAGCCCATTTCCCAGGCTTCCCCTCAACTATAATATTAAACAGGTACTCACGAAACGAAAACGTCACTCTATTGCTTTCACTGTAAAGGAAAGGAAGCAGAAGATCCATTCGGTGTAGACAATCACTCCACTCTCCCCTGGCCCGTATCTTTTCTGGATGAAAACCGCATCCTAAAATGGAAAGATATCGAATTAGTTAAAGAGGAACATGGTTCGTAGTTTAATGATAAACCGTATATGATCCGTGCCTCGAACTCTTCAAAAGTTCGGCATAAAACAAAGCAAGTGTTGGCCTGTAAGCAAGGTTCAATGTGGCGCACAAGAGTTGCAAATCGTTATGAATGCAAAAAAAATATCCATCGGGTATAAACTGGATATGAATTACCTTGGTAAAGATTCAAATGAGAAAGAATAACTCAAAGAAACCGTTCATCCACTTTAAAGTTGAAAAATTAAGAATTAACAATATTTGATCTCCCGCTCAACAATTATCTCGATCCTGATTGGCTGATAGAAATACCACCGCTGTCAGTGCAGGCGCTGTATTCTTAAATTGTTATAAATTTTGTTCTTTGACGGATCACCGATTGAATACCTTTAAAATTCCTCTCCTCTTTTACGTCGACCGCGCATAATGGCGGTTTTCTCGATTTCGGAAGAATAAGCAGACGATACGTTATGAAAATGGTTTTTTTGTGCGGTAAGACTCACGTAGTAGACAAAAAGTCATAATAAATACTAATCTTCATGTATTTTTAATCGTTAACGATGGACATCTTGTTCAATTTCAAAAATCTAATTTCAATTTTAGAATCCCAGCGGTAACAGTCTCGCGTCCCAACTCCATTACGCATATATCACTTTTCCATGCGACCTCGCCGTGATCACATCGCTCGCGTCACCAATTGTTAAAAATGGCTAAAATAAAGGCTTGAATGCATAGCAGTGGCTACGAGCATCCCGACTCGAATTATGAATCCACCACGGAGTGTTCTGTTAACAGAAACCGCTTCGGATTCTTTAATATGAAGAGCAATGCAACAATATTTCAAGAGTCCATATGCTTGGTGCAACGTTAGCATTGGCTCAGTATGATCCGGGCTTGATATTGAAAATTAACATACGTCCCGACGTAATGGAATGTAGGTTTTCGTTCGTCGTCTCGTTTGGAAGCTATGAGTTGTCGAAAAACTCTAAGCAAATTTTGTAAACACGGTCGGAGAGCGTTCGAAAAATTTCCAATGGGACTTACCTCAATGTTTTTCTTGAACCGGCTTTCCTCACTTAAACTACGCTCCAAAGACGAATCCACAATCCTTTGTAACTGCCGTATGGTAGAAAAGCCTGCATGAGCTCCGGTAACTTAGCACTTAACACAGTAATTCGTTCACAGTCTTCGAGAATTTTCAGCCACCAAGTTGACAGGGAACGGAGACGCACTACGCAACTGGATTTCAGAGCCTCGTGAACCGAATAAGGACGGGATTGATTTCAATACTTTGCAAGTGAAATTTTCTCACTTCTGTTTAACATCGCGGACGAACTTTGCTCGCAATGCATGCGTGCCGACTGACGCCGGAAAGGGAGCAACACTTCTCCCTCTATTGGCATTCCGTTTAGAATAATTTACTCATGTCAAAAAAAGACGATCTACCTTCTATTGTAAACCCTCTGTTTTAAGATTAAGACCAGGGCTGTTTCGTTTTTCCGAGAAGACGTATTGATCAGAATGTTCGTCTTTTGCGAACAAGAATGAAAGGGAAAGGGGCGACGGGTTAGGGTAGTATATGAAAACAAGCAATAGTTTCCCAAGTAGATGAATGAAGGGTAAAAAATGCGAATAAAAAGTAATTTGCAGAAGAATTTTATTGAAGCAATAGCGTAACATACATCATAAACGTTACATTTCATTCTAGCAATTGCATTAAAACTAAGGTGCTCTTTCCCATTTCTAGAAGTCTGTCTGTCTGTCCGCATCCGGGAAGAAACCGTCCTGCCTGCCTTATCCTTATGCCTCTGAAATCGTTCGTTCTTCAAGTCCTCCTCCGAGGAATAACTCCTCGTATCTGGAAAGAAAGTAAAAAAGGAACGCAATATAAACTCACTGTGACATCGTCTAGCTATACTCATCATGAGAATAAAGAAAGCTTAAGCATTATATAGACAGAGTGTAGAATATCTGTCGCCATTTCTGAGCCAGTTGCTCCTGGCGAGGGCGCTTCTTCACTCTGAATTGGAAGATTTGCTGATCCTCGGTTCTTCCTGAGAAAGATTGGAACCTCCGATGCATTTTGCAACTTCCAGTATATACTGACATTTCAAATAAATATCATCCCTTCCTTCGTTCGTCCGACAGCTATCGGTGAGATTCGGTTAAACTTGGATGTTGTATGGATCATTGAATTGTTAAAGGGACGCACTCTCTGGATCAGCTTTGAAATAATATTTACTGGAGGTTACAGAGAACGTATGAAATCGAAACATCTTTATGAGAGGAAAGGAACGGCGTGGAAGGATGTTGATACAAAACATTTCAGTTTTTCATAATCGGTCTCTCTCTCAATAAGATGACCTTGTTGCAGGAAGTTAGGAAATTGGACGACTATGGGTTCCTGTCAGGCTTTGTTTCTTAGATGCTGTGAAAGAGGAGAAAGGCTTACAGTGGTTTTGTCACCGTAACTCACCCTTGAAATGTCATTTATTGTTGAAATTTGATTGAATGTTTCACGTCACGCAATCAAACGTTGGCTCCTTTCCTTTCTTAGGATATAGAATTGAAATTTTGCTGTTCTAGGAAGTTGAATAATGCACGGTCTCCTATGGAAATCAATTATTACATAACCTTAAATTTACTGGAATTCGAACAGATTTATCGCATAATTTTTCAAAGAATATTGCCTGTAGATTATTTTATACCTATGCTTAATACATAGCCGGTAAATTGTGACATTGTTGGAGCAAGGACTGCATGACAAACACTTAATTGCCTTCATTCTGAGGAAATTGTCATTTCAGTATAGCCATCGTACCTAAAGTGTTCATTGAAATGTCCTTCAAAGCTTTTTGCAGTGAACAGGAAACATGTCAATCACATTTCAACATATTAAGGTATCAATTAAATTATCATAAAAAAATATCCATCATGATTCAAATTATACAAGCTAACATTTCTGCCTTCTTTTTCTGCAGAAACATTGTGCATATGCTCCCTGTCCATCTTCCTGGAAGACCTCAACTCTCCTCTTCTAAGAGTGAGTGTCTCCTAATCAGGAGTTTTGTGAAATTTGTCTCATTTTCTTTTTAAAAGATGCTCACAATTTTTATATATTGTCATGCAGAACGTTTATAACCTGAGCGCAAGATGCATTTAGTATAAAAGACACAGTATTGCACCGGTTTATAGGGAAACTACTAAATCATGGTTCAATTTTTTCCTTTACCTTGCAAAGCTCCAGTCAATCCAAAAATGTACTGAATTGTAAGCCGATGGACGAGGAAACGAGTGGTAGAGAGACGAATAAATGGTTAACCCAGCATGGATAGAACTAAAACTGTAAAAAGAACTGAGACTCATAGCAGTGAAGGCCGCTTCATTCTTTCCATGTGAACTGATAACAGTTTAGCAAAGCGTTAGAACTATTTTCTCTATAGTCAAACGTAAAACCGTCCACTGATGATCCTTCGTCGTTTATTTATCATTAACTCGTTCGATTTGTGATGGTTATTTCTGGAAATGAATGGCCAGTTTGAGGCTCACACTAATTATAAGCAAATGCTAGCAAGTAATATCATAAGCCCATTTCCCAGGCTTCCCCTCAACTATAATATTAAACAGGTACTCACGAAACGAAAACGTCACTCTATTGCTTTCACTGCAAAGGAAAGGAAGCAGAAGATCCATTCGGTGTAGACAATCACTCCACTCTCCCCTGGCCCGTATCTTTTCTGGATGAAAACCGCATCGTAAAATGGAAAGATATCGAATTAATTAAAGAGGAACATGGTTCGTAGTTTAAGGATAAACCGTATATGATCCGTGCCTCGAACTCTTCAAAAGTTCGGCATAAAACAAAGCAAGTGTTGGCCTGTAAGCAAGGTTCAATGTGGCGCACAAGAGTTGCAAATCGTTATGAATGCAAAAAAAATATCCATCGGGTATAAACTGGATATGAATTACCTTGGTAAAGATTCAAATGAGAAAGAATAACTCAAAGAAACCGTTCATCCACTTTAAAGTTGAAAAATTAATAATTAACAATATTTGATCTCCCGCTCAACAATTATCTCGATCCTGATTGGCTGATAGAAATACCACCGCTGTCAGTGCAGGCGCTGTTTTCTTAAATTGTTATAAATTTTGTTCTTTGACGGATCACCGATTGAATACCTTTAAAATTCCTGTCCTCTTTTACGTCGACCGCGCATAATGGCGGTTTTCTCAATTTCGGAAGAATAAGCAGACGATACGTTATGAAAATGGTTTTTTTGTGCGGTAAGACTCACGTAGTAGACAAAAAGTCATAATAAATACTAATCTTCATGTATTTTTAATCGTTAACGATGGACATCTTGTTCAATTTCAGAAATCTAATTTCAATTTTAGAATCCCAGCGGTAACAGTCTCGCGTCCCAACTCCATTACGCATATATCACTTTTCCATGCGACCTCGCCGTGATCACATCGCTCGCGTCACCAATTGTTAAAAATGGCTAAAATAAAGGTTTAAATGCATAGCAGAGGCTGTAAGCATCCCGACTCGAATTATGAATCCACCACGGAGTGTTCTGTTAACAGAAACCGCTTCGGATTCTTTAATATGAAGAGCAATGCAACAATATTTCAAGAGTCCATATGCTTGGTGCAACGTTAGCATTGGCTCAGTATGATCCGGGCTTGATATTGAAAATTAACATACGTCCCGACGTAATGGAATGTAGGTTTTCGTTCGTCGTCTCGTTTGGAAGCTATGCGTTGTCGAAAAACTCTAAGCAAATTTTGTAAACACGGTCGGAGAGCGTTCGAAAAATTTCCAATGGGACTTACCTCAATGTTTTTCTTGAACGGGCTTTCCTCACTTAAACTACGCTCCAAAGACGAATCCACAATCCTTTGTAACTGCCGAATGGTAGAAAAGCCTGCATGAGCTCCGGTAACTTAGCACTTAACACAGTAATTCGTTCACAGTCTTCGAGAATTTTCAGCCACCAAGTTGACAGGGAACGGAGACGCACTACGCAACTGGATTTCAGAGCCTCGTGAACCGAATAAGGACGGGATTGATTTCAATACTTTGCATGTGAAATTTTCTCACTTCTGTTTAACATCGCGGACGAACTTTGCTCGCAATGCATGCGTGCCGACTGACGCCGGAAAGGGAGCACCACTTCTCCCTCTATTGGCATTCCGTTTAGAATAATTTACTCATGTCAAAAAAAGACGATCTACCTTCTATTGTAAACCCTCTGTTTTAAGATTAAGACCAGGGCTGTTTCGTTTTTCCGAGAAGACGTATTGATCAGAATGTTCGTCTTTTGCGAACAAGAATGAAAGGGAAAGGGGCGACGGGTTAGGGTAGTATATGAAAACAAGCAATAGTTTCCCAAGTAGATGAATGAAGGGTAAAAAATGCGAATAAAAAGTAATTTGCAGATGAATTTTATTGAAGCAATAGCGTAACATACATCATAAACGTTACATTTCATTCTAGCAATTGCATTAAAACTAAGGTGCTCTTTCCCATTTCTAGAAGTCTGTCTGTCTGTCCGCATCCGGGAAGAAACCGTCCTGCCTGCCTTATCCTTATGCCTCTGAAATCGTTCGTTCTTCAAGTCCTCCTCCGAGGAATAACTCCTCGTATCTGGAAAGAAAATAAAAAAGGAACGCAATATAAACTCACTGTGACATCGTCTAGCTATACTCATCATGAGAATAAAGAAAGCTTAAGCATTATATAGACAGAGTGTAGAATATCTGTCGCCATTTCTGAGCCAGTTGCTCCTGGCGAGGGCGCTTCTTCACTCTGAATTGGAAGATTTGCTGATCCTCGGTTCTTCCTGAGAAAGATTGGAACCTCCGATGCATTTTGAAACTTCCAGTATATACTGACATTTCAAATAAATATCATCCCTTCCTTCGTTCGTCCGACAGCTATCGGTGAGATTCGGTTAAACTTGGATGTTGTATGGATCATTGAATTGTTAAAGGGACGCACTCTCTGGATCAGCTTTGAAATAATATTGACTGGATGTTACAGAGAACGTATGAAATCGAAACATCTTTATGAGAGGAAAGGAACGGCGTGGAAGGATGTTGATACAAAACATTTCAGTTTTTCATAATCGGTCTCTCTCTCAATAAGATGACCTTGTTGCAGGAAGTTAGGAAATTGGACGACTATGGGTTCCTGTCAGGCTTTGTTTCTTAGATGCTGTGAAAGAGGAGAAAGGCTTACAGTGGTTTTGTCACCGTAACTCACCCTTGAAATGTCATTTATTGTTGAAATTTGATTGAATGTTTCACGTCACGCAATCAAACGTTGGCTCCTTTCCTTTCTTAGGATATAGAATTGAAATTTTGCTGTTCTAGGAAGTTGAATAATGCACGGTCTCCTATGGAAATCAATTATTACATAACCTTAAATTTACTGGAATTCGAACAGATTTATCGCATAATTTTTCAAAGAATATTGCCTGTAGATTATTTTATACCTATGCTTAATACATAGCCGGTAAATTGTGACATTGTTGGAGCAAGGACTGCATGACAAACACTTAATTGCCTTCATTCTGAGGAAATTGTCATTTCAGTATAGCCATCGTACCTAAAGTGTTCATTGAAATGTCCTTCAAAGCTTTTTGCAGTGAACAGGAAACATGTCAATCACATTTCAACATATTAAGGTATCAATTAAATTATCATAAAAAAATATCCATCATGATTCAAATTATACAAGCTAACATTTCTGCCTTCTTTTTCTGCAGAAACATTGTGCATATGCTCCCTGTCCATCTTCCTGGAAGACCTCAACTCTCCTCTTCTAAGAGTGAGTGTCTCCTAATCAGGAGTTTTGTGAAATTTGTCTCATTTTCTTTTTAAAAGATGCTCACAATTTTTATATATTGTCATGCAGAACGTTTATAACCTGAGCGCAAGATGCATTTAGTATAAAAGACACAGTATTGCACTGGTTTATAGGGAAACTACTAAATCATGGTTCAATTTTTTCCTTTACCTTGCAAAGCTCCAGTCAATCCAAAAATGTACTGAATTGTAAGCCGATGGACGAGGAAACGAGTGGTAGAGAGACGAATAAATGGTTAACCCAGCATGGATAGAACTAAAACTGTAAAAAGAACTGAGACTCATAGCAGTGAAGGCCGCTTCATTCTTTCCATGTGAACTGATAACAGTTTAGCAAAGCGTTAGAACTATTTTCTCTATAGTCAAACGTAAAACCGTCCACTGATGATCCATCGTCGTTTATTTATCATTAACTCGTTCGATTTGTGATGGTAATTTCTGGAAATGAATGGCCAGTTTGAGGCTCACACTAATTATAAGCAAATGCTAGCAAGTAATATCATAAGCCCATTTCCCAGGCTTCCCCTCAACTATAATATTAAACAGGTACTCACGAAACGAAAACGTCACTCTATTGCTTTCACTGCAAAGGAAAGGAAGCAGAAGATCCATTCGGTGTAGACAATCACTCCACTCTCCCCTGGCCCGTATCTTTTCTGGATGAAAACCGCATCCTAAAATGGAAAGATATCGAATTAATTAAAGAGGAACATGGTTCGTAGTTTAAGGATAAACCGTATATGATCCGTGCCTCGAACTCTTCAAAAGTTCGGCATAAAACAAAGCAAGTGTTGGCCTGTAAGCAAGGTTCAATGTGGCGCACAAGAGTTGCAAATCGTTATGAATGCAAAAAAAATATCCATCGGGTATAAACTGGATATGAATTACCTTGGTAAAGATTCAAATGAGAAAGAATAACTCAAAGAAACCGTTCATCCACTTTAAAGTTGAAAAATTAAGAATTAACAATATTTGATCTCCCGCTCAACAATTATCTCGATCCTGATTGGCTGATAGAAATACCACCGCTGTCAGTGCAGGCGCTGTTTTCTTAAATTGTTATAAATTTTGTTCTTTGACGGATCACCGGTTGAATACCTTTAAAATTCCTGTCCTCTTTTACGTCGACCGCGCATAATGGCGGTTTTCTCAATTTCGGAAGAATAAGCAGACGATACGTTATGAAAATGGTTTTTTTGTGCGGTAAGACTCACGTAGTAGACAAAAAGTCATAATAAATACTAATCTTCATGTATTTTTAATCGTCAACGATGGACATCTTGTTCAATTTCAAAAATCTAATTTCAATTTTAGAATCCCAGCGGTAACAGTCTCGCGTCCCAACTCCATTACGCATATATCACTTTTCAATGCGACCTCGCCGTGATCACATCGCTCGCGTCACCAATTGTTAAAAATGGCTAAAATAAAGGTTTAAATGCATAGCAGAGGCTGTAAGCATCCCAACTCGAATTATGAATCCACCACGGAGTGTTCTGTTAACAGAAACCGCTTCGGATTCTTTAATATGAAGAGCAATGCAACAATATTTCAAGAGTCCATATGCTTGGTGCAACGTTAGCATTGGCTCAGTATGATCCGGGCTTGATATTGAAAATTAACATACGTCCCGACGTAATGGAATGTAGGTTTTCGTTCGTCGTCTCGTTTGGAAGCTATGAGATGTCGAAAAACTCTAAGCAAATTTTGTAAACACGGTCGGAGAGCGTTCGAAAAATTTCCAATGGGACTTACCTCAATGTTTTTCTTGAACCGGCTTTCCTCACTTAAACTACGCTCCAAAGACGAATCCACAATCCTTTGTAACTGCCGAATGGTAGAAAAGCCTGCATGAGCTCCGGTAACTTAGCACTTAACACAGTAATTCGTTCACAGTCTTCGAGAATTTTCAGCCACCAAGTTGACAGGGAACGGAGACGCACTACGCAACTGGATTTCAGAGCCTCGTGAACCGAATAAGGACGGGATTGATTTCAATACTTTGCAAGTGAAATTTTCTCACTTCTGTTTAACATCGCGGACGAACTTTGCTCGCAATGCATGCGTGCCGACTGACGCCGGAAAGGGAGCAACACTTCTCCCTCTATTGGCATTCCGTTTAGAATAATTTACTCATGTCAAAAAAAGACGATCTACCTTCTATTGTAAACCCTCTGTTTTAAGATTAAGACCAGGGCTGTTTCGTTTTTCCGAGAAGACGTATTGATCAGAATGTTCGTCTTTTGCGAACAAGAATGAAAGGGAAAGGGGCGACGGGTTAGGGTAGTATATGAAAACAAGCAATAGTTTCCCAAGTAGATGAATGAAGGGTAAAAAATGCGAATAAAAAGTAATTTGCAGAAGAATTTTATTGAAGCAATAGCGTAACATACATCATAAACGTTACATTTCATTCTAGCAATTGCATTAAAACTAAGGTGCTCTTTCCCATTTCTAGAAGTCTTTCTGTCTGTCCGCATCCGGGAAGAAACCGTCTTGCCTGCCTTATCCTTATGCCTCTGAAATCGTTCGTTCTTCAAGTCCTCCTCCGAGGAATAACTCCTCGTATCTGGAAAGAAAGTAAAAAAGGAACGCAATATAAACTCACTGTGACATCGTCTAGCTATACTCATCATGAGAATAAAGAAAGCTTAAGCATTATATAGACAGAGTGTAGAATATCTGTCGCCATTTCTGAGCCAGTTGCTCCTGGCGAGGGCGCTTCTTCACTCTGAATTGGAAGATTCGCTGATCCTCGGTTCTTCCTGAGAAAGATTGGAACCTCCGATGCATTTTGCAACTTCCAGTATATACTGACATTTCAAATAAATATCATCCCTTCCTTCGTTCGTCCGACAGCTATCGGTGAGATTCGGTTAAACTTGGATGTTGTATGGATCATTGAATTGTTAAAGGGATGCACTCTCTGGATCAGCTTTGAAATAATATTGACTGGAGGTTACAGAGAACGTATGAAATCGAAACATCTTTATGAGAGGAAAGGAACGGCGTGGAAGGATGTTGATACAAAACATTTCAGTTTTTCATAATCGGTCTCTCTCTCAATAAGATGACC
This sequence comes from Pantala flavescens, assembly GCA_020796165.1. Classification (NCBI taxonomy): domain Eukaryota; kingdom Metazoa; phylum Arthropoda; class Insecta; order Odonata; family Libellulidae; genus Pantala; species Pantala flavescens. Next base: position 55,833,420 of record CM036883.1, read on the forward strand.
TTGTTGCAGGAAGTTAGGAAATTGGACGACTACGGGTTCCTGTCAGGCTTTGTTTCTTAGATGCTGTGAAAGAGGAGAAAGGCTTACAGTGGTTTTGTCACCGTAACTCACCCTTGAAATGTCATTTATTGTTGAAATTTGATTGAATGTTTCACGTCACGCAATCAAACGTTGGCTCCTTTCCTTTCTTAGGATATAGAATTGAAATTTTGCTGTTCTAGGAAGTTGAATAATGCACGGTCTCCTATGGAAATCAATTATTACATAACCTTAAATTTACTGGAATTCGAACAGATTTATCGCATAATTTTTCAAAGAATATTGCCTGTAGATTATTTTATACCTATGCTTAATACATAGCCGGTAAATTGTGACATTGTTGGAGCAAGGACTGCATGACAAACACTTAATTGCCTTCATTCTGAGGAAATTGTCATTTCAGTATAGCCATCGTACCTAAAGTGTTCATTGAAATGTCCTTCAAAGCTTTTTGCAGTGAACAGGAAACATGTCAATCACATTTCAACATATTAAGGTATCAATTAAATTATCATAAAAAAATATCCATCATGATTCAAATTATACAAGCTAACATTTCTGCCTTCTTTTTCTGCAGAAACATTGTGCATATGCTCCCTGTCCATCTTCCTGGAAGACCTCAACTCTCCTCTTCTAAGAGTGAGTGTCTCCTAATCAGGAGTTTTGTGAAATTTGTCTCATTTTCTTTTTAAAAGATGCTCACAATTTTTATATATTGTCATGCAGAACGTTTATAACCTGAGCGCAAGATGCATTTAGTATAAAAGACACAGTATTGCACCGGTTTATAGGGAAACTACTAAATCATGGTTCAATTTTTTCCTTTACCTTGCAAAGCTCCAGTCAATCCAAAAATGTACTGAATTGTAAGCCGATGGACGAGGAAACGAGTGGTAGAGAGACGAATAAATGGTTAACCCAGCATGGATAGAACTAAAACTGTAAAAAGAACTGAGACTCATAGCAGTGAAGGCCGCTTCATTCTTTCCATGTGAACTGATAACAGTTTAGCAAAGCGTTAGAACTATTTTCTCTATAGTCAAACGTAACACCGTCCACTGATGATCCATCGTCGTTTATTTATCATTAACTCGTTCGATTTGTGATGGTAATTTCTGGAAATGAATGGCCAGTTTGAGGCTCACACTAATTATAAGCAAATGCTAGCAAGTAATATCATAAGCCCATTTCCCAGGCTTCCCCTCAACTATAATATTAAACAGGTACTCACGAAACGAAAACGTCACTCTATTGCTTTCACTGCAAAGGAAAGGAAGCAGAAGATCCATTCGGTGTAGACAATCACTCCACTCTCCCCTGGCCCGTATCTTTTCTGGATGAAAACCGCATCCTAAAATGGAAAGATATCGAATTAATTAAAGAGGAACATGGTTCGTAGTTTAAGGATAAACCGTATATGATCCGTGCCTCGAACTCTTCAAAAGTTCGGCATAAAACAAAGCAAGTGTTGGCCTGTAAGCAAGGTTCAATGTGGCGCACAAGAGTTGCAAATCGTTATGAATGCAAAAAAAATATCCATCGGGTATAAACTGGATAAGAATTACCTTGGTAAAGATTCAAATGAGAAAGAATAACTCAAAGAAACCGTTCATCCACTTTAAAGTTGAAAAATTAAGAATTAACAATATTTGATCTCCCGCTCAACAATTATCTCGATCCTGATTGGCTGATAGAAATACCACCGCTGTCAGTGCAGGCGCTGTATTCTTAAATTGTTATAAATTTTGTTCTTTGACGGATCACCGATTGAATACCTTTAAAATTCCTCTCCTCTTTTACGTCGACCGCGCATAATGGCGGTTTTCTCGATTTCGGAAGAATAAGCAGACGATACGTTATGTAAATGGTTTTTTTGTGCGGTAAGACTCACGTAGTAGACAAAAGGTCATAATAAATACTAATCTTCATGTATTTTTAATCGTTAACGATGGACATCTTGTTCAATTTCAAAAATCTAATTTCAATTTTAGAATCCCAGCGGTAACAGTCTCGCGTCCCAACTCCATTACGCATATATCACTTTTCCATGCGACCTCGCCGTGATCACATCGCTCGCGTCACCAATTGTTAAAAATGGCTAAAATAAAGGTTTAAATGCATAGCAGAGGCTGTAAGCATCCCGACTCGAATTATGAATCCACCACGGAGTGTTCTGTTAACAGAAACCGCTTCGGATTCTTTAATATGAAGAGCAATGCAACAATATTTCAAGAGTCCATATGCTTGGTGCAACGTTAGCATTGGCTCAGTATGATCCGGGCTTGATATTGAAAATTAACATACGTCCCGACGTAATGGAATGTAGGTTTTCGTTCGTCGTCTCGTTTGGAAGCTATGCGTTGTCGAAAAACTCTAAGCAAATTTTGTAAACACGGTCGGAGAGCGTTCGAAAAATTTCCAATGGGACTTACCTCAATGTTTTTCTTGAACGGGCTTTCCTCACTTAAACTACGCTCCAAAGACGAATCCACAATCCTTTGTAACTGCCGAATGGTAGAAAAGCCTGCATGAGCTCCGGTAACTTAGCACTTAACACAGTAATTCGTTCACAGTCTTCGAGAATTTTCAGCCACCAAGTTGACAGGGAACGGAGACGCACTACGCAACTGGATTTCAGAGCCTCGTGAACCGAATAAGGACGGGATTGATTTCAATACTTTGCAAGTGAAATTTTCTCACTTCTGTTTAACATCGCGGACGAACTTTGCTCGCAATGCATGCGTGCCGACTGACGCCGGAAAGGGAGCAACACTTCTCCCTCTATTGGCATTCCGTTTAGAATAATTTACTCATGTCAAAAAAAGACGATCTACCTTCTATTGTAAACCCTCTGTTTTAAGATTAAGACCAGGGCTGTTTCGTTTTTCCGAGAAGACGTATTGATCAGAATGTTCGTCTTTTGCGAACAAGAATGAAAGGGAAAGGGGCGACGGGTTAGGGTAGTATATGAAAACAAGCAATAGTTTCCCAAGTAGATGAATGAAGGGTAAAAAATGCGAATAAAAAGTAATTTGCAGAAGAATTTTATTGAAGCAATAGCGTAACATACATCATAAACGTTACATTTCATTCTAGCAATTGCATTAAAACTAAGGTGCTCTTTCCCATTTCTAGAAGTCTGTCTGTCTGTCCGCATCCGGGAAGAAACCGTCCTGCCTGCCTTATCCTTATGCCTCTGAAATCGTTCGTTCTTCAAGTCCTCCTCCGAGGAATAACTCCTCGTATCTGGAAAGAAAGTAAAAAAGGAACGCAATATAAACTCACTGTGACATCGTCTAGCTATACTCATCATGAGAATAAAGAAAGCTTAAGCATTATATAGACAGAGTGTAGAATATCTGTCGCCATTTCAGAGCCAGTTGCTCCTGGCGAGGGCGCTTCTTCACTCTGAATTGGAAGATTCGCTGATCCTCGGTTCTTCCTGAGAAAGATTGGAACCTCCGATGCATTTTGCAACTTCCAGTATATACTGACATTTCAAATAAATATCATCCCTTCCTTCGTTCGTCCGACAGCTATCGGTGAGATTCGGTTAAACTTGGATGTTGTATGGATCATTGAATTGTTAAAGGGACGCACTCTCTGGATCAGCTTTGAAATAATATTGACTGGATGTTACAGAGAACGTATGAAATCGAAACATCTTTATGAGAGGAAAGGAACGGCGTGGTAGGATGTTGATACAAAACATTTCAGTTTTTCATAATCGGTCTCTCTCTCAATAAGATGACCTTGTTGCAGGAAGTTAGGAAATTGGACGACTATGGGTTCCTGTCAGGCTTTGTTTCTTAGATGCTGTGAAAGAGGAGAAAGGCTTACAGTGGTTTTGTCACCGTAACTCACCCTTGAAATGTCATTTATTGTTGAAATTTGATTGAATGTTTCACGTCACGCAATCAAACGTTGGCTCCTTTCCTTTCTTAGGATATAGAATTGAAATTTTGCTGTTCTAGGAAGTTGAATAATGCACGGTCTCCTATGGAAATCAATTATTACATAACCTTAAATTTACTGGAATTCGAACAGATTTATCGCATAATTTTTCAAAGAATATTGCCTGTAGATTATTTTATACCTATGCTTAATACATAGCCGGTAAATTGTGACATTGTTGGAGCAAGGACTGCATGACAAACACTTAATTGCCTTCATTCTGAGGAAATTGTCATTTCAGTATAGCCATCGTACCTAAAGTGTTCATTGAAATGTCCTTCAAAGCTTTTTGCAGTGAACAGGAAACATGTCAATCACATTTCAACATATTAAGGTATCAATTAAATTATCATAAAAAAATATCCATCATGATTCAAATTATACAAGCTAACATTTCTGCCTTCTTTTTCTGCAGAAACTTTGTGCATATGCTCCCTGTCCATCTTCCTGGAAGACCTCAACTCTCCTCTTCTAAGAGTGAGTGTCTCCTAATCAGGAGTTTTGTGAAATTTGTCTCATTTTCTTTTTAAAAGATGCTCACAATTTTTATATATTGTCATGCAGAACGTTTATAACCTGAGCGCAAGATGTATTTAGTATAAAAGACACAGTATTGCACCGGTTTATAGGGAAACTACTAAATCATGGTTCAATTTTTTCCTTTACCTTGCAAAGCTCCAGTCAATCCAAAAATGTACTGAATTGTAAGCCGATGGACGAGGAAACGAGTGGTAGAGAGACGAATAAATGGTTAACCCAGCATGGATAGAACTAAAACTGTAAAAAGAACTGAGACTCATAGCAGTGAAGGCCGCTTCATTCTTTCCATGTGAACTGATAACAGTTTTGCAAAGCGTTAGAACTATTTTCTCTATAGTCAAACGTAAAACCGTCCACTGATGATCCATCGTCGTTTATTTATCATTAACTCGTTCGATTTGTGATGGTTATTTCTGGAAATGAATGGCCAGTTTGAGGCTCACACTAATTATAAGCAAATGCTAGCAAGTAATATCATAAGCCCATTTCCCAGGCTTCCCCTCAACTATAATATTAAACAGGTACTCACGAAACGAAAACGTCACTCTATTGCTTTCACTGCAAAGGAAAGGAAGCAGAAGATCCATTCGGTGTAGACAATCACTCCACTCTCCCCTGGCCCGTATCTTTTCTGGATGAAAACCACATCCTAAAATGGAAAGATATCGAATTAATTAAAGAGGAACATGGTTCGTAGTTTAAGGATAAACCGTATATGATCCGTGCCTCGAACTCTTCAAAAGTTCGGCATAAAACAAAGCAAGTGTTGGCCTGTAAGCAAGGTTCAATGTGGCGCACAAGAGTTGCAAATCGTTATGAATGCAAAAAAAATATCCATCGGGTATAAACTGGATATGAATTACCTTGGTAAAGATTTAAATGAGAAAGAATAACTCAAAGAAACCGTTCATCCACTTTAAAGTTGAAAAATTAATAATTAACAATATTTGATCTCCCGATCAACAATTATCTCGATCCTGATTGGCTGATAGAAATACCACCGCTGTCAGTGCAGGCGCTGTATTCTTAAATTGTTATAAATTTTGTTCTTTGACGGATCACCGATTGAATACCTTTAAAATTCCTCTCCTCTTTTACGTCGACCGCGCATAATGGCGGTTTTCTCGATTTCGGAAGAATAAGCAGACGATACGTTATGAAAATGGTTTTTTTGTGCGGTAAGACTCACGTAGTAGACAAAAAGTCATAATAAATACTAATCTTCATGTATTTTTAATCGTTCACGATGGACATCTTGTTCAATTTCAAAAATCTAATTTCAATTTTAGAATCCCAGCGGTAACAGTCTCGCGTCCCAACTCCATTACGCATATATCACTTTTCCATGCGACCTCGCCGTGATCACATCGCTCGCGTCACCAATTGTTAAAAATGGCTAAAATAAAGGTTTAAATGCATAGCAGAGGCTGTAAGCATCCTGACTCGAATTATGAATCCACCACGGAGTGTTCTGTTAACAGAAACCGCTTCGGATTCTTTAATATGAAGAGCAATGCAACAATATTTCAAGAGTCCATATGCTTGGTGCAACGTTAGCATTGGCTCAGTATGATCCGGGCTTGATATTGAAAATTAACATACGTCCCGACGTAATGGAATGTAGGTTTTCGTTCGTCGTCTCGTTTGGAAGCTATGAGTTGTCGAAAAACTCTAAGCAAATTTTGTAAACACGGTCGGAGAGCGTTCGAAAAATTTCCAATGGGACTTACCTCAATGTTTTTCTTGAACCGGCTTTCCTCACTTAAACTACGCTCCAAAGACGAATCCACAATCCTTTGTAACTGCCGAATGGTAGAAAAGCCTGCATGAGCTCCGGTAACTTAGCACTTAACACAGTAATTCGTTCACAGTCTTCGAGAATTTTCAGCCACCAAGTTGACAGGGAACGGAGACGCACTACGCAACTGGATTTCAGAGCCTCGTGAACCGAATAAGGACGGGATTGATTTCAATACTTTGCAAGTGAAATTTTCTCACTTCTGTTTAACATCGCGGACGAACTTTGCTCGCAATGCATGCGTGCCGACTGACGCCGGAAAGGGAGCAACACTTCTCCCTCTATTGGCATTCCGTTTAGAATAATTTACTCATGTCAAAAAAAGACGATCTACCTTCTATTGTAAACCCTCTGTTTTAAGATTAAGACCAGGGCTGTTTCGTTTTTCCGAGAAGACGTATTGATCAGAATGTTCGCCTTTTGCGAACAAGAATGAAAGGGAAAGGGGCGACGGGTTAGGGTAGTATATAAAAACAAGCAATAGTTTCCCAAGTAGATGAATGAAGGGTAAAAAATGCGAATAAAAAGTAATTTGCAGATGAATTTTATTGAAGCAATAGCGTCACATACATCATAAACGTTACATTTCATTCTAGCAATTGCATTAAAGCTAAGGTGCTCTTTCCCATTTCTAGAAGTCTATCTGTCTGTCCGCATCCGGGAAGAAACCGTCCTGCCTGCGTTATCCTTATGCCTCTGAAATCGTTCGTTCTTCAAGTCCTCCTACGAGGAATAACTCCTCGTATCTGGAAAGAAAGTAAAAAAGGAACGCAATATAAACTCACTGTGACATCGTCTAGCTATACTCATCATGAGAATAAAGAAAGCTTAAGCATTATATAGACAGAGTGTAGAATATCTGTCGCCATTTCAGAGCCAGTTGCTCCTGGCGAGGGCGCTTCTTCACCCTGAATTGGAAGATTTGCTGATCCTCGGTTCTTCCTGAGAAAGATTGGAACCTCCGATGCATTTTGAAACTTCCAGTATATACTGACATTTCAAATAAATATCATCCCTTCCTTCGTTCGTCCGACAGCTATCGGTGAGATTCGGTTAAACTTGGATGTTGTATGGATCATTGAATTGTTAAAGGGACGCACTCTCTGGATCAGCTTTGAAATAATATTGACTGGAGGTTACAGAGAACGTATGAAATCGAAACATCTTTATGAAAGGAAAGGAACGGCGTGGAAGGATGTTGATACAAAACATTTCAGTTTTTCATAATCGGTCTCTCTCTCAATAAGATGACCTTGTTGCAGGATGTTAGGAAATTGGACGACTATGGGTTCCTGTCAGGCTTTGTTTCTTAGATGCTGTGAAAGAGGAGAAAGGCTTACAGTGGTTTTGTCACCGTAACTCACCCTTGAAATGTCATTTATTGTTGAAATTTGATTGAATGTTTCACGTCACGCAATCAAACGTTGGCTCCTTTCCTTTCTTAGGATATAGAATTGAAATTTTGCTGTTCTAGGAAGTTGAATAATGCACGGTCTCCTATGGAAATCAATTATTACATAACCTTAAATTTACTGGAATTCGAACAGATTTATCGCATAATTTTTCAAAGAATATTGCCTGTAGATTATTTTATACCTATGCTCAATACATAGCCGGTAAATTGTGACATTGTTGGAGCAAGGACTGCATGACAAACACTTAATTGCCTTCATTCTGAGGAAATTGTCATTTCAGTATAGCCATCGTACCTAAAGTGTTCATTGAAATGTCCTTCAAAGCTTTTTGCAGTGAACAGGAAACATGTCAATCACATTTCAACATATTAAGGTATCAATTAAATTATCATAAAAAAATATCCATCATGATTCAAATTATACAAGCTAACATTTCTGCCTTCTTTTTCTGCAGAAACATTGTGCATATGCTCCCTGTCCATCTTCCTGGAAGACCTCAACTCTCCTCTTCTAAGAGTGAGTGTCTCCTAATCAGGAGTTTTGTGAAATTTGTCTCATTTTCTTTTTAAAAGATGCTCACAATTTTTATATATTGTCATGCAGAACGTTTATAACCTGAGCGCAAGATGCATTTAGTATAAAAGACACAGTATTGCACCGGTTTATAGGGAAACTACTAAATCATGGTTCAATTTTTTCCTTTACCTTGCAAAGCTCCAGTCAATCCAAAAATGTACTGAATTGTAAGCCGATGGACGAGGAAACGAGTGGTAGAGAGACGAATAAATGGTTAACCCAGCATGGATAGAACTAAAACTGTAAAAAGAACTGAGACTCATAGCAGTGAAGGCCGCTTCATTCTTTCCATGTGAACTGATAATAGTTTTGCAAAGCGTTAGAACTATTTTCTCTATAGTCAAACGTAAAACCGTCCACTGATGATCCATCGTCGTTTATTTATCATTAACTCGTTCGATTTGTGATGGTTATTTCTGGAAATGAATGGCCAGTTTGAGGCTCACACTAATTATAAGCAAATGCTAGCAAGTAATATCATAAGCCCATTTCCCAGGCTTCCCCTCAACTATAATATTAAACAGGTACTCACGAAACGAAAACGTCACTCTATTGCTTTCACTGTAAAGGAAAGGAAGCAGAAGATCCATTCGGTGTAGACAATCACTCCACTCTCCCCTGGCCCGTATCTTTTCTGGATGAAAACCGCATCCTAAAATGGAAAGATATCGAATTAGTTAAAGAGGAACATGGTTCGTAGTTTAATGATAAACCGTATATGATCCGTGCCTCGAACTCTTCAAAAGTTCGGCATAAAACAAAGCAAGTGTTGGCCTGTAAGCAAGGTTCAATGTGGCGCACAAGAGTTGCAAATCGTTATGAATGCAAAAAAAATATCCATCGGGTATAAACTGGATATGAATTACCTTGGTAAAGATTCAAATGAGAAAGAATAACTCAAAGAAACCGTTCATCCACTTTAAAGTTGAAAAATTAAGAATTAACAATATTTGATCTCCCGCTCAACAATTATCTCGATCCTGATTGGCTGATAGAAATACCACCGCTGTCAGTGCAGGCGCTGTATTCTTAAATTGTTATAAATTTTGTTCTTTGACGGATCACCGATTGAATACCTTTAAAATTCCTCTCCTCTTTTACGTCGACCGCGCATAATGGCGGTTTTCTCGATTTCGGAAGAATAAGCAGACGATACGTTATGAAAATGGTTTTTTTGTGCGGTAAGACTCACGTAGTAGACAAAAAGTCATAATAAATACTAATCTTCATGTATTTTTAATCGTTAACGATGGACATCTTGTTCAATTTCAAAAATCTAATTTCAATTTTAGAATCCCAGCGGTAACAGTCTCGCGTCCCAACTCCATTACGCATATATCACTTTTCCATGCGACCTCGCCGTGATCACATCGCTCGCGTCACCAATTGTTAAAAATGGCTAAAATAAAGGCTTGAATGCATAGCAGTGGCTACGAGCATCCCGACTCGAATTATGAATCCACCACGGAGTGTTCTGTTAACAGAAACCGCTTCGGATTCTTTAATATGAAGAGCAATGCAACAATATTTCAAGAGTCCATATGCTTGGTGCAACGTTAGCATTGGCTCAGTATGATCCGGGCTTGATATTGAAAATTAACATACGTCCCGACGTAATGGAATGTAGGTTTTCGTTCGTCGTCTCGTTTGGAAGCTATGAGTTGTCGAAAAACTCTAAGCAAATTTTGTAAACACGGTCGGAGAGCGTTCGAAAAATTTCCAATGGGACTTACCTCAATGTTTTTCTTGAACCGGCTTTCCTCACTTAAACTACGCTCCAAAGACGAATCCACAATCCTTTGTAACTGCCGTATGGTAGAAAAGCCTGCATGAGCTCCGGTAACTTAGCACTTAACACAGTAATTCGTTCACAGTCTTCGAGAATTTTCAGCCACCAAGTTGACAGGGAACGGAGACGCACTACGCAACTGGATTTCAGAGCCTCGTGAACCGAATAAGGACGGGATTGATTTCAATACTTTGCAAGTGAAATTTTCTCACTTCTGTTTAACATCGCGGACGAACTTTGCTCGCAATGCATGCGTGCCGACTGACGCCGGAAAGGGAGCACCACTTCTCCCTCTATTGGCATTCCGTTTAGAATAATTTACTCATGTCAAAAAAAGACGATCTACCTTCTATTGTAAACCCTCTGTTTTAAGATTAACACCAGGGCTGTTTCGTTTTTCCGAGAAGACGTATTGATCAGAATGTTCGTCTTTTGCGAACAAGAATGAAAGGGAAAGGGGCGACGGGTTAGGGTAGTATATGAAAACAAGCAATAGTTTCCCAAGTAGATGAATGAAGGGTAAAAAATGCGAATAAAAAGTAATTTGCAGATGAATTTTATTGAAGCAATAGCGTAACATACATCATAAACGTAACATTTCATTCTAGCAATTGCATTAAAACTAAGGTGCTCTTTCCCATTTCTAGAAGTCTTTCTGTCTGTCCGCATCCGGGAAGAAACCGTCCTGCCTGCGTTATCCTTATGCCTCTGAAATCGTTCGTTCTTCAAGTCCTCCTCCGAGGAATAACTCCTCGTATCTGGAAAGAAAGTAAAAAAGGAACGCAATATAAACTCACTGTGACATCGTCTAGCTATACTCATCATGAGAATAAAGAAAGCTTAAGCATTATATAGACAGAGTGTAGAATATCTGTCGCCATTTCTGAGCCAGTTGCTCCTGGCGAGGGCGCTTCTTCACTCTGAATTGGAAGATTCGCTGATCCTCGGTTCTTCCTGAGAAAGATTGGAACCTCCGATGCATTTTGCAACTTCCAGTATATACTGACATTTCAAATAAATATCATCCCTTCCTTCGTTCGTCCGACAGCTATCGGTGAGATTCGGTTAAACTTGGATGTTGTATGGATCATTGAATTGTTAAAGGGACGCACTCTCTGGATCAGCTTTGAAATAATATTGACTGGAGGTTACAGAGAACGTATGAAATCGAAACATCTTTATGAGAGGAAAGGAACGGCGTGGAAGGATGTTGATACAAAACATTTCAGTTTTTCATAATCGGTCTCTCTCTCAATAAGATGACCTTGTTGCAGGAAGTTAGGAAATTGGACGACTATGGGTTCCTGTCAGGCTTTGTTTCTTAGATGCTGTGAAAGAGGAGAAAGGCTTACAGTGGTTTTGTCACCGTAACTCACCCTTGAAATGTCATTTATTGTTGAAATTTGATTGAATGTTTCACGTCACGCAATCAAACGTTGGCTCCTTTCCTTTCTTAGGATATAGAATTGAAATTTTGCTGTTCTAGGAAGTTGAATAATGCACGGTCTCCTATGGAAATCAATTATTACATAACCTTAAATTTACTGGAATTCGAACAGATTTATCGCATAATTTTTCAAAGAATATTGCCTGTAGATTATTTTATACCTATGCTTAATACATAGCCGGTAAATTGTGACATTGTTGGAGCAAGGACTGCATGACAAACACTTAATTGCCTTCATTCTGAGGAAATTGTCATTTCAGTATAGCCATCGTACCTAAAGTGTTCATTGAAATGTCCTTCAAAGCTTTTTGCAGTGAACAGGAAACATGTCAATCACATTTCAACATATTAAGGTATCAATTAAATTATCATAAAAAAATATCCATCATGATTCAAATTATACAAGCTAACATTTCTGCCTTCTTTTTCTGCAGAAACATTGTGCATATGCTCCCTGTCCATCTTCCTGGAAGACCTCAACTCTCCTCTTCTAAGAGTGAGTGTCTCCTAATCAGGAGTTTTGTGAAATTTGTCTCATTTTCTTTTTAAAAGATGCTCACAATTTTTATATATTGTCATGCAGAACGTTTATAACCTGAGCGCAAGATGCATTTAGTATAAAAGACACAGTATTGCACCGGTTTATAGGGAAACTACTAAATCATGGTTCAATTTTTTCCTTTACCTTGCAAAGCTCCAGTCAATCCAAAAATGTACTGAATTGTAAGCCGATGGACGAGGAAACGAGTGGTAGAGAGACGAATAAATGGTTAACCCAGCATGGATAGAACTAAAACTGTAAAAAGAACTGAGACTCATAGCAGTGAAGGCCGCTTCATTCTTTCCATGTGAACTGATAACAGTTTAGCAAAGCGTTAGAACTATTTTCTCTATAGTCAAACGTAAAACCGTCCACTGATGATCCATCGTCGTTTATTTATCATTAACTCGTTCGATTTGTGATGGTAATTTCTGGAAATGAATGGCCAGTTTGAGGCTCACACTAATTATAAGCAAATGCTAGCAAGTAATATCATAAGCCCATTTTCCAGGCTTCCCCTCAACTATAATATTAAACAGGTACTCACGAAACGAAAACGTCACTCTATTGCTTTCACTGCAAAGGAAAGGAAGCAGAAGATCCATTCGGTGTAGACAATCACTCCACTCTCCCCTGGCCCGTATCTTTTCTGGATGAAAACCGCATCCTAAAATGGTAAGATATCGAATTAATTAAAGAGGAACATGGTTCGTAGTTTAAGGATAAACCGTATATGATCCGTGCCTCGAACTCTTCAAAAGTTCGGCATAAAACAAAGCAAGTGTTGGCCTGTAAGCAAGGTTCAATGTGGCGCACAAGAGTTGCAAATCGTTATGAATGCAAAAAAAATATCCATCGGGTATAAACTGGATATGAATTACCTTGGTAAAGATTCAAATGAGAAAGAATAACTCAAAGAAACCGTTCATCCACTTTAAAGTTGAAAAATTAATAATTAACAATATTTGATCTCCCGCTCAACAATTATCTCGATCCTGATTGGCTGATAGAAATACCACCGCTGTCAGTGCAGGCGCTGTATTCTTAAATTGTTATAAATTTTGTTCTTTGACGGATCACCGATTGAATACCTTTAAAATTCCTGTCCTCTTTTACGTCGACCGCGCATAATGGCGGTTTTCTCGATTTCGGAAGAATAAGCAGACGATACGTTATGAAAATGGTTTTTTTGTGCGGTAAGACTCACGTAGTAGACAAAAAGTCATAATAAATACTAATCTTCATGTATTTTTAATCGTCAACGATGGACATCTTGTTCAATTTCAAAAATCTAATTTCAATTTTAGAATCCCAGCGGTAACAGTCTCGCGTCCCAACTCCATTACGCATATATCACTTTTCCATGCGACCTCGCCGTGATCACATCGCTCGCGTCACCAATTGTTAAAAATGGCTAAAATAAAGGTTTAAATGCATAGCAGAGGCTGTAAGCATCCCGACTCGAATTATGAATCCACCACGGAGTGTTCTGTTAACAGAAAACGCTTCGGATTCTTTAATATGAAGAGCAATGCAACAATATTTCAAGAGTCCATATGCTTGGTGCAACGTTAGCATTGGCTCAGTATGATCCGGGCTTGATATTGAAAATTAACATACGTCCCGACGTTATGGAATGTAGGTTTTCGTTCGTCGTCTCGTTTGGAAGCTATGCGTTGTCGAAAAACTCTAAGCAAATTTTGTAAACACGGTCGGAGAGCGTTCGAAAAATTTCCAATGGGACTTACCTCAATGTTTTTCTTGAACGGGCTTTCCTCACTTAAACTACGCTCCAAAGACGAATCCACAATCCTTTGTAACTGCCGAATGGTAGAAAAGCCTGCATGAGCTCCGGTAACTTAGCACTTAACACAGTAATTCGTTCACAGTCTTCGAGAATTTTCAGCCACCAAGTTGACAGGGAACGGAGACGCACTACGCAACTGGATTTCAGAGCCTCGTGAACCGAATAAGGACGGGATTGATTTCAATACTTTGCATGTGAAATTTTCTCACTTCTGTTTAACATCGCGGACGAACTTTGCTCGCAATGCATGCGTGCCGACTGACGCCGGAAAGGGAGCACCACTTCTCCCTCTATTGGCATTCCGTTTAGAATAATTTACTCATGTCAAAAAAAGACGATCTACCTTCTATTGTAAACCCTCTGTTTTAAGATTAAGACCAGGGCTGTTTCGTTTTTCCGAGAAGACGTATTGATCAGAATGTTCGTCATTTGCGAACAAGAATGAAAGGGAAAGGGGCGACGGCTTAGGGTAGTATATGAAAACAAGCAATAGTTTCCCAAGTAGATGAATGAAGGGTAAAAAATGCGAATAAAAAGTAATTTGCAGATGAATTTTATTGAAGCAATAGCGTCACATACATCATAAACGTTACATTTCATTCTAGCAATTGCATTAAAGCTAAGGTGCTCTTTCCCATTTCTAGAAGTCTGTCTGTCTGTCCGCATCCGGGAAGAAACCGTCCTGCCTGCGTTATCCTTATGCCTCTGAAATCGTTCGTTCTTCAAGTCCTCCTCCGAGGAATAACTCCTCGTATCTGGAAAGAAAGTAAAAAAGGAACGCAATATAAACTCACTGTGACATCGTCTAGCTATACTCACCATGAGAATAAAGAAAGCTTAAGCATTATATAGACAGAGCGTAGAATATCTGTCGCCATTTCAGAGCCAGTTGCTCCTGGCGAGAGCCCTTCTTCACTCTGAATTGGAAGATTCGCTGATCCTCGGTTCTTCCTGAGAAAGAATGCAACCTCCGATGCATTTTGCAACTTCCAGTATATACTGACATTTCAAATAAATATCATCCCTTCCTTCGTTCGTCCGACAGCTATCGGTGAGATTCGGTTAAACTTGGATGTTGTATGGATCATTGAATTGTTAAAGGGACGCACTCTCTGGATCAGCTTTGAAATAATATTGACTGGAGGTTACAGAGAACGTATGAAATCGAAACATCTTTATGAAAGGAAAGGAACGGCGTGGAAGGATGTTGATACAAAACATTTCAGTTTTTTTTATAATCGGTCTCTCTCTCAATAAGATGACCTTGTTGAAGGAAGTTAGTAAATTTGACAACTATGGGTTCCTGTCAGGCTTTGTTTCTTAGATGCTGTGAAAGAGGAGAAAGGCTTACAGGGGTTTTGTCACCGTAACTCACCCTTGAAATGTCATTTATTGTTGAAATTTGATTGAATGTTTCACGTCACGCAATCAAACGTTGGCTCCTTTCCTTTCTTAGGATATAGAATTGAAATATTGCTGTTCTAGGAAGTTGAATAATGCACGGTCCCCTAATGAAATCAACTATTACATTACCATAAATTTACTGGAATTCAAACAGATTTATCGCATAATTTTTCAAAGAATATTGCCTGGAGATTATTTTATTCCTATTTTGAATACATAGCCGGTAAATTGTGACATTGTTGGAGCAAGGACTGCATGACAAACACTTAATTGCCTTCATTCTGAGGAAATTGACATTTCAGTATAGCTATCGTACCAAATGTGTTAATTGAAATGTCCTTCAAAGCTTTTTGTAGTGAACAGGAAACATGTCAATCACATTTCAACATATTAAAGTATCAACTACAGTATCATAAAAAAATATCCATCATGATTCAAATTATACAAGCTAACATTTCTGCCTTCTTTTTCTGCAGAAACTTTGTGCATATGCTCCCTGTCCATCTTCCTGGAAGACCTCAACTCTCCTCTTCTAAGAGTGAGTGTCTCCTAATCAGGAGTTTTGTGAAATTTGTCTCATTTTCTTTTTAAAAGATGCTCACAATTTTTATATATTGTCATGCAGAACGTTTATAACCTGAGCGCAAGATGCATTTAGTAAAAAAGAAACAGTATTGCACCGGTTTATAGGGAAACTACTAAATCATGGTTCAATTTTTTCCTTTACCTTGCAAAGCTCCAGTCAATCCAAAAATGTACTGAATTGTAAGCCGATGGACGAGGAAACGAGTGGTAGAGAGACGAATAAATGGTTAACCCAGCATGGATAGAACTAAAACTGTAAAAAGAACTGAGACTCATAGCAGTGAAGGCCGCTTCATTCTTTCCATGTGAACTGATAACAGTTTTGCAAAGCGTTAGAACTATTTTCTCTATAGTCAAACGTAAAACCGTCCACTGATGATCCATCGTCGTTTATTTATCATTAACTCGTTCGATTTGTGATGGTTATTTCTGGAAATGAATGGCCAGTTTGAGGCTCACACTAATTATAAGCAAATGCTAGCAAGTAATATCATAAGCCCATTTCCCAGGCTTCCCCTCAACTATAATATTAAACAGGTACTCACGAAACGAAAACGTCACTCTATTGCTTTCACTGCAAAGGAAAGGAAGCAGAAGATCCATTCGGTGTAGACAATCACTCCACTCTCCCCTGGCCCGTATCTTTTCTGGATGAAAACCGCATCCTAAAATGGAAAGATATCGAATTAATTAAAGAGGAACATGGTTCGTAGTTTAAGGATAAACCGTATATGATCCGTGCCTCGAACTCTTCAAAAGTTCGGCATAAAACAAAGCAAGTGGTGGCCTGTAAGCAAGGTTCAATGTGGCGCACAAGAGTTGCAAATCGTTATGAATGCGAAAAAAATATCCATCGGGTATAAACTGGATATGAATTACCTTGGTAAAGATTCAAATGAGAAAGAATAACTCAAAGAAACCGTTCATCCACTTTAAAGTTGAAAAATTAAGAATTAACAATATTTGATCTCCCGCTCAACAATTATCTCGATCCTGATTGGCTGATAGAAATACCACCGCTGTCAGTGCAGGCGCTGTATTCTTAAATTGTTATAAATTTTGTTCTTTGACGGATCACCGATTGAATACCTTTAAAATTCCTCTCCTCTTTTACGTCGACCGCGCATAATGGCGGTTTTCTCGATTTCGGAAGAATAAGCAGACGATACGTTATGAAAATGGTTTTTTTGTGCGGTAAGACTCACGTAGTAGACAAAAAGTCATAATAAATACTAATCTTCATGTATTTTTAATCGTTAACGATGGACATCTTGTTCAATTTCAAAAATCTAATTTCAATTTTAGAATCCCAGCGGTAACAGTCTCGCGTCCCAACTCCATTACGCATATATCACTTTTCCATGCGACCTCGCCGTGATCACATCGCTCGCGTCACCAATTGTTAAAAATGGCTAAAATAAAGGTTTAAATGCATAGCAGAGGCTGTAAGCATCCCCACTCGAATTATGAATCCACCACGGAGTGTTCTGTTAACAGAAACCGCTTCGGATTCTTTAATATGAAGAGCAATGCAACAATATTTCAAGAGTCCATATGCTTGGTGCAACGTTAGCATTGGCTCAGTATGATCCGGGCTTGATATTGAAAATTAACATACGTCCCGACGTAATGGAATGTAGGTTTTCGTTCGTCGTCTCGTTTGGAAGCTATGCGTTGTCGAAAAACTCTAAGCAAATTTTGTAAACACGGTCGGAGAGCGTTCGAAAAATTTCCAATGGGACTTACCTCAATGTTTTTCTTGAACGGGCTTTCCTCACTTAAACTACGCTCCAAAGACGAATCCACAATCCTTTGTAACTGCCGAATGGTAGAAAAGCCTGCATGAGCTCCGGTAACTTAGCACTTAACACAGTAATTCGTTCACAGTCTTCGAGAATTTTCATCCACCAAGTTGACAGGGAACGGAGACGCACTACACAACTGGATTTCAGAGCCTCGTGAACCGAATAAGGACGGGATTGATTTCAATACTTTGCAAGTGAAATTTTCTCACTTCTGTTTAACATCGCGGACGAACTTTGCTCGCAATGCATGCGTGCCGACTGACGCCGGAAAGGGAGCAACACTTCTCCCTCTATTGGCATTCCGTTTAGAATAATTTACTCATGTCAAAAAAAGACGATCTACCTTCTATTGTAAACCCTCTGTTTTAAGATTAACACCAGGGCTGTTTCGTTTTTCCGAGAAGACGTATTGATCAGAATGATCGCCTTTTGCGAACAAGAATGAAAGGGAAAGGGGCGACGGCTTAGGGTAGTATATGAAAACAAGCAATAGTTTCCCAAGTAGATGAATGAAGGGTAAAAAATGCGAATAAAAAGTAATTTGCAGATGAATTTTATTGAAGCAATAGCGTCACATACATCATAAACGTTACATTTCATTCTAGCAATTGCATTAAAGCTAAGGTGCTCTTTCCCATTTCTAGAAGTCTGTCTGTCTGTCCGCATCCGGGAAGAAACCGTCCTGCCTGCGTTATCCTTATGCCTCTGAAATCGTTCGTTCTTCAAGTCCTCCTCCGAGGAATAACTCCTCGTATCTGGAAAGAAAGTAAAAGAGGAACGCTATATAAACTCACTGTGACATCGTCTAGCTATACTCACCATGAGAATAAAGAAAGCTTAAGCATTATATAGACAGAGCGTAGAATATCTGTCGCCATTTCTGAGCCAGTTGCTCCTGGCGAGAGCCCTTCTTCACTCTGAATTGGAAGATTTGCTGATCCTCGGTTCTTCCTGAGAAAGAATGGAACCTCCGATGCATTTTGCAACTTCCAGTATATACTGACATTTCAAATAAATATCATCCCTTCCTTCGTTCGTCCGACAGCTATCGGTGAGATTCGGTTAAACTTGGATGTTGTATGGATCATTGAATTGTTAAAGGGACGCACTCTCTGGATCAGCTTTGAAATAATATTGACTGGAGGTTACAGAGAACGTATGAAATCGAAACATCTTTATGAAAGGAAAGGAACGGCGTGGAAGGATGTTGATACAAAACATTTCAGTTTTTTTTATAATCGGTCTCTCTCTCAATAAGGTGACCTTGTTGAAGGAAGTTAGTAAATTGGACAACTATGGGTTCCTGTCAGGCTTTGTTTCTTAGATGCTGTGAAAGAGGAGAAAGGCTTACAGTGGTTTTGTCACCGTAACTCACCCTTGAAATGTCATTTATTGTTGAAATTTGATTGAATGTTTCACGTCACGCAATCAAACGTTGGCTCCTTTCCTTTCTTAGGATATAGAATTGAAATATTGCTGTTCTAGGAAGTTGAATAACGCACGGTCCCCTAATGAAATCAACTATTACATTACCATAAATTTACTGGAATTCAAGCAGATTTATCGCATAATTTTTAAAAGAATATTGCCTGAAGATTATTTTATTCCTATTTTGAATACATAGCCGGTAAATTGTGACATTGTTCGAGCAAGGACTGCATGACAAACACTTAAATGCCTTCATTCTGAGGAAATTGACATTTGAGTATAGCTATCGTACCTAAAGTGTTCATTGAAATGTCCTTCAAAGCTTTTTGTAGTGAACAGGTAACATGTCAATCACATTTCAACATATTAAGGTATCAATTAAATTATTATAAAAAAATATCCATCATGATTCAAATTATACAAGCTAACATTTCTGCCTTCTTTTTCTGCAGAAACATTAAGCATATGCTCCTTGTCCATCTTCCTGGAAGACCTCAACTCTCCTCTTCTAAGAGTGAGTGTCTCCTAATCAGGAGTTTTGTAAAATTTGTCTCATTTTCTTTTTAAAAGATGCTCACAATTTTTATATATTGTCATGCAGAACGTTTATAACCTGAGCGCAAGATGCATTTAGTATAAAAGACACAGTATTGCACCGGTTTATAGGGAAACTACTAAATCATGGTTCAATTTTTTCCTTTACCTTGCAAAGCTCCAGTCAATCCAAAAATGTACTGAATTGTAAGCCGATGGACGAGGAAACGAGTGGTAGAGAGACGAATAAATGGTTAACCCAGCATGGATAGAACTAAAACTGTAAAAAGAACTGAGACTCATAGCAGTGAAGGCCGCTTCATTCTTTCCATGTGAACTGATAACAGTTTAGCAAAGCGTTAGAACTATTTTCTCTATAGTCAAACGTAAAACCGTCCACTGATGATCCATCGTCGTTTATTTATCATTAACTCGTTCGATTTGTGATGGTAATTTCTGGAAATGAATGGCCAGTTTGAGGCTCACACTAATTATAAGCAAATGCTAGCAAGTAATATCATAAGCCCATTTCCCAGGCTTCCCCTCAACTATAATATTAAACAGGTACTCACGAAACGAAAATGTCACTCTATTGCTTTCACTGCAAAGGAAAGGAAGCAGAAGATCCATTCGGTGTAGACAATCACTCCACTCTCCCCTGGCCCGTATCTTTTCTGGATGAAAACCGCATCCTAAAATGGTAAGATATCGAATTAATTAAAGAGGAACATGGTTCGTAGTTTAAGGATAAACCGTATATGATCCGTGCCTCGAACTCTTCAAAAGTTCGGCATAAAACAAAGCAAGTGTTGGCCTGTAAGCAAGGTTCAATGTGGCGCACAAGAGTTGCAAATCGTTATGAATGCAAAAAAAATATCCATCGGGTATAAACTGGATATGAATTACCTTGGTAAAGATTCAAATGAGAAAGAATAACTCAAAGAAACCGTTCATCCACTTTAAAGTTGAAAAATTAATAATTAACAATATTTGATCTCCCGCTCAACAATTATCTCGATCCTGATTGGCTGATAGAAATACCACCGCTGTCAGTGCAGGCGCTGTATTCTTAAATTGTTATAAATTTTGTTCTTTGACGGATCACCGATTGAATACCTTTAAAATTCCTCTCCTCTTTTACGTCGACCGCGCATAATGGCGGTTTTCTCGATTTCGGAAGAATAAGCAGACGATACGTTATGAAAATGGTTTTTTTGTGCGGTAAGACTCACGTAGTAAACAAAAAGTCATAATAAATACTAATCTTCATGTATTTTTAATCGTTAACGATGGACATCTTGTTCAATTTCAAAAATCTAATTTCAATTTTAGAATCCCAGCGGTAACAGTCTCGCGTCCCAACTCCATTACGCATATATCACTTTTCCATGCGACCTCGCCGTGATCACATCGCTCGCGTCACCAATTGTTAAAAATGGCTAAAATAAAGGTTTAAATGCATAGCAGAGGCTGTAAGCATCCTGACTCGAATTATGAATCCACCACGGAGTGTTCTGTTAACAGAAACCGCTTCGGATTCTTTAATATGAAGAGCAATGCAACAATATTTCAAGAGTCCATATGCTTGGTGCAACGTTAGCATTGGCTCAGTATGATCCGGGCTTGATATTGAAAATTAACATACGTCCCGACGTAATGGAATGTAGGTTTTCGTTCGTCGTCTCGTTTGGAAGCTATGCGTTGTCGAAAAACTCTAAGCAAATTTTGTAAACACGGTCGGAGAGCGTTCGAAAAATTTCCAATGGGACTTACCTCAATGTTTTTCTTGAACGGGCTTTCCTCACTTAAACTACGCTCCAAAGACGAATCCACAATCCTTTGTAACTGCCGAATGGTAGAAAAGCCTGCATGAGCTCCGGTAACTTAGCACTTAACACAGTAATTCGTTCACAGTCTTCGAGAATTTTCAGCCACCAAGTTGACAGGGAACGGAGACGCACTACGCAACTGGATTTCAGAGCCTCGTGAACCGAATAAGGACGGGATTGATTTCAATACTTTGCATGTGAAATTTTCTCACTTCTGTTTAACATCGCGGACGAACTTTGCTCGCAATGCATGCGTGCCGACTGACGCCGGAAAGGGAGCACCACTTCTCCCTCTATTGGCATTCCGTTTAGAATAATTTACTCATGTCAAAAAAAGACGATCTACCTTCTATTGTAAACCCTCTGTTTTAAGATTAACACCAGGGCTGTTTCGTTTTTCCGAGAAGACGTATTGATCAGAATGTTCGTCATTTGCGAACAAGAATGAAAGGGAAAGGGGCGACGGGTTAGGGTAGTATATGAAAACAAGCAATAGTTTCCCAAGTAGATGAATGAAGGGTAAAAAATGCGAATAAAAAGTAATTTGCAGATGAATTTTATTGAAGCAATAGCGTCACATACATCATAAACGTTACATTTCATTCTAGCAATTGCATTAAAGCTAAGGTGCTCTTTCCCATTTCTAGAAGTCTGTCTGTCTGTCCGCATCCGGGAAGAAACCGTCCTGCCTGCGTTATCCTTATGCCTCTGAAATCGTTCGTTCTTCAAGTCCTCCTCCGAGGAATAACTCCTCGTATCTGGAAAGAAAGTAAAAAAGGAACGCAATATAAACTCACTGTGACATCGTCTAGCTATACTCACCATGAGAATAAAGAAAGCTTAAGCATTATATAGACAGAGCGTAGAATATCTGTCGCCATTTCAGAGCCAGTTGCTCCTGGCGAGAGCCCTTCTTCACTCTGAATTGGAAGATTCGCTGATCCTCGGTTCTTCCTGAGAAAGAATGGAACCTCCGATGCATTTTGCAACTTCCAGTATATACTGACATTTCAAATAAATATCATCCCTTCCTTCGTTCGTCCGACAGCTATCGGTGAGATTCGGTTAAACTTGGATGTTGTATGGATCATTGAATTGTTAAAGGGACGCACTCTCTGGATCAGCTTTGAAATAATATTGACTGGAGGTTACAGAGAACGTATGAAATCGAAACATCTTTATGAAAGGAAAGGAACGGCGTGGAAGGATGTTGATACAAAACATTTCAGTTTTTTTTATAATCGGTCTCTCTCTCAATAAGATGACCTTGTTGAAGGAAGTTAGTAAATTGGACAACTATGGGTTCCTGTCAGGCTTTGTTTCTTAGATGCTGTGAAAGAGGAGAAAGGCTTACAGGGGTTTTGTCACCGTAACTCACCCTTGAAATGTCATTTATTGTTGAAATTTGATTGAATGTTTCACGTCACGCAATCAAACGTTGGCTCCTTTCCTTTCTTAGGATATAGAATTGAAATATTGCTGTTCTAGGAAGTTGAATAATGCACGGTCCCCTAATGAAATCAACTATTACATTACCATAAATTTACTGGAATTCAAACAGATTTATC
The DNA here is from genome assembly GCA_020796165.1 of Pantala flavescens. Taxonomy (NCBI): domain Eukaryota; kingdom Metazoa; phylum Arthropoda; class Insecta; order Odonata; family Libellulidae; genus Pantala; species Pantala flavescens. The sequence continues at coordinate 55,856,479 of CM036883.1, forward strand.
GCATAATTTTTCAAAGAATATTTCCTGAAGATTATTTTATTCCTATTTTGAATACATAGCCGGTAAATTGTGACATTGTTGTAGCAAGGACTGCATGACAAACACTTAATTGCCTTCATTCTGAGGAAATTGTCATTTCAGTATAGCTATCGTACCAAATGTGTTAATTGAAATGTCCTTCAAAGCTTTTTGCAGTGAACAGGAAACATGTCAATCACATTTCAACATATTAAAGTATCAACTAAAGTATCATAAAAAAATATCCATCATGATTCAAATTATACAAGCTAACATTTCTGCCTTCTTTTTCTGCATAAACTTTGTGCATATGCTCCCTGTCCATCTTCCTGGAAGACCTCAACTCTCCTCTTCTAAGAGTGAGTGTCTCCTAATCAGGAGTTTTGTAAAATTTGTCTCATTTTCTTTTTAAAAGATGCTCACAATTTTTATATATTGTCATGCAGAACGTTTATAACCTGAGCGCAAGATGCATTTAGTAAAAAAGAAACAGTATTGCACCGGTTTATAGGGAAACTACTAAATCATGGTTCAATTTTTTCCTTTACCTTGCAAAGCTCCAGTCAATCCAAAAATGTACTGAATTGCAAGCCGATGGACGAGGAACCGAGTGGTAGAGAGACGAATAAATGGTTAACCCAGCATGGATAGAACTAAAACTGTAAAAAGAACTGAGACTCATAGCAGTGAAGGCCACTTCATTCTTTCCATGTGAACTGATAACAGTTTAGCAAAGCGTTAGAACTATTTTCTCTATAGTCAAACGTAAAACCGTCCACTGATGATCCATCGTCGTTTATTTATCATTAACTCGTTCGATTTGTGATGGTAATTTCTGGAAATGAATGGCCAGTTTGAGGCTCACACTAATTATAAGCAAATGCTAGCAAGTAATATCATAAGCCCATTTCCCAGGCTTCCCCTCAACTATAATATTAAACAGGTACTCACGAAACGAAAACGTCACTCTATTGCTTTCACTGCAAAGGAAAGGAAGCAGAAGATCCATTCGGTGTAGACAATCACTCCACTCTCCCCTGGCCCGTATCTTTTCTGGATGAAAACCGCATCCTAAAATGGTAAGATATCGAATTAATTAAAGAGGAACATGGTTCGTAGTTTAAGGATAAACCGTATATGATCCGTGCCTCGAACTCTTCAAAAGTTCGGCATAAAACAAAGCAAGTGTTGGCCTGTAAGCAAGGTTCAATGTGGCGCACAAGAGTTGCAAATCGTTATGAATGCAAAAAAAATATCCATCGGGTATAAACTGGATATGAATTACCTTGGTAAAGATTCAAATGAGAAAGAATAACTCAAAGAAACCGTTCATCCACTTTAAAGTTGAAAAATTAATAATTAACAATATTTGATCTCCCGCTCAACAATTATCTCGATCCTGATTGGCTGATAGAAATACCACCGCTGTCAGTGCAGGTGCTGTTTTCTTAAATTGTTATAAATTTTGTTCTTTGACGGATCACCGATTGAATACCTTTAAAATTCCTCTCCTCTTTTACGTCGACCGCGCATAATGGCGGTTTTCTCGATTTCGGAAGAATAAGCAGACGATACGTTATGAAAATGGTTTTTTTGTGCGGTAAGACTCACGTAGTAGACAAAAAGTCATAATAAATACTAATCTTCATGTATTTTTAATCGTTAACGATGGACATCTTGTTCAATTTCAAAAATCTAATTTCAATTTTAGAATCCCAGCGGTAACAGTCTCGCGTCCCAACTCCATTACGCATATATCACTTTTCCATGCGACCTCGCCGTGATCACATCGCTCGCGTCACCAATTGTTAAAAATGGCTAAAATAAAGGTTTAAATGCATAGCAGAGGCTGTAAGCATCCCAACTCGAATTATGAATCCACCACGGAGAGTTCTGTTAACAGAAACCGCTTCGGATTCTTTAATATGAAGAGCAATGCAACAATATTTCAAGAGTCCATATGCTTGGTGCAACGTTAGCATTGGCTCAGTATGATCCGGGCTTGATATTGAAAATTAACATACGTCCCGACGTAATGGAATGTAGGTTTTCGTTCGTCGTCTCGTTTGGAAGCTATGCGTTGTCGAAAAACTCTAAGCAAATTTTGTAAACACGGTCGGAGAGCGTTCGAAAAATTTCCAATGGGACTTACCTCAATGTTTTTTTTGAACGGGCTTTCCTCACTTAAACTACGCTCCAAAGACGAATCCACAATCCTTTGTAACTGCCGAATGGTAGAAAAGCCTGCATGAGCTCCGGTAACTTAGCACTTAACATAGTAATTCGTTCACAGTCTTCGAGAATTTTCATCCACCAAGTTGACAGGGAACGGAGACGCACTACGCAACTGGATTTCAGAGCCTCGTGAACCGAATAAGGACGGGATTGATTTCAATACTTTGCAAGTGAAATTTTCTCACTTCTGTTTAACATCGCGGACGAACTTTGCTCGCAATGCATGCGTGCCGACTGACGCCGGAAAGGGAGCAACACTTCTCCCTCTATTGGCATTCCGTTTAGAATAATTTACTCATGTCAAAAAAAGACGATCTACCTTCTATTGTAAACCCTCTGTTTTAAGATTAACACCAGGGCTGTTTCGTTTTTCCGAGAAGACGTATTGATCAGAATGTTCGTCTTTTGCGAACAAGAATGAAAGGGAAAGGGGCGACGGGTTAGGGTTGTATATGAAAACAAGCAATAGTTTCCCAAGTAGATGAATGAAGGGTAAAAAATGCGAATAAAAAGTAATTTGCAGATGAATTTTATTGAAGCAATAGCGTCACATACATCATAAACGTTACATTTCATTCTAGCAATTGCATTAAAACTAAGGTGCTCTTTCCCATTTCTAGAAGTCTGTCTGTCTGTCCGCATCCGGGAAGAAACCGTCCTGCCTGCGTTATCCTTATGCCTCTGAAATCGTTCGTTCTTCAAGTCCTCCTCCGAGGAATAACTCCTCGTATCTGGAAAGAAAGTAAAAAAGGAACGCAATATAAACTCACTGTGACATCGTCTAGCTATACTCATCATGAGAATAAAGAAAGCTTAAGCATTATATAGACAGAGTGTAGAATATCTGTCGCCATTTCTGAGCCAGTTGCTCCTGGCGAGGGCGCTTCTTCACTCTGAATTGGAAGATTCGCTGATCCTCGGTTCTTCCTGAGAAAGATTGGAACCTCCGATGCATTTTGCAACTTCCAGTATATACTGACATTTCAAATAAATATCATCCCTTCCTTCGTTCGTCCGACAGCTATCGGTGAGTTTCGGTTAAACTTGGATGTTGTATGGATCATTGAATTGTTAAAGGGACGCACTCTCTGGATCAGCTTTGAAATAATATTGACTGGAGGTTACAGAGAACGTATGAAATCGAAACATCTTTATGAAAGGAAAGGAACGGCGTGGAAGGATGTTGATACAAAACATTTCAGTTTTTCATAATCGGTCTCTCTCTCAATAAGATGACCTTGTTGCAGGATGTTAGGAAATTGGACGACTATGGGTTCCTGTCAGGCTTTGTTTCTTAGATGCTGTGAAAGAGGAGAAAGGCTTACAGTGGTTTTGTCACCGTAACTCACCCTTGAAATGTCATTTATTGTTGAAATTTGATTGAATGTTTCACGTCACGCAATCAAACGTTGGCTCCTTTCCTTTCTTAGGATATAGAATTGAAATTTTGCTGTTCTAGGAAGTTGAATAATGCACGGTCTCCTATGGAAATCAATTATTACATAACCTTAAATTTACTGGAATTCGAACAGATTTATCGCATAATTTTTCAAAGAATATTGCCTGTAGATTATTTTATACCTATGCTTAATACATAGCCGGTAAATTGTGACATTGTTGGAGCAAGGACTGCATGACAAACACTTAATTGCCTTCATTCTGAGGAAATTGTCATTTCAGTATAGCTATCGTACCTAAAGTGTTCATTGAAATGTCCTTCAAAGCTTTTTGCAGTGAACAGGAAACATGTCAATCACATTTCAACATATTAAGGTATCAATTAAATTATCATAAAAAAATATCCATCATGATTCAAATTATACAAGCTAACATTTCTGCCTTCTTTTTCTGCAGAAACTTTGTGCATATGCTCCCTGTCCATCTTCCTGGAAGACCTCAACTCTCCTCTTCTAAGAGTGAGTGTCTCCTAATCAGGAGTTTTGTGAAATTTGTCTCATTTTCTTTTTAAAAGATGCTCACAATTTTTATATATTGTCATGCAGAACGTTTATAACCTGAGCGCAAGATGCATTTAGTATAAAAGACACAGTATTGCACCGGTTTATAGGGAAACTACTAAATCATGGTTCAATTTTTTCCTTTACCTTGCAAAGCTCCAGTCAATCCAAAAATGTACTGAATTGTAAGCCGATGGACGAGGAAACGAGTGGTAGAGAGACGAATAAATGGTTAACCCAGCATGGATAGAACTAAAACTGTAAAAAGAACTGAGACTCATAGCAGTGAAGGCCGCTTCATTCTTTCCATGTGAACTGATAACAGTTTAGCAAAGCGTTAGAACTATTTTCTCTATAGTCAAACGTAAAACCGTCCACTGATGATCCATCGTCGTTTATTTATCATTAACTCGTTCGATTTGTGATGGTAATTTCTGGAAATGAATGGCCAGTTTGAGGCTCACACTAATTATAAGCAAATGCTAGCAAGTAATATCATAAGCCCATTTTCCAGGCTTCCCCTCAACTATAATATTAAACAGGTACTCACGAAACGAAAACGTCACTCTATTGCTTTCACTGCAAAGGAAAGGAAGCAGAAGATCCATTCGGTGTAGACAATCACTCCACTCTCCCCTGGCCCGTATCTTTTCTGGATGAAAACCGCATCCTAAAATGGTAAGATATCGAATTAATTAAAGAGGAACATGGTTCGTAGTTTAAGGATAAACCGTATATGATCCGTGCCTCGAACTCTTCAAAAGTTCGGCATAAAACAAAGCAAGTGTTGGCCTGTAAGCAAGGTTCAATGTGGCGCACAAGAGTTGCAAATCGTTATGAATGCAAAAAAAATATCCATCGGGTATAAACTGGATATGAATTACCTTGGTAAAGATTCAAATGAGAAAGAATAACTCAAAGAAACCGTTCATCCACTTTAAAGTTGAAAAATTAATAATTAACAATATTTGATCTCCCGCTCAACAATTATCTCGATCCTGATTGGCTGATAGAAATACCACCGCTGTCAGTGCAGGCGCTGTTTTCTTAAATTGTTATAAATTTTGTTCTTTGACGGATCACCGATTGAATACCTTTAAAATTCCTGTCCTCTTTTACGTCGACCGCGCATAATGGCGGTTTTCTCGATTTCGGAAGAATAAGCAGACGATACGTTATGAAAATGGTTTTTTTGTGCGGTAAGACTCACGTAGTAGACAAAAAGTCATAATAAATACTAATCTTCATGTATTTTTAATCGTTAACGATGGACATCTTGTTCAATTTCAAAAATCTAATTTCAATTTTAGAATCCCAGCGGTAACAGTCTCGCGTCCCAACTCCATTACGCATATATCACTTTTCCATGCGACCTCGCCGTGATCACATCGCTCGCGTCACCAATTGTTAAAAATGGCTAAAATAAAGGTTTAAATGCATAGCAGAGGCTGTAAGCATCCCAACTCGAATTATGAATCCACCACGGAGTGTTCTGTTAACAGAAACCGCTTCGGATTCTTTAATATGAAGAGCAATGCAACAATATTTCAAGAGTCCATATGCTTGGTGCAACGTTAGCATTGGCTCAGTATGATCCGGGCTTGATATTGAAAATTAACATACGTCCCGACGTAATGGAATGTAGGTTTTCGTTCGTCGTCTCGTTTGGAAGCTATGCGTTGTCGAAAAACTCTAAGCAAATTTTGTAAACACGGTCGGAGAGCGTTCGAAAAATTTCCAATGGGACTTACCTCAATGTTTTTCTTGAACGGGCTTTCCTCACTTAAACTACGCTCCAAAGACGAATCCACAATCCTTTGTAACTGCCGAATGGTAGAAAAGCCTGCATGAGCTCCGGTAACTTAGCACTTAACACAGTAATTCGTTCACAGTCTTCGAGAATTTTCAGCCACCAAGTTGACAGGGAACGGAGACGCACTACGCAACTGGATTTCAGAGCCTCGTGAACCGAATAAGGACGGGATTGATTTCAATACTTTGCATGTGAAATTTTCTCATTTCTGTTTAACATCGCGGACGAACTTTGCTCGCAATGCATGCGTGCCGACTGACGCCGGAAAGGGAGCACCACTTCTCCCTCTATTGGCATTCCGTTTAGAATAATTTACTCATGTCAAAAAAAGACGATCTACCTTCTATTGTAAACCCTCTGTTTTAAGATTAAGACCAGGGCTGTTTCGTTTTTCCGAGAAGACGTATTGATCAGAATGTTCGTCATTTGCGAACAAGAATGAAAGGGAAAGGGGCGACGGCTTAGGGTAGTATATGAAAACAAGCAATAGTTTCCCAAGTAGATGAATGAAGGGTAAAAAATGCGAATAAAAAGTAATTTGCAGATGAATTTTATTGAAGCAATAGCGTCACATACATCATAAACGTTACATTTCATTCTAGCAATTGCATTAAAGCTAAGGTGCTCTTTCCCATTTCTAGAAGTCTGTCTGTCTGTCCGCATCCGGGAAGAAACCGTCCTGCCTGCGTTATCCTTATGCCTCTGAAATCGTTCGTTCTTCAAGTCCTCCTCCGAGGAATAACTCCTCGTATCTGGAAAGAAAGTAGAAAAGGAACGCAATATAAACTCACTGTGACATCGTCTAGCTATACTCATCATGAGAATAAAGAAAGCTTAAGCATTATATAGACAGAGTGTAGAATATCTGTCGCCATTTCTGAGCCAGTTGCTCCTGGCGAGGGCGCTTCTTCACTCTGAATTGGAAGATTCGCTGATCCTCGGTTCTTCCTGAGAAAGATTGGAACCTCCGATGCATTTTGCAACTTCCAGTATATACTGACATTTCAAATAAATATCATCCCTTCCTTCGTTCGTCCGACAGCTATCGGTGAGATTCGGTTAAACTTGGATGTTGTATGGATCATTGAATTGTTAAAGGGACGCACTCTCTGGATCAGCTTTGAAATAATATTGACTGGAGGTTACAGAGAACGTATGAAATCGAAACATCTTTATGAAAGGAAAGGAACGGCGTGGAAGGATGTTGATACAAAACATTTCAGTTTTTCATAATCGGTCTCTCTCTCAATAAGATGACCTTGTTGCAGGAAGTTAGGAAATTGGACGACTATGGGTTCCTGTCAGGCTTTGTTTCTTAGATGCTGTGAAAGAGGAGAAAGGCTTACAGTGGTTTTGTCACCGTAACTCACCCTTGAAATGTCATTTATTGTTGAAATTTGATTGAATGTTTCACGTCACGCAATCAAACGTTGGCTCCTTTCCTTTCTTAGGATATAGAATTGAAATTTTGCTGTTCTAGGAAGTTGAATAATGCACGGTCTCCTATGGAAATCAATTATTACATAACCTTAAATTTACTGGAATTCGAACAGATTTATCGCATAATTTTTCAAAGAATATTGCCTGTAGATTATTTTATACCTATGCTTAATACATAGCCGGTAAATTGTGACATTGTTGGAGCAAGGACTGCATGACAAACACTTAATTGCCTTCATTCTGAGGAAATTGTCATTTCAGTATAGCCATCGTACCTAAAGTGTTCATTGAAATGTCCTTCAAAGCTTTTTGCAGTGAACAGGAAACATGTCAATCACATTTCAACATATTAAGGTATCAATTAAATTATCATAAAAAAATATCCATCATGATTCAAATTATACAAGCTAACATTTCTGCCTTCTTTTTCTGCAGAAACATTGTGCATATGCTCCCTGTCCATCTTCCTGGAAGACCTCAACTCTCCTCTTCTAAGAGTGAGTGTCTCCAATCAGGAGTTTTGTGAAATTTGTCTCATTTTCTTTTTAAAAGATGCTCACAATTTTTATATATTGTCATGCAGAACGTTTATAACCTGAGCGCAAGATGCATTTAGTATAAAAGACACAGTATTGCACCGGTTTATAGGGAAACTACTAAATCATGGTTCAATTTTTTCCTTTACCTTGCAAAGCTCCAGTCAATCCAAAAATGTACTGAATTGTAAGCCGATGGACGAGGAAACGAGTGTTAGAGAGACGAATAAATGGTTAACCCAGCATGGATTGAACTAAAACTGTAAAAAGAACTGAGACTCATAGCAGTGAAGGCCGCTTCATTCTTTCCATGTGAACTGATAACAGTTTTGCAAAGCGTTAGAACTATTTTCTCTATAGTCAAACGTAAAACCGTCCACTGATGATCCATCGTCGTTTATTTATCATTAACTCGTTCGATTTGTGATGGTTATTTCTGGAAATGAATGGCCAGTTTGAGGCTCACACTAATTATAAGCAAATGCTAGCAAGTAATATCATAAGCCCATTTCCCAGGCTTCCCCTCAACTATAATATTAAACAGGTACTCACGAAACGAAAACGTCACTCTATTGCTTTCACTGCAAAGGAAAGGAAGCAGAAGATCCATTCGGTGTAGACAATCACTCCACTCTCCCCTGGCCCGTATCTTTTCTGGATGAAAACCGCATCCTAAAATGGAAAGATATCGAATTAATTAAAGAGGAACATGGTTCGTAGTTTAAGGATAAACCGTATATGATCCGTGCCTCGAACTCTTCAAAAGTTCGGCATAAAACAAAGCAAGTGTTGGCCTGTAAGCAAGGTTCAATGTGGCGCACAAGAGTTGCAAATCGTTATGAATGCAAAAAAAATATCCATCGGGTATAAACTGGATATGAATTACCTTGGTAAAGATTCAAATGAGAAAGAATAACTCAAAGAAACCGTTCATCCACTTTAAAGTTGAAAAATTAAGAATTAACAATATTTGATCTCCCGCTCAACAATTATCTCGATCCTGATTGGCTGATAGAAATACCACCGCTGTCAGTGCAGGCGCTGTATTCTTAAATTGTTATAAATTTTGTTCTTTGACGGATCACCGATTGAATACCTTTAAAATTCCTCTCCTCTTTTACGTCGACCGCGCATAATGGCGGTTTTCTCGATTTCGGAAGAATAAGCAGACGATACGTTATGAAAATGGTTTTTTTGTGCGGTAAGACTCACGTAGTAGACAAAAAGTCATAATAAATACTAATCTTCATGTATTTTTAATCGTTAACGATGGACATCTTGTTCAATTTCAAAAATCTAATTTCAATTTTAGAATCCCAGCGGTAACAGTCTCGCGTCCCAACTCCATTACGCATATATCACTTTTCCATGCGACCTCGCCGTGATCACATCGCTCGCGTCACCAATTGTTAAAAATGGCTAAAATAAAGGTTTAAATGCATAGCAGAGGCTGTAAGCATCCCAACTCGAATTATGAATCCACCACGGAGTGTTCTGTTAACAGAAACCGCTTCGGATTCTTTAATATGAAGAGCAATGCAACAATATTTCAAGAGTCCATATGCTTGGTGCAACGTTAGCATTGGCTCAGTATGATCCGGGCTTGATATTGAAAATTAACATACGTCCCGACGTAATGGAATGTAGGTTTTCGTTCGTCGTCTCGTTTGGAAGCTATGCGTTGTCGAAAAACTCTAAGCAAATTTTGTAAACACGGTCGGAGAGCGTTCGAAAAATTTCCAATGGGACTTACCTCAATGTTTTTCTTGAACGGGCTTTCCTCACTTAAACTACGCTCCAAAGACGAATCCACAATCCTTTGTAACTGCCGAATGGTAGAAAAGCCTGCATGAGCTCCGGTAACTTAGCACTTAACACAGTAATTCGTTCAAAGTCTTCGAGAATTTTCAGCCACCAAGTTGACAGGGAACGGAGACGCACTACGCAACTGGATTTCAGAGCCTCGTGAACCGAATAAGGACGGGATTGATTTCAATACTTTGCATGTGAAATTTTCTCACTTCTGTTTAACATCGCGGACGAACTTTGCTCGCAATGCATGCGAGCCGACTGACGCCGGAAAGGGAGCACCACTTCTCCCTCTATTGGCATTCCGTTTAGAATAATTTACTCATGTCAAAAAAAGACGATCTACCTTCTATTGTAAACCCTCTGTTTTAAGATTAAGACCAGGGCTGTTTCGTTTTTCCGAGAAGACGTATTGATCAGAATGTTCGTCATTTGCGAACAAGAATGAAAGGGAAAGGGGCGACGGCTTAGGGTAGTATATGAAAACAAGCAATAGTTTCCCAAGTAGATGAATGAAGGGTAAAAAATGCGAATAAAAAGTAATTTGCAGATGAATTTTATTGAAGCAATAGCGTCACATACATCATAAACGTTACATTTCATTCTAGCAATTGCATTAAAGCTAAGGTGCTCTTTCCCATTTCTAGAAGTCTGTCTGTCTGTCCGCATCCGGGAAGAAACCGTCCTGCCTGCGTTATCCTTATGCCTCTGAAATCGTTCGTTCTTCAAGTCCTCCTCCGAGGAATAACTCCTCGTATCTGGAAAGAAAGTAAAAAAGGAACGCAATATAAACTCACTGTGACATCGTCTAGCTATACTCACCATGAGAATAAAGAAAGCTTAAGCATTATATAGACAGAGCGTAGAATATCTGTCGCCATTTCAGAGCCAGTTGCTCCTGGCGAGAGCCCTTCTTCACTCTGAATTGGAAGATTCGCTGATCCTCGGTTCTTCCTGAGAAAGAATGGAACCTCCGATGCATTTTGCAACTTCCAGTATATACTGACATTTCAAATAAATATCATCCCTTCCTTCGTTCGTCCGACAGCTATCGGTGAGATTCGGTTAAACTTGGATGTTGTATGGATCATTGAATTGTTAAAGGGACGCACTCTCTGGATCAGCTTTGAAATAATATTGACTGGAGGTTACAGAGAACGTATGAAATCGAAACATCTTTATGAAAGGAAAGGAACGGCGTGGAAGGATGTTGATACAAAACATTTCAGTTTTTTTTATAATCGGTCTCTCTCTCAATAAGATGACCTTGTTGAAGGAAGTTAGTAAATTGGACAACTATGGGTTCCTGTCAGGCTTTGTTTCTTAGATGCTGTGAAAGAGGAGAAAGGCTTACAGGGGTTTTGTCACCGTAACTCACCCTTGAAATGTCATTTATTGTTGAAATTTGATTAAATGTTTCACGTCACGCAATCAAACGTTGGCTCCTTTCCTTTCTTAGGATATAGAATTGAAATATTGCTGTTCTAGGAAGTTGAATAATGCACGGTCCCCTAATGAAATCAACTATTACATTACCATAAATTTACTGGAATTCAAACAGATTTATCGCATAATTTTTCAAAGAATATTGCCTGGAGATTATTTTATTCCTATTTTGAATACATAGCCGGTAAATTGTGACATTGTTGGAGCAAGGACTGCATGACAAACACTTAGTTGCCTTCATTCTGAGGAAATTGACATTTCAGTATAGCTATCGTACCAAATGTGTTAATTGAAATGTCCTTCAAAGCTTTTTGTAGTGAACAGGAAACATGTCAATCACATTTCAACATATTAAAGTATCAACTAAAGTATCATAAAAAAATATCCATCATGATTCAAATTATACAAGCTAACATTTCTGCCTTCTTTTTCTGCAGAAACTTTGTGCATATGCTCCCTGTCCATCTTCCTGGAAGACCTCAACTCTCCTCTTCTAAGAGTGAGTGTCTCCTAATCAGGAGTTTTGTGAAATTTGTCTCATTTTCTTTTTAAAAGATGCTCACAATTTTTATATATTGTCATGCAGAACGTTTATAACCTGAGCGCAAGATGCATTTAGTAAAAAAGAAACAGTATTGCACCGGTTTATAGGGAAACTACTAAATCATGGTTCAATTTTTTCCTTTACCTTGCAAAGCTCCAGTCAATCCAAAAATGTACTGAATTGTAAGCCGATGGACGAGGAAACGAGTGGTAGAGAGACGAATAAATGGTTAACGCAGCATGGATAGAACTAAAACTGTAAAAAGAACTGAGACTCATAGCAGTGAAGGCCGCTTCATTCTTTCCATGTGAACTGATAACAGTTTTGCAAAGCGTTAGAACTATTTTCTCTATAGTCAAACGTAAAACCGTCCACTGATGATCCATCGTCGTTTATTTATCATTAACTCGTTCGATTTGTGATGGTTATTTCTGGAAATGAATGGCCAGTTTGAGGCTCACACTAATTATAAGCAAATGCTAGCAAGTAATATCATAAGCCCATTTCCCAGGCTTCCCCTCAACTATAATATTAAACAGGTACTCACGAAACGAAAACGTCACTCTATTGCTTTCACTGCAAAGGAAAGGAAGCAGAAGATCCATTCGGTGTAGACAATCACTCCACTCTCCCCTGGCCCGTATCTTTTCTGGATGAAAACCGCATCCTAAAATGGAAAGATATCGAATTAATTAAAGAGGAACATGGTTCGTAGTTTAAGGATAAACCGTATATGATCCGTGCCTCGAACTCTTCAAAAGTTCGGCATAAAACAAAGCAAGTGGTGGCCTGTAAGCAAGGTTCAATGTGGCGCACAAGAGTTGCAAATCGTTATGAATGCGAAAAAAATATCCATCGGGTATAAACTGGACATGAATTACCTTGGTAAAGATTCAAATGAGAAAGAATAACTCAAAGAAACCGTTCATCCACTTTAAAGTTGAAAAATTAAGAATTAACAATATTTGATCTCCCGCTCAACAATTATCTCGATCCTGATTGGCTGATAGAAATACAACCGCTGTCAGTGCAGGCGCTGTATTCTTAAATTGTTATAAATTTTGTTCTTTGACGGATCACCGATTGAATACCTTTAAAATTCCTCTCCTCTTTTACGTCGACCGCGCATAATGGCGGTTTTCTCGATTTCGGAAAAATAAGCAGACGATACGTTATGAAAATGGTTTTTTTGTGCGGTAAGACTCACGTAGTAGACAAAAAGTCATAATAAATACTAATCTTCATGTATTTTTAATCGTTAACGATGGACATCTTGTTCAATTTCAAAAATCTAATTTCAATTTTAGAATCCCAGCGGTAACAGTCTCGCGTCCCAACTCCATTACGCATATATCACTTTTCCATGCGACCTCGCCGTGATCACATCGCTCGCGTCACCAATTGTTAAAAATGGCTAAAATAAAGGTTTAAATGCATAGCAGAGGCTGTAAGCATCCCAACTCGAATTATGAATCCACCACGGAGTGTTCTGTTAACAGAAACCGCTTCGGATTCTTTAATATGAAGAGCAATGCAACAATATTTCAAGAGTCCATATGCTTGGTGCAACGTTAGCATTGGCTCAGTATGATCCGGGCTTGATATTGAAAATTAACAGACGTCCCGACGTAATGGAATGTAGGTTTTCGTTCGTCGTCTCGTTTGGAAGCTATGCGTTGTCGAAAAACTCTAAGCAAATTTTGTAAACACGGTCGGAGAGCGTTCGAAAAATTTCCAATGGGACTTACCTCAATGTTTTTCTTGAACGGGCTTTCCTCACTTGAACTACGCTCCAAAGACGAATCCACAATCCTTTGTAACTGCCGAATGGTAGAAAAGCCTGCATGAGCTCCGGTAACTTAGCACTTAACACAGTAATTCGTTCACAATCTTCGAGAATTTTCATCCACCAAGTTGACAGGGAACGGAGACGCACTACACAACTGGATTTCAGAGCCTCGTGAACCGAATAAGGACGGGATTGATTTCAATACTTTGCAAGTGAAATTTTCTCACTTCTGTTTAACATCGCGGACGAACTTTGCTCGCAATGCATGCGTGCCGACTGACGCCGGAAAGGGAGCAACACTTCTCCCTCTATTGGCATTCCGTTTAGAATAATTTACTCATGTCAAAAAAAGACGATCTACCTTCTATTGTAAACCCTCTGTTTTAAGATTAACACCAGGGCTGTTTCGTTTTTCCGAGAAGACGTATTGATCAGAATGTTCGTCTTTTGCGAACAAGAATGAAAGGGAAAGGGGCGACGGGTTAGGGTAGTATATGAAAACAAGCAATAGTTTCCCAAGTAGATGAATGAAGGGTAAAAAATGCGAATAAAAAGTAATTTGCAGATGAATTTTATTGAAGCAATAGCGTCACATACATCATAAACGTTACATTTCATTCTAGCAATTGCATTAAAGCTAAGGTGCTCTTTCCCATTTCTAGAAGTCTGTCTGTCTGTCCGCATCCGGGAAGAAACCGTCCTGCCTGCGTTATCCTTATGCCTCTGAAATCGTTCGTTCTTCAAGTCCTCCTCCGAGGAATAACTCCTCGTATCTGGAAAGAAAGTAAAAAAGGAACGCAATATAAACTCACTGTGACATCGTCTAGCTATACTCACCATGAGAATAAAGAAAGCTTAAGCATTATATAGACAGAGCGTAGAATATCTGTCGCCATTTCAGAGCCAGTTGCTCCTGGCGAGAGCCCTTCTTCACTCTGAATTGGAAGATTTGCTGATCCTCGGTTCTTCCTGAGAAAGAATGGAACCTCCGATGCATTTTGCAACTTCCAGTATATACTGACATTTCAAATAAATATCATCCCTTCCTTCGTTCGTCCGACAGCTATCGGTGAGATTCGGTTAAACTTGGATGTTGTATGGATCATTGAATTGTTAAAGGGACGCACTCTCTGGATCAGCTTTGAAATAATATTGACTGGAGGTTACAGAGAACGTATGAAATCGAAACATCTTTATGAAAGGAAAGGAACGGCGTGGAAGGATGTTGATACAAAACATTTCAGTTTTTTTTATAATCGGTCTCTCTCTCAATAAGATGACCTTGTTGAAGGAAGTTAGTAAATTGGACAACTATGGGTTCCTGTCAGGCTTTGTTTCTTAGATGCTGTGAAAGAGGAGAAAGGCTTACAGTGGTTTTGTCACCGTAACTCACCCTTGAAATGTCATTTATTGTTGAAATTTGATTGAATGTTTCACGTCACGCAATCAAACGTTGGCTCCTTTCCTTTCTTAGGATATAGAATTGAAATATTGCTGTTCTAGGAAGTTGAATAACGCACGGTCCCCTAATGAAATCAACTATTACATTACCATAAATTTACTGGAATTCAAGCAGATTTATCGCATAATTTTTCAAAGAATATTGCCTGAAGATTATTTTATTCCTATTTTGAATACATAGCCGGTAAATTGTGACATTGTTCGAGCAAGGACTGCATGACAAACACTTAAATGCCTTCATTCTGAGGAAATTGACATTTGAGTATAGCTATCGTACCTAAAGTGTTCATTGAAATGTCCTTCAAAGCTTTTTGTAGTGAACAGGAAACATGTCAATCACATTTCAACATATTAAGGTATCAATTAAATTATCATAAAAAAATATCCATCATGATTCAAATTATACAAGCTAACATTTCTGCCTTCTTTTTCTGCAGAAACATTAAGCATATGCTCCTTGTCCATCTTCCTGGAAGACCTCAACTCTCCTCTTCTAAGAGTGAGTGTCTCCTAATCAGGAGTTTTGTAAAATTTGTCTCATTTTCTTTTTAAAAGATGCTCACAATTTTTATATATTGTCATGCAGAACGTTTATAACCTGAGCGCAAGATGCATTTAGTATAAAAGACACAGTATTGCACCGGTTTATAGGGAAACTACTAAATCATGGTTCAATTTTTTCCTTTACCTTGCAAAGCTCCAGTCAATCCAAAAATGTACTGAATTGTAAGCCGATGGACGAGGAAACGAGTGGTAGAGAGACGAATAAATGGTTAACCCAGCATGGATAGAACTAAAACTGTAAAAAGAACTGAGACTCATAGCAGTGAAGGCCGCTTCATTCTTTCCATGTGAACTGATAACAGTTTAGCAAAGCGTTAGAACTATTTTCTCTATAGTCAAACGTAAAACCGTCCACTGATGATCCATCGTCGTTTATTTATCATTAACTCGTTCGATTTGTGATGGTAATTTCTGGAAATGAATGGCCAGTTTGAGGCTCACACTAATTATAAGCAAATGCTAGCAAGTAATATCATAAGCCCATTTCCCAGGCTTCCCCTGAACTATAATATTAAACAGGTACTCACGAAACGAAAATGTCACTCTATTGCTTTCACTGCAAAGGAAAGGAAGCAGAAGATCCATTCGGTGTAGACAATCACTCCACTCTCCCCTGGCCCGTATCTTTTCTGGATGAAAACCGCATCCTAAAATGGTAAGATATCGAATTAATTAAAGAGGAACATGGTTCGTAGTTTAAGGATAAACCGTATATGATCCGTGCCTCGAACTCTTCAAAAGTTCGGCATAAAACAAAGCAAGTGTTGGCCTGTAAGCAAGGTTCAATGTGGCGCACAAGAGTTGCAAATCGTTATGAATGCGAAAAAAATATCCATCGGGTATAAACTGGATATGAATTACCTTGGTAAAGATTCAAATGAGAAAGAATAACTCAAAGAAACCGTTCATCCACTTTAAAGTTGAAAAATTAATAATTAACAATATTTGATCTCCCGCTCAACAATTATCTCGATCCTGATTGGCTGATAGAAATACCACCGCTGTCAGTGCAGGCGCTGTATTCTTAAATTGTTATAAATTTTGTTCTTTGACGGATCACCGATTGAATACCTTTAAAATTCCTGTCCTCTTTTACGTCGACCGCGCATAATGGCGGTTTTCTCGATTTCGGAAGAATAAGCAGACGATACGTTATGAAAATGGTTTTTTTGTGCGGTAAGACTCACGTAGTAGACAAAAAGTCATAATAAATACTAATCTTCATGTATTTTTAATCGTTAACGATGGACATCTTGTTCAATTTCAAAAATCTAATTTCAATTTTAGAATCCCAGCGGTAACAGTCTCGCGTCCCAACTCCATTACGCATATATCACTTTTCCATGCGACCTCGCCGTGATCACATCGCTCGCGTCACCAATTGTTAAAAATGGCTAAAATAAAGGTTTAAATGCATAGCAGAGGCTGTAAGCATCCCGACTCGAATTATGAATCCACCACGGAGTGTTCTGTTAACAGAAACCGCTTCGGATTCTTTAATATGAAGAGCAATGCAACAATATTTCAAGAGTCCATATGCTTGGTGCAACGTTAGCATTGGCTCAGTATGATCCGGGCTTGATATTGAAAATTAACATACGTCCCGACGTAATGGAATGTAGGTTTTCGTTCGTCGTCTCGTTTGGAAGCTATGCGTTGTCGAAAAACTCTAAGCAAATTTTGTAAACACGGTCGGAGAGCGTTCGAAAAATTTCCAATGGGACTTACCTCAATGTTTTTCTTGAACGGGCTTTCCTCACTTAAACTACGCTCCAAAGACGAATCCACAATCCTTTGTAACTGCCGAATGGTAGAAAAGCCTGCATGAGCTCCGGTAACTTAGCACTTAACACAGTAATTCGTTCACAGTCTTCGAGAATTTTCAGCCACCAAGTTGACAGGGAACGGAGACGCACTACGCAACTGGATTTCAGAGCCTCGTGAACCGAATAAGGACGGGATTGATTTCAATACTTTGCATGTGAAATTTTCTCACTTCTGTTTAACATCGCGGACGAACTTTGCTCGCAATGCATGCGTGCCGACTGACGCCGGAAAGGGAGCACCACTTCTCCCTCTATTGGCATTCCGTTTAGAATAATTTACTCATGTCAAAAAAAGACGATCTACCTTCTATTGTAAACCCTCTGTTTTAAGATTAACACCAGGGCTGTTTCGTTTTTCCGAGAAGACGTATTGATCAGAATGTTCGTCATTTGCGAACAAGAATGAAAGGGAAAGGGGCGACGGCTTAGGGTAGTATATGAAAACAAGCAATAGTTTCCCAAGTAGATGAATGAAGGGTAAAAAATGCGAATAAAAAGTAATTTGCAGATGAATTTTATTGAAGCAATAGCGTCACATACATCATAAACGTTACATTTCATTCTAGCAATTGCATTAAAGCTAAGGTGCCCTTTCCCATTTCTAGAAGTCTGTCTGTCTGTCCGCATCCGGGAAGAAACCGTCCTGCCTGCGTTATCCTTATGCCTCTGAAATCGTTCGTTCTTCAAGTCCTCCTCCGAGGAATAACTCCTCGTATCTGGAAAGAAAGTAAAAAAGGAACGCAATATAAACTCACTGTGACATCGTCTAGCTATACTCACCATGAGTATAAAGAAAGCTTAAGCATTATATAGACAGAGCGTAGAATATCTGTCGCCATTTCAGAGCCAGTTGCTCCTGGCGAGAGCCCTTCTTCACTCTGAATTGGAAGATTCGCTGATCCTCGGTTCTTCCTGAGAAAGAATGGAACCTCCGATGCATTTTGCAACTTCCAGTATATACTGACATTTCAAATAAATATCATCCCTTCCTTCGTTCGTCCGACAGCTATCGGTGAGATTCGGTTAAACTTGGATGTTGTATGGATCATTGAATTGTTAAAGGGACGCACTCTCTGGATCAGCTTTGAAATAATATTGACTGGAGGTTACAGAGAACGTATGAAATCGAAACATCTTTATGAAAGGAAAGGAACGGCGTGGAAGGATGTTGATACAAAACATTTCAGTTTTTTTTATAATCGGTCTCTCTCTCAATAAGATGACCTTGTTGAAGGAAGTTAGTAAATTGGATAACTATGGGTTCCTGTCAGGCTTTGTTTCTTAGATGCTGTGAAAGAGGAGAAAGGCTTACAGGGGTTTTGTCACCGTAACTCACCCTTGAAATGTCATTTATTGTTGAAATTTGATTGAATGTTTCACGTCACGCAATCAAACGTTGGCTCCTTTCCTTTCTTAGGATATAGAATTGAAATATTGCTGTTCTAGGAAGTTGAATAATGCACGGTCCCCTAATGAAATCAACTATTACATTACCATAAATTTACTGGAATTCAAACAGATTTATCGCATAATTTTTCAAAGAATATTGCCTGGAGATTATTTTATTCCTATTTTGAATACATAGCCGGTAAATTGTGACATTGTTGGAGCAAGGACTGCATGACAACACTTAAATGCCTTCATTCTGAGGAAATTGACATTTGAGTATAGCTATCGTACCTAAAGTGTTCATTGAAATGTCCTTCAAAGCTTTTTGTAGTGAACAGGAAACATGTCAATCACATTTCAACATATTAAAGTATCAACTAAAGTATCATAAAAAAATATCCATCATGATTCAAATTATACAAGCTAACATTTCTGCCTTCTTTTTCTGCAGAAACTTTGTGCATATGCTCCCTGTCCATCTTCCTGGAAGACCTCAACTCTCCTCTTCTAAGAGTGAGTGTCTCCTAATCAGGAGTTTTGTAAAATTTGTCTCATTTTCTTTTTAAAAGATGCTCACAATTTTTATATATTGTCATGCAGAACGTTTATAACCTGAGCGCAAGATGCATTTAGTATAAAAGACACAGTATTGCACCGGTTTATAGGGAAACTACTAAATCATGGTTCAATTTTTTCCTTTACCTTGCAAAGCTCCAGTCAATCCAAAAATGTACTGAATTGTAAGCCGATGGACGAGGAAACGAGTGGTAGAGAGACGAATAAATGGTTAACCCAGCATGGATAGAACTAAAACTGTAAAAAGAACTGAGACTCATAGCAGTGAAGGCCGCTTCATTCTTTCCATGTGAACTGATAACAGTTTTGCAAAGCGTTAGAACTATTTTCTCTATAGTCAAACGTAAAACCGTCCACTGATGATCCATCGTCGTTTATTTATCATTAACTCGTTCGATTTGTGATGGTTATTTCTGGAAATGAATGGCCAGTTTGAGGCTCACACTAATTATAAGCAAATGCTAGCAAGTAATATCATAAGCCCATTTCCCAGGCTTCCCCTCAACTATAATATTAAACAGGTACTCACGAAACGAAAACGTCACTCTATTGCTTTCACTGCAAAGGAAAGGAAGCAGAAGATCCATTCGGTGTAGACAATCACTCCACTCTCCCCTGGCCCGTATCTTTTCTGGATGAAAACCGCATCCTAAAATGGAAAGATATCGAATTAATTAAAGAGGAACATGGTTCGTAGTTTAAGGATAAACCGTATATGATCCGTGCCTCGAACTCTTCAAAAGTTCGGCATAAAACAAAGCAAGTGGTGGCCTGTAAGCAAGGTTCAATGTGGCGCACAAGAGTTGCAAATCGTTATGAATGCAAAAAAAAATATCCATCGGGTATAAACTGGATATGAATTACCTTGGTAAAGATTCAAATGAGAAAGAATAACTCAAAGAAACCGTTCATCCACTTTAAAGTTGAAAAATTAAGAATTAACAATATTTGATCTCCCGCTCAACAATTATCTCGATCCTGATTGGCTGATAGAAATACAACCGCTGTCAGTGCAGGCGCTGTTTTCTTAAATTGTTATAAATTTTGTTCTTTGACGGATCACCGATTGAATACCTTTAAAATTCCTCTCCTCTTTTACGTCGACCGCGCATAATGGCGGTTTTCTCGATTTCGGAAAAATAAGCAGACGATACGTTATGAAAATGGTTTTTTTGTGCGGTAAGACTCACGTAGTAGAAAAAAAGTCATAATAAATACTAATCTTCATGTATTTTTAATCGTTAACGATGGACATCTTGTTCAATTTCAAAAATCTAATTTCAATTTTAGAATCCCAGCGGTAACAGTCTCGCGTCCCAACTCCATTACGCATATATCACTTTTCCATGCGACCTCGCCGTGATCACATCGCTCGCGTCACCAATTGTTAAAAATGGCTAAAATAAAGGTTTAAATGCATAGCAGAGGCTGTAAGCATCCCAACTCGAATTATGAATCCACCACGGAGTGTTCTGTTAACAGAAACCGCTTCGGATTCTTTAATATGAAGAGCAATGCAACAATATTTCAAGAGTCCATATGCTTGGTGCAACGTTAGCATTGGCTCAGTATGATCCGGGCTTGATATTGAAAATTAACAGACGTCCCGACGTAATGGAATGTAGGTTTTCGTTCGTCATCTCGTTTGGAAGCTATGCGTTGTCGAAAAACTCTAAGCAAATTTTGTAAACACGGTCGGAGAGCGTTCGAAAAATTTCCAATGGGACTTACCTCAATGTTTTTCTTGAACGGGCTTTCCTCACTTAAACTACGCTCCAAAGACGAATCCACAATCCTTTGTAACTGCCGAATGGTAGAAAAGCCTGCATGAGCTCCGGTAACTTAGCACTTAACACAGTAATTCGTTCACAGTCTTCGAGAATTTTCATCCACCAAGTTGACAGGGAACGGAGACGCACTACGCAACTGGATTTCAGAGCCTCGTGAACCGAATAAGGACGGGATTGATTTCAATACTTTGCAAGTGAAATTTTCTCACTTCTGTTTAACATCGCGGACGAACTTTGCTCGCAATGCATGCGTGCCGACTGACGCCGGAAAGGGAGCAACACTTCTCCCTCTATTGGCATTCCGTTTAGAATAATTTACTCATGTCAAAAAAAGACGATCTACCTTCTATTGTAAACCCTCTGTTTTAAGATTAAGACCAGGGCTGTTTCGTTTTTCCGAGAAGACGTATTGATCAGAATGTTCGTCATTTGCGAACAAGAATGAAAGGGAAAGGGGCGACGGCTTAGGGTAGTATATGAAAACAAGCAATAGTTTCCCAAGTAGATGAATGAAGGGTAAAAAATGCGAATAAAAAGTAATTTGCAGATGAATTTTATTGAAGCAATAGCGTCACATACATCATAAACGTTACATTTCATTCTAGCAATTGCATTAAAGCTAAGGTGCTCTTTCCCATTTCTAGAAGTCTGTCTGTCTGTCCGCATCCGGGAAGAAACCGTCCTGCCTGCGTTATCCTTATGCCTCTGAAATCGTTCGTTCTTCAAGTCCTCCTCCGAGGAATAACTCCTCGTATCTGGAAAGAAAGTAAAAAAGGAACGCAATATAAACTCACTGTGACATCGTCTAGCTATACTCACCATGAGAATAAAGAAAGCTTAAGCATTATATAGACAGAGCGTAGAATATCTGTCGCCATTTCAGAGCCAGTTGCTCCTGGCGAGAGCCCTTCTTCACTCTGAATTGGAAGATTTGCTGATCCTCGGTTCTTCCTGAGAAAGAATGGAACCTCCGATGCATTTTGCAACTTCCAGTATATACTGACATTTCAAATAAATATCATCCCTTCCTTCGTTCGTCCGACAGCTATCGGTGAGATTCGGTTAAACTTGGATGTTGTATGGATCATTGAATTGTTAAAGGGACGCACTCTCTGGATCAGCTTTGAAATAATATTGACTGGAGGTTACAGAGAACGTATGAAATCGAAACATCTTTATGAAAGGAAAGGAACGGCGTGGAAGGATGTTGATACAAAACATTTCAGTTTTTTTTATAATCGGTCTCTCTCTCAATAAGGTGACCTTGTTGAAGGAAGTTAGTAAATTGGACAACTATGGGTTCCTGTCAGGCTTTGTTTCTTAGATGCTGTGAAAGAGGAGAAAGGCTTACAGTGGTTTTGTCACCGTAACTCACCCTTGAAATGTCATTTATTGTTGAAATTTGATTGAATGTTTCACGTCACGCAATCAAACGTTGGCTCCTTTCCTTTCTTAGGATATAGAATTGAAATTTTGCTGTTCTAGGAAGTTGAATAATGCACGGTCTCCTATGGAAATCAATTATTACATAACCTTAAATTTACTGGAATTCGAACAGATTTATCGCATAATTTTTCAAAGAATATTGCCTGTAGATTATTTTATACCTATGCTTAATACATAGCCGGTAAATTGTGACATTGTTGGAGCAAGGACTGCATGACAAACACTTAATTGCCTTCATTCTGAGGAAATTGTCATTTCAGTATAGCCATCGTACCTAAAGTGTTCATTGAAATGTCCTTCAAAGCTTTTTGCAGTGAACAGGAAACATGTCAATCACATTTCAACATATTAAGGTATCAATTAAATTATCATAAAAAAATATCCATCATGATTCAAATTATACAAGCTAACATTTCTGCCTTCTTTTTCTGCAGAAACATTGTGCATATGCTCCCTGTCCATCTTCCTGGAAGACCTCAACTCTCCTCTTCTAAGAGTGAGTGTCTCCTAATCAGGAGTTTTGTGAAATTTGTCTCATTTTCTTTTTAAAAGATGCTCACAATTTTTATATATTGTCATGCAGAACGTTTATAACCTGAGCGCAAGATGCATTTAGTATAAAAGACACAGTATTGCACCGGTTTATAGGGAAACTACTAAATCATGGTTCAATTTTTTCCTTTACCTTGCAAAGCTCCAGTCAATCCAAAAATGTACTGAATTGTAAGCCGATGGACGAGGAAACGAGTGGTAGAGAGACGAATAAATGGTTAACCCAGCATGGATAGAACTAAAACTGTAAAAAGAACTGAGACTCATAGCAGTGAAGGCCGCTTCATTCTTTCCATGTGAACTGATAACAGTTTAGCAAAGCGTTAGAACTATTTTCTCTATAGTCAAACGTAAAACCGTCCACTGATGATCCATCGTCGTTTATTTATCATTAACTCGTTCGATTTGTGATGGTAATTTCTGGAAATGAATGGCCAGTTTGAGGCTCACACTAATTATAAGCAAATGCTAGCAAGTAATATCATAAGCCCATTTCCCAGGCTTCCCCTGAACTATAATATTAAACAGGTACTCACGAAACGAAAATGTCACTCTATTGCTTTCACTGCAAAGGAAAGGAAGCAGAAGATCCATTCGGTGTAGACAATCACTCCACTCTCCCCTGGCCCGTATCTTTTCTGGATGAAAACCGCATCCTAAAATGGTAAGATATCGAATTAATTAAAGAGGAACATGGTTCGTAGTTTAAGGATAAACCGTATATGATCCGTGCCTCGAACTCTTCAAAAGTTCGGCATAAAACAAAGCAAGTGTTGGCCTGTAAGCAAGGTTCAATGTGGCGCACAAGAGTTGCAAATCGTTATGAATGCAAAAAAAATATATATCGGGTATAAACTGGATATGAATTACCTTGGTAAAGATTCAAATGAGAAAGAATAACTCAAAGAAACCGTTCATCCACTTTAAAGTTGAAAAATTAATAATTAACAATATTTGATCTCCCGCTCAACAATTATCTCGATCCTGATTGGCTGATAGAAATACCACCGCTGTCAGTGCAGGCGCTGTATTCTTAAATTGTTATAAATTTTGTTCTTTGACGGATCACCGATTGAATACCTTTAAAATTCCTGTCCTCTTTTACGTCGACCGCGCATAATGGCGGTTTTCTCGATTTCGGAAGAATAAGCAGACGATACGTTATGAAAATGGTTTTTTTGTGCGGTAAGACTCACGTAGTAGACAAAAAGTCATAATAAATACTAATCTTCATGTATTTTTAATCGTTAACGATGGACATCTTGTTCAATTTCAAAAATCTAATTTCAATTTTAGAATCCCAGCGGTAACAGTCTCGCGTCCCAACTCCATTACGCATATATCACTTTTCCATGCGACCTCGCCGTGATCACATCGCTCGCGTCACCAATTGTTAAAAATGGCTAAAATAAAGGTTTAAATGCATAGCAGAGGCTGTAAGCATCCTGACTCGAATTATGAATCCACCACGGAGTGTTCTGTTAACAGAAACCGCTTCGGATTCTTTAATATGAAGAGCAATGCAACAATATTTCAAGAGTCCATATGCTTGGTGCAACGTTAGCATTGGCTCAGTATGATCCGGGCTTGATATTGAAAATTAACATACGTCCCGACGTAATGGAATGTAGGTTTTCGTTCGTCGTCTCGTTTGGAAGCTATGCGTTGTCGAAAAACTCTAAGCAAATTTTGTAAACACGGTCGGAGAGCGTTCGAAAAATTTCCAATGGGACTTACCTCAATGTTTTTCTTGAACGGGCTTTCCTCACTTAAACTACGCTCCAAAGACGAATCCACAATCCTTTGTAACTGCCGAATGGTAGAAAAGCCTGCATGAGCTCCGGTAACTTAGCACTTAACACAGTAATTCGTTCACAGTCTTCGAGAATTTTCAGCCACCAAGTTGACAGGGAACGGAGACGCACTACGCAACTGGATTTCAGAGCCTCGTGAACCGAATAAGGACGGGATTGATTTCAATACTTTGCAAGTGAAATTTTCTCACTTCTGTTTAACATCGCGGACGAACTTTGCTCGCAATGCATGCGTGCCGACTGACGCCGGAAAGGGAGCAACACTTCTCCCTCTATTGGCATTCCGTTTAGAATAATTTACTCATGTCAAAAAAAGACGATCTACCTTCTATTGTAAACCCTCTGTTTTAAGATTAACACCAGGGCTGTTTCGTTTTTCCGAGAAGACGTATTGATCAGAATGTTCGTCTTTTGCGAACAAGAATGAAAGGGAAAGGGGCGACGGGTTAGGGTAGTATATGAAAACAAGCAATAGTTTCCCAAGTAGATGAATGAAGGGTAAAAAATGCGAATAAAAAGTAATTTGCAGATGAATTTTATTGAAGCAATAGCGTCACATACATCATAAACGTTACATTTCATTCTAGCAATTGCATTAAAGCTAAGGTGCTCTTTCCCATTTCTAGAAGTCTGTCTGTCTGTCCGCATCCGGGAAAAAACCGTCCTGCCTGCGTTATCCTTATGCCTCTGAAATCGTTCGTTCTTCAAGTCCTCCTCCGAGGAATAACTCCTCGTATCTGGAAAGAAAGTAAAAAAGGAACGCAATATAAACTCACTGTGACATCGTCTAGCTATACTCACCATGAGAATAAAGAAAGCTTAAGCATTATATAGACAGAGCGTAGAATATCTGTCGCCATTTCAGAGCCAGTTGCTCCTGGCGAGAGCCCTTCTTCACTCTGAATTGGAAGATTTGCTGATCCTCGGTTCTTCCTGAGAAAGAATGGAACCTCCGATGCATTTTGCAACTTCCAGTATATACTGACATTTCAAATAAATATCATCCCTTCCTTCGTTCGTCCGACAGCTATCGGTGAGATTCGGTTAAACTTGGATGTTGTATGGATCATTGAATTGTTAAAGGGACGCACTCTCTGGATCAGCTTTGAAATAATATTGACTGGAGGTTAAAGAGAACGTATGAAATCGAAACATCTTTATGAAAGGAAAGGAACGGCGTGGAAGGATGTTGATACAAAACATTTCAGTTTTTTTTATAATCGGTCTCTCTCTCAATAAGGTGACCTTGTTGAAGGAAGTTAGTAAATTGGACAACTATGGGTTCCTGTCAGGCTTTGTTTCTTAGATGCTGTGAAAGAGGAGAAAGGCTTACAGTGGTTTTGTCACCGTAACTCACCCTTGAAATGTCATTTATTGTTGAAATTTGATTGAATGTTTCACGTCACGCAATCAAACGTTGGCTCCTTTCCTTTCTTAGGATATAGAATTGAAATATTGCTGTTCTAGGAAGTTGAATAACGCACGGTCCCCTAATGAAATCAACTATTACATTACCATAAATTTACTGGAATTCAAGCAGATTTATCGCATAATTTTTCAAAGAATATTGCCTGAAGATTATTTTATTCCTATTTTGAATACATAGCCGGTAAATTGTGACATTGTTCGAGCAAGGACTGCATGACAAACACTTAAATGCCTTCATTCTGAGGAAATTGACATTTGAGTATAGCTATCGTACCTAAAGTGTTCATTGAAATGTCCTTCAAAGCTTTTTGTAGTGAACAGGAAACATGTCAATCACATTTCAACATATTAAGGTATCAATTAAATTATCATAAAAAAATATCCATCATGATTCAAATTATACAAGCTAACATTTCTGCCTTCTTTTTCTGCAGAAACATTAAGCATATGCTCCTTGTCCATCTTCCTGGAAGACCTCAACTCTCCTCTTCTAAGAGTGAGTGTCTCCTAATCAGGAGTTTTGTAAAATTTGTCTCATTTTCTTTTTAAAAGATGCTCACAATTTTTATATATTGTCATGCAGAACGTTTATAACCTGAGCGCAAGATGCATTTAGTATAAAAGACACAGTATTGCACCGGTTTATAGGGAAACTACTAAATCATGGTTCAATTTTTTCCTTTACCTTGCAAAGCTCCAGTCAATCCAAAAATGTACTGAATTGTAAGCCGATGGACGAGGAAACGAGTGGTAGAGAGACGAATAAATGGTTAACCCAGCATGGATAGAACTAAAACTGTAAAAAGAACTGAGACTCATAGCAGTGAAGGCCGCTTCATTCTTTCCATGTGAACTGATAACAGTTTAGCAAAGCGTTAGAACTATTTTCTCTATAGTCAAACGTAAAACCGTCCACTGATGATCCATCGTCGTTTATTTATCATTAACTCGTTCGATTTGTGATGGTAATTTCTGGAAATGAATGGCCAGTTTGAGGCTCACACTAATTATAAGCAAATGCTAGCAAGTAATATCATAAGCCCATTTCCCAGGCTTCCCCTCAACTATAATATTAAACAGGTACTCACGAAACGAAAATGTCACTCTATTGCTTTCACTGCAAAGGAAAGGAAGCAGGAGATCCATTCGGTGTAGACAATCACTCCACTCTCCCCTGGCCCGTATCTTTTCTGGATGAAAACCGCATCCTAAAATGGAAAGATATCGAATTAATTAAAGAGGAACATGGTTCGTAGGTTAAGGATAAACCGTATATGATCCGTGCCTCGAACTCTTCAAAAGTTCGGCATAAAACAAAGCAAGTGTTGGCCTGTAAGCAAGGTTCAATGTGGCGCACAAGAGTTGCAAATCGTTATGAATGCAAAAAAAATATCCATCGGGTATAAACTGGATATGAATTACCTTGGTAAAGATTCAAATGAGAAAGAATAACTCAAAGAAACCGTTCATCCACTTTAAAGTTGAAAAATTAATAATTAACAATATTTGATCTCCCGCTCAACAATTATCTCGATCCTGATTGGCTGATAGAAATACAACCGCTGTCAGTGCAGGCGCTGTATTCTTAAATTGTTATAAATTTTGTTCTTTGACGGATCACCGATTGAATACCTTTAAAATTCCTGTCCTCTTTTACGTCGACCGCGCATAATGGCGATTTTCTCGATTTCGGAAGAATAAGCAGACGATACGTTATGAAAATGGTTTTTTTGTGCGGTAAGACTCACGTAGTAGACAAAAAGTCATAATAAATACTAATCTTCATGTATTTTTAATCGTTAACGATGGACATCTTGTTCAATTTCAAAAATCTAATTTCAATTTTAGAATCCCAGCGGTAACAGTCTCGCGTCCCAACTCCATTACGCATATATCACTTTTCCATGCGACCTCGCCGTGATCACATCGCTCGCGTCACCAATTGTTAAAAATGGCTAAAATAAAGGTTTAAATGCATAGCAGAGGCTGTAAGCATCCTGACTCGAATTATGAATCCACCACGGAGTGTTCTGTTAACAGAAACCGCTTCGGATTCTTTAATATGAAGAGCAATGCAACAATATTTCAAGAGTCCATATGCTTGGTGCAACGTTAGCATTGGCTCAGTATGATCCGGGCTTGATATTGAAAATTAACATACGTCCCGACGTAATGGAATGTAGGTTTTCGTTCGTCGTCTCGTTTGGAAGCTATGCGTTGTCGAAAAACTCTAAGCAAATTTTGTAAACACGGTCGGAGAGCGTTCGAAAAATTTCCAATGGGACTTACCTCAATGTTTTTCTTGAACGGGCTTTCCTCACTTAAACTACGCTCCAAAGACGAATCCACAATCCTTTGTAACTGCCGAATGGTAGAAAAGCCTGCATGAGCTCCGGTAACTTAGCACTTAACACAGTAATTCGTTCACAGTCTTCGAGAATTTTCAGCCACCAAGTTGACAGGGAACGGAGACGCACTACGCAACTGGATTTCAGAGCCTCGTGAACCGAATAAGGACGGGATTGATTTCAATACTTTGCAAGTGAAATTTTCTCACTTCTGTTTAACATCGCGGACGAACTTTGCTCGCAATGCATGCGTGCCGACTGACGCCGGAAAGGGAGCAACACTTCTCCCTCTATTGGCATTCCGTTTAGAATAATTTACTCATGTCAAAAAAAGACGATCTACCTTCTATTGTAAACCCTCTGTTTTAAGATTAACACCAGGGCTGTTTCGTTTTTCCGAGAAGACGTATTGATCAGAATGTTCGTCTTTTGCGAACAAGAATGAAAGGGAAAGGGGCGACGGGTTAGGGTAGTATATGAAAACAAGCAATAGTTTCCCAAGTAGATGAATGAAGGGTAAAAAATGCGAATAAAAAGTAATTTGCAGATGAATTTTATTGAAGCAATAGCGTCACATACATCATAAACGTTACATTTCATTCTAGCAATTGCATTAAAGCTAAGGTGCTCTTTCCCATTTCTAGAAGTCTGTCTGTCTGTCCGCATCCGGGAAGAAACCGTCCTGCCTGCGTTATCCTTATGCCTCTGAAATCGTTCGTTCTTCAAGTCCTCCTCCGAGGAATAACTCCTCGTATCTGGAAAGAAAGTAAAAAAGGAACGCAATATAAACTCACTGTGACATCGTCTAGCTATACTCACCATGAGAATAAAGAAAGCTTAAGCATTATATAGACAGAGCGTAGAATATCTGTCGCCATTTCAGAGCCAGTTGCTCCTGGCGAGAGCCCTTCTTCACTCTGAATTGGAAGATTCGCTGATCCTCGGTTCTTCCTGAGAAAGAATGGAACCTCCGATGCATTTTGCAACTTCCAGTATATACTGACATTTCAAATAAATATCATCCCTTCCTTCGTTCGTCCGACAGCTATCGGTGAGATTCGGTTAAACTTGGATGTTGTATGGATCATTGAATTGTTAAAGGGACGCACTCTCTGGATCAGCTTTGAAATAATATTGACTGGAGGTTACAGAGAACGTATGAAATCGAAACATCTTTATGAAAGGAAAGGAACGGCGTGGAAGGATGTTGATACAAAACATTTCAGTTTTTTTTATAATCGGTCTCTCTCTCAATAAGGTGACCTTGTTGAAGGAAGTTAGTAAATTGGACAACTATGGGTTCCTGTCAGGCTTTGTTTCTTAGATGCTGTGAAAGAGGAGAAAGGCTTACAGTGGTTTTGTCACCGTAACTCACCCTTGAAATGTCATTTATTGTTGAAATTTGATTGAATGTTTCACGTCACGCAATCAAACGTTGGCTCCTTTCCTTTCTTAGGATATAGAATTGAAATATTGCTGTTCTAGGAAGTTGAATAACGCACGGTCCCCTAATGAAATCAACTATTACATTACCATAAATTTACTGGAATTCAAGCAGATTTATCGCATAATTTTTCAAAGAATATTGCCTGAAGATTATTTTATTCCTATTTTGAATACATAGCCGGTAAATTGTGACATTGTTGTAGCAAGGACTGCATGACAAACACTTAAATGCCTTCATTCTGAGG
Source organism: Pantala flavescens (assembly GCA_020796165.1). Taxonomy (NCBI): domain Eukaryota; kingdom Metazoa; phylum Arthropoda; class Insecta; order Odonata; family Libellulidae; genus Pantala; species Pantala flavescens. The sequence continues at coordinate 55,886,952 of CM036883.1, forward strand.
AAATTGACATTTGAGTATAGCCATCGTACCTAAAGTGTTCATTGAAATGTCCTTCAAAGCTTTTTGTAGTGAACAGGAAACATGTCAATCACATTTCAACATATTAAGGTATCAATTAAATTATCATAAAAAAATATCCATCATGATTCAAATTATACAAGCTAACATTTCTGCCTTCTTTTTCTGCAGAAACATTAAGCATATGCTCCTTGTCCATCTTCCTGGAAGACCTCAACTCTCCTCTTCTAAGAGTGAGTGTCTCCTAATCAGGAGTTTTGTAAAATTTGTCTCATTTTCTTTTTAAAAGATGCTCACAATTTTTATATATTGTCATGCAGAACGTTTATAACCTGAGCGCAAGATGCATTTAGTATAAAAGACACAGTATTGCACCGGTTTATAGGGAAACTACTAAATCATGGTTCAATTTTTTCCTTTACCTTGCAAAGCTCCAGTCAATCCAAAAATGTACTGAATTGTAAGCCGATGGACGAGGAAACGAGTGGTAGAGAGACGAATAAATGGTTAACCCAGCATGGATAGAACTAAAACTGTAAAAAGAACTGAGACTCATAGCAGTGAAGGCCGCTTCATTCTTTCCATGTGAACTGATAACAGTTTAGCAAAGCGTTAGAACTATTTTCTCTATAGTCAAACGTAAAACCGTCCACTGATGATCCATCGTCGTTTATTTATCATTAACTCGTTCGATTTGTGATGGTAATTTCTGGAAATGAATGGCCAGTTTGAGGCTCACACTAATTATAAGCAAATGCTAGCAAGTAATATCATAAGCCCATTTTCCAGGCTTCCCCTCAACTATAATATTAAACAGGTACTCACGAAACGAAAACGTCACTCTATTGCTTTCACTGCAAAGGAAAGGAAGCAGAAGATCCATTCGGTGTAGACAATCACTCCACTCTCCCCTGGCCCGTATCTTTTCTGGATGAAAACCGCATCCTAAAATGGTAAGATATCGAATTAATTAAAGAGGAACATGGTTCGTAGTTTAAGGATAAACCGTATATGATCCGTGCCTCGAACTCTTCAAAAGTTCGGCATAAAACAAAGCAAGTGTTGGCCTGTAAGCAAGGTTCAATGTGGCGCACAAGAGTTGCAAATCGTTATGAATGCAAAAAAAATATCCATCGGGTATAAACTGGATATGAATTACCTTGGTAAAGATTCAAATGAGAAAGAATAACTCAAAGAAACCGTTCATCCACTTTAAAGTTGAAAAATTAATAATTAACAATATTTGATCTCCCGCTCAACAATTATCTCGATCCTGATTGGCTGATAGAAATACCACCGCTGTCAGTGCAGGCGCTGTATTCTTAAATTGTTATAAATTTTGTTCTTTGACGGATCACCGATTGAATACCTTTAAAATTCCTCTCCTCTTTTACGTCGACCGCGCATAATGGCGGTTTTCTCGATTTCGGAAGAATAAGCAGACGATACGTTATGAAAATGGTTTTTTTGTGCGGTAAGACTCACGTAGTAGACAAAAAGTCATAATAAATACTAATCTTCATGTATTTTTAATCGTTAACGATGGACATCTTGTTCAATTTCAAAAATCTAATTTCAATTTTAGAATCCCAGCGGTAACAGTCTCGCGTCCCAACTCCATTACGCATATATCACTTTTCCATGCGACCTCGCCGTGATCACATCGCTCGCGTCACCAATTGTTAAAAATGGCTAAAATAAAGGTTTAAATGCATAGCAGAGGCTGTAAGCATCCTGACTCGAATTATGAATCCACCACGGAGTGTTCTGTTAACAGAAACCGCTTCGGATTCTTTAATATGAAGAGCAATGCAACAATATTTCAAGAGTCCATATGTTTGGTGCAACGTTAGCATTGGCTCAGTATGATCCGGGCTTGATATTGAAAATTAACATACGTCCCGACGTAATGGAATGTAGGTTTTCGTTCGTCGTCTCGTTTGGAAGCTATGCGTTGTCGAAAAACTCTAAGCAAATTTTGTAAACACGGTCGGAGAGCGTTCGAAAAATTTCCAATGGGACTTACCTCAATGTTTTTCTTGAACGGGCTTTCCTCACTTAAACTACGCTCCAAAGACGAATCCACAATCCTTTGTAACTGCCGAATGGTAGAAAAGCCTGCATGAGCTCCGGTAACTTAGCACTTAACACAGTAATTCGTTCACAGTCTTCGAGAATTTTCAGCCACCAAGTTGACAGGGAACGGAGACGCACTACGCAACTGGATTTCAGAGCCTCGTGAACCGAATAAGGACGGGATTGATTTCAATACTTTGCATGTGAAATTTTCTCACTTCTGTTTAACATCGCGGACGAACTTTGCTCGCAATGCATGCGTGCCAACTGACGCCGGAAAGGGAGCACCACTTCTCCCTCTATTGGCATTCCGTTTAGAATAATTTACTCATGTCAAAAAAAGACGATCTACCTTCTATTGTAAACCCTCTGTTTTAAGATTAACACCAGGGCTGTTTCGTTTTTCCGAGAAGACGTATTGATCAGAATGTTCGTCATTTGCGAACAAGAATGAAAGGGAAAGGGGCGACGGGTTAGGGTAGTATATGAAAACAAGCAATAGTTTCCCAAGTAGATGAATGAAGGGTAAAAAATGCGAATAAAAAGTAATTTGCAGATCAATTTTATTGAAGCAATAGCGTCACATACATCATAAACGTTACATTTCATTCTAGCAATTGCATTAAAGCTAAGGTGCTCTTTCCCATTTCTAGAAGTCTGTCTGTCTGTCCGCATCCGGGAAGAAACCGTCCTGCCTGCGTTATCCTTATGCCTCTGAAATCGTTCGTTCTTCAAGTACTCCTCCGAGGAATAACTCCTCGTATCTGGAAAGAAAGTAAAAAAGGAACGCAATATAAACTCACTGTGACATCGTCTAGCTATACTCACCATGAGAATAAAGAAAGCTTAAGCATTATATAGACAGAGCGTAGAATATCTGTCGCCATTTCAGAGCCAGTTGCTCCTGGCGAGAGCCCTTCTTCACTCTGAATTGGAAGATTCGCTGATCCTCGGTTCTTCCTGAGAAAGAATGGAACCTCCGATGCATTTTGCAACTTCCAGTATATACTGACATTTCAAATAAATATCATCCCTTCCTTCGTTCGTCCGACAGCTATCGGTGAGATTCGGTTAAACTTGGATGTTGTATGGATCATTGAATTGTTAAAGGGACGCACTCTCTGGATCAGCTTTGAAATAATATTGACTGGAGGTTACAGAGAACGTATGAAATCGAAACATCTTTATGAAAGGAAAGGAACGGCGTGGAAGGATGTTGATACAAAACATTTCAGTTTTTTTTATAATCGGTCTCTCTCTCAATAAGATGACCTTGTTGAAGGAAGTTAGTAAATTGGACAACTATGGGTTCCTGTCAGGCTTTGTTTCTTAGATGCTGTGAAAGAGGAGAAAGGCTTACAGGGGTTTTGTCACCGTAACTCACCCTTGAAATGTCATTTATTGTTGAAATTTGATTGAATGTTTCACGTCACGCAATCAAACGTTGGCTCCTTTCCTTTCTTAGGATATAGAATTGAAATATTGCTGTTCTAGGAAGTTGAATAATGCACGGTCCCCTAATGAAATCAACTATTACATTACCATAAATTTACTGGAATTCAAACAGATTTATCGCATAATTTTTCAAAGAATATTTCCTGAAGATTATTTTATTCCTATTTTGAATACATAGCCGGTAAATTGTGACATTGTTGTAGCAAGGACTGCATGACAAACACTTAATTGCCTTCATTCTGAGGAAATTGTCATTTCAGTATAGCTATCGTACCAAATGTGTTAATTGAAATGTCCTTCAAAGCTTTTTGCAGTGAACAGGAAACATGTCAATCACATTTCAACATATTAAAGTATCAACTAAAGTATCATAAAAAAATATCCATCATGATTCAAATTATACAAGCTAACATTTCTGCCTTCTTTTTCTGCATAAACTTTGTGCATATGCTCCCTGTCCATCTTCCTGGAAGACCTCAACTCTCCTCTTCTAAGAGTGAGTGTCTCCTAATCAGGAGTTTTGTAAAATTTGTCTCATTTTCTTTTTAAAAGATGCTCACAATTTTTATATATTGTCATGCAGAACGTTTATAACCTGAGCGCAAGATGCATTTAGTAAAAAAGAAACAGTATTGCACCGGTTTATAGGGAAACTACTAAATCATGGTTCAATTTTTTCCTTTACCTTGCAAAGCTCCAGTCAATCCAAAAATGTACTGAATTGCAAGCCGATGGACGAGGAACCGAGTGGTAGAGAGACGAATAAATGGTTAACCCAGCATGGATAGAACTAAAACTGTAAAAAGAACTGAGACTCATAGCAGTGAAGGCCACTTCATTCTTTCCATGTGAACTGATAACAGTTTAGCAAAGCGTTAGAACTATTTTCTCTATAGTCAAACGTAAAACCGTCCACTGATGATCCATCGTCGTTTATTTATCATTAACTCGTTCGATTTGTGATGGTAATTTCTGGAAATGAATGGCCAGTTTGAGGCTCACACTAATTATAAGCAAATGCTAGCAAGTAATATCATAAGCCCATTTCCCAGGCTTCCCCTCAACTATAATATTAAACAGGTACTCACGAAACGAAAATGTCACTCTATTGCTTTCACTGCAAAGGAAAGGAAGCAGAAGATCCATTCGGTGTAGACAATCACTCCACTCTCCCCTGGCCCGTATCTTTTCTGGATGAAAACCGCATCCTAAAATGGTAAGATATCGAATTAATTAAAGAGGAACATGGTTCGTAGTTTAAGGATAAACCGTATATGATCCGTGCCTCGAACTCTTCAAAAGTTCGGCATAAAACAAAGCAAGTGTTGGCCTGTAAGCAAGGTTCAATGTGGCGCACAAGAGTTGCAAATCGTTATGAATGCAAAAAAAATATCCATCGGGTATAAACTGGATATGAATTACCTTGGTAAAGATTCAAATGAGAAAGAATAACTCAAAGAAACCGTTCATCCACTTTAAAGTTGAAAAATTAATAATTAACAATATTTGATCTCCCGCTCAACAATTATCTCGATCCTGATTGGCTGATAGAAATACCACCGCTGTCAGTGCAGGCGCTGTTTTCTTAAATTGTTATAAATTTTGTTCTTTGACGGATCACCGATTGAATACCTTTAAAATTCCTCTCCTCTTTTACGTCGACCGCGCATAATGGCGGTTTTCTCGATTTCGGAAGAATAAGCAGACGATACGTTATGAAAATGGTTTTTTTGTGCGGTAAGACTCACGTAGTAGACAAAAAGTCATAATAAATACTAATCTTCATGTATTTTTAATCGTTAACGATGGACATCTTGTTCAATTTCAAAAATCTAATTTCAATTTTAGAATCCCAGCGGTAACAGTCTCGCGTCCCAACTCCATTACGCATATATCACTTTTCCATGCGACCTCGCCGTGATCACATCGCTCGCGTCACCAATTGTTAAAAATGGCTAAAATAAAGGTTTAAATGCATAGCAGAGGCTGTAAGCATCCCAACTCGAATTATGAATCCACCACGGAGTGTTCTGTTAACAGAAACCGCTTCGGATTCTTTAATATGAAGAGCAATGCAACAATATTTCAAGAGTCCATATGCTTGGTGCAACGTTAGCATTGGCTCAGTATGATCCGGGCTTGATATTGAAAATTAACATACGTCCCGACGTAATGGAATGTAGGTTTTCGTTCGTCGTCTCGTTTGGAAGCTATGCGTTGTCGAAAAACTCTAAGCAAATTTTGTAAACACGGTCGGAGAGCGTTCGAAAAATTTCCAATGGGACTTACCTCAATGTTTTTCTTGAACGGGCTTTCCTCACTTAAACTACGCTCCAAAGACGAATCCACAATCCTTTGTAACTGCCGAATGGTAGAAAAGCCTGCATGAGCTCCGGTAACTTAGCACTTAACACAGTAATTCGTTCACAGTCTTCGAGAATTTTCAGCCACCAAGTTGACAGGGAACGGAGACGCACTACGCAACTGGATTTCAGAGCCTCGTGAACCGAATAAGGACGGGATTGATTTCAATACTTTGCATGTGAAATTTTCTCACTTCTGTTTAACATCGCGGACGAACTTTGCTCGCAATGCATGCGTGCCGACTGACGCCGGAAAGGGAGCACCACTTCTCCCTCTATTGGCATTCCGTTTAGAATAATTTACTCATGTCAAAAAAAGACGATCTACCTTCTATTGTAAACCCTCTGTTTTAAGATTAACACCAGGGCTGTTTCGTTTTTCCGAGAAGACGTATTGATCAGAATGTTCGTCTTTTGCGAACAAGAATGAAAGGGAAAGGGGCGACGGCTTAGGGTAGTATATGAAAACAAGCAATAGTTTCCCAAGTAGATGAATGAAGGGTAAAAAATGCGAATAAAAAGTAATTTGCAGATGAATTTTATTGAAGCAATAGCGTCACATACATCATAAACGTTACATTTCATTCTAGCAATTGCATTAAAGCTAAGGTGCTCTTTCCCATTTCTAGAAGTCTGTCTGTCTGTCCGCATCCGGGAAGAAACCGTCCTGCCTGCGTTATCCTTATGCCTCTGAAATCGTTCGTTCTTCAAGTCCTCCTCCGAGGAATAACTCCTCGTATCTGGAAAGAAAGTAAAAAAGGAACGCAATATAAACTCACTGTGACATCGTCTAGCTATACTCACCATGAGAATAAAGAAAGCTTAAGCATTATATAGACAGAGCGTAGAATATCTGTCGCCATTTCAGAGCCAGTTGCTCCTGGCGAGAGCCCTTCTTCACTCTGAATTGGAAGATTCGCTGATCCTCGGTTCTTCCTGAGAAAGAATGGAACCTCCGATGCATTTTGCAACTTCCAGTATATACTGACATTTCAAATAAATATCATCCCTTCCTTCGTTCGTCCGACAGCTATCGGTGAGATTCGGTTAAACTTGGATGTTGTACGGATCATTGAATTGTTAAAGGGACGCACTCTCTGGATCAGCTTTGAAATAATATTGACTGGAGGTTACAGAGAACGTATGAAATCGAAACATCTTTATGAAAGGAAAGGAACGGCGTGGAAGGATGTTGATACAAAACATTTCAGTTTTTTTTATAATCGGTCTCTCTCTCAATAAGATGACCTTGTTGAAGGAAGTTAGTAAATTGGACAACTATGGGTTCCTGTCAGGCTTTGTTTCTTAGATGCTGTGAAAGAGGAGAAAGGCTTACAGGGGTTTTGTCACCGTAACTCACCCTTGAAATGTCATTTATTGTTGAAATTTGATTGAATGTTTCACGTCACGCAATCAAACGTTGGCTCCTTTCCTTTCTTAGGATATAGAATTGAAATATTGCTGTTCTAGGAAGTTGAATAACGCACGGTCCCCTAATGAAATCAACTATTACATTAACATAAATTTACTGGAATTCAAACAGATTTATCGCATAATTTTTCAAAGAATATTGCCTGAAGATTATTTTATTCCTATTTTGAATACATAGCCGGTAAATTGTGACATTGTTGGAGCAAGGACTGCATGACAAACACTTAATTGCCTTCATTCTGAGGAAATTGTCATTTCAGTATAGCTATCGTACCAAATGTGTTAATTGAAATGTCCTTCAAAGCTTTTTGCAGTGAACAGGAAACATGTCAATCACATTTCAACATATTAAAGTATCAACTAAAGTATCATAAAAAAATATCCATCATGATTCAAATTATACAAGCTAACATTTCTGCCTTCTTTTTCTGCATAAACTTTGTGCATATGCTCCCTGTCCATCTTCCTGGAAGACCTCAACTCTCCTCTTCTAAGAGTGAGTGTCTCCTAATCAGGAGTTTTGTAAAATTTGTCTCATTTTCTTTTTAAAAGATGCTCACAATTTTTATATATTGTCATGCAGAACGTTTATAACCTGAGCGCAAGATGCATTTAGTATAAAAGACACAGTATTGCACCGGTTTATAGGGAAACTACTAAATCATGGTTCAATTTTTTCCTTTACCTTGCAAAGCTCCAGTCAATCCAAAAATGTACTGAATTGCAAGCCGATGGACGAGGAACCGAGTGGTAGAGAGACGAATAAATGGTTAACCCAGCATGGATAGAACTAAAACTGTAAAAAGAACTGAGACTCATAGCAGTGAAGGCCACTTCATTCTTTCCATGTGAACTGATAACAGTTTAGCAAAGCGTTAGAACTATTTTCTCTATAGTCAAACGTAAAACCGTCCACTGATGATCCATCGTCGTTTATTTATCATTAACTCGTTCGATTTGTGATGGTAATTTCTGGAAATGAATGGCCAGTTTGAGGCTCACACTAATTATAAGCAAATGCTAGCAAGTAATATCATAAGCCCATTTCCCAGGCTTCCCCTCAACTATAATATTAAACAGGTACTCACGAAACGAAAATGTCACTCTATTGCTTTCACTGCAAAGGAAAGGAAGCAGAAGATCCATTCGGTGTAGACAATCACTCCACTCTCCCCTGGCCCGTATCTTTTCTGGATGAAAACCGCATCCTAAAATGGTAAGATATCGAATAAATTAAAGAGGAACATGGTTCGTAGTTTAAGGATAAACCGTATATGATCCGTGCCTCGAACTCTTCAAAAGTTCGGCATAAAACAAAGCAAGTGTTGGCCTGTAAGCAAGGTTCAATGTGGCGCACAAGAGTTGCAAATCGTTATGAATGCAAAAAAAATATCCATCGGGTATAAACTGGATATGAATTACCTTGGTAAAGATTCAAATGAGAAAGAATAACTCAAAGAAACCGTTCATCCACTTTAAAGTTGAAAAATTAATAATTAACAATATTTGATCTCCCGCTCAACAATTATCTCGATCCTGATTGGCTGATAGAAATACCACCGCTGTCAGTGCAGGCGCTGTTTTCTTAAATTGTTATAAATTTTGTTCTTTGACGGATCACCGATTGAATACCTTTAAAATTCCTCTCCTCTTTTACGTCGACCGCGCATAATGGCGGTTTTCTCGATTTCGGAAGAATAAGCAGACGATACGTTATGAAAATGGTTTTTTTGTGCGGTAAGACTCACGTAGTAGACAAAAAGTCATAATAAATACTAATCTTCATGTATTTTTAATCGTTAACGATGGACATCTTGTTCAATTTCAAAAATCTAATTTCAATTTTAGAATCCCAGCGGTAACAGTCTCGCGTCCCAACTCCATTACGCATATATCACTTTTCCATGCGACCTCGCCGTGATCACATCGCTCGCGTCACCAATTGTTAAAAATGGCTAAAATAAAGGTTTAAATGCATAGCAGAGGCTGTAAGCATCCCAACTCGAATTATGAATCCACCACGGAGTGTTCTGTTAACAGAAACCGCTTCGGATTCTTTAATATGAAGAGCAATGCAACAATATTTCAAGAGTCCATATGCTTGGTGCAACGTTAGCATTGGCTCAGTATGATCCGGGCTTGATATTGAAAATTAACATACGTCCCGACGTAATGGAATGTAGGTTTTCGTTCGTCGTCTCGTTTGGAAGCTATGCGTTGTCGAAAAACTCTAAGCAAATTTTGTAAACACGGTCGGAGAGCGTTCGAAAAATTTCCAATGGGACTTACCTCAATGTTTTTCTTGAACGGGCTTTCCTCACTTAAACTACGCTCCAAAGACGAATCCACAATCCTTTGTAACTGCCGAATGGTAGAAAAGCCTGCATGAGCTCCGGTAACTTAGCACTTAACACAGTAATTCGTTCACAGTCTTCGAGAATTTTCAGCCACCAAGTTGACAGGGAACGGAGACGCACTACGCAACTGGATTTCAGAGCCTCGTGAACCGAATAAGGACGGGATTGATTTCAATACTTTGCATGTGAAATTTTCTCACTTCTGTTTAACATCGCGGACGAACTTTGCTCGCAATGCATGCGTGCCGACTGACGCCGGAAAGGGAGCACCACTTCTCCCTCTATTGGCATTCCGTTTAGAATAATTTACTCATGTCAAAAAAAGACGATCTACCTTCTATTGTAAACCCTCTGTTTTAAGATTAACACCAGGGCTGTTTCGTTTTTCCGAGAAGACGTATTGATCAGAATGTTCGTCTTTTGCGAACAAGAATGAAAGGGAAAGGGGCGACGGCTTAGGGTAGTATATGAAAACAAGCAATAGTTTCCCAAGTAGATGAATGAAGGGTAAAAAATGCGAATAAAAAGTAATTTGCAGATGAATTTTATTGAAGCAATAGCGTCACATACATCATAAACGTTACATTTCATTCTAGCAATTGCATTAAAGCTAAGGTGCTCTTTCCCATTTCTAGAAGTCTGTCTGTCTGTCCGCATCCGGGAAGAAACCGTCCTGCCTGCGTTATCCTTATGCCTCTGAAATCGTTCGTTCTTCAAGTCCTCCTCCGAGGAATAACTCCTCGTATCTGGAAAGAAAGTAAAAAAGGAACGCAATATAAACTCACTGTGACATCGTCTAGCTATACTCACCATGAGAATAAAGAAAGCTTAAGCATTATATAGACAGAGCGTAGAATATCTGTCGCCATTTCAGAGCCAGTTGCTCCTGGCGAGAGCCCTTCTTCACTCTGAATTGGAAGATTCGCTGATCCTCGGTTCTTCCTGAGAAAGAATGGAACCTCCGATGCATTTTGCAACTTCCAGTATATACTGACATTTCAAATAAATATCATCCCTTCCTTCGTTCGTCCGACAGCTATCGGTGAGATTCGGTTAAACTTGGATGTTGTACGGATCATTGAATTGTTAAAGGGACGCACTCTCTGGATCAGCTTTGAAATAATATTGACTGGAGGTTACAGAGAACGTATGAAATCGAAACATCTTTATGAAAGGAAAGGAACGGCGTGGAAGGATGTTGATACAAAACATTTCAGTTTTTTTTATAATCGGTCTCTCTCTCAATAAGATGACCTTGTTGAAGGAAGTTAGTAAATTGGACAACTATGGGTTCCTGTCAGGCTTTGTTTCTTAGATGCTGTGAAAGAGGAGAAAGGCTTACAGGGGTTTTGTCACCGTAACTCACCCTTGAAATGTCATTTATTGTTGAAATTTGATTGAATGTTTCACGTCACGCAATCAAACGTTGGCTCCTTTCCTTTCTTAGGATATAGAATTGAAATATTGCTGTTCTAGGAAGTTGAATAACGCACGGTCCCCTAATGAAATCAACTATTACATTAACATAAATTTACTGGAATTCAAACAGATTTATCGCATAATTTTTCAAAGAATATTGCCTGAAGATTATTTTATTCCTATTTTGAATACATAGCCGGTAAATTGTGACATTGTTGGAGCAAGGACTGCATGACAAACACTTAATTGCCTTCATTCTGAGGAAATTGTCATTTCAGTATAGCTATCGTACCAAATGTGTTAATTGAAATGTCCTTCAAAGCTTTTTGCAGTGAACAGGAAACATGTCAATCACATTTCAACATATTAAAGTATCAACTAAAGTATCATAAAAAAATATCCATCATGATTCAAATTATACAAGCTAACATTTCTGCCTTCTTTTTCTGCATAAACTTTGTGCATATGCTCCCTGTCCATCTTCCTGGAAGACCTCAACTCTCCTCTTCTAAGAGTGAGTGTCTCCTAATCAGGAGTTTTGTAAAATTTGTCTCATTTTCTTTTTAAAAGATGCTCACAATTTTTATATATTGTCATGCAGAACGTTTATAACCTGAGCGCAAGATGCATTTAGTATAAAAGACACAGTATTGCACCGGTTTATAGGGAAACTACTAAATCATGGTTCAATTTTTTCCTTTACCTTGCAAAGCTCCAGTCAATCCAAAAATGTACTGAATTGCAAGCCGATGGACGAGGAACCGAGTGGTAGAGAGACGAATAAATGGTTAACCCAGCATGGATAGAACTAAAACTGTAAAAAGAACTGAGACTCATAGCAGTGAAGGCCACTTCATTCTTTCCATGTGAACTGATAACAGTTTAGCAAAGCGTTAGAACTATTTTCTCTATAGTCAAACGTAAAACCGTCCACTGATGATCCATCGTCGTTTATTTATCATTAACTCGTTCGATTTGTGATGGTAATTTCTGGAAATGAATGGCCAGTTTGAGGCTCACACTAATTATAAGCAAATGCTAGCAAGTAATATCATAAGCCCATTTCCCAGGCTTCCCCTCAACTATAATATTAAACAGGTACTCACGAAACGAAAATGTCACTCTATTGCTTTCACTGCAAAGGAAAGGAAGCAGAAGATCCATTCGGTGTAGACAATCACTCCACTCTCCCCTGGCCCGTATCTTTTCTGGATGAAAACCGCATCCTAAAATGGTAAGATATCGAATAAATTAAAGAGGAACATGGTTCGTAGTTTAAGGATAAACCGTATATGATCCGTGCCTCGAACTCTTCAAAAGTTCGGCATAAAACAAAGCAAGTGTTGGCCTGTAAGCAAGGTTCAATGTGGCGCACAAGAGTTGCAAATCGTTATGAATGCAAAAAAAATATCCATCGGGTATAAACTGGATATGAATTACCTTGGTAAAGATTCAAATGAGAAAGAATAACTCAAAGAAACCGTTCATCCACTTTAAAGTTGAAAAATTAATAATTAACAATATTTGATCTCCCGCTCAACAATTATCTCGATCCTGATTGGCTGATAGAAATACCACCGCTGTCAGTGCAGGCGCTGTTTTCTTAAATTGTTATAAATTTTGTTCTTTGACGGATCACCGATTGAATACCTTTAAAATTCCTCTCCTCTTTTACGTCGACCGCGCATAATGGCGGTTTTCTCGATTTCGGAAGAATAAGCAGACGATACGTTATGAAAATGGTTTTTTTGTGCGGTAAGACTCACGTAGTAGACAAAAAGTCATAATAAATACTAATCTTCATGTATTTTTAATCGTTAACGATGGACATCTTGTTCAATTTCAAAAATCTAATTTCAATTTTAGAATCCCAGCGGTAACAGTCTCGCGTCCCAACTCCATTACGCATATATCACTTTTCCATGCGACCTCGCCGTGATCACATCGCTCGCGTCACCAATTGTTAAAAATGGCTAAAATAAAGGTTTAAATGCATAGCAGAGGCTGTAAGCATCCCAACTCGAATTATGAATCCACCACGGAGTGTTCTGTTAACAGAAACCGCTTCGGATTCTTTAATATGAAGAGCAATGCAACAATATTTCAAGAGTCCATATGCTTGGTGCAACGTTAGCATTGGCTCAGTATGATCCGGGCTTGATATTGAAAATTAACATACGTCCCGACGTAATGGAATGTAGGTTTTCGTTCGTCGTCTCGTTTGGAAGCTATGCGTTGTCGAAAAACTCTAAGCAAATTTTGTAAACACGGTCGGAGAGCGTTCGAAAAATTTCCAATGGGACTTACCTCAATGTTTTTCTTGAACGGGCTTTCCTCACTTAAACTACGCTCCAAAGACGAATCCACAATCCTTTGTAACTGCCGAATGGTAGAAAAGCCTGCATGAGCTCCGGTAACTTAGCACTTAACACAGTAATTCGTTCACAGTCTTCGAGAATTTTCATCCACCAAGTTGACAGGGAACGGAGACGCACTACGCAACTGGATTTCAGAGCCTCGTGAACCGAATAAGGACGGGATTGATTTCAATACTTTGCAAGTGAAATTTTCTCACTTCTGTTTAACATCGCGGACGAACTTTGCTCGCAATGCATGCGTGCCGACTGACGCCGGAAAGGGAGCAACACTTCTCCCTCTATTGGCATTCCGTTTAGAATAATTTACTCATGTCAAAAAAAGACGATCTACCTTCTATTGTAAACCCTCTGTTTTAAGATTAACACCAGGGCTGTTTCGTTTTTCCGAGAAGACGTATTGATCAGAATGTTCGTCTTTTGCGAACAAGAATGAAAGGGAAAGGGGCGACGGGTTAGGGTAGTATATGAAAACAAGCAATAGTTTCCCAAGTAGATGAATGAAGGGTAAAAAATGCGAATAAAAAGTAATTTGCAGATGAATTTTATTGAAGCAATAGCGTCACATACATCATAAACGTTACATTTCATTCTAGCAATTGCATTAAAGCTAAGGTGCTCTTTCCCATTTCTAGAAGTCTGTCTGTCTGTCCGCATCCGGGAAGAAACCGTCCTGCCTGCGTTATCCTTATGCCTCTGAAATCGTTCGTTCTTCAAGTCCTCCTCCGAGGAATAACTCCTCGTATCTGGAAAGAAAGTAAAAAAGGAACGCAATAAAAACTCACTGTGACATCGTCTAGCTATACTCATCATGATAATAAAGAAAGCTTAAGCATTATATAGACAGAGCGTAGAATATCTGTCGCCATTTCAGAGCCAGTTGCTCCTGGCGAGAGCCCTTCTTCACTCTGAATTGGAAGATTCGCTGATCCTCGGTTCTTCCTGAGAAAGATTGGAACCTCCGATGCATTTTGCAACTTCCAGTATATACTGACATTTCAAATAAATATCATCCCTTCCTTCGTTCGTCCGACAGCTATCGGTGAGATTCGGTTAAACTTGGATGTTGTATGGATCATTGAATTGTTAAAGGGACGCACTCTCTGGATCAGCTTTGAAATAATATTGACTGGAGGTTACAGAGAACGTATGAAATCGAAACATCTTTATGAAAGGAAAGGAACGGCGTGGAAGGATGTTGATACAAAACATTTCAGTTTTTTTTATAATCGGTCTCTCTCTCAATAAGATGACCTTGTTGAAGGAAGTTAGTAAATTGGACAACTATGGGTTCCTGTCAGGCTTTGTTTCTTAGATGCTGTGAAAGAGGAGAAAGGCTTACAGGGGTTTTGTCACCGTAACTCACCCTTGAAATGTCATTTATTGTTGAAATTTGATTGAATGTTTCACGTCACGCAATCAAACGTTGGCTCCTTTCCTTTCTTAGGATATAGAATTGAAATATTGCTGTTCTAGGAAGTTGAATAACGCACGGTCCCCTAATGAAATCAACTATTACATTAACATACATTTACTGGAATTCAAACAGATTTATCGCATAATTTTTCAAAGAATATTGCCTGAAGATTATTTTATTCCTATTTTGAATACATAGCCGGTAAATTGTGACATTGTTGGAGCAAGGACTGCATGACAACACTTAAATGCCTTCATTCTGAGGAAATTGACATTTGAGTATAGCCATCGTACCTAAAGTGTTCATTGAAATGTCCTTCAAAGCTTTTTGTAGTGAACAGGAAACATGTCAATCACATTTCAACATATTAAGGTATCAATTAAATTATCATAAAAAAATATCCATCATGATTCAAATTATACAAGCTAACATTTCTGCCTTCTTTTTCTGCAGAAACATTAAGCATATGCTCCCTGTCCATCTTCCTGGAAGACCTCAACTCTCCTCTTCTAAGAGTGAGTGTCTCCTAATCAGGAGTTTTGTAAAATTTGTCTCATTTTCTTTTTAAAAGATGCTCACAATTTTTATATATTGTCATGCAGAACGTTTATAACCTGAGCGCAAGATGCATTTAGTATAAAAGACACAGTATTGCACCGGTTTATAGGGAAACTACTAAATCATGGTTCAATTTTTTCCTTTACCTTGCAAAGCTCCAGTCAATCCAAAAATGTACTGAATTGTAAGCCGATGGACGAGGAAACGAGTGGTAGAGAGACGAATAAATGGTTAACCCAGCATGGATAGAACTAAAACTGTAAAAAGAACTGAGACTCATAGCAGTGAAGGCCGCTTCATTCTTTCCATGTGAACTGATAACAGTTTTGCAAAGCGTTAGAACTATTTTCTCTATAGTCAAACGTAAAACCGTCCACTGATGATCCATCGTCGTTTATTTATCATTAACTCGTTCGATTTGTGATGGTTATTTCTGGAAATGAATGGCCAGTTTGAGGCTCACACTAATTATAAGCAAATGCTAGCAAGTAATATCATAAGCCCATTCCCCAGGCTTCCCCTCAACTATAATATTAAACAGGTACTCACGAAACGAAAACGTCACTCTATTGCTTTCACTGCAAAGGAAAGGAAGCAGAAGATCCATTCGGTGTAGACAATCACTCCACTCTCCCCTGGCCCGTATCTTTCTGGATGAAAACCGCATCCTAAAATGGTAAGATATCGAATTAATTAAAGAGGAACATGGTTCGTAGTTTAAGGATAAACCGTATATGATCCGTGCCTCGAACTCTTCAAAAGTTCGGCATAAAACAAAGCAAGTGTTGGCCTGTAAGCAAGGTTCAATGTGGCGCACAAGAGTTGCAAATCGTTATGAATGCAAAAAAAAATATCCATCGGGTATAAACTGGATATGAATTACCTTGGTAAAGATTCAAATGAGAAAGAATAACTCAAAGAAACCGTTCATCCACTTTAAAGTTGAAAAATTAATAATTAACAATATTTGATCTCCCGCTCAACAATTATCTCGATCCTGATTGGCTGATAGAAATACCACCGCTGTCAGTGCAGGCGCTGTTTTCTTAAATTGTTATAAATTTTGTTCTTTTAGGATCACCGATTGAATACCTTTAAAATTCCTCTCCTCTTTTACGTCGACCGCGCATAATGGCGGTTTTCTCGATTTCGGAAGAATAAGCAGACGATACGTTATGAAAATGGTTTTTTTGTGCGGTAAGACTCACGTAGTAGACAAAAAGTCATAATAAATACTAATCTTCATGTATTTTTAATCGTTAACGATGGACATCTTGTTCAATTTCAAAAATCTAATTTCAATTTTAGAATCCCAGCGGTAACAGTCTCGCGTCCCAACTCCATTACGCATATATCACTTTTCCATGCGACCTCGCCGTGATCACATCGCTCGCGTCACCAATTGTTAAAAATGGCTAAAATAAAGGTTTAAATGCATAGCAGAGGCTGTAAGCATCCCAACTCGAATTATGAATCCACCACGGAGTGTTCTGTTAACAGAAACCGCTTCGGATTCTTTAATATGAAGAGCAATGCAACAATATTTCAAGAGTCCATATGCTTGGTGCAACGTTAGCATTGGCTCAGTATGATCCGGGCTTGATATTGAAAATTAACATACGTCCCGACGTAACGGAATGTAGGTTTTCGTTCGTCGTCTCGTTTGGAAGCTATGCGTTGTCAAAAAACTCTAAGCAAATTTTGTAAACACGGTCGGAGAGCGTTCGAAAAATTTCCAATGGGACTTACCTCAATGTTTTTCTTGAACGGGCTTTCCTCACTTAAACTACGCTCCAAAGACGAATCCACAATCCTTTGTAACTGCCGAATGGTAGAAAAGCCTGCATGAGCTCCGGTAACTTAGCACTTAACACAGTAATTCGTTCACAGTCTTCGAGAATTTTCAGCCACCAAGTTGACAGGGAACGGAGACGCACTACGCAACTGGATTTCAGAGCCTCGTGAACCGAATAAGGACGGGATTGATTTCAATACTTTGCATGTGAAATTTTCTCACTTCTGTTTAACATCGCGGACGAACTTTGCTCGCAATGCATGCGTGCCGACTGACGCCGGAAAGGGAGCACCACTTCTCCCTCTATTGGCATTCCGTTTAGAATAATTTACTCATGTCAAAAAAAGACGATCTACCTTCTATTGTAAACCCTCTGTTTTAAGATTAAGACCAGGGCTGTTTCGTTTTTCCGAGAAGACGTATTGATCAGAATGTTCGTCATTTGCGAACAAGAATGAAAGGGAAAGGGGCGACGGCTTAGGGTAGTATATGAAAACAAGCAATAGTTTCCCAAGTAGATGAATGAAGGGTAAAAAATGCGAATAAAATGTAATTTGCAGATGAATTTTATTGAAGCAATAGCGTCACATACATCATAAACGTTACATTTCATTCTAGCAATTGCATTAAAGCTAAGGTGCTCTTTCCCATTTCTAGAAGTCTGTCTGTCTGTCCGCATCCGGGAAGAAACCGTCCTGCCTGCGTTATCCTTATGCCTCTGAAATCGTTCGTTCTTCAAGTCCTCCTCCGAGGAATAACTCCTCGTATCTGGAAAGAAAGTAAAAAAGGAACGCAATATAAACTCACTGTGACATCGTCTAGCTATACTCACCATGAGAATAAAGAAAGCTTAAGCATTATATAGACAGAGCGTAGAATATCTGTCGCCATTTCAGAGCCAGTTGCTCCTGGCGAGAGCCCTTCTTCACTCTGAATTGGAAGATTCGCTGATCCTCGGTTCTTCCTGAGAAAGATTGGAACCTCCGATGCATTTTGCAACTTCCAGTATATACTGACATTTCAAATAAATATCATCCCTTCCTTCGTTCGTCCGACAGCTATCGGTGAGATTCGGTTAAACTTGGATGTTGTACGGATCATTGAATTGTTAAAGGGACGCACTCTCTGGATCAGCTTTGAAATAATATTGACTGGAGGTTACAGAGAACGTATGAAATCGAAACATCTTTATGAAAGGAAAGGAACGGCGTGGAAGGATGTTGATACAAAACATTTCAGTTTTTTTTTATAATCGGTCTCTCTCTCAATAAGATGACCTTGTTGAAGGAAGTTAGTAAATTGGACAACTATGGGTTCCTGTCAGGCTTTGTTTCTTAGATGCTGTGAAAGAGGAGAAAGGCTTACAGGGGTTTTGTCACCGTAACTCACCCTTGAAATGTCATTTATTGTTGAAATTTGATTGAATGTTTCACGTCACGCAATCAAACGTTGGCTCCTTTCCTTTCTTAGGATATAGAATTGAAATATTGCTGTTCTAGGAAGTTGAATAACGCACGGTCCCCTAATGAAATCAACTATTACATTAACATAAATTTACTGGAATTCAAACAGATTTATCGCATAATTTTTCAAAGAATATTGCCTGAAGATTATTTTATTCCTATTTTGAATACATAGCCGGTAAATTGTGACATTGTTGGAGCAAGGACTGCATGACAACACTTAAATGCCTTCATTCTGAGGAAATTGACATTTGAGTATAGCTATCGTACCTAAAGTGTTAATTGAAATGTCCTTCAAAGCTTTTTGTAGTGAACAGGAAACATGTCAATCACATTTCAACATATTAAAGTATCAACTAAAGTATCATAAAAAAATATCCATCATGATTCAAATTATACAAGCTAACATTTCTGCCTTCTTTTTCTGCAGAAACATTAAGCATATGCTCCCTGTCCATCTTCCTGGAAGACCTCAACTCTCCTCTTCTAAGAGTGAGTGTCTCCTAATCAGGAGTTTTGTAAAATTTGTCTCATTTTCTTTTTAAAAGATGCTCACAATTTTTATATATTGTCATGCAGAACGTTTATAACCTGAGCGCAAGATGCATTTAGTATAAAAGACACAGTATTGCACCGGTTTATAGGGAAACTACTAAATCATGGTTCAATTTTTTCCTTTACCTTGCAAAGCTCCAGTCAATCCAAAAATGTACTGAATTGCAAGCCGATGGACGAGGAACCGAGTGGTAGAGAGACGAATAAATGGTTAACCCAGCATGGATAGAACTAAAACTGTAAAAAGAACTGAGACTCATAGCAGTGAAGGCCACTTCATTCTTTCCATGTGAACTGATAACAGTTTAGCAAAGCGTTAGAACTATTTTCTCTATAGTCAAACGTAAAACCGTCCACTGATGATCCATCGTCGTTTATTTATCATTAACTCGTTCGATTTGTGATGGTAATTTCTGGAAATGAATGGCCAGTTTGAGGCTCACACTAATTATAAGCAAATGCTAGCAAGTAATATCATAAGCCCATTTCCCAGGCTTCCCCTCAACTATAATATTAAACAGGTACTCACGAAACGAAAATGTCACTCTATTGCTTTCACTGCAAAGGAAAGGAAGCAGAAGATCCATTCGGTGTAGACAATCACTCCACTCTCCCCTGGCCCGTATCTTTTCTGGATGAAAACCGCATCCTAAAATGGTAAGATATCGAATTAATTAAAGAGGAACATGGTTCGTAGTTTAAGGATAAACCGTATATGATCCGTGCCTCGAACTCTTCAAAAGTTCGGCATAAAACAAAGCAAGTGTTGGCCTGTAAGCAAGGTTCAATGTGGCGCACAAGAGTTGCAAATCGTTATGAATGCAAAAAAAATATCCATCGGGTATAAACTGGATATGAATTACCTTGGTAAAGATTCAAATGAGAAAGAATAACTCAAAGAAACCGTTCATCCACTTTAAAGTTGAAAAATTAATAATTAACAATATTTGATCTCCCGCTCAACAATTATCTCGATCCTGATTGGCTGATAGAAATACCACCGCTGTCAGTGCAGGCGCTGTTTTCTTAAATTGTTATAAATTTTGTTCTTTGACGGATCACCGATTGAATACCTTTAAAATTCCTCTCCTCTTTTACGTCGACCGCGCATAATGGCGGTTTTCTCGATTTCGGAAGAATAAGCAGACGATACGTTATGAAAATGGTTTTTTTGTGCGGTAAGACTCACGTAGTAGACAAAAAGTCATAATAAATACTAATCTTCATGTATTTTTAATCGTTAACGATGGACATCTTGTTCAATTTCAAAAATCTAATTTCAATTTTAGAATCCCAGCGGTAACAGTCTCGCGTCCCAACTCCATTACGCATATATCACTTTTCCATGCGACCTCGCCGTGATCACATCGCTCGCGTCACCAATTGTTAAAAATGGCTAAAATAAAGGTTTAAATGCATAGCAGAGGCTGTAAGCATCCCAACTCGAATTATGAATCCACCACGGAGTGTTCTGTTAACAGAAACCGCTTCGGATTCTTTAATATGAAGAGCAATGCAACAATATTTCAAGAGTCCATATGCTTGGTGCAACGTTAGCATTGGCTCAGTATGATCCGGGCTTGATATTGAAAATTAACATACGTCCCGACGTAATGGAATGTAGGTTTTCGTTCGTCGTCTCGTTTGGAAGCTATGCGTTGTCGAAAAACTCTAAGCAAATTTTGTAAACACGGTCGGAGAGCGTTCGAAAAATTTCCAATGGGACTTACCTCAATGTTTTTCTTGAACGGGCTTTCCTCACTTAAACTACGCTCCAAAGACGAATCCACAATCCTTTGTAACTGCCGAATGGTAGAAAAGCCTGCATGAGCTCCGGTAACTTAGCACTTAACACAGTAATTCGTTCACAGTCTTCGAGAATTTTCAGCCACCAAGTTGACAGGGAACGGAGACGCACTACGCAACTGGATTTCAGAGCCTCGTGAACCGAATAAGGACGGGATTGATTTCAATACTTTGCATGTGAAATTTTCTCACTTCTGTTTAACATCGCGGACGAACTTTGCTCGCAATGCATGCGTGCCGACTGACGCCGGAAAGGGAGCACCACTTCTCCCTCTATTGGCATTCCGTTTAGAATAATTTACTCATGTCAAAAAAAGACGATCTACCTTCTATTGTAAACCCTCTGTTTTAAGATTAACACCAGGGCTGTTTCGTTTTTCCGAGAAGACGTATTGATCAGAATGTTCGTCTTTTGCGAACAAGAATGAAAGGGAAAGGGGCGACGGCTTAGGGTAGTATATGAAAACAAGCAATAGTTTCCCAAGTAGATGAATGAAGGGTAAAAAATGCGAATAAAAAGTAATTTGCAGATGAATTTTATTGAAGCAATAGCGTCACATACATCATAAACGTTACATTTCATTCTAGCAATTGCATTAAAGCTAAGGTGCTCTTTCCCATTTCTAGAAGTCTGTCTGTCTGTCCGCATCCGGGAAGAAACCGTCCTGCCTGCGTTATCCTTATGCCTCTGAAATCGTTCGTTCTTCAAGTCCTCCTCCGAGGAATAACTCCTCGTATCTGGAAAGAAAGTAAAAAAGGAACGCAATATAAACTCACTGTGACATCGTCTAGCTATACTCACCATGAGAATAAAGAAAGCTTAAGCATTATATAGACAGAGCGTAGAATATCTGTCGCCATTTCAGAGCCAGTTGCTCCTGGCGAGAGCCCTTCTTCACTCTGAATTGGAAGATTCGCTGATCCTCGGTTCTTCCTGAGAAAGAATGGAACCTCCGATGCATTTTGCAACTTCCAGTATATACTGACATTTCAAATAAATATCATCCCTTCCTTCGTTCGTCCGACAGCTATCGGTGAGATTCGGTTAAACTTGGATGTTGTACGGATCATTGAATTGTTAAAGGGACGCACTCTCTGGATCAGCTTTGAAATAATATTGACTGGAGGTTACAGAGAACGTATGAAATCGAAACATCTTTATGAAAGGAAAGGAACGGCGTGGAAGGATGTTGATACAAAACATTTCAGTTTTTTTTATAATCGGTCTCTCTCTCAATAAGATGACCTTGTTGAAGGAAGTTAGTAAATTGGACAACTATGGGTTCCTGTCAGGCTTTGTTTCTTAGATGCTGTGAAAGAGGAGAAAGGCTTACAGGGGTTTTGTCACCGTAACTCACCCTTGAAATGTCATTTATTGTTGAAATTTGATTGAATGTTTCACGTCACGCAATCAAACGTTGGCTCCTTTCCTTTCTTAGGATATAGAATTGAAATATTGCTGTTCTAGGAAGTTGAATAACGCACGGTCCCCTAATGAAATCAACTATTACATTAACATAAATTTACTGGAATTCAAACAGATTTATCGCATAATTTTTCAAAGAATATTGCCTGAAGATTATTTTATTCCTATTTTGAATACATAGCCGGTAAATTGTGACATTGTTGGAGCAAGGACTGCATGACAAACACTTAATTGCCTTCATTCTGAGGAAATTGTCATTTCAGTATAGCTATCGTACCAAATGTGTTAATTGAAATGTCCTTCAAAGCTTTTTGCAGTGAACAGGAAACATGTCAATCACATTTCAACATATTAAAGTATCAACTAAAGTATCATAAAAAAATATCCATCATGATTCAAATTATACAAGCTAACATTTCTGCCTTCTTTTTCTGCATAAACTTTGTGCATATGCTCCCTGTCCATCTTCCTGGAAGACCTCAACTCTCCTCTTCTAAGAGTGAGTGTCTCCTAATCAGGAGTTTTGTAAAATTTGTCTCATTTTCTTTTTAAAAGATGCTCACAATTTTTATATATTGTCATGCAGAACGTTTATAACCTGAGCGCAAGATGCATTTAGTATAAAAGACACAGTATTGCACCGGTTTATAGGGAAACTACTAAATCATGGTTCAATTTTTTCCTTTACCTTGCAAAGCTCCAGTCAATCCAAAAATGTACTGAATTGCAAGCCGATGGACGAGGAACCGAGTGGTAGAGAGACGAATAAATGGTTAACCCAGCATGGATAGAACTAAAACTGTAAAAAGAACTGAGACTCATAGCAGTGAAGGCCACTTCATTCTTTCCATGTGAACTGATAACAGTTTAGCAAAGCGTTAGAACTATTTTCTCTATAGTCAAACGTAAAACCGTCCACTGATGATCCATCGTCGTTTATTTATCATTAACTCGTTCGATTTGTGATGGTAATTTCTGGAAATGAATGGCCAGTTTGAGGCTCACACTAATTATAAGCAAATGCTAGCAAGTAATATCATAAGCCCATTTCCCAGGCTTCCCCTCAACTATAATATTAAACAGGTACTCACGAAACGAAAATGTCACTCTATTGCTTTCACTGCAAAGGAAAGGAAGCAGAAGATCCATTCGGTGTAGACAATCACTCCACTCTCCCCTGGCCCGTATCTTTTCTGGATGAAAACCGCATCCTAAAATGGTAAGATATCGAATAAATTAAAGAGGAACATGGTTCGTAGTTTAAGGATAAACCGTATATGATCCGTGCCTCGAACTCTTCAAAAGTTCGGCATAAAACAAAGCAAGTGTTGGCCTGTAAGCAAGGTTCAATGTGGCGCACAAGAGTTGCAAATCGTTATGAATGCAAAAAAAATATCCATCGGGTATAAACTGGATATGAATTACCTTGGTAAAGATTCAAATGAGAAAGAATAACTCAAAGAAACCGTTCATCCACTTTAAAGTTGAAAAATTAATAATTAACAATATTTGATCTCCCGCTCAACAATTATCTCGATCCTGATTGGCTGATAGAAATACCACCGCTGTCAGTGCAGGCGCTGTTTTCTTAAATTGTTATAAATTTTGTTCTTTGACGGATCACCGATTGAATACCTTTAAAATTCCTCTCCTCTTTTACGTCGACCGCGCATAATGGCGGTTTTCTCGATTTCGGAAGAATAAGCAGACGATACGTTATGAAAATGGTTTTTTTGTGCGGTAAGACTCACGTAGTAGACAAAAAGTCATAATAAATACTAATCTTCATGTATTTTTAATCGTTAACGATGGACATCTTGTTCAATTTCAAAAATCTAATTTCAATTTTAGAATCCCAGCGGTAACAGTCTCGCGTCCCAACTCCATTACGCATATATCACTTTTCCATGCGACCTCGCCGTGATCACATCGCTCGCGTCACCAATTGTTAAAAATGGCTAAAATAAAGGTTTAAATGCATAGCAGAGGCTGTAAGCATCCCAACTCGAATTATGAATCCACCACGGAGTGTTCTGTTAACAGAAACCGCTTCGGATTCTTTAATATGAAGAGCAATGCAACAATATTTCAAGAGTCCATATGCTTGGTGCAACGTTAGCATTGGCTCAGTATGATCCGGGCTTGATATTGAAAATTAACATACGTCCCGACGTAATGGAATGTAGGTTTTCGTTCGTCGTCTCGTTTGGAAGCTATGCGTTGTCGAAAAACTCTAAGCAAATTTTGTAAACACGGTCGGAGAGCGTTCGAAAAATTTCCAATGGGACTTACCTCAATGTTTTTCTTGAACGGGCTTTCCTCACTTAAACTACGCTCCAAAGACGAATCCACAATCCTTTGTAACTGCCGAATGGTAGAAAAGCCTGCATGAGCTCCGGTAACTTAGCACTTAACACAGTAATTCGTTCACAGTCTTCGAGAATTTTCATCCACCAAGTTGACAGGGAACGGAGACGCACTACGCAACTGGATTTCAGAGCCTCGTGAACCGAATAAGGACGGGATTGATTTCAATACTTTGCAAGTGAAATTTTCTCACTTCTGTTTAACATCGCGGACGAACTTTGCTCGCAATGCATGCGTGCCGACTGACGCCGGAAAGGGAGCAACACTTCTCCCTCTATTGGCATTCCGTTTAGAATAATTTACTCATGTCAAAAAAAGACGATCTACCTTCTATTGTAAACCCTCTGTTTTAAGATTAACACCAGGGCTGTTTCGTTTTTCCGAGAAGACGTATTGATCAGAATGTTCGTCTTTTGCGAACAAGAATGAAAGGGAAAGGGGCGACGGGTTAGGGTAGTATATGAAAACAAGCAATAGTTTCCCAAGTAGATGAATGAAGGGTAAAAAATGCGAATAAAAAGTAATTTGCAGATGAATTTTATTGAAGCAATAGCGTCACATACATCATAAACGTTACATTTCATTCTAGCAATTGCATTAAAGCTAAGGTGCTCTTTCCCATTTCTAGAAGTCTGTCTGTCTGTCCGCATCCGGGAAGAAACCGTCCTGCCTGCGTTATCCTTATGCCTCTGAAATCGTTCGTTCTTCAAGTCCTCCTCCGAGGAATAACTCCTCGTATCTGGAAAGAAAGTAAAAAAGGAACGCAATAAAAACTCACTGTGACATCGTCTAGCTATACTCATCATGATAATAAAGAAAGCTTAAGCATTATATAGACAGAGCGTAGAATATCTGTCGCCATTTCAGAGCCAGTTGCTCCTGGCGAGAGCCCTTCTTCACTCTGAATTGGAAGATTCGCTGATCCTCGGTTCTTCCTGAGAAAGAATGGAACCTCCGATGCATTTTGCAACTTCCAGTATATACTGACATTTCAAATAAATATCATCCCTTCCTTCGTTCGTCCGACAGCTATCGGTGAGATTCGGTTAAACTTGGATGTTGTATGGATCATTGAATTGTTAAAGGGACGCACTCTCTGGATCAGCTTTGAAATAATATTGACTGGAGGTTACAGAGAACGTATGAAATCGAAACATCTTTATGAAAGGAAAGGAACGGCGTGGAAGGATGTTGATACAAAACATTTCAGTTTTTTTTATAATCGGTCTCTCTCTCAATAAGATGACCTTGTTGAAGGAAGTTAGTAAATTGGACAACTATGGGTTCCTGTCAGGCTTTGTTTCTTAGATGCTGTGAAAGAGGAGAAAGGCTTACAGGGGTTTTGTCACCGTAACTCACCCTTGAAATGTCATTTATTGTTGAAATTTGATTGAATGTTTCACGTCACGCAATCAAACGTTGGCTCCTTTCCTTTCTTAGGATATAGAATTGAAATATTGCTGTTCTAGGAAGTTGAATAACGCACGGTCCCCTAATGAAATCAACTATTACATTAACATACATTTACTGGAATTCAAACAGATTTATCGCATAATTTTTCAAAGAATATTGCCTGAAGATTATTTTATTCCTATTTTGAATACATAGCCGGTAAATTGTGACATTGTTGGAGCAAGGACTGCATGACAACACTTAAATGCCTTCATTCTGAGGAAATTGACATTTGAGTATAGCTATCGTACCTAAAGTGTTCATTGAAATGTCCTTCAAAGCTTTTTGTAGTGAACAGGAAACATGTCAATCACATTTCAACATATTAAGGTATCAATTAAATTATCATAAAAAAATATCCATCATGATTCAAATTATACAAGCTAACATTTCTGCCTTCTTTTTCTGCAGAAACATTAAGCATATGCTCCCTGTCCATCTTCCTGGAAGACCTCAACTCTCCTCTTCTAAGAGTGAGTGTCTCCTAATCAGGAGTTTTGTAAAATTTGTCTCATTTTCTTTTTAAAAGATGCTCACAATTTTTATATATTGTCATGCAGAACGTTTATAACCTGAGCGCAAGATGCATTTAGTATAAAAGACACAGTATTGCACCGGTTTATAGGGAAACTACTAAATCATGGTTCAATTTTTTCCTTTACCTTGCAAAGCTCCAGTCAATCCAAAAATGTACTGAATTGTAAGCCGATGGACGAGGAAACGAGTGGTAGAGAGACGAATAAATGGTTAACCCAGCATGGATAGAACTAAAACTGTAAAAAGAACTGAGACTTATAGCAGTGAAGGCCGCTTCATTCTTTCCATGTGAACTGATAACAGTTTTGCAAAGCGTTAGAACTATTTTCTCTATAGTCAAACGTAAAACCGTCCACTGATGATCCATCGTCGTTTATTTATCATTAACTCGTTCGATTTGTGATGGTTATTTCTGGAAATGAATGGCCAGTTTGAGGCTCACACTAATTATAAGCAAATGCTAGCAAGTAATATCATAAGCCCATTCCCCAGGCTTCCCCTCAACTATAATATTAAACAGGTACTCACGAAACGAAAATGTCACTCTATTGCTTTCACTGCAAAGGAAAGGAAGCAGAAGATCCATTCGGTGTAGACAATCACTCCACTCTCCCCTGGCCCGTATCTTTCTGGATGAAAACCGCATCCTAAAATGGTAAGATATCGAATTAATTAAAGAGGAACATGGTTCGTAGTTTAAGGATAAACCGTATATGATCCGTGCCTCGAACTCTTCAAAAGTTCGGCATAAAACAAAGCAAGTGTTGGCCTGTAAGCAAGGTTCAATGTGGCGCACAAGAGTTGCAAATCGTTATGAATGCAAAAAAAAATATCCATCGGGTATAAACTGGATATGAATTACCTTGGTAAAGATTCAAATGAGAAAGAATAACTCAAAGAAACCGTTCATCCACTTTAAAGTTGAAAAATTAATAATTAACAATATTTGATCTCCCGCTCAACAATTATCTCGATCCTGATTGGCTGATAGAAATACCACCGCTGTCAGTGCAGGCGCTGTTTTCTTAAATTGTTATAAATTTTGTTCTTTTAGGATCACCGATTGAATACCTTTAAAATTCCTCTCCTCTTTTACGTCGACCGCGCATAATGGCGGTTTTCTCGATTTCGGAAGAATAAGCAGACGATACGTTATGAAAATGGTTTTTTTGTGCGGTAAGACTCACGTAGTAGACAAAAAGTCATAATAAATACTAATCTTCATGTATTTTTAATCGTTAACGATGGACATCTTGTTCAATTTCAAAAATCTAATTTCAATTTTAGAATCCCAGCGGTAACAGTCTCGCGTCCCAACTCCATTACGCATATATCACTTTTCCATGCGACCTCGCCGTGATCACATCGCTCGCGTCACCAATTGTTAAAAATGGCTAAAATAAAGGTTTAAATGCATAGCAGAGGCTGTAAGCATCCCAACTCGAATTATGAATCCACCACGGAGTGTTCTGTTAACAGAAACCGCTTCGGATTCTTTAATATGAAGAGCAATGCAACAATATTTCAAGAGTCCATATGCTTGGTGCAACGTTAGCATTGGCTCAGTATGATCCGGGCTTGATATTGAAAATTAACATACGTCCCGACGTAACGGAATGTAGGTTTTCGTTCGTCGTCTCGTTTGGAAGCTATGCGTTGTCAAAAAACTCTAAGCAAATTTTGTAAACACGGTCGGAGAGCGTTCGAAAAATTTCCAATGGGACTTACCTCAATGTTTTTCTTGAACGGGCTTTCCTCACTTAAACTACGCTCCAAAGACGAATCCACAATCCTTTGTAACTGCCGAATGGTAGAAAAGCCTGCATGAGCTCCGGTAACTTAGCACTTAACACAGTAATTCGTTCACAGTCTTCGAGAATTTTCAGCCACCAAGTTGACAGGGAACGGAGACGCACTACGCAACTGGATTTCAGAGCCTCGTGAACCGAATAAGGACGGGATTGATTTCAATACTTTGCATGTGAAATTTTCTCACTTCTGTTTAACATCGCGGACGAACTTTGCTCGCAATGCATGCGTGCCGACTGACGCCGGAAAGGGAGCACCACTTCTCCCTCTATTGGCATTCCGTTTAGAATAATTTACTCATGTCAAAAAAAGACGATCTACCTTCTATTGTAAACCCTCTGTTTTAAGATTAAGACCAGGGCTGTTTCGTTTTTCCGAGAAGACGTATTGATCAGAATGTTCGTCATTTGCGAACAAGAATGAAAGGGAAAGGGGCGACGGCTTAGGGTAGTATATGAAAACAAGCAATAGTTTCCCAAGTAGATGAATGAAGGGTAAAAAATGCGAATAAAATGTAATTTGCAGATGAATTTTATTGAAGCAATAGCGTCACATACATCATAAACGTTACATTTCATTCTAGCAATTGCATTAAAGCTAAGGTGCTCTTTCCCATTTCTAGAAGTCTGTCTGTCTGTCCGCATCCGGGAAGAAACCGTCCTGCCTGCGTTATCCTTATGCCTCTGAAATCGTTCGTTCTTCAAGTCCTCCTCCGAGGAATAACTCCTCGTATCTGGAAAGAAAGTAAAAAAGGAACGCAATATAAACTCACTGTGACATCGTCTAGCTATACTCACCATGAGAATAAAGAAAGCTTAAGCATTATATAGACAGAGCGTAGAATATCTGTCGCCATTTCAGAGCCAGTTGCTCCTGGCGAGAGCCCTTCTTCACTCTGAATTGGAAGATTCGCTGATCCTCGGTTCTTCCTGAGAAAGATTGGAACCTCCGATGCATTTTGCAACTTCCAGTATATACTGACATTTCAAATAAATATCATCCCTTCCTTCGTTCGTCCGACAGCTATCGGTGAGATTCGGTTAAACTTGGATGTTGTACGGATCATTGAATTGTTAAAGGGACGCACTCTCTGGATCAGCTTTGAAATAATATTGACTGGAGGTTACAGAGAACGTATGAAATCGAAACATCTTTATGAAAGGAAAGGAACGGCGTGGAAGGATGTTGATACAAAACATTTCAGTTTTTTTTTATAATCGGTCTCTCTCTCAATAAGATGACCTTGTTGAAGGAAGTTAGTAAATTGGACAACTATGGGTTCCTGTCAGGCTTTGTTTCTTAGATGCTGTGAAAGAGGAGAAAGGCTTACAGGGGTTTTGTCACCGTAACTCACCCTTGAAATGTCATTTATTGTTGAAATTTGATTGAATGTTTCACGTCACGCAATCAAACGTTGGCTCCTTTCCTTTCTTAGGATATAGAATTGAAATATTGCTGTTCTAGGAAGTTGAATAACGCACGGTCCCCTAATGAAATCAACTATTACATTAACATAAATTTACTGGAATTCAAACAGATTTATCGCATAATTTTTCAAAGAATATTGCCTGAAGATTATTTTATTCCTATTTTGAATACATAGCCGGTAAATTGTGACATTGTTGGAGCAAGGACTGCATGACAACACTTAAATGCCTTCATTCTGAGGAAATTGACATTTGAGTATAGCTATCGTACCTAAAGTGTTAATTGAAATGTCCTTCAAAGCTTTTTGTAGTGAACAGGAAACATGTCAATCACATTTCAACATATTAAAGTATCAACTAAAGTATCATAAAAAAATATCCATCATGATTCAAATTATACAAGCTAACATTTCTGCCTTCTTTTTCTGCAGAAACATTAAGCATATGCTCCCTGTCCATCTTCCTGGAAGACCTCAACTCTCCTCTTCTAAGAGTGAGTGTCTCCTAATCAGGAGTTTTGTAAAATTTGTCTCATTTTCTTTTTAAAAGATGCTCACAATTTTTATATATTGTCATGCAGAACGTTTATAACCTGAGCGCAAGATGCATTTAGTATAAAAGACACAGTATTGCACCGGTTTATAGGGAAACTACTAAATCATGGTTCAATTTTTTCCTTTACCTTGCAAAGCTCCAGTCAATCCAAAAATGTACTGAATTGTAAGCCGATGGACGAGGAAACGAGTGGTAGAGAGACGAATAAATGGTTAACCCAGCATGGATAGAACTAAAACTGTAAAAAGAACTGAGACTCATAGCAGTGAAGGCCGCTTCATTCTTTCCATGTGAACTGATAACAGTTTAGCAAAGCGTTAGAACTATTTTCTCTATAGTCAAACGTAAAACCGTCCACTGATGATCCATCGTCGTTTATTTATCATTAACTCGTTCGATTTGTGATGGTAATTTCTGGAAATGAATGGCCAGTTTGAGGCTCACACTAATTATAAGCAAATGCTAGCAAGTAATATCATAAGCCCATTCCCCAGGCTTCCCCTCAACTATAATATTAAACAGGTACTCACGAAACGAAAATGTCACTCTATTGCTTTCACTGCAAAGGAAAGGAAGCAGAAGATCCATTCGGTGTAGACAATCACTCCACTCTCCCCTGGCCCGTATCTTTTCTGGATGAAAACCGCATCCTAAAATGGTAAGATATCGAATTAATTAAAGAGGAACATGGTTCGTAGTTTAAGGATAAACCGTATATGATCCGTGCCTCGAACTCTTCAAAAGTTCGGCATAAAACAAAGCAAGTGTTGGCCTGTAAGCAAGGTTCAATGTGGCGCACAAGAGTTGCAAATCGTTATGAATGCAAAAAAAATATCCATCGGGTATAAACTGGATATGAATTACCTTGGTAAAGATTCAAATGAGAAAGAATAACTCAAAGAAACCGTTCATCCACTTTAAAGTTGAAAAATTAATAATTAACAATATTTGATCTCCCGCTCAACAATTATCTCGATCCTGATTGGCTGATAGAAATACCACCGCTGTCAGTGCAGGCGCTGTTTTCTTAAATTGTTATAAATTTTGTTCTTTGACGGATCACCGATTGAATACCTTTAAAATTCCTGTCCTCTTTTACGTCGACCGCGCATAATGGCGGTTTTCTCGATTTCGGAAGAATAAGCAGACGATACGTTATGAAAATGGTTTTTTTGTGCGGTAAGACTCACGTAGTAGACAAAAAGTCATAATAAATACTAATCTTCATGTATTTTTAATCGTTAACGACGGACATCTTGTTCAATTTCAAAAATCTAATTTCAATTTTAGAATCCCAGCGGTAACAGTCTCGCGTCCCAACTCCATTACGCATATATCACTTTTCCATGCGACCTCGCCGTGATCACATCGCTCGCGTCACCAATTGTTAAAAATGGCTAAAATAAAGGTTTAAATGCATAGCAGAGGCTGTAAGCATCCCAACTCGAATTATGAATCCACCACGGAGTGTTCTGTTAACAGAAACCGCTTCGGATTCTTTAATATGAAGAGCAATGCAAAAATATTTCAAGAGTCCATATGCTTGGTGCAACGTTAGCATTGGCTCAGTATGATCCGGGCTTGATATTGAAAATTAACATACGTCCCGACGTAATGGAATGTAGGTTTTCGTTCGTCGTCTCGTTTGGAAGCTATGCGTTGTCGAAAAACTCTAAGCAAATTTTGTAAACACGGTCGGAGAGCGTTCGAAAAATTTCCAATGGGACTTACCTCAATGTTTTTCTTGAACCGGCTTTCCTCACTTAAACTACGCTCCAAAGACGAATCCACAATCCTTTGTAACTGCCGAATGGTAGAAAAGCCTGCATGAGCTCCGGTAACTTAGCACTTAACACAGTAATTCGTTCACAGTCTTCGAGAATTTTCAGCCACCAAGTTGACAGGGAACGGAGACGCACTACGCAACTGGATTTCAGAGCCTCGTGAACCGAATAAGGACGGGATTGATTTCAATACTTTGCATGTGAAATTTTCTCACTTCTGTTTAACATCGCGGACGAACTTTGCTCGCAATGCATGCGTGCCGACTGACGCTGGAAAGGGAGCACCACTTCTCCCTCTATTGGCATTCCGTTTAGAATAATTTACTCATGTCAAAAAAAGACGATCTACCTTCTATTGTAAACCCTCTGTTTTAAGATTAACACCAGGGCTGTTTCGTTTTTCCGAGAAGACGTATTGATCAGAATGTTCGTCATTTGCGAACAAGAATGAAAGGGAGAGGGGCGACGGCTTAGGGTAGTATATGAAAACAAGCAATAGTTTCCCAAGTAGATGAATGAAGGGTAAAAAATGCGAATAAAAAGTAATTTGCAGATGAATTTTATTGAAGCAATAGCGTCACATACATCATAAACGTTACATTTCATTCTAGCAATTGCATTAAAGCTAAGGTGCTCTTTCCCATTTCTAGAAGTCTGTCTGTCTGTCCGCATCCGGGAAGAAACCGTCCTGCCTGCGTTATCCTTATGCCTCTGAAATCGTTCGTTCTTCAAGTCCTCCTCCGAGGAATAACTCCTCGTATCTGGAAAGAAAGTAAAAAAGGAACGCAATATAAACTCACTGTGACATCGTCTAGCCATACTCACCATGAGAATAAAGAAAGCTTAAGCATTATATAGACAGAGCGTATAATATCTGTCGCCATTTCAGAGCCAGTTGCTCCTGGCGAGAGCCCTTCTTCACTCTGAATTGGAAGATTTGCTGATCCTCGGTTCTTCCTGAGAAAGAATGGAACCTCCGATGCATTTTGCAACTTCCAGTATATACTGACATTTCAAATAAATATCATCCCTTCCTTCGTTCGTCCGACAGCTATCGGTGAGATTCGGTTAAACTTGGATGTTGTACGGATCATTGAATTGTTAAAGGGACGCACTCTCTGGATCAGCTTTGAAATAATATTGACTGGAGGTTACAGAGAACGTATGAAATCGAAACATCTTTATGAAAGGAAAGGAACGGCGTGGAAGGATGTTGATACAAAACATTTCAGTTTTTTTTTATAATCGGTCTCTCTCTCAATAAGATGACCTTGTTGAAGGAAGTTAGTAAATTGGACAACTATGGGTTCCTGTCAGGCTTTGTTTCTTAGATGCTGTGAAAGAGGAGAAAGGCTTACAGGGGTTTTGTCACCGTAACTCACCCTTGAAATGTCATTTATTGTTGAAATTTGATTGAATGTTTCACGTCACGCAATCAAACGTTGGCTCCTTTCCTTTCTTAGGATATAGAATTGAAATATTGCTGTTCTAGGAAGTTGAATAACGCACGGTCCCCTAATGAAATCAACTATTACATTAACATAAATTTACTGGAATTCAAACAGATTTATCGCATAATTTTTCAAAGAATATTGCCTGAAGATTATTTTATTCCTATTTTGAATACATAGCCGGTAAATTGTGACATTGTTGGAGCAAGGACTGCATGACAACACTTAAATGCCTTCATTCTGAGGAAATTGACATTTGAGTATAGCTATCGTACCTAAAGTGTTAATTGAAATGTCCTTCAAAGCTTTTTGTAGTGAACAGGAAACATGTCAATCACATTTCAACATATTAAAGTATCAACTAAAGTATCATAAAAAAATATCCATCATGATTCAAATTATACAAGCTAACATTTCTGCCTTCTTTTTCTGCAGAAACATTAAGCATATGCTCCCTGTCCATCTTCCTGGAAGACCTCAACTCTCCTCTTCTAAGAGTGAGTGTCTCCTAATCAGGAGTTTTGTAAAATTTGTCTCATTTTCTTTTTAAAAGATGCTCACAATTTTTATATATTGTCATGCAGAACGTTTATAACCTGAGCGCAAGATGCATTTAGTATAAAAGACACAGTATTGCACCGGTTTATAGGGAAACTACTAAATCATGGTTCAATTTTTTCCTTTACCTTGCAAAGCTCCAGTCAATCCAAAAATGTACTGAATTGTAAGCCGATGGACGAGGAAACGAGTGGTAGAGAGACGAATAAATGGTTAACCCAGCATGGATAGAACTAAAACTGTAAAAAGAACTGAGACTCATAGCAGTGAAGGCCGCTTCATTCTTTCCATGTGAACTGATAACAGTTTAGCAAAGCGTTAGAACTATTTTCTCTATAGTCAAACGTAAAACCGTCCACTGATGATCCATCGTCGTTTATTTATCATTAACTCGTTCGATTTGTGATGGTAATTTCTGGAAATGAATGGCCAGTTTGAGGCTCACACTAATTATAAGCAAATGCTAGCAAGTAATATCATAAGCCCATTCCCCAGGCTTCCCCTCAACTATAATATTAAACAGGTACTCACGAAACGAAAATGTCACTCTATTGCTTTCACTGCAAAGGAAAGGAAGCAGAAGATCCATTCGGTGTAGACAATCTCTCCACTCTCCCCTGGCCCGTATCTTTTCTGGATGAAAACCGCATCCTAAAATGGTAAGATATCGAATTAATTAAAGAGGAACATGGTTCGTAGTTTAAGGATAAACCGTATATGATCCGTGCCTCGAACTCTTCAAAAGTTCGGCATAAAACAAAGCAAGTGTTGGCCTGTAAGCAAGGTTCAATGTGGCGCACAAGAGTTGCAAATCGTTATGAATGCAAAAAAAATATCCATCGGGTATAAACTGGATATGAATTACCTTGGTAAAGATTCAAATGAGAAAGAATAACTCAAAGAAACCGTTCATCCACTTTAAAGTTGAAAAATTAATAATTAACAATATTTGATCTCCCGCTCAACAATTATCTCGATCCTGATTGGCTGATAGAAATACCACCGCTGTCAGTGCAGGCGCTGTTTTCTTAAATTGTTATAAATTTTGTTCTTTGACGGATCACCGATTGAATACCTTTAAAATTCCTGTCCTCTTTTACGTCGACCGCGCATAATGGCGGTTTTCTCGATTTCGGAAGAATAAGCAGACGATACGTTATGAAAATGGTTTTTTTGTGCGGTAAGACTCACGTAGTAGACAAAAAGTCATAATAAATACTAATCTTCATGTATTTTTAATCGTTAACGACGGACATCTTGTTCAATTTCAAAAATCTAATTTCAATTTTAGAATCCCAGCGGTAACAGTCTCGCGTCCCAACTCCATTACGCATATATCACTTTTCCATGCGACCTCGCCGTGATCACATCGCTCGCGTCACCAATTGTTAAAAATGGCTAAAATAAAGGTTTAAATGCATAGCAGAGGCTGTAAGCATCCCAACTCGAATTATGAATCCACCACGGAGTGTTCTGTTAACAGAAACCGCTTCGGATTCTTTAATATGAAGAGCAATGCAAAAATATTTCAAGAGTCCATATGCTTGGTGCAACGTTAGCATTGGCTCAGTATGATCCGGGCTTGATATTGAAAATTAACATACGTCCCGACGTAATGGAATGTAGGTTTTCGTTCGTCGTCTCGTTTGGAAGCTATGCGTTGTCGAAAAACTCTAAGCAAATTTTGTAAACACGGTCGGAGAGCGTTCGAAAAATTTCCAATGGGACTTACCTCAATGTTTTTCTTGAACCGGCTTTCCTCACTTAAACTACGCTCCAAAGACGAATCCACAATCCTTTGTAACTGCCGAATGGTAGAAAAGCCTGCATGAGCTCCGGTAACTTAGCACTTAACACAGTAATTCGTTCACAGTCTTCGAGAATTTCAGCCACCAAGTTGACAGGGAACGGAGACGCACTACGCAACTGGATTTCAGAGCCTCGTGAACCGAATAAGGACGGGATTGATTTCAATACTTTGCATGTGAAATTTTCTCACTTCTGTTTAACATCGCGGACGAACTTTGCTCGCAATGCATGCGTGCCGACTGACGCTGGAAAGGGAGCACCACTTCTCCCTCTATTGGCATTCCGTTTAGAATAATTTACTCATGTCAAAAAAAGACGATCTACCTTCTATTGTAAACCCTCTGTTTTAAGATTAACACCAGGGCTGTTTCGTTTTTCCGAGAAGACGTATTGATCAGAATGTTCGTCATTTGCGAACAAGAATGAAAGGGAGAGGGGCGACGGCTTAGGGTAGTATATGAAAACAAGCAATAGTTTCCCAAGTAGATGAATGAAGGGTAAAAAATGCGAATAAAAAGTAATTTGCAGATGAATTTTATTGAAGCAATAGCGTCACATACATCATAAACGTTACATTTCATTCTAGCAATTGCATTAAAGCTAAGGTGCTCTTTCCCATTTCTAGAAGTCTGTCTGTCTGTCCGCATCCGGGAAGAAACCGTCCTGCCTGCGTTATCCTTATGCCTCTGAAATCGTTCGTTCTTCAAGTCCTCCTCCGAGGAATAACTCCTCGTATCTGGAAAGAAAGTAAAAAAGGAACGCAATATAAACTCACTGTGACATCGTCTAGCCATACTCACCATGAGAATAAAGAAAGCTTAAGCATTATATAGACAGAGCGTATAATATCTGTCGCCATTTCAGAGCCAGTTGCTCCTGGCGAGAGCCCTTCTTCACTCTGAATTGGAAGATTTGCTGATCCTCGGTTCTTCCTGAGAAAGAATGGAACCTCCGATGCATTTTGCAACTTCCAGTATATACTGACATTTCAAATAAATATCATCCCTTCCTTCGTTCGTCCGACAGCTATCGGTGAGATTCGGTTAAACTTGGATGTTGTATGGATCATTGAATTGTTAAAGGGACGCACTCTCTGGATCAGCTTTGAAATAATATTGACTGGAGGTTACAGAGAACGTATGAAATCGAAACATCTTTATGAAAGGAAAGGAACGGCGTGGAAGGATGTTGATACAAAACATTTCAGTTTTTTTTTATAATCGGTCTCTCTCTCAATAAGATGACCTTGTTGAAGGAAGTTAGTAAATTGGACAACTATGGGTTCCTGTCAGGCTTTGTTTCTTAGATGCTGTGAAAGAGGAGAAAGGCTTACAGGGGTTTTGTCACCGTAACTCACCCTTGAAATGTCATTTATTGTTGAAATTTGATTGAATGTTTCACGTCACGCAATCAAACGTTGGCTCCTTTCCTTTCTTAGGATATAGAATTGAAATATTGCTGTTCTAGGAAGTTGAATAACGCACGGTCCCCTAATGAAATCAACTATTACATTAACATAAATTTACTGGAATTCAAACAGATTTATCGCATAATTTTTCAAAGAATATTGCCTGAAGATTATTTTATTCCTATTTTGAATACATAGCCGGTAAATTGTGACATTGTTGGAGCAAGGACTGCATGACAACACTTAAATGCCTTCATTCTGAGGAAATTGACATTTGAGTATAGCTATCGTACCTAAAGTGTTAATTGAAATGTCCTTCAAAGCTTTTTGTAGTGAACAGGAAACATGTCAATCACATTTCAACATATTAAAGTATCAACTAAAGTATCATAAAAAAATATCCATCATGATTCAAATTATACAAGCTAACATTTCTGCCTTCTTTTTCTGCAGAAACATTAAGCATATGCTCCCTGTCCATCTTCCTGGAAGACCTCAACTCTCCTCTTCTAAGAGTGAGTGTCTCCTAATCAGGAGTTTTGTAAAATTTGTCTCATTTTCTTTTTAAAAGATGCTCACAATTTTTATATATTGTCATGCAGAACGTTTATAACCTGAGCGCAAGATGCATTTAGTATAAAAGACACAGTATTGCACCGGTTTATAGGGAAACTACTAAATCATGGTTCAATTTTTTCCTTTACCTTGCAAAGCTCCAGTCAATCCAAAAATGTACTGAATTGTAAGCCGATGGACGAGGAAACGAGTGGTAGAGAGACGAATAAATGGTTAACCCAGCATGGATAGAACTAAAACTGTAAAAAGAACTGAGACTCATAGCAGTGAAGGCCGCTTCATTCTTTCCATGTGAACTGATAACAGTTTAGCAAAGCGTTAGAACTATTTTCTCTATAGTCAAACGTAAAACCGTCCACTGATGATCCATCGTCGTTTATTTATCATTAACTCGTTCGATTTGTGATGGTAATTTCTGGAAATGAATGGCCAGTTTGAGGCTCACACTAATTATAAGCAAATGCTAGCAAGTAATATCATAAGCCCATTTCCCAGGCTTCCCCTCAACTATAATATTAAACAGGTACTCACGAAACGAAAATGTCACTCTATTGCTTTCACTGCAAAGGAAAGGAAGCAGGAGATCCATTCGGTGTAGACAATCACTCCACTCTCCCCTGGCCCGTATCTTTTCTGGATGAAAACCGCATCCTAAAATGGAAAGATATCGAATTAATTAAAGAGGAACATGGTTCGTAGGTTAAGGATAAACCGTAAATGATCCGTGCCTCGAACTCTTCAAAAGTTCGGCATAAAACAAAGCAAGTGTTGGCCTGTAAGCAAGGTTCAATGTGGCGCACAAGAGTTGCAAATCGTTATGAATGCAAAAAAAATATCCATCGGGTATAAACTGGATATGAATTACCTTGGTAAAGATTCAAATGAGAAAGAATAACTCAAAGAAACCGTTCATCCACTTTAAAGTTGAAAAATTAATAATTAACAATATTTGATCTCCCGCTCAACAATTATCTCGATCCTGATTGGCTGATAGAAATACAACCGCTGTCAGTGCAGGCGCTGTATTCTTAAATTGTTATAAATTTTGTTCTTTGACGGATCACCGATTGAATACCTTTAAAATTCCTGTCCTCTTTTACGTCGACCGCGCATAATGGCGATTTTCTCGATTTCGGAAGAATAAGCAGACGATACGTTATGAAAATGGTTTTTTTGTGCGGTAAGACTCACGTAGTAGACAAAAAGTCATAATAAATACTAATCTTCATGTATTTTTAATCGTTAACGATGGACATCTTGTTCAATTTCAAAAATCTAATTTCAATTTTAGAATCCCAGCGGTAACAGTCTCGCGTCCCAACTCCATTACGCATATATCACTTTTCCATGCGACCTCGCCGTGATCACATCGCTCGCGTCACCAATTGTTAAAAATGGCTAAAATAAAGGTTTAAATGCATAGCAGAGGCTGTAAGCATCCCAACTCGAATTATGAATCCACCACGGAGTGTTCTGTTAACAGAAACCGCTTCGGATTCTTTAATATGAAGAGCAATGCAACAATATTTCAAGAGTCCATATGCTTGGTGCAACGTTAGCATTGGCTCAGTATGATCCGGGCTTGATATTGAAAATTAACATACGTCCCGACGTAATGGAATGTAGGTTTTCGTTCGTCGTCTCGTTTGGAAGCTATGCGTTGTCGAAAAACTCTAAGCAAATTTTGTAAACACGGTCGGAGAGCGTTCGAAAAATTTCCAATGGGACTTACCTCAATGTTTTTCTTGAACCGGCTTTCCTCACTTAAACTACGCTCCAAAGACGAATCCACAATCCTTTGTAACTGCCGAATGGTAGAAAAGCCTGCATGAGCTCCGGTAACTTAGCACTTAACACAGTAATTCGTTCACAGTCTTCGAGAATTTTCAGCCACCAAGTTGACAGGGAACGGAGGCGCACTACGCAACTGGATTTCAGAGCCTCGTGAACCGAATAAGGACGGGATTGATTTCAATACTTTGCAAGTGAAATTTTCTCACTTCTGTTTAACATCGCGGACGAACTGTGCTCGCAATGCATGCGTGCCGACTGACGCCGGAAAGGGAGCACCACTTCTCCCTCTATTGGCATTCCGTTTAGAATAATTTACTCATGTCAAAAAAAGACGATCTACCTTCTATTGTAAACCCTCTGTTTTAAGATTAAGACCAGGGCTGTTTCGTTTTTCCGAGAAGACGTATTGATCAGAATGTTCGTCATTTGCGAACAAGAATGAAAGGGAAAGGGGCGACGGCTTAGGGTAGTATATGAAAACAAGCAATAGTTTCCCAAGTAGATGAATGAAGGATAAAAAAAGCGAATAAAAAGTAATTTGCAGATGAATTTTATTGAAGCAATAGCGTCACATACATCATAAACGTTACATTTCATTATAGCGATTGCATTAAAGCTAAGGTGCTCTTTCCCATTTCTAGAAGTCTGTCTGTCTGTCCGCATCCGGGAAGAAACCGTCCTGCCTGCGTTATCCTTATGACTCTGAAATCGTTCGTTCTTCAAGTCCTCCTCCGAGGAATAACTCCTCGTATCTGGAAAGAAAGTAAAAAAGGAACGCAATATATACTCACTGTGACATCGTCTAGCTATACTCACCATGAGAATAAAGAAAGCTTAAGCATTATATAGACAGAGCGTAGAATATCTGTCGCCATTTCAGAGCCAGTTGCTCCTGGCGAGAGCCCTTCTTCACTCTGAATTGGAAGATTTGCTGATCCTCGGTTCTTCCTGAGAAAGAATGGAACCTCCGATGCATTTTGCAACTTCCAGTATATACTGACATTTCAAATAAATATCATCCCTTCCTTCGTTCGTCCGACAGCTATCGGTGAGATTCGGTTAAACTTGGATGTTGTATGGATCATTGAATTGTTAAAATGACGCACTCTCTGGATCAGCTTTGAAATAATATTGACTGGAGGTTACAGAGAACGTATGAAATCGAAACATCTTTATGAAAGGAAAGGAACGGCGTGGAAGGATGTTGATACAAAACATTTCAGTTTTTCATAATCGGTCTCTCTCTCAATAAGATGACCTTGTTGAAGGAAGTTAGTAAATTGGACAACTATGGGTTCCTGTCAGGCTTTGTTTCTTAGATGCTGTGAAAGAGGAGAAAGGCTTACAGTGGTTTTGTCACCGTAACTCACCCTTGAAATGTCATTTATTGTTGAAATTTGATTGAATGTTTCACGTCACGCAATCAAACGTTGGCTCCTTTCCAATCTTAGGATATAGAATTGAAATATTGCTGTTCTAGTAAGTTGAATAATGCACGGTCCCCTAATGAAATCAACTATTACATATCCTTAAATTTACTGGAATTCGAACAGATCAGTCGCATAATTTTTCAAAGAATATTGCCTGTAGATTATTTTATACCTATGCTTAATACATAGCCGGTAAATTGTGACATTGTTGGAGCAAGGACTGCATGACAAACACTTAAATGCCTTCATTCTGAGGAAATTGACATTTCAGTATAGCCATCGTACCAAAAGTGTTAATTGAAATGTCCTTCAAAGCTTTTTGCAGTGAACAGGAAACATGTCAATCACATTTCAACATATTAAAGTATCAATTAAAGTATCATAAAAAAATATCCATCATGATTCAAAGTATACAAGCTAACATTTCTGCCTTCTTTTTCTGCAGAAACTTTGTGCATATGCTCCCTGTCCATCTTCCTGGAAGACCTCAACTCTCCTCTTCTAAGAGTGAGTGTCTCCTAATCAGGAGTTTCGTAAAATTTGTCTCATTTTCTTTTTAAAAGATGCTCACAATTTTTATATATTGTCATGCAGAACGTTTATAACCTGAGCGCAAGATGCATTTAGTATAAAAGACACAGTATTGCACCGGTTTATAGGGAAACTACTAAATCATGGTTCAATTTTTTCCTTTACCTTGCAAAGCTCCAGTCAATCCAAAAATGTACTGAATTGTAAGCCGATGGACGAGGAAACGAGTGGGAGAGAGACGAATAAATGGTTAACCCAGCATGGATAGAACTAAAACTGTAAAAAGAACTGAGACTCATAGCAGTGAAGGCCGCTTCATTCTTTCCATGTGAACTGATAACAGTTTTGCAAAGCGTTAGAACTATTTTCTCTATAGTCAAACGTAAAACCGTCCACTGATGATCCATCGTCGTTTATTTATCATTAACTCGTTCGATTTGTGATGGTAATTTCTGGAAATGAATGGCCAGTTTGAGGCTCACACTAATTATAAGCATATGCTAGCAAGTAATATCATAAGCCCATTTCCCAGGCTTCCCCTCAACTATAATATTAAACAGGTACTCACGAAACGAAAATGTCACTCTATTGCTTTCACTGCAAAGGAAAGGAAGCAGAAGATCCATTCGGTGTAGACAATCACTCCACTCTCCCCTGGCCCGTATCTTTTCTGGATGAAAACCGCATCCTAAAATGGTAAGATATCGAATTAATTAAAGAGGAACATGGTTCGTAGTTTAAGGATAAACCGTATATGATCCGTGCCTCGAACTCTTCAAAAGTTCGGCATAAAACAAAGCAAGTGTTGGCCTGTAAGCAAGGTTCAATGTGGCGCACAAGAGTTGCAAATCGTTATGAATGCAAAAAAAATATCCATCGGGTATAAACTGGATATGAATTACCTTGGTAAAGATTCAAATGAGAAAGAATAACTCAAAGAAACCGTTCATCCACTTTAAAGTTGAAAAATTAATAATTAACAATATTTGATCTCCCGCTCAACAATTATCTCGATCCTGATTGGCTGATAGAAATACCACCGCTGTCAGTGCAGGCGCTGTATTCTTAAATTGTTATAAATTTTGTTCTTTGACGGATCACCGATTGAATACCTTTAAAATTCCTCTCCTCTTTTACGTCGACCGCGCATAATGGCGGTTTTCTCGATTTCGGAAGAATAAGCAGACGATACGTTATGAAAATGGTTTTTTTGTGCGGTAAGACTCACGTAGTAGACAAAAAGTCATAATAAATACTAATCTTCATGTATTTTTAATCGTTAACGATGGACATCTTGTTCAATTTCAAAAATCTAATTTCAATTTTAGAATCCCAGCGGTAACAGTCTCGCGTCCCAACTCCATTACGCATATATCACTTTTCCATGCGACCTCGCCGTGATCACATCGCTCGCGTCACCAATTGTTAAAAATGGCTAAAATAAAGGTTTAAATGCATAGCAGAGGCTGTAAGCATCCTGACTCGAATTATGAATCCACCACGGAGTGTTCTGTTAACAGAAACCGCTTCGGATTCTTTAATATGAAGAGCAATGCAACAATATTTCAAGAGTCCATATGCTTGGTGCAACGTTAGCATTGGCTCAGTATGATCCGGGCTTGATATTGAAAATTAACATACGTCCCGACGTAATGGAATGTAGGTTTTCGTTCGTCGTCTCGTTTGGAAGCTATGCGTTGTCGAAAAACTCTAAGCAAATTTTGTAAACACGGTCGGAGAGCGTTCGAAAAATT
This sequence comes from Pantala flavescens, assembly GCA_020796165.1. NCBI lineage: Eukaryota > Metazoa > Arthropoda > Insecta > Odonata > Libellulidae > Pantala > Pantala flavescens. Next base: position 55,930,708 of record CM036883.1, read on the forward strand.
TCCAATGGGACTTACCTCAATGTTTTTCTTGAACGGGCTTTCCTCACTTAAACTACGCTCCAAAGACGAATCCACAATCCTTTGTAACTGCCGAATGGTAGAAAAGCCTGCATGAGCTCCGGTAACTTAGCACTTAACACAGTAATTCGTTCACAGTCTTCGAGAATTTTCAGCCACCAAGTTGACAGGGAACGGAGACGCACTACGCAACTGGATTTCAGAGCCTCGTGAACCGAATAAGGACGGGATTGATTTCAATACTTTGCAAGTGAAATTTTCTCACTTCTGTTTAACATCGCGGACGAACTGTGCTCGCAATGCATGCGTGCCGACTGACGCCGGAAAGGGAGCACCACTTCTCCCTCTATTGGCATTCCGTTTAGAATAATTTACTCATGTCAAAAAAAGACGATCTACCTTCTATTGTAAACCCTCTGTTTTAAGATTAAGACCAGGGCTGTTTCGTTTTTCCGAGAAGACGTATTGATCAGAATGTTCGTCATTTGCGAACAAGAATGAAAGGGAAAGGGGCGACGGCTTAGGGTAGTATATGAAAACAAGCAATAGTTTCCCAAGTAGATGAATGAAGGGTAAAAAATGCGAATAAAAAGTAATTTGCAGATGAATTTTATTGAAGCAATAGCGTCACATACATCATAAACGTTACATTTCATTATAGCGATTGCATTAAAACTAAGGTGCTCTTTCCCATTTCTAGAAGTCTGTCTGTCTGTCCGCATCCGGGAAGAAACCGTCCTGCCTGCGTTATCCTTATGACTCTGAAATCGTTCGTTCTTCAAGTCCTCCTCCGAGGAATAACTCCTCGTATCTGGAAAGAAAGTAAAAAAGGAACGCAATATATACTCACTGTGACATCGTCTAGCTATACTCACCATGAGAATAAAGAAAGCTTAAGCATTATATAGACAGAGCGTAGAATATCTGTCGCCATTTCAGAGCCAGTTGCTCCTGGCGAGAGCCCTTCTTCACTCTGAATTGGAAGATTCGCTGATCCTCGGTTCTTCCTGAGAAAGAATGGAACCTCCGATGCATTTTGCAACTTCCAGTATATACTGACATTTCAAATAAATATCATCCCTTCCTTCGTTCGTCCGACAGCTATCGGTGAGATTCGGTTAAACTTGGATGTTGTATGGATCATTGAATTGTTAATGGGACGCACTCTCTGGATCAGCTTTGAAATAATATTGACTGGAGGTTACAGAGAACGTATGAAATCGAAACATCTTTATGAAAGGAAAGGAACGGCGTGGAAGGATGTTGATACAAAACATTTCAGTTTTTCATAATCGGTCTCTCTCTCAATAAGATGACCTTGTTGCAGGAAGTTAGGAAATTGGACGACTATGGGTTCCTGTCAGGCTTTGTTTCTTAGATGCTGTGAAAGAGGAGAAAGGCTTACAGTGGTTTTGTCACCGTAACTCACCCTTGAAATGTCATTTATTGTTGAAATTTGATTGAATGTTTCACGTCACGCAATCAAACGTTGGCTCCTTTCCTTTCTTAGGATATAGAATTGAAATATTGCTGTTCTAGGAAGTTGAATAATGCACGGTCCCCTATGGAAATCAATTATTACATATCCTTAAATTTACTGGAATTCGAACAGATCAGTCGCATAATTTTTCAAAGAATATTGCCTGTAGATTATTTTATACCTATGCTTAATACATAGCCGGTAAATTGTGACATTGTTGGAGCAAGGACTGCATGACAAACACTTAATTGTCTTCATTCTGAGGAAATTGTCATTTCAGTATAGTCATCGTACCTAAAGTGTTCATTGAAGTGTCCTTCAAAGCTTTTTGCAGTGAACAGGAAACATGTCAATCACATTTCAACATATTTAAGTATCAATTAAAGTATCATAAAAAAATATCCATCATGATTCAAATTATACAAGCTAACATTTCTGCCTTCTTTTTCTGCAGAAACATTAAGCATATGCTCCCTGTCCATCTTCCTGGAAGACCTCAACTCTCCTCTTCTAAGAGTGAGTGTCTCCTAATCAGGAGTTTCGTAAAATTTGTCTCATTTTCTTTTTAAAGATGCTCACAATTTTTATATATTGTCATGCAGAACGTTTATAACCTGAGCGCAAGATGCATTTAGTATAAAAGACACAGTATTGCACCGGTTTATAGGGAAACTACTAAATCATGGTTCAATTTTTTCCTTTACCTTGCAAAGCTCCAGTCAATCCAAAAATGTACTGAATTGTAAGCCGATGGACGAGGAAACGAGTGGTAGAGAGACGAATAAATGGTTAACCCAGCATGGATAGAACTAAAACTGTAAAAAGAACTGAGACTCATAGCAGTGAAGGCCGCTTCATTCTTTCCATGTGAACTGATAACAGTTTTGCAAAGCGTTAGAACTATTTTCTCTATAGTCAAACGTAAAACCGTCCACTGATGATCCATCGTCGTTTATTTATCATTAACTCGTTCGATTTGTGATGGTAATTTCTGGAAATGAATGGCCAGTTTGAGGCTCACACTAATTATAAGCAAATGCTAGCAAGTAATATCATAAGCCCATTTCCCAGGCTTCCCCTCAACTGAATATTAAACAGGTACTCACGAAACGAAAACGTCACTCTATTGCTTTCACTGCAAAGGAAAGGAAGCAGAAGATCCATTCGGTGTAGACAATCACTCCACTCTCCCCTGGCCCGTATCTTTTCTGGATGAAAACCGCATCCTAAAATGGAAAGATATCGAATTAATTAAAGAGGAACATGGTTCGTAGTTTAAGGATAAACCGTATATGATCCGTGCCTCGAACTCTTCAAAAGTTCGGCATAAAACAAAGCAAGTGGTGGCCTGTAAGCAAGGTTCAATGTGGCGCACAAGAGTTGCAAATCGTTATGAATGCGAAAAAAATATCCATCGGGTATAAACTGGATATGAATTACCTTGGTAAAGATTCAAATGAGAAAGAATAACTCAAAGAAACCGTTCATCCACTTTAAAGTTGAAAAATTAACAATTAACAATATTTGATCTCCCGATCAACAATTATCTCGATCCTGATTGGCTGATAGAAATACCACCGCTGTCAGTGCAGGCGCTGTATTCTTAAATTGTTATAAATTTTGTTCTTTGACGGATCACCGATTGAATACCTTTAAAATTCCTCTCCTCTTTTACGTCGACCGCGCATAATGGCGGTTTTCTCGATTTCGGAAGAATAAGCAGACGATACGTTATGAAAATGGTTTTTTTGTGCGGTAAGACTCACGTAGTAGACAAAAAGTCATAATAAATACTAATCTTCATGTAATTTTAATCGTTAACGATGGACATCTTGTTCAATTTCAAAAATCTAATTTCAATTTTAGAATCCCAGCGGTAACAGTCTCGCGTCCCAACTCCATTACGCATATATCACTTTTCCATGCGACCTCGCCGTGATCACATCGCTCGCGTCACCAATTGTTAAAAATGGCTAAAATAAAGGTTTAAATGCATAGCAGAGGCTGTAAGCATCCCAACTCGAATTATGAATCCACCACGGAGTGTTCTGTTAACAGAAACCGCTTCGGATTCTTTAATATGAAGAGCAATGCAACAATATTTCGAGAGTCCGTATGCTTGGTGCAACGTTAGCATTGGCTCAGTATGATCCGGGCTTGATATTGAAAATTAACATACGTCCCGACGTAATGGAATGTAGGTTTTCGTTCGTCGTCTCGTTTGGATGCTATGCGTTGTCGAAAAACTCTAAGCAAATTTTGTAAACACGGTCGGAGAACGTTCGAAAAATTTCCAATGGGACTTACCTCAATGTTTTTCTTGAACCGGCTATCCTCACTTAAACTACGCTCCAAAGACGAATCCACAATCCTTTTTAACTGCCGAATGGTAGAAAAGCCTGCATGAGCTCCGGTAACTTAGCCCTTAACACAGTAATTCGTTCACAGTCTTCGAGAATTTTCAGCCACCAAGTTGACAGGGAACGGAGACGCACTACGCAACTGGATTTCAGAGCCTCGTGAACCGAATAAGGACGGGATTGATTTCAATACTTTGCAAGTGAAATTTTCTCACTTCTGTTTAACATCGCGGACGAACTTTGCTCGCAATGCATGCGTGCCGACTGACACCGGAAAGGGAGCACCACTTCTCCCTCTATTGGCATTCCGTTTAGAATAATTTACTCATGTCAAAAAAAGACGATCTACCTTCTATTGTAAACCCTCTGTTTTAAGATTAAGACCAGGGCTGTTTCGTTTTTCCGAGAAGACGTATTGATCAGAATGTTCGTCATTTGCGAACAAGAATGAAAGGTAAAGGGGCGACGGCTTCGGGTAGTATATGAAAACAAGCAATAGTTTCCCAAGTAGGTGAATGAAGGGTAAAAAATGCGAATAAAAAGTAATTTGCAGATGAATTTTATTGAAGCAATAGCGTCACATACATCATAAACGTTACATTTCATTCTAGCAATTGCATTAAAGCTTAGGTGCTCTTTCCCATTTCTAGAAGTCTGTCTGTCTATCCGCATCCGGGAAGAAACCGTCCTGCCTGCGTTATCCTTATGCCTCTGAAATCGTTCGTTCTTCAAGTCCTCCTCCGAGGAATAACTCCTCGTATCTGGAAAGAAAGTAAAAAAGGAACGCAATATAAACTCACTGTGACATCGTCTAGCTATACTCATCATGAGAATAAAGAAAGCTTAAGCATTATATAGACAGAGTGTAGAATATCTGTCGCCAATTCAGAGAATGTTGCTCCTAGCGAGGGCCCTTCTTCACTCTGAATTGGAAGATTTGCTGATCCTCGGTTCTTCCTGAGAAAGAATGGAACCTCCGATGCATTTTGCAACTTCCAGTATATACTGACATTTCAAATAAATATCATCCCTTCCTTCGTTCGTCCGACAGCTATCGGTGAGATTCGGTTAAACTTGGATGTGTTATGGATCATTGAATTGTTAAAATGACGCACTCTCTGGATCAGCTTTGAAATATAATTGACTGGAGGTTACAGAGAACGTATGAAATCGAAACATCTTTATGAAAGGAAAGGAACGGCGTGGAAGGATGTTGATACAAAACATTTCAGTTTTTCATAATCGGTCTCTCTCTCAATAAGATGACCTTGTTGCAGGAAGTTAGGAAATTGGACGACTATGGGTTCCTGTCAGGCTTTGTTTCTTAGATGCTGTGAAAGAGGAGAAAGGCTTACAGTGGTTTTGTCACCGTAACTCACCCTTGAAATGTCATTTATTGTTGAAATTTGATTGAATGTTTCACGTCACGCAATCAAACGTTGGCTCCTTTCCTTTCTTAGGATATAGAATTGAAATTTTGCTGTTCAAGGAAAATGAATAATGCACGGTCCCCTATGGAAATCAATTATTACATATCCTTAAATTTACTGGAATTCGAACAGATCAGTCGCATAATTTTTCAAAGAATATTGCCTGTAGATTATTTTATACCTATGCTTAATACATAGCCGGTAAATTGTGACATTGTTGGAGCAAGGACTGCATGACAAACACTTAATTGCCTTCATTCTGAGGAAATTGTCATTTCAGCATAGTCATCGTACCTAAAGTGTTCATTGAAGTGTCCTTCAAAGCTTTTTGCAGTGAACAGGAAACATGTCAATCACATTTCAACATATTAAAGTATCAATTAAAGTATCATAAAAAAATATCCATCATGATTCAAAGTATACAAGCTAACATTTCTGCCTTCTTTTTCTGCAGAAACTTTGTGCATATGCTCCCTGTCCATCTTCCTGGAAGACCTCAACTCTCCTTTTCTAAGAGTGAGTGTCTCCTAATCAGGAGTTTCGTAAAATTTGTCTCATTTTCTTTTTAAAAGATGCTCACAATTTTTATATATTGTCATGCAGAACGTTTATAACCTGAGCGCAAGATGCATTTAGTATAAAAGACACAGTATTGCACCGGTTTATAGGGAAACTACTAAATCATGGTTCAATTTTTTCCTTTACCTTGCAAAGCTCCAGTCAATCCAAAAATGTACTGAATTGTAAGCCGATGGACGAGGAAACGAGTGGTAGAGAGACGAATAAATGGTTAACCCAGCATGGATAGAACTAAAACTGTAAAAAGAACTGAGACTCATAGCAGTGAAGGCCGCTTCATTCTTTCCATGTGAACTGATAACAGTTTTGCAAAGCGTTAGAACTATTTTCTCTATAGTCAAACGTAAAACCGTCCACTGATGATCCATCGTCGTTTATTTATCATTAACTCGTTCGATTTGTGATGGTAATTTCTGGAAATGAATGGCCAGTTTGAGGCTCACACTAATTATAAGCAAATGCTAGCAAGTAATATCATAAGCCCATTTCCCAGGCTTCCCCTCAACTGAATATTAAACAGGTACTCACGAAACGAAAACGTCACTCTATTGCTTTCACTGCAAAGGAAAGGAAGCAGAAGATCCATTCGGTGTAGACAATCACTCCACTCTCCCCTGGCCCGTATCTTTTCTGGATGAAAACCGCATCCTAAAATGGAAAGATATCGAATTAATTAAAGAGGAACATGGTTCGTAGTTTAAGGATAAACCGTATATGATCCGTGCCTCGAACTCTTCAAAAGTTCGGCATAAAACAAAGCAAGTGGTGGCCTGTAAGCAAGGTTCAATGTGGCGCACAAGAGTTGCAAATCGTTATGAATGCGAAAAAAATATCCATCGGGTATAAACTGGATATGAATTACCTTGGTAAAGATTCAAATGAGAAAGAATAACTCAAAGAAACCGTTCATCCACTTTAAAGTTGAAAAATTAACAATTAACAATATTTGATCTCCCGATCAACAATTATCTCGATCCTGATTGGCTGATAGAAATACCACCGCTGTCAGTGCAGGCGCTGTATTCTTAAATTGTTATAAATTTTGTTCTTTGACGGATCACCGATTGAATACCTTTAAAATTCCTCTCCTCTTTTACGTCGACCGCGCATAATGGCGGTTTTCTCGATTTCGGAAGAATAAGCAGACGATACGTTATGAAAATGGTTTTTTTGTGCGGTAAGACTCACGTAGTAGACAAAAAGTCATAATAAATACTAATCTTCATGTAATTTTAATCGTTAACGATGGACATCTTGTTCAATTTCAAAAATCTAATTTCAATTTTAGAATCCCAGCGGTAACAGTCTCGCGTCCCAACTCCATTACGCATATATCACTTTTCCATGCGACCTCGCCGTGATCACATCGCTCGCGTCACCAATTGTTAAAAATGGCTAAAATAAAGGTTTAAATGCATAGCAGAGGCTGTAAGCATCCCAACTCGAATTATGAATCCACCACGGAGTGTTCTGTTAACAGAAACCGCTTCGGATTCTTTAATATGAAGAGCAATGCAACAATATTTCGAGAGTCCATATGCTTGGTGCAACGTTAGCATTGGCTCAGTATGATCCGGGCTTGATATTGAAAATTAACATACGTCCCGACGTAATGGAATGTAGGTTTTCGTTCGTCGTCTCGTTTGGATGCTATGCGTTGTCGAAAAACTCTAAGCAAATTTTGTAAACACGGTCGGAGAACGTTCGAAAAATTTCCAATGGGACTTACCTCAATGTTTTTCTTGAACCGGCTATCCTCACTTAAACTACGCTCCAAAGACGAATCCACAATCCTTTTTAACTGCCGAATGGTAGAAAAGCCTGCATGAGCTCCGGTAACTTAGCCCTTAACACAGTAATTCGTTCACAGCCTTCGAGAATTTTCAGCCACCAAGTTGACAGGGAACGGAGACGCACTACGCAACTGGATTTCAGAGCCTCGTGAACCGAATAAGGACGGGATTGATTTCAATACTTTGCAAGTGAAATTTTCTCACTTCTGTTTAACATCGCGGACGAACTTTGCTCGCAATGCATGCGTGCCGACTGACGCCGGAAAGGGAGCACCACTTCTCCCTCTATTGGCATTCCGTTTAGAATAATTTACTCATGTCAAAAAAAGACGATCTACCTTCTATTGTAAACCCTCTGTTTTAAGATTAAGACCAGGGCTGTTTCGTTTTTCCGAGAAGACGTATTGATCAGAATGTTCGTCATTTGCGAACAAGAATGAAAGGTAAAGGGGCGACGGCTTCGGGTAGTATATGAAAACAAGCAATAGTTTCCCAAGTAGGTGAATGAAGGGTAAAAAATGCGAATAAAAAGTAATTTGCAGATGAATTTTATTGAAGCAATAGCGTCACATACATCATAAACGTTACATTTCATTCTAGCAATTGCATTAAAGCTAAGGTGCTCTTTCCCATTTCTAGAAGTCTGTCTGTCTATCCGCATCCGGGAAGAAACCGTCCTGCCTGCGTTATCCTTATGCCTCTGAAATCGTTCGTTCTTCAAGTCCTCCTCCGAGGAATAACTCCTCGTATCTGGAAAGAAAGTAAAAAAGGAACGCAATATAAACTCACTGTGACATCGTCTAGCTATACTCACCATGAGAATAAAGAAAGCTTAAGCATTATATAGACAGAGCGTAGAATATCTGTCGCCAATTCAGAGAATGTTGCTCCTAGCGAGGGCCCTTCTTCACTCTGAATTGGAAGATTTGCTGATCCTCGGTTCTTCCTGAGAAAGAATGGAACCTCCGATGCATTTTGCAACTTCCAGTATATACTGACATTTCAAATAAATATCATCCCTTCCTTCGTTCGTCCGACAGCTATCGGTGAGATTCGGTTAAACTTGGATGTTGTATGGATCATTGAATTGTTAAAGGGACGCACTCTCTGAATCAGCTTTGAAATAATATTGACTGGAGGTTACAGAGAACGTATGAAATCGAAACATCTTTATGAAAGGAAAGGAACGGCGTGGAAGGATGTTGATACAAAACATTTCAGTTTTTCATAATCGGTCTCTCTCTCAATAAGATGACCTTGTTGAAGGAAGTTAGTAAATTGGACGACTATGGGTTCCTGTAAGGCTTTGTTTCTTAGATGCTGTGAAAGAGGAGAAAGGCTTACAGTGGTTTTGTCACCGTAACTCACCCTTGAAATGTCATTTATTGTTGAAATTTGATTGAATGTTTCACGTCACGCAATCAAACGTTGGCTCCTTTCCTTTCTTAGGATATAGAATTGAAATTTTGCTGTTCAAGGAAAATGAATAATGCACGGTCCCCTATGGAAATCAATTATTACATATCCTTAAATTTACTGGAATTCGAACAGATCAGTCGCATAATTTTTCAAAGAATATTGCCTGTAGATTATTTTATACCTATGCTTAATACATAGCCGGTAAATTGTGACATTGTTGGAGCAAGGACTGCATGACAAACACTTAATTGCCTTCATTCTGAGGAAATTGTCATTTCAGCATAGTCATCGTACCTAAAGTGTTCATTGAAGTGTCCTTCAAAGCTTTTTGCAGTGAACAGGAAACATGTCAATCACATTTCAACATATTAAAGTATCAATTAAAGTATCATAAAAAAATATCCATCATGATTCAAATTATACAAGCTAACATTTCTGCCTTCTTTTTCTGCAGAAACTTTGTGCGTATGCTCCCTGTCCATCTTCCTGGAAGACCTCAACTCTCCTCTTCTAAGAGTGAGTGTCTCCTAATCAGGAGTTTCGTAAAATTTGTCTCATTTTCTTTTTAAAAGATGCTCACAATTTTTATATATTGTCATGCAGAACGTTTATAACCTGAGCGCAAGATGCATTTAGTATAAAAGACACAGTATTGCACCGGTTTATAGGGAAACTACTAAATCATGGTTCAATTTTTTCCTTTACCTTGCAAAGCTCCAGTCAATCCAAAAATGTACTGAATTGTAAGCCGATGGACGAGGGAACGAGTGGTAGAGAGACGAATAAATGGTTAACCCAGCATGGATAGAACTAAAACTGTAAAAAGAACTGAGACTCATAGCAGTGAAGGCCACTTCATTCTTTCCATGTGAACTGATAACAGTTTAGCAAAGCGTTAGAACTATTTTCTCTATAGTCAAACGTAAAACCGTCCACTGATGATCCATCGTCGTTTATTTATCATTAACTCGTTCGATTTGTGATGGTAATTTCTGGAAATGAATGGCCAGTTTGAGGCTCACACTAATTATAAGCAAATGCTAGCAAGTAATATCATAAGCCCATTTCCCAGGCTTCCCCTCAACTATAATATTAAACAGGTACTCACGAAACGAAAACGTCACTCTATTGCTTTCACTGTAAAGGAAAGGAAGCAGAAGATCCATTCGGTGTAGGCAATCACTCCACTCTCCCCTGGCCCGTATCTTTTCTGGATGAAAACCGCATCCTAAAATGGAAAGATTTCGAATTAATTAAAGAGGAACATGGTTCGTAGTTTAAGGATAAACCGTATATGATCCGTGCCTCGAACTCTTCAAAAGTTCGGCATAAAACAAAGCAAGTGTTGGCCTGTAAGCAAGGTTCAATGTGGCGCACAAGAGTTGCAAATCGTTATGAATGCGAAAAAAATATCCATCGGGTATAAACTGGATATGAATTACCTTGGTAAAAATTCAAATGAGAAAGAATAACTCAAAGAAACCGTTCATCCACTTTAAAGTTGAAAAATTAAGAATTAACAATATTTGATCTCCCGCTCAACAATTATCTCGATCCTGATTGGCTGATAGAAATACCACCGCTGTCAGTGCAGGCGCTGTATTCTTAAATTGTTATAAATTTTGTTCTTTGACGGATCACCGATTGAATACCTTTAAAATTCCTCTCCTCTTTCACGTCGACCGCGCATAATGGCGGTTTTCTCGATTTCGGAAGAATAAGCAGACGATACGTTATGAAAATGGTTTTTTTGTGCGGTAAGACTCACGTAGTAGACAAAAAGTCATAATAAATACTAATCTTCATGTAATTTTAATCGTAAACGATGGACATCTTGTTCAATTTCAAAAATCTAATTTCAATTTTAGAATCCCAGCGGTAACAGTCTCGCGTCCCAACTCCATTACGCATATATCACTTTTCCATGCGACCTCGCCGTGATCACATCGCTCGCGTCACCAATTGTTAAAAATGGCTTAAATAAAGGTTTAAATGCATAGCAGAGACTGTAAGCATCCCAACTCGAATTATGAATCCACCACGGAGTGTTCTGTTAACAGAAACCGCTTCGGATTCTTTAATATGAAGAGCAATGCAACAATATTTCAAGAGTCCATATGCTTGGTGCAACGTTAGCATTGGCTCAGTATGATCCGGGCTTGATATTGAAAATTAACATACGTCCCGACGTAATGGAATGTAGGTTTTCGTTCGTCGTCTCGTTTGGAAGCTATGAGTTGTCGAAAAACTCTAAGCAAATTTTGTAAACACGGTCGGAGAGCGTTCGAAAAATATCCAATGGGACTTACCTCAATGTTTTTCTTGAACCGGCTTTCCTCACTTAAACTACGCTCCAAAGACGAATCCACAATCCTTTGTAACTGCCGAACGGTAGAAAAGCCTGCATGAGCTCCGGTAACTTAGCACTTAACACAGTAATTCGTTCACAGTCTTCGAGAATTTTCAGCCACCAAGTTGACAGGGAACGGAGACGCACTACGCAACTGGATTTCAGAGCCTCGTGAACCGAATAAGGACGGGATTGATTTCAATACTTTGCAAGTGAAATTTTCTCACTTCTGTTTAACATCGCGGACGAACTTTGCTCGCAATGCATGCGTGCCAACTGACGCCGGAAAGGGAGCACCACTTCTCCCTCTATTGGCATTCCGTTTAGAATAATTTACTCATGTCAAAAAAAGACGATCTACCTTCTATTGTAAACCCTCTGTTTTAAGATTAAGACCAGGGCTGTTTCGTTTTTCCGAGAAGACGTATTGTTCAGAATGTTCGTCATTTGCGAACAAGAATGAAAGGGAAAGGGGCGACGGGTTAGGGTAGTATATGAAAAAAAAACAATACTTTCCCAAGTAGATGAATGAAGGGTAAAAAATGCGAATAAAAAGTAATTTGCAGATGAATTTTATTGAAGCAATAGCGTCACATACATCATAAACGTTACATTTCATTCTAGCAATTGCATTAAAGCTAAGGTGCTCTTTCCCATTTCTAGAAGTCTGTCTGTCTGTCCGCATCCGGGAAGAAACCGTCCTGCCTGCGTTATCCTTATGCCTCTGAAATCGTTCGTTCTTCAAGTCCTCCTCCGAGGAATAACTCCTCGTATCTGGAAAGAAAGTAAAAAAGGAACGCAATATAAACTCACTGTGACATCGTCTAGCTATACTCACCATGAGAATAAAGAAAGCTTAAGCATTATATAGACAGAGCGTAGAATATCTGTCGCCAATTCAGAGAATGTTGCTCCTGGCGAGGGCGCTTTTTCACTCTGAATTGGAAGATTTGCTGATCCTCGGTTCTTCCTGAGAAAGAATGGAACCTCCGATGCATTTTGCAACTTCCAGTATATACTGACATTTCAAATAAATATCATCCCTTCCTTCGTTCGTCCGACAGCTATCGGTGAGATTCGGTTAAACTTGGATGTTGTATGGATCATAGAATTGTTAAAGGGACGCACTCTCTGGATCAGCTTTGAAATAATATTGACTGGAGGTTACAGAGAACGTATGAAATCGAAACATCTTTATGAAAGGAAAGGAACGGCGTGGAAGGATGTTGATACAAAACATTTCAGTTTTTCATAATCGGTCTCTCTCTCAATAAGATGACCTTGTTGCAGGAAGTTAGGAAATTGGACGACTATGGGTTCCTGTCAGGCTTTGTTTCTTAGATGCTGTGAAAGAGGAGAAAGGCTTACAGTGGTTTTGTCACCGTAACTCTCCCTTGACATGTCATTTATTGTTGAAATTTTATTGAATGTTTCACGTCACGCAATCAAACGTTGGCTCCTTTCCTTTCTTAGGATATAGAATTGAAATTTTGCTGTTCAAGGAAGTTGAATAATGCACGGTCCCCTATGGAAATCAATTATTACATATCCTTAAATTTACTGGAATTCGAACAGATCAGTCGCATAATTTTTCAAAGAATATTGCCTGTAGATTATTTTATACCTATGCTTAATACATAGCCGGTAAATTGTGACATTGTTGGAGCAAGGACTGCATGACAAACACTTAATTGTCTTCATTCTGAGGAAATTGTCATTTCAGTATAGCCATCGTACCTGAAGTGTTCATTGAAATGTCCTTCAAAGCTTTTTGCAGTGAACAGGAAACATGTCAATCACATTTCAACATATTAAAGTATCAATTAAATTATCATAAAAAAATATCCATCATTATTCAAATTATACAAGCTAACATTTCTGCCTTCTTTTTCTGCAGAAACATTGTGCATATGCTCCCTGTCCATCTTCCTGGAAGACCTCAACTCTCCTCTTCTAAGAGTGTGTGCCTCCTAATCAGGAGTTATGTGAAATTTGTCTCATTTTCTTTTTAAAAGATGCTCACAATTTTTATATATTGTCATGCAGAACGTTTATAACCTGAGCGCAAGATGCATTTAGTATAAAAGAAACAGTATTGCACCGGTTTATAGGGAAACTACTAAATCATGGTTCAATGTTTTCCTTTACCTTGCAAAGCTCCAGTCAATCCAAAAATGTACTGAATTGTAAGCCGATGGACGAGGAAACGAGTGGTAGAGAGACGAATAAATGGTTAACCCAGCATGGATAGAACTAAAACTGTAAAAAGAACTGAGACTTATATCAGTGAAGGCCGCTTCATTCTTTCCATGTGAACTGATAACAGTTTAGCAAAGCGAGAGAACTATTTTCTCTATAGTCAAACGTAAAACCGTCCACTGATGATCCATCGTCGTTTATTTATCATTAACTCGTTCGATTTGTGATGGTAATTTCTGGAAATGAATGGCCAGTTTGAGGCTCACACTAATAATAAGCAAATGCTAGCAAGTAATATCATAAGCCCATTTCCCAGGCTTCCCCTCAACTATAATATTAAACAGGTACTCACGAAACGAAAACGTCACTCTATTGCTTTCACTCCAAAGGAAAGGAAGCAGAAGATCCATTCGGTGTAGGCAATCACTCCACTCTCCCCTGGCCCGTATCTTTTCTGGATGAAAACCGCATCCTAAAATGGAAAGATATCGAATTAATTAAAGAGGAACATGGTTCGTAGTTTAAGGATAAACCGTATATGATCCGTGCCTCGAACTCTTCAAAAGTTCGGCATAAAACAAAGCAAGTGATGGCCTGTAAGCAAGGTTCAATGTGGCGCACAAGAGTTGCAAATCGTTATGAATGCGAAAAAAATATCCATCGGGTATAAACTGGATATGAATTACCTTGGTAAAAATTCAAATGAGAAAGAATAACTCAAAGAAACCGTTCATCCACTTTAAAGTTGAAAAATTAAGAATTAACAATATTTGATCTCCCGCTCAACAATTATCTCGATCCTGATTGGCTGATAGAAATACCACCGCTGTCAGTGCAGGCGCTGTATTCTTAAATTGTTATAAATTTTGTTCTTTGACGGATCACCGATTGAATACCTTTAAAATTCCTCTCCTCTTTCACGTCGACCGCGCATAATGGCGGTTTTCTCGATTTCGGAAGAATAAGCAGACGATACGTTATGAAAATGGTTTTTTTGTGCGGTAAGACTCACGTAGTAGACAAAAAGTCATAATAAATACTAATCTTCATGTAATTTTAATCGTAAACGATGGACATCTTGTTCAATTTCAAAAATCTAATTTCAATTTTAGAATCCCAGCGGTAACAGTCTCGCGTCCCAACTCCATTACGCATATATCACTTTTCCATGCGACCTCGCCGTGATCACATCGCTCGCGTCACCAATTGTTAAAAATGGCTAAAATAAAGGTTTAAATGCATAGCAGAGACTGTAAGCATCCCAACTCGAATTATGAATCCACCACGGAGTGTTCTGTTAACAGAAACCGCTTCGGATTCTTTAATATGAAGAGCAATGCAACAATATTTAAAGAGTCCATATGCTTGGTGCAACGTTAGCATTGGCTCAGTATGATCCCGGCTTGATATTGAAAATTAACATACGTCCCGACGTAATGGAATGTAGGTTTTCGTTCGTCGTCTCGTTTGGAAGCTATGAGTTGTCCAAAAACTCTAAGCATATTCTGTAAACACGGTCGGAGAGCGTTCGAAAAATTTCCAATGGGACTTACCTCAATGTTTTTCTTGAACCGGCTTTCCTCACTTAAACTTCGCTCCAAAGACGAATCCACAATCCTTTGTAACTGCCGAATGGTAGAAAAGCCTGTATGAGCTCCGGTAACTTAGCACTTAACACAGTAATTCGTTCACAGTCTTCGAGAATTTTCAGCCACCAAGTTGACAGGGAACGGAGACGCACTACGCAACTGGATTTCAGAGCCTCGTGAACCGAATAAGGACGGGATTGATTTCAATACTTTGCAAGTGAAATTTTCTCACTTCTGTTTAACATCGCGGACGAACTGTGCTCGCAATGCATGCGTGCCGACTGACGCCGGAAAGGGAGCACCACTTCTCCCTCTATTGGCTTTCCGTTTAGAATAATTAACTCATGTCAAAAAAAGACGATCTACCTTCTATTGTAAACCCTCTGTTTTAAGATTAAGACCAGGGCTGTTTCGTTTTTCCGAGAAGACGTATTGATCAGAATGTTCGTCATTTGCGAACAAGAATGAAAGGAAAAGGTGTAGTATATGGAAACAAGGAATAGTTTCCCACGTAGATGAATGAAGGGTAAAAAATGCGAATAAAAAGTATCTTGCAGATGAATTTTATTGAAGCGATAGCGTCACATACATCATAAACGTGACATTTCATTCTTGCAATTGCATTAAAGCTAAGGTGCTCTTTCCCATTTCTAGAAGGCTGACTGTCTGTCCGGATCCGGGAAGAAGCCGTCCTGCCTGAGTAATCCTTATGCCTCTGAAATCGTTCGTTCTTCAAGTCCTCCTCCGAGGAATAACTCCTCGTATCTGGAAAGAAAGTAAAAAAGGAACGCAATATAAACTCACTGTGACATCGTCTAGCTATACTCATCATGAGAATAAAAGAAGGTTAAGCATTATGTAGACAGAGCGTAGAATATCTGTCGCCATTTCAGAGCCAGTTGCTCCTGGCGAGGGCGCTTCTTCACTCTGAATTGGAAGATTTGCTGATCCTCGGTTCTTCCTGAGAAAGAATGGAACCTCCGATGCATTTTGCAACTTCCAGTATATACTGACATTTCAAATAAATATCATCCCTTCCTTCGTTCGTCCGACAGCTATCGGTGAGATTCGGTTAAACTTGGATGTGTTATGGATCATTGAATTGTTAAAATGACGCACTCTCCGGATCAGCTTTGAAATATAATTGACTGGAGGTTACAGAGAACGTATGAAATCGAAACATCTTTATGAAAGGAAAGGAACGGCGTGGAAGGATGTTGATACAAAACATTTTAGTTTTTCATAATCGGTCTCTCTCTCAATAAGATGACCTTGTTGCAGGAAGTTAGGAAATTGGACGACTGTGGGTTCCTGTCAGGCTTCGTGTCTTAGATGCTGTGAAAGAGGAGAAAGGCTTACAGTGGTTTTGTCACCGTAACTCTCCCTTGACATGTCATTTATTGTTGAAATTTGATTGAATGTTTCACGTCACGCAATCAAACGTTGGCTCCTTTCCTTTCTTAGGATATAGAATTGAAATTTTGCTGTTCAAGGAAGTTGAATAATGCACGGTCCCCTATGGAAATCAATTATTACATATCCTTAAATTTACTGGAATTCGAACAGATCAGTCGCATAATTTTTCAAAGAATATTGCCTGTAGATTATTTTATACCTATGCTTAATACATAGCCGGTAAATTGTGACATTGTTGGAGCAAGGACTGCATGACAAACACTTAATTGCCTTCATTCTGAGGAAATTGTCATTTCAGCATAGTCATCGTACCTAAAGTGTTCATTGAAATGTCCTTCAAAGCTTGTTGCAGTGAACAGGAAACATGTCAATCACATTTCAACATATTAAAGTATCAATTAAAGTATCATAAAAAAATATCCATCATGATTCAAATTATACAAGCTAACATTTCTGCCTTCTTTTTCTGCAGAAACTTTGTGCGTATGCTCCCTGTCCATCTTCCTGGAAGACCTCAACTCTCCTCTTCTAAGAGTGAGTGTCTCCTAATCAGGAGTTTTGTGAAATTTGTCTCATTTTCTTTTTAAAAGATGCTCACAATTTTTATATATTGTCATGCAGAACGTTTATAACCTGAGCGCAAGATGCATTTAGTATAAAAGACACAGTATTGCACCGGTTTATAGGGAAACTACTAAATCATGGTTCAATGTTTTCCTTTACCTTGCAAAGCTCCAGTCAATCCAAAAATGTACTGAATTGTAAGCCGATGGACGAGGAAACGAGTGGTAGAGAGACGAATAAATGGTTAACCCAGCATGGATAGAACTAAAACTGTAAAAAGAACTGAGACTCATAGCAGCGAAGGCCGCTTCATTCTTTCCATGTGAACTGATAACAGTTTTGCAAAGCGTTAGAACTATTTTCTCTATAGTCAAACGTAAAACCGTCCACTGATGATCCATCGTCGTTTATTTATCATTAACTCGTTCGATTTGTGATGGTTATTTCTGGAAATGAATGGCCAGTTTGAGGCTCACACTAATTATAAGCAAATGCTAGCAAGTAATATCATGAGCCCATT
Source organism: Pantala flavescens (assembly GCA_020796165.1). Taxonomy (NCBI): domain Eukaryota; kingdom Metazoa; phylum Arthropoda; class Insecta; order Odonata; family Libellulidae; genus Pantala; species Pantala flavescens. The sequence goes on from CM036883.1 coordinate 55,948,425, forward strand.
TCCCAGGCTTCCCCTCAACTATAATATTAAACAGGTACTCACGAAACGAAAACGTCACTCTATTGCTTTCACTGTAAAGGAAAGGAAGCAGAAGATCCATTCGGTGTAGGCAATCACTCCACTCTCCCCTGGCCCGTATCTTTTCTGGATGAAAACCGCATCCTAAAATGGAAAGATATCGAATTAATTAAAGAGGAACATGGTTCGTAGTTTAAGGATAAACCGTATATGATCCGTGCCTCGAACTCTTCAAAAGTTCGGCATAAAACAAAGCAAGTGTTGGCCTGTAAGCAAGGTTCAATGTGGCGCACAAGAGTTGCAAATCGTTATGAATGCGAAAAAAATATCCATCGGGTATAAACTGGATATGAATTACCTTGGTAAAAATTCAAATGAGAAAGAATAACTCAAAGAAACCGTTCATCCACTTTAAAGTTGAAAAATTAAGAATTAACAATATTTGATCTCCCGCTCAACAATTATCTCGATCCTGATTGGCTGATAGAAATACCACCGCTGTCAGTGCAGGCGCTGTATTCTTAAATTGTTATAAATTTTGTTCTTTGACGGATCACCGATTGAATACCTTTAAAATTCCTCTCCTCTTTCACGTCGACCGCGCATAATGGCGGTTTTCTCGATTTCGGAAGAATAAGCAGACGATACGTTATGAAAATGGTTTTTTTGTGCGGTAAGACTCACGTAGTAGACAAAAAGTCATAATAAATACTAATCTTCATGTAATTTTAATCGTAAACGATGGACATCTTGTTCAATTTCAAAAATCTAATTTCAATTTTAGAATCCCAGCGGTAACAGTCTCGCGTCCCAACTCCATTACGCATATATCACTTTTCCATGCGACCTCGCCGTGATCACATCGCTCGCGTCACCAATTGTTAAAAATGGCTAAAATAAAGGTTTAAATGCATAGCAGAGACTGTAAGCATCCCAACTCGAATTATGAATCCACCACGGAGTGTTCTGTTAACAGAAACCGCTTCGGATTCTTTAATATGAAGAGCAATGCAACAATATTTCAAGAGTCCATATGCTTGGTGCAACGTTAGCATTGGCTCAGTATGATCCGGGCTTGATATTGAAAATTAACATACGTCCCGACGTAATGGAATGTAGGTTTTCGTTCGTCGTCTCGTTTGGAAGCTATGAGTTGTCGAAAAACTCTAAGCAAATTTTGTAAACACGGTCGGAGAGCGTTCGAAAAATATCCAATGGGACTTACCTCAATGTTTTTCTTGAACCGGCTTTCCTCACTTAAACTACGCTCCAAAGACGAATCCACAATCCTTTGTAACTGCCGAACGGTAGAAAAGCCTGCATGAGCTCCGGTAACTTAGCACTTAACACAGTAATTCGTTCACAGTCTTCGAGAATTTTCAGCCACCAAGTTGACAGGGAACGGAGACGCACTACGCAACTGGATTTCAGAGCCTCGTGAACCGAATAAGGACGGGATTGATTTCAATACTTTGCAAGTGAAATTTTCTCACTTCTGTTTAACATCGCGGACGAACTTTGCTCGCAATGCATGCGTGCCAACTGACGCCGGAAAGGGAGCACCACTTCTCCCTCTATTGGCATTCCGTTTAGAATAATTTACTCATGTCAAAAAAAGACGATCTACCTTCTATTGTAAACCCTCTGTTTTAAGATTAAGACCAGGGCTGTTTCGTTTTTCCGAGAAGACGTATTGTTCAGAATGTTCGTCATTTGCGAACAAGAATGAAAGGGAAAGGGGCGACGGGTTAGGGTAGTATATAAAAAAAAACAATACTTTCCCAAGTAGATGAATGAAGGTTAAAAAATGCGAATAAAAAGTAATTTGCAGATGAATTTTATTGAAGCAATAGCGTCACATACATCATAAACGTTACATTTCATTCTAGCAATTGCATTAAAGCTAAGGTGCTCTTTCCCATTTCTAGAAGTCTGTCTGTCTGTCCGCATCCGGGAAGAAACCATCCTGCCTGCGTTATCCTTATGCCTCTGAAATCGTTCGTTCTTCAAGTCCTCCTCCGAGGAATAACTCCTCGTATCTGGAAAGAAAGTAAAAAAGGAACGCAATATAAACTCACTGTGACATCGTCTAGCTATACTCATCATGAGAATAAAGAAAGCTTAAGCATTATATAGACAGAGTGTAGAATATCTGTCGCCATTTCAGAGCCAGTTGCTCCTGGCGAGGGCGCTTTTTCACTCTGAATTGGAAGATTTGCTGATCCTCGGTTCTTCCTGAGAAAGAATGGAACCTCCGATGCATTTTGCAACTTCCAGTATATACTGACATTTCAAATAAATATCATCCCTTCCTTCGTTCGTCCGACAGCTATCGGTGAGATTCGGTTAAACTTGGATGTTGTATGGATCATTGAATTGTTAAAGGGACGCACTCTCTGGATCAGCTTTGAAATAATATTGACTGGAGGTTACAGAGAACGTATGAAATCGAAACATCTTTATGAAAGGAAAGGAACGGCGTGGAAGGATGTTGATACAAAACATTTCAGTTTTTCATAATCGGTCTCTCTCTCAATAAGATGACCTTGTTGCAGGAAGTTAGGAAATTGGACGACTATGGGTTCCTGTCAGGCTTTGTTTCTTAGATGCTGTGAAAGAGGAGAAAGGCTTACAGTGGTTTTGTCACCGTAACTCTCCCTTGACATGTCATTTATTGTTGAAATTTTATTGAATGTTTCACGTCACGCAATCAAACGTTGGCTCCTTTCCTTTCTTAGGATATAGAATTGAAATTTTGCTGTTCAAGGAAGTTGAATAATGCACGGTCCCCTATGGAAATCAATTATTACATATCCTTAAATTTACTGGAATTCGAACAGATCAGTCGCATAATTTTTCAAAGAATATTGCCTGTAGATTATTTTATACCTATGCTTAATACATAGCCGGTAAATTGTGACATTGTTGGAGCAAGGACTGCATGACAAACACTTAATTGTCTTCATTCTGAGGAAATTGTCATTTCAGTATAGCCATCGTACCTGAAGTGTTCATTGAAATGTCCTTCAAAGCTTTTTGCAGTGAACAGGAAACATGTCAATCACATTTCAACATATTAAAGTATCAATTAAATTATCATAAAAAAATATCCATCATTATTCAAATTATACAAGCTAACATTTCTGCCTTCTTTTTCTGCAGAAACATTGTGCATATGCTCCCTGTCCATCTTCCTGGAAGACCTCAACTCTCCTCTTCTAAGAGTGTGTGCCTCCTAATCAGGAGTTTTGTGAAATTTGTCATTCATTGTCTCATTTTCTTTTTAAAAGATGCTCACAATTTTTATATATTGTCATGCAGAACGTTTATAACCTGAGCGCAAGATGCATTTAGTATAAAAGAAACAGTATTGCACCGGTTTATAGGGAAACTACTAAATCATGGTTCAATGTTTTCCTTTACCTTGCAAAGCTCCAGTCAATCCAAAAATGTACTGAATTGTAAGCCGATGGACGAGGGAACGAGTGGTAGAGAGACGAATAAATGGTTAACCCAGCATGGATAGAACTAAAACTGTAAAAAGAACTGAGACTTATATCAGTGAAGGCCGCTTCATTCTTTCCATGTGAACTGATAACAGTTTAGCAAAGCGAGAGAACTATTTTCTCTATAGTCAAACGTAAAACCGTCCACTGATGATCCATCGTCGTTTATTTATCATTAACTCGTTCGATTTGTGATGGTAATTTCTGGAAATGAATGGCCAGTTTGAAGCTCACACTAATAATAAGCAAATGCTAGCAAGTAATATCATAAGCCCATTTCCCAGGCTTCCCCTCAACTATAATATTAAACAGGTACTCACGAAACGAAAACGTCACTCTATTGCTTTCACTCCAAAGGAAAGGAAGCAGAAGATCCATTCGGTGTAGGCAATCACTCCACTCTCCCCTGGCCCGTATCTTTTCTGGATGAAAACCGCATCCTAAAATGGAAAGATATCGAATTAATTAAAGAGGAACATGGTTCGTAGTTTAAGGATAAACCGTATATGATCCGTGCCTCGAACTCTTCAAAAGTTCGGCATAAAACAAAGCAAGTGTTGGCCTGTAAGCAAGGTTCAATGTGGCGCACAAGAGTTGCAAATCGTTATGAATGCGAAAAAAATATCCATCGGGTATAAACTGGATATGAATTACCTTGGTAAAAATTCAAATGAGAAAGAATAACTCAAAGAAACCGTTCATCCACTTTAAAGTTGAAAAATTAAGAATTAACAATATTTGATCTCCCGCTCAACAATTATCTCGATCCTGATTGGCTGATAGAAATACCACCGCTGTCAGTGCAGGCGCTGTATTCTTAAATTGTTATAAATTTTGTTCTTTGACGGATCACCGATTGAATACCTTTAAAATTCCTCTCCTCTTTCACGTCGACCGCGCATAATGGCGGTTTTCTCGATTTCGGAAGAATAAGCAGACGATACGTTATGAAAATGGTTTTTTTGTGCGGTAAGACTCACGTAGTAGACAAAAAGTCATAATAAATACTAATCTTCATGTAATTTTAATCGTAAACGATGGACATCTTGTTCAATTTCAAAAATCTAATTTCAATTTTAGAATCCCAGCGGTAACAGTCTCGCGTCCCAACTCCATTACGCATATATCACTTTTCCATGCGACCTCGCCGTGATCACATCGCTCGCGTCACCAATTGTTAAAAATGGCTAAAATAAAGGTTTAAATGCATAGCAGAGACTGTAAGCATCCCAACTCGAATTATGAATCCACCACGGAGTGTTCTGTTAACAGAAACCGCTTCGGATTCTTTAATATGAAGAGCAATGCAACAATATTTCAAGAGTCCATATGCTTGGTGCAACGTTAGCATTGGCTCAGTATGATCCGGGCTTGATATTGAAAATTAACATACGTCCCGACGTAATGGAATGTAGGTTTTCGTTCGTCGTCTCGTTTGGAGGCTATGAGTTGTCGAAAAACTCTAAGCAAATTTTGTAAACACGGTCGGAGAGCGTTCGAAAAATATCCAATGGGACTTACCTCAATGTTTTTCTTGAACCGGCTTTCCTCACTTAAACTACGCTCCAAAGACGAATCCACAATCCTTTGTAACTGCCGAATGGTAGAAAAGCCTGCATGAGCTCCGGTAACTTAGCACTTAACACAGTAATTCGTTCACAGTCTTCGAGAATTTTCAGCCACCAAGTTGACAGGGAACGGAGACGCACTACGCAACTGGATTTCAGAGCCTCGTGAACCGAATAAGGACGGGATTGATTTCAATACTTTGCAAGTGAAATTTTCTCACTTCTGTTTAACATCGCGGACGAACTTTGCTCGCAATGCATGCGTGCCGACTGACGCCGGAAAGGGAGCAACACTTCTCCCTCTATTGGCATTCCGTTTAGAATAATTTACTCATGTCAAAAAAAGACGATCTACCTTCTATTGTAAACCCTCTGTTTTAAGATTAAGACCAGGGCTGTTTCGTTTTTCCGAGAAGACGTATTGATCAGAATGTTCGTCTTTTGCGAACAAGAATGAAAGTGAAAGGGGCGACGGCTTAGGGTAGTATATGAAAACAAGCAATAGTTTCCCAAGTAGATGAATGAAGGGTAAAAAATGCGAATAAAAAGTAATTTGCAGATGAATTTTATTGAAGCAATAGCGTCACATACATCATAAACGTTACATTTCATTCTAGCAATTGCATTAAAGCTAAGGTGCTCTTTCCCATTTCTAGAAGTCTGTCTGTCTGTCCGCATCCGGGAAGAAACCGTCCTGCCTGAGTAATCCTTATGCCTCTGAAATCGTTCGTTCTTCAAGTCCTCCTCCGAGGAATAACTCCTCGTATCTGGAAAGAAAGTAAAAAAGGAACGCAATATAAACTCACTGTGACATCGTCTAGCTATACTCATCATGAGAATAAAAGAAGGTTAAGCATTATGTAGACAGAGCGTAGAATATCTGTCGCCATTTCAGAGCCAGTTGCTCCTGGCGAGGGCGCTTCTTCACTCTGAATTGGAAGATTTGCTGATCCTCGGTTCTTCCTGAGAAAGAATGGAACCTCCGATGCATTTTGCAACTTCCAGTATATACTGACATTTCAAATAAATATCATCCCTTCCTTCGTTCGTCCGACAGCTATCGGTGAGATTCGGTTAAACTTGGAGGTTGTATGGATCATTGAATTGTTAAAGGGACGCACTCTCTGGATCAGCTTTGAAATAATATTGACTGGAGGTTACAGAGAACGTATGAAATCCAAACATCTTTATGAAAGGAAAAAAACGGCGCGGAAGGATGTTGATACAAAACATTTTAGTTTTTCATAATCGGTCTCTCTCTTTCAATAAGATGACCTTGTTGCAGGAAGTAAGTAAATTGGACAACTGTGGGTTCCTGTCAGGCTTCGTGTCTTAGATGCTGTGAAAGAGGAGAAAGGCTTACAGTGGTTTTGTCACCGTAACCTACCCTTGAAATGTCATTTCTTGTTAAAATTTGATTGAATGTTTCACGTCACGCAATCAAACGTTGGCTCCTTTCCTTTCTTTGGATATAGAATTGAAATATTGCTGTTCAAGGAAGTTGAATAATGCACGGTCCCCTAAGGAAATCAATTATTACATAACCTTAAATTTACTGGAATTCAAACAGATTTATTGCATAATTTTTCAAAGAATATTGCCTGTAGGTTATTTTATTCCTATGTTTAATACATAGCCGGTAAATTGTGACATTGTTGGAGCAAGGACTGCATGACAAACACTTAATTGCCTTCATTCTGAGGAAATTTTCATTTCAGTATAGCCATCGTACCTGAAGTGTTCATTGAAATGTCCTTCAAAGCTTGTTGCAGTGAACAGGAAACATGTCAATCACATTTCAACATATTAAAGTATCAATAAAAGTATCATAAAAAATATCCATCATGATTCAAATTATACAAGCTAACATTTCTGCCTTCTTTTTCTGCAGAAACATTGTGCATATGCTCCCTGTCCATCTTCCTGGAAGACCTCAACTCTCCTCTTCTAAGAGTGTGTGCCTCCTAATCAGGAGTTTTGTGAAATTTGTCTCATTTTCTTTTTAAAACATGCTCACAATTTTTATATATTGTCATGCAGAACGTTTATAACCTGAGCGCAAGATGCATTTAGTATAAAAGAAACAGTATTGCACCGGTTTATAGGGAAACTACTAAATCATGGTTCAATGTTTTCCTTTACCTTGCAAAGCTCCAGTCAATCCAAAAATGTACTGAATTGTAAGCCGATGGACGAGGGAACGAGTGGTAGAGAGACGAATAAATGGTTAACCCAGCATGGATAGAACTAAAACTGTAAAAAGAACTGAGACTTATATCAGTGAAGGCCGCTTCATTCTTTCCATGTGAACTGATAACAGTTTAGCAAAGCGAGAGAACTATTTTCTCTATAGTCAAACGTAAAACCGTCCACTGATGATCCATCGTCGTTTATTTATCATTAACTCGTTCGATTTGTAATGGTAATTTCTGGAAATGAATGGCCAGTTTGAGGCTCACACTAATTATAAGCAAATGCTACCAAGTAATATCATAAGCCCATTTCCCAGGCTTCTCCTCAACTATAATATTAAACAAGTACTCACGAAACGAAAACGTCACTCCATTGCTTTCACTCCAAAGGAAAGGAAGCAGAAGATCCATTCGGTGTAGACAATCACTCCACTCTCCCCTGGCCCGTATCTTTTCAGGATGAAAACCGCATCCTAAAATGGAAAGATATCGAATTAATTAAAGAGGAACATGGTTCGTAGTTTAAGGATAAACCGTATATGATCCGTGCCTCGAACTCTTCAAAAGTTCGGCATAAAACAAAGCAAGTGGTGGCCTGTAAGCAAGGTTCAATGTGGCGCACAAGAGTTGCAAATCGTTATGAATGCGAAAAAAATATCCATCGGGTATAAACTGGATATGAATTACCTTGGTAAAAATTCAAATGAGAAAGAATAACTCAAAGAAACCGTTCATCCACTTTAAAGTTGAAAAATTAAGAATTAACAATATTTGATCTCCCGCTCAACAATTATCTCGATCCTGATTGGCTGATAGAAATACCACCGCTGTCAGTGCAGGCGCTGTATTCTTAAATTGTTATAAATTTTGTTCTTTGACGGATCACCGATTGAATACCTTTAAAATTCCTCTCCTCTTTTACGTCGACCGCGCATAATGGCGGTTTTCTCGATTTCGGAAGAATAAGCAGACGATACGTTATGAAAATGGTTTTTTTGTGCGGTAAGACTCACGTAGTAAACAAAAAGTCATAATAAATACTAATCTTCATGTAATTTTGATCGTTAACGATGGACATCTTGTTCAATTTAAAAAATCTAATTTCAATTTTAGAATCCCAGCGGTAACAGTCTCGCGTCCCAACTCCATTACGCATATATCACTTTTCCATGCGACCTCGCCGTGATCACATCGCTCGCGTCACCAATTGTTAAAAATGGCTAAAATAAAGGTTAAAATGCATAGCAGAGACTGTAAGCATCCCAACTCGAATTATGAATCCACCACGGAGTGTTCTGTTAACAGAAACCGCTTCGGATTCTTTAATATGAAGAGCAATGCAACAATATTTAAAGAGTCCATATGCTTGGTGCAACGTTAGCATTGGCTCAGTATGATCCCGGCTTGATATTGAAAATTAACATACGTCCCGACGTAATGGAATGTAGGTTTTCGTTCGTCGTCTCGTTTGGAAGCTATGCGTTGTCGAAAAACTCTAAGCAAATTTTGTAAACACGGTCGGAGAGCGTTCGAAAAATTTCCAATGGGACTTACCTCAATGTTTTTCTTGAACCGGCTTTCCTCACTTAAACTACGCTCCAAAGACGAATCCACAATCCTTTGTAACTGCCGAATGGTAGAAAAGCCTGTATGAGCTCCGGTAACTTAGCACTTAACACAGTAATTCGTTCACAGTCTTCGAGAATTTTCAGCCACCAAGTTGACAGGGAACGGAGACGCACTACGCAACTGGATTTCAGAGCCTCGTGAACCGAATAAGGACGGGATTGATTTCAATACTTTGCAAGTGAAATTTTCTCACTTCTGTTTAACATCGCGGACGAACTGTGCTCGCAATGCATGCGTGCCGACTGACGCCGGAAAGGGAGCACCACTTCTCCCTCTATTGGCATTCCGTTTAGAATAATTTACTCATGTCAAAAAAAGACGATCTACCTTCTATTGTAAACCCTCTGTTTTAAGATTAAGACCAGGGCTGTTTCGTTTTTCCGAGAAGACGTATTGATCAGAATGTTCGTCATTTGCGAACAAGAATGAAAGGAAAAGGGGTAGTATATGGAAACAAGGAATAGTTTCCCACGTAGATGAATGAAGGGTAAAAAATGCGAATAAAAAGTATCTTGCAGATGAATTTTATTGAAGCGATAGCGTCACATACATCATAAACGTGACATTTCATTCTTGCAATTGCATTAAAGCTAAGGTGCTCTTTCCCATTTCTAGAAGGCTGACTGTCTGTCCGGATCCGGGAAGAAGCCGTCCTGCCTGAGTAATCCTTATGCCTCTGAAATCGTTCGTTCTTCAAGTCCTCCTCCGAGGAATAACTCCTCGTATCTGGAAAGAAAGTAAAAAAGGAACGCAATATAAACTCACTGTGACATCGTCTAGCTATACTCATCATGAGAATAAAAGAAGGTTAAGCATTATGTAGACAGAGCGTAGAATATCTGTCGCCATTTCAGAGCCAGTTGCTCCTGGCGAGGGCGCTTCTTCACTCTGAATTGGAAGATTTGCTGATCCTCGGTTCTTCCTGAGAAAGAATGGAACCTCCGATGCATTTTGCAACTTCCAGTATATACTGACATTTCAAATAAATATCATCCCTTCCTTCGTTCGTCCGACAGCTATCGGTGAGATTCGGTTAAACTTGGATGTTCTTTGGATCATAGAATTGTTAAAGGGACGCACTCTCTGGATCAGCTTTGAAATAATATTGACTGGAGGTTAAAGAGAACGTATGAAATCCAAACATCTTTATGAAAGGAAAAACGGCGCGGAAGGATGTTGATACAAAACATTTTAGTTTTTCATAATCGGTCTCTCTCTTTCAATAAGATGACCTTGTTGCAGGAAGTAAGTAAATTGGACAACTGTGGGTTCCTGTCAGGCTTCGTGTCTTAGATGCTGTGAAAGAGGAGAAAGGCTTACAGTGGTTTTGTCACCGTAACTCTCCCTTGACATGTCATTTATTGTTGAAATTTGATTGAATGTTTCACGTCACGCAATCAAACGTTGGCTCCTTTCCTTTCTTAGGATATAGAATTGAAATTTTGCTGTTCAAGGAAGTTGAATAATGCACGGTCCCCTATGGAAATCAATTATTACATATCCTTAAATTTACTGGAATTCGAACAGATCAGTCGCATAATTTTTCAAAGAATATTGCCTGTAGATTATTTTATACCTATGCTTAATACATAGCCGGTAAATTGTGACATTGTTGGAGCAAGGACTGCATGAAAACACTTAATTGCCTTCATTCTGAGGAAATTGTCATTTCAGTATAGTCATCGTACCTAAAGTGTTCATTGAAGTGTCCTTCAAAGCTTTTTGCAGTGAACAGGAAACATGTCAATCACATTTCAACATATTAAAGTATCAATTAAAGTATCATAAAAAAATATCCATCATGATTCAAATTATACAAGCTAACATTTCTGCTTTCTTTTTCTGCAGAAACTTTGTGCGTATGCTCCCTGTCCATCTTCCTGGAAGACCTCAACTCTCCTCTTCTAAGAGTGAGTGTCTCCTAATCAGGAGTTTTGGTAAAATTTGTGTCATTTTCTTTTTAGAAGATGCTCACAATTTTTATATATTGTCATGCAGAACGTTTATAACCTGAGCGCAAGATGCATTAAGTATAAAAGAAACAGTATTGCACCGGTTTATAGGGAAACTACTAAATCATGGTTCAATGTTTTCCTTTACCTTGCAAAGCTCCAGTCAATCCAAAAATGTACTGAATTGTAAGCCGATGGACGAGGAAACGAGTGGTAGAGAGACGATTAAATGGTTAACCCAGCATGGATAGAACAAAAACTGTAAAAAGAACTGAGACTTATAGCAGTGAAGGCCGCTTCATTCTTTCCATGTGAACTGATAACAGTTTAGCAAAGCGAGAGAACTGTTTTCTCTATAGTCAAACGTAAAACCGTCCACTGATGATCCATTGTCGTTTATTTATCATTAACTCGTTCGATTTGTGATGGTAATTTCTGGAAATGAATGGCCAGTTTGAGGCTCACACTAATTATAAGCAAATGCTAGCAAGTAATATCATAAGCCCATTTCCCAGGCTTCCCCTCAACTATAATATTAAACAAGTACTCACGAAACGAAAACGTCACTCCATTGCTTTCACTGCAATGGAAAGGAAGCAGAAGATCCATTCGGTGTAGGGAACACTCCACTCTCCTCTGGCCCGTATCTTTTCTGGATGAAAACCGCATCCTAAAATGGAAAGATATCGAATTAATTCAGCTCTCAATAATCAGCTCTCCTCTCCGTTCTAAATCCAGAGTACAGTTGGTAGGAGAACGTTCGATTTCTATCTATTTATTTAATTGCCCTTCTATAACTCACTTGTCTCCTGAATTTCCCAAAGATTTGTTCACATTTTAAAAGATTCCTTGGATATGAGAAATGGGACTCTAATTTAAATCCTTCCAGAAAGTTTTCTGGTATATTTAAGAATTTTTTCTACTTGTGATTTCATGTGAAAGAGATGTTAACTTTTGTCAAGGCTTAGGAGGGAATAAAGATTCATTCCTTGAATTTCAGAGCTTCCATTATCGGGGGTGGAGCTTGATTTATTCCTGTCAAATAAGATTGGCTAAGGCAAGACAATCCTTCGGAGCTTCCTATTTTCTTCTAGGCTAACGTTTTGAAAATCTTGAAGGAGACGTTTAAATAAGCGAGAGGAAGAATATTTTTCTCTGTAATGGTTCCTTTGATCAGCTCAAATTTTGTAATTTTAATCTGCATGAGTATTGATGAGATCCCTGAGATTCGATAAAAATGTGAAGAGTAATTGATGCGTTGCTTAACTGAAAGATTCTAAAAATGTTCATGATATGAATATTATAGGGAGGCTAAGGTAAAAGACTCATGTAGCGAAAAGTTAGGAATAATAATTACACAGATTATCAGATGTATAAAGCTTCTATTGCATTTGTTTCACAGAAAAATCTTTCTCATACGTTGTTTTAGTTTGAAGCAAGATATTTTTGTTTAATTTTCATTTAATATTTGCTGTGTGAATCAAAAGCAGTGTGAGAAATTAAGGGTAGGAATTTGGCATAAGAATTCCTTTGCCAGCGAGTCTGGAGTTGTATGAAATCCAACGACTGCAGTTGCTCCCATACTTTATCCTCTTCTCGTTTGAGGTGCTGGACGTGGGCCCCTGTTTAGGTTCGATGTCCGTAGCCTGAAACAGGAACAGAGACAGCTTGTCAACTCTAATCACTTTGAAAATTTTTGAGCCTTGGTTATTATCCATAACAATTGGAAGGAAGAATTTCAGGAAATCGTGCTTCGCTTTCTTAGTGTAAGACTGGCAATCTATAACTGCATTATATAAAATGTTATATATAGATTATTATATTTTAATGAACATTATAATTATAGGAAGATAGATAGAATTTAGGAGAGTAAATGTCGTCAAGAAATGTTTAAAGGGGGGGGTTAGAACTGCATCAAATTATCGGTATCCCTCTGATCTCTATCTCCACTGACAACCCATTGTCGTTTTTTTATCATTAACTCGTTCGATTTGTGATGGTAATTTCTAGAAATGAATGGCCAGTTTGAGGCTCACATTATTTATAAGCAAATGTTAGCGAGTAATATCATTAGCCCATTTCCCAGGCTTCTCCTCAACTATAATATTAAACAAATACTCACGAAACGAAAACGTCGCTCTATTGCTTTCACTGCAAAAGAAAGGAAGTAGAAGATCCATTCGGTGTAGACAATCACTCCACTCTTCCCTGGCCGGTATGTTTTCTCGATGAAAACCGCATCCTAAAATTGAAAGATATCGAATCAATTAAAGAGGAGCATAATTCAAAGTCTAAGGATAAACCGTATATGATCCGTGCCTCGAACTGTTCAAAAGTTCGGCATAAACCAAAGCTAGTGGTGGCCTTTAAGCAAGGTTCAATGTGGCGCACAAGAGTTGCAAATCGTTATGAATGCGAAAAAAATATCCATCGGGTATAAACTGGATATGAATTACCTTGGTAAAGATTCAAATGAGAAAGAATAACTCAAAGAAACCGTTCATCCACTTTAAAGTTGAAAAATTAAGAATTTACAATATTTGATCTCCCGCTCAACAATTATCTCGATCCTGATTGGCTGATAGAAATACCACCGCTGTCAGTGCAGGCGCTGTATTCTTAAATTGTTATAAATTTTGTTCTTTGACGGATCACCGATTGAATACCTTTAAAATTCCTCTCCTCTTTTACGTCGACCGCGCATAATGGCGGTTTTCTCGATTTCGGAAGAATAAGCAGACGATACGTTATGAAAATGGTTTTTTTGTGCGGTAAGACTCACGTAGTAGACAAAAAGTCATAATAAATACTAATCTTCATGTAATTATAATCGTAAACGATGGACATCTTGTTCAATTTCAAAAATCTAATTTCAATTTTAGAATCCCAGCGGTAACAGTCTCGCGTCCCAACTCCATTACGCATATATCACTTTTCCATGCGACCTCGCCGTGATCACATCGCTCGCGTCACCAATTGTTAAAAATAGCTAAATTGAAGGCTTGAATGCATAGCAGTGGCTACGAGCATCCCAACTCGAATAATGAATCCACCACGGAGTGTTCTGTCATCAAAAACCGCTTCGGATTCTTTAATATGAAGAGCAATGCAACAATATTTCAAGAGTCCATATGCTTGGTGCAACGTTAGCATTGGCTCAGTATGATCCGGGCTTGATATTGAAAATTAACATACGTCCCGACGTAATGGAATGTAGGTTTTCGTTCGTCGTCTCGTTTGGAAGCTATGAGTTGTCGAAAAACTCTAAGCATATTCTGTAAACACGGTCGGAGAGCGTTCGAAAAATTTCCAATGGGACTTACCTCAATGTTTTTCTTGAACCGGCTTTCCTCACTTAAACTACGCTCCAAAGACGAATACACAATCCTTTGTAACTGCCGAATGGTAGAAAAGCCTGCATGAGCTCCGGTAACTTAGCACTTAACACAGTAATTCGTTCACAGTCTTCGAGAATTTTCAGCCACCAAGTTGACAGGGAACGGAGACGCACTACGCAACTGGATTTCAGAGCCTCGTGAACGGAATAAGGACGGGATTGATTTCAATACTTTGCAAGTGAAATTTTCTCACTTCTGTTTAACATCGCGGACGAACTTTGCTCGCAATGCATGCGTGCCGACTGACGTCGTAAAGGGAGCACCACTTCTCCCTCTGTTAGCATTCCGTTTAGAGTAATTTACTCACGTCAAAAAAGAGACGATCGATCTACTTTCAATTCTATACCCTCTGTTTTAAGATTAAGACCAAGGCTGTTTCGGTTTTCCGAGAAGACGTATTGTTCAGAATGTTCGTCATTTGCGAACATGAATGAAAGGAAAAGGGGTAGTATATGGAAACAAGGAATTGTTTCCCAAGTAGATGAATGAAGGGTAAAAAATGCGAATGAAAAGTATCTTGCAGATGAATTTTATTGAAGCGATAGCGTCACATACATCATAAACGTGACATTTCATTCTTGCAATTGCATAAAAGCCAGGGTGCTCTTTCCCATTTCTAGAAGTCTGTCAGTCGAGCTGTCTGTCGCATCCGGGGAGAAACCGTCCTGCCTGCGTTATTCCTATGCCTCTGAAATCGTTCGTTCTTCAACTCCTCTTCCGAGGAGAAACTCCTCGTATCTGGAGAGAAAGTGAAAAGGTATAAACTCACTGTGACATTGTCTAGCTATACTCATCATGAGAATCAAAAAAAGCTTTAGAATTATATAGACAGAGTGTAGAATATCTGTCGCCATTTCAGAGGAAGTTGCTCCTAGCGAGGGCGCTTCTTCACTCTGAATTGGAAGATTTGCTGAACCTCCGATGCATTTTGCAACTACCAATATATACTGACATTTCAAGTTAATATCATCCCTTCCTTCATTCGTCCGACAGCTATCGGTGAGATTCAGTTAAACTTGGAGGTTGTATGGATCCTTGAATGTTTAAAGGATCACGTTGTTCGCTCTCTTGATCAGCTTTGAAATAATATTGACTGGAGTTTACAGAGAACGTATGAAATCCAAGCATCTTTATGAAAGATAAGTAACGGCATGGAAGGATGTTGATACAAAACATTTTAGCTATTCATAATCGGTCTCTCTCTCAAGTCTTGATAAGATGACCTTGTTGCAGGAAGTTAGTAAATTGGACAACTAATGGCTCTTGTCAGGCTTACATGCTGTGAAAGAGGAGAAAGGCTTACAGTGGTTTTGTCACTGTAACTCACCCTTGAAATGTCATTTATTATTGAAATTTGATTGAACGTTTCATGCCACGCAATCAAACGTTGGCTACTTTCCTGTCTTTGGATAAAGAATTGAAATTTTGCTGTTCTAGGATGTTGAATAATGTTTACAGTCCCCCTTAGGAAATCAGTTATTACAGTATCTTAAATTTTCTGGATTCTAACAGATTTATTTCTTCGTTGTTCAAAGAATATTGCCTATAGATTATTTTACACCTATGCTTATTACAAGGCTGGTAAATTGTGACATTTTTCGAGTAAGTATGGGCCTTCAGCATTCGAACTAAAGTGGCGGTAGCTGCAGAATGGGGTGTCCAATTTAGAGTCCGGACAAGGAAGGTATTGGGTAAAATGAAAGAGTTGCTGCTATAATAATATTATGTACCAATGAAATACTTTATGAAGCATTGAATAAGGAAAGATTAATTCCAATTAAATGCCTATGAGAATCCTATTCTTATGTAATATGTGCTTTTGTTATTTTGTTGCTAGTACAGCTGTAAATTAATGATGGCATAAAAATGTTTTAGAAGCTGAGCCATGCCATCCTATGCAAATCGTTCTGTTACACATTTACAACATTATTTGCTTATAGTTATAATGTATATCATTATCAAAATAAAGTTATCCTCCTCATAATTATTCCTGATTATTACTTTCATTAATATTCTGGGCTCATTAACCTTACACGTACGAACGGTCCGTTTTGGAACCACCAAAAGTAGTCGCGAATGGCCGAGCGGTCCCTTTAGGGACGCTAGAACACGCTTCGTTTCTCGGCTGCTTATTATCACTTTCTTAGCACGGATATGGCTGATTTTTATCTCAGGCTCTTAGAGTGGTCTTCGCTTTAAGCTCATAGCAAATCGTCTTACTTGATACAAGGTTTACGTCCGTAATCGCTTTCGAAACTAGGCTCTTCTCATCACGGCGCTACCTACGCAAACAGTCCAGATATTCTCTTACACTTCATCGTACTTATTTCTGGTGGTTGCAAATACTCTTTGGTATCTCTATAATCTTCTGTACAAGCAAGTTATCCATCCTTTTCCATATCTCAAAAAAATAAGACAAAAATGAAAATCTCTCAATGCTTTCCATTCCTGAGTTCTCTGCTCGGATTCTTACTGTGCATATTCCATAAAAAATATTTTTATTTCAAATAAAAAAGCAGACAGTGGCACAGTGGCGTTTTCATGCATATACTTTTTGTTTTATTACGCTATCTTACATAGTTTTCTAGTTATTTAGCTTTAACTAAAGAGATGCAGAGTTTCCGTAATTTCGGCGTTTAAATGCCCGGCCGTTCAGAGATACTTCTGAGATTGAGTCCCGTCTTTTAAAGGTTAAGCTACCTGTTCCAACATATTAACTTAACCAAAGATCCAGCGGTTACTATCTTCAGCTCTCCTCTCAGTTCTAAATCCAGAGTACATTTCAACATTAAACTTTTTTCTCTCTGATAATGATTTTTTCGCCTCGTAATTATTGTTCGTTGTATACTACGTACCTATTTTGGAGTTATTGCGCGATTTAATCTTATCGTTTCTTGAAGGATTTCTCTCTAAGATCACTAATTCATACCGAACTAAACAAGTCTTCACAGCCTCAATTTTTCAAAAAGTGAACACCAGTTGATGGGTGAGGATGCCAGTGGGTAGTTGAAGCCTGTATATTACGCGTCTTTATCCCTTGTACTCCGAACTATCCAGAGGAATGAAAATTCCATTGCAATTTTCAAATTCTTTTGTTTCGCTATTCTTTTTCACCAATAATTCAAATTTTCCATTGGTCTTTTAGAGGCGTTTGAAGAACTTGAGTTTTCCTAGCATTGTGAGGCCACAATCTGCTGTTTAAGAGTGAGTATATTCACCAAGATTGCTAGTAAAAATCGTTCGTATTTATATGTATGAATAAGTAATCTTGGAGAGAATATGAAGAAAAAAGATAAGATTAAATTGCGTAATCACTCGTTACGCAGTACCTAATAGACGCTTAATACGAGGCAAAAATATCATAATCAGGGAGAAAAAAAGATTCTACGTCATGAAAGTCAAACTGTAAACCTTTGAGGCACTATGCCCGAATGAATAATTACGAGTCTTTCGGAGAACTGTTGCAATTCATCGACTTTTATCATGTATTGCTGTCAATAATTCAGATGCACCTATTTACATGGTCTGTCCTGAAAGTAGTAGGACTGATTTTTTCCTGCACGCACGGACGGTCGGACGGGAATTTTTTGGATTGCAAATAGAGGAGGGGACTGTACGAAGCGCTGACAAGAATTGGAAGTCGATTCCCAGCTTTTGCGTTCTGTGTATCTTAGTTTTCTCGGACCTCTGTCAAGTGACCTCGTCACGGTACGTCACCACGGTCTCACCGACCTGTGGTGACGTCCTTTCGGCGGGATTTTAAGTTTTGGAAAGAGAAAGAAGTACGGGGGAGCAATATCTGGGCTTTAGGGTGGGTGAGGCTGGTTTGCAACACCGTTTTTTACCAGGAATATGGAAACAATGAGCGCGGTGTGGGCCCGCGCATTGCCGCGATGCAGGACCCACGAGGCGGCGATAGTGGGTCGGACACGGACGATGCGTTTTCGCTGTCTTTCGAGTACTTGAACGTAAAAAGTTCGTCCGATAACATTCTCACACTCATAGTATTCAATAATTTTTTCACTCGCGCTACATTGTCGCGGTCGAACGGCGTCCGGAGCGCTCGGCGTCTTCGACGTCTTATCTCCCCTCTCAAAAAAGCTTGTGCCGCTCAAATGCGGTTGATCTGCTCGTTGCACTGTTCCCGTAAGCTGCCTTGATGAGTTGATGTGTCTCCTTGCCATTTTTTACTAGTTTTTAACGCAGAATTTCACTGCGTTGCGCTGCTCCAGCAAACGGTCCATTGCGTACCGTGACGAGGTCACTTGACAGAGGTCCGAGAAAACTTAGATACACAGAACGCAAAAGCTGGGAATCGACTTCCAATTATTCTCAGCGCTTCGTTACAGTTCCCCCCTCTATTTGCAATCCAAAAAATTCCCGTCCGACCGTCCGTGCGTGCAGGAAAAAATCAGTCCTACTACTTTCAGGACAGACCATGTATGCCTCGGACATGCAACTCTTGGGTTGGCGGACTGTCTCTCTGGTTGAAAAAGTTAAAAGTTTGCGCCCTGCACAGTGTGACAACTTCTCGGATCGGAAGGGGTCGCCAACTGCGCAGGTTTTTAATGCGTAGCATTTTTAATGGTGACAGCATGCAAGGTCAATTGCGCTTGGCATCTGCATCCAGGAATGATTTGCACGTGGATAATTCTCATTGATGGAGAGTTGGTTACGTTATCTTCGAATGTGAAAGAGCTCGCGATTTTTCTATCGCGCATTTTCGGGGACACAGTGTGAGAAAGTACATCGCTTCGTAATAATCTGAATGTTTTTTAAAGGTTCATTCGCTCTCATTTACGTGTGTTGAGTTTCATTGGATAACGTGCATTCGTTCAACAATTTCGAGATTTACTTTTGTTTATGCCTCCCATGACAATGTTTTGCTTTGGTAGGCTCAACAAAACTTGGCTTTATCCATTCAAGACGAAGTGCAAATCGTCCTGGGGAAATCTGAAATGTACGAAAAATGGTTAGATCATTCGTTCGGGAAACATCGACGAAAATTAGAAGCTTATCAATATTACAACATTGATATTCGCGAAGTAAAATGAAAGTAAACAAAGTTTCTAACGTAGGTTCTTCCCCAATGCCTTTGGATGGAGTATGTCGATATGTTTGGTTCCATTCTCATTGAATTCTAAGAATAATATCGAGTGTCCATATCATTTCGATGCACGACAACGGCTAGAGAATGATATGACGATTGCAATTTTTTTCAAAATTTTTCAAATTTCGCACCGGGACAATCCAAACCCGCCTATCTCAGATGAGTGCTCTCCTGAGCTCCACTGTCATCAGCGAGTTCGTTGGTGGAGTTGGATATGCGTTGGCCAAGCGTTTTCGAATAGTTATTTTTGCGTTGTACGCTGGTTCGCGACCCTGCAACGAAACTTTTTTTCTCTCTGATTATGATATTTTCGCCTCGTAATTAGTGTCCGTTATAAACTGCGTACCTATATATTTGGAGTTATTGCGCGATTTAATCTTATCTTTTCTTTAAGGATTTCCCTCCAAGATCACTAATTCATACCGAACTAAACTAGTCTTCACAGCCTCAATTATTCAAAAAGTGAACACCAGTTGATGGGTAAGGATGGTTGTGGTTAGTTGAAGCCTGTATATTACGCGTCTTTATCCCTTGTACTCCGAACTATCCAGAGGACTGAAAAAATCCATTGCAATTTTTCGAGAGAACTAACATTTGCAATAACTTTACACAGTAAATAAATCTAACGACGGCTAATAAAAATCAAAAGAAAATTGATTTCAGCCTCTAGCATGGTATTTACCAAAAATTAATTTAGACACAAAAAATCTTCACAAAAAATAGTGTATGACGGCCGGTTTCTTGCACTTATGGACCTCACAATTTATTTCCAAGTCATCATTCACGATCAAACATATCTCCTATCCTTCGCCAGTTTGCTTGATGCCCTGCGAACCAGTTCGTTTTTCAAAAATTGATGCTTGTAATTGTAGATTAGCAATGGACTAGTTTAATTCCTATTCGTGTTCGGACGTTAATTCGCTTCAATCTGCAGAAAATGAATGAGCGATTCCGTACTTTGATTTAAGTTTTCATCCGTATATAAAATTACATAACACTTGGCTGCAAAGTGCTGTCTACTTTGATAGAATCATTTATAGCGTACATCACGTTTACCCTTACCGTCTACGAATATTCGTCAAAAATACTTGGATCCTCTTGGACCTTAAGTAGGATGCAAAATTTCTACTAAGTTACTGATATCTCGCAATAAAGTCGCTTATCTTTCGGTTGGGAATGCGATTTTGCATAAACATTAAAAGAAAATGCCCTTCAATTTTGTTTTAACAAACCAAAATGTTGATTGAAGCTCATGGGGCAATTTCTCTACGAAAAATCAGTATAATAGCAGTTACTGACCGAATTTGAGGGCATTTTGTGCTTTTCCTGCAATATACGTTGCTAACCGAGTGAAGTACGTCTTTTGCGCGGAAAAATGAGCATTAAGAATATGAATGACGTTCGCGATTTTCAAATTTTTTGGGACCCTTCCTTCCCTCAGAGATTTCAAAATTACCACTTTAAGAAAAGGAGCGACACTTACCGAACATCTTTTAATACCCGGGCTTTTATGTCTTCAGGATCAGGAGATTTATGGGACTTAATGATGCGCAGAAGTTTAGTGATGCCCTCTTCACTGAAGGTGATTTTAGACTTGTTCAGGCACGTAGAAATTTGGCATGGTACGTGATGAACAATTGGACGTCAATACACTATGAAACAAATCATTTAAAATATTGGCTTTTCCTTAAGCATCATCAACCACTTTCCGTTGTTTTTTAGGGAATCTACTGCTTCTACTTTTCCTTGAACTTCCCTTACGTAGGACCGGAAGGCTTTAGGGTCGTGGTCTTGGTGTTCTTAAACTGGCAGAGTGCATCTTGCATGATATGCGTTAGGTTTGCGATTTGGCTAATTTGAACTCGCAAAGCAACTTATTTAAGTGGATTTCGTTCCAATTCCTCGCAGGGGCTTTTAATTTAGAATGTAAGCGCCTCTGTTCCTAAAGTGCTTTTCTGGTCTCGTTATTGTACCATCTAGGCCCGTTATCACGATTATAGTATATTGAGGGCACGTAAGTGACTATTAACCCTTTTACTGCGGACCGAACTTTCGAGATGTATGCCAAAACTGCGGAGGTATTTCCCGCAAAAATGCAGGTCCTTGTTTAATAAATCGTAATAATTATAAATACCATTATTAATCTTTATATATTTTACCATTTATGTATCATACCTTATGATATCATATCATAAGGTTCAAAATAAAAAAAAATTACGCGCTTACCACTTTTATTTAATATTATAAAAATTTATATATATAGAAACAAATAAATAATATTACAACATATGCATTTCAACGATAGTTTACCTATAGAAAATCAAAGGAATTGTTTGTTATTTCACATTCAGTCAATAGCTTGGTCTTTTAACTATTAAAATATAAAATTTTAATGAAAAAATTGCGATAGATTTTTCAAAAGTTGCACTTTAAAAATATCTACCCTCTGGCACTTGTGTTGCGGGAAGCATACACCATTAAGTCATTTCTTACATTTTGCACAAACGGTGCGTGCTCGTCTCCTCTTTCTTCGTTTACTATCAACTAGCACATGTCTTTCTCTTTTCTTTGGAGTACATTTTTAAACCTTTACTACCCAAACAAGGGATTCTTTTGATGTCCGACTGGTGACCTATTTATTTGAAGCCACACCTAGGAAAGGTCTTATATAATACTAATTACAAACGATAAGCGTGTCATTGGTTTCCCGTCACCGTTTGTCTTTGATACCAATCAGATACTTGATGGCAGGAACCACTTGAAAAACCTCTTCGTTCTTCGCTTCTTCTTCGCTTGGATGGATGGATGGATCTTGAATCTTCGAAGTCTTCTTCGAATCCCGAACCACTAGAACTGCACTTCACGTAAGCTCCAGAGAAACTGAACCTTTCCCTCCAAATTTTCCTCTTGTTCAATTCCTCTGACAAATTCTGCATTCTGATTGGTTGAACCCAAAAACAGTATAAATTGTTTTCCCTCCTAAAAACAAGTGCGCTTTCAATGGAATCGTTAAATTACATGTTGAATTATTTCAAACCTTTTAAGTACGAGATGTACATTATCTCTTAAATATTTTTACTTTAATCTTTTAGCGTTACGTACGTATGAATTGAAATTGCCGTCATTTTCGTATATATAAACAAAAGACAGTTAAACAAATAAGCTCTAATTTCATTTCGTTCTTTCAGTAATTAAGTTAATTTGTCGAAATTTATTAATATCACGAGAATCATGTCATATGAGATAATAATTTCAGTCAAATCTTCGTGAATTATACCTTAACTATGACGTCTTAGAATCCGATAGTTTAGAACCATAGCGCCAATTCCGAAGCGCAACAATGGCTACAAGATCAGCATTTCGCGGGAAAAATTTTTAGGAAGGACGTTTTCTGATAAATTCTCATCGGCTTTAAACGTGTTCTTTTTCCGATTCATTTCATTTGCGTCCGTTAAGTATTTTGTGATTATTTTTCCCAGTTTATATCTCCTATCGAAGTTCCAAAAATGTCCTTGGAAGACGATAAATAATGCCTTTGATACGAATATTGCCTCCAAGAAAAGTTCAACCTTTCGTAAGAGGAAATCAGTTTCTCCGTCCATCCACAGATACTTATCTCCGAACACCGGAAACGAAATTAGTTGACGACACGGTAATTCATTCTTCGTAGAATGAGATTTTCATAAAATCACAACACCCATTTTCAAGATGGGATTCGAGTAGCATTTCCATAACATTTAAGTATCCCGCGGAAGAAAACGAGCTATAGGTTGCCACGTATCGAGACAATAATCGTAATGTGTATCGAAAGTGCACTTCAAAAAAGGGTTGTTATGGGAAGGGTGTGCGGGTGATATTGAAGCAAAGGATGGAAAGAATATCAGTAGAAGTTGGATCTACATTAACTTCATCGCCAACAAACGTTTCGGAACCCATGATTAAAAACGCGATAAGTAAGTCTTAGTAGCTAAGAAATGGTAACACGACCTTAACTGACTTTTCCATTACTTTACTCCATACCGAGAGAATATTTCTTGGCCTGTAATCATCTGCATTTGTTGTAGGTATCTCCTAATTAAATATGTAATAGATAAGAAGATATTCTTTTCTACCTATCATAAACTGATCAACTGTATAACTCATTTGAAGATTATAGAACTGTTCTGCTGTGTGTGCCATTCCCATCCTTCTAGAAGAAGAATTACCTGGCATATTGAATGAAAATGAATCATAGATGTAATATTGACAAAGGAATCAGTAGTGTGAAAGTGAATTTATGAATCACCCGATTCATTGCTCAGTAGAAGAAAATATTCATTCTCCTATGGTTTGGTGTAATGTAAACAGTTATGGCTGGTTTTGATGCTTTGGATGTTATAGTACATATTGAGATGCCCTTGAAAAAGTTGCACAACCCTAAACTGTCTGTCATATTGGTTACATCTTGTCCAAAGTAACTAATCTATAATCTACTTGTCTGTTCTTCATCAATAGCTCTCAATCAGTAATTGGGTACACTGTTGTTGGCTTGAAAGTTCAATGTAATTTGCACTTTAAATTTAAATATTACTTTGATCATCAACAATATAGGAGCAGTATCTTAATAAGAATCATTTATTTAGAATTAATGTTGATTGTATGTCCAAAATATCACAAAATTGTAAATCACATTATTGAGCTCCTATTCCCACCTACTTCAACATTTTGTCATGATGTAAACAATGTTATGCTTAGATTTGTTACATTAATTGTTTTGTAGAAATTTATAAATAGTGCACACCCAATCTTGCGACTGATTTAACTCTGTTATGTTCTACAAGAAATATTATGTTTTCTTAAAATACATAGGACAAAGTGTCTTTTATCCTTTACTTAGTTCTGTCTGCGTTTCTACTCCACAATAAATGTTTCTCTAATGAATTTATATGATTTTCATTGTATCTTCATCTATACTTAATTTTTCACATTTTTAGTTTTTTTTAGAATTCTTATCTCCAAAGTGACTGACATAGTTGTCCCATGGAAAATATATACTCAGTTCATATTCCTTCACTTATGCCTCAATCGTTGAGCCCAGAATGCACAATAATTAGATTACTTCCGCCAATCCTATCTTTCAGAGAATAGTTATCATATTTTTTAGGTGACATCTGAGACAGTGATATGACAAGACTTGTGCATAGATCTTTTGCATTGAATCGTTTTTGAAAAGCTTGTTTCTTCATGTGCCCTGTATAATTTCAAAAACTATTTATGGTGCTCTTCATATGCAATATTTGCACATGTTGATGGCAAAATTTTGTTTCCTGTGTAATAAGTGATTAACATTATATTCATTCCCTCTTTATATCTCCACTTATTCCTGACATTTTACATCTTTCTGTTAGCTTTCTTCATTAGCTGGAATTGTATATTCTCTGCATTGTTCTCTCCTCCTTTATAATGAAGAATGTGACCAGATTTTGCAATTTGTCAGCCAATTCATCTGAGCGTTCTTTTTGGGTATCAAAATTTTCCAGAAGAATTCATTTTATTTGAGACTTCATCTCATAGATTAACTGGAAGTGAAAAATAGGGACATGATGAGGACTCAGAAGATGTCATCCCGAATCGTAAGTGGTGTTGGCATGAGGCGGTGACGAAGATTACTATTAGTACATATAAGTACACTATTTTTCACATTCGTAGTTACTCGGAGGCTTTGATCGGATCTAATTTGAGAATGAGTAGGGACCCCAAATGCTCAGGTGGTGGAGTGGTTAGTATGCTGTAATCCTATTTCAAAGGTCCAGGTTCAAATCCCAGCTGATGAGAAAATTTTCATCTCAAGTTATGGATGTTAGTGAATGTCTCTTAGTAAACAGAGATGCAATCTGTTTTTCCCAACGTAGATAATTGTGCATATCGTTATCCAAAGATAAATAGATATTGAACTTCTGAAGAGAGAGGGTTCATGACTTTCTCTTTTTAATTTCGTTTGCCGGCCTCCGTGGCCGAGTGCGTAGTGAATTGACTGCTAGCGCACGAAGTCTCGACGTACCAGGTTCGAGTCCTGTCAGGTCGGGAGTTTTTCTCATTTGGAGTAGGATGTATTTGTGTCTCCGCAAACTCCATGTAGACCGCATATGGAGTAAATTTCCATATGATGATTTAAGAAAGGCAAATTATCATCGATTTTTCTAAATTCTACGAGACCGCCCGATGATTATTTTTATAATTATATTTTACATTGATTTATTACAATGTAATTCTTGTTTTGTTACGTTGCTCTTTTACAAAGCCAAAACTTGAATTTCGTCCTAAATGCATATATTGAGACTTTAATCTTGAACTTTCAAATAGGCGGTATGCTTAGTTTTGAGGCACGTATATGTAGGACATGATACTAAATTTTACATTTGATATCAACTCCCAAGCTTGTCCTAACTTTTCTCATTGTTCGAGGACTTCTTTGAAGATCCGTTTAAAAATTTAAGATTAATGAATTCAATTCAGTTACGAGATGATGATATGCTGTATACACTTTAGAGGATTTAATGAAATTTTTATTCAAATGCTACGAGCGCAATGGTGTTTCTCGATACTGATAACTGCATTTCAAGTTTGGAATGGAAAGGCATATTTCTGCCTAAATGAAATTGATCAACTTATAACGAAGTTCATTTTCAAATAAAATAGATTACTTATCGAAATACTTAACTATTAGAATGATGCTCTCTTACGTATATTTAAGATTTAGGTTATTAGGATTCTGGATTATTGTTTAAATGCAGCATTGAGAAAAAAATGATTTGTCCGTCTTATGCGGACTTTAACCTGTACCTTAAGATTCGCAAATATCACCAGGAACGCGTTTAAAGATAAGTGAGAGGAGAATTAGAGAAGCTTTCGAGATGATCTGTGGAGAGTAATCATTAAATACTTTAATTAATAATTTGCTATTTTTTTAATAATGTTGCGCCAAAAATGTTATTCGAGGTCCAATAACTTTCAGCTCTAACTGCAGTTCTGCGGTTTTCCTTCGATTGTCTCTTTAATTTATTCTCTCTTCTTAACTTTGCATTCAAGTAAAACTATTCAAAATTCAGAGTGCTTACTACTTATTACTTGGAATTGAACATACTTTCAAATCAGTGGTATAAAAATGAAGAGTGGAGTCAAAATTTTTTAATTTAATAAGATTTTTTCTGCTTCAGTATGAGTGAGAATTAATTTCTCAGATCAATTTTTTAAAGTCTCTCATTGCGTCTTACGATAACTTATCCTACCCCCGTCATGGAGAACCCTCGGACGCAATTCTTAATATTTGACGAAGTAGAATGATTTTCTTATTTCTTAAAAAAGCATCGTTTATAATTATTTTAAACGGGCACTTATGAGCCGATACGTTGAGATGAGGAAAAGGAGAATATTTTAAGGAAAGACATATTTCCAATGCTTAAGAAATAAAATTTATTATTGGAAGCGTGGGAAAAACCTCCGGGGAACTGATGGTTCCCGGAGTAAACGACCCACGGGTGTGAGGAAAAAGCCCAGGAAACTGATGGTTTCCGGGGAAAACGACCTCACTGCGGGGCTCACAAATGAGCGAAAACCCGCAAAAGTTACAGAAAATTTAACAAAAAGAACACATTAAAAACAAAATATACAATGTGTCAAATGAGAAATGATTGAAGGGAGGATGGCAAAGTTACTATGCTAATTAAATTCAAGGAAAAGAGGAATCGAATTCGAAAAACTTACTTCGAAAGAAATTTGAAAGAAATTACTATACCGTTGTTTAAAAATGCACAGATTGGAATGGATCCCCACACACTCCACCACAACAAGTTAGTAAATAGGATTAGATCGGAATGTTACTCGCGAAAACTACAACATACCTATATAATCATTCACACTGGAGTATACTCCATACGCAATATCACGCACACCACACACATGCACTCGCACAACTCACTAGGAATCCATTCCATATCAGCACATGAGTTACGATGATCGGGGGCTTAATCGGCGAGTGATTTGAGAAAATAGAAGAACCGTGCGTACAAAGCGGTACGCCCAGGCGTTCCACTACATAACTCAAACACTTAAATTTTACCTGGGGTATCCGCGAGAGTGAAGCTCCCAAACGGATGCTGAATCCCAAGCCGCGGTCGCGAGCACAATATGGCAATAAAAAATAACAATTCAAATTACAAATAAAATTACAATAAAAAATGACAATTCAAGTTAACACCAAGGTTACAATTAAAATTACAATTCAAAATAAATAATAAAACAAAAAAATCCGCGGCTGAAGACGATCAGGCAGGCGGACCCCTCCACGGATCTTCTAGTATCTGTGAAGATAAAAATCCTAGAAAAAGAAGAAATGTAATTGAGTAACATGCATGAAAATAAAAATGAAAAACAACACTCAAAACAGAAAGCATGGGCATGGAAATCAAGAAAAACCAACACTCAAAAAAAGACATAATAGACATGGAAATAAACAAACAAGAAATATAATATGCAACTCAAAATTGTATGTACCTGCAAAAAAAAGGATGATTAAAAGTACCTGGAAAGAAGAGGAAATGAGGTTAGACAAATAATAGAAGGAAAGGGGAGGAAAACGATACATTCGCAATAACGCACTAAAATTTCGCAAAATAACGCAATATATCATGTACCTGTAAAAAGAAGAACGCACAAGGACAAGCCATCCCAACCCAACCCCATCCCACGAACCACAGAAACGAACAAACGACACCAAAGCAAAGCGAACCGAAAGCCAAGACCATCGACGACAACTCACAATGTACCTAGAACGCATACATCGCAAAATTACATACGCAATCGAACGTAGGGAGGAAGGAAATATTAAAATAACATGCAAGTCAAACATCAAAAAAAAGTACCATTGCAGCAGAAAGAGAAAAATATCAAATGCAATGAAAACCGTCACCGTTTGTCTTTGATACCAATCAGATACTTGATGGCAGGAACCACTTGAAAAACCTCTTCGTTCTTCGCTTCTTCTTCGCTTGGATGGATGGATGGATCTTGAATCTTCGAAGTCTTCTTCGAATCCCGAACCACTAGAACTGCACTTCACGTAAGCTCCAGAGAAACTGAACCTTTCCCTCCAAATTTTCCTCTTGTTCAATTCCTCTGACAAATTCTGCATTCTGATTGGTTGAACCCAAAAACAGTATAAATTGTTTTCCCTCCTAAAAACAAGTGCGCTTTCAATGGAATCGTTAAATTACATGTTGAATTATTTCAAACCTTTTAAGTACGAGATGTACATTATCTCTTAAATATTTTTACTTTAATCTTTTAGCGTTACGTACGTATGAATTGAAATTGCCGTCATTTTCGTATATATAAACAAAAGACAGTTAAACAAATAAGCTCTAATTTCATTTCGTTCTTTCAGTAATTAAGTTAATTTGTCGAAATTTATTAATATCACGAGAATCATGTCATATGAGATAATAATTTCAGTCAAATCTTCGTGAATTATACCTTAACTATGACGTCTTAGAATCCGATAGTTTAGAACCATAGCGCCAATTCCGAAGCGCAACAATGGCTACAAGATCAGCATTTCGCGGGAAAAATTTTTAGGAAGGACGTTTTCTGATAAATTCTCATCGGCTTTAAACGTGTTCTTTTTCCGATTCATTTCATTTGCGTCCGTTAAGTATTTTGTGATTATTTTTCCCAGTTTATATCTCCTATCGAAGTTCCAAAAATGTCCTTGGAAGACGATAAATAATGCCTTTGATACGAATATTGCCTCCAAGAAAAGTTCAACCTTTCGTAAGAGGAAATCAGTTTCTCCGTCCATCCACAGATACTTATCTCCGAACACCGGAAACGAAATTAGTTGACGACACGGTAATTCATTCTTCGTAGAATGAGATTTTCATAAAATCACAACACCCATTTTCAAGATGGGATTCGAGTAGCATTTCCATAACATTTAAGTATCCCGCGGAAGAAAACGAGCTATAGGTTGCCACGTATCGAGACAATAATCGTAATGTGTATCGAAAGTGCACTTCAAAAAAGGGTTGTTATGGGAAGGGTGTGCGGGTGATATTGAAGCAAAGGATGGAAAGAATATCAGTAGAAGTTGGATCTACATTAACTTCATCGCCAACAAACGTTTCGGAACCCATGATTAAAAACGCGATAAGTAAGTCTTAGTAGCTAAGAAATGGTAACACGACCTTAACTGACTTTTCCATTACTTTACTCCATACCGAGAGAATATTTCTTGGCCTGTAATCATCTGCATTTGTTGTAGGTATCTCCTAATTAAATATGTAATAGATAAGAAGATATTCTTTTCTACCTATCATAAACTGATCAACTGTATAACTCATTTGAAGATTATAGAACTGTTCTGCTGTGTGTGCCATTCCCATCCTTCTAGAAGAAGAATTACCTGGCATATTGAATGAAAATGAATCATAGATGTAATATTGACAAAGGAATCAGTAGTGTGAAAGTGAATTTATGAATCACCCGATTCATTGCTCAGTAGAAGAAAATATTCATTCTCCTATGGTTTGGTGTAATGTAAACAGTTATGGCTGGTTTTGATGCTTTGGATGTTATAGTAC
The DNA here is from genome assembly GCA_020796165.1 of Pantala flavescens. Lineage (NCBI taxonomy): Eukaryota > Metazoa > Arthropoda > Insecta > Odonata > Libellulidae > Pantala > Pantala flavescens. The sequence continues at coordinate 55,978,414 of CM036883.1, forward strand.
ATATTGAGATGCCCTTGAAAAAGTTGCACAACCCTAAACTGTCTGTCATATTGGTTACATCTTGTCCAAAGTAACTAATCTATAATCTACTTGTCTGTTCTTCATCAATAGCTCTCAATCAGTAATTGGGTACACTGTTGTTGGCTTGAAAGTTCAATGTAATTTGCACTTTAAATTTAAATATTACTTTGATCATCAACAATATAGGAGCAGTATCTTAATAAGAATCATTTATTTAGAATTAATGTTGATTGTATGTCCAAAATATCACAAAATTGTAAATCACATTATTGAGCTCCTATTCCCACCTACTTCAACATTTTGTCATGATGTAAACAATGTTATGCTTAGATTTGTTACATTAATTGTTTTGTAGAAATTTATAAATAGTGCACACCCAATCTTGCGACTGATTTAACTCTGTTATGTTCTACAAGAAATATTATGTTTTCTTAAAATACATAGGACAAAGTGTCTTTTATCCTTTACTTAGTTCTGTCTGCGTTTCTACTCCACAATAAATGTTTCTCTAATGAATTTATATGATTTTCATTGTATCTTCATCTATACTTAATTTTTCACATTTTTAGTTTTTTTTAGAATTCTTATCTCCAAAGTGACTGACATAGTTGTCCCATGGAAAATATATACTCAGTTCATATTCCTTCACTTATGCCTCAATCGTTGAGCCCAGAATGCACAATAATTAGATTACTTCCGCCAATCCTATCTTTCAGAGAATAGTTATCATATTTTTTAGGTGACATCTGAGACAGTGATATGACAAGACTTGTGCATAGATCTTTTGCATTGAATCGTTTTTGAAAAGCTTGTTTCTTCATGTGCCCTGTATAATTTCAAAAACTATTTATGGTGCTCTTCATATGCAATATTTGCACATGTTGATGGCAAAATTTTGTTTCCTGTGTAATAAGTGATTAACATTATATTCATTCCCTCTTTATATCTCCACTTATTCCTGACATTTTACATCTTTCTGTTAGCTTTCTTCATTAGCTGGAATTGTATATTCTCTGCATTGTTCTCTCCTCCTTTATAATGAAGAATGTGACCAGATTTTGCAATTTGTCAGCCAATTCATCTGAGCGTTCTTTTTGGGTATCAAAATTTTCCAGAAGAATTCATTTTATTTGAGACTTCATCTCATAGATTAACTGGAAGTGAAAAATAGGGACATGATGAGGACTCAGAAGATGTCATCCCGAATCGTAAGTGGTGTTGGCATGAGGCGGTGACGAAGATTACTATTAGTACATATAAGTACACTATTTTTCACATTCGTAGTTACTCGGAGGCTTTGATCGGATCTAATTTGAGAATGAGTAGGGACCCCAAATGCTCAGGTGGTGGAGTGGTTAGTATGCTGTAATCCTATTTCAAAGGTCCAGGTTCAAATCCCAGCTGATGAGAAAATTTTCATCTCAAGTTATGGATGTTAGTGAATGTCTCTTAGTAAACAGAGATGCAATCTGTTTTTCCCAACGTAGATAATTGTGCATATCGTTATCCAAAGATAAATAGATATTGAACTTCTGAAGAGAGAGGGTTCATGACTTTCTCTTTTTAATTTCGTTTGCCGGCCTCCGTGGCCGAGTGCGTAGTGAATTGACTGCTAGCGCACGAAGTCTCGACGTACCAGGTTCGAGTCCTGTCAGGTCGGGAGTTTTTCTCATTTGGAGTAGGATGTATTTGTGTCTCCGCAAACTCCATGTAGACCGCATATGGAGTAAATTTCCATATGATGATTTAAGAAAGGCAAATTATCATCGATTTTTCTAAATTCTACGAGACCGCCCGATGATTATTTTTATAATTATATTTTACATTGATTTATTACAATGTAATTCTTGTTTTGTTACGTTGCTCTTTTACAAAGCCAAAACTTGAATTTCGTCCTAAATGCATATATTGAGACTTTAATCTTGAACTTTCAAATAGGCGGTATGCTTAGTTTTGAGGCACGTATATGTAGGACATGATACTAAATTTTACATTTGATATCAACTCCCAAGCTTGTCCTAACTTTTCTCATTGTTCGAGGACTTCTTTGAAGATCCGTTTAAAAATTTAAGATTAATGAATTCAATTCAGTTACGAGATGATGATATGCTGTATACACTTTAGAGGATTTAATGAAATTTTTATTCAAATGCTACGAGCGCAATGGTGTTTCTCGATACTGATAACTGCATTTCAAGTTTGGAATGGAAAGGCATATTTCTGCCTAAATGAAATTGATCAACTTATAACGAAGTTCATTTTCAAATAAAATAGATTACTTATCGAAATACTTAACTATTAGAATGATGCTCTCTTACGTATATTTAAGATTTAGGTTATTAGGATTCTGGATTATTGTTTAAATGCAGCATTGAGAAAAAAATGATTTGTCCGTCTTATGCGGACTTTAACCTGTACCTTAAGATTCGCAAATATCACCAGGAACGCGTTTAAAGATAAGTGAGAGGAGAATTAGAGAAGCTTTCGAGATGATCTGTGGAGAGTAATCATTAAATACTTTAATTAATAATTTGCTATTTTTTTAATAATGTTGCGCCAAAAATGTTATTCGAGGTCCAATAACTTTCAGCTCTAACTGCAGTTCTGCGGTTTTCCTTCGATTGTCTCTTTAATTTATTCTCTCTTCTTAACTTTGCATTCAAGTAAAACTATTCAAAATTCAGAGTGCTTACTACTTATTACTTGGAATTGAACATACTTTCAAATCAGTGGTATAAAAATGAAGAGTGGAGTCAAAATTTTTTAATTTAATAAGATTTTTTCTGCTTCAGTATGAGTGAGAATTAATTTCTCAGATCAATTTTTTAAAGTCTCTCATTGCGTCTTACGATAACTTATCCTACCCCCGTCATGGAGAACCCTCGGACGCAATTCTTAATATTTGACGAAGTAGAATGATTTTCTTATTTCTTAAAAAAGCATCGTTTATAATTATTTTAAACGGGCACTTATGAGCCGATACGTTGAGATGAGGAAAAGGAGAATATTTTAAGGAAAGACATATTTCCAATGCTTAAGAAATAAAATTTATTATTGGAAGCGTGGGAAAAACCTCCGGGGAACTGATGGTTCCCGGAGTAAACGACCCACGGGTGTGAGGAAAAAGCCCAGGAAACTGATGGTTTCCGGGGAAAACGACCTCACTGCGGGGCTCACAAATGAGCGAAAACCCGCAAAAGTTACAGAAAATTTAACAAAAAGAACACATTAAAAACAAAATATACAATGTGTCAAATGAGAAATGATTGAAGGGAGGATGGCAAAGTTACTATGCTAATTAAATTCAAGGAAAAGAGGAATCGAATTCGAAAAACTTACTTCGAAAGAAATTTGAAAGAAATTACTATACCGTTGTTTAAAAATGCACAGATTGGAATGGATCCCCACACACTCCACCACAACAAGTTAGTAAATAGGATTAGATCGGAATGTTACTCGCGAAAACTACAACATACCTATATAATCATTCACACTGGAGTATACTCCATACGCAATATCACGCACACCACACACATGCACTCGCACAACTCACTAGGAATCCATTCCATATCAGCACATGAGTTACGATGATCGGGGGCTTAATCGGCGAGTGATTTGAGAAAATAGAAGAACCGTGCGTACAAAGCGGTACGCCCAGGCGTTCCACTACATAACTCAAACACTTAAATTTTACCTGGGGTATCCGCGAGAGTGAAGCTCCCAAACGGATGCTGAATCCCAAGCCGCGGTCGCGAGCACAATATGGCAATAAAAAATAACAATTCAAATTACAAATAAAATTACAATAAAAAATGACAATTCAAGTTAACACCAAGGTTACAATTAAAATTACAATTCAAAATAAATAATAAAACAAAAAAATCCGCGGCTGAAGACGATCAGGCAGGCGGACCCCTCCACGGATCTTCTAGTATCTGTGAAGATAAAAATCCTAGAAAAAGAAGAAATGTAATTGAGTAACATGCATGAAAATAAAAATGAAAAACAACACTCAAAACAGAAAGCATGGGCATGGAAATCAAGAAAAACCAACACTCAAAAAAAGACATAATAGACATGGAAATAAACAAACAAGAAATATAATATGCAACTCAAAATTGTATGTACCTGCAAAAAAAGGATGATTAAAAGTACCTGGAAAGAAGAGGAAATGAGGTTAGACAAATAAAAGAAGGAAAGGGGAGGAAAACGATACATTCGCAATAACTCACTAAAATTTCGCAAAATAACGCAATATATCATGTACCTGTAAAAAGAAGAACGCACAAGGACAAGCCATCCCAACCCAACCCCATCCCACGAACCACAGAAACGAACAAACGACACCAAAGCAAAGCGAACCGAAAGCCAAGACCATCGACGACAACTCACAATGTACCTAGAACGCATACATCGCAAAATTACATACGCAATCGAACGTAGGGAGGAAGGAAATATTAAAATAACATGCAAGTCAAACATCAAAAAAAAGTACCATTGCAGCAGAAAGAGAAAAATATCAAATGCAATGAAAACCGTCACCGTTTGTCTTTGATACCAATCAGATACTTGATGGCAGGAACCACTTGAAAAACCTCTTCGTTCTTCGCTTCTTCTTCGCTTGGATGGATGGATGGATCTTGAATCTTCGAAGTCTTCTTCGAATCCCGAACCACTAGAACTGCACTTCACGTAAGCTCCAGAGAAACTGAACCTTTCCCTCCAAATTTTCCTCTTGTTCAATTCCTCTGACAAATTCTGCATTCTGATTGGTTGAACCCAAAAACAGTATAAATTGTTTTCCCTCCTAAAAACAAGTGCGCTTTCAATGGAATCGTTAAATTACATGTTGAATTATTTCAAACCTTTTAAGTACGAGATGTACATTATCTCTTAAATATTTTTACTTTAATCTTTTAGCGTTACGTACGTATGAATTGAAATTGCCGTCATTTTCGTATATATAAACAAAAGACAGTTAAACAAATAAGCTCTAATTTCATTTCGTTCTTTCAGTAATTAAGTTAATTTGTCGAAATTTATTAATATCACGAGAATCATGTCATATGAGATAATAATTTCAGTCAAATCTTCGTGAATTATACCTTAACTATGACGTCTTAGAATCCGATAGTTTAGAACCATAGCGCCAATTCCGAAGCGCAACAATGGCTACAAGATCAGCATTTCGCGGGAAAAATTTTTAGGAAGGACGTTTTCTGATAAATTCTCATCGGCTTTAAACGTGTTCTTTTTCCGATTCATTTCATTTGCGTCCGTTAAGTATTTTGTGATTATTTTTCCCAGTTTATATCTCCTATCGAAGTTCCAAAAATGTCCTTGGAAGACGATAAATAATGCCTTTGATACGAATATTGCCTCCAAGAAAAGTTCAACCTTTCGTAAGAGGAAATCAGTTTCTCCGTCCATCCACAGATACTTATCTCCGAACACCGGAAACGAAATTAGTTGACGACACGGTAATTCATTCTTCGTAGAATGAGATTTTCATAAAATCACAACACCCATTTTCAAGATGGGATTCGAGTAGCATTTCCATAACATTTAAGTATCCCGCGGAAGAAAACGAGCTATAGGTTGCCACGTATCGAGACAATAATCGTAATGTGTATCGAAAGTGCACTTCAAAAAAGGGTTGTTATGGGAAGGGTGTGCGGGTGATATTGAAGCAAAGGATGGAAAGAATATCAGTAGAAGTTGGATCTACATTAACTTCATCGCCAACAAACGTTTCGGAACCCATGATTAAAAACGCGATAAGTAAGTCTTAGTAGCTAAGAAATGGTAACACGACCTTAACTGACTTTTCCATTACTTTACTCCATACCGAGAGAATATTTCTTGGCCTGTAATCATCTGCATTTGTTGTAGGTATCTCCTAATTAAATATGTAATAGATAAGAAGATATTCTTTTCTACCTATCATAAACTGATCAACTGTATAACTCATTTGAAGATTATAGAACTGTTCTGCTGTGTGTGCCATTCCCATCCTTCTAGAAGAAGAATTACCTGGCATATTGAATGAAAATGAATCATAGATGTAATATTGACAAAGGAATCAGTAGTGTGAAAGTGAATTTATGAATCACCCGATTCATTGCTCAGTAGAAGAAAATATTCATTCTCCTATGGTTTGGTGTAATGTAAACAGTTATGGCTGGTTTTGATGCTTTGGATGTTATAGTACATATTGAGATGCCCTTGAAAAAGTTGCACAACCCTAAACTGTCTGTCATATTGGTTACATCTTGTCCAAAGTAACTAATCTATAATCTACTTGTCTGTTCTTCATCAATAGCTCTCAATCAGTAATTGGGTACACTGTTGTTGGCTTGAAAGTTCAATGTAATTTGCACTTTAAATTTAAATATTACTTTGATCATCAACAATATAGGAGCAGTATCTTAATAAGAATCATTTATTTAGAATTAATGTTGATTGTATGTCCAAAATATCACAAAATTGTAAATCACATTATTGAGCTCCTATTCCCACCTACTTCAACATTTTGTCATGATGTAAACAATGTTATGCTTAGATTTGTTACATTAATTGTTTTGTAGAAATTTATAAATAGTGCACACCCAATCTTGCGACTGATTTAACTCTGTTATGTTCTACAAGAAATATTATGTTTTCTTAAAATACATAGGACAAAGTGTCTTTTATCCTTTACTTAGTTCTGTCTGCGTTTCTACTCCACAATAAATGTTTCTCTAATGAATTTATATGATTTTCATTGTATCTTCATCTATACTTAATTTTTCACATTTTTAGTTTTTTTTAGAATTCTTATCTCCAAAGTGACTGACATAGTTGTCCCATGGAAAATATATACTCAGTTCATATTCCTTCACTTATGCCTCAATCGTTGAGCCCAGAATGCACAATAATTAGATTACTTCCGCCAATCCTATCTTTCAGAGAATAGTTATCATATTTTTTAGGTGACATCTGAGACAGTGATATGACAAGACTTGTGCATAGATCTTTTGCATTGAATCGTTTTTGAAAAGCTTGTTTCTTCATGTGCCCTGTATAATTTCAAAAACTATTTATGGTGCTCTTCATATGCAATATTTGCACATGTTGATGGCAAAATTTTGTTTCCTGTGTAATAAGTGATTAACATTATATTCATTCCCTCTTTATATCTCCACTTATTCCTGACATTTTACATCTTTCTGTTAGCTTTCTTCATTAGCTGGAATTGTATATTCTCTGCATTGTTCTCTCCTCCTTTATAATGAAGAATGTGACCAGATTTTGCAATTTGTCAGCCAATTCATCTGAGCGTTCTTTTTGGGTATCAAAATTTTCCAGAAGAATTCATTTTATTTGAGACTTCATCTCATAGATTAACTGGAAGTGAAAAATAGGGACATGATGAGGACTCAGAAGATGTCATCCCGAATCGTAAGTGGTGTTGGCATGAGGCGGTGACGAAGATTACTATTAGTACATATAAGTACACTATTTTTCACATTCGTAGTTACTCGGAGGCTTTGATCGGATCTAATTTGAGAATGAGTAGGGACCCCAAATGCTCAGGTGGTGGAGTGGTTAGTATGCTGTAATCCTATTTCAAAGGTCCAGGTTCAAATCCCAGCTGATGAGAAAATTTTCATCTCAAGTTATGGATGTTAGTGAATGTCTCTTAGTAAACAGAGATGCAATCTGTTTTTCCCAACGTAGATAATTGTGCATATCGTTATCCAAAGATAAATAGATATTGAACTTCTGAAGAGAGAGGGTTCATGACTTTCTCTTTTTAATTTCGTTTGCCGGCCTCCGTGGCCGAGTGCGTAGTGAATTGACTGCTAGCGCACGAAGTCTCGACGTACCAGGTTCGAGTCCTGTCAGGTCGGGAGTTTTTCTCATTTGGAGTAGGATGTATTTGTGTCTCCGCAAACTCCATGTAGACCGCATATGGAGTAAATTTCCATATGATGATTTAAGAAAGGCAAATTATCATCGATTTTTCTAAATTCTACGAGACCGCCCGATGATTATTTTTATAATTATATTTTACATTGATTTATTACAATGTAATTCTTGTTTTGTTACGTTGCTCTTTTACAAAGCCAAAACTTGAATTTCGTCCTAAATGCATATATTGAGACTTTAATCTTGAACTTTCAAATAGGCGGTATGCTTAGTTTTGAGGCACGTATATGTAGGACATGATACTAAATTTTACATTTGATATCAACTCCCAAGCTTGTCCTAACTTTTCTCATTGTTCGAGGACTTCTTTGAAGATCCGTTTAAAAATTTAAGATTAATGAATTCAATTCAGTTACGAGATGATGATATGCTGTATACACTTTAGAGGATTTAATGAAATTTTTATTCAAATGCTACGAGCGCAATGGTGTTTCTCGATACTGATAACTGCATTTCAAGTTTGGAATGGAAAGGCATATTTCTGCCTAAATGAAATTGATCAACTTATAACGAAGTTCATTTTCAAATAAAATAGATTACTTATCGAAATACTTAACTATTAGAATGATGCTCTCTTACGTATATTTAAGATTTAGGTTATTAGGATTCTGGATTATTGTTTAAATGCAGCATTGAGAAAAAAATGATTTGTCCGTCTTATGCGGACTTTAACCTGTACCTTAAGATTCGCAAATATCACCAGGAACGCGTTTAAAGATAAGTGAGAGGAGAATTAGAGAAGCTTTCGAGATGATCTGTGGAGAGTAATCATTAAATACTTTAATTAATAATTTGCTATTTTTTTAATAATGTTGCGCCAAAAATGTTATTCGAGGTCCAATAACTTTCAGCTCTAACTGCAGTTCTGCGGTTTTCCTTCGATTGTCTCTTTAATTTATTCTCTCTTCTTAACTTTGCATTCAAGTAAAACTATTCAAAATTCAGAGTGCTTACTACTTATTACTTGGAATTGAACATACTTTCAAATCAGTGGTATAAAAATGAAGAGTGGAGTCAAAATTTTTTAATTTAATAAGATTTTTTCTGCTTCAGTATGAGTGAGAATTAATTTCTCAGATCAATTTTTTAAAGTCTCTCATTGCGTCTTACGATAACTTATCCTACCCCCGTCATGGAGAACCCTCGGACGCAATTCTTAATATTTGACGAAGTAGAATGATTTTCTTATTTCTTAAAAAAGCATCGTTTATAATTATTTTAAACGGGCACTTATGAGCCGATACGTTGAGATGAGGAAAAGGAGAATATTTTAAGGAAAGACATATTTCCAATGCTTAAGAAATAAAATTTATTATTGGAAGCGTGGGAAAAACCTCCGGGGAACTGATGGTTCCCGGAGTAAACGACCCACGGGTGTGAGGAAAAAGCCCAGGAAACTGATGGTTTCCGGGGAAAACGACCTCACTGCGGGGCTCACAAATGAGCGAAAACCCGCAAAAGTTACAGAAAATTTAACAAAAAGAACACATTAAAAACAAAATATACAATGTGTCAAATGAGAAATGATTGAAGGGAGGATGGCAAAGTTACTATGCTAATTAAATTCAAGGAAAAGAGGAATCGAATTCGAAAAACTTACTTCGAAAGAAATTTGAAAGAAATTACTATACCGTTGTTTAAAAATGCACAGATTGGAATGGATCCCCACACACTCCACCACAACAAGTTAGTAAATAGGATTAGATCGGAATGTTACTCGCGAAAACTACAACATACCTATATAATCATTCACACTGGAGTATACTCCATACGCAATATCACGCACACCACACACATGCACTCGCACAACTCACTAGGAATCCATTCCATATCAGCACATGAGTTACGATGATCGGGGGCTTAATCGGCGAGTGATTTGAGAAAATAGAAGAACCGTGCGTACAAAGCGGTACGCCCAGGCGTTCCACTACATAACTCAAACACTTAAATTTTACCTGGGGTATCCGCGAGAGTGAAGCTCCCAAACGGATGCTGAATCCCAAGCCGCGGTCGCGAGCACAATATGGCAATAAAAAATAACAATTCAAATTACAAATAAAATTACAATAAAAAATGACAATTCAAGTTAACACCAAGGTTACAATTAAAATTACAATTCAAAATAAATAATAAAACAAAAAAATCCGCGGCTGAAGACGATCAGGCAGGCGGACCCCTCCACGGATCTTCTAGTATCTGTGAAGATAAAAATCCTAGAAAAAGAAGAAATGTAATTGAGTAACATGCATGAAAATAAAAATGAAAAACAACACTCAAAACAGAAAGCATGGGCATGGAAATCAAGAAAAACCAACACTCAAAAAAAGACATAATAGACATGGAAATAAACAAACAAGAAAAATAATATGCAACTCAAAATTGTATGTACCTGCAAAAAAAGGATGATTAAAAGTACCTGGAAAGAAGAGGAAATGAGGTTAGACAAATAAAAGAAGGAAAGGGGAGGAAAACGATACATTCGCAATAACTCACTAAAATTTCGCAAAATAACGCAATATATCATGTACCTGTAAAAAGAAGAACGCACAAGGACAAGCCATCCCAACCCAACCCCATCCCACGAACCACAGAAACGAACAAACGACACCAAAGCAAAGCGAACCGAAAGCCAAAACCATCGACGACAACTCACAATGTACCTAGAACGCATACATCGCAAAATTACATACGCAATCGAACGTAGGGAGGAAGGAAATATTAAAATAACATGCAAGTCAAACATCAAAAAAAAGTACCATTGCAGCAGAAAGAGAAAAATATCAAATGCAATGAAAACCGTCACCGTTTGTCTTTGATACCAATCAGATACTTGATGGCAGGAACCACTTGAAAAACCTCTTCGTTCTTCGCTTCTTCTTCGCTTGGATGGATGGATGGATCTTGAATCTTCGAAGTCTTCTTCGAATCCCGAACCACTAGAACTGCACTTCACGTAAGCTCCAGAGAAACTGAACCTTTCCCTCCAAATTTTCCTCTTGTTCAATTCCTCTGACAAATTCTGCATTCTGATTGGTTGAACCCAAAAACAGTATAAATTGTTTTCCCTCCTAAAAACAAGTGCGCTTTCAATGGAATCGTTAAATTACATGTTGAATTATTTCAAACCTTTTAAGTACGAGATGTACATTATCTCTTAAATATTTTTACTTTAATCTTTTAGCGTTACGTACGTATGAATTGAAATTGCCGTCATTTTCGTATATATAAACAAAAGACAGTTAAACAAATAAGCTCTAATTTCATTTCGTTCTTTCAGTAATTAAGTTAATTTGTCGAAATTTATTAATATCACGAGAATCATGTCATATGAGATAATAATTTCAGTCAAATCTTCGTGAATTATACCTTAACTATGACGTCTTAGAATCCGATAGTTTAGAACCATAGCGCCAATTCCGAAGCGCAACAATGGCTACAAGATCAGCATTTCGCGGGAAAAATTTTTAGGAAGGACGTTTTCTGATAAATTCTCATCGGCTTTAAACGTGTTCTTTTTCCGATTCATTTCATTTGCGTCCGTTAAGTATTTTGTGATTATTTTTCCCAGTTTATATCTCCTATCGAAGTTCCAAAAATGTCCTTGGAAGACGATAAATAATGCCTTTGATACGAATATTGCCTCCAAGAAAAGTTCAACCTTTCGTAAGAGGAAATCAGTTTCTCCGTCCATCCACAGATACTTATCTCCGAACACCGGAAACGAAATTAGTTGACGACACGGTAATTCATTCTTCGTAGAATGAGATTTTCATAAAATCACAACACCCATTTTCAAGATGGGATTCGAGTAGCATTTCCATAACATTTAAGTATCCCGCGGAAGAAAACGAGCTATAGGTTGCCACGTATCGAGACAATAATCGTAATGTGTATCGAAAGTGCACTTCAAAAAAGGGTTGTTATGGGAAGGGTGTGCGGGTGATATTGAAGCAAAGGATGGAAAGAATATCAGTAGAAGTTGGATCTACATTAACTTCATCGCCAACAAACGTTTCGGAACCCATGATTAAAAACGCGATAAGTAAGTCTTAGTAGCTAAGAAATGGTAACACGACCTTAACTGACTTTTCCATTACTTTACTCCATACCGAGAGAATATTTCTTGGCCTGTAATCATCTGCATTTGTTGTAGGTATCTCCTAATTAAATATGTAATAGATAAGAAGATATTCTTTTCTACCTATCATAAACTGATCAACTGTATAACTCATTTGAAGATTATAGAACTGTTCTGCTGTGTGTGCCATTCCCATCCTTCTAGAAGAAGAATTACCTGGCATATTGAATGAAAATGAATCATAGATGTAATATTGACAAAGGAATCAGTAGTGTGAAAGTGAATTTATGAATCACCCGATTCATTGCTCAGTAGAAGAAAATATTCATTCTCCTATGGTTTGGTGTAATGTAAACAGTTATGGCTGGTTTTGATGCTTTGGATGTTATAGTACATATTGAGATGCCCTTGAAAAAGTTGCACAACCCTAAACTGTCTGTCATATTGGTTACATCTTGTCCAAAGTAACTAATCTATAATCTACTTGTCTGTTCTTCATCAATAGCTCTCAATCAGTAATTGGGTACACTGTTGTTGGCTTGAAAGTTCAATGTAATTTGCACTTTAAATTTAAATATTACTTTGATCATCAACAATATAGGAGCAGTATCTTAATAAGAATCATTTATTTAGAATTAATGTTGATTGTATGTCCAAAATATCACAAAATTGTAAATCACATTATTGAGCTCCTATTCCCACCTACTTCAACATTTTGTCATGATGTAAACAATGTTATGCTTAGATTTGTTACATTAATTGTTTTGTAGAAATTTATAAATAGTGCACACCCAATCTTGCGACTGATTTAACTCTGTTATGTTCTACAAGAAATATTATGTTTTCTTAAAATACATAGGACAAAGTGTCTTTTATCCTTTACTTAGTTCTGTCTGCGTTTCTACTCCACAATAAATGTTTCTCTAATGAATTTATATGATTTTCATTGTATCTTCATCTATACTTAATTTTTCACATTTTTAGTTTTTTTTTAGAATTCTTATCTCCAAAGTGACTGACATAGTTGTCCCATGGAAAATATATACTCAGTTCATATTCCTTCACTTATGCCTCAATCGTTGAGCCCAGAATGCACAATAATTAGATTACTTCCGCCAATCCTATCTTTCAGAGAATAGTTATCATATTTTTTAGGTGACATCTGAGACAGTGATATGACAAGACTTGTGCATAGATCTTTTGCATTGAATCGTTTTTGAAAAGCTTGTTTCTTCATGTGCCCTGTATAATTTCAAAAACTATTTATGGTGCTCTTCATATGCAATATTTGCACATGTTGATGGCAAAATTTTGTTTCCTGTGTAATAAGTGATTAACATTATATTCATTCCCTCTTTATATCTCCACTTATTCCTGACATTTTACATCTTTCTGTTAGCTTTCTTCATTAGCTGGAATTGTATATTCTCTGCATTGTTCTCTCCTCCTTTATAATGAAGAATGTGACCAGATTTTGCAATTTGTCAGCCAATTCATCTGAGCGTTCTTTTTGGGTATCAAAATTTTCCAGAAGAATTCATTTTATTTGAGACTTCATCTCATAGATTAACTGGAAGTGAAAAATAGGGACATGATGAGGACTCAGAAGATGTCATCCCGAATCGTAAGTGGTGTTGGCATGAGGCGGTGACGAAGATTACTATTAGTACATATAAGTACACTATTTTTCACATTCGTAGTTACTCGGAGGCTTTGATCGGATCTAATTTGAGAATGAGTAGGAACCCCAAATGCTCAGGTGGTGGAGTGGTTAGTATGCTGTAATCCTATTTCAAAGGTCCAGGTTCAAATCCCAGCTGATGAGAAAATTTTCATCTCAAGTTATGGATGTTAGTGAATGTCTCTTAGTAAACAGAGATGCAATCTGTTTTTCCCAACGTAGATAATTGTGCATATCGTTATCCAAAGATAAATAGATATTGAACTTCTGAAGAGAGAGGGTTCATGACTTTCTCTTTTTAATTTCGTTTGCCGGCCTCCGTGGCCGAGTGCGTAGTGAATTGACTGCTAGCGCACGAAGTCTCGACGTACCAGGTTCGAGTCCTGTCAGGTCGGGAGTTTTTCTCATTTGGAGTAGGATGTATTTGTGTCTCCGCAAACTCCATGTAGACCGCATATGGAGTAAATTTCCATATGATGATTTAAGAAAGGCAAATTATCATCGATTTTTCTAAATTCTACGAGACCGCCCGATGATTATTTTTATAATTATATTTTACATTGATTTATTACAATGTAATTCTTGTTTTGTTACGTTGCTCTTTTACAAAGCCAAAACTTGAATTTCGTCCTAAATGCATATATTGAGACTTTAATCTTGAACTTTCAAATAGGCGGTATGCTTAGTTTTGAGGCACGTATATGTAGGACATGATACTAAATTTTACATTTGATATCAACTCCCAAGCTTGTCCTAACTTTTCTCATTGTTCGAGGACTTCTTTGAAGATCCGTTTAAAAATTTAAGATTAATGAATTCAATTCAGTTACGAGATGATGATATGCTGTATACACTTTAGAGGATTTAATGAAATTTTTATTCAAATGCTACGAGCGCAATGGTGTTTCTCGATACTGATAACTGCATTTCAAGTTTGGAATGGAAAGGCATATTTCTGCCTAAATGAAATTGATCAACTTATAACGAAGTTCATTTTCAAATAAAACAGTTCTTTTTTTTAGAAATATATATAGTGTATAGTATCACTCACTCTTGTAACTAATTTCATCTCTGTTATATCTTCCTTGATATTTTATGTTTTCTTTAATTAAAGCAGATCAAGTTTTTTTCATCCTTTATTTAGTTCTGTCTGCATGTATGCTCTTTAATCAATGTTCCGTAAATCAATTTTTATGATTGTCATATATCCTCATTTAAGCTTAAATTTTTCATATAATTTAGTTTTTTTAGAATTCTTATTTCTATTATGCATTTCATATTTTTTATGGGAATTATTTACTCATTACATAATCCTTCTCAAATGAACCATTTTTTGAGCTCAAGTCTTTCAGGATGCACCATAATAAGATTACTTCCACCATTCCTATCTTTCAGAGAATGATAATCATAATTTAAGAAGACATTTGAGAGAGTTAGATGATGAGACCTGTACATAATTTTTTTGCATCGAATCATTTTTGAGTAACTTGTTGCTTTATGCTATAAATGCTATTTAATTATTAAAAAGTTATTAATGTTGCTCTTCATATGCAATATTTGCATATATCAATAGCAACATTTTGTTTTCTGTTGTGACTTCAACACTAGGTTTCTATAAGTGCAAAAATGGTGACCTGATGAGGACTCAGAGGATATCATCCTAAATCATAACTATTTTTCATGTTTGCAATTACTCAATGGCTTTGATCAGGACGAATTTGAGAATGAGTAGGGATGGTGGATTCAAATGTTTGCTATGTGGTGGAGTGGTTAGTATGCCTTCCTATTTCTAAGGGCAGGTTCAAATCCCAGCTGTGGAGAAAATTTTCATCCCAACTTATTGATGTAAATGAATGTCTATTATTGAAAAGAGTTACACATTGTTTTTTCCAACATAGGATATTGTACATATTGATATCTAAGTATAAATAGATACTGAACTTCTGGTGAAAAAGGGTGCATTAATTTCTCTTACTAAATATACACAATATATATTATCTCTTATTTTCTACAAGACCAGTCCTATGATATTTTTATTTTATTTTACATTTATTTATTATTATGTCATTCATTTTTCATTATGTTGCTTTTTTTATAAAATTACATATATAAATAATTAATATATTTATATATGAAAGTTACCAGTTGTATTGAATTTTCCTGTTTGCCAGCTATTTTCAATGAATAATGTCAATCCTCTTTGACTTTTTGATCAATTGTTTTTCAGCAATTCTGTAGTAATCCCATTTTTATTGAGGGTCCTGCTATTCTTTCTGGAATATTATTTCAATCGACCATTAAGGAAAAAATGATTTCCTCAAACTTTTACTCAAAGTTTGATATAGAACGATTTTAGAGATTCAGGATAACGAAACTATAAATAAAATTATCCAAGTTTAGAACATGTTCCTGAACAAATTCTTTTGAAAAATTAAAGAAATTACCATATTTTTCGGACCATAAGACGCACCTGACCATAAGACCTGGTTTTTAGAGGAGAAAAATAGGACAAAAAATATTATATATATATATATATATATATATATATATATATATATATATATATATATATATATATATATATATATATATATATATATATATAACTTGAAATGTTGTTTAATTAACTTAATAATTAATTGTTGAATTAACTTAATAGTTTTCAATATTTAATCAATTTGATCGAATAATAAACTTAATATTTAAATGCTCCTTTATATATAATAAGAAAAGTAACTTTTTAAAGAAATGCGATAATTATTCTGGTTTCTTAATAATTAAGAATAACATATTAAAATATTTAAGTATTCTGGTGATATTTGTGAATCTTCATGTAAGAGTTAATATCAGAATAAGATAGTGAACCGTATTTAAAAGGTATAATTCTTGACCCATGATGAAAATGAAACTCGTGACTAACTCCAGTTAAATTGTTAAGTATTGATACATTGTCTTGGAGATTACCGTATTTTTCGGACCATAAGACGCACTTTTTCTTCACCAAAAAGTGGGGAGAAAAGTGCCTGCGTCTTATGGTCCGAATAGAAGACTGACACTGACGCTGTACTAAGACGCTGACACTAATGCCGGGCATTCGTATCAGAGCTGCAGCGGGACCCGCTGCAGCCGACCCGCAGGATCAAATATTATTCTGTTATACATTATTTTAGTAAAGCCTTCGACTCAGTAGACTAGTAAATTCATTGATCATGCCCCACTTTGATTACGGTGACATTGTTTACCAAGATCTATCAAGAGATCTAGCCAATAAGCTCCAAAGCATCCAGAATGTGTCCGTTCGATTTATATTTAATTTGAGAAAATTCGACCATATTTCTGGTGCATTTAAAAAATTAGATTGGATAAAACTCGAAACTCGCAAACAACTACACATTCTAACGTTCTCATGCACTGTTTTGCGAACGCAATCTCTTGAATATCTCTTTTCCGAATTTGTAAGATTTGAGTCCGTCCATAATTGTAATACTAGAGGGAGATTCAATTTACTAATACCGAACCACAGAACGGAGACATATCACAAATCATTTATTATAACTGCTACCACGCTCTGGAATACCATTCCCTCCCACATAAAATCTTCCATTTCCACCCGATCTTTCAGAAGA
Organism: Pantala flavescens; assembly: GCA_020796165.1. Taxonomy (NCBI): domain Eukaryota; kingdom Metazoa; phylum Arthropoda; class Insecta; order Odonata; family Libellulidae; genus Pantala; species Pantala flavescens. Next base: position 55,995,791 of record CM036883.1, read on the forward strand.
AAATGTCTTACTTATCTTAATCATATATCCAATTTATCTCCTGTATCAACAGTCATCACATCTCTACAGCACTGATCAACGCTCTCTCTACTGCTCCTTTCACTCAGTCTTACTTCATAATAAATAAAGTTAGTAATGCTTTAATTGAGTTGCTTGGTTTGCTTCATTATAATGTACAAATATTCCATGCAATGCTGTATTACTTCTTCAGGTATCTTTTCCATATCAATGTTAATATAAAACCTTTCATCTTCCTCTCCCCTCTCAATGAATTTTCCTGAACTCTTTCCTAATTTTTCTATCTTTCTCATCATTAATTTGGTCTCTCTATCTCAATCAATTATTATAACTCATTAATTTTTTAAACAATCATTGCATGCTAGTTTAATTTTTATTTTCAGTTTATATTTAATTTGTGTATTGCTTTTTTAAGGATTATGAATGGGTTTCAAATTCAGTTATCTAGAATCTATTTATATTTGTGTAGACAATGTTTCCCTTGCAAATCACCTTAGTTTATCATTTATTTATATCATCACAACTGAGGCAGTCTCAGTAATTTCTCACAGAGTTTTAAACAATATATTGTTAACAAAAACTATCCCATTTGTGTACCACCATGCAGTGTTTTAGGTGATCTCACCAGTAATATTTCTTTCTGCTAATTTACATTCCTTCACATTCTTGTATTTCTAATACTGTTATACAATAATCATCATGTTGTAAGTTATAATAGCTATTGTCTCCCATGGGTGGAGAAGCATTTATTCCGTTATATCATCCTTCATGTTAAGATGTATTTGATTAGAATGATAGATTAGATATGACATAGAAAACTAAGACTTACATCAAAGTGTTACAAAGGACTAACTCGTTGAAAATAACTTTATATTTTGGAATCATGCAATGTTTTATGTTCTTTTTCCAGCCTTAGATTATGAAACTCACTTTAAAGATTGATATTCACTTATTTCTTGAGACAAAATGTTAAATCTTCCAGAATTTATTCACATAGAAGTGGTTTATTCATTTTCTTGAAAAATACTGATCTTGAAGAACTATTATTTTATCCTTCCTTTAAATACAATGAAGAAAACATTTACTCTCAACCTTTAATTACTCCTTACTGCATTGATGCTCCTTAAAGAATTGGCTCAAATGTAGTTTAATTAATAACTTTTTAATTAAAATAATAAAAAATAATAAAACTTTTTATTAAAATAAATTTTCATCTTCAAATATGTTAATTTTTACCTGAATTTTTACTTATCTGTGGAAGGTATGAAATCATCATATATTTCTCAGAACAAACATGCGTTTTATTTCATGATCTAAAGTTGTATGACTTATTCCGGTATCTTTTCCAATTCATAGTCAATATAAAACCTTTGATCCTGATCCCGTGAAGCAGTTATATGTAATAGGTAATTCCATACTAGGATTATAACTCACATTAATGCAATAAAGTAGACATCAGGAATGTTTTAATAGTAGAAAGAAAGAAGATGAATACTTACGGTGAACTAGATGTTAGGACGAATTCCATTAGTAGAAGGTAAATGAGAAGTTGCATTATAAGTAGTACATACCTTAAGCATTATATCAAAGTATGGAATTTCAATAACATATATAATATTTTGCACAGCAAATACTTACTATGGTGAGCTGGAGACAGTTAAAAAGAAATCATTCAAGTTGCCATCCATTGAAATCGACATTCAAACTCAGAGTTTCAATTTAAATATCTCAGTGTGACTGATGAATACAAAGTTGGGGAATGCATGTTGGAGCAAGTATTCTCCCGTGAGTATTTTGGATTGATCCTCTATGAATAATTTAAATTTGATGATTCAAAATAGGCTTACTCAATATGTTGGCTCACAATCATATCCCAATCATTCCGCAAAAATTTAATGCAGCAAATTAAATCTTTTACCATTACAATACCTACTCACTTATATCCAGAAGTCCAATTCTCCAATAAGCACAAGGAAAAGTTTGCTACAAAACATGGCTTTATAGGGAGATATAGAAAAAGGTACAATATACCAAGTTATTATAATATTCATGGCATGAAGAGAATTGATGTCACTATGTATATATCTATTGAATGAAATACCTCATAATCTAATATAAAGAAATAAAGACTGAAATCAATAAATGAATGTAAATTAAAATAAATTAAAAGTACCTCAAATAATTTTAAGTAACAAATAACAGGTGCCTATGTATGCTCATAGCGGACGTGTATATTTATATATTTCAAAATAGTATTACATTGTTTTTTTATATTTGTTTGTTTTAAATATGGGATTCTATTGATTGCATCCAAGTTTATATCTGCTCTTGAGATTTTAAATACAAAGCATTCTGTAGCCTTTATCATCATCATATCCTCTGGTGTTCTGCCCACGTATTTCATTTGGCAATCAGAACAGGATAGCTCGTACAACCCGCTGGTGGAGTTTATTGCCCTCCTGTCTTTAGGAGCGACTTCAAACCTCGCCGACTCCACCAGGAAGAGAACCCCGGATGGCTAGTCCTACTTGAAGAAATGGAAATTAGGGGTTTTCCCCAACAAGAACTTACAATTGAAAATTTGTTCCCAAACCCTTCACCCTTTCTCTCCTTACCTTACAAAATATTCTCATGATGCAGCCACTCCTTCCTTCCCCTCTACCCTCCCTCCCCCTCCAACAAACCTATATAATCCCTAACAAAACACCATTCCTTGCCTGAAGATGTAATTTCATATTACGAAGCCGGTTGCGGTTGTGTTTGCATTACCGATACTCTCGTTCGGGCTGAATCGTTTAATTGGTAATGATGTGGTCAACGTACGTGACACGTATTTGAGCTTTCGGGAATTGGCATTCCTCCTTGTATGCTAAAAGGCCGGTAATCCGAAGTTCTCGACTGAAATGCCAGGGGACCCGAATTTCTGAGGAGTGAAATATATTACATAATTTTATCCTCGGTAACTGTAGGAAAGGTAGCGTTTCCGTATCCTAGAGTCAAGGTCGAGGGCTCCAATCCAATTTAATCCTTAAGTTCTTCTGAAGTCCAAAATTCCGTAGAAATCCAAAAGGTTTTCTGAAGTCCAAAATTTCCAAAGTTCCGATATCTTTTTTTTTATCGGGGATGATTTTGAAGACTTTTCACCCGCGTGCGGCGAATACCACGGCGTTCAATTATTCGTATTGTTCGTCGAATTTCCGCCTCTACACGTCCAATTTCCGTGGTTCCGGTGCACGAAATTTTCCAAACCTCTAAGCTCTGCGAGCGGTGCGCGGTAAGCATCGTCACTCCGGCCTTCTGTTGGACGCCAATTGTAAAATCTGTTCGTTTTTTCAACTATTTCGCGTAAGTACTTCCCTGATTCTCGCTTATTTCGAATAAACGTACTTGTTCCCTTTTTTTTCTGAAGTTTAATTATTTATCCTTAGCTTTTTTATTGACAATTTTCTCCATTTTTATGGGGGCAGTTTCACGGAAGGTTGTTAAACTAGCTCGTTTTATTATAAGATACCCTTCCAACAGAACGATTAAATTACCTCTTTGATATTCAACGCCGAACTAACCGTATAAGCTCAACAATAAGCCGCCTTGAATAAGGCTAAAATAACTATAACGGTTAACTTCACCCCATAACAATTTAACATTATAATCTTACTCCTCAAGAACACTTTGATATGAAGAAAATTCCAGACCAAAACATGAATAGTTAGATGTGGTTGCTGGCGTAGAAGAATAAGGAGTTACAACGTTGCTATAACTCGGTTTAAAAAAATAAATGAGCTTGAGAAAGGAAGGTGGAATAGCAGGAAATCCAGGAATGAAGTTGTGTACATCCTATGAATAGAACCAGGGAAAGTTCTATCATGAGCGTTAAGGAATGCAACGTGGTCGATGAAGGGTTTAAGAATAAGAGGATACCTCTATGCTCCATGAAATAATGCTCGACACTTTACTAGTGTGGCAAGACGCAAAGCGTTGATATGGTCCAATTCAAAGATATCGAAGGATAAACTCGCCTTTGGCACATGGCGGTTGAGGAGAACGCTGCGGATAAAACAGAAACGTAGGGTGAGACAAATGAATTCATATTAGCGGCAACAACGGCATGAAACATCATTCTGAAAATGTGGTTGAGTCTTTACAAAAAATTAATGAATTTGGTGGAATCATATTTGAAGGTTAACTCATCTGAAAGCGAGGGAAGACGATAAAGAAAAGATTTTTCTTTTGTAGAAGTGTCTAGTCTAGTGAAGGCGTTCATATTTTGTGCTTCAAAAGTCACTCAATACTACTTTTTTTTGTCAGAATAAAGTTTTCAGCTTTATTTGACTTAAATTTCCTCAATGCTGCTGAAACAAGTTTGATTATTTAAGCAGCATGATATTTTCATGTATATCTTAAATTCTAACTTTAATTAGGATTTTTTGAAGTAATGAATAGTAATATGGTGAATTTATGAGTTACTTTAAATATTTCATCACTTAGTTGTAGATATTTGTTCTTTATTCTGTAGTTAGATTGCCTGCAAACTGGTTATGGTTCCGTTCGATGCCAATGTTATAATATTTACTGTGGAGCCCTTACAAAGTAAGCAGTGTTCGTATTTAATTTTTTTAAATATAGAATTGATTGTGGCTGTAGTATCTAATCTATAACCTATAAGTCCATATCTTTATCAATGTTTTTCCTTGACTTATTATGAACAGAATATTTGGTTGCAATATACAGCGGTCCCTCGAGATACGAGTTTAATTCGTTCCAAGACCGAGCTCGTAAGTCAATCAGCTCGTATCTCGAACAAATTTCTCAGATTAAAAATAACTGAATTCGATTTAATCCATTCCGAACCTATGAAAAGTCCCCAAAACATTGTAAATAAGAATAAATATATGTTTTTAATTAATAAATAAACATATATAAATAACAAATATATAAAAAATAATGAAACAAAGTAATGAAAGAGTTATTAACTATAGAATAATAGTCTTACTTTGGTGACGGACAAGTTCGGCTAACGAAGGTGAACGGCGAGGAGGAGGGAAGAAGTGTAGGCACTCTATACACATACGTAAACGGCGCTGTTTTAAAATTGAACACTATTTTCGTAACTTTTAACTAAAACTACACTTCTTTTATTTCAAATAAAAGAAAGAATTGAGAATAATTCTCTTAACTTTAAACTTAAACTAACCTTAACATTAACGTAAATTTCAGTATCACTTGTTTCTGACTTCTTGGTTGCACTTTCTGTACAAAGTAAAAAGTTCAGTAATCACGCAAAAAAGATGACAGTGCACAAGATACACTTCGATAAGTGTAACACGTGCGAGTGAGTGAGAGATTTTGTCAGACAATGCTCGACGCTGCGCACCAACTAGCAGGGCACTCCGGAAACACGGATTTGGGCTCGTATCTCGAACGAAAATAAGGCTCCAACTCGTATGTCAGGCTGCTCATAACTCGAGACACCACTGTACCACATATATACTTCACAAAAATGTATGCACTAGTAATGATATACTAAAGGAAGAGTTACTTAACATGGAAATGGTTAGACTCTTTCCGAAAGAAGATACATTTGGATTTAATAACAAATTTATTATGCAGTACAAAATTCTCTTGCCTTTCTATGGGATCGACCCTCAGGTACAGTCACTCCGAAGTACTTTCCTTTTCTTGAGGAATGATGCCCTGAAAGCTACCAGTACTCCATTCGTACTACAAGATTGACCCCTGAGCAGATATTAATTGTGAGGCAATTGTTCCTGTCCCCTTTCCCACGGCTTAAATATTTGTAGAATTCATTGGAGTTTTCCGAGTCAAGAGTTGTACTAATGCACTTCTCTTATAGCAGTTTCTAACTATCAATTCTTTAGTCGCTTTCATATACTTTTGCAGAAAATGTATATCGCGGTCTTTCCTTTTGAGCGACTCAATATTATGTTCGATATCGAGGTTTTTTTTATTCGTCCTTCAGGAACTTATATTTCGATACCTACGAAAAATATCTTCTTAAATCCCTGCCGCTTCTGTTCTTTTGAACACCTAATACCTCTGCATTCCTAACCTTTTGTGCGTCATTATCTTTGGAATCTGATATAATCTGCTTAACTTTATTGAACGAGCTCCATTTTTTGGAGACAACGTTTCGGAATATTGAACTTAAAAGCGAGTTCCATTGGGTTGCTTATACCCGCAATAGTGGTGTAGTAAGTGCGTTTAGAATCTTTAGTACAGATATTTTCAGCATATTTGACTCCCTGGAGGTGTCCTCGACTACCTGAGTAAGACCCCTTCGCTGACGATGTTGTTTACGTGTTCCTGGGATTCACCCCCCTCTCCTCGCCTCCTCCCCAACTCACTGTTGGTAGGTAAACGCCACCTGCAGTGACCGCAAGGTATTCTATCAGCGGACAGATTTCTTAAGGATACGCGTATGTATTTAAATCATCTTGTATTCCCTTAAAAAAGGGAAGGGAGAAGGGGAAAAAAGGTTAGTTCAGCATTTTAAAATCCAGAATCAATGATTAATAAACATGTTCGTTCGTAATTTACCTGGAAATAGTGTTAGTCATGGAGGACTGCGCTCCGCCGCGCGGATATGACCATTGCGCAGTTGTACAGAGTCGTTCTTTGCTTTCAAGAGAAGCAGGATTTTTAACGAGAAGTAATACAAATAATATAATAACCAGATGCTATGTAAAATAAGCAGTTAAAGGTAATACATAATATGTGTAAAATGTAAATGGTATTGTTCGCAGAACTTTTAGAATTAGATGATTGTTCATAGAAATTCTTTGGATGGAGCTCAGTCTTTCACTTCATTTCGAATGACATATTCGTATTTATTTTATCACATTCGGTCGTGATTCACCAATGACTGTAACCTGTTGTTTAGCTTGTACTCGTATTTTTAGGAAGTTACGTATTCTATCTCCATTGGTTCTCTATTAAATGTCTTTGAGATTGATGAAGTATATTTGAAGATATATAATTATTATCATTTTTTAGTAACGATAAGGTAAAAACTTAAATCTATTATAGATCAATAATTATCTATTTGGTTATATATAATACATGATAAATACACAGTTTTATTTTTCTCGTAATTTAATTATTGCAGATCATCTTTCTTTGTTCATTCAAGCAACTTTAAAAATATGAACGAATTTTAAATTTCAGATGTTAACTACCGGTCTTCTATAAACAGCATCACAGGTTTCCGAGTGTCTTATTTGAATGAACTGATATTTATTGGAGTAAAGAGAACGAAAAAAACTTGATGAAAGTATTCGGCTTTGAATGTTCAAGGATCAGTGAGATCGGTAAAATAATTAATTCCAGTAATTATCTTTATCACTAAGTGTTCTGCATCTCGAAATAGCAAATGATATTTTCATATTTGTTTTTAACATTTATTTTCGTAATACTGTTCTTCTTGTTTTATAGGTTAATGTGAGCGGTGGTGATCAACAGTTTCACTGACGGAAATCCGAAGAGCGGCTTCGTATACAAGTTTTCTCCCTTCGTACTTCTAATTTACAAGGTATTCTCTTGATCTCGGTAACTAAAGAAAAGTTTAACAAGATATGGTTCTTTGATTCGGTTGAGCGAAATATATGTTAATAAGATTGATTTTTTTTTACATTTACATTATTACCCCGCAAACCGCCTTGTGGCGTTTGGCAGGGGGTGCTAAGACACCAAGTCCCTAACTACTCTTTCTTGTTTGCGCATCTTATACTATCGGGAAAGAAAGACCAATAATAACTTTCCGTTCGAGCGATTATCTCACGAAATTTTTTGGATGCCTGGATTCTACAATTATATTCGCTACGCGTGGGGATCACAGTGTCTCTTATCTCATCATTATAGTCGCTACTTAAGAATTTTTCGAATAACTTGAGCCTATACACGTTTCTTCTAATACTTAGAGTATCTCATCCGAGGGATTCGATCATTTTCGATACACTGCTGTCGAATTTATAATCCCCTTTTACGAATCGAGCCGCTCTGCGCTGTACGCATCCTAACTCAGCGATCAAACCCTTTTCGTATGGATTCCACACTGCGCAACAATATTCAAGTAATGGGCGAACTAACGAAAAATAAGCAACCTCTTTGACTTTGGGTTGACATCCCTTGAGAACGCGGTTACAGAGTCTGAGTGTCCTATCGGCCGACCCCATTATATCCTGAATGTGAGCTTTAAACGATAAATTACTACTGAATGTAACTCCTAAGTGTTTATGCTGACTAACGAATTCTAGTCTTGTTCCGCTTAATAGGTAAGGAGTTTCGCTAGAGGTTGGATTCTGGGATCGGTTCATACTCATTGCTACACATTTGTCTACGTTTAGTTCGAGCTGCCAATCATTACACCATTCGGTAATGGCGTCCAGGTCGCGCTGTAATATTGATTTATCTTCTTCATTCTGAATTTTCCTATATATAAGGGTATCATCCGCGAATTGTCGCACTTTACTCTCGATACTATCTACTATATCGTTTATGTAAATAAGAAACAAAATTGGTCCGATTACACTACCTTGTGGAACCCCTGACGTTACCTCTATTACTTCCGAAAACGCGCCATCTAAAACCACCCGTTGGCTTCTGCCACTCAAGAAGGATTTAATCCAACGAATTATATGTTCATGTACACCGTAGGCTTTTAGTTTATGAAGTAACTTCGCGTGCGGAACAGTATCGAATGCTTTCCTAAAATCCAAGAATATCGCGTCTGTCCCAAAACCTTCGTCGGCTGATCTCATTATGTCGTGATGGAGGAGCGCTAACTGACTTTCACAAGAGCGCCCTTTGCGGAAGCCATGCTGACTCGGCGTAATAGCAGCATTGTCGCTGAGGAAACGCATTACATAACTACATATTATGTGCTCTAAAATTTTACTAAATATCGAAGTCAGGGATATCGGCCGGTAGTCGTCCGGCTTTGTTTTACGGCCTTTCTTCGGTACTGGAGTGATATGCGCCTCCTTCCATGAGGATGGAATAATTCCTTCGCTTAAGGATTTATTGTATAGTACGACGAGAAGGGGAGCAAGTTCATGCGCGAGGGTAGATATTACGCGAGCGGGTATTCCTTCTGGCCCGGGGGACTTCTTGCTGTCTATTTGAAGTAAAAGATTTCTGACGCCTGTCTTACTTATCTCCAAACTTCCCATTTCTTTCGAAACACGAGGAGAGAAAGCGCTGACGCGACCGTTGTCAGTTATAAAAGATTTCCTAAAATGCTCATTAAGAATATTAGCTTTTTCGCGAGATTCGGTAATTGTGCAACCTTTACTATCGATGAGGTGTGTAACAGTAGATTGCTTCCCTCTAGTTTCTCGAACGTACGACCAAAATTCCTTCGGATTATTTTCTAGCGATTCACGTAATGTTTCACGTCTATATAAGTCTAATTCGTTACGAGCCTCAATCTTCGCAGCGCTCTTAAAATGTAAATATTTGCGTCGATATTCTTCGTACTCTCTACTGTCGCGTGGGAAGGACTTCATTAGGGAATGAAACTCTCTTTGTTTTCTATGGAGGGAACGTAATTTAGGTTTGACCCACCGCGGGTCTTTACGATCTCTAACCATTTTCGTCGGAACAAATCGCGAGGTGCCTTCATGAAGGATACGGAGAAACTCACTCCAACTATCGTCTACTGAGTTGAGCTGAAAGAAGCGAATAAGGGCTTCTTTTTCTCCCTTAACAAACTCTTTTAACGCAGGGATATTGGCTTTCTGAAATAAGTATATCTTGCGAGGGGGCTTCAGCAATCGGTTTGCATCTATCTTTAGCACGGCGGTTATTATTTTGTGGTCTGATATACCTTCTTCTACAACGATGCTATCTACAAGATGGGGCTCACTAGTTGCTAGAAGGTCTAAAATATTACTTTTACCGAGAGAAGTCGTGCGAGTCGCTTCTAGATTGACCTGTTCAAGGGCAAAGACCGAGAATAAATCGACGACTTTCTGCGATATATATTTTTCACGACTGTTACTGACGACGATCATGTTTGTCCAGTTTACGTTTGGAACATTAAAGTCACCTCCTATGAATATCGAGGCTCTCGGTTTGCATTTTCTGAGTTTACTAAGCGCGAGATGCAGATCATCTATTGGGTCGTCATTACTATCGGGAGGGCGGTAAAAGGAGCAGAAATATGTTTTTTTGCCGCGCCTATCGGACACTGAGCACCAAATCATCTCACTGCCTGACTGGCCTTGTATATCTTCCGCCTGACTTATAAGATTATTTTTCACTGCGATAAATACTCCTCCCCCTAATCTCTGGTCTCTATCCTTACGATAAACTTTGTATTCCGGAGGAAATATTTCACTAGACGCTATTTCATCATTAAGCCAACTCTCACTACCAAGTATTATATCGCCTCCTGTTTTGCTTGTTAAATCAAAAAATTCCGCTTGCTTGTTTCTAATACTTCTACAGTTTACTACGACTAATCTAATATCATTTACGCTGTTTACTTGAGAAACGGGATTAAATTTATTGCTACGCAATTTCTCACTATCTCTAATGGATATTTTTATCGAATTAACGTTTTTATTATTAAAAGTAGATTTTTTAAGCTCCTTTCCATGATCGCTAATCTTTTTATCTATAACTGAATGAGGTGGCGATTTTTTCTCTGGATTGACGTTTACTTTCTTAGAAGCACAATCTACAGACCGATTTATGTATTTATCGCCTATTTTTATGTTACTAGTACTATTTTTACTCGTTTCAAAATCTATAGTCTCTAAAACTACGCGAGGTGGCACTTCTACGCTATCGTCTAACCTAAAAAAACCCTATTTCCCTCAAATATCCTATGATATGAATATCCTGATCAGCCTTCGTAACGTATCGTATTTTTACCGTATTTTATTTTATAAATTTTATCACTGAATCTACCCAGTGACTTAGGGAACGAGTTTTCTTCCACACGTCCTCGAAATAGAGAGTATTCGGCGTGTATTCTCACAATGGATCTTGATTTTCTATGAAAGGAAATGTGTTCGATATTGGAAGAATTAATTCGGAACTAATTTTATTGGCAAGCAATTAAATTATTGAAGTTCATATGTGTCGTTCGTTCTTAAAGGTCAGTTTTTATTCGTGTCTTACTCTATAATTTACTTCATTTTAATTCCTTGCATTATATCATTTGGTTAGTATTTACCTCGTGCTTATCCAGGGCTTCTGATTAGGAAATGTTTTTTCTTTTTATATATTTGAATAAATATATTCTTTGTTCATACTATTATATCGTTCTATAATATGCTTTATTTTTATTCATTGAGTTCATATCATTTGGTACACATGTCTGTTTACTTTCAAGTATCGATGAGGGAACTAGTGCCTTATATTAGTATTTGAAGCATTCTCAGAAATTGAAGATTAAAAGATAAGAAGGTAAGTAAGCTTACAACAGGGGTAAACGATGTAAGTCTTAGAAATTTCGATATATTATTAAATAGAATAGACTCTGTGGAAGAAATTCATGTAAAAAATTCATGTAGTAATAGGAGAATGTATCATCCTTAAGAAAGGGGGGATTGAGTCAATAGAGAAAACTGATACACAAATCAGAAGAGACGCAGTTTTCGCATTTCGTAATTTTTGTCTTCAAGTACTAATTATTTTATTTCTCTTCCAGGTACTTCCTTATTTACCTTCCCTCCTTTTCTCTTTTTTCATCCTAATTCCCTCCAATTATCCTTTATATTTCATTTCCTACCCATCCTTCCAAGAAACCTACATCCCCCCTCCACATCCGAGGAACCACATCCCGCACCCTAGGGTGTAGGTGGGGGCTCATTGGAGGGGTTCCTATGAAGGATGTGAAGGGGCCCTTTTAAAATCCCATCCCTTTACCCCCTAAACCCTACAATCATTCCTACGAACCCTTCCTCACCTTGGAAACGTCTTCATCACCCTGCATACATGATTGTACGAAGAAGGTTGCAATGAATAGTGTAAAATTGAATTTCAAACCATGTAGAGTGTCGGGGCTCATTCATTTACTGTTTATAGCTTGGAGGGCTGGAATGTGAAATCGGATAAAGGTAGGTACCTTATAAAAGTATAAAAAACTAGAGAATATTATATATTTGTTGTGCTGTGAATTGGGAGACTAATCCTTTCGAATTTCTAGTTTCGACTTAGATATTTAAATAAAATTCTATATACTTTCCGCGTAAACGTTAACCTATATAATAATTAAATTTCGTCATAACTTACTTTAGAATGTCAGAAAATAGCATTCAAATAGGCGTTGTTTCAGAAATGTAGATAATGAACGTTAAATTAACAATATTTTTGACTTCCACCATAATCCCGATGGCTATAACAGTTGTTTCGAGCTTAAAAATTCACTATTAATAGAAATTCTTCCTTATTTATCTAAGAAAAGGTCTAAGAAAAAAAACTGCATAATAACTCTCACAAACTAAAGAGCAAAGATTTACAAGTACAGTTTTTACAGACGTAGAAAAAAATGCTGACCGGAAGTGCAAGAAATGCACGAGGTATATACTAACCAAATGATATGACACAAATGATAAAAATAATTACTTTCACTTTAAAAGAAAAAAATGAAAACTGATATTTAAGAAAATAATCAATATTCAAATAATTCCGAGAAAGATTAGAGTTTCGATTTAATTATTCCATTATTTAACTCCTTTCCTTTTATATGAAATCAAGATAAATGCGACACTTCACGCCTAACACTAGCTATTTCAACGATGGATGCATGGAAACTCATTTACATTTACATAAATACCCCGCAAACCGCCTTATGGCGTATGGCAGGGGGTGTCAATACACCAATCTAACTATTTATCTATCCTATTAATTCTTCTAACACTATCCGGGAAAAAAGACCGATGATAACTTTCCGTACGCGCGATAATCTCACGTAATTCCTTTGATGTTTGATTCCGAAAATTACGATCGCTAATTACGGGAATTATGATGTCGCGTATCTCTTTGTATGAATCACCGTTTCTAAATTTTTCAAAAAGTTTTAATCTATATTCAATTCGTCTATTTCTAATTCCAGTAACACTTCATTCCAACTTGCTCATTTTGGTGGTGACGCGGATTGGAAAATCTTTAACGCGACCGTCATCTAATGTGAAACATTTTTTAAAGTGCCTATTAAGAATGTTCGCCTTTACACGTGTATCTGTTACTGTGCCTCCATCATCGTCAGTGAGGTGGGAAATGGTCGACTGTTTGCCTCTGGCCTCGCGAACGTATGACCAGAATTCTTTAGGATTTTTCTCCAATGATTCGCGCAATGTTACGGATCTGTACGCTTCGAATTCGCGGCGGGCTTCGTTCTTGGCTTTAGTTATTGTTTCTAAATACATACGCCGATGATATTTGTTTTCGTCACTATTCGTTTGGAATGCGTTCATGCGCGAATGTAATATCCTCTGTTTTCTTTGGAGACCCATCGCGGTTCCTTTCGATCTCGTACTATTTTGGTCGGAACAAATTTCGAAGTACCTTCACGGAGGATACGGAGAAACTCAGACCAGCTGTCGTCTACGGTGTGATTTTGAAGAAAACTAACGTATGAAGAACTTTTTGCCTTAATGAAATCCTTAAACGCGTGAAAATTTGCTTCCCTAAAAATGTATAACGTACGAGGGGGCTTCGTAACTTAGGATGGAATTACTTTAAGCACTGCGGTTATTATTTTATGGTCTGAAATGCCTTCGTTAACTGCTATTTTATGAACGAGGTGAAGATGGCTTGTGGCAAGAAGATCTAGTACATTACCCTTACCGAGGGGAGTTATTCGAGTTGATTCCGTATTAACCTGCTCCAAAGCGAATACTGAGAATAAATCAAGTAATTTCCGCGATGCAATTCTATCACGACTATTGTTAGTGACGGACATGTTAGACCAGTTAATGTTGGGAAGATTGAAATCTCCTCCTAGGAAAATGGGTGCGTGCGGCCTACTCTTTCTAATTTCATTTAGCGACTCGTGTAGGGCCTCGATGGCATCGTCAGGAGGACGATAAAAGGAGCAAAAATAATTTTTTTTGCCTCGTCTGTCCAAAACTGAACACCAGATAATCTCAGAGTTTTCTCGATTTTTAGTATCTTCTAATTGACTAACTAAATTGTCTCTAACAGCGATAAATACACCACCACCCATCCTGATACCTCTGTCCTTTCGATACACGGTGTAGTCGGGGGGAAAAATTTCGCTCGATGCTGTGTCTTCCTTAAGCCAACTTTCGGTTCCTAATATAATGTCCGCGCAAGAGCTCCTGGTAAGGTTAAGAAATTCTGTCTGTTTGTTATATACGCTTCTGCAATTGACAACTATAATTTTTAAGTCTCTAATCTCATCTATTAAATTCTGCTTTTTCTATGGATTTACGTTTACTTTCTTAGAAGCACAATCTACAGACCGATATATGTATTTATCGCCCAATTTTATGTTACTAGTATTTTTACTCGTTTCAAAATCTATAGTCTCTAAAACTACGCGAGGTGGCACTTCTACGCTATCGTATAACCTAAAAAAACCCTATTCCCCTCAAATATCCTATTAGCCACCATCTCCGCCGCCCTGTCAGTGTAATGGACGCCAGAACGAACAAGAGGACAAATCTCTACGTCACTCATAGACTCATTCTCTACGTCACTGGGTATATTCATTAAAACATTATAAAATAAGGTAAGAGAACATAAATTACGAAAGCTATTACTCTTACGAAAGCAGATAATTCGTAACCCATGTCAGCAACAGTTTTTGCTTAACCGTATCCAAAAAACAATTGCTACTGAATTTTTTTAGTCGTGGATTTCGGGAGAATTCCCGGTGAATGAGAAGTGCTTGTGGAAAACAATCGCATACCCATATACGCATAAGATACCGATCAGTATTGAGTCGACCTGTAAAAGAAGAGGAAGAGTCAAAATATATTATTCATAAAATAGGAATTAATATTAAAATAAAGCGCGGCAATAACAATCATTACGTTAATTAATTTCTTAACTAAAGTTATAGAAACTTTTTACAATATTCAAAGATGCATACTTGCATCGAATTGTTTTAATTTGCTGTTCTTACTGTACAAGAAACACCAGAAATAAAATGGTATATAGTGATGTATAATGACGTAATAATTCTGCTCTCTTAAATGATGATAATTTCCGTTGTGTACACAATATTCGCGACTGCAAATTCGAGTGTCACAAGATATCTGAAAGCCACTCAATCTACACGTAATCCATCTTCGGCTTATTTGATCTTACAAATTTTAACTAACTAATTACCGAATTTAGCATTTACGCCAAATAACTGCTGTCACATGGGACATTGTTTCAGATTTTAAGGGTGTACAAAATTCTGAACGGAAATTACTAGGAAGTAATGCAGAGAACTGCTCTAATCCATGTACCTTTCTCGACCGAACTGCACGGTATGATGCACTTCACATCTCCGGCACTCCGCAGGTTAGAAGAAAGAAGAAGCTTGTCATAAATACAAAATGCGTTTTTTAGTGCGGACTTTGAAACTTCGCACGGCCAATCTCAAATAAATTGTGCGTCGACTCGTAGTCGTATATTTTAATTCCAGCGCATTTAAATTTTACCAAATTTCGAGAAAACCGCCGTTTTTCGATTTTTCGCAGAATTATTCAATTTTAAACTAACGCTGAACTCAATTGAACTAAATATTCCGAAAAAAAGCTGTTTCATATTATGGAACTATTTTTTATGCGTCATGTTACCCAATTTGAATTATCATACTTGGAAATTATTGTATTGAATATTTTATTGAAATATAATATATTAAAAATAGTTGTGATTTACATCGATGTACAAGGAGTTACTCATACAACAGTACTCGTGGAAGCTTTCGAAAGGAGGATCTGATATATAATCCTACGACTTTACTATATTTTATTTACTTTATATTTGGGGGGTCTCTTGCTTTTGAAAAATAAATTGACATTTATGCAACGATGCAACGGTCAAATCGGCGCGGCGGAGCTCCGTCCTCCGTAGCGATCTCGGTTACCAGATTATATGCGAAGCAAAACGGTTTTTATTGCCGCTTTAGATTGGAAATATGAATTTTACATTATTTGACCTATATTTAACATTTAGGAACATTATTTTTAACATAAAATATCCAATTCCATGTTGATAAATATCTCGTTCGTTGTTACATTTTCAGAGACAAATTTTATTCCTTTGATGTGTAATTTTCGTTCTAAATGATGTTTACTTCGCATTCCTTACGAATAATATTTTATAATATGCAAAAAATTTATTTTTGAAATAAATTCTGTTTTAATCCTCTGCGTAAATTACGTTTATCGTCCGAAGAATTACACATTCTCTATGTGCCGCTTCCTCTTCATTAAGCTGCTTTACTTCTTTGCTCATATCGTTCTTGGTGTTGTTGTATTTTATGAATAGCATTGGATAAGATGTAAGGCATAATTTTTGCATTTCCACGAAAAACGCATTTGTATTTTTGGCCATTTTTTTTCTATTGTGGCCTTCTGTGCACCTTGAAGAATGGCGCCGTAACATATACATGGGAAATCGAACTTTATTCAAAATACGTAACAACTAGTTTCAGTAGCATATGAGCATTACACGACTTTCCGACACACTTATTATTTATCATTATAAATATAAATTTTTACTCCTTTTATTCCAAGCTAATCAAATCGACGAGAATAGTTCCAAAGATTTCTTTTTATTACTCTTCCATCTTATTTTTCAAAATCAACTAAAATTCTCCTTTTCATATATTATGTCTCTATTTTGTACATTTTCATTCAAAATTTTCCTTAAAATCATATCTTTTTCGTTTTACGCGAGAAAATAAAAAATTGTGCTACTATTCTCATTTTTTTCTTTTTATGTTAATTGAATGCTTTTCTTTTTCAGCAAACGTGTTTCGCTTTCTTCATTGTCCAAGACATGATGACGAGTCGATGACGTCGGAGAGGAACCGAATCTAACCATCACTTCTCCGAGAGATGCGCATATATACAAGGGAAGATTTCGGTCCGTTGTAATGCAGGGAATATGCGGAAGAAAGGTCATTTCTATGTAGAGGTGATATGGTCAGCAATTGAGCTGGATACTCATATTACTGTAAAGAGTGAGGATGCAGAATAATTGAAAATAATAATGAGTTTTTTTGTATATAATAATGTAACATAATGTTTAGGAAGATATACTCTCCGGATTTGGTTTGTGTATGGCCAAAAGAAAATACGGATATATATTATCGTCTTAATCTCGTATGTTTCTTTTTTCAGAAAAACAAGCCATCATAAACATTAAAGATCCCATTTGGAGCAAGGCAGAAGAAGACAGCGAGGTGTCGGCGTGAAATCGGGAAGAAGTTGGTTTTGGGGGGTCTTGGATGCGTGCAATGGTGAACAGTTTGAAGAGACAGAAGACTGAGAATGTAGAAAAATATGAAATAATAAAGTGTTTTGAAGGACGGTATGCGGTTTGGTTTATTCATTTATTCCCCATGATGAAAATGAATGGATTGGAATGAAAATCAAAACGTATGAGGACGAATGAGATAGGGAATGTATCGCATGATAAGATTCGGGACAAAAAATAGGTGGGTATCAATGGCGCCACAACGTCAATAGCAAGAATCAGAGTTCAAAGGTGATGTATGGTAGATGGTATCGTGTAGTATAAGTGGTGCCACAACGTCAAGGCCTGGAATCTTAAATCAAAGGCAATAAATGGTAGATAGTATCCATGGGTGTCAGCGCCACAACGGCAAGGTAGAGAACTAAATTCATCGAGGTGAGGATGAGGATGTGATGAGGAGGGAATTTTTGGATGGTATAGAGTTGGGAGGTTACGTTGGACAGATGTCTCTGTAATTTAGATGTTTTAGTCATCGGGCATACCGTAGTGGCAGAAATAGATGGACTAATGGTGAACCCCTTAGGCTTTAGGGGAATGAGGGTGGGGCGACTCCATTCAAAATTCGCGTTTCAAATAAAAAAAATCCCTTCCTGTTTTATAGATTGTTCGTGATCTTGCGTTTTTCAAATTATTATGAAAATTTTCATTTCCCAGGTGTCTTTTAATACGTCATTTAATTTATGACGAAATGGTGATTAGTCATGTGTCTTAATTTATTTTTCTTTAAATTCGGCGGGTGTCTTAGATTACGCTCAAAATTTGTTCCGTTCTGGAACGAGAGGTCATGTTGAGGAAATTTACACCGTTGTGAATTGGTGTAGCATTTCCTCCATGCCCCCCCAAAAATTCAGTCCTCGTCCGAATCATTATATACCCAAAAATATCTTCTCTAAATGTGAGATATCAAGAGAGGCTATGGCAAGGGCTATCGATACGAGGGTACCCAAGAAATTCATTTTGTGATACTATGAACCCGGAACTAAAATTCGAAATTTTGGAAGAAGCAATTGATAAACCTTACCAAATTAATCAGAATAAGTGGGATATTTGAAGTAATATCTCCCTAAATTCGAAAAAAAATCGAAATAAATGTGTATGATTTTCATTTGAAGGTCAGGAGCCATCTCGCGGTAATTTTTACGTAACTTTGACGTATTCAAAATCAAGAGGGAAAATTCTAAATTTAAGATGAATGTCAAAAGAGTGGCTCTTATGTCTTCGTTTAATCGTAAACCATTTGGATCCGTGCTTTAAAGAAACAGAAAATTGTTTGCGAAATGTGCGCATTTATTCCATGCATATTCATAATTGTACTGAATATTTTTTCACATGATTCCGTATTGCATAAAAGCTGATTATTTCCATAAACTTTTACTTTTATGCTGCCCCAATTACTCTTTGCCCTTTTTTGCGCTTAATGACTTCAGATGTATTTCTAATGAGTCTAAAAAAATCGACAAAATAATTAGCAATACTTATCAAATAACAGCAATTGCAAAGAGACTAGTAAAACTTATAGCACAATCAATAACAGCTCGCAATCACCATAATTACTTTACATGTTCATGAGTAAATTGCAATTTGTATTATACAACATTTAAGCTACTTATTTTTACGTAGAGTTGTGACGTGTTTACGCGGCAATACTCAAATTCGAAAATGTTCTAATTGGAATTCATACAGAGGTCTCTGTAGGTCTTTCAGTACACAAAGATAATTCTAATTATTTAGTCAATAAAGGACGATTATCACGTTTGTGATGAGCCTAGTCAGGCTACGAGTATAAACCTACCTAACGAATACAATGAAATACGTACTTTCACTACGGAAAAGTCTCTGAACTATGATTGATACCTTACCGAGATACAGTAACATTACTGGTATCAACGCTTTGACTCATGGCAGTGAGCGTAACTCGTACTCGTGAAATTTGTTACACAATCCGGACTTACCGGGTACGGCCTTCACATGGAATTGATTGGCAGACTGGATAATCGGATGCTAGGTGATGTGTCATGGACCGTATCAGCCCAGAGTCATTTGGGAAACTGCGTGGTGTATCCTATGAAGAGGGATAGCGAGTACACAGGCTCCCGCTGGATTCTATGTACTGGTGTTATGCTCCGTGGACATCACGTACATGTCCGGCCCTCTCTTGTGGCGGTAGTACCCCGTTAATATCAGAGTATGACTCGCAGTGAAGAGTCATGCCTTGAGAAGTACATTGGACATCGAAGTACAAATCACACATACCCCGTAGATATCAGAGGAAAATTTTTTGGGAAGATTAGTCAAATAAGAGGAAGATTGAACTTAAATTTAGAATACACACACGAAATAATTTTAAACTTCGGTTTTAGCAGTTCATAATCCTTTCGGAAAAACTTTATCTTTATTTGCCGTATCAACCATTTCCTAGCAGTTTGCAAGCAGAATTTCACTCGTGTTATAAACTGACAATAATAAATGATAGATAACGATATTTTCGCGTACAACATAGTTACATTCCCACGCATTCATTTTCAACGTGGGGAATAAATAAATAAATAAACAAACACAAACCATACTAAGAAACTTTAATAACTCCAATCATTCTACAATGTCCGTCTTTTTATTGCACAATTAAAAATCCCGCTCCAGACATTTTCTCTCCTCTTAATGTCTGCTGCAACACGCTTTAATTTTCACCACAATATCTTATTCTGCTATAACGAGGTTCCTTCACGTTTCCTAAAAGAGATAAGGCAGGATAAGAAAACAGAATAATCCGTATCCCATCGAGTTAATCTATACTGAGGACCTTTAGGCAAAAGGCTTTTTTTTTGATTGACCATTACAGTGACTTAAAACATAAGTTACAGAAACAACTGCAGAAATTAATTTCACAACAATTTATACTTCAAAAATTCTCTCTATATAATGCACACCTTCGAATGCCGGCAAAGTACTATGATTTTAATTTTTCTTCTGCACTGTTGAATTTCTAACTAAGAAGTCATCCTTGCGCAACAAGCGGACTATTTTTCAAAAATATAATTTAAGCAACTATCATTACATAACCCGGTATAATTTTATGCAATTCAAAACAATTTCCGCATGATCTCCAAAAAAGTCTTAACCGGGTTTTACTGTATTCTAAGGTTAAGTTAACTAACTTTCAAAGATTTTCAAGAAAGGGAGAAAGGGATTAATTAAATTACCATCCATCTTCAACTTGAAGAATTCAGAAGATATTTTCACTCAAGTCACAAATTATTATAAGAATAAAGTAAGAATGTGAAATTTTGAAAATGGAATTAAGAAAGAACATATTGAGACCTAAGGGTTCTGAAAATTTGTCTGATGTATAATGCTACTAATCAATGATAAAATGTTTTTTTTGGAGCAAACGATAATTGCTTCACCTAAAGATCCATTATTCAGAAAGATGATAGGCAAAAATAATTACATTTAGAAATGTACTTTATGCTAATTCAAATTATCCTACTTAATAATATTATGCTAATGAAAATTATCTTTTAATTTTTGAAGCAGTAAATTATTAAAATACGAGTGAAGTAACTGTAAGATTAAATCCCAGAATAATTCCCGGTTATCAAGAATTTCTTAAGAAAACATTCCACCACTAGTTGGTAACCTGAAAATACAGATTGAAATCATGAAGGTTCATTCAGAAAATAACATTCAGGAGAGCTCTAATTTATATCAATATGTATTAAAGTCATATGTTCATTAAAGCAGTAAATGTCTGGAGACAAATTTCCTCCTGAATTACCCAAAGTAATATATACAATTCCTCCCTCACCCAAATTTTAACTATAATAACAGAACAAACCAATTGAGTTTTACATAACTGCATTTAAAAATATTTTAAGTGGGAATATCATAAATTTTAATTATTGCTTCAACTCTTTCGTGAATCTATTATCAAAATAAGTAAGTTAAAATTTTTGAAGAACGTTTTTAGAAATCATATGTTATTATACAGATTTGGAGGAAAGGACTAAGACTCAGTATATTCTTAAAAGAGGAATAAAGGCTTGAAGAAGAACCTCCAAAGAGTCATCTGAGCCATCTAAAGATATACAGATAATGGATGATCTGCATTTTAATTCTCTCCATAGTTAAATTAAAAAAAAAACATTGCCTTAAAACCTGTAACTCAAGCAAATTTAAATAAATTACTTTTCAAATTCAATCGATCCTACCTCTTATATAACTTAGTAATAGTTGAAATATATTGCAATACTAACAAATTACATATTTACATTGAAGGAGTAAGAGTACCAGTGGCATATCTCCTTTGTGAGTATATATTTAGAACTAAATGTCAATGTCTCTCACTTTCAAACAGTTGATTGAAGTTTGCTTTTGTTAAGTTTGGCATATAGCCTTCAAAGCATCTTCCTTGAATCTCCCATCAATAAGTCCTAAAAAAGTATGTCTTGTGAAGAGGAAGTGGTCTACGACGCATAAAATTGTTCTCAGATATCTCAGAGATGTACTAATAATTACACAATAAGAATAACACTAGTAATATTTATAATAAACATTGAAAGAATAAAAATCTCTAAAAATTGATCAAACAAAATGATTATCTGAATTAAAATAATATAAAATACTTGATTATATACTTAGAATATGGAATTTATCACTAAGGATCCATATTGCAACAAAAATATAAATATTAAAAATTTCTTATATAAAATAAGCCAAGCAACTAAGAATCCAAAGAATAAAAGGAAAAAATTTTTCAATATTTTTAAAGAAGCAGTCCATATACAGCAATTCAGTTCTGGCTTGAAGGTATTTACCTAAATTTAGACCAGGCATTTCCCTCAAAAAAGAAGACAGTTATTGCTTATGTAAACAGGTTTGGTTTGGCAGAGTTTATATTCTCCTCTTTGGATTACTATGCAATGATATTATTTATAATTGAATATTAATGTTTATGAACTATTGATTTAAATTAATTTTTTAAATAAGTCAATTCATGTAGTAAAACTATTTCCATGGCACTTTACAGGAGGTTAAGATTCAAAGAAAACATGGAGAATGGGAAGTAGAATCAGAATCTCCTATTTCCCATTCTCCATGGATTCTGAAGGAAGGATTTTTACATACATATTAAAGAGCCAAATATTAAGAAAGGGAAGTAAATATAATAAGATTGAATAGCTTGAATTAGAAAAAGCTTTTACATAATGCAAGTATAAATCATTGTTTGGAAAAGAATGTTTTTTCTTACATACAGCACATATTGTATACCTTAAGAATGAAAATTAAACTAGTGAATGATATTAAAGAACAAAATTTGGAGACAGGCATTTTTTGGTTATTATCAGATAATGAAGAGTAAAATAACAATACTGTAAACTTCAACATTTTTAGAATTTATTTCCCACTGTTTCAGTCAAAGTAGCCAGAAATAAAATCCAGAAGTATAGAATTGTACAGTGCTGTCATTTTACTGGGTAGAATGCCCTTTTACAAAGTTCAGCTAAATAGCTAGAATTTAATAACAGGAAATGCTACAGATGAGAAAGCAGCATATCCTACACCAGGGACGCTCAACCTTTCCACCATTTATGGCCACACTACTTTAGGAACGGCCAAGGAAACTTAATAATGCTTTATGATTTATGTAAAAATACAGAAATTTTACATTAATATGTGATAAATGTGACATTACAATTTACTGGTCTACATATGTAAAAAAATGTCTGTGTTACTTAATATGGTATAAAACAAAGTTTTACAGCAGTTGTCCACACATCCATGGCTGCCAAAGTACTTGTCCACTGCTGCATGGGACTGTATGATTGCAGGTTGCGCACCTATGTCCTACACGGTGGGTTTTTAGAGGAAGAAGAAAAAGTAACAAACACTTATGTGAATAGAATAAGAGAGTTATAAAAATTATCTGAAACTAACCCATTTATATTCACAGCACAAATTATGCAACAGAAAATGGAACTTCTCACAACTTCCTGAAGCTACTTAGAAGTTACACACTTTCTGGTTCATATAGACATGTATACTTATGTATAAGTGTGAGGGTATATTATTCAATAATTGAGTAATATTTCAATAATGTTATAATCCATATCCTCTCGTATATAAAATACTTATTGCAATCAAACAACAGAGAAACAGATATCCAAATCACTCGAAGTATCATTTAGATGATTAATAATAATAAAAACTTACCACCATTACAGCCAAGTATAAATGAACATTATCTCCCTGAAAGTATCTAAAAGTAAATTAAGAAGCAAATTATGACATTATGAATTTTTTTACTACAAAAATATGGTAAGTGGGAGTGACTTCATCCAAGAGATGAATAATTTTGCACCATTTGCATTCACACATTTAAACAAAAAGTTAAAGATAATCAAGCAGTAATGATTAGACTATGACTCTAAATTCAAGTCATGCCCAATAGTATGGTTTGGATACATGTTTATTATAAAAAAGGGCCCCATCATAACATCATTATACTTAAAAATTTTTAAAAAGAAATTGCAAGAGAAGAATGAAATAAAATTTCATTTTTATGTAGAATTAGATTATCTAAAATAAACTTTGTAAAATCTATGAATAAAATGCGTAAGAGATCACATGTAAAAGTTCGTTTTTGGTTGAATTAATTATCTATTCAAAGCTTGACAACTAGAGAACACAAACCCATCTTCATTTGTAACAGAGACAATTCCCGAAGAACTAAACAAATGCATTAATAAAATACGTGAAGGAGCAAAAAAATTTTACCTTCATAGAAGTATGGAGGTCATGAATAATTTTTGTTGTTATGAAGATCTCTGATGTTCAATAATTCCTTCCCGTTCCAACATTTTTAGATGGAATATAATTTGAACAAATTTGACGAATAAACTGATTTAGATTCTTAAAATTAAATATATGATGAGGATTTGATTACTTACCTGTTTAGATATTATCTCAAATTCTATTTCTAAATGTCATATGTATGAATAATATGAGGTCGAAGGTTTTCGGGGCGACCGATCGACTCCATATCTTTCATATACGTATATATATATATATATATATATATATATATATATATATATATATATATATATATATATATATATATATATATATATATATATACACACACACAAATTCTCTCTTATCTATTAAAATATATTGGTATAAATAATCATATACATGAGGAATCGACTAAATCATCCTCACATCCAGGCAGATAAACAAATTTTGTAAAAGGCGGCTTCCTTACTTCTTATGTCTTAAGTTTGTTTACATTAACGCCGGTAAAGCAGAACCATCGATTTTGTGGCTTGTAATTTAAAATGAATAAAACTATTCGTATTTGAATGGAATATTAAACTTATGAAAACAAATTTTGAAAGGATCGATCAAAAAAGGGGTCTGAACTGATGATATAAGGAGGATAAATAATAAAAATCGTTGGAATCGTTGTCATTTATTTCATTTACAAAAGAGGTGTCTTGTAATATAATGAGAAATGACAGAAGAGATTAAGATTTTTTTAAACCAGTTATCCAAGGAAATGGCGGAAAGAGATAAGTTGAGAGATTCTCTGTAAATAACGGGCTGTTTTAGTGACGCAGAGGTGCATTAGTGCATTTTAAACTGCGGGCTACAATTCAGCCCCGAATGCGAAAAATTCAACATCTTGTTTAGCCTTTGGCGCAAGACGTATGCTGTTGTACCATACGCTATTAATCTCTCATTGTCATCTGTCCAAATGCACCAGCGTATCAATCAACGTCCTCTTGAACCATTTTTAAAATATCAATAAGATTGTGACTGAACCCTCGGCAATACAACATTTTACAAATCCGCAAAAAGCGAATAAATCCGAGAAAAGCGAATAAATCCGAGAAAAGCGAATGAATCAGAGAAAAGCGAGTAAATCCGCAAAAAGCGAATAAATCCGAGAAAAGCGAATAAATCCGAGAAAAGCGAATAAATCCGAGAAAAGCGAATAAATCCGAGAAAAGCGAATAAATCCGCAAAAAGCGAATAAATCCGAGAAAAGCGAATAAATCCGAGAAAAGCGAATAAATCCGAGAAAAGCGAATAAATCCGAGAAAAGCGAATAAATCCGTAAAAGGCGAATAAATCCGAGAAAAGCGAATAAATATGAGAAAAGCGAATAAATCCGAGAAAAGCGAATAAATCCGAGAAAAGCGAATAAATCCGAGAAAAGCGAATAAATCCGAGAAAAGCGAATAAATCCGAGAAAAGCGAATAAATCCGCAAAAAGCGAATAACTCCGAGAAAAGCGAATAAATCCGAGAAAAGCGAATTAATCCGAGAAAAGCGAATAAATCCGAGAAAAGCGAATAAATCCGAGAAAAGCGAATAAATCCGAGAAAAGCGAATAAATCCGAGAAAAGCGAATAAATCCGAGATAAGCGAATAAATCCGAGAAATCGAATAAATCCGAGAAAAGCGAATAAATCCGAAAAAAGCGAATAAGTCCGAGAAAAGCGAATAAATCCGAGAAAAGCGAATAAATCCGCAAAAAGCGAATAAATCCGAGAAAAGCGAATAAATCCGCAAAAAGCGAATAAATCCGAGAAAAGCGAATAAATCAGAGAAAAGCGAATAAGTCCGAGAAAAGCGAATAAATCCGAGAAAAGCGAATAAATCCGAGAAAAGCGAATAAATCCGCAAAAAGCGAATAAATCCGCAAAAAGCGAATAAATCCGGGAAAAGCGAATAAATCCGAGAAAAGCGAATAAATCCGAGAAAAGCGAATAAATCAGAGAAAAGCGAATAAGTCCGAGAAAAGCGAATAAATCCGCAAAAAGCGAATAAATCCGAGAAAAGCGAATAAATCCGAGAAAAGCGAATAAATCCGATAAAAGCGAATAAATCCGCAAAAAGCGAAATAATCCGAGAAAAGCGAATAAATCCGAGAAAAGCGAATAAATCCGGGAAAAGCGAATAAATCCGAGAATAGCGAATAAATCCGCAAAAAGCGAATAAATCCGAAAAAAGCGAATAAATCGGAGAAACGCTAATAAATCCGAGAAAAGCGAATTAATCCGAGAAAAGCGAATAAATCCGAGAAAAGCGAATAAATCCGGGAAAAGCGAATAAATCCGAGAATAGCGAATAAATCCGCAAAAAGCGAATAAATCCGAGAAAAGCGAATAAATCCGAGAAAAGCGAATAAATCCGCAAAAAGCGAATAAATCCGAGAAAAGCGAATAAATCCGAGAAGAGCGAATAAATCCGAGAAAAACGAATAAATCCGAGAAAAGCGAATTAATCCGAGAAAAGCGAATAAATCCGAGAAAAGCGAATAAATCCGGGAAAAGCGAATAAATCCGAGAAAAGCGAATAAATCCGCAAAAAGCGAATAAATCCGAGAAAAGCGAATAAATCCGAGAAAAGCGAATAAATCCGAGAAAAGCGAATAAATCCGAGAAAAGCGAATAAATCCGCAAAAAGCGAATAAATCCGAGAAAAGCGAATAAATCCACAAAAAGCGAACAAATCCGAGAAAAGCGAATAAATCCGCAAAAAGCGAATAAATCCGAGAAAAGCGAATAAATCCGAGAAAAGCGAATAAATCCGAGAAAAGCGAATAAATCCGAGGATAGCGAATAAATCCGGGAAAAGCGAATAAATCCGAGAAATCGAATAAATCCGAGAAAAGCGATTAAATTTGAGAAAAGCGAATAAATCCGCAAAAAGCGAATAAATCTGAGAAAAGCGAATAAGTCCGAGAAAAGCGAATAAATCCGAGAAAAGCGAATAAATCCGAGAAAAGCGAATAAATCCGCAAAAAGCGAATAAATCCGCAAAAAGCGAATAAATACGAGAAAAGCGAATAAATCCGCAAAAAGCGAATAAATCCGAGAAAAGCGAATAAATCCGAGAAAAGCGAATAAATCCGAGAAAAGCGAATAAATCCGAGAAAAGCGAATAAATTTGAGAAAAGCGAATAAATCCGAGAAAAGCGAATAAATCCGCAAAAAGCGAATAAATCCGAGAAAAGCGAATAAATCCGAGAAAAGCGAATAAATCCGAGAAAAGCGAATAAATCCGAGAAAAGCGAATAAATCCGCAAAAAGCGAATAAATCCGAGAAAAGCGAATAAATCCGAGAAAAGCGAATAAATCCGAGAAAAGCGAATAAATCCGAGAAAAGCGAATAAATCCGCAAAAAGCGAATAAATCCGAGAAAAGCGAATAAATCCGAGAAAAGCGAATAAATCCGAGAAAAGCGAATAAATCCGAGAAAAGCGAATAAATCCGTAAAAGGCGAATAAATCCGAGAAAAGCGAATAAATATGAGAAAAGCGAATAAATCCGAGAAAAGCGAATAAATCCGAGAAAAGCGAATAAATCCGAGAAAAGCGAATAAATCCGAGAAAAGCGAATAAATCCGAGAAAAGCGAATAAATCCGCAAAAAAGCGAATAACTCCGAGAAAAGCGAATAAATCCGAGAAAAGCGAATTAATCCGAGAAAAGCGAATAAATCCGAGAAAAGCGAATAAATCCGAGAAAAGCGAATAAATCCGAGAAAAGCGAATAAATCCGAGAAAAGCGAATAAATCCGAGATAAGCGAATAAATCCGAGAAATCGAATAAATCCGAGAAAAGCGAATAAATCCGAAAAAAGCGAATAAGTCCGAGAAAAGCGAATAAATCCGAGAAAAGCGAATAAATCCGCAAAAAGCGAATAAATCCGAGAAAAGCGAATAAATCCGCAAAAAGCGAATAAATCCGAGAAAAGCGAATAAATCAGAGAAAAGCGAATAAGTCCGAGAAAAGCGAATAAATCCGAGAAAAGCGAATAAATCCGAGAAAAGCGAATAAATCCGCAAAAAGCGAATAAATCCGCAAAAAGCGAATAAATCCGGGAAAAGCGAATAAATCCGAGAAAAGCGAATAAATCCGAGAAAAGCGAATAAATCAGAGAAAAGCGAATAAGTCCGAGAAAAGCGAATAAATCCGAGAAAAGCGAATAAATCCGAGAAAAGCGAATAAATCCGAGAAAAGCGAATAAATCCGTAAAAGGCGAATAAATCCGAGAAAAGCGAATAAATATGAGAAAAGCGAATAAATCCGAGAAAAGCGAATAAATCCGAGAAAAGCGAATAAATCCGAGAAAAGCGAATAAATCCGAGAAAAGCGAATAAATCCGAGAAAAGCGAATAAATCCGCAAAAAGCGAATAACTCCGAGAAAAGCGAATAAATCCGAGAAAAGCGAATTAATCCGAGAAAAGCGAATAAATCCGAGAAAAGCGAATAAATCCGAGAAAAGCGAATAAATCCGCAAAAAGCGAATAAATCCGAGAAAAGCGAATAAATCCGCAAAAAGCGAATAAATCCGAGAAAAGCGAATAAATCAGAGAAAAGCGAATAAGTCCGAGAAAAGCGAATAAATCCGAGAAAAGCGAATAAATCCGCAAAAAGCGAATAAATCCGAGAAAAGCGAATAAATCCGCAAAAAGCGAATAAATCCGAGAAAAGCGAATAAATCAGAGAAAAGCGAATAAGTCCGAGAAAAGCGAATAAATCCGAGAAAAGCGAATAAATCCGAGAAAAGCGAATAAATCCGCAAAAAGCGAATAAATCCGCAAAAAGCGAATAAATCCGGGAAAAGCGAATAAATCCGAGAAAAGCGAATAAATCCGAGAAAAGCGAATAAATCCGATAAAAGCGAATAAATCCGCAAAAAGCGAAATAATCCGAGAAAAGCGAATAAATCCGAGAAAAGCGAATAAATCCGGGAAAAGCGAATAAATCCGAGAATAGCGAATAAATCCGAGAAAAGCGAATAAATCCGAGAAAAATGAATAAATCAGAGAAAAGCGAATAAGTCCGAGAAAAGCGAATAAATCCGAGAAAAGCGAATAAATCCGAGAAAAGCGAATAAATCCGCAAAAAGCGAATAAATCCGGGAAAAGCGAATAAATCCGAGAAAAGCGAATAAATCCGCAAAAAGCGAATAAATCCGAGAAAAGCGAATAAATCCGAGAAAAGCGAATAAATCCGCAAAAAGCGAATAAATCCGGAGAAAAGCGAATAAATCCGAGAAAAGCGAATAAATCCGAGAAAAGCGAATAAATCCGAGAAAAGCGAATAAATCCGAGAAAAGCGAATAAATCCGAGAAAAGCGAATATATCCGAGAAAAGCGAATAAACCCGAGAAAAGCGAATAAATCCGGAGAAAAGCGAATAAATCCGAGAAAAGCGAATAAATCCGAGAAAAGCGAATAAATCCGAGAAAAGCGAATAAATCCGAGAAAAGCGAATATATCCGAGAAAGCGAATAAATCCAAGAAAAGCGAATAAATCCGAGAAAAGCGAATAAGTCCGAGAAAAGCGAATAAATCCGCAAAAAGCGAATAAATCCGAGAAAAGCGAATAAATCCGAGAAAGCGAATAAATCCGATAAAAGCGAATAAATCCGCAAAAAGCGAAATAATCCGAGAAAAGCGAATAAATCCGAGAGAAAGCGAATAAATCCGGGAAAAGCGAATAAATCCGAGAATAGCGAATAAATCCGCAAAAAGCGAATAAATCCGAAAAAAGCGAATAAATCCGAGAAACGCTAATAAATCCGAGGAAAAGCGAATTAATCCGAGAAAAGCGAATAAATCCGAGAAAAGCGAATAAATCCGGGGAAAAGCGAATAAATCCGAGAATAGCGAATAAATCCGCAAAAAGCGAATAAATCCGAGAAAAGCGAATAAATCCGAGAAAGGCGAATAAATCCGCAAAAAGCGAATAAATCCGAGAAAAGCGAATAAATCCGAGAAGAGCGAATAAATCCGAGAAAAAACGAATAAATCCGAGAAAAGCGAATTAATCCGAGAAAAGCGAATAAATCCGAGAAAAGCGAATAAATCCGGGAAAATCGAATAAATCCGAGAAAAGCGAATAAATCCGCAAAAAAGCGAATAAATCCGAGAAAAGCGAATAAATCCGAGAAAAGCGAATAAATCCGAGAAAAGCGAATAAATCCGAGAAAAGCGAATAAATCCGCAAAAAGCGAATAAATCCGAGAAAAGCGAATAAATCCACAAAAAGCGAATAAATCCGAGAAAAGCGAATAAATCCGCAAAAAGCGAATAAATCCGAGAAAAGCGAATAAATCCGAGAAAAGCGAATAAATCCGAGAAAAGCGAATAAATCCGAGGATAGCGAATAAATCCGGGAAAAGCGAATAAATCCGAGAAATCGAATAAATCCGAGAAAAGCGAATAAATCCGAGAAAAGCGAATAAATCAGAGAAAAGCGAATAAGTCCGAGAAAAGCGAATAAATCCGAGAAAAGCGAATAAATCCGAGAAAAGCGATTAAATCCGAGAAAAGCGAATAAATCCGCAAAAAGCGAATAAATCCGAGAAAAGCGAATAAATCCGCAAAAAGCGAATAAATCCGAGAAAAGCGAATAAATCCGAGAAAAGCAAATAAATCCGCAAAAAGCGAATAAATCCGAGAAAAGCGAATTAATCCCAGAAAAGCGAGAAAATCCGAGAAAAGCGAATAAATCCGAGAAAAGCGAATAAATCCGAGAAAAGCGAATAAATCCGAGAAAAGCGAATAAATCCGGGAAAAGCGAATAAATTCGAGAAAAGCGAATAAATCCGCAAAAAGCGAATAAATCATAGAAAAGCGAATAAATCCGAGAAAAGCGAATAAATCCGAGAAAAGCGAATAAATCCGAGAAAAGCGAATAAATCCGAGAAAAGCGAATAAATCCGAGAAGAGCGAATAAATCCGAGAAAAGCGAATAAATCCGAGAAAAGCGAATAAATCCGAGAAAAGCGAATAAATCCGCAAAAAGCGAATAAATCCGAGAAAAGCGAATAAATCCGAGAAAAGCGAATAAATCCGCAAAAAGCGAATAAATCCGAGAAAAGCGAATAAATCCGAGAAAAGCGAATAAATCCGAGAAAAGCGAATAAATCCGCAAAAAGCGAATAAACCCGAGAAAAGCGAATAAATCCGAGAAAAGCGAATAAATCCGAGAATAGCGAATAAATCCGCAAAAAGCGAATAAATCCGAGAAAAGCGAATAAATCCGAGAAAAGCGAATAAATCCGAGAAAAGCGAATAAATCCGAGAAAAGCGAATAAATCCGAGAAAAGCGAATAAATCCGAGAAAAGCAAATAAATCCGCAAAAAGCGAATAAATCCGAGAAAAGCGAATAAATCCGAGAAAAGCGAATAAATCCGGGAAAAGCTAATAAATCCGAGAAAAACGAATAAATCCGAGAAAAGCGAATATATCCGAGAAAAGCGAATAAATCCGAGAAAAGCGAATAAATCCGAGAAAAGCGAATAAATCCGCAAAAAGCGAATAAATCCGAGAAAAGCGAATAAATCCGAGAAAAGCGAATAAATCCGAGAAAAGCGAATAAATCCGAGAAAAGCGAATAAATCCGAGAAAAGCGAATAAATCCGAGAAAAGCGAATATATCCGAGAAAAGCGAATAAATCCGAGAAAATCGAATAAATCCGAGAAAAGCGAATAAATCCGAGAAAAGCGAATAAATCCGAGAAAAGCGAATAAATCCGAGAAAAGCGAATAAATCCGAGAAAAGCGAATATATCCGAGAAAGCGAATAAATCCAAGAAAAGCGAATAAATCCGAGAAAAGCGAGTAAATCCGCAAAAAGCGAATAAATCCGAGAAAAGCGAATAAATCCGAGAAAAGCGAATAAATCCGCAAAAAGCGAATAAATCCGAGAAAAGCGAATAAATCCGAGAAAAGCGAATAAATCCGCAAAAAGCGAATAAATCCGAAAAAAAGCGAATAAATCCGAGAAAAGCGAATAAATCCGAG